>JAJTWQ010000092.1:0-2587500 GCA_029007595.1 Solanum commersonii | reverse complement strand
ACATATATATACATCTATATAGGTTCGTATTTATTAATGTATACATCTATATACACATATATATACTCTATATATATATACATATATATGCATCTATATATATATATATATATATATATATATATATATATGTTTAATTAATAAAATCAACCTCAAGAAGTGAATAATTATCTATATTTAAAAATATTTAATAAATACTTGTATCATAAAGTCGATATTATTTAAATAAAATAATAATTTAAATATACCGACCTCTTTAGGTTGGTATTTATTAATGTATACATCTATATATATATATATATATATATATATATGTATATGTATACATACATATATATGTTGCATTAATAAAATCAACCTCAAGAGGTGAATTTATATTAAAATAATTATATATATATATAATTTAACTACACATCAACATATAATATATGTATAAGTATACATACATATATATACATCTATGTATATGTATACATACATATATATGTTTAATTAATAAAATCAACCTCAAGAGGTGAGTTTATATTAAAATAATTATGTATATATGTATATATATATATATATATGTATATATGTATATATATATAGATGTATACGTATATATGTATACAATAAAAACTGACCTCTTGATATAGATGTATATATGTATATATACATATATATATATATATATACCTCATGAGGTCGGTATTTTAATTACATACTATTTAATTTTTACCGACATTCGGAAGTTGGTATTATGAAATATTTAATTGAGAAAAAATTTCGACCTCAGGAGGTCGGAATTTTTAATGAATTACAATAAAAATCGACCTCTCGATATCGGTATTAAATTATTTTCTCAATTAAATATAAAAAATACCGACCTCATGAGGTCGGTATTTTATATTAATTTATTTTTACTATTTAATTTTACCGATATACGAAAGTTGGTATTATAATTTTTTTAGTTTTTTATTTGACACAAAACCTATTCACGGGAATTTGTTTTCCCGCTTTTTGCAAACCGACCTCCGGATGTCGCTTTAATTAATAGTAATTAGATGAAATAAAAATACCGACCTCATGAGGTCGGTATTTTAATTACATACTACCGACATTCGGAAGTCGGTATTATAAAATATTTAATTGAGAAAAAATTCCGACCTCATGAGGTCGGAATTTTTAATGAAGTACAATAAAAACCGACCTCTTGATGTCGGTATTATTTTCTCAATTAAATATAAAAAATACCGACCTCATGAGGTCGGTATTTTTATTGTAATTCATTTTTCCGGGAAAAATTCCGACCTCCAGAGGTCGGAATTTGGTTTTCCCTCTTTCTGTAAACCGACCTCCGGATGTCGCTTTTAAAAGTAATTAGATGAAATAAAAATACCGACTTCCGGATGTCGCTTTAATTAATAGTAATTAGATGAAATAAAAATACCGACCTCATGAGGTCGGTATTTTAATTACATACTCTGACATTCGGAAGTCGGTATTATAAAATATTTAATTGAGAAAACATTCTGACCTCAGGAGGTCGGAATTTTTAATGAATTACAATAAAAACCGACCTCTTGATGTCGGTATTATTTTCTCAATTAAATATAAAAAATACCGACCTCATGAGGTCGGTATTTTTTATTGTAATTCATTTTTTCCGGGAAAAATTCCGACCTCCAGAGGTCGGAATTTGGTTTTCCCGCTTTATTTTGCACAAAAACCAACTACTTATAAATACCGACCTCCGGAGGTCAGAAATTACCGACCTCCGGAGGTCGGAATTTGGTTTTCTTGCTTTATTTTGCATAAAAATCGACTACTTATAGATACCGACCTCCGGAGGTCGGAAATTACCGACCTCCATTTGAGGTCGGAAATTTTTAGGTCGGTATTCACTGTTTTTTTAGTAGTGTTAAAATCCCACCCTCCCTCCCATTGGGCAGGTAGAGAATACATTCTTTTATCTTTTAATGAGGGATCTTCAGGTATATTTCAGAGTCCAGCAAATCAATAATCACACAATCACCATAGTTTGATGTATTCCAGAAGCCAAAATTGTGGTGCAATCCAAAGAAATTTGTACAATGAATTTGTTTGTGCTCACAATAGCATTTGAGGTCTTATGAAAATAGAGATCACCTTTGTTTCCAATGCCTTCACTTTATTTGTGATATTCTAGCAGCAAAATCTTTGAAGACATTTTCATAGGACTATATTATGCATGAAGACATATTAGAAAAAAGTGTGTACTGATGATAATCATATATTTTTTTCAGGTGAATCGCGTGTAAAAATAGAGATTTCTGAATTACTAGGTTGAGAAAGATGATCACTGGACAATATAATTGTTAAATGATAACTTGCCATGGACAAGATTGTGATTAGAAAACCACCAACGCCATGCATTTGGTATGGAGTCAAAATTTGCATTTTTGTTGTTTAATCAGCTGATACAACTATATAAAACCTCTTTTATTTACATTAATGCCTATCTAATATTTATGACATTCACACATTCATCACAAAAAAGGTGATCCCTAATCCAAGATTATGAGAAGAAAATGTATGTCGGGGAAAAAGTGGACTTAACATACATATGTACTCATTGAATATTATAAACTTCAATACACAATACTACTAAAAATTTCAGATTATTAACATTACCATTTAAAAAAAAATAAAATCTCAACAGTACAAGATATAGAAAGCAAAGCAGCAACCAAGGTAAGAAAAGTAATTTCTTATGTTTCTAAGCTGACTCACAAAAATCACTTAACGGTTACTCTTCTTCACTGTCAACGTTGGCTATCATCATTGAACCCGCCTGCCTCTTACATTTACATTTCTTGATTTCTTTCACACCTGCAGAATCTTTTTTTTATATATATAGAATCATACAAAGCATCTAAAAATTTTCGGGGAGGGCTGTAAATCCATGATTTTAGCTCGAAGTTAATAGAAAAAAAGTGTGAACAAAATTTATAACGAAAACACACCTAGAGACACTCGGATGAGAAGATGAGAGAAGAGTTGTTGTGGCTGCTGTGTTGTGTTTTCATTTCTGAAAAGATGAGAAAGATAGCATTCTAGAGTCTTCATCTCAACTGATGACATAATTACCCTTTTACCCTAAAATGAAGGAAGAATATAAAAAATGCCATTGGTCATTCTCTCTTCACCTTTCTATAAAACAATAATAATAATAGAAAAAAGATGAAACAAGATAACGGATATAGAAAAAAAGAAATTAGAAGAGGAAAACACACTTGCCTATTTTGTGAGGAGATAGTACTAAAGAGTGAGAAGTGATAGGACCTCTCTCGTAATTTGTGCCAAAGCTATAACTCTAGAAGAGTCTCTTGGTTGGACATAGATTTCCCAAGAAATATTTGGCAAATAGTGTTTATCCATACAATTTGTCATTATTTGACAAATATTTTTGGCAAATATCCCAAATTCCCAAATACTAGTTTTTTCTAGTATTTGGGCCAAATCTCATTATTTGGTATCTTTTAAAAATTAAAATTTTACACCAAACTTTTATCTTTTACAAAACACCCTCTATAGTAGTTGTTTGCGTTGTATTACATTATTTTTTCGTAAACACCAAAGTAGTGATGAAATATTCAGTGAATATGAAAGTGATGATATGGTTGTTGATGAACAATTAGCCCAGGGTAACAAAGTCATGTGTTTTGTCTACTTCATGATGTATGGAATGATGCTTGTTGCACTCACTCCAAACGACCACATTGCTTCAGTGTCATGGACACTACTTGTTATTTGTTTCATCAAAGATTCATTGACTTGTGATACAAAATTATGGTTAATTTTGATAGTTTTTAAAACTTATGGGTATAAATCACATTTTTTTTCTAAAAAGTCAAATATGTTTCCCAAATACTATGGCCAAACACATGGTGAAATTTCACCCAAATTTTCACCTAAATAATATTTGCCAAATATATTTGGAAATCTATGGCCAAACTGTTATGAATATGAGAATCAAAAGTTACACATTGTGATCAATGTGACTGTAAAGTTAGTTACAAAAATGTTAAGTTACAAAAGTTTGTTATAATGTTAGTTAAAGGTAACTCTAGTTAAGTTAGACTAACTAGTTTGTACAGTTAAGATACACTATAAATAGAGTAGTGTAGGCATTATTTGTATTATATCAGATTATCATTCAATACAGAGAGAAAAGTTCTTCTTCTTTGAATCATTTGCTCTGTAATTCTTTATGGTATCAGAGCCATGGATGCTCTCTTGATGTATTCCGCAAATTAGGTTGTTAAACTCTTCTGCTTACAGTGCACATGAAAGGCTCACCAACAGAGTCTGCATTGTCTTAGAAGCAGTCCTATTTTTTTTACTTCGTTTGTTGCTCCTGATTCAGTGAAGATCTTCATCAATGACGAGAGGTGAAGGCTCCAATCCTGACACTCTTACTCCTTCAGCTGGTGGTAGAGAAGCCATAGTTGATTCACATCATCCTTTGTTTCTTCAAGCGTGTGACACTCCAGGTAGTTCACTGATCCCTACTCAATTAACTGGATCTGAAAACTATTCTTTATGGAGAAGGTCTATGAAGATAGGTCTGCTAAGCAAAGGTAAAATAGGATTTGTGAATGGATCTAGTTCTAAAGGTAAGTTTCAAGCTTCCTTCCATAATCTGTGGGAGAAATGTAATGCAATTGTCCTTTCATGGATCATGATTTATATTAGTCGAGAACTCTTCAGTGGGATAGTTTATGCTAATAGTGCTCAGTAAGTTTGGAATGACATGAAGGAAAGATTTGGTAAGGTTGATGGATCGCGTATATTCTATCTACATAAGGAGATTGCTACACTCACTCAAGGAATATTGTCTGTTTCCATCTATTTTTCCAGGCTTAAAGAGCTTTGGATGGAGTTTGATTCTCTCATGCCCTGTCCTGGGTGTGACTGTGCAGTTTCAAAGACTTATGCAATTCATTTTGAGTATCAAAGGCTTATGCAGTTTCTCCTAGGTCTCAATGAGGTCTTACAATTAATGTAGAAGCCAAATTATGATGATGGATTATGTTTCCAGTGTGAACAAAGCCTACTCACTAGTGATTGTAGAAGAGAGTCAGAGGAACCTTGGTAAGGCAAATACTATTGCTGAGATGCCTTCTAACCATGGATCTATAAAGGAGGCTCTAGCCTTCTTTGGTGGCAGTAATCATACCTACTCAGGCTCCAGAGGATCGGGATCTGGTGGTCCTGGTACAACTGGATCTACTTCCAGACCTAAGAAGTCATCTAACAGTCACTTGTTTTATGATTACTATAATTGGAAAGGTCACACAAGGAATCACTGCTACCAACTTCATGGTTATCCGTCTGACTGGAGAGGTAAGAAGAAAATCAGTCCTGGTTCAACTAACACAGCTAGTTTTGCCGCTGCTAGTTTTGGTCCTAGTAGCCTCTCAGGTAGATCTCCATCATGTGTTAGAAATGCTGGTGTCTCTCATGCATTTATGACTAACCTGCAACATCAACAGTTTCAACCTCCTGCAACTTCACAACCACAACATCCTCATTTCTCCCACCAGTAGTACATGCAGATCCTGCAACTGCTAGATCAGGGAAATGGCTACCACTGATGCTCATGTGTCTACTTCAGGTACATCAGGTTTGTTTCCTACTTCCAAGTGGATAGTTGATTCAGGAGCTTCCAAACATATGGTTCATAGTCTGCATATGCTCAATCACTATAATACGTTGTCTGAGTCTCAAGAAGGAAAGGTGTATAGATTCCTACTGGCAATCTTGCACCAATTAGTCATATTGGCTCATCTCAGATATTAGGAGGGACTGAGATCACTAATGTGCTTCATGTTGCTGCTTTTCAATACAACTTATTATATGTTCTTAGACTAACACAAGAGTTGAAATGCAGTGCTATGTTCTATCCTAATTTCTGTATTTTCCAGGACCTCTCAAATGGGAAAGTGAGGGGGATTGGCAAGTTGGAGAATGACATGTATGTGATTACTGCTGACTGTCATTTGCATTCTCAAGGAGTAGAATTGAGTTCACCTAAAGATCAAGAAAATGCAGTTTCTAAGTCTTGTCCTGTACCTTCTTTACATTCATCTTGAATAAGTCTATCCTTGTGGCATAAACGCCTAGGTCATGTACCTTTTAATACTCTTAGACACTTTAGTTCTTTGCAACAGTTGCATCCTACTACTGATGCACCTTGTACTGTATGCCCTTTAGCTAAACAATCAAGACTATCTTTTCCTTTAAGTGCTACTTCTACTGCTGCTTGCTTTCAACTTTTACATGCTGATGTATGGGGTCCCTATAGAGTTCTAACTCATGATAATAAAAGGTATTTCTTAAACTTAGTAGATGACTACTCAAGGTATACCTGGATAGTATTGCTTCCCTCCAAATCTGAGGTCATAGTTGCACTCAGAAAGTTTCTTATTATGGTTGTGAATGTTTTCTCTTCCTCAGTCAAAATATTAAGGACAGATAATGCTGTGAGTTTTTTAATTCCCAAATGGCTGTTCTCTTGGAGTTTGTAGGTATTTTACACCAAAGTTCATGCATATATACCCTCAACAAAATTGGGTTGTTAAAAGGAAACATAGGTACATACTTGATGTTGCTAGAGCCATGAGGTTTCAATCTAGCATGCCTCTTAAATTCTCGGGTGAGTGTGCTCTTACTAGTGTCTATTTGATCAACAGATTGCCTTCATCTGTTTTACACAACAAGACACCTTATGAGTTACTTTATCTTAGATCTTCTTCTCTTGATCATCTTCGAGTCTTTGGGTGTCTTGCTTTTGCTTCTGAAGTTAGAAAGGTTGACAAGTTTGCTCCAAGAGCTTTCCCTACTGTGTTCTTGGGGTATTCTACATTACAAAAAGGGTACACATTGTTTTCTCTTCATACTCAAGAGTTCTTAGTGTCCATAGATGTCGTTTTCAAAGAGGACATATTTCTCTTTACTCAAACCACTTCCTCCTATCCTCCTTTGTTTCCTGTCTTTCAGTTTACAGAGTCCTTTACTAAGTCCACTCCAGTTCCTCCCATTGCTACTCCTCCTTCTTCTCCTTGTTCAACTTCTATAGTATCTGACTCTTCCTCTTCTTCTGCCTCTACATCTGATATGTCTATAGCTGTTCCCTTAAGAAGATCCTCTAGAAATCCCAAACCTCCAATTTGGCTTCATGGCTATGTTATTACTCAGCCTAAGTCCACTTGTCTTTACCCTTTATCCAATCATGTCAGCTATCACCATTTGTCTTCATCTTATGGCTTAGCCTTAGCTGCATATTCCAGCATCCCTGAACCTAAGTCTTTCCATGAGGTTGCTCTCAATCCTTTGTGGGTCACAGCTATGCAAGCTGAGATCAAAGCCTTGGAAGAGAATCATACCTGGTCTATCATCGATCTTCCTCCTAATAAACATCCAATTGGTTGTAAATGGGTGTTTAAGGTGAAATATCTTGCATTTGGTGCGGTTGAAAGATACAAGGCCAGACTTGTTGCAATGGGATTCAATCAGAAAGAAGGCTTGG
This sequence comes from Solanum commersonii, assembly GCA_029007595.1. Lineage (NCBI taxonomy): Eukaryota > Viridiplantae > Streptophyta > Magnoliopsida > Solanales > Solanaceae > Solanum > Solanum commersonii. The sequence goes on along the minus strand of JAJTWQ010000092.1, from coordinate 2,579,948 downwards.
ATTATTCTGAAACTTTCTCCCCTGTTGCTAAGATGGTTACTGTGAGGTCTGTTCTAGCTGTGGCCTCTACTAAACACTGGCTTGTATTCCAAATGGATGTCCACAATGCATTTCTCCAAGGTGACCTGTTTGAGGATGTGTATATGGTTGTTCCTCCAGGCATTTGCAGACAGGAGGAGTCTGGTAAAGTCTGCAAATTACACAGGTCACTATATGGTTTAAAGCAGGCACCTAGGCAATGGAATCTTAAACTAACAGAGGCATTACTTTAGCTGGGGTTTGTTCAAAGCCACTATGACTATTCTGTATTTACCAGAAGTGAATAAAGAGTTGATAATAATTCTTGTTTATGTTGATGACCTTCTGATAACTGGAAGCTGCAAGAAGTTGATTGATAGGACTAGGAACGATCTGAAACTTAAATTCAAAATGAAAGATCTAGGAGAATTGAAGTTTTTCCTTAGAATTGAATTCGCCATATCAAAAAAAGGTTATATTATGAGCCAACGCAAGTATGCCTTGGAACTTATTTCAGAAATGGGTCTAAGTGGTGCCAAGCCAGTCAACACCCCACTGGATCCAAACCTCAGACTAACCTCTATTGAAAATGACTCACATGTACAGAAGGCAAACACTACAGCAAGTGACAAACCTTTGGAAGATATTGGTAAATATCAAAGGCTTGTAAGGAGACTGTTGTATCTAACTATGACCAGGGTGGATATCTCCTTTGCAGTACAAGTTCTAAGTCAATATATGCATGCACCTAAAGAGTCTCATATGGAAGCTGCACTTAGAGTAGTCAAATACATCAAGTCAGCTCTAGGTTTGGGTTTGTTTATGCCCTCACAAGATTCTAATTAATGGACTGTTTACTGTGACTCTGATTGGGGTACTTGCTTACAAATGAGAAGATCTGTGACTGGATACTTCGTGAAGTTTGGAAATGCTCTTGTATCTTGGAAGGCAAAGAAGCAAGAAACAGTTGCTAGAAGTTCTGCAGAAGCTGAGTTTAGGAGTATGGCATCTGCAGTAGCTGAGATTGCTTGGCTCATTGGCATATACAGTGAACTAGGAGTAACCATCAAGCAACCAGTTGATCTATTTTGTGACAGCAAGGTTGCGATTCAAATTGCAACAACCCTATTTTTCATGAGTGAACGAAGCATTTTGATATTGATTGTTATTTTGTTAGAGAGAAACTGCTTAACAAAATGATTCAGACACATCATGTATCCACAAAAGATCAGCTGGCAGATATGCTCACAAAAGGTTTATGGAAAGCTCCACACTTACATCTTATGTCCAAGCTGGGCATGAAAGACATTTTTCAGCCATCAGCTTGAGGAGGGGTGTTATGAATATGAGAATCAAAAGTTACACATTGTGGTCAATGTGACAGTAAAGTTAGTTACAAAATGTTGTTATAATGTTAGTTAAAGGTAACTCTAGTTAAGTTAGACTAACTAGCTTGTACAGTTAAGATACACCACAGGAATAGACTCAATGGATGGAGCCTCAATCTCAACATCCCTAATATCAGCCAAATATGACAAAAAAAAAACCCTCTACTAATTTACTAGCCTGAATGGAGGATATAAACTTAGCTTGCTTAGTCTTGTACACCCCTTCCCACTATAATTTTTCCTTTCCCGGAATTTCAGGAGTTACAGACTTAGTATTACAATTAAGCACAACATAATAGGGAGACAACCAAGTCGTGCCTAAGATGATATCAAAATCAGTCATATACAATATTACCAAATCAGCCCAAGTTTGAAAACCCATAAACAAAATAGGAAAAGCATGATAGACATGTGTAACTATGACTGACTCTCCAATTGGGGTAGAAACACGAATAGGGGCATCAAGAATATCACAAATCATATCAAATTCCGAGGCAAATCTCACGGATACATATGAATAAGTAGAACCCGAATCAAAAAACACATTAGCCATTTGGCCACAGACAAAAATAGTACTTGTGATCACCGTGTCAGATGCCTTTGCCTCATTCTTGCCCGAAAAAGCATAACATTGAGCCCTATCATCTTAACGAGCTACTTCCCTGCCTGGTTACGCATTAGATCTACCTCCGTTACCATTTTCTCTACCTCCACGACCTTGTTGATTATCTTCTTGCCCATCTTGTGGACGCCCTCAACCATTATTACCATTTCCCACAGTTACCACTACTCTAGAAGGCTGTTGTACGGAATCAAACACACGTGGACGAAATCAAACACACGCATAGTTGATTAGACATATCAACGACACTTCATCCAATTTTAAGTGTCTAAGATCGCTACTCAGTATAAAACTCAACCAAGTGAGTTAGGGTCAAATTCCACAGGGAGTGGTATGTATTTGAGAATCAATTGAAAAGTATGAATATGATCAATTCAGTCATAGGAATAGGCATTATCGAATAGAAACATGATTCAAATTAAGGGGTGATATGAATGTCAAATGGGTGTTTTGGTGTAGAATTATCAACTACAACAGCAACAAAAATAGAAATAACAATATTGAGACGGGTTCTTGGGATGTGATTCGATTATAGGCTAGTATAGATAAATGGGTAATTGCAACTATTAGACAACATCTATATATTAGTGAATAAGCTAGACTATAGAGGGGATAAACTTAATTTCTCTCGAACAATCTACCTCGAATCAAGTCGATTTCTCTCAAATACCAACAACCAGCAAAATAAGAACAACCTGCGCTTTAGTCCATTCACTCTCTCGAGCTGAATGTGTAGAGAAAGATTTAGGATTCACTCTCTCGAGCTGAACCCATGACAACCCAATACCCACAAACCATTAATCAACAATCTTGGTTTTAAAGCCTCTCTCTCGAGCAAACCAAAAACAAGAAGGTAGAACTGCATTTGTAACTACAATTCTTTAAATTAAACCGCAATTACTGATTGAAATCACTTCTAAACAACATTTAGAATAACAATTAGCAATACCCATTAACTAAATCAACCCATAATCACATAATCACACCCCAATAATTGGGGTTTTAGCTAAACATCATAAAAATATAAAAATCGTTACCAAATTGTGTTTCCTTCAACTGGGTAAGATTAATTTCGTCCTTACAATGCTCCAAGTTGAAGAATGTCAAAGACCCACTTCCAATTTCTTGAAAGTGAAAAGTTTCAAATCTCCAAATATAAGGAAAACTTGTCTCAATACTCAGAAATTACTCTAACGAATGTTTAGAATAAAAATTTGATACTAAACTTAATGTGTGAAAATATATTTATAGTTGCCAAAAATGTGCTGCGAAAGACCATTCGGCGCAGTAAGTTGGGCTCGCTGATTAGGTTGGCGATTTGCCCTTTGGTCAATGACTTCACCTTCTTTCCTTGGCCTTCATTTTCCTCAAGTTCTGTAACTTTGGGCGATCCAACATTGCATCGCAAAACTACTCAGTGACTAGCCGACTGCTCCTTTATCTTGCCAACTTGATTTTCTCCTTCAGAGATTGACTCACTGGAACTTTAGGCGGTCAAGAGGCCATTCGGTGAATCGCCAAAGGGACTTGGCGATCACCAAGCTCTCATTTCTTTGTTCTTTCAGCTCGCTTTATTCCTCTTTGGAAGTCAGTGTCCATTCTTTGTTCCTCTATCCATATACATGGAAATCAAGGGTTTTTCATCAGATATTGGCACAAAATAAGCATTTGAGGACACTAAATCATTGTAAATAAGCCCTAAATGAGTCCAAATCTAGGACTCATCAACAACCCCAACTTAAACTTTTGTTTGTCCTCAAGTAAAACTCAAGTTCAGCAGTTCAAAAATGATGCTTCAAACAGTGCTACACAAGACTCAATCATGAATGCACACAACAAGACTCAACTTACTCATGTAAGGATTAATTGTACACTCAAAGGTTCAAGTTGTGACAAACTATTACCAAAGATTTTCAAGCTCATAATACTTGCTTCAAATGCAAGTTCAAGCTCAACAAAAGTGCTCAAATGCCCTTACACAAAGAATGATTCCATATTCACACACTATTCTTAAACAATTTTAAGGCTCCAGAATCATAATCAACACTTACACTCACAAAGATGAACGCAATGCATGACTTCACCCATAGTTTTGCCCTTATTTTCCAATTGACACTTGCTTCAGCTCACTCAAGATTAAAAAAAAGTCTTTTCAAGGCTTGTAACGGGGTTGAGTGTAAATGTATGGTCATTTAGGCTCAGTGATTGTTATCCTCATGAAATGTGGTGTGAACGACACTTTCTTCCCTTTTCGTCAACAATTACATTCATGCTCAAAATTTACCCCATTATTCATTTCCATGGAATGCCGGAAACTCAATTTCTTTTGCTACTTTATTTCAGAACTTTTTCTTTTTCTTTCTTCTTTTCTTTTTCTCTCTTTTTTTTGTATGGAGGGGTTCCATCATTTTCAAAACCAAGGGTAAAGGAGAATTTCTTCACATTTCTTGATCTACCTTCTATTTTCACCACACCCTCAACTTAGGCTTTTAGCCTAAAGTGGCTATTTCAACAAACCACATCTCATGAGGATTAACGGTGAAGGGATAAGAAAAAGGTCACAATTGTATTAGGTTTCTTCCAAGAAAAGGGTAAGGCTCAAAGGGTGTTCAAGCAAAGTTCACGTACTCACAAAGTTGGCCACAAAAGAGGGTATAATGTCAAGCTGTTTCATTCTTTAATAGTTGCCTAATATCATTTCAAGAGATTACATCACTTAGTCAACTGAACTAACGGGGAAAATTCTAGGTGTCCTCACACATGGTTCACGGTAAGTTCATCACACAAGGTATTGGCACCAATATCAAACAAGACTCTACACTTTTGCTAGTGTGCAATGTTCATCACACAAGCCTCTATTCGATAACCGGCTAGTCACAACGAGATTCAAAAAGTTCACATATTGTCTATGCAACTTCACTTAGCCGTACATTCATTTTTGTTCGATTGAGAGCACTATTCAAGTCATCGATATTGATCAAGACCGATACTCAAATTTGCAAAAGAACGGCCACATTTAAACACCATCAAGAGGTGATACAAATTTTTCAAAAGGGTCTAAAAACCAATTTCATTTAAAACATAGAGCCATAAGCTCAAACATCCATAACAACAGTGTCAAACACAATATATATCACAAAACTCAATGTATATAGATAAAATAATAATCACAGAGGTAGGTATGAAAATACCTCACCCCACCAGAAAGAAAAAACTATTTGTCCTCAAATGCAAGAAAATATCCAAAAATAAGAAAACAGGATAGAGATGGAGGTAAAGAAAAGTCATGTCTAAATAGTCGCTCTATTTGTCTGGAAATCAGTGCCCGGTGCAACACTCTAAACTTGGGCATCAATTCCCGGAGTCACATCAACAGTACCAGCTCCACTAGGGCTTGCCATGGATATCTCTGTCAGCGATGTCTGAATCACCGAATGTATAATCTTCTACTCCAGATTTGGTAGGTCTCCATATATGCTCTCCTTCCCCACCTCTATCTGCTCCTCGTCAGTCTCTGTCTCCAACTCATCAACTACCACATCATCTATCGGCACATTTCCTGTGGTAACCAGAGGAATCTCTGAACTGGGTTGGGCATCAATATCATCTGCTGCCTCTAATAATGAAGTGAAGTCTGTAGACTTGAGATAGTTTACATCCTTCCTCAGATTTGCCACTTTGACTTTCAAAGTCCTTAACTCTGAAGACTTCCCTTGTTGCCGCTCAAAACTCTCGACTCGTGTAGTCAGATCATTAATAGAAGTCTGAAAAGGGGTCAGTGCAATAAAGATGGCACTCTGATCATCCATGGGACTGCAGCCTCTAGTCGGCTGGCCCTCACACTAGCCGATTGGGCCAAGTGCCCCATCTTCAGGATCATAGCCTGGGTAATCCTGGTGGGCTGGGCAGGAGTAGAAATACCATGATCCTAGAAGGAAGAAGTGGGAGCAGGTGTACCTTAAGTCTTGGAGTCCGGAGTAGGTAAAGATTCCTCTGCTGGTATTGACTCTAAATTAATCTCCAGGGATGTGTCCACTGGAGCTTCTCTACTCCTATCTACCTCCTTTTGAGGTGTACTCGGCCTCGATACATTGTATATCAATGGAGGATAAATGAGTGACCTCAATATCTCTCGTCACATCCCGAGGAACTTCAGTATGTCGACACAACTTCGTAATCAGCACAAGGAAGAAAAGGGACATATGACACTGTTTGGCCCTCATGGACATCTCCTTCTAAATAATAAGTCCCAAGTTGAGCTGCCTCATTGGTAAAATTGATCCTAAACAAGCTGCCTTTGCATGACGGAGGATGGATTTGTTCTATGAAGGCATGATGGAGCTGTTGATGAATCTGAACCAATACCGGGCAGCTACATTCAAATCCTTCTTCTCTATCTAAACTCCCGCCTCAATCCACCTCAGGGTGGTATAAAAAATAAGAGGGGGGGGGGGGGGGGCGGGAAGCCAGCCCTTTAGGTCATCCAGGGATTGAGTTGTCACCAGGCCTTCATAGTCATGCTCGAACCTTGTGGCTCTCTCAAGGGCAACCTTTATGAAATCGTTGCAACACCCGACTTCTTTACCCCGAACCATAACCGACTTCACCGGTTTGAAGGCACTGGCCTTTGTCTTCACTTGGGGAACCAGATCACCGTAAGCAAAGTAGAACTCACGAACCTAAGTGGGGATATATGGCCTCGAGGCCTGGTGAAGATCTGGAATATGTGCCATTGCAGTATCTCCATTACACTAGAGTATCTTCCCTCTAGGTTCTCAGTGGATAATAACTTCTCCTCGAGAATAGTCCGCATCCCATCATCTTTTAATCTATTAAGGAGTCGGAGAGAAGGAACAACCGGTGGCACTAGAGCCATAGGAGGTGCCGAAGCTGGCACTGTATCTACTGGAGATGAGGCTGATGTAGCTCTTGAGGAGTCAAGGCAAGACCTAGCACAGATCTCAGCCCACTGAGATTGTAATGGTTGGTTGTCATCCGACTCAGAGAATGCACCTTGGGAGCACTCACTATCGGAGTTATGCTCCGGAACCTCAATTACAGGCCTCTTGCCCTTACCCTTGCCACCCTTTGGAGGCTTTGTCCTACCCTTCTTGGGAGGATTTGTTCCTCCTTCATTTATCACAATTCCCTGTGCTATTTTATTGGGTGGCATGTAGAGATTGGTTCTAGCCATTCCTGCAAGAACATCAAAAACATTCAGAAAGAACTCAAGAAAAATTATAGACAATAGTTGCAGACAGACTCTCCGAACCATTTGACAAGTCACTGAATCACTTTGGCGAGCCAAATCAGTCTCGCCGAAGGGATTGGCTCAAAATTCCCAGAAAAATATGGCATGTCAGCAATGGGAAAGACCTTTCGATGAATCACCGACAACATTCAGCGAGCAAGGACCAGCCCACCGAAAGTTACAGTGCATTTTACGGGTTAGGCGCGTAGAAAAGACAATTAAGGAAAACTTTTGGTGAGTCGCTGAGTGCACTCGGCGAACTCAGGATTCTTGCCGAAAGTTACATAACCCACACTTAACATTTTCTTGAAATTAAAGGCGATAGAGGGGGATTTGGTGAACCGTCCAGTGGTTCGGCGAGCTCGGCCCAGCTCGCTAAACTACCCAACGTGCCTCTTTTCGACCCCTACTTCCAAGTTCAACCCCGCAGCTACCATGCACTCATTCAATTAACCCTAGACCCATCCTACCTATGCCCTCCAGGATACTCAGTCTCCCAATTTTGCCAAATTTGGCCATTTGATGACTTTCGCCCCTAGGAATGACTTCAACTGCTCCATCATCGGGCAAAATACGTCATTTAGTACAATTATGAGTTACTGAGACTTCACCCGACTAGACCCAACATCAGCAAAGCAACACCTAACAATTTTTATCAATTTTAAGGCACGAAAATTTAGGAAATCAACAATATACACAATTTAGATAAGATATTTGAATTAATATAGGCACATAAACATACAATTACGATCAGAGAGGCCCATCACACATCACAAACAAGCAGACAAAAAAGAACAGCCTGCACTTTAGTACATTCACTCTCTTGAACTAAATATGTGGAAAACGATTTTGGATTCAGTCTCTCGAGCGGAACCCATGACAACCCAATACCCATAGACCATTAATCAACAATCTTGGTTTTAAAACCTCTCTCTCGAGCAAGCCAAAAACACGAAGGTAGAACTGCATTTGCAACTACAATTCTTTAAATTAAACCACAATTATTGCTTGAAATTACTTCTAAATAACATTTAGACTAACAATTAGCAATGCCCATAAACTAAATCAGCTCATAATTACATAATCATACCCAAAGAATTTGGGTTTTAGCTAAACATCATAAAAAGATTAAAAAAAATTATTACCAAATTATGTTTCCATCAACTGGGTAAGATTAATTTCGTCCTAACAATGCTCCAAGTTGAAGAATGTCAAAGACCCACTTCCAATTTCTTGAAAGTGAAAAGTTTCAAATCTCCAGAGCTAAGGAAAACTTGTCTCAATACTCAGAAATTACTCTAACGAATGCTTAGAATAAAAATTTAATACTAGACTTAATGTTTGCAAATGTATTTATAGTCACCAAAAATGTGCTGCGAAAGACCATTCGGCGCAGGAAGTCGGGCTCGCCTATCAAGTCAGCAATTCACCCTTTGATTAATCACTTTGCCTTCTTTCCTTGGCCTTCATTTTCCTCAAATTCTGTAACTTTGGGCAATCCAATACTGCATCGCAAAACTACTCGGTGACTTGCCGACTGCTCCTTTCTCTCGCCAACTTAATTTTCTCCTTCAGGGATTGACTCACTGGAACTTTAGGCGGTCAAGAGGCCATTTGGCGACTTGCCAAAGGGACTTGGAAATCACCAGGCTCTCATTTATTTATTCTTTCGGCTCTCTTTGTTCCTTTTTGCAAGTTAGTGTCCATGTTTTGTTTCTTAATCCATATACCTGGAAATCAAGGGTTTTTCATCAGTTATTGGCACAATATAAGCATTTGAGGACACTAAATCATTGTATATAAATCCCAAAATGAGTCCAAATCTAGGACTCATCAGTAGTAAATGTCAATGGACAAATTACTTCTTTCGAGTTTTATTTTGTAACATTTTTTCTTGAAAATAAGTCTCATAAATTCAAAGAAGCTATGCCTTCTAGGGATTCATTCTTTTTGGAAAGAGGCTGTCAATAGTAAGATAAATTCAATCTTGAGAGTTGGTTGATCTTCCTCCAAGAAATAAACCTTTGGGTTCAAATGGAATCACAAAAGGAAAATAAAGTTGATGAAACTGTTGACAAATACAAAGCAAGACTTGTTGTCATATGTTTTAGACAATAAGAAAACCTTGATTATTTTGACACATAATGGCTACTAACTAGGATTACGCCAATTCAGATGTCAATTGCGCTAGTTGCAGTGTATGACCTTCAAATTTGTCAAAATAAATGTGAAAACATTTGTTTGAAAATGGATAATTGGAGGAAGAAATTTTCATGGAACAACCTGAGGGCTTTGTGGTTCCTAGTAAAGAAGAAAGTTTGTAAACTTGTTAAGTCACTTTATGGACTAAAAACAAGCGCCCAAATAATGACATGCGAAGTTTGACCAAACTTTGTTGGCAAATGAATTCAAGATTAATGAATGTGATGAATGTTTTTACATTAAAGACATCTGAATCACAAGGTCATTGTTTGTTTTTATATTGATGACATGTTGATCATCAAAAGAGGCATTTCTGATATAAATGATACTAAGCATATGCTAGAAAGTAACTTCGATATGAAAGACATTGAAGTTACTGATGTGATTGAAAAGGTACTTGACAAGTTCAAGCATTTGGATTTCAATATTGTCAAGACTCCAATAAATGTGAGATTTTTACTTCAAAAGAATGAAGGAAAAAGTGACTCACAATTGGATTGTGCTAGAGTATTGAGAAGTATGATATATATCATGAAGTGTACGCGATCAGATATAGCATGTGCTATTAGTAAACTGAGTCGGTTCTCGAGTAATCTCAATCAAACTCATTGGATGACAATGAAAAGAGTTTTGGAGTATTTGAAACATACTTCAAAAACCATTGCTTTGCATTATAACTAATATTCAACAGTATTGGAAGAATATAGTGATGCAAATTGAATCACCAGGTCAAATGAAGTAAAATTCACGAGTAGATATGTATTTACTCTTGGTGGAGGAGCAGTCTCTTGGAAATCTTTCAAACAGAAATGTATCACTCGCTCTACTATGAAATCTGAGCTTATCACTCTAGATAAGGTATGTGAAGAAGTTGAATGACTCCAAAATTTCTTAAAAGATTTTGGGCCCAAACCTTTAGCTCCAGTATGCATACACTGTGAGAGTTAATTTGCAATAGGTAGGGCATGGAGCATGATGTATAACAGAAAGTCTCGTTATATATGACGTAGACATAATATCGTTAGAGAACTACTCTCTAGTGGAATTATCATAACTGACTATATAAAGTCAAAGGATAATGTGTCGGATCTACTTAAAAATGCCTAACTAGAGAGGGAGTTGATAGATTATCAAAGGGAATGGGACTATGGCCCAGGACAAGTCATTATGACGGTAACTCTACCTAGAAGATTGGAGATCCCAAGATCTAAGTTCAAGGGGATCACAAAGTCATTGATGACGGTTCAACATTGTCAAAATATCTTTTTATGGTCCATTATCATGATAAGACAATGTTTAATAACAGGATAAAGGCATTAGGACTTTTTAATGGTTTCTAAGTTTGATACATGGTATATCAAATAGTGTATTTATGGGATAACACATTTAGAAATCACCTATGTAAGTGTAAAGTGTAAGCCGCTTCAAGGAGAATCCGGTAAGGTCAGTTCTCTACGCACTTATAAACTAAGACGTGTTCATGGCTGAAACGGACAAAACAATAAGAACCAAAAACAGTTCAAGGGTTGATTGTGTGACTTATGCTGTCTAGGTATACACCAAAGCTCGATGGTTCAAAGATATCAAATCTACCGATTGACCAAGTATATCCGATATATGTTCACTATGGAAAGTTCTAAGGGAAACCCACTTATCTAGATGCAATCAATCCTTACTTACGAATCACACCGTTTTTCATGCATATATTTTAACAATAGCCATTCCCTATTCATGTGGGGGATTGTTGGGTTTTAAAGGTGTGAACAGGAAATGAAGGATTGTGACTCTCCTGAAGGGTTGTGACCTTTATGAAAGGTTGTGTCCTTTCTAAAGGGTTGTGACCTTTATGAAAGGTTGTGTCTTTTCTAAAGGGTTGTGACCGTTTGAAAGGTTGTGCCTTTTCCAAAGTGTTGTGACCTTTCTGAAAGGTTGTCTTCTTTCCTAAGAGTTGTGACATTTACCCTTTGTTGGCTATAAATAGAGAGGCTTTCTCTCATTTTCTTGCATTGAATTCTTCCCTTCTTTTGCATACATTTCTTACAAAACAAAATCGATCAATCGTGTCTGTGTGTGTGATTTGTTGCTGTCATTTTGAGTTCGTTGAAATTATCGAAGTTTGAGGTACCGCTACTTCTTTAATGGTTAATCCGCTTTATCTTGGGAGGAATTAATCTGCAACCTCAGGTACTTGAGGGGATTAAATTTCTTAAGGACACACAGTGAATTATGTGGACTCTGATAGTTCTTTTCTTTTTCTTTTCATCGTTTGTTATTTCTGGTTTGCTAAATGAATAGAGGAGATAATAGTGTATGTCTTATCCAACACATATTTATTATTTAATTCAATGTTTGTCTTTGACATAATGTTAAAATAAATATTAGATTACATACTCCTTTAATGTTAGTTGTGGCAACTTAAATAAATTACATGTTACTGTTTAATTTTACAGAAATAAAAAAATTGCTTGCAAAATGTAATGCCCAATTTCACTCTCTGTTGTGTTTACCTGAAAATATTTTAAAATTAATTTATTGTTTAAAAATATATTGACCACGTACAAATACAATTAAAAATTGTAATGTTGGGCCTATTAACGGACCTTTACATATCTAGTATATATAATATATGTTATTATCGAAAAAATAAATTAAAACACCAAGTTCATGTTAGGGAAATGCCTATTTACCCCATAAATATAGATTAACTATTACTACCTCTTTTAGTGATTTGATTTCACACCACACAGAAAGCTGGTATTTTTTAAATTTCTTCATTAGGTATTCAAAATATTGACGATTGATATAATTTTCGTCGAGGATTTCTCAGGGTTGGTAAAGTTTGTGTTATATTACTCATTATATATGTTAAGTTGTTCATCAAAATCTACTCGTTTGATATATTTTTCTTTGTTGATTTAACAAAATATTCTTCGAATTTCAATTTTGATCTAACCACCTCAAATATATTCCAAATGATCTCAAATTAGTGAAAAACAAAAACTTTAAAATACCAACACAAAGAATCTCCAATCCCTTAATTTATCAAATAACACGAAATCAAGAAGACTCATTTTATCATGCATGGGTCTTCTTGAATTATTCTTATAACCGGTCGATTATAAGTACTTAAACTTCTAAAATGATCAGTTTTATAAGCATACGGTTATACAATATTATACAAATTATGCCTTGGAAGGTAATAGTATACATAATGTGTCAACTTTATATATAAAAAAGAGTATAATAGTGTATAAAAAGTGTTTGAGAGACAAATATAGACTAAACTGTGGTTCTTTCGCATAATATACGCAACATGGCATGAGTGTATGAGGTGTTTATGACTTGGTGTATCACGTTGGGAGAATAAAGTTGCAAAGAGGTGGTCAGATCAAAGAGTTAGACTAAAGTTGTGAATAAGGTTGCCTTTAAACAAGTTCGAGTTAAAGAATGTCTCTTGTAAAACCCCGTCCGTTCGAAAGGTTTAAATTAATCAGTACCTTCTGTGTATGACTAAAAGTGGTTTATAAGCTAAGAAGGATGTTATATAAGGTAATATAGTCGCACAATGATCGTAAGTTAAGTTTTGAAGTCAAGCAAGTTATGAAATAAAAGTGGTCAAACGTTCGAGTAAGCTTCTTTGATAAACTTTCTGAAATTTTGGTTAAATGTCTCGGAGCTTTTCTCCCTATATATAAAGCTTTAGAAGGACCCCAATATACCAAATCGAAGGTATACAAGTCTACTTTCCAATCTGTTCATTCATACAACTTCAGAATAGAGAGATAAAAAATTTTCGTGGGATTGCACAAGCAGACACGTGAAGGTGGGCTCATAGCCCCTATGTCACTTTAGCTTTATAAGACTTGATTTTACTTGGTTTTATCTCATTATTTTCGCATAAATAAGAGTAAAAACAGTCTTAAATCCTCTATAACGGTTCCCCTACAATCCAAGCTAAGATCTATAAGATTTCAACGTGGTTTCACCCTTAAAATATTCATAGAGATTGTGTTACTTCCTTCCTCCTCGTTGGCTATGATTTAAAGGATATTTCATGGTGAAGGAGTCTCATTTTTTAGGTGGTGTTGCTTCTATTTGGAGGTGATAATTCTCACCCTTAATTTTGTTGAGTGAATCCAAGTTATATCTAAGGTATATAAGCAAGAACAAACGAATAGAAGGTTGGAAAATCGTATTTGGATAGTTATGTGATGTTGGGTTGTTCTAAAGTATTTTCTAATGTTGTTGTTGTTGGAATTTTTGGAAGTAATTTGTATGTGTGTGGTTGTTGTTGATTCGAATGTGGGAGAGAAGAAGAAGTATAGATGGGTATTGAATTGTCAGATAAATTAGTGTAACGTTAGATCTATTTTGCATTGCAAGTTTCAAATGGTTTCTTCTTGGTTCAAGGTCTTGTGTTTGAGGAGATTGTTTGTTATTTGAGGGGACATGTTAAAATACTATAAAATCCATAAAATTTAAGGCAAGGTTCTGCCCTCTTAACCCCTTATTGCACTGGAGAAAGACATGATTCCAAACGTAATTATCGGATGAACTTACAGGATGTCGTGAGTTCGAGTTATTATGGTTATGTTAAACAATTATAGGACAATATATATATATATAGCTTTAATGATTTGAAGACTCATGGTTGAGGTTATTTTGGGATTGGAAAGGAGGGTTGTGGTGATACGCCTAATTTTTATTTTTGTGCAGACATACTTTATTTGATTGTGGTGGACTATTTCGTAGGCCTTCACTTGTTAATAGCGCCTGCAAAAATGTATGTTATTTCATTAATGTGTGGTTGTAATTTGGAGAAGAAAATGTAATGAAGCATACGTTTAAAAAGGGTCTGATGAGCTAATCACTCTTCTAGTAATCTCTAAATTGCTACTTTGACCCTGACATGTTAATATCCTGTCTATAATGGTTGTGTCATATGATTTTGTGTAGATTACATACGGTAAGGAAGGGTTACAATCCATATAATTACTGCAAGACTCAGAATCAAGGTACGTTAAGGCTAAGCGTTGTACTTCCTTTGAGCACAAATTTTTCAAATGTTGTTTTACTATTCTATTGCTAGAAAGACCTTATGTGAAAGGCATTGGAATTGCAGTTGAAGTATTTTTGTGACTCTATTATGTTGATTTTTCACTCGTTCGGTTATATAGGGTACTTAGCGTCTATATGTCATTTTGTCGATTTCCTTGACTATAGGTCCATGTGTATATATTTTTATTCTCCTTTAGGTATTGTAACTTAAAAAGATTATGGAGAAACATTTAGAATTTGCAATCAGTCCTCCTTCCTCACTAATTTTTTTTTAAAAAAAAACTTTAAAATAATACGTGAATTTCCAAAACTCTTAAATATAACTCGTATGTTTAAACTACTAAAGGACATGTTGTTTTTGGGAATATTTTCTTGTGCAAATTACTAAGGAAACAGATGTAGAAACTAAGTGAAGTACCTTAAGATCTTTATGAACATCCTCTGGTTTAAGTTACCTTTCAAAATTCGAGTTAAGTGTGTCGATTTAATCTACAAGCATATAAGGTTCTACAAGACATTTACATGTGATACGAAAGTGATTACGGGATTATGAGAACAAGAGTACCAATAGGCCAAGATTGACAACATGATTATGGTAACATAAATGCATTACGTATTCATGACATGACATGCTATGCATTCTACTCCCGAGCTATAATTGGGAGGTATGAGACCTATACTCTATATATTTATATATATGAGACACAGAAGGCTATAAGTTGGAGAATATGATGTCGGTTAGCTACCAGAAGGCATCACCATTACTAGCACTTGGTTGGGTATGCATGAACTCCCTTAAAATCATGAACTCCTAACTTGAATGTTAAATTACTATAATATCCCTAACTTAGGTTGTGACTTTTCCGACAAGTTGTGACATTTTTCAAAGGATTGCTATTTTTCGATGAGCTGTGACTTTTCCAATAAGTTGTGACTTTTTTCAAAAGGTTGTTTTTCGATGAGTTGTGACATTTTCAAAGAGTTGTGACTTTTTCAATAAGTTGTGACTTTTCCAAAGAGTTGTGACTTTTTCAATAAGTTGTGACTTTTCCAAAGTGTTGTGACTTCTCGGTAAGGTCATGATTTTTCAGATAAGACACAAAAAACATTTGTTCATCTACCCTTGTTGACTATAAATAGAGGGACTTCCTCTCATTTTTCAACCACAATTTTTTCTAATCTTGTACTCTTCTTCTTCTTGCATTTAATTTTTTTTGGGTGATTTATTGTCGTTGAGTGAGTTCGAAGTTTAGCGAAAATGAGGTACCACTATTCTGATGAAGTTATTTGTTCTATCCTAAGAGGGTATATTTCATAACCTCGAGTACTTGAGGAAAATAATATAATATATAAAGTTAACAATTCATTTGTTTTTGTTAATAATTTCTCTTGTGATGTAGATATATGCTTTTGAATGTCTTTTTCCAAAATTTAGAGAATTGTCACGATTTATTTTTTATACTCAAGACAAAAGAATGACTTTATTTATCAATGTTACTTATGTGATTGAGACTTTTAGGAAGTTTGCTTCAAAATAGTTATTACTATATAAACATTGCCCTTTTGTTTTACTTATTTACTATTTCTTAATATTTCTGTATTTTAGATGAAGAAAAATTCATATGACTTGTAATAACGTCGGTTGAAGTTTGTCTTAGTTTAATTTTTATTATTTATTTAATAGCTAATTTTATGAGATAAAAATTTTCATTAATGCAAATATATATTTATATTTGGGTCCGTAGGTATTTGTATTTAAATTAAAGTATTATATATGTCACAAATGTATTATAAAGTTAACGGGATCTTTTAACTTCAAAATATATTATTTTAAAATGTTCTGAGTTCTTTCTAATAAAAAAAAAACTCACAACAAATGTGAAAATATGTGAGTATATAAAATGTAGTTGTTCTCTTCACATGTTCATATGACATCTAAACAATTTAACGTAGAATACACATGTCAAACACATCTGGTTAGATGACCACAAAAATACAAAACAAATATTTTCTATAAGGCAATATTAGTGAAATAAGACTAATTGCATGATTGAACCTCATCAAATTAAAATAAAATATATACATAATTGCTTTTAACTAATAAAGTTTTTCATTAACCATCTTTATAGGTTTGCGTAAATAAGAGATATATATGACGATCCACATTGAACATTCATAAAAGAATTTGCAATATTATTTTCTGGTAAGCTTATTAGTTAAATTTTTGCTTAAATAAGCAATACTATTTACTATAATATATATTTTTGAAATTGGTAATCACGTGCAACACACGTGTCAAAAAACTATTATATATATAAGCAAACAAGACAAGTACGAACGTTGCAGCACATTGTTATACCTAAAGTAACGTAAGTTGTACCAATATAGGGTCATTTTACAACTTAATTTTTTTGTTCTATAAATATTTAAAGAAACTTCGTTAATTCTAATATAAAAATTATGGACTCAACTTTTCAATACAATATTGAGAAACACAATCAATGTCAATTCCACTTTTCTTACAAAACAACGAAAAATCATAGTTGTAGACTTGAGATTTTGGCCAATTGCTTACCCTTTGGTTATTTATCCAGAAAATTATACATATATAGTGTAGTAAATATATTTTCCTATAGAACTTTTCCCTGCATTAAAATTATGTCCTTTTTGCTTCTAAAAATGGCCCAGACAAATTATCTTTCCTACTAACCACCTACTAACCATGGTAGACAAACAAAACTCTGATATTTTAAGTTTCCATGTGCCATTTGTTGTGACCAAAATGTGCAACTGGACAAGTTCTGCTTGCAAATATTTAGTTGTAACTTAGTTTATTAATTTCCTCCAATATCAGCTCTTCTTACAATATTATTATCATGGATGAACGTAGTATTTCCAAAATGGAATAGAGGTTTACTATTGACGCAATTAGGCCACTAACTACTAAGTGGTTGGATATCATAGTCAATGGAACTTTTAGAATGTATTGGCTGTTAAAAGTTCGATACTCTTTCATCTGTGATAGTTTCATGCCTTAGCCTCTTGAAAAAAAAACATTTCTCATGCTTACTATCGGTTGAATATTTTTCATATTGAGATTATATATATGTAGTACATGGAGCAGTTATGACGAAAGTGTTTGCTTTGTAGCGTATCCTCCTCCAAGAATATGAACTTGTATAGCACCATCTCATTAATCACATATCCAATTTGATCTCCTTAGTGTGCCTCTTGCAACTGAAAATAGTAAACTACCGCCATATTCATAGGGAATCAGTGTAGCCGAATATGTAGCAAAAGTAAACTCTTTTCATGTAGTTTTTGTTCTTTTCTGGTGGAGATCTTTGTCTGATACTTATTTTTACCTAATTTAGCAGGCTTATAAAATAATATCATGTGGTTTTATCTGCTTTCGCTTATGCCGTTGTCGATTACGTTTCTCATGTTTCTGTTGGATATCTATTAAGATTGCGAGACTATATATACAAGGACTTTCCTTAGCTGATTAATATTCTTCACTTTAAGTGGTCAAGCCTGTGCTAGAGATTGATTACTAGCCTAAGTTTAGAGTGCTTCCTCTGAAGAAGAGGACCAGATATTTACTAAGACAATCTGACTAAACGTTAGACTTCAAATAAGAAAGCTTTAAAACTCTTATATGAATCATTCTGTATGTAACATTAGAAAAATTGTTTCTACTTTAAGCTTTGACATGAAAATTCTTTGTTTGTTGATTCTTGGTAGAGCGGTAATGTAAACCCTTGAAAGTTAAACTTGTGAAAGAAACTGATGGCTAAAGATGGTAGTAGAACTTCCAGTCACAAAGATAAGCTCTCCTTTATAGAATGTAAAAGCTCCTAAAATTTAATTAAATTTGGAAAGATATCTCCTACCGAAACTTAGCGTGCTATTACTCATTAAACTTTTTCGGATTTATAAAAATATCTTTTTAAACTTTGTTGTAACATGCTTACTTGACTGTAGCTTCTCCCTTAAATTAACAGGTAGTTTTTTCTTTGTTTTGAATTGTACTTGGTGTGAATTAACCAGTAGCTACTGCTACTGAAGATGAGATGTTCCTACTTCTGTTCTTCAGAGTGATGTTTGTTTGTCTTTCAACGTAGATGTTGATACGGAATTATGTTTCAAGGACCTTTTTTGTGGAATCTGTGATGTCCAATTAATTGATCTATTTCATTCTGTTACAGATATAAGTCTAAAGAAGCAATTGAGATTTTATAAGTGTAGGGACCTCAATTTTTTCATTTTAATAGTGGCTTGCCGACTATTTGGCCTATTAACCTTTTAACTATTAAGTTGTGTCTAATTTCATTTTAGAGATAGACATATTCTTCTTTACTTCATCAAAAGAAGAGATAACCTACTATATTAGTTACTTCGTGAGAGATTTGATCATTCATGAATTGGTTTACTTATCTTTTTCTTCATTTTTTTAGGTAGTGGAATAGTTCTTTCAGCATTACTCAGTCAAGAGGAGTCATTTTGCAATGGTGAATAAGATCATGCATGTAGTTTTGAGGCTGCATGAGGGTACAACACGAGGGTGGCAATATTTTTGAAAGGTTTGAGGGCGGCAAGATAAATTTTAGAATAACCAGTACCTTTGACATTAAAATTAATGCTAAATCACTTTTTGGTCCTTGATTAACTCTTATTCATGTTATGTTGAATTTTCTACAAGGCCTTCATCATAAACTTCTATTTTGGACAAGGATCAAACTACACAGGTGTTCCAATAAAGTCGCTTACCATTAATTGTTCTATAACTATGAACATACATAGAAATGAAAAGAGATGGAAGAATTATGGTTTAAAGGTACAGTTCTTTTGGTGCACTATTTTTACTTGCATGTAACAATTGAAAAGAGACGTTAGGCTCATGCTTAAAAAATGCTCAACCAAATTTTGTGAGTTTTTGATATTGTAATTTCAAATCTATGGTGATTTGGCGCTATTGACAATTCTAAATTAATAATGTGACGCTTTAAAATAGTGTTTTGACAACTTCAATTAAAAGAAAATTTAGAATTTAAATTGTGATGTCATTTGGTGTAATATAGTGCTTTGGTTGTTAATGTGTGCAATTCTTATCTTGTGAGATAATTG
Organism: Solanum commersonii; assembly: GCA_029007595.1. Classification (NCBI taxonomy): domain Eukaryota; kingdom Viridiplantae; phylum Streptophyta; class Magnoliopsida; order Solanales; family Solanaceae; genus Solanum; species Solanum commersonii. Next base: position 2,560,282 of record JAJTWQ010000092.1, on the reverse strand, counting down.
ATGATGTTTTAATATATTTTTAAATTGTTGCAAATGAAATGACAAACCAAATGTAAAATAATTGTTGCAGACTATTTGTATGAAAAAATTTAAATCTTTGATTTTGCACCTCTTTATAGTGAAGTTGTATCAATTGAGCATAAGATAAATTTTAATTATGTATTTATCATATCATTTATACTTCTGGAATTTTTATATGTATTTATAAAAATAGTTCGACAATACTATTGTAGCTTATTTCATTATTTTTATTCTATAGTGATAATATTTGTTCATGATAATCAAATTACAAAAAAAAAGTTATAATTATTCTTTCAAAATCATACACGTTGGGCTAGATGTATTCAAAATTGAACCCTAACCGATAAGTCAATGACAAATTGGCTTATTGGTATTGAGTTATTGAATAAACGGTTGGTGAGCGTATTAAAGTTTTGTAATTAACGGCTTATTGGTGTGAGGGTGAATTTTTCAATTTCTTTATTGGGTAAAATGTTAACCCGTTAAGAGTTAACACACTTACATTTTAAGTCTATGTATATTAGGCTTATTTAATATTTTACCATAGGATATAAAAGTAATTATATATTTTTTCTTTGTTAGTCCTAACTCCTAAAAGCTAAAGTGTAACGCCATAAAAATCTATTTACTTTCTAATAATTATTAATTTCGCTTTAAAGAATGGAGAGCAAGTCGGCAAACTCAGAAAAAACATTGAGGATATGTAAATGAAAAGTATGCAGCAATTTATCGAGTCATCGCCAAAGATGCTTCCACTGGACAATAAAAATGGGACAACCAATTGAACATTTGGATCAGTTTATCCGTTTGATGTTGTTACTCAAGCCATCCTTTTTGTAAGGTATGGTCATAAAAAAAAAAAAGGTAACGTAGAGATTATAGGTTAACCGTTACACTGCCTGATAACCGTCCAATAATTGCTAATCCATTACTGAACCATCATATTTATTATAGGTTGGCTAGCAGATTAGTAAATTTTAAAATTGATCTCTATAGGGCATATTAAGCGAAATTATCCGATCGATAAATAGCCCTATGTTGGGCCCGTGCATAGCACGGACATTTCTTATCTAGTAATATATATATATATATATATATATATATATATATATATATATAAGTAAACAAGACGAGTATGAACGCTGCAGTACATTGTTATACCTAAAGTAACGTCAGTTGTACCAATATAGGGTCATTTTACCAAGTTAGCCAATTACTTTTCAAATGACGTGTGTTTTGCATCTTCAAACACGTGTGTTTCCACTTTTCAGTAAAATATGTCATTTTCATTGGTGTTTTGGTAATAAAATAGCATATGAGGTATGCACTCCTTTTGCTACAGTTTTTCTTCATTTTTTGGTAGTTTTCTACCCTGCTTATTCTTTCTTCCATGGTGTTACTGTTTTTCAAGTTTGATTTACTTAATTCTGGTGAGTTCTTTGTCCATCTCTTCTTTGTTTGTTTCACCGGTGTGTTGGCAGAGGCGTATCCAAGGAGGGGTCACCGGGTTCACGTGAATCCATGCTCCCCTCTCGAGATCATATATAGTAGTGTTATATTTTTTAAAAATTATTGAAATATAAATGTGTGAACCCACACTCGAAGTATCATATAATGCGATAATGAATGGGTGCACCTCTCTATGTGAGGTTAGAAACTTGAATTTTATATTTATCTTGCTTTATTTTTCTTTTTAAATTAGATAGCACCTCTCTAAGTGGTTATTGATAACACTTTTGGCATTTTAATTAAATTTATATATATATTAATTTTGCACCTATAATATTAAATTTTAACCTTTTTTAAGTAATAAGAACCTAAATGTTGAACCGATCAAATTTATATCTTAGATCAACCTTTTTGTGGTGCACCTATCATCTCGAAATCCTAGATACGCCTTTGTGTGTTGGTAATGAAAAATTGGTGATTTTTCGTTACTTTTAGATTTTTTACATGCATATTGACTGCATAATCTTTATTTTGATATGGATGAAATTGCAAGTTTAGGATATACTCCCTCCGTCCACTATTGTTTGTCATGTATACTAAAAATAGTTGTCCAAAATTAATTGTCAATTTAAACAATCAAGAAACAATTAGTAACCTTTTTTCAATTTTGCCCTTAATAATTACATAACTACTGGTTTCAAAAAGTGGTTATTTTAAAATTATAAGACTACTTTAATGTGAAAAAAAAATTGTTTTTACAATTTTCAAAAAGTACAAATCATTTTAATTGTAACATCTCGCAAATTGAAATAACTAGGAAGAAGCTAAAAATTGGAAATAGTCATTTTTGGAAAGAATGAAAATCTGAAATTTTTGTTAAGTTAGGAAAAGTTGAGTTTTTGGTCAACTTCAAATAGCCATAACTCCTAGCTCAGGATTAGTTAGGTATATTTCCAGATTTGGTAGGAAATCTCTTGGAATAATCTTTCCAACGCCGCTGAGTTTGCGTGATTCCAAGTTTGTATGAGTGAGATATGCCCTTTGGAAGTTGGGTTGTTTGATTAAGAAAAGTCCAATCCGGATTTTTGAAGGGTATTTTAGTCTTTTCCTTACCCAATTGTTTTAATTCGTTTTTAGGAGTTTAAGTGGGGTAAAGTGAGATTTAAGTCAGTTTAGAAAAAGTGAATTTCACGTTAGGGCTTGGAGAAAGGAGAAAAGTGGAGAAAGGAGAAGAGAAATCAAGAATCGTCAAGAACGTTCAAATTTAGCTTGTGGATTTCATCAAGGGGTGATCCCTACAAGATATGTGAGATCACATAGCATTGGGTTAGTTCACCCACGCGCCAATCATGATTCAATTCAGCAAAGTTTATTAGATTTGAAAGCAAATTCTTTGAATTCTTGATGAAGTTCGTTTGAATCCTTGTGGGTTGTGTTGTTGGAGTTTTCTTGAGATTGATTCATGTTTTAGTGGTGTTTTTTGAGTAGAATTTGATGTATATTGAGGGTATAAATGATTCTAAGTGTGTGGGAAAGGAACCAATTGAGTTTGGAGGGTTTAGAGATGAAAAACGAGCAAGAAGAGTCGTAAAACACCTGGGGAAAGAGGTGGGGCGTCGCGCCAACTAGCGCGCCCCAAAAGGGTCTCTAAAGTTTCACCCTTGGGGGGCCGCACCAGCCAGCGCCCCCCAGAACAGTCTCTGAAGTTTGCCCTCTAGCGCCTCGCGCCTCTCAAAGCGCCAAGGGCGCCAGTTCTTCCCATTCTTCCCCCATCTTTTCGTACTAGTTCCTTAGCAGTGTACCTATGTCTTCTAGTTGATTCCAACACTCGTAGTACATATAAACATCATGAAATCATCCATAAACATGAGATCATGAACCTTGAATCCATAATTCAATTCAAGGAAAGTTAAGAGTCAAGTCTAAAAGTTAAGAAGTAAGTCAAGAGAAGTTCATCAAGTTTTTCCAAAGTCTTTCACAAACGTTTTAATCTTGTTTTAAGACTTAAGCTTCAAGTTAAGCAAAGAGTAAAGAGTTGAGTTCATTTCTCAAAAATCTATAAGAGAACTAAGTATTCCCAAGAGTTTAAAATGTTTTCACATTTGAACAAGAAAGGGAATATCGATTCTAAGAGAGCTTTTAAGCTAAGTTTTGAGTAATTATCTCAAATCAAAGAAAAAAGTTTGTTTTTAAAAGCATATGAGCTAAGTATATTTTAGGAGTAGTATTGAGCACTGATATGGTGATGCGAGTTCATATTAACTCAAGTCTTTATAAACCATGTAGCCATCATAGGTAGTAAAGGATCATACTTTTTAAATGAATCCTTAAGTGTGCGTTTTAGCATAGATTAGTGAATCCACTTAGTTAAGGCGTTCTATATGACGGCAAAGTATATAACAGTTCTGGCAGTGTAGGCAAGACACTGTATCACCACTTATGCTCATAGTGGTGGTTGTCGGTTAGAGAATCTCTCACATAAACTATATTACTTTGATATATGAGTAAGTTGAGTTTGTTATTGTATATCTTTAACAAATTGAGTTGTTATTTACTGTTCTAAATGTTTTGTATAAATTGCACTATTATTGTTGTTTTACATTGCATATTGAGTTATGTTATTCATGAATTGAGAAGAGCCAAGTTAAGTGTTCCTTTCAGATTCTTTTCAAGCCTATGTTGTGTTTAGCATTCTAACTCACATACTCGTACATTCAATGTACTGATGTCAGTTGGCCTGCATTGTTTTATGATGCAGACGCATGTAACCAGATTAGCATATAGCGCCTCGTTGATCCAGTTGAGCACTCAGAGTCTGTTGGTGAGCCTCCTTCCATTCCAAAGGACTCCTTTTTATCATTTGCTTTCAGTATTTCATTGTTAGGATGATTGGGGGTCTTTTCCCGACATCCCTCTTTGTTTTAGAGGCTTCATAGACAAATAGTATTAGTTCTCTAGTCTTATTCATTTCATATGTATACATTTAAGACTTTGGTTGCCATTTTGGCTAAGACATTATTTCTAAAAGTTATTGCATGAGTTATACTTCTTGTGTTTTAAGTCTTCCGCTGAGTAAGTAAGCCAGACCAAGGGTTTGCTTGGGGCTAGCAATGATTTTCGAGTGCCGGCCACGTTCAGGGTGTAGGCTCGGGACTTGACATTAAAAATGATTGATAGTTGGATTATATTAGTCAAATTGCACCTTACATTAAATTTTTCTTTAAGGGTTGTGCATGTTTTTATCCTGACAAACAATAGTGGATAGAGGTAGTACAATAGTAGTTTCTGATTTTGATTCTATAAGAAAATATTCTTTTAGGGTAGATGGGTGCTTTGGTGATGGAATTAGTCTAAAATATAAAATTTAAACACTAATTGCACTCTGAAATTCAGTGCTAAATGAGCTTTTGCTTTTCACCTATTCAATTCTATTTATGCCTGCCTTCTGTATTTAACAACAATATCAATAGATAAGATGAAATAAACCTTTCAACCGGTAGCGATGACTTCTCTTTGAATAGTTTTTATTCAAAATGTAAGGATTTAACTATTGCATGCAATGTGTTTGATTTAACTTCTGGGAGAGATGTTGTGTAATGGACACAATAATAACTTTGGTTGATTTGTATGCTAAATGTTATGATCTGGAGTTTGTTGTTCAAACATAAATATCTATAGGTATCAAAACATCATTCAACAACAAAGTAAAATCAACCAAATAACACTAAATACACTGAAATTCAAGTTGTGGAAAACAAGATAATGAGAAAGCGGTGAGGAAAATATAAAGTTCTAGATCTTATTTTGCAAGAAGAAGATGCAATTTTTTTTATATCTGCTCTTATCTACAGTCAATTTTCTTAAATATATATAAATAATGTTTCAGGAGAATTACCACTTATATATGAGAAGGCCGATCCATAAATTTTATTGGGTACTTATAAGAGAACTATAATAGAACATGTTGAACCAGCTGATCAGGAGAATGTGCCATTACCATCACCGACCAAGACCAAGCTTAATGCCGCAACGTTTGAACAAATTCAGAGATATAATTTTGTTGGAAAAGGCAAGACATTAACAAGAATATCCGAAAAGATAATAGCGGAATAATTACCAAGTCTAACTTTCCCTTTCAATTTGAACAAAGAGAAAACAAACCAAATCAAGCAATACGAAGAATGGACAACCAGTATATCAACCAAACTAAAACAATAAGACAAGAATAAACAGTCACACAAGACACAAAGATTTACATGGAAAACCTTTCGATGTGAAGAATAAAAAAATCACATGACCAAAAGCTCCACTATAAACACCAAGAGTTACAAAATCGTTCTCCAAAATTGGCCACCAAACAAGCGCCAAACAATGAGCAACAACAAAACAAGATAGCACCAAAACTAGAGAATTGAATGAGAGATTTCACCCAAAAACGAGCTACTGTTCACTTTCCAAAATCAGAGGCTACAAACCACCAAAACCGATCTCCACCGTGGAATTGCAAGAACCAAATGCTGAGAACTCCTAGTGAAAATTTGAGCACGATCCAACGGTTAAAGAAGCGGAAAACTCTGTTTGAAATTGACTGTCTGAGCAGAAAATTTTCTCAAGCAAAAACTGGATTTTTCTCTCTTTCTCTCAATCTCTAAAAAGGGATTTCTCTTGATTTTTCTCTCTTGTGTTTATGAAAATAAGACCAAATAAGTCTTATATATGCCACATAATATTGGGGCTATGGGCTAACGTGGATTGATCCTAATAAGACTTTTATTTATCCACATAGGAAGAAAAAAAAATCCTAAACCCAACAATTCTCCCCCTCACAACTATGTGGAGGAGACTGTCATTCCAGCGATCATGCAACATTCCTCAAACTTCCCTCTTGGCAAAGTGTAATGACCCTCCAGGTCATTTTTAAATTAAAGAATTCATTTCATCGTTTAGAGCGTTCCTGTAGCGACCCCAAGTCATTTATGACTTGCTGGCACTGACTGTTCGGTCGCCTGGTCGTTCGTTTGGGTTTTAGGCCCGTTCTCCTGTTTTGGAGATTTTTATAACTTGAAAAGTTGACTTTGGTCACCCTTCTTGGAAGACGTGCTCAGATGAAAATTCTGACAGCTAGGTTAGCTTCGGAAGATCGATTTTGGTCTAGAACGACCCTTTGTTCACTTCCCGAGACTTTAGATAACATTTGTGGAATCTGGCTCAAATGATACTGGGTGTGGGACCCACTTTTCATTGAAGCAATCTCCAAATGGAAATTCCGCCTTCACCGTTGAGTCCGAAATATCGTTTCCAATTAGATTCCATATATGGTTTGTATTTTTCCGATTCCGAACGAGTCCGAAACATCAAAATTTAAGTTTGAAGGGTTGTAAAATTTTGACGCGGCGGTGACGTGGCAGAGCCACGTGACGACACGTGGCAGAGGTGGAAATTTCCAGATTTTAAGAACGAATTCGTCCAATTTTTTTTTGTTTTTGTTCAACTTCAACTTGAGATTAATCCTTCATTTTGAGTCCAAATTAAGTGATTCAAAAAGCAAACTTCAAGAGAATTTCGAGGGGAATCTAGCGGTGATCTCGGAAACGCGAGGGGAGGCTTCGTTTGAGGTAAGAAATCAATTTTAGCCACTGCCAAGGTGATTTTCCGGATGTTTTGTTGTTGAATTTTTGAAATGTGAGATCTTGATCATCGTAAGTCCGTTTTGAGTCATTCTTGGGGCTAACTTGTAGATTTTTTCGCAAGGATCGTCGTGGTATAATCTGTTTGGGTTGAAAGGGTCTCGTTTTTCCGAAAATTGGTGATCAAGGGGCTGCCCTTTTTATTTATTGTGGCTGATTTGCGGTGTTGTAGGCATCTGTTTGTGCTAAAATTTTGGGGTATTAATTTAGTAAGGTAGTTGGGACGTTTCCACGGATTCGATTTTGAGATTCTAAGTGTGGGCCCCACAATCCCGTTTTAGACCCGATTTTGGGTCCGTCTCCGAAAAATATAATTTTAGTGTCAATATATTCGTAATGACGAGGTGATTAACCTTTTGTTAGCGGGGAAGCATTTGGAGACCGTTCGGAGAGGAAAAGATTCGGCAGTGAGTTGGAGCACGCGTGATCGGCTTTCGGGTAGGCTATGGTTTTCTCTCGTGAGATTGAGCATGTTGAGGCATTTGTTTATTGATTTGCTTGAGTATGGAGGGGTTCGGGTGTCGAGCATGCTAAATTTCTATAATTCCCGCCTTAGACCTTATTTCGGAAAGTGTTGGGTTATGACAAAGATGTCTCTTGATATTATTGAATATCCATATCCGGTGGTGTATATGATAATATTGAATTGAAGTATGTTTGGCCTTAGTCTAGGCTTAGACTAGTGTTGCCATAGACTTGCGAGATTTCGGATGTCGTTGGGCGGTAGAACTTTTCCGACGTCGTTTCGAACAGTCGGCTCCTTGTAGATCGATATAGCGAGACTTGAGTCGATAGTCGGTAACTCGGCTTATGACCTTGTACCCATAATGCCCTGTTTTTCTATCGGCTACAAATACCCTAAGTTAAAGTCCGTGGTCTAGCTTACTCATTATTGGATACTTCCTCGGCGATTTGGGGTATATGAGGGTCGGACTAAAAGGATTATTTATAGTAATCGATTTGGTGATATTTCCGCGATGGATGGTTGGATATTGATTCTTAGCTACAAATACCCGGTTAAAATCCGTGGTCTAGCTTACTCATTATTGGATACTTCCTCAGCGATTTGGGGTATATGAGGGTCGGACTAAAAGGATTATTTATAGTAATCGATTTGGTGATATTTTCCGCGATGGATGGTTGGATATTGATTCTTAGCTACAGCACCCTAAGCAGAGTCCGTGGTCCAAATTTACTTATGTCCGGGCTTAGCTACGGTGCCGGTTAGAGTCCGTGGTCCGGCTTACCCGTGATCCGGTTTTAGCTACTGATGCCGGTTAGAGTCCGTGGTCCAAACCTTACTTATGTCCGGGCTTAGCTACAAGTGATCCTGTTAGAGTCCGTGGTCCGGCTTACCTCGTGATCCGGTTTTTAGCTACAAGCATGCCGGTTAGAGTCCGTGGTCCAAATTACTTATGTCCGGGCTTAGCTACGATGACCGGTTAGAGTCCGTGGTCCAAACTACCCGTGATCCGGGTTTTAGCTACATCTGCTTAGAGTCCGTGGTCCAAATTACTTATGTCCGAGGCTTAGCTACGATGCATCCTGTTAGAGTCCGTGGTCCGGCTTACCCGTGATCTGGTTTTGCTACAAAGCACTCAGGTTCGAGTCCGTGGTCCAGCCCACCCGTGCCCGACCTTTGGCTACAAAGCACCCGGTTCGAGTCCGTGGTCCAGCCCATATAGGTTGACTCATTAGTTATAGTACCCGGTTCGAGTCCGTGGTCCAATTTGCACGTGGTGTATTCCCACCTCACTAAAGCTTCGCTTTAGTCTCGATTACTCTCATCCGTAGGTTGAGGTTTTGGAGGTTGGAAAGATTCCGGTTAAAGTCCGTGGACGTAATGAGATCTTGGAATATGATTGGGAATGGTTCGGTTAAAAGTCCGGAAATTGGTAATATTGTGATAGACCTTCTAGCTCCATTATTTTACTTCAACCGCGGTCCCATCTCGCCGGGCTTATGGGAGTCCGTGCGAGGTGGTTTCTTTTATTGTGCACGAGCGTACCCGTCGGGTTTATGGGAGCCCGGCGGAGTTAGTTAGATTGCTTGTCTTTGTTGCCTGTACGCTCGTGTACATACCCCCCATTTACTACTCTGTGCACTTGATGTGACCCTTTATTTGCATTTCAGTTTACTTTTGCTTATCTTGCTCAGTCGGCCGATGATGCCTACTGGGTACCTGTTGTTTTGGTACTCATGCTACGCTCTGCATCTATTTTGTGATGCAGGTCCGAGTACTAGTAGCCAGCGTTGATCGAGCTTGGAGTAGACTTATCTGGAGACGGGGGTGAGCACACGGCGTTTTGTACTATTTCAGTCTCCATCTGTATATATAGACTTGTCTTTTTCCTTTCGAGACAGTCCAGTCTCTGTTGTCCGGTTTTAGGACTTGTACTCATTTTGTAGTAGCTCTGTACTAGTGACTTCCAGGTTCTGGGAGGGATCTTTATTTGTATATATGTTTTTGGTTTGTGTCCGCTGTTTATATTGTTATTTGCCTACTCTTGTTTAATTTCTACCCTCAGACCCATTACTTGTTTCGGGTTACGGGTTGGTTTACCTGCTGGTGGGTTATAGTAGGTGCCATCATGACTTGATAAATCGGGTCGTGACACAAAGCTTTAGTCATCATGTCGGAACCATTATTATTGATATGGATCTTTTCAAGTTCAAGCAACTTAGAATCCAACACATCTCGAATTCAATGATACCTCACATCAATATGTTTAGACCGACCATGAGATGTATAATTTTTGTCAAGATGAATAGCACTTTGACTGTCGCAATAAAACATATACCTCTCTTGAGCACAACCAAGTTCCCCAAAAATCTCTTCATCCAGATCAACTCTTTGCAAGCTTGAACGACAGCTACAAGCTCAGCCTCTGTAGTAGATAAAGCAATACATTTTTGCAACCTAGATTGTAAAGACACACTCCCCTGCAAAATTAATCAAGTAGCCTGAAGTAAACTTACGAGTATCAACATCACCAGTCATGTTTGAATCAATGTAACCACAAAGAATAGGCTTCTTACTCATGATTTTTTGAGGTTTGCTTCGCTAGCTTTCGCATTACACCTGCTTATTTTGGTCCTAACAAATTTAGTAATTTCTTTTCATTATACATTTGGAAATATCTTCTTCTTCTACCAAAATACATTACAAATTTAAAACATATATATTGTAGGAATAGTCATCAGTTGTGATCCTCTAAAATTGCAGGTAGTCATTCAATCAAGTGCCAAAAGATTTAGAGTTAAGAACAACCAGCACGTATACTTCAAATATTTTATTTAAATCACCTTGAAATTCAATCATAAAATATCTATATATTTTATATTTTATTTTCAAAACTTTTAGGAACAATCAATTTGTTGTGACCGTACTCTGTTATTGTCAAAACGGAACATATGAGCATCTTATTATCTTGATATAAGTGCACCCAATTTTTTTCCTCTTTTGTTTGTCTTAGCATAAAAAAAATACTCCTATTAACTTTTTAAAGTAAATTTTTGTAACATGTGCAGGGTTATTACTCCAAGACAAATGAGCATAATAATACATATGAATCCTCCTTATCCCCAAGATCTAAGTTGATAAATTACTATATAAATGATCAAAAGATTATTTACAAAAATTACTTGGAACATATTATACTTAACTTTTAAATTGATCTTACTGTTGGAAGTGGGTCAACTAAAATGCCACCATTTCTATTTTTTCCGCTGAAAAGATAGATGCTCCCAATGACATCTGAAGAAATTTATGAAAGAACTTCTGTCAAGGTACCAAGACTAGGGATTAGTTAAATAATGAGGGAAAAAAGGTAAAAGATGGAGAACATGAACTTCATTGGAATGACTTTTAACTGTTTTGTAGAAGAATTTGAATTTATGAACAAGGTTTTTACCAAGACCTGGAAATATACTTCTATCATTCTATTTTTAAACCAAAACCCATAAGTGGATCCCCCTCCTCGATGTTTTTATCTGTTCTTTGCACATCTTGACATTAAGTTTGTACCTTCTTATTTCATAAAGCATGATAATAGATAGGACCGAAAGTTTATTTTTAGTATTTGAATCATTTTTGTCTCTTAAGAGGTAAGTAAATCTCTGTTATATATATATATATATTTGTATGTTCTTTGCAACTTCTATTTGCTGTCATTGTGTATGTAAAAAAATATTGACTTCTTACATTTCCCAAATGTAGCTCCTATACATTAATCATTGTGAAATTAATTACACTTTTATTCAATTTTGTGTAATTCAAAGAATAATATTTCCATTTTTGTAAAATATGTGTTACAAAGAGAATAACATTTCTGTTCCAAAATAAAAAGGAGAGTTTTTGTAGAATGTGGTGTAATGGCCTTTAATGCCATTAACATTCACAATATGTTATATAAATTTAACTCTTCACTTTGAAACTCCTTTTCGCAATTCCTATATAAGCATGGCCTTTTGTGAACAAGAAGAATACACTACCAACATAAACAAAAAGAAGAGAAAAACTTTTTCCTCCTTTCTTCTTATCCTCAGAATATTTTCGGGCAATTGGTTTTGAACAACCTCCAAACTCTCAGCCACGAGTGCATGTGTTTGAGAGTAACCGTGGAACCTTGGGAGCCTTTTATGGGAGCGATATCTACCTCCTCACGGGTCCTTTTCTAGTGGGGGAGCGGACTGTTTGGTTGGGTGCCCCTAGGGTCACTCTTTCTAAGAAGAGTGCACCTTTGGTTGGGTGGAGTATGGATTATCTTAGTTACTTTGGGTTGGTAGCCTAATTTTTCTTCTTTCTCGGTAAAGCTTTTCCGTGTAATGCTACAACCATTTGCATAGTCTTGAGTTGAGCCTATTATTTTCGAAATCACTTTCAAGGCAGTGGTTTGCCATGACACAGTGTTTGTGATAAGTTATTTACTACTTTATAATTCCAATCTAATATCAATATTGTAGTATTTTTCCCAATAATTTGAAAGCAACTTACTAACATACAATATTAATAAATGACTATTTCTTTGAACAAAACTTTTTCTGATTTGTCAAAACTTGAGCCTTTGGATGGAAATAGTTTTAAACAATGGTCACAAAAACTTTTAATGTTCTTTGAACAATTAGAAGTTGATTATGTTTTATTTAAAAAACTTTCTATGAATGGTTCTAACACCACTACTGATTCTAACAATGTTATGACTGTTGATGATGTTGCTAAAAAGAAGTTTGAAAAGGATAACAGAATTGTGAGAGGACATTTGCTAAATCATATGACTAATCCTTTATTTGATTTGCATCGGAGTCGAGCCGAAATCACTTTCAAGGCAGTGGCTTGCCATGACACAGTGTTTGTGATAAGTTATTTACTACTTTATAATTCCAATGTAATATCAATATTGTAGTATTTTTCCCAATAATTTGAAAGCAACTTACTAACATACAATATTGATAAATGACTATTTATTTGAACAAAACTTTTTCTGATTTGTCAAAACTTGAGCCTTTGGATGGAAATAGTTTTAAACGATGGTCACAAAAACTTTTAATGTTCTTTGAACAATTAGAAGTTGATTATGTTTTATTTAAAGAACTTTCTATGAATGGTTCTAACACCACTACTGATTCTAACAATGTTATGATTGTTGATGATGTTGCTAAAAAGAAGTTTGAAAAGGATAACAGAATTGTGAGAGGACATTTGCTAAATCATATGACTAATCCTTTATTTGATTTATTTTTAACCTATAAATCTGCTAAAGAAATATGGAATAGTTTGGAAAAAAATATGGTGTTGATGCAGGAAAGAAAAAATATGTTGTCAATCAGTGGATTAAATTCCAAATGGTTGATAATAAGCCAATAATGGAACAAGTTCACGAATATGAGAACTTGTATGCTGATGTTCTCAACGAGGACATGAAGATGTGTGAGATATTTCAGGCTAATGTCTGCTTGAAAAATTCCCACCATCTTGGAGTGATTATAGAAATCAATTAAAACATAAAAAAAAAAAAATTAACTCTCCAAGAACTTATTAGTCATACGAGGACTGAAAAGGCGAACCGTCTCAAAGATAGGATGGAAGAACTTTCTCTTAATTCTTCTAAAGCTAATCTTGTTGAATCTTCTGGTACTATTGTGAAAGACAGGTTCAAAGGCAAACAGAAGAAAGACTAAAAAAAGAACATATGAAGAAGAAAAATCAATTCAACAAGCCGGAGAGCCAAATTCAAAAATTTAAGGGTCCTTGTTTTGTCTGTGGAAAAGTTGGTCACAGGGATGTCAAGTGCTACCAAAGAAAAGGGCAAGACTCAAAGCAGGAAGGACAAAGTGATGTCCAAGCTCATCTTGTTAAGGGTAATGAAGTGATTGTTGTTGTAGTGGTTGAGGCAAATCTGGTGGCTAACAAAATTGACTGGGTGTTAGACACAGACGCTTCAAGGCATTTTTGTGCCAATAAGAATTTATTCCATGATTTTGAGGAGTCCACTGATGGCGAGTATGTATATATAGGTAACTCCACTACGGTTGTAGTAATGGGTAAAGGAAAAGTTTTACTTAAATTAACTTCTGGAAAGATATTATCCTTTGAAAAATGTTTTGTATGTTCCCTCCCTCCGTAGAAACTTAGTTTCCGGAGCACTTCTCAACAAAGTAAGCCTTAAATTGTTTTTGAAGCTGATAAAATAATTATTTCTCGTGGAGGAGACTTTGTTGGGAAGGGATATCTTAGTGGAGGATTATTTGTCTTGAACATTGTTCAAGAGATTGTCAATAATGCAAGTATTTCAAATTTTGCTTCTATTGTTGAGTCTATTAATTTGTGGCATGGTAGACTAGGTCATGTTAATATTGCTTCTACTAAAAGACTTAGGAAAATGGAATTAATTCTTATGATAAAAACTGTTGGTTTTTCTAAGTTTCTTGTGTGTGTAGAAGCAAAGCACGCCAAAATCTTTCAAATATGTTATTAGTAGAAAGACCGAATTACTTGAACTAATACATTCAGATTTAGCAGATTTCAAGAACACTGTTAGCAGAGGTGGAAAAAAGTATTATATTACTTTTGTTGATGACTTTTCTAGATACACTAAGCTATATCTTCTTAAGTCTAAAGATGAAGCTGAAAGCATGTTTTTAAATTCAAAGAAGAAGTGGGAAATCAATTAGATAGAAAAATCAAGAGATTTAGATCTGATAGGGGTGGTGAATATAGTACTAAAACTCTTGAAGATTTTTGTGAGAAAAATGGTATCATACATGAGGTTAGTGCTCCATATGCTCCCCAACAAAATGGTGTAGTCGAATGGAAAAATAGAACCCTTAAAGAAATGATGAATTCTATGCTTTTAAACTCTGGTCTATCTGACAATATGTTGGGAGAAGCAGTCTTGTCAGCATGTTATATTCTTAATAGAGTCCCTCATAAGAAGTTAGCCAAGACCTCATATGAGTTGTGGAAAGGATTTGCTCCTAACTTGAAATTCATGAAAGTGTGGGGGTGTTTGGCTAAGGTTGGTCTACCTGATTTTAAACGTGTAAATGTTGGTTTTAAAACTTCTGATACTGCCTTTATTGGTTATGCTCAGAATAGTGTGGCATATAGATTTATGTCTCTAAATGATCATTCTATTTATGAATCTAGAGATGCAGAATTTTTTGAGCATATTTTTTCTTTGAAAAATAATATGCCCAGTGATGTGCAAAATAATGCTTTTGCATCTATGCTAAACAATTCTCATGTTGTGCCTTCTTCTAATGAGCATGAAAATGAACTCAGAAGGAGTAAAAGATGTAGAACCGAGACAAGTTTTGGTCCTAATTTTATCACTACTTTCTTAACTGAAATTTTAATATTAATATTTTAAATGATGAATTAGTGTCTATCTATTTAATAGAAGACCCTAAGACTTATGATGAAGCAATGAGATCAATAAATGATATATTTTGGAAAGAGGCTATTTAAAGTGAATTAGACTCTATAGTTTCTAATCTCACTTGGGACTTGTATGATTTACCTAAAGGTTGTAAGCCCATAAGTAGCAAGTGGATATTTAAGAAGAAATTGAGACTTGATGGTACAAATGAAAAATATAAGGCTAGACTTGTGATTAGGGGTTTTAACAAAAAGAAAGGTGTTGATTACTTTGATACTTATTCTCTTGTGACTAAAATAGTGACCATTAGAACTCTTATTGCTTTAGCCACTTTTCATGATTTAGTGGTACATCAAATGGATGTCAAAACAACATTTCTAAATGGTGATTTAGAGTAAAAGATCTATATGACTCAACCTGAAGGGTTTGTGATTCATGTACAAGAGGACAAAGTATGAAAATTGAGAAAGTCCTTGTATGGACTAAAAAAAGCACCTAAGCAATGTTATGAAAAATTTAATATCACATTAGTGCATAATGACTTTGTTGTAAATTCATGTGATACCTGTATTTATTCTATTATGATAAGTTCAGATTATGTAATTATATGTTTATATGTACATGACATGTTAATCTTTGGTCCTAATGTGAATGTTATTAATGAGATCAAGAACTTTTTGTCTTCTAAATTTGAAATGAAAGACCTTGGTGAAGCAAACGTAATTTTGGAAGTTAAAATCAAAAGAACTGCTAATGGTTTCTCTTTGTGTCAGTCTCACTACATTGAAAAGATGTTGAAAAAGTTTGACTGTTTTTATGTAGTTCTAGTGAGAACTCCTTATGATCCTAGCATATACTTTGTCACGCCCCGAGCCTACACCCTGGGAGGGACTGACACTCGGGAACCATTGCTGGCCCCAAGCGAACCCTTGGCCTGACTTACTTACTCAACAGAAGACTTAACTTATCAAAGATAACTAATATAAAACTTAGAATGTTATAACGAAATCATTCAACTAGACAATAAGGCAAACTCAAGTCTCAACATAAGACAATGAAAATGAAAAGACTAAAGAATTCACAAGTGGAATAATGTGGATACCAAAGATTAATTGTAGGAATATACGAACTTTCAAATACCAACACAAACAATCCCCAATCACTAATTTAATCAAACAACACGAAATCAAGAAGACCCAATTTGTCTTATTCAACACTTTCTAAGGTCCAACAATGAAATTTTTTAGTGTTCAAAAGAAAATCACTTATTCAGTAGTGGATGTAACTGAAAATTTAGGCATAAATAATAAACATTCAAATGATTTTATAATAAGTAATTTTTTTTAGAAAAGTATAATTTAACACAAAATATTACGTTATGTAATCATATTTTTAATTTATACTTTATACAATATTATATAAATTATACCTTGGAAGGAAATATTATATATAATGTGTCAACATTATATAAAAGAGTGCAATAGTGTTTAAAAGATGTTCTTGACATAAATATAGACTAAAGCAGGTACAACAACATAACCAGTAGAGTCCCACAAAGTGGACAGGTAGATAATACACAAACATTAACCCTAGAAGAGAGGTTGTTTAATATAGACCTCGGCTCAAGGAAAAAATATGGACTAAATCATATAACAAACTCAAAATACAAGGTTTTAATATTGGAGAACTATGGTGAAGAAGAAGCCTATTTTTGTAAAAAGTAAAAATGGAGACATTTAGCCAGGACCATTCCTGTGGGGACACTTGCATTGCAACAACCTTGCAATTTAGTTAATACAAAAGTTAAAAAGTAGCTAAAAGAAGGGAGAAACTTACTTATTCTATTGTGGACTCATTTTCATCTCTTTTTCGTTTTCCCTCTACCTTCTTCTCTATCTTCTTTAGTTTATTCAAATCGTCTAAAACCATCTTCATTGTTGGCCTTTCGCTTGGATCAGCACTCACGCAACGGCAAGCCTAAGATGTGATATCAAATATAGTTTCATCATCAACATCTTCGAAGCTTTTGTGAACAAAAGAGTTAGGTTTACAATTATCGAAAACGGAAGGATCAGAATGAAGCTTCGTTTTGGTTATCAACTCCACCAGTAGAAGACCAAATATATAAACATCAGATTTCATCGCCCAACACCCACCTGCATTGGTCCAGGAAAATAAGAATACAACTGTTTTTCAGCAGACAAGTTATTTGTCCACAATATGAATATGCAGAAACACACACAAAAATTAAAAATAAAGTGGTGGCCTTTAATATAGGAAATCTGGAACCAAACAACAAAATAGATGAAGTATTACATATCATGCATTACACAGACGATTATAGGAAAACTTTGATGTATAATATGAAACATCAGAGATGATGATGATGGAGTGTAAGTAAACATGCCTTTTGAAACATTCTCAGGATATCAGCCAACAACATACTTAAGAGGAATTACAGAATCCTCGTTGACACGATTGCAAATGTAACCAAAGTCAAACACTTTAATATTCACTTCCTGCAATAAAAAAAATAGTAACTCATTAAGAACATCCAGATTCCAAAGGAAATATAAAGTCAAGAAGAGAGCCAAATGCTTTTAAACTGAACCTTATCTATCATAATGCATGAAGCAATGATACTGCCAACTGCAATTTTCTTTTTATGCAACCATGCCAACAGATCTGCAAGTTGAGTTGCCACATTCATCCGCTTATCCCACCCAAAGTCATCTGACGAATAAGAAAAAGAAGAGATAAAGGAGGTGCAAAAGCATGCTAAATTCATACTAAACAGCCATCCAACATAATACTTGAGGTAACTCAAATACCAGCCGGAAGCACATCAGACAAAACCATGGTAAGTTCCTCATCATAGACAACTGCAAGCCTCCTATCGCAACAGTACCTAGATAACTTTGCCAAATGTGGGTGCACATTTGCTATTTCATATAACTCAATCTCATCTTACAAAAGAACTCTTGACATCATCCATTCAACCCAAAATAATAGACAAGAAAATCAAATTAAAGTGTATCTACACATACACAAAATTTAGATGGATGATAAGCATATGCTCTGTCCAAAGGAAGGAAAAAATCCCATGTTTTTACAATCACTCATCGTGTTTCAGATCCTTCAGTAATGGTTCCACGGAACAATCTGCCTGATTGTGTATACTGAATCAAGCAAGTCTCAAAGTTAGTAATATTTTCTAACTCGGAGTAGCTGCAAGGCTTCACCACACCATCTATCACCGACAGAATTGGGAACTTGCAGCTGCATTTGGCAACCAGAAAAGACAGTCAAAGAAGAACCTCTTAACATTGTGGATGTGAAGCTTCAGAAGTGCAGTCAGTCAAAGAGAAAGCTGGAGCAAGTAATCATTGGTCTTAGATACTGGACAGGGTTCTGGTCGGTCTATATATCTATTTGGTTGCATCAGTAGGCGTGAAGATTTTGCACAAAAGGGATAAGGAAGAACTATTTGAAGCTTGAAAAGGTGATTCTTTCACCAAAGCCCAATTCACATCCAGTTACTTTTAATTGAAGTGCAAGGACCAGATGAAACAAACTCTAATTTACTTATGCAGAAAGAAAAAAAATGAAGAAATAAACTCTCTGCTTGAGACATATTATCAAGGCTGTTAAAAAAGTTGAAAATATAGAAAAGTGTCATGGTACTTGGGGTTGCCGTGCTTTAAACTCATCACATGCCAATATTATGCACATATAAATAAAAGTACTAGATTTATCATGAAATTTGCTAATTTTATGTTGGCTGCAGTGTGAAGCCCCAAGCTATTTTAATGCTTCTTAAAGTTGAATTAATACTCATTTGATGATGATTATAAAGGATGATTAACTTCCTAAGTCTTGAGATTGTCTTTACAAATTCATCAAATAATCAGGTATAAATATCCAACATGACTAATGCAGACTTATAGAGTAACAAATTCATTTTTGCATTCTGACTTCTATGGAATAAGAGGTCAATATGATCGTCTAGAACTTGGACAATGCCCAAGTATATATATATATTTTTCTAACTAACTTGTTGGCTGCAACTTCCACAACATGACTTAAGAATTAGACTAAGAGAGAGATTATCAATTTTCTTGGTGATGTTGACAGGAAGTTAAGACTGAGAATTAAACAAACAGTTATCTAACAAAAATCTAAAGTGTAATCGAGTGTATATTATCATCTAATATGCTGCAACTTGAGTTGGCTATACTAGTGTTATCAAAGGCAAAAAGCGCAAAAAAGCTCTAATGTTCGTGGGGGCTTTAATGAAAAAGGCACAAAGGGAGAAAAAAATACAAATGTATACGTTTAGTCCAAGACTAATAATTATAAACGTGAATGACAAATATATGACCAAAGAAATTGATTTTTTTTATGATTAAGTGAAATATCAATTGTTTAGTGTCACTTCTTCATAAGAGGCTCATTGGCAAGGAAAAGTTTGTCTTAGAACCTTGATGACGATACTAAAGCACACATAAAGCGAGGTGAAATGCTCAACATGTTTTGAGCCTCGCTTCAGGACTTAAGCGCGCCTTTGATAACACTGGGCTATACGTGAATAGTACAGGTAGGACTCAATGCCATTAAGAGTTCTTTCATGACATTTGACTTGGAAATAAAGCATGCACATAGATCATTGATTTAAGTTAGCATCTGCAAGGAATTTATTTTAATCTAAATTCAAACATCATGACTTTAGCCTCTCCACGTAGGAATTGCATATAATTCATTTCTTAGGGAGTATTCAATCTTTACATGTGAGGAATATTTTATGATCTTAGTTTATACCAATTCTTTAGAACGATCCCAGGTTTTAATTGATCTTAAGTTGAATAGCCTGTTGTCATGCTTAAATAACCGTTCATGAATTAATAGTTCAGGTTCATATCCCTTCGAGATATGGAACTTTAAGGCTTAACTCAAGAAAGGAGAATTGAGTTAAATCGCTACAACTTGATATTGTTAAATTATATTATGAGTATATTGACATTTGTGAGCATTCTATGAACATTGGAAGTGCCTGGTAAATACTTTGGGGCCAAGGCAAGTTAAGGCTTACTCTCCTAATGGGAAATTCCGTTAGAACCCTCGTCCTCCATATATATGATTATATCCCCACATTATGTCTGCTTGTGCTCAAGTACTTAGTTCACACCATCATTCTTAATCAATATGACTATATAAAACACGACAATATATATATATATATATATATATATATATATACACTTATGTGTATCATTGTTTGTTATGTGCCTTGTTGTGTTACTTATGTGTAGCGTCAACAATCTTCTATACATTTAGATGGAGAGCTAGTCGTCTCCTCTTGCGTGAGTGCCACAAAGGCCAAGGTTAACTACCCAGACACTCGTAAGGACTACTATTTGCTGGGGAGATAGGCCAAAACTCTCCCATATTGCTAGATCTCACGTACGTAGGGAATTTGATTTCTTTTACAATTTAGAAATGACCTTAAAGTTTCATTCTTCAGCTATTCGCTTACATGTTCAGCTTATAATTTCAGTTTTCGGCCTATTATTAGATTTCAAACTTTAAATTGCTTACATGATTTATACGGATGTACGTTTTTGTTTTTGTTATTCTAGAAGGACTTGCCTGTCCTTTTGCTGAGGCTGCCCATGAAACTCTCTGTGCGTGCAATCGGTGATACTTAGCCCATGAGAACCTTCTTCTGTTTTTCTTGGATGCATATATAGTTTAGCACATTCCAAACACTATAGGATAGGGCTAGCTTAAGAAATAGAGAATTTTGAAATTTGTGGTCTTAAATATGCATAACATTTGTATAGCTATAAGACATTCTCATTAAGCTAAAATGGGAAGTCGTAGCTATACAAATGTATCATTCTTTTGGGCATGGCGCCACACAAATAGAATGACGGAGTACTGTATTTCCTATAGCTTTAATCAGAATATCAATTTGTTAATGAAAATATTTGCTTTAAGTCAAAGCAAAGACAAACCTCTAAGCCTGTACTACATCTAAAAGTGCCTTTAACAATATAGCAAATCTAGCAAAATTGGTTTTCAAAGAGAAAGGTATGAAAATAAAAGTTACAAAGACGAGACAAAATGACAAATAGCACAGCCAGATAAAGAGGTGACGGAGCATTTTATTGACCCATATACCAATAGCATCGATTCTGGACAATAATATATAGGTAATAGAAGCAACGCAAGAGAAAAAACCTGGAGTACTTCGGGCAGGTCTCAACGTAATCCTAAAAGCAAGAGTGATTAAATTGTTCTGAATACCTAGGGTTACGCCAACGTAGAGACTCAGTTCTGTTGAAAGTTTGGTAAAAGTAAGCCATAAAATCGAATTCCTTCATCTTCTCCTGAATGCCGCTCACTTTCATCTCCTTCTCCTCCTCCATCATCTCAGCGTCTGTCATTTTCAAATTTTAGGGCACACACCGCAAAACGAGAACCAAAAGGGAATTATAACCCGTGGGACTTTTATATTCCCTCAACTTCTATATAAAACTTTTGTGTGCATCCCAAACTTTGTTTTAAAAATTAAATAGACCCCCCACAATTTTACATAATAGATATTTTGTTCCATTATTTTATGCAATATCTATTCTATATTTAATATTTTCAGTCATCTATCTATATAAAAATTGCATATCTATTCTATATTTAATATTTTCAGTCATCTATCTATATAAAAATTAATTATATTATATAGAATATTTATATTAAGAGTGATTAAACATGATATAGCAAAATCGCATTTAAGAAGGTATGTAGGTCTAGAATTAAAGTAGAAGGTTACTAGATAGTTGAGTGTTGTTGCAACTTTTGTGAGAGAGGTAGAGGCTAGTTTCTTCCTCCTCTTTTCTAGTGAAAGTCCTATGTCTTTGTTCGGTAAACATATGAAACAGATTCTTCTAATTTAGAAGGAAGATGTACATGATTAAGTGCAAGAAGAACCATTGGACTAGTAAAAATGATCAATATGGAGAACAAGATAAGCACATATAAATTTACTTTCAAATATTGAATCAGGTTAAATTGTTGCATAATGTATATTGTTTAACGTTGCTTCGTATTATTGTGATCCTTTTGAGTCAAAAGAAAAGGAGAAGAAATACGATAATGTATACGCACGAAAATATCATAAAAATATTGTTATAAATATGTACAAACAACCGATTGGTCCTACAAAAAGAGTAACTTGTAGAAGAGATTAGTAGCTTTCTTGAAACTTTGACAAGAAATTACATACTTTGTCTGCTTCATATTACACAAGTGGAATAATGTGGATACCAAAGAAGATTTGTGGGAATATACCATGATTTGAGTTCCTACTTTTTGAATACTAGTGTAATGACCCTCTACGTCATTTTCTCCTTTCTACATTTTTTTCATCGTTTAGAGCATTTCTATAGCGATCTCATGTCATTGATGACTTATTGGGATTGATAGTTCGATCACCTAGATGTTCATTTGATTTTTGTGCAAGTTTCCATATTTTGAAACTTACACAATTGGCTTTTGTCAAAAGTTCAAGAAGACGACCTAAAAATGCAATTATGAAAGTTTTGTCAACTCCAGAATGTCGAGTTTAGTATAAAATTTTTTTGGTGTGGGTCCCAAGGCTTCTGGTGTCACGCCCCGAGGCTACTGCCTTGACGTAAACACGAGACCTAGGATCACAAGTGAGCCCAAGCTAACCCTGAGCTGGCATATCATACGCAGAACTAAATATGTCTATGAAGGATAAACTAATGCGGAAGCTAAATCATGATATAACTAATAGAGGGGAATAACCAAATTGGTCTGAATATATAAAAGTACTATGAGTTCAATAACAATTGAAAGATTAAACTCAAATCTAAAGTTGAATCTAAACTATGTCTGAATTCGTCTCTAACTTACTAGAGATGCTAGGACATGTCCCTAGCTAACTCTAGCAAAAGTGAAACTGAAATGAAAGATAAAATATGAAAACATGTCTATTGTCCTCGAAGTATGAGGACACACCACTGAAATTGTTAAACTGAAGATCGGGAACCAATTTATGCATGATCCGGATGCTGAGTACCTAAACCTACATCATGAAAGTATGTAATGCAGAGTATGCGTCAGTACTTGGAATGTACTGAGCATGCAGGATATGATAAATT
This sequence comes from Solanum commersonii, assembly GCA_029007595.1. Lineage (NCBI taxonomy): Eukaryota > Viridiplantae > Streptophyta > Magnoliopsida > Solanales > Solanaceae > Solanum > Solanum commersonii. The sequence continues at coordinate 2,537,062 of JAJTWQ010000092.1, read as the reverse complement.
TAACTGAACAAAGCGTAATGTGCAATGATATAATATGAACATGATGGAAATACTGAAACATAATGAATTGAACTGAACTGAATGTAATGACCAAGTACATGACATGTTGAGACTACATACTGAAATATGACTGAGAACCTGGTCAACTGCACTGAAGTATGACTGTGGGAACTACTAATAACTGACATAAAACCACGTGAGTTAAACACAAAGTCCAATGTATACGTCCTATCGAGAGGGCCTAATATACCTTGCCAGAGGTATAAAGGCATGACTGGCGTGATCACTAAATGATGCCTACATAGGGGACTTATAAACCTACGGGGCACATAGTTCTGGGACTATATGGGTATGTTGAACCCTAGTCCGCTTGGTGTTAAGTCTACTCCCAACTAGAAATGTGTACAATATAACATAATTGATTTATATAGGATAGCTCAATATTCTAACATGCCAATTGGGAATGCAACAATTAAGTACTGATAATGAAACATTCAAAATCTAAGGCATGTATATCTATTTATCTAACCTAGCTAGTGTAGTTCATGAACTAAACGAATCTACACAACTAGGATTTTGAGTTTCATGCAATGGACTAAGCAACAATTTCGCGAAAACATGATAATATGATTTAGAATACCATAACAGCTAAATCGCAACAATTATCTAAAGTTCTAGAAACCCTAGGTCTAAACAATGCATAGGGAATCAAGATTATAGACACCTAGAGAAAGAAAGGAATCCACTAGTGAAATACCACATACCTGGTGATGAAATTCACAGAGAAATATTTCAATTTCGGGGCTGAAACTGAAGAAAACTTGTTGCGTTATTGGAAGGGTTTGGGTCACCTTTTTTCTCCTCTTTTGCTCTAAGATCGATGATTTTTTGGTGAATGATCTAATTAATTCACTAGGCTTAAATTGACAAAAACTACGTAGTTTAGGGGTCAAACGACGTAGTTTAGGTGTCCAACGCATTGGGGAAAGACCAAACAACCACTGACTTAAATATGTCGAAGCCTACTATGGCCCTAGTGACGGACCATCACTAGGACCACAACCCGTCGACTGGGTCGTGGTCTGCTGACCAGTGGCTACTGTTTCTGAAGAGGGACCTTCTACGGCCACCACCACGTCACGTCGTCAAGACTACGGCCCGTGAAGGGCTCCTTGGTCTGGCGCCTGGCCTGGTGAGTCCCACTTAGCTCCCACGAGCCTCCCCACAGCTCGTGAGGTGGTCCATGGCCCATGAAGGGCTCTGTGGTCCACCTCTATTGGAAAGGTGTGAACCATGGGCAGGTCGACGGACCTCGATCTCTTTCATGGTACGTGAACCTTGCCGTGCTATATTATTTTTGGTGCATTGCTATTGCATTTCTATGTCTGGTTTCCGAGGTGTTACAATAGCTCCCCCTTGGGAACATTCATCCTCCAATAAAGTCCAAATTAGCTGAACATGGAGGGAAAAAGCTGCAAACCCTACCACTAAGTACTGGAAACTAACATCAGCTAAGTCCTAAGAACATGCAAATATGCTAAAAATGCAAGTATAACTGAGGGAACATGATATTAAGACTGAATTTACGAATGAGTAACTTAGATACTGGGGAGGAACTATCACCTCAAGCTGAAACAGAATCTGAAGGAAAGAGATGAGAATACTTGGCCTTCATAGCTGCTACTGCTTCCCAAGTAGCTCCATCAACGAACTGACTCTTCCACAAAACCTTAACTGAAGCTACTTCTTTGTTCTACAACCTTCGAACCTGATGATCAAGAATTTCAACTGGAACCTCTTCATAAGTGAGGCTATCCTTTACAACTACACTCTATAATGGTACTATAGATGCTGGATCACCCACATACTTCTTCAAAAAGGAAATGTGAAAGACCGGATGGACTGTTGCTAGTTCTGCTGGTAACTCTAACTCATATGCCATATTACCAACCCTTTTCAGGATTTTGTAAGGACCTACATATCTTGGATTGAGATTCCCCTTTTTGCCGAATCTTATTACCCCCTTCATAGGTGATACTTTCAGGAAAAACCAATCATCGACCTCAAACTCTAAGTCTCTTCTCCTCACATCTACATAGGACTTTTGATGACTTTTGGATGTCTTTAGTCTATCTATAATGAGATGAACTTTTTCCATAGCATCATGAACCGAATCTAGCCCTATCAAGGTTGCTTCACCTACTTCAAACCAACCAACTAGAGATCTGCATCCACTCCTATATAATGCCTCATATGGGGCCATCTGAATGATGGAATGGTAACTATTGTTGTAGGCGAACTCTATAAGAGGAAGGTTATCATCCCAACTATCCTTGAAGTCGATCACATAGGCTCTCAACATGTCCTCCAAGGTCTAAATGGTACACTCTGTCTGACTATCCGTATGTGGATGAAATGTTGTGCTCACATTTACCTAGGTACTAAGACTTTTCTGAAATGATTTCCATAAATAAGAGGTAAAATGTGGATCTCTATCTAAGATGATTGAAAAATGAACCCCATGCAACTTGACTATATCATTAATGTAAAGCTTGGCGTAGTCCTTCACCAAATATGTAGTCTTGACAGCCAAGAAGTGAGCGGACTTAGTAACTTTGTCTACTATTACCCAAATGGAATCATGTTGTCTGCGAGTACGAGGTAAACCTGTAATGAAGTTCATGTTTATTACTTCACATTTCCATGTAGGAATGTTAATCTCTTGATTCATACCTCCTAGTTTTTGATGTTCTACCTTAACCAGTTGACAATTAGGACACATAGCCATAAATTTTGCTATATCTCTATTCATGTCGTTCCACCAAAAGACTTCCCACAGATCACGGTGCATCTTCGTGGCACCTGGATGAATAGAATATTTGGAACTATGGGTCTCTGTAAGGATCTGTTGCCTCAACTTACCCACCTTAAGAACACATAAGTGGCCTTGATAACGAAGCACACCATCTCCCCCTTGGGAGAAAACTTCTACCTTCTACTAGTGAACTGCACCTTTCAAATGAAGTAATATAAGATCACTATCTTGTTTTTCCTTAACCTTCGCTACCAATGAAGATTCAGATTTATTCTGAACTATCACTCCATCATTTGACGAGTTTGTAAGACCAACTCCTAAGCGAGCAAGCCGGTGAACATCTTTTGTTAATTCCGTCATTTCTTCCTCAACATGTGCTACACTACCCATGGATAATCTGCTAAGAGCATAAGCTACTACATTGGCCTTACTGGGATGATAAAGCACATTCATATCATAGTCCTTGAGGAATTCAAGCCATCCCCTCTGACGAAGATTCAAATCTTTCTGGGTGAACACATATTGGAGGCTCTTATGATCTGTGAATACATCAACATGTAGACCATACAAGTAGTATTTCCAAAGCTTTAGGGCAAATACTATAGCTGCAAGCTTGAGGTCATGAGTCAGGTAGTTCTTCTCATGAACCTTAAGTTGTCTAGAAGCATAAGTTATGACCTTACCTCGCTACATCAACACATATCCTAGGCCAACCTTGGATGCATCACAATAGATTACATAACCGTCTGAACCGTTTGATAGAGTCAAGATCGAAGTTGTGGTCAACTTAGTCTTCAATTTTTCAAAGCTTTTCTCACACTCATCTGACCATTGAAACTTAATATTTTTCTGAGTCAACTTAGTCAATGGGGAATCTATGGATGAGAATCCTTCAAAAAATCTCCTGTAATAACCATCCAAACCGAAGAAACTTCTGATATATGTTGGAGAGGTGGGTCTGGGCCATTGTTTCACTGCTTCTATTTTTTGAGAATCCTCTTGGATTCCTTTTCTAAATACCATATGACCAAGGAAAGCGACAAAATGGAACCAGAATTCACATTTGTTGAACTTAGCAAATAACTGGCGATCTTTGAGAGTTTGCAGAAGAACTCTTAGATGAGTCGCATGCTCCTCCTCATTCTAAGAATAAATTAGGATATCATCAATGAAGACAATAACAAGTAAGTCCAAATACTATTTGAACACCCTATTCATTAAGTACATCAAAGTTACATGAGCATTTCTTAGTCCAAAAGACACAAGTACAAATTCATAGCGATTATACAAAATTCTGAAGGTTGTCTTTGAAATGTCGCTATCTCTGACTCTGAGTTGATGATAGTCGGATATGAGGTCTATCTTAGAAAATAAAATAGCACCCTGAAGTTGGTTGAACAAGTCATCAATCCCAGAGATAAAATACTTATTCTTGATTGTGACTTTGTTCAACTGACGATAGTCAATAAACATCCTGATGAAGCCTTTATCTAGAAGGTCTTTCAACTGTTCTTTCAATTCCTTAAGCTCAGCTAGAGCCATTATGGTAAGGAGGAATTGAAATGGGTTGGGTATCCGGAATGAGATCAATTCCAAAGTCAATTTCCTATTCGGGAGGAACTTTAGGAAGATCTTTTGGAAACACTTCTGGAAACTCATTTACCACTAGAATTGACTCAAGAGTTGGGGTTTCAGAGTTTCAATCCTTAACTAAAAAAAGATGATAGATATACCCCTTGGAAATCATATTTCTAGCCTTAAGGTAAGAAATGAATCGACCTACATACAATGAGTTACTACCCTTCCATTTTATGACTGTTTCATTGGGAGACTGAAACCGAATAATCATAGTTCTATAATCGACTGAGGCATAACATGAATTTAACCAATCCATGCCTAGAGTGATATCAAAGTCTACCATTTCTAACTCGAAAAGATCTGCTGGGGTGACTTTTTGAGAGACTATGACAGGGCAATTTATGTATACCCATCTAGCTATAACTGGGTCACCAACTAGAGTAGAGACTGAGAAGGGTTCTGAAAGAGTTTGTGGACTGACACCGAAGTTGACTGCTATATATGGAGTTACAAAGGAAATAGTAGCCCCTGGATCTAACAATGCATAAACATCTAAGTGAAAGACTCGTAACATACCCATGACCACATCAGGAGAATCTTCCTAGTCCTGGCAAGCTTGGAGAGCATATAATCTGTTTTGGCGATGATCGCCACCTGTACTAAATGAAGCACCCTATTGAGTGGGGCGACATGCTAGTGCTAGTGGAGATGTAGACTGAGCCCTATTATTGTTACCTCCATATCCTTGTTTTGAAAAGGGCAATCTCTCAACTTGTGACCAATCTGGCCACAACCAAAACATCCTTCCTTGCCTGTAAAACACTCGCCCGGATGGTTCTTACCACAGTTTAGACAAGTTGGGAAAGTCCTTCTACCCGAAACACTCCCATGGGACTTAAAGCTTGGTGCCCTACTTTTCTGATCTTGTCTAAACCTGGGGGATGGATCACTAACTGTTGAAGGTGTTGGGGTTGAAGATTTCTGTTGAAACTGCGAGCGATTTCCACCACCCGATTTCTTCTCAGAGTACTCATAGTTACGTGTTCTAGCCTTTTTGTTGTCCTTAGCCATTTCCTTAACCTTATCTCCCTCAACCTGCTGAGCATGAGTCATGAGACTAGAGATGTTCATCTCCTCCAACAACATAACATTTATGTACTCTGTCTTTACTAAGTCGGACACTTCATATAGAAACTTAGTCATTTGTACCCTCGAATCAATAACAATATATGGAGCATACCTAGAGAGATGGGTGAACTTCAGTCCATACTCTTGGATTGACATTGTGCATTACCTCAAATTCATTAATTCCTGAGCCTTAGCCTCCCTCAACTCTCTGGGAAGAAACTGTCTAGAAAAGCTCTAATAAAGCATTCCCAAGTCATAGGAGCTGCATCCGTACCCCTGCTTTCTTTCCACTAATTAAACCAAATGTGAGCCACATCCTTAAGCTGGTAGGATGCCAACTCTACCCTACCATTACCAGTTACTTGCATCACTCCAAAGATCCTTTTGACATCATCAATGAAATTATGTGGGTCCTCACCAACCCGTGACCCTAGAAACTCAGGTGGATTCATCCAAATGAAAATCTCGAACCCTGGTTATTGTGAACCCATGATTAGCATTAGTAGGAGCCGAGGTCTGCTGATTGTTCTGGTTACTAACACTCTAAGCCAAGAGATAGATAACATTCTAAAACTCTACATTCGAGACCTCCTGGTCTGGGATTGGAGGAACTGCATTAGCATTCCTTGCGTTAGCTCTACAGAAGGCATAATCTGAAATGCATAACAACGAGTTAGAAGGAGATCATACCCGCGAACGATAAGAATAGCAAGAAACTGAACTTTTTCCTAAAACACATCATAGCCTCCTTCTCATTATATGTGGTGCACTTCACACACATGAAAATGACTCTACTTAGTGCGACTTTTCAGACATCCTAAGACTCTTGAACCTAATACTCTGATGCTAAGTTTGTCACGCCCCTAGGCTACTACCTTGACATAAACACGAGATCTTGGATCATGAGTGACCCCAAGCTAACCCTGAGCTGTCATATCATACGTATAACTAAATATGTCTATGAAGGGTAAACTAATGCGAAAGATAAATCATGATATAACTAATAGTGGGGAATACCCAAGATGATCTGAATATATAAAATTATTATAAGTTCAATAACAAATGAAAGATTAAACTCAAATCTAAAGCTGAATCTAAACTATGTCTGAATACACCTCTAACTAACTAGAGTTGTTGGGACATGTCCCTAGCTAATTCTATCAAAACTGAAACTGAAATGAAAGACCAAATCTGAAAATCTGTCTATTGTCCTCGAAGTATGATGACTCATCACTAAAGTTGTTGAACTGAAGATCGAAAACCGATCTATGCATGATCTGGATGATGAATACTTGAACCTACATCATGAAAGGATGTAGCGCAGAGTATGCGAAGTACTTGGAATGTACTGAGCATGCAGGATGGGATAAAAGATGAGCAAACATATAACTGAACAAAGCATATTGAGTAATGATATAATATGAACATGATGGAAATACTGAAACATACTAAAATGTAATGACCAGGTACATAACATGCTAAGACTGCACAGTGAAATATGACTGAGAACTTGGTCAACTGCATTGAAGTTTGACTGTGGGAGCTGCTAATAACCGACATAAAACTACGTGAGCTAAATGTGTAGTCCGATGTATACGCCCCATCGAGAGGACCCAATATACCTTGCCAGAGGTATAAAGGCATGACTGGCGTGATCACTAAATGATGCCCACATATGGGACTTATAAATCTATGAAGGCATGTAGTTCTAGGACTAAATGGGTACTGTGAACCCTAGAGCGCTAGGTGTTAAGTCTACTCCCAACTAGAAATGTGTACAATATAACATAACTGAATTATATTGGATAGCTCAATATTCTAACATACTAACTGAGAATGCAACAATTATGTACTGATAATGAAACATTTGAAATATGAGGAATGTATATCTGTTTATTTGACCTAACTAATGTAGGATACACTCAAATTACACCTCCATAAAGAAGTATAAGAGATCGTTGTCAAATAAAGAACCCAACTTGTAGGCTGGGGTCGATCCCACGAGGAAGATGGTCTAGAGTTAAACTTATCTCACTATTATATTCGTTTAGTTAAACTATTTCTGAAGCAGGTAAATAAAGGGGGGGGGGGGGGCATTTGTGAAACAAATAACTGATTGTTGTTTAAGTAACAAGTGAGTAAGATTCAAACTTCGAGTTATCAATAAGAGAGAGAAACTAGGGCATATGTGTTCCTCACGAACTCTTAATGTAGAAATCTTAATATTAGTAATCCCTTCCTAGTGTTTTACATGCAAAGTTAGTTATGTATCCCTAAGTGATTGGTCCTCCAAATAGGGAATTTGACTATGCACCTTGGTCCGGCTATGAGTGTATTCTTTATTAACCCTTACTTTTATCTCATATTAGACATCACATCAATGTATGACTTAGTTTTCACCCTTGCACTAATTGACATTAGACTATTAGATAGCAATCACTAAAACTCTGTTGTTAATTTTTTTCATTAACTAACTCATTGGTCCGACAAGTAGCAACGAGGCGAGTTCTAACGTTGCGCACCGTTAAAAAGACTTCTAAATGAAATAATTAACAATACATGCATCAACACTATTCAAGAATTACTTAGTTATTAGTCATACTTTGTTAATTTGCTCATGGTTCCCACAACCCTAGTTGTGGATTTAGCTACTTATTCTTGAAAGAACACAATTCATATTTTGATAAAAAGAATTCATTAACTTACGATCAGACTAGAAGAAACCCGAATGCTCCAATTGAATTGCAAAGTCAAAATCTTGTAAAACGAACTTAGGAAATCAAATTGCTAAAGTTGCAAGGTAATTCCAGAAAATACCAAGAACTAAAAGTAAACTATATTGTCTAACCCCAAAAAACAAGGTTTGCATACCCTATTTATAGAAAAACGTGTCCTAAACAAAAAGGTAACATAATAAGGAAATAAACTTCTGGAACGCTGCTTTGATCGGTGACTCGACCTACGGACCGTGGGTCGAACTACGGTCCGTAGGTCCCCTCTGTTGGTCAACACATATAACTTTTTCAACAGAGGCTGGAACCTTCACTCTTAGATACAAACAACGGACGTGCAGATCGGACCGTGAATCTATCCACGGTCCATGGGTCATCTTCCGTGGCTCCACACTTGGAACTTTTCATCAAGTATTGGAACTTCAACTCTCTGATATCATTGACGAATGTGCAGGACGACCCGTGGGTCGAGCTACGGTCCGTCAGTCACTTAGTAATTCCACACTTGGTTAGAATTCCCTTATGATCCATCCATGCCTACCCTTCAACGATGGTCCGTCACAGGACCTACGCGTCGTATAATGACTCTGTGGGTGGCCCCTTCTGCATACTTTAAGTTGTCATCCCACTCAACCGCATCCAAGCCTATTTCTTGCAAATATAACGAATAAAACATTAATTCTAATGCAATAAGGCTCTAGGCACAAACAACTTCTAAGTGAAATGTATCAAAAATACCATAAACCCACGGTATATCAACACCCTCAACTTAAACTCATTGTTTGTCCTCAAGCGACAGACTAAAACTCTAAATGACACTTGTGTAGAAGCAACATACAAAACTCAAGCAATCACTTGGCTTTCTATCCCGAATCCCTTGTTTAGTGCAAACCTTTTTATTCAGACTCAATCAAGCTAACTCATGCGGATCAAGATATGACATAGATCGACCACTAGACACCACAACATACACTTTTCACAATCACCGAGGTACCAATTTTCCAACAATGCAACTAGTGCCCTCACTTCAAATGAAATCCTTTTTTCACACAATAGCTATGATTTTTGAGTTTAAGGATTCATTCAACACTCACGCTTAGAAGATACTTCAAGTACAGTTAGTGCTGAATACCATAGGCTTTCCCTTATTTTCACTGCATAGACTATCCAAACTAGTCACTAGGATTACTATAGGACTTTCTTAGCTTGTAACGTAGGCTCAGGGTCAGGTAGGATATATTTAGGTAATTTTTTAGTTACTTTCTGCCCTCCTTGACATTACATTGGCTTTTTACCTCTTTCCTCAACCAATTATTGACATCTTTTTATATGCTTTTCTTTCCCTTGACTTTCTTCAACACGGATGTGACCTTTGACTTTGTAGCTCATATTTTCCACTCTTTTATTTATTTATTTATTTCGTTTTAGCACTTTTGTGATTCATCTTTTGGACAAGGTCACATTTTCTTCTATCTTTTTTTTCTTTTCTTTTCTTCTTTTCAACCACAACTCTGTTCATATCCTTTTTCTTCCGGTTTTCCTTTTCTCAAAGCCACCCTCAACTTATGATTTTTGCAAGGGTTGAGGTGCACAATATCCGTTGTCGGACCAGGGCCAAGATCAAGGTAACTTTTTGAATTAGCCACCCTTAACTTAGGCTTTTGGCTTAAATCAAGGTGCGCATGTCCAAGGAAGGACCATGGTCAAGACAATTGATTAAGGGAAGGTGAGTTAGGTGTTTATAAAGAAATGGTCTATTTTAAGATCAAACATTTGGATCAAAGGGAATATTATTTCTTTTGGTTGGATCATTTTAAGCATTAGTGGACTTATCAGAACAAGGGCATATGATCATTTCCTAGCTTCTAGCCTAGATTATCTTAGTAGGACCAATGAGGCAAGTTTTAGATTGGCACCAAATGTTCTGAATAATTCAACTTTTCTCACTCACACTTGGCACATTGTTTCATTAGTAGATTAATAATTTACCCAGTTCAAGTTTTAACTTGTCATGAGGTCAAATCGGTTGTTTATCATGTCATATTAAGAGCCAACTCATTCATCTCATTGATGAACGTTTCAAAGACACTTAATCCAGTTCTAAGAGTCAAAGATCGCTAGTCAGTATATAACCCAACCAATTGGGTTGGGATTATTCCCACATGGAGTGGTACGTGTTTGAGAATCAAAAGCTAAGTGTGAATATGATCAAGTCAATCATATGTAAAAACATTTATGAATAAAAGCATACTTCAATTTAAGAGGGGACGCAAGTGTCAAATAATAGGGGGGTTATTGTAATTATCAACTACAACAGCAGCAAATAACACGAATTAACAAGCAAAGAGACACGTTCTTGGAATGTGATTGGATTATACGTCAAGGTAGATAACTGAGTAATTGTAACTGATATTAAATAGCTATAAATTAGTGACTAAGCTAGACTTTAGTGGGGATAAACTTTTTCTCGAACAATTTACCCCGAATCAAGTTGGTTTCTCTTGAACACCAACAAGCAACAACTAAGAACAACCTACACTTTAGTCCATTCATTCTCTCGAACTGAATGTGTGGAAAAAGGTTTAGGATTTACTCTCTTGAGCTGATACCATGACAACCCAATATCCATAGACCATCAAATCAGTAATCTTGGTTTTAAAACTTCTCTCTCGAGCAGGCCAAAAACATGAAAGTAGAATTGCATTTGTAACTACAACCCTTTAAATTAAACCACAATTATTGATGGAAATCACTTTTAAACAACATTTACGCTATCAATTAGCAATAGCCATAAGCTAAATCAATCCATAATCACATAATCATATCTCAAGAATTGGGGTTTTAGCTAGACATCATAAAAAGATAGCAATCGTTACCAAATTGTGTTTCCATGAACTGGTAAGATTAATTTCTTCTTTACAAATGTCAAAGTTGAAGAATATCAAAGACCCACTTTTAATTTCTGAAAAATAGAGAACTTCAATTCTTCAAAGCTAAGTAAAATATTTTCTTAATACTCAGAGTTCTAACTCAAAAATTACTCTCATGAATGTTCAGAATAAAATTTGATTACTAAAAGATAAAAACTGATACTAAACCAAATAGTCAAAAGTGTATTTATAGTCGCCTAAAATATACTACGAAGGACCATTCGGTGTAGTATGTTGGGATCGCCAATCCACTCGGTGATCCGCCCATTGGTTAGTTCTATCGACTTTTTGCTTTGGCCTTCAGCATCTTCAAGTTCTGTAACTTTGGGCGATCAAATCACTGTATCACGAAACCTTTTAGCGACATGTCGACTGCTTTTTTGTCTCACCGACTTGAGTTTCTCCCTCAGGGCTTGGCACACTGGAACTTTAGATGAGGTAATAGTTACTCAGCGACTCGCCCAATGTATTAGGTGATCAACATGCCTTCTTTTCTTCGTTCTTTCAGCTGCCTTGTTCTATCCATGGTTTGTTCCTTTATCCAAATACTTGGAAATCAAGGGTTTTACATCAATTATTGGCACAAAATAAGCATTTGAGGACACTAAATCTATCCAAATAAGGTCTTAAATGAGTCCTAATCGTGGACTCATCAACACCCCCAACTTAAACTTTTGCTTACCCTTAAGTAAAACTCGAGTTCAGCAGTTAAAAAAATGATGTCTCAAATAGTGCTACACAAGAATCAATCATGAATGCACACAAAAAGACTCATCTTACTCATGCAAGGATCAATTGTGCACTCAAAGATTCAAGTTGTGATTCACCATTATCAACTCAAGTTCACAATACTTGCTTCAAATGCAAGTTCTAGCTCAACAAAGGTGCTCAAATGCCCTTACACAAAGAATGATTCCATAATCACATACAATGGTTCAACAATTTAAAACTCCAAAATCAAATGTCACTCACAAAGATGACCACAATGCATGACTCCACCCATATGTTTTCCCGTATTTTTCGATCAACAATTGTTTCAACTCACTCAAGATAAAAAAGGTTTTTTCAAGGCTTGTAACGGGGTTGAGTGTAAAGGTATGGTTATTTAGGCTCAGTGACTTCTATCCTCCTGACATATGGTATGAACAACACTTCCTTCCCTTTCCTTCATCATTCTCATTCATGCTCAAAAGTCACCCCATTATTAACTTTCCATGGACATGTTGGATACCCCATTTTCTTTGTACTTTCACAACTTTATTCCATAATTTTTCATTCTTTCTCTTTTCTTTTTTATTTTTTTTTTTATATGGAGGGGTTCTATTTTTTTTTTTTTCAAAACCATGGATAAAAGGGATCTCTTTGCACTTCTTGATTTACCTTCTCTTTTCACCACACCCCAACTTAGGCTTTTGGTCTAAGTTGACGATTCAAACAAACCACAAATCATGAGAATTGTGGGTAATAGATAAAGAAATATCAAAATTTCATCAAGTTTCTTCCAAGAAAAGGATTAGGCTCAAAGGGTGTTCAAGAAAGGATCACACACTCACAAGGTTGGACACAAAAGAGGTATAATGTCAAATTGTTTCACACTCTTCAAAGTTGCCTAAGATCATTTCAAGAGATTGCATCACTTAGTCACCCAGACCAACGGGGTAAATTCTAACTGTCATCACACATGGTTCACGGTAAGCTCATCATATAAGCATTAACACCAATGTCAAACAATACTCCACACTTTCGCTAGTGTGTAATGTTCATCACAAGAGACTCAATTTGATAATTGACTAGTCACAACGAGATGCAAAAAGTTCACATATTGTCTATGCAACTTCATTTGGCCTTATTATAGTCGCACATTTATTTTTGTTCAATTATGAGCATGATTCAAGTCATCGGTATTGATCAAGACTGATACTCAAATTTGCAAGAGAACAACCACATACAAACGCGATCAAGAGGTGGCACTAAAAATTTTGGAAATGTCCAAAAATCAATTGCAATTAAAAACAAGGAGCCACAAGCTCAAACATCCACAAGATCATGGACATTTCAGTGGACTTCAGCTGGTCCACATCACTTCTCAGTGCAACAATGGAAACCTTTAGAGTCATCACCTCCTCGGTGGTCCTTTGGCCACGCCGACACACCGCTATCCTAGAAGCAAAGGCATTAATAGCAGCACTCAATGGTGTCACACTATCAACAGGGGTTGTCTGGATCATTCCCGAAATAGAGGCCTCAAGTATGGCAGCACGACGATCGATAGAATGGGCCAGGTGCCCCATCTGGAGTAATGCAGCCTGAGTGAGCGAGGCCGGGAAACAACAACAGTAGATTTGGGAGGAAACATAGAAACAGAGGAACTTTGAGCGTCAGAAGGGACAACACTAGAAGTACCTAAAGGCCTAGGGGTTAGAGTGGGAAAATGTGCCTCTGTAGGTAATACGGCTGTGTCCACAACAGGGGAAGAGTCCATCGGGGCTGCCTTCTTCTTCTTCGCCTCATTATTTAAACACTCCATCTCGATTCTTCAAATATCAGTAGAAGATGTGGGAATTATTTCCACATCCTTCTTCGCATCTCTAGGAACCCAAGCTCGTCTGCAAAGCTTGGTGATCAATACTGAAAAGGGGACGGAAGTCAGGCGCTGCTTGGCCCACATGAACATCTCCTTTGCAATGATCATCCCCAAGTTCAGCCTTGTACCCACAATGAGGCAACCTAGCTAGACTGCTTTAGCGTGGCAGATAATAGACTCGTTTTGAGAGGGAATGATCGTGCTGCTGATGAAGCCAAACCAATACTTCGCTACCACATTGAAGTCCTTATTTTCAATAGTCACCCCAACCTCAAGCCACTTGGGAGTGTCGTCTGATATCAACGAAGCCAACCATTTCTTCATGTTCTACAACGTCGTTGTCCTGATCTTGTACTGACAGTCATCCTAAAGTCTAGTAGTACATTTTAAGACGACATTGATGGCATCAATGTCACATTGCACCCTCTTACCCCTGACAACCACCTAGTCAATCGGCTTGAATTTAGATGTCGACTTCTTCCCTTATGGTATCAATGTACTGTAAGCATTGTAGAACTATCTGACCCAGCTTGGAATGTACGGGCTACGGGTCTTGGTGAAGATCTGGAAATGTGACCTCAGACCGCTCATAATCTTTGGGTACATGCCAATGACCCCATCAGTAGACATACGCTTCTTCTCGATGATTGTCCTCAGTCCCTCAGTTTTTAGTCTATTCATAGACTTGGGAGGAGGACCCTGTACTAGTGGTACTAGGACCACAACCTGTGCTAGAGTTGGAGGAGGAGGAGTGGTGGCCTGAGCAGTCTTGATCCTAGACGGATCATTCATCCTCTTGGATTGCAGGTCTGCCCTTTATGCTGCTAACAGTTCATCATCATCAGGCTCCAAAGCTGCAACTTGATGCTCCTGGTGCTCACCCTCACTCTCAGAAGTGGTGAGGTGGGTGGCGTAGATGCCCTCACTATCGGAGCTAGCCTATGGTGATGTAGGTGCCTTCCCTTTGCCTTTTCCTTTCCCATCAGTTGTGGGAAGTTTGGTGGCTTTGGCCTTTGATGCAGTTGCATCCTCATTTAGTTTTATCCTTTTGACCCTCTTGCGGGGCGGCATGTCCCTACCGGCAACCTTTGGTCTAGCCATGTCTGCAAAATCATCGAAATGAGTTATAAACATTTTAAGCAAAAACACAAAATGAGTTGCAGACGGACTCGCCGAACCAATCGACGAGTCATCAAATCACTTTGGCAGGCCAGATCGAGCTCACCAAAAAAATTGGCTAAAAAATCTCAGAAAAATTTGGCAAGTCGGCGATGTGAAGGGCCTCTCGGCGAGTCATAACTAGCCTGCTGAAAGTTACAGTGCAATTAAGGTTTAAGGGACAGACGAAGGGCAATCAAGTAAAACTTTTGGTGAGTTGTTGAGTGCACTCGGCGAACTCAAGCTTCTCTTACAGAACCTTTTTCAAGTTTAGAATGAAATTAAAGGTGACACAGGGAACTTTGGCGAACCGCGGAGTTGTTCGGAGAGCTCGACCTAGCTCGCCAAACAACTCAATGTGTCTACTTTCAACCCATCTTCTCAAATGCAACCCCACAACCACCAAAAACAAAATCAAAACATGCACTTCCACAATTAAACTAAGACCCATTACACCCATGCCCCTGGGATACTCAGACTTATCTCGGTTTGGCCAAATTTGGCCATTTGATGACATCTGCCCTTATGAATGACGTCACCCGCTCTATCATTGGGCATATTACGTCATTTGACACAAATACGGGTTACTTAGACTTCACCCGACCATACCCAACAACATGCAAGCACAAACCCACTAAACAAATTTAATAGCACAAAATCTCAGGAAATCAACATTATAGGCACTACGGTCAAAATATTTGAATTAACACACAAATTCTAGCATCCAAACATTATCAGAGAGGCCCAGCACACATCACTAAGATATAAATCACATGCAGATGAGTAAAAGTTTCTAAAAAATGAATTTGGGGTTCAAAAAACCAACCTTAGATGCCGAACAATGAAGATTCGAAATGCTAGGAGGTAAAGTAATCCAACTCCAAGCACACAATCAACGACTCAAATACGATAACAATGCAAGAAATGTGGAAACTATAGTGTGGGTGTGAGTTTGGGAAGTTCAAAAGTGAAAGAGTTTGAAAGTTTAAACCTTCGGCCTTTAAAAACCGTTCGGTTCTCACCCATTCAATGACATTATTTGTGCTCACCGAGAGGGCACTTACCTTACCGAGTTTTATTAAACCTCCAATTATCGTGGGGGTCCAAACGGTGGTCTATGTCAGGATCATTGACCTAGTCGACGATTCGCCAATATGCTCCTACGCTCGTTGAGTTTTACAGACTCCAATTGAAAAATGTCTTGAGTCCACCAGCTGAGCAAGTCGGGCTTGCAGACCTCTTCGGCGATGTGCTAAATGGACTTTTAGCTCGCCAACCTACACTTTTCAAACACTTTCCACACTTTGACCTGCGCAATCAACACACCATTATTTCAACTATAAAAAAAACAAATAAAAACTTGGGTTGCCTCCCAAGCAGCGCCTTAGTTAACACCGTGGCACGACGCAAGTTCACACTCAAACCTCATTCTTGAGGTTGGCCATAGTATCACTAGGCAACCCCCCTTGCTGTCTCAGGTTTAAATGAGACGAGATATGACCCATTTGGGTCTCCAACTTCTTGATCGATACTGAATAGGAGGCAACTGTCTGGCTAAGGGTCGACACATCTTTTTTCATTTCTTTTAAAATCTTGTCTCACCCCTCAACTTTTTTGAGGATAGGAGAAAACATATCTTCCGACTGGCCTCTCTCGGAATCCTTTGGCTTTTGGCGCTCATGGGAAGGGACATATCTATCCTTCTCCCCCTCTCACTCTTTCCAATTAGGGTTACAGTCCCTCCACTCTCGATCACGATCCTTCCAACCTTCATCCCTACTCTGACCTTGGTTACCACCTTTCCTCGGGTAGTTTGAACGATAACCACCACCTTGGTTGTACAAAGCCTTAAACTTGACCTCCTCAGGATTAACACACCCCATACCCTCAACATTGACACTTCGAGCACTAGCTCCCATGACATTTTTGGACAAAATGTCAAGTTTTTTCATGATCTTGGCCATGTTCTGGTCCCTCTCTTGGTTTTTCTCCATTTGCTCCTTGGTCAATTTTAATGTAAGAGAGGAGATCTGATCTTCGCGGGTGTACCAAGCCCGATTTATCGTGGTCATGCCATCCAAGAGTTGAGTTGCTATCATATAAGGTTTATGTATTAAACCTCCTAGAGAAAGTCGGTCAACAACACCCTTGTTTACCGAGTTAGGACTCTGGTAAAAATACTGTAGCAACACATTGTCAGGCAATCCATGGGTTGGGCATTGGAGCACCAACTTCTCAAATCATATCCAAGTTTCTTGAATTGGCTCACCCTCCAGACGCTTGAAGCTCAGAATAATGTCCCAAAGAGTCATCATCTTTGAAGGAGGGAAAAATCAAACATTAAATACGGTAACCAACTCTTCCCACGAAGTGATTGATTCACGTGCTAATCCATCCAACCACTTACACGCTTCTCCCATCAAAGAGAATGGGAATAACCTCAACCAGACCAACTCTTGGGATATATTCTTGAAGAAGAACGGTCCGCAAACATCCACGAAATTTCTAATATGCTTATGGGATCCTCATGAGCCAACCACTGAACAACCCCTTCAATTGCAAGAGTTATAACATAGTACTTGTGATATGGAGAATTGTGTTCCCTTCGGATGGAGGCAAGCGAATGACACCAATTCCACCCATAAGATGGGGGTCATTAGCATTGGGCTCGTTAACATCATTGAGGTTTCTGATGTCATATTGATGGCCTACTTGGCTACCATTGTTGCCCTCCACACTCATACTTCATGTTCCAAAACACAAACAAGCAAAATAAAAATAAAAATAAGTAAGTTCATCTATGACTAACAAGAATATAATTCAACTTAACTAAAAATTCTCAACCAACACCACCACCCAGCAACAACGCCATTTTGATTAACATTTCAAAGACACTTAATCCAATTCTAAGAGTCAATGGTTGCTAGTCAGTATATAACCCAACCAATTGGGTTGGGATCGTTCCTACAGGGAGTGGTACATATTTGAGAATCAAAAGCAAAGTGTGAATATGATCAAGTCAATCATAGGTAAAAATATTTACGAATAAAATCATACTTCAAGTTAAGGGGTGACACAAGTGTCAAATAACAAGGGGGTTTAGATTGTAATTATCAACTACAACAGCAGCAAATAACATAAATTAACAAGCAAAGAGACGGGTTCTTGGGATGTGATTGTATTATAGGCTAAGGTAGACAAATGGGTAATTGCAACTAATAGTAAATAGCTGTAAATCAGTGACTAAGCTAGACTTTAGTGGGGATTAGCTTTCTCTCCAGCAATTTACCCCGAATTAAGTTGGTTTCTCTCGAACACCAACAAGAATCAATTAAGAACAACCTATGCTTTAGTCCATTCACTCTCTCGAACTGAATGTGTGGAAAAGAGTTTAGGATTCACTCTCTCGAGCTGAGCCCATGACAACCTAATATTCACAGACCATCAAATCAGTAATCTTGGTTTTAAAACCTCTCTCTCTCGAAAGCCAAAAACACAAAGGATAAATGCATTTGCTAGTACAACCCTTTAAATTAAACCACAATTACTGATTGAAATCGCTTTTAAATAATATTTACACTATCAATTAGCAATACCCATAAGCTAAATCAACCCATAATCAGATAATTACACCCCAAGAATTGGGTTTTAGATAGACATCATAAAAAGATAGATTTTTTTACCAAATTGTGTTTCCATCAATTGGTAAGATTAATTTCGTCTTTATAAATGTCAAAGTTGAAGAATCTTAAAGACCCACTTCCAATTTCTAAAAAATGGAGAACTTCAATTCTTCAAAGCTAAGGAAAATACTGTCTCAATACTCAGAGTTTTAACTCAAAAATTACTCTCATGAATGTTCGGAATAAAATTTGATTGCTAAAAGATAAAAGACTCATACTAAACCAAATATTCAAAAGTGTATTTATAGTCGCCAAAAATATGCTGCGAAGGACCATTTGGTGCAGTAAGTCGAGATCACCGATCCATTCGGCGATCCGCCCTTTGGTCAGTTCTATCGCCTTTTTGCTTTGGCCTTCAGCATCTTCAAGTTCTGTAACTTTGGGTGATCAAATCACTGCATCGCGAAACCGTTCGGTGACTCGCCGACTGCTCTTTTATGTCATTGACTTGATTTTCTCCTTCAGGGCTTGGCCCACTGGAACTTTAGGCCAGGTAATGGCCATTCGGCGACTCGCCCAATGGATTAGGTGATCAACAAACCTTCTTTTCTTTGTTCTTTCAGCTGCTTTACTCCTTTTTGCTCATTAGTGTCCATGCTTTGTCCCTCAATCCAAATACCTGGAAATCAAAAGTTTTACATAATTTATTGGCACAATATAAGCATTTGAGGACACTAAACCTATCCAAATAAGGCCCTAAATGAGTCCAAATCGTGGACTCATCAGTCATCAAGCCTATAGATTCTAGTATATTTCACACTTTTTGGATGGGTATCAATTTCATGCTCTTTATGCCATCATGACTTTATTCTTCTACTTACTTCTACACATATATTCCTAAACATGCTGGTTCAACATAAATTAAAACACTTTCTTAGGGAAAAAGAATATAGGCAAGAAAACCCCAAGAGAGGATTATGAGTTGGGTTACTGAAACTTCACTCTATCACTTACAATCCATTTACCCCACCCCAAAAAAATAAAGTGCAATTGTCCCCAATGTACACAAAAACAAAAATTAAAGCATAGGTTAGAGGTGAAGCAAACCAGTGGCGCAAATGCGCCGAAGACCTCTCAACAAGGGGGTGGGTCCAATTTCCCGAAGCCCGCTGGATCAATACTCATGGCGCCCTCGGTAGCGCCTGCATTATTTATCTTAATAGTGCTCACATCAACAATCTCAGCACCCTTAATGGTGCTCACTCTAGCGGATGGTCCAACACCTGCCTCTCTAGCGCGCTGGTGTCGCATCTCCTCCTTTAGTAATAACACTTTTGTGGTTTTCTCCAACTGTTGGCACTCCTTTTTTTTTCAAAATGTGAGCCTCAACATTATCAGAAAAATGACGGGAGTGGGGGCTCTTTCCAGCAGCCTGGGATGAGTCGATGGTGGCATAGAGTTGCCAAACAAGGAAGATATCATCACATCGCCAACCCCCTCTGTAGGGGTAGCCTCTGGTGTAGACTCCGAAGAGACTATGAGGGAATCCAGATTGGCACGAAGGCTGGCCAACTCTACCTGGAAGGTAGATACATATATTGTCGGGGCTGGCCTCTCTAAGACTTGCAGCTCAAACACATCCAGACGCTTATGAATGACCTGATTCTTCTGGTACATGAGTTGCTCCATCCTAGCCTTAGACTGCTGATCGACTATTGTATCCACGCCCTAATATGTTGTATTAGTGTGGCCATCGGCGTCTCCATCTTGATAACTCAAGCTAGAGGGCCCTAACGAGGGAGTGGATCTAGATGAGCTAGGAGCCCGACTGGTGGTCGTTAATGGAGGCGTTGAGGCATCTGCTGTAGTAGCTGGAGGGCAGGGTCATTAACCCGCATCTGATCCACATTTGCTACAAGATCATCTCCCAATGGTGATACCTCAACCTGTGGCTCCCTGCAAAGTGATGCTACATTGGCCTCATCCCAAATCAGGTCGATCTAGAGTCTTGGTTGTAACATATTGCAATTTGAAATAACTAAGAAGAAGCTAAGAATTGGAAATAGTGATTTTGGAAAGAATGAAAATATGGAAATTTGTTTAAGTTAGGAAAAGTTGAGTTTTGGTCAATTTCAAACGGCATAACTCCTAGCTCAGGATGATTTAGGTGTACTACAAGATATGGTTGGAAAGCTCTTGGAATGATCTTTCCAACGTCGAGTTTGTATGAGTAAGTTATGCTCTTTAGAAGTTGGGATGTTCGAATAATGAAAGTCTAATCTGGATTTTAAAAGGGTAATTTGGTCTTTTCCTTACCCTTTATTTTAATTCCTTTTTGGTGATTAATTAGGGGTCTAAATTGAATTAGATCAGTTTACACTTTAAAAAAAATAGTTAGGGTTTTGAGAGAAGAGAAAAGAAGATGAGAAAAGAGGAGAAAAGAGGAGAAAAGAGAAGAACGATCAAGATTCATCAAGATTGTCGCTTATGGATTTCGTCGGAGGGGAGGGGGGGATCCCTACAAGGTATGTGAGATTCACATAGCATTGGGTTAGTTCACCCACAAACCAATCATGATTCAATTTAGCGAAATATGTTTGATTTGAAAGTAATCCTTTGAGTTTTTGATGATACTCGTTTGAATTCTTGTGGGTTCTTTTGTTGGAGTTCCTTGTGGTTTCATTCATGTTTCGATGTGTAATTTCGGTTTGAATATATCATATATTGAGGTTATAAGTGATTCTAAATGTTTGGGGAAAGAACCATTGAATTTTAGATGGTTTAGAGTTGAAAAACGAAGAAGAAAAGGTCGAGGAACACATAGTGAGGGTCCTGGCACATCGCACCTCTCAGATCCCTAAAAGAGTCTCTCTATTTATATGGTGTTCATGTAGATGTATTCACTGATCACAAGAACCTTCAATATGTGTTCACTTAGAAAGAGCTTAATCTCAGACAAATGAGGTGGTTAGAATTAGTCAAGGATTATGACATGAGTATTCTTTATCACCCAGGTAACGCTAATGTTGTTGCTAATGCCTTGAGCAGGTTGTCTAAGGTAGTACCACCCATGTTCGGGAAGAAAAGAAAGATTTAGCGAAAGATGCGCATAGACTTGAATGATTAGGAGTCCGACTAATGGATTCCAGAGAAGGAGTAGCAGTGGTGATGAAAGGGGATGAATCATCATTAGTGTCAGAAGTGAAAGAAAAGCAAGAACAAGATCCTATTTTTATTGAATTGAAGGAAATGAAGAAGAGATATCCACATCTCTTTGAATCCGAAGAAAGTGCAGACCAATGTACTAATTCTCTTCTTAGTACTCTTTAAATTATGAGTGAGCATGTTGTTTGTTGTATCTGATTGTGGGTATTTGAACTTGATTTTACCACCCTTAGCTTAGTAAGAATAATCTCATTCAATGAATGTTCCCAAGGGGGAAATATTGTAACATCTCACAATTTGAAATAACTAGGAAGAAGCTCAGAGTTGGAAATAGTGATTTTTGGAAAGAATGCAAATCTAGAAATTTGTTTAAGTTAGGAAAAATTGAGTTTTAGTCAACTTCAAATGGCCATAACTCCTAGCTCATGATTATTTAGGTGTGCTTCTAGATATGGTTGGAATGATCTTTCCAATGCCGCCAAGTTTGCACCATTTCGAGTTTGTATGAGTAAGTTATGCCCTTTGGAAGTTGGGTTGTTCGAATAAGAAAAGTCCATCCTAATTTTTAAATGGTAGTTTGGTCTTTTCCTTACCCTTTTATTTTAACTCATTTTTGGTGATTAATTAGGGGTCTAAGATGAATTAGATCAGTTTACACTTTTACCAGAAGAGTTAGGGTTTTGAGAGAAGAGAAAAAAAAAGGAGAAATGAGAAGAACGTTCAAGATTTATCAAGATCGTTGAATTAGCTTGTGGATTTTTTCGGGTGGGGGGATCCCTACAAGGTATGTGAGATTCAAATAGCGTTGGGTTAGTTCACCCATGCTCCAATCATGATTCAATTAAGCGAAATATGGTTGATTTGAAAGTAATCCTTTGAGTTGGTGATATTCGTTTGAATTCTTGTGGGTTATGTTGTTGGAGTTCCTTGTGGTTTGATTCATGTTTCCAGGTATAATTTGTGTTCGAATATATCATATATTGAGGTTATAAGCTATTCTAGATGTTTGGGGAAATAACCATTGAAGTTTAGAGGGTTTAGAGTTAAAAAATGAAGAAGAAAGGTCGAGGAACACCTAGGGAGGGTCTTGGCGCGTCGGGCCTCTCAGAGCCCCAGAAGAGGCTCTTTGAATTTTGCCCTCTGGGGCGCCGCGCTAGCCAGAGTGCCCCAAGTCAGCCTCTGAATTTCAAGGGCTGGCACCTCGCGCCTCTCAAAGTGCCAGGGACGTCAGTCATTCCTATTCTTCCCCCATTTTTTTGTGCTAGTTCCTTAATGATGTACCTATGTTTTCTAGTTGATTCCAACACTCTGTGGTACATATAAAAATCATGAAATCATCCATAAACATGAGATCATGAACCTTGAATCCATAATCCAATTCAAGGAAAGTTAAGATTAAAGTCAAGAGAAGTTAAGAGTCAAGTTTAGCAGTTAAGAAGCAAGTCAAAGTAAAGTTCTTAAAGTTTTCAAGAGTCTTTAACAATGTTTTATCTTTGTTTTTAAGAATCAAGTTTCAAGTTAAGCAAAGTGTAAAGAGTTGAGTTCATTTCTCAAAGAAAGTTATAAGGGAACTAAGTATGCCCTAAGAGTTTATAAATGTTTTCACATTTGAGCAAGAAAAGGGAACATCGATTCCCAGAGAGCCTTTGATCTAAATTTTGAGTAATTATATCAAACCAAAAAAAGAAGTTGTTTTTAAAACATATGAGCTAAGAATATTTTTGGGAGTAGTATTGAGCACCGTTACGAGGATGCGAGTACACATTAACTTAAGTCTCCATAAGCCATGTAGCAATCCTGGGTAGTTAAGGATTATACTTTTTAGATGACTCCTTAAGATGCTTTTAGCGTAAGACTAGTGGATCCACTTAGTTAGTTAAGTTCTATAGCCCTGGAAAGGTATAGGATGGTCCTTGGCAACGTGAGGTAAGACGTTGTACCATTAGTTAGGCTCATAGTGGTGGTTGTCGGTTAGAGAATCTCCTACTGAAACTATATTACTTTATTATACAAGTAAATTTTGGTTTGTTATTGTATTTTTCTTTAACGAACTAAGTTGTTTTCCATTTTTTTTACAAGCTTTATATATATATGTGTGTGTGTGTGTGTCTTATTACTTTATGTTAAGTTAAGTTATTAATTAGTTGAGAAGAGCCAAGGTAAGTGTTCCTTTCATATTCTTTCAAGCTTAAGTTGTATTTAGCATTCCAACTCGCATACTCGTACATTCAATGTATTGATGCCAGTTGGCCTGCATCGTATTATGATGCAGACACAGGTAACTAGAATCGGTATTCAGCCCACCGTTGATCCAGTGCGCAGTTCATAGTTAGTTGGTAAGCCTCCTTACATTCCAGAGGACATCTTTTATCATTGCTTTCCAGTTCTAAGTTGTTAGGATGATCGGGGGTCCTGTCCCGACATTCCTTTTTGTTTTTAGAGGCTTCATAGACAGATAGTATTAGTTCTTTAATCTTATTCATTTCAGTTGTATACGTTTAAGACTTGAGTTGCCTCTTTGGCTAAGTTATTTGTCTTTTAAGTTATTGCATGAGCTGTATCATTTATGTCTAAGTCTTTCGATGAGTAATTAAGCCAGCTCAAGGGTTCACTTGGGGCCAACAATGGTCTTCGAGTGCCGGCCATATCCAGGGTGTAGACTCGGGGCGTGACAAACTTAGTATCAGAGCACATAGTTCAAGAGTCCTAGGGAGTCTAAGAAACAATGTCTATAGAGTCCTAGTTATTGGTGTGAAGTGCACCACATCTATAATTCGGAGGCTGCAACATTTAGGAAATTCCTTCACTTCTTTCATACTCATTTCGTGCGTTAGAGTTTTATCTCTAAAAAGTTTCCCTCTAATTCGTGCTTCCATGTGTCTTAGATAATCATGCCTCCACGACGAGTAGTCAGAGGTCATCTAGCTAGGAGAAATGTTAAAGATCGATCTAGGGGTACGTAATGCACTTAGAGTGCAACCCCAAGGAGAAATTACAAATTCTGAGTTCAGAGAGGCAATAAGGATGGTCAGTCAAGCTGTGACTAATTAGGTTGGGCAACAGAGAGGAGCTAGACAAGAAGTGGCTGATACTTTAAGGATTCGTGAGTTCTAGAGGATGAATCCTCCAAGCTTCACAGGTTCGAGCACTACTG
This sequence comes from Solanum commersonii, assembly GCA_029007595.1. NCBI lineage: Eukaryota > Viridiplantae > Streptophyta > Magnoliopsida > Solanales > Solanaceae > Solanum > Solanum commersonii. The sequence goes on along the minus strand of JAJTWQ010000092.1, from coordinate 2,512,195 downwards.
AGGATCCGAAGAATTTTATTGAAGAATTGAAGAAGGTTTTTGAGGTCATGCATGTTGATAATATTGAGCGAGTTGAACTAGCTGCATATCAACTGAAAAGTGTTGTTAGGACTTGGTTTGATCAATGGAAAGGGGGTAGAGCTGAAGATGCACCACCTGCGAGTTGGACTTGTTTTGAGGAGGCTTTCTTGGGGCGTTTCTTTCCCTCGAGAATTGAAAGAGTCCAAGGTACGTGAGTTCTTCACACTTAAGAAGGATTCTCTATGTGTTCATGAGTATGGGCTGAAGTTCATCCAACTATCCCGGTATACTCTTGATATGGTTGTGGATATGAAGAGTAGAATGAGTCTTTTTGTTGTGGAGTTGTCTCGACTATCAAGCAAAGAGGGCAGGGCAGCTATACTAATTAGGATATGGCCATTTCAAGGTTGATGGTCTCTGTGCAGTAGGTTGGAGAAGAGAAGATGAGGGATAGGGAAGAATTCAAAAATAAGAAATCAAAGATAGGGAATGAGTCCGGGAAGGAGAAAGGTAGTGTGAATCATTTGTCCTTTCAGAAAAAGTAAAGGGGACCTTCTCCATCATCTGCTAGTGCACCTGCACAGAGAAACAAAAGTGTGGATAATGGTTAGAATTCCTAACACTTCAGAGCGAAACTGGCACAGTCTCAAGGTAGTGTGGCACAAGGAGGTAGTTGGGCTCCTGCATATGCTAGGTGTAGTAGAACCCACCCAGGTAAGTGCCGTGATGGGGTTGCTTCAAGTGTGGGCAAGAGGGTCACTTCATGAAAGAGTTCCCTAAGAACAAGCAAGGTAGTGGAAATCCGGGCAACAGAGCCCAATCTTCATCAGTTGCTCCACCAGACAGGGATGCACCTAGAGGAGCTAGTTTTGGTGTTGGCGGAGGAGCAAACCACCTTTATGCAATCACTAATCACCAAGAGCAAGAGAACTCTCCAGATGTTGTCACTGGTATGATCAAAGTCTTTGCTTTTGATGTCTATGCTTTGCTAGGCCCAGGAGAAAGTTTATCTTTTGTAACCTCTTATGTTGAAAATAAGTTTGATGTTCTTCCTGAGAAATTTTGTGAACCCTTTTGTGTTTCTACACTTGCTGGGGAGTCTATTATAGCAAAGAGAGTCTATCGTGATTGTCCCATTTCCGTCAATCACAAGAGCACCATGACTAATTTAATTGAGTTAGACACGGTAGATTTTGACGTCATTCTAGGTATGGACTGGCTTCATGCCTGTTATGCATCAATAGATTGTAGAACTCGAGTAGTAAAGTTTCAGTTTCCAAATGAGTCAGTCTTAGAGTGGAAAAGTAGTTCAGCAGTGCTTAAGGGTCATTTCATTTCATACCTTAAGTCAAGAAAGTTAGTTTCTAAGGGTTCTATCACTCAGTCCGAGTTAATGACTCAAGTGTTGAGATACCTCATATTCAGTCAGTTTCTGTAGTAAAAGAGTTTCCAAAAGTTTTTCCAGAAAATCTTCCCAGAGTCCCTCCTAAGAGAGAGATAGACTTCAGTTGGATATTCTTCTAGATACTCGTCCTATATCTATTCCGCCAAATAGAATGGCATCAAAAGAGTTGAAAGAGCTTAAAGAGCAATTAAAAGATCTCCTAGATAAGGGTTTTATTCGACCAAGTGTCTCACCTTAGGGCGCTCTAGTCTTGTTTGTGAGAAAGAAAGATGGTTCCCTTAGGATGTGTATAGATTACCGTCATTTGAACAAGGTTACCATCAAGAATAGGTATCATCTTCCGAAAATTAATGATCTTTTTGATCAGCTTCAGGGTGCCACCTGTTTCTCTAAGATAGATCTCAGATCTGGCTACTATCAATTAAGAGTAGGGGAATATGATATTCCAAAGATAGACTTCAGAACCCGATATGGTCATTATGAATTTTGGTCATGTCCTTTGGTTTGACCAATGCACCTGCAGCGTTCATGGACCTTATGAATAGAGTATTCAAGCCTTATTTAAATATGTTTGTTACCATTTTCATTGATGACATTCTGGTCTATTCAAGGAATAAGGAAGATTATGCTAGCCATCTCAGAATAGTTCTTCAGACTTTGAAAGATAAGGAATTATATGCCAAATTTTCAAAATGTGAGTTTTGGCTTGAATCTGTGGCGTTCTTGGGCCACAGAGTTTCTGGTAATGGAATTAGAGTTGATACCCAAAAGATAGAGGCAGTGCAGAGTTGGCCTAGACCCACATCTCCGACTGATATTAGGAGTTTCTTGGGCTTGGTTGGCTATTATAGAAGGTTCGTAGAGGGGTTTTCGTCTATTTCATCTCCTTTGACCAAGTTGACTCAGAAAACATTGAAGTTTCAATGGTCTGAGGCTTGTGAGAAAAGCTTTTAGGAATTGAAGAAGAGGTTGACTACTACCCCAATTTTGACTTTACCAGAAGGTACTCAAGGTTTTGTGGTGTATTGTGATGCATCTAGAGTTGGTTTGGGTTGTGTGTTAATGCAGAATGGTAAAGTTATAACTTATGCCTCTAGACAATTGAAAGTTCATGAGAAGAATTACCCAATCCATGACTTAGAGTTGGATGTTGTAGTATTCTCCTAGAAGATATGGCGTCACTATTTGTATTGTGTTCATGTTGATGTATTCACTAATCACAAGAGCCTTCAATATGTGTTCACTTAGAAAGTTCTTATTTTCAGACAAAGGAGGTGGTTATAATTACTCAAGGATTATGACATGAGTATTCTTTATCACCCAAGTAAGGCTAATAGTGTTGTTGATGCCTTGAGTAGGTTGTCTATGGGTAGTACCGCCCATGTTGAGGAAGAAAAAAAAGAGTTAGCGAAAGATGTGCATAGACTTGCACAATTAGGATTCCGACTAATGGATTCCATAAAAAGAGAAATAGTGGTGATGAATGGGGATGAATCATCATTAGCGTCAGAAGTGAAAGAAAAGCAAGACCAAGATCCTATTTTGCTTGAATTGAAGTCAAATGTTCATAAGCAAAAAGTGTTAGCTTTTGAACAAGGGGGAGATGGTGTATTGAGCTATCAAGGTAAATTGTGTGTACCAATAGTGGATAGACTCCAAGAGAGGATCATGGAGGAAGCTCATAGCTCCAGATATTCCATTTATCCGAGTTCCACAAAGATGTATCGTTACTTGAGAGAGGTATATTGGTGGAGTAGCATGAAGAAGGGTGTTGCAAAATTTGTTGCTAAATGTCCAAATTGCCAACAAGTTAAAGTAGAGCACCAAAGGCCTGGTGGTTTGGATCAGAATATAAAACTTCCAAAATAAAAGTGGGAGATGATTAATACGGATTTCATCATAGGTTTACTAAGGTCTCGCAGGCAACATGATTCCATTTGGGTGATTGTCGATAGAATGACAGAATCTGCCCACTTTTTGCTGGTAAACACTACCCATTCGGCAGAAGATTATGCTAAGTTGTATCTTCAAGAAGTAGTTAGACTTCATGGAGTTTTGGTCTCCATTATTTCAGATAAAGGTGCGTAATTTACTGCACAGTTTTGGAAGTCATTCCAAAAAGGCTTAGGTTCAAAGGTGAACTTAAGTACTGCATTTCATCCACATACAGATGGGCAAACAGAGCGCACTGTTAAGACTTTAGAGGATATGTTAAGGGACGGTGTGATTGATTTCAAAGGTAATTGGGATGATCACCTACCTCTCATTGAGTTTTCTTACAATAATAGTTACCACTCTAGCATCCAAATGGCTCCTTATGATGCTCTTTATGATAGAAGATGCAGATCTCCTATTGGATGATTTGAAGTTGGTGAAGCAGGGTTGATAGGACCAGACTTAGTTCATAAAGATATGGAGAAGGTGAAAGTGACTCAAGAGAGGTTGAATATGGCACAGAGTCATTGGAAATCCTACACTGATGTTAGGAGAAGGGAGTTTAGGTTCGAAGTAGATGATTGGGCATATCTAAAAGTTTCACCCATAAAGTGTGTTATGAGGTTTGGTAAGAAGGGGAAGCCTAGTCCCCGGTATATTGGACCTTACAGAATATCCAAGATGATTGGCAATGTAGCTTATGAGTTGGAGCTATTCGTTGTTCATCCGGTGTTTCACATCTCCATGTTGAAGAAGTGCATGGGCGATCCTTCACTGATCATACCAATTGAAAATATTGGGATCAAGGATAGCTTATCTTATGAGGAGGTTCCTGTTCAGATTCGATATCGCCAAGTCGCAAGTTGAGAACAAAAGAGGTAGCATCAGTCAAGGTCATTTGGAGGAACCAATTTGTTGAGGACGCTACTTTGGAAGCTGAGAAGGATATGAAGAAGAGATATCCACATCTCTTTGAATCTGAAGAAAGTGTAGACCAAGGTACTAATTTTCTTCTTAGTACTCTTAAATTATGAGTGAGCATGTTGTTTGTTGCATTTGCTTGTAGGGTACTTGAACTTGATGTTACCACCCTTAGCCTATTAAGAATAATCTCATTCGAGGACGAATGTTCCCAACAGGGAGATATTGTAGCATCTCACAATTTGAAATAACTAGGCAAAAGCTAAGAATTAGAAATAGTGATTTTTGGAAAGAATGAAAATCTGGAAATTTGTTTAAGTTAGAAAAAGTTGAGTTTTTGTCAACTTCAAACTGCCATAACTCCTAGATCAGGATGAGTTAGGTGTAGTTCTAGATATTATTGGAAATTTCTTGGAATGATCTTTCCAAAACCGCCAAGTTTGCGCCATTCTGAGTTTGTATGAGTAAGTTATGCCCTTTGGAAGTTGGGTTGTTTGAATAAGGAAAGTCCAATCCGAATTTTTAAAGAGTAGTTTTGTCTTTTCCTTACCCTTTTATTATAACTCGTTTTTGGTGATTAATTACGGGTCTAAGCTGAATTAGATCAGGTTACATTTTTACCAAAAGAGTTAGGGTTTTGAGAGAAGAGAAAAGAACATGAGAAAAGAGAAGAACGTTCAAAATTCGTTAAGATAATCTAGTTAGCTTGTAGATTTCGTGGGGGAGGGGTGGCTCCCTACAAGGTATGTGAGATTCAAATAGCATTGGGTTAGTTCACCCACATGCCAATCATGATTCAATTCAGTGAAATATGTTTGATTTGAAAGTAATCCTTTGAGTTCTTGATGATATTCGTTTGAATTCTTGTGGGTTGTGTTGTCAGAGTTCCTTGTGGTTTGATTCATGTTTTTGGGTGTAATTTTGGTTCAAATATATCATATATTGATGTTATAAGTGATTCTAAGTGCTTGGGGAAAGAACCATTGAAGTTTAGAGGGTTTAGAGTTGAAAAACGAAGAAAAGTCAAGGAACACCTAGGGAGGGTCCTGGAGCGTCGCGCCTCTCAGAGCCCCAAAAGAAACTCTTTGAATTTTTCCCTCTGGAGTGCCGTGCCAGCCAGACCTCCCCAAGTCAGCCTTTGAATTTCAAGGGCTGGCGCCCCGCGCCTTTTAGAGCGCCAGGGACGCCAGTCCTTAGCAGTCTTCCCCCATCTTTTCGTACTAATTCCTTAATGATGTACATATGTTTTCTAGTTGATTCCAACACTCTAAGGTATATCTAAAAATCACAAAATCATCCATAAATATGAGATCATGAACCTTGAATCCATAATCCAATTCAAGGAAAGTTAAAATCAAAGTCAAGAGAAGTTAAGAGTCAGGTCTAGAAGTTAAGAAGCAAGTCAAAGTAAAGTTCTTAAAGATTTCAAAAGTCTTTAACAATGTTTTAGCTTTGTTTTTAAGACTCAAGTTTCAAGTTAAGCCAAGAGTAAAGAGTTGAGTTCATTTCTCAAAGAAAGTTATAAGGGAACTAAGTATTCCATAAGAGTTTATAAATGTTTTCACATTTGAGCAAGAAAAGGGAACATCGATTCCAGGAGAGCCTTTGAACTAAGTTTTGAGTAATTATCTCAAACCAAAGAAAGAAGTTGTTTTTAAAACATATGAGCTAAGTATATTTTTGGGAGTAGTATTGAGCACCGATATGGGGATGTGAGTACACATTAACTCAAGTCTCCATAAACCATGTAGCCACAATGGGTAGTATAGGATCATACTTTTTAGATGACTCATTAAGATGCTTTTAGCATAAGACTAGTGGATCCACTTAGTAAGTTAGGTTCTATACCCACATCAAGGTATAGGATGGTCCTTGGCAGCCTGAGTTAAGATGATGTACCATCAGTTAGGCTCATAGTAGTGGTTGTCGGTTTGAGAATCTCTTACAGAAACTATATTACTTTATTATCTAAGTAAAGTTGAGTTTTTATTGTATTTTTCTTTAACGAACTAAGTTTTTTTCCACTGTTTTACAAGTTTTATCTATATATATATATATATATATTACATGTGTCTTATTGCTTTATATTGAGTTAAGTTATTCATGAGTTGAGAAGAGCCAAGGTAAGTGTTCCTTTCATATTCTTTCAAGCTTAAGTTGTGTTTAGCATTCCAACTCGCATACTCGTACATTCAATGTACTGATGCCAGTTGGCCTGCATCGTATTATGATGCAGACACAAGTAACTAAGATTGGCATTCAGCGCACCGTTGATCCAGTGAGCAGTTAAGAGTCAGTTGGTGAGCCTCCTTGCATATCGAAGGACATCTTTTATCATTGTTTTCCAGTTTTCAGATGTTAGGATTATCGAGGGTCCTATCCCGACATCCCTATTTGTTTTTAGAGGTTTCATAGATAGATAATACTAGTTCTTTAATCTTATTCATTTCAGTTGTATACGTTTAAGACTTGAGTTCCTATTTTGTCTAAGTTATTTATCTTTTAAGTTATTGCATGATCTTTATAACTTATGTCTAAGTATTTCGCTGAGTAAGTAAGTCAAGCCAAAGGTTCGCTTGAGGTCAACAATGGTCTTCGAGTGCCGAACACGTCTAAGGTGTAGACTCGGTGTGTACATTGGTTGCTTGAAGCAACCAGTTACAATGCCAAACTAGTACAACGACATCCTTGCAATGCCAGAAGATTAGGCAGCGGAAGGGCATGGTGATAGTGGTCTTAAAGGCCCTCTCATGAATCTCCGTAATCATGATGCGGGCAAAGTCTAACTCCAAGCCAGCAACCATAACTGTTCGATCCCATGTGAGCACATTGTCCGCCTGAGTAAGGGACACACAGTTCTTCACTAACAACCAGAAAAATTGCGAAGAAAACGTCAGGGTCTCCTTCTTGATACCCAAGCTCGATGTTCGAATCCACTCTACTCATTCTCCATCCGTAGAGATATGTCATGCCAGCCATCTCACAAAAGTCTCATTCTGATCGACATTTGTTTAAAATTCTCCACTCTGTACGACACCCATCCTATAATCATACTCATCCGTATTAATTGGCAAAGTGTTGGCTAGGCCATAAATGAGCTTGCGGAGGGTGGTCTCGAAGATGTTGACTGTGCAACCCCATACTAGTGTGGCCTCTAGTGGAGGCTAAGTTGTGGGCTTGGCCTGTTTATCGATGGAGTTCTTCACGGTGGCAGCATAGTAAGTATAGAATTCTCTAACTATCTCCTCATTGTAGGACCTTGGGCTCCATGCCATCTATTTACATTTGTGCCTTTGAAAAATATCGTGGATACCTGGCATGGTGTGGAGGCTACCTGTGAGAACCCGATGCTCCTCGGTGACTAAACGGGCCATCTTATTGTGCTCATTCAGCATAGAAGCATCTATGTAGATTTGGAACTGGCCCTCCACACACCACATGTTAGGCTCAGTAGCAATAGCTGGAGGCTTTGAATTTGGGGCACTATAGTATCTCATGTACTATCAAACTCATACGAGGAGGCAGTGCTGCCTTTGGGACTTGAGCTGGATAGGGAATCAGAGTCAGCTTGTGAGCCAATTGGTGTGCCCCCCCAACTTCATACTGGGGGTAGGGACCTTGCAGAACTCACCTGTCGGGCTCTGTTTCGGGTAAGGCGGGGAGCAGTGGGGGAGGTCCTGACGGGAGGTGGAATGTATTCCCCATATGTATCCTCATCAATCAACTGCAGAGAAGGTTCTACGGACTTAGATTTGCCCTTGGCGGCATATATAGGAGCTTGCTTAGGAGCCATGGAATCTGTGGAAGCTTAGTTAGTACCAAAACAAGCTAATAAAACACACTGAATAATTTTTGAACAAGAAACAAACCAAAACAAAAAAAAAACAAAACAAATCTGGCAGTAGCTGACTGTCGACCTACGGTGGGTACCTACGGTTCGTGGCCCTCTTTGTGGGTCAAATGGTTGAAAACAGGTCCTAGATGTAGGAACTATAGTTTTTCAGAATGGTTAGTCGATGGAACGACAAACCGTAGTCCGCATCTGTGGTTCAACACTTGGAGAAAACTAAGTGTGCTTCCGGCCCACGGACCCGACCTACGGTCTGTAGAATGACCTACAATCCATAGAAGGGGTCTCGTGGGTCAATTTTGTGCTAGATTTCATATGGTTCAATTTTATGTCATTTATTTCAACAATTTCAAACACATTAGGCCTATACATGCATTTCAACATGTAATTTGGTAGTTCATCATTCCTTAGGGTCACGTTTCACACAAGTTTAATAGGTCGACAAATCGAAACCTAAGAACCCTAAGTCAAAACTTCTATTTCATCCTATTACTTGATTTATTTGGTTAAAATAAAAAACACATTCACATTCAATCATCCCAAGGGTGTTTGTAACTATAGTTTAACATGAAATATATATATAAACAACCCTAAGGTCAAGATCCAATTCTTGACTTCATGACTTAAACAATGAGCAATGAACAATGAAATTCAAAGTTAGGGTGAAGTCGTTTACCTTACAAGAAATCGAAGTGAGTGAGTGTGTGATGCAATAGACTCCTTAGACTTTTGCTAGCCCTTTGACACCGGACCGGGACTATGGAGTTGTAGGCAATGAGGAATAAGTGATTTTGGAGAGAGAAAAAGGATGATTTGGGATTTGGGGAAGTGAATAGGGTCTTGATCTGTGGGATATGGTGATTAAATAGGAGTGATTGTAGGAGAGAAAGAGTTTAAAATGGTTGAGAGGGAGTTTAAAAATGAAAGGTTTTATTTTATAAGGTGTTCGGGTCGGGTCGGGCAAACCCTAGTTTTTGGACCCACGAGACCCCGTCTATGGTCCGTGGGTTGACCTACAAACTATGGGTCCGTAGGTCATTCTGACACTTAGAAAAATTAAGAAATATACATGGTGTCTACAGACGCCATTCATGATGTGTGGATGGACCCACAGACCGTCTATGGGGTCTGTAGACCTCTGCATAACCTTTTTCTGCAGATTTAGCTTTTCATCCCTACACACATAGCACCCATTAGGACTTCCTTTTACATTTTTTGGACAATTTTTAGACATGGACCCTATGCTATATCTAGCGAACACTAATACAAAACTAAACATGAACTAAAATATTACAAATCAAAATTAACGATAAAAAAACTCTTATTATCGAAAAGAAAAACCTATAGTTGGCTAGATGATACATCTTGGGTTGCCTCCTAAACAATACTTAATTTAACGTCATCGCATGACGCAGGCACCTTGATTACTCATAGTTCATCAAGATAGTAGGCCTCAATCACTTTTTGTACACTCTCTGATTGCCCCAAGTAGACCTTTATTCTCTGCCCGGTCACTTTGAACTTCGTTCCTTCCTTGTTCTCATGCTCAGCTGCTCCATGTGGAAATACTTGTGTGACTCTGAATGGCTTGGTCCATTTGGACTTGAGCTTGCCTGGAAACAAGCGCAACCTTGAGTTGAATAGAAGCACCAAATTACCCACAACAAATTCCTTCTTTTCAATCTTTTGATCATGATACTTCTCCATCTTCTCTTTGTACAAGGTAGAACTCTCATATGCTCTTAGGTGAAACTCATCAAGCTCATTCAAGTCATTCAATCGTTGACTCAATGCAGCGTCCCAATCCAAATTCAACTTCTTTAACGCCCACATGGACTTATGCTCTAGATCTATCAACAAATAACATGAATTCCCATATACAAGTAAGGCTCATCCCAAAAGAACTTCTTCACATTATGCATAAACTCTTTCCTTTGGTGAAATGAAAAATTGGATGGAACTAAATCGCTTGCCAAATAATTAGCAAAATTAGCGAACTAAGGGATAAGATAATAAGAAGCAACCAATACCTGTTCATCAGGGAACTCATCATTAATCTCAATACCATCATCAAACTTGTTCATAGTCTCCTCCTCTAATATGGACAAATGATCGGCAACCTGATTTTCTGTCCCCTTTCTATCTAATCAACCTCGGTTTTGCATCCTTTTTGGCCATCAAATACCTCAATGCAGAATAGCCACTATGCACTATGACCTTAGAACCAAGCAAGTAGGACTAAACTTTTCAAAATGAGAAAACCATAGCAAGTAACTCATGTTCAGTCATTGTGTATTTCTTTTGCGCCATATTCAAAGCATTGCTTGCATAGTAGATAGGGTGAAAAATCTTTTCGCACCTTTTTCCTAGTACCACTCCAAGTTCCACCCCACTCGCATCACACAAAACCTCGAATGACTGTCCCCAATCCGGTGAAATAATGATCGGTGCGAAAGTTAACTTGGCTTTCAACTCTCCAAATGCTCTCAAACAAGCATCATCAAACACAAACTTGCACTTCTTTTCGAGTAGTTTGCACAATGGGTGTGCAATTTTTGAGAAATCTTTAATGAACCTCTGGAAGAAACCTGCATGCCCAAGAAAACTCCTAACACCCTTTACAGAGATGGGTGGTGGAAGGTTTTCTATTACCTCAACTTTAGCTCTATCAACCTCAATACCTTTTTGCGCAATTCGATGACCCAGCACTATGCCTTCTTTGACCATGAAGTGACACTTTTCCCTATTAAGCACCAGATTACACTCTTAACACCTTTTGAGTACCTTGACCAGATTCATTAAGCAACCATCAAACGAAACACCAACCACTAAGAAATCATCCATAAGTACCTCTATAGTTTCCTCAACCATATCTGAGAAGATCGACATCATACACCGCTGCAAGGTTGCTGGAGCATTACACAACCCAAATGACATTCTTTTGAAAGCAAAAGTCCCATAAGGGCAAGTGAAGGTGATCTTATGTTCATTTTCCAAAGCTAAGGAAATCTGATTGTAGCCCGAATACCCATCTAGAAAATAGTACCAACCTTTACCAGTAAAGTGTTGTTCAAGTTGCTTGATCGACACTGCATGGGCATCAACTTTTTAACTGATTCCAGACATGTCATTTGCATCTCCTTCACATTCTCATCAGTAGTATCAAACTGTTTCATCATCTTCTGCATCGTATCCTCAATGCGTGACATACTACCCCCAGCTTCTCTATTACCAAAATCCCAGTTCCTAGGTGGAACATAGGGCCCAACTCTGTCATTCATGTTGCCATAGTTATTCTAGTTGTAGTTGTTATCACTAATGTAGTTACCATCCTGGACATAGTTTCCCTCTCGGTTGTAGTTTCCATAGTTTTGACATTGGTTCCCTTGACCTTGGCACCAATTATCCGAATTGGAACCTTCGGCGTTGGCTTGGAAAACCCCCATATGATCATTAACCAAGTATACATCTTTTTCATAATAACACTCCTCATCTGGTGGTGGTGGTGGTGGAGGCCTAGTTAGATAGTTCACAACATTTACCTTTTTCGTGCCACTACTCACATGTTCAATACCAATCCTAATTTGGTTCTAATATGTGCCATCTCTTCTCAAATAACATCATTGGAATGACTAGGCACAACTTGCACTACAAATATGCTTCTACCAGTGTCTGACTTTCTAGTGCTCCATGCTTTATTATTCTAAGAAATTTTCTCCAGCTTCTCAACGATCTCCTCAAAAGTGCACTCTCCATATGACCCTCCAGCAATAGTGTCCAACATATCCTTCCCATTGTCATCTTGACCTCTATAGAAGTAGTCTTTCAGTGACTCATCATCTATGCGATGATTTGGAACACTTCTTATGAATGCAGTGAACCAATCTCATTAACTGCTCACAGACTCTCCAGGTAGTGCTACAAAATTGCTCAACTTATCCTTGTGATTCTGCTTTTTTGACAGGGGCAAGTACTTTACCATAAACACATCATGCAACTAATCCCATGTATGAATTGAGTTATACGAAATCTCAGAAAATCATACAACAACATTACCAGTTAACGATAGAGGAAAGACTCTGAAACATATGACATTCATATCCAAATTTGGTCATCCTACACAAATCTTGTAGACACTTCTTAGTTTAGCCATGTGACCATGCAGATTAAGCATTTGCATCAGATTGGTGGTCACCATAAATGTATGCCTGCTGACACTCAATTTTGGCTCTCCACATCTAATAATAATATATCTGTTATGACATTTTTATAGGAATACAAAAAGATTTCTTAATTATTTATTTGACTTGATAAATTTATTTCACAAATGTTATTTCTTACAAAATTAAATATATTATATTACTACTTACTCTATCATTAATAAGTGTCGTTCTTAAGAATCGAATCTATTTTTTGTTCAAATATAATTCCTTTTGTCGCAATAGATATTTTTCATGCATTTATTAAAATTAGAAAGCTTAGTTAATTAATGATTTACTAATTTATATTAATTTTAAGAGTGACTAATTTTATCAAATAAGCTAGTCTTACAAAATAATTATCTTTAATTTAATAAATTATGACTATTTAATAAAGAAGTAGTTATAATTTAAATGTATTTAATTTGAGAAAATTTGGCAATCCAAGTCTTCTTATATCGGCCAATCCGTGTATGCCACGTAGGCGAGCACATGGATTGTGCTTCTTTAGCTTAAATCTTGACCCTACGAGTAAATCTAATGGTCCTAGTTAATTAATCTTTTACCATTATTCAATATATATATATAACTTTTCCTTTTAACTTCTGATTTATTTTAACCGTCCGATCATTTGATCGGACGGCCCAAAACAAACAAGACTTTTCTTCTCTTACTTTTCCAAGACCATCACTTTAACTATTCAGCATTTCAGAAAGACGGTATAATTTTTTTCCTTTCCCAGAAAATCTCTGTTCCCAGACACTCCTTCAACTTTCTCCTTCCCCATGGCCTTCACTGCTTCATCCCATCAAAGAACGGCCATGAATCGCTAGAAAACAACAATTTCCAGCGGTCCCTTATTTTATGTCTCGTCCATCAACCTTTTTCTGATAAAATCAGACTCGTACGCCCCCTACACCTCTGTTCTGGCCGGGTTTTTGTTTGAAATATTTTCAAAATTAGTGGTTTAAATTAGTCCAACAGATCAAAATCTAAAAAGTGATGATTGATTTTGATATCAAGTTGCAACTCTCTATTTTCCAACTTTATTTTAGTTTTCAAATTCATATTTTTTTTATTCGGTTTTTTCCTATAAAAGGTAATCTCTTTTTCCTTTGTTTATAGCTACTTTAATTTTTGTTTTAATCTGCGTTGATCCCATAGTACGTTTTCTTTGATTCTGTGAGTATGTAGTTGCTGTAATTTGCTGATTTAAATTTCTTTGAAGTTCCTTATTTATACTTGGCTCCCCTGTAATTCTAATTTCTTCTTATTTTTAACATATGAACATTAGTTAGGCGTAGTTACGTATTGTGTTTATGATCATAGCTTGCTAATGTTCCTGTTTGCTTGGTCTTCCTAGCTTTATCATAAGTAGTTTTGAATTGGTTTACTCGTTTTTAGTATGGTTTTGCTTGTTATGAATCTATTGGATATGCGATAGTCATCAGTGTTCTTGGATGCTCGAATCAGTTTGTTAGTTGTTCGTGTCCTCGGGATCCATATCAAATTGTTTTATTGAAATCGATTTGAAAAATGGTTTAATAAATTGTCCAATTTAAGTTTTGTTACTTCTCTTTTTCTCTGATTATTGCCTCTTAAAATTAGGACGAGATCATCATTGGTTTAATAGGATACAAATATTTGTTTAAGTTAGTATTTATTTTGTCCCCTGATCTTATTAATCAATGTCTTAGCCTTTCCTCTTTTTTACAGCATGCTAGCTTTAAATAATTAATATAGTGGTTAATCTTTATTCGCTTCAAGTTACAGAATGCCTTGATTAGCTTTGAGTTTATAGTGTTTTCTCTTAGTTAAATAAATGCTTTATGTAGTGTTTTCCTTAAACTTTGACCCTTTTTTTGTGAATATTTCTACCTTTCTTTCATAGTATTATTAATCAGGTCGTTACTCGTAATGTTTTGAACGTCTGTAACTCCTCTCAATTTCTATTCTTACGTATAATTTTTTAGGGTTATAACTTGGTTGAAACTATACCTAGTATTTTTCCAACTCTTTACCACACTTAATTTTATATCTTTGATGTCAACTCCATAGTATGTTTCATATTATTTTTTTTATCAAAACTTTGCCTAAATAATCAGTTTCTAAGTCTGAATGAGCCATTTCGAACTCTCTAGATCAGTTCTTCCTAATTTTGCATCCCTCTCCCTGTTTGAAGATCTGGAAAATATAAGAGTATGGATAAATGTCTAGTCATTTTACATAGTTAACCGAAACGTAATCCTTCATTCAAGATATGTGAAAATTCTGGTTTATACATATCCTCAATTTGGGGGGCTGATTTTTATTATTCTACAAGAACTAATCCAAAGAATTCTCGAGTGACTAGTTTTAGTCTAGTAGTGTTGTGGATTGCTTCTTTGTTTTGTTTAGTGATCAGTTAAAGATGATCTCTCTTCAGTCCTTGTTTTATGACTTTATAGTTAAGGTAGTACTTTACTATCTAAAATAATTTGATTGATTAGCTTTCCAGTGGCTTTTCCTTTAATTGTATACCAAGATCATAAAACAATATAAGTGTTCACCTCCTCCCCCGACTTGTAATGACCCTCATGGTCATTTTAGTGTCTTGCATTCTGTGTGTCGTTTAGAGCATTCTTGTAGCGACCCCAAGTCATTTATGACTTGCTGGGACTGACAGTTCGGTCACCTGGTCGTTCATTTGGTTATGGTGTGAGTTTTAGTGTTTTGGAGCTTATGAACCTTGAACGAACATTTTCGATCAAAAGTTCAAGAAGATGACATCAAAATCCAATTTTGATGATTCCATCAGCTCCAAAAGGGTCATTTTAGGCTAGTAGCATCGTCGGCATGACTTTCGAGGTTTTCAGTGTGAGTTGGTGCGATTAGGCATTTTAGCCTTTGAAATTTGGCTTAAGGTTGACTTTGGTCAACATTCTTGGAAAGCGCGCTTAGATGAAAATTCCGTCAGCGTGATTAGCTCTGGAATGTCAAGTTTGGTCTAGATTGACCTTTCTTTTGTGTCTCGAGGTTTTTGATATTTTTTGAAACTCTTTTGTAGTTTTTGACTTAAAATGACATTTGGAAGTGGGACCCATTTTTTTCAAAATGACATCTGATGGGAATTTCGACTTCGCCGTTGAGTCCGAAATGTCAAATTTGGTACGGTTGCATATCTTGTTTGCGTGCACGGGGTTCCGAACGAGTTCGAAGCACTCCGTCGGAGTTTTTAGTTTTGGGAAAAGTGCAGAAAATCTGCCACGACCCTTTTGTGAGCTTGATTTTATAAGATTTTGAGACTTGGTTTCTCAGCCTTTCTAGGTCCAATTTCAGTAATTTTTTAGGCTATCTTGAGTGGTTTTTTGAGGAGAACATCGTGGTATTATCGCTTTTCACTGTAGACCTCCAGTTTCTCGTAAATACACTGATTCAACTGCTATTCCATTTCTAATTTTTGAAAAAAATTGGGTTTTAGTTGCATGTTGATATTGTGTGTTCCTGAGCCCCGAATTGTGTCCCATTTTGGGACATGAGCTGGGAAAACTGGTTAGGACCCACTTTTGGGGTTAATTCTGGAATTTCCAGCACGGGTCCCACCTTCCCCGTTTTGACCCCAAAATTGATCCATCTTCGTTTATTGCGATTTTGGTGTCTAAACGACCGTAATAACTTTGTGACTCTATTTTTGATGGCGAAGCAGCGTTTCGAGGACGTTCGAAAAGGGAAAGCTCTAGAGAAGTGTTTTGGGAGCACGTGTGATCGGCTTACAGGTAGGCTACAGTTTCCCTCTCTTAGATTTAGCTTGAGAGTGTGAATGCATGTTGATTAATTGGGATTTGGGTTGGTAGTGATTGAATCATGAATAGGTGCTTGGAAATCATGTTTTCAGCCTATTTCGAGAATTATCGGGTAACTGTGAGCATACTTTGTGTTATTAATTGACCCTCCTCGCTATGTGGAGTGCTTGCATGCTTAATTTACTATTTGTTGAAGCATTTGGGCCTTAGTTTAGGTTTGACTAGGGCTTGCCTTAGAAATACATGACTCGGATCCGAAAGGCCTTAGTTTTGTCCCGACGTTGCTCGGCCGACTTAGATCCCTGTAGACTGGTGTAGCAGACTTGAGCCTGATGTTTTGGGCCTTAGCTAGGCGATGCATTTGCTCCGATGATAGTTATCCTTGTTTCCCCGATGTTACATCTTTAAGAGTTACGTCGGTGACACTAGTTCTGCTTCGCGATTTGAATTTAATTTCCAATTCGGTTCCAAGGAATTTCATTGATTGGCTAGGTGTGGACGGCGATCCACGAACATTTATGAGAATAGATCAATTGGGACTCTTTCAGCAGCTACAGTGGCACCTTTATAGAGCATCCGGTTAGAGTTCCGGCCTTTATTGCCCAGATACTTATATAGAGCATCCAATTAGAGTTTCGACCTCTATTGCCCAGATACTTATATAAAGCATCTAGTTAGAGTTCCGGCCTCTATTGCCCAAATACTTAAATAGAGCATCCGGTTAGAGTTCCGGCCTCTTATAATTGTTACTTGTGATTGGTTACTTGGGTACTTCTGTTGAGCATCCGGTTCAAGGTCCAGCCTTCGTACTATCAGATTCTACTAATTAGGGTTGAGGTTCTGGTTCGATGTTCTTCGTTCTTGGATTCTTATATGCAATTCTCTTTATTTTTAGTTATTCTGCGTACTCGTCGAGCTTGTGGGGGTCCGTTCAGGTTTTTATTTAACTTGCGCACGAGTGTACCTTCTGGGCTTATGGGGCCCCAGTTAGGTGTAGTTAGCTTATAGATTAATTTAGTTAGTTCTTTGTATACTCGTGTGCATTCCTTTGTTAGTTAGATTTTTGTTCTTGACCTCGATTTGTGTATTCCTTCTTTTCATATTGCCTTTACTTTTCAAGTTCAGTCGGCCTATGATGCCTACTGGGTACCTGTTGTTTTGGTACTCATGCTACGCTCTGCATCTGTTTCGTGATGCACGTCCGGGTACTAGTAGCCAGCGTTGATCGAGCTTGGAGCAGACTGATCCGGAGACGGGGGTGAGCACACGGCATTTTCCACTATTTCAGTCTCCATCTGTATATATAGACTTGTCTTTTTCCTTTCGAGACAGTCCAGTCTCTGTTGTCCCCTTTTGGGACTTGTACTCATTTTGTTAGTAGCTCTGTACTAGTGACTTTCAGGTTCTGGGAGGGATCTTTATTTGTATATATAAGTTTTTGGTTTGCTTCCGCATGTTTATATTGTTATTTTCCTACTCTTGTTTAGTTTCTACCCTCAGACCCATTACTTGTTATTCCGGGTTACGGGTTGGCTTACCTACTAGTGGGTTATGGTAGGTGTCATCATAACTTGAGAAATCAGGTCGTGACACTTCTTGTGATGTTTCTCTCTAGATTGATTAAAGTCTTTGGTATACTAATTACTTAAATTTCATCAAGGAATTGCGAGAATAGTATTATGTTGTTATGGTTGTTTTTTTAAGTATATTTACAATATGCCTACGACTACATAATACTTATTTTACATGTCTTTGATGAACCTAAAATTCAGTCGCTAATTCTATTTCTTCTTTGTTTGTCACATGTACACTCGGGAGCGCGTTTGGAGTTAGTATATGACTCCATCTTTGTCCAATTCAGAGAAGCGACCAATAGCTTACATTATTTGCTCGTGTCTAGCAGCCATCATCTCATCAATAGTGTCAACGCTTCCTTTTTAGTTTCAAAGCTTTACATATTTTTATATATACATATATGCACGGTTACTTCGGCTAACGTTTTACATATTAGTATTTAACATTTATATTTTTTTTTATTGCTCCTATTTGTGTTTGGATTTGTACAAACCAACTAGAATGAGAGTAAGACGCAGTCGTCCATCTCACACTCCTCTAGATATTGGGTTTTAGTATGACTATTTGACTTATGACGACGCTTTCCAAAGAAGTTTTTCATCTATTATATCTTTTGGTTATGAAAGCTTAACCTTTAAGAAAAGTGAACTTGGAAACAACTTCCGTTTATCTTTTTAAAAGGAGAATGTATCCATTTAAGATTTGCTTCAATAAAAGTTAATAACGATTTTTTAGCAACTTAATGAATGCAGATTTTTGAGGTCCAAAGTGCAGATTTTAGCTTGAAAAATTCCAGATCTTAAGAGGTAAAAATGCAGGTTTTAGCTTGAAAATTCCAGATTTTGAGAAATAAAAATAGCTGTTTTTTTAGCAAGCTGATACAAATATGTATTTTTGGAGCAAAAACGTTTTTGTTATGGGAGTCTTTATGACGCAGCATTTTGGGATCAAAATGATGTATTTTAGTTCTAAATGGGTGCAGATTTTTTTTAAAGTTAAAAACACCACGTTTTAAGGGCTTCAAAGCATAGTAATTCATGTGTTAAAAATCACAACCTTGAAGACAAGAACACATATTTTCTTAGACCTTATAGATAAGATTGTTTTGGTTAAAACGTTGATTCATTTAGAGTAAAAACACAACTCTTTGGAGGCCTTTAAATAGGTAGATTTAAGAGATAAAAAAAATGCAGTTTTTTTTCAAATGAAATACAAATACCCCTTTTTAGAAAAACAAGTGTTATATATGCTGAAAATTTGTCTTCCTTATTCACCTTTTTGAAATACTTAGGCGTCGCTTTTAAAACATTTGGAGGTAAGGACCGAACGATCATGAGTTGGGATGGGTAACCAATAGCTAGGCCTATTTTTTTATTCTTTACATCAACTTTTATGAAAATATATTTGTTATTATCAGTTTTCAAATCAATATTGTTAAAACATTTTATTTCTTCATGTGTTATTTCATGATTTTAGATAAGTCAACAAGTTCAAAATACAAGGTACATACATATATATATGCATGCACATTAGAGGCATAAATTCTATATTTTATACTTAGTTTTCTCTATACATGACTTAATATTTTGTTACCCTTTATATTATTTTTTCTCATATCTACTATCTCTTTTACGAAGTTACTTATTTATCTTTTATAATTTATAAATCCCTACACTTTCATATACATATTATTTTACTTCATATAATCTATTGTCAATTTTTCTCAACATGTAAATAAATAATGAATATTCATATGTATTAAACAACCTATGTGTACATACCATACTTAAGATCACAAACCTTTATATAATATTTTAATATTTTAACATCTAGTATCATTTATTTTATTTTATTTTAGAAAACTCCATTCTATATATTTTTCATTCAAATTACACATCACATATTACCATATATTTACACTCATCTACTATCTTATTTTTACGTATTAATAAGATGACAGATTTTCGCAAATTCAACATCTATATACTTTTAAGATAATTTTATCATGATACACCTATTTATATATATTTTTACATATGAATATATCGTATATTTAAGTACATTTATTTATTTATTTTACAATACTACTATTAAATATATTTTATAAGACTTATATATGTCATACCTAGTATTGTACCCTTTTCTTAAACTAACTAATAACTTATCATTTAATCATTAAAAGCAAAGAAATAAACTAGTTTTCCTAATTATATTTTCCTAAATTGAGTTTAAGGACTATCTTCGGATAGGCTCTGAGGGGTGCTTAACACCTTCCCCCCGAGTAACCAAAACCCTTACTCAGAATCTCACTGGTTTCGCAAATCAAAACAGAGTTTACATTTACATATTTTTAAAAATGGTTTTCCTGATATTTTCCTTAAAATTTAGGTGGCGACTCTAAAACAAAATAATTTTTTTCCAAAATCAGAGTGTCAGCCATATTATGTTGTGAACTGTTTCGGCCAGTTTGAAATAGGGTGTGACAGCTTAGCGACTCTGCTGGGGAACTTACTTAGGTTTTAACCTTAGAAAAACTCAATTTAGGAACAACACTTGTGATTACGTGTTTATTTTTTCATCTTGCTATTGATATACTGCTTTGACTGATAAGTCACAAGTGAAATCCAAGCTTGTGTTCCTCATTTGTTTTAAAAAACTACTTGTTACTGCTTTCCCTACCTTGTCATTTGCACATTCTACCGAGTCTTGGCTGTACATGTACACACTGTACACGCAAGGGGTGTTCCTGCACTCCTCCGAAACTCTCTTCGGATTCCTTAGTTTCAGAGTTGGTGCAATTAAGATAGTGCACCTTCTCGCAATTACTCAGTCCCACTCTCAATCATCTAGGAAAAAATCTTACTCTTAAAATAGGTCATGTTGCATAGTCTTAGGCAAGACAATATACGATATTGTCGTTGCATTTAGAAAACCACCTAAATGTCAATGAGTTTCTTCTTTAAAACTTGAGGCATAAACTTTGTGTGAAGTTGATATAAATTATCCAAACTTAAACACTTAATGGATTTGGAGCAAATAAACTCATCATACCCTTTACCCTTTCTTTCAGATGCAAATCAACCAAATCCTTTATGATATCAGGATGATGACTAAGGTCCCCCGAACTTTGAAAGAGTGGTGGGGAAACATCCGAGTGGCCTACGAAAATGAGATTATGCTACACTTAGGGTCGTTAATCGATCTGCTGAATGTGGAGGTAAACAAGTCACTCATTACTCTAATGATTGAATTTTGGCAACCAACAACGGTGACCTTCCAGTTCACATATTTTGAAATAACACCAACATTAGAAGAGATAAGTCAAATTGCTGACTTACCATTGGCTGGCATAGTACCTTTGGCCCCGCGCACTACATCAGGAATCAATTTTCTCCAGTCTTTGGGTTTGAGGGTAGGCCAATGTTTGCGAAAAGTAGATGAAGGATGGGTCAAGTTGGATTATCTGTTTAAAAGGTTTGATTGTCGAGATAGCTATGATAGGTTCCATCAAGAATTCTTCATCTCCAGGGTTGATTAGGAGAGACTCAAGGCTATTGTCTTCGTGACGGCCTTTTTGGGTATTATGATCTTCCAAAAGAAAAAAGGTTGTGTCGACATTAACCTACTTCCTGTGGTCATCTTCATGTTTAGGGGACCTATTAGAGTGACCATTATACCCATGGTCTTGGTAGAAATATTTTGATCATTATCCCTCTGCTCTAGAGGATATGATCACTTTAAGGGAAGTAACTTCTTGTTGCAGATTTGGGTGTTGGAACACTTTTATCAAAGACATGCAAAAAATGGTGCTGAAGTAGACTTACGCAACAAAATCAGAAGCCATGCAATGAGATTGAGAATGTGGGATGCCCCAAATAATGAAGATGGTTGGCGCCTTTTCCTGGCCCACCTCACTGGGAACCGCATTCAATGGCCACTACCGTGGGTCCATGGCCGAGCTTTGTTGAGGACTAACCAGGCCTATTTCATTGAGTTGATTGGATTGGAAGGCTTCCAGCCCTACGCACCTTTAAGAGTCCTCCGACAGTTTGGAATTACCCAAGGCGTTCATCTATGGTCAAATATGGCATTGATAGAGGTCAATTATGGAGGTGGAATCCCGATCAAAAGGATCGTTGTTTTGGTACAAGGATGGTACGGTATTCTTGACTCAGACATAGGGGTTGAATCGTGGTGCACACCTGAATATTATACTTTGTTTATGATGGGAGGAATTCTTGCTAGGCCTAGCTATGAGGGAATCTTGGGGTTCACAGACACTCAAAGGTCAAATCAAATTGGCACGGAGCTATTGAACATCATGCACATCACTACAACCATGTATCAGCAGGTGACCCCATGGTCTATCGACCATCTCATACAGGCAGTTGATGATGAACCAAATGAAGAGATGGAGGAAGACCCAGAAGAGGATCCTAGAGAGCCAACTGAGGAGATGGAAGAGGATCCAGAAGAATACTCAAAGCATGACCCTAATTTGTATAACCCTAAAGATGGAGGAGTTATGCATATAGAGGATGGACCTGTTCCAATAGTAGAAGACGCTCACTCGGAATATGGTTCCATAAGGTTTGATGAAAGAGAAGATTCAAATAACTGGGAATGGAAAATCGATGAATCTCCAGAGTATCACCCGAGTCCTTACTATAATGTGGACGATGCTAATGATGATGCTCCAACTTGGCGATAGATCATCTTTCTTCTTTGAATTCCCTCATAAGTTCCTTAAAAGGCCGTATGACCTCTCCTTCTTTTATGCCTTATGTCCACCCCCGTACTTTCATTTCTTCGGCTTCTGACCGCCTACATAGTTGTAATAGCCAAACCTTAATCAATGAAGTTATGTTTGCTCCAAATCTAAAATGTGTTTAAATGGATCATTTATTATCAAACTAATTGCAACGTAAGCCTACCTTAGGCAAAAAAAGGTTCTGCATTAGGACACGTTTTGAATGTTGCCAAATTGGTGTGTATATCTGTTACACTTATATATTTGTTACATCTTTCAATATTTTCCAAACTAACATAGTTTCCCTTTTTTCTTTGTTTTCTTTTCTTTTTCGTCATTTATCCCTAAAAGTACATTGATTTGTGTTGACTTGCAAATTGACTGACTCACAATACAACCTTCGATCAAAGGAAAAATGAGTGATAAAGACGAGTTCAACGCTGCCGCAAACATAATAGTACCTTTTGAGAATCTCGAAAGTTCTAGAAGTATAGTTGACATTCCAAATGAGGAGAAAATGGCTCACATGGAACAAGAACTCGAGATCTTGAGGGAAGAATTGCGTCAAGTGCGAGACTTGGCCAAACTGTCAGCAACCACTTTCCCTACTTTCAAGACACCTATCTACTTCCCAAAGGCTGACTTGCCTTCTGCCGACTTACCAAATTAGCTAAAACTGACTTAACACGTTCCTACCCACAGTCAATTTCCACCAGCTTCTCCAACCGCAGTCAGGATCGTTCCTGACCTCTCTAATCGCGACTCTACCATACCTACAGTGCAGCAGATACTTGGGGCACATGTCGCCGCTTCCTATGAGCCTCATATTCCACCCATATATGCCGCTGGAGTTCCTATCTTCACAACGCCGGTTGTGGTTAATATCCTGTACGAAGTCGATCAATATGAAGAAATGGAGAAAGATGCTCGGTTGAAAGAAGATGCATCGATAAATGCCCATCTTCAGGGTCTGAGAAAAGCATTGAAAAACTTACAAGTCACTAGAGGGACAGAGAGTTTGGAATATGATAGCTTGTGTATCTATCCAGACATTGACATGCCGGTAGGGCACAAACCACCAAAGTTTGACATGTTCGATGGAAAAGGCGACCCACACGCATATTTGAGGGCATACTATGACACGTTAGTCGGTGTAGGGAGAAATGAGAAGTTGAGGATGAAGTTGTTCATCCGGAGTCTGTCTGGAGAAACATTAACCTGGTATACCCGCCAAGACCCTCGCAAATGGCGTGACTGGCAGGAAATGGCTGAGGACTTCATGATTCGTTTCAGATTCAATACTGAAATTACTATTGACAAATTCTCATTGGCCAATATACAGAAGAAGCCATCTGAGAATTTCCAGGAATAGGCATGACGTTGGAGAACTGAGGCTGCAAGGGTGCAACCACCACTAGATGAGAGTGAGCTCTCGAAGTACTTTATTCGAGGTCAAGAAGGAATCTACTTTGACAAAATGATGTCAATGATGGCTCAGAAATTTGTAGAATTGGTCAAGATGGGAGACTTTATAGAGGAAGGTGTTAAATCTGGGAAGATTCAGTCTATGGTCGCATTGCAAGCTGCAAGTAGGGCTATAAAATCGGGTTTCATTGGCGGCATCAAAAAGAAAAGAGAGGATGTTGCAGCTGTCACTTACCAACCAGGAGGACCATCTCACCGATACCCCAATAATCCTAAAATCACTGCGCATACTTCATACGTCCCAGTGTATAATACCCAACCATACTATAATCCACCCCGAGCACTAGCATACCAAAACCCTCCAAGACCATATGTCCCTGTCTAAGCATCAATTCACCAAAATAGACCAGCATATGCGCCGAGACCACGTCTAAATCCTGAAGCTAGAAATGCTCGCGCTTACACACCGATTGCTGAACCCTATGCTCAATTGTTTGAGAGGTTGAGGACAGCGGGAGTGCTGCAACCAGTTGAAGGAAAACTTCCTGATACAATCCCTCATAATTTTGATGGAAACAAGCGATGTGCTTACCACTCGGGAGTCCAGGGACACGACACAGAAGATTGTTATGGTTTGAAGAACCAGATCGAGTCTTTGATCAGGAGAGGAGTAATCAAATGCACTCCAACACCTCCCAATGTGAACAACAATCCCTTGCCAAACCATGAGAATCGAGAAGTCAACATGGTTACACTGGATGACAAATATGGGACCCCCAACTATCCAAACATAGATGAAGCGGATGCCATGACATCTTCGGCGCAACCTGTTATCACTGTTCAACTAAGGGAACCTCTGACTGTCCAAACATATCTCCCAAGAGTTGTAGTGACCACTCTAGTTGCTAAGAAGCCCGAGTATGACACCAAAGCAGTCCCTTGGGACTATCGAGCAAGTGCTAAGGGCAAGATGATCGACACTGCCATGGCTCAAGGGATGACTAGGTCGGGGAGGTATTATGCCCCAGAGGACCTAAATCAAAGAGCTCCTGGAAAAGAACAGAATCTGAAGAAGAATGTTACCGATACTGAAGCCGCAGAGTTTTGGAAGAAGATGCAGTCTAAAGACTATTTGGTTGAAGAAGACACAGGCCACATATCCATTTGGTCTATTCTTATGAGTTCTGAAGCTCATACGAATGCTTTGATGGAAGTGTTAAGCGGAGTGATCATTCCAAAAGAGACTACAAGTGAGGCCTTAGCTGCAATGATTGGAGTAATAGTGGAAGCTAACAAGATTTCTTTCCACGATGATGAGTTGCCCGCAGAAGGGGCTGAGCACAACAAAGCGCTTCACATCGTAGTCAAATGTTGTGATAAGAGTGTGACTTGAGTTTTAATTGATGGTGGCTCTGGATGCAACATCTGTCCTTTCACCACTATGAGGGATTTAGGTGTTAATATGGGTGAGATAAAGGAAAGTCGTGTGAAAGTTAGAGCTTTTGATGGAGCACAAAGAAGTGTCATCGGAGAGATCTATCTCACATTACAGGTAGGGCCGACTGAATTCCCTATTCTATTTCAAGTGATGGATATATCACAGTCACCGAAGAGTTAGACGGAGCCACTTTTCACACTTTGGAAATCATGCAAGCTATAAGGTTCAATGAGGAAGCAGAGGCAGGTAATACAAAATTGTCAAGTACAACAAAAATGGTTGCGTCAGAAATGTTGAACTATGGGTATCAGCCAAAGAGTGGACTTGGACCCAAGTGCAACGGTATAGTCGAGCCAATCCAACTAAAGCATCAGAGAGGCACCAATGGACTGGATACGAGCCTGCCTTAGGAATATTCTACCAGGAGGCGAGTGATACAATCTCCGTACCAAAATAATCTTCGATTCCAGATCAAGTTGGCATTGATGATATCACAGATGGAATAGGAACTTTGTTCGTGGCCATGGTTGGATAAGAGGAAGGGATAAATGTCAACAAGTTGACCATTCGTAATGCCGAACCTGGAGAAATCTTGCAGAATTTGACCACCAGCCCGTCCCTGTTTCACCCAGAGTCCTGGTAGTGTGGAAAAGTAGTTTTTAATTTAAAAATTCACATGATTAAATTGAGGCTTGAATCATGCCCAATCTTTTGTTGCTTGCCTATTCTAAAAGCTAGAATGCTTAGAAATAAAAGTCTTTATTCTCTTTAAAAAAATATCGTTATTTTAAATATCTATTTATTTTTACTTACCTTTTGCACTTTTTAGCACTCATATTAATAAAAATCCTCGTTCAACGGTTATGACATGTAATGAATCCACCGAGCAAGGTGAAAATGATGAACAAGATCACGAAGAGTATGATGAAAGCATGATGCTTGAAAATCTGCCACACGAGATCGAGCAGGTTGAAAGTCAGAAGAAACCCAATATGGATGAAACAGAGGTTATCAACTTAGGAGATGAGGAAATCGTGAAGGAGACACGAGTTAACATACATTTGGAGGCTGAAAGAAAGCAAGAGTTAATAGAATTTCTTAAGCAGTATGTTGACGTATTTGCTTGGTCTTATGATGACATGCCAGGATTAAGCATTGATATTGTTTCGCACAAATTACCGACTGATCCCACTTGTCTACCTGTTAAGCAAAAGACAAGAAAATTCAAGCCGGATTTGAGCTTAAGGATCAAGGAGGAGGTAACTAAGCAAATTGAGGAAAACATTGTAAGGGTCACAAATTACCCCACATGGTTAGCCATTATTGTGCTTGTGCCAAAAAAGGATGGAAAGATCAGAATATATGTAGACTATCGAGATCTCAACAGGGCCAGTCCTAAGGATGATTTCCCTTTTCCAAATAGTCATATACTCATCGATAATTGTGCAAAACATGAGTTACAATCATTTGTCGATTGTTTTGCAGGATATCACCAAATCTTGATGGATGAAGATAATGCAGAAAAGACAGCGCTTATCACTCCATGGGGAGTGTATTGCTACAGAGTAATGCCATTTGGTCTAAAAAATTTCGGTGCAACCTACATGAGGGCTATGACTATCCTTTTTTCATGATATGATCCACAAGGAAATTGAAGTGTACGTGGACGATGTCATTATCAAATCCAAAAGAAGTTCAGACTACCTGGATGACTTACGAAAGTTCTTCGAGAGGTTGTGTAAGTATAATCTGAAGTTCAATCTAGCAAAGTGTGAATTTGGAGTACCCGCGGGAAAACTATTAGGATTCATCGTTAGCAGGAAAGGCATAGAGTTGGATCCATCAAAGCTAAAGGCAATCCAAGACCGACCTCCACCAAAGACCAGGAAAGACCTGATGAGTTTCTAGGGAAGACTGAATTACATCAGTCGGTTCATAGCTCAATCTACAGTGATCTGCGAACCTATATTCAAGTTACTGAAGAAGGATGCTTCCATAAAATGGACAGAGGAATGCCAAAGGGCTTTCGATAGAATCAAAGAATACTTGTCCAACCCACCAGTAATGGTCCCACCAGAGCCTGGAAAGCCTTTGTTATTGTATCTATCTGTCATGGATAATGCATTTGGATGTGTATTGGGGCAGCATGATGAGACAGGTAGAAGAGAGCAAGCTATTTGCTATTTGAGCAAGAAGTTCACACCATACGAGACAAGATACATGTTGTTGGAACGAACATGTTGCGCAAACATTTAGGCATTACCTGTCTGCATACACCACGTACTTGATCTCAAGAATGGATCCACTAAAGTACATTTTTAGAAGCCCATGCCTACGGGTAAACTGGCAAAGTGGCAAATTTTGTTGAGCGAGTTTGATATTGTGTATGTGGCACAGAAAGCTATCAAAGGACAAGCCCTGGCTGATCACCTCACAGAAAACCCAGTGGACCAGGATTACAAGCCACTCATGACCTACTTCCCTGATGAAGAGGTTTTGTTTGTAGGAGAAGACATATCAGAGTCATATGATGGATGGAGAATGTTCTTTGATAAAGCATCAAACTCTATTGGAGTTGGAATAGGAGCAATCTTAATTTTGAAAATAGGTCAGTATTACCCGATCTCAGCCAAGATCAGGTTTTTTGTACCAACAACATGGCGGAATATGAAGCTTGTATTGTTGGACTCAGTATGGCCATCGACATGAACATCAAAGAACTCTTGGTGATAGGAGATTCCGACTTATTAGTTCACCAGGTGCAAGGAGAATGGACCACTAAGAATGTCAAAATCCTGCCTTATCTGCATTGCATTAAAGATTTGAGTAGGAGATTCGCAAGGATTGAGTTCAAGCATGTCCCTCGAACTCAAAATGAGTTTGTTGATGCTTGGCAACATTGTCCTCGATGATTCAACACCCAGACAAGAATTACATTGACCCTATCGATATAGAGATACATGATCAACATCCATACTATCTTCATGTAGATGAGGAACTAGATGGAAAACCATGGTACTAAGACATCAGGAGATTGATAGAAGCAGAAAAATATCCTAAAAATGCCACAAGCAACTAGAAACGGACTTTGAGGAGGATGGCCAATAATTTCTTCCTTAATAGAGAAATCCTGTATAGGAGAACATCAGATTTAGGATTACTGAGGTGCGTCGACGTCGCAGAAGCGACAAGGCTTTTGGAAGAAATACATGCAGGAACATGTGGACCTCGCATGAATGGGTTCACTTTGGCAAAGAGGATTCTAAGAGCTAGATATTTTTGGATGACCATGGAGAGCGATAGCATCTGGTATGTGCAAAAATGTCATCACTGTCAAGTGCATGGAAATTTTATACAGGTTCCACCGAATGAGCTCAATGTGATGGGTTCCCCTTGGCCATTTACTGCTTGGGCCATGGATGTTATTGGACCCATAGAGCCTCCCGTGTCAAATGGTCATCGTTTCATTCTGGTGGCTATCGATTATTTCACAAAATGGGTCGAAGCTTCGACATACAAGGCAGTGACTAAGAAGACAGTGGCAGACTTTGTTCGCAACAACATAGTTTGTCGGTTTGGAATTCCAGAATCAATCATAACAGATAATACAGCCAACCTCAACAACGATCTTATGAGGGAAACTTGTGAAAGGTTCAAAATTGCTCACCGAAAGTCCATGGTTTACCAGCCATAGATAAATAGGGCAGTTGAGGCTACAAGTAAGAATATTAAGAAGTTTTTAAGGAAAATAGTGGATAGTCACAGGCAATGGCATGAGAAGTTATCATATGCTCTACTCGGTTATCGCACTACGATCAGAACATCAACTGGGGCAACTCCTTATATGTTGGTTTATGGTTCGAAAGCAGTAATACCTGCTGAGGTGGAAATACCATCTTTAAGGATTATCCAAGAGGTTGGTCTGGATGATGCAAAATGGATATGTAGCAGGCATGAATAGTTGATGCGTATCGATGAAAAGAAGATGGACGCGGTTTGTCATGGATAACTCTATCAGAACAGAATGACCAAAGCATTCAATAAGAAAGTCAAACCTCGACAGTTCACACCGGGGCAGTTAGTATTAAAGAAGATCTTTCCTCACCAAGGAGAAGCCAAAGGGAAATTTGCACCAAATTGGCAAGGACCCTACATGGTTCATAGAGTGCTCTCTGGAGGAGCGGTAATCTTAGAAGAAATGGACAGCATAGTAAGCCCAAAGCCAATCAGTTCAGACGCTATCAAGGAATACTACATCTGAAGACCTCAAGATTAGCGCTTATTTTGTGTACTTTTGCATTTTTCAATGTAACAGAACTACGTATAGACCTGACTTCCCACGATGGGGTACGTAGGCAACCCACATCGGATTCGGTCTCCCTTAGAAAACCCAAAATCATCATTTCCATGTATTTAGAACTACGCTCCACCTGAATTTCCCCGGTGGGATACGTAGGCAATCCTTGTCGAATTCGGTCCCTTGCATTTTTCACTTTCCTATTGTATTTGAACTACGTCCTGACCTAATTTCGCTTGGATACGTAGGCAGCCTAAGTCAGGCCCGGTCATTGCATTTCATATTTTTCATTTTCCTCTTGTATTCGAACTACGTCATGACCTGATTCCACTTGGATACGTAGGCAACTTTAGTCAAGCTCGGTCATTGCATTACATACTTCTATTTCTCCTACTTGTATTCGAACTGCGTTACAATCTAATTCCTATCTTGGGGATACGTAGGCAGCCTGAGTCAGGCTCGATTGATGCATTGCATAATTTTTTTTCTTCTTAACTTTGATAAAAAATATACAGCCACGAGCTCTCTCTCTTTCTTATCCCGTCTCTTAAGGAAAAGCGCCTCGAGGATATCAATCATAATTCTAATTACCCTTAGGAAACACTTCCTCATAGTTAGCGTAACCTCAGAATGTTGAAGAATATTAATCGTCGCAGTACCTGCAAAAGAGTTAGGAAAGCTTCATCAGAAAGTTAAAAGCTACAGGAGGACTATGTTGGATATAGTCAACAAAATGGAAAGCTCAATGGACTTCGAAACATGTCATAATCTAAAAACGCTGGAGAATTACAATCTATACATATATATATATATGCACACACCTAATATACGTAGTATACTTATTTTCTGAAAAAACAAGCTAATTATTTTCAACAATATTTTTCTACTCATCCACCTACCAAGTCTCTAGGTTAAGAAACTATGTGCAGTACTAAGAAGACATCGAAGGATTCTAGTGACGAGGCTTCAGTCTACGAGTCGATACAAATCAACTCCCCCTCCCAAACTAAAATTTTCTTTGAGTGCAGGAACACACGAATCAAGAAAATAACATCAAGTTTTGGGGCATGACCAGACACGCCATTCAACTTCTCACAATCATGAGCCAAAATACTCTTTCCCTACTTTATTTCCCCAAAGTACTTCAACTTGCATCTTATGTCTTAGAATATTTCATTTAAATTTTTTGCTGGTACGCTCAAGATCCGGATCAAGTGCTGAAGAAAAGAGGATCCTCGTAGGAAAATAAGATAGTTAGCTTTCTTTCAAAATAACTCCACCAATTGGAGCTTGTAATCTAACCTCATCAGCAACTCTGCCAATCAGAGACCACCGTCTAACAGCATCAAACTCCACCAACCGGAGGCTGTACATAGCAGACATCGTCAAACTTCGCCAGTCGGAGGTTGTACATAGCAAACATCGTCAAACTCCGCCACTTGGAGGTTGTATATAGCAAACATCGTCAAACTCTGCCAATAGGAGGCTGTACATAGCAAACATCGTCAAACTCCGCCACCCGGAGGTTGTACATAGCAAACATCGATCGAACTTCGCCAATTGGAGATCACATCGTAGTGACGTCACTAAAGCTCCATCAATCGGGGGCAAGCACACATAGAAACGCTATCATGCGCTGACAATTAAATTTACATTACAATCTTTACACAGCCGGATACAGGCTTTTACATTACAACAGCCCCACCAGCATGAGGCTTTACATTACAAGCATTACACAACCAGATACAGGCTTCTAGATTACAACAACCCCGCCAGCCGGAGGATTTACATTACAAACTTTACACAGCCGGATACAGGCTTTTACATTACAACAGCCCCGCCAGCTGGAGGCTTTACATTACAAGCTTTACACAGCCAGATACATGCTTTTACATTACAACAACCCTGCTAGCCGGAGGCTTTACATTACAAGCTTTACACAGCCAGATGCAGGCTTTTACATTACACCTGCCCCGCCAGTCGAGGACCTCTACATTACAAGTTACTTTACCTACATACACTTACAACACAAAAAGAGATGTCAACAGTCGTCTGAACATCTACACTCTACACTTTACATTACTATTCAATTTATAATTT
This sequence comes from Solanum commersonii, assembly GCA_029007595.1. Lineage (NCBI taxonomy): Eukaryota > Viridiplantae > Streptophyta > Magnoliopsida > Solanales > Solanaceae > Solanum > Solanum commersonii. The sequence goes on along the minus strand of JAJTWQ010000092.1, from coordinate 2,480,497 downwards.
TGAACTGTAACAGGTACTTTTCACCTTTTTACATGTTTTGCTGGACAACACATTACAACGAGGAACTCCATCTAAGCAGCAAACTAGGGCAAGTTAGTGCAATGTCAAGCATCACTAGCTACGTTGAGGATTTTCTTTCAAAACTCAACTCGACTCGATTTTCAAAAGTTTAGATTTAAATTTCACTTATAAATCTTTTATGTCTCAGTTCATTGCAACTCGACACTGGGGCATCCTTTGAAAATTCATCTATCTACCATGAGTCTTCAGTAGAAATTGCTACAGAGCATTTCTCATTCAAGCTTCTTTAGAACTATATCTCATCCCTTTATTCGTGCTAATCTCTTCATACCTCACCACCAAAAGATTTCAGTATTACCATAATTCGATACTGGGCAATTTTTTAATAAAATTTGCTATGTTCTTGAACTACATGTCGCCTGATTTCTCATGAAACCTGAGATATGTAGGCAGCTCGAAAGCCAGAGTTCGGCCATAACCCCATAACCATTCTTGCCAAGTTATTGCTCAAAGTGTATTTTGGTGGGTCGCCTAAAATTGGATTGTGTCAATATTTCTTTGTCCACGTCTTCTTTACTCTCTTCCATGGAGAAAGAAAGGGGCAAGCAGTTGACACCCAATTTTGGCTCTCCACATCTAATAATAATATATGTTATGACATTTTTATAGGAATACAAAAAGATTTCTTAATTATTTATTTGACTTGATAAATTTATTTCACAAATGTTATTTCTTACAAAATTAAATATATTATATTACTACTTACTTTCTCATTAATAAGTGCCGTTTTTAAGAATCAAATCTATTTTTTGTTCAAATATAATTCCTTTTGCCGCAACAGATATTTTTCGTGCATTTATTAAAATTAGAAAGCTTAGTTAATTAATGATTTACTAATTTATATTAATTTTAAGAGTGACTAATTTTATCAAATAAGCTAGTCTTGCAAAATAATTATCTTTAATTTAATAAATTATGACTATTTAATAAAAAAGTAGTTATAATTTAAATGAATTTAATTTGAGCAAATTTGGCAATCCAAGTCTTCTTAAATCGGCCAATCCGTGTATGCCACGTAGGTGAGCACATGGATTGTGCTTCTTTAGCTTAAATCTTGACCCTACGATTAAATCTAATGGTCCTAGTTAATTAAGCTTTTACCATTATTCAACATATATATATATATATATATATATATATATATATATAAACTTTTCCTTTTAACTTCTGATTTATTTTAACAGTCCGATCAAATGATCGAACGGCCCAAAACAAACAAGACTTTTCTTCTCTTTCTTTTCCAAGACCATCGCTTCAACTTTTCAGCATTTTAGAAAGACGGTACAATTTTTTTCCTTTCCTAGAAAATCTCTGTTTCCAGACGCTCCTTCAACTTTCTCCTTCCCCATGGCCTTCATTGTTTCATCCCATCAAAGAACGGCCATGAACCGCCGTAAAACAACAATTTACGGCGGTCCCTTGTTTTATGTCTCATCCATCAACCTTTTTCTGATAAAAGCAGACCCCTACGCCCCCTACACCTCTGTTCTGGCCGGGTTTTTGTTCGAAATATTTTCAAAATTCGTGGTTTAAATTAGTCCAACAAATCAAAATCTGAAAAGTGATGATTGATTTTGATATCAAGTTGCAACTCTCTATTTTCTAGCATTATTTTAGTTTTCAAATTCGTATTTTTTGAATCCGTTTTTCACCTATAAAAGGGTAGGCGTCTTCCTATTCGAGAGGGGAGGAACATTCAAAAAACAATCCAAAAATAGGGAGAAAAACAATCCAGAAATTTGAGAATCAACTATTTTTTTGTCTCTTTTCTATCTGCTTCTCGAGTTTGAGTTCGGGAAAGGAGTTCGAAGTTGGAATCTTTGACGTCAAAGCTTTAGTTTGCTGCTCCAAACAAGGTGCTAGGCCTATTTTTTTTTATTCTTTACATCAACTTTTATGAAAATATATTTGTTATTATCCCTTTTCAAATCAATATTGTTAAAACATTTTATTTCTTCACCTATTATTTCATGATTTTAGATAAGTCAACAAGTTCAAAATACAAGGTACATAGATATATATGCATGCACATAAGAGGTATAAATTCTATATTTTATACTTAGTTTCCTCTATACATGACTTAGTATTTTGTTACCCTTTATATTATTTTTCTCATATCTACTATCTCTTTTACGAAGTTACTTATTTATTTTTTATAATTTATAAATCCCTACACTTTCATATACATATTATTTTACTACATATAATCTATTTTCAATTTTTCTCAACATGTAAATAAATAATGAATATTCATATGTTTTAAACAACCTATGTGTACATACCATACTTAAGATCACAAACCTTTATATAATATTTTAATATTTTAACATCTAGTATCATTTATTTTATTTTATTTTAGAAAAATCCATTCTATATATTTTCATTCAAATTACACATCACATATTACTAGATATTTACTTTCAACTACTATCTTATTTTTACGTCTTAATAAGACGACAGATTTTCGCAAATTCAACCTCTATATATTTTTAGGATAATTTTATTATGATACACCTATTTATATATATTTTTACATATGAATATATCGTATATTTAAGTACATTTATTTATTTATTTTACAATACTACTATTAAATATATTTTATAAGACATATATATGACGTACCTTGTATTGCACCCTTTTCTTAAACTAACTAATAACTTATCATTTAATCATTAAAAGCAAATAAATAAACAAGTTTTCCTTAATCATATTTTCCAAAATTGAGTTTAAGGATTATCTTCGGATAGGCTCTGAGGGGTGATTAACACCTTCCCCTCGAGTAACTAAAATCCTTACTCAGAATCTCACTGGTTTCGCAAATCAAAACAGAGTTTACATTTACATATTTTAAAAAATGGTTTTCATAATATTTTCCTTAAAATTTTGGTGGTGACTCTAAAACAAAATAATTTTTTTCCAAAATCAGAGTGTCAGCCATATTATGTTGTGAACTATTTCGGCCTGTTCGAAATAGGGTGCGATAATGCCCTAGAGGTAGAAGAGGAAGCACAATAGGTCCTTCAGATTCAGTTGTATTAAAATCGACCCTGTAGTTATCATGCAACCTTGGTGCTGGTGGATTATGTACCCTCAAAGCATCTCTCAGTAGATTTCCACCACGGATCTGGGCAGTCTCATTACCAACCCTCGGCGGTTGCAAGCTAAATCCTTCCTCATGTTCCTCGATGATTGGATTATTTTAGACCCCTCAATTTTCCATTTTCCTCAGGGTCTTGTTTAGCTTAAGATCTTAGGGTGTCAATGGCTCACCTTGACTCTGTGTACTTGCCATACACGAGAGTGGAAACCTTAAAAAAATAGAAAAAGCAAAATAAGGAAATACTTGACTAAAGTTCAACAATGTAGTTAAATTTAATCTAAAAGCCTTATTCCCGGCAGCACTGCCAAAATTTGATACGCTCAAATTACACCTCCCTAAAGAAGTATAAGCGATAGTTGTCAAATAAAGAACCCAACTTATAGGTTGGGGTCGATCCAACGAGGTATATGGTCTAGACTTAAAGAGAAAATGGTCAAATGCCCCCTCAATCTATTACCGAATTTCTAACTACACACTTAATCTTCACGGGGGTCCTATCACCCCCCTGAATTGTTTTAAAATAGAATAAATAAACACTTAATGCTGAGTTGGCTGAGAAAGTGCATTTCACTCTCTCAAAGAGAGTGAAAAGAGAGTAAATATGGATGTTTTTATGTTTATTTTATATTTTTATTTTCCTTTCTTTCTCTTTCTAATTAAATTAAAATAATCTCCCCCACTCCACCCCCTTCCCAACCCAACCACCCCACACTTCTTCTTCTTCCACTCACCCTACACTTCTTCTTCTTCCACTCACCCTACACTTCTTCTTCTTCTTCTTCTTCACACTTTTGCTTTATTTTTATTTTTCATCACAAATGTCTTCACGAATTCTACATATTAACCGTCTCTTACCCATAATTAAAGAAACTTTAAATAAATTTAGTTATTACTCCCAAATCAAAGTAATAAAATAAAGAATTTAAAAAAATAATTTTTTTATCGGAACCCATTTCAAACAAACATAGAATTTTCAATTTCCAACACCTTCACAAGCTCTTCTCTCAAATGTTAATTCTAATTTCACATTCTTAAATTTAATCACAAATTGAAATATTTTTGAAATGGGGCATAAAAATTCAATTGGGTCATAATTTTTTTCAGTTTGATTAATTTAAATGTTTTAATTTGGTTTGCTACTTTCACCAACATTAAGAAAAGAAAGAAATTGAATTGAAAATTTATGGCATGTCCATATACTACTTTGGTATATCCCTTCATGAGCCCCCAACATGAGTAAAATGTATAGCAATGAACTTTAAGAGAAATTGTGGGGAATCGGATAAAGATATTGGTCATAGAAATTTTTACTCGTTGAAAAAAGATTTATCATTTTTTTCTGTTGCTTAAATTTCAATGGATGATGATACACTCAAATTACACCTCCCCACAGAACTATAAGCGATCGTTATCAAGTAGATAACCCAACTTGTAGGTTGGGGTCGATCCCATGAGGAAAAATGGTTTAGACTTTACTTTAACCAACAATTATATTCAATTAGTTAAATTACTTCCAGAAACAGGTATTGAAAAGGGGGGGGGGGGGTTTGTTTATATGAAACAAATAATAAGAATTCAGTAAGTAATCAGTAATCAAACAAAACTCAATTTTTGGTTGTTATCAAGATGAGAGAAATAACTAGGGTATACGTGTTCCCCACAAGCTCATAACGCAATAATCCTAGTAACAGCAATCCTTTCCTAGTGTATTACACGCAAAGTGATAAGTTGTGTATCTCTAAATCCTTGACCCGGCATCTAGAGAATTTCACCCCGCACCTTGATCCGGGTACGTGTGTATAATTTACTAACCCTTACCTTTACCTCATATTAGACATCATAATCGATGTTTGGCTTAGTTATTACTTCTCACCAATCGACACTAGTCTATTAGATAGTATCACACTAAATCTATGTTGATAATTCTTTTCTTGTTGATTACCTCCTTGATCCGGCAAGTAGCAACCAGGCGAGTTCTAACGCGTGCACTCGTTAAAAAGACTTCTAAACAAAAGAATTATCAATGCATGCAAAATACTATTCAAGAATTGCTTAATTACTCATCAAATTTTGTTAATAACTCATGGTTCCCACAACCCTAGTTGTGGATTTAGTTACTCATATTAGCAAAAACACAATTCATAATTTTAGATAAAGAAATCATGAACTTACGTAAAGAGAATAATAAACCCAGAAATTCAACTTGAGTTGCAAAACTAAAATCTTCAAAACGAACTTGTAAAATTAATAATTGCTAGAATTGTAATTAAATCTCCAAAGCCACAAAGTAGAACTAGAAGAATAATGTCTAACCCCAAAAACGAGGTTTACATGTCCTATTTATAGAAAAACAAATCCTAATTTAAAAAGGAAACAAATTAAGGAAAGTTTGTTCAGGCACGCGTCTTCAATCCACGAGACTGACTTACGGACCATCGATGGATCTACAGTCCGTAAGTCCCTTCTGTCAGCCAGGACTTAGAAAATATTTCAGCTCACAACCAACAGCCACTGAAGCAAACGACGGACTTGCAGTACGGACCGTAGATCGATCTACGGTCCATCAATCCCCTCCGTAGCTCCATACTTAGAATCTTCAAAAATCAGGTACTGGAACCCTCGCAGTCTCCTTCTACGGTTTGATTAGTACGGTCCGTAGACCAATCTACGGACCGTCAATTGCCACCGTGGTTCCACACTTGGTCAGATTTCCCTGATTTGTCATCTATCCCTTGGCTGCTGATCTACGGTCATCACATACGGACCGTCAATAGACCTATGGTCCGTAGATCATCTCCATGAAAGCCCTTTTTCTGCATTTAGCTCAGTTGTCTCCGTACCTCTGCGCCTGAACATCTTTCCTGTAAAAATACAATGAAATACATAAAAACTAATACAATAAGTCCCTAGACACACACAACTTGTAAGTTAAATGTATTAGAAATACCGTAAACTCACGGTATATCAACACCCTCAACTTAAATTCGTTGTTTGTCCTCAAGCGACACAATACAACTCTAAACGACACTTGTATAGAAGCAAGCATTTCAGGCCCAAGCAATCACATGGCTCTCAATTCCCCCTTACTTTTTAGATGCAACTTCATTCTTTTAGACTCAACAAGCTAATCCATGCAGATCAAACTATGACACAGATCGACCAACTGACACACCACCTGCACCTTATCACTATTACCAAGGTACTAACTTTCCGATAATGTAACTAGTGCCCTTACTTCAAACGAAATCCCTTTTTCACAAAAATTGAATGTCATTTATGGTGTAAGGATTTATTCAACACTCACACTCAGAAGTAATTTCAAATATAGTTAGTGCTTTATGCCATAAGCTTACCCTTATTTTCACTGTTTAGACTCTCCAAACTAGATTCTAGGATCACTATAGGACTTTATTGGCTTGTAACATAGGCTCAGGGTCAGGTATGGTACATTTGGGTACTGCTTAGTGACTTTCTGCCCTCCTTGACATTACACTTTGGCTTTTAACTTCTTTTTGCCCTATTTGTGACATCCTACAGTTTTACCTTCTTTCGCTTGATTTTCTTCAACCAAGGATATGACTTCAGAATTTGTAGCTCTTTATTTCTCACATTCATCTTCTTCTTTTTTTCTTTTTTAAGTTTCAACAAGTCACATCCTTTCCTCAAGTCGTTTTCTCTCTTCTTCACCTCACTTTTTTCATACCCATTTTTCTCTCAGTATCCTCTTTCATAGCCACCCTCAACTTATGGATTTTTCATTAGTTGAGGTGCACAATACCCGATGTCGGGTCAGGGCCAAGACTGAAGTTACTTTTGCATTAGCCACCCTCAACTTAGGATTTTGGCCTAAGTCGAAGTGCACATGTCCAAGGAGGGACCGGGGCCAACATAGTAGATTATGGGAAGGTGAGTTTGGGGTTTTAGAAAGAAATGGTTTATTTTAGGCTCAAAGTTGGATCAAAGTGAACAGTTATTTCATTTGGTTGAATCCTTCTAGGCAATTTGCGGACTTTTCAGAACAATGGCCTATGATCACTTCCTAACCTCTAGATTGAATTGTCTTAGTAGGACTAACCGGGCAAGTTCTAGTTTTTGCACAAAACTGTTTGAACACTCAACGATTCTCACCCACTCTTGGCACATAGTTTCATTATCAGATTATTAGATTACCTAGTTCAAGTTTGAGCTCAAGTCGTGCCATCAAATTGATTTATTATGTCATACTCAGAGTCAACACAATCAACTAATCGTAGCCTACAACATCTAGCATACATCTCAAAATTTGACGGGTATCATTTTTCATAAGTCATCATGCTTCATTATGTATTATGCTTCTACACATACAATCCTAAGACATGCCGGTTCAACAAAAATTAAACAGTCCTTTGGGGAAAAAGAACACAGGCAAGAAAACCCCAAGGGAGGATTCACGAGTTGGGTTATTCAAATTTTTCCCTATCACTCACAATCCATTTGCCCCACCCCCAACAAAAATAGATGCAGTTGTCCCCAACGCATATAGAAATAGTAAAAGAAAATGGATTGGGTGAAGCAAACCTGTGGCGCAAAGCGCCGGCGAATCATCAACAAGCAGGGGGTCCGGTTGCCCGGAACCCCTGGAACACCAGTGGGTGCACCCTCAGTAGTGCCCACAGCATCAGTCATGTCACCCTCAATAGTGCTTTCTATCAGTCTCTCTGCGTCCCCCAAAATAGGCTGGGCCGCTACAACTGGGGCAGACCTCGACGCCCCTGCAACTCTCTCATGCTCCCTCTGCTGGCGCAACTCTTCATCTACTATCGACGCCCTCCTAGCCTCCTTTTCCTGCCTACGCTGTCTCTTAAGGGTTTTTTCTTCCTCAGTGCGATGAGAGCGGTGCCGCTTGCCTTTGGCCTGTGTGAGTACAAGTCCATCCTTGGCGGTCCCACTAAATAGGGCATCTAGCACTGTATCATTAGCCAGTGCAGTGGGGGCAATCTGAGGCTCAACTGAAGGTGCAGCAAGAATGGCCTCAACGTCAGACCGGAGGCTAGCTATGTCAACCTGCAAAGCAGAGAGATCTATGGTCGGGGTTGGTCGCTCGAGGACTCTCAGTTCGAAAGCATCTAGGCGATTATTAACAGCTTGGACCTTCTGATCCATCATATCCTCCATCCTGCGCTCCACTCTAGCCTCAGACTCGGCGATCGATTTTTGCATCCACGGCTGGATGTGGTGTAGCAGTGTGGCCATCTGAGCCTCTAACTTCTGTACTCTGACCAAGGGGACAACAGCAGCGCCCAACTACGGTGTGGACCGGGAAGAGCTAGGGCCCATGCTAGCTGCGTGAGAGGAGGAGCCCGGGACAGTGTCGGTGTGATCGGGGGCGCTGAGGTCATCACCCTGTGCCTGCCTCACTGTGTCAGCATGGTCGGTACCCAAGAGAGGTACCTCAACCTGAGGCTCTCTGCGAGGTGCTGCAATATTTGCCTCATCTCTAATAAGGCTGATGTCCAATGTCCCTGTAGGGTGGATTAGCCTGTCACAATGCCAGATTGGCACTCCAGAGTCCCTGCACAACTGAAAAATTAAACATGGAAAGGGGTAAGTAGTGGAGGTCTTGAATGCCCTCTCGTGTATCTCTGCCAGCAACATGCGGGAAAAATCGATCTCCACCCCTGCTACCAATGCCGCAACCATGACTGCTTTGTCCCAAGTGACTTGATTATTAACTTTCGTCGGTGACACCCTGTTACACACTAGCAGCCAGAAGAACTTGGCCACAAAATTTAATGTCGCCTTTCGGATGCCCAACCGTGGAGCTGCGACCCATTCTACACGCTCGCCATCTGCAGCAATGTATCTGGCCAACCAAAGTATCACAGCCTCTCGCTGCTCAGAATTCCTCTAAAAAGCACCACTCTGCACAATGTCCCATATATAGTCAAACTCCGCTGTATTGAGAAACCAAGAGTGACCCGCAGTAGGACCATAGAGAAATCGTCTGATCGTGACAGGTGATATGTCCACCGGGCACCCTCGAACGAATGTGAAAGTGAACGGATCCTGAGCTAGGGGCTTCGATCGCTTAGAAATGGAGCCTCAGAGAGTGGCAGCATAGGAAGCATAGAACTCCCGCACAATCTCCTCGCTATACATCCCTGGGTCTCGAGCCATCCAGTTACACTTGTGAAGGGTAAACAGCCGGTGAATGTCTGGAACAATGTGCAAGCTCCCCGTGAGAACTCTCCGCTCTTCTGTGATCAGTCGGGCTATTTTCTGTTTTTCATTGACCATCTTTGCATCCCGATAAATTTGCCATTGGCCCTCGACACACCACCTATTTGGTTTGCCGGCTACAGGAATGGGGGCATCATTTGGTGGTGCGGGTATGGACTCCGAACTAGTAGCCTCGTCAGATGAGGCTACTTGGTCATTTTCTCCATATCCGGTGGAAGATTTGGCATTGGACCTTGTAGCATGGGCAGACTCGGATCATGAAGAGTGGGCAAACTTGGAGCTTGAAGCATGGTCAGATTCAGATCCCGACATAGACTCCTCTGAACTAGAAGCAGCCCCAGCTGGTGACCCGATCAGTGTGTGCTCCTCATCAGACTGGGAAACAGTGACTACGTCGGGAAGCACCTTCCGGGGTGTGCCTCTGGCGCGAGAATTCCTTGTGTTGAGAGGTACGTATGCTGGATCAGTGTCGGTGTCAATGTCCTCATCAATCAATCGGAAACTAGGGGCAACAGATTTGAACTTGCCCCTTTTGGAGTAAGTGACCATCTATTTGGGTGCCATTGTACATGCGGGAACAATATTAGTTCCCAAAACTGACCAAAACTATACTAAGAAAAAGTAAGAAACTATAAACGAACAATAACAAAGTCCAAAAAAATTTGCAGACACAGGCTACAGTGGTCATCCACGGAGGGTACCTACGGTCCGTGGGACTCTGCCGTGGATCAAGGGACTAGAAATATAGGTTGCAGATGGGAACCACGGATGTGCAGAACGGACCGTAGTCCACGTCCGTGGGTTTACACTTGGATAATTTTTGTGTGTGCTTCCAGCGACAAACCTCGTCTACGGTCCGTAGACAGAGTATCGTGGATACCCTCTATGCCCAGGTTTTAGCCCTATATTACTAATCAGACATATATGGCCCTAATTTTCAACATTAACAAGCCTCATCATGCATTTCAACACTCAATTATGCTAGTTCTTCATTCTTACGATTTCGACCTGTTATTTTAACACATAATTTAGACAAGTTTTGGAACCCTAAGTCGAAACTTACATAAAGGCTTATAATCACATACAATACAACTACACAATCACTATCTGTCATTCCAAGGGTATTGTAAATTGTAGATCTATCATGTAATTACATCAAACAATAACCCTAAGTTAAGACCCAACTCCCGACTTCCTACATTCAGGCTATGAATCGAAATTCAAAGTGAAGGGAAAGTCCATTACCTTACAAGCAACGAGGAGTGGGGGATTGTGTAACGAAACTTCATAGCAAGACAATTGAAACACCGCTTTGCTACTAACCAAACACCGGATCTTAAAGGGTGGAATATGGAAGGGAGAGTAAATTAAATTGAAGGGATTTTTAAATGGAAGGGAGTGTTTTATATAGTAGTTATAGAGTGAATTAGGGAGTTGAAAAGATGGGGAAATGGTTTTGGGAGTAAATGGAGGGAATGGGAATGATTTAAAACAAGGGGGTATTTAAGTAGGGGTGTCCGGGTCGGGTCAGACAGCCTTAGGGTTTGGACTCACGAGACCCCGTCTATGGTCCGTGAGTCGATCTACGGTTCGAAGATTAGGACCGTAGATCACTACTACAGTTAGAAAAATGTAGGGGCTTACCTGGGATCTACGGACACCATTGACAGTCCGTGGATCAATCGACGGACCGTCGATGGGATCCGTAGACCTCTGCACCAGACCAATTTCTGCAAATTCATTATGTTGTGTACCTGCACATGTAGCAGCCAATAAACAATTATTTTTTTACATTTTCTTGACACTTTTTAGACACGGACCCTATACTAATTCTAGCCAACACTAAGACTCAAATTAATACAAAAACGCAAGTCATCAGAAAAAAAAAACTAAACTACTAATTTGAAACAGAACCCTATCGTTGGCTAGATTTTACATCTTGGGTTGCCTCCCAAGCAGCGCTTGATTTAACGTCGCGGCACGACGAAGGTGTCTTGACTACTCAGACTTCATCAAGATTATAGGCCTCAATCACTTCTTGCACAGTTTCAGCATTGCCCAGATAGATCTTGATCCTTTGCCCGTTCACCACGAACCTTGTTCCATCCTTTTTTTCAAGCTCAACCGCTCCATGCGAGAGCACTTTAGTGAGCAAAAATGGCCCGGTCCACTTGGACTTTAGTTTGCCTGGAAACAAGTGTAGCCTAGAGTTGAATAGCAGCACAAGATCACCAACCACAAATTCTCGCTTTTCAATTCTTTGGTCATGATACCTCTTCATCTTCTCTTTGTACAAGGCTGAACTTTCATAAGCTTGTAGGCGAAACTCATCGAGCATATTCAAGTCATTTATCCTTTGGTTAGATGCGGCGCTCCAATCCAAATTTAACTTCTTCATTGCCCACATAGCCTTATGCTCCTAGCTCTACTGGTAAATGACAAAACTTCCCATATACAAGTTGGTACGGAGACATACCTATGGGGGTCTTGTATGCAGTGCGATATGCCCATAGAGCATCATCAAGCTTTCTTGACCAATCCGTTCTATTAGCATTCACAGTCTTTGCCAATATCTGTTTGATCTCTTTGTTGGATACTTCAACTTGACCGCTAGTCTGTGGATGGTAAGGAGTGGCTATATTGTGACGGACACCATATTTCTCAAGTAGTATCTTGAATAACTTATTACAGAAATGAGAACCTCTATCGCTAATTATGGCCCTCGGTGTACCAAATCTGGAGAAGATATTCTTTTTCAAGAATGCGGTGACACTTTTACCTTCATTGTTGGAGAGTGCAACTGCTTCCACCCATTTCAATACATAATCAACTGCAACAAGAATATACTTCATCCCATATGAACTCACAAATGGACCCATAAAATCAATGCCCCATACATCAAACAACTCTATCACCAATATAGGATTCATTGGGAGCTCTTGCCTCTTTGAAATTCCTCCTTCTTTTTGGCAACGATCACAAGATTTGGCGAAGTCATGAGCATCTTGGTGAATGGTAGGCCAGTAGTACCCACATTGCAAAATCTTATGTGCAGTCCGAATACCACTATGATGCCCACCAATAGGTGATGAATGGCATGCTTCAAGTACACTCAACATCTCAACCTCAGGCACACATCGACGAATAATCCCATCAGCACAACTACGATACAAGTAAGGTTCATCCCAAAAGAATCTCTTCACATCATGCATAATTTTTTTCTTTGGTGAAAAGACAAATCGGGGGGCACAATATCGCTTGCCAAATAATTAGCAAAGTCGGCGAACCAAGGAATCAAATCATGAGAAGCAGCCAATACCTTTTCATCTGGAAAAGCATCATTGATTTCAGCCCTATCTCCAAGCTTTAGCATAGCCTCTTCCTCTAATCTCGACAAATGGTCGGTGACTTGATTTTCGGTACCTTTACTATCTTTTACTACAAAATCAAACTCTTGTAGCAGTAATACCCATCTAATCAATCTCGGTTTTGCATCCTTTTTCGCCATCAAATACCTCAATGCAGAATGGTCAGTATGCACTATGACCTAGTACCAAGCAAGTATGATCGAAATTTCTCGAACGCAAAAACCACCGCAAGAAGTTCTTGTTCGGTCACAGTATAGTTCTTCTGAGCCATATTTAGAGCTTTACTGGCATAGTAAATAGGGTGAAAAATTTTCTCTCTCCTTTGACCCAATACTACACCAAGCGCCAGTCCACTTGCATCGCACATTACCTCAAACGGTTGTCCCCAATCTGGTGAAATAATGATTGGTGCTGTAACCAAATTTTTCTTCAACTCTTCAAATGCTCTAAGACAGTCATTATCAAAATAGAACTTACACTCCTTCTCAAGAAATTTGCACAACGGATGTGCAATTTTGGAGAAATCTTTGATGAATAGTCTATAAAAACCTGCATGCCCAAGAAAACTTCTAACACCTTTTACAGAGATAGGTGGTGGAAGATTTTCTATTACCTCAACTTTAGCTCTATCAACTTCAATACCTTTCTCAGAAATGCGATGACCCAACACTATACCTTCTTTCACCATGAAATGACACTTCTCCCAATTCAGCACCAAGTTGCAGTCTTCACATCTTTTAAGTACCTCGGCCAGATTATCTAGACAATGATCAAAAGAATCACCTACAACTGAAATATCATCCATGAACACTTCAATAACATCCTCTACCATATCTGAAAATATCGACATCATACACCGCTGGAAGGTTGCTGGAGCATTGCACAACCCAAAAGGCATCCGTTTGAAAGCAAAAGTCCCATATGGACAAGTGAAGGTGGTCTTCTCTTGGTCTTCTGGAGCTATAGAAATTTGATTGTAGCCAGAATACCCATCAAGAAAATAATACCAACCCATTCCTGCAAGTCTATCCAACAACTGGTCCATGAATGGCATGGGAAAGTGATCCTTTTCAGTCCATGCATTCAACTTCCGATAATCCATGCAAACTCTCCATCCAATAACGGGCCTCATTGTAACAAGCTCATTTTTTTCATTTGGAACCACAGTCATACCCCCCCTTCTTAGGCACACACTGCACAGGGCATACCCAACTACTATCTGCAATGGGATAGATGACTCCTGCATCCAGCCACTTTATGATCTCATTTTTAACTACCTCTTGCATAGGTGGATTTAATCTTCTCTGTGCTCAATACCGGGCTTATGCTCGGCATGAGTTGGATTTTGTGAGCAAATACCGGGGAATCCCAATAATATCTGCAATAGTCCACCCAATAGCTCGCTTGAACCTCTTTAATACAAATCACCAAACACTCTTCTTGCCTTGAATTCAAATCTGCTGCAATGATGACCGGCAAAGTATTCTCTTCGCCTAAGTATACATACCTCAAGTGCGGTGGTAGAGCCTTAAGCTCCACTTTCGGTGCTTCCTCAATAGATGGTCTTGTGGGTGGAGACTCGCGATTCTTTATGTCTAGCTCATATTTCTTTGGTTTGGACCGGTATTCATGCTTATCAAGTGCGGCTACCAACTCATTATACTCTCCAATACCATCACTATCGAAATTCATCATGATCGCTGCTAGTGCTTCAACACCTAGTCGCTCTTTAATCTGTACTTCTGACCCACTCTCCACTTTGTAGGTGATAGCAGATACTGTTTGGAGCTCACCATTCTGTTTCATGGACCTACAGATATTGAAAGTTGCTTCTTCATTGTTCAATCTGAACTTCATCTGTCCCTTTTCCATATCAATGAACGCACACCCTGTAGCAAGAAATGGTCTCCCAAGGATGATGGGGACCTCAAAATCAACCTCACAGTCAAGAATCACAAAATCCGCCAGAAAGATGAAAGACTCCACTTTCACTAGCACATCATGGAGCACACCTATGGGCCTCTTCACAGTCCAATCAGCCATTAGTAACCGCATTGCAGTGGGCTTTGGGTCCCCCAGACCCAACTTTTTGTAAATAGACAAAGGCATGAGGTTGATGCTAGCACCAAGATCATACAATGCCTTAGCAAAGTGTAACAACTCTATAGTACATGGGATTGTGAAAGCACCAGGGTCTTCCTTTTTTTGCACTAGAGATCTTGTAGCAATAGCACTACAATGCTGCAATCTGTCGTCATCTTCAAAACTCACAGACCTTTTCTTTGTCACCATATCTTTCATAAACTTGGCATACTCAGGCATTTGCTCCAATACTTCTATCAAATGGACATTGATAGAAAGCTGCTTCAACATATTGATAAACCTGCGATATTTACCATCTTAAGTCTTTTTTACTAACCTCTGTGGGAAAGGTGGTGGCGGTCTAGGTATGGGGACCACTTTCTGCGGTATCTCAATTTCTTATTCTGTCGCAGTCTCAGACTCCTCTCTAGCTTTCACCGCATCATCTTCTTTTCTAATCTCAGTATCCACTATAGACCGCATAGGTGGATCTATGATTTGCTTACCTCCTCGAGTAGTAATTGCCATACAATAACCATCATTCTTGGGATTCTGGATGGTGTTGCTAGGAAGGGTGCCAGGTTGACGCGGGTTCACTATAGTAGACAACTGAGTCATCTGCTGCTCTAGATGCTTTATTGATACTGCATGGGCATCAACCTTTTGACCAATGCTAGATAAGTCATTTCTCATCTCCTTCACATTCTCATCAGTTGCATCAAACCTTCTCATCATCTTCTGCATCATATCTGCAATCCGCGCCAAATTACCTCCAGCTTCTCTAGCACCAAATTCCCAATTTTGAGGGGGAACATAGGGTCCAACCCGATCATTTCTGTTGCCATAATTGTTCCTGTTATAGTTGTTGTCGCGATTGAAGTTCCCATCCCGGACATAGTGACCCTCTCGATTGTAATTTCCATAGTTCCGACCTTGGTTTCCATGACCTTGGCGCCAATTTTCTGTGTTGGATCCTTGGGCATTTGGTCGGAAACCCCCCGTCTGATCATTCACCGCGCAAGTGTCCTCTTCATAGTAACACTCCTCAATTGGTGGTGGAGTTCTTGTTAAGTAGTTTACAGCATTTACCTTTTCTGCTCCTCCGCACACATACTTCAGTACCAACCCCAACTCTGTCCTCATCTGAGCCATCTCCTCACGAATATCATCTGCAGAGTTGACAGTTGCATTATGAACGGCAAATGTGTTTCTCCCAAAGATTCGCTCTCCTAGTGCTCCATGCTTTATTATTGCGAGATATCCTCTCTAATTTTTCGTAAATCTGTGCATATGTACAATCACCATATGAAACTCCAGCAATAGTGTCAAGGATCGCTTTATTGTTATCATCCCGTCCTCGATAGAAGTATTCCTTCGCCGACTCATCATCAATACGGTGATTTAGAACACCTCTTACGAATGCAAAGAATTGCCCCCAAGAGCTGCTCACAGACTCTCCAGGTAATGCTACAAAATTGTTAACCCTGTCTTTGTGATTGAGCTTCTTAGATACTGGGTAGTACTTCGCTTTGAACACCTCCGCCAATTGGTCCCATATAAATATTGAGTTATAAGGAAGCTCAGTGAACCATACTGCAGCGTCGCCTGTGAGTGACAGAGGAAACACTCGTAATCCAATGACGTCCATATCCAGGTCTGGTCTACCTACCCAACTCTTGCAAACTACCCTTAGCTTGGCTAGGTGAGCATGTGGGTCCTCCGATGGCAATCTTGAGAATTAAGCCTCTTGCTGTAAGCATCTGCATCAAACTGCTAGTCACCATAAATGTGTGCCCTGGAGGTAAAGGGGGTAGGACAATGGGTCCATCAAAGTTTTCTATGTTCATATTGCCCCGATAGTTGTCATATTGTCGTGGGCCTAGTGGATCTTGTGCCCTCAGTGGATCTCTCAATCGATTTTCAGCTGGAACCTGGTTGTCCCCACCTACTACCCTCTGCTGTTGTAATTCATCTGCATCATCCAGATTTCCTCCGATAGGATTAATTGGGCCTCTTGGGTTATTCATTCTTCGTAAAGTGTGGTTTAGCTCTGGATCGTAAAGAGTAAGTGATTCACCCTGACTCAGTGTACTTGGCATACACTAGAGGTACAACCTGAGAGAGACAAAAACAAAGAGAAAAAGTAAAATATGGAAATATTTGACTAACGTTCAATAATGTAGTTAAAATAAATCTAAAAGCCAAAATTTCCCTGGCAGCGGCGCCAAAATTTGATACGCTCAAATTACACCTCCCTACAGAAGTACAAGCGATCGTTATCAAGTAGAGAACCCAACTTGTAGGTTAGGGTCGATCCCACGAGAAAAAATGGTTTAGACTTTACTTTAACCAACAATTATATTCAATTAGTCAAATTACTTCCAGAAACAGGTAATGAAAAGGGGGGGTTTGTTTATATGAAACAAATAATAAGAATTCAGTAAGTAATCAGTAATCAAACAAAACTCAATTTTTGGTTGTTATCAAGATGAGAGAAATAACTAGGGTATACGTATTCCCCACAAGCTCATAATGCAATAATCCTAGCAACAGCAATCCTTTCCTAGTGTATTATATGCAAAGTGATAAGTTGTGTATCTCTAAATCCTTGATCCGACATCTAGAGAATTTCACCCCGCACCTTGATCCGGCTACGTGTGTATAATTTACTAACCCTTACCTTTACCTCATATTAGACATCATAATCGATGTTTGGCTTAGTTATTACTTCGCACCAATCGACACTAGTCTATTAGATAGTATCACACTAAATCTATGTTGATAATTCTTTTCTTGTTGATTACCTCCTTGATCCGGCAAGTAGCAATAAGGCGAGTTCTAACGCGTGCACTCGTTAAAAAGACTTTTAAACGAAAGAATTATCAATGCATGCAAAACACTATTCAAGAATTGCTTAATTACTCATCATATTTTGTTAATCGCTCATGGTTCCCACAACCCTAGTTGTGGATTTAGTTACTCATATTAGCAAGAACACAATTCATAATTTTAGATAAAGAAATCATGAACTTACGTAAAGATAATAATAAACCCAGAAATTCAACTTGAGTTGCAAAGCCAAAATCTTCAAAACGAACTTGTAAAATTAATAATTGCTAGAATTGTAATTAAATCTCCAAAGTCACAAAGTGGAACTAGAAAAATGATGTCTAACCCCAAAAACGAGGTTTACATGTCCTATTTATAGAAAAACAAATCCTAATTTAAAAAGGAAACAAATTAAGGAAAGTTTGTTCAGGCACGCGTCTTCAATCCACAAGACTGACTTACGGACCGTCAATGGATCTACGGTCCGTAAGTCCATTCCGTCAGCCAGGACTTAGAAAATATTTCAGCTCTCAAACAACAGCCTCTCTGAAACAAACGATGGACTTGCAGTACGGATCGTAGATCGATCTACGGTCCATCAATCCCCTCCGTAGCTCCATACTTAGAATCTTCAAAAATCAGGTATTAGAACCCTCGCAGTCTCCTTCTACGGTTTGATCAGTACGATCCGTAGACCAATCTACGGACCGTCAATTGCCACCGTGGTTCCACACTTGGTCAGATTTCCCTGATTTGCATCTATCCCTTGGCTGCTGATCTACGGTCATCACCTATGGACCGTCAATGGACCTACGGTCCGTAGATCATCTCCATGAAAGCCCTTTTTCTACATTTAGCTCAGTTGTCTCCGTACCTCTGCGCCTGAACATCTTTCCTGTAAAAATACAATGAAATACATAAAAACCAATACGATAAGTCCCTAGACACACACAACTTGTAAGTTAAATGTATTAGAAATACCGTAAACTCACAGTATATCAGATGAGAAGTGGGTTTGATAATGGTGATGTTCTTAATGATAATGGAGGGTTTCTAATGGGGCATATAATATAAGAAAAAGTAGCAAAAATGATTCATTTATTATATTTATTAGGTGGCGTTGACATGGCATGTGTGTGTGTTACACCACAATACACATGAGTGACTATGTCATTTTAGGATGAAATTTATATCCTTAACAAATAGTTCATGGGGGGTAATAGGACCCCGTGAAGTATGTGTAGTTGGAAATTCGACCATAGATTGGGGAGGTTTTTGACCATTTTGTCAAACTTAAACTTAACTCACTATTATATTTGTTTACTCAAACTATTTCTGAAGCAGGTAAATAAAGGAGGAAGGGGGATTTGTGAAACAAATAACTGATTGTTGTTTAAGTAACAAGTGAGTAATATTCAAACTTTGAGTTATCAATAAAAGAGAGAAACTAGGGCATATATGTTTCTCACGAGCTCTTAATGCAGTAATCCTAATAATAGTAATCCATTCCTACTGTTTTACATGCAAAGTTGGTAAGTTATGTATCTCTAAGTGATTGGTCCTCCAAATAGGGAATTTTACTACACACCTTGGTACGTCTACGAGTGTATACTTTACTAACCCTTACCTTTACCTCAAATTAGACATCACATCAATGTATACTTTAGTTTTCACCCTCTCACCAATTGACATTAGACTATAAGATAGCAATCACGAAATCTCTGTTGTTGATTCTTTTCTCATTGACTACCTCCTTGGTCAAGCAAGTAGCAACGAGGTGAGTTCTAACATTGCGCACTGTTTAAAAGACTTCTAAACGAAAGAATTAACAATGCATGCATCAACACTATTCAGGAATTACTTAGTTATTAGTCACAGTTTATTAATCTGCTTATGGTTCCCACAACCCTAGTTGTGGATTTAGCTACTCATGCTTGAAAGAACACAATTCATATTTTGATAAAAAGAACTCATGAACTTACTATCAGAGTAGAAGAAACCCAAAATCTCCAATTGAATTACTAAGTCAAAATCTTGTAAAACGAACTTAGGAAATTAAATTGTTAAAGTTGCAAGTTAATTCCACAAAATATCAAGAACTAAAAGTAAACTATATTGTCTAACCCCTAAAAACGAGGTTTACATACCCTAATTATAGAAAAACATGTCCTAAACAAAAAGGAAACAAAATAAGAAAATAAACTTGTGGAACGTGGCTTTGATTGATGACTCGACCTATGGACCGTGGGTCGACCTATGGACCGTGGGTCGACCTACGGTCTGTAGGTCCCCTCCGTTGGTCAACACTTAGAATTTTTTCAGCAGAGGCTGGAACCTTTACTCCCATATACAAACGATGGATGTGCAGAATGGACTGTGGGTCGATCCATAGTCTGTGGGTCCTCTTTCGTGCCTCCACACTTATAACTTTTCATCAGGTACTGGAACTTCAACTCTCTGATATCATCAACTTATGTGCAGGACGACTTGTGGGTCAATCTATGGTCCATCAATCACTTCGTAGTTCCATACTTGGTTAGAATTCCCTAATGATCCATCCATGCCTACCCAATGACGGTCCGTAGACTGCCTCCGTGGGTGGCCCCTTCTGCATACTTTCAGCTGTCATCTCACTCAACTGCGTCCACTTTTATTTCCTACAAACATAACAAATAAAACATTAATTATAATACAATATGTCTCTAGACACATACAACTTCTAAGTGAAATGTATCAAAAATACCGTAAACTCACGATATATCATTCATGAACTAAACGAATCTACACAACTAGGGTTCTGAGCTTCATCCAAGGGACTAAGCAACAATGTCACGAAAACATGCTAATATGATTAAAATACCAAAACAGCTAAATCACAACAATTATCTAAAGTTCTAGAAATCCTAGGTGTAAACAATGCATGAGGAATCAATATTCTGACTAAATTCTAGGGACCTAGTGGAATAAAAGAATCCACTAGTGAAATCCCACATACCTAGTGACGAAATTCACAGAGAAATCTTTCAAATTTGGAGCTGAAATTGAAGAAAACTTGTTGCGTTCTTGGAAGAGTATGGGTCGCCTCTTTTCTCCTCTTTTATTCTAAAATCGATGATCTTTTGGTGAATGATTGATTAGGGAAGGTTTTGATCAAGTCACTAGGCTTAAACTGACCAAAACTACGTAGTTTAGGTGTTTAACGCATAGGGGAAAAGACTAAACGACCCATGACTTAAGGTTTGTCAAAGCCGACCATGACCCAATGTGGGACCGTCACTAGGACCACGACTCGTTGATTGGTCGTGGTCTACTGACCAGTGGCTAGTGTTTTTTAGGAAGGACCTTCCACGGGAGCCACCACGGCCCGTCGTCAGGACCACGACCCCTTAAGGGTTCCGTGGTCTGGCACCTGGGCCTGGTGAGTCCTGCCTAGCTCCCACGAACCTCTCCACATCTCTTGAGGTGGTCCATGACCCGTGAAGGGCTCGTGGTCCACCTCTGCTGGAAAGGTGTGAACCACAGGCAGGTCGACAGACCGTGGTCAATCTCATGGTTTGTGAACCCTGCGGTGGTTTATGTTTTTGGTGCTTTTCTACTGCATTTCTAAGTCTAGTTTTTGAGGTGTTACATCTGGGCTCATTCATAGCCCCCTTGTGCGAATCCCATTAGGAATTCAGTGAACTTGAAGTTATCTGATTTATTTTTAGAGAATTTATGATAAATGTCTATTTTGGTATAGAACCTTTAATCCTTATTATGGATCGAAATTTTAATTATTTCATACTCTTATATTCATTTACTTTCATGAAAAGAATTTATCCTTTCAATATTTAATTATTTTAAATAATTTTAAAGGTTGTTTCAATGCTTTTAGTTTTTTTATTGAATCAAGATATTGTTCAAAGAAGCTTCATTGGGTTTGTATTTGATGTAGCTACCAACTTTCTCTTATTTTCATCTGTCTAACTTACCATGTACGTACAATATCTATAGATTTTAGACACAGGCATAAAGTCACCACTGAAGTTGTCCCGAATTTTCAAAAAGTGACCTTAACTTTGTAATTGTCCTATTACCCCACTAAACAATTTTGAACAAATATTATTATATCATTTTTCGATCAGGCCCAGATTTTAAGAAGCAAGAGTGCTCATACACCAATCATTACATGAAATATGTTAATTTAATTAAAAATGTATTTTTTTTCATTCTACGTTTGTTCTTTATTTCTCTCCTCCCCCCCCCCCCCCTCTCTCTCTTACTTTTTAACTTATTTTAATTTTGATTTCATCTTCCACCCCCACTTTCAATTGATTCATTCCTTCATTTTCTTTCGTTTTTCTTCACCTCCCACCCTCACCCCACCCCCCACGTCAAGTTGAACCCCTCCCATTTTTTTCTTCTTCTTCTCTAGTCAAATTCTTTATTTCAATGATTTTTTTTTATAAAAACTAATTCATACTATTTTCTAGACTTTATTGAATTATTGATAACAAAACTAATTATTTGTCTCAAAAAATTTAAAATTTTGAAGGTATCATCAATTATTCTTTTTCATATAACTTTAAAATTATAAATGATAATTTTAAAAGAATCAATGAATTCCCCAAAAATTGAAATAACTTAATTAAAATCGGATAAAAAAACTATATGATTCTTCCTAATCATCTTGAGATCTAATGGGTTTAACAAATTGTTTGAAATGTAAGAAAATATTTAAATAAAATTTTAAAATTAAAGAGAGTAAAATTAAGAGTAGTAAAAAAAGGAAGGTGAAGTTGTGGTAAAAATGGTGACAATGGAAGTGAGAAGTTTCAATGGAGATGACAATGAATTTTTGAAGAAGAAAGAAAAAAGAAAAAAAATAAAAAGAAAAAATTTAAAATAATAAGAAAAATAAAAAAAATATTTTATCATAAGATACTTGTAAAAATAAAATTATATTAGTCATTTCAGGTTGCTCACTCTCTTTGAGAGAATGCACATGCTCTCTTTGTCAAGTGAACAAAAAATGACACAATACTATCAGTTCAAGATCATTTTGTGGGATAATAGGACGCCCTCATAGTTAAGGTGTCTTTTCAAAAATTCGGGACAAGTTCAGGTGTCACTTTATATTTTCTCTTTTCATTTTGATGCTTATATTTATGTAGCAAAAAAGATCTAGTTTAGAATATCTATTATTTTATATACAAGGTTGACGTCCAATTTGTTTTATTGCTTTATTTTCATTTAATGTTGTATATAATCATGAGTATTTCAATGGTGTAGTGTTGTCACAAGCATGAACATTTTGTTCAAGAATCAAATATCATATTCACAAAACTTGAACTTAATTGTCAAATAGCTAGAAACGTGTCACATTCATGATTTTTTTTTAATTTATCTTTTATTAATCAATATGTGTTGCAATAATATTAGATAATTATGCAAAATATTATTCAAAATTACTTGAAATACACGTGCAACGCACGTGTCCAAAAACTAGTACGGAAATAATGTGAAGGGTCTCTTTTACTCATCTAGAAAATCATGGTGTAATGACCCGAATCGTTGTTAATTGAGAAGGACAAAAACTCCGCAAAAAATTTGGATTTTGTGCCGCTACAGCGGGATAGGTGCCGCTGGCGCGACGGCGCTGCAGCTGGGTAAGTTGCCACTGCAACAGGATCGGTGATGCCGAGAGTAATTTCGAGAAATCCTTTATTTCTCTATTTTCCTAAGGTATCTAAAAAGGTCGTAAATTACACTAGAAACCCCAAAAAAGTTATTCCAAGTTGGGAAAATAAGGAGAAGGGGCTTTCTAACATAGAGATTGTGGAATTTTGCAAGTTCTTGGCCAAATTCACCGTAACGAATTCAGAAAAGCTGAAAGCGGAACTAAACTCATCGAAATTTCTTGGCGACTAGGTAGTTTAGGTTTTTATGCATTGAGTAGTTGTAAATCTGTGCTTACCATGTAATATATGAAATTAGATATGTGTAGACCTTCGTGCACCAAGTAAATCCCTTGGTTAAGTGTCATAATTCAATGTATTTGGGTTAGTGCGTGAGCTAAGATTTATGAATTCTAGTCGCTAGGTTAAAACCTAATAACAAACCCTAATGAAGAATTAGGGCTGAATTTGGTCTATCGTATGAGGAGAATTGAGGGGAAATTCGTAGGTAGTAGTTGTGATTTTATGATTGTGTGATAAATACTTGTTCTAGCTTCATTATGATACTCATATGTGTATGCATGTTGCAACATTGATGATGAATGTTGAAAATGAGATATGTGATTATCGATACCATGAAAGCTTGGCTTAAATGTGTGATCTTGATGTGTCCTTGTGATTGTGATGTGTAATTGGGATCGGATTGCCACGTTTCGGCATGCTAACCGTTTGGATCAGATTGCCATGTTCTGGCATGCTAACAGTTTGGATCGGATTGCCACATTCCGGCATGCTAACAGTTGGATCGGATTGCCACGTTTCGGCATGCTAACAGTTTGACTTTAGGTCCTGTGAGAGGGCCAACTACTTGCGATAAATGTGTATGGTGAAATATGTTATATTTGATATCGTGATGCATACATATTGGGATGATTACGTGCATGGCTAATGAGGTTAGGTATAGGTGGAATCTATGAGTCTATATGGGAGTATGGAGTGGTGTGTAGATATTATCATAAATCATACTTGTCGGGAAAGAATGGGTTGTTGAGGTGTTCGTTTGGGGTAAGTACCCAAGGGGGATAGAATAGGGCTAGAGATGGAGGTAGGAGAAACTATATGACTTGGGGCAACTAAGGTGACGATAAGTTAAGAATGCGACATGATTTAATTCGTTAGGAAGGGATGCTAGTGGTGTTGGGATTGTTCAAAGTGGTTAGTTTAGGCTATGATCTAATGGAACCGGAGGTGTGATAGCGGTACTTGGGAGTATTTAATGGGGTTAGCATATCTAGGCTATGATCTGGTAGGAAGGAGCTAGTTTCAAATTGAAATGCGTTCTAAGTAAAAGGACTAAGGGTAGAGAAGCGAGTGGTCCATACATGATCCTATTATTCTTTTCATATATTATGAGGTGGGCGTCGAGTTGACCGATGATGCCTACCAGTATGTGTTTGTACTGATACTACTCTTGCTATGTCTTTTGACATAGTTTGGATGCAGGATTGGTGATGTTTCATTATGTGAAGACGAAGAGATCCTCGAGCAGTTCAACTATTCCTTCCACATAGTGGGAGCTGTCTTTTGGTTATTAGTTCTATTGTTACTCTTAGTAGATCTTGTACCTATCATACTAGGTCCTTGGGGGGTTGTAAAACTATTGTTTCAAAGTTTGTTTTTCGAATGGATTAATTATTAAATTTCCTTAACTTGCCTTTGGTTTCTTTAAACTCTGCATGTTTTTTAGTGGTTGGGTTATGAGGGTTCTCCTACTTAGGTGTTCGAGTGGGTGCCTGCACGGCCCAGTGGGCTGGGTTGTGACACATGAGTTGTTTTTATCTGATGTTATTTGATTTTTTTGTATTTTTTTTGTTTTTTATAAACAGATGTTATTTGAATTTATGTATCTTAGTTGCTTTGATGATCCTCACAAATGTAGGGACCCGGTCCTTAGTAGAGTGTTCTCATCCAGGTACAATATGGTGTACAATTCGAAAGCTATCTTGTCAGGGTGTTGGTGAAACAGTCAGTGTACCTCACCAATAGAAATGGACGGGATTGTTTATTCAGTGGTAAATAATTCTTCTTGATTGATATAATCAAGAGAAAAACAACTTGAGGACTCATCCATTCAAAGTAAGGAGATATCAAGCCTCAAAATACAAAATATAGCAAGGGAAGCAAGGGACCTGATCAACTGAAAAAGTGTTATATGTGTGCATTGTTCTCTTTTGAATGTATTTGATGTGCTAAACTAGTAGGATTCATGTCACTCTTATAAGAAACATTTCAAACCTTTGTGTGAGTCAGTGTAAGAACATTGTTAGAATTAACTTTGTGTCTTACAATTTGAAGTCTATATTAATGAGTGATAGTTAATATAGTGGTCAATGGATGTATTGCTTTGGCTCAGTAAGTAATAGGTGTAGTACTTAGTGTGAGATTAAAAGTTTAGTCTCATTGGTGTAGCTGAAATCTGTATTCACTTTTTCGTGGAAATTAGTGAAAACAATTGAAAATCATGTGTGACAGGTCGTGGTTTTACTCCATTGAGCAAGGAGGTTTCCACGTAAAATCTCGTGTGCCTATTTTACTTCCAGTATTTTACTTTCAGTACTTTAAGTGTATCAAAGGACCTGGTCATGTGATCACTAGTGGATGCGTACATTCCATCAGTTGGTATCAGAGTGTTTCGATTCTCTATTTGGTTAACACCAAGAGAATAGATCCTGAAGGAATGGAAGCTCAACCAATTCTGGAAGAAGTTCAATCCACAACTCATCCTCTTCGATCTAACAACCAGGACTATGGATGGTGGAAGACCAGGATGCACGATAACATCGTGATATAGGATAACGAGCTATGAGATGTAATACTCGATGATCCTTGCATTCCTACCAAGGATGTGAAGGAAGGAGATCTTACCAGAGTAATTTCCAAGTCTAGAAGAGAATACTACGAAGCTAACATGAAGAAAATTGAAAAGAACTATTAAGCTAAGGAGTTGTTAGTTTGTGGGATCGGTGCAAATGAATACAATAAGATTTCTGCTTGTGAAACTGCAAAAGAAATCTGGGACTGCTTGAAGGGTCCAGGGGGACATGCTGACAACTCAATATGAGAATTTCAGTATGAAGGAGGGTGAAACCATCCATGAGATGCACACCAGGTTTACCTTCATCACTAAGGAATTTAGGTGTCTTGGTGAGCCAATTCATCCAAGCAAGCAGGTTCAAAAAATTATCAGAGTTCTTCCCAAATCATGAGAAAGCAAAGTGAATGTTATTACTGAGGCAGAGATATGAAAGTTCTCACAATGGATGATTTGATCTAATCCTGCAAATGTATGAGTTGAACAAATAACTGGATTCTTCCAACAGAGAAGGAAGAAAGGAGAAATCATGTAACACCCCAGAAATATTTTGAACTAAGAATCAAACCATCCTTCATTATAAGTAGGATTTTACCAAGGAATATTAAATTTCTTAAGTATTAAGGTCATGTCACTAGATATAGCACCTTGAGTTCCAAAAAGAATTAAAGAGAATTCATTTAAGTTTGTCCTTAGTTCTTTTTTAAGTTTTAGGTCAAATTCAAACGACCATACTTTCAGTACATGATGAGTTAGGAGACCCATAAGCTATCAAATGAAAGATCTCTGAGTCCTCTTTCCAACGCCACCAAATATGCTAATTTTCATGATCGTATGAAGGAGATATGCCCTTTTGAAGTCAGGTTGTCCATTTAAGGAAATTTACCCAAAAATAGGAGGGGTATTTTAGTCTTTTTCTTACCCCCACTTATTCTAAACGTGAATTACACCAAATTAAGGGTTTAAACTAATTAGAATTAGATTCATTCATCCCCAAAAGCGAGTTTTAGAGAGAAGATTCAAGAGGAGAAAAAATTCAAAGTTTCAAGTGTTCGTTCAAGAAATTCAAGATTTCGCCAAGAACCTAGTTCTTTGAGGTATGTAAGCTTTCATAGTGTTGGGTTCATTCACCCACACACCAACCATGACTTTCTTTTGCGAATCTATCCATTAACATTGAGCAATTTAATTTCTTGATGAGGTCTTGATAAGTGTTCTTGAAGTTTCCTTATCGATTAAGTTTTGATGTAAGATTCTACTTGGGTCAACTTCAAACGACCATATCTCTTAGACTATAAAGAGTTACGTTGGCCATAACTTATCAAATTTAAGGTATTTGAATCTACTTTTCAACGCCATCAATTTCGCATTAATTCAATATTTGAGTAAAAATTTATCACTATTTTGGTAACATGATACAGTGTTGTTACAAATTAGCCGACGGGAAAACATTAAAAAGGGTCGTTTTTTATTTTTTTACATCCAAGAAAACCCAAAACGAATTTCTTGACCAATAAAAGGCTCAAAACAATTAGATTTTCTTATTTTAATCCATCATCCTCTTCTCTCTCAAATCCTAAGACAAAACCCTAAGGAAAAATCAAAATAGAAGACTCCATTCAAGATTCTTCCAATCTTTTTCAAGATTCTTCTTCAACGTAAGTTTTTCTCCGAGAATTCCATTCTTTCCAACTCAAATTCTTCCATACAATTATGAATCACTAATGGAAATCATAATTTTGGGCCATAGATATATCAAGAAACTAATTCAAGAATCTCAAGAAAGGTTTTCTTGATTGTTCTCCTTCAAGCTAAGGTTTCAAAGCTTCTAATCAAGTCCTTATTCAAGATTCTTCAAGAATCTTGTTCTTCCAGGTATGTAAGACTATCATAGTGTTGGACTAGTTTATCCTCACGCCCTAGATCTACTTTCAAATCAGTAAAAGAGAAAAATAGGATTCTACCCCTAGATTTGAGTATTCTTGAGAAAAGTTGATTTTGAGTTCATGTTTCTTTTAAAAATTCTATTCCTAATTATTGAGTTTCTACATTTTTATTGAGATTCTTGAATTGATTTGTTCATCTCTATAATTCAACATGAACCCTATTTTGAGTTATAAATCTTGAGAAATTTTTCAAAGCCAACACTCGAGTTTTAAACTGAGTTTTGAGGAAATAAGTATGAGAATGAGAAGAGTCGTATACATGAGTTTCATATTATTATTTAGACCCTTAAGTTGAGTCGTTCATGCCCATAAATTCCGCATGAACTCCATTAGTTGAGTATCTTTGAGAGAAGTAGTATTATCAAGTTCTAAGTCTTCAGTATTGAGTTCCTAATCATTTTGGGATTATATTCCTAATCATGAGGCTACTACATGTTACCCATGAAGGTCTTTGAGTTGAGTAGTTTATGCCCATAATTCCGCATGAACCCTATGAGTCAAGCAGTCTTGAGATGAAAGGTATCATTGAGTCCTTAAGTTGAGTAGTTCAAGCCCATAATTCTGTATGAACCCTCCGAGTCGAGCATTCTTGAGATGAGTAGTATCATTGAGTTCAGGAGTTGTTGGGTTCCGAGTATTGAGTTCTATATATATGGTTATTGAAAACCTTGAATTAAGTTGTTCACATCCATAATTCGGCATGAACCCTATTTTGAGAAGTCTTTTATAATCACTTTAAACTTGTTTTAAGACTTGAGCACTTGAGTTTGAGAAAAAATAGAGTTGAGTTCATTTTTTTTCAAAATGAATATATGGGAACTAAGTATTTCCAAGAGTAAATGTTTTTACATCTAAGTAGAGAGGAAACACTGTTTTCCAAAAGAGTTTTCTAAAACATGATTAGTATGATAATTAAATATGACATCAATGTTTATGCAGTATGATATCTAGTTATGTCATTGATTAACGTTTAAAGCATACCTCATCCAATTCTAGGTGTAGACGATCGTTAAGCAGTATAAAACCCAATGAAGAGTTGGGGTCGAACCCACAAGGAGCGATATGTGTCTAAAATTCAGTTATGAAGTAGTAAATGTGATCTGATCAGTAATAGGAATGGAATTTATCGAAAACATGCAAATAAATCCAAGGGAGGTGACATCAAATGTCAGATGGGGGTTTTGGATTGTCAAATAGCAGCTACAACACAATCAAATATTAGGAAAGTAATAATATAGAGAGGAATTATCATGAGTGATCGATTATAGGCAAATTTCGATGTATGGATAATTGAAATTACTTACAAACAGATAAATATCAATAAGTATGTTAGGCTATACATGCAACAGTTTTCTCTTGAACAACTACTACGACTCAAGCAATTTCTTTCGCACATCAACAAGCTTAGCAAATAAGAACAACTCACACCTTAATTCATCCACTCTCTCTCGAGCTAGATGGGTAGAATTCGATTTAGGATTTACTCTTTCGAGCCAAACCCATATCAACCTAATAACTACAATCATCAATTGAAAGCTTTAGTTCTAAAACTTCTTTTTCAAGCAAGCCCATAACTCTATACTAGAATTGCATTTGCAACTACAATTCATAAGTTATAACACATCTAACAATTAAACCCACTTCAATTAAGAATTACAATAAGTAAATAACAATACCCATAAGCTAATTCAGCCTATAATCACATGATCACACCCCAAGAATTGAGGTTTTAGCTAAACATCATAAAAAGGTAAAAACCATTACCAACTTGATTAGCCATGAGCTGGATATAGACTTCAAGCTTTTACAATGTTCTAAAATCGTCAAATTCCCAACACCTAGTTGCAATCCTCGAAATTACAATGAAAACTAAAACAATTTCAAAGAAATGTCTAAAACTAATATTTGGAATCAAAACTATCTAGTGAACTGCTTCAAATTATTGTAAAAATCCAATTTATAGTCTCCTGTGTTTTGGCCTGAAAGTCCACTCGACGGTATAAGTCGTGCCTCACTGAGTGGTTCGGCAATCCGCCTTTTGTTCTCCTCCATCGCCATTTGACATTCATCTTCAGCATTTCAAGTCATGTAGCTTTGAGAGAGCCAAGTTGCTATCGCAGAACCAATCAGCGATCCGCCAATTTCCCAATTCTGTCGCCAAATTGGTTTTGTTTTTAGGGCTGTCATGCTGGAACTTTAGGTAGACTGAAGAGTCACTCAACGGTTCAACAAGTTTTGGGTTTTAAAAGGTGTGAATGGAAAATGAAGAGTTGTGACTTTTATGAAAAGTTGTGACTTTTCTGAAGAATTCTGACTTTTATTAAAAGTTGTGACTTTTATGAAAGATTATGACCTTTCCGAAAGATTGTGACTTTTTCAAAGGGTTGTGACCTTTCTAGTAAGGCACAATAAGAATATTTTCACACTACCCTTTGTTTTCAATAAATTGAGGGATTTCCTCTCATTTTAAGAGAACGAATTTTCTGAACTTCTTCTGCTACTACTATTAAATCTACTATTCTAAGTGTACTTTACTACCGTTGAGTAGTTCGCTGACACCGTGGTTTTAGGTACCGATACACCGGTGAGTAAGATCGTTCTATCCTGGGAGAATATATTCCATTAACCTCGGGTACTTGAGGGAAATAATTTCCTTAAAGGGGCACTGTGCATTCAATGGGCTCGATTTTCTTCTTTAAGAAAAATATTTTGTATATTATTTCAAATGTTTTTCTGAGTTTATTTTCTCTACTGGTTTTAATTGTCTAGTTTTGGAAACGCTCTTTAAACTTTGTTGTTTTTGTCAAGTTCTTTAAAGTTTTTGTTCCAAGTATCTTAGGAATACAAGATGAACAACAATTTAAATTAGACACTACTTGTTGTTCATCTTGTATTCCTAAGATATTTTTATCAATGTACATTATGTAATTCCCAAGAGGAACCAAAACATATGTTTATCAATGTACAATATGTAAAAGAACCCATCTTCGTCCTTGTTTTTCTCGAGAAATAGTTGGATGCACAATGTTCTTGACAAGATAAATATAATATTTTAGTTAGCACAATAAGTGTTCCATGGTGAGACACAATATTTTTTAACATACTTTTAAATTTTTAAGTATCTTATACTTTGATTTTGTCCTCATTTTATTTTTCATTCACACTGAAATCCGATTTTAAAAGGCAGAACTAAACCTAACCGAAGTAGAAAAAATCGAACCGAATCGAATTAGTATTGTTTGGTATACGATGCACACTTTTTCAAAATTGAAAATCAAAGAATCAAATCAAAATTTGATAAAACCGAACCGTAGAACCGAACGTCCACCCCTAGTAATTGAATGCAGTTATTTTGTTCCATTTGAGAATAAACATAGGAAACTTGATTCCCTTTTCTTCTTTTAAATTATTACTCCCTTTGTCCCAATTTATATGACACTCTTCATTTTTCGAAAGACAAACAATTTAAGTTTGATCGGAACTTTACGTGTGGAATCTTCAATTTTTTTGAAATGAAACTTATATATTTGTAAACTACGTAAAAATTACTATTAAGTCACAATAATTGACAATTCAAAATAATAAAAGATATATGAAAAATTTACGGTCAAAGATAGACTTGTTTAAATCTTGATATCTGAAAAGTGTCACATAAATTGAAACGAACGAAGTATATTTTAATGGAAAATTATTTTCCTTTTTTCCTCTTTAATTCTTATGCAAATTAAACGCCACGAGATGACTCAAACCTGATGTTGTTTACCAGAAATAATGGAGTGATAATTCTTAATTTTTTAGCTATAGGGTTTTATTTATTTATCTATAAGATTTCGGGTGTGTTTGGTTTTCCAAAAAATGTTTTTCAATTTTTCTCATTATTGATTGGCTTAAATGTTTTCCAAATTAACTTATTTTCCTTAAATGTAAGGAAAATAACTCCCTTAAAAAAGTAAGAAAACATTTTTCAAAATCTTTTTTAACCTCACACCTACACTTTTTATCCTAACTTAAGTCTCGAATATCTATTTCCGAAACTAATCCTGGATCTGACTCCTAATTTTTTATTCAAGACCCCACTCCCGAGTTCTGAATTAAGTCGGGGTCGGGTATTGGGTCTCAAGTCTCATTTTGGAGTCTTAGGTCGGGTGTCAGGGTTGGGTTCAGGTCTCGAGTCGATGCCAGGGTAAGGGTCTTCGTCTCTTCGATCTTAGGTCTGATGTCTAATACGACCTATTTTTAAAACTGTGTTAAAAATGTTCCATCACTTGGCTATTTATTAATTTTGAAACAAAGAAAATAGAGTCACCTAAAAGGTAATTTTTGAAATAAAATATTTTAATAAACCGGTGTTTGGGTAGGAATTCAAACAATCTTCTAAGGAAGATTTTACGCACCTCAAAAGATCCACTAGCACATGGTTGACCGACGAAATTTAAAAGTTTGGCTAATTTTTAAAAGAAACTCAAAATTACTTGTGAAAAATCATATTTAAAAATGATTAGATTAAACTCATAAACGTAGATTCAAAGCCTTGTTTGATAACTATGAAAGGATATAAAAAATTCTCAAGTTATCCTTAAAGCCTAAATTTATTACAAAGAACAAATCAACTTGAGTTTAGAAAACCTAGTGAATAAATAAATAATTCGAGTAAATTAGATATATAGTTATATAAAAGTCATAGTCATTGAAAACCTGTATTTGGCCATTGAGGATCCATGTAAGTTAGTAAAATACCAAAGAGTTAGCGACAATTGCGAATTGACAAATAAAGTGATGAACTGAATGGAAAGGAATTGAAGGGGCATCCTTGAGCTCATTTCTGCTGCTGTTACAGGTGTTGGACACAAATATAAGCCTCCTTTACAACGAATTGATGAAGATTGACTTGAAGAAGATATTGGGTTTGACCACTCGAAAATGTGAAAGAAGAATCCAAATTGGACTCCGCCAATATCACATGTGAAGAAAATTTGAGGAGTAATTTGAGATTATCAGCCAGCAAAGTAAGCAGACATGAACTCCTCAAATTCTTAACATGCAGCAACACATAAAGACTAACATCCGTACACACTACAATGGTTTCAACATACTACAATATTTTCAACTAGCATCCATACATATTATCTATGCCCAATTTAGCTAAAGTGGGAAGCAATCACTGGTTGAAACCAATACTAACTATTAAATAAAACAAAACCTTGGTTGAATAATTTTTTTATAGAATATCCGCAAGGTCAACTTCACAAAAACACATAAATACTTGAACAAAATGATTTGTTTTAGACAAGCAATCCTTCAAAAACAAAATCTGGCTAATTATAGATATTGACAACTGAACAGATATAGAGCAGAATCAAGATCAAATTTAAGCTAACATAAGTAGAAATCTAGGCAGTGATTGAACCATAGCAGCAACTAAATTAGGCTTATAATGAATTTGAATGACAAAATTAGATCAAGATACCAGTATGAGTAGCTATGGCCGTATTCAAGTTATTAAGTCGTACCATAATGTATTACACGCACCTAGAAATCAGAGCTTCTAGCGTAGCAACAACAAACAAATAAACTCAAGATTCTTAACAGAGAAGATAAATTCTTAAAGCTACGGCTTTTATCAACATATAACAAAAAATATGGTTTTAAGAAATACTTGAAAGCCTAAATGAGAAACTAGAAAAATCTGGGCACTTTCACTTTCCTCTGGACAAGAGTTGTATTTAAGTAGTCAAACATAGGCTTATATGAAAATCTTCTCATTATACTTAAGCAACAACTAAATAAATATCTATAATCATGACCTTAAGAAATGAATATAAACTACCTAAGCTAAGACCATATAAAAAAAACATGTAACAAATGCAGAAACCAAAAATACACTCTGCCAATTTATCAGTTAAAAAAAACGTGAAGATGACAAGTACACCAATGTTCTCAACTACTATTTATTTGTTTATGAATAAACTCCGAATTTGAACACCTTAGTTGTATTTCCGGTTATAAGCTCAATAGTACAAATAGGGGAAGCAAAAAACCATCTACATTACTGAAAATTGGGTAGGAGATAGACAACATTAGTGAATGCCTCTGTCTATACTCCTTAAAACTATTCATTCTCATACAATTAACATAGAGTTGAGTCACAGAAGCACGAAAATAAAGGAGAGAGGACGGAGGCTTAAATAGTAGTGGAACGAACATGTTAAATTACTATACAATGACAACACATGAACAAAAACATGCAAAACAATGAATTCAAAATTCTTTAAACCATCTTTCATTTAGTGCACAGGAAAGACGAAAGATTTCAGCATTTCTACCATAGAGAAGAATACCAAATGACCAAATATCTAACTTGTCTAAATTCATCTTAAATCAGCACACAACAAGCAAGACCATGATCAAACAAAGGAAAGGAAAGGGATTTTAGCTTGAGTGGAAATAACTTTTAATTGCAAGAATGATGAATATGAAATTCAAAGAAGCTGAGAATGGACAAGGGAGAAATGAGATAACGAACTGTTTCCAGCCTTAAACAAACCATTCCCGCTCGACTAACAACCAAACCAAATAATCACCGGTCATAATTATAAGAAAGCTAGACTGAAACTTGTTCTATTTGAAGTCAAACAAACATTAACGTATATATGCATAATATATGTATGCAAGCTGTACCTAGGCAACAAACCATCTACATAACAAAAGTAGAAAATTTAAAGCACACCAACTGATTTTATCAAATTAAAATCGAAATAAGGAAATAAAGTGTTGAAAAGGGAAAGGATGAACCTAGACTGAGACGACAAGTTGAATAGATCGATTTCCACACCGATTTGAGTGCCAGTGACAATACGAGATTGGGGAAGTATAACAAACGCAATAGTGACCAACTGATCACTATATTAGTTACTGAACCAGATTACAAAAACTACTGATTACATATAAACTGCAAGGAAATAAGAAGAAACAGAGAAAAGATGAGAAGAGAATTATAGAAGAAAATAGAGATGAGAAATAGAGATACAACACAACCACAATAGCTTATCCTAACTACGCCTAGAGATAATAGATTTATATCAGATACTTTCTACTCCACTTGCCGCATATTTAGCACGCACTTTGCCCCCACGTTCTGTTAGACAAAGTCAACAAATCTTTTAGATGGTATTTTCACACGGTTACTCCTTCTAGGCTGAATAAAATTATCTTCCGATTTAGCCCTGCTGTCCTCCACGTCATCACTATGGTTCATAACAATACTTCCCTCCTGCGAAAGAACCTTGTCCTCAAGGTTCTGGGAAGGCTTAACCCCATGCTCAGCGAAATAAGTTAAACTTAATGGAGTAATTTGTTGCTCAGGCTCTCCAACGCATCCCTTTAATATTGAAACATGAAAAACAGGGTGAATGTGGGCCGTGGCTGGCAAATCCAGCTTGTACGCCACTTGACCAATGTGCTTAAGGACTTGAAATGGTCCAAAATAACGCCTACCCAGCTTAGGGTGTTGTTGTAGGCGCACAATGTTTTGACAGTATGGCTTAAGCTTGACAAACACCCAGTCCCCCACAGCAAACTCAAGCTCAGAACGATGTTTGTCGGCCAACTTCTTCATGCAAGCCTGTGCCTTAATCAAATTGAGCTTTAATAGAACCAGAATTTCATCCCTATCGACAAAAATTGTTTCCACAAGATCACTAGAACTACTACCCCTGATATAGCGAGTTATAGTAGGAGGTTCTCTCCCATAAAGAGCCTGAAAATGAGTCATACCTGCTGATGTTTGTAGCGATGTATTATTACCAATACTCGGCCCATGGCAACATGGAAACCCAATGGTGTGGCGAATCAGCAACATAACAGCGAAGATATTGCTCCACACATTTATTAAGTGCCTCAGACTGCCCATCAGTTTGTGGATGGTAGGCAGTACTCATTGCCAAAGAAGTGCCCTGCAATCGATTGATTTCCTGCCAGAAGCTGTGCAACAACCGAGGATCACGATCAGTGACTATGGTTTTTAGGGGTCCATGAAGATGAATAATTCCTACCACAAAGGTTTCAGCAACAATTTTTGTGGAAAAAGTGGACGGTAAGGGAATGAAGTGACCATACTTCGTTAAACGATCAACCACCGTCATGATAGTAGATTCTCCCTTTGAGCTAGGTAAGCAAGTGATAAAATCCATTGATATGTCTTTGAACACCAAATTAGAGATTGGCAAGGGTTGCAACAATCCAGCCGGATGGTGATGAACATCTTTCATTTGTTGACAAGTTTGATGGGAAACAACAAAATTATGGATATCACGCCTCATTTGCTTCCAGTAAAAATTTGAAGCTAATCTATGATAAGTACGAGCCACCCTAACATGCCCACCAATAGCAGTGTCATGAAACTCATGTAACAAATGATTACGGAGAGGGGAATTAAAGGGAATGAATAATCGTCCCCTAAAATATAAGAGGCCATCACGAAATACATAGCCCAAATAGGTGGCAAACTGACCTTCTAATTGCTTCTGGATATCAAGCAGTTCGGGGTGTGATTGATTGAAAGATTTTAGTTCTTTCTCAAGCTCATAACTGCGGGAAGAAATAGCCAGTAAGACAATGTCGGAAGGATGAGAAAGGGCATCAGCAACTTGATTAGATTTCCATGGGCGATAGATAATTTGAAAGTCGTACCCCACCAACTTGCTAAGCCATTTCTATTGTTCTGGCGTTTGTATACCCTGGTTGGTCAGATTTCTTACTGATTGTTGATCAGTGAATATTGTAAACTTGCGTCCCAATAAGTATTGACACCATTTACTCACAGCTTGAGTAATGGCAAACATCTCCCTGTGATAAATGGATGCTCCCTGCATGCGTGTGCTTAACTTCTGGCTAAAATAAGCTATTGGGTGCCCTTTTTGAGATAAGACAGGCCCTATACCTTGCTCAAACGCATCAGTTTCCAGTTGAAACTCTTGGGAAAAATCCAACAGTACTAGTACAGGAGTTGTGCTAAGTTTAGCTTTTAAAGTCTCAAAGGAAGCCTGTGTAAAAGTATTCCACCTAAACGGTTCCTTGCGCAACAAATCAGTGAGGGGTCTTGCTATAGATGTATAATGATGAATGAATCCCCGGTAATAGCTAACAAGACCTAAGAAACTACGGCCTTCCTTAACATTCTTGGGTGGAGGCCACTGTTGGATAGTTGCGATTTTGCTTGAATCCACACTAGGCCTTGCTTAGATATCACAAGTCCCAGATACTCTACTGAATGCTGACCAAATAAAAATTTGGCCCTCTTGGCCACCAACTGATGTTGTCAAAGTAATTTGAGCACTAATCGTAAATGGATCAGGTGGTCCTTCCAATTGGGGTTATAGATCAAGATATCATAAAAAAACCAGCACAAACCGTCGGAGATAAGGCCTAAATATTTCACTCATGGTCGCTTGGAATGTTGACGGAGCATTGGACAACCCAAATGGCATCACTAAAAGTTCGTAGTGACCATCATGTGTTTGAAATGCTGTTTTGGCGACATCTTATGTTCTGACCCTAATTTGATGGTATCCAGATAGTAAGTCAAGCTTCGAAAAATAAATTGCACCATTTAACTCATCGAATAGCTCATCAATATGGGAATAGGAAATCTATCCCTCACAGTAATGACATTAAGAGCCCTATAATCCACACAAAATCTCCAGGTACCATCTTTTTTTCGAACTAACAATACTGGAGAGGAGAATGGACTCCTACTAGGCCTGATAACCCCATCCCTAAGCATGTCTGCAACCAATTGTTCCATCACTTGTTTTTGGAAGTAAGGATAGCGATACGACTGAACATTAACTGGTTCAACCCCAAGATTTAAATGAATCGCATGATCTTGTGACCATGATGGCGGCAATCCTTTTAGTTTAAGGAAAACGTCAGAAAACTCATCTAAAATAGGGATCAAGTCAGGATTAGTGACTTCCTCAGTTGGGACTTCATTTTGCACTACTTGTAGGCAGTAATATGAAGAGATTGCATCAGTAGCGACGTACATTCAAAGGCTATGCAATTGAACTGGCATTGCAGTGTTTGGAATATCCCCTTTCCAACATATAGTTTTCCCTTCTGAAGTGAATTCAAACAAACGCTCAACATAATATTGCACCACCCTTATGAGTGTAGAGAGCCACGCAGCCCCAAGAACAATGTCCGCACCATGCATATGAAGCAAATATAAATCAAGTGAGATAGCATATCCCTGAACCGCTAGACTAACCTGCCGTACAACACCTTCACAACGGAGTCGTTGACCGCTACTAACCATTACAGAGAAATTAGGAGTGGAGTCCACTGGAAGCTGCAAAAAACTGCCAACCCGCGTCTGGACAAAATTATGGTCACTTCCTCCATCCAATAATACTTGGATAGGAGATCCATTTATGTGCCCGAGAAATCGTAATGTGGATGATGAATGTCCACTTGCCAAGGCATGATATGAAATAGAAGACTGCTCTTGGACCTCTAGAACTTGTAGCTCTTCGGCTAATAGGTCATCAGAGATAAATGGTTCTGGTAAGTCGGGTTGAACATCCGAGTCCTCTGTTAGAAGAAGTAACTGAGGCGGAGTCTTACATTTGTGGCCTGTAATGTATTTTTCCTCACAATAGTAAAATAATCCACGCTCACACCGACTCTAAATCTCAGAATGGGTAAGGCATTTGAGTGGTGGGCGGTTCAAAACAGAAGTCATCGTCCTTATTAGAGATGGAATGAACGAGGTTGAGGAATGTTGATTAGGGCTAGGCAAAAGTGGTGCCCCTCTGTTAGCAAAAGCTGGTTAATTCGTGCCTTTCTCTACCCGAAAGCGACACTCATGTATATGTGCCCATTTAAGTGTGTCATCATAAGCTTTAGGCTCGTGACTGAGAACTGAGTTTTTGATGTCTTCTCTAAGCCCAGAAACAAAAAGCCTTACCATCAACCCATCTGAAATATCATCTGTCTCATTAGCTATGGCTTCAAAACGACCATGTAACTCCGATACTGTGGTTACTTGCCTAAGTTTCGCCAGACAACCTTCAACGGATTCAAGACCTTTTGGATTGAAATGAACCCTTGCTTTCTTTACAAAATGCTCCCATCCGATCAATTGTTTGTTCCTAAATAACTATCGATACCACTCAAGCGCATCTCCATCAAGATAGAATGACGCCATCGTGAGTTTTTTTGAATCTTCAATTTCATAAAAATCAAAGTAGCGCTCTGCTTGAAAAATCCAAGCATCAGGATGCTCTCCATGAAATTGTCCAAATTCCACAGCCACTAACCTATGCCGTAGAGTTGGTGCCGTTGGAGGGTTATCCTGCCGTGCTATTGTAATTACCCTCCTGGTCATTTCAGTGTCTTGCAGTCTGTGTGTCGTTTAGAGCATTCCTGTAGCGACCCCAAGTCATTTATGACTTCCTGGGACTGATAGTTCGGTCACCTGGTCGTTCCTTTGGTTATGGTGTGAGTTTTAGTGTTTTGGAGCTTATAAACCTTGAACGAACATTTTTTATCAAAAGTTCGAGAAGATGGCATCGGAATCCAATTCTGATGATTTCATCAACTTCGGAAGGGTGATTTTAGGCTAGTAGCATGGTCAGTATGACTCTCGAGATGTTTAGTGTGAGTTGGTACGATTAGGCGTTTTAGCCTTTGAAATTTGGCTTAAGGTTGACTTTGGTCAACATTCTTGGAAAACGCGCTTAGATGAAAATTCTGTCAGCGCGGTTAGCTTCGGAATGTCAAGTTTGGTCTAGATTGACCTTTTTTTTGTGTCTCGAGGTTTTCGATATTTTTCGGAGCTCTTTTGTAGTTTTTGACTTAAAATGGCATTTGGAAGTGGGACCCACTTTTTATTGAGATGACCTCGTATGGAAATTTCGACTACGCCGCTGAGTCTAAAATATCAAATTTGGTATGGTTGCATATCTCGTTTGCGTACACGGGGTTCCGAACGAGTTCAGAGCACCCCGTCGGAGTTTTTAGTTTTTGGAAAATTGCAGAAATATCTGCTATAATTGCAGATATCAGCCAACTTTCCCAAACTTCAAACCCTCATAACTCTCTCATCTCTGAACTGATTTGGGCGATTCAAAAGGCAAAGTTGTGAGATTTTTCGAGAACAACGCGTTAGTGAGCTTGGATAGTGATTTGGGGTCCCCGTTTGAGGTAATTTTCGTAAAACACCTGCTGCCACGACCCTTTTGTGAGCTTGATTTTGTAAGATTTTGAGACTTGTTTTCTCAGTCTTTCTAGGTTCAATTTCAGTGATTTTTGAGGATATATTGAGTGGTTTTTCGAGGAGAACGTCGTGGTGTTGTCGCATTTCACTGTAGACCTCCAGTTTCTGGTAAATACATTGATTCAACTGCTGTCCCATTTCTAATTTTTGAGAAAATTTGGGTTTTAATTGCATGTTGATTTTGTGTTGTTCCCGAGCCCCAAATTGTGTCCCATTTTGGGACATGATCTGGGGGAACTAGTTAGGACCCACTTTTGGGGTTAATTCCAGAATTTCCAGCGCAGGTCCCACTTTCCCCGTTTTGACCCCAAAATTGGTCCATCTCTGTTTGCTATGATTTTGGTGTCTAAACGACCGTAATAATGTTGTGACTCTATTTTTTATGGCGGCGCAGAGTTTCGAGGACGTTCGAAAAGGGAAAGCTCCGGAGAAGTGATTTTGGAGCGCGTGTGATCGGCTTACAGGTAGGCTACGGTTTCCCTTTCTTAGATTGATCTTGAGAGTGTGAATGCATGTTGATTAGTAGGGATTTGGGTTGGTAGTGATTGAATCATGCATAGGTGTTTGGAAATCATATTTTTGGCCTATTTCAAGAATTATCGAGTAACTGTGAGCATGCTTTGTGTTATTAATTGACCCTCCTCGCTATGTGGAGTGCTTGCATGCTTAATTTACTACTTGTTGAAGCATTTGGGCCTTAGTTTAGATTTGACTAGGGCTTGCCTTAGAAATACATAATTCAGATCCGATAGGCCTTAGTTTTGTCCCGACGTCGCTCGGCCGACTTAGATCCCTGTATACTAGTGTAGCAAACTTGATCCTGATGGTTTGGGCCTTAGCTAGGCGATACGTTTGCTCCGATGATAGTTATCCTTGTTTCCCCGATGTTACAGCTTCAAGAGTTACGTCGGCGACACTAGTTCTGCTTTGCGATTTGAATTTGATTTTCGATTCGGTTCCAAGGACTTTCATTGATTGTCTAGGTGTGGACGGCGATCCACGGACATTTATGAGAGTAGATCGATTGGGACTCTTTCAGCAGCTACAGTGGCACCTTTATAGAGCATCCGGTTAGAGTTCCGGCCTCTATTG
The DNA here is from genome assembly GCA_029007595.1 of Solanum commersonii. Taxonomy (NCBI): domain Eukaryota; kingdom Viridiplantae; phylum Streptophyta; class Magnoliopsida; order Solanales; family Solanaceae; genus Solanum; species Solanum commersonii. The sequence goes on along the minus strand of JAJTWQ010000092.1, from coordinate 2,438,971 downwards.
CCCAGATACTTATATAGAGCATCGATTAGAGTTCCGGCCTCTATTGCCCAGATACTTATATAGAGCATCCGATTAGAGTTCTGTCCTCTATTGCCAAATACTTATATAGAGCATCCGGTTAGAGTTCCGGCCTCTATTGCTCAAATACTTATATAGAGCATCCGATTAGAGTTCCGGCCTCTTATACTTGATACTTGTGATTGGTTACTTGGGTACTTCTGGTGAGCATCCAGTTCGAGGTCCGGCCTCCGTATTGTCAGATTTTACTAATTAGGGTTGAGGTTCTGGTTCGATGTTCTTCGTTCTTGGGCTTATGAGGATCCAATTAGGTGTAGTTAGCTTATAGATTACTTTAGTTAGTTCTTTGTACACTCGTGTACATTCCTTTGTTAGTTAGATTTTGTTCTTGACCTCAATTTGTGTATTCCTTCTTTTCATATTGCCTTTACTTTTCAAGTTCAGTCGGCCTATGATGCCTACTGGGTACCTGTTGTTTTGGTACTCATGTTACGCTCTGCATCTGTTTCGTGATGCAGATTCGGGCACTAGTAGCCAGCGTTGATCAAGCTTGGAGCAGACTGATCCGGAGACGGGGGTGAGCACATGGCGTTTTGTACTATTTTAGTCTCCATCTGTATATATAGACTTGTCTTTTTCCTTTCAAGATAGTCCAGTCTCTGTTGTCCCCTTTTGGCACTTGTATTCATTTTGTTAGTAGCTCTGTACTAGTGACTTCCAGGTTCTGGGAGGGATCTTTAATTGTATATATGTTTTTGGTTTGTTTCAGCCTGTTTATATTATTATTTGCCTACTCTTGTTTAGTTTCTACCCTCAGACCCATTACTTGTTATTCCGGGTTACGAGTTGGCTTACCTACTGGTAGGTTATGGTAGGTGCCATCATGACTTGAGAAATCAGGTCGTGACAGCTATTGCCATTGGTGGTTCATGATTTTTTTTACTTACTACCTCCAATAATATTGCACGAATTTCCGCTAATTCCTTCTCAAAGGGAGTGGTTGCTTCCCTAACAAATCCATCAACAAGAGCCTTGAGTCGTTGTTGGTCCTCCATTAAAAGACCTCTGGATGAAAGCACCAGTATAACAAACGCAATAACGACTAACTGATCACTATATTAGTTACTAAACCAGATTATAACAACTACTCATTGCATATAAACTGCAAGGAAATAGGAAGAAACAGAGAAAAGATGAGAAGAGCTTTACAGAAGAAAATAGAGATGAGAAATAGAGATACAGCGCAACCACAATAGCCTATCCTAACTATGCCTAGAGACAATAGATTTATATCAAATACTTCCTACTCCACTTGCCGCATATTTAGCGCGCACTTTGCCCCCACGTTCTTTTAGACAAAGTCAACAAATCTTTTAGATGGTATTTTCACACAATTACTCCTTCTAGGCTGAATAAAATTATCTTCCGATTTAGCCCTGTTGTCCTCCATGTCATCACTATGGTTCATAATAAGAAGTATATCAGAAACTAGAAAAGAGCAAAGCACAGTCGAGAACTTAGTGAATGGGAGAGTAAAAATTCAAATATTCCTCCACTTCCCCTTTTCAATGGATCAAGATTTGACAAAAAAAAATGATTTGGATTAGATTTTGGGCAATAGACAAGCAAATTAAAAGAAATTGAAGTCAACTATTAAGGCTCGAGGTCTGCTTTTCAGAGAAAAGAAAGGGAGAGCGTATGGGTATGGGTTACCTGTTACTAGGTTGATGGAAACGCTCAATTCGCCAGATTTTCATAGAGGGAGGGGTTAATAGGTGTTTATGTTGAAGGAGAAGAGAGGAGTGCGTAGGACTATTAGGAGAGGAGCGTGTGTGTTGCTGAGGGAAAGAAAAGTGAGGCGCACGGTTTCCTTGCCAGAATCAATGATATATATAGTCCAAATGAATTGTAATGTTGGGCAATTTGAGTTTAAAAAATAACTAAAATTGGTTGCTTATAAAAATAATTAGTTATTGAGCTTCTTAATTTTAACAAAATAAAATAATTATCAAATGTAGACTAATTATCTCAAAATGAGCTAAGAAACTAACTAATGAATACTTGATAAAACAAAATTTATTTTTTGAAAGAATTTTTTGATATCCAAAAGGCGGTAATGATTAAAAATATATAGAAGCATATAGTTCTTTCTGAAAAGTAACAAACCACCTTGAAAAGTTGACAAACCAGATTTTGGAATTTTAAAATTAATTATTTCAAATTGTGCGAAATTGAAGAAACTCTATAATTAATACACACTGTGAAGGGTCAAAATTGAGTGTCAATAATGTTGAGGGCAGATCAAGGTCAAGGTCAGGTATCATGGTCGAGGTTGGGTCTCGAGTCTCGGGTCAGGGTCGGGTGTCATGATCGAGGTTGGGTCTTGGGTCAGGGTCGGGTATCAAGTCACGATCGAGTCTCGAATACAGGTCGAAGTCAGTTCGGGGTTAAGGTCTTGGATTGGGTGTCAGGGTAGGGGGTGGGTATTAGGGTCAATTGGGTCTCGGATTGAGGTTAGGTGTCACAGTCAATGTAGGGTCTCACGTCTCCATAAAAATCCTGCTAAAAAAGGACATATAAAAATACTAAGCAAAAAGTACATATAAAAATACTAAATGTGAGATAAAGAATGATTAAAAATATATATTTTTGACGTCACATCAACACCCCACACTTAAACTTTTGTCTCGTCCTCGAACAAGCATTAAAGCTCATGTCAAAATATCAAATTAGGGATGCCACAACTTTGATTGATACAAACAATTAGACCACACACCAATTTCAAAAAATCAAGTGCACTTCTCAATCATTATGCAAGAAATACAAATAAACAACAAACCTCTAACCTCCTAACTTCAAAGAAGGACTCTGAACTCATCAAATTTAAGCTTCCTCACCTACTCTCATTAAAGAAAGTTAATAACATCACCTATCTATCATGAAACAAGTGCCCTCACAAAAAGAAATAGTCCACACACTCAATTCAAAAGATTGAATATAAATTAAGGACTTAGCATCAAAGAACAACTCTCATACTCACAAAGAAAATTCACATGTATGCACAAAGAATTTTATACACTTTGAGTGTGCATAAGTAGGCACGTGTGTCTACTTGTTCAATTTCATACAAGTTTAAGTGTCTACTTGTGCACACTCAACGTTGGAGGGCATAGTTGTCCGTTGTAGCCAAGTTAAGGGTCATGTTAATGTATTATGCCCACAAAGAATCATAGGTTTGTCCCTTATGTACATATCCACTAATTAAGCATGCTTGAATAGAATCAAATAGGAATTTAACGGGTTGTAATGTAGGCTAGGGGACGAGTAGGAAAAATATATAGTAGTGACATTCACTCCCCTAAATACTTTGAACTTTTAAACTTCATCACCATTGTTTTTCTACTCTTATTTTCAGCCCTGTCTTCAACAATTATTTCACAAGTAGTTCTCACCATCTCAAGAATGTTTCAATTATTTTGGAACTCATATTTTTTTTTGTTTTTTTCTTCATTCTTTTTTTTTTTTTCATGTCACATTCTTTCAAAGAGGGTTTTTAATATAGCTATCATTGATTACCTTTTTCACTCAATCATCCATTCTTCTTCAGATTTAACAATTATCATAACTCTATGCTACAATGCTCAAGGAAGCAAGGTGTAAAAACTAGGGATTCAACAAAATAATTAAGAGCAAAATATGGCTACCAACAAAAGGTTACAGGCTCAAAAGGGGTAACTAGTGATATAATATCTGAAAAGGCTAAAATTCACAAGACAAATCAAAGAAAGTTTATAATCTGTTCTAAATTGAAGATAATAAATTGAAATTAAGAAGAGTAGAGATAGAGAGAGAGACAAAGTAATAGTAGTAGTAACTTTCCTTTATTATTGAATGATTTTTACTTCTTGTTATTGTATCATATTACAAGAGGGAATATATATATATATATATATATATATATATATATATATATATATATATATATATATATATATATATATATATATATATATATAGGTTATAAAACTTGGGCACAAAGTAACTTGATCACAAAATTTACTTGGACACAAAGTATATTGTGTGGACATCCATTTTACAACACTCCCTCTTGGATGTCCATGTAAAAGAGAAATTTAGTGAAAGAAAAAAGTATAGTAATATGCTTTATTTGTTGCCTCATTAAAATCCTTTACCAGGAAAACCCAGTGGGATAAAATCTAATTAAGGGAAAAAGAGTGCAGCATGTATTTACTCCCCCTGATGAAAACATTACTTAAAGGTTGAAGTTGGCAATACCTTGGTGAATACGAACAGCCGAACATTTGTTTCATCCTTATTTTGAAGATCATGAGCAAGAAGAAGAACTTTGATGAAATATATTTTGTTCAATCTCCTTTGATGTGTCCTCCTCTTAGTTGAGCACATGCAACACTGTCTTCATATAATGTTGTTGAAATATCTCTTTCCAAAGGAAGGTCACATATTTTCTGGATATGGTTATTAATCTCAACCAAATATATTGTTTAAAATCACTCAATTTGTGATTTTGTCGAAGTAGACAAATTGCTTGATTGAATTATTAATAGCGACAACCAAGCATTGACAGACATTTTCACTTGTATAACAATTAATTGACCATCTTGTGGAATGACAGTATTCCTATATGAAAACAGATAACTTTCTTGAAATCAAACTTCATAATTTCCTGCAATTTCATAATTAATAAATTTTGGCACAGTTCGTTAGAATAAATAAATTTATGTCAATATTTGGTTCACTCTAATATCTCCACCGACAAAGTGATGTTATATATTGTATGCACATTAATAAAATTATCATACCATGAATAATAATAGCAGGATACATAAGTGCACCAATTGCACTATGACATGGTACTTTCTAACCATTTTAATGAGATCAATATTGATCTTTATATAATGCGATCTTACAATCATTGGGGTACTATTCAATGGAATTGCTTTATAACTTTTTAAATCTTTCTGGAATATTCATATAACATTTAGTGTCTAGCTAGACATGATAATCATTCATCATGCGTATTCAAGTTTTTCTTATATTGTCAGACTATTAGAAACCTCATTGCATCCACCTTAGGAGAATACATCTCCATATAATAATGTCAGGACTTTTGCGAAAAATCTTTATTTTTCAATGCACAAGTTGTACTTTATATTTTACGATTTTACTTATTGCATAATAATTCATTTGTACCCCACTGACATTATATTTTGGTATATGGACAATAAGTCCAAAACATCACTTTTCCAAGTGAAATATAATATACTTGAATTGTATTTTCTTTGGTCAACCATTTATTTGTCAACTTTCGACAGATTTAATATCAAGATCCTCGTCACCATTTATAATTTTGAGCACTAAATTATATTAAACATATCGTCGACGGTTTATTTGTATCGATTCTAATAAGATATAACTTATCGAGCTTTCTTTATTTTTCATCATTCTCAGGTACCTGAATCTTTACCAAGGTTTTATGAAGTGTTATGTCACCTGCCTCATTATTATGACCATCTTAATCATTTGCTCATCTTCTTTGTCAAGAAGTTTCATCTTTTGAATCGATTTATCTATCACGCTTCCGGCGTGCCATAAATTATGTCCTTTAAGGACCTTTCATTTGAGCATTGATAACTGATTTATAACATATGGTCAATGCATATATCTGACAATTGACTTAAATTATATTTCAACGAGGATTATAAAAAATATTTCATTATGTATAACTTATTTTCTAGTTTCTCATTATCTCCCCCTAATGTTAGACAATCTAACATTCACCCAACTTTATTTAGGAACTCGTCTTTGTGCATTGTGTATGGTGAAACAATTGAATATTATATTGTACATTTAAATTTGTAGATGAGAATTATTTGGTTCCTGATCTTGAACCAATTATAATAGGAGAACCTTGTTGGCTTGATACATACAAGTGTTGCTACACTTTAAATAACACATCTCATATCAAATTTCTTTTGAAAGTTTCTGTTGTCATAACCAATGGTTTGGCTATAATTGGAGGCATATAATTTTCTCTTAAACCACTTGGATATAAATCAACATCATCAATGTAATTTTATAATTTGAAATGTGCTCTTGATTTATCACTTTGAGCAAACAACCTTTGCAAAAATCATATTGCAAGTTGATAATAAAGCACATGCGACCATAAAATAGATGCATCTATATAATAGTAAATGGTCCACATGGCAGGTGAACGGGCCCATATTCACCTTTTTATATATTTTAAAATTCCAGGAGATATAATCTCAACCTTTGCTGGTGCAATGATAATTTTATCACGAGAACAAGCAACACAAGAGAATTCTTGAAGAATTTATTATTTCTTCAATATATATAACCACATGAATTATCATTTATTTTCGTATCACATTTGAATCGGGATGATCATCAACCGACCAAGCCAACTGATATTTATTTCAATAAACTTCTAGTTTATTTTGCATGTGATTCCATCATCATGCCCATACTTAGTTACCACAAACAATATGCAAATATGGGTAATCTTTCACATAAGTATTTATAACCCATTTTGATTGTAGTACTATGAAAATCTTAAATCTTTCCATATTTTACAATCTCAATAGTTTTTTCTTTGACTATTTCTTTGAAACTTAAAAATTTTCTTTCGAGACTTACTACAATTTCAATATCATGAAAGTTTTTATTTCTTTGGGTAGTAGCACAATAGCTCACCAAAGCTCATAATTAACATTGGATACTACCACATATTTCATAACATTATTTGTGTGGTAAACATCTCTTTCAAAGAGAAATTTATATCATTATAAGTAAAACTTGTTTCTTGATTTACTTTTGTCATTAGTATCTCCTCCCTTTTATTTAGTATCTGGTAAAATATTATTATTTTTTGATGTACAAAGATACATAATCAATGACAATTTTTTTTTGTGGTCAAGGATTATTTCCCTTTTTTTTTTGCCATTTCGATAGTTCATCATAAAACGTACCACAGTATTTGTGATGTACTAAAAGTACTTGACCAATGACCATTTATACCAACAAAAAAATTATTTGTTTCCTTCTAACCTCCCATAGGGGTGAGTTGTGGTATCTCTTAACTCATACATGAGTATGTCCTTATTTATATTTTTCATCATCTCTTGACACATTCACTTTCAAGAATGTTATTATCACAAGGCACATTCTCTTCAAGGAATTGACTATAATCATATACACATACTTCATAATTATTATTATTATTATTATTATTATTATTATTATTATTATTATTATTATTATTATTATTATTCATTAGAAGTTCATTGTCATGCTTTGAAATTTATCATATTCATATGACATACACATACCTCAACATCACTTTCGAAAGTCAAGTGTATCACCACTTTTTCATCCTTTTCTTTGATGGAAGATTTATAAGCTTATCAAACTATTAGGTATCATAACAAACATGTTTCTTATGACCTTTCATACCATTTTGATGACAAAAATTATCTTCACTCTTTAGAAGACCATTTTGAGAACTCATAATGTTCTTTCTTTTATAATTATCACAATGATGACTATTATAATTTTTCCCCTTCAGGTCCATATTCATATGTTTAATCATAAAATTATCTTATCATATTTCAAACTTTTAATATATTGCTATCACATTTGCTTCAAAGAATGAAGCATATTCAATGGGACAAGCTTCACATTTTTTGTTTTATCAAGAGCATATCGATTTACTCAGTCATCATTATATCATCAATATATTGCATTGAGACTTTAACCCAATGTCTTATCCATAAAAAGGTGTGTTGGGCCAAAATATGATGGGACTTGAACCTAAAATCTTATCATCATGGTGCATCGAATTTTTTAATTGATGTCTTACCTTTTTGGTGCGATAAAATTTGAATCCACCGTCTTATCTCAATAAATGATAATATATGTAGTCCAAAATAAAATTCATCCTTGAGCCTTTAACAAATTGTTACTTTGCTATTGATAGCACAAATAAATTTAGTCATAATAACACTTCCAAAGATCATATATAAACTTATTACCTTTTAGAGTTGGTCCTCGCAAGTAGCTCTGAGTATCTTTTTTCAACTTGAATGTTTTTATTAATAATTCACTTATTGGAACACAAACAAATTCATCCCAACAATTAATTTCACTAATTGCTAAATAAATAAAAAATCTTAAATTGCAATTCAAATTGTTACTTTGCTATTGATAGCACAAATAAATTTAGTCATACTAACACTTCAAAAGATCATATATAAACTTATTACCTTTTAGAGTTGGTCCTTGCAAAAAGCTCTGAGTATCTTTTTTCAACTTGAATGTTGTTATTAATAATTCACTTATTGGAACGCAAACAAATTCATTCCAACAATTAATTTCACTAATTACTAAATAAAAAAAAATTATTTCTTAAATTTCAATTCAAAGATAAAACAACTAGAGGTAAAATACTAATCATCACAATAAATAAAATGATATCTCAAGTTAAATTCAACTTATGAGAATAATTATTTGGTCAACCATATATATTTTATCTTATTTTATGATTCAAGATATATCCAACCTCATTTGGAATAGTAAAGATTATTACTTAAAATTTGACATAATAATTTATAATAATAGAATCCTTCTAACTTTTCAAGATTAGAAATCATTCAAATGCATATTTCTAAGGGAAAGAAAACTCATATGCTAATCCTTTCTGAAACATAGTGACAAATGAAATGAAATCTTTCTAAGGTATTGAACTATTTTTGAATTAGTGAATTCATGCCTTCATGTTAGAAAGGGATTTTAAACATGTGTAGATGAATATTTTATAATGACAATACATATATATATTCTCATATTTGCACATAACATGTCAATAATCTCACTTTTTTTTTGTAGATTAATTAAAGTGGAAACCAAAGATCAAACAATAAAATAATTTTATTATTATTTCTATTATTAATTTTGTTTAGTTGAGACAAAATAAAGCATAAAGAGGAAATATATCTTTAAAGAGAGTGAAAGTAAATCACAAATTTGAAAGTGAATAAGTCATAGCTATTGCTGACTAAAAAGTTTATTTCAGTTAATTATATCTATTAAAATTCACCGAAATCAAAGTTCATATCATACAAAGATTTATTTACACTAAGATATAACAACTACACCGATAGTAATACAAATATAAACATCGTTTGCATAGTACTAATACGTTCCAAACAACTTTTTAAGAACTCTTGTTATCAAATAAATGTTAGATTCAAAAAAGAGATATGGGAAGGTAATATTGTGACATAAAATTTGCTCATAATTAAATGATTGGTAAAATACATAACCGATACTTACCATACTGAAAGATCTCTCCAATTTCACTACTCATCTCATGTATATTTTGAGATAGGTTAGAGACTCGTGCTGATAACGTGTTATAAAATGAAGATAATTAATTGAAATTAAGAAGAGTAGAGATAGAGAGAGACAGTAATAGTAGTAGTAACTTTCCTTTATTATTGAATGATTTTTTCTTCTTATTATTGTATCATATCATATATATATATATATATATATATAGGTTATAAAACTTAGGCACAAAGTAACTTGGCCACAAAGTTACTTGGCCACAAAGTTTACTTGGACACAAAGTATTTTACTTGGACACAAAGTATATTGTGTGGACATCCATTTTACAAATTATCATACTTTAAACAAAAAAACACTTTATATTTTTCTTCAATAACATGTAGGGAAAGTTCTAGAATAATATGCAAACATGGAATAAACTAATTATCACCACACATGGCACAAGTATCAATCAAGATAGATCAATTCCACTTCTAAGAGAGACAGAGTCATAACAAACTACAAATTAAAATAAGCTATATACAAAGTCACAACCATGAGTTTGGTGTCAAAGATTTTGGAACTTCACAAGCAATCAAGCATTCACAAGAAAATACTATTAAAAATTAGGCCCAAATAGCAAGTATCAAACAAGTCAAAAGGGTCTTTTCTTTTCTCACAAAAAAAAAAACTACTCCTTAAAAAAATTAATGATACTCGATTAAAAGGGACTATCCTCGGGAAAAGAACTGAAAACAAATGTTGAGGAGCTCATCATTATAAAAAGACTCAATAAAATAGTAAAAACTAGGAATTCGTCCCCCCACCCCACACTTAAAACATGACACTATCTCACTACAACAATTCCATACATAAGGTAAGAGTGAAAGAAAGAACTTTTTTTACATGAAAAAAAAAAAAGATAAAGGATGAGCTAAGTGTGCTTCTACAAAAAAATAAAAAGTTTTTTTAAAAAATAATTATGAAAAAAATATTTGTGCCAGGTCCGTGATTTGGCCTGGATACAAACTTTACTGTTCGATTTTTTTTATTTTTCACTTTATTTTAATTTTAAAAAATCAATATTAAACAACTCAAAAGCACACTTCATCCTAACCAACATAAGTGGAAGAATCCCCACCACACACTTGACAAGATGCTCTATCCCCAAAACATCAACTAAAATTTAAAACAAGGGTTATGAAATCTCTCTGAGGCCTCTAGGCCTGGCTAGTAGCATGTTCTTTCAATTTTCATCCAGGGTCGTACATGATGAGTCCAAGATTTAGACTCATTTAGGGCTTATTTATAGTGTTTTAGTTTCCTTAAATGCTTGTTTTGTGCCAATAACTAATGTAAAATCCTTGATTTCCAGTTATATGGATTGAGGAACGAAGCATGGACACTAATATGCAAAAAAGAACAAAGTAGGCTGAAAGAACGAAGAGAAGGCATGGTGATCGATGAGTCCCTTTAGCGAGTCGCCTAATAACCTCTTGACCGCCTAAAGTTCCAGTGTGCCAAGCCCTTGGTGAGAGAAAGAACTAGTCGACATGTCATCGAGTGGTTCAGCAATGCAGTGTTAGATCGCCCAAAGTTACAAAACTTGAGGATGTTGAAGGCCAAGGCGAAAAGGCGATGAAATGGACCAAAGGGCAGATAGTCGAGTGGATCGGCGATCTCGACTTACTACGCCGAATGGTCCTTCTCAACATATTCTTGGCGACTATAAATACATTTTTGAATATTTAGTTTAGTATCTTTTGCCTATCAGTTTTCATAATATAGAACTTTTTGAAGTTTTGGAGTTTAGAACTCTGAGTATTGAGACAATATTTTTCCTTAGCTTTGAAGAATTGAAGTTTTCCATTTTTGAGAAATTGGAAGTGGGTCTTTGAGATTCTTCAATTTGGACCTTTGTAAAGACGAAATTAATCTTACCCAGTTGATGGAAACACAATTTGGTAACGATTTCTATCTTTTATAATGTCTAGCTAAAACCCCAATTCTTGGGGTGTGATTATGTGATTATGGGATGATTTAGTTGATGGGTATTGCTAATTGTTAGTCTAAATGTTGTTTAAAAGTGATTTCAATCAGTAATTGTGGTTTAATTTCAAAGGTTGTAGTTGCAAATGCAATTCTACCTTCGTGTTTTTGGCTTGCTCGAGAGAGAGGTTTTAAAACCAAGATTATTGAATTGATGGTCTGTGGATATTGGGTTGTTATGGGTTCAGCTCGAGAGAGTGAATCCTAAATCATTTTCCACACATTCAACTCGAGAGAGCGAATGGACTAAGGCGTAGGCTATTCTTATTTGCTTGCTTGTTGGGGTTCGAGAGAAATCGACTTGATTCCCGATAAATTTTTTGAGAGAAAGTTTATCCCCACTAAAGTCTAGCCTATTCACTGAGTTACAACTAGTTACTAACAACTACAATCACCCATTTGTCTACATTAGTCCATAATCGAATCACATCCCAAGAACCTGTCTCAATATTGTTATTTTTGTATTATTTGTTGTTATTGTAGTTGATAATTTGAAACCAAACCCCCCTGTTATTTGACATTCGTGTCAACCCCTGATTGAATTATATTTTTACTCTATAATGTCTATTCCTATGGCTGATTTAGTATCTCACTGAAGGAAGCGTGAAAGTAAGCAAGCAAAGGCTCAACCCAAAATCAATAGTCCACAAGAAATAGAAAGGAGAAAGCCCATCTCTTTCCAGTAGTATGTAGCTTTACTTCCTTGAACTTCTATGGATGGCTTAGTTAGCGCGGTTGAGTGACGCTTGTTGAATACCTCTCTACGGTCTGTTCCATGGAATGCTCTAGTTTGTATCTAACTAGTGGTGGAAAGAGAATGAGAAAGAGAGTCATGAAAGAGAATTCAAACATATTCATGCTTTTCGATTGATTCTCAAACACGTACCACTCCCTATGGGATTCAACCCCAACTCATTTAGTTGGGTTATATTTCTGACTAACGATCGTTGACACTTAGAATTAAATGAAGTGTCTTGATATGTGAAATCAAAATGGTGTCATTGATAGGGAGTGGTGTTGTCTGAGAATTTATTGTTAAGTTGAACTTTGTTCTTGTTAGTTATAGTTGAATCTACTTATTTTTAGTTTTGATTTGTGTGCTGTTGTTTTGAACAGGAAGTATGAGTATGAAAGGAAGCAACGGTAGCCAAGTAAGCCACCAAGATGACATCGAAAACCTCAACGATTTCAATGAGCCTAATGCTAATGACCCTCATCTTATAGGAGGAATTGGTGTCATTTGCTTGCCTCCAGCTGAAGGGAACGTTGTGTTCCATATCACAAGTACCATGTTGCAACTCTTGCAATTGAAGGAGTTGCTTGGTGGTTTGGCTCATGAGGATCCCCATAAGCATATTAGAAATTTTGTTAATGTTTGCGGGTCGTTCTCCTTCAAGAACATATCCCAAGAGTCGGTCCAGTTGAGGTTGTTCCCGTTTTCTTAAATGGGACAAGCATGTAAGTGGTTGACTGAATTGCCACAAGAATCAATCATTTCATGGGAAGAGCTTGTCACCGCATTTCAACTGTTATTTTTCCCTCATTCGAAGATGATGACTCTTCGGGATAGCATCCAAAGCTTCAAAAATTTGAAGGGTGAGCCAATTCATGAGACTTGTCTACGATTCAAGAAGTTGGTGTTGCAATGCCCAACTCATGGATTTCCTGACAACGTGTTGCTGCAGTATTTCTACCGAAGCCTTGACTCGGTAAACAAGGGCATTGTTGACCAACTTTCTCCCGGAGGTTTGATACAAAAACCTTATATGATAGCAGCCCAACTTTTGGATGGTATGATCACAATTGATCGGGCTTGGTACCTTCCCGTGAAGATCAGGCTTCCTCGCTCACTTTCAAATTGGACAAGGAGCAACTTGAGAAAGACCATGAGAGGGACCAAAACATGGCCAAGATCATGACCACTACAAAAAAATCAACAGGTCTCCCCGCTCACTTTCAAATTAACCAAGGAGCAGCTTGAGAAAGACCATGAGAGGGACCAAAACATGGCTAAGATCATGACCACTACAAAAAAATCAGCATTTAGCGATAGACAAAATCCGTCGCTAATCGATGATATTCCGTCGCTATATCGGATTAATGACAGATTAGCGATGAATTGTCTGTTGTTACTATTTCGCTCGTTAATAATCTCTTAGTGACGAAAAAATGAGTTTCGTTGCAAGTTTAGCGACGTCTTAGAGATGAACAATATTTGTTGCCACATATTAGTGACGGATTAATCCGTCGTTATACTTATATAATTCATTGCAAATTTCATAATTTATTTCTTCACTTTGGATAACTTCGCGATGGAGTGTCGGTCACTAATCTGTCACAAAATATTCTGCACATTTTCCACTTAAAAGTTCATTGCTATTCCTTCGCCAATATTTTTTTATAGAAATGACCAGATCATCATTAAAGTTGTTGCTAAAAAATTTCTTTTAAAATAATTTAATTTCTTTATTTTAAATCTACACTACCGAAATAAATTAAATGACAATTATTAAATACCCCTATAATAACCAACATTCACATGAAATAATATTTAGATTGTTCAAATGTACATAGCAAAATTCAAATCATATATTTTTAGTGCAAAACATCAAAAGCAATGTATCAACTATTCTTAAAAGCAGCTACATTCATAAACTATTGTTACTGCACAATTTGTAATTTCCAAAACAATAGACAATATCAAAAGTTAAAGCTGTGGGGGACTATGGGATAGCATCGTCATCACTTGAAACTAAGGGATCAACTTCATTAGTAGTAGCAGGAGGAGGCACTATGGGGGTCAAAGGTGACGGATTGTCAACGGGAGTAATCATTTCTTGTACCCACTCCATAATAACAAGAAGAAAATGATTAGTAAGTGTAGGAAGCATTTCCTTTACAAATTCATCCATATTTGTTGTTGATACTAATTGAGAAACTGAAGGCCGTACAAATAATGAGGCACAAAGCTTATGCTTGTAGTAATTTTTCGCTTCAGATCCAAGACCGTATATTCTTCTCTTCTTTTTTTTGCCCGCAGCTTGGTAATATGCTTCAGATTGATCAATATCAGATTGAGATGCCATTTTTTCTTGTAAGATATCTTCATATGTTTCTTGTAATAAATATAGGTAAAAAGAGGGCATTAAAGATTAGGAAAACAATTATATTGGTTAACTATGTAAGTTTCTAAAGAATAGGAAACCACACACTTTACATTTGTAAGAGGGTCATGTCTAACCCAAGACAACCTATGCAAAAGAACTCACACTAGTGCTATTTGTGTCAGCAAAACTCAGCAAGTATCAACCATGTCCTTCTACACTGCAGTTACTACTGAAGCTTGGAACTTCTTCCTTACAACTTTTGGATTGAAATGGGTCATGCCTCAGACAGTGAAGCAAGCCTATGAAAGTTGGTATTTTTGGAGAGTTGATAAAATCATCAAAAAGATTTGGGGAATGGTCCCAACAGTCATCTTTTGGTATTTATGGACAGAAAGCAACACCAGATGCTTTGCTAGCACAAAACCTCAAGTCTAACTGTTTAGCTAATTTGTTTAGCTGGAATGCCCTACCCTTGTAATTAATGCAGATACTTTTGTGGATTTTATATGCTCCTTATCACTAAGCTAAGATTTTTTTGTAATGAATTAAGCAAAGGTGCAAGTCATCTAGGCTTACCATCTAACAAGTACTACTTTACCATCTAAGATTTTTAAAGTAAATAAACAAGGAAAACCATTACTTGGAAATGCAGAAAATACATAACCTTTTAAGCTGATTGTAGTACATTTAACTTGAAGATACTTACAACTTACAGTCAATGAATTGATTACTTACAGTTGTGATTTGTTTCATTATCAAAGATAGTGAACTTTAACATCAACACACAAATAGATCCTTAGTCAATCACTTGCCACTTAACCTTCCAGTACATATATAGCATGTTAAATGACCCTCACTCTTTAACCAAGTTGCATATTAAGCTAACTAAGTTGCATATTAAGCTTGATAGTTATAGAGTTAGGTGAGAACTGAGAACTCTACTCTGTCCAGATAGTCAAGAATACATGCTACAACTATATATTAGTCTCCAACAAACACATAAGGAGACAAGTAACAAAGTAGATATAGACACCAAACAAGGCAACAAGGAAGGGCGACAAACACATAACTAGGACAGTAGCTTTGATTCCACTTCTTTAGACATCAAAACAACAAAAAACAGGTATGCCACATCAAACCAACACATCTTCAAGTACTAGAAATAACATCTAATTGTCTTCTTGTATTTTCAGTTAAAATCCCCTTCTAATGAGAATTGACATGTATATTTTTAGATCGGTTTCAAAGTTTTGAACTTACATGGACAATTCGAGAACGCTCATCAACAAAAGACTTTCCATTATGACCATGCGTATGTACGTGCAAATGTAACTCGGCTTGTGTTGGATCCCTACCCTTTTTAATAGCCTGTATAGAAGATAAATCACTTTTAGATACAATCATATCTATTCTGTTATGTGTATTTAAAATACAAGTGTTTATATCAGAAAACATGATGTTACTAATATAATTTGTGAAATATATACTTACAAGTCTCTTGCGATATTCTCCAATTGAAATAGAGCCACCCGAGTGAGTCCCAGCAGCAACTTCACAGCCACCATAACGATTCTTTGAATTTGTTTCTGACTTTTTAATAGAATCATCAGTTCCCCAAAGTTGCATCCATTTTTCCCACACATGCTTAGGTATAAAACCTGGCCTAATTCCTCCCCCTTTTATTTTAGAAATGAAATTCTGGTATTTTATTATTGCCTTAGCCAACCAGTGTCTCTTCACTTCACTTTCACTAATGGAAACATCCCAATAAAAAATTTTCTAAAATAAATTTTAAAAGTAATACATTAATATCCTATATATAAATGTGAATATACTTTCCAAATTCACTTATGATGAAAAGTCGTACCTTGAATTCTCCAAAATAACCATCTTTTACATCATTTGAAACACTTCTCCAATTGATTCCATTGGGATCAACTTCACTTCTAAAAGACTTGGTTATGAAACTAGAGCATGTTACAGAAGGTTTCAACCTGTGTAAATCAAAAGTAATATTAGTATCTGACATTATATATGTAAGTTCTAACAAAAAGAATACTCAGATTATATTAGGCTACCGAATTTCCAGATCCATCAATTGTTCACTATATTAGTTGAATTGAAACAATCTAACAATACTCGACATGTCTACATGACAAAAAATTATGAGGATATAAGCAAAAAGTGGACTAACCCTGCAGAAGTTAGAAAAATATGGGTCCGTGTGTGGCTACTACTAAATCATCTTCAGCAATTGTGTTTCAATGACCTGTTGGGTTGCTTTGAGTGGATATATCACCTTCAGCAATTGGGTTGCCATGACATGTTGGGATGCTTAGAGTAGACAGATCCTGAGCTATTGGATTACTCTGATTTTGTGTAACTGGAGGTGTCTCAGATATGGATGCGTCAATGATTGGGGTACCACCTTGGTTAGGAGAAAATATAGTGGGGTCTCAGATGAGTTTCATTGAAGTGCTTCCAAGCCTCAGAATCTGATGGATGACGCTTTACACCATCCTCTTTTGTATGCTCATGATGCCATCTCATGGTGGCAACTGTAGCATGGGATGCATATAATCTTTGCAATCTATGTATCAAAGGAAAATAATACATTTTCTCATGGCCACAGAATGTACAAGATGTAAGGTGTTCATCATCGCCCCAATATAACATACATCCTGATTCACACCAATCAATCTTTTCAACCGGCAAACTCGAGCTACACACTAGCTTCTTGGTCTGATAATAACTATCAAGAACTATGTTATCTTCAGGTAAAGTCTCTTTCAACAATTGCATCATTTGGTTATAACCTCTCTGTGAAATACTATTCTCCATTTTAATATTTAATATCCGAGAGGCAACTGCAAGTTGAGAGAAAGAAGCACCGGGATATAATTTTTTATCTGTTGTTGATGTGAGGCTAAAAATACATACTTTTAATTATTATTTCCTCACATTTATTATTTATATTTATTTTTTTTAGCATAAATTTTATGTATTGTGCTAAATAGTATATTTTATTTGTAGGATTAAATTGGTGGAAAAACGAAGAAGTTTGGAGCTAAAATGAATTAAAAATGGAAAATTGAAGAAGGAAATCAAGCAGACAGCTTAATGGATTAAATTTATTAAAATAATAATATATTGCTATATATGGTGCAAAGTTTAACGCCAATTCAATTTGAATTAGGCTTACTGCTGCCACGTGTCAGCTGATCAGTGCCTCTCTGCCGCCAACAATTTGGAGAAATCACGCATGCGTACAGTGCAAATCAAATTTAATTGGGTTTTGTTTTTCTAATTTGTCTTGAACTTAATTATTTTATTTAGGGTTTTTATGTCTATAAGTAGGGCATGAAAAAGTATTCTTGAAAAAAGAAAAAAACAGTGAAGAACCAAGAAACAAGACAATATAAATTTTCTTCTAGCTTAGGAACTTTGGAAGTGCCGTCGTGAAGGCCGAAGAATTGTGATTTATTCTTTCTTCTCCTTTATTATTTATTTGTATTCGTAATTAATTAAAGATAGTTTAGCTATTGTTCTTAAATTTTTATGATTAACACAAGCATATTTATTTTAATAAATTTTGATTGTGTTTTTGAGATAATGAGTAGCTAAATTTCATAACTAGGGTTGTGGGAACCATGAGCGATTAACAAAGTAGGAATAATAAATAAGCAATTCTTGAATAGTGTTTTGCATGCATTGATAATTCTTTCATTTAAAAGTCTTTTTAACAGTGCACAACGTTAGAACTCGCCTTGTTGCTACTTGCCGAACCAAAGAAGTAATCAACAAGAAAAGAATTATCAACATAGATGTAGTGTGATACTATCTAATAGTCTAGTGTCGATTGATGCGAAGTAATAACTAAGCCAAACATCGATGTGATGTCTAATATGAGGTAAAGGTAAGAGTTAGTAAATTATACACACGTAGCCAGACTAAGGTGCGGGGTGAAATTCTCTATTTGCTGGACCAAGGATTTAGTAATACATAACTTACCACTGGTGCATGTGATACACTAGGATAGGATTACTATTATTAGGATTATCGCGATATGATCTTATGGGGAACACATTCCTAGTTATTTCTAATAATCTGAATATAAATAAATACTTAGTTTAAAGTTATTTTTATTCTTTTTTATTTCAATTTGAGTCCCCCCCCCCCCCTCTTTTATATAACGACTATTGAGTTAAATATTTGCTATTGACAATATTCTTTCATATTTTGTGTGGGATCAACCCTGACTCATAGTTGGGTAAATATATTGCATACAACCGTTTATATTTCTTTTTAAGAAGTATATTTGGAAGTTATCAAGAATGACGCCGCTGCCGGGGAATGTGGCTTAGAAATTATCTTTAGTATTTATTTTGACTTGTAGTCCATTTTTGTTTCTTAGGATTAGTTTTAAATTTTTTTATTTTTTTTATTTTCTATTATTATCATATTTCTTTTACTCTTCTTGAGATGTCATATGAAAAAGTATGTAGTGATAAGTGTTCTTGCAATTCTTGCACTTTTGATATTATGGATTCTTATAGGTTAAGTTTTTCTCAACAAGATAAGTTGTATATGGACATGAAAGATTTGTTAATACTTTGCTATAAATCAATATGTAAGCGCAGTTGTGAAGATAAATTTGAATTTGATCTCTATTTTTTAGGTTGTGTGTTGAGTGCAAAGATTAAATCATATGACACCCAAAAATTTAATATGTGTGAGGAAGAAAAAATACTTATAAGGCAACTTGAAGAGCTAAAAGTTGGGGGCCAATTGCTTGATCATACTGTTATTGATGTCGTCATTGTTGAGAAGAGTGCACTAGAGTTATGTAATGGAGTAGATAATATTATTTTTAAAAACTCTAGTATGTGTACACATGAGGGTGTAAAAAATAATACAATTCATAAGTTAGGGCGCATTGGACCTCATTCCAATCATTTATGTTTAGATGATAAGAAATTAATTGAGCCATATGTGCCTATAAAAGAGTGTATGGAGGAGGAACAATGTGTCTATATTCTTGAATTTATTGTTCCAACATCGAAGAATTACATTCCCCACTTAGGATCCAAGAAGTGCATAATGCGATATCTATTGCTTGGGACCTTTATTTTTATACCACCACCCCTTGAGTGTAATAGAAAAATTGATGTGAAATTAGGGGTGCAATTCATATCTTCAAAGTGGAAGGAAAAATAGTAAAATTGATGGTGTTGTGCCGCGACATTAAATTAAGCGCTTATTGGGAGGCAACCCAATTAGTAGTGTAACTTCTTATGTTATTTTATTTTTATTTTATTAGTAACACTTTATTTTTTCTTGTTTTTGCATATTAAAAAAAATGAAGGAAAGGAGCATGTTTGAGCTTAAGTGTGAGGTGACGACCCTTGATGCAAAGAGAAAAAAAAAAACATGTTGTTAGCTAGGCCATAGAGGGCCCAAGGGAGTATTTCTCACCCTTCCTCTTCTTCTCTTTTCTATAAATTGCTTTGGGGACAAAGCATGATTTTAAGTGTGGGGTGGAGGAATGATTCCTAGTTTTTACTGTTTTATTGAGTCTTTTCTTTTTTTAGGATGGGTTCCTTGGCTTTTGTTTTCGGTTCTTTTCCTGAGGATAGTCCCTTTGAACCAAGTGTCTTTTATTTTTTTAGGAATAAATTTTATTTTTATTTTATTTTTTATTTTTTTGGAGAGAAAAGAAAAGACCCTTTTGAGTTATGTGATACTTACTATTTGGGCCTAATTTTTGAATAGTACTTTCTTGTGAATGCTTGATTTCTAGTGAAATTGCAAACTTTTTGACATCTAGGTTCATGGTTTGTGACTTTGTATATAGCTTATTTTATTTTGTAGTTTGTTATGATCCTGTCTCTCTTAGAAGTGAAATTGATCCATCTTGATTGATACTTGTGCCATGTGTGGTGAGATTTTGTTTATTCCATGTTTTGCATCTTAGTCTAGAACTTGTCATGCATGTTATTGAAGCGAAATACAAAGTGTTGCTTTGTTTAGGAGATGATAATAGGCTTTCTTTGATTTGTCTAGTGATTTTAGCCTTTTCAGATATTTTATCATTAGTTAGCCATTTTGAGTTTGTAGCCTTTTGTTGGTAGCCATAATTTGCCCTTGACTATTTTTTTTGAATACCTAGTTTTTGCACCTTGCTTCCTTGAGCATTATAGCATAGACTTATTCTAATTACCAATTCTGATAAAAAGGGATGGTTGATTGAAAAGGTAATCAATGATAGCTACAAAGTGCTTCAAAGCCCTCCTTGAAAAATTGTGACATAAAAAAAAAGCTATCTTGATGATGGCCCTAGTCCTTCCAAGGACATCGTGCACCTTAACGCATGTAAAATACGTAAGTTGAGGGTGGCTATTATGAAGGAAAACTTAAAAAAATGATTGAAACATTTTTGAGATGATGAGAATTACTTGTGAAATAATTGTTGAAGAGAGGGTTGAAAATAAAGAGAAGAAAATAATGGGTGATGAAGTCTAAAATTGCAAAGTGCTTAAGGAAGTGTAAGTCACTATTATATAGTTTTCCTACCCCTCCCCTAGCCTACATTACAACCCGTTAAAGTCCTATTTGATTCTATTCAAGCATGCTTAATTAGTGGAGATGTACATAATGGGCAAGCCTATGGTTCTTTGTGCATACATGTGAATTTTATTTGTGAGTGTGAGAGTTGTTCTTGATACGAAGTCCTTAATTTAGATTCAATCTTTTGAATTGAGTGTGTGGATTATTTTTTCTTGTGGGGCCACTTGTTTCATGATAGATAGGTGATTTTATTAGTTTTCTTTGATGAGAGTAGGTGAACAAGCTTAAATTTGATGAGTTCAAAGTCCTTTTTTGAGGTTAGGAGGTGAAAGGTTTGTTGTTTATTTGGTTGTCTTGCATAATGATTGAGAAGTCTACTTGATGTTTTGAAATTGGTATATGGCCTAATTGATTGTATTAACAAAAGTGATGACATTGCTAGTATGATCTTTTTTGGGATGAGTTTTAATGTTTGCTCGAGGACGAACAAAAGTTTAAGTGTGGGGTGTTGCTGTGAGGCTAAAAATACATATATTTAATCATTATTTCCTCATATTTATTATTTATATTTGTCTTTTTTGAGCATAAATTTTATGTATTGTGCTAAATAGTATATTTTATTTGTAGGATTAAATTGGTGAGAAAACAAAGAAGTTTGGAGCTAAAACGAATTTAAAATGAAAGATTGAAGAAGGAAATCAAGCAGACAGCTTAATGGATTAAATTTATTAAAATAATAATATATTCCTATATAGTGCAAAGTTGAATGCCAATTCAATTTGAATTAAGCATACTGCTACCACCT
This sequence comes from Solanum commersonii, assembly GCA_029007595.1. Lineage (NCBI taxonomy): Eukaryota > Viridiplantae > Streptophyta > Magnoliopsida > Solanales > Solanaceae > Solanum > Solanum commersonii. The sequence continues at coordinate 2,417,038 of JAJTWQ010000092.1, read as the reverse complement.
GTCAGCTGACCGGCGCCTCTCTGCCCCCAACAATTTGGAGAAATCACGCGTGCGTACAGTCTAAATCCAATTTAATTGGGTTTTGTTTTCCTAATTTGTCTTGAACTTAATTATTTTATTTAGGGTTTTTATGTCTATAAATAGGGCATGAAAAAGTATTCTTGAAAAAAGTAGAAAACAGCGAAGAACCAAGAAACAAGACACAATATAAATTTTCTTCTAGCTTAGAAACTTTGGAAGTGCCGTCGTGAAGGCCGGAGAATTGTGGTTTATTCTTTCTTCTCCTTTATTATTTATTTGTATTCGTAATTAATTAAAGATAGTTTAGCTATTGTTCTTAAATTCTTATGATCAACACAAGCATATTTATTTTAATAAATTTTGATTGTGTTTTTGAGATAATAAGTAGCTAAATTTCATAACTAGGGTTGTGGGAACCATGAGCGATTAACAAATTATGAATAATAAATAAACAATTCTTGAATAGTGTTTTGCATGCATTGATAATTCTTTCATTTAAAAGTCTTTTTAACGGTACGCAACGTTAGAACTCACCTTGTTGCTACTTGTCGGACCAAAGAGGTAATCAACAAGAAAAGAATTATCAACAGAGATTTAGTGTGATACTATCTAATAGTCTAGTGTTGATTGGTGCGAAGTAACAACTAAGCCAAACATCGATGTGATGTCTAATATGAGGTAAAGGTAAGGGTTAGTTGGGTAAATATATTGCATACGACCGTTTATATTTCTTTTCAAGAAGTATATTTGGACGTTATCAGTTCCTTGTAGGAAATCATATATTTTTGAGACTCGGGATTAGGATCTTCCTCCATTAAAGGTTCACAAGGATTAGATGACTCAGGTTCAATATTGTTGAAAGATTGCCAACTTGATCCCTAGAGAAAGTTGGGACCAGAAGCATCTAAAACCATTTGCCGGTATGGGTTATCATATCCTAATTCAGGTTGAGCACTACCATGGAAATCTTGACCCGAAGAAATCTCATTGGCTTTTCCCCCTTGATGCTTCCAAACAAAATAGTTATCAACAAATCCAGACTTATAAAGGTGATGTTTAACAATTTCAACTTCCATGTATCTAAAGTAGTGACACTTTTTACATGGACATCTAACTTTGTCACCACTCATGCGATTCATTTGAGAACATGCATATTGGATAAATTTATCCACGCCATCTATGAAACTAGAGTTTATAACCCTTGATCATCCAACCTCTCATATATCCAACTATGCTCTATATTATTCATGTTCCTATTCATGTTTAAATAAACGAAGCAGTTAGTAACAAATACAAGTTGATTGAGGACTACTTCCAATAACAAGCACATTTTTTTAGAACATGCATACTGGAAAGTCACTGATTCTCATTTATATTCAAAATTTGGTCAAAACATACAGATTGGCATAACAAAATCAGTTGTTGAAATTGCTCACTAGGAAAGCTGAAAAAAGAAGAATATTAGACAGTCGCAAAAACATCCCCACCAAAATTAGTTCTCATTGGGATTTATAAAAAGTAATTCAAGAATCTAAGAAATGAAGAGAAGCACATCAAGGATAGGTATGAACACAATTAAATTTTCAATAGGATGAACTCACCAACCCCATGGCGGAATGAAATTTCAGCATTAACACTGAAGAACAAACACAATTTAAGCGAGAGAGAGACAGACAACAGTGGGTAGAATCAATGGCTCACGCATCAGCCAAAGGAGAATATCAGCTCAGCTATTAAAGATCAGACATTGGAATGACTGCAGATACATACAAAACCCTTGGTATCATCTACCAAATGTTTTGTTCACTATATTCAGATGTTTCAGAGTGTATTATTTTGATCCCAATTTGTTTCCTTTTCCTATTAGGCTGGCCACTTCTGGGCCAGTACTTTTGATATTTTTATTATATCATGTTGAACCTATCTTCATGATATAAAATGGCCTTTTTAGGCCACAAAAAATATTTTTAAAAAAAACAAATGACAACAATCTTCTTCCTAATTACAATAAGTAAAGTAAATACCTTGAGAGCATATCTTTAGCTAAATCAAGGGAAAAAATAAAGAGCAAGGCTTACTTCGAGTGAATGACAACCAGATACTACGTATAATGTTATAGCAGTAGATACCTGCAACATTTAAACATCGATGTCTTAGTTATTAACAAGAACATGAAACAAGAACAACAGAACAAATAACAACTAAACACTTAATATGAATCAGTTGTTGTCTTGAGTTGCATATTCAAACTGTTATTCTACATGATCCTCTCTGCTTGTTCAATTGGTTGATCATATAATTATGTCTAATTTTTTTCAAAATCGCAGTCATGCTTACTTAAAATTGCTTCTTTGTTTTCATGTCATATGCTTGCATCTTATCCGCCCAAATGCAAGAGACTGTTTTCCTAGATTCTCAGCTAAACAATATTAGAATACCAATTACAAAATAAAAAAGAGGTCATATATCATACAAGTCAAAAGGTCCTTAAATCCTAAAACCAAAATCACCGCAAAAGTAGCTTCTAAGCTAGATTCAATATTACAGTAACATTATTTATCAGAAAAATGTACTAAACACAATTCTTGTCAAGTTCCTAACTCTATTGATAGAACTCATTTGCAATCTAATGCAAATGAGCATAGTAGTATTGTTGCAATTCATGTGAAGCAGAGCACACATCAGGAACCCAAAAGGAATAATGAAGAAATTATTCACAATAAACAACAGGAAAGCAATTTCAACAATCCCCTGCACAATGACAGAGATATGTATGTCACTCAATCTTATTTCCAAAAGTTTTGAATAACTTTAAGAAATGCACCCCCTCATCCAAAAAATAGAAATGTCCTGCAAAATCCCAACCCTCCCAATGACCACATTCAACCTCCCCAAACCACCAAACCAACTCCCAAAAAGAGCAAAAACTAGCTCTTGCACCCTTTACTGTTATTCAATCTTTTGCAGCAAAATTTTCTTATTGTAAATGGAAAACTACAAGCAACTATTAGGTATGGGAGGGGGAGAAAGAGATATACCTTTAAGCGGAGAGAGTAAAGCGATAGTTAGAAGTCATAAACAATGACAGCTAGCTACAATAAGAAAATAAAATTAAGCAAATCAGTGTGCAATTTACTTTCACAAAAGCAAATAAAAGTAAATCACTGTAATGCTTGAACCCTAATCCCAATTTTACAGAAAATCTTACTTCGAAAAAACCCTATTTTTAGAATACCCAAACTACTAAAATCACTACTTTCAGAACACCTCAAACTTACTTCGAGCTAAAGAAAATGGAAAGAGTTGAAAGTTATAAAACCCTATTTTCAGAATATCGACACTGATAAAACCTCTAATTTCAACACATCTCAATATTACTTCAAACTAAATGAAATGAAAAGAGTTGAGAGCTAAAAACTCTAATTTTCACAAACCCATCAGAGATAGAGAGATGATAGTTTGAGAGCTCACTTTTTAGATCGAAATGGAAGATTGAAGGAGATGATAAGAGTTAGAGAGCTTACTTTGAGATGAAGAGTGAAGGGGATGAGAGTTTCAACCATTCGAGAGCTTACAACGTCATTACTTAGAGAGATGAGAGTTTCTGGTGAAAATGGAAAGTGTAAGGTGAAAATTGAGAGTGAAGTGATTTAGCTTAGACAAAAACATAATTTTGCAACAGCCTTAGTGACGGATTTTAATATCCATTGGTAGCAAAAATTATATTTATTTAAATTTAATTCTACCGATGGATTTTTCCGTCACTATATAAATTAAATTTTATAAAAAATATATTTTTAAGTTTAGTTACATTTTTACGTCACAATTTCCGTCACAAAATATTAATTAAAATGGTCACACTTACTTGGTTGCCAAATTGGTAGCGAAAACTAGGGCACCAAAATTTCATGCTCATTTTTAGCAACCAAACAAATATTTCATCGCCAATCCGTCGCAATATCATAACTCAAAAAAATTATTTGCAATTCTTGCGACAAAGTGTCTATTCTGTTGCGAATCCGTCGTTATATAGTGACGGAATAAAATTCGTCGCTAATATCCATCACTAAACACTATTTTTTTAGTAGTGGATACAACTTGACATTTTGTCTAAAAATGTCATGGGAGCTGGTGCTCGGAGTGACTATTCCGTGGGTGTTGGGTGTGTGAACCCCAAAGAAGCCAAGTTCGAAGCATTGTATAATGTAGAGGTGAATTTCCTAGCCAACCAAAAAGGTGGTTATCGTTCACACTACCCGAGACAGGGTGGTAACCAAGGTTGGAACAGGGATGAAGGCTGGAAAGATCGTGATAAAGAGGGGAGGGATCAAAATCCCAATTGAAGGATGGGAAAAAGGATAGTTATGTGCCTCCCCACAAGCCTCAAAAGCCAAATTATTCAAAAGGTGGTCGGCCGGAGGATATGCTTTCTCGTATCCTCAAAAAGGTTTAGGGGTCAGATAAGATCTTAAAAGAGATGAAGGAAGATGTGTTGACCCTTAGCCAGACGGTTACATCTTATTCTATCTCTATTAAATAGTTGGAGACCCAAATGGGTCATATCTCGTCTCATCTAAACTCAAGACAACAAGGGGGGTCGCCTAGTGACACTATAGTCAACCCCAAGAATGAGGTTTGAGCATGGACTTACGTCGTGCCGTGACGTTAACTAAGGCGATGCTTTGGAGGCAACCCAAGTTTTTTTTTTCTTTTTGTTTTAGAAATAATGGTGTGTTGATTGTGCATCAAAGTGTGGAAGGTGTTTGAAAAGTGCAGATTGGCGAGCTAAAAAGTCCTGTCGGCGACTCACCAAAGAGGTCGGCGAGCCCGACTTGGACCGTTGTTGGACTCAAGACATTTTTGAAATTGGAGTCTATGAAAAACTCGGTGAGCCTAGAGCAGATTGACGAATCGCCGACCAGGTGGGTGGTCACGACTTAGTTCGCCGTTTGGATCCCCACATTAATGTAGGTCCTGTAAAACTCGGCGAGGTAAGTGCCCACTCGACGTGTCGCCGATTAGGTCGGCAAGAAAAACTTATGTCGTCGAATAGGCGAAACTGAACGTTTTTTAAATGCCAAAGGTTTAAACTTTCAAACTCTTTCACTTTCCCTCACTTTTGAACTTCCCAAACTCACACCCGCACAAGATTTTCCTTAATTTTTGCATTTCTATCACTTTTTAGTCATCGGATTTGTGTTCGAAGTCAAATTTCTTTGCTGCCTAGCTTTTCAAAGTTTTAATCGGCATCAAAGGTTGGTTTTCAAAACCCCAAATTTACAATTAGCGATTTGAACTCTTATGCAATTATTTTTCTCTTAGTGATGTGTGTTGGGCCTCTCTGTTCGTAATTGTTCTTGTGTCTAATTATTTTAATTTGAATATCATGCCTATAATACCTAAATCGTTGTTTTCCTGAATTTTTCTTGCTTAAAATTGATTAAAATTGTAGGGTTGTGCTTAAATGTTGTTAGGTCTAGTCAGGTGAAGTCTAAGTAACCCGCATTTGTGCCAAATTGCATATTTTGCCCAATGATGGAACGATTGACATCATTCTTAAGGGCAAAAGTCATCAAATAGCCAAATTTAGCCAAATTGGGAGAAGTATGGGTATCTCGGGGGCATGGGTGCAATGGATCTTAGTTTAATGGTAGGATTACATGTTTTGATTTTGTTTTTGGGGGCTGCGAGGTTGAATTTAGAAATTGTGGTTGATAGTAGGCACGTTCTGCCGTTTAGCGAGCTGGGTCGAGCTCGTCGAACCACTCGGTTCGCCGAAGTCCCCCTTATCGCCTTTAATTTTATGATAAATCTTGAGTTAGGGTCTGTAACTTTTGGCGAGAAGCCTGAGTTCACCGAGTGCACTCGACAACTTACCGAAAGTCATTCTTTATCGCCCTTTTTCGTGCCCCTAATCCCTAAAATGCACTATAACTTTCGGTGGGCTAGTCCTTGCTAGCCAAATGCTATCGATGATTCATCGAAAGGCCCTTCACAGCACTGACATGCCAAATTTTATGGAAAATTTTGAGCCAATCCTTTCGACGAGCCTGATCTAGCTCGCCAAATAGATTTGGTGACTCACCAACTGGTTCAGCGAGTCTGTATGCAACTATTTTTATGCAATCCTACTTGAACTAGTTCTAACTTTCCTCGATGTTTGCAGATATGGCTAGACCTAAAGTTGCTGGTAGGGACATGCCGCCCCACAAGAGGGCCAATAAAATAATAATAAATGAGGATGCACCTGCATCCAAGGCTAAGGATAAGGCTACCAAACTTCCCACAATAGATGGGAAGGGAAAAGGAAAATGAAAGGCACCTGCTTGATCGGAGGCTAGCTCCGACAGTGACGATATCCACGCCACTCACCTTACTACTTCTAAGAGTGAGGGTGAGCACTAGAAGCATCAGGCTGCAACTTCTGAGCTTGAGGATGATGAGCTAGTAACAGCACAGAGGGCATAGCTGCAATCCAAAAGAATGAATGATCTGTCTAGGATCAGGACTCCTCAGGCCACCAATACTCTTCTTCCCACTCTAGGACAAGTTATGGTTCTAGCACCATCAGTACAGGGTCCTCCCCATGGTCTTTGAATAGACTAAAGACTGAGGGGTTGAGGACCATCATAGAGGAGAAGAGATTCTCTACGGATGGGGTGACAGATAGGTACCCTGACATCTGGTGCACCATAAAGGCACACAAGTTCGAGATCTTCACAAAACCCAGGAGTGCCTATATTCCAAATTGGGTCCAAGAATTTTACACCTCTTACAGAGCCCTAGTGCCACAAAGGAAGAAGTTGGCTGCTAAATTCAAGTCGGTTGACTATATGGTTGTCAGATGCAAGAAAGTATTGTGTGATAGTACTACCATAAATGCGGTATTGGAGTGCACATACAACATTGTAGATGCCCACCAGTACAGAATCAAGACTAAGTCCTTGGAGAACATGAAAATCCGATTGGCCCCTCTCGTTTGTGATGGTACTCCGAAGTGGTTGGAAGCAGGGGCTCCAATAGAAAAGAAGAACCTGAATGTAGCTGTGAGATACTAGTTTGGTTTTATTAACAGCACTATCATGCCATCCAAGAATGAGTCTGTCTTATGCCACACAAAGGTAGCTTGTCTTGGCTCGATCATTGCACGAGAGCTCATGAATCTGGGTATGATCGTTGAGTAAAAGATGACCATGAGGGCCAAACAACAACAAACTTCCCTCCCATTTTCAGTACTGATCATCGAGCTGTGCAGAAGAGCTCGGGTTCCTAGAGATGAGAAGAAAGAAGTGGAAGTGACTCCCACATCCTCTACTGATATCCAAAGAATTGAGGTGGAGTACTTGAAAGATGAAGCAGAGAAGAAGAAGGCAGCCCTGGTGGACTTTTCCCCGGTTGTGGATACAAACGCATTACCTGCAGAGGCACCTTTGCCTACTCCGGGCCCTTGGCCTTCAGGTACTTCTAGTGTTGTCCCTTCTCATACTCTCAGTTCCTCTGTTGCTACCTTGCCTCCCAGATTTGGTACTACTGCTGATTTTGTCCAACCTTAGCTCACTTAGGCTACTCTACTCCGGATGGGGCAGCTAGCCCATTCTGCTAATCATCGTGCTACCAGACTTGAGGCTTCCATTTCGAGCATGATTTAGATAGTCCTCATTAATGTTGTGACACCATTGAATGCTACCATCGATGCCCTTGCAACTAGGATAGTGGTGTGTGAGTGTGGCTAAGAGGCCACTAAGGAGATAATAGCTCTAAAGGCTGAGGAGAGATGTGGACCAGCTGAAGTCCACCGACATGTCTATGATTTTTAGGATGGTGGAGATCCCAGATATGCCGGTAGATCCAGATATGTCTTTGTCTACCACCGGAGATAATGTTCAAGCCAACGAGGTAGCTGATCCCGAGTTTAAGGCTGAGACAGATTAGGAGATGTTTGAGGTGGCTGAGGAGGCTTTTTATGAGGGTCTTACGGAGACTAAGGAGGCCATGGTAGATGTAGCTGTGTAGATATCCTTGACAGATACACCTTTGTAAGCCCCTAGTGGATTTACCACTGTTAATGTGACCCCGAGCACTGATGCCCAAGATCAGACTGTTGTGACACCGGGCACTGATGCCTAGATAGATGGAAGTATTTTTTAGACATGATCCCTCATTATCTCCCTCTCTGTCTTCTTTTATAGACTTTTTAGATATTTTCTTGCATTTGAGAACAAAGTGTTTTTGTTTTGTGGTGGGGTGAGGCCTACCTTTTGTGATTATTATTTTGTTCATACATTGGATTTTGTGCTATAAATTGTGTTTTGGCACTGTATTTTGTGGATGATTAAGCTTATGGCTCCTTGTTTTAATTTTGAATGATTTTGGACCCTTCTGAAATTTGGTGCCACTTCTTGATTGTGTTTGAATGTGGTTGTTCTCTTGTAAATTTGAGTATCGATCTTGATCAATACCGATGACTTGAATAGTGCTCATAATCAAACAAAAATGAATGTGCAGCTACGATGAGGCCAAATGAAGTTGCATAGGCAATATGTGAACTTTTTGCATCTCGTTGTGACTAGTCGGTTATCAAATTGAGTGTCTTGTGATGAACATTACACACTAGCAAAAGTGTGGAGTCTTGTTTGACATTGGTGTCAATGTCTTGTGTGATGAGCTTACCGTGAACCATGTGTGATGACACCTAGAATTTACCCCGTTAGTCTGGTTGACTAAGTGATGCAAGCTCTTGAAATGATCTTAGGCAACAATTTTAAAGAGTGAAACAATTTGACATTATACCTTTTTTGTGGCTTACTTTGTGAGTGTGCGAACTTCGCTTGAACACCTTTTGAGCCTTAGCCTTTCCTTGGAAGAAACTTGATGAAATTGTGACCTTTCTTAATTCCTTCACCCATTATCCTCATGATTTGTGGTTTGTTTGCATAACCAACTTAGGTCAAAAATCTAAGTTGGGGGTGTGGTGGAAAGAGAAGGCAAATCAAGGAATGCAAAAAAGTCCCCCTTTGAGCCATGATAGTGAAAAAGATGGAACCCCTCCATACAAAACAAAGAGAAAGAGAAAAAGAAATGAAAAAGAAACAAAGAATGAATAAGTTGTGGAATAGGGTGGCCGGTAGTCCATGAAAAGTAAATAATGGGGTGACTTCTGAGCATGAGTGAAAATGAAAAAAAAAAAAGGAAGAAAGGATTGTTCATACCACATTTCATGAGGATTACATCCACTTAGCCTAAATGACCATACCTTTGCACTCAGCCCTGTTACAAGCCTTGAAAAAAACCTTTGTGATCTTAAGTGAGCTGAAACAATTGTTTGTTAAAAGATAAGGGCAAACCTATAGGTGAAGTCATGTATGTGTTCATCTTTGTGAGTGTGAGTGTTGATTGTGATTCCGAAGCTATAAATTCTTAAACCATTGTGTGTGAATATGGAATCATTCTTTGTGTGACGGCAATTAAGTACCTTTGTTAAGCTTGAACTTGCATTTGAAGCAAGTATTGTGAACTTGAGAATCTTTGATAATGGTGAGTCACAACCTGAATCTTTGAGTGCACAATTGATCCTTGCATTAGTAAGTTGAGTCTTGCTGTGTGCATTCATGATTGAGTCTTGCGTAGCACTATTTGAGACCTCCTTTTTGAACTGTTGGACTTGAGTTTTACTTGAGGACAAACAAAAGCTTAAGTTAGGGGTGTTGATGAGTCCAAGATTTGGACTCATTTAGAGCTTATTTATAGTGAGCTAGTGTCCTCAAATGCTTGTTTTGTGCCAATAACTGATGTAAAATCCTTGATTTCTAGGTATATGGATTGAGGAACGAAGCATGGACACTAATACGCCAAAAGGAACGAAGTAGGCTGAAAGAACGAAGAAATGAAGGTTTGGTGATCACCGAGTCCCTTTGGCGAGTCGCCTAATGGCCTCTTGACCACCTAAAGTTCCAGTGTGTCAAGCCCTGAGGGTGAAAGTCAATTTGGCGAGAGAAAGGAGCAGTCGGCGTGTCACCAAGTGGTTCTGCGATGCACTATTAGATCGCCTAAAGTTACAAAACTTGAGGATATTTAAGGCCAAGGCGAGAAGGCGATTAAATGGACCAAAGGGCGGATCGCCGAGTGGATCGCAATCCCGACTTACTACGCCGAATGGTCCTTCGCAGCATATTCTTGGCGACTATAAATAAATTTTTGAATTTAGTTTAGTATCTTTTGTCTATCAGTTTTCATAATATAGAACTTTTTGAAGTTTTAGAGTTTAGAACTCTGAGTATTGAGACAATATTTTTCCTTAGCTTTGAAGAATTGAAGTTTTTCATTTTTGAGAAATTGAAAGTGGGTCTTTGAGATTCTTCGATTTGGACCTTTGTAAAGACGAAATTAATCTTACCCAGTTGATGGAAACACAATTTGGTAACGATTTCTATCTTTTTATGATGTCTAACTAAAACCCTAATTCTCAGGGTGTGATTATGGGTTGATTTAGCTTATGGGTATTGCTATTGTTAGTCTAAATGTTGTTTAAAAGTGATTCCAATCAGTAATTGTGGTTTAATTTAAAGGGTCGTAGTTGCAAATGCAATTCTACCTTCGTGTTTTTGGCTTGCTCAAAAGAGAGGTTTTAAAACCAAGATTATTGAATTGATGGTCTGTGGGTATTGGGTTGTTATAGGTTCAGCCCGAGAAAGTGAATCCTAAACCCTTTTCCACACATTCAACTCGAGAGAGTGAATGGACTAATGCGTAGGCTGTTCTTATTTGCTTGCTTGTTGGGGTTCAAGAGAAACCGACTTGATTTGGGGTAAATTGTTCGAGAGAAAGTTTATCCCCACTAAAGTCTAGCCTATTCACTGATTTACAGCTAGTTACTAATAGTTCTAATTACTCATTTCTCTATATTAGTCCATAATCAAATCACATCCCAAGAACCCGTCTCAATATTGTTATTTTCGTATTATTTGCTATTGTTGTAGTTGATAATTTAATTTGAAATCAAACTCCCCTGTTATTTGACATTCGTGTCAAGCCCTAATTTGAATTATGTTTTTACTCGATAATGTCTATTCTTATGGCTGATTCGAACATATTCATGTTTTTCGATTGAGTCTCATACACGTACCACTCTCTGTGGGATTCGACCCCAACTAATTTAGTTGGGTTGTATTACTAACTAACGATCGTTGACACTTAGAATTAGATGAAGTGTCCCGATACATGAAATCAGTACGCACCCCATACTTGAGCTCAAACGTGATCCTTTGTTTCAATCTTGGGTACTCAGACTTCACCTTATCTGCAAAAACAACACACAAAAAAATTGACACTAGGAATAAAAAAAAAAAAGTTACACTATGAATTGGGTTCCCTCCCAATAAACGTCTAATTTAACGTCGCAACACGACCTAATTAAGTTCACCACTTTGAACTTATAAATTGTACTCCTAACTTTGCATCAATTTTTTTGTTTCGCTCAAGAGGCAGTGGTATAAAGATAAAGGAACCAAGTAATGGATGTCGCATCTTGCACTTCTTAATTCTTATGTTAGGAATGTTATTTTGTCAATATGGACTGGAAAACTTTAGGATGTATGAGCCTTGATCCCCTTCTAGACACTCCTCCATTAGTTCAGATGACTCGAGTCTTGTGTTTTCATCCAAGCATAATGTAGAAAAATGTTTCGAATGAGGTCTAATATGCCTCAACTCCAAAGCAACATTACTTACAACATTCTCACTTTTGTACTCCTTCTCAACATTGACACTAAGGAATAAAGTATAATTGTGTGGTTGAAATTTGTCTTTTTGCTCCATTAGTTGCTCAAATAAATCCATAATGTGAGCCTCTTGTTTCATTTTCCACTTCATCACTCTTGTCAACATCACAAATAACAGAAGAATCATAATAGGGGGGGGGGGGGGACATAAGAGTTAGGATAACCATTTTCATGGTCATCTTAAGCACCACATTTAAGACATATAAGACACTCGATATCCAAGTGAGGTTCATCACAATAATTACAAGGATATCCAAGCAAGGTCTCTAGGTATATCCCTATCCTAGATACAAATCAACCCTAACTCTAGAGAACATCATGCTCATTTTGTCCCACGTTACCTAGGTATATCCTGTCATGCTCATTTTGTCCCATGTTCTATCCTATTATTCCTCTCCCAAGTTCAATTCGGAAAATACATTTATTTCAATGGTGGCCAATCACGAAATACTAAATCAAGAACAAAAAACCAATTTATACGGTAACCAAATTCAATCCATAAAATTCAATACTAAACAATCATTTGTAGCCGCAACCCCAGAATGAGGGTCTTTAACTACTAATGTCTAAGAAAAGAAAAAGAAAAAAAGAACCCTAAAAAGCATAATGACTTTTCTCTATCAAGTATGATTCCCCCTAATAATTATTCTTCTAGACTATTTAAAGATGTAGAAAATCCTAAATAAAATAATTGAGTCCAACACAAATTGGGAACCCAAAACCAACAAGGATTGGGTTCCACGTGGAACTGCTTTACCAACTGCCTCACAAAATTTGGGGTCATTCAACTGTTAACACATGGCATATGACTTTCCTTCAAATTCTTTTCAATACTGTGTTTGTCGCTATACCTATTATATATTATTATATTTATTTTTATCCATAGAGCATCTGCTTGATTTCCTTCTATAATCTTCCATCTTTAATTCGTTTTAGCTCAAAACTTTTTCAATATTACACTGATTGACTCCTACAAATAAAATCTACTATTAAACACAATCCATAAAACTTATGCTAAAAAAGTACAAATAAAAATACTAAATATGAGACAAATAATGATTAAAAATATAATATTTTTGGTCTCACATCACACATCTTCATTGTACCGTCCTTCTTCTTCACAAATAAAATGGGAACATCGTAAGGAGATATACTAGGCCTAATGAATCCCTTACCCAAGAGATCTTGAAGTTGAACACTAAGCTTTGTGGGGGCTACCTAGTGACCACCACAACAGTCTTGACCCTGACCTCGACCTCTAACTAGAAGGTCTGGTATGGATGTCTGTGGATCAAGAGCAATCCGCCTACCTCAAGGGAAATCTCTGGACCAATGATTAAGCTCTCCACAATCATAACAACCCTGAGACAATCAGCCCACAAACGGCCACCATGACCTAAAGAATTTAAATAGGACCCATCTTAATTCTTGCTCGAGCGTACCTCATTCTTATTATACCGGTCACCCTCTGAAGCCTGTAGTGAGGTCTAAACAGGCCAGCTACATTGACCATGTTAAAAATGTTGTCAAGATTTATTATAGGAGTCCCTAGGCCTAGAATGGGACCCACTGTAGTGCGCTCATACCTAACTCTCTTATTGCTGCCCCTATGGGCCTCATGACGGAGATGCTCAATAGTATGGGAATAATTAACTACATTTAGAAAAGAATGACTCGTAAAGACCAGCCTAGGTCTTAATCTATAGTTGGAGTCTCATTAACACTGAACTATCTCCTCCTTAGTAGGTAGGATCATAGTAGCATGCATGGAGGGATAACTCGTGAAGCCTTGCCTCATACTCAGATACGATCATTAAGCCCTGCTCCAACATAGAGAACTAATCCCAAATATGATCTATGATGCTACAGGGATAAACCTAGCCAAAAAGGCCTCAGGAAACTCAATCTAAGATACATGAGGAGACCTAGCTAGCCTAGTCTTAATGTAAGAACGCCACCACTACCTGGATGGCCTATCTAGCTGGTGAGCTGTGAACTCGGCTCCCCTCGACTCCACCAAACATAAAGTATATAGCCGCTCGTGGAAAGTAGTGAGAAACTCATGGGTGTTCTTACCCATAACCCCAGAAAACCTCGGAGGTAAAAGTCTAAGAAACACTCCGAGCATATTTTGCTTCCTAGAAGCATAGCTCTGGACACAATCTAGGTTGGGCACCCCCAGGTGGTACTTGGACCTAAGGTGACTCTGCTGCAGGTTGGGACTGTGGAGCTGGTGTTGGTGCAACTGTAGTTGGGATTGTTGCATACCCCAAAGTACGATAAACCACTGAGTAATGGCATCTTGAAGCTCGATCGGGAGACATAGTTGGTCTGGGTGGCGATTGGGCTGGCCTTGACCCCATTGGTTAAGTAGAAGCATGTGTTGCTGAAGGGTTCACTACAGGATTCAAATCCCTCTCTTTATTTGGGGCAGGTGTTGTAGCCCTGGCCTATTGGGAGGTCAACCCTTACCCCTGATCACCACACGACACGTATGAGCCATCTTATGAAAGAGTAAGACAAGTGAGATTCCATGAAACTAATAATACACACGCTGCACGAAAGTGATACGAAAGAGAGAACATTTCTAATGACACCTTATAGCTTCCTAAGGATAGGATACGGATGTCTCCACACCGATCTATAGGAATCTACTAGGAATTAGCTTTGTACAAGTGAGACCGATGAACTCTCATACCAACTTGTCACGATCCAATTTCTCAAATCATGATGACACCTATTATAACTCATTAGTAGGTAAGCCAACCTGTAACCTAGAACAACAAGTAATGGATATAAGGGTAGAAAATTATGGAAGCCATAAATTAACAACACAAATAGAACAATAGGCAAAAGCAAATAAAATAAAAATTACACACTAGATCCCTCCCCTTACTTGGAAGTCCGAAGTATTTACACAATATATGGTATCAATATATTTTTTTAAAAAGATTATACTGATTTCCACTTAACTATGAGTTATAAATTACTATAATATATCAATTTTTCCATGCATAAATTTCCATTGTTTTTAGACCAGTAAATCATTATGAAACTACGTAGTCCAGCTGTCTGAAATGCCTAGAGAATCTCTTTTGGTTTGTTGGGGTTCACTGGAGCTCGCTAGTAGTGTTGAAGTCAACTTCTAAGCTCGTCGTCCCAAGAGGCTACCCTAAAAAAGGTAATCACCTCTATTGTTATTTTTTTTCTCTATTTATTGCTTTATATGCTTAGTCGTTTTATTCTAGGTTCATGATTTGTAGTTTACGTTTCTGTTTTATCTTACGTCAAATCTTCTGTTGTTTCATGAATCTTTATTTAATCTCTGTTTCAATTTATTGAGTCAATGCCTTGATTTTTTCTTGAAGATATTTATATTTTAAATCTCGAGGAAGTATAACATATTTTCCTACTGTAAATATGGAAAGGGAAAACAAAGCTTTTGATATTAGGGGCATAATACATGTACTTAAGCGAAAGAAAAGAATGTGATAACATATGAAAGTTACCTTTGAGGGGAAGAGTCAATGGGATGTAGACAAAAGAAACTTATGTTGGCTAAGCATTGCTTTCAATCCTTAGAGTTTGTAACCTTAGCGACTATCGATTTTTCCTTCAAGCCTTGACTTTGCTGTTTATCGATTTGGTTAAATCCTAAAGGTACCAGAGCACTGGAAAAACCGTGCTTGCAAAGGCCGTAGTATAACATACCACCATGACCTTCATAAGGTTAGTTGGCTCAGAATTTGTTCAGAACAACTTGGGGCGAGGTATGCTTGAAATCTTATTTTTCTGTATCAATATACTCCATATCACCAATGTTTGTATAGTCTATTTTAGTAGCATGATACCAATCAAAGTTTTCAGTTTAAAGTGGTTGTATCTCATGAAAAGAGCTTAGAATATCATTTAATCTCTTTGCATATGGCTTTCCAATTTCATAGGTAGTAATAATCTTGGTTGGAAGCAAGAATAAGGCAATTAATATACTATATCCTTCGAGATTGTATCACGTAAATGTGCTTTATGCGGATTCACTAAATGATCATTTAGCATAGGAAATTGGTTTATTCATTTCTTGAAGTTAAACATTACATATTTATAAACCACACTAAAGATGATATTTTACCCTAATCTGAATTTTAAAAAGATTAAGAAAACAAAAACAAGAAAAGAATATTGTGTTCTGAGGACATAATCCTGCAAGTGTAGGTACATATGTACCCTTAATTTTTAATGAGTTGGATTTATCAAACCTATCCACTAGGTAACCAAGTTAAGGACAACTTGAAAGTAGATTAGTAGTAAAAGAGTATGTTCAAAATTGGCAACTCAGTATGTCCTTTATAATAAGTGTTCTAACGTGACTGTCACAACTCAGTATGTATTTCTAAAGTCTTACAATTCTCACTGATGAAAAAGAACCATGAAATAGTTAAGCACTTATGGAGGTATGGTGGTATATAAATGATTTATGATGATACAATAACTTCATAAGTACGTTTGAAAAAAGCTAGAGTTACAATTTTTTTAGATTTATTTTATAGTTTGCCTGGCGCAATGTTGTGAAAGGCGATGGCCTCATTGCTAATAACGAGAGGCTGAGGCGACCCTTCATCGCCTTTTAGCTTTGTGGAGAGGCGATCTTCAAAAGGTGATGCCATGTCGAGAAAGGCGTCGCCTTTTGTATTTTCTTAAAAAAGAAGCAACCAATTTAGGGTTTAAAAGTTACAAGGTAATTTTAGGGGTTTCGACTAGACTCCTCGGGAGACCAGGTAGAGTTTTTCCGGTGACTCAAAAGTCCAACCAATACGTTGTTCTTTCTTCTTCCTTTATTTCTTTTTCATTCTTCTTCTTCAGACTTCAAGGTCACTTCTACCCTTATTTTTTTTTCACTGTTTTGATTTTTGTTCTATTTTTTTCTCGTTTAAGTTCTATGTATATACTATCTATTTTCAGTTTTTAGATTGAAATATTTTCTTATATGTTTTTGTTATTGAGATTTAGATTATTTGATTATGCAATTAAATATTTTAATTTTTTGGTATTAATTGGGCCGTACTTCAAAAAGGCGAGCACCTCGCTGCTCGCCTCATCTTGTGGTGAGGCAGATCCTTGTCACCTTTTAATGCCTTTCGCCATCCAAAACACTGGGTTGGCAGGAAGTTTTTGAAGCTTTGGCAACTAGTCTATTATTCAGTCATTTACTTATTTGAATCCAAAATATGGTCAAATTCTTCATGACTTGTTGGTAAAGAAGCTTTTTGGAAATAATTTAATTTTACTTTCAAATCAAATGCCTAATAGTAACAAGTACTTTATAAATGTCTTGTAGTATTTGATTACGAGAGAATTTTGTATAATTTTGGATTCTAGCAAAGTAGTTGGACCTTCCTTGAGTTTAAAAAAATATATTCTTCCCTGAGTTAATAAAATTGTTTTCTTTATCAAAATGTACATTCTTAATTTCAATTTACATTCTAATTTCCTTTTCCTCTCCTCATCCATTCAACTGGCAGGAAACTGGATTATGCAGATGAAGATTCTGAGGGGCATTTTTGATGTCATGATGATAATGATGACAAGGATGACAACGACAAAGAATTGGTAATAGCACTACTGCAAATTTGTTTACTTTCCATGGAAAACATCCATTTTGATGCATTTTCCTCATGCCTACACTGTTGTATCAAATTTGATACAATAATAAGTATCAATGAATTAGTAAATGTGTGCAAAAATAAACATAATAACTTAATGCTTTTGCAACATTTTAAGTAAGACATAATAAATACGAAATGAAGCAACGGCTAGCACGCTAAGCTAAGATCAATATATTATTTATGAAAGATAGGGGATATTTCATCACATTAATTATCTTGAGTTTATCTACAATGAAAATGATCATGTGGCACGGAAATTCAATAGCCATTTTTTAATAAAATGTGAAGGCTGGAAGTGTTGTTGGATCTTAATATTGATATGATTTGTGGATCGGTATTTTCTCCACATCCAGTCAATTTTTTGGCATTGAATTCTTGAATATCAGGACACGTGATATACCATGAGTTTACGGTAATTCTAATACATTTCACTTACAAGTTGTGTGTGTCTAGGGCCTTTTTGTATTGGTTTCTATATGTTTTTATCATATTTTGCAGGAAAGATGTTCAGGCGCGGAAGTATAGAGCCAGCTGAAAGAAATGCAGAAAAGGGCATTCACGGAGGTGATCTACGGACCGTAGCTCTATTGACGGTAGGTAGGTTATGACTATAGATTAGCGGGCAAGGTATGGAAGACAAATCAGGGAAATCTGACAAAGTGTGGAAACACGGTGGCCATTGGCGGTCTGTAGATTGATCTACGAAACGTACTGTTCATCCGTAGATTGATACTACGAGAGTTCCAGTACCTAATTTTTGAAGATTCTAAGTGTGGAGCTACGGTGGGGATTGACAATCTACGGTCCGTATTGCAAGTCCGTCGTTTGCTTCAGAGAAGCTAATTTTTGGAAGCTGAAATATTTTCTAAGTCCTGGCTGACGGAAGGGACTTACGGACCGAAGATCCATCGATGGTCCGTAAGTCAGTCTCGTGGAATGAAGACGCGTGCCTGAACAAACTTTCCTTAATTTGTTTCCCTTTTAATTTAGGATTTGTTTTCTATAAATAGGGCATGTAAACCTCGTTTTGAGGGGTTAGCCATTATTATTCTAGTTTTACTTTGTGATTGGGGAGATTAATTTGAAAACCTAGAAATTATTGATTTCCTAAGTTCGGTTTGAAGATTTTGGCTTTGCTATTCAAGTTGAATTTTTGGGTTTATTATTCTCTTTACGTAAGTTCATGGTTTCTTCATCTAAAACTATGAATCATGTTCTTGCTAATATGGGTAACTAAATCCACAACTAGGGTTGTGGGAACCATGAGTGATTAACAAAGTATGAATAGTAAATAAGCAATTCTTAAATAGTGTTTTGCATGCATTGATAATTCTTTCGTTTAGAAGTCTTTTTAATGGTGGCCAACGTTAGAACTTACCTCGTTACTACTTGCCGGACCAAGGAGGTAATTAACGAGAAAAGAATTATCAACATAGATTTAGTGTGATACTATCTAATAGTCTAGTGTTGATTGGTGCGAAGTAATAACTAAGCCAAACATCGATTATGATGGCTAATATGATGTATAGGTAAGGGTTAGGAAATTATACACATGTAGTCGGACCAAGGTGCGGGGTGAAATTCTCTAGATGCCGGACCAAGGATTTAGAGATACATAACTTGCCACTTTGCATGTAAGATACTAGGAAAGAATTGTTATTACTAAGATTACTGCGTTATGAGCTTATGGGGAACACTTATACCCTAGCTAATCCTCTCATCTTGATAACACCCAAAATTGACTTGTATTCACTGATTACTTACTAAATTCTTACAATTTGTTTCACAAAATCCCCCTTCTTATTACTTGTTTTTTGAAGTAATTTGACTAATTGAATATAATTTTGGTTAAAGTAAAGTCTAAACCATTTTCTTCGTGGGATTGACCTTAACCTACAAGTTGGGTTCTTTACTTGATAACGATCGCTTATGCTTCTTTAGAAAAGTGTAATTTGAGCGTATCAAATTTTGGCGTCGCTACCGGGGAAATTGGCTTTTAGATTTATTTCAACTACATTATTGAACGTTAGTCAAATATTTCCTAACTTTACCTCTTCTCTTTGTTTTTGTCTCCCACAGGTTCTGACTTTAGTGTATGCCAAGTACAAGGAGCCAGGGTGAACCACTTACTCCTTACGATCCAGAGTTAAACCGCATTTTGCGAAGAATGAACAATCAAAGAGATACAATTAATCCTATCGGAGGAAATCTAGATGATGCAGTTGAGTTATAACAGCAGAGGGTAGTTGGTTGGGACAATTAGGTTCCAGCTGAAAATCGAGTGGGAGATGCGTTGAAGGTGCAAGATCCACTAAGCCCACGACAGCATGACAACTATCGGGGCAACATCAATATAGCAAACTCTGATGGACCTATTGTCCTACCCCCTCTACCTCCAGGGCACACATTTGTGGTGACTAGTAGCTTGATGCAGATGCTTACAGCAAGAGACTTATTCTCAGGATCGCCATCGGAGGATCCACATGCTCACTTAGCCAAGCTAAGAGTGGTTTGCAAAAGTTGTGTAGGTAGACCAGACTTGGATATGAATGTCATTGGATTACAAGTGTTCCCTCTGTCACTGGCAGACGATACTGCAGTATGCTCAGAGTGGTTTGCAAAAGTTGTGTAGGTAGACCTGACTTGGATATGAATGTCATTGGATTACGAGTGTTCCCTCTGTCACTGACAGACGATGTTGCAGTATGGTTCACCGAGCTTTCTTATAACTCAATATTTACATGGGACCAACTGGCGGAGGTGTTCCGAGCAAAGTACAATGCAATGTCCAAGAAGCTCAATCACAAAGATAGGGTCAACAATTTTGTAGCATTACCTGGAGAGTCTGTGAGTAGCTCTTGGGACAGATTCACTACATTTGTAAAAGATGTTCCAAATCACTGTATTGATTATGAGTCGCTGAAGGAATATTTCTATCAAGGACAGGATGATAACAATAGAGCAGTACTTGACACTATTGTTGGAGGTTCATATGGTGATTGTACATATGCACAGATTGCTAAAAAATTGGAGAGGATCTCTCGCAACAATGAAGCATGGAGCACTAGGAGGTCAGATACTAGGAAAACACACTTGCCTTTCATAATACAAATATCAATTCTGCAGATGATATTCGTGAGGAGATGGCCCAGATGAGGACCGAGTTGGGGCTGGTAATGAAATATGTGAGTGGAGGAGCAGAAAAGGTAAATGTTGTGAACTACTTAACTAGAACTCCAACACCAGTTGAAGAGTGTTACTATGAAGAGGATGCTTATGCTGTGAATGATCAGACGGGGGGTTTTCGACCAAATGCCCAAGGATCCAACACGGAAAATTGGTGCCAAAGTCAAAGGAACCAAGGTCGAAACTATGGAAATTACAATCGAAAGGGTCATTATGTCCGGGATGGGAACTTCAATCGCAACAACAACTACAACAGGAACAACTATGTCAACAAAAACAATCGGGTTGGACCTTATATTCCCCCTCAAAATTGGGAATCTGGTGCTAGGAAAGCTGGAGGCAATATGACGCGTATTGAAGATATGATGCAGAAGATGATGAGAAAATTTGATGCAACTGATGAGAATGTGAAGGAGATGAGAAATGACTTGTCTGGTATTGGTTAAAAGGTTGATGCCCATGCAGTGTCAATAAAGCATCTAAAGCAGCAGATGACTTAGTTGTCCACTACAGTGAACCCACGTCAACCTAGCACTCTTCCCAGCAACACCATCCAGAATCCAAAGAATGATGGTTATTATATGGCAATTACAACTCGAGGGGGTAAGCAAACCATAGATCCACCTATGTCATCTGGGGTGGATGCTGAGATTAGAAAAGAAGATGATGTGGGGGAGGTTAAAGAAAAGTCTAAGACTGCGATAGAGCAAGAAGCGGAGATATCTCAGAAAGTGGTCTACATACCTAGACCTCCACCACCTTTTCCACAGAGGTTAGTGAAGAAAACTGAAGATGGTAAATATCGCAGGTTTATTACTATGTTGAAGCAGCTTTCTATCAATGTTCCTTTGATAAAAGCCTTGGAGCAAATGTCTGGGTATGCAAAGTTTATGAAAGATATGGTGACAAAGAAAAGGTCTGTGAGTTTTGAAGATGATGATAGAATGCAGCGTTGTAGTGCTATTGCTACAAGATCTTTGGTGCAGAAGAAGGAAGACCCTGGTGCTTTCACGATCCCATGTACTATAGGGTTGCTACACTTTGCTAAAGCATTGTGTGATCTTGGTGTTAGCATCAACCTTATGCCCTTATCTATTTACAAGAAGTTAGGTCTAGAGGACCCAAAGCCCACTGCAATGCGGTTACTAATGGCCGATCGAACTGTGAAGAGGCCCATTAGTGTACTCCATGATGTGCTGGTGAAAGTGGAGTCTTTCATTTTTTCAGCGGATTTTGTGATTCTTGACTGTGAGGTTGATTTTGAGGTTCCCATCATCCTTGGGAGACCATTTCTTGCCACAGGGCATGCATTGGTGGATATGGAAAAGGGACAGATGAAGTTCAGACTGAACAATGAAGAAGCAACTTTCAATATTTGTAGGTCCATGAAGTAGAATGGTGAGCTCCAAACAATATCTGCTATAACTTACAAAGTGGAGAGTGGGACAGAAGCGCAAATTGAAAAGCGACTAGGTGTTGAGGCACTAGCAGTAGTTATGATGAATTTCGATAGTGATGGTATTGAAGAGTATGATGAGTTGGTAGCCGCACTCGATAGGTGTGAATATCGGTCCAAACTAAAGAAGTAGGAGTTAGACATAAAGAATCGCGAGTCCCCACCCGCAAGACCATCTATTATTGAGGCACCGAAATTGAAGCTTAAGGCTCTACCACCGCATTTGAGGTATGTGTACTTGGGCAAAGAGAATACTTTATCGGTCATCATTGTGGCAAATTTGAAGGCAAGACAAGTAGAGTTCTTGGTGACTATGTTAAAGAGGTTCAAGCGAGCTATTGGGTGGACTATTGCGGGTATTATTGGGATTCCTCCCAGTATTTACTCTCACAAAATCCAACTCATGCCAGATCATAAGCCCAGTATCGAGCACCAGAGAAGATTAAAACCACCTATGCAAGAGGTAGTTAAAAATGAGATCATCAAGTGGCTAGTAGTTGGGTATGTCCTGTGCAGTGTGTGCCTAAAAAGGGTGCTATGACTGTCGTTCCAAATGAAAGAAATAAGATTGTTCCAATGAGGCCCTTTACTGGATGGAGATTTTGTATGTATTACCGAAAGTTGAATGCATGGACAGAAAAAGACCACTTTCCTATGTCATTCATGGATCAGATGTTGGATAGACTTGTAGGAAAGGGTTGGTATTATTTTCTTGATGGGTATTCGGGCTACAATCAAATTTCTATAGCCCCAGAAGACCAAGAGAAAACCACCTTCACTTGCCCATATGGGACTTTTTCTTTCAAACGAATGTCATTCGGGTTGTGCAATGCTCCAACAACCTTCCAGCGCTGTATGATGTCGATATTTTTTGATATAGTGGAGGACACTATTAAAGTGTTCATGGATGATTTTTCAGTCATAGGTGATTCTTTTGATCGTTGTCTAGATCATTTGGCCGAGGTGTTTAAAATGTAAGAAGATTGCAACTTGGTGCTGAATTGGGAGAAGTGTCATTTCATAGTTAAAAAAGGTATAGTGTTGGGTCATCGAATTTCAAAGAAAGGTATTAAGGTTGATAGAGCTAAAGTTGAGGTAATAGAAAAGCTTCCACCACCCATTTCTGTAAAAGGTGTTAGAAGTTTTCTTGGGCATGCAGGTTTTTATAGGAGATTTATCAAAGATTTCTCCAAAATTGCACATCTGTTATGCAAACTGCTCAAGAAAAAGTGTAAGTTCTATTTTTGATGATGCTTGTCTTAGAGCATTTGGAGAGTTGAAGGAGAAGTTGGTTACTAAACCGATCATTATTTCACCAAATTGGGGACAACCGTTTGAGGTAATGTGCAATGCGAGTGGAGTGGCGCTTGGTGTACTATTGGGACAAAGGCGAGAGAAAATTATTCACCCTATTTACTATGCTAGCAAAGCTCTAAATGTGGCCCAGAAGAATTATATTGTGATCGAACAAGAACTTCTTGCGGTAGTTTTTGCATTCGAGAAATTTCGATCCTACTTGCTTGGTACTAAGGTCATAATGCATACTGACCATTCTGCATTGAGGTATTTGATGGAGAAAAAAGATGCAAAACCAAGATTGATTAAATGGGTATTGTTGCTACAAGAGTTTGATTTTGTAGTAAAAGATAGAAAGGGGACCGAAAATCAAGTTGCCGATCACTTGTCCAGATTAGAGGAAGAGGCTATGCTAAAGCTTGGAGATAGGGCTGAAATTAATGATGCTTTTCTAGATGAACAGGTATTGGCCGCTTCTCATGATTTGATTCCTTGGTTCGCAGACTTTGCTAATTATTTGGCAAGCGATATTATGCCCCCCGATTTGTCTTTTCACCAAAGGAAAAGGTTTATGCATGATGTGAATAAATTCTTTTGGGATGAACCTTACTTGTATTGTAGTTGTGCTGATAGGATTATTCGTCACTGTGTGCCCGAGGTTGAGATGCTGAGTGTACTTGAATCATGCCATTCATCACCCGTTGGTGGGCATCATAGTGGTATTCGGACTGCACATAAGATTTTGCAATGTGGGTACTACTGGCCTACTATCCACCAAGATGCTCATGATTTCGCCAAGTTTTGTGATCGTTGCCAAAGAGAATGAGGGATTTCAAAGAGGGAAGAGCTCCTTATGAATCCTGTATTGGTGATAGAGTTGTTTGATGTATGGGGCATTGATTTTATGGGTCCATTTGTGAGCTCATATGGGATGAAGTATATTCTTGTTGCGGTTGATTATGTATCGAAGTGGGTGGAAGCAGTTGCGCTCTCCAACAATGAAGGTAAAAGTGTCACCGCATTCTTGAAAAAGAATATCTTCTCTAGATTTGGTACACCGAGGGCTATTATTAGCGATGGAGGTTCTCACTTTTGTAATAAGTTGTTCAAGGCACTACTTGAGAAATATGGTGTCCGTCACAATGTAGCCACTCCTTACCATCCACAAACTAGCGGTCAAGTTGAAGTGTCCAACAGAGAGATCAAACAGATATTGGCGAAGACTGTGAATGCTATTAGAACGGATTGGTCAAGGAGGCTTGATGATGCTTTATGGGCATATCGTACTGCATACAAGATCCCCATAGGTATGTCTCCTTACTAACCTGTATATGGGAAGTCTTGTCATTTACCAATAGAGCTAGAGCATAAGGCAATGTGGGCAATGAAGAAGTTAAATTTGGATTAGGGCGCCGCATCTAATCAAAGAATGAATGACTTGAATATGTTTGATAAGTTTCACCCAAAAGCTTATGAAAGTTCAGCCTTGTACAAAGAGAAGATGAAGAGGTATCATGATCAAAGAATTGAAAAGCGAGATGGTGATCTTGTGCTTCTATTCAACTCTAGGTTGCATTTGTTTCCAGGCAAACTCAAGTCCAAATGGACCGGGCCATTTTTGCTCACAAAAGTGCTCTCCCATGGAGCGGTTGAGCTTGAAAATAGGGATGGAACAAGGTTCATGGTAAATGTAATAAGGATCAAGATCTATCTGGGAAATGCTGAAACTGTACAGGAAGTGATTGAGGCCTACAATCTTGATGAAGTTTGAGTAATCAAGACACTTGCGTCGTGCCGCGACGTTAAATCAAGCACTGCTTAGGAGGCAACCCAAGATGCACAATCTAGCCAACGACAGGGTTCTGTTTTCCATTTAGTAGTTTTCTTTGTTTAATTGCGTCTTTGTATCAATTTAGGTAGGTGTTTTAGTGTTTTAGTTCTTAGTGTTGGCTAGAATTAGTATAGGGTCCGTGTCTAAAAAGTGTCCAGAAAATGTAAAAAGAATAGTCTATTGGTTGCTACATGTGTAGGTACACTACGAAAAATCTGCAAAAAATGGTCTGGTGCAGAGGTCTACGGACCCCATCAACGGTCCGTCGTTTAATCCACGGACCGTGGTTGGTGTCCGTAGATCCTAGGTAAGCCTCTAAATTTTTCTAAGTGTAAGAGTGATCTACGGTCCTAATCTACGAACCGTAGATCGACTCATGGATCGTATACGGGGTCTCGTGAATCCAAACCCTATTTTTGTCTGACCCAACCCAAATTCCCTTACTTAAAAACCCCCCTGTTATCAAATCATTTCCACTTCCCTCCATTCACTCCTCAACCGTTTCAACTATCCCATAACCTCCCTAAATCACTCCATAACTCCCCCATAATATCATCCCCTTCTATAATTCCCCCAATTCCCTTCCATTTCGAATACAAATCATTTTATATTCCACAAAAAGGGTCTGATGTTTGGTTAGTAACGAAGAGGTGATTCCTTGGTCTTGCTAAGCTTAGTGTCGTTGTGCAATCACCCCACTCCTCGTTGCTTGTAAGGTAATAGATTTTCTCCTCACTTTGAATTTCGATTCATAGATTGAATATAGAAAGTCGGGAGTTGGGTCTTGACCTTGGGTAATTGTTAGATGAAATTGCATGATAAACTTGAAAATTACAATGCCCTGGGAACAATAGATAGTGATTGTGTAGCCTTATTGTATGTGATTATAAGTCTAAATGTAAGTTTCGACTTAGGGTTCCAAAAGTTTTACTTCAGTACTTAGTTAAAATGATTAATCGGAATCCTGAGAATGACAAACTAGCATGATTAAATGTTGAAATACATGGCTAGACTAAGATATTGTTGAAAATGGTCTAAGATGTGGGCTTGCAAATAAAGAATGGCTGAAACCTGGCACAGATCGTATCTACGATACCCCATCTACAAATCGTAGATCAATCTACGGACCGTTGACTGGGTTCGTGGGTTGACGCACTTGAAAATCTCACCAAGTGTGAAACCACGGATGTGGACTATGGTCCGTAGATCAATCTACGGACCATTCTGCACATCTATGGTTTCCATCTACGACCAGTACTGTTGGTTCCCTAAGTCACAGAAGGAATCCACAGACCGTCGATCATTCTACGGACCGTAGATCATTCTACGGACTGTAGATCCCCACCGTGGAGGGCCATTATAGCCTTTGTCTGAAATTTTTTCATCATCTTTGTTACTTTTCATTTATAGTTCTAAACTTTTTCTTAGTATGTTTATGGTTAGTTTTGGCACTACTATCGCTTCCACAGGTACGATAGCACCAAAGAAACTAGTCACCTACTCAAAACAGGGCAAATCAAAATTTGTTGCCCCTAGCTTCAGGTTAATCGATAAGGACACGAACACAGAAATGGATCCAGCATACGTTCCGCCCAACACTAGGACTTCTCCCACTGCACCCCGAGTCACCAAAGGCACCCCCTAGAAGGTGCTTCCCGGCGTAGTCACTGTCTCCCAGTCTGATGAGGAGAACACACTGATCGGATCACCAACTGGGGCTGCTTCTAGTTCAGAGGAGGGGTCTATGTCCGGATCCGAGTCTGCCCATGTTTTGGGCTCTGAGTCTACTCATGCCTCAGGATCCGAGTCTGCCCATGTTTTGGGCTCTGAGTCTACTCATGCCTCAGGATCCGAGTCTTCCCATGCCGCAGGGTCCAGTGCAAAATCAGCCACAGGGTCCGATGAGAATGACCAAGTAGCCTCATCTGATGAGGCCACTAGCTCGGAGTCCGTACCTGCACCACGAAATGATGACCCCACTCCAGTAGTCGGCGAGCTAAATAGGTGGTATGTAAAGGGCCAATGGCAAATATATCAGGATGCCAAGATGATAAACGATAAACAGAAGATGGCCCAACTAATTACAAAGGAGCGTCGAGTCCTTACAGGGAGCTTGCACGTTGTTCCGGACATCCTCCGGCTGTTTAACCTTCACAAGTGTGACTGGATGGCTCGAGACCTAGGGACGTATAGCGAGGAGATTGTGCGGGAATTCTATGCCTCCTATGCTTCCACTCTCCGAAGTTCAATTTCAAAGCGGTCAAAGCCCCTAGCCCAAGACCCTCTCACTTTCACTTTGGTTCGAGGTTGTCCGGTGGACATATCACCTGCCACTATCAGCCGTTTTCTCTATGGTCCTACCACGGGTCACTCTTGGTCTCTCAACCCAGCAGAGTTTGATTACAAATGAGGCATCGTGCGGAGTGGCGCTTTCCAGAGGAACGCTGAGCAGCGAGAGGCTGTTATACTATGGTTGGCTAGGTACATTGCTGCAGATGGCGAGCATGCGAAATGGGTCGCCACTCTACGGTTGGGCATCCGAAAGGCCATATTAAATTTTGTGGCCAAGTTTTTCTGGCTGCTGGTGCGTAACAGAGTGTCGCCTACAAAAGCTGACAACCAAGTCACATGGGACAGAGCGGTCATGGTTGCGGCATTGGTAGCAAGAGTGGAGATTAACTTTACCCGCATGCTGCTGGCAGAGATTCACGAGAGAGCATTTAGGACCTCTTCTACTTACCCCTTCCCATGTTTGATTTTTCAATTATGCCGGGACTCTGGAGTGCCGATCTGGCATTGAGACAAGTTAGTCCACCCTACAGGGGCATTGGACATCGGCCTCATTCGAGATGAGGCAAATGTGGCGGCACCTCACAGAGAGCCTCAGGTTGAGGTACCTCCCTTGGGTGCTGATCTTGTAGACACAGTGGGACAGGCACAGGACGGTGACCCTAGCATACCAGATCACACCGATACTGTCCCGGCCTCCTCATCTCAGGTAGCTAGTATGGCTCCTAGCTCTTCCCGGTCCACACCACAGTTAGGAGCTACTATTGTCCCATTGGCCAGAGTACAGAAATTAGAGGCTCAAATGGCCACACTACTGCATCACATCCAGTCATGGATGCAAAAGTCAATAGCCGAGTCCGAGGCTGGAATGGAGCGAAGAATGGAGGGGATGATGGACCGAAAGGTCCAAGTTATTAATAAGCGTCTTGATGCCTTTGAATTGCGAGTCCTCGAGCAATAAGCCCTGGCCATAGATCTATCTGCTTTGCAGGCTGAATTAGCCAGTGTCCGGACTGACGTTGATGCCATTCTTGCCGCCCCTTCAGTTGAGCCTCAGGTTGCACCTACTGCACTGGCTAATGATACAGTGTTGGATGCTTTATTCAGTGGGACCGTCGAGAAGGGGCTTGAGCCTACACATGCCAAAGGCAAGCGGCACCGTTCTCATCGCACTAAGGAGGAGAAAGCTCAAAAGAGACAGCGTAGGCAGGAGAAGGAGGCTAGAAGGGCTTCAATTTTAGACGAAGAGTTACGCCAGCAAAGGGTGCGTGAGAGAGTTTCAGGGGCATCGGGCTCTGCCCCACTTGTAGAGGCCCAGCCTATTTTTAGGGACGTTGTGAGCACCACTGATGGTGCGGTGAGATTGATAGAGAGCACTACTGAAGGTTCTATGATTGCTGATGTGGGCACTACTGAGGGTGTCCCCACTATTGTTCCAGCGGGCTCCGGGAAACCAGACCCCCCTGATTGTTGAGGATTCGCCGACGCTTTGCGCCACAGGTTTGCTTCACCCAATCCATCTTCTTTTACTATTTTTGTATGCATTGGGGACAATTGCATCTATTTTTGTTGGGGGTGGGGTAAATGGATTGCGAGTGATAGGGTGAAGTCTGAATAACCCAACTCATAAATCCTCTCTTAGGGTTTTCTTGCTTGTGTTCTTTTTCCCCAAGAGACTATTTAATTTTTGTTGAACCGGTATGTCTTAGGATCGTATGTGTAGAAGCATGATAAAGAAAGAAGCATGATGACTTATGAAAAATGATACCCATCAGATTTTGGGATGTATGCTAGAATATGTAGGCTACGATTAGTTGAATATGTTGGCTCTGAGTATGACATAATAACGAATCAACTCGATGACATGACTTAAGCTGAAACTTGAACTGGGTAATCTGATAATCTGATAATGAAATTATGTGCCAAGAGTGGGTGAGAATCGTTGAGTGTTCAAACAGTTTTTGTGCAAAACTAAAACTTGCCCTGTTAGTCCTGCTAAGACAATTCAATCTAGAGGTTAGAAAGTGATCATAGGCCATTATTCTGAAAAGTCCACAAATTGCCTAAAAGAAGGATCCAACCAAATGAAATAAATGCTCTCTTTGATCCAAAAACTTTGAGCCTAAAATTAAACCATTTCTTTCTAAACCCCGAACTCACCTTCCCATAATCTACTATGTTGGCCCCGGTCCCTCCTTGGACATGTGCACTTCGACTTAGGCCAAAAGCCTAAGTTGAGGGTGGCTAATGTAAAAAGTAACTTCAATCTTGGCCATGACCCGACATCGGGTATTATGCACCTCAACTAATGGAAAATCCATAAGTTGAGGGTGGCTATGAAAGAGGAAACCGAAAGTAAAATGGGTATGAAAAGAGTGATGATGAAAAAAAAATGAAAGAGAGGAAAGGATGTGACTTGTTGAAAGCTAAAAAAGAAATAAAATAAAAGTAAAAAGAGCCACAAAGCCTGAAGTCACATCCGTGGTTGAAGAAAATTAGGGGAAAGAAGGTAAAACGATAGGATGGCAAAAATAGGGCAAAAATAGGTCGAAAGCCTAGTGTAATGTCAATGAGGGCAGAAAGTCACTAAGCAGTACCCAAATGTACCACACCTGACCCTGAGCCTACGTTACAAGCCAAGAAAGTCCTATAGTGATCCTAGAGTCTAGTTTGTAGAATCTAAGCAGTGAAAATAAGGGCAAGCTTATGGCATTGAGCACTAACTGTATTTGAAATTACTTCTGAGCATGAGTGTTGAATAAATCCTTGTACCATGAATGGCATTCATTTTTGTGAAAAGGGGATTTCGTTTGAAGTAAGGGCACTAGTTACATTGTCGGAAAGTTGGTACCTTGGTGATAGTGAAAAGGTGTAAGTTGTGTGTCAGTTAGTCGATCTGTGTCATGGTGTGATCCGCATGAATTAGCTTGTCGAGTCTAAGAGAACGAATGTGCACCCAAAAAGTGAAGGGGGTAGAGAGCCATGCGATTGCTTGGGCTTGAAATGCTTGCTTCTAAACAAGTGTCGTTTAGAGTCGTAGTGCGTCGCTTGAGGACAAACAACGAGTTTAAGTTGAGGGTGTTGATATAACGTGAGTTTACGGTATTTCTAATACATTTCACTTACAAGTTGTGTGTATCTAGGGCCTTTTTGTATTGGTTTTTATGTGTTTTTATCATATTTTGCAGGAAAAATGTTCAGGCACGGAAGTATAGAGCCAGCTGAAAGAAATGCAAAAAAGGGCATTCACAGAGGTGATCTACGGACCGTAGCTCCATTGATGGTCCGTAGGTTATGACCGTATATCAGCGGACTACTTGCCGGACCTTACCTCGTTACTACTTGCCGGACCAAGGAGGTAATTAACGAGAAAAGAATTATCAACATAGATTTAGTGTGATACTATCTAATAGTCTAGTGTCGATTGGTGCGAAGTAATAACTAAGCCAAACATCGATTATGATGGCTAATATGAGGTATAGGTAAGGGTTAGGAAATTATACACACGTAGCCGGACCAAGGTACGGGGTGAAATTCTCTAGATGCCGGACCAAGGATTTAGAGATACATAACTTGCCACTTTGCATGTGAGATACTAGGAAAGGATTGTTATTACTAGGATTACTGCATTATGAGCTTGTGGGGAACACTTATACCCTAGTTAATCCTCTCATCTTGATAACAACCAAAATTGACTTGTATTCACTGATTACTTACTAAATTCTTACAATTTGTTTCACAAAACCCCCCTTTTTATTACTTGTTTTTGGAAGTAATTTGACTAATTGAATATAATTGTTGGTTAAAGTAAAGTCTAAACCATTTTCCTCATGGGATCGACCTCAACCTACAAATTGGGTTCTTTACTTGATAACGATCGCTTATGCTTCTTTAGGGAAGTGTAATTTGAGCGTATCAACATGGAGGATAGTGATTGAGCCTGAAAATAAGATTTTACTCTTAAAGTGTAAGTGTAATCATGTCTAACTAAGTTTCATATCTTGTTTAGATCCTATCTCGTGTTGCCCCTGACAAGGCCTATGTCCTGTTCAATTAACTTTTAGCTCTCACGATACTCACATTGTAAGGGAGGTTTGAGAGAGACATTGTGTTTTAGTTCTTCTCAATTCAGTCATCATGCCATCAAATTCATTCAATTACTTCTAAACACTTCCCCACATTCATATCAATATCTACACAAACATAAATCATAAAAAAACATTTTCCTCATATTTATTGTCACGTAAATATGTATTTAAGCCTTGAAAGTATATTGATTACTCAGAAATTTAATGAGATTTGAAATGTTGCTAACTTCAATAGAAATTGTTGAGATTAATGATCTTTTCTACCATTGATCTATTTTGATAAACATGGATAGGTTAATACCCTTCCCTCTTTTCTTCTTGATTTGTTGTGTTTTTAGTAGGAGACTCTTTATGTCGATCTCTTGGTCATTTATCTTAGAACTGAGGTACTAATTAAGTGCTTTAGGTTAGTCTAATCAAAGAATAGTTATTAAGTTACTCTATAGTGGCCATAGATTCCTTCTTTTACTGTACGTCTTCTTGAGCTAAGAATTTGAGGCTAATGAGAAGGGCCTTAGAAAGGAAAGATGAACAACCAGTTTAAAGTCCACACTTATTGTCTTCACGTTAATTCTTCATAACTTTGTGATCTTATTATATAGTATCTTTTTTTTTGTTTAATTGAGCTTATCAGATTTTCTCTCCATCTTATTAATATTATTGTAAAGAGTAAAATGTGGATACTAAACAAGCGCCTAATTAAGCTATATCTCCAAGTTTTTTGTTTATAAATATGGTAAAAAAAAAATTCTTATCAGAAAGAATTACCACATCTGGAACTTGAAGTTGGAGGCAAATTTGAAAGAGTATAATATCTTCAACATTAAACTATTGGAGTAGATTGCAGTTACTAACTCAAGCAAAAGCATGGTGGTGGAATTGATGCTTAAGAGGCTGAAGTCACCATTCAGAGAAGTGACTGAATATGTGTCAGCTATAACGAGTGCATGAACCAACATTATTTAGATTCGAATGGGTGACACCTAAAATTCTTATAGAAATTTATCATGAACAAGAGATTATAGAACACCTCATCATATATGTATGAAATACAATTTCAGCCTGCATTTTTTGATAGTTCGAAAAGAATGAAACGTGATGTTTCAAAATTGAAGAAGATCAGTCCAAAAACTTGAACACAAATATTTGTGATTGCTTGAAATGTAGGCAAAAGTGATGATGAGAACATGCTTGCAGCTATGTTAGTATCCATGTTTGGTGTTGCAAGTTACTTTCTCAATGTGCCTTGTAAGTACTTTATAATTACTAGAACTTGGTAATTAATGACTAAAACTTGGTAATTAATGACATTTTTTTACCATTAACAATAGGTATATTTCTTAACTAAATTTTTAGTGGTAGGGATATTTTTTTTATCAAACTATTGATGCTAAGAGCATTTTTAGTATTATCTAAGGATTTTTCTAAAATTTAATTTCACATGGTTTAAGGACACTTTGACCTTTTTTCAAAATAAGAAACAATAAGAAAAAAAAGTGGAAGTAAGATATCAATCTTTTCGATTTGTTTTGAAGGTTATCAATTCATAAACATGTCAAATCGTTAAAAAATAATTAAAATATTAATTAATCAATTAACAATTTAATAACTAATTTAAATTTCTCATGATTTCCCCCTCACCTACACCCGCCCTTAAAAATCACTTACAAACAATGTAGCAAACAAAATCTAATTAGACATTCCTAAAATCATTAAATAATTTGCATTTCGAAGTCAAATTCCATTAAATTAAATGTAATCTACCTATTTAGAATTATTAATTAATCGTACACAATGTTAAAGAAATTAATTAAAAATAACAAACATAAATCTTTTTTCTTCACAAATTCGCAAACCTTATTTATAATTCCCACAACCTTTTTCTTCTTCTTTCGAAAATTTGTCAGAGTGAAGAAAAACAGCAGAAGTGAAGATGCGGGTTGATTATTACAAAGTATTGGGTGTTGATAAGAACGCTACTGATGATGATTTGAAGAAAGCTTATAGAAAACTTACCATGAAATGGCACCCTGATAAGAGCCCACAAAGCAAGAAAGAAGCTGAAGCTCATCTCTGAGGGTTATGATGTATGCTTTCTTTGCTCAAACTTTCAATCTTTTTTTTCCTTTATACTCTAATAGGTTCTAAATTTGAGCTTTTAGAACGTCTAGTGTTTATAATTTTGCAAAAAGAATGATGAGTTTATAGGATGATTATCAATTCATTAATTTTCTGAGTGTTTTGTATCGTTTCATTAACCAATCACTTGTTCCAATTCACCAAGGAAAAAGTCTCATTCTTTTAGATCCCAATTAATCTTTCATAATTTAGAAGTTTTGTGGAAGCTCGATCGAATTAAGGGTTTGTTGGTTTTTAATTTGGTGTACATTCAATGTGTTCGAATTGTGTAACTATCAATATTACCGAAGAAAAACACTTGTATTACAATCTTTTATAGTTGAAAGAAAAGCTTGAAAGATCACTAGTGAACAAGAAGTATTTTGCCCCAACTAGGTTAGAGCTCGAATCCAGAGGCAAAACCCGGATATGAAGTTTATTGTTGGGGATTCTAATCTTATCTTTTTAAATTACTGGGTTCTAAATTTATATAATCGTTTCCATATTCAATGGATCTTTTAAAATAAATTCAAGCTTTTGGCCGAACCTGTAATCGGCAGTCTAGCTCTGCCTCTGCTTGAAACATTATAGTGAAACAGAAACAAGGATTGATGTTTTTCTTTTGCAGCAAGCATCTAAACTGGGGAATCTGATTCCAATGATTTAGCTTTACAGATTCTTTTTTATTGGTGTTATTAGATATTATATGATTTGAATGTTAAATAGATGACTAATATTTTTCTGCATTAAATTTACTAGGTGCTTAGCGACTCCCAGAAAAAAGCTGTGTATGACCAGTATGGTGAAGAAGGGCTGAAGGGTGGAGTACCACCACCTGGAGCTGGTGGCCCTGGTGCCAGTTCAACCTACTTTTCTACCGGGGAGGATATGCTCCGTAAGCCGGAGAAGAAATCCAAGAAAAGCAATAAGAATGCTGCCACCGGTGGTCTTGGGGGAGAGAGTGATGAGTGTGAAGTTAAGAGAAAGAAAAAAAGAGAAGGTGGAAAAAATTCTGGAAAACCCAACAAAGTCAGTGATGAAGATGTTGTGAAATGTGTTGAGAAAGAGAAAAAGAATAAGCTGAAGAAAAGCTGCTTGAATGAGCCTTTTGACACCAAAACTAGTGCTCCTGCAAGTGCAACTGAAATGCAGGACAGTGACAAGGTAGTTGAGACCCTTGGTGAGGTCTCTGGTGGAGATGTTGTGGACGAGATTAGAAGGAAGAAGAAATCCAAGAAAAACATTAAGACTACCAATGGTGTAGATATGACAAACACTGATATTAAAGCTAAGAGTGATGACTCTGACATCAGGAGAAAGAAAGAAAGAAAACATGGAAAACATTCTAGGAAGTTTAGTGAAGACAGTGACGAGGTTGCTTCGAGAACTGTTGAAGGGAATAAAAGTAGGAAGTTGAAGAAAAGCTGCGGGAATGAGCTGGAGAAAATGCATGATACTGAGGATATGCAGGAAGATGTTGCTGAAGTCAATGAAGGTGATATTTCTTCACCTATAGAGATGGAAGAAAAAAACAAAACAGACAAAGGTAATATCAAAAAGAGAAAAAGGGTAAAATTAGGACACAACTCTGAAGATCCTACACATGAGAAGAGTGAAAAGAGAGTGAGATTTTCTGGTCAGGTTCAGATTTTCCCTTCATTGAATGATCCAAGTGATGAGAGTCATGAGATCGAGGAAGAAACTTTACTGCATGGCAAGCGATTCTCAAAGTTAGAAGATGAAGTTGTCAAAGAGGCTGTTCATAAATACATTGAGATACATAACTTAGGCGAAGAAGGGCTGAAAAAGGTTTTAAATTCTAGATCTTATCCTGAAATTAAGGATTGCTGGAAAGAAATAGGGAGAGCTATACCATACAGACCTTCTACTGCAGTTTACTCTCGTGGGCAGATCCTGTTTCGAAGAAGTGAATCACGTAAATGGACTGAAGAGGAATATGAGATGGTGCTGAAGTTCCAGAAAGAGCATGGGAACAAATGGAGGGACTTAGCTGATGAACTTGGAAAACATCGGTGGCATGTGAAGGATATATGGCGAAGGCTAAAACATCAGAATAAAGGACAATGGACTCAGGAGGAGTACCAGAATTTGTTTGATTTAGTAAACACCGATCTGAGACTGAAGCTTTCTGAAGAGAAGAAATCTAAGCATGGGATGCTACGGGATAATATTGCATGGGGTGCAATAAGTGAGCTTGTCCACGAGAATTGGTGCAAACTGCTGCTCAAAATGGTATGATCAATTAACATCACCCATGGTGGCCAAAGGTGAATGGGTGGATTCTGACGACTATCGCCTAGTTGATGCACTTTTTGAGCTCGACGCAAGCTGCATCGAAGATGTGGACTGGGACAATCTTCTTGACCACAGGGCTGGAGAGATATGTCAAAAGAGATGGAACCAAATGGTTCTTCACATAGGTCAACTTGGAAACAAGTCATTTCCTGATCAAGTAGAAGTTCTAGCTAAGAGATACCGTCCGGATTTGGTCCAAGTAAGAGAGGCTTGGGACAGTAAACCAGTCGTTCCGTGACATGCCCATCACTGAGCAGTGATGTGTCTGAAGAGTTATTTCACAGCAACACATACTATTGGCAATCCCCCCTCTCCATTTTAGTAATTGTTAAAAGATTTTGTACAATATTTAGTAGACATAATTCGGAAGAGGTCCAGCACTGTGTGGTGGAAAGGAAATGGAAAGATTTTCACAGATTGATATTGGACAGTTGTCTGTACTCTGTAGGGCAAGAGATCAATCAACTCCAGCTGCAACTTGAAACTGAAAATTTTGACAATGTGTTGTAATCATGGCTTTTATGTTTCTATCACAATTTTATTATCTGTAACGTATCTTTATTTTTCCCATATGCATGTGTTCAGTACTTCAGGTAACCTTGAAACATCATGATGCTATTAAAATCACTCAGGACACTTGACACCAGAAGCGGGTAGAGACTATAAGGCTAACGATTATTGATTGTAGTTAACTGAATGGTTTTGCTTACTGAATCAGCATAATTAGTACATTAACTGTTTCCCAGCAGTTTATTTTTTTCCATATTATTATTTGTTGCTAAGTTACCCTTATCTCAAAAAAAAATATTATTATTTGTTGCTACACTTGTTTTATGCATTGCTATTTTGTCGTCTCTTTTTCTGACTTTCGTACATCAGTTACTTTTCTTTTGAGCCAAGGGTCTATCGGAAACATCTTTACCCGCCAAGGTAGAGGTAAGGTATGTACATACTACCCTTCCTAAATTCCACCTGTGTGATTAAACTGAGTAGTGTTGTTTTTGTATTCGCATGGTAAAAAGATTGTGACATGCATGGTGAATGATTAGAACAAATTAAAATCTGACTTATGGAGTTACAACACAGTTGGATCCACAACAAGAAGCACATATACATTTTTGATCTTAATATTCTGCATTTGGAGCAACATTTTGCAATATTTTTACATTGTGACAAAATCTCAGCAGAAACTGTAATCTTAAAAAGTATATTAGGGTAGAGGTGGGGGTGGAGGGAGGCTTAAATTTTTTAAGATTACAGTTTATGCTGAGATTTTGTTCA
This sequence comes from Solanum commersonii, assembly GCA_029007595.1. Classification (NCBI taxonomy): domain Eukaryota; kingdom Viridiplantae; phylum Streptophyta; class Magnoliopsida; order Solanales; family Solanaceae; genus Solanum; species Solanum commersonii. Next base: position 2,379,716 of record JAJTWQ010000092.1, on the reverse strand, counting down.
CAATGTAAAAAAGTATATACAAACTTAATTGTTTTAAGTTATTGGATTCTAAATTAATAATTTGTATATATCAATGCATTTCTTACTACAAATTCAGAATTTGAACTAAAATTACTGAGTTCGATTGAATCTATAATCAATACACTCGCTAGTTTGGGGTAGGGGTGGGGTTGGAGGGAGGCCAAAGAATAGAGCCAAAAGTCAATGAGTGATGAGGAATACATTGCATTGTGGCACCACCACCAGTGTCACTTGTCAAGATATATATATCTCTATAAATAGAAAAATCTGCCTAGCCAGATTTACTTGTCCACCTCAAGCAGTAACAACCTTTCCTCATCAGCACACCATGCTTGATTGCGACGAGTTCAGAATTTAAATTTCTAATCTACCAGAAAATTAAAGCACAAAACGATGTCATCAACTTCACCACTTCTACTATGGTGCTGCTTGTGTTTGTGTATGGCTACGACGATGACGATGACGATGACATATGCTCGTCTGCAGCCACGAAATCTCTTGGGCAATGGCCTTGGTAGAACTCCGCAAAGGGGCTAAGATTTTGTTTTCAAGTTATAATAGACTGACTGTCGGTGCACAAAACTTATTACTATTTATTTGTGTAAGACATTGTTGATAGTCTGAATATGATGTGTTAGTAAGACATGGTCGTTTGTAGGATCTATAAGAATAGTGTTAAATATGCTTGTATTAGTTATGCTGATGAATGCCGGAGCTACCACGGTCTTCTTCCACAATAGCAGCGATCGGAGCAGGAAGAGATGGAGGAGGCAGCGGCGGTTGTATGGTTGGTTCATGAAGTGCCATTGATTATGTCATTCCTTGGCTGGTTAGCATTTTCAATTTGGACGGTTATGTATTACTAACTCTTTGTAGTTTTTGGTTCTGAAATTTGTTCATACATCTTCATCCATAATCAATTCCCCAATGCTCTGCATCCATATGTCTCTTCTCCTCTCGGTCTTTTCAGTTTCTCTCAATTTAACAATAAAGCCCTAATTTAGACATTGAAAGCTTAGAAGATGAGTCACTAGACTTGTGAGTTCTTGTTCAATTGTGTATTTTTTTCATCTTGGAATTATTCTTGAAAGTTTTGATATTTCTATTCTAATTATATTTTTTTCCAGTATCTTCGTGGATTTTGGAGCAAAAGAAGGCTTCAATCACTCGTCACCCTACATCCTGCACCATGGAGAAGCTTCAGCTCTTCCCTAGGTTTTTAACTATTCTTTTGGGATTTTCCTTAAATCTCGAGCTTTTAGAATTTCAATGTGTATAATCTGATTGAATAAGGTTTACATTGAGGATAACTTGCTAGTAATTGATTTTTGGTTGGTTAGATTAACTTCTTAATTGATTTGTTAGTTGTTAATGAATTACCAACTGTATATCTGAGAGATATAATATTAGTTTCTATGTTTTAAGGTGGTGATGTTGGAGATTATGCTTGTAATTGTAAAAGAAAGAAAAAACAGTGGAACATCTGTACAGGATGTATGCTAAGGAAAAACTTCATTCTCTTCGAGTTTCAGCTATAGACACCTAAAGAGAACTAAGACTACTATAAAATTATGTCGTAGGTTTGCAAAAACTTTTTAATTTTGTGGTCTTAAACTTAAGACTACTGAATGTACAATAACAATTGTAGAATCATTGTGTTTGATGTTAGCTTATTGTGTTGTTTGATTGCAGTCTTCCTTCTCTTACATGATCACATTGTTGAATATAGAAATAAACTCAAATGGTTTCTTGGGTATACTGCCCGTTACTACGTTAGTTTCAATAATCAGATGGCAAGTCCATGTTTGCATCTTTGAATTCATAAGGTGGCTTTCATTGGGTGAATTGATTTCGTATATTGGTGTTATTTCTAGATGATTTGTTTATATAATCTCTTAACTTTACTCTTTAATAGCTGCAATATTTTTGGTGATGATAATACCCAACTATTGAATCACTTCAATGAATAGTGGTGGGACTGGAAGACATGGCGGTAACTGTCATCTGGAGGAACTTCCTAACATAGGATCATCCCAAGAGTTGCTGAAGACGCCATTTGAATGTAACACTGTGATCAATGTGCTGTTGGTGAAACAAAACAAATCAGAAGCATGGAATTTGAATTTGTTGAATGTAACAGGGATGACAGTCCTGAGAAGAGACGGTCACTTGTCTTTGTATTACTTATATGCCCAAGGTTGGACCAGCTCCTCTCCACCACCAAGACTGCAACCACTGGTGTCCCTGATTGATGGAACGTGCTTCTACGTGCCACCTTCCTCAAACGGGAGTTAGCTCATGCAAATTTTTCAAAACAAACTTTTTGATCGTCCGTATTCATGGTGAACAAGCATTATCTAGTAGATTTCACTACTAAGAATTCATTTTCATGGAGAGATAGTATCTGACAAATAGTAGTTTAAAGAAATTTCATCATCTTTAAAATGTGTTTCTATTTCTGCTCAACGTTTTATTTGGTTAACGTTATGTCTTAATTGTTTTGGTAGGTTGAAGTTTTTGATTCTCATTGAAAGATGTATGACACATGAAATACAAGTTGTTCAGTGACTATGTCTGTAGTGTACTGCTGATTTTGGAGCTCGAGTTACTGATTTTGGAGACGATGTAAGTGCCAAGGAAAACAAGTCTATGCCTGTCATTGCAGGGTCTTGTAGTTACATTGCTCTAGGTTAGTGTATTAACTTTTTCACTTTCACTTTTCACTTATCTCAAATCAGTCATTGTTTCTGACTACCAACCCTTTATTGGAGAACAGTCTACACACACTAAAGGGAATGACAAGATGCCTGCGAGGTTGGTGATGAAGGTGGATTCAGTCTAAATGTCCACAGTAACAGGGAAGGGCATAGTTACACTGGCAAGGTCGCTTTCTTTTTGACCTTGCAGTTCTGTTACATTGTTTTATTTTTGGAAGTGATGGCTTTCTCATTGAAAAATTGGTGCAGATTGAAATTGGCATGAATGTAGAAACATCTGAGTTCTTGATCTCAGTTTCAAGATTGAAATTGGTATGGTGATGCCAAGATAAGCAACAGATAGCGGCAATTGATAAGTAGAGAGTTACGATCTCTTGTTTGTTGCCTTTTAGGTAATGATTTTCCTTGTTTATTTGTTGTATTACTTTATGTGAGTTGTGACAAGAATTTTATGAATTTGATACTATTGTGGATTGTGACATACACCGAATTTGATACTGCTGTGTATTTTGTGCTTGGTGGACTGCAAATAGCGATGGTTATGTGTAAATTTAGGTATCATTGTAGATTCCAGAAGTGAATCATGTATCATTGTGAATTTTGGTATCATTGTAGATTGCAGTTCTTGGTTGTTGTTTTCTTTAATGCCTTACCAGATTAATGGCACAAGTATTCTCATTGTTCTTCCCGTGTTTAGCCTTTTCTTTTCTAATATAGTAATGCTTATCTCAAGCCTTCATAATGTCGGAATAGTAGGGTAATATGGCTATTTCTGAGATGTTGAACCCTTTCTAGTTTTTCGAATTAATTGTTGCAGAAGTAAAAGAGGAAAGGAGTCCAATTTCCCATTTACTTCTAATGGAAGGAAAGAAAAGGAAAAATAGGAATTCCTAGAAAAGTACTTGCTTTTCTGTTGCCATTTCCAATTAGAAAAGAACTTTATACTATTCTAGTTTATTTTGCTTTTGTTCAATTATCTGTGACCTTAATGCTGATGGAAATTTCCTATATTTGTGGAGATGCTTTTTTTTTTTGGTAACCACTAAAAATAGTGGATATTTTATTTATAAAATAATAAATGCTCCTGACACCAAAGGTTCAGGAAACCAAAACATCATCCCAATAACAAATAAGTAAAAAGAAAAAACAGCCATTGATAAGGAAATAAAAATTAGAAACTTGTAACTGCTATGGTCCGAAGACCATCGAGCTTGCAAGGATTTTGCTTCTTCTCGCGGTGGAGATGGTGGCTCGCCAGCAAATGACCCAGCAATTTATCTACACTACAGAAACAGATTTTGTCCTTCTCTTTGCTAAGTTTCAGGTATCTTCAAACCTCAGATCTTCTTGAAATCTTCACTCGATATAAAAGTATGAATGAATCTATAGATGGAGCTCATTGATTTTCGTTTATAACTAGTGTTTTCCCCATCTTTTCTGTGAGGAAGAAGCCACGAATGTTCTTATTTTTTTCCTCTGTTGTATGCTGTCTGCTATCTATGTTGTAATCTTTGTGGCAGACTCGTTGATTTCTCCTCTATCTTGTTTTCTTCCCTTTGAGAAACTCTTGTTATTCAGCCCTAGGTGCTGTTGACAAGGTTTTGATCTTCTTGTATCATAGATTTTTATGTAAAACTAGATGTATTCCTTTACCTGTGATTTCCACCATATTATGTCCTTCGAGCTCTCACCAAAGACATGGCTTACAACCATGGGGAGGTAGTCTCCAAGTTTTTGAATGGCAAATCTAGAGTTACATGTGAACCTTTAATACCTTCAGATCAAACAGGGAGTCCACCACTTCTTATATCTTCTTAAATTCACTATTGTTAGCCTCTTTGGCCTCTATTTCTCTTATATTGATAATTCTTCAGTAGATTGAGCCAAAGGCTAATACCACACACTGGAGTATTGTCAATATTAGAGTTACACGGCCAGGAGAGGCTTTCAATGATGGTTTGGATTATTGGCTGCTCTGAATCTGAGGTTAGGTGTCTGAATCTTGTCTAGGTTAAGAATTTTCCTCCCTGCACAAGGCAATTCAGAAAAGGAGTAAAAATTGGTCGTACCTGCAAAAACAAAATCTTGGTTAGATAAAAAATCCACCAGTGAGTTGCCTTCTCGATATACATGTTGTATTAGCACATTGAAGTTTAACATCAAACTTCTGATCTTTTCCACTTCAGTGATATTACACATGGTATCTTCCAGTCCCCTTCAACCACTTTCTTCATTAGCAAATAATCTGTCTCTAAAATCAGTGGGTGAAGCTTGTGATCTACACAATAGGATAGTCCCTTCAGGATGGTTCTAGCCTCATCTACTATATTGGTAGTGTCCCCTATTTCCTTACACTCTGCAAATACCAAATCTCCATGCCAATTCCTTACACATAATCCATATGAACTAGGCCCTGGATTGCCTCTTGAGGCCCCATCAGTATTGCATTTGTACCAATTCTCAAAAGGGGCTTTCTAGTACACGGTTTTAGCGATCACAATAGGTTTGTAACCCTCTAGATATTCTACCAAATCTGGCCACAAGAAAGAAATGTTTTCCAGCCATGGGTACCTCATTTTTGTCAAGTACATTAGATTGACATTGATTTCATGCATCACCCTTTCAAAACTCACCTGTCCCCCATATTTGATAGAATTTCTCCTTTTCCATAGTTCCCAAGTTATCATAGATGGTACTGCCTGTAATATTGGTTTGACCATCTCTCCACATTCTACCCTCCACCATAATCTGCAAGTCTGGTGAATCTGCACCATATTCATCTGTAGACCAGCTGCCTTTCTGAAAATATTCCATACCTCTGTTGCAAAACTTCTGGTCAAAAATAGGTGTTGTAGAGTTTCTTGTTGTGGGATTCTACAACAATAGCATCTGGAAGCTACATTCATTCCCATCCTCATTAATTTGTCATCTGTTGGGAGTTTATCTTTCCATAATCTCCATAGATAGAAAGCTATCTTGAATGGCATCCCCTTAATCCATATATTCTTAAAATCCTCTTGTGTGTTCTGTGTCTCATCATATCCCATGCACTATTTACTGTTAATTGACCTATGCTTGAGCATCCACCAAGGTTTGTCCCAATATCCTTCAAAGGCTGAATATGAATTTCAGCCTTAATGTGCTCTGCAATATCTTCTGGGAAGGTTTGTTTAGTATCTGATTCTTCCATTGATCATGATCTATTAGTTCTGCCACACCCTCCAACTCTTCATTGATTGGAAAATCAGTTGGTACTAAAAAATGTAACACCCCCAATTTCGTCCAGTTTTCATACCACACATTACAAGTTCCTGCTTTGACCTCCCACCATATCTCATGTTCAATATTTTCTCTGGCCTCCAACATTTTCTTCCAGACTTGAGTTCCACTCTTCCATTCAACCAATGTTGGAATTATCTTCTTGCAGTACTTATTCCACATATAATTGACCCAGAGAGATTTTGTAGTTCGAAATCTCCACCATAACTTGGCAAAGAGAGCATTTGACACATCAAACATTGTTTTGAATCCCAACCCTCCTTCATTCTGCCAGGATGCCCAATGCCTTGGCAAAGAGAGCATTTGACACATCAAACGTTGATTTGAATCCCAACTCTCCTTCCTGTGTTGGTAAGCAAACATTCTGCCAGGATGCCCAATGCCTACTTTTCCCTTCCTCCTTATTGGACCAGAAGTATCTAGCAAAGAGCTTGTGAAGCTCATTCAGAACACATTTAGGAGCAGCAAGAACCGACAAAAGATGTATTGGCATGCTCTGTAAGACACTTTTGATTAAAACTGCCTTACCCCCATATGACAGGAGTTTTCCTTTCCAGGAATGTAATCGGCTCTTCACATTCTTTATCAAGTAAGCATAGTACTCTTTCTTTTTTTTCTAGAGTGAAATATCGGGCATCCTAAATATTTGAAAGGAAAGCGCCCCTTGCTGAATCCAGTGATATCACTCATTTTTTGGATCAACTCATTTCCTGTCTCAGGATACATATAAAAGAAACTTTTCTCTTTATTAATCATTTGCCCTGATGTCTACTCGTATTTCCTTAAAATATCCATGATACTTTTTAAGGATTCAGAATGAGCAGATGCAAATATAATAGTATCATCAGCATATGCCAAGTGGTTTAAAGGAGATGACCACTTTGGCATACCATATCCAATAAAGTTGGTACCATCAAAAAGAGAATTTAGAGCCCTAGATAGTACCTCTGTAGATAGTAGAAGAAGTGTGGGTGACAGAGGGTCTCCCTGCTTTACCCCTCTTGTTGATTGGAAAAATCCTTTTACTTGCCCATTCAGTAAAATTGAGTACCAATTATTGACTATCAGTCTCCAGATCATCTTAATAAAGTTCTCTGCGAACCCCATTCTTCTCAATACATGCATCAAGTATCTCCATGATACCCTATCATACGCCTTTGCCATAGCTAGTTTCATAATCACATTTGCTGGCTTACCTCTCAATCTGATATCTGATACTATCTCCTGGGTTAACAAAGCATTCTCAAAAATACTTCTCCCTTTTACAAAACCTGATTGGTTAGAGGAAATCATGTTTGGTATAATCTTCTCCATTCTGCCATGTACCACCCTCGATATTACCTTGTTCACAAAGTTAGAGAAATTTATCGGTCTCAAGTTTGAGAAACTTTGAATATTTTGTTTTTTTGGAATAAGAACTAGATTGGTATGAGAAATGGATTTAGGGAGATCGGAACCATCAAATAAAGCTAGTACTAGAGCATGTATATCATCCCCCACTATGTCCTAGCCCTGTTGATAAAATAATCTAGTGAATAGTGAATCCATCTGGACCACTAGCACTCTCTCCACTTAGAGCAAAAACCGCCTGTTTGACTTCTTCTTTACCAGGATAAGAGCATAAATTACAATTATGTTCTTGACTCACAATAGGAGAAATATGTTAAGAATATCTAGATCAAGTTGATCATCCGCTTGTGTAAACTGCTTTTGAAAAAAACTGATAGCCTCATCTGTAATAGTCTCAACAGACTCCTCATCTGTAATAGTCTCAACAGACTCCTCATCTGTAATAGTCTCAACAGACTCCTCATCTGTAATAGTCTCAACAGACTCCCACCCAATTCCCATTTTCATCTTGTATCCAGTGAATTTGAAGTTTTTTCCTCTTCCCATTGACATAATTGTGGAAGAAACTTGTATTTCTATCTCCTTCTACAAACCAAGATATTCCTGCCTCTTGTTTCCAGTAAAGTTCTTCTATTGCTAGTTATTTCTTCACCTCTACTTGGGCCTTTTGAAGTACTATCATGTTAATAATGCTAGGACCTTCCTCAAATAATTGTTCTTTCACATTCACAACTTCCTCCCTAACTATAAGCTCCTTAAAAATGTCACCATAAGTCTCTCTGCTCCACTTACATAGGGCCTTTTTAAGGTTCTTCATTTTTGTTGGGAAAAGGCTCAAATATGCCATCGAACTTTTAGAAAAGGCTCATTTATGCCATCTGTTAAAAGTTTGGCTCATTTTTGCCATTGCTGTTAAAGAAAAGGCTCATCCATGCCATTATTGTAACTCTGGTTTTGCAAAACCAGTTTTTACACCCCAAACAAGGTTTAACACATTTCAATTGGAATTTTTGGATCAAATGTATTCTTTTTGCTTGTTTTTCTTTAAAAACACCAAGAACACATGAAGAACATAAACAACTCCCAAATTTTCAACATCTTCAATTCTTCACGAAATCATCTCAAATTTCAGTTACATCATTAATTTAACTAAAATTCTAAAATCATTTGCAGAGTTCAAAAAATTCACCCATATTTAAAAAATATATTCCAAAAAACAAAAATTAGTCCCAAAATTTCAAAATTTGCTTTGATTCTTGTTTTTGTAGTTTTTTACATTAGTTCTTTGTTGACTAGTGTTTTTTGAGTTTATGTTCAAAATTTCAAATGATTTGAAGTTGTGGAGAATCTACCATTAAGGAATGTTGAAGTTTTGAAACTTTGAAGAAATTTCAATTGGGTCTTGTTGAGTTAGGTTGAATTCAAGCTCAAAAGAAATTGAGTTTTGGTATCTAGCTTGGAGTGAAACTACTCTTGAAATTTGAGGCGATTCGTGAAGAATTGAATAAGTTTAAAATTTGGGAATTGTTAATGTTCTTTATGTGTTTTTGGTGTTCTTAAGGATTTAGAAGCAAAAAATGTACATTTGATCCAAAAACACCAATAGAAAAGTGTTAAACCTTGTTTGGTGTGTAAAAAATGGTTTTGCAAAACCTGAGTTAAAAAAATGGCATAGATGAGCCTTTTCTTTAACAATGGCATAAATGAGCCAAACTTTTAACGGATGGCATAAATGAGCCTTTTCTAGAAGTTCGATGGCATATTTGAGCCTCTTCCCTTTTTTGTTTGAATGCTAGATAGGTGTTTCTGCAAAATCACATCCTCAGAGCTGACTCACCAGCTCCTTAAAAGTGGCATGATGAGTCCAAAGTTCAAGAATCTAAAAGGTTTAATTAGGTTGAGAGTTTCTTCTCCACATGAAATGATCAAAGGGGCATGATCTGAACCCCGTTTAGGTAGGTGATCAACTTCATTTTGAGGAAAGATATTCTGATACTGGATATTGAAGACTACTCTGTCCAGCCTTTTAAAAATGCGATCCTCTGCAGCTCTTCCATTCCACCAGGTGTAAGGGTTTCCTCTAAATCCCACATCACAAAGCCCACATGAATTTATGCAGAAGGCAAAATCTTCACATTCTTCTGTCATTACTAGTAGTCTACCTAATTTCTCATCCTCTGAGACTAACATTGAAATCTCCTCCAACCATCCAAGGTGATTCCATGTTACTGGCTAGGAAATATAAGTTGTCCCACAATTTCTGCCTTTTTCTTTCATCACATTTAGCATACACAAAAGTTGCAATGAAATCTTTGCCAGAGTTTTGATGACACAACTTCAGTGTGATTTGTTGTTCTGTGTCCATCAAGATTTCCCATGGTATGCCAGTGTCCAGGAATACTCAAATCTTGCCATTAGTATTAGCAATAGATGTTTCCATTCCTAGCCTTCTTCTGTATTTCTGGAGATGTCGACAGTTCTGAAATGGTTCCATTAGAGATATAATAGAGCACTTACTTTGTTGTTGTAAGTTAATGAGTTTCTGAAATGCCTGTTGTGTTCTAACAGACCTAATATTCCAAATTAGAGCCTTCATCTTCAGCTAGACTTTGATGTCATTGTCCTCTTTGGAATAACCCTCTTCACTTGTATAATTTCTTGATTTTTTGTCTTCTTTGTACTTCTGGCTAGAGCTCTTGGGGAGATGTCTGCCTCTCCAATTAACTTGGGAAAATTCTCCAGAATGACTTCTTCATTTTTCTCTTCTTCTACTACCTGCTTTGCTTCCTGAATTTCTGTCTCTGTTACCTTGTGAGTTACTATATCTGTTATGATCTCTTTTGGGGTTTGTTGAGATACTTGTACTGTCATTGTTCCCTTTTTCTCTGTGAGACCATCAGTACTTGCTAGCAGAATTTGTTGACTTAGATGGGATTGATTCTGGTTATCTGGTGGTTTTGATCTTCTCTCCGGGATTGTTGCTTCCATCTCCCTACTTTGAACTTGGTTCATGCCCCTAATGTTATTCTCTGATACAATTTCCTGGTCAATTTTTGCTCCTGTTATCAATGATTCTGATAGATTATTCCTCTCATTTTCCTCTTTTGTGGTGCTGTGATTTTCTCCCATGTTAATAGAGGATCCTTGGATAGATCCATTGGAGTTAGATTCATCCACAGAATCTTCTATATCTTCTACCCTATCACCCCATTTTGAATTGGACACTTGCCCTTTTTCCTTTGTCATAATTTCCTGATGGGTTTGCTGAAACTGAGAGTCGTCTTCCCCTTGTCGTGCTTTGTTTGTGTTTTCCCCTAGGACTACAGTGGTGTTGCTAATCTGGCCAAAAGATGCCTCCACCCAGGCTTTTGCGCTTCCACCCTTGCCAACTGATGCTTTCATATCTTGTTCTATTGTTTTCCTTGGAGCCTCATTTTTGAGCTTCTACTCTCTTCACTGTGGGCTCACTTTCTTCATTGCTCACACTCTTATTTTGTTACAGTCTACCATCTTCTTTCTCCCTTATGTCTGTGTTGGTTTATTCTGTATGTGTTGTTGCTTCTGTACTTTCTACTTGCTTCTGTGTAATTCCTTTGCATGTCTTTTGTTGTTGTTCCTTCATACTTAGGTCAATTCTTTTTATCTGATCCTTTTTTGTTAAGGCTTCATACTGATTTTTGGTTTGAATTTCATTAAGCGCCCCAACCCCTAGTTTCTCCTTATTACAAGTCTTTTTATTTTGTCCTGAATTATCATCTTTGTTGTAGATCCTATTATCTTTTATGAGGTTCCAACTTCCTGGATTTCCGACCACTTTTCCGGATAACATTCTTGGTGTAAACTTCTGCTGATTCCCCGTATTTTTTATTTTCTCCTCCTCCTTTGACAATGTTTGCTTTTGCTTTCCCTTGTTAACCTCTTTGTCCTTGGTGTGATCTTCCTCAATTTGTTCCACTGTCTCTATGCCATTCTTCCTGTTTTGTTTAGTGTCTCTCAGGCCTTCCTTTGAAACTCTTTCCAATGCTAATTTAGGATTAATAACTCTACAATCAAATTCATCGTGTCCCTGTAACTTACATTCCTTGCTATACTTAAGAAGATAGTCATATTGGATCTTCACGTTCACTGTTGTTGTTGCCCCTGTGCTTTCATCCTCAATATCCATCCTTACTGATTTGGGTAGGTCCGCTAGCAAGTCCACCAAAACTTTGACACTAGCACAACTTGGTCTTGTTTTGTTGATTGTAGCCAAATCTAAATGCAAAGGTCTGCCTACCGCAGATGCAATCGAGGAAAGGGACTCCTTTACATAGTAGGTTGACAGTAAATTTGGAAATGAAATCCATGTCATTGCCTTGGATGTTTCTTTGTCAATCTTCAACTTTGAATCATAAATAAAAGGCCTCATTTGGTATGAATATCCTTCACTGTCATTCACATAGTATACTGCCTTTGATGTGAGATTCACATGTATTAGTACATGTCGATTTCTGAAAATCCAATCTGACACTCCCCTTTAATTCCACATTGTGCAGGTATTATTTTGCGAAGTTGTTCTTTATCTGGCCAACCGTATGAAAACTTGCCCACCACTGCATGTTGTAGGTTTCCGATCACATCCATGCGCGCCACTTCTGCCTCCGTCCATTTTATATATGGTTCTCCATGAAGAAAAGTTACTGGTTTGATTAGAATTGAGGGAATAGGCTTGACTTGATTTTGGTGATTTGGATTCAAAGCAACAGGTTTTAAATGGTTTGCATATGGCATCACTGAAGTGTTGGTATTTTCTGGGGTTGTAGGTGATGTAAATTGCTGGCCAGCCACCTCTGTGGCCTGGCCAACGACCATCATAGCCATGGATTCAAGCTCGCCTAGGGTTTAGCATGAAAATATGGGGAAGAATTCGTTATAAAACTTATTTGAATCTAGTAAGATTCAATTTCTTGTTCGAGACCTTACATATTTAAATTATATTTATGAATAACAATGTAGTGGATGTCGAAGCTAGCTATAATATATTAACATATGTGTTTAAATAACAGAAGAAAGCCCATTTGACGGAGATCCAGGTGAATGGTGCTACAATTGCTCAGAAGGATGAGAGTATTGATGTCATTGGTGTCACCTAAGGTAAAGGTTATGAAGGTGTTGGGGGTGTAACATGTCTTCCTTGCAAAACCCACAGGGCTCTACTTAAGGTTACTTGTATTGGTGCCTGGTAGCCTGCTAGAGTTTCATTGACAGTGGCTTGTGCCGGTCAAAATGGATACCATCACCGCACTGAGAAGAATAAAGTTTCAACATTTACTTCATTGGGAAGAGCACATATTTTAAATAATTTATTATTGAAAATTGAATATTAAATGACATATTTAAATGTTGTTATTGCTAGTATTAACAGGATTTTAAGTTTTCAAGTTCTAACATTAGAATACTAACGATATCTAACATATTTAATTTTATTTAAAAAACTTATAAATAATAAATAAATTAATCATCATATCTATCTATATCATATATTATTATAAGTGGGAAGAATCTAAGTCAAAAGTTGAATTACTATTTTACCCTTAAACTAAATAAAAAAGTTGTAAATAAAATTAAATAATTATTAAATAAAAAACTGAAAAGACTCATAATATTGACTCTTTCAACCAGAAAGCTCAAGAGTCTTTCATCCCAAAAATAACAGAACAGTGAACCTCTTGGCTCAACCAATGTTGTCACTTTTGGGAGCTTTGGAGTAGTAACATGGTTGATAGGTAAACTTTTTTATTTTTGTTTAGATCTATTAAAAATCTCAAATGATCACAAGTTTTGTTCAATGATAAGAAGTTATTTTATTTCAGTAGCCAACAACATGTTCACATTTCTTTATTTCGGTCATTCTGGGGTGCCGTAACTCTACTCTGTTTTAATTTATTTTCTTGGGTTTTTATGATTGTGAATAATCCCTTGTAGGAGTACTATTTTGTTCATAAAATTCTTGTGTTTATCTCAATGATGTATTAACAAATAATAATTAGTAATTCACTTTTAAGTGAGCTACTGCAAATCACTTTAATAGAATTACTTTTTTTTATTACTCTTAGTATTCGATCATTGCTTATTATATATGTATTTGTCGATATATGTTATTTCTTAAATTTATATTACACTCCAAACCTCACTTTGTGATTATATAAGCAATACAAATGTGTTTGAGCACTCAAAGAAGTACTATTCAATTGTATTGTTTATATAATGTGACAAAATGAGATTTGGGGAGTAATAGAAATATAAGAAATATAACAGATATTAAAACAGGAAAAATCCTTTTGTCTAGAAAATTTGGCCAGAATGGTATTTTACTTATGTTATTGTTGGCTGATAGAGGATATTCTCTATATCAAGATTTGATCCCTTAAGATCTTAAAGATAATTGTTGTAATCTAGAATATCTTTTTCTTCTTTTTAGTAAAATATATGATTTTATAGAATCCCAGATTTCATTGGATCTAGGTGATTCTGTTCCACAATCTCTCATGCATATAAAGCCTTGTATATGAAATAGAAAGTTATGAATAAAATTATTCAACTATCTTATTCCACATGGTATCAGAGCTTTAGGTTTATTCCTTACTTGTTTTATTCATTTTGTCTTGAAATATTTTTTTTAATCTTTATCTGCCCAAAGATTGAAACCATTCAAGAACCATGCCAAAAAATGTGACTGCTGCAACTATTCCAGCTTATGGAATTGTTTCTGCAACTGTAGAGTTTCATCTGGTGATCTGCAAAACATTCAATCCTCTTATCGATTAAATGGAAAAAATTACCTTAAATGGGCTCAACTGGTTCGTACCTTTTTAAAGGGTAAAGGTAAAATATGACACCTTCTTGGTATAGGACCATCTAAAGAAGACCCCACATTTGATGCATGGGATGAACATGATGCAATGGTGATGTCTTGGCTATGGAACTCTATGCTTCCAGAAATCAGCGATATCGTTATGTTTTTTAGCACATCTAAAAAAATTTGGGATGCAATGAAGGAGACGTACTCTAAAGTACATGATGATGACAGGATCTATGAAATAAAAATAAAACTTTCTGCAGCAAAACAGGGAGCTCAGCATGTCACTGAATATTCTAACTTTTACAAGGGTTATGACAAGAAATGGATCATTATCAATGCATTCAAATGAGTTGTAAAGATGATAATGTAATTCTGAAAAGATTTATTGAAAAAGAAAGGATTTATGATTTTCTTGCAGAATTAAATGCAGAATTTGATTCTGTGAGAGTGCAAATCTTAGGAAAAGAAGATCTTCCATCATTGAATTAGACAATGGCTAATACGGACATAAGAAGGACGGATGAGTGTTATGCTTGAAACTTAAATTAATGAAGGATCAACTCTTGTAGCAGAAGGGACACGTTTAAAAGAATCTGAAGTTTCACAATCGGAGAGCACCATCAAGCCCACAAGTTCATACAAACCGCCATTCAATAGGGACAATCTTTATTGCACCTATTGCAAAAAATATCGGCACACCCAAGAGAGATGCTAGAGACTCAATAGTAGACCTCCAAATAGAAACAATAGTGATGGAAAGTAGACACATTTAGCAAGCAACCCTCAGGTTGATGAAACAAATCCACACTCAACTTCAGCAGGTAGTTGTTCATTGGCCTTCACATGTATTTATTGCTCTTTTGTTACTAATGTCTCAGACAAACTTTCTCCAATATGGGTGGTTGATTTTGAGGAAACTAATCACATGACCAGTTCCTCTCATCTCTTCATATCATATTCTCCTTCTCCTAGCTATAAAAAATAACTATAGCTGATGGTTCAGTTATTACTGTAGCTGGACAAGGAGACATACCATTGGGAAAATCCTTGATACTTAAAGATGCCCTTCATGTCCCAAAGTTATATGCAAATCTCATTTCTATCCAAAAACTCACCAAAGATTCCAAATGACAAGTAACTTTCTTCCCTTCATATTGCTTATTTCAGGAACAGAACATGAAGGAGATGATTGGGCGTGCTAGTGAGAAAGGTGGTATTTATTGTCTGGATGTCCACAATGATGGAGATACAACTAAGAATTCCTTATCTAGCTCATTCTTGTCTGAATATGTTATGTCCAATAAAGAAAAAGTATGGCTTTATCATCGTCGGTTAGGTCATCCTTCCTTTTATGTAATCAAAATGATGTTTTCATCTTTGTTCAAAGATTTGATTGTTGAGTTTTTTCATTGTGATGATTGTGAAATTGCAAAACACAAACGAGTTTTCTATCCAATTAGTCACAAAAGAAGTCAAACTCCATTTTCTATTATTCATAGTGATATTTGGGGACCCTCTCCCATTCTTAATATTTCTGGTGCTAGATGATTTGTGTCATTCATTGATGATTGTACAAGAGTAACGTGGATCTATTTGCTAAAGCGAAAATCAGATGTTAGTCAAATTCTTCCCACCTTTTTAACCTGATCTAAACCCAATATAATGTGCCTATTAGCAGATTCTGATATGATAATGCCAAAGACTACTTCAATCAAACACTCTTTGTTTTCTTCCTAAAAGAGGGAATTATTCATGAATCTTCATGTATCAATACTCCTTAACAAAATGGGATAGCAGAGAGAAGAAATAGTCTGTTACTTGACATTACTAGATCACTATTGTTTCATAAAAGGGTGCCAAAACAGTATTGCGGGGAAGCTGTCCTAACTGCTGCACATCTTAGTAACAGACTGCCATCAAAAATTCTGAACTTTAAACGTCCGCTTGATACTCTTAGGAATTTCTTTTCGAATTTTAAATTTCCAATAAATTGGTTCCTAGAATCTTCGGGAGTGTTGCCTATGTTTATATTAATTCTCAAAATAGAGGCAAATTAGACCCACGTGCCCTTAAGTGTGTTTTCATAGGATATTCTCCTACTAAAAAGGTTACAAGTGTTATCAACCATCATCAAAGAAATTTTTTGTTTCAGCTGATGTTACATTTGATGAGAGTGAATCCTTTTTTGGTCATTCTTACAATCGAGGGGAGTCATTGAAGGGAGAGAGACCTCTAGACTTGTCACTATTTGATTTTTCTATTTTTGATCGTGCCAAATCCTTGTCCGAGTCATCATTTCTTCGATCACCTGAGTCTCTAAATCCAAATGAACTCATTGAGTCTACTAATCTGGATATAGATAATGGAATTCTAGAAAATAATCTACCATTGCAGGTTTATTCCAGAACAAAGAGGCTAACTGATCAAACTACTCAACTACAATCATCTCCTAAGGTTACTGCTCCTAGTACCCATCCTGCACCTGTTGAACCATCAGAAACACCAAACCAAACTGATCATGAAGAACCTAACCAACACCTTTTGAGCCTTTTCTTGACATATCAAAATCTATCCCCAAAACATAAAACTTTTCTCTATAACCTCCACACAATTTATATCCCCAAAAATTTGTCTGAAGCATTAGGAAACAAAGAGTGGGAGAAAGCTATAAAGGTTGAAATGGAAGCATTGGAAAAAAAACTTGAGAAATGGTGGAATTACCAAAAGGGAAGAAGTTGGTCGGATGCAAATGGGTGTTTACTGTGAAATATAAGTCAGATGGGTCCATAGAAAGATTTAAAGCACGTTTGGTAGCAAAGGGTTATACACAAACCTATGGAATTGATTATTTGGAGACTTTTGCCCCTATGGCAAAAATGAATACAGTGAGAAACTTATTATCATTGGCTACAACTTTTAATTGGAACCTACAACAATTTGATGTAAAAAATGTCTTTTTACATGGAGACTTAGATGAGGAGATCTATATGGAGGTGCCACCTGGTTTTGAAAGCAAGAAGGGAAGGGTGTGCAGACTGAAGAAGACACTCTATGGATTAAAGCAATCACCTCGTGCATGGTTTGGAAGATTTACAAAGGTTATGATCAAGCTAGGGTATCGACAAAGTCAAGGAGACCATACCTTGTTCATACGACACTCAGAAACAAGGAAAGGTGACAACATTATTGGTTTATGTTGATGACATCATAGTAACAGGTGATGATTCAGAGGAGCTACAAAATTTGAAGAGGTGTTTACTCAAGGAATTGGACATTAAAGAACTTGGAAAATTAGAGTATTTTTTGGGAATTAAAGTGGCACACTCAAAACAAGGAATCTTTATTTCCCAACAAAAATATGTGTTTGAATTACTGAAGGAAACATGAAAATTAGGGTGTAAACCAATGTCTACACCAATTGAATATAATCATAGCTTGTGCAATGCTCAAGAAGATTTTGTGGTAGATAAAGGCTTGTATCAAAGGCTTGTAGGGAAATTGATTTACTTGTCTCATACAAGGCCGGACATTGCATTTGTTGTAAGTGTTGTTAGTCAATTTATGCATGATCTTAGAGAAATGCATCTTCAAGTTGTCAACATGATTCTACAATATCTTAAAGGAAGTCCAAGAAAAGGAATATTATTCAAAAGAAGAGGAGACATGATTTTAGAGACTTATACTGATGCAGACTATGCTAGTTCATTAGTAGATCGAAGGTCAAGTTCTGGATATTGCACTTTTTTAGGAGGAAATCTGGTGACTTGGAGGAGTAAAAACAAAATGTATTAGCCAAATCAAGTGCAGAATCCAAGCTTAGATCTATGGCTATGGGAGTTTGTGAGTTGTTATGGTTAAAGATAATCTTTGAAGATAAGATGGGAAGGACCTATGAGACTATATTGTGACAATAAATCAACAATAAGTATAACTCATAATCCTATACAACATGATCGCACTAAGCATATTGAGGTAGATAGACATTTCATTAAGGAGAAATTAGATAGTGGACTCATTTGTACACCATTTGTATCTACAAAAGATCAGGTGGCCGATGATTTAACAAAAGGACTGCCAAATAATTATGTGTTTCAAGATCTAATAAGCAAGCTAGGAATGGAAGATATCCATTCACCCGCTTGAGGGGAAGTGTTGGCTGATAGAGGATATTCTCCATATCAAGATTTGATCCCTTAGATCTTAAAGATAATTGTTGTAATCTAGAATATCTTTTTCTTCTTTTTAGTAAAATATATGATTTTATAGAATCCCATGAAATGGGATCTAGGTGATTATGTTCCACAATCTCTCATGTATATAAAGCCTTGTCTATGACATAGAAAGTTATGAATAAAATTATTCAACTATCTTATTCCACAGTTATTTTACCTTTTTGAACATTTTTATCCTTTTAACTTTAATACATTTTAATTAAAAAATAATAAAAAATCAATTTATTTTAAAATAAAAAAAATATTATAAATTTTTTAAATTTCTGGCTATTTAGCATTATCCATTAACAAATATATATTAGCAATGATTGAATATCATGAGTATCAGCACTCAAAGAACTACTACTATTCAATTGCTGAAAATCATATTCCTCGAGAGAAGGAGCATACAAACATTAGAAACTCTTGGAAATTGGACTGGTGGAGCACAAGTTATTTGGTGAATTTCACAAGCGCGAAAGGTTCTCTGCTGCACTAAAGGCATGGTTAGAATTCTGGTCATCATTACCTTTTTTATTTTATTTTTATTTCAATGTAGATCCACATGAGTTCATTTTGTGTGCTTTGCCCTTATTTTTGGTTCATTTTGTGTGCTTTATGGATGCAGGTGTACTAAAATATTAAAAAGAATAGGAATGTTGAATGAGAAATTATCTCATTATTTCTGCATATTAGAAGGTTTGGTTTTAGTCTTTGAAAAAAAGAATACGTTTATTCTAATATTATGGAGCACACTAACCAATAGATTAGTTACAATAAGAATGAGAAAATATCAAGTGAAAAGCTTATAATATATACAATAACGCCACACAATTTAACATGGGACACACGTGCAATGCACGTGTTCAGGACTAGTTACCTTAAAAGCATGAACTCCTAACTTAAATGTTAAATTACTATAATATCCCTAACTTAGGTTGTGACTTTTTCGATAAGTTGTGGCATTTTTAAAGGATTGTGATTTTTTGATGAGTTGTGACTTTTTCAACAAGTTGTGACTTCTCTGAAAGGTCACTCTTTCGATGAGTTGTGACTTTTCCGATAAGTTGTTATTTTTTTTCAAAGGGTTGTGATTTTTCGGTGAGTTGTGACTTTTCCAAAGAGTTGTGACTTTTTCAATATGTTGTGACTTTTCGAAAGGGTTGTGACTTCTCGGAAAGGTCATGACTTTTCAGATAAGACACAAAAACCACTTGTTCATACTACCCTTTGTTGTCTATAAATAGAGGGGTTTCCTCTCATTTTTCAACCACAATTTTTTTAATCTCCTACTCTTATTCTTGCATTTAAAAATATTTCGTGTCATTTATTGTTGTTGAGTGAGTTCGAAGTTTAGCGGAATATGAGGTAACACTATTCAGAAGAAGTAAATCGTTCTATCCTAAGAGGGTACATTCCATAACCTCGAGTAATTTTGATGATATAATAATATTTTTTTTCTTAATATATACATTAGTATGTAATGTTCCAATATATGAAGTTAACATGATGTAGTCTAATTCATTTGTTTTTGTTAATAATTTCTCTTGTGATGTAAATATATGCTTCTGAACATCTTTTTCCAAAATTATTAAACTTCTCAAGAGTGAAAATATGTGAAAATATATGAATCATTAAAAAATTTATCAATTACAAAATAAATTGTATATTCAGTAATATGGAATAAACATTTTCATTTTGTCACTACAATAAATTAAAATCTAATAACTATAAGAAAAAATCGTAAAATTAATTAAAAGTCCTATATATTTATGTAAGTATAAAATTTGTTAAAAATACATCTATTGCGCATTATAACTTTAGTTATAACATTATAAATTCTCTTAGTAATTATTACTAATTATTGCAAACGTTATTCACACTATTTAACATTCTTTAGTTATAATATTATGAACTCTCATAGTTATTACATTAATTATTTCTATCTTTCATCTTTTCTTGTATCGGCTTTTGAACAATAATTTTTCATATTATTACACCGCCCCTATATATGTGATAACACGATATTGTTATTTTTCTTTGGATGAATCATGCTTGATTGAATAAATTGAAAATCGTTTACAAGTATATGAACTACATCTTTATTGTGTATAAGATAAACATGTGATTATATATATGATTTCACAGATAGAATATATTCTTTAATTTTAATTTTTAATTTTTTCGATAAAAAAAGGGAAACTTTTCTCAGTTAACTATGGTCAGTCAAATAACTATCTTTGATTTATGTATACAGTGAATTGAGAAGTCAAATATGAGAGTCAACAACAAGAACATCATGTATTATGTTATAACTTATAAAATATAAATTAATATACAAAGATTAGTTCTAAAAAATAAAATGTAGTAATTCTCTTCACTTGTTCATATGATATCTAAACAGTTTAACGTGGAATACACGTGCAAATCACATCTAGATAGATGACAAGAAAAATACACAATAAATATCGTCTATAAGGTAATATTATTGAGATACGACTAATTACATGATTGAACCTCATCAAATTAAAATAAATATATGTATTTTTGCATTTAACTAACAAAAATTTTCATTGATCATCTTCGAAGTTTCACATTAATAAGAGATACATATGACAATCCACATTGAACATTCACAAAAGAATCTGCAATATTATTTTGTGCAAAACTTATTATTCAAATCTTCACTTAAATAAGCGATACTATTTAAATTTTAAAATATATTTTCTGAATTGGTAATCACGCGCAACGCACATGTGGAAAAACTAGTATTATTAAAAGTGGGAAGCTCTAAAGTATAAAGTTGATTTACCTTTTTATCCTTATACTAAATTAAAATATTATAGAATATCTACTTAATTAAATAGTACTCCCTCTGTCTCAATTTATATGACTTACTTTTCTTTTTAGTCAGTCCCAAAAAGAATGACACATTTCTATATAAAGTAACAATTTAACTATAAAATATTCATTTTACCCTTAATGAAATGATTTACAGTCACACAAATTTCTATCATTCATTTTAGATCACAAATTTTAAAAGTCTTCCATTCTTTCTTAAATTTTGTGCCGAGTCAAAGTACCTCATATAAAATGGGACAGAGGGAGTAATCATTTATCATAAAGTAAATTCCTCTTGTTTTTAAATAAATATTAACAAGTTGAACATATTAATATTAGCCTATACTTAATTAGAAGAACGTTTAATCTTCTTATACTTAACTGCCAACCTTCTATCAACCTACGTTTTCCTCTCCTTTGTGAAATTTTATCTTATTTATTTATTAATTGTAGTCTTTTCACTTTTCAGTTTCATCTTCTCAAAGTATACTAGGAATGTATTGAGAAAGAGAGCAAAATTTGAGGGCTTTTTCTCTCTCGGAGCTTAATGAGGCTACAAGGAATTTCAATAGATTGTTAAATATTTGATATGAACTTTCTTTTGCGGAAATTACATTATTCATACATGATTAAAATGATAACTTATTTATATATCGTAGATGTTGAAGTCCTTTGTTATTAAGTTTCTTGCTTTTTATAAGATCATAGATGTTGCAATTTAGAGATTTGGCAGAAAGAGGTAAAATTTGATTGGAATCAAAAGTGCTCGAGATAAATCATATTTGTGCCTAGTTAATAAAAAATATGTAGAGGCACATGAGATCTTCATTTGGGCCAGGGATCAGGATCTATTGGTAAAACTTTTTTTTTTTTCCCTGCATTTTAACTCAAAAGTTTCACTGTCATTTTTAAAACGGAAAAGGATCAAAAATACCCTTAAACTATAGAAAAAGGTCTAAAAATACCCTTCATCCATCTATTTTACTAAAAATACCCCTCCATTCACCTTTATGGCTCACATCTATCCTTGAAACTAACAATTCTTTCTTTATTTTATTTTTAAAAAATTATTTATTATGTGTTATTTTTTTATTGGGTAGGATGAAAAAAACCTCACCCTCACCAAATGACATGGCAAATCAGATGAACTAAATTTAATTTACAAATTAGAAAATAAAAAAAGGGCTAAGAACTTGAAATGGAGAAGAGATAAAAGTGAACTGAAAGATTCAACTTTTTTTCGACAACTAATTTTTATCAAAAAATTATACTTATTTGTGTCACATTTATATTTACTAGTGTTATGAAAGTTAAAATATTTAAATGGTTGTTAAAACTATATTGTTGGAATAAATGTGGGCTCCATTGCCGGGATAAATGGAGATAATCAGAGAAAAATTTATCACTTGACATTGTGCAGCTTGCAATATTTAAGACCATCAAAATACTCCATTGACTACCATCAACTAAAACTATGGAATCAAAAACTACCATCATCCACAAAGCTTCCCATCTATTCTCCTTTACCAAATAGGCATTGTTATCAGATAAGCTTATGACCAAATTCACCTGTAGCCACACCAAAATCGATATTTAGGTTCAATTAATCCTAGAGACAAAGGAATTTGGGGTAAGATTCAATAGAGAAACAAGATTAATGGGTCTATGTCCAATCTTCTTCATTTATTCCGGCAATATATATATTTTCAAAAACCAACAAAAAAATTCAATTTTTATAACTTTAGTAAGTATAAGTTTTTTATAAAATTTGATTATCGAAAAGTTGGTATTTTGTTGGATCTTTAGTTCACTTTATTTCTTTTCATTATCCAGATCTTAACCTTTTTTTTATTTGCTAATATGTAATTTTTAGTTCGTCTTGTTTGCCATATCATCAACTTTGGTGGGATGAGATTTTTTATTTTACCCAATAAGAAATAACACAAAATAAATAATTTTAAAAATAAAATAAAGAAATGATTGTTAGTTTTAAGGGCAAAAGTGAGCCAAAAAGATGGATGGAGGGGTATTTTTAACTCAATAGATGGATGAAGGGTATTTTTAGACCTTTTCCTATAAATTGAGGGTATTTTTGGCCCTTTTCCATTTTTTAAAATCCTTCAAATTGTTGAAGTCCTTCTTGAATAATTTATCTTATAATATAATAATACCTAGTAAAATTATCTGCACTTTGCGCGGAAATTTGATATCACAGAATTTATAAAATAATACTTAAAACCTATTACTCATTAAAACTAACACACTTATTGTCTTACATACAAGATTACGTAGTAGCGTACATTAATAATGTAAAGGAAAATGATAATTATAACAGCTTATCATTTATCCTTCAATCAATCATCTTTAAGTTGATTTTATAATTTATACTTTTGCATCTAGGAAGTGTTACTATTTGATATTTTTGGGAAATTAGATGAACATCACATGAGATATTAAATTTTCTAATAAATAAATAATCTTTATCTGTACTAACAAATACTTATATACAATAACTTTACAGAAAAATAAACAACAAAGTTTAAAATGTGTACTCAAAAACAACAATTGATATCATAAGCATAAATTAATGACTGTAAAAAAATATTCCAGGATAACATTAATAGAATAAAACAAAAAGGAAAAAATTGAGTCCACTGAATGCACATTGTCCCCTTAAGGAAATTATTTTCCTCTAGTACCCGAGGTTTAAGGGAATAGATCTTCTCATGATGGAACGATTATATTCACATGTGTATTGATACGAAAACAGTGGTGTCAGTGAGCCACTAAACAAGAACAAAGTACACAAATATTTAATTATGCAGAAGAAGAAGAAGAAGAAGTTCAGAATTTTCGTTGTTTTAAATGAGAGGAAATCCCTCTATTTATAGACAACAAAGGGTAGTGTAAACAAATGCTTATTGTGCCTTATCGAAAATTTCACAACTCTTTAGAAAAGTTACAACCCTTCGGAAAGGTCACAACCTTTCATAAAAGTCATAATTTTCATAAAAGTCGCAACTCTTCATAAAAGTCACATCTTTTCATGAAAGGGGAAGACTATTTTTGAAAATAAATAAATTTAAAAGGAAATTCTAGCATGTGGTGGCGCCACGTAGGCTGGCCTAGAGTTCTCTTTTATATAAATATATGATTATTCTAAAAATTGGAAAATCCAAACTAAATTATTAAAAAATCAAAATGAACTTATAATGTTGCGTGACAATAATACTCTACAAAAGTAAATAAAAACAATTCATTTATATATATTTTTTAAAACTAAATTATGCTTTAATAGTATTAATGTGCAAAATATAAAAAGACCGCTCCAGATAAATATTAGTCAATCCAATATATATATATATATATATATATATATATATATATATATGCTTTCTATATAAATGAAAATCTAACAAGACTTATCCAAAAAGAAATGTAAGAAAAAAAATGTTTCATTTTCATTCAACAATTATCGTTTTCCTAATATCAAATGGGCATTACTCTTTAAGTTCAAAACAATTCAAACATTAAAGCAAATGAAGAGACAAAATAGTGTTAATATATCATTTATGTAATGGAAAATGCTAAATGGCCAGAAAATTTGGTCAGAAGATTAAAAAAATTACAATATATTTTTTTTAAAAATAAAATGTTTTTTTTTTCATTTTTAGTTAAAAGGTATTAAAATTTAAATCGTAAAAATATTTAAAAAAGTAATATAACATAGATAAAATATTCAAACCAAATTTTGGTCATATTTTCTGGCCAAAAAGATTTTTCCTGATGTAATTTAATGAATAGTAAATATAAAAGTAGAGATTTAAGCATCTGAGGTGAAGAGTGAAAGCTACATATTGTTGGAGGCAAAAAAGGAGGAATCAAGTTAACATGGGAAATAGTTGAAAAAAAACATGCTTGAAGAGGATCAATGCTCATGAAGTCGAGGAACTTAAAGCACTTTGTAGACATTGAAATTTTGTGGGACTCTACAAGATACGTTCAATTCGAGTTGGGACTCTACAAATTGTGTTCAACTCAAATTAGGATTCTTGGAGGCTACTCAACCCTAAACCCTAGTTTATGCCTATATAAAGGGTACTAAATTCTCCAAAAAGGCATCTCGAAAATTCCATAAAGAGATCGAGATCTCGAATATTCCGCAAATTGATGGAATATTCATATAGAGAGATCAAATCTAAATCATCCTAGTTCGAGAAACACGCCACTAACAGCCCTCGAATCATGGATAAATCTTATGAGAGGAGAATCAAGGGAGGAACAGAATTGTACCCGCATTGATTATCGATAAAAATATTCATGTTTCTTCAGATTTTATTTGTGTGGTTTATTTATTTTTCATATGTTTAAAATTTGTTGCAAACAAATTGGCATGCCCAATGGGACCAAATCTGCCCTTCATCTCTTCTTTCTTAAATAAAATCTGAAAATCTGAAGCTGCAAAGGTGGAAGAATGAGTACTTCAAGCCTCGTTGTTGAGTTTCATCAAATCTACACTCCGACAAGCCTTGAAACAGGGGGCATTTGTAGACATTGAAATTTTGTGGGACTCTACAAGATGCATTCAACTCGAGTTGGGACTCTACAAATTGTGTTCAACTCAAATTATTATTTTTGGAGGCTACTCAACCTTAAACCCTAGTTTATGCCTATATAAAGGGTACTAAATTCTCTTAAAAGGCATCTCAAAAATTTCATAAAGAGATCGAGATCTCAAATATTCTGCAAATAGACGGAATATTCATATAGAGAGGTCAAATCTAAATCATCCTAGTTCGAGAAACACGCCACTAACGTCTCTTGAATCATGGATAAATTTTATGAGAGGAGAATCAGGGGAGGATCAGAATTGTACCCACAATCTTGATGAATAAAATTATGTTTCTTCGTATTTTTTGTGATTGTAATTTATTTTCTGTCACTTTAAAATTTGTTGCAAACACACTTTTTCGATTCTCAGTAATTTTATCTTACGTTAATTCTTTTTTCTCTTAAATGTCAATTTCCTTTTATGTTGTAATTTTAAATAACGTATATGCTTAAATATGAATAGTCAACAATCGTTCCATATCCCAAATGTCCCGATTTATTGAGGAATTTCTCTATTGATAAATTGTGTTCATGTTTGTTTTTTGAGTAAATTTTAGGAATATCAAACATAAAAATTTATTAGTGCTCTATAACTACAGTTTTGCTATTTATGCTATATAGCAAACATTGTTTGCTATGAAGCATCTGATTTGTATAAATTGCGGCGATTTGTATAAATTGAAAATCCGTGTCTATGAAAATTGCATTTGTATGTATATGTTCTTTGTGTTAGGTTAGAGTGGCAAACAAGATTAGGGGAGAGAGAGAGAGGCGAGCGGGATAGGGTAGAGAGTGGAGAGAGGTGAATTGTATATGTATATCGGTTAGATAATTGTATATATGTAACTACTATGTATATGTATCAATGGTTGCATTTGTATATCTGCATAAAATTTGAATTTGTATATAATTGAATCGAGTCTAAACATTTGTATTTTTATATCAAATCTCTCTATCACTTTATACAAACACAAATTGTACATTGTATTTGTATAATTTGTGTTTGTATAAAGCGAGAGAGAGAGAAAGGCAAAAGAAAACTTGACAGGGGAATATTTGTATTAGTATAATTATAAGTTTATAGGATAGATAGATATGTATTTGTATCTGTATATACAGTCTCTCTCATTTTATACAACACAAACACAATTTATACATTTGTGTTTGTATATAAGTGAGAGAGGTGAGAGAGAAAATTGAGAGTGACGAGCGAGATTCAAAGGAGAGAGGCAAGAACGACAATGTGTTTGCTACGAATTTGAATTAAAGGTAACTGTAGCTATAACATTTATTTTGACTTAATAGTTTGCTACAATGCACAATTTTTCCTTAAATTAATTGAGTATTTAACATCCAATTTAGCTATTCATAAATTTTACAAAAAGAACTATAAATCCATCTCATATTAATATAATAATGAAATATATCTTAAAATGTTGCCTAAAGTTCATGCAATTTAACTCTTAAAAAATGAAACTTGATAAATATTTATATACTTAAAATAAATTACTACCACCCAACATATCATGAAAATTTTATACTAACACTCACTTTCTATGATATATATATATTGGTACTAACTTTTATTTAATTAGGGAAAGGAGAAGGAAACCTCCGATGATGTATCACTTAAATAAATCTTTCTGGCTACGCGAACAAGAAAACCTGGTCAAGCATACAAGGACATTGATGAAAATATAATTATATTTCTTGTAATGACTTTTGAGGTCATTTCTGTGTTTTTGTGTGCTTTTACTATTTCCCCCTTCCCTTAGCTTTCTTGTAACTTTTGTGTGGTGGTTGGATGACACGCTTCCTGAGGTGATCGGTTGAGTTTGGTGCGAGTTTTTCAATTTTGGAGGCTTAATGCTTGAAGGAATTGACTTTAGTCAACATCCAGAGATTCTGATGTCAGATCGAAATTTCGTCAATTCCATCAGCTCCACAAGGGTCATTTTGGTCTAGTGTGATGATCACTTCGGGTTTCAACGCTTTTATTTGGAGTTGCTATGATTAGGCATTTTAGCTTTGCCCAAAGTTTGACTTTGGTCAAATTTCTTAGTGAATGTGCTTAGAATGGAATTTCATTAGCACATTTAGCTATGGAATGTTAAGTTTGGTCTAGAACGACATTTGGTTTGGTTCCCAGGTAGTCAGGATAACTTTGTGGCGTTTAGCATTTTACTAGGTAATTCTTTGAAAGTGTTGACTATGGTCAACATTTTGATGAGATGACCTCGGTTGGTTGTTTCGTCGATTTTGTTGAGTCTAGAATGTCATTTTCAGCTAGGTAGCATATTTGGTTTGCGTTGACGGGGTTCCAAATAATAGGGTTGCTTAGTGTTGTTTTTAGCCAGAATATCCTTAGTTTAGGTTAAGTCGTATGGTTTGTAGTGATATGTAGAATTTCTCTTGGGTGGCATGAAACTTAGGTTGTCGTGTGTTTGCTTGATTGAGATTGTTTGGTTGTTTGTGTGTATTTCCTCGAGTTATGTGACTGCTTGATATTGAACTGTTGAGTTGAGGCCGTGAGCTTGGACAAGCAGGAGTTTCAGGTTAGTATTCTTGTGTGACAGGTATTACCCTATTATATGCGCAAGATGGGTTGATTTGTGATGGTGACTAGACTGTGTTAGTCTGAACACATGACCATGGCATAATTGCATCTGTTTTGAAAGAAAAAGAGGTTTCAAAGATACTTCTGAGTAATCCCTTTTTCTACTGATTTTTAGCTCCTTAGGAGTAGGATTACTGATTTTTACTATGGAAATTGGTTATGAGGAGAAATGTTCCATTTTTGTTGTATAAGGCATATATTGATAAGCTCTGGCAGCTCACAAATTGAATATTCTAGGTTTCACTTTTTGATAAGCTGAGGTAGGGTTCCATAGTTGCCTGGGGTTCCATGGGACAACCGATGAGATAAATCCAAAACTTTTTGCATTCATCCTGCAATGTCCACATGTTTGTGTGTTTTTTATTGTCCGTGATTGTTTGAATGGTGTGGTAGAATTGTTGTTGCTTCTCTTGTTGGTAGTTCTGGATTCTTTTAGCCTTTATCTTATCCTGCTAGTTTCATCATGCTGCTTTATATATATTTGATCTTTTTGAGCTTGGTTAGCCTATGATGCCTATTGGGTACCCGCATTTTGGTACTCATACTACACTTATGCATCTTTTTATGATGCAGCTCCCAGTTAGAGCCACCCTCATTGAGCGTTGGATCTCCCTTGGTCGTCACAGACTTGAATCGTGGTGAGCTCCTAGCATTCAGAGACTTGTTGCTTTCCTTCAATTGTACTGCCTTGTATTTTCTATTTTGGATTAGTCAGTTCTCTTGTGTATATGACCTTTCTGTACTTAGTAGCTCTTGTATATGTGACCCCATGTACGGGGACTGGCTCTTGTGTTAGTTTGTATTCTTAATCACTTTTGAGCCTCTTTTGTATATTTTGCATCGCATTACATATTTATGATATGACACTTTCTCTCATATTGTATGTTCACTTCCACATATCCTTATTTTTTTTACTTAAGCTGTTTCTTTTGCATCTTGTGCTGGGTTTAGGCTTGCCTACTCGTAGAGTTATAGTAGCTGTCATCATGGCCCGATTTTGAATCGTGACATTTTTGAATCTCTATAACTTTTGAATGCTTAGTTTCCCCAAACTTTATTTTTCAAAATTAAACCACCCTCAAGTTTAAACAATAGATATTTTGCTCCATTATTTTATACAATATCTACGTTGTGTTTAATATTTTCAATCATTCATGATCTAAATTTTTGTATATTATATATAATATTTAGCTCTTGGTCAAAGTATTTCCAGATTTTTATTTAAGAAGAATTGGAGGTGACTAAATATGACATAGCACAACTTCATCTAATTGAAGACATGACTTTAGATAAGAAGGCATGGAGGTCCAGGATTAGGGTATTACTAGGTAACTGTATTGTCATTATTTGTGAGAGAGAAGTAGGGGCTAGTCTCTTCCTCTCCTCCTTCTAGTGAAAGTCCTATCCCGTTGTTTTGTAATTCCTCTTCTTCATTAGGTACATGGACCTTTCCAGGGCCGACTCAACAAAATCGGGGGTCTAAAGCCAAACCTTAAAGAGAGGCCCTAATATTTTGAGAAGTATTTTGTTTCTTTAATCTCTTTAATAATTTTAGATCACTTACCAATAAGTTTAATAATTCATTTGTATATTATGTCCAAGGTAATGACTATGAATTTCGTCATGCTTATTCTTCAAATATGTTCTTGCAAAGATGGATCAAATTAATTAGTCATTTCAATTAGAGTTTAAAAATTAACATTACTTTCTTGATAGATCTTTTCATTTGTTCCCCTAAATGCTAAATTATTTTTCCAAAGAGTTTGGATCACGTCAATAATTCTTGACAATACATTTTTCCACTACACTTTATCTCTATCAATTTGTTCCTGCACAACTTTATCAATTGTTTTTTTAATGAAAACTCATTTCTAAATCAATACACGAGCTCATATTATTAATAATATATTCATTCTTTACTTCATGGACTTTGACCTTTACACTAAGATTTCTCCACTCATTACTACCTTCAGTAGCTAGTTTACTATTACAAATAATAGAAGTTGTGCTAAATAATTTACAACAAAAATAAAAAAATTATCCAAATCTTTAGAGTAAATTAATCATTTTCTTTCATGCTTTTCTCCGGTTACCAATTTTTGAATATAGTGTATTGTAGAAAAATGTCGTATGTATTTATCTTATGGAAAATTTATATCAGTCATTCTAAATGGTCCCTTTTCTACTAATAGATATGTGAATTTTGTATCTACATTATTCCATTGACTTGAGACAAAACATAGAAAAGTATGAGGGCGAGTATTACCTATTGCAGAGCAGTGATCAGGGGCTTGCGGTCTCTGAATCACATGCAAACATGAACAATGCTTAGATTCGAGAGTCATTTAATATCTAACTAACCAAATAATCTAGTGTAAATATATAGATAGAGTTCTATAAAGAAATATGACTTCTATGGCATGAAAGATTGAAGTGAGATTTAATACAATTAATATTTTATTTATTTTAGTCAAGTGAATAGCCTTTAAATATAGCATCAGAAAGAACTATTTCCTCATTCTTATCAGCATTTTCACAAAGAATCATCATGTTTGAAATGCTACCTTTAGAACAAAATCAAGAATCTGAAGTTTGGTCACCTATCTCCTCTCCTCCACATGATCACTTCAACAACAATATACAAAATGGAGAATCAATCATCTCTGAATCTACAAAAGATAAAGTTATAGACGAAATACAGGACCAAAAAGCAACAGAAAAAGAAAAACTCTCGGCATTTGATCGGTATGAAATGAAGTGTGTAGTCCAAAAATTGGAGAAAAAGGAAAGTCTCTCATGCCTGAATTTTATGAATTGAAACCCATCGGTAAGCTTGCATTTTCCAATATTATACAAGGAGAAACTTCGGAAATTAAGTTGAAAACAGAAGATAACTATGATTATTATGAGGATGTATCTATCTTGAAGTTTATCTATCATTACTTTTTCAATCATGGAGTGATTCCATATTCTAATTATTCAGAGAATTTTATCAATTACATCGAGGCTTCAATTCCCAACTTGAAATTTCATGGTCAGGCATTGAAGAGTAAGATCATTATGTTAGAGAAGCATTTCTTAATTATTTTAAGAATTGCAGTATATGACCCTAATATAATCAACCCCATTCATCGTGAAATTTGTGACTTGTCTATGGGTTTATGGGTTGATTTGGGAAACTATTATCAAGTTGGTAAAGAGATAGACGAAACTGATGACAATTTGGGAAACTAGAGGTGTTGATCCATTCTTAAAGTTTTAGATCTATGTTTCCATAGCAGTATTTTGAATTGCTTATGCTTTTGCTTGTATTTTCATTTCACTTGAAAAGTTATTGTGGAATTGTAACACTCCGCAACTAGAAAGAGCTAGAATTAGAAAGAGTCACTTTTAGAAAGAATGAAAATCTGGAAATTTGACAAAATTTAAGTATGAGTTTTGGGTCAACTTCAAATGACCATAACTCCTAGATAAGGATGAGAGGTGTGCTACAGGATACCATAGGAAATATCTTTGAATTATCTTTCCAACATCGCCAAGTTTGCGCGATTTCGAGTTCGTATGAGAGAGATATGCCCATTTGAAGTCGGGCTGTCTAGATAAGAAAAGTCAAAACTGGATTTTAAAGGGGTATTTTGGTCTTTCCATTACCCAACTAATTAAATCCGTTTTTAGTAAATTATTAGGGGTCTAAACTGAGTTAGTTCAGTTTACGCTATTGAGAATTATGCTAGGGCTTTGAGAGAAGAGAAAAGAGGAAGAAAGGAGAAGAAACGTTCAAGATTCGTCAAGTTCTTGCGAGTTTGGTTGTGGATTTCGCCAAGGATTCAATCCTACGAGATATGTAAGACTTTCATAACGTTGGGTTCGTTCACCCACATGCCAAACATGTTTATTTCAGCGTGAATTCGTCCTAAAAAGGTTGAAAGTTTGATGTTCTTAATATGTGTTCTTGAATTTGTTTTCGTTCTTGAATTGGGCTGAGATTTAAGGAGTTTTTAAGATTATTGCATTGAATTATAGAGTTGTTTTGAGTTAGGTTCTTAGGTACATTTACTGGGTATTTGAATCTAAAGAGAATTTGGGAAAAGAACCGAGTCTAGGCAAATTGGGGTTGGAAATTAAAAAAGGAAAAAAGTCGGGTGAATCAAGGTACCAGGTCCGCGTCGCAGACCTGTTCCTCAGGATGGGAAAATTCTTCCTTGCGTCGTGGAGCGGTCACGGACTATTCTGCCTCAAAATTTATTTCGCAACCAAATATTTAAACGCATCTCTGCATCGTGGACTTGCTTCCAAATAGTGATTTCTTGATCATTTCTCATGTTTAACTATCTAAAAACACTCGTAAACATCACGAGACCTTTCCTATCACAAATCACAATCCTTGAATCCATACATTCAAATTCAAGGAAATTAAGTTTAGAGTCAAGTCAAGAGAAGTTTATAGAGTCTTTCAAAAGTCTTTTACAAATGATTTAAACTTTTTTTAAGACTTGAGTTTTGAGTTAAGTAAGAATAACAAATGAAGTTCATTTCTTCAAAAAGAGTATAGGGGAACTAAGTATTCCCAAAGAGTAAATGTTTTCACATATGAACAAGAGAGGAAACATCGATTTCCAAGAGAGCCTTTGAGCTAGTTTTTTAAGTAATTATCTCAAATCAAAGAAAGAGTTTGCTTTTAAAACATATGAGCTAAGTATATTTTGGGAGTAGTATTGATTACCGATATGGGGTCGCGAGTTCATAATAACTCAAGTCTCCATAAACCATGTAGTCGTCATGGGTAGAAAAGATCATAGTTTTTAGATGATTCCTTAGTGCTTTTTAGCATAGACTAGTGGATCCACTTAGTTGAGACGTTCCATACGATGGCAAAGTATAGGACAGTTCTGGTAGCATGGGCGAGACGTTGTATCATCACTTAGGCTCATAGCGATGGTTGTCGGTTAGAGAAACTCCCATAATATTATATTATTTTATATGTAAACTGAGTTGTTATTGCATATCTTTAACAAATTGAGTTGCTACCCACTATTTTAAATGCTTCGTATAAATAATACCATTATTGTTATTTTTACTTTGCATTTGAGTTGAGTATTCGTGAGTTAAGTAAAGTCAAGGTAAGTGTTCATTTCAGATTCTTTTCAAGCTTAGGTCATATTTTAGTTTTCCCCTCGCATATCTGTACATTCAATGTACTGATGCCATTTGACCTACATCGTTTTATGTTGCAGACACAAGTAACCATGATCAGCAACCAACGCCTCATTGATCCAATTGAGCACTCAGAGTCAGTTGGTGAGTCTTCTTTCTATCCAGAGGATCCCTTATTATCTTGTTTTGATTTAGTACTTTAGTTGTTAGGATGATCGGGGGTCTTATCCCGACATCCCTCTTTGTTTTAGAGGCTTCATAGACGGGTAGTTATAGTTCTTTAGTCTTGTATTTAAGATGTTTTGCTATGAGAATTGAGTAGCCATTTTGGCTAGTTTGAATGTTTCCTTAAAGCCATTCTAAGTTTAATTCATAAGTTCCTTATTTGAGATTATTTCTTATGTTGAAGTCTTCCGCTGAGTAAGTAAGCCAGGCCAAGGGTTCTCTTGGGGCCGACAATGGTTCTCGAGTGCCAGCCCCGCCCAGGGCGTAGGCTCGGGGCGTGGCAAACTTGATATCAGAGCACATAGTTCAAGAGTCATAGGGAGTCTATGAAGCCGTGTTTGTAGAGTTCTATTCTGTGAAGCGTAGACGGCTCGCTTTCCCAAACACTAGTGAAGCGTGCCACATCTATAATTAGGAGGCTGCAACACTTAGGAAATTATCTCACTTCCTCCACGAAGAGCTGTTCGAAGTCGTCCTGCTAGGAGGAATATTGAGGAGAAAGGGGTACCTAATGCACCAGAAGTGCAACCCCAAGGAGAGGTCACCAATGGTGAGTTCAGGGAAGCGATTTGAATGTTAATCCAAATTGTGACCAACCAAGCTGGGGAACAGAGAGGGAATAAACAGGAAGTGGCTGATACTTCGAGGATCTGTGAGTTCTTGAGGATGGATCCTCCAAGTTTCACTGGTTCAAGCACTACTGAGGATACAAAGAATGTTATTGAGGAACTGCAAAAGGTATTTGAAGTTATGCATGTTGTCCATGTTGAGCGAGTGGAACTAGTTGCATATCAACTGGGGAACGTTGCTAGGACTTGGTTTGACCAATGGAAGAAGAGTAGGGCTGAGGATGCATCGGTTTTGAATTGAGCTGTGTTCGAGAGTGCTTTCTTGGGGAGTTTCTTTCCCCGAGAACTGAGAGAAGCCAAGGTACGAGAATTCCTTACCCTTAAGCAAGACTCACTAAATGTTCATGAGTACAGATTAAAGTTTACCCAACTTTCCCGGTATGCTCCGAAAATGGTTGCGAATATGAGAAGCAGGATGAGTCTATATATTGCTGGGTTGTCCCGTCTGTCAAGTAAAGAGGGTAATACAAGCATGCTAATTAGCGACATGGATATATCAATGTTGATGGTTTATGATCTAGAATTGGCTGCCTTAGTATTTTCTTTAAAGATATGGCGCCATTATCTCTATGGTGTTCATGTGAATGTGTTTACCGATCGCAAAAGTCTTCGGTATGTGTTTAGTTAGAAAGAACTTAATCTCAGACATAGGAGGTGATTAGAGTTACTCAAGGATTATGACACGAGTATTCAATATCACCCAGGTAAGGCTAATGTTGTTGATGATGCCTTAAGCAGGTTGCTATGGGTAGTACCGCCCATTTTAAGGAAGATAAGAAAAATCTAGCAAGAGATGTGCATAGGTTTGCACGATTGGGAGTTCGTCTCATGGATTCCCCAGAAGGAGGGGTAGTGGTGATGAATGGGGTTGAGTCATCATTAGTGTCAGAGGTGAAAGAAAAGCAAGACCAAGATCC
This sequence comes from Solanum commersonii, assembly GCA_029007595.1. Classification (NCBI taxonomy): domain Eukaryota; kingdom Viridiplantae; phylum Streptophyta; class Magnoliopsida; order Solanales; family Solanaceae; genus Solanum; species Solanum commersonii. The sequence goes on along the minus strand of JAJTWQ010000092.1, from coordinate 2,344,303 downwards.
TATTTTTCTTGAATTAAAGGTAAATGTTTATAAGCAAAAAATATTGACTTTTAAACAAGGCACAGATGGCGTATTGAGATATCAAGGTAGATTGTGTGTACCAAGGGTGGATGAACTCCAAGAGAGGATCATGGATGAATCTCATAGCTCCAGATATTCTATTTATCCAGGTTCCACAAAGATGTATCGTGACTTGAGAGAAGTTTATTGGTGGAGTAGTATGAAGAAAGGCATTGAATAGTTTGTTGCTAAGTGTCTGAATTGCTAACAAGTTAAGGTAGAGCATCAAAGGTCCGGTGGTATGACTCAGATTATAGAACTTCTGGAATAGAAGTGGGAGATGATCAATATGGACTTCATCACAGGTTTACCAAGGTCTCGCAAGCAATATGATTCTATTTGGGTGATTATTGATAGAATGACAAAATCAGCCCATTTTTTGCCAGTAAAGACTACCCATTCAGCAGAGGATTATGCAAAGTTGTATATTCAAGAGGTTGTCAGACTTCATGGAGTTCTGGTATCAATTATTTCTTATACAAGAGCATAATTTACTACACAGTTCTGGAAAATTTTTCAGAAAGGTTTGGGTTCAAAGGTGAACTTGAGTACTACTTTTCATCCTTAGACATATAGTCAAGCAGAGCGCACTATTCATAATTTAGAAGATATTTTAAGAGCCTGTATGATTGATTTAAAGGGTAATTGGGATGATCACCTACCTCTCATTGAGTTTGCTTACAACAATAGTTACCACTCTAGCATCCTGATGGCTCCTTATATAGCTCTTTATGGGAGAAGATGCAAATCTCCTATTGGATGGTTTGAAGTTGGTGAAGCTGGGTTGATAGGACCATACTTAGCTCATCAAGCTATGGAGAAGGTGAAAGTTATTCAAGAGCGGTTGAAAACAGCGCAGGGTCGGCAGAAATCCTACACCAATGTTAGGAGAAGAGAGTGAAGTAGATGATTGGGTATACTTGAAAGTTTCACCTATGAAGGGTGTTATTAGATTTGGTAGGAAGGGGAAGCTTAGTCCCCGGTATATCGGTCCTTACAGAATATCCAAGAGGATTGGCAGTGTAGCTTATGAGTTAGAGCTACCACAAGAGTTAGCAATGGTTCATCCGGTATTTCACATCTCCATGTTGAAAAAGTGCATGGGCGATCCTTCACTTATCATACCAACTTAAGATATTGGTATCAAGGATAGCTTATCTTATAAGGAGATTCTTGTGCAGATCCTAAACCGCCAAGTTCGCAAGTTGAGAACAAAAAAGGTAGCATCAGTCAAAGTTCTTTGGAGGATTCAGTTTGTTGAGAAAGCCACTTGGGAAGTTGAGGAGGATATGAAGAAGAGATACCCACATCTCTTCGAATCCAAAGAAGTTCCAAATTAAGGTACTAATCCTTTTCTTGGCTTTTTTTTTAAGTTGGCATGTTGTATTTGCTTTTTTGCTTGTTGGTTATTTGAACTGAATGTTAGATGTTACGCCCTTAGCCTGCCAAGATTGATCTCATTCGAGGACGAATGTTCACAAGGGGGAGATATTATAACACTCCACAACTAGAAAGAGCTAGAATTAGAAAGAGTCATTTTTGGAAGGAATGAAAAGTCTGGAAATTTGACAAAATTAAGTTAAGTATGAGTTTTGGGTAAACTTCAAATGACCATAACTCTTATATCAATATGAGCTAGGTGTGCTAGAAAGTATCGTAGGAAAGATCTTTGAATTATATTTCCAACGCCGCCGAGTTTGCTCAGTTTCAAGTTCGTATGAGGGAGAATGCCCATTTGAAGTTGGGTTGTCTAGATTAAGAAAAGTCAAAACCGGATTTTGGAAAGGCATTATGGTCTTTTCACCACCCAATTAACTAATTTCATTTTTTTGTAATTAAGTTGGGGTATAAACTGAATTGGTTCAGTTTACGCTTTTGAAAAATAAGTTAGGGTTTTGAGAGAAGAGCAAAGAAAAGGAGAAAAAGTAAGGAATAGCCAAGTTCTTGAAGTTTTGCTTGAGGATTTCATCAAGGGGTGATCCCTACGAGGTATGTGAGATCACATAGCATTGGGTTAGTTCACCCACGCTCCAATCATGATTTATTTCAGCGAATTTAGATTATTGAAGGTTTAGAAATTGAGCTCTTGATGGATTTGTTTGAAGTTTTTATTGGGTTCTTGATTGTTAGAGTTGTTGAGGAGTTCTTGATTTTGATTCATGAAATTAGGTGTCGTTTTGAGTAGATTCTTGCATATTTTGATTATGTAGTCGAATCTAAGTGTTTGGGAAAAGATCCAATTGAGTTTAGAGTTGAAAAACAAGCAAGAAATATCGTCAAACACCTGGGGAAAGGGGTGGAGCGTCGCGCCAGCCAGAGTGCCCCACAAAGTGTTCTGAAGTTTGACCCCTGGGGCGCAGCGCCAGCCAGAGCGCCCCAACTTCAGTTCTGAAGTTTTAGGTTTGGCGCCCCGCGCCACTCAGAGCGTTAGGGACGTCAGGTCTTCTACTTCTTCCCACTTCTTTCCGTACTAGTTTCCTTGAAACGAACCTATGTTTCCTAGTTGATTCCTACACTCTAAGGTACGTCTAAAAAACATGAAATCATCCATAACATGAGATCACGGGCCTTGAATCCATAATTAAATTCAAGTCAAGAGAAGTTAAGAGTCAAGTCAAGAGAAGTTCATAGAGTTTTTCAAAAGTCTTTTACAAACGTTTTAACTTTGTTTAAAGACTTGAGTTTTGAGTTGAGTAAAGAGTAAAGATTAAAGTTCATTTCTTCAAAGAGTATATCGAGATTATGTATCCCAAAGAGTAAAATGTTTTCACATTTAAACAAGAAAGGAAACCTTGATTTCCAAAAGAGCCTTTGAGCTAGTTTTTTTCAGTTAAAGAGTAAATGTTTTCACAATTAAGCAAAAGAGTAAACTTTGATTTCCAAGATAGCCTTTGAGCTAAGTTTTGAGAAATTATCTCAAACCACAGAAAGAAGTATGTTTTTAAACATAAGAGTTAGTATCATATTTTGGGAGTAGTATTGAGCATCGATATGGGGGAGAGTTCAGACAACTCCCAACCCCCATAAACCATATAGCCACCATGGGTAGAAAAGGGTCATACTTTTTAGATGATTCCTTAGTGCTTTTAGCATAGACTAGTGGATCCACTTAGTAGTCAGGTTTTATACCCTCAACAAGGTATAGGACAGCCCTGGCAGCGTGAAGCAAAACGTTGTATCATCACAATAGCACTCACGTGATGGTTATCGATTGAAGAAACTCCCATAACAGTATTTTATATTTTTATATACATTCAGAGTTTATATTGTATCTTTGCATACACACAGATTATTATTGTATTTCTAAATACACAGAGTTGATATCCATGTTTAAAAAGCTTTTCTTTATATTGCATTTACATTATTGCTTTATATAGAAATGAGTTCAGTTCAATTCAGTTGAGACCAAGTTTGTTCCTTCAGTTCTTTTCAAGCTTATGTCTTGTTTTAGTATTCCCCTCGCATGCTCGTACATTCAATGTATTGATGTCATTTGGCCTGCATCTTTTTATGATGCAGATACAGGTAACCAGGATCAACATCCAGCACTTCGTTGATCTAGTTGAGCATTCATAGTTTTGTGGTGAGCCTCCTTGCTTTTCGGAGGATCCCTTTTATTGCATTCATTATTAGTTAGTTCATTAGGATGTTGTGGGTCTTATCCCGACGTCTATCTCAGTTGTTTTAGAGACTTCATAGACAGTCAAATGTTAGTTCTTGAGTCTTCTATTTCCTGTTTTAATGGTTGAGACTTGAGTTGCCACTTTGGCCAGTGAATGTTACTTTAATCCATTCTAAGTATTTATTGAGCAGTTCAGTTTACTTTTAAAAGTATTCTTTTTCATGAGTTAAATCTTCCAGTGAGTAAGTAAGTCAGGCCAAGGGTTCGCTTGGGGCCAGCAATGGTTCTCAAGTGTCAATCCCGCCCAAGGTGTAGGCTCGGGGAGTAACAATTAAGGTAATTATAACTATCAATTAAAAATAATTAAAACAGAAAATTGAGAGAGAATTAAGGGGATGTTAGAGATAGAAAAGTAATAATGACAAAATAATAGGTAGCAATAATGAGCGATAAATGACTTGTTTCTTGCAAATCTAAGGAAACAAATGTGATTTGTTTTTTACGTTTTCTAATAAATCTAGAAAAATGTCAAAAAAATTGAGAAAAAAATTTAGTGACATTTCACTTCTTATAAATATAATACTTAGTATATATAGAGAGAGACACGTATTCATATATATATTAATGACTTCAAAAATATTACCACTTAAATCACAAAAATTACAATAATATCTTACAAAAACTTAAATATAATACTATATATATATATATAGATAGATAGATAGATAGATAGATAGATAGATAGATAGATAGATAGATAGAGAGAGAGAGAGAGAGAGAGGGGGGGGGGGGGGGGGAAGAGAGACGTATTTATACATAACAACGACTTCAAAAAATTACAGTTAACTCAAAAAATTACAATAAAATCTTGCAAAAACTTGAATAACAACGACATTGATTAAAAACAAATATGACTTACCACTTCAAATAAAAAAACTCCATATTAATTAGCCTACTATAAGATGATGATAACATATATAAATTAAAAATCAAGGATCAAGAATAAAATAAAAAGAAGAAAAAAGAAAAACACTTGCCTGAGACCTAAAAGAAAAGGTATAAGGAGTATATATATATATATCCGAAAGGGTAATGCTAAATGACCAGAAAATTTGGCTAGAATTTGGCCAGAAAATTAAACATTCTATAATATTTTTTAATTTTAAAATAAACTAATCTTTTTTTCCATTTTTTAGTTAAAAGGTATTTAAAGTTAAAAGGTAAAAATGTTTTAAAAGGTAAAATAACATATGTAAAATACCATTCTGGCCAAATTTTCTAGCCAAATAAATTTTTCCTATCCAAAAATAAAGCATGAATAAAAAATAGGAATGATGTCAATTAATTGTTGGTGTTTAAAAGCAAAACAATAACGGATGCTACGTGCTGAAGCATTAATTATTTTCCTAATTTAATTGCCCATTATGCTAATTATGAGGAAGGAAGTTGCTTTTTAAAAAAGATTAATAAATAGATATTGAAGAAAAAAATTAAAATTACGAGAAAATAGATAAATAGTAATGCTGATCAATAAGGCAAGACACATCAACAGTCCTATCATTCAGCTTTATATATGACATAGACATTAAATATAACTATTTATAGACATAAAATATAGCCATTTTAAAAAAAAAAAATATCATACTTTTATTTACTCCAATTGAATAATCCTAAAATTGTAGTCATTTTTGTAAGTTGGTCAAAAATTTACAGGCACATTTATTTGGCCCAATATCATAAAGGGCCCAAATATAGACATCAGGCATACCTAGCCCAGATGATCAGTTGAAGGAATTAAGCCCAAACTCAAATCACTTCAATAGCTAGTAAGGTTGAAAAATGGAAAAAAATAGGCTTAAGTCATCAGCGGCCCTTAAAGTTATCCGCATAATTCACTTAGACACCTCAACTAGGACTATTACCTATTAGACACTTTAATATTAAGGAATATGTATTTATTGAACACAACGAAAATTTCTTTTAAAAATGTTCTGCGTGTAATTCACGTGCATTGTCTTAAAACAATGACAAATAAAATTCCGACACATGGCACAGGGGCCTAGTTTAGCAATAAAATATAATTTGTCAATTTAAAAAAATGAAAAATACTTTCCAGCCTTTATTTATTAATCACAAAAATATTAAAAAGGAAAATCTCCCCCCACCCCGACCTAACCCTTTGACTTTTCTTCTTCCTTCTACCCTGTGAACCCCGCCAGCCACCATCAATTTCTCCATTGATAACGAACATAACAAAAATAAAAATCTCCGGCTCAAATTCATTCTCCTATCACCCGTTATTCTTTATTCATTTTGAATTTTTTGTGAAAATAAATAGAGTTTCGCCAAAATATTTAAAACCTGAAAAAAGAGGAAAAAACAGAAGAATAGTTGGAGAGGGTGAGAGAAGAAAGAGAGAAAGTTGGTGGGGGTGGGGTGACATGGGAGTTTACCGGTAAGTACAGAGATGTGGATGGAAATCGTTGAAGTTGTTCCTAGGAAGAAGACGTCCTTTTTTTTTTATTGTTAGTTAATTGTTTTTAGTTTCTTTATTTATTAATGTCAAGGTCAATAAATAAATAAAAAATGTACTTTTTTCAAGAAAAATAAAAAGGAAAATGCTTTTTTGGCATTTTCACGCGCTCATGGAAAGTGAATCACAAACGATTTGCCATGTAGGCAAAAAATGCTTAGATGGTTCAAATCTGGGGTGGTAGAGGTGTTCAATAGGTACTAGGTATAGTTAGGTGTCTAAATGAATAATGAGGACAACTTTGAGGGGCCGCAGATGACTTTGGCCAAAAAAATAATTAAAATGGAATGTGCATCATACATATATTTTGTGTGTTACACATTCATCTCGTGCATCACGTGTGTATGTCATGCTTCACACGTGCATCTTGCATATCAAGCGTCATGCGTACATGCGTACGTGCATTCCTAATAATTAGTAAGCTCTTTTTAAAAATCACGTAACATTGCTATATATGATTGATAGAAGATTGAATTTAATTTTTAATGAATTTGTGAAGAAAAAAAAGGGTAAAGATGCACAATGAAAATTATGAGGTGTATATCTCCTGTAAGCCAAAAAATGCTTCTTATATTTTCTTGCACGAAACTACATTTTAAGCAAAGTATATTTACAACGTTTATCAAGGGTTGAAAGCCTCCAAATGATCGTACTTACACAACGACACAAAAGATGACTTTCATTTTCGAAAAAGTGTTGAAGAGTAAAAATTATGAGGTTTATATCTCATATGAGGCGGCAAATTCTTCTCATGTATTCTTGAAGCAAATTCATTTTTGTTTGGATAAAATGTTCAAGACATTTATAATATGCCCTACAAGTAGAGACACAAGAGGTTGTGCTGGACCAAACAAGCAGAAAAACCTCATATTTCTAACTAGGATAAATAAAATTCTTCTTAATTGAAATAATACGTATAACTACCCCTGTATGCATTTAATTCTTCTTAATTTTTTTTCTAATTTTCACGCAATGTATGGCTGATGAAGGATCGATGTCAAGCTTATCAAGGATCAGAGACTAATTAATAAATCTAATATATAGTTGTTGTTGTTGTTGTTGTTTATTTTTATTTTTTTTATATATTCTCTGAACCTATATAAGTCCAGAGTTGATGACTGTTACATTTCGAATTTGAAACCTATTTGAGCCATAAAGAGCTAAAAGTGACCAAAATAAGCCACAATTCTTGAAAGTAACAAAAATAGGCTTAGTGTAGTTTTTTCTTCCGTTTTATCCAAAAATATAAACGGCAGACGTTAGTCTATTAACGTCTATATTTTAGCATAAAGGTGCAACACTTTTTCTTACACTTTATAAAAAAGTTAACTTTCCCAAAATCTCCTATTGCAGATTTTATTAGTTTATTTTGGTTTTTCTCCTCAAGTCCAGATTACTACTTCACAAAATATTAGCACTTATTCTAAGAGAAAAATCATGCTTTTGGTTTTACCTATATATAAACGAACACTCTCTCTCTCTCTCTCTCTCTCTCTATATATATATATATATATATATATATATATAATAGGTGAGGTGACATGTCTCTATGACCATCATTCATATTTTATTTTTTTTCTCATTTTTGAATTTTTCTTTCATCATTCCTTGTTTTTAACATATTATAAAATTCATGAAAATTTCCAATTAAATGAAAATTTAAGAACAACCCCTTTGTGAATCTGTTAGGAAGCTAAAAAATCATCAGACAATTACTCAGGTGTATTATCCAAATTAATTCTTTTAAAATTTAATAGATGTCGCTAATAATGTGTGGCTAAGGAATCCTATTAAATGTCAAATTGAAAATTTTCCCTTGGATAAGCTACAGAAAAATGGCAAACTCCACTATATATTGAATTAATATAGATATAGTATACTTTATTTATGTTTTATGGATATATTTAATTATTAAATAGCAAATACTATTCTACACGCATAATAAAGATTTTTTTCACCACTTTTCACGCTTCAATGTACCCTAGTTTCCTCTTTCAAAGCTTCTCTTTCAATCTTCCCCAAAATCACCAGTTATTTCTCAGTATTCTCCTTACCATAACTGGCTTTTTCTCCCTAAAAACCTTACAATTCATGATTTTGGCTTGATTTTCGGAGGTTATTTGTGATTTAGATTCATTAGGTATCTTCTAATTCCATTTTTTTCTCTTTTTTCATGAAGGTTATAGTTTTATATACGTTTCTACCATGTTCTTAGGGTTGAAGTTGAAGGGGTTTTTCCACCATAACATGGCGGAAATTACTACTCTGAAGAGGGTCACAAGAGGTACACATTATTCCAATAAATGTTTGAAAGGAATACCTTCGTTTGATTTATGTATCACTCAAATGCAAGCACAAATTTTAGACTTTATTATTGTGATGGAGATCGAGAAGTGATAAAAGTTTCGTAATAACCCCATAGCTTTGAATCTGAATGGTGTATCAGAAAAAAGGCTAATTCTTTCAAGAGGAAAGAAGGTTCAAAACCTGCAGAAGATGAAACACAAATTGACAAGAGGAGAAAAGTTAACAACTTTGTTTTCTGTAGGAGTGGGAAAATGTAGTTAATCAAGAACAAGAATAAGATTACATAGAATACTTATATACATATGTAATTGGATTGTATCAGTTTCAATGTCATATTTTGATGGGTTGTTGTTCAATACTAATAGTGGTCAAACAAATATCTTAATTCTTTGCCTTCAATGTATGTTAAATCAATTATTATATTCATGTAAATATACTATGATTTGAACAAGAGGATGGAATTAAACGGGTAAATAACATCAAGAGAAAAGAAGGTTTAACAAAAGAGAAAACTATTCTTGACAAGAGAAAAAAAGTCAAAAATATTACTTCTAGTAGCAATGGTAAAAAAGTTATAACAAAAGATTGTAATGAAGAAATTGAGGTGCGTATATATACTTTTCAAATTTATATATTGTGGAATACGTATACATGTGTTACTTCTATTGTATTTGGTGTCGTTGTCACTTGGGCTCTCTTTTATATATTTATACATCAATTTTTATATTGTTCAGCCAATTATCTGGTTCTTGTATTCAATGCATGATAGAGAATTATTTTATTCATATGAATGTTGTGTAAGTTGAACATGGAGGTTTAAAATAGAGTAAATACTTGTCAAATTATTATACTGTGGAATACTTTTACACATTGGACACTTCTACTGTATTTGGGCTTATTGTCATCTGTATTTGAATATTAAAAAGCTCTTAAAATGTGAGTAGTTAATGTAACGTTAGTTTCATATATTTTTTTAAATGTTTGAATACTTGGATCTTTTTCAAACTTTGGATACTTCAATTGCATTTCGGGTCACTGTCACGGTTATTTGACTATTGTGTTTCAAATGTTGATTAGCTACTCTAAGTAGTAGTTAATGTAAATGTAGGTTTATTGCATTTTCTCTATGCAGATATATCATATTTTAAGTTTTTTGATTTGTATTTGACTATTACCAAATTCTTAAAATGTTGGTTAATTTTTAAATAGTTAATATGTAATGTAAGTTAATGTATGTGTAGTTTCATATTATTGTATTTTCTGTATGCACAGGGAATCAAATTTTATGTGTTAGATCTCCTGATCGAACCCTCGCACACACAGGTATATGCAAATCATAACAAAGTTACTTATTTGCAGGTGAAGCTTACACCGACTTAGTTCAATCGATTCAAGAATACCTGTTTTGAAGTGTATACCCGAATGCACGAGTGTCGGACGCAAACACAAATCTATAGGTACTTCATGGTTGGTGAATTGGAGGACCAGAAACAATCGACCACATGATGAATACCTCATGGAAGGAATGTTCAGTGATAACAACAATCCGGTAATTTATCAAAAAGAACTTCTATAATTCATACTTAAATGATAGAGCAGGGGAGTGTTATAAGAGGTGTACAATACAATTATCATTCTTTGAATGTTCCTCTTTTTTGGCAATTGAGATGTAAATAAAGATTTTGCAATGACCTATACCGACGCAACAACTTAATCAAGATCAAGGGTCAAAATGTGTCAAGCAAAAAGAAAGTGTTGAACTTTTGAAATCATCAAAAATATCCAAGAAGAAACAGAGGAATCTGAAAAGAATGCATTGTATCATACCTTTCAACACTGTATTTGTATTCATATTTCTTTTTAGACACATCTATTGCATACATGTTCATTATTGAATGAAGCAACAAAATACATGTGTTTATATGTATCACATTTTGTATTCAATGTATCTTTTTTTTTTTTTACATATTCTAAATATATATTTTGATGTGTTGTATCAAATTTTATTCATGTTGCGTGGTACAATTGTATTCATGCATCAACTCTAAAAACAAACAACACATGTTTGTATTAGTTACTAGTAACTATAATAATAGGTATTCAAGAATTCATAGGTTGAATGAACCAACAAATACATGTATTTATATTATAACACAATTTGTATTTGTATTTGATGTATCCTTGTATATTTTTCATATGTGAAATGTATAATACATCTATCAGTTTTGAAATTGTTTGGCACCATTGTATTGATGCATCAATCCTAACAAAATTTATACAAGTTGTGAAACTCAAGCAATAATCATTAAATCAAATTGACGTGATTTTAAGATTTTGTCGTCTTAAAAAATAAATTCTGCCGTTTTAAATACCTTCAAATTTTGATTTGTATACTAATATACAAAACAAACAAATTTTGGATACATAGAATACAACGATTTTACCATAATAATTAGAACAACTCGTGACAATTATGATAATCATAGCTAGAGATATATGGTAACCCCTAAACTACAATCATTTGTGTAAGTTTCTCCAAACAAGAGAGTTTTATCATTAAACAGATGAGAATCCTAGTGGATAATGGATATGACATGATTCTTGTTGATTTAAAAGTGGATAATTGAGGGGTTTAAGGAGAGCAAATTAAGGGGCAGACAGTTATACTAACAAAATCTCCTTATTTAGAGGATTATAATTATGAATGTATCATTGTATTTTAAAAAGGACATATACATTAAATACAACCTTTTATAGACATAAAATATAGTTTTTTTTTTAAATACCATACTCATTGCTACTCCAATTTAATAATCCTAAAATTATAGTCATTTTTGTAAGTTGTTCAAAAATTTCCAGGCACATTTGTTTGGGCCAATCTCAGAAAGGGCACAAATATAGACACCAGTCATACCTAGCCCAAATGATCAATTGAAGCAATTAAGCACAAACACAAATCACTTCAATAGCTAGTAAGGTTGAAAAATGGAAAAAATAATTAAAACGGAATGTACGTCATACATATATTTTGTGTGTTACACATTCATCTCGTGCATCATGGTTTATGTCGTGCTTCTCACGTGGTTCTTGCATATCAAGCGTCATGTGTACGTGCATTCCTAATAATTAGTAAGCCCTTTTTAAAAATCACGTAACATTGCTATATATGATTGATAGAAGATAGAATTTAATTTTTAATGAATTTATAAAAAAAAACGGTAAAGATGCACAGTGAAAATTATGATGCGTATATCTCCTGTAAGCCAGAAAATGCTTCTTGTATTTTCTTGCACGAAACTATCTTTTAAGCAAAGTATATTTACAACGTTTATCAAGGGTTGAAATCTTCCAACAAATGATAGTATTTACACAACAACACTAATGAAGACTTTCATTTTTGAAAAAGTGTTGAAGAGTAAAAATTATGAGGTTTTATATCTCATGTGAGGCGGCAAATTCTTCTCATGTATTCTTGAAGCAAATTCATTTATGTTTGGATAAAATGCTCAAGACATTTATAACATGCCCTACAAGTAGAGACACAAGAGGTTGTGGTGGACCAAACAAGCAGAAAAATCCCATATTTCTAACTAGGATAAATAAAATTCTTCTTAATTAAAATAATAAGTATAACTACCCCTGCGTGCATTCAATCCTTCTTAATTGTTGCTTCTTTAATTTCCAGGCAATGTATGACTGACGAAGGATTGATGTCAAGCTTATCAAGGATCAGAGACTAATTAATAAATCTAATAAATAAATCTAATATATATTTCTCTGTCTATATATTGTTGTTGTTGTTGTCCTTCTCCTTCTTATTGAGTTTAAATTACCAAAAGCTTTTATTTATAAAGGAAAGTAATGCGTTCCTCAAAGTTTTGTTTTGGTCAAAAATATTACTAACTAAATTATTTTGGGTGTCTCTTTTATAAATGATATTTTTCCACTTACCTATTGGAATAATGAGAAAATTATTGGTACATGGAATAACAAAGCTTTTATATTAGAGTTTGTTACAAAATCTTTTACTAGAATGATAAATAATTTAACTGCTAAGTTAATTTCAAAAAATAATCAAGTTAGTTTTATAAAACAAGAAACTAATAGTATGGAAGTAGATTATATTTTGCAAAATCCTAAGTTACAAGAAAAAATTGTTATTCTAAATAATCAGTTCTCTCTTGATATATGTGGAGACCATCCTAATGCCTTTTGGAACAGGAAAAAGCATGTAGTTAGTCTTCCATATGAAGATAACTTTGTTGAGGATAATATTCCTACAAAGGCAAGACCTTGCCAAATGAATGCAGAATACTTGGAGTTATGCAAGAAGGAAATAAGTTCCTTACTCCAAAAGGGACTTATAAGACATTCTAAGTCCCCATGGTCTTGTACAACGTTCTATGTAAATAAACATGCGGAACAAGAAAGAGGAGCGCCTAGATTGGTAATCAATTATAAACCACTTAATAAAGCTCTGAAGTGGATCAGGTATCCCATTCCTAATAAGAAAGATTTATTGGATAGAGTTTATGATGCCATCATATTTTCTAAATTTCATATGAAATCAGGTTATTGGCAAATTCAGATAGCTGAGTCGGACAGGTTTAAAACCGCTTTTAATGTCCCGATGGGTCAATTTGAATGGAACGTTATGCCTTTTGGGTTAAAAAACGCTCCTTCAGAATTTCAAAAAATAATGAATGATATATTTATGCCATATCGCAATTTTATAATCGTTTATGTAGATGATATCCTAGTATTTTCAAAAAATATAGAAACCCATTTTAAGCATTTGAAACTATTTAAGAAGATTATAATCCAAAATGGTTTGGTTTTATCACAATCTAAAATGGCATTGTTTAAAACAAATGTTAGGTTTCTTGGTCATAATATTGAAAGATGTAATATTAGCCCAATTAATAGAAGTATTGAATTTGCTTCTAAATTTTCTGATATCATTACTAATAAAACTCAATTGCAGAGATTTCTTAGATGTCTCAATTATGTTGCTCCTTTTATAAAAGATTTAGCGAAAGATACAACTATTTTATATGATAGGTTGAAGAATAATCCTAAGGCTTGGGCAGATGACCATAGTGAAGCAGTCAAGAGGATTAAAGAAAAGGTTAAAAGCCTTCCTTGTCTCACTTTGGCTAATCCAAACTGGGAGAAGACGGTGGAAACTGCTGCTTCAGACATTGGTTATAGAGGAGTTCTAACTCAATATTGTCCTAATAATAAACAACATTATATTATCCAATTTTATTATGGCAAGTGAAATACATCCCAGAAGAATTATGCTGCTATAGCTAAATAAATCTTGGCTATAGTAAAGAGTGTTCTAAATTTCAAGGAGACCTTTACAATAAAAAATTTATCATAAAAATTGACTGCCAAGCAGCTAAATTTATGTTTAATAAAGATTGTAAATATGATGTGTCTAAACAAATGTTTGCAAGATGGCAAGCCTTTCTAGCGCCATTTGATTTCAAAATCCACTATAAAAGGGTTCAAATAATAGTTTGCCTGATTTTCTCACTCGAGAATATTTGAACTAATAAGGTATGTTGCCAGTTTCAGGATGAGACCAGCGTGGCCCCCTCTCTCGAGAAGGGGTAGAGGAAGTAGGACACAGAGGAAGATGAGGACATATCCTCGCTCGACAGGGCAACAAAACATTGGTAGCATTTAATAGCAATGCTTCCACGAGTGGTATTAATACAGACCTCCCTATGTACAAGAATTTTTTGGATTTTATGAAATTCAAAAAGGGATCAGATGATAATGCCCCAACATATTCAACAATTCTTATGGATGAAGAGAGCACAGAAGTATTTGATTTAAATACTAAAAGAGAGGTTATACTTCTCTTAGAAGACAGTGATCTTAAATGGAAAAATGATCCATGACAAGTAATGTCTAGATATCTTGATACAGTATCTTATACGCCTACTGTTTATAAATACAAAATGCATTATGAGTTGATACTCTCAGCCACAGGGTCCTGTGAATTTCAACATTTTTACCCTGCAAATACAAAGAAAGTTTATAACTTCTCCAAGATCATTATAAAAAAGATCATAGCTCCAGAAGAATGGGGAATGAGCCCTTTAAAGGAGATGGATTATATCCATCCTGAACAGAAAGTAGCAGTAAGATACAATTACTGGGACTACATTGATGACTTTAATAAAGCTTTGTTATATGAGAATGCTAATAGGAAGCATTCATGGTTTATTAAGACATGTTCGAACGTATTTACCAAACATATATCAAACTGGTTTTGCAAATGGTGGCCTTTATATGGTCTTTCGGTAAAAAAATCTCCCGAACAATACAGGAATTTATATTCCGAATGGGTGGATATCTTCCCAAAAATTATAAGTTTACAACAGAATAATATATTCTTTGAAGGGATGTCACTTATGTATTTCTTCATAGAGTTTTCTATTCCATGGATCATGAAATGGTCAATAGAAGTTAATACTACTTCTGATGATTTCCTTGTTTACAAAGAACTTTTTATAGTAAGTTCTGGAGTAAATTATTACAGAAGACTCCTGAAGAAAAATTACATGGTCAGGAAATTCTTGGCGCAATAAATAATAAAATTGTGGGATATTTGGATATTGCTACATTAGAACCACAGATGATGGAAGATCATAGCCCGTTCAAACAGATCACAAGGAAACTTCAAATGAAGAAGGGCCTATTTTCTAAATCAGAAACTATAGCTTTGTTTATGGAAGAGGTAAAGAAAGATTTAATGAAAAATCTTGATATTAATATTAAAGATGATATCTTTATGGCTTCAGCAAGCCATATCAATGAAGAAGATGATGCCACACGTCCAGCTGGAGAAGGCCAAGATGTTGATAGTAGTGAAGAGATAGATCTAGACGCTCTCTTCCAAAAATTTCAACAACAGGTGGAAGAATCTTTCCAGCACATTTACAGCTGTCAAAGGAAAAGCCAAAGAATGAAGGCCCTGCAAACAAAATAAAGAAAACTTTAATAAAGTTTGTCGGCCACATGTAATATGCCAAAACTTTCATAAAGTTAGTGGAACCGGCCAGTTGTAATAATAGTAAAGACCACGTTATCTTGTTGGTCTTATCGTTTTATTAGTGGCCATTGTAAAAGTATGGGCCATCTTATTTGTCAGGTTTTGCTTTTCGTACCTCTATATAAGAGGACTTAAGTTTTAGTAAAGAGGCAGGTTTTCAGAACCCTCCTCTCTCTCTCATCATCATCATCATCATCATCATTATATATTCTCTGAACCTATGTAAGTCCAGAGTTGATGACTGTTACATCTTGAGTTCGGAACCTATTTGAGCCATAAAGAGCTAAACGTGACTAAAATAATCCTCAATTTTTTAAAGTAACTAAAATATGTTTGGTGTAATTTTTTCTTCTGTTTTATCCAAAAATATAAACGACAGACGTTAGTCTGTTAACGTTTATATTTTAACATGAAACAAATATTTTTTTCCACTTTATAAAGTGCAACTTTTTCTTACACTTTATAAAGTGTAAGTTTTTCTTATACTTTATAAAAAAGTTAACTTTCCTAAAATCTCCTATTACAGATTTTATTAGTTTATTTTGGTTTTCTCCTCAAGTCTAGATTACCACTTCACAAAATATTAGCACTTATTCTATGAGAAAAATCATGCTTTTGATTTTTACTATATATAAACGAAATCTGTTTATATAATAAAGCTAGATATAGAATAGATGAGGTGACATCTCTCTATGACCACCATTCATATTTATCTTTTTTCTCATTTTTTAGATTTTTCTTTCATCATTCCTTGCTTAACATATTATAAAAATCCTTGAAAATTCCAAATTAAATGAAAAAGTAAGAACAGCCTCTTTGTGAATCTGTTAGGAAGCTAAAAAGTCATCAGACCATTACTCAAGTTTATTATCCAAATTAATTCTTTTAAAATTTAATAGACGTGGCTAATAATGTGCATAACTGTAACATTCATTTCACTGCATTCAATTTATAATATATCTTATATTCACTCCAAATGTAAATGTCTTCACAATTTTAATGAGCTTAAAAAATGAAAAGTCACCAAAGATGATATATGTATATATCTTTTCGGTGTAAATGAAGATTCATGGAATATAATATACCCTCTATCAAAAAGTTTGAAATCACCCAAAGTATTCATGTAGACGGTTGTAACGTTGATAATGTTGGTGGCGGTATAAAATAGAAGAAATGTCAACTATCATCTTGGCTTCTATGTATTAGAACCGGGTGGTATGTTCTATTTTTGTAGCTATACGTTGTTAGAAATCGTATTTTAATAGTATTAATATTTGTGGTAGATCACTCAATGTATGTTAAAATAAATATGGTGGAATAAAGGATTTCTAATGTGATGAAATGTTTAACAAAGTGTATTTAGTTACTCCCTCTATCCCTAATTACTTGTCCACAACACACCTATTAAGAGAATAATTATTGACATAGTGAGTTTATCATTTTACCCATATTAATTATGAAGTGGATGAATTAAAAATTTAATATTTTCAAAAAGTTCTACCCTTTTCAAAATAATTAATTGAGGGTATAATATAATTTTTTTTTTGTCCTTTCTTGATTTGTCAAAATAGACAAGTAATCAGGGACAACTATAAAAGAAAAAATGGACAAGTAAATAGGGACAGAGGGAATAGTAAATACTACAAGTTATTGCAAAAGGCACATAACTTATGTAATTCAACTAATTTATTTAGGAAATTAAAAATTCACCTTATTATTTTAACCTTCTCATTTATTCTTTTGTCTTTTTGAGATGAAAATTTCCTTTTTTGCTCATACTTTGTATAATTTAGCTAGACAAAATTAGAAACCACAAAAAGTAAGATATATATATTTCTATTTCTAATTATATATTTTTAATATATCATTCTATAGAAGTGGTGGTTCTGATTCTATAGAAGTGGTGGTGCCCTTGGACGACCAAGGGTATTCCCGTCATTTCTTTCCTTAAAAGACATCCTCTTCTGTTGACTCTTTTCATTCTATACATTGTTTGCCGCGTGTCTCAGCGGCATATCCTTTTCTGCTGACCCTTTTCTATTCCCCGGATTGTTTGCCGCGTGTCTCAGCGGCCACATGAATTGATCCACGCGTTTCACAATTCGCAGTGCACCTTCTCCTATATGGTCTTCACCCACAATTTACTTCCTCCGTCGTTCCTCCTTGGAAGACAAAGAGTTCCGTTGGAAGGCCAAGAATTCCTCTCCGTACAGTTTTGCTGCTTCTGGGAACTACGAACGCAAAGGTACGCTCTATTTCTTACATCTCCAGATTATTTCTCCGCCTTGGACAACAGGGATGAGCCCCTCCTCAAAATCATGGCCACTTTTAACCCCCAAATTTTTTGTTTTAAAAAATAAACAAAAAGCAATTATTTGTCATCCTTTCCAATTGCTATTGCAAATTTGTCTCTTTCATGGATTCTTCTTCCGGTTCTTTCCGCTGCTCTTTTGGTCACCCAGGTTCTGTTTAGTTCAGTTTCTTCTTTATAATTAATTCTGATTTCTTTAGATTTTGTGTTATCTTTTTTTCTTTTCTTCTGAATTTTCCTTGTGAGCTTTGGGTGTTCTCTGACTCTTGTTCTACCTTTTTCTTTGTTGCTTTATTCTTGAAGGATTCCATAAATGGCTTTTCCATTGCTCTTTTTATTAGCCATTTCAATGTTTTGTATTTTGAAAGTAATATATTCGAATTTGGTGTTCTCTAATTTTGACTGAATTGATGTGTTAGCTATGTTGGAATCCAAGAAAGAAAAATTTACCGGAGAGTTTTACGAGAGAATAAAAAAACTTTGTTACTGTGGAAGAGTTTCAACCGAGGGAGGTATAGATTTTACATTTTTAAATTGAACTTGCAAAAAAATTTCAATTTGTTTTTCTCAGTGAAAGATGCTCAAACCAGGCTTAGTCAGAAGTTGTTCATACTTCAAGTGAGAAAATTATTTGTTTGTGTATTTTGTTGTCCACCAACTTAACCAGTCAATTGTTCAAGATGCAGAAAAAACTGGAGTTTTTGATGAGGGTTACAAACAAATTTCTCTTTTTCATTCTGTAGGTAAATATACGTTACAACTTCCCTTTGATAATCAACATTTCCCTTTTCATCTTCCAGCATCACTCTTTTTTAGTAAAAATATTTGCAGGTTATTTAACCCTTTTTGCAATCACTTTGAGCACGGGTACAAATGTTCATCCTAATCGTCAATCAAGAAAGAAGAAGTAATAAAAGGGGTTTCTTCTTCATTCTATGATTGGTGATTTGATTTCCTTTCTATAAAGAGGTGATAAAATGGATTTTTTTTTAATCTTTTCGTTTCCTCTGTTCTTTTATAACCATGCCTCTGTTTTAATGCCTTCTCTTAGTTCTCAGGGCACATGAACAAGTGCTAAAGCCACAACTTCTGTTTATCTGGAGACTGGAAATCAACTAACTACATATGTTAGCTCAAAAGCATTTTACATGGTATGCTATGCTTATCATACACATATATGTCTAATGATATTACATGTTGTCAAGTTTCCTTTATCTGATGAATCTTTATCTTTATTCTTTATGTTTCCTTGAAAAATGATTACATTATCTCCTATTGGATAGCAACAATTAGAACTGAAGAAAACTTTTAAGTTTGAAGATTTATGCCTGCAATTTGGACAAGAAGTTCTCCAATAAATGCTAATGATAGGATATGCAGTACGTTTTCACCATTGTTAGCTTTCATTAACAGGAGTGTGGAATTGGATAATTCTGTTCATCAAATCTGAAGCTTCAGACACACGTACCGCATCTTGCATTTATAAGTTTGATATAAATATTGGATGTTATAAAATTTTAATAAGATGTTGGTCGTCAATTACTCTTGAGAGTTATCGTATAGTTTTGGAGTCCCTTAATTTATTCTTGAGCTATTGTACTGGAGAATGATTCATTTGTTGCATGTACATTGCAAGATTTTCCTGGTAATTCTAACATTGTAATATATTCAGCAATTTTTTTTATCGGACTTGGCTGATACTCAAATGAGATGGGTAATAAGAATGAGTTATCAAGGTGACTAAAATTTCAGAATTCTCTCTTTTTGCACGACTATAATGAAAATTAAGAGCTTTCATTCCAACTTCTCTTATTTGGTTCATTCACTAGCAGCTAAAAATGCTTGCATCTGGATATCATCTCAGCTACACTTACAGTTCTTATTAAATCTTCCGTGCCATATATTTTTGGATTTAGGTTTCCTGCTCAGACTTCTTGCTTGTTTATCTTGACAAAAATTTTCAAGTATAGAGGCAATCTCGGTCATGTTACAATTATTCCACACGATTGTCTTTTTGTTCTAATTTTGAGTCATCAAAACTATAGAGATTACACATTTTTGTAATATTGTTTATCCTTGAGGAGAATTGCATGTTTTTGGTCCTTATCGAGAGAGATACTAGGGAATCTTGCTGCACAATTTAGGTGCCCAACCTCTTATTACTTCCACTTCTAAAGTCAATCGTTTGGAAGTCGTAATTTGGCAAAGAGGACTCTCTCGTGCTTCCATTCCTTCTTATTGTACGTCTAGATCAACCTAACTCAGATAGCAAGAAGTGGGTCAACACCTACTGCAAAACATTGAATACTTTCATGCAAAAAAAAATGAATAATTTGTTGATTTTCCGTATCTGTTTTTCCTGCAATGTGACCTCTCTTCGCGTAAAAGCTCCCCTAGGTTCTTGCAATGATGGTTAACAACTCAAGGATCATCGAGTGTATTTTCCGTGCAACAAAAAAACGAGTGTATTTTCCGTGCAACAAATTTTTTACTTCTTTGTTATTTGTTTAACCAAGATCTTAATACTCTTTGTGATACTTTGTTATACCATTATACCACCTCTCCTCAGTGATGTTTTTTTCATATAGCTTTTGTTATGGTTCAGCTGACAATCAGAAATGACACACAGACATATGGTAGATATGCAACAACTGTTGAAACGAAAGATGAATTGCATGAGGTGCAGGTTGTTGATGAATGTAAAGCATCAGAAAGTAAAGAAAAATTTAAAATATTTGAACTTGTGAGGATTTCAGGATGTACAGCTACCTTCATATTTCGATAAATAATTAAACCATGTACTTCTTTACACATGCCTTTAAATATCTCTGTATTGATTGTTTACCAACTGCTTTGAGGAACAAGAACAACTACCAAGTGCCATGGTCGGATTCAGGGTTATAAAATTACACCATAAAATATTAAAAATAACAAAAATGTTCCATCTTTGGCTTCTTCGACTCTAATAGCTTCTTAGATGACTCTAATAGAATGAGGGGCAGCTCAATAGAGGTGCTTAAAATAAACAATATATCTATGCGGAGTGCTCTTTTCTGATTCTACATGAGAATATGATAATATCATAAAGTGTGATAGCTTAGTTCATAGCACTACCGAGAGTTGTATACCGCATCATGGACTGTTTGAATCTCCTTCCATATTTGAATTGTTTTTGCCGAAATGTAATGCTTCCTCTTAGTTACATAGTAAAATTGCAATGACTGATTTCAGAAAATTGGCTAGCCACCATCTCAATTGACTGCACAGAATTGAATTTTTTAATTGTTCATGTCTTTAGTATGTACTGCTTATGCCACCATGTGGGAACCTATTATCTGTTGCAAAGTATAGTTAATAATTGTTTCTGTTGCTACACCCTCCCTTTTTGTTCATTACATCTAATCCAGGGAATGCATGGATAGATTTAATATAAGCAAATTAAAATTCAATTTAGTGGTAAGGTCTGCGTACACTCTACCCTCCCCAGACCCCACCTAGTGGGATTTCACTGGGTATGTTGTTGAAATTCAATTTAGATACAATGAGTTGATAAATGAAGCAGATTTGACAGTTTACAGTTGCATCTCAAGATAAATAAAAACATACTACAACAACAATAACACAACCGGTGTAATCTGACTAAGTAGAGTTATGGGGAGGTAAAGACTAAAGTGTACATAGACTTTACCACTACCTTGGAGACAGAGAGAGATTGTTTCCGATAGATCCTCAGCTAGATTTAAAAAAACTCACTCATATGAGACATGAATTTCTTGTTATAGAGCATGTGTTTGTACCCAACCACCAAGGCTGAAACTATACATATAATCTTTACACCAGTTTAAGATATGGAGGACACAAGCATTGTCAAGAAACATTCCTCCATGCACCTTCAACGACCCTTCACTATATTTGTGCAAAGATGATGAAGTTGGGATTCATATCAGGAGTTTTATTTTGTTCAAAAAGTTGTGATATCATAAGATAAATGAGCTTTGTTTGTGCTATAGTTTCCCGACGTGCAGCCTTAAATATGAGTGTTAGCAGGTGGCTAAAACCAAACATATCAGACAAACTTAAGTGCCAGACTTCTGCTGATCGGGACACATGATTGCAACAATATTGAAAAAATGTTCAAAACTTGATCACATGGATGAAAATAAAAAGGAAAAATAATTCCTTGTTATATTTAGTTGTACAAGTGTTCGTATTTCTTTTAGCATAGACATGTTTAGTTAACTTGATAACATCATCATATTATTCTAATTCCTTTAATAGATAAATATTTCTGCAAATTTCACAACAATATGGCTTTTTCTGATTGTAATTTATAAATATTATTAATATGGAGTTTAATTTTGTATTGTCTCAATGATTCTGTTATGTAACAATTGATATGCAGATATAAATAAGCATTTCAGCATTGTCAATGATGACAGACGCAACTAAGACATTGAGCATTTTCAAATTTTACTTTCATAACAATTATGTTGTAAAAGATTTAATCACAATGCCCAACTTTTTTAGGTGCATTACGTTGGGTCTCACCATTTGTGTGTTTTTTTTTTTTAATAATTTACTTAATACTTATTGTAACAGTTACATTATTGTTTCAATCACAGATCAACTCCTTCCACTTCTCAAGAAGTTGAAATACAAGTGGACCTTTGGGGAAGAAGTATGTGGTACTACTTCCATAACCTTCAGCTTATGAAAGACCAAAAAAGACTCATATGTTTAAGTATGTTTAAAGAAAATAGCTTACTTAGAGTCCGTTTGGATTGACTTTAAAAAAATAGTTTTTAAGTCAAAAATAAAAAGTCAAATTGAAATGACTTTAAGTTAAAAAATAAAAAGGAGGTAGAGACCTACTTTTGGTTCCGACTTATTTTAAGTCATTTTTTATCTTGTCAAACACTTCGTAACTTATTTTAAGTTATTTTTTATATTTGTCAAACACTTTCAGAAGTTAAAAACTGATTGACCAACTTTTAAGTCAATCCAAACAGACTCTTTGCCTTTCTTCCAAGCTTTCATTATAAGTCCTCTCAAACTAAATGTAACTTACTATAATATGTTCATATCATTTTATCTTTATTTGCATCTCTATACTTCAAGAATGGCCCGTGCCTTGCACGGGCACCTTTATCTAGTATATTTAGAAATGTGATGAGAGGACGACCAGGGGCAAATAGGTAAATTTACAGTAACAATTCACTCTGTCGGTAGTTCTAGAATCATCTGTCATCAGTTTTCACACTCCAAATGCAAAATTTCAACTCACTCTATGCCCAATCATATTTCTAGAAGCATCACGTCTTCCCTCCCTCTTGTTCCAATAACGATGAATGGATTCGCAAGTCTTCATAGTTCCAGGTATGTTCTTCTTCAAATTTCGCAGCAATCTATCAATTTTATGGCTGATGTGTAGGCTTAGGTTGTTCTCTCCCAAACATCGTAATCTGAATTCAGTTACTCTGTACTCTTAGCTCTATGTTCTCTCTCTCATTCCTTCTCTGTATTAGAATGTCGATAATATCGCGATTCCTTATAGAAGAGATAGGCAATTGTTAAAATCATAGTTATTATGCCCTTCGGACAGATATTGAAATTAAATTACTGGGATCGGTAACTAATGCTTTGACGGTTCATCTTCTTCTCACTTTGTGCAAATCTTGCACACTGAAATCTAACTGAAAAACTTGTGTGAGCTTATTCATTTATTTTTACACACTTTACATTACAGTTGCTCATAGAAGAACCCAACATGTTTTATTAACATATATAATTATCCTCGAGAATTCTTACAAAATAAAAAACTAAACCATCATTATATCAAGTTATTCTATTTGGTGATGTTGATGACGATAAATGTTGATTTTCTTTCAAATCTGTTTTTCTATATACATTTTGAATGGCCTCTCAATATTACATAAGATTAGCGTGTTAAATATATTGTACATGATAAATTCTTTTTATCTACAGAGTAGTGTTAATTCTATTTTATTTGTAGGTTGTGCTTGCTACTCGACTACTCTCCAAAACAGAACAACCTTCAGTTCTCCTTCTTCAACTTTCAAGAATACTTAGGACCGTCCTCTTTCAGCGTCATCACTGTTGGCGACAACAAAAGTGTGAGATTTGATTGGTACGTGACCGTTAGGAATCATGGTTACGCAAGGCTTCCATTCCTCCAACTCTGCCACGATTTAATATTTCAGCCCTTCCAATATCAATTCAATGAACGAGGTAAGTAGTCTAATTCGTTTGTTGTGGTATATTAAATGCTATTTCTAACTTTATTGTAATTTCACAACTAACATAATGAAAATTTAGATATTTTGTCCACCTTTAAAGGTATGGAAACATCTAGACAACTATGGTCTACTCGTGTTCATTTCTCTTACCCGTGTAGTTCTTCCATGGTAACGCTTTAGATGTTACGATTCCAGGTCAGTACTCTCAATCTTGCCCTTACGGTTCTCAATTTCAAAGCTTTCAAAAAACTTATTCTTTCTGTTCTCTTCCTTTTCACTGTTGGGTGTTCCAAATCAATTAAGATCCTGAATAAAGTAACATTCAAGGTAAGTATTCATGGCATTGGGTATATTCCTTCTTCCTCCTGAATTTCATAGACCATATATATTTCCTGCTTCACCGCCAATAACTCTAGAATGTATGAATAGCAGACAGAGACGGGTCTTATATTCTTGAAATTTCTGGTAGAAGAGTTAGAGAACCTGGGAGAACTTGCTTCGACATGCATATCAATTCTTTGATTGCCTTGGGTTTTCAATAGTTCTTTCTCGTGATTAATTAAATGTTCATATTGCTCCATTGAGGTTCATATTGCTGTTTCAGTTGGTTGAATGAACCCTAGCCTACTTTGTGTTAGCTATCTACGCCAACACACCTCTTAAAATCACACACAGAACCCATAGGCAACACAAACATGCTCATTGACCTTTTCCCCAACACCTTACAATTGAGATAAATTATTAGGATAAATAACTGATGTACTGTTTATTGTAGCCACATCAAATTTAAAACTCTCTGTGTATGTCGTAACTTGAAGCTAGCAATATCTTTCGATGACATACTATCCTAAATTACTCCTACATTTATACAGTTTGCTATTGGAAGTCACTTGCGCTAGGAAATATGAAGTTCTTAGCTTTAATCTATCACTTACTTTGTTGTTTTAAGTTATTTTTTAGTTTATTGCACTGAGAGTTACGTGCATTTTGAAAAATGTTGTTCTTAAGCTCTCACCAATTATTTACTTGACGTTCACTTTGTGACTGCAGATTCATTGAGAAATGTCAACAAGATATATTTGAAATAGCTACTATGATATCGCGGTAAGGCATCAAACAATGACACTTGAGTTTACCTGAATTACTCACCAAATCATAAGATCCTGACAAACCTTATACAAATTTTTATTTATTTCAGTTGAAGTTGTCTACAAGTTTGCAATTAACATGAGGGTCTATCTGTTAAATTTTTTCCTAAATGAAACATATGTAACTTTTAATGTTAATTTATAGCTCTCTGATTTTTATTTTTACACTCAGTTTTAGACTTCTTTAGTTGACGATTGGTGTTTACTTGGTTTTTGAAGGTATTTCAAAACACCTCTCTGTTATGTGGTTTCTAGGATAGCAAAGGTTGGCTACTAAGCTAGGTATGTATCTCCAACACATTTGATTTGAAGTGATAGATGAAGAAAGGCTTTGGATTTTGAAGCTCCCAAATGGAGCTATGTGTCATTATTCATTGTGGAGAAAAATGTCAATGAGATGCCAAAGTTGTAAAGTGATTGTCAAAGAATGAGAAGGCCCAAGAATTAGCTCTGCAACATTTTCTAAAAACTGTAAGTTCTTGAAATCATTTAAGTATCTTTCATCTTTTCTTAATAGTTTTTCAAGGTTTTTCATTCCTGCAACTGGTTGTGGTTTGCTGTGGTTTACTGTGTTTAGGTGATTACACTTATTGTTATTGTTATGGTTTCTTGCATATATGCTCCACATCACTTTGTTAAAAGCGTAGATAGGTAATGGAATTGTTCTACATCACTGCCGTGTAAGAGTAAGTGTGCTAACCAAAAGGGCACTATGCATTATTACATCAAGGGCGTGATAAGAATCTTATAATATGAGGCACCTAAATGTATTGGTATTTATGAGGCACCTAAATGTATTGATATTTCTTGTCGTATCTTCATATGGAAGGACGCGAGTAACTATTACATGTGTTGAGCTTTTCATTTAATGTTTAAGGTATATTTCAAATTGGAACCCTTGTGCTGCTTCTTTTTTCCATATTTTCCCAAGCAAGTAAAATTCATTTTCGTAACCTTTGGTGTTCGAAATTGGATTTCAAACTTTATCATCCTCAAAGGTTTCTGTCTTAAGTATTTGAGTTTTTAAATGAATGGTTTCAGATGGACAAAAAGGTTGAAAATAACTTTTGGAGAGGTATTTATTTTCAATCTCCCAAGTGACCAAGTCTTTGTAGTATTATAATAACTAAGGTGATGGTACATAACAGATAATGCTATTCTAAATGATTGATGATAATTATAAACGTTCTAGAGGTTGTACACAAATCATTTAGTTAGAGGCATCTAAACTACGAGATACATGTCTACTATTCAATAAGAGGGAGTTCTACCAGGTGAATCAGGCATGTCTACCTCGGCATAAATGAGGGAAAATTGGTAATTCCTGTCTGTAAAGGTGAACTCTCGATGATTTAAGCTCTTGTCACATGTATTGCCTCACACACTCATCTATTTTTCTTATGATTTTTGTTTGCTTCCTCGCATCTTCACTGTGCATGCCTCTTATCTATTATCCAAAGGAGCTCGCCCCGTCCACTGATTTCAGGTAATAGCTCCTGTAGATTTTTCATGATTCATGATTTGTCCTTAATCTCTTCCCACCGGCTTTATATTATGTTATATTTCAAGTTTTCCTTTTTTTGTTTTATTGATTGTGTTTGATTTTTGTGATTAATAATTTAGTAATCCTATTTCGGAGGTAAACCAATTTGTCTGGGCTCTCTAGCTTTTTCCAGATTTTCTACCTTGGTATTGGTTAATAACTATATTCCCCTAAATTTGAATCTATTGTGGACTGGAGCTTCAATCAAGCACCACCGATCTCTGGTGAATTTGATTGCAGGACTATGTAATTTGATGAAAAAAAAAATACACTTTACGACTTAAGCTTTCCTAACTGGTATAGGTCCTCCCCCATCACGATTTCTCTTTACAGTGTTGTACTCAAAGTATCATATTATAGCAAGGAATTATGGGCGCTTATTTCAGGAAAAAGCTTCTATGTGAACTATTCAAACTAGGAAGTATGTACAATCTTTTTCGCGATTCTTATTGTTGTCACAACAATGTTTGTTTAGCTTTTTTTCTAGCAAGCATGCTATGTTTTCGTCCTTTCGAGCTTTACAACGTTGTTCGAGTTGTCACGATGTACAATAACTTATTTAGTATAGTTGAAGAATATGTTCAGTTAATATGGTAGAAAGCATGTTTCAACTGCCTCAAACAATAAAGCAAAATTGAACTTTACTTTTTTTTTTTTTTTCATTTAACACATTTCACTGTCACATTTTAATCATATTGTTAGTTGACCTTATTTGTTTTTTCTATGTGTAAAAATTTATAGATTTCATGGTTCATTTTTCTTGATATTAGGCTCAAATAAGTAGAACAAATTGGCTAAGAAATTCTTGAGTACAGAGCTAGCTGTCAAGCTTCATTGCTGAAGAACTTATAGCATGTAAACTAATTTCTAAAAGTTCCTCAGATATATTGCTCTTTTTTCAGGAATTTTTCAATAGGAAAGTACCATTTCTCAAGGCAATATGGTAATGCCATTATCTATGAGCAGCAATATCTATAGATGCATACCAATTTTTAAATGTTTCTCCCACAAAATGATCAGTTTAGCATCTTTCGAAGAACTACGGTCAGCCATACATCAAATGCAGTTGGTAGAACCCGTTCAACGATGCATTTCAAAGTAACTCGGTAAGAAATTTCTCTCATCCTTTCCGCAACTCATGAGTTTAGTTGAACAAATTTTTTTTAAAGTTGAACAAGGAACTGATAGCATTCCTACTCTTTTCTGAACCACCACGAAGCTAAAAAAAAAATTAAAAGCTAAGCCTATATATGTCATGTACATGCATGTAGTGGTAGAAACTAAAAGAGTTAATGTTGCTAAACTTCGTCTTTTTTTAATTTTTTTTTTACCCTTAACTCTATGGGCCTGATTTCTATAATTAAAATGGTAAATGGCGAAGACTGTTGCTTGAAAGTTGTTACTGAATGAATTTACTACTACTGAATACCCCAGATGCCTAAATCAAGTATGTTGCATCTTACATTTCTATTTATTTTTTCTTTATACATGCAGGATATTTTCTACTTTGGCTATGTCATGGTACAAGTTCTAACACTCATTGTGTCATGAATGTGTATACTAAGAGAATCACTAAATATTCCACCTCCTTTCACCTTTGGAGTTGTGGAAGGTGTTAGAGTTCAAACATTAAAAGGTACATATATATTTAACATTCGAAGTTTTAAATGTAAGAGAGTGACTTTGATGAGATTATATATTAGATGTCGACAAATGTATTTTAGGATGGATAAGATGGTTAATATATATTGTTAGTCATTTGACAAGCTATTCTCTATAGATGAATTACATTTTTATTTTAGGATGAGAGTTGAGATGTAACATTATTAGTTTCAAGAAAAAAAATGAGAGTTGAGATGTTCTTACTCCTCCTCGAGATGTTACACTTATAAGACTAAAGAGGCAAATATGAATTCCTTTTCTTTCTTTCTAAATCAATCTGCTACATGAATTTTTTATTCCTTAGCATAAAGTGCTTAAGTACCATTATGCTTTTCTAAATGGTATGAGTTTCATTATGCTATTGTTTTTGGCACGTACAAATCTTCCTTAATCAAGATTCATTATGTCGGGTCTGTGCTTATAATATGCTTCTCCTTTGCATCACCCCCAAATAACATTTTCTAGGAGCATTTATAAGTGCGCTCCTAGAAATATAAAATTGGGCCATCAGAGTAATCAGATACACAATTTGAACTAAAAGTACAAACAATATTTCTCAACAGAAGTATTGTGCATTTCTTCTTTAACTCTTGAGTCGCAAACTTAGCTTAGCACTTTTTATATGTCAAATGATAATTTGTATATGTGCAGGAGAAAAAAATCATGTCTGATGGTTCTAAGAATCGACTGAACAATGTTAAACCTTAACAAAGAATAAGATTAACATTTAAACTTATATCATCAATTTTTTCATTTCAACTTTTTTATATTTTGTTCTTTAATTAGATTTTACAGTAGTGTTTGTTTCTTTAAGGGTATTTTCATGAATTTAAGGTTGTACAATAGAGATCAATGGTAACTTGGAGCAGGTTTATCTCTATTGAATGAATTTTATGATTATTCATCTTCATTTCTTCTATTATAGCTAAACTTACTCAAATACGTATAATGTATTTTGATATTGATATTACAAAAATCAGGAAGGGAATTTATCAATGAAATATTATTGAAAAAGTTGCCTAAAGTATCAACATTTCCTAATGGATTAGCCGCATAAGGCAGTTGCATAATCTTTAACCCAATTGAACGTACCTCATTTAGGACTTGATTAATCTAGAGTCTTCACTTTAATTGATCTACCATTCTTGCTATATGTTACACTACTACATGTAATTGCGGTACATTCTTTGTGATTGGATTTGATGGAAAAGCTTTACTTTTCGACTTAAGTTATGAGGATTTTTTTTGGAGATCAGTTATACAATATCAATTAAGTTGATATTTTTCTTTTCTATGAAGAAAACTAGGAATGGTCAACATAGAGAGATATTAGACAATATACATTGAATAAGTCATACTGTGATTGGTCAAGGATAATATATAGTTTGCAGACTAAACTTTATGCTTATTCTATTTTCAGATTTATCTTTTAGGTTTTTATTTATTTATTCCTGAAACATTTTATCTCTGCATCATTTGGAAGCTCTTCCTCTTATTAGCACCACATTAAATTTGAAAATTTCAAAGCTCTGTCCAAGGGATTGCATTTTAATTATGAATTTGACCATACTATGGATGCTCGTTCCTCGTGGCCAGATTCATCACCTTCTGACCCTTAGTTATTCAAGTTTTTTGATGAACTTTGTGTAGATTTTTCAATATTAGATATTTGTATAGTTCTTTTATTACTTTTTTGAGGCAACATGTATAGTTTTAATCAATATAATTTTAAAGAATGATTTTGCTATGGATACCTTGACAAATTTAGATGTAAGAGCAACTGTTTCTATTGTAGTTATATTTAAAGAGGACCCTAACGACTATTCTTTTCTTTACTTCTTTAACAGTAATAATCTATTCACATTATATTTTCTACCGTGATTATGATTGTCTTTTCGCTATCTGAACCCTCATTTGCTCTTCAATTCAATTCTTTTTGTTATAATGTTTATACATTAGAAGCTCAGATCTTAGATGTGTATTTGAGTTTTTTATTCCTTTTGTTTTTCTTTTTTTAGTGTATGACACCTTGCATTAGATGAATATACTTGGATGTTGTCACTACTATTGATCTAACGAACCTAAGGAGCAAGTACTAAGATCCTTTTTAATTCTAGGGGCAATACTGAATCACTTGGAAGTGCAAAATACACGTAATCTTAGATTAACTCATGAAGAGTACAGAAAAAGCTGCAAATTGTCATGGTACTGACAGTGTTGTCTTTATCCCTGTTTTCTTTTTTCGATTGACAAATTTTAATATATTTTGATTGAAATGTATTTTTGAGCATATTATTTGATTAATTATTTTCCTGAATAATACAAGTGGTGATGAAACCTTATGTTTTCTAGAGATTGTGTTGATCTGTTTATCAACATTATTGGCAGCTTAATTAGGAGATCATTAATACATTTATTCATGTTGTGCAGTTTGAATCTACATTGTTTGTTTACTTTTTCTTATCAAATGTTGTAAGAACTTTTAGTTTCTTATTTTACTTGAACTTTCATACAAACAACGAAGGGCTATTGGCCTTCCTCCATACCTAAGAGGCAATTTTGTAGTATATTTGTAAATATAAATTTGCATTCCTTACAATTTTGTAATACAAATAATTTGTTTTAAATATCTCACGATAATTAAAATTTTCTCAAGTAAAATGTATCAAAAAGTTTCATTAACCAATTTGTTGGGCCCGTGCATAGCACGGGCTTGCACGGGTCCAACATCATTATTTGAAATTCCTAATGTTTATTTGTGGTACTTTTACTTTTAAAATCAATGATATTTTTTTTTTCTAATAATAATAATAATAATAATAATAATAATAATAGAAATAATAGGTAATTTATAGATAAAAGGATGGGCAATTAAATAAAAAATTTAATTTAAAACATCATAAATATCTGCTACACTTAATTAAGTAGTATTTATTTGATATGTTTTTTTAAAGTAAAATTTCATTTATATAAATAAGGTTTTCTTATAATAATAATAATAATAATAATAATAACAATAATATCATTTTAATTATATAAAATAAAAATATTTTTGATGAAATTAAAAATTAATAATATTTTTATTTTTATGTAAAATAAAAGATGGAATAACTAAAATATGAATAAGAAACATATCTATCTATATATAATAGGAGAAGTGAAAACGTCATGTGTCAGTACCACAATTATTCTAAAAAAATCATTTTAAAAATAACTTAGTTAAATATTTTTAATGCATGAAATTTTATTTTTAAAATGACATATGTCAACAACTAATTAATTTTTAATTTTTAAATTATATCAAATTTTGTTTTAAATTTTAATACTTTTATATATTTACTTGGTGTCATCAACATGGATAACAATTATTACAATTTAATCTTAAATAAGAATTTTCTCAAAAAAAAAAAAAAACTAAAATCACAATTCTACACAACCTAAACAAATGATAATCAAATGCGGAAAAACGCAGTTACATTACTGTCAAATTTATTTGAACCATGCATATTGATTATTACAATTTAAATTTAAATAATAATTTTTTTTAAGACATTAAATACTATGTATTTGTGTTTTGCCACCCAAAAAACATGTGTCATCATTACAAATGTTCTAAAACAGCAGTCAAGTCAAGTGGTGGTATATAATGAGACACATGGCATGTTAGAATACCATTTCAAACTAAAAGTTACTGAATATTAGTTTAGGAAAAAAATTCAATTAAAAAAAAAAAACTGTCAATTGAAAACTTCCTCTCACCCACCTCTATTTTACTCTCAATTTTTTATATTTGAAGAGTAAAATAGAAAATTGACACTCTAACCCACCTTCATATCACTCTCTATTTTTCAAAGATATTTTTTTTATTGTGACGTTGATAGATTGATACATGTCTTTCTTATTTATAGGCAGAAGATTAAAATGGAAAAAACTTATCCGCATCGGGTGTTTATATCAAATCAATGTAATTTCCATTAGTACGTGATGTAATAAAATAAAATGAACTATAAATTTAAACACATGACATGCATGTATCGACTTGGTGTAAACACCCGATACGGGTAAGTTTTACCCAAAATATATAGTTTTGAGAGATTTGGATAATTAGTTGAGTGAGTGAGAAATTTTAGGGATGATTTAGGTTAGTTATATTTTTTCCTCTTTCGATATTTATCTATATTTAAAAATAAAATAAAAATTCCTACGTATTTTAGCTATCCATTTATTAAAGTTTTTTTTTGTCATGACATTTTTAAATGTATTTCAATTTTAAAGTTTATTTAAAAATATTTCTTTTAGTTTTTCCTTGTTCTTAAATTATCAAGTGGCTTAGTATTAGACTATCACTTGTGAGGAAATAATTCATCTTTAAAGTTTTTTTTATTCTAAAATTTATCATTATCATTACAAATTATAATAATACAGAAAAGGGTCAAAAATACTCTTAAATTATTCGAAATAGATCATATTTATCCTTAAACTATATTTCGGCTCAAAATTATCCTTTCCGTCAAACTATTGGGTCAAAAGTGTCCTTATTAACGGAAGTTGTTAAATGTCATGTGGATGCCACATTGCACGCCAATAGGGTTCCATTGCCACATAGACTAAACGAAAAAGGATTAAAAATACCCTTAAACTATCTTAAATAGCTCATATTTACCCTTAAACTATATTTTTGCTCAAAAATACCCTTCCCGTCAAACTATTGGGTCAAAAGTACCCTTCTTATTAACGGAAGTTGTTAAATGTCATGTGGATGCCACATTGCATGTCAATAGGGTTCCACTACCCCATAGATTAATCTTAATTACTCTCTCCCCTCCCCCCCCCCTCCCCCCCCCCCCCCCCTCATTTCATTATTTTCCAGAAATGATTTCACCCCTTCTCCCTTATTTTCCGACTAGGGTTCACAGTTTTCTTCATGGCTGAATTTCAAAGTGGATATTTGTGATTGTAGGTTAGTAAATCTTTTTTCTTATTTTATTATGTTTACGATTTCAAAGCATGAAAGCTAGGATTTCACAACTTTCCCCTCATTTCGCGGCTAGGGTTTCATAGCTTTCTTTAGGGCTGAGTTTCAAAGTGGTTATTCGTGGTTGTAGGTTAGTTAATCTTTTTTCTTATTTTATTATGTTTACGATTTCAAAGCATGATAGTTAGGATTTCACAACTTTCCCCTCATTTTGCGGCCAGAGTTTCATAGCTTTCTTCGGGGCTGAGTTTCAAAGTGGATATTCGTGGTTGTAAACATAATAAAATAAGAAAAAAGATTTACTAAACTACAACCACGAATATCCACTTTGAAACCCAACGACGAAGAAAACTGTGAAACCCTAGCTGCGAAATGAGGGAGAATGGGTGAAATTGTTTATGAAAACTAATGAAATGAGGGGAAAAAAGAGTAATTAAGATTTAGGGATTTAGTCTAAGTGGCAGTGGAACCCTATTGGCGTGCAATGTGGCATCCATGTGGCATTCACATGGCATCCACATGACATTTAACAACTTCCGTTAATAAGAAGGACAGTTTTGACCCAATAGTTTGACGGAAAGGGTAGTTTTGAGCCGAAATATAGTTTAAGGGTAAATATGAGCTATTTCGGATAGTTGAAGGGTATTTTTGACCCTTTTCCTTTTAGTTTATGTGGCAATGGAACCCTGTTGGCGTGCAATGTGGCGTCCATGTGACATTTAACAACTTCCGTTAATAAGGACACTTTTGACCCAATAGTTTGACGGGAAGGGTAGTTTTGAGCTGAAATATAGTTTAAAGATAAATATGAGCTATTTCGAATAGTTTAAGGGTATTTTTGCCCCTTTTTCGAAAATAATATTTAAACATTATGTCGTTTGCATAACGTTATGCTCCTAACTATGAAGTTGAAGCAAAGTGGATATGCTTTTACGTACAATCTAGCCAAAATAAAATAAAATAAAATGAATGGTTAAACAATTTTTTTAAGAATTTCTCCAGAAAGTGACAGCAATGTACCCATCAGATTCCTCATTTTTGAAATATGATTAATCACAGACTCATTTGATTTCACATATTCACTTTTTTGTTTATAAATGATTTTAAATATTAAATAAATGCAAAATAAATAAGAAAATAACGTTACAATCTTTAATAGCCCCAGGCCTCGAAATACTCTTTTTTATCTTCCTACTCATGCGATTATCTTGATGGAAAGTTAAACTATACAATAACATAATTTACTTTTCAGCATTAACAATATGTATTAAAAAGGAACATGTTTTGTACGCAATTAAGAGAAATATATAAAATGGAATATGTATTATTCATCGCATGTAAGATTTGTCTTCTATCAAACTACAAAAAAAAAAAAAAAAACGGGTTAGAAATAGTTTTGAAAAAAAAAAAAAAAAAACTGGAAAAAAAGGACATATAATTATATAGAATGAAGAAATCAAATAGATAAATGGGTAAGTGACGGTCTTTATTATAGGAATTAAATAATAAGAAGTTACCTATTTGAGCAAAACAGTTTCACTTTTTTTTAAACGTCTGCAGTATTCTTTTTCGTTTTTCTTATTTCTTAAATTTTAAATTAATTTTGTTGATTACTATTGGTTGCAGTTTATTTTTTTTTAAAAAAAAACTGCCAAATGCAGATTTTCTCACAATAATAAAAATGGACAAACGGGTGGTTTTTTTCTCTTACACCCACATTTCTTTTCTTTTATTCTTTTAAACTGCAAATATTTTTTTTTCTAATTTTCCTCATAGATTATTTATTAGAAACAAATATTTAATAAAAAAAGAATTTATTTTTATTCCATTTCCCCTGTGAAACATCCAGTGTTTTCTTAATTTATTAAAGAAAGTACGAAAATAAATTCATAAAAAGACTATCTCGTCCCCCCCGCCAACTCAACGAAGGATTCACAGTTTTATTACCTTTTCTTGAAATATTTTTTTTTATCCTTTTTTTGGTTTTTATACATTGTCACGTTTTTAAAAAAAAATATATATATTTGAAACTGCTTCAAATTTCAATTTTTTTTTTGAATTGTAGGTTATTATTAATATAATTACAGATAATTAATAATCAATAATTAATTAATTGATTTTTTAAAAGTAAAAAAGTAGAGATTAATTGTGGCACTGGCACGTAAACGCTATCACGTCTCCTATTTATATATAATATAGATATAGATTTTGTTAATTAATATTGGTTGCAATTAGGGCTGTTCATGGTTATGATTAAAAAATCAACCTAAACCACAATACAAACCAACCGATTAAGAAAACCGATATTTGGTTTGGTTTGGGTTTGAATTTTGAAAACCGATACTATTTGGTTTGGTTTTGGTTTTACTAAAAAACAACTGCAAAAATAATCAAATTGAACCGATAAATTAGATATATAAATTTTATAATTATTTATATATTATTCATAAATAAAATATCAATAATTTGATAATCTTAATTAAATTTAATCTTTTAACTTTACCATTTTCTCAAGCCCAACACTTAAATTTCAGCCCAACTATTACAATCCTAAGTTCAAGTCCATCAAAATCCATTACTTTAATTTTTACCTACTCTACCTCACATAAGATAGTCACATTTTTTCTTAATTGAATCACTTTCTTCGTGTAATAATAACTCTAGTATTACTTAATTTCTTAATTGAGCCAACAATAGCTTTCCCGTCCATTGTTCATGTACTAGGTGTTTGAGTCTATTGAGATACGTATGTCCTCAAAAATTTTATTATTTTCAAACCGAAAAAATCAAAAGAACTGAACCAAACCGAACCAAATTGACAACAACCAAACTGACGGTTATTTTTTTTGTTTGGTTTAGTTTGCTTTTAGAAATTAAAAAAACCAACTAAATTGATTTAATTTTAATAATCAATCCAAACCGAACCACGAACACCCCTAGTTGCAATTTATTTATTTTTAAAAAAAACTGCCAAGTGCAAATTTTCTCACAATAATAAAAGGGTCAAAAATACCCCTCAACTTTGATTTATAGTTTGACTTTACCCTCGCCATTAAAATTAAGTTAATTTTACCCCTCCTGTTACTAATTTCACCAAAATTACCCCTCATTTGACGGAATCTCCAAAATTGACCCAAATTACCCAAATATTTTTAAGAAACCCTATTCCCTAATGCCCAGACTTGCCCCGATCCCTCTAGCTGACGATTTTGTACAAAACGGTCTCAGCTCTAAAATTTGGTCTCGTAGTTTCATTTGGTGTATGAGTTTATTTACGAGGAATTTGGTGACTTATCAGAGTCCATGAGAATTATTTGGTACATTTTGGTTGATGTTCTGGAAAATAACTCTTAATTCTTTGCTAATGTATGTATGTTTGTATTGATTGCTGATGATATGGTGAATATATGTTAAAAGAGAGGACTTATTGTGTTTTGGTATGAATGGAGTGTACTCTTCTCTGCAGTGCTTCTGTAACTCAAGTAGTAAATCTAGTAAATACTTCTTGTTAAGTTCTAATCCATATTGGTCTTTCTGTGGTAACTATGTAATTCAAGTAGTGAAATTCGTAAATATTTTTGTTTATTTGGATTCAAGTTAATTAATTTATCTAGTTGATGAAAAGGGCCAATGTGCTTTTCTGAATTGTTTTATTTAATTCCTGAACTGCTCAATTTTTAGGGGACAACCAACCATTTGAGTTAACAAATTTGATTTCTCACTGGAGCTAGCAGGCAGACAGAAAGCAAAGTTCACATAGATGCTATAACATATTTCAGCTCTGACTAATACTCCATGGTGGCTATCTCAAAATGGTCCTACTTCAATGTTCTTTTTGATTAAATTTAGATTTTACAAAGATGCCAGTGAATCGGGTTATCCTCTAGAGGGGTCGGGGCAGGTCGAGGCATTGGGTTAAAAATAGAAAATAGGGTTTTTTTTTAAAATTCGGGTAAATTGGGTCAATTTGGATCAATTTTGGGGATTTCGTCAAATGAGGGGTAATTTTGGTGAAATTAGTAACGGAAGGGGTAAAATTAACTTCATTTAAATGGCAAGGGTAAAGTCAAACTATAAACCAAAATTGAGGGGGGTATTTTTGACCCGTTTTCCTAATAAAAGTAAAAAAATAGGTGGTTTTTTCTCTTAGGGCATGTCCAACCCTACACTCTATTTTACTCTCCAAATATCGAGTTCTCTATTTTTTCAGACAATCAACTCCAACCCAATTCTCTATTTTCCTCTCTAAAAAAAAAATCTTCTTCTCTTTCCTCAATATTATGTTATTATTTCTATTTCTATTTCATATTCTTATTTCATAATATAAATCCGTTCTTTATTTTTTCAAAATAATCACCCTATATAATTTTCATTAAAAAAATTCTTTATTTAATATAAATTATAATTCATTGTAAATTTTAAAGAACAATTATGAAAAATTGAAAAAAGAAATCAACAATCACAACAATTCTCTAGATCATAAATTATGTTTTTTCCGAATATTGTTAAATCTGAAAACGACCTACCGGATTACTAAATTATTGTTGTGATTTTAAAAATCATTATGTTATATATTGTATTGTTATCTTGTATTTAAATTATTATGTGATGTATTGTATTTTTAAATTAAAATTTTCATTTTATCATTTAAATTTTGTGCATTCTTCATAGTGCAAATCAATAGTAATATCAAATTATCTCTTAAAGTGACGAAAATTGAAAAAAAATATATATTTAAAATATTATTAATTTGAGATGAAAGTAGTATAATACTATATTTTTAAAAATGTTGTATTATATTTAAAAAGAATTACGAATATTAGAAATTTAATTAATAGCCTTATATGAAAAACAATATGTTAGTTTCAAATAATAGAAATAAAATTAAAATAATGAAAAAGTGAAAATAGAGAGGTGAATAGTAGTTCTCCAAATTTGGAGAACTACTATTCACCTCTCTATAAATAAAGAACGGAAAAGGGCCAAAAATACCCCTGAACTATCAGAAAAGGTTTAAATATACCCCTCATCCATCTATTGAGCTAAAAATACCCATCAGTCCACCTTTTTGGTCCATTATTACCCTTAAAACTAATAGCCTTTTGTTTTTGAATTATTATTTATATTAATTATTACGTGGCATCTTTCTATTGGATAAATTTTAATATCAACCCACCAAATTTTTATCCTACCCACCCGACCCATACCCACATCCCTTAACCCAAACCCAATTAAAAGTTCCATAAAAAATAAAGATTGGATAGAACTCTTCTCTTCCCCCTTGAACCTAATAACCTATTTTTCTTCATCATCTTTCGTAATAAGCAATTTAAACGCCATAAAAGAATGACCAAGGGAAAAATTTTCAATTTGCTCAAAGACAAAAGAAACAATTAGCCTTTCCAGAAGACTCCATCGTTTCATTTCTTTTTCCCAACAATGGAGAATTTCCAGAAGACTCCTTCCAAGTGTTCAGAATTTTCTTTCATCCAAACTTAAATTTCAAGGTCTACTCATTAACTTCATTTTCATATATTTGCCGTAAACTTAAATTCCAAGAATGGAGCATTCTTAGGTCACCTTTTGCCTCAATATTTTCCCTAATCAAGATTAAAATTTTCAATTTCTAAACTTAAATTCATAGCTATTGTGGTTATCGTACTACCCAACTCTCTTCTATGTTCTCTTTGATTTTTCATCTGGTACTGCAAAATCAAATTAGCTTTTTCTCTCAATATTTCCCTAATCTTCTTCGGGTGATGTTCAGAATTTCCAATTTTATTGGTTAAATTCACATCTTCTACTGTTATTATTCTGCCTTAACGCTTTCTTTGATGTTTTGCCATATTTATTTTCTTCCGTTCAATTTTCATTCTCTCTTTTTCTCGAACCAGAGAAATTGAAGAATGCAATTGAAAATTAATAGCTTCTTCATGCCTTCTATCAATCATCATTTACTTCCAACTACTTTCTTTTGTTATATACAAAAATGTGTAAGCTTTTGTAGACACTTATCATGGTCTTTTCATATGCTATTATAATAAGTTTCAAGCCTTTTCTTTTTATATCGTTGAGCTTATCATGTGTATGCTTGAGGTTTTTAAAAGTTTCATAACTGAATAAACCATTTTCTAGCAATTAAAAGTAATTGATTTGTCAGTTCATCACCACTTATTTATATGTAAGTATCTAACTTCTTGATTTCTTTTTTAGATGAGGGAGTTAATTATTTACTTGAGTGATACCTCCAAATCCTTTTTAATGGAGTAACTATATTTAAATTGAGCAATACTTTCTGCAGTTGCACTATTGAAATTTACATCTACTATTTCTTCCCTTTTTAATGAAGGAGGAGTTGCTTTGTTGGTGGAAACTGCAGATTAGACAAACAAATTGAAACAAAATGGATTACGCATCAATATGTAATTTTTTGATATACTGTGAACTATTGTTCTATGGCTTTTCAGTTTTTCTTTCTTTTTCCCTTGTTGTCCATTCCAGTGTATAAGAGTATGATATGGCAGAAATAACATATTTGTATAGGTACACTGCTAGAGTTAGAGCTAAAGCATACAGAAGAAACATTGTAATAGCTTGAAATTAACTTAATCATTTCAAAATTTCTCCAGATATCAAATAATTCAGTTTTTTATGTCGAAACCCCAAATTTATTTTATTCATCAAAGAAGTTGATTAATAATCAGATGGTGTAGAATCTATATAAGACATGCTATTAAAATATGTAGACCTAGAAAGTTCTAAATCATATTTGTCTTTATTTTCCGATTTTGTTATATCTAGATACTACAACATGTACATCTGAGAAGAATGCTTAAATTATCAAATTTAGAGCAACTTGATAGCCGTTACACTTCTAATTTGTAACTTTTGTAATCATAGATTGAATGGATAACTGAAAATGGTGGACTTTTATGTGAATAGCATGAAAAAAATACTGATGTAAATACAAAAATTTAACGTGGTAATCCAACTTCCTTGGAATCATTTCCTTACAGATAGCTATTCGAATAAGAAAACAATTAGTTGACAGTCTCTTCAACCTCAGCTTATCAGCAACCGAAAGAAAAATAATAATTAAAAAGCATAGATAAAGATAGTTTCTTCAAAAAAAAAGTTGAACCCTTTTCTCTCTGATTCACTTTTTAGAGGATTATGAATAATTTTTTGGTGCCCAAAACAGCATAGAATATCTTTTTCTGTTCTTCTGCGGTCATATCATCTGGCCCTCTTTCATTCTCCAAGATCCAGGCTTACCCCGGTGAGTGTTGGTTGGATTTTTGAAGTTCTAGCTTAATGTTTATGGGTGTAAATATATGTGTTGTATAGATGTAAATCTCTATTCCTGTATTGATAAATTGGAAGAAATTTTGGTGCTTTGATGCAAGAGAAGAGGAGACAGTTGACAGAGATGTCGGAGGTTTTTTGTGAGGAGTGTCTGACAGACCCACTTGAGTTTAGTTCCAACAAGAACATGTTAGATGATGTATTTGATAGTGTCGACCTTCTTCAAAAAAGGAAGGAGTTCACAACGGAGGACGACAGTAATGTGGACAAGCCTTGATGTCATTTAGTTCAATAACCTTCTTCACAGGTTGGTTATTTTTTGCTTTCTTTATTGTTCCTCTTCCTCGTGATTTCAATTCTTCTCTTATCATTGGTCTTATACTTCTCAACACTTCCCCTCATGCTAGGAAGTGAGAATATATTGAGCACTCCTAGCTTGAAACTGAGATGTTGAAGTTTCATTTTTGTGAGTCCTTTAGTGAGTGGATGAGCTGGTTGATCTTGTGTAAGAATGTACTTTTTAGACACTAGACCTTGTGTGATCTTTTCTCTTATAAATGACAATCAATCTCAATGTGTTTGGTTCTCTCATGATATTGGATTAGCTGCAAGTTTTATAGCAGCCATAGCTGCTATCAGTATATATGTTGATAGGTAATGAAATATACATTGGTTTATTACAAAATTGTCTTCCGCTTCTATACATATACATATAAATGTTTTGGAATAATTTAAATTTATTTCTGTTTTACAATCCCCTATAAAAGCCTTAGCTGTTTTTGTTATTGATGGGTAAAAAATTAGAGGTTGCTTCATTTGTTAGTATTGTGTGCAAGTGTAACTAATTCATAAATATGGTCTACTGATGTACACTTTGCTTACCCTAATTCTTTTCTTTTACTTTTATTATGATTGTATATATAGATAATAATAATAGAGCTTCAACTGCATTGGTGTGTAGAAAGTCCATCATATAAAATTGGCAAAATTGATATGCGGCATGATATCTAACTACTTAATGACGAGACTTGACCATATAGTGTTCCAAGATATTTAATACCACATATTATGCACATCTACATACATGTTGTTCTGGGGCGGTCGTGACAATTTCCTACAAAAGATTAGGATATGTTTGTGTGAAGGCTTTGTTTCTTAGTCAGCTATATATATCGAGGGAGTTTGTGACTTTAATAACTCCATTTAAAGCTAGCTTAATCTAATTTTCATATCAACATGTGAACACATCTAATTCAAGATGGAGAATTAAGGATGAAAAAGGGTGGATTAAAGTAAGTCTTTTAATGGGCACACTTATTATGGTATTTGTTTTATTTCAAGGGCATTGAGGTAAAAAGATTTTATTGTTTTAGGATATGATTCTTATATCTACTGATTTTATTGATATTTCTATTTAAAAACAACTTTGTTGTTGTGATTGGGTTAATTATTTGGACATCTGCAACAACTATCAATTGCTCCTTAATCCTAGATTAGGCTGCTAGCATATATCTTAAATGATTTTATTACTAACTACTTATGAGACGTCTCTTAGTCAAATATGGACACTAGAATTGAAGTTCACTGCTATCTCTCTCTGTAATTCCTAGCGCTGTCGTTAATGGACGCAATATGCGAAAATATGAGGTAAGATTCATGTTCGACATGCATCTCTGTTTCATGTCATTTGTTCAACTTCTTTAGGGTAATTTGTCTGCCTTCACACACTTGCTCCTCCTAGAGGCATTTACATGAGTTATTTCTCTTTCTTCCGATGACATAGCTTCTATCTTTGAAATATCTCCCATCATTGGTATTCCCATGCAGTGTTAAACAATTGAGGTGAGTATTTCCTCTCTGCTATTTGATTTCATTTGTTTTTCTTGAAGACTTTTTTCTCTATTATCTGTAAGACAGCAAAGACATGTATTATGTATCGATCACATGCTCAACTGACTTGATTATTTGAATTGTTTCGTATCATTGAAATATAGTATATGATTTGTAATGTTGTAAAAAGATATATTCTAGGCTTATGTTTACAAAATCAAATTTCATCATGATATGCCACTTCGAAGTACAGATGTGTATTAGAGAGAAATTTCTCCACTTTTCAGTTTCATGTTGTGGCATTAGAATATATGTTCCTGAGGTTTCTTCGCCATTTATTGGATCCTAGCTTTGACAAGCTTTCAATGATAAAATTTGAAGGTAAAATAAACCTGAAAACTTTTCTTTGTCTCATGTCTGGTACATACTCTATGATATATATATATATATATATATATATATATATATATAGCTTTTTAGATATGGATCAGTTCATAGATATGTCGATGTGATAGTATCCCAGGAACCATGCTTGTCATTATTAGACCGACATCTATTTGAAAGTATGACTTGCAATATATGAAGTAATCAAATAGTTTATATAGCTTTCTTACTCTTAATGCTTTGAATATTGTTTTGAGAAATGGATTTTGGGCCTACCTCAACTCCAAAAGCTAGCTTTTGAGGGAGATTCGCACAATTCCATATAAGGAGACCACTCATCTCTTTTTCTATTCGATGTGGGACTCTTCAAAATCCCATCTATGGGGCCCAACATCAATAAGAGCCCTGCTTTGATACCATATAAAATTAGGTTTTGGGCTTAACTTACACCCCAAAAGCTAGCTCGAAGGAAGAATTGTTCAAGCCTTATGAGAATCTCATTAATGGTTAATGTGAGACTTTCTTCATTCTTCTAACATAATGAATAGATCTGAGGTAATATTTCCATAACCAAAAATAATGCATTTTCAAATGGAGCAGCATTATATTAGAGTTCTTGTACTTGTTGAAAACATGTTGGTACATTTGGGATGAGACATTGTACAAAAACTGAAGTGAAATCTTTAGCTTTAAGAAAGGAAATTATGT
Organism: Solanum commersonii; assembly: GCA_029007595.1. Classification (NCBI taxonomy): domain Eukaryota; kingdom Viridiplantae; phylum Streptophyta; class Magnoliopsida; order Solanales; family Solanaceae; genus Solanum; species Solanum commersonii. The sequence continues at coordinate 2,300,589 of JAJTWQ010000092.1, read as the reverse complement.
TCAATAGATGAAGATGGACATAAGACTTGGAAAACTGCAAAATACATGCATTATATAAACATAAAAATGCTTAACGTTTTCAGACAATAAAGAGTGATAATCAAAAGAATGAAAAATTTATATGTTTTGCAGGAAAATTGAGACATGGTTAAACCAACAAATCATGTCAATTCTGGAGATGGTCCTGACTACAATAATATTGAAGTCATCGATGTTTATGATGTTGTGTTGTGCAGATTAAATTGAACACGTAACTAACTAACTGATCGGCAATGCAGTGATAAATGATGAGAAAAATACCAAAGGGATGTGTGGGTGTTTCAGCTAATAATGCCTTCAATATTTCAGATGAAACCTCCTCATATCTAATCCTGAGATTCTACAACTTTTCATATATGCGATTACACAATCAGACGATTGCAATGTGGCTGTAGGTGCGGTTAGAACTGATATTGATTGTCTGACTACAGTAAATTACTGTGTTTGTACCTTATCATTAACTTGGGCTAATTTGCGGAACGCTGGCTGGCTCTCAATTTTATTCCTATGCATTTGTAAATATTGTTGTTGAAGCTTCTTTCATTTTAATTTCATTGTTGTCTCATAGTATGTACAAGATGGAAAGTGCCATTTTCTTCAAGACAGATTTGTTGTTTTGAAGCAGTATAAAGTCGCTCCTCCAAATTTAAATTATGCAGGTGTAATAAAATCTGGTAGGCTCAACCTTGCAATACAACAATGACCTTACCCTATTTTTGTTCCACTTCCTTCACAAGCCAAATAGTTGTTGGTAACCTATATAGGATGAAAATGTACACCACGGAGAATCAAATTTATTGCATACACGACTCGACTCTTGTATGATGTTAAGCGATTGCATAGTCTCATCCACTTCAACTTTAGTTATGTCACCCTTACTTCTTTTAATTCTAATTAACCCTATGGATTGACTTAAAAAAAAAAGGTTTTAAGTAAAAAAATAAAATGTCAAATTGAAATGGTTTTTAAGTAAAAAAATAAAAAAGTAGGCAGAGATCAACTTTTGGTTTTTGACTTATTTTAAGTCATTTTTGACATTGCCAAAAACTTCCTAACTTATTTTAAATCATTTTAATTTATTTTTTTATATTTGTCAAATACTTCCAGAAGTCAACAACTGATTTAAAAGTAGGTTTGACCAACTTTTAAGTCAATCTAAACACCCTCTAAGTTTTAAACCTAATGTTTGAAAAACGAAGGTTGTTTTTTCATTAAATTAAAAACAAGGGAAACTTGTTGAAACAAAATTATCATGGGGCTCGTGCTAAGCGGGCAAAACTCATCTAGTATATATATATAGGGCAAATTACAGAAATCACATACTTTTAAGGCAAAATTACAATCTATCCCTTAAAAGTTTGTAATTACCGAAATCCCTCAAACGGATACAATAATATAAGCGCTGATACATTAATCTGCTACGTGAGATACATTAATCGTTAAGTAAGATACATTACATTTTATACATGATACACTAATGTGATGTACATTTTATACATGATACACTAATCTGATGCGCGAGATACAATAATATAAGTGTTGATACATTAATCTGATGCGCGAGATACACTACATGATACACTAATCTGATGCGCGAGATACAATAATATAAGCGTTGATACATTAATCTGATGCGCGAGATACACTAATCTGATGCGCAAAAATGAGGGAATTTGAAGATTTGTAAAACTTATAGGAGATAATGGTAATAAGTAAACTAAAATGTGAGATTTCTGTAATTTTTTCATATATATATATACTAGATTGGCAAGGCCCGTGCCAACACCAAAATAATTAAAGTATTTTTCTAGCTAAGCCTAAACAATTACTGTACAATTGTTCCTCAATAACATGATATTGAAAATGAAATAGGAAAGTTTCATCAATCAAACATTCTAAAATCTTTGTAGCACTGCAAAAACCTTCACCCAACATGACCAGGCATACGATTATTTAGTTGCATTCTATTACCTACCGGCAAAAGCTTCAACAATATGAAATCCAATGGTTGGTTTCATTGGGAATAATGAAAATTTGGACTAAAGAAAAGCTTTCACATAAAATTTGTTAATGTGAGTAATACAAAGAAATAAGCTCCATTACATAGACAAACGTTGACTCCTTTTCAAATAATTTGTTCATTTTGGCACCTCTTTATGAACAGTATTTTCCACAAAAACTTTTGGTTTGGATTCATCTTTTGTAGAATTCTGTAATTAAGCTTTAAAGTTCGTCTTTCTATCCCTGTGCGGTTATGTGCAAGCACAATGAATCATAATGGACAAACATGAGTTCTTCCGCGCACATCTTTTCACCATTCCCTTGAGAACTATCATAGAAAAAATCATATTGCATATGAAGAGACCTATTAAATTGTCTTATTTGCTACAAACCTAAATATAAATATCATATATTGCTTTATTAAAATAAAAAAACTATGAATTTACCGAATCTATGACTTAGTATCGTGGAAGATACAGTTTCCACAAGAGAATCAATCTCTCATATTTATATCCAAATGCACCATTTAGCTCTAGAAAAAACCTTTCCTATTCTGATACAAAGTAAACTTCCATGCTGCTATTTAAAATTTCAATTAAAAGAAACAAAAAAAGAAGACAAAAGAAAACACTTATCCTGCACTTGTTATTATCATATCATAAATACTGATTAAGATTTTCATAAGGGATGGATGTTATTACTTTGCCTTTTACATTTGCAATATCAAGACAAATGCAATAACAGTAATTCACGTCTAACTAAATTGTTTTGGAATGGTGTTCCTAGTTTGGCAAGATATTCAAAATTCTAAAGACAAAAGTTAAGAACAACATCATTTTCCTTTCAAAAGTTACAATAGGAAAATTAACATGGATCATCATAACTTATGATTTATAAAAGTTATTAATTTAGTTAGAATACTAACTGGTTCTTATCAATGAAATATAATAAATATTGTTTTAAGAAGATTCAAAGTTTTTGCAAGTTCCTTTAAGCGGCAAAATGAACTTACACGGCTTCGTTCAAGAGTTGCATGCCGCACATTACTGATAGAAAAGGAAAAAGGTGCCCGGCGCTAGATTACAGATGAATGATTCTGTAATCACTCACTTGCAGTTCTCTATACCTTGTCTTAAATCTTTCCGATCCATCTTTAGTAGTGAATTACTAACTCTTAACAAAGCTTCTAAATGATAATTTCCTTCGTATATCTCTTGAAAAGCTAATCATACATTCAACTTCTAAGTGAAGCAGAGGATATTTAAAACAAAGAACATGAAACATATTATCACTATTTTGGCAAGAAATAATATGAGACTCCAGCAGAAACTCATTGATGAATGAGCATTTATATGTTTGGCATGAAGAAGATATAAAACAATGCAGATCATATCTGTAGTGTCACGCCCCAAGCCTACCCCCTAGACGTGATCGACACTCGAAGGCCATCGTTGGCCCCAAGCAGACCCTTGGCCTGGCTTACTTAACTCAGTGGAAGACTTAACTCATAAGAATAAGCTCAATGCAATAGTTTAAATGATAACATCTTAGCCAAAATGACAACTTATGTCTCAAAACAAAGTATCTGCAAATACATAGATGAGAGACTCAATACTAACTATCTGACTGTCTATGAAGCCTCTATAATACTGAGATGGATGTTGGGACAGACCCCAAAACATCCTAATAAAGAATAACTAGGAAAGCGAAACAAAAGAGTCCTTTGGAATGTAAGGAGGCTCACCACTGACTCTAGAGTGCTCAACTGGATCAACGGCGCGCAGGATGCTGATCCTGGTTACCTGCGTCTGCATCATAATAAGATGCAGGCCAACTGACATCAGTACATTGAATGTATGAGTATGCAAGTTGGAAAGCTAAACAACAACTTAAGCTTGAAAGGAGTACAAATGAACACTTACCTTGGCTCTGTTTAACTCATGAACAACTGAACTCAATATAAAGCAACAAGACACATGCAATATATATAAAGCTTGTAAAACAGTGTAAACAACTTAGTTTGTTAAAGATAAAGCAATAACAAACTCAACTTTACTTAAATATAAAAGTAATATAACTTTTGTAGGAGATTCTCTAATCGACAACCACCACTATGAGCCTAAGTGGTGATACAACGTCTTGCCCACGCTGCCAGAACTGTCCTATACTTTGCCGTCATATGGAATGCTTAACTTAGTGGATCCACGAGTCTATGCTAAAAGCATCTTAAGGAGTCATCTAAAAAGTATGATCCTTTACTACCCATGATGACTATATGATTTATGGAGACTTGAGTTAATATGAACTCACATCCCCATATCGGTGCTCAATACTACTCCCAAAATATACTTAGCTCATATGTTTGTAAAAACAAAACTCTTTCTTTGAATTGAGATAATTACTCAAAACTTAGCTTAAAAGCTCTCTTGGAATCGAGTTCCCTTTCTTGCTCAAATATGAAAACATTTATAAACTCTTTGGGAATACTTAGTCCCTTTGTAGCTTTTTGAGAAATGAACTCAACTCTTTACTCTTTGCTTAACTTGAAACTTGAGCCTTAAAATGAAGTTAAAACGTTTGTTAAAGATTCTTGAAAACTTTAAGAAACTTGGTTTTGACTTGCTTCTTAACTTCTAGACTTTGACTCTTAACTTCTTTGACTTTGATCTTAACTTTCCTGGAATTAGATTATGAATTTAAGGTTTATGATCTCATGTTTATAGATGATTTCATGATGTTTAGATGTACCTTAGAGTATTAGAAATAACTAGAAAACATAGGTACATCGCTTAGGAACAAGTACGAAAAGGTGGGGAGCGAATGGGGAGAACTGGCGTCCCTGGCGCTCTGCGAGGCGTGGGGCGCCAACCCTCAAACTTCAGAGAAGTTTGGCTGGCGCGACACGCCAGAGTCCAAACTTCAGAGAAGTTTTTGTGACGCTTTAGCAGGCGCGACGCCCCAGCCCTTTTGCCCAGTGACTTCCGACTTTTCTCTTTCGTTCTTCCTCTCTAAACCTCCCTAAATTCCATAGTTCCTTCCCCAAACACTTAGGATCAATTGTGCCCTCAATATACAACCAATCTAACTCAAAAAACAACTCAGAAACATGAATCAACTCACCCCCAAGCATCAACAACTCAACCAACAAGAATTCTACAATTTGTTCTTCAAGAACCTTACTTCTTCAACATGTAAACAACTCCAAACAATTGGATTGAAACAAGTTGGTGTGTGGGTGAACTAACCAAACACAAAAATATCTCACATACTGTCGTGCCCCATTTTTTGCAAAACTGGTTTTGGTGCACGACCTAACAACTCTTTTTGGGCTTTGGGTGATTGAAAAGTCGCCACCTAATGAATTAAGTCCCGTTAGGGCACCTATCTAACCTAACTAATTCTAGCTAAGGTCAACGAACCAGAGATTAGGGTAAGGGTTCAAATTACCTCGAGGGGAAGGTGTTAGGCATCCCTCGAGGTCCACAAATGTGGGTCCCGACCGTGTCTCATGCAATTTATGTGGGGGTTACAAGTAGCAAGTATGATCACTTCATTTATTGTTTATTTAAATATGATTGCTAAGTGATAACTAATATTAAACAATTAAAATCAATTTATTTATTTATTTTATTAATTAAGCATGCAAAATAGGTTATGACACAATACTAAATAATTAAGATCAATTTATTTTACTCTAATTAATTGATTAAGCATACAAACCTAGGTGACAACATAATACTAAATAATTAACACTAATAAAATTTTAAAAGAAATAGCGAGAAGATAGAAAGTAGACAAGTATATAAGCAAATAACATTTTTTATTTTAATTAAACTACCCCAAATAAATATAATTATAAAACAAGTAAAGGGATAAAAGGAAAGAGAGACTCTGAAGGACTTTACGAATCAACACTCGACTTTATTTATTTCGGTCGGCTTCTCGTAGGGACAGACAAAACTAATATTTGTCCTTAAGACCGAGTCGATGTCATCATCTCTGTAGGGCCTAAACTACCCCTACCCCACCACCACATGCTTTTCGTCTCTAAGAGGTACCTAGCGTCCCCGCTTAAGGTCCAAGAGGCATTGGACTACTATTAGGGTGGATTTAGACTAAAATAAACTCCTAATAGGTCCACCTAGACACCAAGTCAAACAAGTTGGACGAGCACTTAGCACGTAAAGTCTCAAGTTGGCCTCTAGATTTTAATTAACATGCTTGCAAACACAGATAGAATGAAAAGGTAGCATGCTAAGTGTGTGGCATACAAACATTAACAATATAATTACTGAATTTAGAGGGCAGAAAAATATTACAAGTGTAAAAAAAGCTTATTAGACTGATTTAATTAGTTATTAATTTAAAATGGGGGCACTTTATAATAACGCAAATGGACAAAAATATTTTAAAGCAATAGCAAATAATTAAGGCTGAAATTTAAATTTTATTTGCAGCATTTAGTAGATGCAGAAAATAACTAGTAGATGATTTTTTTATGATGCAGAGGATAATATTTAAAGTAGACCTGAATTAGAGCAGCAAGTAGCAGATGCAAAAAAAATATGACTTGATTAATTTATTTATTTTTTAATTAAGATGTTATGAAACAATAGCAGAACAATGCATAAAAGTAGCTCAGTTATTTAATATGCTGACAATCGATGGATTTATTTTATGGCTGAAAATTATTGTAAATGCAGAAAATGTTGAACAATTAACAGAAAATATGCTACAGATTTATTTCAATTATTTAACATGCTGAAAGATTATTTATTTAGTTTTATAGGCATGGTTTCTAAACGAATTAACATATCAATAGAAAATTAACCCAATCATTAACGTGCTGCAATTTATTAACTTAAATGAATTAGAACTTGATTAATTGACAGGACATAGCTATTAAAACAAGTTGAAATTATTTAAATTAATTAATTCACATCCATTTAATTAGTTAAATCCTATGGACATGATGTCTAATGACAAACAAAATTTATGAACACTTATGGACAATTTATGACATGCATAAATTTAGTCCAATCCTATAGGCATGACTTCTGTGTTATTATATTAATTGTTTAAACAAACATATAGGCATGCTTTTCTGAATGGGTTAATGAAATTAATTAGTAAAGCTCACATTAACAATTATGACAAGATCCATGCTAACAAAAGTCAAGCTTACTCTTTTAAATTTATTAGCCTGCTGAAAAAAGTTATTAAACCAATAAAAGTTAAGATTTAGGCTATTAATTTTACTAAAGTTAGCCAACTCTTATTGATTCAAGCTAATTAAATAATATGCTAACAAGATGAACAAATTGTTGATTTTAAGTAGATTATCTGAGTGATTTCGGCAAGCTCGCTATCTATAACAACCACACATAGCAAAATAAACTAGACTAAAAATAAACAATTAGCATGTATATCCCCTCCCCCTTTAGGTGATCCCCCAAATTATTTCATATATAGGAGAGAGTTAGAGTTAATACAACTATTACAGTACCAAAATAAAAATGAAGCAATACAACTATAATACTAAGTCTTGTCTGGAAACTCATCTCAGGCGATTCTTCAACACTTGAACTTGCTGTACAAAACCCCTGTTGAACAAAAGAGAGCAATACAACACAGATATAGTAGAAGGGGTGCTTACCATTATTCATTTTAATCGAGACGGGCAAAAGGACATAGTCATATTAACTCAAGTATCAAATTACTCAAAAATAGCAAACACTGAATATGATATCACGCACATACATCACACATAAAAAGGGGAAGGAGAGCTAACCCGGATGCTTCCTTTATCATTACAAACTTACATAAATGATGGATTCAAAATAATATAAACGCTAAATAAGAATACTAACCAGTTAAGCAGTCCAGAAATATCAGCAATAAAGACCCCTTAATCCAACTTTTGACCTGTTCACAGCAAAATAGAAAGTATAGAGAAGCTTTAATGTTTACCAGAAAACTTTATTCTATTTTTAAGAGTAGAGAGCAATATATACTTTTTAATAGTCAAGTATGAGCAAAATCAAGAGGTGAGAGTAATGTGTGAATGTGTAGAGGTTCAACTGTGTGTTAGAGTGAGTGGAAAGTGTGTGTTTATGAGTGATTGTTAAAAAAGTCCCTCAATAAGAATGAGAGAGTATGTTTAAATAGTCAAGAGAGCACCGCCATAAAGGGAATATAATCACTAATCAATAATGGAAAATTTATTTTCTTAACAAATGGGAGAAAAATCAGTAGCACTATTTACCAAACAAATAAAGACTTTTTTCCAAAAATAAACAAGTAAGAATCAGTTTAAATTCTAATCACGCCAAATGAATCAATTAGTTTATTTTCAGAAACGATTTTACCAAATATAAAAGCAAGAATCTGCCCACTTTTTAATTAAGGTAAACAAAATCGGTTAACCAAAATACCCCATGTAAAACAAGCAAGGAAAGAATAATTTAGATAGTCAATTGATACAATTAAACAAACAAACATAATTATTTAGTATAAAATAAAATTACAGCCCCCAAACAAAAATTCCCAACCTAAAATACTTTGCATATCATCAGCAAGTCAATCACAGTTGATAATATATACTTACCATAAGCAAATTCTGAAATCAGTTAATTAGGTTCAAATTAAGCCACAATTAAACTATTACTCAAAATAAAGGAAGGAATCAATTTAGAGTATTATCACGCTCAATATTTTTATAAAAACAAAATCGAATAGGTGTGTGCTTACTATACGTGGCCAAATAGATCTGTTGGTATAACAAACAAGTTCACATATAAAAGCATAATCAGATGAAATCAAGTTATTACTCGCTGGCCACAATCGACAACTACACGTTAATACTGTTTTCATATAAGAACATGTAATATTCAATCGAAGAGGAGCAATATTACATCAATATTAAAGCATTGAACAAATCAAACAAATCTATGTATAATGATATCTCAACAGGGCCAAACTATAATGCAAATAAACTAATCTTGAGGTTGTGACTAAGCCAAGACTCATACATGCATTTACATAAAATGATGCACAATTAGATATCATCGGCAGATTTTAAGCCAACTCGGTGAACTAGACACTAGCAAGTTAAAATAGATGCAAAGCCAAAGAATTATCAACCCCAAAATTTGGGCATGCAGATCATAAATAAATGCCTATTTTTTCAAGCAACCAAAATTATAACAAGCATACTAGAACAGTAATAGGAAATCATGATCGAAATAGAAAACTAATAGAGTTGAATAGGCGAAGTAATGATTGATTTAAAAATACCAAAGACGGATCTGTTGAGATCCTTCTAACGACCCAAAGCTTGGACTTCGTCGGAGCTTGCTTGGTCGGGGCATGTTTGTTGTCCAAAGTCGTTGTTGCTCTCCTCGCTGGAGCTGCTGTTGCTGGAGGTCCTGCTCGCTGCTAGAGATGAGGAAAGGTGATGGAGCAAGGAGAGAGGAGCAACGAAGAAAGGGAGAGAGGGGTGGTTGCCGGTGGTTGCTGTTCTCGTCACCGGCGACTGCTGGCCGCCTGGGATCTCGCCAGCTGCTTGCTGGTTTCGTAGCTGTGAAATAGAGAAGAAGAAGAAGAAGAAGGGAGGAGAAGGGAAGGAGAGAAAGGAGAAAAGGCGAGGGGAGAGAGACAGTTGCCGGTCGGAGTAGCCTCCGATCGCTGCTGCGGGAGGAGGAGATCGGAGAAGAGAGAGAGAAGGGGGAGGCAGCGGCTAGAGAGAGTGGAGAAGAAGAGAAGCAAGTAAGGGTTAGGAGTTTTAGTGTTAAAATAGGAAGGTTTTGGGAGATTATATCTTGACCGTTGATTTGAAAGATTTAGACGATCAGGATTCAATGTAGATTTCAACTATGGATGGAGGGTCGAGATTAAACGACTTGAAATCTGAAATTGGAATAAGAATAGGCTAACATTGAAATAAAATTTTTAATTGAAGTGGCTAGAATTGTAATGAATTAGAATAGAATAGGCTGAAAGTTAAATGATTTTGAGGAAACTTAAAAGAAATGCTATCCAATTTAAATACTACAAAATTGTAATCAAAACTACTTAAATTTTTAAAACATTTGAAATATTTTGAGTTTTACTAAAAAATTTAAAATATTTTAATAGCATTTACAATAATTTTTTATAAAGTATGCACACTAAATATATAATTATTTTTTTTTAGACAAAATCGATTAAAATTTTAAACTCGAAATATATTTAAAAGATGCATATTTAATCGAATAACATTCCCAAAAAGGGTTAAAGGTCGGTCAAAATTGGGTGTCAACACATACCTTAATAGGGATCACCCCCGACGAATTCCACTTGCAAGTTTGGATGATCTTGACGAATTCTTGCCTTTTTCTCCCTTTCTTACTTCTTTTCTCTCTTCTCCAAGCCCTAAGCGTATTTCTCAATTCTCCAAACTGACTAAGTCATATTTTTACCCCAATAATTCCCTAAAATCAAATTAGGAAATTAATTAGAGAAAAGACTACTTTGCCCTTCCCTAAATCCGGATTGGGACTTTCCTCAATCCAACAACCCAACTTCCGAAAGGCATATCTCACTCATACGATGTCGAAATCGTGCAATCTCGGTGGCGTTGGAAAGATATCTCCAAGGGCTTTCTAAAAATATCAAGATCTTCTCCTAAATACTCCTGAGCTAGGAGTTATGGCCATTTGAAAATGGCCAAAACTCACTTTCTTAACTTAGACAAAATTTCCAGATTTCCTTATTCTTTCCAAAAATTAATATTTTCCTATTTTAAACTCTTTATAGTCGTTTCTAGGTGCGAGATGTTACATGTAGCCTATCATGAAACGCACAACAATCCCTTTTTCTTGCTCTAATCTATGTAGCTTTGCACCTATGCAAACACACAAAATGTTGTCAGAGGAGGAAGAAAATGTAAACGGAAGAAGTATATACATCAATAATCTTATAATTAACACCTTGAGGCATCCAAGTCTGTCTAATAGAATCACGCCTTTTTCTACTACTGAAGGTCGTGTTTATCCCAAGAACCATAAATGTCTTCTTTCTCGGCCTACGTCCTCCAGAATCTGTGCTCAAGGAAGGAACCTCTTCAGTTATCCGTGGAATTAGAGGATCCTTAGTTGAAGGAAGCTCACTTTGAATCTTAGAAATTGAATCATCCAATGATCTGTTCAATGCTCCGATAAAGGGAAGGACCATCAAGAACAGAACTAAGTAAAACCTCATAAGTTTTGAACAACACTTCCTCTCTACTTCTCTTTTTAGCATAAGTTTGTAAAAACAAGGTGAAGCTCACAAACCAAAAAAATTATAAACATATTTCTTATGTGGTGTAACATATGCTGTCATGTTAAGTACAAAAAATAAAGTCTAAGGTAATCACATTAAAACTCTGAAACTCACTGGATAGTTACTTGGGCTTTGTTAAACTCTCCCATCATCTCCTCCTCCTGCTCATAAAACATCATCCATATTTAGAAAACTGCAATAATAACTATAACAATGACAAAAAAAAAAAGTTCTATTCTTTGTTTGTTGGGGGGTGAGGGGTTGGAAAAAAAATTAATTTTACCGTCTTATCAACATCATCTATTAGCACAATTAAATAATGTATTAGCACCATTCATTCTAGAATCTCATAAAAAATAGTATACAGTACCAAAAATGTCCACTTTCACTTATGCTTAGCTTTAATTTTACCACTTAAAGAAGATTATTTTTTGCCGTTTACATCTTCAACTTCACATTTATTTCTTTTTTCACATCTCAATTTTCGTGATTTCTTAATTTGGCTTCAAGAGATCATTTTTCGTCCAGAGTTGTTGATAGTCAAGTAAGAAAAGTCTTATTAACCTATTGGTAGGGAACCCTGTCAATTCACTGTCAACAAAAAACATAAAGATCATCTAGAGTATCTCAAAAATGCCTCTATCTTTGCACATTGTTGTTTGACATTGACATATATTTACTGTTTGTTTTAGGTAGATTAAGTATGTGAAGGAAATTAACAGAAGAGCAAGATGTTATGTCATTATAACCAAAATATACACTTATTTGAAGTGATAAAGAACACAAATATCTTAGTATTTAGTAACCTGCAAATCAAAAGTCGAAAAAATATATTCTTTTCTACCTTGACATCAAAGTATAAACACGCCACAACTAACAATTGAAGTTTTTCAATTTTACTTCCCAACAAATCCCAAGATAGCATAGTAGAGGCAATCATTAGTTTTTAAAGTTCAAAACTCAATAGAAAAAAGTGCTAAATGAAAGATGAATTGCACGTTACATCGACTTGTAAGAAATTCATAGAAAGATCTAATAGAGTTGGGTGAATAATTATACTCAAACCCCAAATATGAGCCAAACAGGTACACAAGCGAAAATCATGCAGAAACCAAATAGATGACGACTCTTATATAGATTAGTACCAATCCAATCGAAATTCTAAGTTCAATTAAACGACATATTACTTACTAATATTGTCTAGTAGTGCTAAATAATATATCTCTTGAATTGGTGAATGCTATGCAAGGTATAGAAGTCCTGTGTAAAAAAAAAGGACTTCTTTAGTTACTTTAGGCATATCAAACATAAAATACTTAAAAATATTGTGGAGGATCATGGAAATGCATGTTGGGCTGCTGAATTTTTTTTATATCACCTCTCGGGTTCAAGAATAATAGTTGGTAAGCTCAATAACGATGAAGTAATTGAAATTAGAGAAAAAGAGTGCAAGGAAAATTGTTGGGTTGTCAGGTTCAAGCTAAGTGTGTATTGAAGTACGAAAGTTATACTTTTGCATTTATTTATACCTAAGCTTTATGCAAATATTTTTGGTCTCACCTGTTAAAGAGCAGCAAACTGTATTTTTCCAAACACCGATTTATTAAGTTCGTAGTATAAATTTTCCTTAAGATACAAACTGATCTTTCATCAAAGTATTGTCCAATTAAATAAGCCCAAATTTTACAAAGCTTATTATACAATCAATATTTGCAGTGTTCGTCCAACAAAGTTTGATTTTTTAAATTAGTTGGGCCAAGATTTTGATTTGTCTTGTTCCTTTTTCTTTAATCAGGACCAGTGAAGTATATATATACCTTTATTTATATACAATAAAAAAATTATTTCCAATTTTCAAAATTGTTAAAAAATTTCATTGATTTTTGAAAAAAGAAAAAAAATCATATTGCATAAAAATATAAATATCATATATTGCTGAAAAGATTTTGATTAATTTTCATTATAGCCGTGCAAAAGGAAAGTTAAATGAAATATAATATGAAAAGAAATAAATACTTAAAAATATTGTAGGATCGGATTGTTGGGTTGTCAGGTTATGCTACGTATTTTCAATCTTTCGAGAATTTGATTTTTGTTGGGCGATTGATTTGTCGAATCAGGACCAGTGAAGAGTTAAAAAAATTGATTTTTGAGAAAGAAAGTGAAAAGATTTTGGGAAAGTTAACTTCTTATATGTAAAAAAGTTACACTTTATAAAGTGTAAGACAAAGTTACACGTTATAAAGTGGAAAAATTGTTTTATGTTAAAATACAGACGTTAACAGACTAACGTCTGCCGTTTATATTTTTTGGTAAAACAGAAGAAAAAACTACATTAAGTCTATTTTAGTTACTTCTAAAATTATGACTTATTTTGGTCACTTTTATTTCTTTATGACTCAATTACTTAGCTTGTACTTGATTTGTCAACTCTCTACAATTACAAAGGTTAATGGATATACAATACAGAGTTAATATCTCAAAAGATCATTCAACTTTGAGAATTTATCTAGCAAAGTCATTGAACTTTATTTTGTATCAATAAAATTACTTAACTTTGACTTTTGTATCAATAAAGTCACTCAACCAAATTTTACATTAACAAATCTAACATGCCAAAATAAAAAAATTGTTTTATGCCATATAAATATAAACCCCACAAATAAATAAAATTAATAAAACTTCTTAAGGAATTTTAACGGACAAACATTATTATAGATTTTTAATTCATATTGTGAGAAATTAACGAACAGAATTTTCTACCCTATTCGTGTTAATGGTGAAACTAAAACAGTTAAAATCTGCAACAATTTCAACTGCTATTATCTACAATTCCTCTGATTATCTACAACAATTGGTCCCTTTTTTTCTTCATGAAAACACCAATCATGTAGTAAGTTTTAAATGTATATTAATATTATAATACTTGTTATACTAATTAAGTTTTTCCGTTAAAATAATCCTTAATATGCATTTTTTTTTTATAATTTTATTTATTTGTGGGGTGTATATTTATATGGCATGAAAAGATATTTTATCTTGCTATATTAGATTATTTTTAAGGTAAAATTTAATTGAGTGATTTTATTGATACATAAGTTTAAGTTGAGTGATTTTATCAATACATAAGTCTAATTTGAGTGATTTTATGGATACAAAACAAAGTTTAATGACTTTACTAGATAAATTCTAAAAGTTGAGTGACATTTTGAGATATTAACTCATACAATACTACTGTACATGTTTCGTTTATTAATCTCTCAATAATAAAATATATAATTCTCCTCAATACTAAAATAGTTGATCCAATTTAATTGTCTAATTTATAAAATAAAGAGAATTTTATTATTTCTTTCTTTTTCTATCTTAGTATATAGTCAAATTTAAAATTTCATAGCATTATTAATAAATGTTACTACATATTTTCAAGTAAAGCTGGTGTCAAAAGTCATTTCCAATCTCTTGCATACAAAAGAAAAAGACATTGAAAGTATAATTTACATATTGGAGAACTAGAGAAAAATATCAAAAACACCCTTCCTTACATTTAGTGTGAATTATTACTTTAATTCCTCAACTATTGACAGTCTTAAAATCACTCATCTACTTGATTAAGTGAATTTAAAAACGTCACTCTTATGTCGCATGTGCATATATGTAGAATTTTCCACTGACATGACGCACACATAGATGATATATATAATAGAAAAAATATTTAAAGAACATTTAAATAATTAAATGTTAAGAATTTTGCAATTTGAGAAGATAAAAAACTTCTTTTTAAAATTTGTTTTTTCTTATCACCTCACCTCATCCTCTACCCAGTACCGCTAGCCTCACACCTCGCTACCCACCCACCTCAAAAAACAAAAAATTATTTTAAACATTTTTGGTGGACTCATTTTCATTTTCTCCCTACCTTCTTTCCCTTCCTTAGTCTATCCAACTCATTTAAAACCATCTCCAATTCAAACCCCACCAGGGATCATTCATAAAGTTCCATCACTTGCATTGCAACAACCTTGCAATTTAGTTAATACAAAAGTTAAAAAGTAGCTAAAAGAAGGGAGACTTACTTATTCTATTGTGGACTCATTTTCATCACTTTTTCGTTTTCCCTCTACCTTCTTCTCTATCTTCCTTAATTTATTCAAATTATTCAAATCGTCTAAAACCATCTTCATTGTTGGCCTTTCGCCTGGATCAGCATTCACGCAACGGCAAGCCAAAAACGTGATACCAAATACAGTTTGATCATCAACATCTTCGAAGCTTTTGTGAACAAAAGAGTCAGGTTTACAATTATCGAAAACGGAAGGATCAGAATGAAGCTTCGTTTTGGTTATCAACTCCAGCAGTAGAACACCAAATATATAAACATCAGATTTCATCGTCCAACGCCAACCTGCATTGGTCCAGGAAAATAAGAATACAACTATTTTTCAGCAGACAAACTATTTGTCCACAATATGAATATGCAGAAACACACGGACACACACACCAAAAAAAAAGAAAAGTGGTGGCCTTTAATATAGGAAATCTGGAACCAAACAACAAAATAGATGAATTATTATATATCATGCATTACGCAGACGATTATAGGAAAACTTTGATGTATAATATGAAACATCAGAGATGATGATGATGGAGTGTAAGTAAACATGCCTTTTGAAACATCCTCAGGATATTTGCCAACAACATAATCAAAAGGAATTACAGAATCCTCGTTGACACGATTGCAAATGTAACCAAAGTCAAACACTTTAATATTCACTTCCTACAATAAAAATAAATAAATATAGTAACTCATTAAGAATCTCCAGATTTCCAAAGGAAGTATAAAGTCAAGAAGAGAGCCAAATGCTTTTAAACTGAACCTTATCTATCATAATGCATGAAGCAGTGATACTGCCAACTGCAATTTTATTTTTATGCAACCATGCCAACAGATTTGCAAGTTGAGTTGCCACATTCATTCGCTTATCCCACCCAAAGTCATCTGACAAACAAGAAAAAGAAGAGATAAAGGAGGTGCAAAAGCATGCAAAATTCATACTAAACAGCCATCCACTTAAATTCCAGCCGGAAGCACATCAGACAAAACCATGGTAAGTTTCTCATCATAGACAACTGCAAGCCTCCTATCGCAACAGTACCTAGATAACTTTGCCAAATGTGGATGCACATTTGCTGTTTCATATAACTCAATCTCATCCTACAAAAGAACTCTTGACATCATCCATTCAACCCAAAATAATAGACAAGAAAATCAAATTAAAGTGTATCTACACATACACAAAATTTGGATGGACGATAAGCATATGCTCTGTCCAAAGGAAGTAAAAAATCCCATGTTTTTACAATCACTGATTGTGTTTCAGATCCTTCAGTAATGGTTCCACGGAACAATCTGCCTGATTTTGTATACTGAATCAAGCAAGTCTCAAAGTTAGTAATATTTTCCAACTCGGAGTAGCTGCAAGGCTTCACCACACGATCTATCACCGACAGGAGTGGGAACTTGCAGTTGCTTCTGGCAACCAGACAAGACAGTCAGAGAAGAACTACTAACATTGCGGATGGGTCGGTTTATATGTCTATTTGGTTGCATCGGTAGGCGTGAAGATTTTGCACAAAAAGGGATAAGGAAGAACTATTTGAAGCTTGAAAAGGTGATTCTTTCACCAAAGCCCAATTCACATCCGGTTACTTTTAATTGAAGTGCAAGGACCAGATGAAACAAACTCTAATTTACTTATGCAGAAAAAAAAAAACAGAAGAAATAAACTCTCTGCTTGAGACATATTATCAAGGCTGTTAAAAAAGTTGAAAATATAGAAAAGTGTCATGGTACTTGGGGTTGCCGTGCTTTAAACTCATCACATGCCAATATTATGCACATATAAATAAAAGTACTAGATTTATCATGAAATTTGCTAATTTTATGTTGGCTGCAGTGTGAACTTCCAAGCTATTTTAATGCTCCTTAAAGTTGAATTAATACTCATTTGATGATGATTATAAGGGATGATTAACTTCCTAAGTCTTGAGATCGTCTTTACAAATTCATCAAATAATCAGGTATAAATATCCAACATGACTAATGCAGACTTATAGAATAACAAATTCATTTTTGCATTTTGACTTCTATGGAATTAGAGGTCAATATGATTGTCTTGAACTTGGACGATGCCCAAGTATATATATATTTTTCTAACTAACAAGATTATCAAACGAAATCCTATATCTATTTCTAATTCTAAAGTGGAAGAAAACAGGATTTGTTGGCTACAACTTCCACAACATGACTTAAGAATTAGACTAGGAGAGAGATTATCAATTTTCTTGGTGATGTTGACAGGAAGTTAAGACTGAGAATTAAACAAACAGTTATCTAACAAAAATCTAAAGTGTAATCGAGTGTATATTATCATCTAATATGCTACAACTTGAGTTGGCTATACTAGTGTTATCAAAGGCAAAAAGTGCAAAAAAGTTCTAATGTTCGTGGGGGCTTTAATGAAAAAGGCGCAAAGGGAGAAAAAAATACAAATGTATACGTTTAGTCCAAGACTAATAATTATAAACGTGAATGACAAATATATGACCGAAGAAATAGAATTTTTTTATGATTAAGTGATAGTGTCACTTCTTCATAAGAGGCTCATTGGCAAGGAAAAGTTTGCCTTAGAACCTTGATGACGACACTAAAGCACACATAAAGCGAGGCAAAACGCTCAACACGTTTTGAGCCTCGCTTCAGGGCTTAAGCGCACCTTTGATAACACTGAGCTATACGTGAATAGTACAGGTAGGACTCAATGCCATTAAGAGTTCTTTCATGACCTTTGACTTGGAAATAAAGCATGCACTTAGATCATTGATTTAAGTTAGCATCTGCAAGGAATTTATTTTAATCTTAATTCAAACATCATGACTTTAGCCTCTCCATGTAGGAATTGCATATAATTATTTCTTAGGGAGTATTCAATCTTTACAGGTGAGGAATATTTTATGATCTTAGTTTATACCAATTCTTTAGAACGATCCCAGGTTTTAATTGATCTCAAGTTGAATAGCTTATTGTCATGCTTAAATAACCGTTCATGAATTAATAGTTCAGGTTCATATCTCTTTGAGATATGGAACTTTAAGGCTTAACTCAAGAAAGGAGAATTGAGTTAAATAGCTACAACTTGATATTGTTAAATTATATTATGAGTATATTGACATTTGTGAGCATTCTATGAACATTGGATGTGCCTGGTAAATACTTTGGGGCCAAGGTAATTTAAGGCTTACTCTCCTAATGGGAAATTCCATTAGAACCCTCGTCCTCCATATATATGATTATATCCCCACATTATGTCTTCTTGTGCTCAAGTACTTAGTTCACACCATCATTCTTAATCAATATGACTATATAAACATGACAATATATATATATATATATATATATGCTTATGTGTATCATTGTTTGTTATGTGCCTTGTTGTGTTACTTATGTGTAGTATCAACAATCATCTATACATTTAGATGGAGAGCTAGTCGTCTCCTCTTGCATGAGTGCCACAAAGGCCAAGGTTAGCTACCCAGACGCTTGTAAGGACTATTGTTTGCTGGGGAGATAGGCCAACACTCTCCCATATTGCTAGATCTCACGTACGTAGGGAATTTGATTTCTTTTACAATTTAGAAATGACCTTAAAGTTTCATTCTTCAGCTATTCGCTTACATGTTCAGCTTATAATTTCAGTCTTTGGCCTATTATTAGATTTCAAACTTTAAATTGCTTACATGATTTATACGGATGTACGTGTTTGTTTTTGTTATTCTAGAAGGACTCGCCCGTCCTTTTGAGGAGGCTGCCCATGAAACTCTCTGTGCGTGCTATCAGTGATACTTAGCCCATGAGAACCTTCTTCTGTTTTTCTTGGATGCATATATAGTTTAACACATTCCAAACACTATAGGATTGGGCTAGCTTAAGAAATAGAGAATTTTGAAATTTGTGGTCTTAAATATGCATAACATTTGTATAGCTATAAGAGCTTCTCATTAAGGTAAAATGGGAAGACCTAGATATACAAATGTATCATTCTTTTGGGAATGGCGCCACACAAATAGAATGACGGAGTACTGTATTTCCTATAGCTAAAATCAGAGTATCAATTTGTTAATGAAAATATTTGCTTTAAGTCAAAGCAAGACAAACCTCTAAGCCTGTACTACATCTAAAAGTGCCTTTAACAATATAGCAAATCTAGCAAAATTGATTTTCAAAGAGAAAGGTATGAATATAAAAGTTACAAACACAAGACAAAATGACAAATAGCAGAGACAGATAGAGAGGTGACGGAGCATTTTATTGACCCATATACCAATAGCATCGATTCTGGACAATAATATATGTATATATAGGAGCAAGAGAAAAACCCTGGAGTACTTCGGGCAGGTCTCAACGTAATGCCAATAGCAAAAGTGATTAAATTGTTCTGAATACTTAGGGTTACGCCAACGTAGAGACTCAGTTCTGTTGAAAGTTTGGTAAAAGTAAGCAATAAAATCGAATTCCTTCATCTTCTCCCGAACGCCGCTCACTTTCATCTCCTTCTCCTCCATCATCTCAGCCTCTGCCATCTTCCAAATTTTAGGGAATTATATCCCGTGGGTCTTTAACATTTTCTCAACTTCTATATAACTAACTTCTCAAAGTATACCAAACTTTCTTTTAAAAATCAAACTCCTCACAATTTTACATAAAAGATAGTACGTTATTCCATTATTTTAGGAATAAGGCATAACCATCCCTTAGAGTAGGAATCTCAAACACACTTTAATTACAGTAATGTCCCATTACTCCCTTAACCAATTTTTTTTTTATCCCTATACTCTCTATAATATAACTTTAGTATCCCCTAGACTATGATCAAAATATTGGTGACACACTTTAACTAAACTAAGGTCCTATTGCCACCCCGAACCCATTTTTTATAAAAAATTTGTAAACCTTTTTGGGTTACGTGGAATCCAAGCATCTCTCACGCGCCTCAATTACGTGGAGTCACAAAGTGTGTCACGTAAGCCAAAAGGTGTATAAAATTACAAAAAAAAAATTAGTTCAGAGGGGTAATAGGACCTAGTTTAGTTAAGGTGTGTCTTTGAAATTTCGGTCATAATCTAGGGGTACTTATGCCTTATCCCGAAATCATTAAAAGTGATTAAACATGATATAGCACAATCTAATTTTGAGAAGGTATGCAGGTCTCAAATTAAGGTAGAAGGTTACTAGATAGTTGAGTCTTGTTGCACCTTTTTTGAGAGGTAGAGATAAGTCACTTCCCCCTCTTTTCTAGTGAAAGTCCTATGTCTTTGAATAGTAAACACATGAAAAGATTATTCTACATTAGAAGGAAGATGATGTACATAATTAAGTGCAAGAAGAACCACTGAAATGGTAAAACTTATCAGTCTGGAGAACAAGTTAAGCACATATAAATTTACTTTCAAATATTGAATTGATTTACATTGTTGCATAATGTATATTGTTTAACGTTGCTTCGTATTATTTTGAGCCCTTCAAGTCAATAGAAAAGGAGAAGCAATATGATAATGCAACATCTACACTCACGAAAATATCATAAAAACATTGTTATGAATATGTACAAACAACCGATTGGTCCTACAAAAGAAGTACTCCCTCTGTACCAATTTATGTGACATACTTTCCTTTTTAGTCAGTCCCAAAAAGAATGACACATTTCTATATTAAGTAACAATTTAACTATAAAATGTCTATTTTACCCTTAATGAAATTATTTACAACCACACAAATTTCTATCATTCATTTTGGACCAAAAGTTTTAAAAGTCATTTTTTCTTTCTTAAACTCCGTGTCAAGTCAAACTACCTCACATAAAATGTGTAATGACCCTCCTAGTCATTCCTGTGTTTTGCCTTCTGTGTGTTATTTAGAGCGTTTTTGTAGCAATCCCAAGTCATTTATGACTTGCTGGGACTGACAGTTCGGTCACATGGTCGTTTGTTTGGTTATTGTGTGAGTTTTAGTATTTTTGGAGCTTATGAACCTTGAACGATCATTTTCGATCAAAAGTTCAAGAAGATGACATCTGAATCCAATTCTAATGATTCCATCGGCTCCGAAAGGGTCATTTTAGGCTAGTAGCATAGTTGGCATGGCTCTCGAGATTTTTAGTGTGAGTCGGTGCGATTAGGTGTTTTAACTCTAAGTTTAAGCCTAAGTTTGACTTTAGTCAACATTTTGAGTAAACGCGCTCAGATGAAAGTTCTGTTAGCGCGGTTAGCTCCGGAATATCGAGTTTGGTCTAGATTGACCATTCTTTTGTGTCTCGAGGTTTCCGATATTTTTCCAAGCCCTTTTGTGGTTTTTGACTTAAAATGACATTTGGGTGTGGGACCCACTTTTTATCAAGATGACCTCGTATGGAAATTTTGACTATGCCATTGAGTCCGGAATAACAAATTTGGTATGGTTGCATATCTCATTTGCGTGCACGGGGTTCCGAACGAGTTCAGAGCACCCCGTTGGAGTTTTTAAGTTTTTGGAAAAAAAATGCAGAAAATCTGGTATTTAATGAAGAAAAATCAGCAACCCCTTTTCCGAACTTAAAAACCTCTTATCTCCCTCATCTCTTAACCGCATTAGGCTATTCGAAGTGTAGGAACATTGTATTTTTGGTGTCTTAGATGTAGAGTGTTTGGAAGTTGTTGGGTGTGCGTCGTTCGAGGTAAAATTCGTGATTAACCAGACTGTTGTAGCCATTTTCGAGTTCTTAGTTTGTGGCTTTCTTGAATTGGTGATATCTCACTCATTTTAGCTCGGTTTTGGGTGATTCGAAGTCCCACGTGTTGGGAATTATCGTGGCTACATCGTGGAATGTTCAAGGGGTGCTGGACACCATTCAATTCTTGTAAATTCTGAGTTTAGACTGCTGCATGTTTTCTTTTAAGTTGATTAAAGTGTGGTTTTCTTGCATGTTGGGTTTTGCTGCATTTTGAGCCTCGAATTGTATTCCATTTTTGGAACACAAGTTTGGGGTATTGTTTTGGATTTCTTGACGGAGTCAAATTCGGACATTTCGGTGTAGGTCCCATGATTCTCGTTTTGACTCCAAAATTGACCCGTCTCCACTTGTTGTGATTTGGTGTCTAAACGACCGTACTAGCGTTGTGATCTTATATTTGATAGAGTGACAGCGTTCAAAGGTCATTTGGGAAGGAAAAGCTCCAGTAAAGTGATTTGGAGCACGCACGGTCGGCCTTAAGGTAGGCTATGACTTTCTTTCTATTAGATTGAGCTTAATTGTGTAAAAGCATGTCGATTGGAGTGAATTGGGGGTGGGTACTGGTTTCCTACTTTACTTTGATTAGATACCTTATGTTAGGATCGATTGGCCATATTTCGGGTGTAGTACCATGTCAACCGGTTTAGTAGAGTTGCATGTTGTTAGAATAGGAATAAATTTATACAATCCTATTAGAATATAAATATGTTTATACAATCCTATTAGAATAGGAATAGGTTTATACAATTTTATTAGAATAGGAATAGGAATAGAAATAGGAATACTAAATAGTATCCTACTTGGTAAGTGATTGTATTATATGGTCTATAAATAGGGTCTCAATGTAATAATGTAGACACAACAACAATTCAATAATATTATTTTCCTATATTTCTCACATGGTATCAAAGCTTCTACAACTTAGTAGAAAATCAAAGAGCCTCCGCTGCCGGCGGGTGGCTATTACCCATATATGATGCCCATCTGGGCAATGATTATGTTAGCAAAAGTTGGGTCACCGTGTATCTTTCATGTAATAATTTTCTCATATCTAATTTGTGTAGCACCGTGTCATCTTTTCGGTGACTACTTTTTTTATATTTAATTTGTGTAACATTGTGTCATCCTTCCGGTGATTACCTTTTTTTGCATATCTGATTTGCGTAGCATCGTGTATCTCTCCGGACTACTTTTCATATTTAATTTGTGTAGTACCATGGATTTTTCCAAATTATTTTCTCATATCTGAGTTGCATAGCATCATGTGTCTTTTCAATGAGTCCTTAGATTCGATTTGCATAGTTTCATTCGTCTTTTTGGTGATTCCTCAAATCTGATTTGCGTAAGGTTGTGCCATCATTCCCACCCTACCCGTATAATTATTCTTTTTCAGTAGGGTCATGCCATCATTCCGACCCTACCAATATTATTTCTCTTTTTCAATGGGGTCATTTCATCAATTTGAACTATCCTATATAATTTTTATTTTCTAGTTGGGTCATGACAACATTCTGACCCTACCCATATAATTTTTTTCTTAGATTGTGACCACTTTTAGCCATGAAATCTAATACTCCGACATATGAGCATGTTTCGGTCAATTTTTCGGTGACTTGCTTAATATTGACTCATTTATTGATTCCAACATGATCCATATACTTTATACTATATTTTGAGCACTTTGTTGCTCACGGGGAGTTTAGTAGCCTTGTATGTCGATTATGTGAGTTACTCTATGGTTTGAAACGGTCTTTGCAAGTTTGGTTTGGGAAGTTCAACATTGAAATTTTATCACTCTGTGTTTTATCGACATTATGCATCAAATTCAGTATTTCATGAGAAGATTAAGCACATTGAGATTGACTGGCATTATGCATCAAATTCAATATTTCATGAGAAGATTAAGCACATTGAGATTGATTGACATTATGCATCAAATCCAGTATTTAATGAGAAGACAAACACATTGAGATTAACAATCAATTTTATGAAGTCGAGTGATCAACTTGCAGATATCTCACCAAGCCCCTCATCGGTCCTCGTGTTAATTACATTTGTAACAAGCTAGGTACATGAATTATATGCACTAGCTTGAGGGGGAGTGTTATAATAGAAATAAGTTTATACAATCCTATTAGAATATGAATAAGTTTATACAATCCTATTAGAATACGAATAGGATTATACAATTCTATTAGAATAGTAATAGGAATAAAAATAGAAATAGAAATACTAAATAGTATCCTACTTGGTAAGAGATTGTATTCTAGGGTCTATAAATAGGGTCTCAATATAATAATGTAGACACAACAACAATTCAATAATATTATTTTCCTATATTTCTCACGCATGCTTATGTGCTAAATGTTATTGTATGCTTGTATGTTATGTGTTGTATGCTTTGTTCATCCTTAACCGTCAGCATGATCTCCTTAATCTAGGTTAGGCTAGCATTGTTTTAGACTTATGACCCATGTGGGTTGGATAGCCTTGACTTTCAATCAACGTTGTTCGGATGACTTAGCTCCTTGTAGACTGGAGTACCAAACTTGAGTTTGATAGTTTGAGCCTTAGATTAGACGCTATCACTGCTTGCTGCACTTTTGTATCTTCTCCTTCTAATTCTGTGGTTTTGACACGTTCTGAAGGTTCAGTGCATCACTAGAGGCGTGGGATTGAGATAGAATAGGCTTGGAGCCTTTTCTGTTATTTCCTAGAGTGGACGTCGTTCCACGTTGACTGTTGTTGGATTGGATCCTATTGGAGATACCATCACCCCTGGGGTCGTTCTTTCTAGCTAGGCTAGGAGCGTATCGCTAGCTGGGTAGACTGGTGATTTCGACGATCGGCCCCGGGCTTCTTTTTCTAGTTGGGCTCGGAGTTTGTTGTTAGCTGGGTGTCCCCAGGTCTCTCTTTCTTGTTGGGTCAGAGCTGACTGCATGGTAGGACGACTCGCGATATCTACCTCACCCACGGGTCCCTTTTTTTAGCTGGGCTGGGAGTGGACTGTTTCGTTGGGTGCCCCCTGGGTAACTCTTTCTAGCTAGGCTGGGAGTGCACTACTGGCTCAGTGGAGTCTGATGGATTATCTTGGTTGCTTTGGGCTGGGAGCTCGGTTTTCTTCTTTCTCAGTAGACTTAGCTATTATGTGTACATGTCAGGCTTATAGGGGTCCATTTAGGTTTTATTTAAACTTGCGCACGAGTGTACCTTTTGGGCTTATGGGGGCCCAGTTAGGTTTAGTTTAGCTGTACTTAGTTTATTTCAGGTATGCTCGTGTGCGTTATTTTCATATCCGCTTTGACCTCTGCATGTCTAGATTCAATCATTTCTTATTGTTTTTACTCAGTCGGCCTTTGATGCCTACTGAGTACCTATTGATTTGGTACTCATGTTGTACTCTGCACCTATTTCGTGATGCAGGTCCCTGTACCCGTTACCAATAGTGATTAGCTTCAGCCTTCTTTTGTAGCTGTGATTCAGAGACGTGGGTGAGCACTTGGCGTTTTGGGTTTGTCTTGTCTCCTTCTTTTGTTTTAGCTAGTCTTGTTGTGGTCCACTTTTGGGACTTGTACTCTGTATTAGATAGCTCTGTACTAGTGGTTTCCATGTTCTATGAGGGATTTCTGTATATATTTATTTTGGGCTGCTTCTGTCTTATTATCCTTGTTTAGATTATTGTTTTCACTAGTTTCTGTCCTTATGCTCATTACTTGATGTTCTGGGTTATGGGTTGGCTTACCTACTGGTAGGGTATAGTAGGTGCCATCATGACTCGAGAAATCGGATCGTGATAAATTGGTATCAGAGCCAGGTTACATTGGGCCTTTTGAGATACTAAGGACAGTTGTGGAGGTTTCTTATGAGTAGGCTCTACCTCCTGCGTTTTCAGCCATCCACCCGGTTTTCCATGTCTCGATGTTACGTCGATATGTTCCTGATGAGTTTCATATGCTCCAGTATGATCAGTTGAGTTGGATGATCGTTTGAAATTTGTAGAGAAACCAGTTGTTATTCTAGCCAGAGTTGTGAGGAGACTGCGCTCGAGAGCTATTCCTGTTGTTCAGGTCTATTGGAGGCATCGTCCAGTCAAGGAGGCTACCTGGAAGCCCGAGCAGGAGATGCGAGAGCAGTTACCTACCTTGTTTGAGCCTTCAGGTACTTCATGACCCTTATTTTCATGGACGGAAATCCTTTTTAGCAGTGGATACTGCAATGACCCTCCTGGATATTTCTGTATTACCTTTTGTGTGTCGTTTAGAGCATTTCTGTAGAGACCCCAAGTCATTTATGACTTGCTGGGATTGACAGTTCGGTCACTTCGTCGTTCGTTTGGTTAATGTGTGAGTTTTAGTATTTTTGAAGCTTATGAACCTTGAACTATCATTTTCGATCAAAAGTTCAAGAAGATGACATCTAAATCCAATTCTAACGTTTCCGTCAGCTCCAGAAAGGTCATTTTAGGCTAGTGGCATGGTCGGCATGGCTCCCGAGGTTTTCAGTGTGAGTTGGTGCGATTAGGCTTTTTAACTTTAAGTTTAAGCCTAAGTTTAACTTTAGTCAACATTCTGAGTAAACGCGCTCGGATGAGAATTCCATTAGCGTGGATAGATCCAAAATGTCGAGTTTGGTTTAGATTGACCCTTCTTTTCTGTCCCAAGGTTTTCGATATTTTTTGAAACCCTTTTGTGGTTTTTGACTTAAAATGACATTTGGGTGTGGGATCCACTTTTTGTCAAGATGACCTCGTATGGTAATTTTGATTGTATTATTGAGTTCAAAATATCAAATTTGGTATGGTTGCATATCTCGTTTGCGTGCACCAGATTTCGAACGAGTTCGAAGCACCCCATCGGAGTTTTTAAGTTTTTGGAAAAAAAATATGCAGAAAATTTGGTATTTAATGAAGAATCAGCAACCCCGTTTCCAAACTTAAAAACCTCTTATCTCCATCATCTCTTAACCGAATTAGCGATTCGAAGTGCGGGAACTTTGTATTTTTGGGGGCTTCAATGTAGAGTGTTCAGAAGTTGTCGGGTGTGCGTTGTTCGAGGTAAAATTCGTGATTAACCAGACTGTTGTAGCCATTTTTGAGTTCTTAGTTTGTGGCTTTCTTGAATTGGTGATATCTCACTCATTTTAGCTCAGTTTTGGGTGATTCGAAGTCCCACGTGTTGGGAATTATCGTGGCTACATCATGGAGTGTTCAAGGAGTACTGAGCACCATTCAATTCTTGTAAATTCCAAGTTTAGACTGCTGCATGTTTTCTTTTAAGTTGATTAAAGTATGGTTTTCTTGCATGTTGGGTTTTGCTGCGTTTTGAGCCTCAAATTGTGTTCCAAAATGGAACACAAGTTTGGGGTACTGCTTTGGGTCTCTTGATGAAGTGAAATCCATACAGTTTGGTACAGGTCCCACGATTCCTGTTTTAACTCCAAAATTGACCTGTCTCCATTTGTTGTGATTTTGGTGTCTAAACAATCGTACTAACGTTGTGATCCTATATTTTATAGAGTGACAGTGTTCAAAGGTCGTTCGTGAAGGAAAAGCTCTGGCAAAGTGATTTGGAGCGTGCGCGGTCGGCCTTAAGGTAGGCTACGACTTCCTATGTCGATTGGAGTGAATTGGGGTGGGTACCAGTTTCCTATTTTACTTTGATTAAATACCTTATGTTAGGATCGATTGGCTATAGTACTGGTGTAGTACCATGTTAACCGATTTAGTAGAGTTGCATGCTTATGTGATATATGTTATTGTATGCTTGTATGCTATGTGTTGTATGCTTTGTTCATCCTTAACCATAAGCATGATGTTCTTTGTCTAGGTTAGGGTAGCATTGCCTTAGACTTATGACCCGTGTGGGCTGGATAGCCTTGACTTTCTGCCGACATCATTCGGATGACTTAGCTCCTTGTAGACTAGAGTAGCAGACTTGAGTCTGATAGTTTGAGACTTAAATTAGGCTCTATCGCTGCTTGTTGCATATTTTTATCTTCTCCCTCTAATTTTGTGGTTTCGACGCATTTTGAAGGTTTAGTGCATCACTAGAGGCGTGAAGCCTTTTTTGTGATTTCTTAGAGTGGACGGCGTTCCACGTTGGTTGTTGTTAGATTGGATACTATTGGAGATACCATCACCCTCGGGGTCATTCTTTCTAGCTAGGATGGGAGCGTATCATTGGCTAGGTAGACTGGGTGATTTCGACGATCGCCCTCGAGCCTCTCTTTCTAGCTGGGCTGGGTGTGTGCTGCTGGTTGGGTGTCCCTGGGTCGTTTTTCTAGTTGGGCTGGATATGTGCTACTGGCTGGGTGTCCTCGGGTCGCTCTTTCTAGCTGGGCTGGGAGCTGACTACATGGTAGGATGACTCGTGATATCTACCTCACCCACGAGTCTTTCTTTCTAGCTGGGCTGGGAGTGGACTGTTTGGTTGGGCGCCCCCTAGGTCGCTCTTTCTAACTGGGCTGTGAGTGCACTGATGGCTGGGTAGATTCTGATGGATTATCTTGGTTACTTTGGGTTGGGAGCCTGATTTTCTTCTTTCTCAGTAGACTTAGCTATTCTGTGTACCTGTCGGGCTTATGGGGGTTCGTTCAGGTTTTTTTTAAACTTGTGCACGAGTGTACCTTCTGGGCTTATGGGGTCCAGTCAGGCTTAGTTTAGTTGTACTTAGTTTATTTCTGGTATGCTCGTGTGCTTTCTTTTTATATCCGCTTTGACCTCTCTGTGTCTTGATTCAATCATTTCTTATTGTTTTTACCCTTTTTGCTCAGTCGACCTTTGATACCTACTGAGTACCTGTTGTTTTGGTACTCATGCTGCACTCTGCACCTATTTCGTGATGCAGATCCCAGTACCAGTTACCAGTGGTGATTAGCTTCATCCTTCTTTTGCAGCTGTGATTCGGAGATGAGGGTGAGCACTTGGCATTTTGGGTTTGCCTTGTCTTCTTCTTTTGTTTTAGCTAGTCTTGTTGCCTTTGAGACACGCTTTGTTGTGGTCCACTTTTTGGACTTGTACTCTTTATTAGATAGCTCTGTACTAGTGACTTCCAGGTTCTGGGAGGGATTTCTGTATATATTTGTTTTGGTTGCTTCCGCCTTATTGTCCTTGTTTAGATTATTGTTTTCACTAGTTTCTGCCCTTACGCTCATTACTTGATATTCTGGGTTATGGGTTGGCTTACCTACTGGTAGGGTATAGTAGGTGCCATCATGACTTGAGAAATTGGGTCGTGACAGGAACGGAGGGAGTAATTTATATAGAAGAGCCTAATAGCTTTCTTGAAACTGACAAGATATGATATACTTTGTCTGCTTCATATTACACACGTGGATACAATCCGATCTATCCTTTCAATATTTAATTATTTTAAATAATTTTAAAGGTTGTTTTTAATATGATATAACAAATCTCATTTAATAAGGTATGTAGGTCTAGAATTAAGGTAGAATGTTACTAGATAGTTGAGTGTCGTTGCAACTTTGTTGAGAGAGGTAGAGGCTAGTCTCTTCCTCCTCTTTTCTAGTGAAAAGCCCCATGTCTTTATTCGGTAAACACATGAAAATGATTCTTCTACTTTAGAAGGAAGATGTACATGATTAAGTGCAAGAAGAACCACTGGACTGGTAAAAATGATCAATCTGGAGAACAAGCTAAGCACATCAAAATTTACTTTCAAATATTGAATCAGTTTAAATTGTTGCATAATGTATATTGTTTAACATCGCTTCATATTATTGTGAGCCCTTTGAGTCAAAAGAAAGAGAAAAAACATAAAGTCACCACTGAAGTTGTCCCGAATTTTCAAAAAGACACATTAACTTTGCAATCGTCCTATTACCCACTAAACAGTTCTGAACAGATATTATTATATCATTTTTCGTTCACTTGATATAGAGAGTGGTGTGCACTCTCTCAAAGAGAATGATCAACCTAAAATAACTAATATAATTTTATTTTTACAAGTATCTATTATGAAATATATTTTCTTATTTTTCTTATTGTTTTAACTTTTTTTCCTTTTTATTTTTTCTCTTTTTTTCTTCTTCTTTCTTCTTTAAAAATTAATTGTCATCTCCATCCATTGAAGCTTCTCACTTTCAATTTCACCACTTTACCATAACTTCACCTTCCTTTTTTT
Source organism: Solanum commersonii (assembly GCA_029007595.1). NCBI lineage: Eukaryota > Viridiplantae > Streptophyta > Magnoliopsida > Solanales > Solanaceae > Solanum > Solanum commersonii. Next base: position 2,270,279 of record JAJTWQ010000092.1, on the reverse strand, counting down.
ACTACTATAATTTTACTTTCTTTAATTTTAAAACTTTATCTAAATGTTTTCTTACATTTCATTTGATAAACCCATTAGATTTCAAGATGATTAGGAAGTATCATATGGGTTTTTTTAATCTGATTTCAATTAAGTTCTTTCAATTTTCAGGGAATTCATTGATTCTTTTAAAATTGGGAAAATGCATAAGTATCCCCCAGCCTATACCCGAAATCCCAGAGACACACCTAACCTTTACTAAGGTTCTATTACCCCCCCCCCCCGAACTTATTTTATATGTAATATTCTACCCGTTTTTGGCCTACGTGGCACTATCTTTGTGGGCCCAGTGCATATTGACATTTTTTCCAAGATAGTGCCACGTAGGCAAAAAAGGGGTAGAATATTATAGATAAATTAAGTTCGGGGAGGGGGGGTAATAGGACCTTAATAAATGTTAGGTGTGTCTTTGGGATTTCGGGCATAGGCTGGGGGGTACTTATGCATTTTCCCTTTAAAATTACCATTTCTAATTTTGAAGTTATATGAAAAGGAGTAGTTGATGATACCTTCAAAATTTTAAATTTTCTTAGAATAATAATTAATTTTGTTATCAATAATTCAATAAAGTCTAAAAAATAGTATGAATTCTATAAAAAATTTGACTGGAGAAGAAGAAGAAAAGAAAAATAATGGGAGTGGGGTTCAATTTGACATGGGGTGGGAGGTGAAGAAAAAAAAAAGAAAATGGAGGGATGAATCACTTGAAAGTGGGAGGTGGAAGATGAAGTGAAGATAAATCAAAATTAAAATAAGTCAAAAAGTAAGAGAGGGAGAGAGAAATAAAGAAAAAAAAAGATAAAGGAAAAACTTAAAATGAATTTTTTTTTACATTTTTAATTAAATTAACACGTGTCATGTAATGATTGGTGTGTAAACACACTTTCCTCTTAAAATTTGGGGTTGATCGAAAAATGATATAATAATATCTGTTCAAAATTGTTTAGTGGAGTAATAGGACGGTTGCAAAGTTAAAGTGTCTTTTTGAAAATTTGAAACAACTTCAGTGGTGACTTTATGTCTTTTCTCCAAAAGAAAAGGAAAAAAAATACGATCATGCATCATGTACACGTACGAAAAGATCATAAAAACATTGTTATGAATATGTATAAACAACCAAAAACAGTAACTTGTAGAAGACTTGAAACTTTGACAAGAAATGACATACTTTGTATGCTTCATATTACGCAAGTGGAATAATGTGGATACCAAAGAATAATTGTGGGAATATACAAACTTTCAAATACCAACACAAACAATCCATTCCTGTGGGGACACATTGTGCGACTAGTTAAAACAGTAATAGCTAATAATTTGAAAATCTCCAATTCAAACCCCACCAGGGATCATTCATAAAGTTCCATCACTTGCATTGCAACAACCTTGCAATTTAGTTAATACAAAAGTTAAAAAGTGGGAAAAGGCATGGATTCCCCCTTAAACTTGCACCGGAAAGTTAGTTACACACTTCAACTATCATAACGATCTATTACACACCTTTACTACTTAAAAGTGAATTTAATATCACCCTAATATGTGCAACACCACTCTGAGAGTATGTGGTGTATTACATTCACTGCCACATCAGCACCATGTCAGAAATTGTATTTTTTTTATATCGTTTTTACTTTATTTTCTTTATTACTTAAGTTTTATTTTATTAATTATATTTTACACTAACTAATTCCTAATAAATTATTAAAGTTCTCAAATAATTATGTCTTCTTCATAACAAAATGGTAAAGAAGAAACTTTTAGCAATGACCACCAAGAAAATTGCCATTTGGAGTTTAGTCGTGGAGTTGAAGAATTCTTCCATTTCAAAATGTATCCACAAGAAGTTGCTTCAGTCTCTTCCATTGATTGGTCATGGAAAATTAGCTTCCATTGTTATTTGTTGCAACTTATAGTTGCAAATATTTTTCATATCTGAGCATACATTCTTTGTTATTTTTCCATGTTCTTCTTGGAGGTTTCTTAAAAGATCGAGATAATAGCAATTAATTTTCTTCCCATTTTCAATCGGTCACTCAATTCACTAAAAAATGTCCGTCGAAACTCCAACAATTGAAACCTCCCAAAATTTACTCCTATTTGAAGTAATTTGTTTCTTGGTTGCTTCTTGTTATTGATTTATTTTAAGCTTAATGGGGTGTGAAGAAGATAAGGAGGGTGGGGTGTACTGAAGAAGATGAGAAGGATGGGGTATGAAGAAGAAGAGATGTGGGGAGTGAGGTGTAAGAAATATTTGATTTTTAATTATTTTTTTATACTTTTAATAATTATCTGGCGCATGATTTTTTTTAATTATTATTATTTTGCCATGTCAGCTTTAGGGGGTAAATAAATTCACTTTTAAATAGCAGAGGTGTGTAATAGGTCGACATAATAGTTTAGGCGTGTAACTGATTTTTCGATACAAGTTTAAAGGGGAATCTATGCCTTTTCCCTTAAAAAGTTGCTAAAAGAAGGGATAAACTTATTCTATTGTGGACTCATTTTCATCTTTTATTTCGTTTTCCCTCTCTTCCTTAGTTTATCCAAATCGTTTAAAACCATCTTCATTGTTGGCCGTTTGCCTGGATCAGCACTCAAGTCAGCAACGTGATATCAGATACAGTTTGATCATCAACATCTTCGAAGCATTTATGAACAAAAGAGCCAGGTTTACAATTATCGAGAACGGAAGGATTAGAACCAAGCTTCATTTTGGTTATCAACTCCATCAGTAGAAGATATATAAACATCAGATTTCATCGTTCAACGCCAACCTGCATTGGTCCAGGAAAATAAGAATACAACTGTTTTTCAACAGACAAATTATTTGTCCACAATATGAATATGCAGAAACACACACCAAAATAAATAAATAAGTGGTGGGCTTTAATATAGGAAATCTGGAACCAAACAACAAAATAGATGAAGTATTACATATCATGCATTACGCAGACGATTATAGGAAAACTTTGATGTATAATATGAAACATCAGAGATGATGATGATGGAGTGTAAGTAAACATGCCTTTTGAAACATCCTCAGGATATCTGCCAACAACATAATCAAGAGGAATTACAGAATCTTCGTTGACACGATTGCAAATGTAACCAAAGTCAAACACTTTAATATTCACTTCCTGCAATAAAAATAAATAAATATAGTAACTCATTAAGAATCTCCAGATTTCCAAAGGAAATATAAAGTCGAGAAGAGAGCCAAATGCTTTTAAACTGAACCTTATCTATCATAATGCATGAAGCAGTGATACTGCCAACTGCAATTTTCTTTTTATGCAACTATGCCAACAGATCTGCAAGTTGAGTTGCCACATTAATCCGCTTATCCCACCCAAAGTCATCTGACGAACAAGAAAAAGAAGAGATAAAGGAGGTGCAAAAGCATGCAAAATTCATACTAAACAGCCATCCAACATAATACTTAAGGTACCTTAAATACCAGCCGGAAGCACATAAGACAAAACCGTGGTAAGTTCCTCATCATAGACAACTTCAAGCCTCCTATCGCAACAATACCTAGATAACTTTGCCAAATGTGGATGCACATTTGCTGTTTCATATAACTCAATCTCATCCTACAAAAAAACTCTTGACATCATCCATTCAACCCAAAATAATAGACAAGAAAATCAAATTAAAGTGTATCTACACATACACAAAATTTAGATGGACGATAAGCATATGCTCTGTCCAAAGGAAGTAAAAAATCCCATGTTTCTACAATCACTGATCGTGTTTCAGATCCTTCAGTAATGGTTCCACGGAACAATCTGCCTGATTTTGTATACTAAATCAAGCAAGTCTCAAAGTTAGTAATATTTTCCAACTCGGAGTAGTTGCAAGGCTTCACCACACCATCTATCACCGACAGAATTGGGAACTTGCAGCTGCATTTGACAACCAGAAAAGACAGTCAGAGAAGAACCTCTAACATTGCAGATGTGAAGCTCAAGAAGTGCAGTCAGTCAAAGAGAAAGTTGGAGCAAGTAATCATTGGTCTTAGATACTGGACAGGGTTCTGGTCGGTCTATATATCTATTTGGTTGCATCGGTAGGCGTGAAGATTTTGCACAAAAAGGGATAAGGAAGAACTATTTGAAGCATGAAAAGGTGATTCTTTCACCAAAGCCCAATTCACATCCGGTTACTTTTAATTGAAGTGCAAGGACCAGATGAGACAAACTCTAATTAACTTATCTAGAAAAAAAAAAAAGAAACAAACTCTCTCCTTGAGACATATTATCAAGGCTGTTAAAAACGTTGAAAATATAGAAGTGTCATGGTACTTGGGGTTATAAGCAACCTGTGCTTTAGCCAATATTATGCACATATAAATAGAAGTATTAGATTTATCATGAAATTTGCTAATCTAAAGTTGAATTAATACTCATTTGATGATGATTATAAGGGATGATTAACTTCCTAAGTCTTGAGACCGCATTGTGGGGTTACAAGGATATAAGAGCAATTAATAATTAAATTAGTTACTGATGGGCCGAAAACCACCAGAGAGTGGATAAATGATGCAATCAAATGAATAGAGTTTGGAGAGAAAAGTACTCATTTCCAGTTCATAACTTGTGTGAGCAGGGAATAAGTGAATTTAAGATCTAAGTTACAAATTCATCAAATAATCAGGTATAAATATCCAACATGACTAATGCAGACTTATAGAGTAACAAATTCATTTTTGCGTTCTGACTTTTATGGAATTAGAGGTCAATATGATCGTCTATAACTTGGATGATGCCCGAGTATATATATTTTTCTAACTAACAAGATTGTCAAACAAAATCATATATCTATTTCAAATTCTAAAGTGGAAGAAAACAGGATTTGATGGCTGCAACTTCCACAACATGACTTTAGAATTAAACTAGGAGAGAGATTTTCAATTTTCTTGGTGATGTTGGCAGGATGTTAAGACTTAAGAATTAAACTAACGGTTATCTAACAAAAATCTAAGAAGAGTAATTGGGTGTATATTATCATCTAATATGCTACAATTGAGCTGGCTATACGTGAATAGTTCAGGTAGTACTCAATGCCATTAAGAGTTTTTTCATGACCTTTGACTTGGAAATAAAGCACGCACTTAGATCCTTGCTTTAAGTTAGCATCTACAAGGAATTTATTTTAATCTTTATTCAACCATCACGACTTTAGCCTCTCCATGTAAGAATTGCATATAATTCATTTCTTAGGAAGTATTCAATCTTTACATTTGAGAGGAATATTTTATGATCTTAGTGTATACCAATTCTTTAGAACTCCCAGGGTTAAATTGTTCTTAAGTTGAATAGCTTTTTGTCATGCTTAAATAACTGTTCATGAATTAATAGTTCTGGTTCATATCTGTTTAAGATATGGAGCTTTATAGCTTAACTCAAGAACATTGGAAGTGCTTGGTAAATACTTTGGGGCTAAGGTATGTTAAGGCTTACTCTCCTAATGGGAAATTCCGTTAGAACCCTCGTGCTCCATATATATGATAATATCCCCACGTTATGTCTTCTTGGTTCACACCATCATTTTTATTCAGTGTGACAATATATGAAAACACGACAGTATTATATGCTTATGTGTATCACTGTTTGTTATGTGTCTTGTTGTGACACATATGTTCAGTTTCATTCAGATGGGAGAGCTAGTCGTGTCGTATTATATGCTTGTGTATCACTGTTTGTTATGTGTCTTGTTGTGATACATATGTTCAGTTTCAACATTCACTCATACATTCAGATGGGAGAGCTAGTTGATCTCCCCTTGCGTGAGCGCCACTAAGGCCAAGGTTAGCTACCCACACGCTCATTTTTTGAGACTGGTAACGTGTGTGTGTGTATATATATATATATATATATATATGAATTAGATCTGCAACATGACAGTGCTATCTACAATTACAAAAACCCAACCATGCTTAGGACTACAACTTCACAAGGAACCTATCATATCAACTAGTGATTCAGTCTCCTCTACATAGTTTTCTTTACACCAAAAAAGGAACAAAAGAATACAATTCAATTTAACTTTCTGCATAGGATTGCTTTTGTCTTCAAATTTTTTGTAGTTCCTCTCGTTCCAAATTGTCCACCATATACAAGCTGGGACAAGTTTCCACCACTTCTTTTGTCTCACTGCACCACCATTATAGTTCCAACACTTCAATAAATCACAGTTTGTTGCTGGCATAGACCATCTTAATCCTACCAAGTTCAAAAAAAGTTGCCACAATTGTCCAGTTATAGGACAATGTAGAAACAGATGGCTATTGTTCTCTCTGGCTGCACCACACATACAACATCTAGAGCATAGATGAAAACCCTTTCTTCTTAAGTTTCTTCAGTGAGACATGCTTCTTTTGCTACAAGCCAAGAAAAAACACAAGCCTTTGTCAGGGGCCTTAGTTTCCAAATGAACTTCCATGGCCATTGGTCAAATTGTGTATTTTGTTTAATCTGGTAGTTGTATGCAGATTTGATAGTTTAGACATAAGGGCTATTGTTTGTTGGGGAGATAGGCTGACACTCCCCTGTGAGTGTGGCTAGATCTCAAATACGTCGGGCCAAAATGTGTAATTCGATTTCTGTTACAATTCAGCTATGACCTTAAAGCTTCATGCTTCAATTTTTCGCTTACATGTTCAGCTTATATTTTCTCTGTTATTAGTTATAGACTTTGAATTGCTTATATGCTTTATATGGATGTACATTCTTCTTGGTATTTTTATTGCAAAAGGACTCGTTTCGACTTCTTAAGAGGTAGCCTATGAAATTTTTTGGGTGTCCTATTGGTGGTACTTAGTCTGTGAGGGCCCTTACGTTTTTCTTGGATGCAGATATAACTTATCACATTTCAAACACTATCGGATATGACTAGCTTTCAGCCCAATATTTTCCTACTTTTCTTCTCAGTGGGAATTTAGATGCACTTATGTACATTGATTTAATATTCTGGGTATGTCCGTGGACATATGCTCTTGTTGCCTAATGGGTTACATTGGTTTCACGTTGTAGTTTAATCTTTTCCTGACAATTCTACGTTTCATATTTTCATATATAATACAAATTTCACTATGCTTAGATAATCCCTATAGGTAGTTATTTCTAATAAATTTTAGTATATGCTATGACCAGACAACTTAATTCAGGGATCACTCATGGGTAGCTTAGGCCAAGTGCCAATCACGTCCTACCCCAGTTTTGGAGTGTGACAAGTTAATATCAGGGCAACCAGGATTATGTGTCTTTGGGAGTCATGAGTAGTGTCTTGTAGAGTCCTATGCATGAGTGTGCAGCACGCCACATCTTATACTTGGGAGGATATAAGACATATTAGGAAAACTCTCTTCCTAGCTTCGTATATCGTGTGTATAGTTAACGTTTCAATAGTTGATCTCTTATTTCAGAAACAATGGTCATAACCAAAAAATGCCTCCTCCTCTGTTGTTAACAATGTTGGCATACCAACAGCTAATCATCAAGAGGTGCCCCCAACTGCACCTGTTGCAGCTAGAGGGGGGGTGGAAGGCAAAGGTGGAGGTGGAGGTCATGGACAAAATGTCAGAGGAGCGGATGCTAATGTTAGGAGTTACTAAGGTCAATCCCAACAACCTGATGCTGGAATTGATAGGATTTTTGAATTTTTGGAGTCATTAGATCCTCCAGTATGTGATCAAGCGTCCCCTGTCCATGAGTTGCACCGGTCCATTAGCCAACTCGGGATCAACATAATTTGGATACATAAGCGCTAAAAGATGACTTTCAGGCTCCCCTAGCTTATGTAGCCCCATGGGAAGCTACTACTCCACCTGCAGCTAGAATCACACCACGAGACTACATTAGGCTTCATCCTCCCACTTTCACAGGCAAGCACGGGAAGTTAGAGACAATGCAATTTTTAGAGGTTATTAAAGAAATGTTTATTTCCTTAGGTTGTCTTGATAGTCCGGCAACTGAGTTGATTAGGTATTAGTTGACTCCAGTAACAAGTATCTAGTAGACGACTTACAAGAAAAGTAGTGGTCCGATATCTGCCACCAATCTCTTGGCTACAGTTCAAACAGGCTTTCCTCAGAACATTCGTGCTAAGTAGCTGACATGAAGAACTCAGATGAGAATTTGATGATATTAGACAGGGAAAGATGACCTCTATCGAGTATGCAATGGAATTTAACAAGTTAGCAGAGCATGCCCCATTTTAATCTCTACAAAAAGGGAAAAGATCAAAAAAATTGCATATGGCCTTAACCCGTACACATCTAGGGATATTGCCTCACACGTGGATGATAAGTCCTTTCTCCATGTAGTGGACATAGACAAGCGAAAAGAGAGTTTCAAAAAAATTATCAAACAGGGAAGCTAACAAGAAAGCAAAGAATGCATGAGGCTAAAGCGAGTAAACAGGTGGACCATAGAATAGAAATCATGCAACCCAAAGTAAATCAATGGTTAATTCTTCACCTTATCCAGCTCTAGTTAGGAAACACCGACAGACTCAGACTTGATCTTCCTTTCCTATTTGTTCTATATGAAACAAGAGACATCTCAGCAAATGCCTTTTGGGTCAAAGAGGATGCTACTGTAATGATCCAGGTCACCTTAAGAGAGATTGCCCATGGCTTGGGCAAGCTCAAGGGAAGGCACCAGCCACTCAAGCAACATAAGCAGGCACTACATTGGCTGCAACTCTAGCCTGAGTACCTAATACACAGGTTAGGCACGGTACAAGTAGAGTGGAGCTCAAGAAAAAGGCAGACCGGTTAAACTTGATGTTCTAGATAGGCAGAATTTTATGGCGACTATCACAGTTATTACATTTACTCTCTAAGTTTGTAATCGTGATGCTTATGTATTAATTGATCATGGTTCAACTTAATCCTATGTGTGTTATTTTTCTGTCGGTTTTGCGAAAGCACCAGAAGATCTATCATGCACATTTAAGGTTTCCACACCTATATGGGAATCTGTACAAGTTGACAACATATTCAAAGATTATGTTACTATAGTTCAAGGTCGAGAAACATTAGCAGATTTGAACTTGTTGGATATGGTTGACTTTGATGTAATATCCAGCATGGACAGGTTATCCTCTGTCACGCTATAGTTGATTGTCATGAAAAATAGTTAAATTCTCTTTTATTGGAAAATATCTAGTTCTAATCAAAGGTGAAATGGGTACGCCTGTGGGTTAGTTTATTTCTTCCCTTAAGGCCAATAAGCTAGTAATGGGTATTTGGAGTATCTAACTCATGTGCAGGATATCAAAGTTGACTCCCCAATCTTGAGTCTGTACCAATTGTTAAGGAGTTTCCAGAAGTGGTTTCCATATGATCTTCCGAGGATACCACTAGATATGAAGATCGAGTTTGGCATAGACACGTTGCCAAGGAAGAGGCCAATCTTTATTCCTCCTTATAGAATGGTTCTAGCTGAGCTAAATCAACTCAAAAGGCAATTGCAATACCTTTTAGATAAGGGTTTATACAATCAAGTGTTTCACCATGGGGCGCTCCAGTGTTGTTTGTAAAGAAAAACGATGTTTCCATGTGAATTCATGTACAAATATATTCTACTGTGAATATATGACTTTTTTTTATCAATTACATGGTGCTAAGCATTTCTCCAATATAGACTTGAGACTCGATACCATCAATTGGATTTTTTTATATTTTTTTTTATGATAAGGGAAACCCGCAGTCGCTACTTTTTGGGTGTGCACAAGGTAAAACCCTCGCTCTTATGCAATAGCTCGAAAAAAACATGGGAGAGTTAACCCACACTAGGCAATTCGGTGCGATAAGCTCGACCCAGAAAGTAAACCCCTTGCTTTCGCTGGCAAGAGGTTTTGACCTTGAGACCTCCAACATGGAGAAAGGACTACTAGGCCATCCCGAAGGATCCATCAATTGGAAATTAGAGAAGCAAACATCTTGAAAACAAGCTTTAGGACTCACTATTGAAATTAGAGAAGCAAACATCTTGAAAACAAGCTTTAGGACTCACTATTGTCACTATGAAATTTCATTGATGTCTTTTAGGTTGACAAATTTATAACACTTTTTGGGCTTAGATTTATCATGCCACAAAACATCAAAGATGCATTTGAAAGTTGGAGCAAATGGAAAGTTGATAGCCCCATCAAGATGGAAAGTTAGATTTATCACTAAAGATGTTGTGCCACTACCTTCGTCGGGTGTTGTACGACATTTACATAGATCACAAGAGCTTACAATATGTATTTAAACAAAAGGAATTGAACCTAAGACAATGGAGATGACTAGAGTTGTTTAAGGATTATGATTGTAATATCCTCTGCCATCCGGGTAAAGCTAATATTGTTGTCAATGCCATGAGCAGAAGGACCATGGGAAGTTTGGCAATGATGTCAATGGTTGAACATTGAATAGTAAAGGATGCCCAACAAATAGTTAGTCGAGGGTCTGTCTTGATGAAGTGAATTATGGAAAGCTTATAACAACTATGGTTTCTAGGTCTACCTTGATGGAACAAGTTAGGATCAAACAGTTTGATGTTGCAAGCTTGCATGATCAAAAGGAAGGGATCCTTAAGGGTAAGATCAATATTTTAGACTAGATAAAAATAGTGTGATAAGACTAGATGGTTGCCTATGCATCCCTGATGTTGATGGCCTACGAATGGGCAATTATGGAAGAAGCTCACAGCTCCAAGTATTCAGTACATCCATGTTCTACTAAGTGTATCATGACTTGAAAGATACCTATTGGTGGAACAATATGAAACGATGCATTGCAAATTATGTGTCTCACTGCCTAAATTGTCGGCAAGTGAAAGTTGGAACATCAACAACCAGTGGTCTAGCTCAAGTTCTTAAACACCATAATGGAAGTGTGAACAAATAAATATGGATTTTGTGATTGTCTTACCACTAACCTTTGAGAAACATGACTCCATTTGGGTCATAGTAGACTGACTCACTAAGTCAACTCCCTTTTTCCCGATCAAGACAACCTACATAACTCCAAAGTACACAACATTATACCTAAAGAAAATTGTTCAATTAGATAGTTCTCCCGTGTCCCTTATTTTTGATAGGGGTGCATAGTCCACCACCCAATTCTGGGAGAGTTTACAAGAATGTCTTAGTACCAGGGTTAATCTAAGCACGACCTTTCATCCCAGACATATGGGCAAGCTGAGCAAATGATTCAAACCTTAAAAGATATGTTGAGAGCATGTGTTCTTGATTTTAAGGGAAATTGGGATGGCCACTTGTCGTTGATAGAATTTGCTTACAATAACAATTATCATGCAAGTATACAGGTGGCTCCATTTGAGGTCGTATATGGAAGATGATCGGTCCAACCATAGTACAAGATTCCCTGAATAAGGTGAAACTGATTCAAGAACTTAAAAATCTCAGAACTGTCAAAAGTCATATGCAGATGTAACATGTGATCTCAAATTCAAGGAAAGTGACGATGTATCTCTGAAAGTGTCACTGATGAAATATATCATGAGGTTTGACATGAAATACAAGCCTAGCCCGAGGTATACATGACCTTGTCATATTCTAGAAAGGATCGGACTTGTGGCGTATTTACTAGCTTTACCTCTAGAGTTATCGTCTGTACACCCAATTTTACATGTATCTATGCTAAAATAATATTTTCAAAATATGAGCCATGTAATTGATAGGCAAGACATAAATTTTGATCCTACTTCATCCTATGAAGAAGTTCCTCTACCTATACTAGATAAACAAGTTTGTAAAATTTGAACAAAAGATATTGCTTTGATAAAGGTAATGTGCAACAATCACTAAGTTAAGGAAGCTACATGGGAATCTGAGCACACTATAAAGTCAAAATACCCATACTTGTTTGGGACTCAGGTACATAACTCATGTTATGCTTTAAAATAAGTAAATTGTTTGTCTAGATGATATTTGTTCTTATAATGAGGTGAAACGGATTTTGATAAGTGTATTGGTATTCCAAAATGTTAATGTTGTGAAATTGAATAGCTAGATACGCAAGGGTTGTAATTATGTTGATTGGACAAGTTGAAATTTTTTCAGATAGCTATCCCCAGTTAAAGAGGAAACTCTATAAAAAAAATCAAAATTTAAAGAGTCAAGATGGAAGAAGCGAGAGGCTGAGATAGTTTGGACATGTGAAGAAGAGATGCACGAATGCCTCAGCACGAAGGTACAAGAGGTTGGCTAGGGATGGTTAAAAGATAAGTAGAGGTAGACTGACAAAGTATTGGACAGAGGTAAATAGATAGGGCATGACTTCAGCTTACCGAAATATGAACTTAGATAGGAGGTTATGAAGAACACAAATTAGGCTAGATAGTTAGTTAGGTAATGGAGAGTTGTCTTGCTTTAATCCTTTATACTAGTAGTTGTAGTATTACTTTGAGAGTTTCTTGTTATTTCATTTTTGTGACTATTTGATGTTTCTTGCACTGAGATTATTGTAGTATTTTGTTAAAGGGATTGTTCCTTTTGAGTATGTTTTTTCATGCTAAAAAATCTCCTAATTTTAAAGCTCTCAGGCAATTTCCCAAAACCTTTCTCCTACTTTCTAGGAGAGAGAAAAACTTTCTTCTCTGGTGGGTCGCCTGAGAGCCACCAATTTCCTTCTTGTCTATACAACTATCTCCTTCAGCGAAAACAATTTTTTCTTTATCCTTTTACATCACTAGAAGGATGTCTGGCGAGGAAGTTTGGTTCAACTGGGTGGAAAGAAGCAGGAACAGGATGAGCAAAATAACCCTCAACAAAAAGGTGACGGAGTGGATATGTTATATCCTAAACAAAGCATCGACTGACAACAAGAATGTTTTGAGAAGATGGAGGATAAAGGACCAGATGGCTGAGTACTTTGGAACAAGGAAGTTTAATGCTCATGGTAGGTACATGAATATTTTATCTCTCAAAGGAATGGACAGAGCAGTCGTAATCCTACTAGAAGCTTTTAATGTTGGATGGAGGGATGTTGTTGCTAAGATCAGTAACTTCATTAATGACCCCTCTACAATGCTCTTAAAAGCTCCATACAAGAATTATGACATTAACTATCCGTATGAAAAGATAGTTGGAGATAGTAAATGGCAGCCACATAACTACAAAAAGGCAGAAATCAACTTAGTCGTTTGAACCAAACCTAGTACATCCTATCAAGACAGAGATATTCTCAGAAGACGCATCATCGACACTTACGACTCTAAAGATGCCTACCCTCTTTGATGTAAGGAAGTTCATCAACATGGAAGAAAACTTTTGGGTGCATCAGAACCCAATTAACAAACTGCTATGCACCAATCAATGAGGAAATTCTGGAAGTTAAAGATGTGATGCCGCTACAGTCTGAACATCGAGAAGTGTTGCTAGAAAAGGAAAGGGAAAGTACTGTATAGGTGCATCAGAACCTTTGAAACTCAACAAGTTGTTTGAATAGACTTCAAAGGCTAAAAAGAAACTCTACTACTGCTCATGCAAATTGATGGAAGTAGACAAACTAGAGGAATGGAAACGAGTGTGGACATCAGGAGAAAAATAAGCAAGTGTACGCAGGAATTGAAAAACTTGATCACTTTCGATGTCAAGTTCAAAAGTAATGGAAACTAGGGCTGGGGATAATATGATTAAAACTGAAAAAATGGACCGAATCGATCTATTTTAAATTTTGGTTTCGGTTTTTCGATTATTTCGGTCGGTTTCGATTTTGATTTTCAATATTTTAGTTTTTCGGTTTGGTTTTTGGTTTTTTAGCTAAAAAAATTGATTAACTGAAAAAACCAAAATTGGATATATATACTCTTTACCCCTTCATTAAAATACTGATCTCATCCCACAACCTTTAATTAAAATACTAATCTCAACCCAATAGCCCATGCCTAGCCTAAATTCTAATCAGAAAAATCTCTAATCTGATTTCCCTAACACGTAAGTCGTAACTCTCATCTCATCTCTCAATTCTCAACTCTCGTCTCAGTTACACCGCGGCTCCGAGCTCGTCTCTCATCTCTTATCTCTCATCTCTCAGCTCGTCGTCTCAGGCCAGCCGCTTCTCCTGGCTCCTCGCTGAGTGCTCAACTGCTCGCAACCCGCAACTGTTGTCTCATCAGTCATTTGCTCAGTGCTTGCGACTCAAAAGTCGAAGGTCAGTGCTCACTGCTCATTGGCCACTTCAATTCCTGCACTTCTGAAGCTTTTTTTTTTTTAATTTACAGTGTTATGTATTTCTTACTAGTTTTGATTTTGTGTAGATTTTTGTGGATGAGATTGATTTTTTGTCCTTTTTAGGGGTGTCCACTGTGTTTGTTTGTGTTGATGTTGTGAAATGCTGCATTTATGATTATATTGGTGTAGTGTAGTAATTCACAATTCACGGAATTGGGGAAGGTTGTTCGGAAAGTGCAGCACTCAAGAAACGACATCTTGGACCACAGGCCACAGGCCACTGTTAATTAAATTTGGTTAAACTGAAAACCAAACCGAAATTAAAATAACTGAACTAAACCAAATTTATTTCAGTTTGGTTTGGTTTCACATTTGCCCAAACCGAAAACTGAAAAACCGAACTAATATTTATAAACTGAACCAAACCGATCGAACGCCCAGCCCTAGTGGAAATATAACAAAGGGGAGGGGGGGAAATCAGACAGGACAATGAAGCTCAACATAGTTTCATCGAATGTAAGGGGGCTAAATGACAAGGATAAGAAAATGATAGTCAAGAACCAACTACTAGACTGGAAAGCAGACATCGTCTGCCTGCAAGAAACAAAGCTAGAAGGGGATTGTCAAGACCATATCAATCAGATTAGGGGAGGAAGATGGACAAGGTTTGCAACTCTAGAAGCCAACGACTTTAGAAAGGAATAATTATGATGTGGGACAGCAGAGTGTGGAAGGGTGAAGTAATAATTATGATGTGGGACAATAAAGTGTAGAAGGGTGAAGTACTGCATATTGGTGCTTACTCTTTAACATGCAAATTCGAAGCACTTCTACAGAAATTCTCATTCCATATAACTAGTGTCTTTGCACCAAATGGCAAAGTAGAACGGAGACTAATTTGGGATGAAAAAGGGGTTGTGAGAGGTTTATTGAAGGGTCCTTCGGCAATTTGTGGTGACTTTGGTGTTTGTGGACTCCAACTTGAGAAAAGGAACTGCAACAAGAGATCCTCAGCAATGGAAGAATTTACAAATTTCATAGAGGTTATGGAGTTGATCGACACACAGCTTGATGGCGGTCATCACATAGTTTAGAGTTGACAACCAAGAGGCTACTTCAAGAATAGATAGGATCCTTTTTTATTCTAAATGGGATGAGTGTTTCAGAGATATCAAACAAATACCTTGCAGAGGTTGACATCTAACAATGTCCTACTTTAGATTCCAAAGTTGGTGGTTGACATCTGAAGGTTTTTTGGACTAGGTTAGAGAATGGTGGAGTTCATTTGAGTTCACTAGGAGGCCTGATTTCATCTTAGCCTCTAAACTCAAAGCCCTTAAAGGTAAGCTTAAAGAGTGGAGTATGAATGAACAAGGGAATTTGAAACTACAAAAGTCTAGATTGCTTAATGAAATGACAGTGCTAGTGTTCTGGATGTGTTGGAAGCCATTAAATTAAGTATTTAATTATATTTTTAGTAGCTTTATTTATTATTCTAAAATAGGATTTATGTTTCATAGCTTCATAAGGAAAAGGTTGAGTTATAGTCATTACTTTGGAATAGGATTTAGGTCTCCTACTTTCATTTAGACTTCCTATAGATGTAATAAAACTCCTATTTAAAGGAGCTTTTGATGAATAAATCAACAAGTCATTTTTCAGCAAAATGCAAGAGATTAGAGTTCTCTCTTCCATTGAACTCTAATGTTTCAGTCTCCCTTTGAAGAGCTAAAGTTATATACAAAAATAGGTCGATCTAGGAAAGGCAAGGGATAGTCGAAGTCAATTGATTTAGATTTTCCTATTCATCGTCCTGTGACTTGATCCTTCTCTAAGAATCCTAACAACTAGACTCCATTCTAGAGACCAAGCCTCTCAGAATAGGAGTCATCTAAAAAGGCTTATACTTTCTTGGAACATGAAGAAGTTCTGCAAAATGAAGAGAGTGCATGGAGACAGAAATCAAGGGCCCTATGGTTAAAGGAGGATGACAAAACACTAAGGGGTTGTTTAGTAGAGTGCATTAAAAAAAATAAAGCATGCATTAGCCTTGTGTATTACTAGTACTTTGTTTGGTACTCTTTTCTAACCTATGTATAATTAATGCTTGCATTAAATATACACCCTATTGTGTATTAAGATGTGCATTGTTAATACCATGGATTTCTAGGTATTAGCAATGCAATGATTTTAATTAAATTCTACAGAAAGTTATACAATGAGGAGGAAGATTGGAGACCAGCCAGAACTATCATTAACTGCCCCACTATTATGGAAAGAGAGAAAGCAACGCTATAGGAGATGTTTGATGAACATGAAGTGAATAATTGTCTCAAGTTGTGTGCACCTAACAAAATTCGAGGTCTGATGGATACACAAATGGTGTTTCACATTAAGTGATAGGAGGCTTTAAAGTATGACATAATGGAGGCCTTCCACAATTTCCATGCCTACGAAATGTTAGAAAAAAAGTTCAATGTCACTTACATAGCCTTGATCCCAAAAAAGAAAGGGGCCAAGAAGCTAAAATATTTCATACCAATAAGCCTTGTCGGGAGATTCTACTAACTGATTTCAAAGGTACTACCAGAGAGATCGAAAAGAGTGGTGGATTTCTTAGTAGATTCTCAACGGATGGCTTTCATTATAGGAAGACATTTAATAGATAGAGTATTGATAGCTAATGAGGCTGTAGATTCAAGAACCACACAAGGAAAGCCTGGGATACTTTGTAATTGGTCATTGAGAAAGCCTATGATCATGTCAATTGGGGGTTCATACTTTCAGTTTTAAGGCAAATGGCTTTTGATGAAAAATAGATCAATTGGTGAAGTGCTACATACCTACTGTAAAGATTTCCATTCTCATTAACAGGGGATCAGACAAGGATATCTCATTTCTCCATTCATTTTCATTCTGACCATCGAAGGAGTCAATAGTATGATTAAGGTGGCTAACTCCAGTGGATGGGTAAAAGAGTTTGAAGTGGCCAGTAAAAACAACTTAAGTATGAAGATCACCAGCCTTCAATTTGCAGATGACACCCTAGTTTTTTGTGATGTAGAAGAAGAGCGGCTAAAGTATTTAAAAGTGATTCTAATCCTATTTAAAGACATGCAGGTCTTCAAATTAATTGAAGAGAGAGTTACATATACCCCATAAACCATGTGCCTAATATGGAGCACCTAGCCATAATATTTGGGAGGTGAAGTGGGAAGTCCCACTATCTACTTAGGTA
Source organism: Solanum commersonii (assembly GCA_029007595.1). Lineage (NCBI taxonomy): Eukaryota > Viridiplantae > Streptophyta > Magnoliopsida > Solanales > Solanaceae > Solanum > Solanum commersonii. The sequence continues at coordinate 2,252,815 of JAJTWQ010000092.1, read as the reverse complement.
TGGCCCAAGGAACAAAGTCAAAATCCAAAGGATATGGAACTTAGTACTGGAAAAGTGTGAGAAAAAATTGACTAGGTGGAAGTCTCAGTATTTATCTCTGGGAAAGACTCACACTAGTAAATGAAGTTTTAGATGCACTACCAACTTACATGTTATCACTTATTCCTACATTGTAGTATCATAGATCAGCTATGGAGGATTTTCATCAATCTTAGGGGAGTAGCATGGGCAATTCTAAGCAAGATTGTTGACACTCTTTTTAGTTGGGAGGAAGCTGGATCTGGAGCTAGTAACAGAGAGAGATGGAGGATTATCCCTTCATGTATATGGTGAATAATTTGGAAAGAAAGAAATGATAGATGTTTTGAGGATAGGTGGAATTCAGTACAAAAGATTAAGCTAAATTGTATTTTGTTATTTTTCGTTTGGTGTACTAAATTGTTTTGTGGGATAAAGAATCAATCCTAGATGTGCTAGAAAACATTTAGGTTTTATCTAATCTCATTCTTGTAAATATGGTTTTTCAATACTACCTAAGAACCGATTTGAATACAATATGTTACCGGATTAAAATAAATTGTTTTGTCATGCTTTCTTTAGCATTTTGTCTTTGGCTTTTTTTCTATCGTTATTTTCCTTTTTACAACTATATTGTAACTAGTTCTCGAACACGTGCATTGCACGTGTATTTCATGCTAAGTAATTTGTTTTAAAAAAATATTAGATTAAATGTGCAATGAGTTATATGAATTTTGAAAGGGAAGATTACCTTTTGTCTGATTTACACTTCTATGTAATTTCATCTTTGAATTTAACATTAATAATTAGTAAAATTGTATATATATAATATCAAATGTAACATGACAAGCTATTAAAATCAATATGTTTTATGCATTACAACACCACATTAGACAAATAACTTCAAATTTTGGATTAAACCTCTAAAGTATATAATAAAGACAATCAATTAATCATAACACTGATTTTTACTTCACTTATTGTTGCCTCATAGTAATCCATGCAATTACATATTAAAAAAATATTATGTGTAACACAAATTAAAGATTAACAACATAAAGACAATAATTTTAACTAATTAAATTGGAATATGTATATATGTGAATAACTGAAGTTGCTAGAATTTGTATAAATATACATTATGTTTGTTGTTGAATTTCTTAATAGTATAAATGTATATGTATATATAACTTTTTTTATACAGAAATTTTGAAAAATGGCTTCATTAGCTATTTTGGTTATGCATTCCGGTAGATGGGACAATGACAATTGTTACGTTGACTATACAATTGAGGGGGTGATTTTTAAAGAAAGTTCATCGTATAGGGAGTTGTATAATGTTATTGCAATGCAACTCGGTGTTGATACCAATTTAATTAAGACACAAGTACAAATATCAAAATGTATGAAATAGCTTTTAAATGAAAATAACATATACAAGTTTTATAAAGAAAAAATACATTATACAAACTAATTTCAACTGTATAAATGTTTATATTGTATATATAGATAAATTGTTGTACCGCTACGAACACAATTACTATTGATATTATACTTATACAAATAAATTCAAATGCATAATTGTTTACATTGTATATATAGTGAAATACAAACCATTTATGTATGTGTATAAGTTTGTGGAATTGTATATGTCTAAAGGAATATTATACAAATAGGATCCTTATACAATGAAAAAAACTTATACATAAAACAATGCACAAAAGCTGTATAAATGTTTATAATGTATATATATTATACATTATACAACAAATTTCAAATGTATAGTTGTTTACCTTGTATGTATAGTTAAATAATTCTATTTTATACACTTAACTTTGGATATTAACATAGTGACTATATAAAACATAAGACATGAATCAACACCGTAACATATACAAAAATAATGATTATACAAATACCTCATTATGCTCCAATAAGCCGAAACAACAACTTTCTTTCTTTTTGCATTCTTGTTTTTTCTTTCCTTTTTTTACTTTCCAAAAAATATTTTGATCTCTTGCATTGTGTTGGATTTGGACATTGAACCTATCACTATTTTCGATAAAATTATTTGAAGGAAAACTTAATTTTAGCTTGAAAAAAATTGAAAAAAAAATAGATAAAAATTAAAAGTAATCAATTGAGATAAGTTTTGGCATGGAAAAGATTTGAAATTTCAAACTAATTTTGGGGAGAAAATTTGGGAGAAATTGAAGGAAAAAGAGATATAAACGAGAAGAAGATATTGTATAAAAGGAAGAGAATAAAGTTTTCTAATGGATGAAAATTAAAAGAATTAACAAATTTAAAATTAATGGGATAAGTGCATAATATAGTAAAAGATAAACTACACTAAGGGCTAGACAGATTCATTAACTTCACATTAATGTTTCACAATTTATTGATTTATTATTAAAAGGTAAATGTATTATTTGATTGATAGTATAAAAATATTCTGAAAAAGTAGTGTGTAGATAGGGGTACAAAATATCCCATAAGAAGGTGACTTAAATGTATATATTCATGAAATAGAGGCAAAACGAACCAACAAAATATTTTGTAATAATTTAAATTTAATTATTCATATAATTTTGCCTTTTTATAGATCTTTTTTTATGCGCATTCCTTGAACTTTTTTATTCATATATTTATTATTCCTAGTTAATAATTAGTCTACATTTAATTACTCAATGCAACTCTTCCAATTCTTCTATTTATTTAGCAACAAAGAGGCTTATTGCGTAAATTCAAAAGGGTCATTTTGATTTGATTCAATGCATGTTAAAGTAGCATACCAAGACATTAAATTGGTATAAAAAATTGAAAAATAAGTTAAGGAAGTTGAAACGAAACCAAAATATTGAATAGAGGATAATTTTAGGAAGATGAAATAGCTAGCAATTCCAAGACATTGAATATAGGCTGCTGTAATTGTGTGATAATTAAAATATTACTCCTATATAATTAGAGTAGATATTTTATTTATTACATTAGGGTGCAATAATTGTGTAACAATTTAAATATTGCTACTAATTAGATTAGATATTTTTATTTAGCAAAAGGGTAAAAGAGTAATTCAACTTTGAAAATTGAGCTTCCCACTTATAATAATATATATGATATATGATGATGATGATGTGTTTACTAGCATTGTGGGCCTATTGAAAACAACAGCTATACCCCACAAGGTAGGGGTAAGTTCTACGTACACACTATCCACTGTTAGAACCCTTGTGCTCCTTATATATGATTATATCCCTATATTATGCCTTCTTGTGCTCAAGTACTTAGTTCACACCATCATTCATACACAATATGACTAAAAAAACACATGAAAATATAATATGCTTACGTGTAACATTGTTTGTTATGTGCCTTGTTGTGTTACTTATGTGTAGTATCAACATTCATCTATACATTTAGATGGAGAGCTAGTCGTCTCCTCTTGCGTGAGTGCCACAAAGGCCAAGGTTAGCTACCCACACGCTCGTAAGGACTATTGTTTGCTGGGGACATAGGCCAACACTCTCCCATGTTGCTAGATCTCACATACGTAGGGAATTTGATTTCTTTTACAATTTAGCAATGACCTTAAAGTTTCATTCTTCAGCTATTTGCTTACATGTTCAGCTTGTAATTTCAGTCTTCGGCCTGTTATTAGATTTCAGACTTTACATTGCTTACATGATTTATACGGATGTACGTTCTTGTTTTTGTTAGCCTATTATTAGATTTCAGACTTTAAATTGCTTACATGATTTATACGGATGTACGTTTTTGTTTTTGTTATTCTAAAAGGACTCGCCCGGCCTTTTGAGGAGGCTGCCCATGAAACTCTCTGTGCGTGCTATCGGTGATACTTAGCCCATGAGAACCTTCTTCTGATTTTCTTGAATGCATCTATAGTTCATCACATTCCAAACACTATAGGATAGGGCTAGCTTAAGAAGTAGAGAGTTTTGAAATTTGTGGTCTTAAATATGGAACTATAAGATTCTCATTAAGGTAAAATGGGAAGTTGTAGGTATACAAATGTATAATTCTTTTGGGAATTGCGTTACACAAATAGAATGACGGAGTACAGTATTTCCTATAGCTTTAATCAGAGTATCAATTTGTTAATGAAAATATTTGCTTTAAGTCAAAGCAAGACAAACCTCTAAAGCCTGTACTACAGCTAAAAGTGCCTTTAACAATATAAACTAGTCTAGCAAAATTGGTTTTCAAAGAGAAAGGTATGAAAATAAAAGTTACAAACACAAGACAAAATGACAAAATATAAGCACAGCTAGATAGAGAGGTGATGGAGCATTTTATTGACCCATATACCAATAGCATCGATTCTGGACAATAATATATAGGAGCAAGAGAAAAAATCTGGAGTACTCCGGGCAGCTCTTAACATGAACCCAATAGAAAAAGTGATTTAATTGGTCTGAATACTTGGGGTTACGCCAACGTGGAGACTCAGTTCTGTTGAAAGTTTGGTAAAAGTAAGCCACAAAATCGAATTCCTTCATCTTCTCCCGAATGCTGCTCACTTTCATCTCCTTCTCCTCCTCCATCATCTCAGCGTCTGTCATCTTCCAAATTTTAGGGCACACACCGCAAAACGAGAACCAAAAGGGAATTATATACCGTGGGACTTCAATATTCCCTCAACTTCTATATAAAACTTTTGTGTGCATCCCAAACTTTGTTTTAAAAATTAAACCCCCCACAATTTTACATAATAGATATTTTGTTCCATTATTTTATGCAATATCTATTTTATATTTAATATTTTCAGTCATCTATCTGTATAAAAAAATCATATTATATAGAATATTTATATTTTAATCTATGTAAGAAATAATTGAGAGTGATTAAACATGATATAGCAAAATCTCATTTATGGAATGAGAAAAAGCAACGCTACAGGAGATGTTTGATGAACATGAAGTGTATAATTGTCTCAAGTTGTGTGCACCTAACAAAATACGGGGTCTGATGGATACACAATGGGTTGTTCACATTAAGTGATAGGAGGTTTTAAAGTATGACATAATGGAGGCCTTCCACACTTTCCATGCCTACGAAATGTTAGAAAAAAGCTTCAATGTCACTTACATAGCCTTGATCCCAAAAAAGAAAGGGGCCAAGAAGCTAAAATATTTCATACCAATAAGCCTTGTCAGGAGATTCTACTAATGGATTTCAAAGGTACTACCAGAGAGATCGAAAAGAGTGGTGGATTTCTTAGTAGATTCTCAACGGATGGCTTTCATTATAGGAAGACATATAATAGATGGAGTATTGATAGCTAATGAGGCTGTAGATTCAAGAACCACACAAGGAAAGCCTGGGAGACTTTGTAAACTAGACATTGAGAAAGCCTATGATCATGTCAATTGGGGGTTTATACTTTCAGTTTTAAGGCAAATGGCTTTTGATGAAAAATGGATCAATTGGTGAAGTTCTACATACCTACTGTAAAAATCTCCATTCTCATTAATAGGACCTGTAGGTTTCGATTTCCTTGATTCTCACAGGGGATCAGACAAGGAGATCTCATTTCTCCATTCATTTTCATTCTAGCCATCGAAGGACTCAATAGTATGATAAAGGTGGCTAACTCCAGTGGGTGGGGTATAAGAGTTTGAAGTGGACAGAAAAAAACAACCTAAGTATGAAGATCACCGACCTTCAATATGCAGATGACACCCTAGTTTTTTCTGATGTAGAAGAAGAGTAGCTAAAGTATTTAAGAGTGATTCTAATCCTGTTTGAAGACATTTCAGGTCTTCAAATTAATTGGAGAGAGAGTTACATATACCCCATAAACCATGTGCCTAATATGGAGCAGTTAGCCATAATATTGGGAGGTGAAGTGGGAAGGCTTCCCACTATCTACTTAGGTATGGCTCAGGGAACAAAGTCAAAATCCAAACGATATGGGACTTAGTACTGGAAAAGTGTGAGAAAAAATTGACTAGGTGGAAGTCTCAGTATTTATCTCTGGGAAAGACTCACACTAGTAAATGCAGTTTTAGATGCACTAACAACTTACATGTTATCACTTGTTCCTACATTGAAATATCATTGATTAGCTATGGAAGATTTTCATCAATCTTAGGGGTGTAGCATGGGCAATTCTAAGCAAGATTGTTGACACTCTCTTAAGTTGGGAGGAAGCTGGAGATGGAATTAGTATCAGAGAGAGATGGAGGATTATCCCTTCATGTATATGGTGGACAATTTGGAAAGAAAGAAATGATAGATGTTTTGAGGATAGGTGGAATTCAGTACAAAAGGTTAAGCTAAATTGTATTTTGTTATTTTGCTTTGGTGTACTAAATTGTATTCTGGGATACAGAATCAATCCTAGATGTGCTAGAAACATTTAGGTTTTATCTAATCTCATTCTTGTAAATATGGTTTTTCAGTACTACCTAAGAACCGACTTAAATACAGAATGTTACCTGATTAAAATAAATTGTTTTGTCATGCTTTCTATAGCATTTTGTCTTTGGCTTTTTCTCTATCGTTATTTTCCTTTTTAGAACTATATTGTAATGTTTTTACTAGCATTATGGGCCTATTGAAAACAACATCTATACCCCACAAGGTAGGGGTAAGTTCTACGTACACACTATCCTCCGTTAGAACCCTTGTGCTCCTTATATATGATTATATCCCTACATTATGTCTTCTTGTGCTCAAGTACTAAGTTCACACCATCATTCTTACTCAATATGACTATAAAAAAAACATGAAAATATCATATGCTTATGTGTATCATTGTTTGTTATGTGCCTTGTTGTGTTACTTATGTGTAGCCTCAACATTCATTTATACATTTAGATGGAGAGCTATTCGATCTCCTCTTGCGTGAGTGCCACAAAGGCCAAGGTTAGCTACCCACACGCTCGTAAGGACTATTGTTTGCTGGGGAGATAGGCCAACACTCTCCCATATTGCTAGATCTCACGTAAGTAGGGAATTTGATTTCTTTCACAATTTAGCAATGACCTTAAAGTTTCATTCTTCAGCTATTTGCTTACATGTTCAGCTTGTAATTTCAGTCTTCGGCCTGTTATTAGATTTCAGACTTTAAATTGCTTACATGATTTATACGGATGTACGATCTTGTTTTTGTTATTCTAAAAGGACTCGCGTGTCCTTGAGGAGGCTGCCCATGAAACTCTCTGTGCGTGCTATCGGTGATACTTAGCCTATGAGAACCTTCTTCTGTTTTTCTTGGATGCATCTATAGTTTAACACATTCCAAACACTATAGGATAGGGCTAGCTTAAGAATTAGAGAATTTTGAAATTTGTAGTCTTAAATATGCATAGCATTTGTATAGCTATAAGAGCTTCTCATTAAGGTAAAATGGGAAGTCGTAGATATACAAATGTATCATTCTTTTGGAAATGGCGCCACACAAATAGAATGACGTAGTATTGTATTTCCTATAGCTTTAATTAGAGTATCAATTTGTTAATGAAAATATTTGCTTTAAGTCAAGGCAAGACAAACCTCTAAGTCTGTACTACAGCTAAAAGTTCCTTTAACAATATAAACTAGTCTAGCAAAATTGGTTTTCAAAGAGTAAGGTATGAAAATAAAAGTTACAAACACAAGACAAAATGACAAATAGCATAGCCAGATAGAGAGGTGATGGAGCATTTTATTGACCCATATACCAATAGCATGATTCTGGACAATAATATATAGGAGTAAGAGAAAAAACCTGGAGTACCCCAGGCAGCTCTTAACGTGAACCCTGTAGCAAAAGTGATTTAATTGGTCTGAATACTTAGGGTTACGCCAACGTGGAGACTCAATTCTGTTGAAAGTTTGGTAAAAGTAAGCCATAAAATCGAATTCCTTCATCTTCTCCCGAATGCTGCTCACTTTCATCTCCTTCTCCTCCTCCGTCATCTCAGCGTCTATCATCTTCCAAATTTTAGGGCACACACCGCAAAACGAGAACCAAAAGGGAATTATATCCTTCAATATTTCCTCAACTTCTATATAACTAACTAACTTCTCAAAGTATTCCAAACTTTGTTTTAAAAATTGAACTCCTCACAATTTTACATAATAAAATACTACTTTGTTCCATTATTTTAGGAATAACGCATAATTATCCCTTAGACTAAGAATCTCAGACACATATTTTAATTAAACTAAGGTTCTACTATTATTTAACCAAAAAAAAAAATTGTAATTTTTTTATCCCTATATTCAATATAATATAATTTTTTTATATAGATAAATGACTGAAAATATTAAATATAAAACAGATATTGCATAAAATAATGAGATAAGGTATAAGTATCCCTAGACTATGACCAAAATATCAGTGACACACTTTAACTAAACTAAGGTCCTATTACCACCCCGAACCCATTTTTTTTAATTTTGTAAACCTTTTTGGCTTACGTGACATCCAAACATCTCCTACGCGCCTCAACTACGTGGAGTCACAAAGTCTGCCACGTAAGCCAAAAAGGTGTATAAAATTACAAAAAAAAAAAGTTCAGAGCGATAATAGGACCTTAGTTTAGTTAAGGTGTGTCTCTGAAATTTCGATCATAGTCTAGGAAGGTACTTGTGTCTTAAGTATGTCATGATATTTGGACGAACCGATTGGAATCAGATTATTTGAGAAATTGAATCGTTATTGTGGATTCTATGTTGGATTAGTAGAGTATTTCTCTATTCATGTGACAAATATTATATCTATTTTGGTGATATATATATATATATATGTCTAGTGTTTTTTATATTGACACGTTAGGAATATGGCCATAGATTTGTTGTTGTTAGTTGTTGGGCAATTGAAAGGCGTGTGTGTGTAATTGTGATGATGCTAGTTATTAGTAACTATATTGGTAACCCTTGAACGAAAAAAGGAATGTTAATAACATGGCTAGAGATTGACCTAAGATCATAGAAAGATAAATATAATCCCCCGTGAATTTTTAGGTAATAGAGTGAAACATGATTGATAGTGAAATTATTGCATTTCATGTGTGTTGATTTGTTAACTTTATAATATGTTACATAAACAAGTCTTAGTCAGTCGATGATGCCTATCACTACGTGTAGTGTACATATACTATCCTTGCTACACTCGTTTGGGGTGTATGTGTGTTTCATGTTGTTGAAGTATTAGTTGAAGTGGTGTACATTCATCATTAACTTCTAAGTACTCTCTTCTTAGGAGAAAGTCGTGTCTTTTATTTCTCTGTCATTACTCTATATTAGATGCTTTTGTACGTGTCTATACTATGTCCTTGGGAAATGTTTGATTTTATGAATTAAGTATGATTTAGGCATTTGCAATTTAGTTGACTAAAATTGTGAATCTTCTTCTTTTTTTATAAAAGGAATGGACGGTAAGGATTCTCCTATCAAATTAGAGTACAGTAAGTGCCCGCACGATCTCACAAATTGAGTCATGACAACGATGGTTCCCCACCTATAGATGCCACTTGTTATCGGCACACTATTGGCAAACTGCAGTACTTTTCCTTTACCCGATTTGACATCTCTTATATAGTCAATAGATTGTTGAAATTTATGCGTGTTCCGACTAATGACCATTGTAAAGTTGCTAAAGGACTTCTACGGTATCTCAAAGAAACAACGAATTCAAGACTTAACATCCTATGCAGCTCGATCTCTATTTTGTATATGTAAGTATATGCAGACTACGCCGGTGATCCGAATGACATAATCTCTACATCAGGTTACATCCTTTTGTATGTGCGTAATCCAGTCAATGATCATCAAGAAAGTAACATGATGTGATCACTCATCCACCGGGATATAGTATAAATCAATTGTCAATGCACTTTCGGAGCTCACTTGGGAGCAAAACTTACTCCATGAGTTACATGTATCATGACAATTTTTATTTATCTTACACCAATGTTTCATATTCGTATAAAACGTGTTGTTGTAGATTATGTCTATGTACATGACTAGGTTCAAGTTCATGTTACGCATAGTCATGCTTGTGATCAACTTGTTGATACCTTCACTCAGTGGCGGAGCCACATTATCAGAAGGGGTTCATCCGAACCCCCTTCGACGGAAAATTATATGATTTTCACATGGTTAAAATAATTTTTTAGGTATATATAGTAGATGTTGAACTCCCTGCGGCTATTTCATGTGTCTATTTCTTCAGTTTTTGAACCCCCTTACTGATAATTCTGGCTCCGCCACTGCGTTCACTAAGCCACTCTCTAAACCAACTTTAACCAAGTGTTAGTATTTGACTATAAACTCTATCTCTATTCTCCGACAATATAAGTTGATATAAAATTTATAGGAAAAAACAAAAAGAAATAACATTTAGTATTTAATTAATTAAGAAGCAATATGTGTTTTACCAATCAGATAATAGTAAAGTGAGACATCTATAAAAGTTGAATGATGCTAATATCAAACAGTTCTCTCTCTACACAAATTCCCTCATCATACTGGTGACGCCGAGCAAAAGTTTAAGTGTTAACTTGAAGGAGCCATTTGAAGAATCTGTTCTGCTTGATCAGGGAAGAAAGTTACAAATAGAAGTGCACCTGAAAGATCAGTCAATCCCTTATCAGATGCACAAAGATCATGCATGAAATAATATTTACATACAACAACATATAATTCTACGAACATACGCAAACTTTATCCCTATCTTGGAGAAGTAGAGATGTTCTTTCAAAGACTTTACAATGCAATTTAACTAGCTACAAAACTTTATTGCTAGAAAAGTTGCCTCCTACACTATGTTGACTAATTTGAGTGTGTAAAATTTTCTCAATGCACAAAACTTAAAAAACACTTATGAGGAAGCATTGTATTGAAGATGTACTACTCTTATGCAACTTACAGATAAGCACAGTTCCAAGAACCGCTGAAATCTTGCCCTGTATGGTAACCAGACCAGCTTTACCAGCATCTTGAAGTTCTTTTGAACCGACGGAATCAAATGTACCTAAAAAAAAAGACGATTATATTCAGTTTTTAGCTAGTTCTTAAATACAAGTAATTTTAAATTGAAGTGTACGTTAACGTCAAGTTTTACCAGGTTTTACGGTCTGAAGACCTGATGTTATGCACGCTATGTTGTCATAGCCTGCTCTCTCTAATCTCTGGGCAGCAGCTGCGGACCTTAAAGGAAAAACGATGATCAGCACAAGTTAAAGAGATCAGGAAAAGGTAAGTTATCATCCATCAATAGATATATGCGAAATGGTTTAATGGACAGACCCTCATATTTGTATAACTCTTTCTACTTAATCCTTTACCAATTAAATCCCCCCTATCATGTGTGTAGCTCATTCGCCCTTAAATAGATGACATGTTAATTTCATGTAACATAAATTAACAATGTGTCATAATTATCTTCATTAACTATTTATTAAAATTATTAGTCAAAATATTAAATAAACGGTAAAATTCCTATTTCTCTCAACATCCTCCACCTTCCTTCTAGCTTCCATCCACCTCCCTCGACCCACAACCACTGCCACCACCATCACCATCACCTCCACCCTCTTAATTTTTTTTTCTTCCATTTAAATTTGTATAACTTACATAAATCCCATAGTTTTAATATGAAAGTACAATCTAGCCTTCATTAGTTTGTAATTACATTAATCTCTTAAAAAGTAACACAAACCGAATACATAATATGTAACTCGGATATATTAAAGAGTATCTCGAATACATTAAAGAAATAAGGGATTTTAGAGGTTTTTAGAAATACAAGAGGATATTGAAAATAAGGAAAACATAAAATGTGTATTTCAGTAAATTTTCCTTTAGATTTGTCTTCATACAAAAGAAGAGTGACATCGGGAATGAAAATCTTGATAAAAAAATCAACTATTTTAATGCCACATAAGTTTGGTCAATGGTCAGAGGGATTTAATATATTGTGTTTTATTGAGTTTAAGTATTTAGTTGATAAATGATTAAGTGAAATGGCCCATAATACAAACTTGGCCAAATACAAGAGTCCATCAAACCATTTCACCATATATTTATATATTGAGATGATGCTTAGATTGTACGTCAAACACAAAAGAATTATAAGATCACAAAACAAGCAACATTTTAGAACTCAGATGGCATATATATAGACCAATCTGAATCTCAAAGATATTTCCAAGAAAAAAAATGATCAGCAATTCTCTCTCTGCTATTCAGTAAGGATGTCCATATAGGAAATTTAATTGGGAAAAGAGTCTGATATATCCCACAACTTTGCCATTTAGAGCTGATATACCCCTCGTTATGAAAGTGGTTCATATATACCCCTATTTATATATAAATGGCTCACATATACCCTTTTCCTCTAACGGAAATGAAAAAAAATTAATTTTAGTTTAATTTTTTTTATTTAATATATATATATATATATAATCCCATATGAGTATATTTAATTCTTCTCAAGCATATTTTTTTGTTTCAATGATTAATTTTGATTTATTATTTTGATAGTCAAATTTATTTATGTTTCACTAATATTCTTGTAAAACTTATTATAGATGACCAAATTTTTTTCTTCATATACAAAAATTAAATTACAATAAAGATAAAAAATATAGTTTTAAATTATAATATAGCCACAAAAAATAGTTTTAAATTATTTTCTTTACACTAAGGAATGAAAAAAAAAAAAGAATAAGAAACTCAAATAATTATAATCAAAGAAGTAAAAAAATAACTTATGTATGAAAAAGATTAAAATATACCTTTAACTTTGCTAGAAGAATCATATATACCCCTAAATAATTTTTAAGAAAATTAAAAGTCAAAAATATAAATTTAAAACTAATTTTTTCACTTCCGTTAAATGAAGGGTATATGTGAGCTCATTTTGTGACGGTAGGGGTATATGTGAGCCGTTTGTATAACAATAAGGGTATATATGAGCCACTTTCATAATGAGGGATATATCAGCTCCAAATGACAAAGTTGAGGGATATGTCATGCCCTTTTCCCAATTTAATTTGAGCATAACTAACCATCATATCATACCATATATCATCATATATTTTAAAAAGTGAAAAGCTCTAAAGTACAAAGTTGAATTATCAATTTACCCCTACTTTAAATTAAAATATTACTCCCGCCATCCCATTTTATATGTCATCTTTTTACTTTGCACTTGCATTAAAAAATGATGTAATTTTACCCTTCTATCCTTATTTAATGTTTTCTTAAGTCAACTTTATTAATAAATGACAAGATTAATTAACTATTCTATCAAGGGTATAATAGGCAAAATATAGTAATTTATGCATAAATTTTATAAAATGACAAGTATTGTGGTCCAGCTATTTATAGAAAGGAATGACATATAGAATGGGACGGAGGGAGCATAAAATATCTAATTAATTAAATGTTTAATGAAGAAAAAAAAATTAAAAAATTATAAATGTTAACCCATTGAAATTCTCAGCTTTTATTAGGTCTTTTGGCTTTGTTGCATATGATTGATGTAAGCTTGAGCATTTAGTTTTCTACATTCAAAGTTGTTACCTTTTCATTAGCATTTACAATGAAAAAAAACATTACTTATCATCATTATAATAAATTAACTAATTAATTTTCATTACTCTTTGTTGGAAATTAGCAAATGAAATGATTGTAATTAACCAAAAAAAAATACTTTGTCAATTAATCTGTAACTAATTCAATCTATCTATTTTTACGATAGGCATAAACAATATGCCATTTTTTCCTCTATCATTTTTTGACCTTTTCTCTATTTTCCCCTTATTTTTCTATTTTTCAATTATTGCATACCCAATAATGGTTACATATACATTTATGGTGGTTCATTATTTTATTTCCCTCCAGCTCCTTGTAAGTCTATTTATATTTTACATTATGGATACTTTAAATATCAAATATATATATATATATATATTACCATCAACATATAGTATCTAATCTTCTTTTCTCTTCTCGATTCAGACTTTTTTTTTTCTTCTTATACACTTTTTTTTTTTAATTTTTTGTTATTTTCCCGTTTGACTTCCATGTATTAGTATAAATTTATAGGTAAAGGTGATGTTTGAAGAAACATACTACTTTTGATGATGAATAGAGAAGGTATCCAATATATGTTTTTTTTCTACATAGAGGCGAATTTAAGGCCAAAATATGGAGCACGTGTTATTTTATTTATAATATTTTTTGAATTAGTATTATATTATTTGTTGATACTCGTGCTATATGAAGGCTAAACGATTCACTTGGTTGAATGTTGAGTTATTCTTTGAGTGTTAAGATCAATATAATTCCAACCCAAAACCCCTAAATAAGTTGAGTTGAGAAAAAAAGTATCTTCATCAAGAATGGTTCATTATGACTTAGAATAAAATTTAAGAGGAAATAGTAAGAGATGTTCTCTCTTTGGGTATGCTATGTAATCAATTACTTTTTTTTCTTTTTCTTCTCATATAAAATAGTGACGCTACATTTTATTTGGTACTTACTAATTTATTTGTCATCTATCTCTGCAATAGTTAGCAGTAGACTAAAACAATTTTAAATTGAATAGATTATAATAAATGACATTAAATCATTAACATTTAAAATATGAGTTATGTTCTCCATATTTTTGCAAATTTCGTCAAAGGCGATCTACATACATTTATCATTTTTTTCAAGCAAAGATTCATCAGCATTCATATCATCAGAAAACATTTATCATATTATCTTAAGTAGCTTCACATATTTTTGATGAAAATACATTGTCCTGCTTTTATAAATTTTATTGATGAATAAAATCAATATTGTGAATTTCAACATTACCTATTTTATAAGGGGAACTTTCACATATAGCCACTCAAAAATAGCCCAATTACTCTTCATAACTATATGTTATAGGGATGAGAGAGGCGAGCGAGACTGGGAGAGAGAGGAGAGAGGCTAGAGAGAGGAGGGGCAAAGAGTGGGAGAAAGGTGAATTGTATATGTATATAGGTTAGATAATTGTATATTATCATATGTATTTGTATATATGGCAAGCGAGATTGGGAGAGAGAGGAGAGAGGCGGGCGAGAGAGGGCAGAGAGGTGAATTGTATATGTATATAAGTTAGATAATTGTATATTATACATATGCATTTGTATATATGGAAAGCGAGATTAGGAGAGGGAGGAGAGAGGCGAGCGAGAGAGGGCAGAGTATGGGAGAGAGGTGAATTGTATATGTATATAGGTTAGATAATTGTATATTATACATATGTATTTGTATATTATGGTGAATTATACATATACAAACGTGACTAATTATACAAACTCGAAGTCAGCCCGCGTAATTAATGTATAATGTTAGTCATGAGTGATAATTATACCAAACTATAGCTATGATGAGTAATTAAGTAGTATAAGTTTGTTTAACCGCGTAATTTTCCCAATTTATAACTCAACTTTTTAAATAAATAAAAGTTCTATAATAATGATAAGGGATAAACATGCAACACGCGTTCCCAAAGATTAGTAGTAGTACAATACATACAATTGTATTTTCATTTTTCATAATTGGGTTGAAGATTACTTACCTTAGACCCTCTTGACAGACAAGTAAGAGCTTGCTTTGAGGAGAAAATTGAGATTTAACAGATTGCACAAACTCAGGATTGGGTTTAGTAAATGGCAATCCAAAAAATAAACCAGCAAAATTATTGTGGAGCTGTCTCTTTACAATGGTCCCTGTACAACAAAATCGAATAATCAATCTCATCTCATCTGAAATTTAAAAAAAAAGAAGATACTCTCTCTGTTCCAATTTATATGACTTACTTTCCACACAAATTTCTATCATTTATTTTGGATCACAAGTTTTAAAAATTTTTCTTTCTTTCTTAAATTTCGTACAGAATCAAACTATCTCACATAAAATGAAACAAAGAGAGTAAACCTTACCAATATCATTATCTGTGTTCTCAATAAAGAGTGGTACATGATAGCAGTTTTTGATATGAGCTCTCTCGAATTGAGTTTTGTCACGCACGTCTAATACTGCATATCCCTCAACACCTACAAGTTTCTTTGCCTCCTCAGCATTTACAAATTCAACTTCTGCTTTTATTTGAAAACCTCTTATTCCTCTTTGTTTCCCTTTCATAACTAACAAAGATTTAAATGATTCTGATCCCAATCCCAACACGCTGAAACGAACAAAATACATCAATTCATACACAAACTTATATATACAAATCAATCTTTTTTTTCTTACCTCTGAGAAGAGAGACCATAGGAAGTAATCCCTGCCATCGTTTCCCCAATTCCTTTTTTTTTTTTCTTACACACCAAATCCCATTCCCATATTTAGATAGTTTCTTCCCCATCCTTGCCCCACTAGAAATTTAAGATAGTCAATAGAATT
This sequence comes from Solanum commersonii, assembly GCA_029007595.1. NCBI lineage: Eukaryota > Viridiplantae > Streptophyta > Magnoliopsida > Solanales > Solanaceae > Solanum > Solanum commersonii. Next base: position 2,236,396 of record JAJTWQ010000092.1, on the reverse strand, counting down.
CTGCCACGTGGAACACAATAGATATACTTTTTCTTTATCCTTCATTTAAGCATAAACATTATGCCTTTTCACAAATAATAATAATGAGACGATTTTAAAACATAATAAGATACATCTATTTTAGCTTTAAAATGTTATAGATTTTTAAGATACCAAATGACCCTCAACGCATCAATAAAATATTACTAAGCAACAAGAGAACATCTAAATACCAATATCAATTTTATCCTTCAGATATATTTGTAAATTTGACATCTACTATTGATTTTCTAACTCAAAATAGCTAGGTAATAAAAATGGACTTTTGACAACTTATGTGTAGCTCGGTATGAATGAAGATGCATGATTGGTTAGTGACACACTTAGGGTGTGTTTGGTATGACGGAAAATGTTTTCCTAGAAAATGTTTTCTTGGAAAACAAGTTGATTTTTGACTTATTTTCTCATGTTTGGTTGGTGAGTAGAAAATATTTTTCGAAAAAGATTTTTAGTGTTTGATTTATAAATGAAAAATATTTTTGAAAAAATTCTTTTATTTTTACTAGAGTAGAAAATAATTGTTGAAATTGAAAATATCTTTTAAAAACAAACTTAATTTTTTTGGGGGGGGGGGGTTCGAGGATAGGGGTGAAAAATTGAAATTTTGAAGTTAAAAATATTTTTTAAAAACAAACTTAAAATTTTTTTGGGGGGTGAGGGTATTGGTAGGGGGTGGGTGGGTGGGGGGTGTAGTAGGGCGTGGGTGGGGAGGGGGGTCATGGATAGGGGTGAAAAATTGAAATTTTAAAGTTAATTTTTTTTAAAAATAAACTTAAATATTTTTTTAGGGGGTGAGGGGGGGCTTGTAGGGGTTGAGTGGGTGGGGGGTGGGGGTAGGGGTGAGGGTAGGAGGTGGGGGTGTAAAAAAATAAAAAATTGAAATTAGAAATATCTTTTAAAACCAACTTTTAATATTTTTTTTTGGGGGGGGTGGTGGTGGGGAGTGGGGGTAGGGGTGAGGGTGGGGTAAAAATATTGAATTTAAAAACAAACTTTAAATTATTTATTTTTGGGGGGGTGGTTGGGGGGGGGGGTTGGTTTGAGGGTAGGGACCAAATAAATTGATTTTTTCAATAATTTTTTTTTAAATTGGAAGTTGGAAGAGAGTTTTGGAAAATGTTTTCCTTAAGTTTTGAAGGGAAACCATTTTCCTTAAATTTGAGGAAAATGAGTTGATTTGGAAAATATTTTTCAAAACATTTAACCCAACCAAACATGAGAAAATTGAAAAATATTTTCCTTCATACCAAACACACCCTTAGTTAAAAATGTATCAAGATACGAAATTTAGATATCACAAGCCACTCAGGGGAGGGGAACAAATGCAGCTTCCATGAAAACAAAGATTGGCAATAAACACAAATGCATTTAGAATTCACACTGATTGCGATCACTTGTACAAAATATTGGCTTCTCTTCAGAACAGAGTAAGTCGAGAGAAATGGAGAACCTAATGTAAAAATAAAATATATAAAAAAATACAAGCTACTTACTTAGTACATGAAAAATGCATTTTGCTTGGAAGAATACAACACAGAACCAATTCTAACTAAAATCTGCACAACAGTGTGAACTTGTTCATAGAATAGCATTAAACTCCCAGTTGTCTCCGAAAGAAATGGCAAAAGAGGAACTTGAAATCTACAGGAAAAGTCAAGTGTTTCTGCTACTCCTTGCAACACTGCATTACGATCTATGTACAAACTCTTATCATTTTGAAGGAAGTACAATTGCTGTATATTTCCTGAAGCTGTCAAATCATATCATGGGAGAACACAAGGTGCAAACTAGTTTCTATTACATAGATGATTAACCCATCACAATTACCATAGAACTAGTCTTTAAAGCACCCATGAAGAGCTGTTGTTAATTCCTTTTCCCGGCTCTCTTCAAGGTCAGCTTCCCGCAAAATCTGCTTAAGACCTTCCAAGTTGTTATGCTGAAAGGACAAGTATGAATGGTGCTTTGGCAAAAGTTCGACAATTCAACTAAACCATTAGAACATGGAATGGATTTTAGTGAAGTTATAAGAACAATGATGCCATAGTAAACACACATTATAAATTATTACAATAAAAAATAGGAGTTAGGGAATGGATTGTGTTTTGTTGACCTAGATTACTCACCTTCAGGCCAGTTCAGAAATATTTCCATATTAGCATGTAAAAGCAATTTAATAAGAAAATAGTCATCAGAGTAACAAATTTCAGCAATTTTTTTTTCTTGAGAGAGAGAATAGGGAGCTCAGTATCGGCAAACTAAAAACGGGGAAACACGAACGAAAATGGAAGCAATACTGTGGGAATTGGAAAATGAAACTCAAAATTCGAACTTGTCTCTAGTTTGTACAAACATACCAGAAAGTTAATGAATTGATCAGGGTCTACACGGCTGGCAGATTCAGTCTGCACATCAGAGACACCTGCAGGATGTGACAGTGAATCATGGGGATCAACAACGCCAAGAGCCATGGGTTCATCCCATTTGTTGATGACTGGGTTGATACCAGGGGCGGACCTACAGAGGGTCAAGTGGGTTCATATGAACCCACTTCGTTGAAAAATAACACCGTATATATATTTGATCAGTTTTTAAAATTTTATATGTATATATTAACTTTTGAACCCACTAACACAAGTATGACCCTGGCAGAGTGGTGAAAAGGGTTCAATTTTCCCAGCCAGCCCAAGTTTGAATCCTTGTTGCCACATTTTTGTTTTATTTTTTATATTTTGAACCCACTTCGTGAAAATCCTGGGTCCGCCACTGGTTGATACCAACTCCATTTAGGTGCTACTCCAGTTGAAGGTAAAAAGTATTGTGTGGAGCCACCTGATGAAAACCATTAAGCATGTAGGGAACTCCAAAATCTAAAAAGATTCCATGGAACATTAACTCACAATCAATAGTATGGAAGTTTGGCAACTAACAATGCATGTAATGAGGAAAAAACAAAACACTCCACTGTCAACTCTTAAATCTTATTATAAAACTAGAAGAAATGTATTAACAGAGCCCAAGTCAGCTTAGGAGAATATTTCGTTTATTTTTTTTGTTTTTTGATAAAGGTTACATGTATGTATTAGACACAAAACAGTACATGGATTGTACTGAAACCATATATACAAGTGAGCAAAACCATTTTACTACTCTAACAGGAACCTAATGCGTCTAAGATATATATATAGTATTCTCAGAGTACATTTGGTTGCACCAAGAGCTTAAAACAGTTAAAGTTAGATCTTCTGCACTGCGTGGCTGCTGTTCTCAAAGCATCTAGAGTCACTTCCTTTCCAAATTTCCGATCAAATGCAAGCAGGGACCCATCTAAGACAACTAAATAGAGCTTCAATAATCTTTCTAGGCATTGTCCAGGCTATGTCTCTGAGATTAATGAAGATCTTCCATAACTGATTAGTTATCCTACAGTGCAAGAATAGGTGAGTTAGTTATGTCCACATCCTTTTCACAAAGAAAACATCTTAAGTAGCGAGTTCACTTCTTCTTGCTTAAATTTCCAGTGTGAGCACAACTTATTTTGCCAATAACCATAAGAGTGTGCAACATCGTATGGTATCTTGGTCTTCCAAATATGTTTCCAGGGCTAGTTGGTGACTTGTTCTCCATTGGTTTATCATTTTGTAGGCAACACTAACACTGAATTTTCCACTACTATGTCCTTGCCATCTCAGAGTGTCATCTCCATTCTGAGTTCCTGGGAAATTATCCAGTTGTTTGTAGAACTCAATCATTCTATTCATGTCCCATTCGTTCGAGTCTCTTCTAAATATCAGTTCCCAACCTTGAGGTGACCACATTTCAGCTATGAATCTCTATTGGTCATGAGTTAGAGCATATATGACAGAATAAATCTTTCAGAGCTCCATTCCACAACCAAATATCATTCCAAAAGGATGTAAGTCTACCATTTAGCACTCCGATAGAGACTTGGTTTCTTAGACCTGGCCATAATATCCTTGTAGACCTCCAAAGACTAACTCCATAAGTTGAGTTGATTGGTTTAGTAATCCAGTTGTCTTCTATCTCATATATAGCTTTTTAATCACCATGCTCCATAAACTTTGAGGGTCTTGAGAGTACCTCCATAAGTCATAACAACTTCAATTTGAGGGATTTTCTGTGATTCATCAAGTTTCTAATTCCAATCCACCATGAGCCTTGCTGAGAATTACCTCTTTCCACTTAACCAGGTGATGGACCTTTTTTTCTTTTTAACCTTGCCACAGAGGGTTCCTTCTTATGCTGTCCAGTCTTTGAGTGACTCCCACAGGAATGATAAAAAGGGACATTATATAGGTTGGCAGTGAGTCTAATACAGAATATTGGCACTTCCATCTTGAGAGTTTTTCTCACATTTCTTCCAGACATTGTTCCATATTCTAGTAGATCCTTACTTGGCCCCCAGCTGCATGCCTAGATAGTAGTGGGAAGAGTCCCCACCTCTCTCCCAGGATCAGTGCCTTTAAAGAGAACCATTGTAATTCTCAAAATTCTCAATTGTTCCACTTTTACATCACAGAAAATCAAGGTGCCATCAACATATTGAAGATGTGTAATCTCCTGATTGTTGTGTTCATTCATGGCTACCTCAAAGCCTTTAATCCAATCATTTAGTGTGGTTGTTTTGACCATGCTGTTCAAACCTTAGCTTCCATGGCTATTATGAAAAGAAAGGTAACAGGGGGTCACTCTGTCAATAACTGAGCAAGAAAGAATCCTTCCAGAGAACCATTGATGATGACTGAGAATTTGACAATAGATATGCAGGATCTCAACCATTTAATCCATTGCACTACAAATCCCATTTGTTGCAACATATTTAGTAAGAATTTCCAGTTCACAAGGCCAAACGCTTTATGTCAGGCTTCTCCTGTTTCTGTCTTAAGTCTACTGCTTCATTGGCTATTAGTATCGCATCCAATATTTGCCTTCCTTTTACGAATGCCATTTGTTGATAAACTACCAATTTTTCCATCGCCCTCTTCAGCCTTTAAGTCAAGAATTTTGCAATAATCTTGTAAATGTTGCCTATTAGGCTTATAGGACAGAAGTTTCTTTTTTCGTATTTGACATAACATTCTTAATGTGTGGATTAAATAGCAGAGCCACCAAGTCAAGAACACTTCATAATTGAAATAAATATATATCCAATAAAACTACTGCAGAGATATTAAATATGCTGAGATGTACCAAGTATTTCAAAGCCGGCTAGAAGATGGGTGGTAAAAATATAATGTCACGGGTATTCCAGTGCAACAAAAATCACTGCTTCTTTTATTGTTACGGTAAACCTCACTAGCCAGAAGCCAAACAGTGGAGTTTTCCCAATTTACTCCATTGGTGACCCAAACTCTAAATCTCATGGTTGGAACTGGAAAGCCATTTCCACTAGGCTATCCTTCTCTTCATCTTGGGAAAATATCACTGCTTAGACTTCTCTTTCTATAGCAACTTGTTAACGGTTTAAACAGAGTACAGTAACCTGGTAATATAAAAGTAGAATATACAAAGAATCCAACAAGTTATGATTTTCATCTTTGGCACTTCGTATATACTCATACTAAAGTTTAGTATCCCAAACTTCTCAATTGCATTGCTAATCTATTCCACTAACCACACATTTCCCTCCATCAAATATTATGAAATCCAATTTTTTTTATGTCTAGTGCTCCACCATTTCTAAAAAATTACCACGGACCAAATAGTATCTCAAGCCTCTCAATAGCATTAGAATGACAATGACATACACTTACAACACACTTAAATCCGTTACAATAGTGCAATAAGAGATTTGAGAGGAAAACTGTGTTGGATGCACAACATCAACCCGATTATGGTTTCAACATGTTTCTGACACATGACAGAAACAGTCCCATGATCAGATACTTATACTTTGTGGACTACACTAGGTATGTTGCTGCTGTTAGTAGGATCAGGTGCTTATACTTGGCATGAGACGGTGTAACGACCAGGTTTCGCCGTTATAGAAATTCCAACGGAGAAAAACTTTTTTGTAGTATTAGAATTTTCCAAACCTTGTCTAGATTTGGATGAAATCAGAGTAGTTGAGGTGTAGGGAAATCTGGTAACAATCGAGTGAATTAATTATTGTTTTGATTGCATAAGTAGTTAGATAACTCGTTAAGAAATCCATATGACTTTACGGAATTAAATTTGGATAAGTACATCTCCGGTAATTGATCTTAGCGTAAAAGGTATTTTTTTTAGCGTCGTTGATTAAAGGGGTGTTATGGAATGGGGATTTGGAATTCTTTAAAATAGCATTATGTTTCGTTTTGGCAGGCATTTCTGCCACTTTGGCAAGGACGCTGTGGCGGGCGAGACGGGAGATAAAATTGTAATTGCTCACTGGTTTGAAAATGCCGTTGTGGCAGGGAAAGGTGTTGTTTTGGCGCCGCCACTACAGCGGGTTGATGATCGCTGTGGCTGGCTAGACGCGACTTAAAGTCGTTAATAAACCCCTAAACGACCTTATTTGACACTTTTTGACTTTTAGAGCTAAGGAACGAACCCCAGGCGATTTCTACTCATTTTTCACCATTCTTGAGGATGAAGGTAAGCTTTTAACTCCCCGTATCCATTTTTGATTCGTAGAACGAAATATAATAGGTTAATGTTGATGGGGGAGGGTTTTGATCTTGAATCTATGGTGGAAACAACCCTAAATTGGATAATTAGGATCATGGGTTGATCTAGGATTTGTTAGAATTGTTAGTAATCCGGGTAATTAATAATTGTTTATTGATTCCTGCATTATATTGAATATTTGTAGAACAAGAACAAGCAGAACGAATTCAGAAATGGAAGGATCAATTTTCTTAGGGTTTCAAGCTTGTTTCGAGGTATGTGATGGTTGTGATTCTATAATTGTGTGATATTTGTTTGTTCTTACTTCATTATGATACTTGTATGTGTATGAATGTTGTAATGTTGATCACACTTGTTGTAAATAAAATAGATGAATGATGATTGCCATGAAATCATGATGTAAATGTATGATCTTGATGATGTACTTGTGATTATGATTGTGGTGTGTGAATGGGATCGGTTGCCACGTTCTGACATAAGTAATTGGGATCGGTTGCCACATTCTAACATAAATATGAGATCGGTTGCCACATTCTGGCATAACATTGGGATCGGGTACCACGTTCTGATATGCTAACTGTTTGGGTTTGGGTTCCGTGAGAGGACCAATGATTTGTGATAACTGTCTATTGATGAGCATGTTGATAATATTGTAGATGTTGATATATATGCATGTGATTATAATATTGTTTGACTTGCTTATGTTACACTAGTGGGACAACCGCGTGATCCTTCCAATACACCGTGGTTGTGTATTGATGTCGCACTTGCTCTTGTTTTTGTTGAGTATAAGGCATCTTCAAGCGGCTATTGACATACGTCGCTTAGGAGATTAGAGATCATCGCATCGAATTCAAGGGTGAGACAAATCTTTCGGGATGCCATGAAATTCTCTTTCGTCTATGTCCACCATTTTCAGACTTAGACATTTGTTTTAGTTAGTTGATTAGTTGATTAGTTGGGGTTGTGACCCTTCCTGTTTAGACTTGTAATTTCTTTAGTAGTTTTGGTATATTGACTTTCAGGTTCTAGGTTGTTTCTTCCGCATTTGTTTAATATAGTTCTTTAGATTTTTTGTTGAAGTTTATGAGAACTTCATTAATTAGTTATTTAATTATTTTTCGTAGTTTAATACCTTAGTTTTGGTTTAGTTGCTTGTTTTGAGTTGTAGTAATGGTTCTCCCACCGGAGGGTTAGTGTGGGTGCCAATCACGACGGTCTGGGTCATGACAAATTGGTATTAGAGCCTAGGTTCGTTGATCTCAATGTATCAAAACGAGTCTAATAGAGTCTCGCGGAATGGTGCGGGGATGTCTTTGCTTTTCTTCGAGAGGCTATAGGACTTTAGGAAATCTCTCTATTTTTCTCTTATTTCATTTCGTGCTATAACTTGATTCCTATTGGTATCTGTCGATTCAAATTGGTATCTAATCTTCTTCACTCTTTTGTCTGCAGATGATTAATACTAGATTCAATGGCGTCAGGCTCGCAACTCCCATAAATGCTCCGATTGAGGAATATGTAGCGAGAGGTCGCGATCGAGGTATGGGTATGGGTAGAGGTCGTGGAAGAGTAGCACCCACCATGAATGAGAACCCTCTGGCGCAACATGAAGAGATAGATGAGAATGTGGATGTTGAGGATGTTGAAGAGATTGGACAGGAGTAAGAGGTACCGGCTGGAACTACAAGTACTCCTCATTTGGACCCAGTGTTAGCTCAACAAATCATGTCGTTCTTGAAATGATTGACTGGTCCTGGAATGCTTATATCTGTCCAAGCAACTCAAGCTCCCGCTAATACCCCTATTGCTAGCACTGCGCCCAAGACGGGTGGAATGGGAGGTAATGATGGTTTCTTCCGTCCTTTGTTGGGTTCTGTTATGATGGGAAATGAGCATGACATGTTGACTAAGTTTCTGAAGCTTAAGCCGCCAGTATTTCTTGGTTTTGCGACTGAAGATGCTTATGAGTTTATCTTAGACTGTTATGAGAGGCTGCATAAATTGCATATTGTTCACCAACATGGGATTGAGTTCGTGTCCTTTCAACTTCAAGGTGAAGTCAAGCAATGGTGGAGAGCTTATATGGAATGTAGATCTTCTACTTTACCTCTACTTACTTGGACCTAATTTCATGCTTTGTTTCTAGAAAAGGATGTGCCTAGAACTTTGAGGGATCACAAGAAGGATGAGTTTATGGCCTTAGAGCAAGGTGGTATGTCTGTGGCTACTTATGAGGCCAAGTTCCATGCTTTATGCAGATATGCTACGCAATTGGTTACTACTGAGGAGGAAAGGATCCAGTTATTTATTAGAGGTTTGAATTCTGAGTCGCAAGTATTATCTGTTTATATGACTTCTGCAGGGAGGAGTTTTAATGAGGTGACAGACTATGTTAATAAAGTGGAGGGGGTAAGGCGAGACGTTCAAGCCAAGGCATTGACAAAAAGGGCTAAGAACTCGGGTAACTTTCAAGGTTCTTATGCTAGGGGATCTGGAAGGCCAACGCTTGTGGCCAAGCCAATTCAGTCCACTATGCCCGCCTCTACAGGTAATTATTTGGGAACTCCATTTTATAATTTTTAGGATAGCCAAGGAGGTGCTCCTTCGGCGGGCAACAAACCATCATTTGATTGTATATGTTATAAATGTGGAGAACTTGGACATATGAGGAGAGATTGTCCACACCCACGTGTGTTAGACTTTGTGCAACAGAAGTCGCTAGTAGTGGTACCCACGAGAAATAGTAATAATGGTCGAGGGCATCCACAAGGTTGGCGAAGAGGTAATCAATGAGGCCGTGGAGGTAAAGGAAATGGTAATGGTAATGCGAGCAGAGGTAATGTGCAACCAGGCATGGAAGTGGTTCGTCAAGATGATAAAGCTCATTGTTACGCCTTTTCGGGCAAGAATGAGGCAAATACATCTGACACGATGATCATATGTACTATTTTTTTCTGTGACTAGATCGCTAACGTGTTATTTGATCCAGTCTCTACTTATTCTTATGTATTTTTGTGATTTACCTTCGAGTTTGATATGATTTGTGTACTTGATGCCCCTATCCATGTTTCTACCCTAATTGGAGAGTCAGTCATAGTCACTTATGTTTATCGTGCTTGTCCTATTTTGTTTATAGGTTTTCAGACGTGGGCTGATTTGGTGATTTTGGATATTGCTGATTATGATATTTATCTTAGGCATAACTTGGTTGTCCCCCTAGTAGGTTGTGTTAAATTATAATACTAAATCTGTAACTCTAGAAATTTTGAGAAGGGAAAAGTTAGAGTGAGAAGAGGTGTACAAGACTAAGCAAGCTAAGATCATATACTCCATTCGAGCTAGGAAACTGGTAGGGCAGGGTTGTTTAGCTTATTTGGCTCATATCCGGGATGTTGAGGTTGAGTCTCCATCAATTGAGTCTATTCCTGTGGTATCAGAATTTAGAGAAGTGTGCCCAACTGATTTGCCTGGTATTCCTCTGGATAGAGGTATAGATTTTTGTATTGATTTGGAACCTGGTACACGTCCCATTTCTATCCATCCATATCATATGGCTCTGGCAGAATTAAGAGAGCTTAAGGCTCAAATCCAAGAGCTTATTGATAAGGGATTCATTCGACCTAGTGCTTCCCTATGGGGTGCCCCACCTTTGTTTCTGAAGAAAGAAAATGGTAATATGAGAATGTGTATAGATTATCGACAATTAAATAGGGTCACTATTCAAAACAAGTATCCATTACCTCGAATAGATGATCTTTTTGACCAATTGCAAGGTGCATCAATCTTCTCTAAACTTGATTTAAGGTCTGGTTACCATCAATTAAAAATTAGGCCTAAAGATGTGCCCAAGACAGCGTTTAGGACTCGCTATGGGCACTATGAATACCTAGTCATGTCCTTTGGGTTGACTAATGTGCCTGCAACTTTTATGAGTTTGATGAATGGGGTGTTCAAACCATTTCTTGATTCGTTTGTGATAGGTTTCATGAATGATATTTTGGTCTATTCAAAAAGCGAGGAAAAATATGCCGACCATCTTCATATTGTTCTGGGTGTTCTTGGGAAACAAACATTATATGCTAAATTTTCTATGTGTGAATTTTAGTTGGCTTTTATTGCGTTTTTGGGTCATGTAGTTTCGAAAGAAGGGGTAATGGTAAATCCTCAAAAGATTGAGGCGGTTAAAAATTGGGTTTGGCCTAGCTCTGTGATGAAAGTTAAGAGTTTTGTGGGGCTCGCTAGCTACTATCGTCGATTTGTGAAGAATTTTTCTTCTATTGCCACTCACTTGACTAATTTGACTAAGAAGGAGATGTCATTCGAATGGGTTGAAAAATGTGATGAGAGCTTTCAAAAGCTCAAGACTGTCTTGACCACCGCACCTATCGTAGCATTATCGGTGGAAGGTAAAGATTTTATTGTTTATTCTGATGCTTTTCATTCTGGATTGGGCGCTGTGTTAATGCAGGATAAGACTGTTATAGCCTATGTGTCGTGCCAATTAAAGTGGCATGAGAGAAATTATCCAACCCATGATTTAGAATTGGCGGTGGTAGTATTTGCTCTTAAGATCTGGCGGCATTATTTTTATGGTGTGAAGTATTTACTGATCATCGTAGTTTGCATCATGTGTTCACTCAAAATGATCTAAATTTGAGACAACGAAGATAGATGGAATTACTTAAAGAATATGATGTGACTATGGAATACCATTCGGGTAAGGTTAATGTCGTGGCAGATGCTTTGAGTCAAAAAATGGTAAGTATGGGTAGTTTAGCTTACTTGAGTGTAAGCAAGAGACCTTTGACCAAAGAAATTCAGACCTTGGAGTCTAAGCTCATGCAGTTGGGCATCTCTAAAAGAGCGGGGTGTTAGCTAGCATTGAAGTTAAGGCCACATTCATTGAGGAGATCAAGGCCAAACATTTTGAGGATGAAAATTTGAACGAACTCAAGGAGAAGATGGCGAATGGTAAGGCACAGGAGACCACTCTTGATGTTGATGGTGTACTCAGTGTTAAATGGAGGATTTGTCTTCCTTGAGTTGATGACTTAATTATAAAATTATTGGCAGAATCTCATGGTTCACAATATTCTATTCATCCAGGTGTGATCAAGATGTATAGAGATCTGAAATGAATTTATTGGTGGTCGGGCATGAAGAAAGACATAGCGGAGTTTGTGGCTAAGTGTCAAAATTGTCAACAAGTGAAGTATGAACATCAAGGCCTGCAGGTTTATTTCAGAGAATGTCAATTCCGGAATGGAAGTGGAAAAGAATAGCTATGGATTTTGTGGTTGGTCTACCCAAGACTTTAGGGAAGTTTGATTCTATTTGGGTAGTGGTTGATATATTAACCAAGTCAGCCCATTTTATTTTGGTAAGAATAAATCATAATGCTGAGCAATTGGCTAAGATTTATGTGAAAGTGATAGTGAGATTGCATGGAGTGCCTCTTTCTATCATCTCAGATCGTGGTACCTAATTCACTTCCAAATTTTGGAGGAAATTGCATGTTGAATTGGGCACCCAACTCACTATTAGTACAACCTTTTATCCACAGACGGATGGATAATCGGAGAGGACCATTCAAGTGTTGGAAGACATGTTGAGGGCATGTGTAATTGATTTTGGAGGGCATTGGAATAAATTCATACCTTTGTGTGAGTTCTCCTATAATAATAGTTATCACTCCAACATTGATATGGAACCATTTGAAGAATTATATGGGAGGGGATGTAGATCACCCATAGCTTGGTTTGAGGCTGGAGATGTGAAACCTTTGGGGGTTGATTTAGTGAATGTTGCTCAAGATGAGGTGAGGAGTAGTCAAGCTAAGCTTCTAGCAGCCCAGAGTAGACAGAAGAAGTATGCGGATTATAAGGTATGAGACATGAAATTTTATATTGGTGAGAATGTTTTCTTAAGGTATCACCCAAGAAAGGGGTGATGAGATTTGGTAAGAAAAGTAAGCTAAGTCCTAGATACATTGGTCCCTTTGAGGTTCTTAAATATGTGGGACCGGTGGCGTATAAATTGGTTTTACTTCCAAATCTATCTGGTGTTCATCCGGTATTTCATGTGTCTATGTTGAAGAGATATCATAGTGACAGAGATTATATCATTAAGTGGGACTCAATTGTGTTAGACAAAGACCTCTAATATGAGGAAGAATAGATTGATATTCTTGATTGTGATGTGTGTAAGTTGAGGACCAAGGAGATTAAGTCCGTGAAGGTTTAATGGAAGCATCGTCTAGTTGAAGAAGCTGCTTGGGAAACCGAGAGGGACATGTAAGACAAGTACCCCAAATTGTTCGTTGAATCAAGTACTACTTCGTTCTTTCATTAGCCCACTTTTCCTAAGTTTTGTCACTTGGGGATGAGTGATGGGTAAATTGGTATCTATTGTAACAATCGGGTTCCGTCGTTATAGAAATGCCAACGGGATAAAATTGGTGCCGAAAAAACTTTTTCGTAGTATTAGAATTTTCCAACTTGTCCAAATTTGGATGAAATTGAAGTAGTTGAGGTGTAGGGAAATCTAGTAACAATCGAGTGAATTAATTATGGTTTTGATTGCATGAGTGGTTAGATAACTCTTAAGGAATCCCTACGACTTTATGTAATTGAATTTGGATAAGTAATCTCTGGGAATTAATCTTAGCGTAAAAGGTATTTTCTGAGCATCGTTGATTAAATGTGTGTTGTTGATTAGGGATTTGGAATTCTTAAAAATAGCATTATGTTTCGTTTTGGTCGCTTTGGCGAGTGTTTCTGCCACTTTGGCGAGCGAGAAGGGACTTAAAATCGTAATTGCTCACTGGTTTGAAAATGTTTTTGTGGCGGGGAAACGTGTCGCTCTGGCGCCACTGTTACAACGGGATGAGGGCCGCTGTGGCGAGCCATAGGTGACTTAAAGTCATTAATAAACCCCTAAACGACCTTATTTAGCAATTTTTGACTTTTAGAGCTAAGGAACATATCCCAGGCGATTTCTACCCGTTTTCACCATTTTTGAGGCTAAAGGTAAGGTTTTAACTCCCCAAATCCATTTTTTGATCCGTAGAACGAAATATAATGGGTTAATGTTGATGGGGGAAGGTTTTGATCTTGAATCTATGGTGAAAACAACCCTAAATTGGATAATTCGGGAATATGGGTTTATCTAGGTTTTTTTTAGAATTGTTAGTAATCCGGGTAATTAATAATGTTTATTGATTCCCTCATTATATTGATTGTTTGTAGACCAAGAACAAGCGGAACGAATTCGCAAAGCGAAGGATCAAGTTTCTTAGGGTTTCAAGCTTGTTTCGAGATAGGTGATAGTTGTGATTCTATAATTGTGTGATGTTTGTTTGTTCTTGCTTCATTATGATACTTGTATATGTATGAATATTGCAATGTTGATCACACTTGTTATAAATGAGATAGATGAATGATGATTGCCATGAAATCATTATGTAAATGTATGATCTTGATGATGTACTTGTGATTGTGATTATGGTGTTTGAATGAGATCGGTTACCATGTTTCGACATAACTAATTGGGATCGATTGCCACGTTACGACATAAATATAGGATTGGTTTCCACGTTTCGACATAACATTGGTATTGGGTACCATATTTCGATATGCTAGCTGTTTGGGTTTGGGTTACGTGAGAGGACCAATGATTTGTGATAACTGTATATTGATGAGCATGTTGATAATATTGTAGATGTTGATATATATGCATGTGATTATAAGGTTGTTTCACTTGCCTATGCTACACTAGTGGGATAGCCGTGTGATCCTACCAGTACACTGTGGTTGTGTACTGATTCTGCACTTACTCTTATTTTTGTTGAGTACAGGGCTTCTTCAAGCGGCTATTGACAGACCTCACTTAGGAGATTAGAGATCATTGCATCGAATTCAAGGGTGAGCCAAATCTTTCGGGCTGCCATGGAATTCTCTTTCATCTATGTCCATCATTTTCGGAATTAGACATTTGTTTTAGTTAGTTGATTAGTTCATTAGTTGGGGGTGTGACCCTTCTTGTTTAGACTTGTTATTTCTTTAGTAGTTTTGGTACATTAACTTCCAGGTTTCTACGTTGTTTCTTCCGCATTTGCTTAGTATAGTTCTTTAGATTTCTTGTTGAAGTTTATGAGAACTTCATTAATTAGTTATTTAATCTGTTTTCGTAGTTTAATGCCTTAGTTTTTGTTTAGTTGCTTGGTTTGAGTTGTAGTAATGATTCTCCCACCGGAGGGTTAGTTTGGGTGCCAATCACAATGGTCTGGATCATAACTGACGATGAGACTACTTGAACCAAGTGTTGAATAGTTCATGAGGAATCTGCCCAGTGTCCGTCCATTTGATACAATGTTTGCACTTGCACATATCCAGCAGTGAAGAACCTACAACTGCAGGTATTTAGTTGTTTTACATTCATCATACAAATCATAAAAACAAATGCTATTGTAACACCCTATGTCTCTATGCCAAAATATGACTAGTCATACGCCAATGAATTTTTTCGAGCTCGAGACAACATGGTAAGTGGCTAAATATATCAAGGAACCAATATATAAAGTTGTTTGAAGTGTTAAAATAAGGTTAAAAGTCAAGATATCAAGTTGAAGAGTTCACTACGGCTGAGTGTTTACAACGATCTCGTACATGGTCTGACTTCAAACGTGTGCATCTCTCAATCTACAAGAAATTATGAGGTGTTCTACCTATTAATTTAAAGCTCTATAAGTCTTCTTTCCAACAAGTCAAACAGTTCATCAATCCATGTTTGGAGCAAAATCTTATGATCATTTTACCCGAAGATTGCAAAGCAGTATGTTGTGCAGATATGCCGCCTTATATTCTGATATGCGGGCCGCATTTTCAAGCATATATTGGCCCAAAATTTCCAAACATTCTATTAGGGAGTGTGTTGAATATGCGGCTGCATACCCCAATATGTGGCCATCATATTGTTCCGTAGATGGGCTCGTCATTCTCACTTCATTTTCATTCATTTTTGGACGTCCCAAACTTATTTTTCACTCTCCTCTCTTACAAGTCCTACAACATCATGGTAAGTTATCCCCATGGATTCTTAGTTATTTCTTCACCTAATACACAATTCTAACACCATTCCCTCTTCAATCCTTAGCAACATTGTTGGTTTTTTAAAAGATGCGGCAGCAAGAAGGGATTGAAAATGTCTCTTTATAATTTGATTAATCACAAGAGGACTTTAAATAGTCAACTTAAAAGACAAAATCTGCATAATTTAAAATTCAAAACAAACTAAAATATCTCAACAAACTAATTATCTAATAGAAATTTAAAATTCAAATTATCCTAATAGTAAGAAACTTATTAAACTAAGAACTACTACATTAACTATAACATCTGTCAATTTGAAATAAATAGGAAGAATCCAATAATTGGAAATAACCATTTTTGGAAAGAATTAAAATCTGGAAATTTTTGTTAAGTTAGAATAAGTGAGTTCTCGTCAACTTCAAATGGTCATAACTTCTAGCTCAGGATGAGTTAGTAGTGGTTCCAGATAACGTAGGAGTGATCGTGGAATAATCTTTCCAACACCACTGAGTTTACGCAAGTCCGAGTTTGTATGGGTGAGATATGCCCTTTAGAAGTCGGGCTATTTGATTAAGGAAATGTCAAATTCGGATTTTAGAAGGGTAGTTTGGACTTTTCCTTACCCTTTTATTTTAATTCATTTTTGGTAGTTACTTAGGGTTCTAAACTGATATTAGTCAGTTTACCCTTTTGAGAAAAGAGTTAGGATTTTAGAGAAGAGAAAAAAAGAGGAGGAGAAGCAAGAAAGTCGTTGAGTTTAGCTTGTGGATTTCGTCGGGGGTGATCCTTAAAAGGTATGTGAGATCACATAGCGTTGGGTTAGTTCACCCACTCGCCAAGCATGTTTAATTCAGTGATTTTCGTCCTAAAAGAGTTAGAATTTGATGTTCTTGAATTGTGTTCTTGAGAGTGCTTTCATTCTTGAACTTCTGTGATTGATGGATTTTCTTGAGACATTTTAGCAATGTTAAGCGTTGTTTTAAGTTTGATTCTAATGTATATGTTTTGGGTACATGAATCTGAAGTGAATTTGAGAAAAAGAATTGGATTAAAACGATTTAGGATCAGAAACGAGGTCAAAAAATTCATCGGATCACGTCTGTGGGAAGGCTGGTGCGACGCACCCCCATAGCGCAAGGCACACTGGGGCGGCGCACCAGCAGTGTGCCAGAATAGAGCCCCAGAAAGCTGGAGCTTGCATAGCGTGCCCGGGGTGCGCCCAAAATAATGTTTTTCACCAGTTTTTCATCGTTTAGCCTATTTAAGTTATTCTGAAGTGTATTAACACTTTTCATTGATTCTAACTACTATAAATGACTTCTAAATATCTATAAATCATCCATAAACATGAATCATAACCTTGAATCCATAAATTCAAATTCAAGGAAAGTTAAGAGCCAAGTCTAGGAAGTTCCTCGAGTCATTTCAAGAAGTTTTTTGCAAATGCTTTTAACTTTGTTTTAGAGACCTAAAGTTCAAGTTGAGTAGAGAGTAAAGAGTAAAGATTGGAAGTTCATTTCTACAAAGAAGTATATGGGAACTAACTATTCCCAAGAAGTTTTAAAATGTTTTCACATTTGAGAAAGAAAAGGAACATCGATTCCAAGAGAGCTGTTAAGCTAAGCTTTGAGTAATTATGTGAAACAAAAGAAAGAAGTTTTGATTGAAATCATTTGAGCTAAGTATATTTTGAGAATAGTATTGAGCACCAATATGGGGATGCGAGTTCATATTAACTCAAGTCTCAATAAACCATGTAGCCATTATGGGTAGTAAAGGGTCATACTTTAGGACTCCTTAAGATGCTTTTAGCATAGACTAGTGGATCCACTTAGTGAGTTAGGTTCTATACCCCTGGCAAGGTATAGGACGGTCCTTGGCAGTGTGAGGTAAAATGTTGTATAATCACTATATCTCTTAAGTGATGGTTGTCGGTTAGAGAATCTTCCACAGAAACTATATTACTTTCTTATATGAGTAAAGTTAAGCTTCTTATTGCTTTATGTTTAACGAACTAAGTTTCTTTTACTATTTTATAAAGCTTTGCATATATTTCATTTCTTTATTTTGAGTTAAGTTACTTATGAGTCGAGTAGAGTCAAGGTAAGTGTTTCTTTCAGAATCCTTTCAAGCCTATATCTTGTTTTAGCATTCCAATTCGCATACTTGTACATTCAATGTACTGATGTCAGTTGGCTTGCATCTTATTAAGATGCAGAGGTAGGTAACCAGGATCAACATACAGTGTCTCGTAGTTCCAGTTTGAGCACTCAGAGTCAGTTGGTGAGCCTTCTTGCTTTTCGGAGGACTCCTTTTACTTGCTTTCTTGTATTTTATATGTTCGTATGGTAGGGGGTCCTGTCCTGACATCCCTATTTGTTTTAGAGGCTTCATAGACAGTTAGCAGTCAGTTGTCTTTATATCATCATTTCATATGTGGAAACTTAAGTTGCCTTTTTGGCCAAGTTGAATGTTTGATCTCTAAACATTCCAAGTTATTTTATTAAGCTATTCGAGTAAGTGTATTTGATTATTGTAATAATGGTTAGAGTCTTCCACTGAGTTAGTAAGCTAGGCCAAGGGTTC
Source organism: Solanum commersonii (assembly GCA_029007595.1). Classification (NCBI taxonomy): domain Eukaryota; kingdom Viridiplantae; phylum Streptophyta; class Magnoliopsida; order Solanales; family Solanaceae; genus Solanum; species Solanum commersonii. The sequence continues at coordinate 2,218,049 of JAJTWQ010000092.1, read as the reverse complement.
GCTTGAGGCCAACAATAGTCTTCGAGTGAAAGCCACATCCAGGGTGTAGACTCGGAGTGTGACAAACTTGGTATAAGAGCATAGAGTTCAAGAGTTCTAGGAAGTCTATAAAGCCGTGTTAGTAAAGTCCTAGTTATCGGTGTGAAGCGCACCACATCTATAATTAGCAGGCTGTAACACTTAGGAAATTTTCTCACTTCTTTCACACTCATTTCGTGCGTTAGAGTTTGATCTCTAAAAAGTTTCTCTTTAATTAGTGATTGCGCGTGTTTTTAGATAATCATGCCTCCACAAAGAGTTGTCAGAGGTCATCCTACTAGACGCAATGTTGAGGAACAAGAGTTACAAAATGCACCTTAAGTGCAACCTTAAAGAGAAGTTACTAATGCTGAGTTCCGTGAGGCTATTTGGATGTTGAGCCAAGCTGTGACTAACCAGGTTGGGCAGCAAAGAGGAGCTAGACAGGAAACGACTGACACTTCGAGGATTCGTGAGTTCTTGAGGATGAATCCTCCAAGTTTCACTGGTTCGAGCACTACTGAGGATCCGGAGAACTTTATTGAAGAGTTGAAAAAGGTATTTGATGTGATGTATGTTGCTGATACTGAGAGAGTTGAGCTAGCCGCATACCAACTAAAGAATGTTTCTAGGACTTGGTTCGACCAGTAGAAAGGGGGTAGAGCTGAGGATGCACCACCTGCTAGTTAGGCCTATTTTGAGGAGGCTTTCTTGGGGCATTTCTTTCCCCGAGAATTGAAAGAGGCTAAGGTACGGGAATTTCTTACACTTAAGAAGGATTCTCTAAGTGTTCATGAGTATAGGTTGAAGTTCACCCAACTATCTCATTATGCTCCGGAAATGGTTAAGGACATGAGGAGTAGAATGAGCTTGTTTGTTGTTGGGTTGTCCCGTCTATCAAGCAAAGAAGGCAGTGCAGCGATATTGATAGGTGACATGGACATATCAAGGTTGATGGTTTATGGGTAGCAGGTTGAGGAAGAAAAGCTGAGGGACAGGGAAGAGTTCAGAAATAAGAATGCTAAAACATGAAATGAGTCTGAACATCAGAAAAGTAATGTGAACTGTTCATCCTTTTAGAAAAAGCAAAAATGACCTACTCCATCATCTGCGAGTGCACCTGCACCTAGAAACAAAGATGAGTATAATGGCCAGAATTCATAGAACTTCAGAGCTGGACCTGCACAGTCTCACGGTAGTGTGGCGCAAGGAGGCAAATGAGTTCCTGCATGTGCTAGGTGTGGTACAATCCACCCAGGTAAGTTTCGTGATGGCCAATCAAGTTGTTTCAAGTGTGGGCAAGAGGGTCACTTTATGAAAGAGTGTTCTAAGAATAGGTAAGGTAGTGGAAATTAGGGCAATAGGGCCCAATCTTCATCAATTGCTCCACTAGACAGGCAGCACCTTAAGGAGCTACTTTCGATACTGGCGGAGGAGCAAACTGCCTCTATGCGATCACTAGTCGCCAAGAGTAAGAGAACTCTCTAGATGTTGTCACTGGTGTGATCAAAGTCTTTACTTCTGATGTTTATGCTTTGTTAGACCCAAGAGCAAGTTTATATTTTGTAACCCCTTATGTTGCAAGCCAGTTTGATGTTCTTCCTGAGAAACTTGGTGAACCCTTCTGTGTTTCTACACCTATTAGGGAGTCTATTCTAGCAGAAAGAGTTTATCGTGATTGTCCCATTTCCATCAATCACAAGAACACCATGGCTGATTTAGTAGAGTTAGACATGATGGATTTTAATGTCATTTTAGGTATGGAGTGGCTTCATGCCTGTTATGCATCAATAGATTGTAGAACTCAAGTTGTCAAGTTTCAGATTCCTAATGAGCCAGTCATTGAGTGGAGTAGTATTTCAACAGTGCCTAATGGTCGTTTCATTTCATACCTTAAGGTGAGAAATTTAGTTTGGAAGGGTTGTATCTATCACTTAGTCCGAGTTAATGACTCTAGTGTTGAAATACCTCCCATCCAATCAGTTCCTATAGTACAAGAGTTTATAGAAGTCTTTCCAGATGATCTACCCGAAGTCCCTCCAGAGAGAAAAATAAACTTTGGCATAAACATCATTCCAGATGCTCGTTCTATCTTTATTCCACCACATAGAATGGCACCAGCAGAGTTGAAAGAGCTTAAGGAGCAGTTGAAAGATCTCCTAAATAAAGGCTTCATTCGACCAAGTGTCTTATCTTGGGGCGCTCTGGTCTTGTTTGTGAGAAAGAATGATGGTTTCCTTAGGATGTGTATAGATTACCGTCAGTTGAATAAGGTTACCATCAAGAATAAGTATCTTCTTCCGAGAATTGATGATCTTTTCGATCATCTTCAGGGTACTTCCTATTTCTCAAAACCCAACAACGTTCATGAACTTTATGAATAGAGTCTTCAAACCTTATTTAGATATGTTTGTTACCGTTTTCATTGATGACATACTAATCTATTCAAGGAATGAAGAAGATCATGCTAGCCATCTCAAAATAGTACTTTATACTTTGAAAGATAAAGAGTTGTTTGCCAGGTTCTCTAAGTGTGAGCTTTGGCTTTAGTTTGTGGCATTTTTGGGCCACATAGTTTCTGGTGATGAAATTAGAGTTGATACCCAAAAGATAGAGGTAGTGCATAATTGGCCTAGACCCACATCTCAGATTGATATTAAGAGTTTCTTAGGTTTGTCTTGCTATTATAGAAGGTTCGTGGAGGAGTTCTCATCCATTTCGTCCCCTTTGACTAAGTTAACTAAAAAAATAGTGAAGTTTCAATGGTTTGAAGCTTGTGAGAAAAGCTTTCAGGAATTGAAAAAGAGGTTGACTACTGCCCCAGTATTGACCTTACTAGAAGGTACTCAAGGTTTTGTGGTGTATTGTGATGCATCTAGAGTTGGCTTAGGTATTGTATTAATGCAGAATGACAAAGTTATATCTTATGCCTCCAGACAGTTTAGAGTTCATGGGAAAAATTACCCAACCCATGATCTAGAGTTGGCCGCCGTAGTGTTTTCTTTAAAGATATGATGTCATTATTTGTATGGTCTTCATGTGGATGTGTTCACTGATCACAAGAGCCTTCAATATGTGTTTACTCAGAAAGAGCTCAATCTCAGACAAAGAAGATGGCTGGAATTGCTCAAGGATTATGACATAAGTATTCTTTACCACCCAGGTAAGGCTAGTGTTGTTACTGATGCCTTAAGTAGGTTGTCTATGGGTAGTACCGCCCATGTTGAAGAAGAAAAAAGAGAGTTAGCAAAAGATATGCATAGACTTGCACGCCTGGGAGTCAGACTTATGGATTCCACAGAAGGAGGAGTAGTGGTGATGAATGGGGCTGAGTCATCATTAGTGTCAGAAGTAAAAGGCAAGCAAGACCAAGACCCTATTTTTCTTGAATTGAAGGCAAATATTCATAAGAAAAAAGTTTTAGCTTTTGAACAAGGGAGAGATGGTGTATTGAGGTATTAAGGTAGTTTGTGTGTACCAATGGTGGATGGACTCCAAGAGAGGATCATGGAGGAAGCTCATAGCTCCATATATTCCATTAATTCAGGTTCCACCAAGATGTACCATGACTGGAGAGAAGCCTATTGGTGGAGTAGTATGAAGAAGGGCATTGCAGAATTTGTTGCTAACTTTTCGAATTGCCAGCAAGTTAAAGTAGACCACCAAAGGCCCAGCGGTTTGGCTCAATATATATTACTTTTGGAATGGAAGTGGGAGGTGATTAATATAGATTTCATCACAGGCTTGATTCTATTTGGGTGATTGTCGATAGAATGACAAAATCAGCCCATTTTCTATCGATAAAGACTACCCATTCAACAGAGGATTATGCCAAGTTATATATTCAGGAGGTGGTAAGACTTTATGGAGTCCCAGTCTCCATCATTTTAGATAGAGGTGCACAATTTACTACCTAATTCTGGAAATTGTTTTAGAAAGGCTTGGATTCAAAGGTGAACCTAAGTACTGCCTTTCATCCTCAGACTAATGGGCAAGCAGAGCATGCTATTCAGACCTTAGAAATTATGTTGAGGGCTTGTGTGATTGATTTCAAGGGTAATTGGGATGATCACCTACCTCTTATTGAGTTCTCTTACAATAATTGTTACCACTATAACATCCAAATGTCTCCTTATAAAAAAAATTATGGGAGAAGATGCAGATCTCCTATTAGATGGTTTGTAGTTGGTGAAATAGGGTTGATAGGACCATATTTGGTTCATCAAGCTATGAAGAAGGTGAAAGTGATTCAAGAAAGGTTGAAAACGGCGTAGAGCCGTCAGAAATTCTACATTGATGTTAGGAGAGGAGAGTTAGAGTGGTGTATTTGAAAGTTTCACTCATGAATGGTGTTATGAGGTTTGATAAGAAGGGGAAGCTTAGTCCCCGGTATGTTGGTCCTTACAGAATTTCCAAGAGGATTGGCAAAGTAGCTTATGAGTTGGAGCTGCCACAAGAGTTAGCAGCGGTTCATCCGGTATTTCATGTCTCCATGTTGAAAAAGTGCATGAGCGATCCTTCATTGATAATACCAACTGAAGATATTGGGATCAAAGATATTTTATCTTATAAAGAGATTCCTGTTCAGATTTTAGATCACCAAGTTCGCAAGTTGACAACAAAAGAGGTAGCATCAGTCAAAGTCCTTTGGAGGAACCAATTTGGTGAAGAAGCTACTTGGGAAGCTAAGGAGGATATGAAGAAGAGATATCCACATCTCTTCGAATCCGGAGCAATTCTAAATCAAGGTACTAATCCTTTCCTTAGTAGTTATTTATAAGTTGGCATGTTGATTTGCAATTGCTTGTGGGGCATGTTGATTTGCATGTTACACCCTTAGCTTAGTAAGAGTAATCTCATTGGAGGATGAATGTTTCCAAGGGGGAGATATTGTAACATCTCACAATTTGAAATAAATAGGGAGAAACCAATAATTGGAAATAGCCATTTTTGGAAAGAATTAAAATTTGGAAAATTTTGTTAAGTTAGAATAAGCGGGTTTTTAGTCAACTTCAAACAGCCATAGCTTTTAGATCAGGATGAGTTGGGAGTAGTTCCAAATATCGTAGGAAATATCATGGAATAATATTTCCAACAGCGCCAAGTTTGCGCGATTCCAAGTTCGTATGAGTGAGATATGCCCTTTGAAAGTTGGGCTGTTTGATCAAGGAAATGTCCAATCCGGATTTTAGAAGGGTAGTTTGGTCTTTTCCTTACCCTTTTATTTTAATTCAGTTTTGGTAATTACTTAGGGGTCTAAACAGATCTTAGTCAGTTTACGCTTTTGAGAAAAGAGTTAGGGTTTTAGAGAAGAGAAAAGAAGAGGAGAAAAGAGGAGGAGAAACAAGAAAATCGTCGAGTTTAGCTTGTGGATTTTGTTGGGGGTGATCCCTACAAGGTATGTGAGATCACATGGTGTTGGGTTAGTTCACCCAAGCGCCATGTAATTCAGTGATTTTTGTACAATTATGACAGTCTGGATCGTGACTGACGGTGACCTCATACTACCTGAACCAAGTGCTGAATAGTTCACGAGGAATCTGCCCAGTGTCCGTCCATTTGATACAATGTTTGCCCTTGAACATATCCAGCAGTCAAGAACCTATAACTGCAGGTATTTAGTTGCTTTACATTCATCATACAAATCATAAGAACAATGCTAGTGTAACACCCTATATCGCCAAAGTATGACTAGTCATACGCGAATGAATTTGTTTTAGCTCGAGAGAACATGGTAAGTGGCTAAATATATCAAGGAATCAATATATAATGTTGTTTGTAGTGTTAAAATAAGGTTAAAAGTCAAGAAATCAAGTTGAAGAGTACACTACGATCAATTGTTTACAACGATCTCGTACATGGTCTGACTTCAAACGTGTGCATCTCCCAATATACAAGAAATTTGGGGGTATTCTACCTATCAATTTAAAGCTCTATGAGTCTTCTTTCCAACAAGTCAAACAGTTCATCAATCCATGTTTGGAGCAAAATCTTATGATCATTTTACCTAAAGATTGCAAAGCAGTATGTTGTGCAGATATGTCGCCTCATATTCTGATATGTGGGCCGCATTTTCAAGCACATATTGGCCCATAATTTCCAAACATTCTATTAGGGAGTGTGTTGCATATGCGGCTGCATACCCCAATATGTGGCCAGCATATTGCACCGCAGATGGGCTCGTTATTCTCACTTCATTTTCATTCATTTTTGGACGTCCCAAACGTATTTTTCACTCTCCTCTCTTACAAGTCCTGCAACATCATGGTAAGTTATCTCCATGGACTCTTAGTTATTTCTTCACCTAATACACAATTCTAACACCATTCCCTCTTCAATCTCTAGCAACATTGTTGGTTTTTTAAAAGATGCGGCACTAAAAAGGGATTGAAAATGTCTCTTTATAATTTTATTAATCACAACAGGGCTTTAAATAGTCAACTGAAAAGACAAAATCTGCATAATTCAAAATTTAAAACAAACTAAAATATCTCAACAAACTAATTATTTAATAGAAATTTAAAATTCAAAATATCCTAAAATTAAGAAACTTATTAAACTAAGAACTATTGCAATAACCGTAACATCTCTTAATTTGAAATAAATAGGAAGAAGACAATAATTGGAAATAGCCATTTTTGGAAAGAACTAACATCTGGAAAATTTTGTTAAGTTAGAATAAGTTAGTTTTTGGTCAATCTTAAGTAGTCATAACTTTTAGCTCATAATGATTTAGTAGTTGTTCCAGATAACGTAAGAAATATCGTGGAATAATCTTTCCAACGCCACCGAGTTTGCGCGATTCCGAGTTCGTATGAGTGAGACATTCCCTTTGGAAGTTGGGTTGTTTGATTAAGGAAATGTCCAATCCGGATTTTAGAAGGGTAGTTTGGTCTTTTCCTTACCCTTTTATTTTAATTAATATTTTGTAATTACTTAGGGGTCTAAACTGATCTTAGTCAGTTTGCGCTTTTGAGAAATGAGTTAGGGTTTTAGAGAAGAGAAAAGAAGAGGAGAAAAGAGGAGGAGAAGCACGAAAATAGTCGAGTTTAGCTTGTGGATTTCATCGGGGGTGATCCCTACAAGGTATGTGACATAATATAGCATTGGGTTAGTTCACCCACGGGCCAACCATGTTTAATTCAGCGATTTTCGTCCTAAAAGAGTTAGAATTTGATGTTCTTGAATTATGTTTTTGAGATTGCTTTCATTCTTGAACTTATGTGATTGATGGATTTTCTTGAGATATTTAAGTGATGTTAAGAGTTGTTTTAAGTTGGATTCTAGTGTATATGTGTTGGGTACATGAATCTAAAGTGAATTTGAGAAGAAGAATCAGATTAAAATGATTTAGGATCAGAAAATGAGGTCAAAAAATTTGTTAGATCGCGTTTATGGGAAGGTTGGCGCAACACGCCCCCACAGCGCCAGGCAAGCTGGGGCGGTGCACCAGCAGTGCGCCAGAATAGAGCCCCAGAAAGCTGGAGCTAGCGCGTCGCGCCCGTTATGTGCCCAAAACGTCGTTTTTCACCAATTTTTCGTCGTTTAACCTATCTAAGTTATTCTAAAGTGTATTAACACTTTCCATTGATTCTAACTACTATAAATGACTTCTAAACATCTAGAAATCATCCATAAACATGATTCATAACCTTGAATCCATAATTTCAAATTCAAGGAAAGTTAAGAGCCAAGTCTAGGAAGTTTTTCGAGTCTTTTCAAGGAGTCTTTTGCAAATGCTTTTAACTTTGTTTTAGAGACTTAAAGTTCAAGTTGAGTAAAGAGTAAAGAGTTGAAGTTCATTTCTTCAAAGAAGTATATGGGTACTAAGTATTCCCAAGAAGTTTTAAAATGTTTTCACATTTGAGAAAGAAAGGGAACATCGATTCCAAGAGAGCTTTTAAACTAAGCTTTGAGTAATTATCTGAAACAAAAGAAAGAAGTTTTGAGCTAAGTATATTTTGGGAGTAGTATTGAGCACCGATATGGGAATGCGAGTTCATATTAACTCAAGTCTCAATAAACCATGTAGCCATCATGGGTAGTAAAGGGTCATACTTATTAGATGACTCTTTAAGATACTTTTAGCATAGACTAGTGGATCCACTTAGTGAGTTAGGTTATATACCCCCGGCAAGGTATAGGATGGTCCTTAGTAGCGTGAGGTAAAACGTTGTATCATCACTATAACTCTTAAGTGATGGTTGTCGGTTAGAGAATCTTCCACATAAACTATATTACTTTCTTATATGAGTAAAGTTGAGCTTCTTATTGATTTATCTTTAACGAACTAAGTTTCTTTTACAATTTTATAAAGCTTTTCATATATTGCATGTGCTTCATATCTTTATTTTGAGTTAAGTTACTCATGAGTCGAGAAGAGCCAAGGTAAGTGTTTCTTTCAAGCCTATATCTTGTTTTGGCATTCTAACTCGCATACTTGTACATTCAATGTACTGATGCCAGTTGGCCTGCATATTATTATGATGAAGACGTAGGTAACCAGGATCAACATCTAGTGCCTCGTTGATCCAGTTTGAGCATTCAGAGTCAGTTGGTGAGCCTTCTTGCTTTCTGGTGGACTCTTTTTACTTGTCTTTCTAGTATTTCAGTTGTTAGGATGATCGGGGGTCTTGTCCCGACATCCCTCTTTGTTTTAGAGGTTTCATAGACAGTTAGCAGTCAGTTGTCTTTACATTATCTTTTCATATGTTAAGACTTGAGTTGCCTTTTTGGCCAAGTTGAATGTTTGATCTCTAAACATTCCAAGTTATTTTATTAAGCTATTAGAGTAAGTGCATTTGATCATTGTAATAATGCTTAGAGTCTTCCGCTGAGTCAGTAAATCAGGCCAAGGGTTCGCTTGAGGCCATCAATGGTCTTCGAGTGCCAGCCACTTCCATGGTGTAGGCTCAGGGCGTGACAATAACTAAAAGAGAAATTCAACACTCCTCCCCTGCTTTTGTTACTGTAAATGAAAAAATGTTCTTCCTCAATTTCTGCTTTGGCAATTGATGTTGAATTCTATCCATTGTAAGAATTGTTTTTCCATTACAATATTCCACAATCATAGGTTTCAAAATAAGATTTCATTCTCACCGACCAAAATTGATAGTTTTCATCGATGAAAATTTGTGAGGCATTGAAAAAGAGATTGTTGCTTGCCACTTTATTTTAGGTTAAAAGTAGCATGAGCATTGAAAAAACACGAGTTGAAAAAATAAACCTTATGAGTTAAAATGAGTTGAAAAATAGCTCTTAGAGGTTAAAAATGCTTTTTTAGAGGAACTTGTAGACAGTAAAATTCGAGTAAAAAATCTAATAATCTGCACTTGAAAATACCTCAACAATCGTATTAATTGATTTCAAAATATAAGTGTTACAATCTCTATGATTCATCTTTTCAGATATAAATTCAAGGGCTCTTGAGCTTGTTCTTGGATTTAAGGACTTTGATCTTGTTCTTGAAGGACTTTGTTCTTAACTTATACTTGAATTCAATGACTTCGAGCCTGTACTTTGTTAGTGGGTAAAAGTACGACATTGGTTGGGGAATTGACTGGTGGTCTCCTTATATAGACTTGTGCAATCCTCTCCTCATGACCTAGCTTTTGGGGTTGAGTTAGACCCAAGTGTCATATCTTTATATGGTATCAGAGCCAGTTCCATCCCCGTTTGGGATCCAAGTCCACGCTCCAGTCTGGTTAGGGCATGAAGGGCGGTGTTAGAGTTGGTAAAAGTCTCAAATTGGTTAGGAAATGGGCTGGTGGTCTTTTTATATGGATTTGGGCGTTCCTCCCCTCATGAGCTAGATTTTGGGGTTGAATTAGACCCAAGTGTCATATCATTACATTCTCAAATGTTTGAATTCTTGAACTTGTAGGGAAATCTGTGGCGCTTGATCCATGAGCTCTCTCTAGCTTCTTGTTAGGATTCTGGTGTGATTTTTGAGGATCCTATTTATAGTTATAGAATAGAGGAGTTATGATGAAACAAGTTTCTCTTCGGCCAATTAAATTTAAATGACATGACGATATTTGATTGGTCAGAACACACCACTTGTACATGTGGCATATTTTTATAGGGATAGGAGTGTCATGTCATTTTGACACGTGACATGATCCTATTAGCTTCTTTGTGTGACTTGGCATGTTATGTCATCTAACACGTGGCACCAAACTAGGCCTCAAGATGAGATGAAATTGAACTTAGCAAAGTGGGTTCATCTAAAATAACCTAAATTAATGAACTTGGACTTTAATTAAGTCCATATTTATTGGACTTAATAATTAGCTCAATTTTATAAATACATAATATTTATTTGGACTAATATATTCATTAATTTAATATAATTCAAAATCATTTTATAAATTTATATTTAATAAATTTTAAATGATTACAAATGTCTTTTCCTTCAAATCTTGTTGAGATATTTTATCTTTTGAAAACGAGGCTTGAAGTACTAATCTAATGTTATAATTGAGATGTTATTTAAAAGAAACAAAAAAAATTGGATCAAGATATGTCATATCAAATGAAGACATTCTGAAATATAAATTTATAAAATGATTTTCAATTATATTAAATTCATGAATATATTAGCCCAAATAAATATTATGGATTAATACAATTGGTTTAATTATTTTAAGTCCAATAAATATGGATTTAATTAAAGTCTAAATTCATTAATTTGGACTACAATAGATGAATCCACTTTGCTAAAACCAATGTCATCTCATCCTAGAAGCCCAATTTTGTGCCACATGTCAAATGACATGGCATGCCAAGTCACACAAAAAAGTCAATAGGAGCATGTCACGTGTCAAAATGACATGACATTTCTATCTTAGTCAAAGCCCAATAAAAATGTGTCGCATATACAAGTGATGTATTCCAACCAATCAAGTATCATCATGCCACTTAGATCTGATTGACGGAAGGAAAATTTATTTACATGATAACTCCTTTATTCTACAACTATAATTAGAAGTCCTCAAAATTCAAAAATCACACCAGCATTCTAACAAGAAGCAAGAGAGAGCTCGTGGATCAAACGTCAAAGATTTCTCTACAAGGTACAAGTTCAAAAATTCAATACCAAGACCACCAGATTCAAGAACAAGCTCAAATACCCTTGAATTCAAGTACAAGTCAAGATCATGATCAAGACTACCAGATTTAAGAACAAACTCAAAAGCTCTTGAATTCAAGTATAAGTCAAGATCAAGACCTCAAGATTCAAGAACAAGCTCAAAGACCCTTGAATCCAAAGTACAAGTCAAGTTCAAGTTCATCAAGATTCAAGAACAAACCCAAAGGCCCTTGAATCCAAAGTGCACGTCAAGATCAAGACAACAAGATTCAAGAACAAGTCCAAAAGCCCTTGAATTCAAAGTATAAGTCAAGATCAAGACCATAATATTCAAGAACAAGCCCAAAAGCTCTTGCATCCAAAGTACACGTCAAGTTAAAGGTCATCAAGACTTAAGAACTGGCCCAAAAGTCCTTGAATCCAAAATACCAGTCAAAATCAAGTTCATCAACATTCAAGAACAAGCCCAAAATTGGTACAAGTCAAGATCAAGAGCCCTTGAGTTTATATCAGAGGATTCATAAAGACTGTAATGCTCATATTTTGAAATCAAGCCATAGATATAAAACTAAGGCCGGCAAGGGGACGGGGACGCCTTTGATCGGGATTCAACCAAACCCGAGATGAACCGGATCGGGATTCGCGGGACAAGATTAAGTCCCATCCAGTCCCACTATATTAACGGGATAGGACAGTGTTTGACAGGACAGGACGCGAGACTTTGTATTTTTTAATTGTTTTGAAGTTATATTTTCTGAATATCATTTTAAATTTTATTATTCTCAATTAGCTAAGTAAAAATGTTTTTAAGTTTTGAAAATGTCAAATTACATCTTTTAAATTTAAAAGTTCAAAATTAAAATTTGAACTTTGAAATTTAAAACTTGAAAGTTCAAATTTGAATTTTGATTTTTAAATTTCAAAGTAAGTTTAGTATATATGTATGCATTAAAATTTAAATGCAAGACAATAGTTGTATAAAAAATACTTGGATAAAGTCTTTAAATTTATTCAAGTAAAATCTAATTGCAACTTACAAATATTAGAGGAGTAACTAATCTACACAGCCACCTTCTAAGAAGAGTTTTGTTTCAATAAATTCTCGTATGTAAATCTAATATTAATCAAATATTTGTTACAAATATTAGAGGAGTATCTAATCTACGCAGCCACCTTCTAGGAAAGGTTCTATTTCAATTGGTTCTCGTATCTAATCTAATAATTGTTTTCTCCAATAAAACTCTATTCTAACTCTCGTATAAAATCGACGGTAACATCCTCCGGTCTTGAAAATTATGCTAGAAACTCTTGTGCCTCTAATTCATCGTCACTAGATCCAATTGCTGAATTAATCCAAGCTTCTTGCTTGGAAGTTAACTTTGGCAAATTATAATTTCTCCTCTCGGCGTTGACCTAGTCTCTAAATAAAATTGATGTCCTCAAGCTCTTCCACTAATGAATGTCTGTGATCTCCAATTTGAAATCTTGTCGCACTAAAAGCAACATCTGAAGCTTGAATAACTAGAACATCACAAAGCATTTTACTTAGAATTGAAAATGCATTGTCACGTCTCCTCCACCATGCTAATATTTCTATGTTGTCATGCTCATCGTCAACTGTTTCCAAAGACTGATTAAGATATTTTTCAAAATCATCACGGTTAGTAGAATTAAGACCAAGAAAACCTCGCATAAAATTATCGATTTCATCATTACTAAGGTTGGCAAGGGGATAGGGACACTGGCACGAGACAGGGGGAGACATGACGAGACGGGGGACGCCTTTTACCGTGATTCAACCGGATACGGGATGAACTGGGTCGAGATTCACGGGACAAGATTAATTCCTATCCCGTCCCACTTTTGTTTTTTTTCTTTAATACCTTTTTTAGATAAATTAAATATATTAGAAATAGTGGTTGTTACTTTTTCCTTACCGGTATTTGTTTTATTAGAACTCATATTTAATATAATCTGAACTGTAATATAAATTAATAATAACACAAAAACTAATTACGAAATATTTAATAATAAAGAAATGGAACTAATGTACCAAGTCTACATTAATAGTAGACGGTAATAACCAATTCTTGAAGCTTGCTCCAAAAATATTGTTGTAGTTTGTAACTTGTATTTTGAATACTTAATAGAAATAATATAAAATATATATAAACTGCTTTATAAATATTATGATATAAATTGAGAATTAAGTAGGAATCAAGATTCAAGAATAAGAGAATATAAGTGAGAGAGTATATAATTTTGTGAGAAATAGTAAAGAATAGAGGGGTATTTATAATATAAAAAAGGGAAAAAGGAAAAATATACCCCTGAACTTTGATAAATGGTACGTCTATGCCCTCTGTTATACTTTTCGTCCATCTCAGCCCTTGTCGTCCAATTATCGGTACACACATGCCCCTCTCACTAACGGCCTCCTCATTCTATACACGTGTCTAAATCCTAAGCAACTACCCGTTTGACCATTACTATTAACCCATAAACTAATAACCCACCCCATAACCCAATTCCCTCTAAAATATCCTAAGACAAAATTAAAAGACCCAAATATTCTAAGTCTTGTTCGTATCTCACAAATCCTAGCCTTGATCAGTAAAGTTCGTTGATTCCATAGTTTGTTGGTCGATTTCACCATGTGTTCGTCGATTTCATCGTGTGTTTGTCATATCACTGAGATCCGATCAAAGATATCCAAATATCCTGAGTCACTTTCATATCTCACATATATTGTTTTCTGTTTTTGATTTGCATTCATAGGTAGTAAAGAAATGTGTTGTTGCATTTTGATTTTCACTTGTTTCTTTAGTTATTGTGTAGAATATGCTTTTTATAGTGAAAATGTAGGGGTTTGTTCACTTTTATCCGAAAAAATGAAGTTTTTTTTAGGGTTTCACTTTAGAGTCTTTTTATGTTGTTTGTTAGGCTTTCGTGCAACTTTTTGTTAAGGAATTATTTTTTTTTGTTTGTATTTAGATGTGTTGTCTTAGTAGTATCATTTTCTGTTCTTTTTATTTCAGATTGTCTCCCCTAACTTTATTCCATTACTTTGTATTCATGCCTTTATGTTGTAGGTCCATAAGAAATAATTGATTGTTGTTATTAATTCATTCTAATTGTAGGACCACTTGTTTAATTGTTAATTACTAACAATGACTTACTAACTTACTATGTGACTGTGACTTACTAACTTTCTATGTGACTGTGACTTACTAACTTACTATGTGACTGTGAATTAGGAATTGGTTAGTAAGTCACAATCACATAGTAAGTTAGTAAGTCACAGTCACATAGAAAGTTAGTAAGTCACAGTCACATAGTAAGTTAGTAAGTCACAGTTAGTAATTAACAATTAAACAAGTGGTCCACAGTTAGTGATTAACAATTAAACAAGTGATCCACAATGAGTAATTAACAATTAAACAAGTGGTCCACAATTAGTAATTAACAATTAAACAAGTGGTCCACAATTACTAATTAACAATTAAACAAGTGGTCCTACAGTTAGTAATTAACAATTAAACAAGTGGTCCTACAATTAGAATGAAATTAATAACAACAATCAATTATTTCTTATGGACCTACAACATAAAGGAATGAAGACAAAGTAATGGAATAAAGTCAGGGGAGACAATCTGAAACAAAAGGAACAGAAAATGACACTACCAAACCAACACATCTAAATACAAACAAAAAAAAAATTATTTAACAAAAAGTTGCACAAAAGCCTAACAAACATCATAAAAAGACTCTAAAGTGAAACCCTAGAAAACGAACTTCATTTTTTCAGATAAAAGTGAACAAACCCCTACATTTTCACTATAAAGCATATTCTACACAATAGCTAAAGAAATAAGTGAAAATCAAAACGCAACAACACATTTCTTTACTACCTATGAATGCAAATCTAAAACAGAAAACAATATATGTGAGACACGAAAGTGACTTAGGACATTTGGGTACCTTTAATCGGATCTCAGTGATATGACAAACACACGATGAAATTGATGAACACATGGTGGAATCGACCAACAAACTATGGAATCGACGAACTTTACTGATGAAGGCTAGGGTTTGTGAGATACGAACGAGACTTAGAATGTTTGGGTCTTTTAATTTTGACTTAAGATATTTTAGAGGGAATCGGGTGGGAATTGAGTTATGGAGCGGGTTATTAGTTTATGGGTTAAAAGCAATGGTCAAACGGGTAGTTGCTTAGGATTTAGACACATGTACAGAATGAGGGGGGGCATTAGTGAGAGGGGCATGTGTGTACCGATAATTGGACGACAAGGGCTAAGATGGATGAAAAGTATAACGGAGGGCATATATGTACTATTTATCAAAGTTTGGGGGTATATTTGTCTTTTTTCCCTATAAAAATGGAGTAGAGTGTATTTTATGTAACTTTAGGTTAAAATTAAAGTTTAAAAAGTAGGGGGGTGGTAGGGGGTGTTTGGGAGGTGTAAAAAGGCATAAAAATCAGATATAGCCATGAGGGGGCCCCACTAGCTATTTCCCTAATAGCTAATTATTTGAAAATAAATAAATTAAAGATCCCTGAACCTTCCCCTCCCCAATCCCTTAACCCCCTATCCCCCTAACCCGATTTACCACACAGGATCGGGACCGACGTGATGGGTCTCGAGCCGGTACCGAGCCGACCATCCTGATCCCCTTGCCAGGCCTATATAGAACAAGCCATAGTGGAGGCAACTAAGTCTTTGATGAATTTCCCACATGACGGGTATGACAAAAATAAAGGCAATGAGTCTAAAGGTAGTAATGAAAAAGTTGGGGGAGATCATGGAAAAAGTAAAGAGACCTACCAACAACGCCTTATAACTCAAGATGTCAACAAGTTCAATTACAAGAAGTTGGGTGGCCGCCAGAGCTATGCCAAAAAGAAAGTAAAGTTCAAGAAAAAGGATTGCGACATATGCGGAGGTCCGCATGGTTTCAAGAATTGTCCCGACTTAAAGTCTCATGACATAGTGCGTGAGCAGAAGGGGCAAAAACAAGGATTGACTTCGGGTGCAACACAATTAGATATGATAGGACAATGTAGATTGTAAAAAAGCAATCTATCCAACCCAATGATGATGCAATCTTTACATGGATCTCACCATCAACAAGAAGCCCACTCGTGCACTGGTGGGCACTAGAGCAACTCACAACTGTGACCAAGGCCACAACAAAAAAAACTAGAGTTGAAGCTTGCTCCAACTAACTCTTATGTTAAGACTGTCAATGTTGAGGCTCAAAATGCTCATGGTGTAGCTAACGGTGTTGGTGTCAAATTGGGCAATAGGCAAGGCACGACAATTTTTATCGCCACTTAGGCCTGATAAGGGGATCGAGATAATCTGACTTGACCCAGTACCAGCTCGAGACCCGTTTTGCTGGGTTCGGTCCTGTGTGGTGAACCGAGTTGGGGGGATAGGGAGTTACGGGACCAGGGAGGGGACGATTTTGGGATCTGTCCCGCTTGACCTAGCCAGGTTTGGCCCGTTTCTGGCCCAGCTAAATCGATCGATCTCGCAGGACAGTTTTAATTCTTTTTTAAACTTTTAAATAATTAGTCATTAGGGACCATTGGGGCAATGGTTAGTGGGACCCTAACGGCTATATTTGATTTTTTTATGCCTTTTTACACCTCCCAAACACCCTACCACCCCCTACTTTTTAAAATTTTATTTTAACCCTAAAGTTACATAAAATACACTTTAGTCTATTTTTTATATTATAAATACCCCTTTTACCCTTCATTATTTCTCACAAAACTATCTACTCTCTCATCTATATTTTATATTCTCTCATTCTCTTTATTCGACTTAATTCTAAATTCTCAATTTATATCATAATATTTTATATTTCAATTAATATCATAATATTTATAATGCAATTTATTTATATTTTATATTATTGTTATCAAGTATTCAAGTTACAAGTTACAAGTTATAAACTACAACAGTATTTTTGGAGCTGGTTTCAAGAATTGGTTATAACCGTCTGCTATTAACACAAAAGTTTGGTACATTTGTTCTATTTCCTTATTTATTAAATTTTTCGCAATTAGTTTTTGTGTTATTATTATTTTTATATTACACTTCACATTTTATTAAATATGAGTTCTAATAAAAAAAATACTAATAAGGAAAAAGTAATAGCCATTATTTCTAATATATTTAATTTTTCTAAAAAAGGTAGTAAGAAAAAAATGAAAGTGGGACAGGATGGGAATCCCTGCCCGCTTCATCCCAGATCCGATTGAAGCCCGGTCAAAGGCATCCCCGTCCCCTTGCTAGCCTTAGTTATGATGAAATTGATAATTTTATGCGAGGCTTTCTTGGTCTTAATTCTACTAACCATGATGATTTTGAAGAATATCCTAATCAGTCTTTGGAAATAGTTGACAACGAGCATGGCAACATAGAAATATTAGCATGGTGAAGGAGACGTGGCAATACATTTTCAATTATTAGCAAAATGTTTTGTGACGTGCTAGCTATTCAAGCTTCAGAGGCTGCTTTTAGTGTGACAAGATTTCAAATTGGAGATCACAGACATTCATTGGCAGAAGAAAACTTGGAGACATCAGTTTCATTTAGAGATTAGGTCAACGCCGAAAGGAGAAATTATAATTTGC
Source organism: Solanum commersonii (assembly GCA_029007595.1). NCBI lineage: Eukaryota > Viridiplantae > Streptophyta > Magnoliopsida > Solanales > Solanaceae > Solanum > Solanum commersonii. Next base: position 2,200,272 of record JAJTWQ010000092.1, on the reverse strand, counting down.
CAAAGTTAACTTCTAAACAGGAAGATTGGATTAATTCAACAATTGGATCTAGTGACGATGAATTAGAGGCACAAGAGTTTCAAACATCATTTCCAAGACTAGAGGATGTTACCATCGATTATATACAAGAGTTAGAATAGAGTTTTATTGGAGAATAAAAATATTAGATTAGATATGAGAACTAATTGAAACAGAACCCTTCCTAGAAGGTGGTTGTGTAGATTAGTTACTCCTCTATTGTTTGTTACAAATATTAAATTTACATACGAGAACTTATTAAAATAGAACTCTTCCTAAAAGATGGTTGCGTAGATTAGTTACTTCTCTAATATTTGTAAATTGTAACTTTTAAGTTGTAAGTTGCAATTAGATTTTATTTGAATAAATTTAAAGGTTTTATTCAAGTCTTTTTTATACAACTATTGTCTTGTATTTAAATTTTACATACAATCATACATACATATATACATATATACTAAACTTACTTTAAAATTTGAAATTTTAAAATCAAATTCAAATTTAAATTCTCAAGTTTTAAATTTCAAGGTTCAAATTTAAAAGATGAAATTTGAAAATTTCAAAACTTAAGCATTTTTACATAGCTAAAAAATGTTATTGAAAACAATAAAAATTAAAAATGTTATTCAAAAAAGTATACCGTCAAAACAATTAATTAAATATATTAAAAATAAAAAATCCCGCATCCCGTCCCATCCCGTCAAACACTGCCCCATCCCGTTAATATAGTGGGATGAGATGGGCTTAATCTTGTCCCGCCAATCTTGGCCCGATTCATCCCGGGTCTGGTTGAATTTTGGTCAAAGGCATTCCTATCCCATCCCATCCCCCTTTGTCCTGTCTTGACGTCCCCGTTCCCTTGCCAGCCTTATCGCCACTATGATGGATACTTGGAAGGCAGATATGGTACGGAAACCAAGGTGGAAAGGGAGATCACGATATAATCAAAGAAGTTTGGGGAAACAAATGGGTTAATTATGTTCAATTAGAGGCTAATTGGACTAGAGGAGGCATTGTCATAATGTGGGACAAAAGAGTATGGAAGGGGAAAATTAGTAGTGTAGGCATGTAAAGTGTCACCTGTAGTTTCATAGGGAAGTGCCAAGATTTAATTGGCATCTCATAAGAGTTTATGCTCCAAATGTCAGGGAGGAGAGGGAAGAAACTTGGTGGGAAATTGGTGCAGCCAGGAGACTACTTGGGTCCTTTGTAAGGAATCTAGGCAAAGAGGCAAACAACCTCAAAATTTATGCAAATTTGATATCCAAAAGGCCTATGATCACTTGAACATGATGCTTTTGATATTGATGATGGCTTTGGATCCAACTGAATAAGATAAGTGAAACATTGCATTAGCACAATGAAGTTTTCAGTCCTAATAAGCATGACCCTTGTGGATTTTTTCCTCTCCAAAGGGACTAAGACATGGTGATCCCTTATCACCTTTCCTCTTCATCCTAGTTATGGAAGGTCTAAGTCACTTAACAAAGACATCCAAGGAAAATGATTGAGTTAGGGGTTTTCAGGTGGATAACAGAGGCTATAAACAACCTAGAGATAACTCATCTTCAATATGCAAATGATATTCTATTTTTTTTGTGGAGCTGCTATTGGTCAAATATTGATACGAAGGGTGATCTTCATAATTTTTTAAGTTGTCTCTATGTTAAACATCAATTGGGGAAAGAGCTACATGTACCCTGTTAATGAAGTGACAAAGGTGGACAATCTGGCAGCTATTTTGGGATGGAGAGTAGGGGAATAACCTACTACCTATCTAAGAGTGTCTCTGGGGCCAAAAGTAAATCAAAAGGGATATTAAATGGAGTGATAAAAAATGTGAGAAAATGCTGACCAATTGAAGGAGTCAGTTCCTTTCTATGTGTGTGTGTGGGGGGGGGGGGGTAGATTGACCACAGTCAATAGTGTTCAGGATGCAATGTCTGCATACATGATGTCAGTTTTCCAACCATTGACAATGTGATCAAGAGAATGAACATGCTAAGAAGAAAAATATTTTTGTAAGGAAATGAAGACAACTCGAAAACCAGGACACATAACTATAAGAGAGTAGCTGCCAAAACAAGCTCCCTAAGGTCGCACCCAAGATCCGAAGGAATCGCTTGAGAACTAACTGCATACATGAAGTTAGCTTGTGTGTGCATAGCATCAATCTGAAATAAATTGGTAATTTATATTTAGGAAGAAGCCCTCGTTAAAGCCTAAGTCTAATTCAAAGTAAAGGCTGAGGGGGAGGGAAACAAAAATAAAGTGTTTCTAGATTTATCCTTAACACATAAGTGGTAAATATCGAGAAAATTCCATCCGGTCAAATGGGAAGAGATCATGAAAATCAAGAAGGAAGGTAGAGTGGGGATCGAGAATATGAAGATGCAAAAAAGAAGCCTAATGATGAAGTGGCTATGGAAATTCATCTTAGGAGGAGAATATGTTGTGGAAAGAGGTCATTTATGCAAATTATGAAATAGAGGATAAATGGATCACCAAAATGGTGACCACTCCTTATGGTTGCAGTATTTGGAGGTTAGTTAGGAATCTGTGGTCATTACTAGTGTCCATAATAAACTTTAAGGTGGGGAATGGACTAAAAGTGGCATTTTGGGAGGAAAAGTGGCTAGCTCAGAGAACTTTGAAGCAGTTATTCCTTGATCTACACCTATTAAGCTTTCAACAACATGCCATTGTTGCTAAAATGTGGACATGTCAAGGTTGGAACCTTCCACTTAGGAGAAATTTAAATGACTGGGAGGTGGAAAGGATAGGTACCATATACAAAACCTTGACCCTTTTTAACAACTTAACTGGGAAAGAAAACACTGGAATATGGAAGGTAGGCAACAAATGAGTTTTCTTTATGAACTCAGCATACAGGAATATCAAATACATAGTCAACTGTTTCACATGGCTGCTGACCAGAGAAGTAGTACTGACACCAGAGAACATAAAGAAGAGGAAATACCATTTATGCTCCAGATGTTACTTATGTGAAGAACAAGCAGGGCCAGTCAACCATCTCTTTTTACACTGTAAACGGGCAAACCAGCTATGGAGACTATTTATCTGCTTGTGGAAAATCTCTTGGGTGAAACCAAGGAACATAGAAGGAGTGTTGAAGTGTTGGATTGGAGTTGGCAATGCTCCAACAAAGGACAAAAGACGGAACATTGTCCCAATTTGTATATGGTGGACAGTGGAAAAAAAGGGATCAAAGATGTTTTGAAGAAAAGAAGAGCAATTTATAGAATTTTAAGATCAATTACCTGACTTTGTATTACATTTGATGTGAACAAAAAGTGTTAGGACATAATGAAGATATTTTAGATGTTTAGACTATTTGTAACAAAAAGAACAAATAGGCCTCCTAGATTGTAATACTTTTGGAAAGGTGGACTAAACTTTGATATAGTATACATGTGGATATATAGATGGAAAAGTTACCATTTCTCCAAAAAAAAAAAAGCCTGAAAACTGATGGACCTCTCTCTCCCTTATAAAAAAATAAATATAAGTGCTCCATCTTCTTTAATTTTTAACAAAGAAGTAAGGAAAAGAGAAACACAAGTTTCTCAAGAACAAGGAAAGATCAACTAATCGCTCAAGATCGATCTAGAGAATACCATGGATTCGGGTACTTCCCTGACTAATGTACTGTGTTTTGGATGTTGTGTGAAAATTATTAAGTTCCACTATCCTAATGTCATGAATAGGGATTTACATTAGTTTCTTTATGGTTTACTATCAATAACCCGTGAAAATCCTTACAATTTTTTACTGTTTCTCAAAGTCTTTTTAATATGGTAAACAATCCATGTTCTAGCTTCTTCAGATGTCTAAATCTTATTAGAGAAACCTTAACTACCACAAAAATCTTCCAATAAATAACAAAAATGCAAAGAAAGCTCACTATATACTATCAATTCAATGATAATTCTCTTTGAAATGACTGTACAAAAAAATGCTAGAAGTTTGAACAATATCCTCACCTGCAATGGAGACAATGCAGACAAGAACCCATCGAAAGCTGAAATGGAGGGCCAAACATCAGCTACAGCAGCTGAATCCTTATGTCCTTTAGGAAGCAACCTCATGTAACTGTGAATGCACAAAAATACAACCAAATCAAACACATTAACACCAACAAACCCAATCTCGGAGGGATTAGCGGTAACGAGAGGGTCAGAGACGGAGTGGCGAATACAGACAATGGTTTCAAGTACAAGTCAAACTTGGTCAGGCTAGATCTGAAGGGACTCAGCAATGTATTCCAGGTTTACAGGAAAGGGACAATAGCTTGTCCTTAATCGGACCTAGGGTTTGTGTTCCGTCTGTGAAAATTAGCTTTGGGATCGGTAATAGGCGGTGTTCGAATGGATCTCTACGTGGGTGTATGTAAGCTGGAGAGGCGGATGGTGTCATTGCGGGTGATGGTGTTTCATCAGATTCTGTCATTGGTATTTGGCCGTAGATTTTCAAATATTTTTGGGTGAAAATTTAGGTTAAATTTCACCATGCTTTGGCCATAGTATTTAAATTTAACCTTTTTAAGAAATATGATTTATATTCATAAGTTTTAAAAACTATTAAAACTAATTAACCATAGGTTTGTATTAAATTGTGCATGACTTTGTTATCTTAAGCTGATTGTTCATCATTTTCATCAACAACCATATCATCACTTTCATATTCACTGAATATTTTATTACTACTTTGATGTTCACGTAAAAATTATGTAAAACAACGCAAACAACTATTATAGAGGGTGTTCTTGTAAAAGATAAAAGCTTGGTATAGAATTTGAATTATTAAAAGTTCCCAAATAATGAAACTTGGCAAAATACTAGTTTTTTCTAGTATTTGGGAATTTGGGTTATTTACCAAAAATATTTGTCAAAGAATGGCAAATTGCATGGACAAATACTATTTGTCAAAAAAATTTTTCCAAATTTTACTTGAAATCTATGGCCAAATGGGTCCTTAGACTAGTGTATCTATGAAAACTCTAAATACAACATGAATAACAATGTTTACTAGGACAAGGTCTCGACAAGCAAACAAAGTTGAATAAATAAAGATTTATGCCTCATGATGAAGTGAGACCTACCAAAAGCTGAGTGTGGAAAACCTAGCATGTAGCCCCGTCTTTCTGAAAATCTGAACCTGCATCGTGAAATGTAGTGCCCAGATAATGGGATCATAACTAAATGTGGAACAGTACTTGTATGTAGTATAGCATATAATGGAACATTATGAATACATGAATAAAGGGACAACCAAAGCAATATTAATAAGACATGAAAAAGAATCAAGTAACTCTATCACTAGGTTGACCTCAACGTTTTGCATGATTAATCATAATGTATTTCTTTTTTGAGAATTTCTTAGTTTATCAACATATCCACCATGTAAGAACATGGAGTCCCATCTTGACCCGATAGGCTAAGTCATCACATCATCTAATTGGGGTGATGAGACTTAAATATCATAAGTTAGAATTTAGAACGATGCACATATTGTGGGTAACATAGAGGAATCATTGAATTAACGGTACCACCCTTATCTATGTTTTCATGTGTTGTTTCGGGCGTTTATCATACAACTCAAGCCTTCTCAATTAAAAAAAAATTTCCCAACATTTTAGTGATAAAAGTTAGCTCAATGACTCATAATCATGATTTGTTTTCATCGTCATTAGGATCATAGCATAAAATCAAGTTCATATTTTTTTTAATAAAGTATCATAATTCATCATTTATTATATTTTTATGCTGAGAACAATAAAAATCATAGGATAGACATATAATAGAAATCTAAGGACAACATAAGGAGTACATGACATTCGTAGTAAGTGTAACAATCTGGTTGGTCATTTTTGGAAATTTTCATAAAATTATGAATTTACCCTCCCTATATTGGGCCTGATTCTTTTATGATGGTTTTTGAAATTGGTTTTGAGTTTTGAGCAAAACATTGTGAAATGTGAAGTCTATAAAGTTTTAAAAGGCTAAAGTTGTTAAAAAGTGGTTTTCGATGTTTTTTGGAGTTTCGAGTCTCGGAATGGAGTTGTGTCGATTTCATCAGTCCCAAAATATAGAAGTTGGTCCAAGAGAGTCGTCGATTTCAAATTTGGAGTCTTTTTGAGGATTTGAGGTCCTAAGTTGGAAAATGTTGAATTTTTAGCCTTTGGATTGACTTTGGTCAACATTCAGGGTTCAGATGCTCAAATCGAATTTCCAACAGTGATATTGGGTTTGGAGGATGATTTTAGGCCTAAGAGAGGTCATAGTTGAATTTTCAAAGGTCTCGAGCTTGACTTGGTCTTTTTATGCATTATGATTGTTCATTGCTACTTTCTAGAGTTTCGGATTAAGAAGACATCAGATTAGTGTTTTGATGGTTCCATTGAGTCTGGAATGTCGAGTTTAGTGATGTAGCATATATGGTTTGTGTGTATGGGGTTCCGAACGATTCACGAGGGTCCTTTTGCTGAATTATGTGTCTTATGTGTTGTTGGTTCTGGTGCACCTCGCGTTCGCGAGGATTACGTTAGCAATGCCCTGGTCGTGTTTGCAAGGGATTAGGAGACCTGACCCTCGCTTTTGCAATGGTCGTCTCGCTTTAATGACCTCTGCGTTAGTGAAGGCAGACTCACGAAAGCGAGAGGTCCCTTTTTCTCGGGCTTGCTTTTTCAAACCAAAGGTCACGTTCGCGAAAGCGAACCTGAATTCGCTTTTGCGAGATCTGAGAGGATTTTTGGTCTGAAATTTCGGGGGATTTCTCAATTTTCTCTCATTTTGAGTCTTGGAAAACCCTTGGAGGCGATTTTGAAAGAAATTTTTTGTGGCGAATCATTTAAGTAAGTCTTTGTGAACCAAAACATTCAATTCTCTATGATCATTTGTGGATTTTAACATTAAAAAATTGGGATTTTTGATTGGCAAATCGGCAAGGTTTTCATGAACTTGAGCTTTTAAGAAAAATGGTGATTATGAGTTGAACAGAACTCCGTTTTTGAAATGCTTTTCACAAATGGACTCCAAATGCTTTGGGTAGTTTTTGGAATCGGGTTTTTGAGTCAATTTGACCCATTTATTCAAATTGCTTGATATGAGTGTTGTTAGTTCCGAAAGCACATTGTGAAGACTTGTTTGACTAGATTGTGTTGATTTGGATATCGTTTGGAAGGGAAAACTCAAGTCTTGGATTGAATTGTGATTGACTAAGGCAAGTAAACATCTAAACCTTGTTAAAGCTTATAGAATCTTGAACTCACTTTCATGTATGTGTAGGGGAGTAATGGGAATGAGGTGATTGTGCTTGTGCATGATTTTTCGTGATTGTTGGTTGGCTCGAGTTCTACGTTGGTACACTAACTATGGATGACTCAAGTACCAAGTCGGTACACTAACTATGAATAACTATTTGTGTTTGGGTTCCGTGAGAGAACCAGGTATGTGATTGTGGTTCCATGAGTAAAGCGGACATTTGCATTGTGAAGAGAAAACCAAAAGATAAGAAAAGAGATGGAGAGAGAAAAAACACTTCATTAAAGTAAAAGATTAGAACGGAAATGAAGTGTTCTTGTGAGTTGTGATGGAGAGAGAAAAAATACTTTCTTTTGTCACGTGAGTTGTGATATTCTAGGCAGCCAAATAATATTGTATTACTGTAATGTTCCTGACACTTGACAGTAATGAAAAGTCTGTTTATATTTGTAACTATCTTTAGTAAAAGCATTGAAATTACTTTGGTTAATTAAAGGTTAAATGAGGAAAGTCGAATATCACATGGATTAGAATCATAATAAGATCATAACGCAGGGACAAAAATAATTATTTTTCCAAATAATAATTTTTCCGGCAAACAAATGGGTTAAGGGGCAGATTGTGAGAAATATATAAAAAGATATGTGAAGAATGGGTTAAACTAGTGCTGGGGTATTATTCATTAGTTTTGTTACACATAAATGAAGGAAGCCATACTAATTAATAAAAAAAGAAATGCAAAACATAGTTTTATTTATGGGTATGGAAGGGTAGCAATATGGTTATGAGCCACAGTCCCAATCCATAGCTTACCATTTATTTCTCTAACTTCACTAACCAACTTCATAACTACACCTTTTTTATCTTGAAGAACATCAATAATTTCTCCATTTTCATTGAAGAGTGATATAACAGTGTACATTTTCATCCCCATCAATCTAGCCAGGTAACGCATCTGAATTGGTAATCTAAAGTAAATGCTTCTCATCCATGGATTGTTTATCAGGACTTCTTGTGCACGAGTTCGACAACAATCTATTGCAACCCAAAATTGGCCTTTTTCGTTCACCCTTACGTTGTCTGGAAATCCTGGAAGGTTTGCAACAATCTCAACTATCCCTCTCTTTGGACCTTCTATCCAGTATTTCATCAGCCTGAACACATAACATCAAGGTATTATACTAAATATTTGTTGTCTCGGTGAATCACACGTTTAGGTGATTTACTTTTGAATTAAACAAACACTTGTAGGAGGGATGGATACCTGCAATTGGTTGTTTCAGTGAAGAGAAGAAAAGTTTGATCCTTGGATAATTGTACTCCATTAGGGAACGTCAATCCATCCAAAACAACATGAGTAGATTTCATAGCAATATCGTACCTAAGAAGTCTACCACTGTCTTCTCCTTCTAACATTATGAGAAAATGATTCCTACATAAGAAATTTATATAATGAAAGAAGAGTAATATAAACCACTACAATTGTAGTATTTGATAAAAATGATTTGTTAACCTACACTCTGTTGTATTTCTTGCTAGTGTCCGTGAAGAAGATGGAGCCATTTGTATGGATATCAAGGTCGTTGGCGAAGAGTATTCGGTTCCCTTCAACATGTGTAGCCAAGGACGTTGCCACGCCTCCTTCAGGACCCACAACTAGGAGTCCATAGTATGCATCTGCTATGTACAAATCCCCTGTCTGTTTATTGAACCTTAGCCCAAGGGGCCTGCCACATTCTGGCTCAACTCTGTATTGCTTAGGTGTTGTTGAATCTTTTCCTTTAGCACAAAGCTTCTCCGACCTTATACGACAACGACAGGGAGATCAATGAAATTTAAAAGAATAATACTATAGAGTATATATATACACCCTATCCTCCCTTCTTCCTAATACAAAAATACATTGCAATTAATCCATCTTCACAACATATTCAAGATGTCCATAAAGATATATAATTCAGATGCTTACCAGTTACGTGTGACGAGTGCAAATGTTTCCCAACCAGCATCTTCCCCCATCCACCGTACAATACGTCCATCAGCTAGTCCAGCATATGGTCCATGACCCAAAATATCAAATTCTAGTGATTCAGGACCATAAATTTCATTAACAAACTCCAAATTGCCGAGGCCTAACCGGTTATTCTCGTCTCCATGCCAACTTTCCATGACTTGTTTGTATGGTGCAATGTCATTCTTCACTGGATTAAAGTCAGTGTCCCCTACTGGACTTAAACCAATTGGATCTGCCACAAGGAAAGCGAAGGCTAGTGAAAGAAGAAACAAGTGAGGACGTTGTGAAACAAGCTGGCTTCTTATCAATTGGATCCTCTTCTCCATGTGAGGATCGTTGATAGGTATCGGTGGTTGGAAGGTGGGGAATATGGATGCCGAAGTTTAAGCTGTTTAAACTGGAAATGTAAGATTTCACAATGTTATAGGATGAAGGAAGACACATAATGTTTGTGATCCAGTTGTTGTTAGAAGTAAGTTGCCCATTTGTTAGTCATGTTTTCTGCATTCTTGTTATTGATAATAATGAAATCAGAAGGTGCATTCATTCATTTTTTGGTCAATTCCAATATGATAGTGAGAAGCAACCATTTGTTCTATGAGTTAGATCATCATTCAAACTACATGTTGTTAACACTCATCGAGTAAATACGATTACTTGTTTTAGATGAGAGAAGAGGAAGATGTGAAGTCAGTTCGTAAAGTTAAGTCTAGCATATACTATTTATATTTATTTACATACAAATGCAATACAATAAAATGAATCTGAAAAATTAAATAAATATAGGCTGTTGGACCAGGTCTACATCAAACTAAACAGATTGTGCTAAATGAACTACGCGAACCAAGGCCGAAATAGGAACTTGGTTTCAACATAATGTCACAACCCAAATCTGAAACTTAGCATTGTGATGCGGCATCCCTCAAATCACTACCAATTAATAGAACTATCCACGCTAAACGTAATAAGACTAATAAAATAACGAGATACACATGCTGATAAGTTTAAAACAGACTAAGTCATAGAGCTACTAATCATTTTAATACATAGTACGAGACGTAGCTTGATACTGAAAGAAAGTGATAGATGGCTATTTCAGTTCACCCTTGGTTCTAGTTGAACAAACCAACCCTTCATTTTGAGTAATTTCATTTGAAATTCTATTCTTGACTTTCACCCACAAGATTGAGGTAAGTGATTCTAACTTGAATCCATGATTATTTCTTGAATCTAATACTGTATTTATCATTTGAAGATGAAAGAAAAGTTAGAAACTGGGAATTTTAGATAAGGATCTCAAGTTACCTAAACTGAGTTTTCATTACTAAAAAGAGTTTAAAAAAATCACGGAGTCAAAATCTACGGATTGTCGCAACAAAAAAAAGCAAAGCATATTGCGACACTATCCCTCGTTTTATTTTCTTTTTAATTCTTATAGAAAAAACGACAAACAATGACTCTTTGTCTGTCGTTTTTTGATGGATTTTTGTGTCATATAGATAACTAAAATTTAATTATTTATTATCTATTGCGACACCGTCCATTGCTTTTGATTAAGAAAGTAATTTATTAATTATTTAACAACGTAATTACATTTTTTTTTTGAAAGAAGTGAGCATCGCTTTTCGTCAAAATGTTGATAAAATATTTAAAAAAAAACGATGACAGAGCTATGTTGTTCGTCGTTTTTTCTAATATCTGGAAGGGCAAAGCCCGTTTTTTCCATTTTCTCTCTTTCTCTTTTCTCCTCCCTTCTTCTCTCTAAATTAGGGATTTTTGAGTTTGAAGTGAAGTATTTTTTAAGTTTAAAACCTTAGAACTAATTAGAAGTTAGAACTTGAACTTTAGAATACTTGAATTTAGAAAACTATTGGATTGTATGATTTCTGAAGTTTAGAACTAATTTGAAATTAGAATTTCAATGTCATAAACTTGAATTATAGGACTTTGAGGTGAACTTAGAGAAATTATTAGTTTGTATTATTTTTGAACTTTAGAACTAATTAAAAGTTAGAACTTCAATGTCATGAGCTTGTAACTTTAGAATTACTTGAATTTTAGGATTTGTGAACTTGAACTTAGAAAAATTATTGGACTGTATAATTTGTAAACTGTAGAACTTTAGAAATAGAACTTAGAACTTCAATGTGATGAACTTGTAACTTTAGAAATACTTGAATTTCAGGATTTATGAAGTTGAACTTAAGAAAAATTATTGATTTGTATAATTTTTAAACTTAAGAAATAATTAGAACTTAGAACTTTAATATCATGAAGTTGAACTTTAGAAATACTTGAATTTTAGGATTTTTGAACTTGCACTTAGAAAAATTATTGAATTATATGATTTTTAAACTTTAGAATTAATTAGAAGTTAGAACTTACAGTTTATTTTTTAATAAAGGCATCTATCTTATATATCAATTAAAAATTGATTGCAATAGTTAAATTAGGCTCAGACCCATAGCACCCATCACCCCGGAATACTCAAACTTCTTCCGATTTTGCCAAATTTGGCCATTTCACGACAATTACCCTTAAGAAGGGTGTCACCCTTTCTATCATTGAGCAATATACGTCATTTTGCACAAACACAGGTGACTTAGACTTCACCCAATCAATCTAAACAACATGCAAGCACAACCCAATAAAATTTCAATTATTTAAAAACACACAAATTACGGGTATTCGATGATTATAGCAATACATGCAAATTTTTTACATTAAAATTGGCATTAAGACAATATATTCGTATTAGAGAGGCCCAACACACATCACTAAGACACAACCAGTGCAAATGAGTACAAAATTTTCAAAAGTAAACTCGGGGTTTGGAAACCAACCTTAGATGTCGATTAAAATAGGATTGAAATGCTAGGCGGCAAAGAAATCCTAGTTCCGAGCACCAATCAACAACCAAAATACTAATGAAAAGCAAGAATATTGAGAATACTAACTTGGTGTGAGTTTGTGAAGTTTAAAAGCGAGGGAAAGTGAAGAGTTTGAAACTTTTAAAACCTTTGGCCATATATAACCGTCCAGTTCGCGACCATTCGGCGACATTAGTCGCGTTTGCCGATCCACTCGGTGAAGCACCAAATGGTCACTTACCCCATCGATTTCTACATGACCTGCATTTTCTTGGGGGTTAAGACGATATTCTTAATCGTGGTCGCCGACCTGCTATTGAGTTCACCGAGTTTTACAGGCTTTGAGTTGAAATTGTGTTGAGCCAAACGGCAAATCAAGTTGGGCACGCTGAACTCTTCGATGGTACGCCAACTGGACCATTTGCTCGCCAATCTACATTTTCCAAACACTTTCCGCTTTTAAACCTGCACAGCCAACACACCATGCATTATTTACAAAAACAAAACTAAAGCATTTAAGGGTTTTGGGTTGCCTCCTAAACAACGCCTTAGTTAACGTCGTAGCATGACGCAAGTCAACACTCAAACCTCATTTTTTGGGTTAGCCATAGTATCACTAGACAACCTCCTATTTTGCTGTGAGTTGAGAAGGATCAACACATGGCCCAGAAAGTTCTCGATCAGCTGGACAGATCTAGAATGAGAACCAATCATTTGCTTCATCACTTTGACGCTCTCCTTCATTTCTTCCAGCCCTCTATCTTGCCCAGTCACCTTGTGGAGAGTGATTGAGAGCATTCCCTCAATGCATTTAGCCATATTGTCCTTTGGCCTTCTTCACTCATGAGGAAGGATGCATTTATACTTCCTTTTGCATTGGACTTCGATCTCCACCATCTTTTTGGCCAACTCATCCATCTGAGTCATTAGTGCGGCCAACATGAAGTCCTTTTCTACTTCTTGGTTTGTTTCAGCGATTTGATCAAGCAGTTAGGCTGCTATCACATATGACTGTTTTGCAATTCCTCTAGGAATGAGTTGGTCGACCAACACCTTGTTTCCAGGACCAAGACTTTTGTAGAAATAGTCAAGGAGGGCTATGTCGGGAATGTCATGAGTTGGGCATTGCATTATCACTTCTTTAAACCTTTCCCATGACTTATGGATCCGTTCGCCTTCCAATTGCTTGAAGGTTAGGATGCGATCCCGAAACATCATTACTTCTAATGGAGGAAATTCCATTAGCTCCAAAGTACTGTTTGATACACTCACCTCCCCTGCTTTAAAGTACCAACAAGCAAAACAAAACTAAAAATTAGGTAAGTAAACTACGATTAACAAAAACAAAATTCATCTTAACCAAGAATGTTCACGTAACACCACTCCCCGGCAGCGGCGCCATTTTGATGTTTACATAATCAAGACACAACTTCCAATTCAAGTGTCTATGATCGTACAATAGTTATATAACCCAATCGAATGGGTTGGGGTCGAGTCCCAAGGGAGCGGTTCCTGAAAATTAATAGTTAAGCGCAAAAAATGCTAAAGTTAATCATAGAAAAAACATTATCGAGTATAAACATACTAAATCTAAAAGGGATGATGCAAGCGTCAATTATCAATAGGGGTTGGTAGTCAAGTAACAACTAGAAAAATAGTAAAAATATAAGAAAACCAGATAGAGAGACAAGATTCTTGGGATGTGATAGGAATACGGGATAAACTAAACTGTTGGGTACATGCTTTTGATAGTAAATTGTTGAGTATTTGTGACTAGGCTAGACTTTAGTAGGAGTAAATTCTCTCTCGAGAAACTTACCTCGAATTGACTCGGTTTCTCTCGAACACCGAGTTACCGCTTTAAGCACAATCTCCACCTTAGCCCATTCACTCTCTCGAGCTGAATGTGTGGGAGAAGGAATATGATTCAGTCTCTCGAGCTGAACCCATGTCGACCCAATACCATTGGCTATCAATTTAGTAGTCATAGTTTTACGACCTCTTTCTCAAGCAAGCCAAAAACTCTAAGATGAAATCGTATTTGCAACTACAACTACATTAAGTTCATACACAACTAAAATGAAATCACATTTAAATAACAAATAAACCATCAACAAGCAAGACCCAACATATAATCTAATCCATATTCAAAAAATCACACCACAAGAATTGGGGTTTTAGCTAGACATGTAAAAGAGATAAAAATTGATACCAAAAGGTGTTACCATCAAATGGGTACGATAAATAAAGTCTTTAAACATGTCAAGGACGAAGATTCTTGAAGACCCACTTCCAATTTCTTGGAGTTGAAACCCTCTGAATCTTCAAGGCTCAAGAATAATGTTTCTAAAAATGTAAAAACTGTCCTATTCTAAAACTTAGTTCTCCAACAGCTTGATACTAAGCTACAGATTTAAGCGGGTATTTATAGCTATCAAAAAGTGTGCTGCAAAGGATCCACTCGGCGCAGTTAGTCAGGATCGCCGAACTACTTGGCGATCTGCCCTTTGGTCTGGTACCTCGCCTTTTAGCTTTTGCCTTCAACATCTTCGCGTTCTGAATCATTGGTCGATATGATGATGATGCTTCGTGGAACTACTCGGCAATTCGACGACTACTCCCTTTTCTCGCAGACCTGACCTTTTTCTTTAGGGCTAAGTACACTGGAACATTAGGCGAGGTTGTAGGCCTTTCGACGACACGCCTAATGGATTAGGCGATCGTCAAACCGTCTTTTCTTCTTTCTTTCAACCACTTTGTTCCTTTTTGCACAATAGCATCCATGCTTTGTCTCTCAACTCAAATACATGAAACTTAAGGATTTTCATCAGATATAAAGACAAAAAATGCATTTGAGGACACTAATTCTATCAAGATATAGCCCTAAATGAGTCTAAATTATTAACTCAGCATTAATCTAGCTCTTTTACGCCTAGTATAAATCATCAGAGTGAAGGATGTTACATACAAGTTTGGATCGCCATATACCATTAGAATAAAATCATAACATGAAGAAGGAAGAAAGAAGAGAAGTTTCATAAAGTCTTGTGGCCTCTTGAATAAAAGTACAACATCTCTGTTCCCTGACCCAATGTGAGTGGCACCCATACTAACGCACCCACCGTATTCACAAACATAGAACCGTGATGTTCATCCTAACTTCTAGTTACTTCATCCCTATTTTGTGGTTGTTGCTTGTTTTCATCATCACTTCTCAATTTTTGTTCATAGTACGAATGTGAAGTGTCATTGCCGATGGTTTTATACTAGAGGAATGAAATAGAGAGAGAAGATGGAAGAGAGATGCATAAGGGATACATGGAAGCACATTTTAGGAGAGAGAACCTCCAATTTTAGTGGTTTTAGAGGCTCATTTGTAATAGTAAGAATAAGTGGGTGAATGATTCCACTAATTTAACAAAAATCTTTTTTTATATCAATTATCAAGATTAAGCTAAAATTTTGAAGAATTCAAGAGTTAACAAGCTCATTTGGCGACATTAGTCAGGTTTGCTGAGCTCGTTGGTCGAATCACCTCTTGCTTGTCAGCTTGCCTTTTCATACTCTAGGTTTCAATTTTTTGAACCTCGGTTGGCAAACTCGTTTGAGTCAGCCTTTCACATTTTTTGAATTACCGAGTACCACCTCTGTCCGCCTTTCGAGCATTTGGTCTTTTTGTTTACACTATCATTTTCGGTGATGTTCAGCAAGGCCACCTTTCCCATTCAACACATCTCCTTCTCTAATGTATTTCGATGACCTGGTTCGATAAACAAAAGTGTTATGCACTATCAGTTTGGGAGAGGTCGTGTTCATTAGGCGATCCATCTTTCTCGTTTGGCGATCAACGAGTAGTATCCTTAGTTTTTAGTATTCTTGAGATGAATAGTATCGTTGAGTGATTGAGTTCTATATTTTCGAGTATTGAGTTTTATATATTTTTATTGAGATCCTTAAGTTTATTTGTTCATTTCTATATTTCAGCATGAACACTAATTTGAGTTATAATTCTTCAAAATCTTTAAAGGAAGTTTTGTCTTAAACTGATTCCATAAAAGGACCGGTATTTCTATTATAATTATGTGGGATATGTTTATGTGTTGGTTTGTTCCTGTATTGTTGTTTCATGCCACGTGATTGATACTCTATGTGTTGGTAATTTTTGTTATATTGTATATTGCTTGTAATTAATATTTGGTAGTTAACTGCTTCTATACATATATGATGGACCGGCTGTGTGATCCTACCTATACACAATAGTTGTGAACTAATATTGCAATTGTTTTTTTTTTTGTTGTGTGCAAAAAAATCTTCTAGTGGCTGATCCAAGACTCAGTTGAGAGACATTTAATTTTGAGTCTAAGAGTGAGCTTTGTCTTTCTAGCTTCCATGGATTCATCTATATTTTCTTGTCCATTTGTTCGTACATGGACTATTAACTTTAGTTATGTTTAGCTTTAGGGGTGTATCCTAGTTGGATTGTTTTAGAGTTTTTGTATGGTGACTTTTAGCTCTTAGGGGTATTTTTGCATTGGTCATTTTTAGACGATTGAGTTACGTTTATGGAGACTCAATTCATTTATCTCTAAACTATTCCTTTGTTTTATATAACATACTTGGTTTTGATAAAATCGTGTTGGGTTGGTTTTGGTTTTGGTTGGTTCTCCCACCGATTTGTTTAGTATTAGTGCCATTCATGACAGCCGAGGTTGTGACAACTACTAATAATTTAGACAAAAACTATATACTAGTTTACATATATAAAGAAAGGAAATTAATTTTAATAATATTTATTCAACAAAATAATTATCAAAATGAGATATAAGTCTGTCAAAATGGAGTGTCAACAATATGAATTGCATTAATCTAATTCTTATTTAAACTCTAAATATAAGTGCAAAAACTAATTAATATTCTTTTTCATCTTCCAAAGAATAGTTGACTAGTTGTATTGAATTTTCAATTTACCCACTTCTTTTAGATTTATAATTTAATGACTGAATTCACTTGGCAAGTTGATAGACCATCTATGTCTTATAAATATGATAACTTTTATTTTGAATCAATATACAAAAATAAAAATATTATCATTGAGATTTGAGATATAGTGACATTGTATAAAACATGAAGAAGGAATCAAGTATTGTATTCACTCTTCTTTGCGTGTTGATTTTGTTCGGTAAAGTTTCTTCTCCTTTCAACCTCCTCTTCTCTCTCATTCATCTCTTCTTATATGGTATTTCAGTAGTTTTTCTTCTTTATACACATATATATACTGACATATGTCACGTACATACACACACAAATATATAAAGGTTAACATTTGTGATTTGTTATATATTTACCTATTGACTCATATTATTATCGTTTATCTCAAATATATTTTCTCCCAATAGACATTTTTTCATCATATAAGAATGAATTTGATTTGATTGATTTAGTGGAACCCAAGTAAGAGTATTTTTGGATATTTATTAATTATTTAATGATACGTTCAAATCTGTTTAAGTCCTCACCAGGGTATGTATCACATTATTACAGAGAATACATAAATAATAATTTGATAGTTTAAGGTAAACTTAAATATTTTAATTGACTACATGGCTCCATCGAAGCAATTATCATAGCAAAACCTAGTATATCCATAAAAATATTATGAAATATTTTAAAACTTTTTTCCTTTAAACTTAGTTCCTAACTAAATTCTAAATGTACAAATTAGAATATAGGAAATATATATTTCTTTATTTCCTATTCATTTGAAATTTTAAAAATAAAGTATGATCAAGTGATCGTAGCGATATTAATTGATTAACCTTCATCATAAAAATAGTGGAAGTAACTTGAAGAAATTATATATGTTTTATTTCTATGTATCGTCAATGAATTTACTTGAACTAATGACATTAACATTTTTTTTTATAGGTTCACAATCATGTATAGTATTTGGAAAAGATCAAAAGCGTCAAACAACAATCATCTTGTCGAAATGGAATTCTAAGTTATTCTGAGGGAATTTGTAGATTTACTGTGGAAATAAGGAGAAATGTTTCTTTCAAGAAAGACAATATTTATATGGGTAGATGTTCTTGTGAATGTAAATCACATTGTATCCTAGGACTTTGCGCATGTCCTTGTTGATGAAAGCAAAAATTAAGACATGTTTGATTTTAAGAGAATACTTATCATATTATAATGAAAACTTAGAGAATATTTTTTCTTATTTTAATTAAATCATAGTGTGCCAATTTGATATTTTCACTTGCTTCAGCCAATTAATACATGGATAAATTGATTGTGATAGTTATGAGCACATGTGAATTTAAGAAATTCACTAATTATTTGTGAATATTTTATATGACTATGAATACATTTATTATTACAAAGAATTATATTACCATATTAATGGAAATCTTAAACATTAAATTTCTAAGTTCGCCTCTAAATTCGTGTTGCAAATCTTAATATACCAAAAAATTGGTGCCTTTGGTCTTCACCGTAGGTGTGGCTAACAATCAAAATCACGTCTGATCCAAGCAACCCTTGGTCTAACATACTATAAGACTAACCACTGAATAATGTGGAAGCTAATAATGATGATGATGATGATGATGATGACGACGACGACGACTACCACCCACATTAATACATCTATGAGCTAACCAATGCTTAACATCCTTACTTGTGCAACATCTAACAATTCCAGCCAAAATATGAAAGCAAAACAAAAATAATTCTATGTCACAAAATAAATCATAAAATAGTGGAAGTCTAAACTATTACATCTCTAGAAACTAAAAGTCATCGTACTAAACCATCTTACTAAAAAGTTTAAGAGTAAATATAACTACAAAATTAGTAATACTACTAATGTTATGGAAAGAAAGACATAAGAATGAAGAAGACCTGTGACAACTCAAATAGAAGTAGCTCACTTTCATATTTGGAAGTAGTGTTGCTAAATACAAGGTCTTGTAGATGCCTTTTGATCAGAATATGCACTCAAAAAAGATGAAAAATGGACCGAGATCCACCCCCGATGGGTGTTGCCCTCCCCTGCCTCTATCTTTACCTCTGTCTCTGCCTTTGACCACTTGTTTTGCCACTAGAATTAATAATCTGGCTCTTTTACGCCTAGTATCAATCATGATGTTACATAAAATTTGGATCGCCATATACCATTAGAATAAAATATTAACACGAAGAATGAAGAAAGAAGAGAAGTGTCCTAAAGCTTGTTGCCTCTTGAATAAAAGTACAACATCTCTGTTCCTGACACAGTGTGAGTGGCACCCATACTAACCCACCCACCATATTCACAAACATAAAATCGTGATATTCATCACAACTTCTAGTTACTTCATCCCCGTTTTGTGGTTGTTGCTTGTTTTCATCATCACTTCTCAATCTTTGTAAATAGTACGAATGTGAAGTGTCACAGTCGATGGTTTTATACTAGAGGAATGAAATAGAGAGAAGATGGAAGAGAGATGTAGAGGGGAGACGTGGAAGCTCATTTTAGGAGAGAGAACCTCCATTTTTTGTGGTTTTAGAGGCTCATTTGTAATAGTAAGAATAAGTGGGTGGATGATTCTATCAATTTAATAAAAATCCTTTTTTTTAATCAATTATTACAATTAAGCTGAAATTTTGATGAATTCAAGAGTTAGCAAGTAATCTAGGGGTGCAGGATAGGAAATCGATGTCACATAGGGGTAATTGTGCTGCTCTATAGTGATGACCACTTATGAATAGGCTAAGTCATCTTCATCGATGGTAATTATCTTCCGATCTCAAAGCATCTATGCATAAAATATCATTTCGATCTCATCTAATTGCCAATCTAAAAAACCCAATACCTTACTATATTCTCTCTTTTGATGTAGAAATAGGGAAAATAGATCCAACCCATAACCTCTAATTTCAAGCAAGTTACAGACATCAAACCTAAATTGCTAGTATTGTACTAATTACTCACTCCAATAAATCTCTTTCAAGCATCGACCACAGATTAAAAGTAGAAATTAAGTTTGCAACATTAACCCATAAATTAACCCCATAATAATTAGACCAAATTTATGTATGAAAAGCAGCAAAACAAGGCATATCACAATGCCCACTACATTAAATCAATACCCAATCTCATAATTTCACCCATAGATCTTGGGGTTTTAGCCACCCATTACAAAAACTAAAGAGATTATACCATCAATGAAAGCAACCATGGGTAACATGAAATTAAGCAATTCCAAGTAAACCCACTTTAGATTCAATTCAATTTATCAATTTCAAGCACAAAATTTGGAAAACCCCAAAAGCTAGAAAGTGTTCTTCATAAAGGTAAAGTGCTCTCTTACTAAAAACTCAAAGTATTTTTCATATTCAGAACTCTACTCCACTCGATATGTAATTTTTCTCTCCTTTGGGCTATTAATAATTTCCCAAATTTAGGCCCAAAATCCAATACGTGACCCATTTGGCGACATTAGTCGGGCTCAATAAGCTCGTTCGTCAAATCACCTCTTGCTCCTCTGCTTGTCTTTTCATACTCTAGGCTTCAATTTTTTGAACCTCAGTTGGCAAACTCATTTGAATCAGTCTTTCACATTTTTTGAATTACTGAGTACCACCTCTGTTCGCCTTTCGAGCATTCGATCTTTTTTTTTGAACTATCGTTTTCGGTGATGTTCAGCAAGACCACTTTTCCCATTCAACGCATCTCCTTCACTAATGGATTTTGATGACCTGGTTCGATAAACACAAGTGCTATGCATTGTCATTTTGGGTGAGGTAGTGCTCATTAGGCGATCCACCCTTCTCGTTTGGCGATCAACGAGTAGTATCCTTAATTTTGAGTATTCTTGAGATGAGTAGTATCGTTGAGTGATGAGTTCTATATTTGCGAGTATTGAGTTTTATATATTTTTATTGAGATCCTTGAGTTTATTTGTTCATTTCTATATTTCAGCATAAACACTATTTTGAGTTATAATTCTTCAGAATCTTTAAAGAAAACATTTTTGTCTTAAACTGATTCCATAAAAGGACCGGTATTTCTATTATAATTATGTGGGATATGTTTATGTGTTGGTTTGTTCCTGTATTGTTGTTTCATGTCATGTGATTGATACTCTATGTGTGGTTGGTGTTGTTGTTATATTATATATTGCTTGTAATTAATATTTGGTAGTTAACTGCTTATACACATATGATGTACCGGCTATGTGATCTTACCTATACACGGTGGTTGTGTACTAATATTGTAATTGTTTCTTTTTTTATTTGTGCAAACAAATCTTCTACTGGCTGATCCAAGACTCAGTTGAGAGACATCTGATTTTGAGTCTTAGATTGAGTTTTGTATTTTCAGCTTCCATGGATTCATCAATATTTTCTTGTCCATTTGTTCGGACATGGACTATTGAATTTAGTTATGTTTAGCTTTAGGGGTGTATCCTAGTTGGATTGTTTTAGAGTTTTTGTATGGTGACTTTTAGCTCTTAGGGGTATTTATGCATTGGTCATTTTTAGACGATTGAGTTACATTTATGGGAACTCAATTTATTTATGTCTAAACTACTCCCTTATTTTATATAACATACTTGGTTTTGATGAAATGGTGTTGGCTTTGTTTTGGTTTTGGTTGGTTCTCCCACCGATTTGTTTAGTATTAGTGCCACTCATGACAACTGAGGTTGTGCTAGCTACTAATAATTTAGACAAAATTATATACTAGTTTACATATATAAAGAAAGGAAATTAATTTTAATAATATTTATTCAACAAAATAATTATCAAAATGAGATATAAATCGATCAAAATGGAGTGTCAACAATATGAATTGCATTAATCTAATTCTTATTTAAACTCTAAATTCAAGTGCAAAAATTAATTAATATTCTTTTCCAACTTCTAAAGAATAGTTGACTAGTTGTATTGAATTTTCAATTTACTCACTTCTTTTAGATTTATAATTTAATGACTGAATTCACTTGGCAAGTTGGTATACCACCTATGTCTTATAAATATGCTGACTTTTATTTTGAATCAATATACAAAAATAAAATATTATCATTGAGATTTGAGATATAATGACATTGTATAAAACATGAAGAAGGAATCAAGTATTATATTCACTTTTCTTTGGGTGTTGATTTTGCTAGGTAAAGTTTCTTCTCCTTTCAACCTCCTCTTCTCTCTCCCTCTTTATCTCTCATTCATCTCTTTTTATATAGTATTTCAATAGTTTTTCTTCTTTATACACATATATATACTGATATATGCCGCGTACATACACACACACATATATATATAAAGGTTAACATTTGTGATTTGTATTACATTTGTTATATATTTACCTAGTGACTCATATTATTATCGTTTGTCTAAAATATATTTTCTCCCAATAGAATTTTTTTTCATCATAGAAGAATGAATTTGATTTGATTGATTTAGTGGAACCCAAGTAAGAGTATTTTTGAATATTTATTAATTATTTAACGGTACGTTCAGATCTAGTTTATTTCTCACCAGGGTATGCATCACATTATTGCAGAGAATACATAAATAATAATTTGATAGTTTAAGGTAAACTTAAATATTTTAATTGACTACATGGCTCCATCGAAGCAATTATCATAGCAAAACCTAGTATATCCATAAAAATATTATGAAATATTTTAAAACTTTTTTCCTTTAAACTTAGTTCCTAACTAAATTCTAAACGTACAAATTAGAACATATGAAATATATATTTCTTCATTTGCTATTCGTTTGAAGTTTTTAAAATAAAGTGTGGTCAAGAGATCATATCGATATTAATTGATTAACCTTCATCATAAAAATAGTGGAAGTAACTTGAAGAAATTATATATGTTTTATTTCTATGTATTGTCAATGAATTTACTTGAACTAATGACATCAAGATTTATTTTTATTTTTTGTATATGTTCACAATCATGCATAGTATTCAGAAAAGATCAAAAGTGTCAAACAACAAAAGATTGTGACCCTGCATCTTGTCGACATGGAATTCTAAGTTGTTCTGAGAGAATTTGTAGATGTACTGTGGAAAGAAGGAGTGTTTCTTTCTAGAAAGACAATATTTATATGGGTAGATGTTCTTGTGGATGTAAACCACATTTTATCCTAGGACTTTGCACATGTCCTTGTTGAAAGCAAAAATTAAGTCATGTTTAATGTTAAGAGAATACTTATCATATTATAATAAAAACTTGGAGAATATTTTATCTTATTTTAATTAAATCCCAGTGTGCAAATTTGATATTTTCACTTGCTTGAACCAATTAATATGTGGATAAATTGATAGTTATAGTTATGAGCACATGTGAATTTAAGAAATCCACTAATTATTTGTGAATATTTTATATGACAATGAATATAGTTATTATTACAAAGAATTATATTAGGATATTAATGGAAATCATAAACTTTAAATTTCTAAGTTCGTCTCTAAATTTGTGTTGCACATTTTAATATACCAAAAGTTTCGTGCCTTTGATCTTTACCGTAGGTGTGGCTGACAATCAAAATCACGTTTGATCCAAGCAACCCTTGGTCTAACATACTATAAGATTGAACACTAGATAATGTGGAAGATATTAATAATGGTAATAATAATACTAATAATGATGATAATGATAATGATAATAATAAGATAATGATAATGATAATAATAATAATAATAATAATAATGATAATAATAATAATAATGATAATAATAATGATAATGATAATAATGATAATAATGATAATAATTATAATGATAATAATGATAATAATAATGATAATGATAATAATGATAATAATGATAATGACAGTAATGATGATGATGATGATGATGGGCTAAACAGATAGTGTCACAACTCAAACAACCATGACTATCACCCACATTAATACATCTATGAGCTAATTAACCAATGCTTAACATCCTAACTCGTGCAACATCTAACAATTCCAACCAAAATATAAAAGAAAAACAAAAATTATTCTATGTCACAAAATAAATCATAAAATAGTGAAAGTCTAAACTATTACATCTCCAAAAACCGAAAGTCATCGTACTAAATCATCTAACTAAAAAGTTCTAAAATAAAAATAACTACAAAATTAGTAACACTGCTAATGTTATGGAAAGAAAGACATAAGAATGAAGAAGATCTGCGACAGTCCAAATAGAAGTAGTTCACTCTCAAATTTGGATGTAGTGTTGCTAAATACAAGGTCTCCTAGATGCCTTCCTATCAGATTAAGAACTCAAAAAAGATGAAAAATAGCCCGAGATCTACCCCTAGTGGGTCAACCCCTCCCTTTGCCTCTATATTTACCTTTGTCTCTGCCTTTGACCACTGGTTTTGCCACTAGAATTGGTACTCTGGCTCTTTTACGCCTAGTATCAATTATCAGAGTGAAAGATGTTACATACAAATTTGGATCGCCATATACCATTAAAATAAAATCATAACATGAAGAAGGAAGAAAGAAAATAAGTTCCCTAAAGTTTTGTAGCCTCTTGAATAACAGTACAACATCTCTGTTCCTCCACCCAGTGTGAGTGGCACCCATACTAATCCACCCACCGTATTCACAAACATATAACCGTGATGTTCATCACAACTTCTAGTTACTTCATCCCCGTTTTGTGGTTGTTGCTTGTTTTCATCATTACTTCTCAATCTTTGTTAATAGTACGAATGTGAAGAGTCATTGCAGATGGTTTTATACTAGAGGAATGAAATAGAGAGAAGATGGAAGAGATGCAGAGGGGATACATGGAAGCTCATTTTAGGAGAGAGAACCTCAATTTTTAGTGGTTTTAGAGGCTCATTTGTAATAGTAAGAATAAGTGGGTGAATGATTCCACTAATTTAACAAAAATCTTTTTTTATCAATTATCAAAATTGCGCTGAAATTTTGAAGAATTCAAGAGTTAACAAGTAATCTAGGGGTGCAGGATAGGAAATCGATGTCACATAGGGGTAATTGTGCTGCTCTATTGTGATGAACATTCATGAATAGTCTAAGTCATCTTCATTGACGGTAATTATCTTCCGATCTCAAAGTATCTATGCATAAAATATCATTTCGATCTCATCTAATTGTGAATCTAAAAAACCCAATACCTTATTCTATTATCTCTTTTGATGTAGAAATAGGGCAAATAGATACAACCCATAACCTCTATTTTCAAGCAATTTACATACATCAAACCTAAATTGCTAGTATTGGACTAATTACCCACTCCAATAAATCTCTTTTGAGCATCGACCGGAGACCCCAAGTAGGAATTAAGTTTGCAACATTAACCCATAAATTAACCTCATAATAATTAGACCAAATTCACGTATGAAAAGCTGAAAACAGGGCATATCACAATACCCATTACATTAAATCATTACCCAACCTCATAATTTCACCCCTAGATCTTGGGGTTTTTGTCACGACCCGAGAGCACCCCCAAGTCGTAACATGCGTATTGGACCTCTTGGTGGTCTTATACAAGCCCTTAGCATTCATCACATTAGATATGTAAAATAGTGCAGAATTAAGAACTCTTTAAAACAAAGTCCATAAGACTCAAATGCCATTTTTTAAAAGACATCTTTCAAAAGTACACAAGCGGAATATTAAGTATCTTAGCAATCTTAGACATAAACCTGAAAACATACTAGGGACACGGCCCCTTTACAATCAAAGGAAGTCTACTAAGTCTATTACAAGAACCTTATCATAAAACTAGAAAAATCTTGTCCTCGACATATGAGGACATACCACAAGATCTATGAAGAACTTCAAATCCCAAGCTTACTATAGAACCCGCTCACTTGCCCAAACCTACACTTGTAGAAAAAATAGAGAAAAAATGGAATTAGCACAATTAAGTACTAAGTATGATGACTATGCAAAAACATGCTAAAACGGGCATTAAGGTTTTCATGCCAGTTTTGATAAAACCTTCATAACACAAGTATAAGAGACACATTTCAAGTCATCATCCACATATAAGACAATACCCACATAATAGACATACTCAACTAGTACCAATGTACAATACATAAACATAATAGTCAAGTAAGTCCTTTCATCATCTTGAAACCTCTATCTCAAGTCACCGTAAGCCACACTTAAGTGAGACATGAAGTGACTGCCCATACAACCTCTTCGTATACACCTAAGTGTTCCTAAGGGTTACCATAGATAAGGAATTTATCATTACAATACAACGTGCTAAGTCAACATTCTTTATTACACCATTTTAGACATTCAAGCAATTAGGGGACTTTCACTTAATATTCATTTAGACTTAGGGAACTCACTTTAGCATCTTCTAGGCCTACTCGTGTTATGTGTAGATAGCATCCCATACTACCACCTACATTTTGTAGAACCTATCCAATAACTAGAGTACACATCCCACATGATGGGAATAGGAATTAACCGACATAGACCATACTAGCTAGGCATGGAATCTGGAGTCTACCCTACTCCGTGTAAGGTGTTCTACTTGCCAAGGGTAGAACTAATAAGCAACCCATGTAGGCACATGGTTTAGGGGATATCCAAAGAAGTTCATTGTACCCTAACCTCATACTCGGAGAGGTCGACCTTCTTAACCATATCCAATCGGTGCTTAGCCTTAGTTCCCATAGAGTAATTTCATTCACATGTATGTACTAGAGAGGGCTCCATCACTAAGTCTAGCCGACCCATAGTACTTCTACCAAGAAGGGCACCACAAGGATCTACCGATCAAGGTTCATTAGGATAGCTCATTGACTTTCTTAGAGAGGGTTTTCTACTTTTCCGGTCCACCAACTCTATGTCTATCATTTGACACAAGAAGAAGGTCATCACCCTAAGGTCCACCACTTCAAGGTTTTTCATTCACTTAGGAGTTTAGACTTATGGAAGGGCACCATGCTTAGGTTTACCGATTCAAGGCTTAGCCTAGAAGTCCTTTTTTATCATTCATAGAAAGGGTACTACAAGGATCTACCGATCAAGGTTCATTCATTCTATAAGCTTTCATGTAACAAGAAGGGACATCTAAGTCTACCAAGCAGGCCACAACATTATCATATAAAGACTCTTCATAGTCTAACATCATCACATATATGAACATTAAAAGAGATCACACTTTCAATCATAATGTAATAACACTTTATACAAGATCACCTTATGTCCATAAGAATACCTTCACATAGTACAATGACACTTCATAACTTGATAACACTTTAATTCAATAGATAATGCCTTCAAGGCCATGTTCATAATACATTCCATAATTAAACACCTCCACCATAAATGGATCAAACAAAACAAGAACAATTATATCAATAATATGAGATTAAGCCAACTTACCATCCTCCAAAGCCATAATCAACAACACTCAAGTCCCAACCATTTTACTTACCACAAAAGAATTCATCCATAGCTTGCCCATAAGGCCACAACTCTCAATTCATTCATACATCAACAATTCATCATAGATAGATATAGAAAATCATAAGAGTCACCAATACAATCCAATCCAAACACAATTTCATAAACTTTGAATTATAAGCAAAAGACCCGCTTCATAAGCAAATTCTAGGGTTTTGTGGAAGACAAGGGTTCATAGAGTTTTTCATTCAAAACCTTCAATCAAACATTAATAACATTATATTCAAACATTGAAACCATTTTCATGCAAGAACCCTTGAGAGAATTGAGAAACAAGCTTCTTTTTTCATAACTTTTTGGAAAACTTTGAAATTCATATGAAATTGGCTCTAAAGCGAAAACTAGCTTTAGATAAAGAGCCACCATACCTCAATTGATGAAATCCCAACGAAATTTGGTGGAAGGGACCCTCAATTTGAAACCCTAGCTCTCCACCTTCTTCTTCCTTGAACTTGAGAGAACTTTAGAGAGAGAAAGTCTTTGGGAGCTTAAATTTGAAGAATGAATTAAAAAAATACCTTTTAAATGTTTTAATACCTTATATAGTTATTTAGAAATAATATAAAATATACCCACTTCTTAATTAACTTAAAAATAATATTTACGAAAATGCCCCTTGCCCACATGGACTTACCAAATAAAACTAAGGCAAAGTCCAAGGGAGCATTTAAGGTCCTTGAAGTGATCCACTACTTGGACCCTCCCTTGGACTTTGCCTTTGGCATTTTTAAGCTAAGGCATATCCATGGGAGTATTCAAATGACCTACTTATATATATATATATATATATATATTTATATAAAAAGTAAAATAGGTTATACCCATTTAATTTAGACCAAAAAGGAAATTATGAAATTACCCCTTTTTATGCCTCCCTTGGATTGCCCAAATTAAACTAAGGCAATTACCAAGGGAGCTTCTAAGGGCCTTGGAATGGTCTACCATCCGGCTAAGGCGAAGTTCAAGGGAGCTTCGAAGGGCAGTGATGCCTTTCGCCTTCCTTGAACCCTCTCTTGAACTTATACTTAGTCAAATTTTTGGAAAATTTCATAACTCCAATTTATGCTTAAACTTTTAAGATTCATACCTTAGGCTCTAGTTTCACCTATCAATTTTTAGGGTCGCTACAGTTTTAGCCACCCATCACAAAAACTAAAGAGTATATACCATCAATTAAAGCAACCACGGGTAACATGAAATTATGCAATCACAAGTAAACCCACTTTGGATTCAACTTCAATTTTTCAATTTCAAGCACAAATTTTGAAAACCCCCCAAAGCTTGAAAGTGTTCTTCATAAAGGTAAAGTGTTCTCTTACTAAAAACTCAAAGTATTTTTCATATTCAGAACTCTACTCCACTCGATACGTAATTTCTTTCTCCTTTTGGCTATTAAAAATTTCTCAAAATTAGGCCCAAAACCCAGTATGTGAACCATTTGGTGACATTAGTCGGGCTCGCTCAGCTCGTTTATCAAATCATCTCTTGCCCCTCAGCTTGCCTTTTCCTACTCTATGCTTCCACACCTAATCTTCAGGAAGCTATGAAGCATTCTAGGAAGTTGTCTCATCCTTTCTCTCCTTTCGTGCGAGTGTTGCTTGTGGTATGAGTTGAGTCCAATTGGTATCTCCCGATTCCAATTGGTATCTCAATGAAGTAGACTGGACATCGTGGTTACGACTGAAGGGATACAAGCAAAAGTTAATTGGAACTAAGAAGGTTCCAATTGGTATCTGACCTTAGGGGCTATATAAGGCATATATGCTCAGTAATGGCCATCTATGGGACGAACTTACCAAATAAAGTGAAATTGTTTTAATACGTGGTTATAACGGTGAATGTGTGCTTTTTCTTGTTTGAATTAAATGTGAAGGTGTGATCCTTGTTGTGTGAAATGACTGTGTATGTGGAAATATTCTTGGGTGTCTGTTTTTACTGGTGATGTGAAGGTGTTATGGTTGGTGCGTATGACAGGATTAAGGATGCAGTGTTGCATGTCTAGACTTGTTATATTGCTATTTGAGTTGTTAAAGTATGCAGGTATAATTCCCTGAACATCGTGAAACCCGTTGAGGTAAGAATTTATAACTGAGTTAACGCAAAGGTCTAGATAAGCTACGAGTGATTCGTAAGACGAAATATGGGCGCGCGCTACAACCAACTAGTAATCATGTGAATGTCTGGGTATATGCTGGGGATGTATAGGTTGTGATGCCGAGTTGTTTAGAACAAACTTGTTCGGGTATCGTGTCTCATCGCTTGGAAAATTTAGAATTTTGATTGAATGGTAAAATGGTAACCCTGGAAAATATAAAAGAGCAAAAAAGGACCCAGAAATTATGGCTTGGGTTCTGTTCCCGTTTGAGTTGCTAGGGTGGGATTATTCCCGCCAAAGAGAGGCCGCTAGAGCGTGATTATTTCCGCCAAAGTGGGATAGGGCGAGGAAGAATCTCAGCCCTGCCTCCCCTGTTTACCTTAGGTACAAATTTCCAACCCCGAAGGGGATCCGTGTGATTTTATGCCAGCCCTCTTAGTGTTCAGCAATCTAGGTATAGATTATAAAGCCTGGTAATTATATTAAAGCTGTATAGAACAACAAAAACAAGCATCTATGTGCTACAAAAACTTAGGAGAACGAATAAGATAAAAACTGAGTTGTCCAAATTACAAGCCCAAGAGGAGCGAAAGGAAGCCAATCAGGAACTCTTGGATTGGGTGGTGTCAATGTCAGAGTCGAGGTTCTCTAGGGGTATTACACCAGCCCATGCCTCATTCAACATTGGGAACTGTGTAAAGTCCTTTGGATCTAATTGAGGAATCTCCTTGTTAGGGGCAACACAAGTAAAAATTTCCTTGATAGTCTTCCACATCCGGATCATCAGACGATCTCTATCCACCCCTTCCTCCTCTCCTGGTACAACTGGCGACGGAGCATCTCGACCTCTAAGGCAGTGCTGGGTGGAACCGAAGTGAGGTTAGCATAGACGCTTCCCATCTTCTTCCGGACGGTCTCTAGATCCACTTCGACCCGTGCACCTGAGAGTGGGTCCTCATCATCTGAATCCACGACCGCGTTATTGATGCTAGCCCTGCCAGTCCTCCTCCTCTTGCCCCTAAAAGTGGAACCTGACCTAACCAAAAGAGGGTGAGGGGGGGGGGGGGAGGTCCATAGGAAGTACCTTGTCAGCATCAAATAGTGGTACTCCCGCCCGCTTGCATAGAGCCGTGATAAGACCAGGGAGGAAGAACACCTTCTTGTTACCCCTATAGAATATCTTCCACTCTGAGAAGATTTGTGCCCCCATGTTTAGTTGTATGCCATGTATGGTGCATTCCACCACCAATGCCCGGGGAAAGGACACATCGGTACGGGCCCAACGGGCGGATTCTCATAGTCACCAGGTGTAGCCACCTCTTAGCATCAGGTGACCAATCTGTGCTAGTAATACCCTCAGCAGTAACACAGTAAACCTGATCCCGGAACGTGGGCTCAACTAGTGTGTCCCTCAGTTACTCCAGGCCCATCTCCCTCAGCTTGTCCTCGTAATCATCATTCGAGACCTCATGTACCTATAGTACTTCATTTATGGCGGTGGCATTCAAGGGGATGTCGACTCCCCAAACCCAGATGACAGGGTAAGAGACATCCCAGCGGACAGTAGGGAGGATAGCATAGAACTCCCTCCCCAGGTAAACCGTGCATCTGGGGGAGCCTTAGTCAGTGGGACCCACCTGAACTCTACCAGACGAGCATAGAAGGCAAGCTCCCTATCCTCTAGCTGGTGCAACACAAAACCTCTCTCAATAGAACCCTGTGTTATGGTGGTCGTGATGTCTTTACTATTTAAAATGATGAAATATTTATGATGTCCACGTAGGCACATATATACTTTTAAAATACACTATTAAATAGTATAGTGGGGGTAAAAGGTCCTTTCCAAAGTTTGGTATCGTAACATCAATTTTGACAAAAGTTGGAGTATTTTTCAGACCCTTTTTTTTTTATTTTTTTTTATGATAAATGAAATTTATATTTCGAATTAAATATATTTGGAGTAGATTTGACTATTGAAATTTGAAGGAAAAAACTATTTTATTTTATCAGCAAAAACAAATCTGATGCACATGACTAAAACTTTTAGTTAATTTTAACATGTGTTTCAGTCATGTATGACTTAGCGTAGGTATAGATTAATAAATTACAATAGTGCTGAATGAATTGTTAGATTGCTGTTGTTTTAATAAATTAATGGTTGAAATTTTTTATTTGTGATGCTTGAGAACATAACAAATGGATGTGACATAGTAAAATTATGTTGTTAAATTATATGTAATGAATGTTTAAGAACATAAGTTTTTTCTAAAGTTTTATTTTGAGTTGTTTAATTGCTGAATCGGAGCATGTTATAGATTAAATATCTAAAAAAAACAAATTACCGTTAATTGTAAAACATTATTGATATATTAAACCTTATCAAAAGACATCATCAAATTTATCGACATGCTAGATGAGTTGTATATTAAGTGGAAAAGAATAAGTTGGATTCTTATACAACAATATCAAATTAATTAACTTATCAAAGAATTGAAAGATATTAGTCACCAAGTATCAATCAACTATCCCTTTCTATACTTCTAATGTAATATTATTTGTCATGACATCCTACCTTTATTCGTTTAATAACATAATGAAATAGAAAGGTGTACCACTAATTATTATGAAAATATCCCACAACATATACAATTTTTTGTGATATTTTCAGAGTTTGATTTTTGTTTTTAGTAACTGCAATCCAACAAGCAACTATAGCTCTATCCATTCTCGAGGAACAGATCGACCAATTTGACTTGGTCATGGTGGATGTCAACATGCTTAAAATGGACTACCCTGAATTCATCAAGTCCACTCAACTCATCAAAGAGAAACCTATTATTTGTAAGACCATTTTCTCAAAATCTTAATTATTTTATATGGTTTAGTGTGTAGTGTTCAATAATTCAAAAGTGTATTTCAACGTTTAAATATCACACATCATAATTGAACTTTATCTATCATAATAATATCAAAATATTGACTTCTAACCCATGAGTGTTACTTGTAGTTTCTATATATATATTATTATTATTATTTTGGTCAAATTTTATATTTATATATGTTCCTTAAAAAGTGGTGTGAACATCTTAGTTCTTTCGACAATTCCGAATACCTCATTTAATGTTTTATTCTGATTTTTTAGTTTTAGTTTAGTGATATCTCCGGAGATGACAATAATAATGGTAAAATAAGCATCAACACAAGGGGCATGCTTCATTTTTAACAAGTCGTCCATGTCATCAATGAATCTCAAGGATGTATGGAAGCATGTGATTTGCTACAATAACAAGGCAAATGAAAAAATATAACACTATAAGGCTAATCAAGTTTATGTAATGGAAAACAAATCTTGTCCTAAGAAACTGCAAGACAGAAAGGGAAAAGCATAGAAAATTGCTCTGAGACTTATCAAGATGAATCGGTAGGTTCTTTAATAGAAAAAGATGTAGTAAAAAGGTTAATAGAAAGAGAAGTACTAATGAGGAGGCACAAATTAAAAGTAGTGGTACTTCAAAAAAAGAGGAGGATCATTCTTTGCTTTCGAAAATAACTACAGACAGACCATAAAATAAAAGATGACACCTCCAATGGACACCAGATTTTAATAAGAAATTAGACGAGGTTGTTCGTGAGTTATGAGAAAAAGATAAGTATTTAAAGACTTAATTTTTATCCAAACTGAGATAAGTAGAAAAACAAAGAATATTGGTTAAGGAAAATGTTAATTAGACATTTTTTGAATGTTCATAATTTTACTATTGAATTCTCATTATTTGTATTACCATGTTGATTTATCCTGACCTAAAATTGTTCTGGGGAGAATGTGTGTCATGACACGATTTCACGAGTCATGATGGCACCTAGTATAACCCACAAGTAGGTAAGTCAACCCATACCCAGAACGTAAAGTAGTGTGTATGAGGGTAGAACTAAATAGAAATAACAATAAAAAATAACACAAGACAGAAACATAATCAAGCCAAAATCTATATACAATGGAATCTCTCCCAGAACCTTAAAGTCATGAGTACAGAGTTGTCTAATCTGAACAAATACAAGTCCAAAAAGTGGACCACAACAAGCCCTTTCAGAGGAAAAAGACTAGCTACATGTATACATAAAGAGATAGGTTGATCCAAGACGTCAAGTGCTCACCCTCGTCTCTGATCCCAAAAAGTTGCAAAAGATGGCATGAACGATCAACGCTAGTAGCTCTACTTCATGAAAAAGATGCAGGTGTAGCATGGGTACCAAAAGAAAGGTACTTAGTAAGCATCATAGGCTGACTGAGCAAAAAGGAAAAAGCAATATGAAAAAGATAGAATCTAGACACAAACACAAGTCAAAGAAGATATGAAAGAAAGCACACGGGCATATCGAAAGTAAATCTAAGTACAACTAAACTAAACCTAACTGGACCCCATAAGCACATAAGGTACACTCATGCACGGGTTTAAATAAAACCCGAATGGACCACAAAAAAGTGCAACATGTACACAAAAAAGCTAAGTCTACCGAGAGAAGAGTATCACAAATCAAAAGTTGAGCTCTCAGTCCAAGTAACCATCATATACAGTCAAATCCCAACTCAGCTAGCAAGATTTACAATCACTCTAGGCCACCCAACTAGCCAGTATACTCCAGTCCAGGTAGCAAGAGTGATCTGGAGGCGTGTCAACTCCAAAGAGGATCTCAGATATCAAGGTCGCCTCACCAACTAATCCACTCTTAAGGGCATAACCCGCTTTCTTGCAAGACTGACCTTGGAGCGTATGGACTCCGAAGTGGATCTTAAGTAGGCTCCAAGACACCCTGGATTGATGTCACGACCAAAAGTGGATGTGATGGCACTTGCCTTATCCACTAAGACAAGTCAGCCTAAAACCTAAATATCACAAACTATGCGGAAGTAAGACATATTGAAATTTCACAATATGATAAATGAGGATAACTAAGTCAACTTAATAAATCTCCCAAAACCTGGTTGTCACGTGTACAAGTCCTTAATGTGTTATAACAAAGTTGAAATAAAATACAAGTCTCAAATGACATTGTTTCTAGAATAGAACAAGATTATAATTAAGGAGAAAGAAGGTCTGCTGAAATGACAAGTAGCTACCTCACAAACATCCACAAGAAGCCTTAGACAAGGAGAAGATAAAATATCACAAAGGTCCGGGCTAGTAACTTACAAAAATGTAGAAGCAAGGGGCGAGTACCAAACCACACAGTTCTCAACAAGTAAACTTCTAAACACAAGCTAAGGGAATAGAATACGAGTACTCCTTACACCCCAACCGAACCTCCACAACTACAACCTACATACAACCAGCCCAACCTAACAGTTCACAGTTTACATAACACATAACTCAACAACAACACTTTAACAATTATATATCCTCAACAACAAACTCACTATTCATCAATCACAACTTCCACAGAAAGGCACTCACAAGATCAAGTTCATCAATTATAAAGATGTATAATGCAATGTCAAGTATAGTGATGCATGTCTGACCTAGTGATACACTCACTGTCTCTCAGTCAGGGACCCAAGGGGGAGGTATTTGTCCATACATCTGTTGCGGCGCGCAACACATCCCTCGTTATTAGAATCCATCACAGTGTGCGATACGTCCCTCAAAATATAGTATACGTCACGACACGCGACATATCCCTCAAAATGGTACATCCTCTTTAATTTCTTTCTCTTCTCAATTCACATAACACTTGTCACAATCATGTCTTAGAACAATGCAAATGACATGTCACACAAATAATGAGGAGATGATCATTTTCATAAAAATGCACAATTCACAACAACACCATCATAATACAACATCAACAATGAATCAATAAGCCTTTCAAATCATTCTTAACACATCACACACCAATAATTAATCACATTGCCTTTTATTACCCCTTTTTCATCATTAAAATTATTCAATATGGACAAGTGAACCCATCACCAAGTCCCATTACTTCCTAGCAAATACCACAAATATACGATTCTATACACTTAACAAGGGTTTAGAAATCCACTTGCCTCAAACAATCGAAAAATTACTCCGGAACTTGAGTCTTCTCCTTTCATTGAACTCCCAAATAAATGCAATCTATCCACATAATAATCACAACAAGATTTCTAAAATAACAACACCCATATTACTATATGTCTAGCCTAGACCCAAAAACTCATCCAAATATATAATCAAGTTCCTAGTTTTGATGCCAATTAACACGCCAATTCTCATATTTTCCAAATTTCAAGTCTAGGGTTAAGTCTTAATCTCTCCAATTAACATAGCTCTACTGGTATCATATAACACAATATACTTCATATTTAATTATCTATCTCAGTATATCAAAACTCAAATCATAATATGATAACCATAAGAAACTTTTCAACCCAATTTGGATTAAGCATCAGTAACCCTAAGCACTATAATATAAATCTGCCAAAATTAACCTATATTAGACGAAAAATCTAAAGTTTCCAATGATCTTATACTCCACCAATCATTATTCTTATATCTAATAATTTCCATCATTACTTTATTGAAGAATAAACTATATTTCCCACTAATTCGACCAAAACCATACCAAACATTATTAATCTGTCAATTTTAAATTTATCCAATCTCAATTAATACAAAATGAGTAACATTGTATATATGTGGCAATAAGATAAATGCATGCAGGCACAAATCATGAAGATTGCTTACCAGGAGATCGTTTTCCTCGTCAGTGCCGCACAAATATTTTTCTCGCTATACTCCTCTCGCTTCTTAAGTAATTTTGTATATAATTGGTTAACCCTACTAATTTATTTTAATAAAAAAGTTAAACTTAGGGTATTAAATAAATTATGGACTTGACCCATTAACCACCCACTAATAAAAAATAATTATTTAATAAATACCACCAACTAAATATATGAAGCTATCGAATAGTTTAAAAATCACAAACCAACTTCATGAACTGATAAAAAATGACTCGGGTAACTATCGAGAGGTGGTAATATAGTAATTTTATAAAAATTTACAAAAATGACCTTACGGGTCATTACAATTGACGTCCCCTCACAAGGATTCACAAAAGGGCTTAAGCATGAAACACTCTAATTTCAAGAAAGAACACAACCTTCGATATCACATTGAAGCCTCAGAGAAGAGGAGAAAAGGAAGAACGTCTACAAAGCTGCAAAAATATCTATACTAAGGCTCATAATATCAGACCCATGTGTGCTATTCTAGTCTAAAATGATATAGGCCGTCCAAAATGACGTCAGAGATGAAAATAAAGCTACAAGGCTCGCAATTCTAAAACAACATTTGTATATCCTAAACTAAGGCCGAACATGCTCCAAATAACAAGAAAAAATGCAAGTAATACACAACATGCAACAATACATATAACACCCCAACTAGCATGATACTAAACCCAAAACAATATCGATTAACCCTAAAACATGGTTTCTAAGAATAAAAGTAGGAATACTTAGGTGCCCGCACCCAATTCACTTTATCATCATAAATTTATGTATTTAAGCACAATCTAAAGAGAAAGGAAGTCGTAGTATACCTATATGCCGACCGCAAGCACTCTAAATGAAAAGGCCAGAGATTTTACTTTCCGAATGACCTCTAAATGCTGTCACACTATCAAAAATAGGATCACAATGTTAGAATGGTAGTTCCTAAACCACATAAAATAAAATGGACCAATTTCAGAGTCAAATGGGAATTGTGGGACCCACGTCAGAATTTCCAAAATTGACTCTGTCACGAGGTCCTAAACCGTGCTCCTAACTTGTGTTCCAAAATTGGACAAAAGTCGAGGTTCGAATATGCGAACAAAACAGCATGTAAAGAATCAACCATTCCCTCAAAATAAAAGAATCAGTACAACAACTGCAACGTCAATTTCACCTCGAACAGGAGTCCACCAACACACTCTAGTCACATCACAGTGTAGCCACAACCTCCATGGATCAAGTGGACTTTGAATTGCTAATTTTTGAGCTATATCGAGAGAGAAATACAATTAGAACCCTTGCACCTAGAGTTGGTCGCATCATTCTTTATAAATAAAGATAAATCTCAAATAACCTTCGCAAACACGGGCCTTGCAAACGTGGCGAGGGCCCTGCGAATGTGTCCAAGGGGAAATCTTGGTCACACAAATGTGGTAGAGACCACACAAATGCGGCCAAAGCCCTACGATAATGGCCCTCAGGTCACCTAACCTTCGTAAACACGTCAAGGGCCAATGAACGCAATGGCCAAAAGTGGCTTGTTGTCATGACCCGAGTCTATACCCTGGACGTGGCCGGCACTTGAAGACCATTATTGGCCCCTAAGCGAACCCTCATCGTGACCGACTATAAGCGGAAGACTAACTCAAGCATACAAAAGCTTAAAACTGAATAACAATTCATGAAACTTAAATACAAAGCTTTAAATCAAAAGAAAACTCTGAATAATAAAATATATTCAACTTGCCCCAAAAATGGGAAACTTAAGTCTTTAAAACATTTAACATAATAAATGAACAGACTTCTGAAACTCTACTTTCTATCTATGAAGCCTCTAAATGACAAAGATGAAAGTCGGGAAAAGATCCACGACATCCTGGAAAGATTGAAAAGTAAATGAAATCCTTCGGAAGCAAGGAGGCTCACCATAACTAACTCGAACTATATGTGGTATCAACGAAGCTCTTGTTGATGACCCTAAATACTTGTATGTGCATTATGAAAGGATGCAGGCCAAATGGCTCAGTACGTGGAATGTAAGGGGAATTCTAAAACATAAACATAAGCTTGAACTTGATAAAAAAAAAGGACACACACTTACCTCTGTTCAAACTTACTCAACTCAAGGAATACTCAAGGATACTCAAAACTACTGAACTTACTCAACTCAGAAGCACTCAAGGGTAAGATACTCAACTCAGAGATTAAATACTCAACTCAAAGATATGATACTCGACTTTGGGTACTCAACTCTGGATACTTAACTCAATATAAAACAACAATACATATGTAATATATGGAAAGCTTTTAAAACAATAGAAATCAAATCAGTGTATTGAAGAATACAATAACAACTCAATTTATTTATAATAAAATATAATATAACTCTGTGGGAGTTTCTCTAACCGACAACCACTACATGAGCCTAAGTGATGATACAACATCTTGCCCATGCTGCCAGAATTGTCCTATACTTTGCCGTCATATAGAATGCCTTAACTAAGTAGATCCACTAGTCTATGCTAAAAAGCACTAAGGATTCATCTAAAAAGTATGATCATTTTTACCCATAATGACTACATAGTTTATGGAGACTTGAGTTATCTAAACATATCCCCATATCAGTGCTCAATACTACTCCCAAATATACTAGCTCATATGTTTAAAAACATAACATTTTATGTGGTTTAATATTATTACTCAAAATCTTTCTATAAAATGAGATGTAACTCAACTACTCAAAAATCTATTGGAAATCTCAGTTTCATTCTCTTTTAAATGTAAAAACATTTAGTCTTGCAAATACTTAGTTCCCATATATCATTATAAAGAAAATGAACTCAACTCTGCTCTTTCTCAAAAACATTTCAAAATCATAGTATAATATGATTATTGATGACTCGGGAAGTCATACTACATAAACATTGATGGTATAACTAGATACCATACTGCTCATACATTGATGACATACTCGATTGTCATACTAATCATGTTTTAGAAAACTTTTTTCTCAAAACTCATCTTTACTTTCTCACAACTCACTTTAAGAACTCAAGGGTTTGCTTTAAAAAGCTTTTTAAAATATATAACTCAAATCGTAGGGTTCATGTGGAATTATGAACATGACCGACTCAGCTCAGGTATCTTAATAAAAATAAATAATCTCAGTACTCAGAATCCAAGACTCAGTGATACTACTCATCGCTAGACTGCTCAACTCAAAAGGTTCATGCGGAATTATGGGCATAAACAACTCAACTCAAGGGCTTCATGGGTAACATGTAGTAATCTCATCAGTAGGAATATAATCTTAAAAGGATTAGGAACTCAATGCTCAAAGACTTAGAAATTGAAGATACTACTCCTCTCAAAGGTACTCAATTTATGGAGTTCATGCGGAATTTATGGGCATGAACGACTCGACTCGGGGTCTACATAACAATATGGAACTCATGGATACAAATCCTCCCATTCTAATACTTACTTCCTCAAAACTCAAATCAATAGTTGATCTCAAAGGGTTAACAATTGAACTCAAAGACTTTCTTGAACTCTATTCTTAACTCTCTCTTGAATGTGAATTATGAATTCAAGAGTTATGGTTCATGTTATGAAGGATCTCGTGATGATAAAGTAGACTCATGAATACATTCTCCTCATTCTCATACTCACTTGCTCAAGTCTTGAAACAAGTTATTAGAAATTATAGAAGACTCCTCAAAAAGAATCAAAGGGACTTTCTTAAAAATGTTTGAAAGAACTCTCAAAACTTGACCCTCAACTCTACCTTGAATTTGATTTTTGAATTCAAGGTTGTGATTTGTGATAGGAAAGATCTCGGGATGCTTAGGAGAGTTTTTAGATAGTTAAACATGAGAAACGATCAAGAAATCACTGTCTGGAAGCAAGTCTGCGATGCCGAGATACATTTTAATATTTGATCGCAAAATAACTTTTGAGGCAGAGAGGTCCGTGACCTCTCTGCGACGTGAAGAAAATTTTTGTGAAAGGGGAAGGCAGGTCTGCAATGCGGAGCAATGTGCCAGATTCGCCCGACTTTTTCCTTCTTCATTTTCTTATCCCAATTCGCCTAAATTCGATTCATTTTCTCAATCCCTATTTAGATTTAGATATCCAGCACATGAACACAAGAACCTACTGATATATAACTCTAAAATCGATATGATTTCATCAAGAACTCAACAATCTCATCTAAACTCAAGAACTAAAGCCAATTTCAAGAACATAATTCAAGAACATCATACTTTCAACTTCCTAGAATGAATTTAACGTTGAAATTAACATGATTGGCGTGTGGGTGAACAAAACCAACACTATGGAAGCTTATATACCTGAAAGAACTATCTTCTTGAAGCAATTTGAAGGAAAATCTTGAAAGATGAACCCTAGCCTTAGCGTTTCTTGAATTCCTTGAGCGTTAGAATTTTTTAGAGCAGATGAGAGGGTTTGATTTATGAAAAATTGATTTTCTAAACGTTTAGGGTAATTTAGATGACCTCCTAACGGTTTTTAGGACCAAAATACCCTTTAATAAATAAATAATACGTGCTGGGAGTCGGAATAATTTTTCACCAAGCAGTGAGGTCCGTATTGGCTCTGTAATGTGGAGCCATCGCGGAGCTATTGCCAGGTTTGTGCGTCGTTAGTAAATTGGTCATAACGTTTCACCCAGAGCTCGAAATTTATCAAACACGGTGGTGTTTGAAAGAGAACTCGAAGGGGTTTAATTTTCTCACCTAACACTTCCTTTACTAGGAGTTATGGTCATTTGAAGTTGACCCAAAACTTAAGAAAAACTTAAGAATGACTTGAATGCTTTTGTCTTTGGTACTTCTTGGAACTTAAGGTTCTACATCTAGTGACCATAACACTCAAGAAATTTAGATTCGTCGGTAAAAATACTACTCACAACGAAGGATGGTTTGAGTCTCAGTTCGAATTTTTTTTTGGGGTGTTACAATATCTCCCCCTTGGGATCATTCGTCCTCGAATGACGGATGGACTGGGTATAGAATGGGGTTATTCTTACTAAGGTCAGAGTCTAATGGTCTGCTCTTACTATATTCAAGCTTAACCTAAATCCTTAAGTTCAAATTCTATACCTCTCTATAGGGAATCTCATCCTAAAACTATTACTCTTTACTACCACATTGGGAGCATATAAAGAACCACCTAATATTTAACAACACCACATTCAAGCTTAATACTCTAACAACACCATGGATTCCTACAAACCAGCTCCTTAAGAATTTCTCAACACTTGACTTGATTTCTCATCTTATTATCTCCCCCTTAGGTCTAAAGCTGACACTTGAAGGCTATGGACCTAGTCCACATTGACAACTCAATTATGCTATCTAGGCACACATGCAAAATTATAACTTAATTGGAACCTCATCTGGTAACATACCATCTCGGCACACCTCTTAATACTCTTGTTAATCTTGTGACTTAGCCACACTTCATTGCCCTTATCTAAACGTTAGGGTCTCTCACTTGCACCACTCATATCTATTGCAGCTAATCACCTCAATTCCTCACTTACTCTATGTCAAGTCTACCAGATCAAATCCTAAGACTCACATTATCACCCTCATTTTGCCATTCTTTCGATCATGACACTCATCTCAAATTCATGCTTAATATTTATTACTAAACCCGAATATCAATACGATTGCTCACCTACTATACTATACCTCATTGCTTGATCAATTTTGTAACCTTCTGAACATCATGACCCACTCAAATATATCATAAGCCTAGTTTAGATATATCATTTTATGAATACTTTGTGCTTCTATTCAACACGTTCACTTGGTCATTACCTACACAATGACACCTCATCACAAACTGCTTCCTAGCTACAACACACTCTACCTCCTATGATTGAATGTTCACATCACTTCTTAGTCTA
Source organism: Solanum commersonii (assembly GCA_029007595.1). Classification (NCBI taxonomy): domain Eukaryota; kingdom Viridiplantae; phylum Streptophyta; class Magnoliopsida; order Solanales; family Solanaceae; genus Solanum; species Solanum commersonii. The sequence goes on along the minus strand of JAJTWQ010000092.1, from coordinate 2,157,838 downwards.
CCCATAAGGGAAAACTCCTCATCAATAACTTACTGGGTGCATAACTATAATAACATAATCTTCCCCATCACTATCTCCCTTTCATAGATCTCTATACCTCTGCATACTTTCCTCTAACTCTGGGATCTTTCACTACTACTACTAATGATCTTGTAACTCGTGCTACCTTTTCATGTGAAAATACTACCCAAGCTCTAAACATACATCCTTATAAGGATCTTAGCTGAAACTAGGCTTAAGGAAAAGAGTACAACTCACTTTTAGCTCAACGCACGATTAATATAAATATGAGTGCATTTTCTCGAACTCAACATTTAACTCACTCATGGGTTTCTCTCAAGCCCCTCTGGAGTCTCATGACTTTCTCAAGACTTTTGCTAAGTGCAACTTATCGATAAAGGACTAACTTTTTTTTCAACCACCTCTAGTATGACGAATAGTCGAATGAATCTAAGAAACGCACGAGTTAGAATAAATCTCTATGACATAGCTCTATGGCATGATTAACAGTATGAAAGAAAGGAAACTTTTCCTAAATGTATGTAGTCACTTATTTATAGAAGTGGGGCCCTCATAACCACAAATAAGATCCTACTTGACACGGCATCATAGACACCCTAGGACTCTTGAACTATGTGCTCTGATACCATGTTTGTCACGACCCGAGTCTACACCCTGGACATGGCTGGCACTCGAAGACCATTACTAGTCCCCAAGCGAAACCTCATCGTGGCTGACTACAAGTGGAAGACTAACTCAAGCATACAAAATCTTAAAATTGACTAAAAATTCATGAAACTTAAATTCAAAGCTTTAAATCAAAAGAAAACTCTGAATAATAAAATATATTCAACTCGCCCTAAAATGGGCAACTTAAGTCTTTAAAATATTTAACTTAATAAATGAATAGACTTCTGAAATTCTACTGTCTTTCTATGAAGCCTCTAAATGACAAAGATGAAAGTCGGGACAAGACCCATGACATCCTAACAAAACTGAAAAGTAAATGAAATCCTTCGGAAGTAAGAAAGCTCCCCATAACTAACTCGAACTGCATGTGGTATCAACGAAGCTCCTGTTGATGACCATAAATATATGTATCTGCATCATGAAAGGATGCAGGACAAATGGCTCAGTACGTGGAATGTACGAGCATGTAAGGGGAATTCTAAAACATAAACATAAGCTTGAACTTGATAAAAAAGAGGAAACATACTTACCTCTTTTCAAACTTACTCAACTCAAGGAATAATCAAGGATACTCAAAACAACTCAACTTACTCAACTCATAAGTACTCAAGGATAAGATACTCAACTCAGAGATTAGATACTCAACTCAAATGTATGATACTCGACTCTGGATACTCAACTTTGGATACTCAACTTAATATAAAGCAACAATACACATGCAATATATGGAAAGCTTTTAAAATAATAGAAATCAACTCAGTATATTGAAGAATACAATAACAACTCAATTTATATATAATAAAACATAATATAACTCTATGGGAGTTTCTCTAACCGACAACCATCACTATGTGCCTAAGTGATGATACATTGTCTTTCCCACGCTGCCAGAACTGTCATATACTTTGTCGTCATATAAAACTCCTTAACTTAGAGGATTCACTAGTCTATGCTAAAAAGCACTAAGGATGCATCTAAAAAGTATAATCATTTCTACCCATGATGGCTACATGGTTTATGGAGACTTGAGTTATTTGAACTCGTCCCCATATCGGTGCTCAATACTACTCCCAAAATATACTAACTCATATGTTTAAAAACATAACTTTTTTTGTGGTTTGATATTATTAATCAAAATCTTTCTCTAAAATGAGATGTTACTCAACTGCTCAAAACTCTTTCGGAAATCTTTAAATGTTAAAACATTTATTCTTGGGAATACTTAGTTCCCGTATATCATTTTAAAGAAAATGAACTCAACTCTGCTCTTTCTCAAAAACATTTCAAAATCATATTATAATATGATCATTGATGACTCGGGAAGTCATACTACATAAACATTGATGGTATAACTAGATACCGTTCTGCTCATACATTGATGGCATACTCGATTGTCATATCATGTTTTAGAAAACTCTTTTCTCAAAACTCATCTTTACTTTCTCACAGCTCACTTTTAGAACTCAAGGGTTTTCTTTAAAAATCATTTTAAAATTTATAACTCAAATCATAGGGTTCATGTGGAATTATGAACATGACCGCCTCAGCTCAGGTATCTTAATAACAATAAAGAACCTCAGTACTCAGAACCCAAGACTCATTGATACTACTCATCTCTGGACTTCTCGACTCATACGGTTCATGCGGAATTATGGGCATGAACAACACAACTCAAGGGCTTCACGGGTAACATGTAGTAGTCCCATCAGTAGGAATATAATCTCAAAAGGATTAGGAACTCAATACTCAAAAATTTAGAACTTGAAGATACTATTCCTCTCAAAGGTACTCAATTTATGAAGTTAATGCGGAATTTATGGGTATGAACGACTAGACTCGGGGTCTACATCACAATATGGAACTCATGGATACAACTCCTCCCATTCTCATACTTAATTTCTCAAAACTTATCTCAAATCAATAGTTGATTTTAAAGGGTTCACAATTGAACTCAAAGACTTTCTTGAAGTCTACTCTTAACTCTCTTTTGAATGTGAATTATGAATTCAAGAGTTATGGTTCATGATATAAAGGATCTTGTGATGATAAAGTAGACTCATGAATACATTCTCCTCATTCTCATACACACTTGCTCGAGTCTTGAAACAAGTTATTAGACATTGTAGAAGACTCCTCAAAAAGACCCAGAGGGACTTTCTTAAAAATGTTTGAAAGAACTCTCAAAACTTGACCCTCAACTCTACCTTGAATTTGATTTATGAATTCAAGGTTGTAATTTGTGATATTAAAGATCTCGGGATGCTTAGGAGTGATTTTAGATAGTTAAACATGAGAAACGATCAAGAAATCACTATGTGGAAGCAAGTCCGCAACGCGGAGATGGATTTAAAACTTTGGTCACGAAATAACTTTTGAGGCAGAGAGGTTCGTGACCTCTCTGCGATGCGAAGTAATTTTTTGTGAAAGGCGAAGGCAGGTCCGCGACGCAGAGCAAGGTGCCAGATTCGCGCGGCTTTTTCCTTTTTCATTTTCTAACCCCAATTTGCCTAAATTCAATTCTTTTTCTCAATCCCTCTTTAGATTTAGAACCTAGCACATGAACATAAGAACCTACTCATATACAACTCTAAAATCGATATGATTTCATCAAGAACTCAAAAATCTCATCTAAACTCAAGAACTAAAGCCAATTTCAAGAAAATAACTCAAGAACATCATACTTTCAACTTCCTAGAATGAATTTAACGCTGAAATTAACATGATTGGCGTGTGGGTGAACAAACCCAACACTATGGAAGCTTACATACCTGAAAGAACCATCTTCTTGAAGCATATTTGAAGGAAAATCTTGAAAGATGAAACCTAGCCTTAGCGTTTCTTGAATTCCTTGAGCGTAAGAATTTTTTGGAGTGGATGAGAGGGTTTGATTTATGAAAAAATGATTTTCTAAAATGACCTCCTAAGGGTTTTTAGGACCAAAATACCCTTCAAGAAATAGATAAAATGAGGTGGGAGTCGAAATAATTTTTCACCAGTCTGTGAGGTCCGTATTGGCTCTGTAACGTGGAGCCATCGTGGAGCTGCTACCAGGTTTGCCCGTCGTTAGTAAATCAGTTCTAACTTTTCACTCTGAGCTCAAAATTTAGCAAACTTGGTAGCATTGGAAAGAGAATTGGAAGGGCTTTAATTTTCCATCTTGTACTAGGAGTTATGGTTATTTGAATTTTACCCAAAATGTAAGAAAAACTTAGGAATGACTTGAATGCTTTTCTCTTTGGTTCTTCTTGGAACTTAAGGTGCTACATCTAGTGACCTTATCACTCAAGAAATTTAGAATCCTTGGTAAAAATACTACTCACAATGAAGGATGGTTCGAGTCTCAGTTTGAAAAAATTTCTGGGATGTTACACTTGCACCAATTGATGCATTGGTTTAGTAAGTATCCAAATATCCGACGGGGCATTCTGAATTTGTTCGGAATCCTATGCACGTAAAAGTGATATGCAACCCTACAAAATTTGATATTCTGGACTTTATGTAGTAGTCAAATTTCCCATATGAGGTAATCTCTACAAAAAGTGGGTTCAACTTCCAAACTCTATTTTAAGCTAAAATCTGCAAGGGGACTTAGAATTTGTCGGGATGCCTCAATATCAAAATGAAGGATAGTTTTAGGCCAAACTCAACATTCATGAGCTAACCACACTGACATAATCTTCATCCAAACTCATTTACTTGGAATGTTGACTAAAGTCAAACTTAGGCCATAACTTAAAAGTTAAAATGCCTAATCGCAAAGATTGACACTGAAAGCCTTGGAAGTCATGGAGACCATGTTACTATCCAAAATGTACCCCTCTTCTTGTAACAAAGAAATAACCAAGAGTAAGTGAAAATAAAAATACTACACATACTATTTGTCATCCATCTTTCTTGTTGTTTTAGCATTGATACTTTTTTATAACACAATATCAGCACGAAGCTCCAAATTTTGTCTTAGGTATAACAAATACATGTGTTATATATTTTAGTTCTTACTTATCTATTTAATTTCTAGTTAGTTAACTTGATAATCCTTATTTAATATATCCAACTATATTATTATTCAATCAGTTATATTAGTTTTAGTATGTATACAGTTTTCTTCTAGCTATTCTTATATTTAAATAATATATAAATAATAATAATAATAATGATGATGATGATGATGATGATGATGATGATGATAATAATAATTTTGATATTATCAAGTCTAATTTCTATAGTAACATTCTTTTCTTTTGAACGATGAATGTCATCTTTGAGATTATTAATCTCTTGCTTTAGATCAATTATAGTTGTAGGAGAACTTATAAGTTTCCTTCTTTCTAATAGGAGATTTTTGACTTCTGCCATGGTGTATGAACCTTCTTTGGTAGGGACATTTTCTGTGATATGATTTTGAGAAGTGGAAGTATTACTGATTTTATCAATAATTTGAGCACTTATTTCCGGATCTTTAACAATTTGTAAGAGCTCTATGACTTTGTCATTATCAATGACATTGATGCTTAATTCCTTGAATTGGGAATAGATCTTATAAAGATCATCTTCTTCCCCTTTATTTTCGCAACTTAGCCCTTGTTGACAAGGCAAAGAATCATCATCTGATGATATATAATCTTCTTGGTGAAGGGCTTTAAGATCTTCACTTGTAGAGGATTCCTCATGACTGCTGTATTCTATTTCTGATTTTCCTGAATTAGAATTTTGCATGATTTTGCATAGAGATTCTTTGATATTATCATCAATATCAAGCTTTTTGATTTTTTCCTTGACTCTGCAATCTTTAGCATAATGACCAAATCTACCACACTTGTGGTAAGTATTTGATAAACTTATTAATTACTTTTGTTCCTTGGTTTATGGCTAAGTATGTTCATAATTATATTTCTATAATAGAAAGAGATTTGACATTAAGTACTGGGGAAGTTACTAAATCTGTTTTTCATCCCATACAATCATTTCAAATTGAAAAGGACAACAAGATTGTTTATTTTAATGCTTTTTCAAAATTATTTGAAGATAATACTACTTTACTTACTGCTCAGCATATTAATATTATGATCAAGTAGCAAAATTATGCTAACATTTATATGAGCATATTAGGAGAATATATTACTTCTATTCATGATAATGTTGATAAACTACTTTCTGGAATCAATTTCAATACTAAAGGAAAAGAGAAAGTAGCTAATACCAGAATCCAACCTCCCCCAAACCCTCACTATTGATAATGATCATCAAACTTTTAGATTATTATCTGAAAATGATCTGCCCCTTAGAGGGAAATTTACAGATTCTTGCATGTTGGTTTGGTTCAGGTGGCATTTAAGCCGATGTGCTCTTGGAAGAGCATGAACATATTATAAATAATAGTTATAATAGAAAGGAAATCTATGAATGAAACATAGATGGTTATACAGATAGACAGATTTATACAACTATACATAGAATGCTTATGTACATCACTATCTTTTACTCAAGGTGCCTTTACAAGTGTAAACAATCCTGGCAAGATTAATGAAAGCTTCTACTATTTGGGTCCGCCCTAACGCCTTCCTGGCTAACGGGTAATCCAACGGATTCATTCGACAGCCTTTCAAGAATCTGCCTGGACCATTTTAACTTAACATTAGTAGAACTATTTAATATGTTTAAAAAATAGACATAATTGTCATATCTTATAGTAACTTAGTATGTTATAGTTCAACACAAATAGTTTCATTTTTAAAATCAATCATCCAGACTTGATAATATCGAAAGTCTTAAGGAGTTGGGTAATAACTCATAATGATCTTCTTATGAAGAAGATAGTAAAGATCAGTTCTTAGAAGAGTGCTTCCTATCTTTGGAGCTTTCTTTAGGGATATCCAAAGTGAATTGTTCGCAGAATTCTCCTAACTGTTGTCTTTCATTAAGACGATGCCTTTTAACTTGTTGATTCAACTTGATTTCATTGCATAAATAAAGTCCTTCTTGTATGCAAGAACTAATAATAATAATAATAATAATAATAATAATAATAATAACAACAACAATAAGATATTGTTTAAATTTTCATTTATATAACTAATTTTATGTACCTTGCAATAGGACAATTGTTTCAATCAAATGTTAGTATCATGTATTATCATTGTTTTTATGGTTACACTAACTAATAACCAACTTGTTTTAAATGAGTATATCTTAAGGATCTACTTAAATTTATTTAATTCAAAAATTTAATACTAGTAATCTTTGTAATGTTTTTCTTTAGTTTTCAACATGTCAATTTATCAAAGCTTGAATTTGTAGCACTTGATAACACCAGAAAAAATAAATACTTTTCATGGGTTCTAAGATGCTGAAATCCACCTTGACAATAAAGGTCTTGGAGATACTATTAAATAAGGAAATAAAACATCAAGTCAAGATAAAGCGAAAACCATAATTTTTCTTCGCCATCATCTCCATGAAGGATTAAAAACTGAATATTTAACTATGAAAGATACACTTGAATTATGGATTAATTTAAAAGATCAATATGACCATCTAAAGCTTACAATATTACCAAAAGCTCGATATGAGTGAATACTCCTTTGGTTTCAAGCTTTTAAAATCGTATATGATTATAATTCTTCTATTCACAAAGTAAGTTCCATATTAAAATTATGTGGAGATAATATCAGTAATAATGACTTACTTTTGAAAACTTTTTCCACTCTCCATGCTTCAAATGTGTTGTTACAACAACAAGATCGTGAAAAAGAGTTTAAGAAATATTCTGAATTAATTACATATCTACTTGTGGTTGAGCATAATAATACTTTATTAAACAGAAATCATGAAGCCCATCCCACTGGGTCTGCTCCATTCTATGAAGTGAATGTTGTAGCAGCACACAATTAGTTTGGCTCAAGACATATTAATTATCGTGATCGTGGTCGTGGTCAGGGTCTTAGACGTGGACGAAGACGTGGTAGAGGATGAAATAATTATTGACAATTATGGTGGAAATATACATGAGAACAATAAAGTTTCTCAAAATAATCCTTCTAGAGGAAGAGCCAATATTTTTCACCGATGTGGTATGAAAGGTCATCGGGCAGGTGAATGTCGTACACCTGGTCATTTTATAAATCTTTATCAAGTCTCTCTCAAAAGAAAAGATAACAATGTGGAGGCACACTTAAACTTTCGAGATGATGATAATAAAGCAATTCCCTCAAATGAATGTGATTATATTGAGGCAAAAAAGATGATGACTTTGAAGGTCACCCAAATATTACTCATTTGAAAGATGAAGACTTTTATGAGAGTATAGGTTGAAGAACTGATCATCTTATTGGGGATAAGATTATAAAAGTAATTATTATTTTCTTTTATGTTTGGAACTATGTTGTTCTTCTTTCCTAAAACATCATGTCTTGCTAATTTCTACATTTTTAGTACAACCTCTTAAAATTTTGTATGTTTCTAGTTTCTCATATTCTTAAAATATATCTTTTCTTTTTATGAAGAATATGTAAATTCTCGAGTCATCAACTAGATCCAAAATAAACTATGATGATATATGTCTTATAGATAGTGCCACAAAACTCACTATTTTAAGAGACAAGAAATATGTCTCTTCTTTGATTATGAAGGACGCTAATGTTAATACTATTCATGGTAGTACAAAATTAATTACAGTCTCCGAAAAGGCTAGCTTAGTACTTACCGGAGGTATTAAATTGATAATTGATGAAACATTATATTGTAGTAAGTCTCAAAGAAATTCATTAAGTTTCAAAGACATTCGTCAAAATGACTATCATATTGAGACTACAAATGATGAAAATAATGAATATCTTTATATAACTACAGTAAAGTCAGGTAAAAGATTTATACTTGAAAAGTTACCCGCTCTTTCATCTGTCTTATATTGCATAAGTATTAGCATGGTTGGAACACTTGACACAATAAATCAAAGATTTACTAACTCAGATGATTTTATTGTTTGACATGACTAGTTGGGTCATCCCGGTTCTAATATAATGTGTTAAATAATTGAGAGTTCACATGGACACTCTTTGAAGAACCAAAATATTCTTCAATTTAAAGAATTCTCTTGTTTTGTGTGTTCTCAAGGAAAGTTGATTACTAGACCATCAGTAATCAAAGTGAGAATTGAATCTCCAACATTTCTGAAACTTATACAGGATAATATATGTGGTCCCATTCACCTATCATGTGGATCATTTAAATATTATATGGTCTTAATAGATGCATCTACAAAATGGTCACATGTCTGCTTAATATCAACTCGCAATGTGGTGTTTGCGAGATTAGTTGCTCAAATAATAAAATTAAGAGCATAATTTCCAGATTATGCAATTAAGACAATTCGTCTTGATATAGCTGGTGAGTTTACATCCCAAGTTTATAATGATTATTGTATATCAATGTGATAACATTTAAGCATCTGGTTTCTCATGTTCATACTCAAAATGATCTAGTGGAATAATTGATTAAACACCTTTAATTAATTGCTAGACCAATGCTTATGGGAACAAAACTTCCCCTTTCATTATCAGGTCATGCTATTTTGCATGTAGCAAGTCTTGTATGGATTAGACACACAAGTTATCATAAAGTATCTCCATTACAATTTTCTTTTGGTCAGGATTTGAACATATCCCATCTTAGAATATTTGGATGTGTGGTATATGTTCCAATTGTACCACCACAACGTACAAATATGGGTCCCCAAAGAAGGTTGGGGATATATGTTGGGTATGAATCTAATCTCCTTCTATTATAAAATATTTGGAACCTATTGTAACATCCCGCCTTAGAAAGAACTATAATTAGAAAGAACTATTTTTCGAAAGAGTAAATTTGGAAAATTTTGCAAGTTATGCTAATTATGAGCTTTGGGTCAACTTCAAACAACCATAACTTTTAGTACATGATTAGTTAGGTGGCCCATAAGATATAAAATGAAAGTTCTTGAGATCTTATTTCCAACGCCACCAATTTTGCTAAATTTCGAGCTCGTAAGAGGGAGATATGCCCATTTGAAGTTGGGCTGTCCAGATAAGGAAAGTTAATCGGATTTAAGAGGGGTATTTTTGTATTTTCCTTACCCAAGCAGATTTAAGCGAATTTTGGTAATACTTAGGGGTTAAAACTGATTTGGTTCAGTTTTACAAATCCTAATTTACGCTAGGATTTTGAGAGAAGTTCAAGAAGAGGAGAAGAGGAGAAAAGTCAAGGCGTTCTTCATGATTTCTTGCAAATTCAGAGGTTGTTTTGCCAAGGATTCGATCCTAACAGGTATGTGAATTCTCATAGTGTTGGGTTCGTTCACCCACACGCCAATCATTGTAATTTTCAGTACAATTTAGTTCTTGAAATCGAAGAAATTGAGTTCTTGATAAGTGTTCTTGAAGTTCATTTGTAAATCTTGATTTATGGGGTTGTTGATGAGTTCTTGAGATAAGTTTTAGTATTTTGAGTGTAGTTCTGAGTGGATTATTCTATGCATATGTTAAGTATTCGATTCTAAGTTATTAGGGAAGAAACCATTTGACTCTAGTCGAATTAAGGTTAGAAAATAAGTAGAAAAATTCATCGGGATGATCTGGGGAAGGGGTGGTGCGGTGTGCCCACGATTTCCCAGCAGGTCTGGCGTGGCGTGCTAGTAGTGCACCAAAAATCTATCTCCGAAGTTTAGGGGCTAGAGCCCCACGCCAGCAGTGCAACAGGGTCGCCTGCCCCCATCTGTTTTCCGTCGTTCAGCCCGTCTAAGTCCTTCTAAACAATACCTTTACTTCCTATAGATTCTAACTACTCTAAACTACTTCTAAACATATAGAAATCATTCATAACATTAATCATAACCTTAAATTAATAATTCAAATTTAAGGTAGAGCTAAGAGTCAAGTCTTAAGAAATCCTTCAAGTCTTTTGATGAGTCTTTGCAAACATTTTAAAACTTGTTTTAAGACTTGTATGAGTTTGAGGAAGAGTAGAGCTGAGTTCATTTAAAAAAAATGATATATGTGAACTAGGTATTCCCAAGAGTAAATGTTTTTACATTTAAGCAGAGAGGAAACACCAATTTCCAAACGAGTTTTTCATGTGCAGTTTTTACTACCATCTCTTTTAAGAGATAGATTTTTGAGTAATAATCTCAAACCACAGAAAAAGTTATGTGTCATGACCCAGGGTTACCCCCTAGAAGTAACACGGCGTACTTGATCCCAAAGGGGTCGCATACAAGCCTCATAGCATAGATGAACATAAAAACATAGGAAAATAGTACGGAATTTAAAACTTTTCTTTACAATCTAAGTCTCTTATAAAATGAAAGAGAAACTATGACACTATGTCTCAATCCATCTATTATATTTGGAAAAAAAACTTTTGAAATACAATCTTAGGGACATAGCCCTTACAACCAAAGTCTAAAACATAAAAATAAAGACATAAAGGACATATGGTTGAGCCCTCGAATACAATGATGACTCACCAATCTTCTTCTTCTTGATCTCCTATGAACCTAGCCACGAGGATGGAATCCTATATCTCCAAAGCCTACACTTTAAGAAAATGTAGAAAGATGGGGTTAGCACAAAAAGTACTAAGTATGGAAGCCATGCACAAAACCATTAAAACATGCATAAAAAAGGGGACATTTCATTTGAAATCATGCTATATGTCATTTTTGAACATCATCTTTGAAATAGTTGGAGAATGCAACCCATATGGCATCTCACATACATTTCATTATAACATGAGAGATATCATAATAATAACAAGCATAGTCTCCAACACCAACACAATACATATCCCAATCTTCACAATACATAGCCTCCAATCATAACACAATACAAAGTAAAATACCAAGATCATCTCATCATTAAGTAATCATCACATAAGCAACCCCTAAGAAAAACTTGTGCAATGTATGGTTGGCATCCCATAATACCAACCCTACTAAGTACTCCTTTGAAGCTACTTTAGTCAAGCATTTCATCTTTAGACCTCATCCTAAGCAATAGCCACAAATAAGGAAATAGTCATGTACATTACTTGAATTATAAGGAAAGCATTTCATGACAACTATCTATTCAATATACATGCATGCATTCAAATCTCATCAGAATATAAAGGAACCATCCCATGACATCCTACTAAGTCTACTTGTGTAATGTGGAAGTGAAGTCCCATACCCCCACTCCTACTACGTAAAGCTCACCAAGAAGTCATAGTATAGTTCATGTATCATTCATTATCTTTGTTATATAGGGAAAGTAGCCATAACCGACATAGACCATGTGAGCTTCATGGAATCCAGTGTCGTGTAACCCTACACCGAAAGAAGATGACCTACTTGCCTAAGGTAGAACTAAATGTATAGCCATAAGGTGGATCCACTAGCTAAAGAGACCTATGTTGGCACATAGTTATGGGATATGGAGATTGCTTTTAGAAACCCGCTCTATTGCATTAGCGGAGGGGCTTCCATCTCATGAGTTTAATTTAGGTGACCCAACCTATTGCATTGACGGAAGGGCCTTTTCCTTATTTTCCATATCCACTCGATGCTAAGCATTATTTCCCAAATTATACGTCATTAGTCTTGAATTGTATTTACATGTGTTAGTGAGTGTTCTACCTTTCATTCAATACAATTCATAAAATAGCTCATAGATTCATTAAAGGTGAGAATGTACTTTCAACCTTAGAATCAACATTAGTATGTGAGAATAACTTTCACACCAAGATCATGTGTTCTCATGAGAATGGACTTTCAATCAACACAATAGGATCATCATGGTCATGCACATTTCTTGCATAATAATGTGTAAAGGTGCATATGAGAATTATATTTTCAATTAACACCATTGATACATCATAATCTTATTTATGCATGGAGTGTGTGTATAGTTGTCCTTGCAATGACACAACAACAACATTATCATCATAGACACTTCCCTCTCAAAGTGCTCATAAGTATGTACATAATATCACAATCATGCATCATTCACATGTTTTGCATTCAAGGATCATAGACCATGTAAATCAACATATCTAACATTTATCATAATAGACATGTATATAATAATAACTCAAATAGTTCATTCATTTGCATGTATAAGTTCATATACTCACATTGTAGGTCATGTGGGTAAAGTCTTTCCACAATAGTACCATACACAATTCAACATGCACAATGGCTTCCTTCCTAAAGTCTCAATGTTCATAGTTCATTCCTTTTAGCCTTTACCTTTGAAGACCTAGGAGTCATCTTCTTATTATGAGCATTAATCTCAAGCAATACCTCACATGGTCACCATGTAGACCTAACTCTCAAGGTAGACTAACCATGTGCTTCATTCTTACTCAATTATAGTCATATAGCATCAAGTATATTAAATCTCAATACTACTCAACCATAATTCATCATGTAAGACCTAATTAAGTTCATTCATGTCTACAAGATTCACTCATAAGCAATTCATGTTTAGGTGATCTAATCTAAGGCAATTCATCAAGAAGGTCATCAATTTTAGAAGGTCACATTCAAACCCTCAATTTACCTCTTTCATGACATAACCCCAGAATCTTAGGTTAATCAATAATACATGTAGAATTATAATAACATCAAGTAACTACATCATAATTAAACACCTCCACTTTCAAGTGGATCAACAAGTTCATATACAATCTGTATCAACATATACAACCCTAGCAAATTGCCTTTCAAGGCTAAGAATCAAGATCAACCCTAACTTCTAGAATTACCATACTAGATAGAGAAATATCATGATTCAACAGTATAATAAACATAAGCATAATCGATTGTTAAGCTTTCATGATCAATCAAGTCACACCTTAGTTCACAATTTAGGAAAAAGGGGAAATCATGAGTCCAAGGGATATTTTCATCAAAATCCATCAATACTCCATTAATACAATCATAAATCATCATAATCAATCATTATAAACCTTAATTAAACAATTGAATTCATTTTGGAAGGAGACCCATGACTAGATTGAAAAAACTAGAATGGGGGGATTTGAAAACATGATTTGAAGTTGCTTCTTGGTGATAGCTAACCAAGAATGAAAAGCATCCATACCTTAGACTAAGAGTCCCATCAAATTCATATGAAAAAGCCCTCTTCTTGAAGTTCTAGCTTGATCCCTTCCTTTGTTCTTCAATGGAGTCTAGGGAGAGAAATATTTGAGAGGGAGAAGAACTTTTGATTTGATTTGAGTTTTGGAGAATAGAGGAATAAACTAATTAAAAACGACCCCATACCATAATTAATAAAAAGGAAATTACCTAATAACCCTTAATTTGGGCATCCCCGTCAAGGACCATGCCCACCTAGATGATCTATCAAGTGGACCACGGCCCGTGGTGGTGCCCGTGGTCCTTTGACCAGTAGCTCCCTCCCTCAACTTGTAAAGGCTCCCAAATGGTGAAGGCAATCCCATGAGCCTTCCCACGGTCTGTGGCGTTCACCACGAGCCGTGAATGCTCGTGAAGGAGTGCCTTCCTTGGGCAGCCTTGTGAGCACATTGTCTTGCCAACCACGGGTAGCACCATGACTCGTGGTGGTCACCACGGGTCGTGAAGACCCTCGTGGTGATGCTAGGTAGTGGCTAGATGGAGTTTTATGCAACCTTGGTCCCCACAATGCCAATGTAAGACCACAAGACCTCCCACGATCTGTGGTTAAGACCACGAGTTGCGGTAGAGGTCGTGGTTCCTAGGCAGTGGCTAGGCCTCAATGCCAAGTCTCACACATGCCTAAGGGACCTTCACGAGCCCTTTCAAGGACCGTGGTCAAGACCACTGGTCATGAAAGTGGTCGTGGTCCTTGGGCAGTGTTGGCCAAGCTTGGGTAAGCATTGGCCTTTGGCTTAGGCTTGCCCCCTTTTAGCTTGGCTTTTGACCTTGCAACCTCAACCAAACCTTAGAATGTCTTCTAAACTATGGGGTCTAGCATGTACTTGGATTTTTAACCACTAAACCCCTTAACCTTAGACATTAAACCACACGTTAGGCTCTAGTTTCACCTATTCATTTTACGGGTCGTTACATTATCCCCCACTTAGGAACATTCGTCCTCGAATGACACTTTGAACACATCAAGGGATAACGACTCAAGACTAGCAGCCCATCATGCATTCAACATCATAAACAATGCACACAACTAGGAGAAAACATCAACTTCATTTCCAACATACTCAATGCAACACAAGGAAGTAGGAACTACATTTACAAATTCATTATGCATCGTAACTTCAACATTTCTCATTCCATTGGACAAATTACATTCTCCAACTCAAATCATGCTCATCATAACATCATTAAGCACATTATGCAATTTACTCTCAAAAAGCATTTCATTCAAGGATGAATTTCTCAACTCCTAACTAAAACATGTCTAATATTCTTCTTCTCATGAAGTACAATAGGCAATTCTTACTCATAGCACCATAACATGAGGGAAAGAATTCACATAAACTCATTTTTCTTTCAAAACAGAAGTTTTCATAAACATGCATTATCTAAAGAAGTCATGGCAACAAATAAGAACATAACACAATGTTAGCTAGGCACAACATCTCCCCCCCTTGGGAGTGAGCCTACACAAACACTTCTTAACATCATTAATCATATAGTCATAGGAAGGATAACATTTTCTCATTAAAAACAAGCTCAGCATAATCAACATGGAGCCCAAGTGCAATTTCATCAAAAACACAACAAAGCATGTTCATCACATCATCTCATGAAGTCAAATATGCCATCACCTCAACATTTTCATGAAAGCAATTTCTTATTCTTCTATTTCTTATCTTGCCAGACTAATATCCCAATTGGTACTTCTAAATTAAAGATGTTCTCATCTAAGCACTCTTAATCACAAGAAACCTTACCAACGCCACTCAAAGTCACATATGAGCCTACCAAATCGGGACTACACTTCTCAACTCACTACGTCTTTTAAGGTGAGATTATCAAGCAAGCCTAACTCATGAACATCAAGGACACTCAATGACCTTACCATATAAGCACATTATCCCCCACTTAGGGGGTAAGCCTATACAAACTCTTTACATCATCACTTCCTTCAATTCTAAGGTCAAAGCAAGTCATAACTAAACCTTCATCCTCATCACACAAGATGATTTTAAACCATGGAGAATTACACTTCTATCCTCTATTAAAGGAGTCTACTCACTCAACATCTCTAGGCACCACTTAAGCACCACTATTCCACCAATCTATCAACATTCCTCGAAACTCATCATGACTAAGCCAGGTTCTCCCAAACTAAACATACCTCACAATCACCTT
This sequence comes from Solanum commersonii, assembly GCA_029007595.1. Taxonomy (NCBI): domain Eukaryota; kingdom Viridiplantae; phylum Streptophyta; class Magnoliopsida; order Solanales; family Solanaceae; genus Solanum; species Solanum commersonii. Next base: position 2,141,799 of record JAJTWQ010000092.1, on the reverse strand, counting down.
GCTAGGCAGGCACACTATCTCCCCCCTTGGGAGTAAGCCTACCCAAATTCTTCTAAACATCTTGCATAACACAACGAAACTATGAAGCTTCATTCACACTAAAAGCAACATCACAATCTAATACCTCAAATCTCTCAAGTCACATAGCCATAATTGGCATCACAACCAACCTTTCTCCCTCGCTCCTTGTAGCATAAGACCTCTGAGTAGTCATATCCTAAAGACCACCGGTTAGAGAGAAAGACCTTAAAGAGTTAAACTCTATGGCACAACTAGAGAATGAAGAAGTGAAGTTTCCTAACATTCGATAGACTCCTATACATAAAATGTGGCGCGCTTCACATTTAAGAACAAGACTCTACTAGATGTGGTTTAAGACATCATAAAAACCATCCCAAAAACCTTATGCTCTGATACCACATTTTTCAGGACCCGGGGTTACCCTCTAGAAGTAACTGGGCGTATTGGACCCCAAAGGGGTCGCAAACAAGCCTCATAGCATACATGAACAAAAAAGCATAGGAAAATAGTATGAAATTTAAAACTTTTGTTTATAATCTAAGTCTCTTATAAAATGAAAGATAAACTATGACACTATGTCTGAAACCAACTATTATACTTCGAGAAAAACTCTTGAAATACAATCTTAGGGACATAGCCCTTACAACCAAAGTCTAAAACATAAAAATAAAGACATAAAGGACATATGGTTGAGCCCTCGAATACAATGATGACTCACCAATATTCTTTTTCTTGATCTCCTATGAACCTAGCACGAGGATGGATTCCAATATCTCCAAAGCCAACACTTATAGAAGATGTAGAAATATGGGGTTAGTTCAAAAAGTACTAAGTATGGAAACCATGGACAAAACCATTAAAACATGCATAAAAAAAGGGACATTTCATTTGAAATCATGCTATATGCCATTTTTGAACATCATCTTTGAAATAATTAGAGAATGCAACCCATAAGGCAACTCACATACATTACATTATAACATGAGAGATATCATTATAATAACAACCATAGCGTCTAACATCGAAACAATACATATCCCAATCTTCACAATACATCGCCTCCAATCATAATACAATACATAGTCAAATACCAAGATCATCTCATCATTAAGTAATCATCACGTAAGAAACACCTAAGAAACACTTATGCAATGTATGGTTGGTATCCCATAATACCAACACTACTAAGTACGTCTTTGAAGCTACTTTAGTCAAGCATTTCATCTTTAGACCTCATCCTAAACAATAGCCACAAATAAAGAAATAGTCATGTACATTACTTTAATTATAAGGAAAGTCATGCATAACAACTATCTATTCAATATACATGCATGCATTCAAATCTCATCAGAATATAAAGGAACCATCCATGGCATCCTACTAAGTCTACTTGTTCAATGTTTAAGTTAAGTCCTATAAACCCACTCCTACTAAGTAAAACTCACCAAGAAGTTGTAGTATAGTTCATGTCTCATTCATTATCTTTTTTATATGGAGAAAGTAGCCATAACTGACATAGACCATGTGAGTGTCATAAAATCCGGTGTCGTGTAAACCCACACCGAAAGAAGGTGTCCTACTTGCCTAAGGTAGAACTAAATGTATAGCCATAAGGTGGATCCACTAGCTAAAGAGACCTATGTGGGTACATAGTTGTGGGATAGGGAGATTTCTTCTATAATCCTGCCCTATTGCATTGGCGGAGGGGCTTCCATCTCATAAGTTCAATTTAGGTGACCCAACCTATTGCATTGACGGAAGGGCCTTTTACTTATTTTTCTTATCCACTCAAAGCTAAGCATTATTTCCCAAATTATACATCATTAGTCTTGAATTGTATTTACATGTATGAATAAGTGATCTACCCTTCATTAAATATAATTCATAAAATAGCTCATAGATTCATTAAAGGTGAGAATCTACTTTCAACCTTAGAATCAACATTAGTATGTGAGTATAACTTTCACACCAAGATCACATGTTCTCATGATAATGGACTTTCAATCAACACAATAGGATCATCATGGTCATGTACATTTCATGCATAATAATGTGTAAAGGTGCATATGAGAATTATACTTTCAATTAGCACCATTGATACATCATAATCATGTTTATGCATGGACTGTATGTGTGTGTATAATTGTCTTTGCAATGACACAACAACTACATTGTCATCATAAACACTTTCCTCTCAAAGTGTTCATAAGTATGTACATAATTGCACAATCATGCATCATTCACATATATTGCATCCAAGGATCCTACACCATGTAAATCAACACATCTAACATTTATCTTAATAGACATGTATATAGTCATAACTAAAATTGTTCATTCATTTGCATGTATATGTTCATATACTCACATTGTAGGTCATGTGAGTAAAGTCCTTCCACAATAGTACCATACATAGCCAAACAGCGTCAGACATCCCTTTATTTCCTAGTGCTGATTTCAGAGCTATGTCGGCGGGCTGGAGTTCCTCATGAAGAAAAGAGGGATATCGAGGTCACACCCACATCTTCCACCGATATATGGCACATAGAGTCCGAGTACACACGGGATGAGGCGCATAGGAGGAGAGCAACTCTGGTGGATGCATCCCCGGAGGTTGATGTTGAGTCCATACCTGTAGAGGCATCTTTGCCTACTTTGGCCTCCGAGCCTTCAGGTACACCTACTACCACTCTTTCCCAGGCCCCAAGTTCTTCTGCTGCTTTCCAACCTATTAGGATCACTCAGGCCATGCTCTTCAAGATGGGGCACCTAGCCCATTCTGTCGATGTGCTGGCTTTCCGGCTAGAGACCGAGGTGCCTAAGATGCTTGAGCGAGTCATCTTAGTTGCTTTGACAACCCTATGGACATCTATTGATGCTCTCATAGCGAGAGTAGAGACTTATGAGAGTCGATAATGGGCTACTTAGAGGTTATGACTTTGAAAGCCAAGGTTTCTGATTTGTGGAAGGATGTGGACTATCTGAAGTCCATATACTTCACTTTACTGTTTGAGTTAGTTGAGGATCCAGGTGTTCCGGCCAGTTTTGATATGCCTCCGGCTACTATCAGAGATGAGCCTATGGATGATGTGGCTACTATTGAGTCAGAGGTGGAGACGGATGAGGAGCAGCTTGATGCTCAAGAGGCGACCATCTGTGAGGACCTGCTTAATTTAGAGGAGATGATAGTATAGTCTGTCATCATGGCAGGCTCTAGTGGAGCCAGTGTTGTTGCTAAGTCGGGCACTGATGCCCAAGATCAAAGTGTGACCCCAAGCATTAATGCCCCGACAGATGGAGCGACTGTGTAGACAAGATCATTCTTTAATCTCTCTCTATTGTTCTTGTGATTTTTATGTTTTTAGTTGCATTTGAGGACAATTGCTTTTCTTTTGTGGGTGGGGTGTGGTGTGGTATTTCCATACCTACCTGTTGTGTTTTAATTTTGTTTGTAAATATTGATGAATATTGTGTATTTTGATCTATATATGTGTTTGATCATATTTTATGGATGTTTGAGCTTATGGCTCCTTTTGTTTTGAATGGAAATGGTTTTTGACCAATTTTGAAAATTTTGTCCCACCTCTTTTTGTGTGTGAATATGGTTGTTCTTGTGCAAATTTGAGTATCCGTTATGATCAATACCGATGACTTGAATAGTACTCTTAATTGAATAAAATGAAGGTGCGGCTATGATGAGGCCAAATGAAGTTGCATAGAGAATGTGTGAACTTTTTGCATCTTGTTGTGACCAGTCGATTATCGATTGAAGTCTCTTGTGATTAACATTGCACACTAGCTCGAATGAGTCTCGTTTGATATTGGTACCAATGCCTTGTGTGATGAGTTTACCTTGAACACTATGTGTGGTGACACTTAAAATTTTCCCCATTGGTCCAGTTGACTAAATGATGCAAGCTCTTGAAATGATCTTAGGCAACAATTTTGATGAGTGAAACAACTAGATAATATACCTCTTTTGTGGCCAACCTTGTGAGATGTGTGAACCTTGCTTGAACCCCTTTGAGTCTTATCCTTTTCTTGGAAGAAACTTGAGCAATTGTGACCCCTCTTTATCCATTCTCCAATAATCCTCATGAAGTGTGGTTTGTTTGAATAGCCAACTTAGGCCAAAAGCCTAAGTTGGGGGTGTGGTGAAAAAGAGAAGGTAAATAAAGAAGTGTGGAAAATTCCCCCTTTGAGCAATGGTTTTGAAAAAGATGGAACCCCTCCATATAAAAAAAAAGAAGAGAAAAAGAAAAAGAATGAAAAAGCTGTGAAATAAGTGATGAAAATTGCACAAAAAGAAAAAAGAAACGGGGTATCCTTTAGTACATGTGAAAGTGAATAATAGGGTGAATTGTGAACATGAGTTCCCTCAGCTGCCACCCTCCTGAAACAGGTTCAGTGCCAGCTCAAGCACCTCCAACGACCCCTGCACGCCCTATTACTCCTCCACCTCGACTATTGAATAGATTGAAAGATGATGGGGTACAGACCATCCTAGAGGAGAAGTTATTATCTACAGAGGGCCTGGAGGGAAAGTACCCCGATTTCAGGGACACCATCCACTACTATGAGTTTGAGCAGTTCACAGACCCCGAGGCCCTTACATTCCTTCCTGGGTCCGGGAATTCTATAGAGCTGATGGGGAGTTGGTACCCAAAAGCAACAAGAAGGCAAGCGAATTCAGACTGGTGAAGTCGGTCATGGTCAGAGGCAAAGAAGTTGGGGTGCGACAGTGAATATATTAACACTGTTTTGAATAGACCGCTGCACTCTGCACTTCCTTACGAGGAATTATAAATTGTTGAAGAATTATGTGTGAATATGGAATCATCTTTGTTGTGAGAGCATTTAAGTACCTTTGTTGAGCTTGAACTTGCATTTGAAACAAGTATTGTGAACTTGAGCATCTTTGATAATGGTAAGTCACAACTTGAATCTTTGAGTGCACAATTGATCCTTACATGAATAAGTTGAGTCTTGTTGTGTGCATTCATGATTGAGTCTTATGTAGCACTATTTGAGATATCTTTTTTGAACTGCTGAACTTGAGTTTTACTTGAGGACAAGAAAAAGTTTAAGTTGGGGGTGTTGATGAGTCCTGGATTTGGACTCATTTAGGGCTTTGTTTAATAGATTTAGTGTTCTCAAATGCTTAATTTGTTCCAATAACTTATCTTAAATCCTTGATTTTCATGTATATAGATTGAGGAACAAAGCAAGGATGCTAACACTCAAAAAGGAACAAAACAAGCTGACGAAATGAAGAAGGGCGAGCCAGAGGATCGCCAAGAGCACTCGGCGTGCGCCGAGTGGTTCATCTGACCGCCTAAAGTTCTAGTGTGCCAAGCCTTGAAGGAAAGAACCAAATCGGTGATGAAAAGGAGCAATTGGTGGATCACTAAGTAGTTTCGCGAAGCCAAGATAGATCGCCCAAAGTTACAGACCTTGAGGAGGCTGAATGCTAAGGAGAAAAGGCGATGGAAGAGATCAAAGGGTGACTCACCCAGTTGTTCGGCGAGCCCGACTTACTTTGTTGACTGGCCCTTCGTGGCTTATTTTCGACAACTATAAATTAGATTGTTAGCATTTTAGTTAGTATCTTGGAACTTATATTTAGTATTATTTTGTATTATAATACTTAGAACTCCTCTCTCTATAGTTTTTCATAGCTTTGAAGAATTTAAGAAATTCACTTTTGAGAAATTGTATGTGGATTTTTGAGATTCATCAAATTGGAGTATTGTAAAGACGAAATCACTCTTACCCAGTTGATGGATAATCAATTTGGAAATTGTTTTTACCTTTTTATAATGTCTAGCTAAAACCCCAAATTCTTGGGGTGTGATCATGTGATTATGGGTGAATTAGTTTTTGAGTATTGCTAATTACTAGTTCAAATTCTATTTAAAAGTGAGTTTAATCAATAATTGTGGTTTAATTTAAGAATTGTAGTTGCAAATGCAGTTCTATATTTGTGTTCTTGTCTTGCTCAAGAGAAAGGTTTTAGAACTAAGATTATTGATTGATGGTTTGTGGGTATTGGGTTGACCTGGGTTTATTGAGAGAGAGTGAATTCTAAACCCAATGTCACACATCTAGCTCGAGAGAATAAATGTATTAAGGTGTGGGGTATTCTTCATTGCCATGCTTGTTGATGTTCGAAAGAAATCACCTGATTCGGGGTAGTTGTTCGAGAGAAAACTATCTCCCATATAGTCTAGCCTACCCACTTATATTTAGCTATTTACTAATAGTGGAAATTACCCATATGTCTATATTTTCCTATAATCGATCACATCCTGAGAATCCTTCTCATTATTATTAATTCCTAGTGTTTGTGACTGCTTTTAGTTGAGAATCAAAACAAAAAAAAACCATTTGATATTAGTGTCAACTCTTTTACTTGATTGTGCCTTTAATCGATAATTTCTATTCTTATGGCTGATTAGACTACATTCATACTTCCTAATTAAATTTGAGATGCATACCACTCCCTGTGGGATTCAACCCCAACTCATTTAGTTGAGTTTTATATTGATTTACGATCGTTGAACACCTATAATTGGATGAGGTGTGCTTGAAAAGTTAAATCACACGGCACGCCACATATACACCAAGGGCGTCAAGCCCTTTTCTTCTATGTTCTTCATCCCTTATAGGTTCTTTCAAATCGTATATTTTCTCTCTTTCTAATACTAACTATCTAAGCCTTCATTATTCATTGAGATATCCTATATATATCCTAATCATAACTCTTAATTCTCATTTCAAATCAAGATAAAATTAAGAGGAAAGTTCAAGAAAGTCCTTTTGGGTGGTCATTTTGAAAAGTCTTTTACAATTATCTATAACTTGATTTATGACTTGAGTAAATGAGTATGAGAATGAGGAGAATTACCTTTCATGTTTCCAAATGAGTATAGGGAACTAGGTATTCCTAAGAGTAAGACTTTTACAATTAAAACGAGAGAAACATTGATTTCTAAATGAGTTTATGAGAAGGTTTTGAGCATTACCTCTTTTAGGAGGATCCTTTGAGTAATAACCTTGAGTTGAGAAAGAGCTATGTTTTATACATTTGAGCATGAGATGTATATATAATTGGGATAAGTATTGAGCACCGATCTGGGGATGAGTTCAGACAATTCACATTCCTCATAAACCATGTAGCAAACATGGGTAATGGGTTGTAATTTTTAGACGATGCCATAGCTTAATGGATCCACTTAGTTGAGGATTTCTATACCCGGCAAGGTATAAGACAGCTCTGACAGCGTGTGCGAGACACTGTATCATGGCATAGCTCATAGTGATGTTTGTCGATTAGAGAATCTCCCAAATAAGAGTAAATATTTATTATTGTATTTTTATACATATTGAGTTTATATCTACTGTTTTAAAAACTTTTTATATTGTATCTCTTATTGTTGATTTCACATTTGAGTTGAGATGAGGTGAGTATGTCTTCACAGGTTATCAGTTCATTATGTTTCAATTATCCCCTTACATTCTCGTACATTAAATGTACTGATGTCATTCAACTTGCATCTTATTTATGATGTAGATACATGTGTTCAGGGTCATCAAGAAGCGCTTCGTTGATACCATTAACACTCCATCTAGCTTTGGTGAGCCTCTTTGCTTTCCGATGGGTTCCAAATTTATATTTTTCTTTGTTAAGATGTCGTAGGTCTTGTCCCTACATCTATCGTATTGTTTAGAGGCTTCATAGATAATAGTTGTTTGAGGAGTCTTTTTCCTGTTTTCCTTGTTAATGTTCCTTTGAGACCTTGAATTGATTATTTATGTTATTTAAGTACTTTCAAACATTATTGTTAGTCTATTATTGTGCCCCTATGAGTTAATCTTTGCATTGAGTTCCTATTTCATTTGAGTAAGTCTTCTGCTAAGTAGTCAGCTAGGCCAGGGGTTCACTTGAGGACCAGCGATGGTTCTTGAGTGCCAGCCACATCTAGGGTATAGGTTCGGGGCATGAAAACTTGGTATCATAGCATAGAGTTCAAGAGTCCTAGGGTGTCTTTGAAGCCATGTCTGTAGAGTCTTTGTTATCGATGTGAAGCACATCATATCGATAATTAGGAGGCTACAACATTTAGGAAAACATTTCACTTCCTTCTTACTCTTTTTCGTGCGATAAAGTTCAATTCTATAAAAGTTTCTTTCTAATTCGTGCTTGCATGTATCTTTTCAAATCATGTCTCCACAAAGAGCTATTAGAGGACATCATGCTAGGAGAAATCTCAATCCTCAAGAGAAAGAGGTTCCCAATGCACCAGAAGTGCAACCCCCTCAAGGAGATATCACTAATACTGAATTCAAGAATTCTATTAAGATGCTGACTCATGTTTCAGCCAATCAAGTTGGTCAAGAAAGAGGGGTTCATCGAGGTGTGACTGATACATCTAGTATCCGTGAGTTATTGAGAATGAATCCCTCCCAGAATTCACAGGATCAAATGTCACTGAGGATCCAGAGAACTTTGTGGAGAAACTGCAAAAGGTGTTTGAGGTTATGTGTGTTGCTGATGTTGAACGTGTGGAGTTTTCTTCATACCAACTCAAGGGTATTGCTAGGATTTGGTACGACCAATGGAAGAAGAGCAGGGCTGAAGGGGCACCATTAGTTAGTTGGGTTGTTTTTGAAAGTGCCTTCTTAGAGAGCTTCTTTCCCCGGGATGAATACCGGTGGTAGTGGTGGTGAGTTAGCTATTTTGTTTCTCAAGCTTCGTACATGTTGGATTGAATTTGAAGGTTTTGATAATATTTCACTTAGGTTATTTGCATTTTCTACAATGTCTATCTCCATTTATCAATTGGATGAGTCTGAACATGAATCATGAATTCTTAATTGTCGTGAAAAGCTCCCCCACATAAAGGACACTTGATAAATTCTAGATGAGTTGAAATTCTGAAAAAAAACACTGTAACATCTCGCTAAGTGAAAGAACTAGAATTAGAAAGAGTAATTTTTGGAAAGAATGAAAAATCTGGAAAGTTTTTTAATTTATTTTAAGCTTGAGTTTGGGTCAACTTCAAGCGACCATAACTCATATCTCAGAATGAGTTAGGTGGTCTACAAGATACCTTAGGAAATATCTTTGAATTATCTTTCCAACTCCACCAATTTTGCTTGATTTCGAGTTTGTATGAGGGAGATATGCCCATTTGAAGTTGGGATGTCTAGATAAGGAAAGTCAAAACCAGATTTTAAAGGGGTATTTTTGTCTTTTCCATGTCCAATTAATTTATTTCGTTTTTAGAGATTTAATTGGGGTATAAACAGGATTAGATGAGTTTACGCTTTACCAAATCATGCTAGGGTTTTTGAAGAAAGAACTCAAAAGGAGAAAGGAGAAGAAAAGATCAAAGATTCGTCAAGTTCATGCAATTTTGGGTGTGGTTTTTGCCAAGGATTCAATCCTACGAGGTATGTGAGTTCACATAGCATTGGATTCATTCACCCACTCACCAAACACGTTTATTTTAGTATGATTTTCGTCCTAAGAAATTGAAACTTTGATGTTCTTGAGTTGTATTCTTGAATTGCTTTCGTTCTTGAATTTGGGATGAGATTGAGGAGTTCTTGAGAGTTTAAGGTTGATTGTTAGAATTGTTTTGAGTTAGATTCTTATGTACATATGCTGGGTATCTGAATCTAAAGAGGAATTGAGAAAAAGAATCGAAATTAGGTGAATTGGAGTTACAAAACAAAAAAGGAACAAGTCGGGCAAATCTGGGTACCAGGTCTACGTCATAGACCAGTTCCTCAGGATTGACAAAATTTTCTCCGCGTCATGGAGTGGTCATGGACCGTTCTGCCTCAAAATTTATTTCGTGATCAAATAAGTAAATACATCTTTACATCGCGGACTTGATTCCAGACAGTGATTTCTTGATCGTTTCTTATGTTTAACTATCTAAAAACACTCATAAACATCATGAGATCCTTCCTATCAGAAATTACAATACTTGAATCCATAAATTTAAATTCAAGGAAAGTTAAGAGTCAAGTCTAGATAGTTCTTAGAGTCATTTCAGAAGTCTTTTGCAAATGTTTTAACTTTGTTTTAAGATTTGAGTTGAGTAAAGAGTGAAGATCAAAGTTCTTTTCTCTAAAAGAGTATACTGGGACTATATATTCCCAAAAGAGTAAATGTTTTCACATGTAAACAAGAGAGGAAATACCGATTTTCAAGAGAGCCTTTGAGCTAGTTTTGAGTAATTATCTCAAACCACATAAAGAGTTTTGTTTTTAAACATATGAGCTGAGTATATTTTGGGAGTAGTATGGAGCACCTATATGGGGACGAGTTCACAATAACTCAAGTCCCCATAAAACATGCAGCCATCGTAGGTAAAAAGGGTCATACTTTTTAAATGATTCCTTAGTGCTTTTTAGCGTAGATTAGTGGATCCACTTAGTTGAGGCATTCTATATCATGGCAAGTTATAGGACAGTTGTGGCAGCGTGGGTGAGACGCTGTATCATCACATTAGGTCATATTGATGGTTGTCGGTTAGAGAAACTCCCATAGTATTATATTACTTTATATGTAAACTAAGTTGTTATTGTATTTCTTAACACATTGAGTTGTCACTTACTATTTTAAATGCTTTGTATAAACTGCACCTTTATTGATATTTTACGTTGCATGTGAGTTGAGTATCCATGAGTTGAGTAAAGCTAAGGTAAGTGTTATTTTCAGATTCCTTTCAAGCTTATGTCATGTTTAGTTTTCCCCTCGCATGCTCGTACATTCAATGTACTGATTCCATTTGGCCTGCATCATTTTATTATGCAGATACAGGTAACCAGAATCAACATCCAGCGCCTCGTTGATCCAGTTGAGCACTCAGAGTTAGTTGGTGAGCCTCCTTACTTTTGGAGGACCCATTTTTACTACTTTATAGTTAGTTCATTAGGATGTCGTGGGTCTTCTCCCGACGTTGTTAGAGGCCTAATAGACAATTAGTAGTTCATTTCTCGTTATTTTGTTATTGGCTTATGTTTTGAGATTTGAGTTGTCATATTGGCTAGTTGAATGTTCTTTTAAGACATTTTAAGTTCTTTCATGAGTTTATATTTTCAGACTATTATCGTGTTATTTAAGTCTTCTGCTATGAGTTAAGCCAGGCCAAGGATTCGCTTGGGGCCAATAATGGTTCTCGAGTGTCGGTCATGCTAGGGTGAAGGCTCGGGGGGTGACAAACTTGGTATTAGAGCACAAAGTTCAAGATTCATAGGGAGTCTATGAAGACGTGTCTGTAGAGTTCTAGTATTCGATGTGAAGCGCCCCACATCTATAATTAGGAGGTTGTGACACTTAGGAAATTATCTCACTTATTTCACACTCATTTCGTGCGATAGTGTGTAACTCTATAAAAGTCTCTTTCCAATTCATGCTTGCACGTGTCTTTCAATTGATCATGCCTCCACGAAGAGTAGTCTGAGGTCGTCCTGATAGAAGGAACGTTAAGGAGCAGGGTGTACCTAATGCACCATAAGTGCAACCCCAAAAAGAGGTCACCAATGTTAAATTTTGGGAAGCAATCCGAATGCTAAGTCAAGTTGTGACCAACCTGGTTGGGCAACAACGAGGGGATCGACAGGAAGAGGCTGATACTTTGAGGATCCATGAGTTCTTGAGGATGAATCCTCCAAATTCAAGCACTACTGAGGATCTAGAAAAATTTATTGAGGAACTGCAAAAGGTATTTGAGGCTATGCACGTTGTTGATGTTGAGCGAGTGGAACTAGTTTCATATCAACTGAAGAGTGTTGCTAGGGTGTGGTTTGACCAGTGGAAGAAGGATAGAGCTACGGGTGCACCAGTTTTAAGTTGGGCTATGTTTGAGGAGGATTTATTGGGGCATTTATTTCCTCGTGAACTGAGAGAAGCCAAGGTAAGGGAGTTCATTACCCTTAAGCAGGATTCACTAAGGGTTCATGAGTACAGTTTGAAGTTCAATCAACATTCCCGATAAGCTCTGGAGATGGTTGCAAATATAAAGAGCAGGATTAGTCTTTTTGTTGCTGGGTTGTCTCGTCTGTCAAGTAAGAAGGTCAAGGCAGCTATGTTGATAGGGGACATGGACATAGCTTGACTTATGGTTTATGTGCAGCAGGTTCAGGAAGGGTGTAACACCCCGTATTCGAAAACAGACCAAAATGCAGATTTTGAAAAGTTGCAGGTGCAACCTACGGTTGCCATCCACGGACCGTAGGTCAGACCATGGTCCGTGCTGGTGGTCCGTGCTTCACCACTGCAACCCCTCCCCAGCCAAGCTCAGAAAATTTGTCTAAGTCTCGACTCACGGACAGACCCACGGTCCGTAGATCAGACCACGGTCTGTGGTCTGTGTCCGTGGATCAAGACCTCCTTACCCAGCCTCTGACATGAACTATGGTCGACCAGCATGGACCGTCATTCGATCCACGGTCCGTAGGTCTGACCGTAGATGAGGGGTCAGCAGCCAATTAGCTGAAAATTCTGGTGGGTCAACTTAAGATGGTCATAACTTTTAGCACAAAAATAATTGTGTGTCCCATTACCTATGATATGATATATAATTAAATTATCTTTCCAACGCCACCGAATTTGCTAAAATCTGACCTCCGAGTAAAACGTTATGTTCGTTTTAGTGAAGGCCTGTCGAGCAGGCTTGACTTACGGATGCAATCTACGGACCGTAGATTGACCTACGGCCCGTAGTTCCAATCCATAGGTCACTCCGACAGCAGCTAATTCAGGGGTCTTTTGATCTTTTCCTATTTCATTTAACCCCTAAGATACGTCGTTTAGACCCTAAATAATGAGGTTTTAATTAGTTTAATCCTAGAAACATAACTAGAACTTACCTTAGTCAAAATCATTAATCAAACTTAGAAAATTAGAAGTAAGAGAGGAGAAAAGAGGTCAAGAACCCTAGTTCAAGAACGCAGCAAGGTTCCTTCAGTTCCAGCCCCGAAATCGAAAGATTTCTCCATGGAATTCATCACCAGGTATGTGGGATTTCACTAGTGGGTTCCTTTCGCCCATTAGGTCCCTAGAATTTAGTCAGTTTCTTGATTCCATGATTATGCACAGACCTAAGGTTTCTAGAATTACAGCAGATCGTTATAAATTAGTTATTTAAATGTTCCAAATCAGATTATCATGTTATTGCTCAGTTTATCGCATGAATTTCAGAACCCTAGCTATGTATTTCTTCAGTCCTTGAATTACACATGCTAGGTCAGATATTTCAGTATTCAATTTTACATGCCTCAGTTTATGAATGCATCATTATCAGGTTAATTGTTGCATTCTCAGTTCGCATATTCAATTTCGAGCTATCCAGTATTTACAGAAATTCAGTCATAATGTGTTAATCACTTAATCTATTAGGAGTAGCATAATACCGAGTTGGACTAGGGTTCAGCGTACCCATATAGTCCCAGAACTACGAGCCACGTAGGTGTAAGTCCCCTTTGTGGGCAACATCAGTTTAGTGATCACGCCAGCATGCCTTTATACCTCTGGCAGGGTATATTGGGTCCTCTCGATGGGGCGTATACATCGGACTCCACATTTAGCTCATGTGGTTTTATGTCGGTTATTAGTAGCTCCCATAATTCAGTCAGACTCTATTGCATTGACCATTTATCAGTATATTCAGTATTCAGTCTCAGCATGTTATAAATTGGTCATTGCATCAATTAGCTCAGTATTCCGTATATTCAATATCTATATTCTGTTCAGATTATTTCGTTGCTTTATTGCTTTGTTCAGTTATGTTTTATTTCAGCTTTACTCTATCCTGCATGCTCAGTACCTTTCAAGTACTGACGCATACGTGCGCTACATCTTCTCGTGATGTAGGTTCAGGTTCTCAGCATCCAGATCACGTTTAGATCGGTTCCCGATCTCCAGTTCAGCAGAATCAGTGGTGAGTCCTCATTCTCCGAGGACATTTGTCATGAGTTTCTTTTCAGTATTTTTGGTCTTTAGTTTCAGTTTTGCTAGATCTAGTTGGGGCATGTCCCAACATTTCTAGTCAATTTAGAGGCTTATTTCAGACATAGTTAGATTCAGCTCAGTATTTTGAGTTTGATATTTCTTTTGTATTAAACTCTCAGATTTGATATATTCAGTTATAGTATATGGTATTCCCATTTTTTCAGATTTATTTATGATTTAGCTTCCGCATCAGTTTATTTTCTTTAGTATGCTCATGATCATGCCAGCAGGGTTAGCTTGGGATCACTTGTGGTCCTAGGTCCCGTGTCCGCGTCTCAGAGGTAGCTCGGGACGTGACAAAGGAAAGCTAAGAGATAGAGAAGAAATCGGAAACAAGAAGGCTAAGACAGGGAATGAGTCTGGGAAGCAAAGGAGCAATGTGAACCGTTCTTCCTTTCAACAGAAACAAAAATGACCTTCTTCATCATCTGCTAGCACTTGCACTAAGGAACAAAGGTGAGTACAATAGTCATAATTAGAGATAGACCTACCCAGTCTTAGGGTAGTGTGGCACGAGGAGGCAATTGGGCTCCTGCATGTGCTAAGTGTGGTAGGAACCACCCAAGTGCTTGTCGCGATGGCTTTACAGGATGTTTCAAGTGCGGCCAAGAGGGTCACTTCATGAAAGATTGTCCAAAGAACAGATAGGGAAATGGAAATAGGGGTAATAAAGCTCAATCTTCTTTAGTTGCTCCACCAGACATGGCTGCACCTAGAGGAGCTACTTCAGGTATTGGCAGAGGAGCAAACCGTATATATGCGATCACTAGTTTTCAAAAGCAAGAGAATTCTCCAAATGTTGTCACTGGTATGATCAAAGTCTTTACTCTTGATGTTTATTATTTTCTAGACCTAAGAGAGAATTTATCTTTTGTGACTCCTTATGGTGCAATGAATTTTGATGTTCTTCCTGAGAAACTTTGTGAGCTCCTTTGTGTTTCTACACATGTTGGGGAGTCTATTCTAACTGAGCGAGTTTATCATGATTGTACCATTTTCGTCAATCAGAAGAGAACCATGGATGATTTAGTCAAGTTAGACATGATTGATTTTGACGTTATTCTGGGTATGGACTGGCTTCATGCCTGTTATGCCTCCATTGATTGCAGAACTCGAGTTGTCAAATTCCAGTTTCTAAATGAGCCAGTTATAAAGTGGAGTAGTAGTTCAGCAGTGCCTAAGGGTCATTTTATTTTGTACCTTAAGGAATGAAAGTTAGTTTTCAAGGGTTGTGTCTATCACTTAGTCCGAGTTAATAATTCTAGTGTTAATACACCTCTTATTGAGTCAGTTCCAGTTGTGAGTGAGTTTCCAGAAGTCTTTCATGATATTCTACCTGGAGTCCCTCCTAAGATAAAGATAGACTTCGGTATAGATATCCTTCCTAATACTCATCCAATATTTATTCTACCATACAGAATGGCTCCAGCATAGTTGAAAGAGCTAAAAGAGTCGTTCAAAGATCTCATTGAGAAGGGTTTTATTCGATCAAGTGTCTCACCTTGGGGTGCTCCTGTCTTATTTGTGAGGAATAAAGATGGTTCCCTTAGAATGTGTATAGATTACCGCCAGTTGAACAAGGTTACCATAAAAAATAAGTATCCTCTTTTGAGAATTGATGATATTTTCGAGTAGCTTTAGGGTGCCCCCTGTTTCTCTAAGATAGACCTCAAATCAGGCTACCATTAGTTGAGGGTAAAGGAATGTGATATTCCAAAGACAGCTTTCAGACCCCATTATGGTCATTATGAGTTTTTGGTCATGTCGTTCAGTTTAACCAATGCGCCTGCAGCATTCATGGACCTTATAAATAGAGTATTCAAGCCTTATTTAGATATGTTTATTATCGTATTCATTGATGACATACTAATTTTTTCGAGGAATAAGGAAGATCATGCTAGCCATCCCAGAATAGTTCTCCAAACTCTAAAGGATAGGGAGTTGTATGTTAAGTTCTCGCAATGTGAGTTTTGGCTTGAGTCTGTGGCATTTTTAGGCCACATTGTTTTTAGTGATGGAATTAGAGTTGATACCTAGAAAATAGATGCAGTTCAGAATTGGCCTAGACCCAAATCTCCAACTGATATTAGGACTTTCTTGGGGTTGGCTGGATATTATAAAAGGTTCGTAGAGGGGTTCTAATCTATTTTGTCCCCTTTGACCAAGTTGACTTAGAAGATAGTTAAGTTTCAATGGTCTGAAGCTTGTGAGAAAAGCTTTCAGGAATTGAAAAAATGGTTGACTACTGCCCAGTATTGACTTTACCAGAAGGTACTGAAGGTTTTGTGGTATATTGTGATGCGTCCAGGGTTGGTTTGTGCTGAGTGTTAATGCAAAATGGCAAAGTTATAGATTATGCCTCCAGACAGTTAAAAGTTCAGGAGAAGAATTATCCAACCCACGATCTTGAATTGGCTGCCATAGTATTTGCTTTGAAAATATGGCATCATTATCTTTATGGTGTTCATGTGGATGTTTTCGCCGATCACAAGAGCTTTTAATAGGTGTTTAGTAAGAAAGAGCTCAATCTCAGACAGAGAAAGTGGTTAGAATTACTCAAGGATTATGACATGAGTATTTTATATCACCAAGGTAAGGCTAATGTTGTTGTTGATGCCTTGAGCAGGTTGTCCGTGGGTAGTACCGCCCATTTTGAGGAAGATAAAAAAGAGTTAGCAAAAGATGTGCACATAATTTCACGATTAGGAGTTCGATTAATGGATTCCACAGAAAGAGGAGCAATGGTGATGAATGTGGTTGAATCATCATTAGTGTCAGAAGTGAAAGAGAACCAAGACCAATATCCTATTTTGTTTCAATTGAAGGAAAATGTTCATAAGAAAAAAGTAATGGCTATTGAACAAGGGGGAGATGGTGTATTGAGGTATCAAGGTAGATTGTGTTACCAAGAGTGGATGAACTCCAAGAGAGGATTATGGAGAAAGCTCATAGCTATAGATATTCTATCCATCCAGGTTCCACAAAGATGTATTATTACTTTAGAGAGGTATATAGGTGGAGTAGTATGAAGAAAGGTATTGTTGAGTTCGTTGCTAAATGCCCGAATTGTCAACACGTTAAAATAGAACACCAAAGGCCCAGTGCTATGGCTCAGAATATAAAACTTCCGGAAAGGAAGTGGGAGATGATCAATATGGACTTCATCACAGGTCTACCAAGGTCTCTCAAGCAACATGATTCTATTTGGGTGATTGTTGATAGAATGACGAAATCAGCCCACTTTTTGCCTGTAAAGACTACCCATTCAATAGATAATTATGCTAAGTTGTATATTCGAGAAGTAGTCAGAATTCATGGGGTTTCGATATCGATTATTTTAGATAGAGGAGCATAATTTACTGCACAATACTGGAAATATTTTCAGAAAGGCTTGGGTTCAAAGGTAAACTTAAGTACTATTTTTCATCCTCAGACAAATGGTCAAGCAGAGCGTACTATTCATACTTTAGAAGATATGTCGAGGGCCTATGTGATTGATTTCAAGGGGAATTGGGATGATCACATACCTCTCATTGAGTTCGCTTACAATAATAGTTACCACTTTATCATCTAGATGGCTCCTTATGAAGCTCTCTATGGGAGAAGATGCAAATCTCCTATTGGATGGTTTGAAGTTGGTGAGGCTGGGCTAATTGGACTAGACTTAGTTCATCAAGCTATGGAGAAAGTGAAAATTATTCAAGAGAGGTTGAAAACAGCACAGAGTCGTCAAAAATACTACATTGATGTTAGGAGAAGGGAGTTAGAGTTTGAAGTATATGATTGGGTATACTTGAAGGTTTCAACCATGAAAGGTGTTATGAGATTTGGTAAGAAGGGGAAGTTAGTCCCTGGTATATGGCCCTTACAAAATATCCAAAAGGATTGGCAATGAAGCTTATGAGTTGGAGCTACCACAAGAGTTAGTAGCGGTCTATCCAGTATTTCATGTTTTCATGTTGAAGAAGTGCATGGGAGATCTTTCACTTATTATACCAACTGAAGATATTGGTATCAAGGATAGCTTGTCTTATGAGGACATCCCTGTTTAGATTCTAGATCGTCAAGTTCGCAAGTTGAGGACTAAAGAAGTAGCATCAATCAAAGTTCTTTGGAGAAATCAGTTTGTTGAGGAAGCTACTTGGGAAGCTGAGGAGGATATGAAGAAGAGATATCCACATTTCTTTGAGTACAGAGAAATTCCAGATCAAGGCATTAATTCTCTTCTTAGTACTCCTAAAATTGATATACTTAATGTGTTAGATTTGCTTGTTGAGTGTTTGAGCTGAATGTTAGATGTTACACCCTTAGCCTACTAAAAGTAATCTCATTCGAGGATGAATGTTCCCAAGGGGGAGATATTGTAACACCTCGCTAAGTGAAAGAGCTAGAATTAGAAAGAGTCATTTTTTAATTTATGTTAAGCTTAAGTTTGGGTCAATTTCAAGCGACCATAGCTCCTATCTTAGGATGAGTTAGGTGTTCTACAAGACACTGCAGGAAATATCTTTAAATTATCTTTCCAACTCTGCCGAGTTTGTTTGATTTCGAGTTCGTATGAGGGATATATGCCCATTTGAAGTTGGGATGTCTAGATAAGGAAAGTCAAAATCGAATTTTAAAGTGGTATTTTGGTCTTTTCCATGCCCAATTAATTTATTTCGTTTGTAGAAGTTTAATTTGGGTATAAACAGGATTAGATCAGTTTACTCTTTACCAAATCATGCTAGGGATTTTGGAGAAAGAACTCAAGAGGAGAAAGGAGAAGAAAAGTTCAAAGATTCGTCAAGTTCTTGCGATTTTGGGTGTGGTTTTTGCCAAGGATTCAATCCTACAAGGTATGTGAGTTCACATAGCGTTGAGTTCATTCACCCACGCGCCAAACATGTTTATTTTAGTATGATTTTCGTCCTAAAAGATTGAGACTTTGATGTTCTTGAGTTGTATTCTTGAATTGCTTTCGTTCTTAAATTTGGGATGAGATTGAGGAGTTCTTGAGAGTTTAAGGTCGATTGTTAGAGTTGTTTTGAGTTAGATTCTTGTGTACATATGTGGGGTATCTGAATCTAAAGAGAAATTGAGAAAAAGAATCGAATTTAGGCAAATTGGGGTTAGTAAAAGAAGAAGGAACAAGTCGGGCAAATCTAGGTACCAGGTCCTCATCGCTAACCTATTCCTCAGGATTGACAAAATTTTCTCTGCGTCATGGAGTGATCAAGGACCATTCTGCCTCAAAATTTATTTCGTGATCAAATAATTAAATGCATCTCTGCATCGCGGACTTGCTTCAAAAGACTTGAGTTTTGAGTTGACTAAAGAGTGAAGATCAAAGTTCTTTTCTTCAAAAGAGTATACCGGGACTATGTATTCCAAAAAGAGTAAATGTTTTCACATTTAAACAAGAGAGGAAACACTGATTTCTAAGAGAGCCTTTGAGCTAGTTTTGAGTAATTATCTCAAACCACAAAAAGAGTTTTTTTGAGTAATTATCTCAAACCACATAAAGAGTTTTTTTTTAAACATATGAGTGGAGTATATTTTGGGAGTAGTATGGAGCACTGATATGGGGACGAGTTCACAATAACTCAAGTTCCCATAAACCATGTAGCCATCGTGGGTAAAAAGGGTCATACTTTTTAGATGATTTCTTAGTGCTTTTTAGCATAGACTAGTGGATCCACTTATTTGAGGCGTTCTATATCATGGCAAGTTATAGGACAGTTCTAGCAGCGTGGGTAAGACGTTGTATCATCAAATTCACTCATAGTGATGATTGTCGGTTAGAGAAACTCCCATAGTATTATATTAATTTATATTTAAAGCAAGTTGTTATTGTATTTCTTTAACACATTGAGTTGTCACTTACTGTTTTGAATGTTTTGTATAAACTGCACCTTTATTGTTGTTTTACGTTGCATTTGAGTTGAGTAAAGCTAAGGTAAGTGTTATTTTCAGATTCCTTTCAAGCTTATGTCATGTTTAGTTTTCCCCTCGCATGCTCATACATTCAATGTACTGATGTCATTTGGCCTGCATCGTTTTATGATGTAGATCCATGTAACCAGGATCAGTATCCAGTGCCTCGTTGATCCAATTGAGCACTCAGAGTCAGTTGGTGAGCCTCCTTGCTTTCTGTAACAATCCACTCTGAAGGATGCTACCACTTAAACAAGAAATCTAATTAAATACTTGCGACATTTAAAATCGATTAACTATGGCCATATTGATTATAATTTAGTAAAGGGATTATGTGCATAAAAGAAAAAAAAAGAAATAGTTAAGGATGTGCATCCTTCCCATTTAAACATTTATTTGATGTCAAATTGATATTGCGCAGAATTTTAACTTATGGTGGAAAAACCCTTCCAAAATAATATAAGCCAATAACTCACAAGATTTTTATGCATATATTATCCTCACACTACCAAAATGATATAAAAAGAATATTGCCAACTTTCGAGTACCCAAATTAGGTGGTTCATGCTTCACACAACCATTCAAAACAAGTGATAAATGTAAAATATTACAAGACTTGGGCTTACACACCCCAAAAGAACAAAACATATAACCATACTTATATCACAACCCATGGTGACATGATCAAATTAGCCTTCAAAATTTCATGTAAATATACAACACATAGGTCTTGTATAAGTCCCAAGGTTTATGCAAACTATAGATGCCTATATGCAAATGTGGTCTTCCCATAAAGCTCGCAAAAAACTCCGCCTCCAATGGCCAGCTTCAAGTATCCCCTCGAACGTTCCATTTCAAAAGTCATGGACAACACAATTGAAACATAATAAATAAATCAAGTAAACAATATATTAAGGGGATCAAGTTCGATATTTAAAGATTCAAGTGTCAAGAACGCTCATAGCACCATTTCCCAAGAGATCCAATACCAAGGCTCACCCAATATATACCTCATGTCATCATACCAAGCACAGGAAGGTATCAAGAAGGGCCGACGCCCTATATCAAGAAGGGTCAAAGCCCAATAATCAAGAGGACCAAGAACCATATTAAAAATGGCTTTCTAGTTCATACTTAAAATGGACAACTTCCATTCTTACGACGGACTAAAAATCCAGAGTCAAGATGGCAAATGATCTGAATCAAGAGGTATGCCAATAGTGACAAAGTCACAGCCACAAGAAGGACAAGGTCCCAACAAGAGTGCCAAGTGATCAAAAAATACGTACAAGTGAGTGAGTTACACAAGTGTCTTTAATGTCTGAAAGGATACCAACACGACAATGCAAAGTGACAAGAGATAACCAAAGTACCAAGATAAACTTTCAGACATACCAGCAGGTAAGAAGAGTACAAGCACAATTTTATACACAAACCTCGGGCTTTAGCATAGAAACAGTCCAACAAAACTTCAAGAATTCAAACCGTAGCCCGACCAACGTATCAAGATTCATTGTACATGAGCATATATAACCTTTAAAATATAATTAAATAACTTATTTAACTTCTATTGGCTCAATAATGTTGACGTAAAATAGGATCATCATCACAAGTAAGCCTAGCATGTACGAATACAACTATGCTCCCAAAACAATGAATCTGTCTAGCCTGGTACCTCAAGTTGCAACTCAAATTTGAAAAGGAAAAACGAAAAAATGGACTTTATATCCTTCATGAAAGATGTAGGTACATCTCTATAGGTTGAAAATAAACAAGAATCACCACAAAATTTATTTTGTACAAAAATATATATTCAAAACACTAACAGTTGATCATACAAGATTTCAAATTCTGAAATTTGGACAGAACTTGCCCTATATTGCGTCCCATATTCCAAATCCATAACAACTAAATTTGAGTTTTACATAAACATAAGAGTTGTAGGTATACGAATTAGCTTTCCAAATCATATTTATTCACTGTAAACAAAGTTCTAAAGAATGAGATATGCATAAATTACCAAACATTACCCAGCTCAGAAACAGATTTCATCACTTACCAAAGAGAAGGGTGTATCTCGAATTTCAGCCAAAAGGACCAAGATTTTCTTGAAACTTTGTGAGTAATATCGTTAGAGGAAGCTCTACCCCTTTCTTAGAGTTAAGGAACACCAATTCTTATAGAGGAGGTGTGAAATGACATGTTATAAGAGTGATACTTATCACTTACACCAAAAGTCAAAGTTGGCCGCCCAAAAGTAGAAAGTTTGTTGCCCAAAAGTATACATATATCCCAATATGTATATAGTTCACCTTCCTTCCAAGTTATAAATAATTCCAACTAGAATATTACGCAAATACCCCAATACAATCCATTAAATTACGATCACAATTTATGTTAAGCAAGTTTGCAAATATCACAACATTTAAAGTTCCCAAAATGAGAGTAAAACACATTGTAGTAATTAAGCAATGGTGTATAGACATCCAACTCTTGGTTAGTATTTAGGGGTGTTACACTTTCGGAGGACCCCTTTTTACTACTTTATAGTTAGTTCATTAGGATGTCGTGGGTCTTGTCCCAACGTCCATCTTAGTTGTTAGAGGCTTCATAGACAATTAGTAGTTCATTAGTCGTTATCTTGTTATTGGCTTATGTTTTGAGATTTGAGTTGTCATCTTGGCTAGTTGAATGTTCTTTTAATACATTCTAAGTTACTTCATGAGTTTATCGTTTAAGACTATTATCTTGTTATTTAAGTCTTCTGCTATGAGCTAAAGTCAGGCCAAGGGTTCGTTTGGGGGGCAGCGATGGTTCTTGAGTACCAGTCCCACCCAGGGTGTAGGCTCGGAGAGTGACAAAAACAAAAATAGAAGCAATATAAAAAAATGTTAATATTTAAGGTCAAACAACATGAAAATCTATATCTATCTTCTATCTACTACCTCAAAAACATGAACGCCCCCCTAACTTGAATGTTAAGTTACTATAGTACCCTCAACTTTAAACAAACAATATAGTTGGTTATAAATAGATTGTGAATTTTTCAAAGAGTTGTGATTTTTCTGAAGGGTTGTTCTTATTCTTCTTAAAACACCTAATTTAGTATATCTTCTATATGTTATATTATATTTATTTATATTATATTAAAAGAAAACACCTTTACATATTGAAGGGTTGTGACTTTACCAATGAGTTGTAACATTTTTGAAGAGTTGTGACTTTTTGAAGGGTCGTAACTTTTTGAAGGGTTGTAACTTCTTCAAATAGTTCTGACTTTTTCGATGAGTTCTGACCTTTTCAAAGAATTGAGACATTTTTGAAAGGTTGTGGTTGTTATGATAAATCACAATAAGTACCTTTTCATACTTTTCTTCTTCTTCCTTTAAAAACACCCACTTTAGTATATTTTATATTTTTTATTATATTAAAAGCATACACGTTATCAAATTGAAGGGTTGTGACTTTTTCGAAAGGCTGTGACTTTTTCAAAGAGTTGTGACTTTTCTGAAGGATTTTGACTTTTTCAATGAGTTGTAACTTTTCTAATGAGTTGTAGCATTTCCGAATGGTTGTGAATTTTTTCGATAAGGCATAATGAGTACTTTTTCATACTACCCTTTGTTGGTTATAAATAGAGGGGTTTCCTCTCATTTTTAAACTACAAATTCCCTAAGTTTTTTATTAATCTCTTTCCTAAAACACCCAATTTAGTATATCTTCTATATTTCATATTATATTTATTTATTTATATTATATCATTATATTAAAGAAAAGAACTTTTCACATTGAAGTATTCTGACTTCTCCGAAGGGTTGTGACTTCTTCGATGAGTTGTGACCTTTTCAAAGAGTTCTGAATTTTCTGATAAGCCACAATAAATATCTTCTCATACTACCCTTTGGTTGCTATAAATGGAGGAGTTTCCTCACATTTTTAAACTATAAATTTTCTAAGTTCTCTATTTTTCTCTTCTTAAAAAACTCAAGTGTGATTTGAAATGGTTGTGTGAGTTCGAAGTTTAGTGGAATTTGAATACCCCATAACTTGACTGTTAATTTACTATAATATTTCAACTTAAAACACCCAATTTAGTATATCTTCTATATTTTATATTTACATTTATTTATATTATACTAAAAGAATGAACACCAACAATACAACAATAAGAAAGCAAAGAATTATAGGGGAGGGAGGAGAAGGTATATTTAAGAGCTGTAATTAAAAAATTTTAAGAGTGATTTTTTTTTTCATTTACATATCAAAGTTAATTTTAAAATGAAAAAAAAAAGTTTAAAAAATACAAAAAGATAAACGTAATTGGAGTTGCCACACCACATTATCTATATCTAGTTTTGTATTATAAATAGATATATATGCTTTTAGATATTCATTTTACAACGTTTAGTATGCACGCACTCAGTAATCATTAGAAAATTTCCACATCCATTATTCATAAGAACTTATAATTTATTATTTGTTTTATAATCCTTTACTAAAAAATTTGGTTTAATAATATTTACATAATTTAAAAAATAGTGTACTTCAAGATTTGGCATTCACGTGCAGTGCACGTGCATCGATACTAGTATCTGGACATGTGTATTGCACGTGTATCTCATAAAAGTAATACAACCGGTATTAACCATATTAAACGGTAATGTAATGAGCAATTAAATAAAAATGTGCAAGCTAAAATACTTTGAATACGTTGTTGCTTGAGTATCTTTGGACAACGTGAAACAGTTTTCGATTAATATTGCAGGAAACTATTGCAATTAGATGAACTTACACAGTAATGCTTAGTTGATTTAATATGAGAAACTACAGTATGAATATCAATTGTAGATCTTAATAAGTCACATGAAAGTGGACAACTTCACCTATCTTATTTTTCTAGAATGAGAAGATAAGATTGAATTGTCCATATAAAATATAAAGACTATATAAAAACATTTTTAGGCCGGAGACTCACCTTCAGACTTGTAGATTACACATCTATTGTACAATAAGTTTGTTAAAGTGACATCTTGACAATCAAAACTTGAAAGTTATTGATGTTGTTTTCTTATTAATGATATAATTGTCCATTTGTTATTATGTATGGATTTCTCCAATTTATATATATCAGTTAATTTATTTAAAAAATATCTAAACGTTGCGAGGAAAAATACTTTTCCTTTTTTGAATTTTCATTATTCAAAAGAAAATTAGCACTAACAAACTAATGTTGTAAATAATTAGTGGATGTGGATATCCTTTGGCGCACATGTATTGTAGCATACGTAGTTTTCCAAGTTACTTTAGGCTGATAAAGGCCTACATTGTATGAAATAATATATCAGATATTGAGATAAAGTTACTGCTACTTTTTGTTTTTCCTTTTCTTCTTTGTTTGTTCTTTCCATTTGATTTAGTATTTTGTCTTTATTTTATAACACGTTACCGGCACGAGTCTCTAATATTTTTGAGGATTTGTCTCAACTTCTTCTATCTGTGAGATCCGGCATTGGTCGTGATGGACTTATGGGTAATTTGTTGAATCGTTCACAGAAGTAAAGTTGGGTAACTCATTCCAATTCTATTTTACAATTACTTTTGGTGGTTTGCAACTCTGATTAATCTCTTTTACATGTTTATTGTTTTCTTGGAGTATTACCCCTTTTTCATTGCAAGTAAAAGACATAAATATGTATTACTATGAGGTCTGTTCTTGATCAATCAGTATGATGGTTAAGTGTCAGAAACGATACTTGATGGTGAAGTTATTTTTGTGGAAAATGTTAAAATAGCTAGAGCTATTATTTTGTAATTTCTTTTTATTGTTTATGTGGATAAAAGACCAAAAATATATTTTTGAGTCAAGTAAATGAGTCACCAACCACAGAAAAATTATACATAAATACCTCATAGTATCTTCCACCATATCTGGAAATATAGACATCATGCAACATTGAAAAGTCATTGGTTCATTACAAAACCCAAATGACATCCTCCTGAAAGAAAATGTTCCATAGAGGTAAGTGAAAGTAGTCTTCTCTTGATCATCCGGCGCTATAGAGATTTGATTGTAGCCTGAATATCCATCTAGAAAACAGTACCAACCTTTTCCGGCTAAATGATCTAACATTTGGTCCATGAACGGTATTGGGAGATGATATTTCTCTGTCGGTGCATTCAACTTGCGATAATCCATGTAAACTCTCCAAACAGTAACTAACCTCATCAATATAAGCTCATTCTTTGAATTAGGAACCATAATGATTCCTCCATTCTTCGGCAAGCATTAAACTAGACTTCTCATATTATTATCAGCAATCATATAAACTACTCCAGAATCTAACCACTTGATAATATCTTTCTTCACAACTTCAAGCATTGGTGGATTTAATATTCTATGTTTCTCAATTCTTAGTTTACAATCTGACATAAGTTGGATCTTATGAGAACATATACTTGGTGGAATTCCTATACTGTCAGCAATCGTTCATTAAATCATTCTTTCAAAACACCTCAACGCTAATATCAAGGCCTTTACTTTCCCTTCATTCAAATCAGTAGCAATTATGACGAGCAAAGTATTATTCTGACCCAAGAACACGTACCACAAATAAGATAGGAGAGCCTTTAGTTTCAGCTTCGAAGGCTCATCAATAGATGGTTTTCCAAGCGGAGTTTCTCTATTTTTCAGATCCAAGTCCAGCTTTTTTGGTGGGCGACAAGTATAAACCTCCCCATCAAGTGTAGCAAATAAATCATCATACTCCTAAATGTTCTGTCCATCAAAATTAAGGATCATAGTCATTAATGCTTCAACACCTAATATCTCTTTAATTGACACCTCTAATTGCTCCTCAACAGTCAAATTCACAATGGACACCGCTTTAAGATCACTTTGATGTTTCATTGATTTGTAGATATTGAATGTTACCTCTTCATTATTCAATCAAAATTTCATCCTCTTTCTCTCCATATCAACTAAAGCGCGCCCTGTAGTAAGGAAAGCTCTCCCCAGGATAATAGACACTTCAAACCTTGAAGTCTAATATCACAAAATCCATCAAATATATAAATGCCTCAACTTTAACTGGAACATCTTATAGAATCCCAATTAGTTTCCTTACAGTACGATCAGCCATAAACATCCGCATTGTAGTTGATTTAGGGACTCCCAAGCCCAACTTTTTTAACATAGATAGCGACATCAGATTTATGTTAGCACCTAAGTCACATAGGACCTTAGCAAAGTGCAACATGCCAATAGTACATGGAGTAGAAAACTCTCCAGGATCCTCCTTCTTTTGCACTAACAATCTAGTAGCAATGGCACTACAATGTTGCAACCTATCATCCATCCCCTTCAAAACCGGTGTCCCTCTTTTTGGTCACTAGATCTTTCATAAACCTAGAATAGCCTGGCATTTGTTCAAGTGCTTTAATCAAGGGAACATTTATCGAGAGTTATTTCAATATAAAGATGAACCTATGGATCATAAATTTTTCAAATAGTTCTGACTTTTTCGATGAGTTGTGACCTTTGAGAAGAATTAAGACATTTTTGAAAGGTCGTGGTTGTTATGATAAATCACAATAAGTACCTTTTCATACTCTTCTTCTTCTTCTTCTTCTTCTTCTTAAAACACCCACTCTAGTATATTTTATTATAATAAAAGCATACACCTTTTCAAATTGAAGGGTTGTGACTTTTTCGAAAGGTTGTGACTTTTTCAAAGAGTTGTGACTTTTCTGAAATATTTTGACTTTTTCGATGAGTTGTAGCATTTCTAATGAGTTGTAGCATTTCCGAATGGTTGTGTTTTTTTTATATAAGGCATAATAAGTACATTTTCATACTACCCTTTGTTGGTTATAAATAGAGGAGTTTCCTCTCA
Source organism: Solanum commersonii (assembly GCA_029007595.1). Taxonomy (NCBI): domain Eukaryota; kingdom Viridiplantae; phylum Streptophyta; class Magnoliopsida; order Solanales; family Solanaceae; genus Solanum; species Solanum commersonii. The sequence goes on along the minus strand of JAJTWQ010000092.1, from coordinate 2,113,941 downwards.
TTTTTAAACTACAAATTTCCTAAGTTTTTTATTCATATTTTTCTTAAAACACCCAATTTAGTATATCTTATTTATTTCATATGATATTTATTTAAATTATACCTTTATATTAAAAGAAAAGACCTTTCCACATTGAAGGATTTTGACTTCTCCAAAGGGTTGTGACTTCTTCGATGAGTTGTGACATTTTCAAAGAGTTCTGAATTTTCTGATAAGCCACAATAAGTATCTTCTCATACTACCCTTTGGTTGCTATAAATGGAGGAGTTTCCACACATTTTTAAACTATGAATTTTCCAAGTTTTCTATCTTTCTCTTCTTAAATAACTCAAGTTTGACTTGAAGTGGTTGTGTGAGTTCAAAGTTTAGTGGAATTTGAATACCGCATAACTTGAATATTAATTTACTATAATATTTCACCTAGAACACCCAATTTAGTATATCTTCTATATTTTATATTTACATTTATTTATATTATACTAAAAGAATGAACTCCAACAATACAACAATAAGAAAGCAAAGAATTATAGGGGAGGGAGGAGAAGATATATTTAAGAGGTGTAATTAAAAGATTTTAAGAGTGATTTTTTCATTTACATATCAAAGTTAATTTTAAAATGAGAAAAAAAAATTTAAAAGAATACAAAAAGATAAACGAAATTGGAGTTGCCACACCACATTATCTATTTCTAGTTTTATATTATAAATAGATATATATGTTTTTGGATATTCATTTTACAACTTTCAGTATGCACGCACTCAGTAATCATTAGAAAGTTTTCACATCATTATTCATAAGAACTTATAATTTATTATTTAATTTATAATCCTTTACTAAAAATTTTGGTTTAATAATATTAACACTATCTTAAATAATAGTGTACTTCATGATTTAGCATTCACGTGCAGCGCACATGCATCGATACTAGTATCTGGACACATGTGTTGCACGTGTATCTCATAAAAGTAGTACAGACGATATGAATCATATTAAATGGTAATGTAATGATGAATTAAATAAAAATGTGCAAGCTAAAATACCTTGAATAAGTTGTTGGTTGAGTATATTTGGACAACGTGAAACAGTTTCCGATTAATATTGCAGGAAACTATTGCAATTAGATGAACTTACACAGTAACACTTAGTTGAATTAATATGAGAAACTATAGTATGAATCTGAATTGTAGATCTTAATAAGTCACATGAAAGTGGACAACTATACCAATCTTATTTTTTGTAGAATGAGAAGATAAGACTTAATTGTTCATATAAATTATAGATACTATATAAAAAAATTATGGGCCGGAGGTTCACCTTCAGACTTGTAGATTTCACATCTCTAGTATGATAAATTTGTTAAAGTGACATCTTGACAATCAAAACTTAAATGTTATTGATGGTGTTTTCTTATTAATGCTATTATTGTCCTTTTGTTTTTATATATGGATTTCCCCAATTTATATATATAAGTTAATTTATAAAAAAAATATCTAAACATTTCGAGGAGAAATATTTTTCCTCTTTTAAATTTTCATTTTTGAAAAGAAGATTAGCAGTAACAAATCGATGTTCTAAATAATTAGTGGATGTGGATGTCCTATGGCCCACATGCATTGTAGCATGCTTAGTTTTCCAAGTTACTTTAGGCTGATAAAGGCCTACATTGTATCATACTGCTACTTTTTGTTTTTCCTTTTCTTCTTTGTTTGCTCTTTCCATTTGATTTCAGTATTCTGTCTTTATTTTATAACACATTATCAGCACGATTCTCTAATCTTTTTGAGGATTTGTCTCAACTTCTTCTATCTGTGAGATCTAGCATTGATCATGATGGACTTATGGGTAATTTGTTGAATCGTTCACAGAAGTAAAGTTGGGTAACTCATTAAAATTCTATTTTACAATTACTTTTAGTGGTTTGCAACTCTGATAAATCTATTTTACGTGTTTATTGTTTTCTTGGAGTATTACCCCTTCTTCATCGCAGGTAAAAGACATAAATATGTATTACTATGAGGTATGTTCTTGATCAATCAGTATGATGGTTAAGTGTCAGAAAACGACACTTGATGGTGAAAGATATTTTATGTGGAAAATCTTAAAATAGCAAGAGCTATTATTTTGTGAATTTTTTTTTTTTTGGGGATAGAAGACATAAAGAATATTTTTGAGTCAAGCAAATGAGTCACAAACCACAGAAAAATTATACATAAATACTTCATAGTATGTTCCACCATATCTAAAAATATAGACATCATGCAACGTTAAAAAGTTGTTAGAGCATTACACAACCCAAATGACATCCTCATGAAAGAAAATTTCCCATAGAGGTAAGTGAAAATAGGCTTCTCTTGATCATCCGGCGATATAGAGATTTGATTGTACCCCGAATATCCATCTAGAAAATAGTACCAACCTTTTTCGTCTAGATGATCTAACATTTGGTCCATGAACGATATTGGAAAATGATATTTCTATGTCGGTGCATTCAACTTGCGATAATACATGCAAATTCTCCAAACAGTAACTAACCTCATCGATATAAGCTCATTCTTTGAATTAGGAGCCATAATGATTCCTCCCTTCTTCGGCTTGAACTAGACTTCCCAAATTACTATCAGCAATCATATAAACTACTCTAGAATCTAACCACTTGATAATCTCTTTCTTCAGAACTTCATGCATTGGTGGATTTAATATTCTATGGTTCTCAAAATTTAGTTTACAATCAGACATGAGTTGGATCTTATGAGAACATATACCTGGTGGAATAATTATAATGTCGCAATCGTTCATTCAATCGTTCTTTTAAAATGCCTCAACACTGATATCAAGGCATCTACTTTCCCTTCATTCAAATCAGTAGCAATAATGACGGGCAAAGTATTATTCTAACCCAAGAACACGTACCACAAATGAGATAGGAGAGCCTTTAGTTTCAACTTCTAAAGCTCATCAATAGATGGTTTTCCAGGTGGAGTTTCTTTATTTTTCAGATCCAAGTCCAGCTTTTTTGTTGGGCGATGAGTATAATCCTCCCCATCAAGTGCAACAACTAAATCATCATACTCCTAAATGTTCTCTCCATCAAAAATTAAGGATCATAGTCATTAATGCTTCAACACCTAATATCTCTTCAATTGACACCTCTTATTGCTCTTCAATAGTCAAATTCACAACGAACACCACTTTAATATCACTTTGGTATTTCAATTATTTGTAGATATTGAATGTTACCTCTTCATTATTCAGTCAGAATTTCATCATTCTTCTCTCCATATCAACTAAATCACGTCTAGTAGCAAGGAATGTTCTCCCTAAGGTGATAGACACTTCAAACCTTGAAGTATAATATCACAAAATCCATCAAAATATGAATGCCTCAACTTTAACTCGAACATCTTATAGAATCCCAATTGGTTTCCTTACAGTACGATCAACCATAAGCAGCCGCATTATAGTTGATTTAGGGTCTCCCAAGCCCAATTTTTTAAAACAAAAATAGCGACACTAGATTTATGTTAGCACCCAAGTCACGTATGACCTTAGTAAAGTGCAATATGTCAATAGTACATGGAGTAGTAAGCTCTCCAGGATCCTCCTTCTTTTGCACTAACAATCTAATGGCAGTGACACTACAATGTTGTAACCTATCATCCATCCCGTTCAAAACTGGAGGCCCTCTTTTTGGTCACTAGATCTTTCATAAACCTAGAATATCCCAACATTTGCTCAAGTGCTTCAATCAAGGGAACATTTATCAAGAGCTATTTCAATATAAATATGAACCTATGGGTTGTAACTTTTTAAAATAGTTATAATTGTTTTGATGATTTGTGATCTTTCCGAAGAATTGAGAAATTTTTGAAAGGTTGTGGTTGTTATGATAAATCACAATAAGTAACCTTTCATACTCTTCTTCTTTTTTTAAAAAACCCACTTTAGTATATTTTATATATTTTATTATATTAAAATCATACACCTTTTCAAATTGAAGGGTTGTGACGTTTTCGTAAGGTTGTGACTTTTTTGAAGGATTTTGACTTTTCCAATGAGTTGTAGCATTTCCGAATGGTTGTGAATTTTTTCGATAAGGCATATTAAGTACTTTTTCATACCACTCTTTGTTGATTATAAATAGAAGGGTTTCCTCTCATTTTTAAACGACAAATTTCCTAAGTTTTCTATTCATCTTTTTCTTAAAACACCCAATTTAGTATATCTTCTTAATTTCTTATTACATTTATTTATTTATATTATATCATTATATTAAAAGAAAATACCTTTTCACATTGAAGGATTCTGACTTCTCCGAAGGGTTGTGACTTATTTGATGAGTTGTGACCTTTTCAAAGAGTTTTGAATTTTCTGATAAGCCACAATAAGTATATTCTCATACTACCCTTTGGTTGCTATAAATGGAGGAGTTTCCTCACATTTTTAAACTATGAATTTTCTAAGTTTTCTATTTTTCTCTTCTTAAAAAACTCAAGTGTGATTTAAATTTGTTGTGTGAGTTCGAAGTTTAGTGAAATTTGAATACCCCATAACTTGAATGTTAATATACTATAATATTTCAACTTAGAACACCCAATTTAGTATATCTTCTATATTTTATATTTACATTTATTTATATTATACTAAAAGAATGAACTCCAACAATACAACAATAAGAAAGAAAAGAATTATTGGGGAGAGAGGAGAAGGTATATTTAAGAGGTGTAATTAAAAGATTTTAAGAGTGATTATTTTCATTTACATATCAAAGTCAATTTTAAAATGAGAAAAAGATTTTTTTTAAAATACAAAAAGATAAACGTAATTGGAGTTGCCACACCACACTATCTATATCTAGTTTTGTATTATAAATTAATATATATATATATATATATATATATATGCTTTTGGATATTCATTTTACAACTTTTAGTATTCACGCACTCAGTAATCATTAGAAAGTTTCCACTTCCATTATTCATAAGAACTTATAATTTATTATTTCGTTTATAATCCTTCATTAAAAATTTTGGTTTAATAATATTGACATTATACTAAAAATAGTGTACTTCATGATTTGGCATTCACGTGCAATGCACGTGCATCGATACTAGTATCTGAACACGTGTGTTGCACTTGTATCTCATAAAAGTAGTACATACGATACGAATCATATTAAATGGTAATGTAATGAGCAATTAAATAAAAATGTGCAAGCTAAACTACCTTGAATAAGTTGTTGCTTGAGTATCTTTGGACAACGTGAAACAGTTTCCGATTGATATTGCAGGAAACTATTGCAATTAGATGAACTTACACAGTAATGCTTAGTTGAATTAATATGAGAAACTACAGTATGAATCTCAATTGTAGATCTTAATAAGTCACATGAAAGTGGAACACTTCACCTATCTTATTTTTCTAGAATGAGAAGATAAGACTGAATTGTTCATACAAATTATAGAGACTATACAAAAAATTTATAGGCCGAAGGTTCACCTTCAGACATGTAGATTTCACATCTGTTGTATGATAAATTTGTTAAAGTGACATCTTGACAATCAAAACTTGAAAGATATTGATGTTGTTTTCTCATTAATGATATTATTGTCCTTTTGTTATTATATATGAATTTCTCCAATTTATATATATATATATATATATATATATATATATATATATATATATATATATCAGTTAATTTATAAAAAAAATATCTAAACGTTGCAAGGAAAAATATTTTTCCTCTTTTGAATTTCCATTTTTCAAAACAAAATTAGCACTAACAAACTAATGTTGTAAATAATTAATGGATGTGGATGTCCTATGGCCCACATGTATTATAGCATGCTTTGTTGTCCAAGTTACTTTAGGTTAATAAAGGCCTATATTGTATGAAATAATATATCATATATTGAGAGAACGTTATTGCTACTTTTTATTTTTCCTTTTCTTCTTTGTTTGCTCTTTCCATTTGATTTTAGTATTCTGTCCTTAATTTATAACATGTTACTAGCACGAGTCTCTAATCTTTTTGAGGAATAGTCTCAACTTCTTCTATTCATGAGATCTCGCATTGGTCATGATGGACTTATGGATAATTTGTTGAATCGTTCACAGAAGTAAAGTTTGATAGCTCATTCCAATTCTATTTTACAATTACTTTTGGTGGTTTGCAACTTTGATTAATCTCTTTTACGTGTTTATTGTTTTCTTGGAGCATTACCCCTCTTTCATGACGCGTAAAAGACATAACTATGTACTACTATGAGGTTTGTTCTTGATCAATGAGTATGATGGTTAAGTGTCAGAAACAACACTTGATGGTGAAGTTATTTTTTGTGGAAAATCTCAAAATAGCAAGAGCTATTATTTTGTGAATTTTTTTTATTGTTTTTGGGGATAAAAGACAAAAAATATTTTTGAGTCAAGCAAATAAGTCACCAACCACAGTAAAATCATACATAAATACCTCATAGTATCTTCCATCATATCTGAAAATATAGACATTGTGCAACGTTGAAAAGTCGTTGGTGCATTAGACAACCCAAATGACATCATCTTGAAAGAAATGTATGTAAAAATACAACAAATTGTGTATATAAGAATACAATTACTTTTGTGGGAGTTTCTCTAACCGACAACCATCACATAAGAGCTATTGTGATGATACAGCGTTTTGCCTCACGCTGCTAGGGTCGTCCTATACCTTGTCGAGGGTATTGATATATTGTGAGTTTACGATATTTTTAATACATTTCACTTAAGAGTTATGTGTGTCTAGGGCCTTTTTGTACTGGTTTTTATGTGTTTTTATCATGTTTTACAGGAAAGATATATAGGCGTGGAAGTAACGAGACAGCTGAAAGAAATGTAAAACAATGCATCTACTGAGATGATCTATGGACCGTTGGTCCATTGACGCTCCGTAGATGGTGACCGTAGATCAGCAGGCAAGGCATGGAAATCAACTCAGGGAAATCTGACCAAGTGTGAAACCATAGTGGCCATTGACGGTTCGTAGATTGATCTACGAACTGTATTATTGATCCGTAGAATGATACTGCGAGGGTTCCAGTACCTGATGTTTGAAGAATCTAAGTGTGGAGCTACGGAGAGGGATTGACGGACCGTAGATAAATCTACGGTCTGTACTGTAGTTCTATCGTTTGCTTCAAAGAAGCTGGTTTTTGGGAAGCTCAAATATTTTCTAAGTCCTGGCTGACGGAAGGGACTCATAGACCGTAGATCCATTGACAGTCCGTGATTCAGTTTTTTGAAATGAAGACGCGCGCTTGAACAAACTTTCCTTATTTTGTTTCCCTTTTAATTTAGGACTTGTTTTCTATAAATAGGGCATGTAAACCTCGTTTTTGGGGGTTAGACTTTATTACTTTTATTCTAGTTCTTGACTTGGGAGATTAACTTGCAACTTTTGCAATTCTGAATTTCCTAAGTTTGTTTTGAAGATTTGGGTGTTGCAATTCAAGTTGAATTTCTGGGTTTATTATTCTTCTTACGTAAGTTCATAATTCTTCATCTAAAACAATGAATTGTGTTCATATGATTATGGGTAACTAAAAGGGTTGTGGAAACCATGAGCGATTAATAAAGTATGAATAGTAACTAAGCAATTCTTGAATAGTGTTGTTCCATGCATTGATAATTCTTTCGTTTAGAAGTCTTTTTAACGAGTGCACGCGTTAGAACTCGCCTTGTTGCTACTTTTTGGACCAAGGAGGTAATCAACAAGAAAAAAATTATCAACATAGATTTAGTGTGATACTATCTAATAGGCTAGTGTCGATTGGTGCGAAGTAATAACTAAGCCAAACATCGATGTGATGTCTAATATAAGGTAAAGGTAAGGGTTAGTAAATTATACACATGTAGTCGGACCAAGGTGTGGGGTGAAATTCTCTAGATGCCGGACCAAGGATTTAGAGATACTTAACTTATCACTTTGCATGTAGTACACTAGGAAAGGATTGCTATTACTAGGATTACTGTGTTATGAGCTTATGGGGAACACGTAAACCCTAGTTAATTCTCTCATCTTGGTAACAACCGAAATTGACTTTTGTTTATTGATTACTTACTGAATTCTTACAAATTGTTTCACAAATTGCCCCCCCCCCCTTTTTAATTACTTGTTTCTGGAAGTAATTTGACTAAACGAATATAATTGTTGGTTAAAGTGAAGTCTAAACCATTTTCCTCGTGGGATCGACCCCAACCTACAAGTTGGGCTCTTTACTTGATAACGATTGCTTATGCTTCTTTAGGGAAGTGTAATTTGAGCGTATCAAAATTTGGCGCCGATGCTGGGGAAACTGGCTTTTAGATTAATTTTAACTACATTATCGAACTTTGGTCAAATATTTCCTAATTTTAATTTTTCTTTTTCTTTTTGTCTCTCTCAGGTTCTGACTCCAGTGTATGCCAAGTACACGGAGCCAAGGTGAACCACTTACTCCATAGGATTCAGAGTTGAACCAAACTTTGCGAAGAATGAACAATCAAGGAGCTCAAGTTAACCCTATCGGAGGCAACCTAGGTTATGAAGTTGAGTTGCAACCTCCGAGGGTAGTTGGTGGAGACAACCAGGTTCTAGCTGAAAATCAATTAGGAGATGCAGTGAGGGTGCATGACCCACCAGGCCCACGACTACATGATAAATATAGGGGCAACGTAAACATTTCTGACTCAGATAGACCTCTTGTCTTAACCCCTTTGCCTCTGGGGCACACATTTATAGTGACTAGTAGCTTGATGCAGATGCTTACAGCTAGGGGCATGTTCTCGGGGTCACCATCAGAAGACCTACATGCTCACATATCCAAGCTAAGGGTAGTTTGCAAAAGTTATGTAGGTCGACCAGACTTGGATATGGATGTTATCGAATTGGGAGTATTCCTTCTATCACTAACAGGCGATATTGTTGCATGGTTCACTAAGCTCCCTTATAACTCAATCTATACATGGGACCAACTGAAGGATGTGTTCTTAGCAAGATATTATCCAGTGTCCAAGAAGTTCAATCACAAAGATAAGGTCAACAATTTTGTGGCATTACCTAGAGAGTCTGTGAGTAGCTCTTGGGACAGATTCACTGCGTTTGTAAGAGGGGTTTCAAATCACTGTATTGATTATGAGTCACTGAAGGAATATTTCTATCGAGGGAAGAATGACAACAATAAAGCAGTTCTTGATACTATAGCTAGAGGATCATATGAGGAGTGCAAATACGCTCAAATTGCAGAAAAACTGGAGAAGATCTCTCGCAATAATAAAGCATGGAGCACTAGGAGGTCGGATACTGGAAGAAACACACTTATCATTCATACTACAAACAACTAGTCTGTAGACGAGATTCATGAGGAGATGGCTCAGATTAGGACCGAGTTGGGGTTGGTATTGAAGCATATAAGCGGAAGTGCAGAAAAGGTAAATGCTATGAATTACGTTACTAGAAATCCACCACCAGTTGAACAGTGTTATTATGAAGAGGATGCTTCTGCGGTGAATGATCAGACAGGGGGTTTCTAACCAAAAGCCCAAGGATCCAACACAGATAATTGGTGCCAAGGTCAAGGAAACCAAGGTCAAAATTATGGCAATTACACCCGAGAGGGTCAATATGTTCGGGATGGGAACTTCAATTACGATAACAACTATAACCGGAACAACTATGGCAACAGAAATGACCAGGTTGGACCTTATGTCCCCCCTTAAAATTGGGAATCTGATACTAGCGAAGCTGGAGGAAATATGGCTCGTATTGAAGATATGATGCAGAAGATGATAAGAAGGTTTGATGCAACTGATAAGAATGTGAAGGAGATAAGAAATGACTTGTCTGGTATTGTTTAAAAAGTTGATGCCTATGCAGTGTCAATAAAGCATCTAGAGCAACAGATGACTCAGTTGTCTACTACAGTGAACCACGTCAACCTGGCACTCTTCCTAGCAATAACATCCAAAATCCAAAGAATGATTGTCATTGTATGGTAGTTACTACTCGAGGGGGTAAGCAAACCATTGATCCACCTATGCCATTTGTGGTGGATGTTGAGATTAGAAAAGAAGATGATGTGGTAGAGGTTAGAGAAGAGTCTGAGAATGTGACAGAGAAAGAAGCAGATATATCTCAAAAAGTGGTCCCCATACCTAGACCTCCACCACCTTTTTTGCAGAGGTTAGTGAAGAAGACGAAAGATGGTAAATATCACCGGTTTATTACTATGTTGAAGCAACTTTCCATCAATGTTCCATTGATAGAAGCTTTGGAGCAAATTCCTGGGTATGCGAAGTTTATGAAAGATATGGTGACAAAGAAAAGGTATGTGAGTTTTGAAGATGATGATAGATTGCAGCATTGTAGCGTTATTGCTACAAGGTCTCTTGTGCAGAAGAAGGAAGATACTGGTGCTTTTACGATTCCATGTACTATAGGGTTGTTACATTTTGCTAAGGCACTATGTGACCTTGGTGCCAGCATCAACCTCATGCCATTATCTATCTATAAAAAGTTGGATCTAGGGAATCCAAAGCCTACTATGATGCGGTTACTTATGGCCGATCAAACCGTGAAAATGCCTATTGGTGTACTCCATGATGTGCTAGTGAAAGTGAAGTCGTTCATCTTTTTGGCAGATTTTGTGATTCTTGACTGTGAGGTTGATTTTGAGGTTCCCATCATCCTTGGGAGACCATTCGTTGCCACAGGGCGTGCATTGGTTGATATGGAGAAGGGATAGATGAAGTTCAGACTAAACAATGAAGAAGTAACTTTCAATATTTGTAGGTCCATGAAGCAGAGTAGTGAGCTCCAAACGGTATCTGCTGTAACTTACAGAGTTGAAAGTGGAACAGAAGTGTAAATTGAAGAGCGACTTGATGTTGAGGCACTAGCATCAGCAATGATGAACTTTGATAGTGATGGAATTGAAGAGTATGATGATTCGGTAGTTGCACTCGATATGTGCGAATATAAGTCAAAGCCACTGAGTATGAGTTAAACATGAAGAATCGTGAGTCTCCACCCGCGAGACCATCTATTGTGGAGGCACCAAAATTAGAGCTTAAGGCTCTACCACCGCATTTGAGGTATGTATTCTTAGGTAGAGATAATACTTTTCCAATCATCATTGCAGCATATTTAAATGCGAGACAAGTAGAGTGCTTAGTGACTGTTTTAAAAAGGTTCAAGCGAGCTATTGGGTGGACTATTGCGGATATTATTGGGATTCCTCTTGGTATTTTCCCACAAAATCCAACTCATGCCAGATCACAAACCTAGTATTAATCACCAAAGAAGATTAAATCCGCCTATGCAAGAGGTAGTTAAAAAGGAGATCATCAAGTGGTTAGATATTGGAGTTATCTATCCTATTGCAGATAGTAGTTGGGTATGTCTTGTCCAATTTGTGCCCAAGAAAGGCGGGATTACTATGGTTCCTAATGAGAGAAACGAGCTTGTTTCGATATGGCCCGTGACTGGATGGAGAGTCTGTATGAACTACCGAAAGCTAAATGCTTGGACAGAAAAGGACCATTTTCCTATGCCATTCATGGATCAGATGTTGGATAAACTTGCTGGTAAGGGTTGGTATTATTTTCTTGATGGTTATTTGGGCTACAACCAGATTTCTACAGCTTTAAAGGACCAAGAGAAGACCATCTTCACTTGCCCTTATGGGACTTTCGCCTTCAAACGGATGCCATTTGGGTTATACAATGCTCCAGCGACCTTCCAGCATTGTATTCTGATATGATGGATGACACTATTGAAGTGTTCATGGATGATTTATCTGTGGTAGGTGACTCTTTTGATCGATGTCTGGATCATTTGGTTGAGGTACTTAAAAGGTGTGAAGCCTGCAATCTGGTGCTAAATTGGGAGAAGTGCCACTTTATGGTGAAAGAAGGGATAGTTCTGGATCATCGAATTTCTGAGAAAGGCATTGAGGTATATAAAGCGAAAGTTGAGGTGATAGAAAAACTTCCTCCACCTATCTCTGTAAAAGGTGCCAGGAGTTTTCCTGGGCATGTCAGTTTTTATTGGAGGTTTATTAAAGATTTCTCAAAAATTGCACATCCTTTGTGCAAACTACTCGAAAAGGAGTATAAGTTTGATTTTGATGATGCTTGTCTAAGAGCATTAGAGAGTTGAAGGAGAAGCTGGTTATTGCACCTATCATTATTACATCGGATTGGGGACAACCGTTTGAGGTAATGTGTGATGCGAGTGGAGTGGTGCTTGGTGTAGTATTGGGACAGAGGAGAGAAAAAACTCTACATCCAATTTACTATGCTAGCAAAGCTCTAAATGTGAACCAGAAGAATTATACTATGACTGAACAAGAGCTTCTTGCGGTGGTTTTCGAATTCAAAAAATTTTGATCCTACCTGCTTGGTATTAAGGTCATAGTACATACTGGCCATTCTGCGTTAAGGTATTTGATGGCAAAGAAGGATGCAAAATCGAGACTGATTAGATGGGTATGGTTGCTTTGATTTTGTCGTAAAAGATAGAAAGGGGACCGAAAATCAAGTTGTCGATCACTTGTCCAGATTAGAGGAAAAGGCTATGCTTAAGCTTGGTGATAGGGCTGAAATTAATGATACTTTCCCAGATGAATAGGTATTGGCTGCTTCTCATGATTTGATTCCTTGGTTCACAGACTTTGCTAATTATTTGGCAAGCGATTTGGTGCCCCCGAACTTGTCTTTTCACCAAAGGAAAAAGTTTATGCATGATGTGAAGAAATTCTTTTGGGATGAGCCTTACTTGTATCGTAGTTTTGTTGATGGGATTATTCGTCGTTGTGTGCCCGAGGTTGAGATGTTGAGTGTACTTGAAGCATCCCATTCATCGCCTGTTGGTGGACATCATAGTGGTATTCGGACTGCGCATAAGATTTTGCAGTGTGGGTACTACTGGCCTACCATCCACCAAGATGTTCATGATTTCGCAAAGTCTTGTGATCGTTGCGAAAGAGAAGGATCGATTTCAAAGAGGTAAGAGCTTCATATGAATCCTATATTAGTGATAAAGTTGTTTGATGTATGGGGCATTGATTTTATGGGTCTATTTGTGAGTTCACATAGGATGAAGTATATTCTTGTTGCGGTTGATTATGTATCGAAATGGGTGGAAGCAGTTGCGCTCCCCAACAATGAAGGTAAAAGTGTCACCGCATTTTTGAAAAAGAATGTTTTCTCCAGATTTGGTACACTGGGGGCGATTATTAGTGATGGAGGTTCCCACTTTTGTAATAAGTTGTTCAAGGCGTTACTTGAGAAATATGGTGTCCGTCACAATGTAGCCACTCCTTTCCATCCACAGACTAGTGGGCAAGTTGAAGTGTCTAATAGAGAGATCAAACAGATTTTGGCAAAAAGGGTCAATGCTAATAGAACGGGTTGGTCAAGGAAGCTTGATGATGCTCAATGGGCCTATCGTACTGCATACAAGACTCTCATAGGTATGTCTCCTTACCAACTTGTATATGGGAAGTCTTGCCATTTATCGGTAGAGCTAGAGCATAAGGCTTTATGGGCAATGAAGAAGCTAAATTTGGACAGAGGCGCCTCATCTAATCAAAGAATGAATGACTTGAATATGGTTGATGAGTTTTGCTTAAAAGGTTATGAAAGTTCAGCATTGTACAAAGAGAAGATGAAGAGGTATCATGATCAAAGAATAGAAAAGCGAGAATGTGTGGTGGTGATCTTGTGCTTCTATTCAACTCTAGGTTGCGCTTGTTTTTGGGCAAACTTAAATCCAAATGGACCGAGCCATTTTTGCTCACAAAAGTGCTTCCCCATGGAGCGGTTGAGCTTGAGAATAGTGAAGGAACAAGATTCATGGTTAACGGGCAAAGGATCAAGATCTATCTGGGAAGCGCAGAAAGTGTGCAAGAAGTTGTTGAGGCCTATCATATTGATGAAGTATGAGTAATCAAGAGGGATGCGTCGTGTCGCGACGTTAAATCAAGCACTACTTGGGAGGTAACCCAAGATGTACAATCTATCCAACGATAGGTCTTTATTTTCATCTAGTAGTTTTCTTTGTTCAATTGCGTCTCTATATCAATTTAAATAGATGTTTTAGTTTTGTACTAGTGTTGGCTAGAACTAGCATAGGGTCCGTGTCGAAATTGTGTCCAAAAAATATAAAAAGAATGGCCTAATGGTTGCTACATGTGCAGGGGCGAAATAATAAAAAGAAAATGCAGAAAAAGGTCTGGTGCAGAAGTCTACTGACCCCATCGACATTTCGTAGTTCAATCCACGAACCGTAAATGGTGTCCATAGATCTAGGTAAGTTCTGATATTTTCCAAGTTGTCATTTACGGTCCCAATCTACGGACCGTAGATCGATCCACGGACCGTAGACGGGGTCTCGTGGATCCAAACCCTAAATATGTTTGACCCGACCCGGACCCCCTATTTAAAATTCCCCTAATTCGAAATCATTTCCACTTCCCTCCATTCACTCTTCAAACACTTCAACTCCTCTAAAATCACTCCATAACTCCCCCATAAAATCATCTCTTTCATTCCCCCATAATTCCCACGATTCTTTTCCATTCTGAATACTACTCATTCCATATTCCACAAAAAAAAGGGTTCGGTGTTTAGGTTAGTAACGAAGAGGTGATTTTTAGTCTTGCAAGCATCTATCATCACACAATCACCCCATTCCTGTTGTTGTAAGGTAATAGACTTTCTCCTCACTTTGAATTTCGATTCATTGATAGAATATAGAAAGTTAGGGATTGGGTCTTGACCTTGGGTAATTGTTAGATGAAATTGCATGCTAAAATTGGAAGTTACAATACCCTTGGACGATAGGTAGTGATTGTGTTGCCTTGTTATATGTGATTATAATTCTAAATGTAAGTTTCGACTTAGGATTCCAAAGTTTGTCTTAAATACTTGTTAAATGATTAATCGGAATCCTGAGAATTACAAACTAGCATGATTAAGTGTTGAAATGCATGATTAGACTAGGACCCTATTGAAAATGGTCAAACATGTGAGATTGAAAGTAAAGTTTGTCTAAAACCTGGCACAGATCCCATCCACGAGTCCTAGTCCACGGACCGTAGATCAATCTACGGACCGTAGATAAGGTCCGTGGATGGAAACACTTGAAAAGTTCACCAAGTGTGAAACCATAGATGTGGACTAATCTACGGACCATTCTATATAGTCATGGTTTCCCTCTGCAACCAATATTGTTGGTCCTCCGATCCACGGAAGGGATCCAAGGACCGTAGATCAGTTTACGGACCATAGATCTCCACCGTAGATGACCACTGTAGCCACTGTCTGAAATTTTTGTTAGTCTTTGTTGGTGTTCGTTTTTAGTTCTAAAATTATTTCGAGTGTGTTGTTAGTTATTCTTGCTACTAACAACTTTTCCACATGTTCGATAGCATCCAAGAAGCTGGTCACCTACACAAAAATGGGCAAGTCAAAATCTGTCACCCCTAGCTTCAGGTTAATTGACGAATATAATGCTGTGGAGACAGATCTGGCATACGTTTCTTCCAACACAAGGACCTCTCCCACCGCACCCCGAGTCACTAGAGGCATCCTTCAGAAGGTGATTCCCGATGTAGTCACAGTCTCCCAGTCTGATGAGGAGCACATACTGACCGGATCTCCAACTGGGGCTACTTCCAGTTCAGAGAATGGGTCTACGTCCGGCTTTGAGTCTACCATGCTTCAGGGTCTGAGTCTACCCATATTTCAGGGTCCGAGTCTGCCCAGGCTTCAGGGTCCATTTCTAAATCAGCCACAGGTTCCGGTGATAATAAACAATCAGCCTCGTCTGATAAGGCCACTAGTTCAGAATCAGTACCAGCACCATGGAATGATGACCCTACTCAAGTGGTCGGCGAGCCAAATAGATGGTGTGTTAAGGGCCAATGGCAAATTTATCGGGATGCCAAGATGAAGAATGACAAAAAGAAAATAGCCCAACTTATTATAGAGGAGCACAGAGTCCTCACGGGGAGCTTGCACATTGTCCCCGACATCCACTAGCTTTTTAAACTTCATAAGTGTGACTAGATGGCTCGAGACCTTAGGACCTATAGCAAGGCTATTGTACGGGAGTTCTATGCCTCCTATGTTGCCACTCTCCGAGATTTGATTGACAAGAGGGCCAAGCCCACAGCCCAGGACCCTATCACTTCTACTATGGTTCGAGGTTTTCCAATTGACATCTCACATACCACCATCAGCCGATTCCTCTATGGCCCTAGTTCTGATCACACTTGGGACTTCAACACGGCCGAATTTGATTACAGATAGAATGTTGTGAGGAGTGGAGCCTTCATACGTAATGCCGAGCAGGGGGAAGTTGTCCTACTGTGGTTGGCTAGGCACATAGTTGTAGATGGAGGAGTGTGTGGAGTGGGTTAGTTCACTACGTTTGGGTATTCGAAAGGCCACCTTGACTTTGGTAGCCAAGTTTTTTTGGTTGTTGGTGCAAAACAGGGTGTTGCCTACAAAATCTGACAACCAACTCACATAGGACAAAGCCTTCATGGTTGTAGTATTAGTAGCAGGATTGGAGATTGACTTTGTCTGCATGCTGCTGGCAAAGATTCACGAGAGAGCATTCAAGACCTCCACAACTTACCCCTTTCCATGTTTGATTTTCCAATTGTGCAGGGACTCTGGAGTGCCACTCTGGCATTGTGATAGGTTGATCCACCCTACGGGGACCTTAGATATTGGCCTGATCTGGGACGAGGCAAATGTGGTTGCTCCTCGCAAAAGGTCATGGATCGATGTGCCATTAGGTACTGATTTAATAGATGTTGTGGAGCAGATGCATGGTTATGAACCTGTCCCTCCAGCCCACACTGATGATACCCTCGCCTCCTCTTCTCAGGCCGCTAGTCAGGCCCCCAACTCATCTAGACCCACCCCGCCTTTGGGAGCCAATGTTATACCACTGGCCCGAGTCCAGAATTTAAAGGCCCAAATGGCCACCTTCCTGCACCATATTAAGCCTTGGATGCGGAAGTTGATTGTTGAGTTTGAAAAGAGAGTACAATTAAGGATGGAGGCAAAAATGGACCAAAAGGTCCAAGCAGTTCATAAGCTGCTCGATGACTTCGAGTTGAGAGTTCTAGAGAGGCCAGCTCCTACTACTGATATATCCTCTTTCCAGACCGAGCTAACTAGTCTCTGGGCTGATATTAACACCGGCTGTTAAGCCATAGGCTGCACCCTCTACGTTAGGAGATGATACAATCTTGGGTGCACTATTTAGTGGAGATGATGCGGATGCGCAGCCCGAGCCTGCACATGCCCGCTGTAAGAGGCACTGATCTAGTCATAAAACTAAGCTCACTAAGGAGGAAAAGGCTAGCAAAAGGCAGGGCAGGCAAGAGAAAAGGCCCGAAAAGCCTCCATAATAAATAAGCAGTTGAGGCCCGTGAGATGGTTGCTGAGGAGTCGAGTTCTATGCCCGTGTCTGAGGCTCTACCTACTGTGGTGATTGATGTAAGCACCACTGATGGTGTAGTTAGAGTCGCAGATAGCACTACTGATGGTGTTGTCCTTGTTGATGCGGGCACTACTGAGGGTGACCCGAGGGTTAATTTAGCGGGCTTCGGGAAACCGAACCCACCAGCTTGTTGATGGTCCGTCGGCGCTATGCACCTCAGCTTTGCTTCACCCAAATCCATTATTGTTTACTATTTTTCTGTGCATTGGGGACAATTGCACCATTTTTTGTTAGGGGTGGGGTAAATAGATTGTGAGTGATAGGGTAAAATCTGAGTAACCCAACTTATAATCCCCTCTTGGGATTTTCTTGCCTGTGTTCTTTTTCCCTAAGAGACTTTTTAATTTCTGTTGAACCGGCATGTGTTAGGATCGTATATGTAGAAGCATGAAAAAGAATAAAGCATGATGGCTTATGAAAAATGATACCCGTCCAAATTTTATGTGCTAGAATTTGTAGGCTAAGATAAGTTGAATGTGTTGACTCTGAGTATGACATGATAATGAATCAACCTGATGGCATGACTTAAGCTAAAACTTGAACTGGGTAATCTGATAATCTGATAATGAAACTATGTACCAAGAGTGTGTAAGAATAGTTGATTGTTCAAACAGTTTTTATGTCAATGTAGAACTTGCCCGGTCAGTCCTGCTAAGACAATCTGCACTAGAGGCTAGGAAGTGATCATAGGCCCTTGCTCTGATAAGTCCGCAAATTGCATAAAAGAAGAGTCCTACAAAATGAAATAAATGCTTCCTTTGATTCAAATGCTTTGAGCCTAAATTAGACCATTTCTTTCTAAACCCCTAACTCACCTTCCCATAATCTACTATGTTGGCCCCAGTCCCTCCTTGGACATCTGCACCTCGACTTAGGTCAAAAGCCTAAGTTAAGGGTGGCTAATGTAAAAGGTAACCTCAATCTTGGTCCTGATCTGACATCGGGTATCGTGTACCTCAACCAATGGAAAACCCATGAGTTAAGGGTGGCTATGAAAGAGGAAACCAAAAGAAAAATGGGTATGAAAAGAGTTTGATGTTGAAAAAGAGAAAAAGAAAAAGAGAGGAAAGGATGTAACTTGTTGAAATCTAAAGAAAAGAATAAAACGCAAGAAAAAGATGAAAGTGAAAAACAAAGAGCTACAAAGTCTAAAGTCACATCCTTGGTTGAAGAAAATCAAGGGAAAGAAGGTAAAGAGGTAGGATGTCAAAAATAGGGCAAAATGAGGTTGAAAGCCTATTGTAATGACAAGGAGGGCAGAAAGTCACTAAGAAGTACCCAAATGTACCACACCTGACCCTGAGCCTACGTTACAAGCCAAGAAAGTCCTATAATGATCCTAGAATCTAGTTTAGAGAGTCTAAGCAGTGAAAATAAGGGCAAGTCTATGGTATTGAGCATTAACTGTACTTGAAGTTACTTCTAAGTGTGAGTGTTGAATGAATCCGTGCAGTCAAATTCATATTCATTGTATCAAAAAGGGATTTCGTTTGAAGTAAGGGCACTTGTTACATCATCAAAAAGTTGGTACCTTGGTGATAGTGAAACAGTGTATGTTGTGTGTTGGATGGTCGATCTTTGTCATACTTTTACCCGCATGAATTAACTTGTCGAGTCTAAAAGAACAGACTTTGCACTAGAAAAGATAGTTGGGATAGAGAGCTATGTGATTGCTTGGGATTGAAATTGCTTGCTTTTATACAAGTGTCGTTTAGAGTCTTAGTGCGTCGTTTGAGGACAAACAACTAATGTAAGTTGAAAGTGTTGATATACCATGAGTATACGGTATTTTTAATACATTTCACTTAAGTGTTGTGTGTGTCTAGGGCCTTTTTGTATTGGTTTTTATGTGTTTTTATCATGTTTTGCAGGAAAGATGTTTACGCACGAAAGTAAAGAGACAGCTGAAAGAAATGCAAAGCAAGGCATCTATAGAGGTGATCTACAGACCGTACGTCCATTAACGCTCCGTAGATGATGACCGTAGATCAGCAGGCAAGGCATGGAAATCAACTCAGGGAAATCTGACCAAGTGTGGAACCACGGTGACCATTGATGGTTCTTAGATTGATCTATGGACCGTACTGCTGATCCGTAGAATGATACTGTGAGGGTTCCAACACCTGATGTTTGAAGATGCTAAGTGTGGAGCTACGAAGAGGGATTGACGGACCGTAGATCGATCTGCGGTTCGTACTGGAGTTTCGTCATTTGCTTCAAAGAAGCTGGTTTTTGGGATGGTGAAATATTTTCAAAGTCTTGGCTAACGGAAGGGACTCACGAATCGTAGATCCATTGACGGTCCATGAGTCAGTCTCATGGAATGAAGACGTCTGCCTGAACAAACTTTCCTTATTTTGTTTCCCTTTTAATTTAGGACTTGTTTTCTATAAATAGGGCATGTAAACCTCATTTTTGGGGGTTAGACTTTATTACTTTTATTCTAGTTCTTGACTTGGGAGATTAACTTGCAACTTTAGCAATTTTGAATTTCCTAAGTTTGTTTTGAAGATTTGGATGTTGCAATTCAAGTTGAATTTCTGGGTATATTATTCTTCTTATGTAAGTTCATAATTTTTTCATCTAAAACAGTGAATTGTGTTCATATGATTATGGGTAACTAAAAGGGTTGTGGGAACCATAAGCGATTAACAAAGTATGAATAGTAACTAAGCAATTCATGTATAGTGTTGTTGCATGCATTAATAATTCTTTCGTTTAAAAGTCTTTTTAATGAGTGCACGTGTTAGAACTCGCCTTGTTGCTACTTGCCGGACCAAGGAGGTAATCAACAAGAAAAAAATTATCAACATAGATTTAGTGTGATACTATCTAATAGGCTAGTGTCGATTGGTGCGAAGTAATAACTAAGCCAAACATCGATGTGATGTCTAATATGAGGTAAAGGTAAGGGTTAGTAAATTATACACACGTAGCTGGACCAAGGTGCGGGGTGAAATTCTCTAGATGCCGGACCAAGGATTTAGAGATACCTAAATTATCACTTTGCATGTAGTACACTAGGAAAGGATTGCTATTGCTAGGATTACTGTGTTATGAGCTTATGGGGAACACGTAGACCCTAGCTAATTCTCTCATCTTGGTAACCACCGAAATTGACTTTTGTTTACTAATTACTTACTGAATTCTTACAAATTGTTTCACATATTCCCCCCCCCCTTTTTAATTACTTGTTTTTGGAAGTAATTTGACTAAACGAATATAATTGTTGGTTAAAGTGAAGTCTAAACCATTTTCCTCGTGGGATCGACCCCAACCTACAAGTTGGGTACTTTACTTGATAACGATCGCTTATGCTTCTTTAGGGAGGTGTAATTTGAGCATATCAGGTATAGAACCTAAACAACTAAGTGGATCCACTAGTCAATGCTAAAAAGAACTAAGGAATAATCTAAAAGGTTGGACCCTTTTCAACCCATGATGGCTACATGGTTTATGGGGGCTGGGAGTTGTCTGAACTCTCCCCATATCGGTGCTCAATACTACTCCCAAAATATAATACTAGCTCTTATGTTTAAAAACATACTTCTTTTTGTGGTTTGAGATAATTTCTCAAAATTTTGCTCAAAGGCTATCTTGGAAATCAAAGTTTCCCCTCTTGTTTAATTGTGAAACTATTTAATCTTTTATGAAAACTAGCTCAAAGACTCTTTGAAAATCTCAGTTTCCTTTCTTATTTAAATGCGAAAACATTTTTAAACTCTTTAGGAATACATAGTCCCCCATACACTCTTTGAAGAAAATGAACTTCAAATTTTTACTCCTTACTCAACTCAAAACTCAGGTCTTAAAACAAAGTTAAAACATTTGTAAATAAACTTCTCTTGACTTGGCTTTTAACTTCTCTTGACTTAACTCTTAACTTTCCTAGATTTAAATTATGGATTCAAGGATTGTAATTTATGATAGGGAAGATTTCATGACGTTTAGGAGTACTTTTAGATAGTTAAACATGAGAAAAAATCAAGAAATCACTGTCTAGAAGCATGTCCGCGACGCGGAGATGCATTTAATTATTTGGTCGCGAAATAATTTTTGAGGCCAAACGGTCTGTGACCACTCGGCGACGCGGAGAAAATTTGCTCAATCCTGAGGAACAGGTCTATGTCAATTCTTTTTCTCAATTCCTCTTTAGATTCAGATACCCAACACATGTACACAAGAATCTAACTCAAAACAACTCTAACAATTGACCTTAAACTCTCAAGAACTCCTCAATCTCATCCCAAATTTAAGAACGAACACAATTCAAGAATACAACTCAAGAACATCAAAGTCTTAATCTTTTAGGATGAAAATCATACTGAAATAAACATGTTTGGCACGTGGGTGAATGAACCCAACGTTGTGTGAACTCACATACCTCGTAGGGATCACCCCTTGACAAAATCCACAATCTCAGCTTCGAGAATTTGACGATTCTTGCTTTTTCTCCTTTTTTCTCGTCTTCTATTCTTTTCTCTAAAACCCTAACTCAATATTGTAAAAATGAATCCTATCAGTTTAGACCCCAATTAATTACCCATAACGAAATTAAATCATGGGGTATGGAAAAGACCATAATGCCCTTCTAAAATCCGGATTAGACTTTCCTTATTTGAACAGCCCAACTTCCAACGAGCATATCTCACTCAAACGAATTTGGAATCGTGCAAACTCAGTGGCATTGGAAAGATAATTCCAAGATATTTCCTACGGTATCTAGAAGCACACCTAAATCATCCTGAGCTAAAAGTACGGTCATCTGAAGTTGACCAAAAACCCAAACTTAACATAACTTAACAAATTTCCAGATTTTTCATTCTTTCCTAAAATGACTATTTCCAATTCTAACTCTTTCTAGTTCTTTCAATTAGTGTGATGTTAAAATATCTCCCCCTTGTGGACATTCGTCCTCAAATGAGATTACTCTTAGTAGGCTAAAGGCGTAACATCAAACATGCATATCAAACATCCAACAAGCATAATGCAATTATAACATGCCAATTTATAAATGAATACCAAGAAAAAGATTAGTACCTTAACCTGGAACTTCTCCGAATTTGGAGAGATGTGGATATCTCTTCTTCATATCTTCCTCAGCTTCCCAAGTAGTTTCCTCAACAAATTGGTTCCTCCAAAGAACTTTGGCTGATGCTACCTCTTTTGTTCTAAACTTGCAAACTTGGCGATCTAGAATCTGAAATGGAATCTCTTCATAAATAAGTTATCCTTGATCTCAATATCTTCAGTTGGTATGATAAGTGAAGGATCTCCCATGCACTTCTTCAATATGGAAATGTGAAATACCGAATGAACCGCTACTAACTTTTGTGGTAGCACTAACTCATAAGCTACCTTTCCAAACCTTTTTAATATCCGATAAGGACTAATATACCGGAGGCTAGATTTCCCCTTCTTACCAAATCTCATAACACCTTTCATGGGTGAAACTTTTAAGTAAACCAAATCATCTACTTGGAACTTTAACTCCCTTCTCCTAAATCAGTGTAGGATTTCTGATGACTTTGTGCCATTTTCAACCTCTCTTAAATCGCTTTCACCTTCTCCATAGCTTGATGAACTAAATCTGGTCCTATCAACCCTGCTTCACCAACTTCAAACCATCCAATAGGAGATCTGCATCTTCTCCCATAAAGAGACTCATATGGAGCCATTTGGATGCTAGCATGGTAACTATTGTTGTAAGCAAACTCAATGAGAGGTAGGCGATCATCCCAATTACTCTTGAAATCAATCACACAATCTACCTTGATACCTCAAAAAACCATCTCCCCTTTGTTCAAAAGCCACCACTTTTTACTTATGAACACTTGCCTTTAATTCAAGCAATAAAGGATCTTGGTCTTGATTCACTTTCACTTCTGACACTAATGATGATTCAGCCCCATTCATCACCACTACTCCTCCTTCTGTGCAATCTATTAGTCAAACTCCCAATCGTGCAAGTCTATACACATCTCTTGCTAGCTATTTCTTATCTTTTTCAAAATGGACGGTACTACCCATAGACAATCTGCTCAAGGCATCAGCAACCACATTAGCCTTACCTGGGTGGTAAAGAATACACATGTCATAATCCTTGAGTAATTCTAACCACCTCATTTGTCTGAGATTAAGCTCTTTCTGAGTAAACACATACTGAAGACTCTTGTGATCAGTAAATACATCTACATGAACACCATATAAATAATGGCATCATATCTTCAAAGCAAATACTACAGCAGCCAACTATAAGTAATGGGTTGGGTAATTCTTCTCATGAACTTTCAACTGTTTGGAGGCATAAGTTATAACCTTGACATTCTACATTAATACACAACCCAAACCAACTCTAGATGCATCACAATACACCACAAAACCTTGAGTACCTTCCAGTAAGGTCAACACTGGGGCAGTAGTCAACCTCTTTTTCAATTCCTGAAGCTTTTCTCACAAGCTTCAAACTATTGAAACTTCATTGTTTTCTGGGTTAACTTGGTCAAAAGGGATGAAATAGATGAGAACCTCTCTACGAACCTTCTATAATATCCAGCCAAACCCAAGAAACTCCTAATATCAGTTAGAGATGTGGATCTAGGCCAATTTTGCACTGCCTTTATCTTTTGGGTATCAACTCTAATTCCATCACCGGAAACTATGTGGCCCAAGAATGTCACAGACTCAAGCCAAAACTCACATTTAGAGAACTTAGCATATAACTCCTTATCTTTCAAAGTCTGAAGAACTATTCTAAGATGGCTAGCATGATCTTCCTCATTCCTCGAATAGATTAGAATGTCATTATTGAAAATGATAACAAACATATCTAAATATAGAATGAATACTCTATTTATAAGGTCCATGAACGATGCGGGTGCATTGGTTAAACCAAACGACATGACCAGAAACACATAATGACCATAACGTGTCATGAATACTGTCTTGGGAATATCACACTCCCTTACTTTCAACTGATGGTAGCCAGATATGAGGTCAATCTTAGAAAAACAACAAGAACCCTGAAACTGATCGAAAAGATCATCAATTATTGGAAGAAGATACTTGTTCTTGATGGTAACCTTGTTCAACTGACGATAATTTATACACATCCTAAGAGAACCATCTTTCTTTCTCACAAATAAGATCGGAGCGCCCCAATGTGAGAAACTTGGTCAAATGAAACCCTTATCAAGGAGATCTTTCAACTGTTCTTTAAGCTATTTCAACTCTACTGGTGCCATTCTATATGGCGGAATAGAGATAGGACGAGTATCAGGAAGAATGTTTATGCCGAAGTCTATTTCTCTCTCAGGAGGGACTCCAGGTAGATCATCTGGAAAGACTTCTGGAAACGCTTTTACTATTGGAACTGACTGAATGGGAGGTATCTCAACACTAGAGTCATTAACTCGGACTAAGTCATAAACCCAACCCTTAGAAACTAACTTTCTCGCCTTAAGGTATGAAATGAAACAACCCTCAGGCACTGCTGAACTACTACTCCACTCTATAACTAGCTCATTAGGAATTTGAAACCTAACAGCTTGAGTTCTACAATCAATGGAGGCATAATAGGCAAGAATCCAGACCATACCAAGAATGATATAGAAATCTACCATGTCTAACTCAACTAAATTTTTCATGGTGTTCTTGTGATTAATAGAAATGACACAATCACGATATACTCGCTCAGCTAAAATAGACTCCCTAACAGGCGTAGAAACACAAAAGGATTCACAAAGTTTCTGTAACACCTCAGAAATTCTATGACTTCAGTTACAGCCTCACCTTATCAACAATGAATTAAAAATAGTTAAAATGATGTTTATAAACTTAAATTAATGCAATTGACTTGGTTTGGAAGAGTAAAATTCCAAACGTCAAGGAACAAACACGACGTCCAGAAACTAGAAAAGAATGTGTTCTAGTGTGTCCTTCGGTTGTGGGCAGGTTTGGGAGTGTCGTATAACGGTATAATCTTGTAAAAAGGTTTAAATTAGGTAAATATATGTTTATAGGGTCAAAACGTTCGAATGCGACACCCTGGGGCCACCCTACGGGACCCCGAGCAGGACCCCAACCTTGGCCAAGCAAGTTGCCAGGGCAGCTTACAAATTGCACTTGGAGTGAATAGGTCCGCATAGCGGACTAGTTCCCCCAAGGAGAAAATATTTAGTTCAAGACGTGGTCGTGTCGCGGACTCTACTATCTTGAAATTTAATTCCAAATATCTTCAGGGAACAGCTTCGTGTCGCGTACTTGTTCCGCAATGAAAATGCAGAAATTCAGAAATCGATTCTTACTTCATTAAAGAGTCCAACTAAGTGAGGGGTATTTAGGGTACTTTAGGGGACGTGTATATAATTATTTTTAAGTCAATTTACCTCACTTTTATCACTCAAACACAAAACCCCAAAGATCAAACCTAAAGTTCCTCCTTCTCTCTACTCTCTCTCTCTCTTCTCAAGAACTCCATTGAAAAAGATTAGAGCTTCAAGAAGAAGACCAACTCTCCAGGGTTTCAACTCAGATTTTTGTGGTTAATTCGTCAATAAGGTATGGTTGCTTATCACTCTTGGGATTCCTTTCCCCAAGAGGCCCCTTCAAGAGGAATTTCAAAAGCTCCAATTTCTAGGTTTCAATCCAAAAACGTGGGTCCTCTTTCTAAAGTGAAATTGATGTTATAAACTTCCTTTTATTGATGTTATATGAACAATTATGGATGAATTTATGTTGCATTGGTGGTTTGTTGAAGAATTCCCCATGAGACCCATGTTTCTCCTTCTTTTCCTAATTCTAACCCTAGTTTGTATTGAATATTGATTGAAGGCTATGAATTGTATGTGATGTTATATAATTCATGTTTGTAATATGATTCTAACCTAGGTTATATATAATTTCTATGAAATTAGGGTTGAGTCTTTGAATGAAGCCTTGAAGGCTATGAAGAGAATAAGTCAATTGCTTATATTGATGTTGATTACGTTATTACTTCATGAATTAGCTTGCATTATATATTGGTTATGAATTTTTTGGTAATTGAAGTATGAATGTCCCATGAAACGCAAGAAGGTATAAATGTTGGTCCTTCTTTGAACTCAAGTATGAAAGGTGAATTACTTAGATTGTAATTATGCTATGCCTAATGTGTTGTTGTGGTGTTGATGACCTAGTTTCCTCATCCTTAACCCTCTACACTGGAATTAGCTATGAAGTATGCATGTATGTTATGGTATGATTGCTATATGATTGAAAGGTAGTTCGTATGATTATAATGTAATGTAAAGTGAAAGGTTTACTCACTTGCTAAGTGATTCTAAAGTGAAAGAATTGTTACTCACTTATGAACACATATCAGCTATTATGGTAAGATGTCTACATAAGAGTCTAGTAAAGGCTAATGTTAACTTATGTGATAACTAAACATGATTACAAAAGGTAATTAGATGCTTAGCACCGAAAGGGCATGTAAACGAGATGGGGATCTCACGTTTAGTAAGTTCGGCTCCCCACATGGATTTCCTCACATTTCGCAAGTCCGAATTACCCACGGTATGTATTGTCTCATGAGATGGAAACCCCCATGTTTAATAAGTTAGGGTTTCTAGAAACAATCTCCTTGACCCTTAACTATGTGCCAACATAGGACTCTAGCTTAGTGGATTCACCTAGATAGGTATGTAC
This sequence comes from Solanum commersonii, assembly GCA_029007595.1. NCBI lineage: Eukaryota > Viridiplantae > Streptophyta > Magnoliopsida > Solanales > Solanaceae > Solanum > Solanum commersonii. The sequence continues at coordinate 2,086,717 of JAJTWQ010000092.1, read as the reverse complement.
GAATGGTTACACCTTAGCCAAGTGTTAACCCTCTCTTTTCAGTGTGGGAGTAGAACACCGGATTCCATGTAGCCCTCATGGTCTATGTGGGTTATTGCAATATTTTCCTAATGTAAAAGTAAATGAAGGTATGAAAGGTGTGAACTCTTGCTAGGGATTTCTGAAGGGTTTCTACATAGTGTAAGGGAGGGTATGGGACTTCTCTTGCACATTGCACTTGAGGGATCCTAAGAGATGGTTGTAGTAGTGTTCTCTTATGATTATGATGATTATGACTTATGTATGTTGAAGCTATGTTATGTATGATCATTATGAATATGGTAAGTCATGATGAAATATGATCTTATGAATGTATGCATCGAGTAGGTTGCTTAATGTGATACTTGTCTTCGAATAGGATTATGGGGTTCTATTATTTGCATTGCACTATTATTGCTTGGGTCGTCTACATGTTGGGATGATATTATGTTGCTCTGGACTATGATGCTTTCTTTGTGTACATATTGGATTTACTTGGTAAAAAGCATGTCTTGACTAAACGTCATTTTATGCATGTTTCAATGGTTTTTATGCATAGTAGCCATACTTAGTACATGTGTTGTACTAACCCATATTTTCTCCCTTTTCCCCAAACATTTAGGTTCGGGCCGTTGAGGATTCAAGCTTACTTCTCAAGACACTTGGAGTTGCTTCCCTAAGTTAGTGAGTCCTCAAGTTCGAGGACAAGACCCTATGATCTAGCCTCTATGTTTAGTTCTTTGCTTATGTTGAAAGACATTGTTGTACTTTCCTATTTCAAGACTTCTTATTGATGTAAGGGCTAAGTCCCATTTTCGATACTTCTATATCTAGATGGTACATTGTGACGAAGTTAGATTCTGTTTTTCATATATGAAATGACTTCCAAAGTAAAAGTTTTAAATTTTTATTTTATTCTATGATACATGCTATGACGAATCCAAAGGGCTTGTATAAGACCTCTTCGAGGTCGAATACGTCGGTAACGACTAGGGGGTGCTTTCGGGTCGTTGCAAACTTTGTATCAGAGCATAAGGTTGAGAATAATGTAAGATTTATGTCACAAGATACCACGTTGAGTGGAGTCTTGTTCACGGGTGTGAAGCGCGCCACACTTATGAATGAGAGGCTACGAGATGCTTAGGAACTTTCACTCTTTTGTTATTCCATAGTCGTGCCTAAGAGTCTTAACTTTGTTTAGTCCTTTTCTTCTAATCCTTGTCTTGTAGTTATAGGCAATGAATAAAAGAAGGAACAATGCAAGCAGGGCCGGTGAGGAGAATGTGAATGAGGCGGTTCCCCCTCAAACTTCTCAAAACCCTCAAGTTCCTATTGAAGAAGGGGATTTGTCTAATGTTGAGATAAGGTCGCCTATTCATAATTTGACTCAAGTGTTGGCCACTCAAGTTGCTAGGGATGCTAGAGTGCAAATGAACCCCAATGCTAGCACTACCGCTTCTAGGATAACGGATTACACAAGGATGAATCCCCCTACTTTCTTTGGCTCCAAAGTGGAAGAGGATCCACAAGGGTTCATTGATGAAGTGTTTAAGGTTCTAGAGGCTATGGGTATGTCTTCTCAATAAAAGGTGGAGTTAGCCGCCTATCAACTCAAAGATGTAGCACAAGTGTGGTATGAACAATGGAAGGAGGGGAGACCTATTAGAGAGGGTCCAATAAGTTGGGCAACATTCAAGACGGCTTTTCTTGATAGGTTTTTCCCCTTGGAACTAAGGGAGCAGAAAATGCAAGAATTCATCAACCTCCATCAAGGGGGTATGAGTGTGAAGGAGTATGGCCTCAAGCTCACTCAATTGTCCAAGCATGCTCCTACTTTGGTGTCGGACTTTAGAGCTACAATGAACAAATTTCTTATGGGGGTATCCGATCTTGTGGTGAATGAATGTAGGTCGACTATGCTAATCCCAAGCATGGACATTTCTCGTCTTATGGTTCATGCCGAACAAATTGAGGAGGAAAAGCTTAAGCAAGTTGGTAGAGAATTGAAAAGGTCAAGGGCCGATGATGGAAATTCTTCTAAGGTTAGGTTTGAAATCCAAGATAAGCCAAAGTTCAAAAGGAGGTTTTCCAACCAAGGTCCTCCTAACACTCCAAGGGTCAACAAAGGTAAAGTGTCTACCCCCAAGCCTCAAGAAGCGAGAGGTGGTGGTCCTTATGTTGATAAGCCTATTTGTACAAAGTGTGGTCGAAAACATGAAGGCAAGTGCCTAGTTGGCACGAGTAATTGCTATGGTTGTGGTAAGAGCGGCCATATAAGGAGGGACTGCCTTATGCTAAAGGCTCAAGGAAGGGAAAATTCTCAAGCACAAGCAAGTAGCCCAAATCTCGATGCTCCTAAGAAGAATCGCTTTTATGCTCTCCAATCCCGAGGTGATCAAGAGAGATCTCCGGATGTTGTGATCGGTATGCTATAAGTATTTTCAATTAATGTTTATGCATTATTGGATCCCGGTGCCACTTTGTCTTTTGTAACCCCTTTAGTGTCTATGAAGTTTGATATGTTTCCTGATGTCTTAGTCCCCTTTTCAATTTCTACCCCGGTGGGTGATTCCATAGTTGCTAAAAGAGTTTATAGGGGTTGTCCCATATCATTGCCCACTAGAGTCACTTTGGTTGATTTGGTGGAACTTGATATGTTAGACTTTGATGTTATATTGGGGATGGATTAGCTTCATGCTTGTTTTGCGTCCATAGATTGTAGGACCCGAATTGTGAAGTTTCAATTTCCTAATGAATCCATTTTAGAATGGAAGAGAGGAAATTTTGTTCCTAGGGGAAGGATCATTTCATGTTTAAAAGCTTGTAAGTTGATTTCTAAGGGTTGTCTCTATCAAATTGTGAGGGTCAAGGATCTTGAGTCCGAGATCCCTACTTTAGAGTCAGTCCCCGTAGTGAAGAATTTTCCAGAAGTCTTTCCCAATGACTTACCCGGGATTCCTCCCAAACGGGAAATAGATTTCGCCATAGATTTATTATTGGATATACAAGCCATTTCAATCCCTCCTTATCGGATGGCCCTGGTGGAGTTGAAGGAATTAAAAGCTCAACTCAAAGATTTGTTGGATAAGGGTTTCATCCAACCTAGTATATCTCCTTGGGGTGCACCGATGTTATTTGTGAAGAAGAATGATGGATTTCTTCGTATGTGTATTGATTACCGACAATTAAATAAGGTGACCATTAAGAACAAGTATCCCTTCCCTAGGATTGATGACTTATTTGATCAACTTCAAGGAGCGAGTTACTTTTCAAAAATTGATTTCAGGTCGGGTTATCACCAACTTAGGGTGAGAGGTGTTGATGTTTCGAAAACAGCCTTCTGAACAAGATATGGTCATTTTGATTTCTTAGTGATGTCCTTTAGTCTTACAAATGCCCCGGCGGCGTTCATGGACCTTATGAATTGTGTTTTTATAAATTATCTAGACTCATTTTTTATTGACTTTATTAATGACATCTTGATATACTCTAAAAGTAAGGATGATCACATGAATCATTTGAGGATAGTACTGCAAGTCCTCAAAGATCACCAACTCTATGCTAAGTTTAACAAGTGCGAGTTTTGGCTAAGATCGGTTTCTTTCCTTGGTCATATTGTTTATAGTGAGGGTATAGAAGTTGATCCAAAGAAAATCGATGCGGTCAAAAGTTGGCTTAGACCTTTGAGTCCTTCCGACATCCGAAGCTTTTTGGGTTTGGCCAGTTACTATTGGAGGTTTGTTAAGGGATTTTCATCTATTGCATCTCCATTAACGGCCTTAACTCAAAAGAAGTCTAAGTTTGAATAGTCGGAATCTTGTGAAAAGTGCTTCCAATTGTTGAAAGATAAGCTCACCTCCGCTCTGGTTTTGACCTTACTGGAGTGCACCGAAGGGTTTGTAGTATATTGTGATGCTTCCCAAGTGGGTTTGGGTTGTGTCCTCATGCAACATGGTAAGGTTATAGCTTATGCCTCGAGAAAACTCAAGGTGCATGAGAAGAATTATCCAACTCATGACCTTGAGCTATCGGTCGTAGTATTTGCTTTAAAGATTTGGAGACACTATCTCTATGGGGTACATGTGGATATGTTTACTGACCACAAGAGTCTTTAATATGTTTTTAGCCAAAAAGAATTGAATCTCCGACAAAGGATGTGGTTGGAACTCTTGAAAGATTATGATATGAGTGTCCTTTACTACCCCGAAAAAGCAAATGTGGTTGCGGATGCTTTGAGTCGTGTATTTATGGGTAGTGTGTCACATGTGGAAGAAGAGAAAAGGGAGTTTGTCCGTGATGTACATAGGCTAGCCCGGTTGGGTGCCCGACTTGAAGATTCCCCAAAAGGAGGTATCATGGTCCGTCATAATTCTAAGTCATCAGTTGTTGTTGACGTGAAGTCTAAGCACTATTTTGACCCTATTTTGATGGAACTAAAAGAGTCGATCCTCAACAAAGCAATAGAAACTTTCTCTCAAGGATAAGATAGGGTTCTTAGGCAACAAGGGAGGTTATGTGTGCCGGATGTGGATGGCCTAAGAGAGACAATCTTAGAAGAAGCCCATTGATCCCGATACTCCATCCATCTGAGATCCACCAAAATATATCGTGAATTACGTGATATTTATTGGTAGAACAGAATGAAAAGAGACAGCAAATTTTGTGGCTAGGTGCTCAAATTGCCAACAAGTCAAAGCCGAGCACCAAGGATCGGGAGGTCTAACTCAAGATATTAATACCCCCACTTGGAAGTGGGAAGAGGTCAATATAGACTTCGTGGTAGGTTTTCCTCGAACCCATAGGCAACACGACTCCATTTGGGTCATTGTGGATAGATTGACTAAATCAGCCTATTTCCTTCCCGTCAAGGTTTATTATTCGGCGGAAGATTATGCTAAGTTGTACATTAAGAAGATTGTGAAGTTACATGGGGCCCCGTTGTCGACTATTTCGGATAGAGGTTCCTAATTTAATTCCCATTTTTGGAGGTCTTTCCAAAGTGGGCTTGGTACTTAAGTGAAACTTAGTATCGCATTTCACCCTCAAATGGATGGTCAAATGGAATGCACCATCCAAACCCTAGAGGACATGTTGAGAGCGTGTGTCATTGACTTCAAAGGTAATTAGGATAACCACCTACCTTTGATAGGTTTTTCCTACAACAGTAGCTACCACTCGAGTATTGCTATGGCACCCTTTGAAGCACTTTATGGTAGAAGGTGTCAATCTCCGGTTAGATGGTCTGAAGTGGGTGAATTTGCTCCTCTTGGTCCTGCGGTAGTTTATGAGGCTACGAAAAAAGTTCGACTTATAAGTAATAGGTTGAAAACGGCTCATAGTCGGCAAAAATCTTATGCCAATAATGGAAAGAGGGGTCTTGAATTTGAATTAGGTGATTGGGTATACTTGAAGATCTCACCCATGAAAAGGGTGATGAGGTTTGGTAAGAAGGGGAAGCTTAGCCCCCGGTATGTTGGGCCTTATGAGATCTTGAAGCGTGTTGGAAAGGTCGCTTATGAATAGAAATTTCCCATCAAATTGGCCCAGGTTCACCCGGTGTTCCATATTTCTATGTTAAAGAAGTGTATACGTGACCCGGTGTCCATTCTCCCTCTAGAAGGTTTAGGGGTGAATGAGAACCTTTCTTATGAAGAGGTTTCGGTCGAAATCTTAGATCGTCAAGTTAAGAAGTTGAGGAATAAGGAGGTTGCCTCTGTAAAAGTCCTATGGAGAAACCACCTAGTTGAGGGTGCATCATGGGAGGCCGAGGCCGACATGAAGTCCTGCTACCCTCATCTTTTTCCTCCTACTCCTAGCCAAAGTTGATGGTTAGTAGTCTCTCTTAATTTGGTATAAATTGAAAATCATGTGTGTTGATGATTATGACATATTTCCTTGTGTGTGCATATTTTTGTGAAAAATTAATGCTTAAGTTGTATTTTGTGTTTTCATGAATTTTGTTTCTCATGGTCAAAACTGCACCCATAGATGTTGTGTGATGTTGACTTCATGAGAGTTGTAATGAGCATGCTTGATGTTGACTTGTTAAAGAAATGTCTTGTTGATTGCTTAATATATATGTTGATGCTCATTGAATATGGAGAAGGTAGTTCCTCCTATACTTATGTGAAGTAAAGAGTTTTGAGCATAGTGATGTTGTGGATTAAATTCCTATATGATATGATGATATGATGTTGTTGATATGACTGGTTGTTGTGCTACTAGTTTGAGTCATTGTCCCCCTACAAAGAAGTCCAAGTGACATTCGGGGAGGAATGTTCCTAAGGGGGGGATATTATAACACCCTGGAAATTCTATGACTTAAGTTAGAGCCTCACCTTATTAATAGTGACTTAAAAATAGTTAAAATAATGTTTCTAAACCTAAATTAATGCAATTGACTTGGTTTGGAAGAGTAAAAGTCTAAACGTCAAGGAACGACCACGACGTTCGGAAACTACAAAAGAATGTGTTCAAGTGTGTCCTTAGGTTGTGGGAAGGTTTGGGAGTGTCGTATGATGGTATAATCTTGTAAAAAGGTTTAAATTGGGTAAATATATATTTATAGGGTCAAAACGTTCGAATGCGACGCCCCGAGGCCACCCTAAGGGACCCCGAGGAGGACCCCAACCTTGGCCAAGCAACCTGCCAGGGCAGCTTGCAAATTGCACTTGGAGTGAATAGGTCCGCGTAGCGGACTAGCTCCCCAAAGGAGCAAAAATTTAGTTCGCGACGCGGTCGTGTCGCAGACTCTACTATCTCAAAATTTAATTCCAAATATCTTCAGGGAACAGCTCTGCGTCGTGCACTTGTTCCGCGACGAAAATGTAAAAATTCATAAATCAATTTTTACTTCATTAAATAGTCCAACTAAGTGAGGGATATTTAGGGTACTTTAGGGGACGTGTATATAATTATTTTTAAGTCAATTTACCTCACTTTTATCACTCAAACACAAAACCCCAAAGATCAAACCTAAAGTTCCTCCTTCTCTCTACTCTCTCTCTTCTCAAGAACTCCAGTGAAGAAAATTAGGGCTTCAAGAAAAAGACCAACTCTCCAAGGTTTCAACTTGAATTTTTGTGGTTAATTCGTCAATAAGGTATGGTTTCTTATCACTCTTGGGATTTCTTTCCCCAAGAGGCCCCTTCGAGATGAATCTAGGTTTCAATCCAAAAACGTGGGTCTTTTTTCTAAAGTGAAATTGATGTTATAAACTGACTTTGATTGATGTTATATGAACAATTATGGATGAATTTATGTTGCATTGGTGGTTTGTTGCAGAATTCCCCATGAGACCCATGTTTCTCCTTCTTTTCCTAATTTTAACCCTAGTTTGTGTTGGATATTGATTAAAGGCTATGAATTGTATGTAATGTTATATAATTCATGTTTGTAAGATGATTCTACCCTAGGTTATGTATAATTTCTATGAATTTAGGGCTGAGTCTTTGAATGAAGCCTTGAAGGCTATGAAGAGAATAAGTCAATTGCTTATATTGATGTTGATTACGTTATTACTTCATGAATTACATTGTATTATGTATTGGTTATGAATTGTATGGTAATTTAAGTATGAATGTCCCATGAAGGGCAAGAAGGTATAAAGGTTGGTCCTTCTTTGAACTCAAGTATGAAAGGTGAATTACTTAGATTATAATGATGTTATACCTAATGTGTTGTTGCGGTGTTGATGACCTAGTTTCCTCATCCTTAACCCTCTACACTTGAATTAGCTATGAAGCATGTATGTGTGTTATGGTATGATTGCTATATGATTGAGAAGTAGTTCTCTTGATTATAATGTAATGTAAAGTGAAAGGTTTACTCACTTGCTAAGTGTTTCTAAAGTGAGAATAGTTACTCACTTATGAACACATATCAGCTATTATGGTAAGATGTCTACATAAGAGTCTAGTAAAGGCTAATGTGAACTTATGTGATGACTAAAGATGATTACAAAAGGGAATTAGATGCTTAGCACCGAAAGGGCATGTAAATGAGATGGAGGTCTCACGTTTAGTAAGCCCGGCTCCACAAATGGGTTTCCTCACATTTAGCAAGTTCGGATTACCCACAGTATGTGTTGTCTCATGAGATGGAAACCCCCACGTTTAGTAAGTTAGGGTTTCTAGAAGCAATCTCCTTGACCCTTAACTATGTGCCAACGTAGGACTCTAGCTTAGTGGATCCACCTAGATATCTATGTACGAATGATTACACCTTAGGCAAGTGTTAACCCTTTCTTTTCAGTGTGGGAGTAGAACACCGGATTTCATGTAGCCCTCATGTTCTATGTCAGTTATTGCAATATTTCCCTAATGTAAAAGTAAATGAAGGTATGAAAAGTGTGTACTCTTGCTAGGGGTTTCTTAAGGGTTTCTACATAGTGTAAGGGAGGGTATGGGACTTATTTTGCACATTACACTTGTGGGATCCTAAGAGATGGTTGTAGTAGTATTCTCTTATGATTATGATGATTATAACTTATGTATGTTGAAGCTATGTTATGTATGATCATTATGAATATGGTAAGTCATGATGAAATATGATCTTATGAATGTTTGCATGAAGTAGGTTGCTTAATGTGATACTTGGCTTTGAATAGGGTTATGGGGTTCTATTCTTTGCATTGCACTAGTATTGCTTGGGTCGTCTACATGTTGGGATGATATTATGTTGGTCTTGACTATGATGCTTACTTTGTGTGCATATTGAATTTACTTGGTAAAAAGCATGTTTTGACTAAACGTCCTTTTATGCATGTTTCAATGGTTTTTATGCATAGTAGCCATACTTAGTACGTGTGTTGTACTAACCCATATTTTCTTCCTTTTCTCCAAACATTTAGGTTCGGGCCGTTGAGGATTCAAGCTTACTTCTCAAGACACTTGGAGTTGCTTCCCTAAGTTAGTGAGTCCTCAAATCCGAGGATAAGACCCTATGATCTAGCCTCTATGTGTAGTTCTTTGCTTATGTTGAAAGACATTGTTGTACTTTCCTATTTAAAGACTTCTTATTGATGTAAGGGCTAAGTCCCATTTTCAATACTTCTATGTCTAGATGGTACATTGTGACGAAGTTAGATTATGTTTTTCGTATATGAAGTTAAGTTGAACTTCCAAAGTAAAAGTTTTAAATTTTCCGTGATTTTATTCTATGATACACGCTATGAATAATGCTAAGGGCTTGTATAAGACCTCTTTGAGGTCGAATACGCCGGTAACGACTAGGGGGTGCTCTCGGGTCGTTACAGTTTCTCAGGAAGAACACTGAAATTCATCGCAACATACGGAGTTACAAAGGATAAACTTGCTCCTGGATCTAGCAAAGCATAAACATCAAAATTAAATACTTAGATCATACCAATGATAACATCTGGCGAATCCTCTTGCTCTTGGCGCCGAGCAATGGCATAAAGAAGATTTGATCCTCCGTCTGCCCTGAAGTAGCTCCTTTAGATACAGCTATGTCTGGTAGGGCAACTTAAGAAGACTGGGCTTTATTCCGCCCATTACCATTACCTTGCTTGTTCTTTGGACACTCTCGCATAAAATGAACATTCTGGCCACACTTGAAACATCCAGTGGATCCATCACGACACATCCCTGCGTGATTCCTACCACATTTAACACATGCAGGAATCTTAGTACCCCCATGTGCCATACTACCTTGCAATTGTTCAGGTATAGCTATGAAATTTCTGGAATTCTAACTATTGTACGCACATTTGTTTCTTGGTGCAGGTGCACGAGCAGATGATGAAGAAGACCTCTTTTGCTTTTGCTGAAAGGACAAATGGTTCACATTACTTTTCTTCTGCCCAGACTCATTCCCTGTCTTTGTATTCTTGTTTCTAAACTCATCTCTATCCCTAAGCTTCTCTTCCTCAACCAGCTGCACATATAACATTAACCTCGATATATCCATGTCCCCAATTAGCATCGCTGCCCTACCCTCTTTTCTTGATAGACGAGATAACCCAGCAACAAACAGACTCATTTTACTCCTCATATCCGTAACAATCTCCTGAGCCTAACGGGATAGTTGGGTGAACTTCAACTCATACTCATGAACACTTAGTGACTCTTGCGTAAGGGTAAGAAACGATCGTGCCTTAGCCTCTTTCAGTTCTCGAGGAAAGAAACTCCCCAAGAAAGCTTCCTCAAAATAAAGCCCATCTCACAATCGGTTACGCGTAAGCATGAGTAGAAAGAAACTTTATAGATACTAACTCTATCACACAAAATGAATATGAAAGAAGTGAGATAATTTCCTCAGTGTTGCAGCCCCCTAATTATAGATGTGGCGCGCTTCACACCGATAACTAGGACTCTACAGACACGGCTTCATAGACTCCCTAGGACTCTTGAACTTTGTGCTATGATACAAAGTTTGTCACTCCCCGAGCCTACACCCCGGACGTGGTTGGCACTCGAGAACTATTGTTGGCCCCAAGCGAACCCTTGGTCTGGCGTACTTACTCAGCGAAATACTTTAAGCATTAAGAAAAGAACTCAAATGCAAGATAACTCAACTATCTCAAACTAAACTCATAATGTTTAAGAAATAAACATTTAACTTAGACAAAGTGGCAACTCAAATCTAAACATAAGCCAATAACAAGGTAAATATAAATGAACTAACTGACTGTCTATAGATGAAGCCTCTAATAACTGAGATGGATGTCAGGACAAAACCCCCGATCATCCTAACAACTGAAAATTACTAAGGCAATATAAATAGGGATCCTCCGAAAAACAAGGAGGCTTACCACAAGACTCTAAATGTTCAACTGGATCAACGAAGCACTGGATGTTGATCCTAGTTACATGTATCTGCATCATAATAAGATGCAGGCCAACTGGCTTCAGTACATTGAATGTACGAGTATGCGAGGGGAATACTAAAACAAGACGTAAGCTTGAAAGGAACTGAAAGAACTTACCTGGCTCGGCTTAACTCAACTCAACATAACTGAACTCATTTCAATATAAAGCAGTTTAAAACAAGTGCAATATAAAAGAAAAGTTGTTTAAAACATGATGTCAACTCTATGTGTATGTAAAGATACACATAACTCTGAAATGTATGTAAAAATACAACACACTGTGTATATAAGAATACAATTACTTATGTGGGAGTTTCTCTAACCAACAACCATCACTTAAGAGTTATTATGATGATACAACATTTTGCCTCACGCTGCTAGGGCCGTCATATACCTTGCCGAGGGTATAGAACCTAAACTACTAAGTGGATCCACTAGTTTATGCTAAAAAACACTAAGAAATCATCTAAAAAGTATGACCCTTTTCTACCCATGATGGCTACATGGTTTATGGGGGCTGGGAGTTGTCTGAACTCTCCCCCATATCGGTGCTCAATACTACTCCTAAAATATAATACTAGCTCTTATGTTTAAAAACATATTTCTTTCTGTGGTTTGAGATAATTGCTCAAAACTTAGCTCAAAGGCTATCTTGGAAATCAAAGTTTCCCCCCTTGCTTAATTGTAAAAGCATTTACTCTTTTCTGAAAACTAGCTCAAAGGCTCTTTGAAATCTCAGTTTCCTTTCTTATTTAAATGTGAAAACATTTTTAAACTCTTTGGGAATACATAGTCCACATATACTCTTTGAAGAAATGAACTTCAAATCTTTACTCTTTACCAACTCAAAACTCAGGTTTTAAAACAAAGTTAAAACATTTGTAAAAGACGTTTGGAAGATTCTATGAACTTCTCTTGACTTGGCTCTTAACTTCTCTTGACTTGGCTCTTAACTTCTCTTGACTTGACTCTTAACTTTCCTTGAATTGAATTATGGATTCAAGGATTGTAATTTCTGATAGGAAAGATCTCATGATGTTTAGGAGCAAGACTGCAACGCAAAGTTGCATTTAATTATTTGGTTGCGAAATAACTTTTGAGACAGAACGGTCCGTGACCACTTCGTGACGCGGAGAAAATTTGGTCACTCCTGAGGAACAGGTCTGCGACGCAGACCAGGTACCTAGATTTACCCGACTTGTTCTTACTTTGTTTTCCACCCCTAATTCGCCTAAATTTGATTCTTTTTCTCAATTCCTCTTTAGATTCAGATACCCAGCACATGTACAAAAGAATCTAACCCAAAACAACTCTACCAATCGACCTTAAACTCTCAACAACTCCTCAATCTCATCCCAAATTCAAGAACGAAAGCAATTCAAGAATACAAATCAAGAACATCAAAGTCTCAATATTTTAGGACGAAAATCCTACTGAAATAAACATGTTTGGCACGTGGGTGAACGAACCTAATGCTGTGTGAACTCACATACCTCGTAGGGATCACCCTTGACGAAATGCACGATCTTAGCTTCGAGAATTTGATGATTCTTGCTTTCTCTCCTCTCTTCTCTTCTTCTTTTCTTTTCTCTAAATAACTCAATATTGTAGAAGCGTAAACTAAATCCTATCAGTTAAGACCCTAATTAATTACCCAAAATGAAATTAAGTCATGGGGTGTGGAAAAGACTATAATGCCCTTCTAAAATCCGAATTAGACTTTCCTTATTTGAACAACTCAACTTCCAATGGGCATATCTCACTCATACGAACTTGAATCGTGCAAACTAACTGGCGTTGGAAAGATAATTCCAAGATATTTTCTATGATATCTAGAAGCACATCTAAATCATCCTGAGCTAGGAGTTATGGTCGTCTGAAGTTGACCAAAAACCCAAACTTAACATAACTTAACAAATTTCCAGATTTTTCATTCTTTCCTATAATGACTATTTCCAATTCTAACTCTTTCTAGCTCTATCAATTAGCAAGATGTTACATGACACCGCATTAAGATCACTTTGATGTTCCATTTATTTGTAGATATTGAATGTTACCTCTTCATTATTCAAGTGCTTAATGAAGGGAACATTTATCGAGAGTTATTTCAATATAAAGATGAACCTATGATATTTTCTTTCCTTTGTTTTCTTAACCAATCTTTAAGGGAACATAGGTGGAGGTCTGGGCATCGCAATGATATTTTGAGTAATTTCTGCTTCTTTCTCACTTTTATCGTTATGCTGTTCTAATTTTTCGACTTCAGCCTCTTCCGGTTCCTTAGCATTTTTCACCTCAGACGACATGGGAGGGTCAATGGTCTATTTTCACCTCGAGTAGTGATCATCATGTATTGTCCATCATTCTTGATATTCTGGACAGTATTCCTAGGAAGTGTTCCTTGTTGGCATGGATTCACGCTTGAAGATATTTAACTTAAGTATTGATTTTTAATGGACAGTACATGTGAATCTTTCTTTTATACAATGCTTAATAAATCAGTATGCATCTTCTTCATATTGTCATCGATCGAGTCAAACCTTTTCATCATCTTAGGCATTATATCTTCAATGCGATTCAAATTTGATCCTCCATCTTGATTCCCTAATGGAACATATGGACTACTCTTATCATTTTTGTTTTTATACTCATTTATGTTGTAGTTATTATCACGATTGTATTTGTTGTAGTTCCAACCTTGATTTTCTTGACCTTGGCACCAATTATCCTGATTGGATGCTTGAGCTTTAGTTTGGAAACCCAACATACTTGTGCCTTCTCACACATTACATTGAAGATTTTAATTGTCTAACTACAACTATTTCTCATACATCATTGATCACCACCCTCAATGTATGTGGACCCTTACATGACTTGTTTAAACTTATTTAATTGAATAAATTTCAATAATATAATTTATTATTAATTAATCATTCTCCCTTTTAAATTATACTATCTAAGATCTATATATAAACATCATATTCTAGTAGGTGCAGTATAGATCATTTTTGGATCATGATATCACCCCGTATATACCGTATTAGTGTTAAAGTGTAAATGTCATTGGTACAAAAAAACCAAGAACATGAAAAGGTATCAATTGTCTTAATTATCTATATATTTTGACCAACAGTAACAATAGTCAAATACCCAAGTTTTACAACAATAACAAAGTACAAATTGCTAACTTTTCAATGTCAACGTTTGATTTTTCGACAATTCCTTAAGGTATCTTTTGGTAAAGTGTATATCCAAGTAAGGCTTGTATTAGTTATATATTTGATTAGTTATACATAGGTTATTCATTATTCATTTTTTGATTTTGGGCATTAAATAGCATGCATGAGGAAAATTTACAATTTTAGTGAGAAAAAGTGTAAAAATAAATGTTTTGAGAAAATTACATTCTAATGCATACATTAAAATTATTGAATTAAAAATATCATAAATTTTCATATATTAATAATATACACCTTAATACACAGAGTGGACTCAATAATAAATATTAATAGACAATGTACAAAATATATGTCATCTTTTGATTGATCTGTATTAGATCATGAGTAAATTCGACAATAATTGACATTAAATTTACCAAAATGTTGGGGTCCAAAATAAACAGTAGCTTGAGATCTCCAGAAACTCAATTACAAAAACATAGTTAGTCAAATCTATCTAAGATTTGTTGTTGTTCATACATCCGGTTCTCTTGTGTTCGGATCTCTTGCAAATTGAACATTTGTTCGTCCTCTTGCTCTTGAAATTCTCACTGACACCTTTGACAAGTTTTCTTTTCTTCCTTCCAAGTTTGCTATCGACAAGGGGTGGAAGAATATTCACGCTTAGCAATTCTTCTAGCAGACACGATTCCGACTCGATAGGGACAATATTAATAGATTTAGAGTATGCAAGGAGGTATGTTTTAGCTTTATATAAAGGTGAATAATATTCATATATGTTCATATCATACTCATCGCCACGCTTCGAGCTCAAAGCAACCATTGCGTGAGCACATGGTATCTTGACCAAGTCATATTCCCTACAATAACATCACTTTTTCAGTAGGTTCACGGTGGAAGTAGAACTTTTGCCGAACACGGTGAATTGATTGTCATCCTCGATTATGTTCTCCAATATAAGGAGTCGCCCTCGATCATTTTTTTTCTTGCAATCCTTTCGGGAGCCGACATCATTTTATTACCCTTTGATTTAAGGAGATATGCATGTCTCTCCCTGAACAATTCTCCAAATATCTTAGCAATCGAATTAAATATGAATGTCACAGGGTTCTCTCTCTCGTCTATCAACATAGTGTTGAGTGACTCGACAATATTTGTGGTCATCACATCATACTTGTTGCCTGAAAAATGTGTTCTGCTCCACTTTTCAAAACCAACTTCATGCTCAAGGACGACGATTGCTTCGGGGCATTTGTCCTAGAATTCCATAAAATGATCCAAAGAATAAGCATTTGCCGCATTGTAGTATAGATAGAGGGAATCTTCACAATGGTGATTTACTCAGAGATTTTCATCGAGGTGTCTCATGCAATATCTGTGATGAGCATGATTTTAAACCTTTGCAATACCATTGGCAAAGCTCTTGTGTCTATCAGAAATAAAACACAAATTATATTCATAGACCACACAATCCTTCAACTTCTCAAAAAAGAACGTCCAAGATGTATCATCCTTTTTGTCCACGACACAAAAGGTAATTGGATAAACATGATTCTTCGTATCTTGTGCAATAACGTTCAATAATACTCCCTTGTATTTACCATGTAAATGAGTGTCGTTGACCGCAATTACCTTTCTCATGTGGGAAAACCCCCTAATGTAAGAACCAAAAGCTAAGAATTAATACATGAACCTATGGGTATCCCCGCTTATCATGATACAATAGTTAGAACCAACATTAAGAGTGTCGATCATATATGAAAAAGTTGGTAAGCATGAATATCCGTGTTCCACTATCCTTCGAACCATTTCCTTGGCAATCACATCTCCCTTTCAACATTTCCAATAGCTTGGACTACAATTAAAAAAAGTAAAAATAGTCCTCTAAATCTCTTTAACGTTTGGATCCTTGCCATCACAATAAAGATTCACACAAAGTGACGCAATGACTTTGGTCGATATTTTTTATGGTTGTTGATGGCATATTCAACTCCGCAACTATGATCGCTAATATACTTGTAGATATGAAATCTATCTGAACACCTATATTTCTTTGCTTGCAGCATCCACGCACAATACGAGATACACATTTCACCTTTAAGTATTTATTACAACTCTTCATTGTAGCAAAATCAAAGAATTTCTCGCCACTGCTTCGGATAATAACAATTGCAGCTCACTCTTGGTACTGAATATTTGATACATATAAAAATTAGTTTCATCAGAGAAAGAATGGTTCGGTTGTAATCTCAATTCCTGCTTTTCCTGCACTTCTTCAAAATGTTTGAAATCTTCCGCATCTACTGGTTGATCTTCAACATCCACTGAATGATCGTACATTTTCATTGAATAATCACCCATGTTGTCATTTGAATGATCACAAAAGCTCTCCTTTGGTTGATCACCCAAGTTCTCATTTTCAATCGAGTTGTTGTCGTTAAATGAATTTGTTGGTTCAAAGGGAGACCTCGCAATGACATTTATCCTTATTATAGGCCTAGAGACATCAGCAGCAATATCCATCATGTACAAGCTCGCATGCCTAGCATTCTTTAACATCCATTGACTGATCATACTTATTCATTGAATTATCACCCAAGTTGTCATTTGAATTATCACAAAAGCTCTCCTTTGATTGATCACCCAAGTTCTCATTTTCAACTGAGTCATTGTTGTTAAATGAATTTGTTGGTTTGATGAGAGACTTTGAAATGACACTTATCCTCAATATAGGCCTAGAGCCATCAGCAACAACATCCATCATGTACGAGCTCACATGATTATCGTTCTTTTTATGAATGTGGGATGTATTTTTCCCCTACCATTCATTTGATAGCTTATCACCAAGTTGCTTGGCTCGCAGGCTAACTCATTGGCCTCAATTACGCTTGCAATAATATTGTCATATGTACCATTGCGACACAATGCAACGGGCACTATTGTCTTACTAAAAGATGTTCATACCAGCTTTTGGGAGTCTTATCCCATACTCCCATAAAATCACCACCAACAATTAAAAAATTCAGCTACTGTCATATATAGAATACACTGATAGATACTGAATTACGATATTACTAATTAGCGGTCGATGATTGGTACGAAATCCGTACAAAACGCGAATGAACAAGATCGGGTTCAGACCAAGATCCTAAAATGGAAAACAAGTATTTGTAGTCCTTCTAAACTACTAAAATTTATCTTAAAACGAGTTATGAAGTGATTTTGGCAAAAAATTCAAACTTCTAAAATAGTGGGAATGTTTTTCTTTGAAGCTATTTGAAAGAAAATGGTATAAAAATGGAAGCAATCCCTAGAATGATGATGATTTCACTTGTGAAAGCTATAATATCGTCGGAAAAGCCGTCAGAATCGGCTAAATCAGCTGCAAAAATGGGAGCATTTTGGTTTCTTCTGGGAGAGCTTTTCTCTAGTGGAATTGTTTTTAATAAATGAAAGAAAAAACAATTCCACATTTGTTGGATGAGTGGAGACCAAAGTGTAGTATTAAAAACTTGAGAGTAGCGTGTTGTATGTTTGAAAGAATATTGAGTGATGTCATATTTAGTGTCTAAATTTTAAATTTTTGAAGACTTGTGTCTAAATGCTCAATTAAGTTTGGAGAGTGGCAAAGTAGCTATTGGTTGAAGGAATTTCAATTGATTTCAGTATCTGCATCTGGTGAAAACTGTTGGGGGTGTATATTTGATACTAAATCAGGATAACAATGCTTCTAATAGATTCATTACTGCTGAAATTTGTGTTTGTGTTTCTCAATAACCTGCAACAAATTTTTACCAGACTCATTGCTGAAATTTGAAGCAGTATTCATGGAGGTTTCTAGACTTTTATTTGAAATAAATATGATCTGATATTTGTTCCCTATTTTGGATTTGGGCCAATTTTGGGCTTTATCTTCTTTGTTTTGTTTTGTTGACGTATTATTGGACCTCTGTCCAAAACCCTTTTTTAATAAAATTCATATTATGCCCTTTTTGGCCACCTTGAATAAAAACCATAGTTGGATAAAAAATTATAGTACTCCTTTTGACCTATTTTATGTAGTATACTTTTTTTAGCTTGTTTTATAAAGAACGATGTCTTTTTATATTTATAAATAATTGAATTTTTAAATTTTAATTTTATTGACGCAAATATTTATAATTTTGTCACACTATATTTTAAAAAAATTATCTTTCTTATACTGTCACATAAATTAATATTGAGAGAATATATAATAATATAAATGGGGGGAAGTCAGACTATATCTTTGACTTTAGATTTATTAATTTGCATCTAGTCTATAAGAATAATAAAGGGACCGAGGATAAAATTTAAAGATGTTCTCTTCCCCTTGTCTCTTTTTTTTTTTCTCTACTTCTCAATGGAAATGTTAATGCAACATCTGAAAAGATGCCTTTAGTGGTCCAAATAATAAGGTTCAATTGAGGACAATAATGATGGATCACACCTAAGCTTTTAAGGAGTTCAAAGAGCTGTTCTTATATTAACAGTTTTATATGAAGATTTCCATACTGTATTGATAGGAACATGTAGCCCCTCCTCTCTCAATCCCAAACACTCCCCACCAAACTCTTCTAAATTATTAAATATTCATCATGCATGTGTCTTTTTCAAAATAAAAGAAGATGGTGGCATATGTAGTACTCTTCATTCACTTTCATATTGCATCCACATTCTTGTCTTGTGTTTTAAATTTCTATAAATATCTATGACCAAGTAATTAATTTGGTCTGCTCTAGTTGCTACTTTTAATAGGTATCTATGTTAAAAAGTCACACCATGCTAGGAAAGCCAAAAAAGCCTAAGACTAGGAAAGCCAAAACCCTAACATACCTTTTTTATCTTTCAAAAAAATATTGAAAACATATTAAACTCGGTCTGAATTATTAATTTCATTTCTAAATTAATAACAGCCTTAAAAAATATTTTTGCTTGACTAACTGAATTTAATTAAATACACACTAAATCTTGCATTATGAGTGAAATACACTCCTAAATAATTCTCGTCATGTTTAGGAGTGTTTTCAACTCTGCTCTCAGCTTTTTATTAAGAGTCACATGCTCCTACAAGAGTTTGAGATCGCTTGTTATGTCGTGTGGTAGATCGGTGGTGTATCTTAGGTTAGTTAGTGCATGCAAAGGGATGTTTTTAATGTTGTTAATAATTCGAGGATGAGACTAATGATTTACATCAAATTCAAGAGTGTTCTCAATACTTCTCTCACCATATTTTGCTAGGCAATAATTTCTGGAAGTAGTTTTTGATAATTTATCTTTAAATAATGGCCATTCAATTTGAGCAGACTGGTTTGAGCCCAGCTTTTAAATTTTTCGGACTTTCACTCACATTTTTTTAATAGGTGTTTGAATATGTGATTTTATCTCATAATTTTAAATCATGCGATGGAGTTAGCAATTAGACATACAATTTCATCTCATGAATTCAAAAGGCTTGATTTGGAAATTTCATATCATGATTTTACATTTTTCAAATACAAATGTATCGATCATTTATTTCATATGTAAATAAAATGTATAGTTAATGTTTTTACTCATAGCAACCTTTACACTATTTATTTCGAGAAATACATGATCAATGTGAGGATATATATTGAACTAAATTTCGATCAATAAATGTTGTGTTTTAATTTTTTAGAACAGCTTTCTGATAGTTTATTATAATTTTGTTATGAGCTTTTGATTATTTGATAAATTGTATAAAAAAAATTGAAGCAGTTTAGATAATTTTCACAATTAATGAGATTTTTATATTTATAAAGCAAAATATATAGCTTAAAAATTTAAATTGCGTGTTCAAAGAAAATTTCAGCTTATTCATCTCATATGAATTCATATCATCATTTCATTTTGCATCAGCAAACGAACCCTAATTTTAAAAAAAGTACACGTTGAAATACAACTTCCAATATTAACGTTCAATTTCAAAATCTATGACTAAACGGAAAATTAAATCTTTTTGGGCCACCTCCTATCGTGGGTGCAGACAAGAGTTGCAGAGAAAAAAAGTTAGAAAAGCTCCTACTGACTAGTGACTGACAATGTCTTTAATTTAACGGCATTACTTTTCACGGTCCTTAAAAAAATATTAATTATTCTCTTCGTTCTATTTTATGTGAGGTAGTTTGATTTGATACGGAGTTTAAGAAAGAAAGAAAGACTTTTAAAATTTGTGGTCCAAAATTAATGATAGAAATTTGTGTGACTGTAAATCATTTCATTAAGGGTAAAGTAGATTTTTTATAGTTAAATTGTTACTTAGTAGGCATTTGGCCATGCGATACCATATCACGATATGATATCGTGAGATGAAATCAGCATTTGGACATGTAATTTTACACTGATTCCATCTCATGATTCCATATCATGAGATGTGATTCCATATTCTCCAAAAACCATGATATGGAATTATATGGGAATTCCATCTCATGATTTGAATATTTAACTACAAAAAATGATCCACGAATTTATACTTTGTTAAAACAATCACACATTTATATCTACTAACCATTTATTTCATATGTAAATAAAATTTACAATCACATCATTACTTTTTAAAATTTATTATTCTTACCGACATAAAATTTATTATTCTCACCAACATATTGTCACTTTAACTCACACCAACCGATTGTTGAGTAATAAATTTATTTTATGGCCTTAATAAGTGCACATTTATACTTTATGTGTAAATTATTAGTACTTAGTTACATATTCCTTATCAACTTTGTTAAAGAGATAATGTTTATTTTATGACTTTGCATTGTCTTGGAAGCACTATATTTTTATTACTCTTACAAATATTATTTTTATGAAGTGCATTCTATAATGCTTCCAATTTATTTTATGTTCACTAAACTAATATTGATGTATTTTTATTTGGTAGGATTGTGTTGGTGCAATTGATGGAACATATATAGAAGGGCAGGTTCCTAAAGCGGTGCAACAAGCATAATATCGTAATTGCAAAGGAAGAACATCACAAAATGTCTTATGTGTTTGTGATTTTGATATGAGATTTACCTTTGTTGCTGCTGGTTGGGAAGGTATTGCACATGATAGTAAAGTACTTGAGAATGCACTTGTTGAACCAACGTCACAATTTCCATTTCCGCCACATGGTAACTTTAAATTACATCCTTAGAATAAATATTATTTATTTACACAAAGCTGTCTCATTTACGTCACATATGTTTTTAGTAATTCTTTATAAAATGTTTGTTGGTAGATAAATATTTTGTTGTTGATGCTGGTTTTCAAAACACAAAAGGATTTTTAGCTCCATACAAAGGACTATGCTATCATTTGGAAGATTACCGAGGAAGTGAAAGAGAGCCTCAAAATGCCAAAGAACTATTTAATTATAGGCATTCATCTCTGCGCAATGTGATTGAATAAACTTTTGGAGCTTGGAAAAATAGATTTAGAATACTAAAATAAGGCATGAACCACTATGATATTGATACACAAGTGAAAATTGTCATAGCTTGTGTAGTGTTACATAATTATTTGCGAGAATACCAAAGTATTGATGGAATATTTATGGTCTATGAGCATGAAAATATAGTTGCGGATGATATTGACCAACAAATGGCTCAAAGTAACAATGTTGGTTCGTCTTCTAAGTCACATGATCAAGAAATGCAAGCTCAACATGAGGAAACTGTCTGTACTATGTGGGAGGATTATATTAAAGACTAGTACACTACAATTTATGTTTAATTTTTTTTATTAAATTAAAGTTAGATGAAACAATTACTTAAGTGGAGAACAAATAGTTTTGTAATAATTTATTATGCGATTTTATAAATTTTTATTTATTTAATAAGATTGAATAAACAATTGGGGCTATTTTAATAGTTTTACAACTTATGAAATTTTTATGTTTATGAGAAAATATACAACACAAAAATTTCATATCGCATGTCCAAACAAAACTTCAATTTCATCTCATGATTCCATATCATGATATCATATCATGATACCATATCGCATGGTCAAACGGGCCCTTAATATAGAAATGTGTTATTCTTTTTGTCACTGACTAAAAAGAAAAGTAAGTCACACAAATTGGGACAGAGAGAGTATAAGATTAATTTGTTTGTAATTTTTTAAACTCAATGTAATATTATTCTTTTATTTTATATAATATTAATCTCTCTGTCCATTTAAAGCAAATATAAAAATATAAACTAATAATTAATTAATTACATCTTAATTCTCTAAAATGAAAATTATTTTAGATTGGCAATTTGTTTTGACTTAGCATCTATATTTTTTCTTGCGAATTACAAAGTATACGTTCTATTTTAGTAATTCCCCGTTTCCAATTTATCGTAGTTTTTTTATAAATAAATTAATTAAAAGGGATTTTTACTATGTTACTTTATATATGTTTTAGAATATAATCTTTTTAAATTAAATATTTAAGTGTGGTCTCCACAACATATTAACATAGCTCCATAATTGAGGTGTGTGTAAGAATAATTACTACCAAGAGTGCCAAGTTAAAATGTAAAACATGTTTACCCCCTCCCCCGCCCTCTCTTTTGGAGGGTACGTGCTTTAAATTCATTAAGAGATCTTGTCTAAATCTAGATATTATCCGTAACAAACCAAAATTTAAGTATGTGACTAAAATAACATTATATTAAAATGAATGATATGTAAGTAAATAATGAAAACTAAGGACACCTTATGTTGGCTGGATAGTACATACACTCGCATTGAAAATCAAATATTAACCGACAAGGGTTGTTGTGGAGTGGTAAGTACTCCTTCATTCTTAGCCAAGAGGTCTCAAGTTTGAGTCCCCTTAGGTACAAAGTGACCTTTGTTAAAGAGCGTTTTAACTCGAATTGGGACTTCCCAATACTTAATCAAGCATCAATGTGAGTAGCAGACACAGGAGAAAGAGAGAGAGATAAAAGAGGATTTGTGGATCAAGAAGAAGTTGTCCACCAATTCATCATCCTCCACACATGGGGAACACATGTTGCCGGAGAAGCAAAGGCGAAGAATAGGTCCACACATACAAGAGTTTTATCATAGGCAGTGTCTCATTCAGGCCAACTATTTTGAAAGAGATATGAGGAACAACAAGAAAGTGACATGAAAGAAAGAGAAAAAGGGGACCATGAGGTTAAGGAGGAGAAAGAAAGAAAACAACTTAAACACCCTCTTACTAGTTAAAGAGAATAAGGGTGCCTCGAGATTGTGACATGACTTCTTGTGGTGGTTGTGACTTGTGAACTATGACATCTCACATCCTCATGCAACTTGGATGTGAGAAAAAGAAAGATAAAAAACAAAAGTCAATTTCTGTCTAGGCTAGTACTTGTATCAAAAACATCTTCACACAAGAAAAGTTTCAACTACTAACCACATTTACTTATTGTAGAAACCTCACATTAGTTAGAGAAATAGAGAATGTGTATTGGATGAATATTTCGATGACAAAGGTTCCTATTGGTGAATACAAGACTACTCATTAGACTAGTACAAGACTTCTAGTCATACTAAATTATACTTTTTTAATTTGTTTGGTTTGATTCGAAGTATAAGAGTCAAACTAACTAATGTTCGTTGTAAATTCAGACACAGAATCTTCAATCTTCTTTTTAAAATGAAATTTACAAATTTAGAAATTATATAAAAGGTATTATAAGTCATAATAATTAACAAAATAAATTATTTAGGAAGTATTTGATAAAATTATAATCAAAGAAAATATAATTTGACTGTCCAAATAGTAATTACGGAAAAGCGCCAAAAATGTCCCTAAATTATAGGAAAAGGTCTAAAAATACCATTCATTCATTTTTTAGTCTAAAATTACCCGTCCACTCATCTTTTTGGTCTAAATATACTTTTCCATTCACCTTTTAGCTCACTATAGCCCTTGAAACTAACAACCCTCTATTTATTCTTTATTTTTTAAAATATTTATTATGTGTCATTTTCTTATCGGATGAAATAGAAACCCCGTCTTTACTAAAAAAAATTCATAATTTATCCAAGTTTAGGCTCTTTGTTAGTTTTTAATTATTGAATATTGTAGATTGCAGTTTTTGTTTTTATAGAATTTTGTTAAATTTCGATAATTGAATTTGTTAAATTGATACTTTAAAATTTCAAGAAGTGCTTAATTTAATGTCGCGGCATGACACAAGTACCCCATTGATTCACATCGGTTTACACATATTAAATATCACATCATCATTCTCAATTCTAAATTTCAACTCTCCTAGCTTCATGTAACACCTCGGAATTTTTTTTAGCTTAGACACGAACCATCCTTCGTAGTGAGTAAGTTTTTACCAAGGAATTTAAATTTTTTCTAAGTGTTAAGGTCACTAGAGTAGCACCTTGAATTCAAAAATAACTAAAGAGAATTCATTCAAGTCATTCCTAGTTCTTTTAAGTTTTGGGTCACCTTCAAACCACCATAACTTTCAGTACATGATGAATTAGGTGGCTCATAAGATATCAAATGAAAGGTCTTTGAATTATATTTTCAACGCCACTAAGTTTGCTAATTTTTGAGCTCGTATGAGTGATATATGCCCTTTTGAAGTCAGGTTGTCCAATTAAGGAAAGTTACTTGAAAATATGAGGGGTATTTTGGTCTTTTCCTTACCCAACCAGATTTAATTCATTTTTAGTAATAATTTAGGGGTCTAAAAAGAATAGAATCAGTTTCATTCATCATCAATGCGCTTAGGGTCTTACAAGAGAGTCCAAGAAGAGAAAAGAGGAGAAAAGAGGAAGGGTTCAAAGCATTCGTCGAGATTCTTGAGTTTCGTTGCGGATTTTCGACATGGGTTTGATCCCTAAGAGGTATGTAAGTTGTCATAGTGTTGGGTTCATTCACCCACACGTCAATCATGAGTTTCTTTTACAAATTTCATCCATAAGTTTGAGTATGTTGAGTTCTTGATGAGTTATTGATAAGTGTTCTTGAAGTTTCATTCGAAATCTTATTTTGTTGGGGTTTTGATGAATTCTTGAGATAAATCCATGGAATTTGAGGGTTGTTTTGAGTAGATTAGTGTGTACTTAGGTTGGGTATTCGAATCTAAGTGATTGGGGAAGAAATTGTTTGATTCAAGGCGAGTTAGGGTCAGAAAGTAAGAAAGAAAAGTCGTCGAGGTTTTCTGGGTTGGGGCCTTGTGCCCTGTGCCAACCAGTGCACCCTAACCACACCTCTATATCTAGAGGGCTGGCGCCCTGCGCCACTCAGTGCGCCAGGGTCACCTACCCCCACCACTTCTCCGTCGTTTTGCCTGTCTAAGTTCTTTAAAAGGGTACCTTCAAGCCCTATCGATTCTATACACTCTAAACTACTTCTAAACATCTAGAAATCATTCATAACATGAATCATAACCTTGAATTCATAATTCAAATTCAAGGTAGAGCTAAGAGTTAAGTCTTAAGAGTTCTTTCGAACATTTTGAGGAAGTCCTTTTGAGTCTTTTTGAGGAGTCTTCTACAACTTCTAATAACATGTTTCAAGACTCGAGCAAGTGAGTATGAGAATGAGAAGAATGTATTCATGAGTCTACATTATCATCACGAGATCCTTCATATCATGAACCATAACTCTTGAATTCATAATTCATAATTCAAATTCAAGAGAGAGTTAAGAGTATAGTTCAAAAAAGTCTTTGAGTTAAATCGTGAATCCTTTGATATCAACTATCTATTTGAGCTAAGTTTTGAGGAAATAAGTATGGGAATGAGAAGAGTCGTGTACACGAGTTCCATATTGTTATGTAGACCATCGAGTCGAGTCATTCATGCCCATAATTCTACATGAACTTCATAATTTGAGCATCTTTGAGAGGAGTAGTATCTTTAAGTTCTAAGTCTTAAGTATTGATTTCCTAATCCCTTTTGAGATTTTATTCCTAATCATGGGACTATTACATATTACCCATGAAGTCCTTGAGTTGAGTTGTTCATGCCCATAATTCCGCATGAACCCTATAAGTTGAACATTCCTGAGATGAATAGTATCATGAAGTCTATGAGTTGAGTTGTTCATACCCATAATTCCACATGAACCCTCTGAGTTGAGCATTTTTTAAATAAGTAGTATCATTGAAGTTCTTGAGTTCTGAGTCGTTGAGTTTCGAGTATCGAATTCTATGTACTGTTATTGAAAACCTTGAATTGAGTCGTTCATGTTCATAATTCGACATGAACCCTATTTTGAGAAGTCTCTTACAATTTTTTCTAAACTTGTTTTAAGACTTGAGTAGTTGAGTTTGAAAAAGAGTAGAGTTGAGTTCATTTTCTTTTAAATGACATATGGGAACTAAGTATTCCAAGAGTAAATGTTTTCACATTTAAAAGAAAAGGAAACTGAGATTTCCAAAAGAGTTTTGAGCAGTCGAGTACCATCTCTTTTAAGAGAAAGATTTTGAGTAATAATCTCAAACCACAGAAAGAGTAATGTTTTTAAACATATGAGATGGTTATATTTTGGGAGTAGTATTGAGCACCGGTATGGGGGAGAGTTCAGACAACTCACAACCCCCATAAACCATGTAGCCAACGTTGGTAGAAAGGGTCATACTTTTTAGATGATTCCTTAATGTTTTTTAGCATAGACTAGTGGATCCACTTAGTTGAGGAGTTCTATACCCCGGCAAGGTATAGGATAGTTATGGCAGCTGGGAGAGACGATGTATCATCGCATAGCTCATGGTGATGGTTGTCGATTAGAGAAACTCCCACAAAGATATTTTGTATTCTTATATACAAACATAGTTATTTTGTATCCTTGCATACAATCTGAGTTATCAATACATTGAGTTGCTATATACTATTTTAAATGTTTTTCATATATTGCATCTTTTATTGTTTCTTTATCCAGTTTTGAGTATTCAGAGTTGAGTATCCACAGTTGAGTATTTTGTTATTGAGTTGAGCCGTATTTCTCTTAGTTGAGTTGAACTATGTTTCACAGAGTTGAGTCTCTTAGTTATTGAGTTGAACTATGTTTCTTTGAGTTGAGTGAGTTGAGAAGAGGTAAGTATGTTTCTTTTCCACCAATTCAAGTTTATGTTTATACTTTAGAATTCCCCTTACATGATCGTGCATTCCATGTACTGAGCCATTTAGCCTGCATCATTTCATGATACATATACAGGTATTCAGGATCATCAGCAAATGTTTCGTTGAGGTCATAGGATATTCCAATCAGCTTTGGTGTAAGAAGCATGGGATATTCCAGTCAGCTTTGGTGAGCCTTCTTACATTCCGGAGGACTTCCCTTTTATCTTACATTTAGTAGTTTCGAGATGTCGTGGGTCTTGTCCTGATATCCTTCTGTAATAGTAGAGTTTTCATAGATAGACAAAGTTGAGTTGTTTTTACAAACTCTAAGTTATCTATTGAGTATTGTTCAGCTTATTTTAAAATTGAGTATTTGAATTCAATTTAGTTTTTGAGATTTTTCATGCTTGAGTTAGTTTTTCGCTTGTAGCCAGCCAGGATGAGGGTTCTCTTGGGGACTAACAATGGTTCTCGAGTGTCAGTCATGTCCAGGGTGTAGGCTCGGGTCATGACACTCCACATCTACCAAAGCACACCTCGTGGTAAGATATGGTCGGCCTAAGATTATAGGTACCTCAATATAAACATCATAATCCAATACTACGAAGTTAGTTGGGATAGTGAATTTGTCAATTTTGACCAAGATATCGAAGAGAATCTTCACCGAGATCTTTATAGAGCTTTTCGCCATTACCAATATCATCGGAGTGGGTTTAAGACCTCATATCCCCTAAATTTTTTAAAATCACAAGGGACACCAAGTTGATACTCACCCCGAGGCCACACAATGCTTTGTTGAACAAGTACACCCCAATAGTGTACGAAATTAGAAAAGCTTCTAGATCATCTCATTCTAAATTAATGATATCATGTAATAAGATAATAGACGAGATTAGGTTGATTTTGGAACAAAAATAGTTAGAAAAAAAATCATATGATAGATTGAAATGCAAAGGGAAGCAATCAAGGTTAACATAAAGGAAAAATATGTCCCGGAAGGACCATGAGATGAGTCTAGCGCCACAACTTTCTAAAAACTAAACTTCAAAAACTCAACAAAAGGAGGCCAAACTTGAGGTGGGCCCTACACACAGAGGTTGGTCTCCTCGTGATGCCCCTCACATTGCAACCTCTTATCCACCAAACTGGGTTTGACCAAGTCAATGTAGAGTCAAGCCGCGATTAAGATTTTGACCCTATTGTTATATACGTATTTTGACAATGCATTTAGGGCTACATATTATTAGAAGATCTATTAGGACCTGAAAGTAGAATTATAGTGTATTGTTCTTAGTTTCTATGATTTACTTTATTATTTAGAAGATTATTGTAGAACGAACAAGATTCGCTGGCAAGTGCTGCTTTAATCAAAGGTATCATTTGCTTGCTTTTATATTTATGTTATCTAGTAGTTTAAATTATTATAATTATTATTTTACACTAGTTATAAGTAGCTAAATACATAACTGAAGTTATGAAACTTAGATTAAGGATGATGATAATAAGTACTTTACAATAAAATATATATTCATAAAAGGAGTGATCATTGTATATTAAGTTCCTTTCATACTTACGTTTTCTTTGAATGCATGAAAACCATTATAAAAAATTGTTTGTATTATGACCTGCTTTACCATATAGGGATAGATTAGGAAAAATATTTATTAATGAGGATTTGGTGCTAACAACCACCATCTAATAACTTGTGCTCGAGAGAAGATAGTTTACTTTAGACTTTTGACGAATGGAAAAAGTAATTCCACACCAAAATGCTTGAGAAGAACATGTGATGATATTCTCTTAATTGGGCTGAGAGGCTTTAGGATATCTATAGATTTGTCGGTTTTGCACAAAAGCACACCTGAATGAATGGATAGTAGAGTATTTGGTGGAGTTCCAATATCTAAGAACTATAATTCTAGTTTGGCTTCTTTATGTATAAAATCCAAGTAGTTAAAGTAGTTGCTAGATCATAATCAAAATTCCCAATTTCTCAAGAGTAGTTACTTCCTTCTATCTCAACATCAAATTATACACAGACTCTAGTACGTTGTCCATAGATTCGACCTCAATCTAGTTGGGTTACTGCATTTTGCATTGACTATTTTAACCTAGTAAAAAGTGTAGTTTGGGCGACATCAGTTGCTCAAAGTAAAATTGTTCATGGTGGGTATATGGATCGTGTGAATCCCCTATGGGTTCTAATTTTCCATATGCCACTGATGAGGTAAGTATACACCGGTAGGATCATATGGTCATGCATTTTATTGAATTGCATAGTGTTACTCGTACATCTCATCTTCTTCTTACTTCAGCTACATATACATGGACATGGACTATTTAGTGATGTTTTATTAGTTTCTCTCTCCCCGCTCCTCAATTAACTTTTTAGAGGTGAATGACCTAATTGTGTTATATTTAGTATTTTATATGATATAACTGTTGAATTCTAGTTTTATCGACTTATGATGCCTTCTGAGTACATGTGATTTCCATACTCAAACAACATTTGCTACATCTTTGACGCAAATTGGTATCCTAGTACCATTAGGTCTTGTTGATTTGCATCTTAGTCACAATTTTTTTGGAGTTTGTCGTGAGATACATGTAAATTTTGTGGTGCCATAATCCCTCTATTATATACGTTTTGTATTTTATCATTTTAGATTGTATTTTTGTAACACCCTAACTTTTTGAAATGTTTAAATTAACTTGTACCTTTATGGAAAGATGAAAAGTAATCAATAAATTAAGAATGATATGGTATATCATATTTTAAATGTTCAAGGGTCGCATCTCAAGTTTTGAAGTTAAGTGAGTTGCAAAATAAAAGTTGGCAAAAGTTATCACAAGTTCTATTTTAAAGATTTCTCTGAAATTAGATCAAATTCTCGGAGATTTTCTCCCATTCTATAAAAATTTAGAGTATTCATACCCTATCAAATCAGAGTTCTGAGAGTCTAGTTTCTAAGGCATCAAATTGTTTGTCTATACGACTTCAGAATAGAGAGATATTTGTATTTTTGCGTGATGACATAAGTAGGTATGTGACAAGTGTTTTTAAGATGTTAAGCTTGCATCGACCATGATTATGAATTATTTTTTCTAACTTTTTATCTTATGATGACCTTGGTCATTGCATGTCATATAAAGTCTTTTTATCATGATTTCATAACTCCTATGCACTGTTATCACACTTGTGCCTACATTGTTTCATAATGTAGGGTCCGACTCTCCTACCTCTCACACTCGTATCTAGTTGATCTTTTAGCACTCAGGAATCGGTGCATTCTCATGCTTCAAGGATCGAGACACACTTATTTCTTTCTTTATGTCACTTTTCAGACTTTGTATGTGATGTATGGGTTACATCTTAATCATTTCTATTGATGTAGTAGATGGCTTATAGAGACTTATGATTAGACTTCCTCTTGTCAAACTATTTTACGATATAAGACATTTTTTTGAAATCTTTATTTTTATTATCTTGTATAATGTATGCTAAGTGGCTTGTGTAGGGCCTCTCGAGGTCCTATACGCCATGTTACACCTAGGGTATATTTTGGGTCGTGACAAACTTGGTATTCAGAACACAAAGTTCAAAAAGGTCCTAGGATGTCTCATAAGCAACGTCGAGTAGATTCTTGTTCATGAGTGTGAAACACTCCACATTTATGAATAAGAGGCTATAAGATGTTTAGGAATCACTGTTTATTTCATTACTCTAAAGTCGTGTCATAGAGTCTATCTCTATAAAGATCCTTCTTCTTAATCGTGTTCAATCCATTCAGGATATAGCTCCTAGAAAAACTTATGTTAGAAAGAATACGAATGAGAATGTGGAACAAGAAGTTAATCAATCTCCTTAAGTTTTGATCAACCGTTTCATCGAGAAAGTGACTAATAATGAGTTTTGAGCTACATTTCTTGAATTGGCCAAAGCTATGATGGCTCAAGTAAAGAGGGAGGTTATGGCTCCTGTGAACTCAAGGGTGGGTATGGCGGCAACAAGGGTGAGGGACTTTACTAGGATAAATCCTCCGAAATTTCATGGGTCTAAAGTTGAGGAAGATCCTCAAGAGTTCATTGATGAGGTTTACAAGATGGTGGGAATTATAGGTATCACATCGGTAGAAAAGGCAGAATTGGTCGCTTACCAACTCAAAGGTGTTGCTCAAGTTTTGTTTAATCAATGGAAGGAAGAGAGGGCAGTTGATTAGGGTCCTCTTGATTGGGAGAAATTAAGGTTGATTTTCTTGATAGGTTCTTTTCCCTTGAAATGAGGAGGCAAAGGTACTTGAGCTCATTAACCTTCTTCAAGGGAATATGAGTGTGAAGGAGTATGCTTGTTAATTCACGCAATTGTCCAAATATTCTCCAACTATGGTTACCAATTCAAGGGCAAGAATGAGTAAATTTATATCGGATGCTTCCAACTTGGTGGTCAAAGAATGCCTAATTGTCATGCTTGTTAAGGATATGGATGTCTCCCATTTGATGGCTAATGCACAACAAATAGAAGAGGACAAGCTTAAGGAGAAAACTAGGGATTCAAAGAGGGCAAGAACATGTAATGGTGATTTCTCACATTCAAGGTCCAGTAGAGGTATTCTTAAGGTAATGATTCTAGTGAGCAAAGAGTGTTCAAGTGTCGGGGTGTGGAAGAAGACATAGGGGTGATTGTCTTGCCGGTTCTAATGCATGTTCAGTTGTGGAAAGATGGATCATAAGATAAGAGATTTTCCTTCGGTTGCTAGGAATAAGGGAGATAATCGTCGACATGCTCAACATTACCCTTCTTCAGGTTCTAGTGGTGGTCAGAAACAGAATAGGTTTTATTCTCTTCATACTTGACAAGATCATGAGGATTCCCTAGATGTTGTAATTGGTAAGTTATGGTCTTTTAGATTGTGGTTATGTTTTGTTTGATATTGGGTGTTTTGTTGGCTATGGTATGACTCCATGTATAGTTACTGTGTTTAAGATTGACCTTAAAATCCTCTATGGAAACTTCTTAAGTGTATACTTGTATCAATGGTTCTGTTGTTGTTAAGACTTTGGTGCTATGCTTGGGTTGAGGGAGATGGATTCGAAAAGACTAGAGAAGTTTGCCCCTAAGGGGGAGATAGTGTGCTTCATTATTGGTGTATGTGTGTGGGACTATTTAAATTGTTGGAAAGGTTCATTTCTTTGGGTTGGTATGTGAAAGGATGGAGGATATGTGATCTCTTAGTATCTCTATCTTTTTATGTTATCTTCGAGTCTAGCTTGAGGCACTAGCCCCTCATGGGTCACTCTTTAGGATTCTTATGTTTTAGTCATTCTCATGTTTCCTCGTGCATGCATGCTCATAAAAAAATTAATTTTCGAAGATAAGATTTAGCTTGATTGATTGCTTCATGATTATGTGCATTTGAGTATGATTTGAATGTATGCCTTATGAAATGATGTTTTGAATATGTTTTAGCTTGGAGTCAAGGTTCGTCCTTTGTTATGTGTATTTTGATGAAGTTGTACTAATGTTGGATTGTTAGTTTCTCTCCTACTCTTTTCATACCAGTTGAGTTCTATTTAAGGGTGAATATTCCCAAATGAGAGATATTGTAACACCCTAAAAATTTCTAAGTTAAGACTCAAACCATTCTTCATTAGTGTATAAGGTCGTACTGAGTGATTCTTAATTGTTCTTAGGTGTTAAGGTCAATTCTTTAGTGTGGAATGATTTTGGAAATGAATTATGGTCACTAAAATCCCCTAGCACAAAGTTGAGTTGAAAGCTTTCTTACCAATTGAGTTCAATATAAGATTTTACTTGGGTCAACTTCAAACAACCATATATCTCAGCACATAATAAATTAGGTGGCCCATGAGTCCATGACCTATCACATAAAGGTCTATGATTCCTCTTTCCAATGCCACCAAGCTTTTTCCATTTTTGAGTTTGAATAAAAAAGTTATGCCCATTTTAGTAAAGCCCTCACAGACAATTAAAGTTTCACGGATAACATTACGGATGGTTGAGTGTTTCACCGACCGTGGAGCCCTAAACAGTCCGTGAAGCCTTCCTTTTAAAGCACTTCATCAGTTTTAAAGTTAGGAACATTTTATTCTTTCCCCAAAGTGTTCGGTACCTAAACTATGTCGTTTTAAACCATATTTCAACACCTATATAAGTTAATTAAGTCCTAAACTACCCATTCTAAATCATTCACCTAATTCCCAAATTTATGTCCAAGTTCTTCTCCAAAATTCACTCTAAGGCTAAGGAAGAGGAAGTTAGGGTTTCAATCACCAAGGTCTCAATTTTGCCATAGCTTTTGAGCATATATTTCTAAGGTATATTAGTATTCACCTATGGAGTCATTTCCTCTATAGGGTTCCCAAAATCATCAAGTTTTACAAGCTAGATTCTCAATTCAAAAGTTAGGATTTTATTCCATCTTCCTGGGTTCTTTTTAATCATGATTCAATTAATTGTTTCTATCTTCTTATGCATGAAGTGAAGTAATTACATGATTTTGAGTTGAATTCATATGAACCTATGTATGATCCATGATTTTTAGGCTATGAACACATGATGAAGCTTATGAACTATGAAATATGATTTTTATGGAAACTATGCATGTTTTATGAAAGCAACGTTTACGACTCAAGTAAGATTATAGATGAAGGTATCTATATATTTTATGAAGCTTGACCACATGACACAAATGGCATCTAGATTTTTCATCAATCCTTTTGATTTATTTTTCTATGTTAGGTCTTGATTAGTATGGTAGCCAGTTATACCATCAATGATCATGGATCAAGTTTTCTAAAACTAATACCATTAGTAGGGTGACATTTTTAGTATGAAGTTAATGATTATGGGTCTTATAAAGCTATTATGAAAAGATCATGAACGGTAAAAGGTTTTCTCACACATGGTCTAAGGAGCTACGCTATGATGTTTCTAACTTAGATTAGTATCTTAATTGTACTTTTCCTTGGATGATAATATGAATATGACTAATGACTATTCCGTGGGATTTCTACTTAGCACCAAGAGGATATTGAGATGGAGGCTCTCCCGTTGTAGAGATCGGACCTCTAGTAGAAATCTCTTTATCTCATAACTATGTGTCACCATAGGATATTGTCTCAGATAGACATTAGATAGTGGATCCACCTTATCTCAGACTCATGGTCCTACCTTGGCAAGTAGGACACTCTCTTTTCGGTGTGGGAGCAGTACACTGAACTCCATGTTATAGCTCACATAGTTTATGTCGGTTAATGGTAAACTTTCCACAATAATGAACTAATGTTACTTTTAAAGTATCTCATAAAGTATTTTTAAGATGTTAAGGTTGTATTGACCATGATTATGACTTATGTTTTCTAACTTTTTATCTTATGATTTACCTTGGTCATTGTATGTCATATAAAGTATTTTTTATCATGATTTCAGAACTCTTATGCATTGCTATCATATTTAATACATTTTATGTACTAATGCATACTTGTGCCTACATTGTTTCATAATGCAGGGTTCAACACTCTTACCTCTCACACTCGTGGCTAGTTGATCTTTTAGCACTCAAGAATTGGTGAGTCATCATGCTCCGAGGATCGAGACATACTTATTGCTTTATTTATTTTAGTTTTCAGACTTTGTATGTGATGTATGTGTTACGTCCAAATCACTTCTATTGATGTAGTAGATGGCTTATAGAGACTTATGATTAGACTTTAGTTTGTCAAACTCTTTTATGATATAAGATTGGTTCTTTTGAACTCCTTATTTTACTATATTGTATGATGTATGCTAAGTGACGTGTGTAGGGCCTCTCGGGGTCCTATACAACATGTTACGTCTAGGGTATACTTTGGGTCGTGACACTAGGTTAAGGCCAAGAATAAGTCACAATAATCAATCTAAGAAGGTATCGAGTTACAACATGACAAGGCAACAACACAACAAAGTTAGACATGTTTTAATTTCCCAAAATTACCCGAAAAGAAGCTAAGGCATGATTTCTCCCAAATAAGCATGATACATGCTAGGAACCCTCCCAAAACTAGCTAAACATTATATAAATACCAACACAAGCTCAATCTATGATTGGTAAGCGATAGCCTACCTCAAAGTCGATCATACGCGCTCCAAAATCACTAAACCGGAGGCTTACCCTTTCGAACCGCCCCTAATTGCTACCACACTATCAAATAAATAATCATGATGTCAATACGGACGTTGTGACACCAAAATAGCAATAATTGAAGATGAGCCCAAAAATGAGTCTAAAACGGCATTGTGGGACCCACAGGGAGAATCCCACAAGTGACTCCATCAATTGGTCCCATGTAGCTCAAGGAACTTGTGACAAAAAAAAAACACAATCCGAACTTAAATTTGAGCAAAAATAGTTCATGCAACATTACGAATCATAAGACAACATTAAAGAGAGGCAGAGAGGTCTTTGGGATGAGAATTTACCTCTAATACGATCCCCAAACGCAACCCAATGATCCCAACATGAGGTTAAAATAATTCCCAACAAATAGCACCAAATATGAGCTCAAACGGAGCTCTAATGATCAAAATATTGAACTTAATGTTGAATAATGAACTAATTTTTGAGATATAACTACCAACGATAGCCGCAAAAGTGATCACTTGGTCGCTTAAGAGTCCCAGCTAAAGTTGTGCCTTGGCCACTAAAGCGGCTAGGCTCGCTGACCGGCTCTGCTAAAGTGGCACCCAGGTTGCTTAACCGATGCCATGGCCGCTAAATCGACTAGACCCTTGCTAGCATGACTCGCTAAAATGGCTTCATAACCGCTTAAAGGATGTCAAGGCAGCTTAAATGGCTACACCAGCATCAGGTACCAGCAAATTTAACTAAATCCCAACGAACTCCGCTTAGATGCTTGGGATTAGTTTGAAAACCAGTGCATGCAAATGAGCTATGCTACCCCACCAAATTCGACATTCCGGACTCAACGGAGATGTACCCAAATGAGCTATGTTACCCCACTAACTTTGACATTTCGGACTCAACGGAGATGTACGCAAATGAGAAATGCTACCCCCACAAAATTTGACATTCCTGACTCATTAGTGATGTCGAAACTTCCAAGGGATGTCATCTCGACAAGAAGTAGGTCTCACAGCCAAGGCTCTATTTTCGCCCAAAGCCACAAGGTAGCTTGAAATGAGCCCGGAAGCCTTGGGGGCCCTCACCAAAGATCCTTCTAGACCAAACTTGACTTTCCAGAGCTAATGGAACCATCATAATTGTATTCTGAGGTTGTCTACCTAAAGTTTTGACTGAAGTCAACTATTAAAGTTTCAAAAGCTCTAAAACACACAAACTCGCTTCAAAAAGAACGAACGGCCAGATGACCAAACGGTCGGTCCCATCAAGTCATAAATGACTTGGGGTTGCTATAGGAAAGCTCTTAACATAAAAAATAATGCAGTACAGGAAAATGACCTAAAGAGTCATTATAAATAATAGGGAAAATGCATAAGTACCCCCCCAGCCTATGCCCAAAATCCCTAAGACGCACCTAACCTTTACTAAGGTCCTATTACCCCCCCGAACTTATTTTTTTGTTAATTTTTTACCACTTTTCGGCCTACGTGACTGAGTCCGTGACTTCACCTATGTTAGGCGCGTGGGTGCAGTTTTTAGACAACACTGACCAATAAAAATTGACCATGTGTTAAAATAAACTTGAAAAAAATAAATATTAACTCAATTGTCTTCTTCTTTATTATTGTTCTTCATGTTTGAAAAAAAAAAACCTCCATTATCATAAGTTAAATTGCCCCTTTCTTCGAAAAGCTAACAAAATAAAATAAAGCAAAAACTAACCTTTGAACTCAACCACGATTCTTGATGACTTAGAAGTAGAGGTGTACATAGATCGGTTTGGTTTGGTTTTTCATTAAAAAAAACCTAAACCAATTATGTTGGTTTATTAAATCTAAATACCAAATCAAACCACGCAAAGTCGGTTTTTTCGGTTTCGGTTTTAGTCGGTTCTTTCGGGGTTTTTTGACTTTTTGGTTTTTATCAGTTTTTTACAACTTAACGGTGTTTGAAAAAGAGATCAAATATATTTTCACCTACCTGTGTGATAAGCTAAACTTAAGAAATGTTAAATGAATAGAAATTTTCGTAAAGACGGTAAAATTCACATGAGTACAAAATATATTTTTTTGAAATATCAACGTTCATTATGTTAAATTAATAAGATTAAAGGATACAATCAAACTGAATACAAAACGAAATATTTACAAAGTAAATTGTTAACTTCAAATTTGAAAACTATAACAATATAATTGTAACTTCGGATCTTAATACAAAATAAAATATTTACAAATTTTGCAAGCCCAAATTTGAAATAAAATATATAGACATTGAAAACTATAAACTAGCTAAAATATATTAACAAAGTAGATTATAAGTAATATTTTTTTAATCTATAAATAAAATAAAATTATATATATAATATTTACAAAATTTTACAAGCCCAAATTTGAAATAAAATATATAAACATTAAAAAGTATAAACTAACTAAAAATATATTAACAAAGTAGATTATAAATAATATTTTTTATCTATAAATAAAATAAAATTATATATATAATATTTACAAAATTTTACAAGCCCAAATTTGAAATAAAATATATAAACATTGAAAGCTATAAACTAACTAAAAATATATTAACAAAGTAGATTATAAGTAATATTTTTTATCTATAAATAAAATAAAATTATATATATAATATTTACAAAATTTTACAAGCCCAAATTTGAAATAAAATATATAAACATTGAAAGCTATAAACTAACTAAAAATATATTAACAAAGTAGATTATAAGTAATATTTTTTTATCTATAAATAAAATAAAATTATATATATAATATTTACAAAACTTTACAAGCCCAAATTTGAAATAAAATATATAAACATTGAAAACTATAAACTAACTAAAAATATATTAACAAAGTTATAATATTTTTTATCTATAAATAAAATAAAATTATATATATAATATTTACAAAATTTTACAAGCCCAAATTTGAAATAAAATATATAAGCATTGAAAATTATAAACTAACTAAAAATATATTAACCAAGTTATAATAATGAACTGATAGCTTACTTTTTAGAAAGTTGAAAAAGTGGGGCCCAGCGCGTGTTGAACAAAGCTTTCAACCTATCTAGTTTATATTGCCACGTAAGCCGAAAAGTGGTAAAAAATTAATTAAAAAATAAGTTCGGGGGGTAATAGAACCTTAGTAAAAGTTAGGTGTGTCTCAAGGATTTTGGGCATAGGCTGGGGGTACTTATGCATTTTCCCTAAATTATAATGGTAGTAATATAATCGTGGGGATAATTAAACGACATCCCCTAAAGGTATATCCAAAATCGAGAATAATTAAAAATCCAATAGAATCTGAAGGTGATGTTGAGAAAACAAGAAACAAATAACAAGAAAAGGAAAGGGGATCATGTAAGATTGTTTTCCCACTTTATGAAGGCACAAGTGGTGTAGTGGAATTGAACTAACTCTTTTGATACATGAATAATGATTAAGAATATGGTCCCCTCTATACCTCTGAGACTATGACTTTAATGGTAAAGATGGTTTTGCATGAAATGAATGAATGAAGGTGGTTGTTGTTGGGTTTTGCTATGAGATGTGAACTTCAAAGACAGGTTTTTTGGGGCTCCACTTCTATTAACATGTTGCAATCTATTAAAGAGAAGAAACCAGTGTACATCTATTTAAACACAAAACTAAATATTTGTTCAATTATGGCAACCTGTCTCATCTTTATATAACTCCAATAATAAGATAGAGGCTATTCTTTTTGTTTTTTTCTTTTTCTTTTCTTCATGATAGTGACTACTCTTGACATGGCAATTGACAAAACAAAATAAAGAGGACCTATTCATATGATTTAATTTCCAATTTTTCTTTTACTACATTTGAAATATATATGCATGCTTCTTTTCATCTTCTACTCTTTAATTACCCTACAAATAATTTAATGTTTCCAACAGTTTTTTTTTATGGGTTTAGAAACAATAATTTTAATTGAGAATACAAAACTTAGAGCAATGTATGCACACTTTTATAGTTTGCACCCTCTTTTTAGTTTCTTAAAATAATATGCATCATGGTCTCTATATTTTCTTATAAAATCACAATAAAAAGGTTGATTTTGTTCATTAGTAAGATGATAAGGTAGAAAAAACACACACACAAAAAAAATCAAAAAGTATTTTTAATTAGGGGCGAACAAAAACGAACCAAAAACTACACTAAATCATAAATCAAGTCAAAAAATTTGACTAATGGTTTAGCTTGACTTGGTTTGGTGTTGAAGAAAAAAAATCCGTCTATATTGGGTTGGTTTGGTTTTAACTTTAAAAAGTTAACCCGAGACCAAATCCAACATCGTATATATAATTTTTTAAATTTATTTTATACATAAAAGTATTTACTTTGATATAACTTATTAAATATTTCTTATACATTTTAATAGTTTTTATCTTTTTAACATATTATTAGTTTGACTTTGAATTTTGAATAGTCCAATAAAGGTTATATTCCATAGATATTAGTAACTCTAATAAAGCTAAAATCAAAATTGAATCGATACTAATGCTAACAAACAAAAAAAAAACAATTCAATGCTAAGAATAACAATAATGTTGAATATTTGTTCTTTAGTTATATATTCGTTTAGATAGTTAAAATACATAACCTAATTTTGATTTTCTTTAATGTTTAATAATCATATAATAAATACTTATTAGACTTATTTTAGAGTGATTTAGTACTTTAAAATTATGATCATTTTCATTTTAACATATTTATTTGCAATATTTATTTTATGGGGTTACATTATTATTTTTGTTGAATATTTTAGTCTCATCACTCATATCATATTTTGTGTTATTTTCTTAAGAAACACCTTAGATAATTGTATTTTGGTAGGACTAAAGAAATTTTTGAAGCACACGTTAATTATATGTTTGTATGAATACTTTACTAGAAAAACCCGGAAGAAGAAAATCAAAAATCCTAGATTGAAATCCTCAAATTTTTTTAATTTGATTTAATTCATAGATTTAAAAAATTGACACAAATAATTTCATTTAATGTTTAAAAAATCTGAACCAACACAATCTATGCACCCCTAATTTTAATATGTAAAATACTAACAAACGTTATAAATTTAAATATATAAAGGAAGAAAGTAGGAAGCGGAGATTTGATTTGTTTAATCCAGAAGTTTTGGTTTATTTTCATCTTCCCTCCTACCTACCTCACTATGTCCACAATCTCCTCCAGCATCTAATTTCACTCAAATAAAATTGTTTTCTAGGAAATTCTATTTTTATTTTCCTACTCTACCCTCTTAAATAGTTGGTAAAATAAGTATTTTAAAATAAAAATTGTTAAAAAAATTAGAAATACTCTTGCAATTAATTGCTCCTCCTCCTATTTCTTAATAAACTTAATTATTCTCCATAGTTATAGTTTGCATATTTGCAGGTTGTAGCTACAGTTTAAGTTGCCTTGTTTGTATAATTCACAAGTTTGTATAATTTGCGGGTGAGTTTGTATAATTCGCGGGTGAGTTTGTATAATTGAGTTATTTTTTGTATAAACTCGAAATAACGAATTTATACAAATACAAGCATCTGAACTTTAA
Organism: Solanum commersonii; assembly: GCA_029007595.1. NCBI lineage: Eukaryota > Viridiplantae > Streptophyta > Magnoliopsida > Solanales > Solanaceae > Solanum > Solanum commersonii. The sequence goes on along the minus strand of JAJTWQ010000092.1, from coordinate 2,045,859 downwards.
ATAGTAATACAAATTATACTATACAAAATTAGATTATACAAAATTTATACAAATTATATTATACAAATGTGTGAATTATACAAACTCGAAACCCCTGTCCACGTAATTATCACGGAATGTTAGTCGCGAGTGGTAATTAATTAAAATTATAACTATGATGACTAATTAACTAGTGCATGTTCGCTTAATCATGTAATTTTCCTTTTCTATTACTTGTTCATTTATTAAAAATAGATGACTATTTTTATTTATTCAATTTGACAATTCAAGAAATAATTTATCACATATACAGCTCTTAATTTATCATTATTATTAACTATAGTTACTTTCAAAATATTAAATTTATTACATTCATAAAATAATATAATAAATTTATTATTTTATTATTAACTTTTTAAAAGGTGCACCAAGTTAAACATGAACAAATAAAAATAGACAGTAAAATAGATGTAAATACTAAGAGTAATTTTTTTCTCAGAGGTCAAATTCAAAAGATGTCTTTCTCCACTATATCTTAGGCAGAGAGAGTATTTTCGAAATATATTTGGATCTTTTGCTGATCCTTGAAATTATCTTTTTTTCTGTAATAAAGATGCTATTTAAGGGTGGATTTAGAGGGGTTTGAGTTATTTATTCGAACCTCTTAGGTCAAATTATATTATATATATTATATAATTTTTATTTATTATATATAGAGAGAGTGTTTAAAATTTTCTAAATACAAAAATAGAAATTGACTTAATACTTTAGCCGTTCATAATTCACTTTAAAATTTTAAATTTAAATCTCAAAACATTATATTTTTAGTTTTCAAACCCTTTTAATAAAAAATCTAAATCAACCAATATATTAAAATAATTCAAATAAACAGTACAGGGGAGTCATTAGATCTCTACCTATGGAATACAAAATGTTAGCAATTGTAGCTATCCTATTCTCTAAATTAGATGTGTCTTGGATAGTAGTGCTAAGTGTTTTTGTCATTATCCAAAATTTGGGTCATGATAATATTTACTATATCTTATTGGTTGGTAAATTAATTTATAGTTCGAAATCAATGATAATGAGCCTAAGGAGTTGAAGAGGTAGAAGGAAGTATAATGAAAAAGCAGTGGAAATACAAGAGAGTATATATATACAACCCTCGAATAAGGACAAGTTATAAGACCATATCCAAAACCTGCTGGATGTCAATACAAGCTATTACAAAAGTAGATTATAGACTAGACATATCACATATATACAAGTTGTCTTGAAATACAAAAAAACTAGCCAAAAATTATACACATATGGAGATGAGTCAACTCTAATTGCCAATAAGTTTATCCTCGATCTTTGGAATATTAGCAACAGCAACACGAGATTCACTGCGGGTAACTAGAGTTTGGATCTGCATCTAAAAAAAGGTGTAGGATGTAGTATGAGTATCAAAACAACGAGTACTCAGTAGATATCATAGGCCGATTGAGCTTGTGATTTTAATAACAAGATAAGAAGCGAGTAAAACAAGGTAGGAAGACAATGATAAAGGTATAACTAGACATGCATTACTATAAAGCTATTATAGTAAATAATAAAAGCAGTAAATACTATCTAAATCTAATTGGACCCCCCATAAACTCAGAAGGCACATACAAAAGCATAACAACAATAAAGCATGCAAACAATAACTCGACCGAACCCATAAGTCCGACGGATAAACTAAAAGTTATATTACAAGGCACGATTTCAAAAGTTTAGGCCTTTGTATAAAGGAAAAAGGTCACCAATACCCCTAACCTATTAGAAATGGCTTAAATATATCCTCTCTTTTTTACATCTTTTGAGCCATTTCTAATAGGTTAAGGGACTCTTTTTCTTTATACAAAGGCCTAAACTTTTAAAAAACAAATCATAACCAAGTCAGGTTATTGCACGACCGTTGTGGATCTTGTGCCGCGCTACGCAAAGTCAATATAATTAGCAATGGTTTTTTACTATACAAAATAAATATAACATTAAGAACAAATTACTATAATTAATATATGAGGTAAATAATGACTAAATATATACATTTTAAGTTGTACATCAAGAGGACATAATCAAATGAATTGTCACTTACGAAACTTATTTTCTCTACTTTCAGTAGAAATTTTTATTTTTCTAAAAAAAAAATATATCTTTTTATAAATTTAACAACCCATAGTGACCTTTTATTTTTAGATGGGTTTACAGGACCACCGACTAGCCAAAAAAAAAAACAGAAAATAACAAACACTAATAAAGAAGAATCACCAACTTCAAGTACCTGGTCCCTCCAGAGATTGACCCACAAGACATAATTAAGTTGTTTTCTTTTCGTTGTATTCTTCCAATTCAAATAACATCTATTTTTTTTAATTATTCATTCAATGTTCGATATTATATTAGAGTCTAAATAATTTAAATTTGTACATTACAGAGTTTATTTGTGAGGACAATGCTATCAATCAATTTTAAAAAAAATTCAGAGCTCGAGCCCAAAATCTCAAACCATGATATTAATTTAAATTAAATATAGAAGATGAATTTAGCTAATTTTGAAGTCCAATTGATTGGGAAAAAATAAATCGTGGTCCAGAATTTGTCTCATTTGTTCAGTATGGTCATAAAGTAGAATGGTTTGAAATTAATGGAGATAGATAGCTAAAGCCAAATGTTTCAATAAAATTGACAGATACCAAATTAAAAGGACTGAATGTGGACTTTACCTCCAAACTTGGTAATTATATTGCACATTCTAAGAAAAATCATAGAAGAAGAAGATTATTAAGAAGGGAAAAATTTCAAAACAACAATATTTTAGCTTTTAATGGGACTCCTTAGCAATAGTTTCACTATTTATTTAAAATGTCAATATTTTAGTTTGTTAAGGATTGAGTTATGTATTTATTTTATTTTGATTAATTTGAAAGAATACAAATAATTAATAACTGAATAGAGAAAATCATGGAACAAAAAATTTCAAAAAAGGTAAAAAAAATTTAAAATTTAACATCAGTTACGTTTTTGAAAAAGCATATGTTGCCATTTTTCTTTCTAGCGTTTTTTTCTTTGTTCTTAAGAATTTCATTTTTTTTTTGGAAACAGTAGTTTGTATTTTATATCTTATATGAGTGGAAGTGTTGGAAAATTTCTAATGCCCTCTATTTTGGATATTTAAATGTTTGAACTTCTTTGAATATGTGTTCATCCGAAATGTATTCGAATACCTAATGATATGTATAACTAATTTAAAATATAAAAAATGTCGGTATTGATTTATTATGAATATAACTCTTTGGCATTCTAGTTCAAGTACAAAAATAAAGGCAGTTGTGTAGTATATACCAAAATATAAATACAAATTAGTTGTAGATCAAAATGATATTGAAAAATACAATTGCGATGAATACATATATAATACATAGAATAAGTTTATTCAAAATAAATTGTATTTATATTTCAATATCCAATTTTGTTATATTATTATTTCACTTTAGATTTGCAGAAAGTATTTTCTACCTTAGTTTTTATTTCAAATATCATGTTGTATTTCAATATCATTTTGTATATCAAACGCAGAATGAATACCAATAATTTTGTATTCCCCTTCTTGTGATGTATTCGTCGCACAATTTTATATATTATGTATTCATAAAATTATATTGTTTTAGCCAAATAAAATACAAAATATGTCTTGCTAAGTTTGTATTTCAAATATTAGGTTGTATTTCATTATGATTTTGTATTTCAAACGAAAAAATGAATACCAATAAGTTTCCATTTCCCTTCTTATAATGTATTCGTCACAATTATATAAATTATGTATTCAATCATAAGATGTAGAATTGTGACGAATACATTATATACCTATTTAAATTACTTTGAACTAAAAAAGAAATACAATGTTTTAAAAAAAAAATACAAATGATGAGTAAAAGAAAAACAATTGACAAACAAAAATTAATAGGAATACAGTTGTGGTATGAATACAATTTTGTAACCTTCTTCTTTGACTTTGTCTTTCTTCTTCTTCTTCTTCTTCATCTACTATGTTCTTTTTTCCAATTTTTTTCTCCATCAAAACCGAATCTCAATCCGTATTCACTTGTGCATTAGTAACCCTATAAGCAAAATTTGAAATTATTAAATATGAATGTATAAAAAAATCAAACAATAGATGATGTATGTGTGCTAATGTAGTTACTACAATCTACTAAATCTCAAATATGAAGACAAAATTTTTGATAATTTGAATTTCGAAATTATCAAAAATTAGAATGTATTAAATATCAAACAAAATAAACATACATATGAATTTCTATATTCTCCAAAATCTGAAAAATTAAAAGAAAATCACAAAAAAAATTGAAAAAATTGAAAATCATAACTATTTGATGAATAACTAAACAAAATCACATAAAAATTGAAAAATTTGACTGAAAATCCGTAATATATAGAATCGGTGATTTAAACATCAAATCAAAATGGATAATGAAAATTGCCTTGTCAATCGATAAATCTACTTGAATTAATAAATAGATTTCATTTAACAATAAAGAAGATTTCTTGATGAACAACAATTTAGCACCTTGAAGAAAGATAAACTTGAAACATGAAAGGTGGGGAAGAAACGTGAAAAGTGGGGAAGAAACGTGAATGGAGTTGAAAAAAGGTTAATGTGTATTGGTTTAATTTTTTTTTCTTTAAACGGTTATTGGTATATAATTTGGTCCAATATAGGACTCTTTCCATAAATAAAATTAATTTTAAATACTAAAATCTGAATACATGTTATTTTATAAAAATATTGTCATTCTGCCATTTTAAATAAATATTTTAAAGTGTTGTTATTTTGACTAATTATGTTAGGTATTATGACTTAATTGCTAATTTTCCCTATTAAGAATTACTAAGTAAAATACACGTTCATGTAAATAATTTTTTATTTCTTTAATGAGTGGTCCTATACGGGGCCGTCTTAACCACTAGACCACTAAAGTCGATAAGTCATCGCCTGGGGCCTCATATTTTTAGGAGCCCCCAATTTATTTTTAAATACTTATATATATTATTTTAAAAAAAATATATATGTACTTTAAAATGTTTTTTAAAAAAAAAAACATGTAAGAAGTATATAAAAAAAAAAATGACTGTTAGTTTTCCCACTTTATAAAGGGAATGAAGCATTTTTTGGGAATAATTTCCTTGAGTGGGAAATTGTGTTTCCTTATTTATTTCCTTAAAATTTGACTATGTGCAACAAACAATCATTATATTGAAGGAACGCAACACTATTTCGATATTGTTTTATCAACTTATCAAATTTGTGAGCCATGTTTTATTATTCTAACGTTATTTATTAGTTTTTCTTGAAAATCTGTTATTCTTGATATTCCTAGTTCATAAGTGTGTGTGTATATATATATTCTTGTTTTAGTTATTATTAAAATTATTTCCATTTAAATATGTCAACTAGAAAATATGATTCCAAGAAGAGAACTTGAAGAATTAAATAAATCCCAAAAAGGAGCCCTTGATTGATTTTTAACAAATAATAAAAATTTTGAATAAAAAGTTATTGCTTAAAGAATAATGTTAGCAATTTCGGTAATTGTTGTCTCAGCCGAAAGAAGTTTTTTAAATTAAAATTGATAAAATCTTATCTAAGATCAACAATGTCTCAAGAGATATTAAATTGATTAACTATGTTATCAATTGAAAAGGAATTACTGAAACAAATCAATAATAAAAGAGTAATTAATGACTTTGCATTTAAAAAATGCTAAAAAAGTAGATTTTAAATAAAAATATATATTAAAAAAATTAAAAAAATAATATTAGGGCCCCTCTTGTTGAGTCGGTCCTAGTCCTATATATATCTATTTGAATTTAAGTAAAATACATGCCCATGTAAATATATATATACCTTTCTGTGAGATTCACCTGCCATATAAAAAATTTCAACTCTATTTCAACTAAATATGGATTTCAAATGTAACATCTCGCACCTAGAAACGACTACAAAGAGTTTAAAATATGAAAATATTGATTTTTGGAAAGAATAAGGAAATCTGGAAATTTTTGTCTAAGTTAAGAAAGTGAATTTTGTCCAATTTCAAACGGCCATAACTCCTAGCTCAGGATGAGTTATGATCAGCTCTTGATATGGTTGGGAAGCCCTTGGAGAGATCTTTCCAACGCCGCCAAGTTTGAGAGATTTTGACATCATATGAGTGAGATATGTCTTTCGGAAGTTGGGTTGTTGAATTGAGGAAAGTCCCAATCCGGAATTAAGGAAGGACAAAGTAGTCTTTTCTCTAATTTATTTCCTAATTCGTTGTTAGGGGTTTATTTGGGGTGAAAACAGAACTTAATTCAGTTTTGGAAAATTAGAATACGCTTAGGGCTTGGAGAAAAGAGAAAAGAAGAAAGAAAGGGAGAAAAGCCAAGATTTCGCCAAGAATGTCAAGCGTTTGGAGTGGAATTCATCAGGGGTGATCCCTATTAAGGTATGTGAGATCTTTTAGTGATGGGTTAGTTCACCCACACACCAACTTGTTTCAATTCAGCGATTTTGGGTTGTTTACATGTTAAAAAGTGAAGTTCTTGAAGGATATCGCTAAGTTCTTGATTGGTTGTGTTGTTGAAGTTTCTTGTTGATTTAATTCGTGTTTCCGGGTGGATTTTCGAGTTAGATCTATTGTAAGTTGAGAGTACTAATGACCCTAAGTGTTTAGGAAGAACTAGGGAAGATTGGAGGGTTTAGAGATGAAAAATGAAGGAGAAAAGTCAGAGTTTTCTGGGCAAGGGCTTGGGGGTCGCGCCTCTTAGAGCGCCCCACTTCAGAGTCTGAAGTTTGGGCTCTGGGGCGACGCGCCAGCCAGAGCACCACAACTTCAGCTTTGAAGTTTGTGCTCTGGCGCCCCACGCCTCTCAGAACGCCAAGGACGCCAGTGCACCCCATTCCTCCCCCATCTTTTCGTACTAGTTTCTAAGTGATGTACTTATGTTTCCTAGTTGATTCTAACACTCTAAGGTACATCTAACCATCATGAAATCATTCATAAATATGATATCATGAACCTTCAATCCATAATCCAATTCAAGGAAAGTTAAGATCAAAGTCAAAGAAGTCAAGAGTCAAGTCTAGAAGTTAAGAAGCAAGTCAAAGCATAGTTTCTTAAAGTTTTCAAGAGTCTTTAACAAACGTTTTAACTTCGTTTTAAGACTCAAGTTTCAAGTTAAGCAAAGAGTAAAGAGTCGAGTTCATTTCTCAAAAAGCTATAAGGGAACTAAGTATTCCCAAAGAGTTTATAAATGTTTTCACATTTGTGCAAGAAAAGGGAACATCGATTCCAAGAGAGCTTTTATACTAAGTTTTGAGTAATTATCTCAAACTAGAGAAAGAAGATTGTTTTTAAAACATATGAGCTAAGAATATTTTTGGGAGTAGTATTGAGCACCGATATGGGGATGTGAGTTCATATTAACTCGAGTCTCCATAAACCATGTAGCCATCATGGGTAGTAAAGGATCATACTTTTTAGATGACTCCTTAAGATGCTTTTAGCATAGACAAGTGGATCCACTAAGTTAAGCGTTCTATATGATGGCAAAGTATAGGACAGTTCTGGCAGCATGGGCAAGACGATATATCACCACTTAGGCTCATAGTGGTGGTTGTCGGTTAGAGAATCTCCCACAAAAGTTATATTACTTTTATATATAAGTAAAGTTGAGTTTGTTATTGCTTTATCTTTAACGAACTAAGTTGTTTAAGCTGTTTTACAAGCTTTATATATATATAGATATATATATATTGCATGTGTCTTATTGCTTTATATTGAGTTCAGTTATTCATGAGTTGTACAGAGCCAAGGTAAGTGTTCTTCTAACTCTTTTCAAGCTTAAGTTGTTGTTTAACATTCCAACTCGCATACTCGTACATTCAATGTACTGATGCCAGTTGGCCTGCATCGTCTTATGATGCAGACGCAGGTAACCAGGATCAGCATCCAACGCCTCGTTGATCCAGTTGAGCACTCAGAGTCAGTGGTGAGCCTCTTTACATTCCAAAAGACTCTTTTATTCGCTTTTGGTCTTTCATTATCAGGATGTTGTGGGGTCTGTCCCAACATCCATCTCAGTATTATAGAGACTTCATAGACAGTTAGACAGTTAGTTATGAGTCTCTCATCTATGTATTTGCAGATACTTTGTTTTGAGACAGAAGTTGCCAATTTGGCTAAGATGTTATCATTTAAACTATTACATGAGTTTATTTTGTTGAGTTAAGTCTTCCGCTGAGTTAAGTAAGCCAGGTCAAGGGTTCGCTTGGGGCCAGCAATGGTCTCCGAGTGCCGGCCACGTCCAGGGTATAGGCTCTGGGAGTGACATCAAATGAGTTTAAATCACCTTTAATCTTTTTCAAATTATATAGTATAATCTTTCTCAACTCAATACTTCTTGTATCTTTGCGCTTAAATACAAAGTCATGTTTACTCTTTCAAATAATGCACTAATAGTCTTTTATGTTGGCAACTTTGAAACACTTTTGGCTCTTCCTCAATTTGTCTTTTTTTAAGGTTGAGATTTCTATAACATAACATTTTTTCCTTTCCAAAATCAAATCCTTGCAATTTCATTTTTTATAATAAATTATTGGAAAAAAGGTCTGAAATATATCCAAATTTTGATCGAAATTGTTGTAACAATACCAAACTTTGGAAAGGACCTTTAGCCCCCTACACTATTTAATAGTGTATTTTAAAGGTATATATATATGCCCACGTGGACATCATAAATATTGCATCATTATAAATAGTCATGTGTCCACGTGGGCCTATATATACCTTTAAAATACTCTATTAAATAGTGCAGGGAGTAAAAGGTCCTCCATAAAGTTTGGTATCATAACAACAATTTCGACCAAAGTTGAAATATTTTTCTGACCCTTTTCCCTAAATTATTGATCTAGAATTAAAACTAGCTAAGAAACAACTCATAAATTTCATTTCTTTTTTCATAAAGAAAAATAATAAGAATTTTAGTGGTAAACAACTTGGATTTTCATGAAAACTTTAAATTTCTATTTTCATTTTCCTTTCTTCCAATCCCCAAGAGAATAACCTTCCACTAAAAAGAGTTCTTAATTTGATGGGGCCAAAAATGAATAGAAAAATGGTTGATCCAACTTGTTATTAGTGGCAATAAATATGTACATTAATAAAGAGTATTAAAGTTTTTACTGAAATTAGTTAATTTCATTGGATTTGATGTCGGTATAGTAAGTTTTAGGGACATTCACAAAGAATGCTAAATGTCATTAAAAATATATTTAGCAGTAATTAAGCTAGTGTCGTTAATTAGTTGCCACTAAAGATTATTTTTTGCGTAATGTCTAAAGTGTTTGGCTTAAGTTGGTCTTGTTATATCATATTTATAGATTCTTTCATGTATTGACATTATAAGTTATTCCTCATTGAAGACAATTTTTTTAGTTATACTAAGTATAGTCCAAAATTCAAAATAGATTTGTGGTTTAAGCAAGTGATATTTGGTCTGAACAAAACAAACAACACATGGTTTATGTTTCAAAGAGAAAGATAAGTAAGCATTTCATATACTAAACTTTGGAGGAAGTCTACTTTAAAAAAAATAGACACTAAACTTTGGAGGAAGTCCACTTTAAAATAAAATAGACGAAAGTTAGGATAAAATTTAAAACTCACCAATATTATAAATATAAACGACTATTAACACAATATATGAAAGAATAAGAAAATTTTTAAGTCTAAGCTCATAGATAAAAGAACTACTTTGAGCCATTTCTCAATGAAATTACGTGGTCTTAATATTTATAGCAAACATAATATATATAATAATAGGGCTCTATAACTGTATTGCAGAGGCGTATTCAGAATTTTGAGATGATGGGTGCACTGTTATAAAAATGTTGATTTATGATATAAATTTGATCGGTTCGACATTTTGGTTTTTAATTTACTGAAAATCGTTAAAGTTTTAAAATTATAGGTCTAAATTTAATTCATATATATATATATAGCAATTATCACTTAGAGAAGTGTTATCTAATTTTAGAAAGAAAAATAAAACAAGATAAATATAAAATTCAAATTTCTAACCTCACAGAGAGAGGTGCACCCAGTCATAATCGCATTTTGTGATACTTAAGTGTGGGTTCACACATCTATATTTCAATATTTTTTTAAAATATAACACTACTATATATGATCTCAAGAGGGAACCATGGGCTCACGTGAACCCGGTGACCCTCCCTTAGATACGTCTCTGAGCTATAGTTTCGATAATTGTCCTAAATAGCTTAAGTTTCATTTGCTATAGAGGCTGCAATTGCTTATTTCTGTCCGTTTATATATTTCGCTTGTGAATGTACAAATAAGGTAAGTGTATGCAAATTTTGTATTTATACATTTAGAAAAAATTTCAAAACTCCATTTGTATATTTCGCTTGCCAATATACAAACTGGGTAATTTATTATGAATTTTTCTTAAATTCTAGATTTATACAATCAGAAAACCAAATTATACAAATTCTGAATTTACACAAATCAAATGAATTATACAAATCAGGCTAAGCAAGATTGGCCGGAAGCCTGAAACTATAGCTGCAGTTTAGAATTTCCCTAAACAATAAATATTTGTTAGTCTACACAATTTTTCCAATAAAAAATACTCTATATTTGAAAAAAAAAAAAAAAAAAAGATTACACCAAAATTTGTGTGTGGCTATGTGAAGTCACACTACACATATTGAAAGGTCAGGTTCAATTATCCTTGGATCAGACCACTTCATTTATAGCTGGTCCCTCTTTGCCCCCTCCAACTAAAGAAATATAGACAACACACTCCTTTCCTTGTAGCTCCTTGTAATATCCTTTAATTTTTTTTTCTTCGAAAATACTCTCATGGAGAAGACAGATAGAGAAACTCGTGATTTCATGAACGTTGAATCCTTCTCTCAGTTACCTTTTATCCGTCCAGTTCCAGCTCCAGCACCGCCTAAAGAAAAGACCGGCATTAGGCTTTTCGGAAAAGAATTTGGAGTTGGTACTGGTGATGTTGAGGAATCAGAATCAGAAACCATTGAAGCAGAAGAAATTATAAAAGAGAATTCTAATACTACTAATATTAATAGCCGGAAATTTGAATGCCATTATTGTTGCAGGAATTTCCCAACTTCACAAGCTTTAGGAGGACATCAAAATGCGCATAAGAGAGAACGTCAACATGCTAAACGAGTTCATCTGCAATCTGCAATGATACATGGTGCAGCAGCTGAAGCAAATAATATTTATGGTATAATGAATTATCGCATTCCTAATTATCATCATCATCCATCAACATGGATGACAAACAGTACTAGCAGATTATATGGAAGTCCTTATAACTCTTCTCATCATCATCAAACTCCGCCTATTAATGGAAGTCCATTAGCGTTATGGAGAATTCCAGCAGCACCAACTTATAATAATTCTTCTAATTATGGTCGTCCAGTCGTGTTTACTGCTAATAATCATCAGGATTTCAAGTCTTCTCCAATTATCAATACGACTTCATCTTCTCAAGATCATGTGAGTTTAGATCTACATTTGTGAAGAAACTAAATAGTTTGGAATTTCCAATTTAGTCTAGCTAATTAATTAAAATTCTTTAATCTTCTTACGTGCACCATAGTTAAAGCTTTTGTTATTTGAGCAACTTTTAATTAATTAGTCTACCGACGTTATGTAAATGACATAATTTTAGTAGTATATATATATATGCAGTCCTCTCTTCTTTAATTTCTCTACTCACTTTTGTCGGTTGAAGAATGTTTAGCCATGGGTTATAATAATACTAATATATATAGTTTATACATCACTTAAAAGAATAATTGTCCACACCAAATGAAATAGTTATCTAAGTACTTCTTCCGTTTCAATTTAATTGTATACTAATTTTAACTTGTTGGGAGTTTAACGAAATACAGAATATTTATGGTCTTAAATTAAAGATATATAAATTTTATCAAAATATCCTTTAATTTTATAGTTTTAAGCATGCCACAAAAATTAAAATTAAAGAATTATCGAAAGAATATTATTTTTTAAACGGACGGAATTCTAAAAAGATAACATTAATATTGCGGTGTTTTTTTTTTCTACAGCGCAGTTTATATGTAAGTTTTAAATCAATAAAATCAAAACTATGGTGGTACACTTGTTTTGTGTGTCTACCTATGCTAGCTTCTTATAAGAAAGTTACAAGTTATGTTGTATATATAAAGTCCTATTTGCGCGCAAAATTGTGAAAAATAGCGACAGTTTACTTAGTTACTACGTAACAAGATTCTGGTTTCAATAAGTGTATATGATAATATAATATCTATAACTAATTGAAATCTGAAACTGTGTGAATATAAGTTCAAATAGTCAACTGGTCAAAATACGATGTACTTACATATTACATACCTTCAACTAGTCACTAGTAAAGGTGTCAACTAGACCGGATAAGGTCAACCCAACCCACTAAAAAAAAGGAAACACTATATAAATGGGTCATAAAACTCATGATAATTATATGTTCATACCTCTCAATTCAAAGTAATACAAGAAATACACATTCTTCTAAAAAAAATACAGCTCATACCCCCATTCATTAAGGCTATTAATTTTCACTTAACTGATATTAAATCAGTATCATATATTATATTGATATCATTAATGCTGATAATTTCGCTTAACTGATACTAAATCAATATATCTATATTGTATTGGTATCATTAAGGTTTCTTGTTCAAAAATTACTCATTAGTCAATGATATTATAAGAGTATATGTATATTGTTGTGGTATCATTTGGGTTTCTTGTTCAGAAATTACTCATTAAGCAATGATACTATAAAAGCATATGTATATTGTTGTGGTATCATTAAGATTTTTTGTTCAGAAATTACTCACTAATCAATGATACTATAAGAGTATGTATATATTATTATGGTATCATTAAGGTTTATTGTTTAGAAATTAATGAGTAATTTCTAAATAAGAATCATTACTAATACCAATACAATATATATTGATTTAGTATGAATTAAACAAAATTATTAGTCTTAATGATTCCAATACAGTATATGATACTGATTTAGTATTAGCTAAACGAAATTAGTTTGGGGGTATATAGTGTAATTATTTAGTGGGTATAAATGTATAGCGGTATATATTTGTAATTTTTTTTCTTTTATGGGGGTATTTATTTAGTTTCCCCTTAAAAAAATCTATCGATCTCCGATACAGGGTTGGGCTGGGCCGAGTCACTCGTAACTAGGCTGGTTTGGTCCGAGCTCAACAGTAAAAAAATTCCATCTAGCCCGGCCCTTAACCTGCCAACCTTATTATTCCGATTCAATCGGGTTGGGACCGATTTTGGCCAAGTGGGCTTGATGGGCTGAGTCATTTTATTTTTTTTGAAGAAATAACGTTTATTAATTCAAAAGTTTGTGCCAATTACCAATATAATGTAGATTTTTATCTATTTAATTTTGAAATAATTATATATATATATATATATATATATATATATACACTTACAATATATATAAAATATACACATAATATATTATCTATTATAATAGAATACTTACATTATATTATATATATACTTACAATGTATATCAAATATACACACAATATAACAATATACTATCTATTACTTATAATAGAATACGTGTATATATATTTATATACACACACTTACAATGTATATCAAATATACATATAGGAGTCGGTTGATTTGAATTCAAGTTATGACGGGATAAGTTATGATGGGATAAATTATGATGGAATTAGTTATGATGAGATAAGTTATGTTGATATTTTTTTTATTGAGTGTTTGGTTTGTTGTATTCAAAATAATAGGCTTTGCATAAATTTTAAGAACAAATTATTTGTTTACAAAAGTACCCTTCATGAATGTGAAAAGTGATATATAAAAAATGTTTAGAAGGACATTTTTGTCATTTACTTATTTTATCTCGGGATAAGTTATTTCGGAATTACTATACCACCCAAGGGGAGGGATAGCTTATCCCGGTACTAATTATTAATCCCAGGATAAATTATAACGGACATGACAACCAAACAACAAATTAAGTGACACTACAATTTAATCTCAAGACTATTATATGTAATCCTTCACACCAAACGACCCCATAATATACTATCTATAATAATAATAATAATAGAATACCTACATTGTAGGGAAAAGGACATGATGTACCCTTCAATTTTGTCATTTAGAGTTGATATACCCCTCGTTACAAAAGTAGCTCACATATACCTCTATTTTTATACATATGACTTAAATATACCCCGTCGTTACAAAAATGGTTCACATATAGACTTTAATCTTACGGAAATGAAAAAATAACTTTAAATTTCTTTATTTTTAAATCATATGGACTAGTATATATGATCCTTTGCCCACACAATATTTTTTCTTGAACTCTTTGATTATCATTGTTTGAGTTCCTTATTCTTATTTTATTTATTTATTTCATTTTAGTGTAAAATATGAGGAAAAAAAGTGTGATGAAAAAAGTTAAAAAAAAAAGTAAAAAGAATGAATATATTGTAATTTATCTTTTGTATGTGTAACAATATTTGGGGGCACGTATGATAAATATTACAACAAAGTTAGTAAAAAAATAAATTTGACCATCAAAATAATAAATTCAGATTAGCTGATGACTCAAAAAAGGCAAAAAAAAAAAAAAGGAGAAGAAGATATGTTTGAGAATTATCAAATATATCCAACATGATTTTTTTTAATAAAAGATTTTAATAAATTATTTTTTGCACTCCCATTAGAGGAAAAGGGTATATGTGAGCCATTTGTGTAACAATAGAGTATATATGAGTCATTTTTTAAAACAAGGGGTATATCATCTCTAAATGAAAGGGTTGAGGGGTATATCAAGCCATTTTTTCTACATTATATTATATGTATATGTACTTATAATGTATACTAAATATACACATAATATACTATCTATTGTAATAGAATGCTTTTACATATATATATATATATATATACACACACAAAAATGTATTTCAAATATACACACAATATATTAATTATCTATTATAATATAAGTCTTACACTATATAATATAATATCTATTGTTGGTCTTTCCCTAAAGCCATGATATTTATCTTAATAGTGATAGTCATTTGTCCTTTATTAATTCACAATGTTGTTGCTATACTGTTTACCTCTTTAATAGCTTATGACTGATAATGTGTGCATAATTTATGCTTACTGGTTATACGAGTTAATACTACGTATATGACTTCTTAATTGACAAAAGTTTCCTCCTCATATACTAATTTGTATCCCTTTTTAGGAGACTTTAGTGTAAAATCTCCCCATTTGCATGTCAAGGAGCCATGGAGGCCCTAATATTTATCTTTTGATCAATTGAAGCAGAAAAGAAGTAACTATACAGGTCTTGGAATATAATATACAAGATTTGAAAATAATATACATTATTTATGTATATGATATACACTGGGATGCAGTGAAAGTATACACTAATATACAAGGACGGAAATGGACAAAAAGCCCAAAATCAGTAGTTGAAGGCCCAACTTCTAGTCCAGTCGGATAGAAATCAGACTTGGGCCTAATTTCTTTATTCTCTTTTTTTTTTTTTTTTTGATAATTTAATTCTTATTTATTTGATTCTAAGTATAGTTTTAGTTTGACTTAATTAATTTCTCCTAAAGACAAACCAAATTTGTTTTGTGTTGATTTAATAAAATGTTGGTCATTTCGGATATGTTCATTTCCAATTGTTTAGGTCAATTTTCTACTTTTTAAGTGATTCAAAAGTCCTTATTTACTTTATATAATTTTTTCAAAGTTAGTCAATATTTTAGTGAAATCATCGAACAACCACATATTAGCAGACACTTTAAGTGCTAACACATTCTCAAAGTAGAAATATGAACATCTTAGCCATTTTCTCTACACTTTAAAGATTTGTCTGTTAAGATTCTTTTAAATTAAATTTTCTTAATTTCTCTAAAAAAAAATAAGTGGTGACTCTTTCTAAGTATTTTTCTCAATTGTTTTTAGAGCAAGTTACAAAAATGACTATATTTATAGGGTTATTAAAGTTCAATAGCTATAATATGTTATTTACAAAAGATGACTACAATTTATGTCTTTTTCTAGATGTATTATTATATATGTTTTTTATTTTACTATTTATACACTGATACAATTTTAATTACAATGAACTAAATAAGAAAAATGTATTAATTGCACAAATTCAAATTGGTATCTCTATTTATAAAACTTAAAGTATTAATATATCAAGGATACAAGTATTTATAAAAACTTAATGTATTAATATATTAAATAAGGTAAAGTATAACAATTTATTAACATATGAACACGACAATTTGAAAAATGAATACATTGTTGTTAAACAAAAAATGAATACTCCAATATAGTATACATATGAATATATTGTTGTTATACAAAAGATGGATATATTGGACAACCCAAAAACAAGAAAATGAAAATAGAATGTGTGGGTAGCAAAGAGTGTAGTTATTCAGTTGTATAAAAATTTGAAAAGGCCAACAAAAGTTGATCTCTTTTTGGTCAAGTTTTTCTAGTAATACTTGAGGCTTGGTGTTAACTCGGGTATTTGTTTATAAAATATAGTATGAATGTATCCAACTATACTTGTATTGCCTAATCAATTTTTCAAATTTAATAGATTACTTATGTATCCAAATATACTTGATTCATAAATCACCATTTCAACTTGTGTTAATATTACAATACAAGTATCTATAAATATTCTACTATATACAAATTGATAATCACACAAACCTCAATCTCTTTGTGCTCATGTTCTTCCTTTACTACCTTTTTTGAAAAACTATAGTCATTGTAATGGAGAAACGAATAATTCTTCAATCGAAGCCCTATAAAAATAGATGTAAATAAAGATGTATACAAATATAATCTACATAAAAAGGAGGAAAAATCAATTAAAAAATATCTAATGAATTCAAATTACAAAAGTTGATGCTAGAATCATCAAAAGGATCTTAAATTGAAAGAAATTAGGGGGGAAATATAGAAAATTTGTGATCTAGGAATATTGATGAAAGAAAAAGTATTAATGAGGATAAACATGGGGAACCAATCACATAAAACATACCTAGACATAATCAATTAGGTGTGTAATAATAACTTTCATATTTAATATTAATAACTTTTTTGATTATTTGTATATAACTAACTTTGCTATTTATTGTGTAGTTATATCCATATAACATAAACAAAATAAAATGTAGCTATTTATTTAAAATATATATTAATGTTTGTCATGTTCTGTAGTTTTTCCTTTTTATACTTCAAAAGTGATTTTTCAAAGGAAGTTAAATCACACATAACTGATATCACATTCTAGGCTGCATTTTTCTTTGATGAAATATATCACCAATCTCAACCATACACATTATCTACTTGACTGATTTACTAGAGGCGCTCTAATTTGACCAAAGCTCCATGATGGCTCCGCGACAAGCAGTGAATACGAACCTTACTGTCTGTTGAAATAAAATTTCAACTTCTAGCTCTTATTATTTATTTTGGTAAGGGTGTTTTTTGTTCTAAAATTTTGGGAGTCATTTATATGACCCCAAACGTGTAGAAAATCAATTTTTCATAGGTAAACCCTCTCATTCTCTTCTAAATTCATACTCTCGAGAACTTCTAGAAACACCAAGGCTAAGGTTCATCTTTCAAGATTTTTCTTCAAGATTCACCACTTAGGTATGCATGACTATCATAGTGAGTGAATGAGTTCTTCCTCACACCCTACGTCTAAATTTCACTTAGCAAGGTTCAACTAGGGTTTCAAATCCAAGATATACTACATTTGAAAGTTCTACTTCTTCTCTTATCATGAATTCTTGATTTTTGTTGTGGGTCTTTTAGTATATTATTTATTAGATGATTCTCAATCATTGATCATGCTTGTTTCATCCCATGAACTATATTTAACTAGGAAATTCATGAAAGCCTTGATATATCAGTTATTATGCATTATCTTTATCAAGAAAACAATGTTAGTTTAAAGAAAGCATAATCAGTTTTAGAGAAAAGATTTTTAGTCAGCTTTAAAGTAAGATGTGCATTGATAACGTACTATTCAGAACATTGAGTCAAAATAAGAGTTTTAGAAAAGCATAGTCAAGTTTATTTAAGTTTAGTCCAGTTCAGTTTTTAAAAAAGTATTATTGAGAATAGACTTAAAGTATCAGATTTTACGTTTTCCCCTAAAGTGGGACATTTTCCCTAAATGAGACATTTACAATATTGAGAATTATTGCATGTTTTGAGAGTATTATTGAGCACCGATTTAAGTAAGAGTTAAGACAACTCTAACCCCATAAATTGTGCTGCCAACATAGATAGGATCATATCGTTGGTTCAGAAGATTACTCACCCAGTCTTATTAAGGATTTTTAGATGGATCCATAAGTTTAGTTTTGTTGTCCTATGCTTCAGTAAGGTATAATATGACTCTGGTAATGTGGGCTAGACATTGTATCATCACAAAATTCATAGTAATGGTTGTTGGTTAGTGAAACTCCCCAAGAAAAGTAAAATATATTCTTTTAGTGTTTTTCTATTATTTCATATCTCATTGTAAAGCTTTAATAATTTGACTTCATATTCATACTTCACTTTCAGACAGATTACTTTCGGTTTCTTTTCAATTCACTTATCCAGTTCAATTATTTATTTCATTTAGTCTTATTACATATCATACATTACATGTACTGACGTCATTTGGCGATGCATCATTTACTATATAGTTTTAGGTACTGATGTTTGCGTAATCAAGACACAACTTCCGATGCAATTGTCTACGATCGTACAATAGTTTAGTAACCCAACCAAGGGTTGGGATCGTTCCCTAGAGAGTGGTTTTGAGAATTTATAGAAAAATAAAATTTAGTTTTAACTAGTCGTAGCTAAAGACATTAACGATTAAAAACATTATAAATTAAAGGGAGACACAAGAGTGTCAATTAATAATGGGGTTTTGTCACTAGTAGGTAAAAATAGCAAAATAAACAAGGATTTCTAAGTAATGAGAGGGGATCCTTGGGATATGACGGGAATACGGGTTAAGCTAGATATTAGGTACATGCTTTCGATAGAAGATTCATAGAATAATTGTGACTAGGCTAAACTTTAAGGAGGATAAGCTCTCTCTCGAGCAACTTACCCCGTTTCAAATGCATTCCTCTCGGACACCCACTTGCCGCATGAAGACCAACCTACACCTTAATCCACTCACTCTCTCGAGCTGAGTGTGTGGGAATGAGACTAGGATTCACTCTCTCGAGCTGAACCTCATGTCGACCCACTCCCACTGGCCATCAATTTAGTAGTTTTAGTTTTACGACCTCTCTCCCGTGCTAGTCGAAAACACATAAATAAACTTATATTCGCAACTGCAAATTCATTAAATTCATCCACAACTACTAAACGAAATCATAATTAAACTACGATCAAACTATCAGCAAGCAAGACCCAACAATTATCTTAACCCATATTCGCTAAATCACACCCCAAGAATTGGGGGTTTTAGCCACACATGTATAAGAAATAGAAATTTATACCAATTTGAGCTCGCATTCAACTGGGTATGAAGATTTAAGTCTTGATACATGCCAAAATTGAAGAATCCAAGAGACCTAAATCCAAATCTTGAAGATGAAACCCTTTGGATCTTCAAGTCTTCAAAACCCTCTCAAACTTAGAGCAAAAATATCAAAAAATACTATTATATATGAAAATTATAATAATTGTTCGACTCTTAAAACTACAACTCTAACTAGTATTTATAGTTTTCACAGATTTGTGTTGTAGCGGATCATTTTGCATCGTTAGTCGGAATCGTCGATCAACTCGGTGATTCTCCTTTTGGTGTAATTCATCACCGTCTTGCACCAGCCTTCAACATCGTCGTGCTCTGGGTCATTGGGCGACATGGTACTGCTTCACATAACTTCTCGGCAATGCGCCGACTGTTCCCTTTTTCTGCCGACTTGATCCTTTCCTTCAGGGATCAGTACATTGGAACAAAAGGTGAAGTAAGATCCCTTGGCGACTCGCCAAGTGGACTCAACGATCGTCAGGCCTTCATTTCTTCTTTCTTTTCAACCCTTTCGTTCCTTTTTGCGACATAGCGTCCATGCTTTCCTTCAAACTCCAAATACTTGAAACTTAAGGGTTTTCATTAGATATTGAGATAGAATAAGCATTTGAGGACACAATTTCTATTAAAATATATTCCTAAATGAGTCCAATTTGTGGACTCATCAACACCCCCAACTTAAACTTTTGTTTGTTCTCAAGTAAAACTCAAGTTCAGCAGTTCAACAAGGATGTCTCAAACAATGCTACACATGACTCAATTATGAATGTACACAATAAGACTCAATTTACTTATGCAAGGATCAATTGTGTACTCAAAGATTCAAGTTGTGACACACCATTACCAAAGATTCTCAAGCTCGCAATACTTATTTCAAATGCAAGTTCAAGCTCAACAAATGCCTTCGGATGCCCTCACACGAATGATGATTCCATTTTCACACGCAAAGGTATAATCAATTTAAAGTTTAGGAATCAGATACAATGCTCACACTCACAAAGATGAACACAATGCATGCTTTCACCATAGGTTTGCTCGTATTTTCCAATCAACATTTGTTTCAACTTTCTCAAGATCACAAAGGTCTTAACAAGGCTTGTAACGGGGCTGAGTGTAAAGGTATGGTCATTTAGCTCAGTGACTTTTAGCCTCAAGAAATGTGGTGCTCTCAATACTTTCTTTCTTTTTCCTTTATCATTTTCATTAGTGCATCATAGGTCATCCTATTATTCGTTTCCCATGGATTGTTCGGAACCCTATTTCTTTGGTACTTTATTCCATAACTTTCTCTTTTTTTATTCTTTTTTTTTCTCTTTCTCTTTTTTTTTATATGGAAGGGTTCTATTTTTCTCAACACCATGGGTTAAAGGAGACTTTCCTTGCATTTCTTGACTTTCCCTTTTTCTTTTTCACCACACCCCCAACTTAGGCTTTTGGCCTAAGTTGACTATTCAATTAACCACAATTCAAGAGGATTATAGGTAATGGATTAAGAAAGGTCTAGTTTTCATCAAGTTTCTTCCAAAGAAGGGTAAGGCTCAAAGGGTGTTCAAGAGAGAATCACACGCTCACAAAGTAGGTCACAAAAGAAGTATATGTCAAATTGGTTCACACTCTTTGAAGTTGCCTAAGATCATATCAAGAGAAAGTCTTACTTAGTCAACAGGACCAACATGACAAATTCTAGGTGTTGTCATGCATGGTTCTAGGTAACCTTATCACACAAGACATCCACACTTAAGTCAAACAAGACTCCACACTTTTGCTAGTGTGCAACTGTCATCACAAAAAAATCGATTTGATAAATGGTTAATCACAATGAGATGCAAAAAGTTCACATATTGTCTATGCAACTTCATTTGACCTCATCGTAGCTGTACATTCATGTTCGTTCAATTGTAAGCACTATCCAAGTCATCGATATTGATCGAAACTGAGACTCAAATTTTCCAAGGAACAACCACATTCACGAGCATATAAAGGGTGGTAAAAATGTGTGAAAAATTCAAAAAAATTTGAAAGGGTCAAAATCATTTTACAATTTAAAATAAAAAAGAAAAGCCATAAGCTCGAACATCCACAAAAAAACAGTATTAACACAACAATAGCTCACAACCCAAATACTCAAACAAAACACGATTTACGAGTAGCACATAAAGGTGTGGGCCTCATCCCTCCACAAACAAAAACATTTGTCCTCAAATGCAAATAAAAGTATCCAAAAGTAAAAATATATAAGACAGAGAGGGAGGTAAGGAAAAGTCCTGGCTATACAGTCTTTCCATCTGTCGGGGTCTTAGTGTCCGATGTAGCAATCTGAATATGGGCATCAGTGCCTGGAGTAGCCTCAAGTGAAATAGCAGTGCCAGGTCTGCTAGAAGCTGCTGTGATGTCTCAGTCAGCGGTGTCTAGATCTCTGGCTGCACAACTATCCCAACAAGATCTGGCAAATCTCTGAATATGCTCTATTCTTGGCTCTCTACCATATCCTCCTCAGGTGCTGCTAGTAGTGCCTCATCTGTCCCTGCATCTGAATCATCATCTGCTGTGCCACCCCTCTGCACATCTTCGGTGGTATCAAGAGGGATCCTCGAGGTCTCAGGAGTGTCCAGGTCGTCTGTCCTCTCTATTAATGAACCGAAGTCCATAGATTTTAGATAGTGTACATCCTTCCTCAAATCTGCTACTTTGACTTTTAAAGCCGAAACCTCAAAAGACTTCTTCTATCTGCTTTCACAAGTTGTGACTCTCACCGTTAAAACATCAATAGAAGTCTGAAGCGAGGTGAGTGCAGCAAGTATGACGCTCTCGATCATCCCTGGAATAGACCTCTCGAGTCGGGTCACTCGTGTATCAGTTGATTGGGCTAAACACCCCATTTTTAGGATCATGGCCTAGTAATCCTGACAGGCTGGGAGGGTGATGAAACACCTGGGGCTTGCGAAGAAGAGGAAGGGATGGATGTGCCTGATGGCTCAGAAGCCAGAGTAGGTGAAGATGCCTCTGCTAGTAATGAGTCAACATTGACCTCTAGAGAAGTGTTTACTGGAGCTGTTCTCCTCCTGTCAACCTCATCTCGTGTGAACTCGGCCTCAATATGCCGAATATCAATGGCGGAAGACGGGGTGACCTCAACATCCCTCGTAGTGTCACGAGGTACTCTAGCTCGTCAGCATAACTCAGTGACCAGAACTGGAAAAGGTAGAGACGTCAACTTCTGTTTGGCTCTCATGGCCATCTCCTGTGAAATCAGCAGCCCTAGGTCAATGCGCCTCTTGGGCATGATAGAACCAAGGAAAGCTGCCTTAGGATGATATAATATGGACTCGTTCTGGGATGGCATGATAGTGTTGCTGATGAAGTCAAACCAGAACTTGGCAGCAATGTTCAAGTACATCTTCTCAATAGGAGCCCCTGCATCCATCCACCTCGGGGTGGTGTTAGAAATCATCGGAGCTAACCAACCCTTCAAATCATCTAGGGATTGAACAATAGGTAACCCCTCATAAGGAAGTACTGAGTGCAGTAGTCTACCCAACACACTGTTAATAGGCTCGTTATGGCACTCAACCGTCTTGCTCCTGACCATGACCGACTTCACCGGTCTAAACTCACTTGCCATCTTCTTGTTCTTGGGCACCAACTCACCATAGGCTGTGTAAAATTCCCTAACTCAAGAAGGAATGTAAGGGCTTCGGGGTCTTGTGAACTGCTCGAACTCATAGTAGCGGAGGGTGTCTATAACATCGGGATATTTGCCTTTTATGCCCTCCATAGATAGAAGCTTTTCTTCTATAATAGTTTGTACCCCTTCACCTTTTAAACTGTTCATCAGTCTAGCTGGAGGAACGATAGGGAGTGCAGGAGTCACCGAAGGTGCCTGAGCTGGCACTGTATCTGATTTAAGAGGAGCTGCAGCTGATGAAACTCTGGTGGGTGTGGGTTGAGGTCTATCTCGGAGCCTATTCTGTTGGTGAATCAAGGGTTGATCATCTTCAGGCTCAGACCACTCAACTTAGGTCTCAATAGCTATTCCTTTCTTTGCTATATGTTTCTTCATTTTGCCTTTTGTCTCCCGGTGGGAGTTTTTCTCTTCCTCTCTTTGGAGGATGAATCCCCATCGTTTATATTAATGCCATTTGTTGCTTTCTTAGATGGCATGTTTTGATTTGCACGTACCATATCTGCAAAAGATTGGGAAGAGTTAGGGGAAAAATAAAATAGAAGCACAAGCAATTTACTGCAGGAAGACTCGCCAAGTGGATCGGTGAGTCGCCGAACCTCTTTGGCGAGCTAACTCGAGCACACCGAAAGGATTGGCTTCAAATTATAGCAAGTCAATGATGGGAAGGTCCTTTCGGCGAGCATGGGTTTGTCCGCCGAAAGTTACAGTGCATTAGGGGGTCAGAATAGCATACAAAGGGCGATCAAGAGTACTTTTGGCGAGTCGCCGAGTGCTTTTAGCAACCCATGGCTTCTCGGTGAAAGTTACAGACTCAAACATCCAATTTGACACGATATTAAGGGTGAGATGGAGACATTGGGCGAACCGCCGAATGATTCAGCGAGTTCGACCCAGCTCGCCAAATGGCCTGATGTTCCCATTTTCAATTCACTTTTTCAAATTCAATCACGCAAACCCCAAAAACAAAATCAAAGCATGCACTAACAAAATTCAAACAAGACCCGCATTACCCATTTCCCCGGGATACTCAGATTTCTCCCGAATTTGCTTAATTTGGCCATTTGACGATATTTGCGTTTAAGAGTGGTGTCACCCTCTCTATCTTTGAGATTTTTTTTGACATTTAACACAAATGTGGGCTACTCAGACTTCACCCAATCAATCTAATGACACACAATCACAATCCAATTCATTAAAAAGCACAAAAATTATGGGCATTTGACAATCAAACAATACGGGCAAGATTTTCAAATTAAACTAGGCATTTAAGCATTCTAATCCTATCAGAGAGGCCCAGCACACATCAATACGATATGATCATAACAAATGAGTGTAAAATTTTCAAATGTAAGCTCGAGATTTGGAAACCAACCTTTTGTGCCGATTAAAACGTGATTGGAAAGCTAGGCAGCAAAGAAATCCAAGTTCCAAGAACCAATCAATAACTAAAATACTAATTGAAAGCAAGGAGATTGAGAGTACTACCTTGCTGTGAGTTTTAAAGTTTAAAAAGAGAGGGAAAGTGAAGAAGTTCAAATTTTAAGACTTTTGGCCATTATAAACCGTCCAGTTCGTGTCTATTCGGCGACGTTAGTATTGCTCGATGATCTAATCAGCGATTCGCCGAATGGTCTCGTATCTCCCTGAGTTTTATAAGGCTTCCATTTTACATGTAGGTCCAAACGGCGAACATTAGCAGGATCACCAACTAGCTCAGCGATTCGCCAACTGGATCCTTATTTCGCCAATCTGCACTTTTCAAAACATTCTTCGTTTTAACCTACAAAATCAACACACCATTATTTATAAAAGCAAGCTAAATCATTTAAAACCTTGGGTTGCCTCCCAAGAAGTGCCTTATTTAACATCGTGGCTCGATGTGAGCTACTAGTCAAACTTCATCTCTGGGGTTAGACCTAATGCTACTAGGCAACCCGCCTTTACTGCTTGGGTAGAGATGAGGCAATGTGTGGTCCAAGAGGTCTTCAATCAACTTGATTGATTTTGAGTGGGAGCCACTCATCTGATTTAGTACCTCCACGCTTTACCTCATCACCTCTAACATTCTATCTTGCTCGTGAAGCTTTTGGAGAATGATTAATAGCGTATCCTCGATACACTTATTTTCATTGCTCCTAGACCTTTCTCGCTCATAAGGATGTATGTGCCTTCTTTGTCTCTTGCACTGGTTTTCCACCTTTGAGATTTTGGTGGCCAAGTCGTTCAACTGAGTTACCATTGCAGCTAATTTGAAGTCACCCTCGACTTCTTGGTTCGCCTCAGCTAACTTGCCACCACTTCCCTCAGCCATGCTCAGGGTTTCTGCATACAACAACTTAGAGAAAAACAAAACTAAAAATAAAATTAGTAAAACTACAACTATTAAAAACAGAAATTCTACTTAACTAAGAATTCCCAAATAACACCACTCCCCGGTAGCGGCGCTATTTTGATGTCTGCGTAATCAAGACACAACTTTCAATGCAAGTGTCTACGATCGTACAATAGTTTAGTAACCCAACCAAGGGTTGGGATCATTTCTAAGAGAGTGGTTTTGAGAATTAATAGAAGAATAAAATTTAGTTCTAACTAGTCATAGCTAAAGACATTAATGATTTAAAACATTGTAAATTAAAGGGGGACACAAGAGTGTCAATTAACAATGGGGTTTTGTCGCTAGTAAGTAAAAACAACAAAATAAACAAGGATTTCTAAGTAATGAGAGGGGATCCTTGGGATGTGACGGGAATACAGGTTAAGCTAGATTATTGGGTACATACTTTTGGTAGAAGATTCATAGAATAATTGTGACTAGGCTAAACTTTAAGAGGGATAAGCTCTCTCTCGAGCAACTTACCCCGTTTCAAATGCATTTCTCTCAGACACCCACTTGCTGCATGAAGACCAACCTACACCTTAACCCACTCACTCGCTAAGTGGAATCGGCGATCCTCAGGCCTTCATCTCTTCATTCTTTTTTCAGCCTTTACGTTCCTTTTTGCGACGTAGTGTCCATGGTTTCCTTCAAACTCCAAACACCTAAAACTTAAGGGTTTTCATTAGATATTGAGATAAAATAAGCATTTGAGAACACAATTTCTATTAAAATATATCCCTAAATGAGTCCAATTTGTGGACACATCAGGTACTTACAATATTAAGCGTTCAATAAGATCTTTTTCCCTCAGTAGTTGGGAAGACCTCCAAAAAAGATACTACTACCAGATTTTCACTTTCGAAGAGCTTCAATTAAGTTAGTTCATTTTATTTGATTCTTAGTCATTTTTCAGTGGAATAGTCAAGTAGCTATGAGTCTTGTCCCAACACCTATCTTCAGTTAGAAGGGGATTCATAGAAAAACAAAGTTAATGAGTAAGTTCAATCTTTACTATTCAGAAGTTTTAAACATCGTTGTTATCATCATCGTCGTCTTCATCATTGTCATTATTTATATTCAAATTTATTTCAAACTTTTGCATGTGATATCTTTAAGTGATTTTAAATGTTTATTTTATAATGTAATACCCCAAATTCGAGAAAGGAAAAATTCTAGATTTTCAGAAGTTGCAGGTGCCACCAACGGAGGCCACCTAGGGACCGTAGGTCGAACTATGGACCGTAGGTAGGGTCCGTGGTTGGCAACCTCAACTCTTCCCCAAAACCCTTAAATTTTTTAGTTAAGTCTTGACCAACGGCTAGACCTACGGACCTTAGGTGGAACCACGGTCCGTGGATTCGACCCCCAACTTTCAGCCTTCAGACACCAAACGACGACTGACAGGACTGACCGTCAGTCGACCTATGGTCCATCGGTCACCCTAATCGACTTTTTAGTTAGGGGTAGTTAGGTTTTTTCCTAATTATTTTAACCTTAAACTACTTCGTTTTGGTCAGTTTTCACCTATTATTCTAGTCAGATTTTACCCTAAACCATTAGTCACCAAAATTCACCAAGCTTAGAACAAAGAAGAGAAAGAGGCGACCTAAAATCCTCCAAGAATGCAACAAGTTTCCTTCAATTTCTTGAAAGATTTCTCCGTGAAATTTTTCACCAGGTATGTGGGATTTCACTAGTGGATTCCTTTCACCCATTAGGTCCATAGAATTCAGTCAGATTCTTGATTCCCTATATCTTGCTTAGACCTAGGGTTTCTAAAACCTTAGATATTAGATGTGATTTAGCTGTTAGAGTATTCCTAATCAGATTATCATGTTTTCGTAGAATCATTGCTTAGTTCTTTGCATAAAACTCACAACCTTAGTTGTGTAAATTCTCTTAGTACATGAATTACACATGCTAGGTCAGTTAAATAGATATACATGCTTCAATTTTCGAATGTCACATTATCAGTATATAATTGTTACATTCTCGAATTTGTATGTTAGTATTTTGAGCTAATCAACAATTAAGTATTTCAGTTATGTGTGTTAGATATACATATTCAATTGGGAGTAGGCTTAGCACCGAGTGGACTAGGTTTCAGCGTACCCTCATAGTCCAGAACTACGTGCCCCCGTAGGTTAAATCCCCTCTATGGGCATTAGATTTAGTTATCACGCCAGTCATGCCTTTATACCTCTGGCAAGGTATATCGGGCCCTTCAATAAGTTGTATACATCGGACAACACGGCTAGCTCACGTGGTGGTTATGTCGGTTACTAGTAGATCCCACAGTTAGACTCTAGTGCATTTGACCAGGTTTTCAGTTATATTTTAGTATTCAGTCTCATCATATTATATACTTGGTCACTGCATTCAGTTCAGTTCTTTTCATTATATTTTCGTATTTTCATCATGTTCAAATTATATCATTGCTCAGTATGATTTGTTCAGCTTTTATCCTATCCTGCATGCTCAGTACCTTCCAAGTACTGACGCATACTCTGTGCTACATATGTTTATGATATAGGTTCAGGTCCTCAGTATTCAGATGACGCGTAGATCGGCTCCCAATCCACATTCAGCAGCTTCAGTGGTGAGTCCTCATACTTTGAGGACAATAGAAATATTTTAGATTTAGTCTTTCATTTCAGTTTCAGTTTTGCTAGGGTTAACTAGGGACATGTCCCAGCAACTCTAGTCAGTAGAGGCTTTTTCAGACATAGTTTTAGATTCAACTTTAGCATTTGAGCGATTGTTCAGTATCACTAAACTTTTATTTAATATTTATATATTCAGACCAGTTTTGGGTATTCCCCACTATTAGTTATCTCATGGTTTAGCTTTCGCATTAGTTCATATTTTCATAGATATCTTCAGTTTCCTATGATATGCTAGGTCAGGGTTAGCTTGGGGTTACTCGTGATCCTAGGTCCGTATTTACATCAAGGGGGTAGCCTCGGGGTATGACAAACTTGATATCAGAGCATTAGGTTTAAGAGTCATATGATGTTTGGAAGCCGCACTAAGTAGAGTCTCTTTCATGGGTGTGAAGTGCACCACATCTAATGAGAGGGAGGTTGCGATGTATTTTAGGAAAACTTCACTTTCTTTGCTACTCTTATCATGTGTAAGATATGATCTAACTTCTCGTTCTAATTCGACGTTATGCGTTTCAGATCATGCCTCATCGTAGAGCTTATCCAAGGAATGCTAATGCACGCAACGCTAAACCAGTTCCTCTAGTCCTAGACCATGAGGTTACAAACGCAGAGTTTCAAAATGTGATTTATCTTTTGGCTCAGAGTGTAGCTAACCAGAACAATCATAGTTCCTACTTATATAAATGGTGGATCAGTAACAGCTAGAGTTCGAGATTTTGTTAGGATGAATCCGCCTGAGTTTTTAGGGTCACAAGTTGGGGAGGACCCACAGAACTTCATTGATGAGCTTAAGAAATTCTTTGGAGTGATGCAAGTGACTGGTAATGATAGGTTAGAGTTGGCATCCTACCAACTTAAGGATGTGGCTCACATTTGTTCACTCAATGGAAAGAAAACAAGAGTGTGGATGCAACTCCTGTGACTTGGGAGTGTTTTACCAGAGCTTTTCTAGGCAGGTTCTTCCGAAGAGAGTTGAGAGAGTCAAAGGCACACAAGTTTATGAATTTGAGACAAGGTTCCATGTCAGTCCAAGAATACGGGCTGAAGTTCACCCAATTCTCTAGGCATGCTCCACATATGTTTGCCAATCCAAGGGCACAAATGAGTAAGTTTCTATTTGGGGTATCCGACTAAGTGAAGACAGAGTGAAAAAATGCTATGTTGTTAGAGGATATGAATATCTCTAGGCTCATGACTCATGCTCAGTAGGTTAAGGGAGATAAGATTAAGGAAATACCTAAGGACAATAGGAAAGCTAGAACATAAAACTATGAGTACTCTCAGAAGAAATCGGGTGGTGGAAATCACTCAGAGTTTCGACAGGACCAGACAGTAGGGCACCAGGTTCTAAGTCCCAGGGGAGTGTTTTAGGAAATAAGACCTACCCAACTTGTCCAAAGTGTAGTAAGAACCATCCGGGCGAGTATCTTGCATGCAAAAAAGATGTTTTGGGTGTGGTTAGGCTGGTCATAGGGTGAAGAATTACCCTTCTTCCAGGTAGGGGCTAGAAGGTAACAATAATAGGGCTTAGTCTACAGTTCCAGCAGCACCAGCAGGTCTCCCAACTCAGTAGGGTATGTCATCTAGTACAGGTGGTGGTCAGCGCCATGAGAGGTTTTATGCTCTCCAGGCTCGCCAGGACCAGGAAGATTCTCTTGATGTGGTCACTGGTATGTTACAAGTCTTTCTTTAGATGTTTTAGCATTGTTAGATCCAAGGGCTACTCTTTATTTTGTAAATCCCTATATAGCAATAAGCTTAGGTGTCAGTCCAGAAACTCTTTTAGAACCCTTCGCAGTCTCTACTCCAGTTGGTGACCAGTTATAGCTCGACGGGTAAACATAAATTACCCTGTCACAGTCTCTCAGAAAGTCACCTTAGCAGATCTTGTAGAGTTAGAAATGGCAGACTTTGATATCATTCTAAGCATGTTGGTTACATTTTTGTTATGCCTCAGTCGATTGTAGAACTAGGATCGTTCGGTTTCAGTTTCCAAATGAGCTAGTCTTAGAATGGAAGGGTAGTAGCTTAGTGCCTATAGGTCGCTTTATCTCTTACCTTAAGGCCAGAAAAATGATCTCTAAATGGTAGTGTAGCACCAGTTGAGGAAGAAATGAAGGAATTAGCAAAAGATGTTCATCGACTTTCTCACTTAAGAGTTGGTCTTACAGACATGCCAGAGGGTGGTGTGATAATCCAGAATAGATCAGAATCTTCATTAGTAGCGGAGGTTAAGGAAAAACAAATAGTGATCCTATATCACTTCACTTGGAAGGTACAATTCATCAGCAAAAAGCAAAGGTTTTCTCCCAAGGGGAAGATGGTCGCTTATGTGTTCCTAAGGTGGACGAGTAGGTGAAACAGCCTTAACTGGGCCAGATTCGGTACATGATGCTATGTGAAAAGTTCATCTCATCAGACATAGACTCAAGACATAAGCCCTATGCAGATACAAGGAGAAGGAACTTAGACTTAGAGATAGATGATTGGGTTTTACCTGAAAGTATCACCTATGAAGAGGGTGATGAGATTTAACAAACTTGGAGGAGTCAGTCCGTAGAGGGAGCTACTTGGGGAGTAGAAGCAGCCATGAAGGCCAAGTATCCTCATCTCTTTCCTTCCAATTCCATTTCAACTTGAGAGAATAGTTCCTCTCCAATCTTTCAGTTTACTCGTGCGTAAATTCAGTCTTAGTACCTTGTTCCTTCAGTTGTTCTTGCATTTTCAACATATTTGCATGTTCTTGGAACTCAGTTCAGTCACATATCAAGTGCTTAGGGGTAGGGATTGCAGCTCCTTCCCTCCATACCCAGCTAGTTTAGACTTCATTCGAGGACGAATATTCCCAATGAGGAGATATTGTAACACCCCAGATTCGAGAAAGGAAAAATTCCAAATTTTCAGAAGTTGCAGGTGCCACCGATGGAGGCCACTTATGGATCGTAGGTCGAACCACGGACCGTAGATGGGGTTCGTGGTTAGCCACCTCAACTCTTCCTTCATAACCCCCAAATTTTTCAATTAAGTCTTGACCAATGGCCAGAACTACGGACCATAGGTGGGACCATGGTCCATGGATCAGGCCCGCAGCTTTCAGCCTTCAGACACCAAATAACGACTGACAGGATGAACCGTCAGTCGACCTACGATCCGTCGGTCATTCTTTTAGTTAGGGATAGTTGGGTCTTTTCCTAATTCTTTTAGCCCTA
This sequence comes from Solanum commersonii, assembly GCA_029007595.1. Taxonomy (NCBI): domain Eukaryota; kingdom Viridiplantae; phylum Streptophyta; class Magnoliopsida; order Solanales; family Solanaceae; genus Solanum; species Solanum commersonii. Next base: position 2,014,140 of record JAJTWQ010000092.1, on the reverse strand, counting down.
AACTATTTCCTTTTGGTCAGTTTTAGCCTATTATTCTAGTCAGATTTTACCCTAAACCATTAGTCACCAAAATTCACCAAGCTTAGAACAAAAGAGGAGAAAGAGGCGACCCAAAATCCTCCAAGAACGCAACAAGTTTCCTTCAGTTCCATTCTTGAAATCGAAAGATTTCTCTGTGAAATTCGTGACCAGGTATGTGGGATTTCACTAGTAGGTTCCTTTCGCCCATTAAGTCCCTAGAATTCAGTCAGATTCTTGATTCTCTATATCTTGCTTAGACCTAGGGTTTCTAAAACCTTAGATATTAGTTGTGCTTTAGCTGTTAGAGTATTCCTAATCAGATTATCTTATTTTCGTGGAATCGTTGCTTAGTTCTTTGCATGATACTCAGAACCCCTAGTTGTGTAGATTCTCATAGTTCATGAATTATACTTTCTAGGTCAGTTAAACAGATATACATGCTTCAGTTTTCGAATGTCACATTATCAGTATATAATTGTTACATTCTCAGATTTGCATGCCAGTATTTTGAGCTATTCAACAATTCAATATTTCAGTTATGTGTGTTAGATATACATGTTCAGTTGGGAGTAGGCTTAGCACCGAGTGGACTAGGTTTTCAGCATACCCTTATAGTCCAGAATTATGTGCCCCCGTAGGTTAAGTCCCCTTTGTGGGCATCAGATTTAGTGATCATATCAGTCATGCCTTTATACCCCTGGAAAGGTATATCGGGCCCTTCGATAGGGTGTATACATTGGACACCACAGTTAGCTCACGTGGTGGTTATGTTGGTTACTATTAGCTCCCACAGTCTGACAATAATGCATTTGACCAGGTTTTCAGTTATATTTCAGTATTCTGTCTCAGCATGTTATGTACTTGGTCATTGCATTCAGTTCAATTCTTTTCTAGTATATTTCCGTATTTCCATCATGTTCAGATTATATCATTGCTTAGTATGCTTTGTTCAGCTTATACATTTTGTTCAACTTTTATCCTATCCTACATGCTCAGTACCTTCCAAGTACTGACGCATACTCTACGATACATCTTTTCATGATGTAGGTTTAGGTCCTCAGTATTCAGATCACGCGTAGATCGATTTTCGATCCACATTCAGCAGCTTCAGTAGTTAGTCGTCATACTTCGAGGACAATAGACATGCTTCAGATTTTGTCTTTCATTTCATTTTCAGTTTTACTAGGGTTAGTTGGGGATATGTCCCACCAACTTTAGTCAGTAGAGTTTTTTTTAGACATAGTTTTAGATTCAACTTTACATTTGAGTGATTGTTTAGTATCACTAAACTCTTATTCATTATTTATATATTCAGACCAGTTTTGGGTATTCCCCACTATTAGTTATCTCATGATTTAGCTTCCGCATTAGTTCATCTTTTCATAGATATATTCAGTTGCCTATGATATGCCAACTCAAGGTTAGGTTGGGGTCACTCGTGATCCTAGGTCCCGTGTTTACATCAAAAGGGTAGCCTCGGGGCGTGACTATAATGTTTCTGCATTTATGTTTAGTCTTTCGCTCAGTAATCAGCCAGACCAAGGATTCTCTCGGGACCATCAATGGTTTTCAAGTATCGGTCACATTCGGAGTGTAGGCTCGAAACGTGACACTAACGACATATCTTGTACTATAAAAATGATTGAGTAACTCTTGCTCTAACTTCTCCCAACTATCTATATTAACCAGGTTTGAGATATGTGTATGAATCAAATACATTTTCTTTGAGAGATCGAACGAACTGTTTGACGAGATAATCACCATATGTCCCAAAATCATTGCAAGTCTTGACAATGTGCGCTATATGTTGTTTGAGATTTCTTTTACCATCAAATTATTGGATCTTAGGAGGTTGATAGTCCTCATGCATCTCCAAGCTATCAATCTTTGTGTATACGACTAGGCATATGTGAGATAAAATTTGGACGAGGACTCAGATTTGTCTTTGATGGCCTCTTTTGTAAAATCCATCAATTGATCAATATGAATCAAACCTTTAGCGATGAGATGAATTTCTTTAATCTTTGTTTGCTTTATGCAAGACTCTTCTTTTTCTTGAATTCTAAGAAGCTTCATAGGTGCTTGACTTGATCCTCTTTCAATTATGTTATCCATCTTATTTGTCAGCTAGAAAAGTTTAGCATCTTGTTCGTCTACACACTTTGTCAAACCTTCAATTGATTTAGTCAAGCTTGTTAGTTGTTCTTCTAACTTGAACTTGACCTTAATCTTGACTTGTACTTGAACTTGGATTCAAGGGCCTTCTAGCTTGATTCAATAGTTGTTCTTCTAACTTGAACTTGACCTTAATCTTGACTTATACTTGAACTTGTACTTGGATTCAAGGACTTCTAGCTTGATTTTGAATCTTGATCTTGATCATGACTTGCACTTGAATTCAAGGGCTTTTCAGCCTATTCTTGAGTATGATGGTCTTGATCTTGAGTGCTTGAATTCTTGAACTTGTAGCTTATAGAGGAATTTGCGACGTTTGATCCACGAGCAAGCTCTGGCTTCTCGTTAGAATTTTTGGTGTTTTTTCTAAATTATGAGAGCCCCTATTTATAACTGTAGAATGAGGGAGTAATGCCAAAAATAGGTTTCTCTTCAACCTACCATATTTAAGTGACATGACATATAAAGCTTTAGTAAAGTGGACTCTTTGTAGCCCAAATCAATGGACTGGTCCAATGAAATTGAGCTTTTAAGTAAATCTATATTATTAAATTTAAATAATTAAGGGATAATTTCAAAGACCTCCTTCTAGGTTTCGCTCTATAACACTTACTTCCCCTATGATTTACGATATTATGCCTACCTCCGTTATTTTGATTTCTTATAACCATTATTTGAATATATTTAAAATAAATATAAATTAACAATGATTGGACAAATTCGTCCTTCTTTAGATTAATTTCTTCATATTAATCCATATAATTACAAAATGACTTATTTAATAAATACTTTAAAAATAAATTTAAATGAAGAAATGTGTATCTTTGTTCGGTAAACAAGAATACGTGTATACTGTATCTAGAAGAAAAGAAACTGTAGAAGATTCCAATGGAAAAGAAAAGAAAGCGCCAATAGATTGAAAAAGACAGTTATCTAGCTTCACACTCGAGGCAACCACACCAGGAAATGAGATCAACTATTGCATAGCTTAAATAGTTATCCTAGCTAGGACATACATATACCGTTTAGTTTTCTTAGTACAAAAGAGGTATTTTTCGAGGTCTAGTTCGTAGAGTCCACTGGAACTAGCGATTTGTAAATGATTCACTTTTGGTTAAATAAAAGTTCTACATTTGACAAAAAAACTAATTTGTGCTGATTTATTTTTAAAATATTTATTAAATAAGTCATATATTTTATAATGTGCATTAATAAGAAGTTAATATAAAGAAGTGCAAATTTGTCAAGTCATAATTGATTTACACTTATTTTAAATAGATTTAAAGAATTATTACAAAAAAAAATAAAAAAAATAAGGAATGTAGGTGTAATATTGTAAATCACATGGAAGATGAGTGTTATAGAACAAAACCTAAAAGGAGAGTCTCTAAAATTATCCCAATAATTAATTTCATTATATTAATCTATAATATTTATTTGGACTAATGTATTCTTGATTTAATATAAGAGCATCCTAATCATTATATGAATTTATATCCTATAAATTCTAAATAATTACAATATTAGTTTATTATCTTTTCTTATCAATGATTTTTTTCACTATCCCTGAAAAAAAATATTATCTAAGAGAGGTTATTAATTTAGAAATGTTCTATATACATTGTTTATCTAGCCAAAAAAAAAAAAAGTAATCCGAAGTGGGAATTGTTGGTTCGAAGGAACCCCCGTCTCCTTCTACTACTACCCCTTAATAGTGGCCTCTCACTTCAATTCTCTATTGCTCTGAGAAAAGTGAGATAGAGAGAAAGAGAGAGAGCGCAATGGAGATGTCAATGGCTTCAACAACTCCATGTTTCTCCCTCCCCAAGAAAACTTTTTGTATTTCCACTCCTATCTTTAAGAAGCACTTGTTTGGTACTACTTTGCCTTGTTGTTTATCTGCTAAACTACCCCTCAAACTCAACCCAATTCCTACTTCTATCAAATGCGCTGTTTCTGAGGCTACTCAAGTTCCATCTGGTCAGTTGTATTATTCATTTTCTGCCCTTTTCTTTCTTTGAATAATTAACGTTTATGGGCTTTTTAACTGTAATTGGGAGGGGGCATTTCTGATTCAGAATTCTTGTCGTGGTAAAATTGAGCTAGTTTTGAAAAAAAATGGTATTTTGGAAAACATGAATTTTGTTGTACATGTAGTTAGTGATTGCCTTTCTGTTTCTAACTGCCTTAGAGAAGAAGAGCCAATTGATGAGGAGAAGTGATATACGGAATATAGCAATTGTTGCACATGTTGATCATGGAAAGACCACATTGGTTGATTCAATGCTCAAACAAGCAAAGGTTGGTAATGAAATGACTATCTCAATGTTCTTATGGCGCTTTTTTATCTTGGCTAGTATAAGTTAATGCTATGCAATTTAAACAACTTTACTATCCTTATGTCTTAACATGCTCTTCATCCTCAACATTCTATTGAGATATTCATGTTGGTAAAAAAAAGTAATTCTAAATTTCTTAAGAGTTACTGAATCACAGTGTTGAGTGTTGACTGCCCTCCTCTTTAATTTAGAGCAAGTTATTAGGAATGTTGTTGGTGATTCTTGAATGGTATTGGGAGAAATACCTGGTGCTTAAGAATTTAAGAGCAAGTTATTAGGAATGTTGTTTGTGATGCTTGGTGGAATCTGTGTATTTGCTGTTTCAAGGAGGCACACCTTTGCTGTCTGAAAATAAAAAGAACACTTTTTTTTCTTTTAAAAGTAATGTTATAAAACCTCTTCCTCTCCTTAAAATCATCATAAAACTTATAAAGTTTAGTTTAGAAGTTGATATCATTGTTATGTTTTTGGGATGATTACTCTTTAAAACCATTAGACTAAGTATTAAAGTTCAATTTTATTGCAATTTTCCATTGCAGGTTTTTCGTGATAACCAGTTTGTACAAGAAAGGATCATGGACTCCAATGATATAGAGCGTGAAAGGGGAATAACAATACTTAGCAAAAACACATCAATTACTTACAAGGATACAAAAATCAACATAATTGACACTCCAGGGCACTCTGACTTTGGTGGTGAAGTAGAACGCATCCTCAACATGGTTGAAGGAGTTCTCCTTGTGGTACTTTGACTACTTCTACTATAAAATTTATAAGAGGGACCATTTCCTATTTAATACTATCAATCATGATGTCTGGGATTTCTTAGTTAGTTTTTTCTTTGCTCTTCTGTGTGCCAAGATTTGGCTATGTTTTTGTTTACTTATTTAGGTTTATTTTTCTGCTGGTTAAAAGAATGAAGATCTGAAAAAGGTAAAAAAAAGAAGAAAAGCAGTCAACCAGGATGCTAAGTTTTTAGGACAGGGACTCAATATGCTAAGTTAATGGGACATTGTTGTCAATTTCAACTTACCGTTAGGCTTCCGTTTTGAGTGTAAATATTAGACCTTTATGAATATGTTACTACAGGTATTTGCTTCCGAAAAGTGAAGTTCATTTGGATCACTTGACATGAAAGAAAGGAGATCAATTTGATGAAATGTAGGTTTAGAACTGCTTAAAATGTTAATTGTAGTTTATCAGACCCAAAAAATATTAATTAGTAGTTTAATTTGCAGCAAGGTAGTTCTAGATCGCTCAAATTATTAAATGCAGATGAATAATTGGGGTTGTTAGCCGACTAATCATTGATCCCTTTGCTTCTACTTCGGGCAATGAATTATCTACTTTGCCCTTTTCCTTTCTCTTTTATCCAGGTGGGTACCAAACTGTGGATTTCGGGAACCGTGGAATTGGAAAGGTGTCCGAGTTTGACTCAATAACTTGTACTTTAACTAATTTAGCAAACCCCTTAATCCTAATAATATGTTTTCTTTTTCAACATTAAATCTATATGATTAGTAAGGTTTGAATGTTAAATCACTTAGTAAAGAGATGAAACACCTCTCCTTTCATCCCGTTTTATATTAGGAATTTACATCAAAGCATTATTTGGCACTTTGATGTACAATTCAATTCGTTGTGGTAAATAAAGAATTCAAGTCGCTGTTGGATTTATGGTACAAGGTTGATTTCGTAATTAATACATTATTGCTCTTACTTTAGTTTGAATCTTTTTCATGTTGGTTAGATAATCGAAATTAGGTCACCTGCCTTAGACGGATCTAAGATTTGAAGACGACGGGGGCACCATTATCTTAACATAAACGCCAACAAAACTTCCAATGAAGGCTGAGGGACAGTTCCGTGTCTGGCAGGTCACTGGTAGTGTGAGCAGTGTTGAAAACACAAGTATATAGGTCAAATAAGGTTCTACGCTAATAATTGAACTTTAACACTGCTTAAACAATTCAGAGAGATAGCTCAGTTGTTAATATTGAGCAAAATGAATGAATTGTTGCAGGTTTGATTCTCAGCTCTCTCATTTGTGCTTATTGTTTCCTGAAAATAGGTGTAAAATCAGATGTTTAACGTTGATACTATAAGCCATTTAAATTTAAACCAAAAGAAAAAACTATAGAAAAAGGACATTTGGGATTCGATCCCAGGCCACAACTAAGGGAAGCAACGGCTGCACCCAACGTGCCCCCAGCCCACTTTCCTTTGTTAGGGTGCACAAAAAAAAAAAATATTAGTTTCTCAAGGTATATACACATTCATACATATTTTCCCGAAGTAACGGGTGCGTGTGCACCCCCACCCTTCCACGTGGGTCCGCCTAATTGGGATAGTACAAAGTTGGTGACTGCCATAAATATTAGCATAATGCTTTCATCTGTGATACAGCTTCACAGTTTTACATTAAGCAATAACAAAAGAAGTACGTGATTACAAAGATCTAGTGCATGCTTCACAGTTTTGAGTTGATGGAACTGTCTGCTTCCTTTTTATGAGCCAGGAATATTATAGTGTTTTCTTCTGTTGTACACATTGTTTTAATGTATTATCTTTCAGTACCATTTATAGTCGCATTGTAGCCCTTTTCTTTTGGTTAAATTCTAGAAATGCTTCTTCTCTAATGGTAGAGTTTCTGCTTTTTTGCTATGCATGCCTAAGCATTTATTGTCTCTGTATATTATTTTCCTGATGCATTCTCTTCACATAAAACCTACTATCATGGTCTCTTGTATTTTTGTTTCTTTTGATAGCCACTATGACTGTGCTCTTTTTGGATTCACCCTGCTTTCTGTATATTTTTAGGTAGATTCTGTTGAGGGTCCAATGCCACAGACAAGATTTGTCTTGAAGAAGGCTCTGGAGTTTGGCCATGCTGTAGTTGTTGTAGTCAATAAAATTGATAGACCTTCTGCTCGTCCAGAGTTCGTTGTTAACTCTACATTTGAGCTCTTCATTGAACTTAATGCCACCGACGAACAGGTACATTTCTTGCCATCTGCTTTTCAGAGTAAAATGTCTCCTTGATATTTCCTTTTGCATTTATCTTATATTAATTGAATACTGTCCTTAAACACCCCCCCCCCCCTCCCCAAGAAAAGTAAAGGAATAAGGATTTTCAAAAGAAGAAGAAGAATCTCAAAAAAAAAAAAAAAAAAACAAAGCAGTAGCTCTACATACTGATTTTGTGACATATATAAACCCTTGTTATAATGTTAAACAGATACACATATGGAATTACAACTAGTCTCACACAAAAAACAGCAGATAATGAGATAAATTAGATGTCAAAATCTTTATCATCATTTGAAAGTTGTACAATGAACATGAAAATATTCTCTTGAGTTGCTTGGGCATTCTTGAAAGAGGAATTTCTTAATTAAAGATGCCTGGCAGTTATTAGCATTAAGGTCCACTTTTAACCAGTTGAACTTTCTGGGATTGTTGGTACCTTATGTAAGACATTGATTTTGATCTCTATCTCATTATCCTCTTTTCTGCAGTGTGATTTTCAGGTAATATATGCCAGTGGTATCAAGGGAAAGGCAGGACTATCACCTGAAAATTTGGGTGAGGATCTTGGCTCATTATTTGAGGCCGTCATTAGATGTATTCCAGGGCCCAAGATTAATAAAGATGGTGCACTTCAAATGCTTGTTAGTTCTTTATTCACCTTTCCTCTTTTATTTATCCTATGATAAAGCTGCTGGTCTGCATATTTTTTTATGCAGTAAACCATCTTTATTTTCTTTAATGGCTCTCTTTAAAAGATGCACATTTGTTCCTTGTGTAATGGGTGCTTGCATCGAGATGTATTCTGGAAGCTCTTTGTTGTGGGGAAATGTCGGAAGGCTTTGGAAAGAGTTGAAGCATTGAAAAACACCTTAAGCACTGCTACACAGGAAAAATAAATAAAATGACCTCTAGTAATACTGATTTCTTTCAAGAGGGTGTTTCAATAGCAATGTGGATAGGTTGTCAAAAATGAATGAAGTTTCAGCCTTGTAGGTCCAGTGCTGAAACATCATCTGTATGTAAGATCTTAGAGTGGTGACAATGCTTACTCAGATGTTGGCTCTTCTGCACCACTAAGTACTTTGTAGTTCTTCTTGAAAAGGAGCCATAATTATGTATTTTCTTATCTAACTGATCAATAAACATTATAGGCTACAAATATTGAGTATGAAGAACATAAAGGGCGCATAGCTATTGGACGTGTGCATGCTGGAAGTCTGCGCAGGGGAATGGATGTGAAGGTAAGTCATACCATCTTCTCTCATTTGAGGTTGTTCATCCTATGAAAGCTCTTACATCAGTCTTTTTTATTCCCTTGCAAACTGCTGTTGTTCCTGTTTATACACACTAGACACTACATTCAATTGTTTAGATGTTATCAGTTAAAGTATTATTCTTGAATGAGTACCTTCTAGATCAGTTTGTCCTACCAATGGAGCTCAAATTGACTTCTATACTGTTTTACTGCTTGCCTGCAGTGTTTAGTTATGCTCATGCAAGGGATCTGTTGCGAGGATGCAACATAATTTCTCTCACTCACAAAATTGTACAAGATATAGAATTTCCTTTCTGAATACAGGAAACATATATATGTACGTAAAAAACGATGTGATTCTGTGTGCATATTATAATTCTTACAGTCATATTTGCTTATCAAGAGAGATTATTTTTAAAGAGGCTTATCAAGAAAGGTTTTTGTTGAAGAGGCTTATCAAGAGATTTTTAGTTTCTCCTATGTTAGTATGTTTGTAACATGCATAAAAGGAAGTCTTTCTGTCACTTGATAGACGTTATGTCTCTACGTTAGGTGCATTAACAGTTGAGATAACGAACTAATCTTCTTCATATGGGAAGGCTAGGTTATCACACATGAACAAAGTTCTAAGTTCCAAAAATTCCAGTCTAACTTTTCTTGTTTTACTATGAGATCAAAGACGACGTCCACACACTTGTACACATGTTTTTGATAAGGTAATTAATTTAATCAATAATCGGAAAATCTCCCATATACAAGCAGTGTATGTGTATGTGTTGTATTTACAAGCTCACACACTTAACAAGAGAGATTTAACCTCTCCAACAGAAGTTCTCTAGTAGCCAAAAGCAATGTTTTCTATAGCTTGATGTATGCGTATATTCTAAGTTAAGAGCATTGCAGTTGATCTGACAGATGACAAACCAATCTTTGTGCTGACCGAATGCAAGTCATGAGTCTCCATCCATTCTCCCACCTCTAGTTGTCAAATTTAGGTTGAGAAGTTGAGAATATAAGATCAAATGCTAGGATTCTTCATTGATCTTATGCTCTGATTGATGTATAATTCCACTAATACATATAAACCTCTGATGCTGATCTTAATGGTTGATCTTAGGACCTCGTATATTAGTGTCGACTAAATGTGACTAAGACTGTTGCTTGCCTTATTAGCTTATCAAACCTTTTGAGATAATAAATTTATGAAATTTCATTTTTTTCATGGAACTTGTTATACATGCTAGTCCTATCTATGTGAGAAGTGTGTTCTTTTAGTTTTCAATTTCTTTTCTTGATGAGTTATACAATAACCTTTTCAGATATGTACATCTGAAGACGCATGCAGATTCGGCAGAGTAAGTGAGTTATTTGTGTATGAGAAATTCAGTAGAGTTCCTGCTGAAACTGTTGAAGCTGGAGATATTTGTGCGGTGTGTGGCATTGATGATATTCAGGTATTAAAACTGAATACGTTGGTTGGTTGGCTTATATACATTACTTGTCATTTGAGATGATTGCAAACATTTGCTGCAAAGCTGTTTCTGAACCACTGTTCTTCTTTTGTAAACTTAGATTGGAGAGACTATCGCTGACAAAAGCGATGGAAAACCATTACCTTCAATCAAGGTTGAAGAACCTACAGTGAAAATGTCATTTTCAGTCAATACATCCCCCTTTGTTGGCCGTGAGGTAAATCACTATTTAGTAACATCTTTTTTTACATGTTTTTTCATACCATGGAAGGGACAAACTATAGAGTTGACTTTCATTCTGAAAAATGCATTGCTTCTTTCATTTTGTACTTTTTCGTCTTATAGTGGCATATTTTAAAGCAGGCTTTATTCTTTATGTTGTTATTTCTTTTGCCGTCTAGATCCTTCTTTTTCCCTTTAGGAATAGGCATAAGTACCTCCGGAACTCTGGTCGGATTTTCAGTTACACACCCGATCTTTGTGGGGTCTTGTTACCCCCAAACTTTTTTGACTTGATCTTGAATACCATAGGTATAATACATAAACGTGCCCTTTAACTTGGCCTTAGCTGACATTTATGCCCTCCAACTTTGGGTGTGCACAAGTGGACACTTAAACTTGTATAAAGATGAACGAGTAGACACACACGTCCTTAATGGCGTAATATAAATCGGTTAGAGTATCTCTCACGCGAATTGCCAAGTGGGACATGTGTGGATACTTGTTCAACTTTATACAAATTTATGTGTCTACTTGTGCACACCCAAAGTTGGAGGATATAAATACCAGTTGAAGCCAAATTAAAGGGTTATGTGTTATGCCAATGCCATAACTAGATCTGATGTAAGTTGTGATACATATTTTACCACTTAATATATTTATTTTTCACATTTTCTTCTCCTTCCTTCTTTCTTCCTCCACCCGCCTTCCACTACTAGAGGTGTCAGATGGGCGGGTTAAGCTGAATTTGAGTGGGTTAAAATGGGCTGAGTTTCCCAATATTTATTTGGGCTGAGTTGCCCAAAAGTTATTTGGGCTGAAATGCAGGCCATAATCCAACCTGCCCAATTTCTTACTAAATTCTAATTGCTTCATTTGTTCTTTTGTACTCCCTCGTTTCAATTTGTTTGTATGGTTTTGACTTGACACGGTGTTTAAGAAAGTAAAATAGACTTGTATCTTGTGCTTTTAAACTAAAGATATGTCAAATGTATCAAAATGTCCTTTAATCTTCTGGTCTTAAACATGTCGTATGGAAATTATGAAAGATTGCCAAAAAAGGGAAGGCATTATTTTTTAAACGGACTAAAATGGAAAGTAAGACAAACAAATTAGAAGGGAGGGAATGATATTTTAGTACCTAATAAAACTAACTTTTTTCTTTATTATGGCTATATATAACACGATCAAACAAAAAAAAAATTGAAAATATTTTAACAAGATTTTTTATTAGTCAATTTGGGCTACATATCAACCTAGATTCTATGGGCTGAAATGGACGGAGGCATTGAGCCAATAGATGGGCGGGTCAATAACCAACCCAAACTTAGGTGGGTTGTGTTTTCATGGGCTAATTTTTTCACCTTTATCCACAACCACAAGAGAAATACGGACCAACTTTGAATTCATCCTTACAAGATTCATTCCAAAAAGGCTAGGTTTGGTATGGAGAATTTGTGGATCACCAACTTGTCCACACAACCCTATGGATCTGGAGTATGGAGATCCATCAGAAATTTATGGATCAAATTCTTTAACAAATGCAAAATCAAGGTAGGGAATGGTGGAAGGACTTTGTTCTGGGAAGACAAATGGGTGGATCAGGTGACTTTGAGAAATAGGTTCCCTATTTTGTTCAACATGAGCCTTCAAAAAGAGGCTACAATCAGAGAAATGAGAGATAATCAAGGGTGGGATCTAAGGTTTAGAAGACATCTAAATGATTGGGAGGTCAATAAAATAGTTGAGCTACTCAACATTCTAGGGCAGTGCAAAGATCTAAACACAAATGAGGACAATCTATTTTGGAATCCAGATGAGCAAGGCAGATTTTCAATTGGCTCGGCTTATAGAAGCTCACAAAGACCTGGTACTCGTATAGGTGGATGGCCTTAGAAGATGATTTGGAAAGTCAAGATACCATTCAAGATAGCATGTTTCACTTGGCTGTTAGCCAATCAGGCTTCACTCACTCAACACAACCTCATGAAAAGAGGCATGCAAATCTGTTCTAGGTGTTGGTTTTGTGAATGTGAGGTCGAGATAATAAATCATCTCTTTCTACATTGTAGAGAGACTGCGAAGTTGTGGCAGATTTTCATCAACTTAAGGGGCATCAGTTGGACTATGCCAAGGAACATCAAAGAAGCTCTAGCTTGCTGGAACAGAGATGGGAATCAGTCAAGACACAGGGAGAGATGGAAGATTGTCCCTGCCTGCATTTGGTGGTCTATATGGATGGAGAGGAACCAGAGATGTTTCAAAAACAAGAGCTGCTCTATGCAGAATTTGAAGCTGAATTGCCCGGTCCTTTTCTTTTTTTGGTGTAAACATGAATATCCCCAAGATGAAGAGGATATTCCTAGTATTTTAGAGTTCTTTTTTTTTTGAGAAAGGTAACATTACTTCTATATATCCACAGGTATACTACATCAAAGTGTAGTCCCCCTCCAAAAAGTTTTACTTACATCATTCCTAGGATCTTCTAGTTACAACCAGTCAATAATATTAAACACATTTTCAACATCTTCTATCACTACTTGCTTACACCAAAAATAATAAAGCCCTAGGCAATTAGTCTTTATCTTCTGAATATTGTTTTGTTTTCCTTCAAAGCATCTTTGATTCCTTTCCTTCCAAATTGTCCACCAAATGCAAGCTGGGACAATCCTCCATCTCTTCTCATTTTTTCCTGCATTTCCATCCCTGTTCCAAAGATTGTAGGACTTCTATAATACTCCCGTGCTTTGTCCACTTAATCTTCCTCTTTTGGATAAACATCAGCCACAATTGATCAGTCCATTTGCAGTGTAAAAAGAGATGGTTGACTGTCTCCACCTGTTCTTCGCATAGATAGCAACTAGAGCGTAGATTGGGTTTCCTTTTGTTTAAGTTCTCATGTGTCAAGACTGCCTGCTTTGCCAAGAGCCATGTGAAATAATTCACCTTGTAGGGAATTTCTGTTCTCCAGATCATTCTCCACATACTAGTCTATCTTCCTCTCCCCGTCGATTGGTAGCCATTTGCATTGTATCATGAAATCTTGCTATGGTTGTCATCTCCCAATCATTTAGTCCCCTTCTTAGAAACAGGTTCCACCCTTGTCCTGTCCATGACTCTGCCACTGTTGCATTTTAGAGTTCTTATGACCTCCATAGGAGTTCTTTGCTTTTTGCAACTTTTGGATGTAAGTATTACTAGAATACTCCTTATGTATTCTTTTTGTTTATAATACAAGTTACCTTTCTCAAAAAAAAAAAAAAAGATTCATTACAAAAAAATTCACTTACCAAAGCTAATGGACTGCGAGTCTTCCCAATTGCACTTGTCCGTTGCTTTGAACTAAATCTAAATGTCTCAGTAGGCTGCTATGGACTAAAGAAGCTCTCTTTCAAACTCTTTTTTTCAATTTCATTTTTGATATGACTATCTCTGGTGAATGCAATGAAATTGCAGAAACATACAACATAATTAGGAAAATCCCCTTCTTGAATAGTCCAATAAGGTGTAACACGGTAGATAAGAGGAAACCTACTATTCAAGAGGTTTTTCTTGACTCAAAATGGGAGCAGGTTTGAAAAAGAAAAATTGGGAAGTCTCTCAGACAATGATGATAGTGGAGACAATGCATATGGTTTCTCCATCATCGGAAGGACATCATTGATCTATCGACGCCAACCACAGTTCCATCCAAGAAGAAACAAAGAACAGAGAAGTCTACTAAATGGAACCCCACAGTTTTCACCATCAAAGATGATGATTTGATGTTGTTTAAGCCTTCACTCCTTCCTTTGTAGTTAAGATCCCCATGTTTGATTTCTCTAAATCTGAAGTCTCATTTGTTTAATGTTTGTTAGAATGGGTAAAAGTCCCACATTAGCTGGAGAATGGACTGGTGGTCTCCTTATATAGACTTGGGCAATCCTCTCCTCATGAGCTAGCTTTTGGGGTTGAGTTAGGCCCAGGTGCCATATCTTTACATGGTATCAAAGCCAGGTCCATCCCCGTTTGGGCTCCCGTTCCACGTGCCAATTGGGCTTGGGCGTGAGGGGGGGTGTTAGAGTGGGTGAAAGTCCCACATTGGTTGGGGAATAGACTGGTGGTCTCCTTATATGGACTTGGGCAATCCTCCCCTTATGAGCTAGCTTTTGGGGTTGAGTTATGCCCAAGTGCCATATCTTTACAATGCTCATTGGATACCTCTTCAATTATGGACCTAAGTCCTTCGGTCTTTATTTGACCCTATCAATGGTTGGCTGTCAAGTGCTTTTAAGGGGAGATTTAGGAGATGTTGGAGCAAGTAGTGGAAGGTGGCGCCGGTGAGGGTGGTGGTGGAGGAGAGAAGAAAAGAACAGAAAAGTAGAGAGGAAAAAAAGAAGTAAAGAAAGTAGGAAAATATATATTTAATAAGAAATGTTAAAGAAGTATTTTTTTCACATTTTCTTTGTTTTTCACTAATTTTGAGAGTGTAATACACTCTTCCGACTCCCTACCACATCATGACTTAGGGGTAATAATTCCACTTCAAGATAGTCTAAGGGTTAATAATCCTCTACAAAGGTTGGACGTGTAACTGAAAATCCAGCCTTAGTTCAAAGGGGTACTTATGCCTTTTTCCTTTTTTTTAAGGTGAGATGTTGGGAGGTGGGACAAACACAAGGTCATCTTCCTCTTCTCGTCTTTACAATGCAACACTTTGAGCAAATCTCACATCAGGAAAACACCCGAGACATGCCGGGTATATAAGGAAGCGAGCCGTAGATCCTAGTAACACGTTTTTAAATCATGCAGGTTGAAGGTCAATGTAGATAATATGACTACTGAGCTGGGTTGTTACATTTGGTGTTAGAGCTACTTGTGTGCAATCTTTTTTATGGTGAGCCGAATCTCAAGGAGGACGTTCAGTTTCTAAGGGTGGTGTATGTAGCACCATACTGAAATTGTACATTGACAAATTCCTTAGGCTCTGATGTGCTGTTTAAAGTCATGTAGATATAGGCCCAAACTCGACAATAACATGAGTGGAGTGATCTATTATAAAGTCACAACCTTGGATGGAAGTCGAAGAAACCTCGACAAGGAAACAGAGTGCTTTAGAGGGGACACATCTAACAATTTAGACAATCCCACATTGACAAAGAGCAGGAGATGCTGGGTGTACAAGGGAAACAAGTATTAGACATAGAGACACCTTTTGAGGCCGTGCGAGCTTAGGACCAAAGTAGACACTATCAATAGTATGTTGGGTTGTTATATATGACTTCAATTAGAGCATGATCTGAAACTCTTTAAGTGAATTCCACATTGAAAAATACCTTAGGCCATGCTGGTGTGTTTTAAAGCCATGCAACCTAGGCTCAAGGCCGATGATGTGTTTTAAAGCCGTACAAGCCTAAACACAAAGTGAACAATATTAATACTGGGCCTACTGCCTAGGTTGTGCGTCTGTAAAATGCATCAGCAGACTTAAGGACGTGTCGATGTGGCGTTCTCATAGAGTATTGCATGCACTCCTTTCTCCAAATTCTAATGTTTGCTGCTTTTTTTTTTTTTAAAAGAAATCCTGAATTTGAAGTTTCAAGCCTCTTTAAATCCACTGTTCCATGATAGAATGAAGTCAGAACAGGTTTTGAATAAAAATTGTGACAATCAAATGTGGCAATTAATAAGAAATTTTTTACATTAAAAAAATCATGTTCAGTCTTCTTAATCATTAGCATTAATTGTACCATAGAAATTGCAACAAGGCAAAATTTTACATCTGTGTCCAACTACCTGGAAGTGATACTAGCTCAGATCCAATTTATATGGCATTCTTTCTATTTTCGGACTTCCAAAGTGTTCGACACAATTTTTCTAGTATATATTACATACAATTTTCACAACTTCCAATCAATCAAATTTGTAACTATTCAATTTTTAACTTTGAAGTGATGTTTTCTATATAAAAACAACTTTTCAACAACTATTTTAATATTTTATTTCCGTCATTAATATAAAACAGAAGTCTAAGTTAACAAAAGTTAAAAGTCAAAATATTTATGTTAAATTATATGGAGAAATTGGAAGCTAAATGACATTAGAAACCCCCTGCTGTTGGACCCGAAAATGAGTAAACATTAACAAACAATTCTGTTTTATTTATTAATGATGATATGGTAAATACAGGAAGCTATTCTAGCTGAAGTTATGCCAAACTTTTTGCTGACCAAATCTTATTTTCATTTATCATACTCCATTCACTACATACACACAGCTTTTTTCTTTCTCGGTGCGTAATTTTCCTGTTATGCTTCAAACCAGCTCTCATGTAGATAGCAATTGAGATCTGAGAACATGATAGATGGCACATTCTGTTCTTAAACTGAATTTGAGAACAATGCATAGTTTAATTGAAGAGTATTTTGTCGCCTTTACCACAGATAGAACATGCTTGCTTTCATGAGAAATTATTTTAAACAATTTTATGTGTAGTTTAGTTGAAGAGTACTTCACAGATAGAACTTGCTTTCATGGGAAATGATTTTAAACATTTTTCAGGGAAAGTATGTTACTAGTCGAAACCTAAGAGACCGGTTGTACCGTGAGCTGGAAAGAAATCTGGCAATGAAAGTTGAAGATGGTGAAACTGCAGATACGTTCATTGTCAGTGGACGTGGTACTTTGCATATTACCATCCTGATAGAGAACATGTAAGAAAATTCTATCACATACCCTGGACCACACTATCTTACTCATACTAAAAATCTGAAATGTTCAGGCGAAGGGAAGGATACGAGTTCATGGTGGGACCTCCTAAAGTGATAAATAAGAGAGTGAATGACAAGTTGCTGGAACCTTTTGAGGTAATCATTGGCTGAGTTTGTTTTGTGTATAACTGGACGAAATGGATAATGCACATAAGTTGAGATCATTTTTAATATATTATCCGTGTTGTATTTTTGGTAGCACTGTGGTAATGTCTCATGATTTTCACTTTGGTTTGGCCCTTCCCCAGACCCGCGCATAGCCGGAGCTTAGTGCTTTTTTAATACATCTGGAAGCTTGTCCAATATTGCTTTCTGGTTCTGTTTCTGTAGGACTTATCTGTTGAGCTTGTATACTAGGAAAGTATTGTTTAATCTCTATCAATTGTTAGTCCTGACTTTTGTATTCCATATTTGCAGATTGCTACTGTTGAGGTTCCTGAAGAACACATGGGGTCTGTGGTTGAACTTCTGGGGAAAAGGCGTGGGCAGATGTTTGATATGCAAGGTCTTGGGTAAGTAAAAATTGTCATGATGACCGGATATTTTTCAGAATGATAAATTGGTAAAAGATTCTCTCAGCTTAGTGGAGTAGGTTTGGTATCATGGCACACGGTAATAGGATAGTTAAGATAATTCCAACTGTGAATATTTGCTAAGAATCATGAGTCTTACACTAGGAAGTTAGGGAAGTACCTGTTCTTTGGCAACATCATTCCAAGCATAGATTAAAAACATTGCTTTCAGTCTCAGAATATCTTATACAATCCTACCGGCCCTTAAAATGAGATCCTCCCTACGTAGATCTGGCAATTCAACAGTTTGTTGTCTTCTGAGATAGCTGTATGTTCTTAACCATAACAAGGTTCTAGTTGTGCTGAAAGTTGCAAGTTTGATTAATGTGCTTCCAATTTCCATTTTTATCCACTGTTGTGAGGAAAAAAAATTAAATTCTTAAAAAATAAATAAATGAAATGCTGATAATTATTGCTATAATTATTCAATAAAACTGTTTTGGTTTATGTTTAGCTCAGCTGAAGAATACCATCAAGGAAAATGACAGATATTTGTGATGCATGTTTGCTCGGACTCTTCAAAAGTGTCAGATGGTGTGTGTCGGATCCTCCAAAGGTAGTCCATTTTTGGAGGACCCGACTTCAATATGGCAATATTTTAGGAGAGTCCGAGCAACATAGTTTGTGATCAGATATGGACAGTAGGCTCATGGAATCAATTTTGGTCTTGTTTATTCAATGTTTGTCCCAGGAGCAGCAACATGGTTCTTTCTATTATTTGCATTATATGGACATCGTGCATTCTCATTAGTGATATGTTATATCAGAGGATATCCTGGAAAAGAAGGGAACTTTCTTCATCTTCTTGCTTTATTGTCCACTGTGTTTTTATTCATTCTTCGTGATATTTTGGGTTCTTGAAAGGCACAGTTTTTAGCTGCAGAGTACTTTTTCATTTTTGTTCATTGAATACAAGACACTAATGCAACTTATCTGTCAGGTCTGAAGGAACAACTTTCCTCAAATATAAAATACCTACCCGTGGTCTTCTTGGATTGCGGAATTCAATCTTGACAGCTTCTAGAGGCACAGCAATTCTCAACACAGTATTTGAGAGCTATGAACCATGGGCTGGTGATATTTCTACTCGTGATCTTGGTTCACTGGTAATTTTCCACCTTCGGTACAATCTTCTCCTCAGTAAAGATCAAATTTTAAATTGGTTTTAATGTCTTAGCAAATAGCAGATGGTCCAAGTTTTTACAAAATTTTGTTTTTAACTTTAAAAAGATGTGATTTTTAGTAGTTTTATTTAGTTTTTAAATATGAAAAATTTATTTGAAAACATTAATAAACTGATGTGCAATTTCACGACAAAAATTGGATGCATTGATCCTCGTACTCTTAATCTTGTGCTTTTTCCGGAACAGAATGATATTATATTCTAAATTTTGCTTACATCATCATAGGTTGCATTTGAGGACGGAACAAGTACATCCTATGCACTTATGAGTTCTCAGGACAGAGGACAGTTGTTTATTGGCCCTGGAGTTGATGTTTATAAAGGTCAAATAGTTGGTATTCACCAACGGTCAGGTGACCTTGCCCTGAATGTCTGCAAGAAAAAAGCTGCAACAAATGTCCGTTCAAACAAAGAAGTAACAGGTAAAGTCAGCACCAAAGATGTTACTGAAAAATCTCAACCTTTTCCTACATAGAATTGGAATAAATTGTTCAAGAAAAGATTTGTTTACATTTTGGCCCCATATTGTATCAAAGAGCTTAAAATTCTGCAATTCGAGCTGTTACGTAGAGAAAAATGGTGTGTTACCTTGCTACTAGCTTCATTCCCCACCTTCCTTAAATATAGTTTCTAATTCTGCTTTCAAGGGAGTCCAATATTATCCTGATAGCATGATGGGGGAAATCACTACCTTTTTTTTTTTTTCTTTCTGATTAATTATAAAATTGTTCTTGCGTACTTAACATTCTGATAGTATGTCTTTGCTTTTGTCTGCCTCATACTAACTGAAGCCCCATACCATTACATGTGCAGTGGTTCTTGATACCCCACTAGATTTTAGTCTGGATGATTGCATAGAGTACATTCAAGAAGATGAGCTTGTTGAAGTTACTCCATCAAGTATCCGGATGTTGAAAAATCCAAAGTCTGCCAAAAAAACGCGATGAGGGTTTACATAGAACGAGGCAAAGAGATGTGATGAAGTATGCATAGGATGAGACAATATACATGTTACCCAGCTCATTAATTCATTCCAAAGCCTCTCTTTTGGATGGTGCATACAGGATCATTAGCATGTTGGTACTTTTAACATATGAATTGAACTTTTGGTTAATGCAGAGCTATACTGCATTCAAAGCCTTAAGTACAATAGGTTGAAACCTTTTGGTAGTTGGATTTGGTTAGACATACAAAGGTGTGGTATATTTCTCACGATTTGTATAGATGATACAATAGAGCATGCAAAACAATTTGCAATATTTGGTTATTTTTGGTATTGTAATAACTATTATAGCATTATCAAATTACATATTTTTGTGTAAAATTTGCTTAATGGGGTGCCCATTATTTATTCCAATCAACTTAATAATATGATTTGGTTATATTTGTTTTTCCTTCATATCTTATCCAGATATTCATCCATGTAGATGCATAATAGTACTTCACAAATATTTGTGCTTCTTAAACTAAGTGAACCGTGCTTAATCTTAATATGTCATTTTTGTTTTCAGAACTAGAAAAATATGGCGCGGGCCCAACTTGAAGATTGTTTAAGCTAGATTGATGTTATTCACAATAATAATTGAAAAACATATATTAATTATTTGATAGTATTTACCAACGGGAGCCAAGTTTACAAAATAGTTTTGCGCGTCTTATTTACATAAGTTTACAAAATAGTTTTGTTCGTCTTATTTACATAAATTTACAAAATCTGATGTATCTTCAAATTTGAGATTATTTACCATAAAATTGAGACCCGCTACATAAAGAAGGTGAGATTAAAGTGAATCACAATCACAATCACTTGAAATGATTAATAATCAAAATGAATTAAGAGTTATAGCCACTTTTATTCCCAAATTTACAACAAAAGAAACATAGGCACACATCCTTTTGTGATTATTCTCCAAACTTATAAATGAAATGATCGACATACAAGGAAGGGGAAAAAAAGAGTGAACAAATATCCTTTTAGTTTGAGATGGTATTGAAGTTAGGAAGATTTCACAAATTGACTTGGCGGTGTCTACTCCAAAGTCAATGAATTTTGTTTAGTTATTGGTTCTAATTACAAAGAATTGAAGTTAGAAGAGGTTACCATATTCAACAATATAAATGGATCTCTAACATAAACTAATACTCCCTTTGTCCTAGATTTACGTTCCTTATTAAAAAAAATGACACATTTCTATATTTAACAATAATTTAACTTTAATATATTTATTTTATTCTTAATGAAATGATTTTTAGTCACAAATAATATCTATGACTCACATTGAACTACAAGTTTCAAAAGTTTTTCTTTCCTAAACTCCGTGACTAACTCATATAAATTGAAACGAAGAAAATACTAAATTTTGTACATAGAATACGATGAATCACATACTTTGATACCTTCAAAATCTCTTTCATACTTTACTTCATTAAACAACACTTGTCTAATTTTGACCAAAAAATCATTTTAATCCACCAGCTCAACAAAGAACCAGCCTTGATGAGCATTTCTTTACTTCAATTTTCTCTCTCACACAACAAAAAATCAAGCCAAACTTCATCTGCAAATTCAACTGATCTTTCCTCAATTTTTTTGGATCGAACAAAGTCCCAGTTCCTATAGTCTAGAGCAAAACCTACAAATCTAGTAAATTAATCTAATCTAATTACCTAGAATGAGTATAATCGAATTGGGTTTTCTTTCATTAAAATTTATGGAGGATGAAGAGAAATCTCAAAGCAAAACTCAAACATCTAACCAAATAACTAAAAAGGATAACAAAAAACTGAATTAATGATACAACATAATAAATTTATCTGATACAACAACACCACTACACCTTATGCTTGCTCTTTCTTTTCCTAAACAGAGAAGAAGAGATAAACCACCAAGAAGAGAGAGACATACTATTTTTCCTATATAGAAGTGGGAGTTGGGAGGACCAACACAGTGGGCCCCACCAACTCCCACTTAAATACTACTAATTAGTATATATTTTTCTCTTCTTTTTTATTTTGAGTTTTTTTT
Source organism: Solanum commersonii (assembly GCA_029007595.1). Classification (NCBI taxonomy): domain Eukaryota; kingdom Viridiplantae; phylum Streptophyta; class Magnoliopsida; order Solanales; family Solanaceae; genus Solanum; species Solanum commersonii. Next base: position 1,992,100 of record JAJTWQ010000092.1, on the reverse strand, counting down.
TTTATTCTTTTCATTAAATATTTCATTTATTAAATAAAAAATTCAATCATATTTACTATTCTAATTATATCTAATGAGTTACAAAAAAATCATCTATTTATATTCTCCATTTCTTGACTAATTGCATCTGCACCTTAATTAACACCATAATTTAATACTAACAACTAACTCTAATTTATTAAAATGAATTAATTACTTTGAAATTTTTCAAATCTAAAATATCAATCACTGACCACACCAATTCACTCTTCCTCTTCACACTAAAATTATTTATTTTATCAGAATTTTACAGAACTCTGCAAATCTTAACTACAAAACATACTTTCAAGAATGTTTTTTATAAATTATTTTTATCTTTTTTCTTGATTAAAGGCTTTTTGGGTATTTTTACTATACTATAAAATCACAACTAATATCCAATATATTTATCGAACTATATAAGTGGGCCCCACCACCTTCCACTTAAATACTACATATTATATATTAATTACTATACTATAAATGACTTAAATACTCCATATTATCTATTACAATAATTAACAATTATTTGACACTTTAAATTCTATCAATGTCGTATAAATTAGGATAAAAAACCTAACATATAATATTTAAATTTATTTAAAAATAATATAAGTAATACTATACATTAGAATAATTAACAACTTAATTATTTAAAACTTATATAAAAAATTTAATTGACTCTCTAAATTCTATGGGTACCTCATTTGTACCATCAGAGTTTTAAAAATAAACATTAAATTTTATATCGAAATAAAAAATCATTGAAAAATGACAAAAAAAAATATAATAGTATATGAAAATTAAAATAAGCTGCAAGAAATATCTTTTCACGATAAATTTTTGAAATATATTGATAACAATTAAAATGAAGCTGTTATTTTATCTTTAAAATTAAGTTTGATTGAATTGAATTAGTACAATGAGAAAAAATATTAAACTAATAACTTTTTAATGTTATTAAATGCATTTTCTTTTTAATTGAGTAGTAGATTAAAAGTTCCGAATTAGGATATTAAAATAATATCTTACTCTCTCCTTAATTATTATGGTATTGTAAACATTTATTTTCCTTAAATAGTGATTCATTTTCCATTTATAGTTATATCCAATTAATTTCTAATGTATTGAATGTGGTTATGGGATATTGAAATAATATCTTTATCTTTCCTTAATCATAATAAAATTATAATTTAACATTTATTTTTCTGAAATGATTATTTTGTTTTAATTCCTAGAACATATTGTTTACTATATTCAATGTAATTATAATAAAACATATTGTATTTAGTATGACAAAAGAACTTAACAATTGAAAAAATTAGATAAATAGTAATCTTAGCTTCTAAGAAATGTCACATCATCATTTACATATCCAACTTTATATATATAAAAGAGTTAAAAAAGAAAAAAATCAGTGATTTAAGAAAATTATATAAATAACATTAATGATGACATGAAGATTAAGAAAAAATGTCAAATAAATTAGTAGTATTGATGATGATAAAAGTTAAATAAATCATTTTTTCTATTATTTAAATTTTTAACATAAAATTTCCAATCTTTTAAAATTAAAAATAAATGTTAAAAATAAAATAAAAAATCAAGGCAATAATTATTTTAAAGAAAAATATAACCAAAATTGTCAGAAAAAATTGATAAAAATAAATAAGTTTCTATTACTAAGAATGATGTTACTACATTTTCTATTTAACTTTATTGTTACATATCGATAGAAACTTTTAGAAGAAGAAATGATCCAAAAATTTAAAAATAATGATTCCTTAAATGGTGATTCCTCTTCCATTTACAGCTTTTCAATTAATTTTTAATGTATTATATATGGTTATGGATATTGGAATAATAATTTTATCTTTCCTTAATCATAATAAATTATATTTTAACCTTTGTTTTTGTGAAATGATAATTTTCTTTTCATTCGTACAACATATTGATTAATATATTAAATGTAATTATAATAAAACATGTTGTATTTAGTATGACAAAAGAATTCAAAATTAAATAAATAGTAATCCTAACTTCTAAGAAAATTATATAAATTACATTAATGATGAAATGAAGATTAAGAAAAGAAGTAAAACAAATTAATAATAATATTGATGATGATAGGAGTTAAATAAATCATTTTTTATATTTTCTAAACTTTCAATATAAATTTTTCAGTCTTTTAAAATTAGAAAATGCTAAAAAAATAAAACTAAAACTAAAAATCGAGGCAACAATTATTTTAAGGAAAAAATAACAAAAAATGTTAGAAACATTGATAAGAATAAATAAGTATCCATTGCTAACAAGGTGTCACCCCACATTTTCTATTTTAGCTTTATTATTACATATAGATAGAATTTTTAAGATGAAGAAAGATCCAAAAATTGTAAAAATAACAAATCAATTATGTAAAAATACATGTGTAATTCTTATAAAGTTATAATAACTAATTTCTTCAAATAAATAATTAAATGAAAGAAAAAAAAAGTAATTAAGAAAATAATATAAATAACACTAATTATGAGATTAATAGCATTGATGAGGAAAGGAACTAAATATGATCATCTTTTTAAATTATTTTTTTAGAAAATATATATAAACTTTAATTAAAGATAAATAATTAAAAAAAACTTTAATTAAAGATACAAAAAATCAAGACAAAATAAAAGAAGAAAGAAATTAGAAGAATAGTGAGGTTGAAAGAAATAATATCTAATTTTCTCTCTTTTCAAATCACAAATTAATTTTTTGCTTGTTCTCCTCCTAATTTGATACAAATTTCATAAATAGAATGATTTTTTGTCCAAATAATTTTTCTTACCCTTTGAAACACTAATCAGCCTTCTTATAAATTTCTCAACCACAATGAATTTTCTCTCTTTGCAGGAGGACTAAACATTTTTTCAAAAACTCTTTTATTTTGAAATGATACCATATATTGATCATCATCATCGTCAGAAGAAGAAGAGCCAAAGTGAAGAAATTTGTTCTTATTTGTTACAAGTGCTAAACTATTTTTTTTTAAAAGGGTAAATAATTATAAACAGTTATGAAAAATGAACAGTTTTTATCTTTTCATCTTCCATTTTCATTTACTTAAATCTATATTAGTGTAATGGATGTTATAAAGGGCATAATTAATCGGGTATGACATAAATACTTTTTTTTTTCAAATACAAATAAAAAATACAAAACAAAGATAAAATGTCAAAAAAAGGAGAAAAAAATGAATAGAAATACTGGTCATAAAGAGATGTCACATCAGATATGTAATTATATCAATGACATATAAATTGAAATTAAAAAATTACATATTTTATTTGAAAATCACGTAATAGTACTATAAGGTATAATAATTAACAACTCAACATATTTTAACATTTTAGTTGACTCTCCAAATTTCATATGTCTCATGTAATTGAGACAGAGAAAAACATATATTGATTTAAAATTAATAACAATTATAATAATTAACAACTTAAATTTTTTTTTAAAAACCCTTAAAAAAAATTTAGTTGGCTCTCCAAATTCAATCGGTATTACAATAATTAAAACATAGAAATTAACATAGATTGGACTCCTGCTGACATTTATGTTTCCTTTTTTAAAAATTTTTCTTTTATACTTCATATAAATAATTTTTTTATGTAAAAAGTATTATAAATCATAATAATTAATAGCTTAAAATATTTGAAAACATATAAAAAGTTTTTGTTAACTTTTGAAATTTCATCTATACCACATAAATTGGGAGAAATATAGATATATAGATATTTTAAGTTGCTAATTATTGTGAGTTATAATACGTTTTATGTAATTTTCATATATATTACTCGTTTTATCCTGATTTATGTGATACAAATGAAATTTCAAAAGTCAATGAATTTTTTATAAGTTTTTTTTTATATTAACTTGTTAATTATTGTGATTTATAATGTATTTACGTAAAACATAATCTAAATAAAAATAATTAGCAACTTAAAATATATAAAAACATACTAAAAAATTGATTAACTTCAAATTTCATATGTACCACATAAATTAAAATAGAAACAGTAACATATATTGGGTCCCGTGCTAGCACGGAGTCCCATATCTAGTTTAAGTTAAAGCCAAAGTACTGCTACGTGTCTACTCCAAAGTAGATATAAGATACGTATGTAGCCTGTAAATACAAATCAGTTTGATAGGGCAAATGACCATAATACCCATATTTTAGAATTAACTGCTATAGGATAAATGATCATAATATCCCATATTTTAGAATTAATTGACCAAGAAGCACACATGTTGAAAAACTTGAAATTGTCTCTTCAATATAAGTGAAAAGTGTGGAGAAAGCTTTCCAAATATTTTTGAAATAATTTTTCAACCTGATGCCTTCATAGAGTCGAAATATATTGTCACTTGTGTTTGAAAAATTAGCATAGCATAACAACTTACATATTTAATTGGCAATAAATAGCCTATTTTTACCTATTTTGCAAAAAAAAAAAAAAAAAACTTTTAAATATTTTTCTGGCTTTAAATAGTCATATTTCTTTTCTTGAAAAGTGATTTTTTTTCTTCTAGTTTTCTCTCTCTATTTCCTAGAACACGTTTATTATTGTTCCTTTTTTTTTTTCTATCTCATTATTTGCTATTTTTTTTTTTCATCATTATAAACAAACCGTTGCACAATTATAGGGGAACACTATTTTATATGAAATAATATGAATTTTTACATTAATGGATTCTTTTAGATTTATTATTACTCTTTTTTGGATATTTTTTTTATTACAACTTATAGCCTAATTTATCTTGAAATCACATATTCTTCCTCTCACCTCTCCCCTTCTCCTCGGACCCCTCATCTCCCTCCTCCTCCAGCCCTCATCTTTCTCCTTCTCCGGTCAACATCATCGAAGATGACTTCTCCGGCGAAGAAAACAACGAATAACAACCATCCAAATTTTCACTTTTTGTTCTCACCTCCACACCACCACTAAATAGACCAAACAATAAAAAACAACACAACAACCAAATTGGAAAATCACCAAATTTGAACAAAAATTAGGAACTTCGACGAGCTTCATGAAAATCGACGATGTCCAATTTCTATTCTTCTTTCTCTTTTATGTTAATTTTTATTTTATTTTATTTTATTTTTCAATTTATAAGTATAAGAACCAAAGAAGATTATAGTTTCTATATTTATTGCTTAAGTAAAAGTGTAGAATATAAAATTGGTGGTGTTATTAAATCTGAACAGAACTCTGAAGGTATTTTTTACTTCGGTGATCTTCATGAAAACTAGCAGCTAGATCTGATCGAAAAACTCTCTCTAACGTTCAAATCTAGTGATGGTGTTTGGACCCAAAAAAAAAAAGGTGAAAGGGGTTTGGTGGTTGTGGTTGGATTGCGTGGTGATTTGTTTTGGGATCAACTTGAGCTGCTGATGGTGGTCAGGTGGTGATGGTGAATCACCGGAGAAGAAGAGGTGCATCTCTTGAAAAGTTGTATTAAAAGTGTTTTAAATATAAATACAATTATAATACAATTCGAATTCAATATTATACATTGTTATGAATTCAATTAATTTTATTTCAACAAATATAATACATTTCTTATGACATAAAATTAATTTAAATTGTACTAAAATATTTGAAATTCACACATAATACTTAGAATACATTTGTATTACCATGTGCATTAAAACATGCATATAATATGTATTATATATTGAATTCAAAATGTATTATAATTATTTTTTTATTTTTTCTCTTATTAACAATGTTAAAATATATTATTGTATTAAAAAATATATTAGTTATTTATTCACCACGTGCATTGAAAAATGCTAATATATATACTGTATTGAATTCTAAATGTATTACAATTGTAGTTTATTTTTATTTTTTCGGAAGAGGGCATAAAATACCCCTCAACTATGTGAATTGATACAAAATTACCATTTTTCTACCATTCAAGCATAAAATGCCCTCGACGTCAACCTTTTGGCTCTATTTTGCCCTTATCTTTAATGGACTAAATCATAACCTCAATTAATAAATTCATTAATGACGTGTCACTAACCTATTGGCTACCCTAACAATTAATTAAAATAATTAAAAAGATCAAACTCACCCGCTCCACCCAAAAACCCCACCCGTAAATGTAACGACCCTAAAAATGAACTAGTGAAACTAGAGCCTCACATGTGAGTTTGGAGTTGAGAACTTGATGAAACGATGAGAAATGACCGTAACGTCCGGAAACTAGTCATTTGAACTAGTGAGTTGTAAGGGTCAACTTTAGATGGTCATATCTTTTAGCTCAAAATGAATTAGGTGGACCTTTACCTATCCAATTAAAGGTCTCTGAGTCCTCTTTCCAACGCCACCAAGTTTTCCCAATTCCGACCTTGGAGTAAAAAGTTATGCCCAAAATATTGAAGCACTGTTAGGCTGAAGAAAAGGGCGAACCAAGGTGGGAAGGGGCAGAAATTTTAGTTAAGACTTTATGGGTCCTTAGTCCTTTTCCAAAATTGACCCTATGCTATTTTATTCCTTTCCTAGCAACTATAAGACCTTTTTATGACTTAATTCCTTTCATTTAAGTCACTCCTCTTAGAATTAAAAAGAAACCCACCTCCTTTCATATATTTCTTTCAAGTTCAAGGAAGAAGAAGGGTGAAGAACTAGGGTTTCAAATTGGAGGCTTCTTTCATCAATTTTCGTGGGCTTTCTCAATATTAAGGTATGGAGACTCTTTATCTTTGATTCCTTTTTCAATCAAAGAGCCAATTCAAAGTATTTTCAAAGTTCTTCAAAAATTCTAAAGTCCTAATTTCGATTCTAGCATGGGTTCTTGCATATAAAGGTTTTAAATAATGATTTATATTGTTATTAATGATTATTAATGGTTTTTAAGAAAGAAATCTTCATGAACCCATGTTTTCTCAAATTCTCTAAATATCACCATAAAGTGGGTGTATTGATTTGAGTAGATGATTATAAAAATTGTGTTTAGTATGGTATGGGCTGTTCATAAATGGTATTATATATGTGAATTGTTAAGAATTTTTGTTGAATTGAAGGATATGAGATGTTAGCCTTGAAGGGCAAAAAGATTGTGAATTTATCTTCATGTTGATTATTGGATTATGTTTAGCTTGTATTGTATAGTTAAATTCTACTATTATCTATGTTATTCTATTGTGATATTATGGAGAATTAAGAATGGTGATTGTGGCCTGGAAAGGATGGTAAGTTGACCTACTTTATGAATAATGTTGAATTATTAGGGAATTGAGTAATGTTGGTTATGGCTTTGGAGAATGGTGAGATGGCTTAATGTCTTAGTATTGATATAATTGTTATTTATTGGTTTGACCCACTTTTGGTGGAAGTGTTGTATTGTTGTGTTATTATATATAAATGAGGCTATATGTAAAGTCCTATATGAAGCTATATGTAAAGTTTTATGTGAAGGTATGATGTAAATGAGTTTTATGTGATCTTGTTGAAACAACCCAAAAAGTTCCAAAAAAAATGTGCTTCGGAAGTTACCGGAAACTTCTTTTAGCTATATCTAAAAATTCATTTCGTTTTTTGAAAATCCGACTTCATATTCTTGTTTAGGGGGTCAAATTGAGTGGGAAATGGGTCTAACCCAAATTTTAGAGCAACCGTATCAAAATCCGAAATTTCCAAGTGAAGCCTTTTTCGAGAGTCTACTTTGGAGGGTCATATCTCCTAGCACACAAATAATTGGGTGGTCCATAATATATCCATGGAAATCCCTTTGAGTTAGCTACCCAACGCACTTCGTTTCACGTCATTCGGAGTTCGGACGAAGAAGTTATGCCCATTTTCGTAAAATCTGTCCGGGTAGGAAATGCAATTTCCAGTGAGCGATTTTACTGTTCACCCGCCTCATTTTTTTTTTCTAAGTGTTGGACTGTTTTTCCAAAGGGCATATGCTATTTCCTATATAGCATTAATTCAATTCCCATCTCTAAAACATTTCCCAAAACATCTCTCCCATACTTAGACACATTTTCTCTCAAGTTCTCTCAAGAACCCTAATCCAAAACCTTCCTCAAGATTGAAGAGACTCTTGCTCCCATGTTCCAAGCTTCCATTGAAGACACTCTCAAGATCTTCATAAAAACTCAAGGTATGTGGTGTTGAACTCATAGGTCCTTCCACCCATAGTGCCTAGTCTCTATTCTACTCATTAATTCATGGTTTAAGTTGAGAATTCATAAATTAGTCTTGTTCCTTGTATAAATTTCCTGCACAGTGAATTTTAAACATGAAAAGTGATTGTTTTGAGCATGTTGTGACTCTAGAACTTGAATCTAAATTTGGAATGGATGTGGAGATTTTTCATGTGGTTTTGTGGGTGTTAAAAGGCGTTGTTGTAGGTTGTTCACTGGTTTGGCTGCATAATTACTACCCTATCTTTCATGCTCTTTGATCCCATTACATGCCTTCAAGGTGTTTGACAAAATATCCAATTATGGAGAATTGATGAATTGATGTTTTAGGGCTTGAGTTATGAGATGTGTGGCATTCCAGAGATGTGTTGATGACAAACTAAGCTTGTGTATATGTTCATTCCATACATGAGATTGCATTAGAGCCTAATGGGAACTTTCTATATAAAGTGTTGCATGACCATGCCCGGTCCGGGGGAAAAGAATCGGATAACCATGTGAGAGGTTTATATCTCACCACCTAGGATGCTTGGGGTGTGACCAATATCAACCATGTGAGAGGTTTATATCTCACCACCTAGGATGCTTGGGGTGTGACCAACATCAACCATGTGAGAGGTTTATATCTCACCACCTAGGATGTTTGGGGTGTGACCAACATCAACCATGTGAGGGGTTTATACCTTGCCACCGGGGGTGTCCGGTGTGAACGGCATCCCCATCCTAAGTTGGGGTTATAGATTGGTTGGATCATGCACACACATATGATATCTACTATTAGTATAGATTTACTTAAACATGTTTTGACTTCACTTTGATCATGCATCCACATATTGTTATTCATTATGCCTATGGAACTATTTCTTGCATTTCGATTGTGTCCTTATCTAAGGTAATTTTGGGGAACACTTAAGTGTGCTTGAAGAGGTTGTATGGGCGGTCACTTCTTGTCTCACTCAAGTGTGTCTTAAGGTTATATTAGGTAGAGGTCCTATGGTAATGAAATGACATGTGTTCTTTTAAAGTTAAGGATGGGTTGTATATGGATATATGTTGAGTATATGTATGGTTGGCTATGGTCTTATATGTTAATGTTGACTTGTATTATGTCTTTTATACTTGTAAAGGAAAGGTTTTATCAAATGATATGAAAGCATTTTACTTCCTTGAAAATGTCCTTTTTGGCATGATTTTGCATGGTCTCCATACTTAGTACTTAATTGTGCTAACCCCTTTCTTTCCCTTTTTGGACTAAAGTGTAGGGATTTGGAGATGATGACATGTCATGGCTATTTGATAGGTTTCTAAGTGTTGAAGAAGAAGACTTGGTGAGTCCTCATATATTCGAGGACAATACCCAATATGTTCTTTTATGTCTTTTTAGTATTGTTTAAGTTGTGTATGGAATTAGTCCCGAATTTTGTACTCTAAAGTATTAGATGATTTTGAGACATTATGTATAAAGTCTAGAAAGTCTTCCGCTTGCTATATATTTTTTTTTATGAAATGTTTTCTTGGTAAAGAAAGTTTTAATTCCTTATGGTTTTAGTGTCTATGCGATGAATGAATGCTAAGAGGCTTGTATTAGACCTCGTCGAGGTCGAGTACACCGGTTACGACTAGGGGGTGCTCCCGAGTCGTGACAGTAAAAATCCACAAATCTTTTAAGGTTTCAGTTTTCATGGAAACACACATATTCTCAAATTCTCTACATGCGAAAACAAATGACGTTCTCTCACACAGTGATTATAAACTCTCAGCAGAGCCAACCTCCGATGCCCTATCAATGGCTAATGTAGCCTTAGTATAGTCATTTTGTAATAACTTATAAATGGAATAGTTCAGCATCCCAAATACATAATCATTCGGGCTAGAATTTGAAAAGAGGGAAACAATATCAAATATTGAAGCAAACTTTGATAATGACTGAGAGTTTTCACTATCTACTGCATATTTTTAGAATATCTATGTTTCCATGAAAATTGAAACCTTAAAAGATTTGGAGATTTTTACGGGTGAGGCTTTTGGGGTGGAGCATGTGAGTTTGATCTTTTTAATTAATTGTTAGGGTAGGTAATAGGAAAGTGACACGTCATTAATAAATTCGTTAATTGAGGTTATTATTTAGTTCGTTAAAGATGAGGGTAAAATAGAGTCAAAAGGTTGATGTCGAGGACATTTTAGGCCTGAAAGATAGAAGAAGGGTAATTTTGTTCCAATTCGCATAGTTGAGGGGTATTTTAAGCTCTTTTCCGTTATTTCTTTTATTAATGATAAACAAAAAAATCGAGAGAGAGAGATCGAGAGATCAAGAGAGAGAGAGAGAGAGAGAGATCGAGAGATCGATAGAGAGAGAGAGAGATCGAGATCGAGAGAGATCGATCGAGATCGAGAGAGATTGATTGAGAGAGATCGAGAGATCGATCGAGAGAGAGAGAGAGAGAGAGAGAGAGAGAGGGAGGGAGGGAGAGAGGGAGGGAGGGAGGGAGAGAGGGAGAGAGGGAGAGAGAGAGAGAGAGAGAGAGAGGCCCTTGTACTTAATAAAATGTGGAATGACCTGGGAGGCCCTTGTACTTGGCTTTGTTTGTCAGTTGAACTCTTCTACTCATCACTTTGCCTAATGAACCCTTAAACTCGATGAAACTCTATCTTTTAAACTCCTCTAACTATTGACCGAGCTTATGTGGCACTAAAATGGTTGAGTTGGACAAATACGTGACCACACACATTTTCAAGCAAGTGAATACAATATTGTTATTTTAAAATTGTCAAAATTATAAGACAAAACAACAATAATAATTTTTTTTAAAATATTGAAAATCTCCTCGTTCTTCACTCCACCCCACCTAGCCCCACCGCCACCCCTTCTCTCTTCTTCTTCAGCCCCACCCCACCCCACCTTTTTTCTCTTCTTCTTCAACCTCAGCCCTCCCCCCCCCCCCCCCCCCCCTTCTCTGTTTCTCTTCTTCGTCTTCAACTTCAATCCCTATCCAACCCCACCCTCCTCCACCCATACTTCTTTTCTCCTCTTCTTCTTCTTTGACGTACACATTATCACTATAAAATCATCAAATAAAAAATTGAAAATTTTTTTTGCAAGAAAATATACCATTCACCATTTTTATAAACTTAATTCTTTAAGATCTATTACTTGAATTTACATATGAACATATTTTTTCCAATTTGAAGTTTTCTTGGTATCTTTTTTTATCAAATCAAAATAAATAGAACCCTAAAGCATGTGCAAGAACTAATCATAATCTATCACATTTTGTGATTGAGAAATTTTTTTGAGTGTGAACTATGAAGAAAGATGCAAATGGTGGTTTTTATTTTTGGGATGAAAATGGTAGAAGGTGGGAACAAAGAAGATGAAGTGGGAAGGGAGTGAAATTTGTACAGTGAGAGGGAAAAAAATGCATTTTCTAAATAATTTTTTTAAATATTTAATTTCTGATGTGTCATTAGAAAAAATAATAATAATAATAATAATGACGTGTCATTAAAAGTGATGTGGTATTTTATCTGTAAAATGAGTGTACTACACGCACATCCATCGGATGAGAAAGGGGTCTAAAATATTGTGTTTAAATGAGTTTAAGGGTTCAATTGACAAAGTCGTAAGTACAGGGATCCAACTTACAAATCGAGTCAAGTACAAGGGTTTCTCAGGTCATTTCGCCTTTAAGAAAAAAGAAGAAGAGAGAGCAATAAAGAGAAGAGCGTATTTTTTTTTTGTTATTTCGGATAAGAAAAGTACAACTATTTTTGGTAAAAGTAAAACTTGTACTAAAACTTGTAATTAATGTTCTATAATATATTATTTAAGTAATTGGACCTATAAAAAGTCATGTATTTTTCAATTCTCCCTCTTTTTCTCTTTCTCCATTTTTCCTCCCTCTTTTAAGTTTTAGGATTTTTATCTTCTTATAAAAAATTTCTCCATTAGAGATCAATTACAACATAATTCTTCATAGTAGTAACTCAAATCACACCAAATCCTTTTTATATTGATTGTCTGCATTTTTTTCAAAAAAAATGAGGGTTTTTACATTCTTTATCTTGTAGTTAAATGCAAAGTCTTTTACAATTTTTTGTGTTTTCTATTATAATTTAATTGGTAAGAGTAATTCATTCTTAAAAGAGAAGATGTGTAGAAATTATGACGATTGCAACTACATTGTGAAACCTTTTGAGGAAATGAGTGAATTGAAAAACAACGATGAGTTTGAAAATCGTCAATTGTAGGTATTAATGGATTATAATTTCGATTTTGAAGATTTTCTACCTACAACATCGATTTCAACATATGCAAACTCACCTCGGTATTAAAATAAAAGAAACAATTGATTCTTATTTAATGTGAAACATAAAATTTGTATACATTGAGGCATAAGTCTATAACACTATCTAATGTATACATCTTCAAATTAAATGTATACGCAAGTGGTATTATGTATATGCAGTTGAAAGTATGTAGACAAACCTGATTTTATTTATGGAAATACTTTTATTGAAATGTAATATATCTATACACATCTATATCTATATATTATACTTATGTATAGTAATAATGTATACAAAAAATATAAATAATGTATACATTATAGTGCGAATGTATACTTGATTTAATGTGTATTAATCACATGTATTCAATTGAATACATACTTATTTGCATATATTTCAGCGTTCACCACATGCTAAATGCATATATAAATATATCTTGGACGCCTAATACTAAGTTTAGATTATGCAAGTGGATACATAAACAAAATATGAAAATAAATTGTGTAAGCCTTATATTGTGAAGGATTTATAATCGGAGATTCATGTGGAATAATACATATCTTCTTCTCTTAAGGATCGAGTGTTATCATCACCAATTGCCTAAGCAGTTTCTAACAAGATCACTATAGAGTCTTTTATTGTTTTTCATAACAACTATACTCTTTATCTAAGGAAGCCTCTTCTTGTGTTTTTGTTGTCTTTGGATGATCTCAAGTTCTCCATTTTATAGGACAAGGTTGAGACTTGTAACTCTTATTCATTCAAGAGTTTCATCACCCCTTATCCATAACTCCCACTTCATTCAAGAATACATAACTCTTCCACTTTTACTATAGTGAGTTATTTTGGTGGTGTTTGTAACTTACTTCATGAATGAAGCAAGTTACTAGTCAACCCATCAATGAGTGTTTCTATTTCCACCATAACCTACTCACATGATGAGAGGAATCACATAAATCTTTGAAAAGTAAATTTTCTTTTAGACATTCATTCCGAATGTGTTGTCGTGACCCTCAGGCACTAAGTTAGGGAGCTCTTATATTAGAAATCATTTTCTAGATCAACATAAGAGACTAGTACTCTGTGTGATCATTTATGATATCTTATCATGTTATAAAGTGCCTTAGATGTCCTAGACATGTCTATATACACATATGGCTTCTTTCACCCTTTTGCCATTTTTCAGTTTTTATATGCCTTGTGTCCACACTTATGATGCCAACTGAAATAGACTTCATAAGGGACTGGTCTCAAACACAAGCATAATGTGTAAATATTTAATACCTTAGTCTACTAGGAGTATTATAGGCTTAAATGGTCGTATGGAAGTTAAATGAAGTCACGAGAAAATTCTTTCAACACCTTATATCTTTGTGAACATCCTCAAGTTTAAGTTACCTTTCTAAAGTTAAGTGTTCAAGTTTATTCTGAAATCATATGAGGTTCAACGAGGTATTTACATATTATACAAAAGATGTGGTTACAAGATCCGGAGAATAAGAATATCAATGAGCCAAGATTGACTAAGTTCTTGTTATGGCCTACTATGTGCATTCATAGTTCATATCATGACATGTTATACATTTACTTCGAGATATAATCAGAGGAAAGAGGAAATATTTGCCCAGAATACCATATCTATTGTACAGACAACCATATGTTGGCAAGTATGATACTGGTTCACTATTGGAAAAGACCACCATTGTTAGCATTTTGTTGGGTATGTCATACATTTGCATATATATATATATATATATATATATATATATATATATATATATATATATATATATATATATATATGTTTCAGTGGCTAGTTGTAACGACCGGTTCCCGTTGTTATGGAAAAACCAATGGTGAAGAAAATTTGGGCTAGAAAACTTTTTTTTTCTAGTACTTAGAAATTCTAGCCTAGGCAAGACTTGGATGAAATCTGAGTTAGGGGAGGTCTAGAGATATTTGGTAATGAATGGAGATCTAATTATGAATTCGATCACATGAGTGGATAGCTAATAAGTTAAGGAGCCTGTACGACTTTACGAAATCGAATTCGGGAGAGTAGAACTCCGAATATGATCTTAACGTGAAAAGGTAGTTTCAGAACGTCAAGGGTTGAAGGTGTATTGTGAAATAGGAGTTTGGAACTCAAATTCCAAGCTTCAATTTTTATGTAAGCCACCGGGGTGGGATTATTCCCGCTAGGGAGGGCCCACTGTGGCGGGTCAGTCGCGCTTAAGTTAGGGAAAACCCCCAAAATCGTTATTTTCTGGAAAACTTCATTCTTAAGAGCTAGGAGACGACCCAGGGTGATTTCTTGAGGATTTTCCACGACTTTTAGTTCTAAAGGTAAGGATTTTACCTAATCCATTTTTCGATCCCTAGAACTTAGATTCTTGGTTAATTATCATGGGGGGGGGGGGGTTTGGCCTGAAGTTAATGGTGGGGAAAATCCCTAACTGCACCTTAGGATTATGGGTTTGGTCTTGGGTTATTGGGTTTGTTATAATCTGGGTAAATTAAACCTTAATTGTTGATCCTTGCGTTAAATTACTCATTTGTAGACCAAGAACAAGCGGAAAAAATCCAGAAAGGGAAGACTCAAGTGTCTTAGGAGGATTCAAGCTTGGTTTCGAGGTAGGTGATGGTTTGATTTCCTGTTTGTGTGATATATGTTGGTCGATTGCTACATGGTATGCATGTGTGTATGTGAATAGAGAAATGTGAACCAATCTAATGAAATAATGATGTGTGAACAATACATGCCATGAACATGTTACTTGATTGTATGATTTGAGTATTGTTCATTATGTATGTGATTGTGATTGTGGTTGTGCTGATTGGATCAGGTGTCACGTTCTGACACATACCTTGGATTGGGTGTCACGTTCCGTATCATATATTAGACCAGGTGTCATGTTTTGACACATTTATTTGGATCGGGTGTCACATTTCGACACACTAATAGTTTGGGTGTGGGTTCCATAAGAGGACCATTGTTATTGTTATGTTATGTCTACTTGTCATTGGTAATGGGAGACTGTATGTTGCTCTAAAATGATGATTGAAATGTATTCTTATTGTGTTGTAATTTTCTTGTGTGTATTATGCTTATGAGAGTGTCCGCGCGATCCTACTAGTACACTATGGTTGTGTAGTGATACTGCACTTGTTCTTTCTTTGTTGAGTACAGGGCATCTTCAGGTGGCTACTGACAGACGTCAGCTAGGTGACTATTGAGCATGACCAGATTCAAGGGTGAGCCAGTTCTTTCAGGCTGCCATGGATCTTTCTTGTCTAAGTCCACTCTTTTCGGACTCAGACTATTTGTTAGGGGATTTTGTTTAGTTTTCGGGGTTGCGCCCCCTTTTCTTAGACTTGTTAGTTGATCTGAGATTTGGTACAATGACTTTCAGGTTCTAGGGGTTATTTTCTGCAAATGTTTTGGTAGTTGTTTTTATTAAACTTTAGAGTTTATGGGAACTCTATATTTCTTAGACATTTAAACATGCTTCATTATCTTTAAATTTTCTAGTTTTCGTTAAGTTGGGTAGTTGGGTTGTAGTAATGGTTCTCCCACCGGAGGGTTAGTGTGGGTGTCAATCACGATAGTCTAGGTCGTGACAAAGTTGGTATTAGAGCCCTAGGTTCGTTGATCTCTTTGTATCAAAATGAGTCTAGTAGAGTCTTGCAGAACGGTGCGGAGACGTTCGTACTTTTCTTCGAGAGGCTATAGGACTTTAGGAAATCTCTGTCTTTTCTTGTCTCCTTACGTGCTATGACTTGATTCCAATTGGTATTTAATGATCCAAATTGGTATTTAATCTCCTTCACTCTTTTGTCCGGAGATGGTTAACACACGATTTAATATTGTTAGGCCCGTAGCTCCCGTCAATGAGCCAGTTGGGGAGCCCACAACAAGATGCCGCGGTCGAGGCAGGGGTAGAGAAAGATCAAGGGGTAGAGGTCAAGGATGGTTAGCACCTGCCAGGAGTGGAGCCTCCATTGAAAATTATCTTAGGGAAAAGGCCCCTCCTGCGCCCCAAGAAGGAGTACAAGAGAATGTGGAAATAGAAAGTGAGGAGGTTGGACTAGAGGAGGAGGTACAGGCTGAGACTACATGTATTCATCCCTTAGACCCAGTGTTAGCTCAGCAAATCATGTCTTTTCTGAAGGGGTTGGTCGGTCCTGGAATCCTTCCAGCAGTGCAAGCTACTCAATTTTCGATCAACTGCCCCGTTACTACTACTATTCCCAGGGTAGATGGAGTATTAGGCACTAATGCCTTTTTTTGTTCCTTGTTGGGTCCCGTGATGACTGGTAATGATCATGAGATGTTGACTAAGTTTCTGAAGTTGAAGTTGCCTGTGTTCCAGGGTTTTGAGAGTGAGGAAGCCTATGAGTTCATTCTGCATTGTTATGAGAGGCTTCATAAGTTAGGTATTGTATATCAACATAGAGTAGAGTTCATGACCTTTCAGCTTCAAGGTGAGGCTAAGCAGTGGTGGAGGGCCTATATGGAATGCAGATCGTCAATTTTCCCCCACTTACTTGGATGTAATTCCATGCTTTGTTCTGGAAAAGTATGTGCCTCAAACTTTGAGGGATCGCAAGAAGGATGAGTTCATGGCTTTGGAGCAGGGTGGTATGCCTGTAGCTGCTTATGAGGCTAAGTTCTATGCTTTTTCTAGATATGCTACACAATTGGTGACTACTGAGGAGGAGAGGATCTGTCTATTCGTCAAGAGATTAAACTCTGAGCTATAGGTATTGTCTGTTCACATGACCTCTACAGGTAAAAGTTTTAATGAAATGATCGACTTTGTGAAGAAAGTAGAAGGAGTTCGACGTGAGGGGCAGGCCAAGGCTTTGGCTAAGAAGCCCACGAGCACAGGTAAATTTCATGGTTCCTACTCCAGAGGTTCAGGTAGGCTGACACTTGTAGCCCGCTTCTACAAGTAGTTACTCGGGAACTCCACAACAAAATTTTATTTAGGATAGCGAGGGAGTTGCACCTTCGACGGGTAGCAAGCCATCTTTTGACCGCACTTATTATAATTGTGGAGAACCTGGGCATATGAGGAGAGATTGTCCCTACCTGCGCATGCTTAACCCTACACACAACAGACTAGGGTGGTGGTACCCGCGGGCAACGATAATAATGGCAGAGGAGATCCATAAGGTGGGCGAGGAGGGAATCGATGAGGCAATGGAGGTCGGGGAAATGGTAATGCAGGTAGAGGAGCAGTGCAGCCAGGCAAGGAGGTCACCCGTCAAGATGACAAGGATCAGTGTTATGCCTTTCTGGGCAAGACTGAGGCTGAGGCGTCTGATACAGTGATCACATGTACTATTCTTGTTTGTGACCGGATGGCTAATGCCTTGTTTGATTCGGGTACTACCTATTCATATGTGTCAGTTCAGTTTGCCTTGGGATTTGATGCAGTTTGTGATGTACTTGATGCCCCCATCCATGTTTCTACCCTAGTTGGAGAGTCTGTCATAGTCATCCATGTCTTTCGTACTTGGTCATATCTTGTTTATGGGTTTTCAGACTTGGGCTGATTTGGTTATTCTGGATATGATTGACTTTGATATAATCTTAGGCATGACTTGGTTGTCCCTTTATTATGTTGTGCTTAATTGTAATGCTAAGTCTATAACTCTAGAGATCCTGGGTAGGGAAAAGTTAGGGTGGGAAGGAGTGTACAAGCCTAAGCCAGCTAACGTCATATCCTCTATTCGGGCTAGGAAACTGGTGGGTCAGGGGTGTTTGGCATATTTGGCTTATATTCGGGATGTTGAGGTTGAGTCTCCCTCTATTGAGTCTATTCCTATAGTGTCTGAATTTACGGAAGTTTTCCCTACCGATTTGCCTGGTATGCCTCCAGATAGAGATATAGATTTCTGCATTGATTTGGAATCGGGCACTCACCCCATTTCCATCCCTCCATATTGCATGGCTTCGGTAGAATTGAGAGAGCTTAAGGCTAAAATACAGGAGCTTCTTGATAAAAGGGTTCATTCATCCTAATGCTTCCCCATAAGGTGCTCCTGTCTTGTTTGTTATGAAAAAAATGGTAGTATGAGGATGTGTATAGACTACTACTGGCAGTTGAATAGGGTCACCATTTGAAATAAGTATCTGTTTCGTCTGATAGATGATATTTTTGACCAGTTGCAGGGTACGTCAGTTTTCTCTAAGATTGATCTAAGGTCTGGTTACCATTAGTTAAAGATTAGGCCTGAGGATGTACCAAAAATGACATTCAGGACCCGTTATGGGCACTATGAGTTTCTAGTGATGTCGTTTGGGTTGACCAATGAGCCTGTATCTTTCATGAGTTTGATGAATGGTGTATTCAAACCATTTCTGGATTCTTTTGTTATTGTTTTCATTGATGACATTTTGGTGTATTCAAAGAGTAAGGAAGAGCATGTTGACCATCTTCGCATTGTTTTGGGTGTCCTTGGGAAACAAAAGTTGTATGCCACATTTTCCAAGTGTGAGTTCTGGTTGGATTTAGTTGCCTTTTTGGGACATGTAGTTTCAAGGAAATGGGTAATGGTAGATCCCCAAAAGATTGAAGCGGTTAAGAATTGGGTCTGGCCTAGCTCTGTGATTGAAGTTAGGAGTTTTGTGGGGCTTGCTAGCTACTATCGTCGTTTTGTGAAAAACTTTGCTTCTATTGCCACACATTTGACAAGGTTGACTAACAAGGAGGTGTCTTTCAAATGGACCAAAAAATGTGAAAAGAACTTTCAAAAGCTTAATACTTTTCTGACCACAACACCTATTCTGGTACTACCGGTGGAAGGTAAAGATTTCATTATTTATTGTGATGCTTCACATTTGGGTTTGGGTATTGTGTTGATGCAGGATAAGAATGTCATAGCTTATGCATGTCGATAGTTGAAGGTGCATAAGGGGAACTACCCGACGCATGATTTGGAGTTGGCATCGTTAGTGTTTACCCTTAAGATCTAGTGGCATTACCTTTATAGTGTCAAGTGTGAGGTGTTTACTGACCATCAGAGTCTGCAACATGTATTTACTCAAAAGGACCTAAATCTGAGACAACGAAGGTGGATGGAGTTAGTTAAGGATTATGATGTCGCCATCTAATATTTGGGTAAGCCAAATGTGGCGGCAGACATATTAAGCCGAAAGGCGGTGAGTATGGGTAGTCTAGCTTACTTGGGTATGTCTAAGCGACCTTTGGCGAAGGAGATTCAAACCTTTGACTCTAAGTTCATATAGTTGGGTATCTCAGAGAAAGGTGGGGTGTTAGCTAGCATTGAGGTTAAACCCACGTTCATTGAGGAGATCAAAGCCAAGCAGTTTGAGGATGAGAGTTTGAATGAGCTTAGAAAGAAGACAGTGTCTGGTAAGGCACAAGATGTGGTTCTTGATGCGGATGGTGTTCTTAATTTTAAGGGGAGAATTTGTGTTCCCCAAGTGGATGACTTGATTCAGAAGATGATGACAAAATCCCATGGTTCGTGGTATTTCATTCATCTGGGTGTGACCAAGATGTACCGAGACTTGAAACGACTTTATTGGTGGTCTAGCACAAAGAAAGACATAGCTAAGTTTGTGGCTAAGTGCCAAAACTATTAGTAGGTAAACTATGAGCACCAAAGGCTTGCAGGTTTGCTTCAGCGAATGCCAATTCGGAATGGAAGTGGGAAAGGATAGTTATGGATTTTGTGGTTGGTCTTCTCAAGACATTGGGGTAGTTTGATTCCATTTGGGTAGTGGTTGACCGACTGACTAAGTCAACCCATTTTATTCCAGTCAGAGTAGACTATAATGCTCAGCAGTTGGCTAAGGTTTATGTGAAAGAGATAGTGAGGCTGCATGGGGTGCCCCTTTCTATTATCTCAGACCGTGGTACGCAGTTTACCTCTAAGTTTTGGGGAAAATTGCATGAGGAGTTGGGCACTCAACTCGCTTTTAGCAAAACTTTCCATCTATAGACGAACGGGCAGTCAGAGAGAACAATTCAAGTGTTAGAGGACATGTTGAGAGCACGTGTGATCGACTTTGGAGGGCATTGGGATAAGTTCCTACCATTGTGTGAGTTCTCCTATAACAACAGTTATCACTCCAGCATTGACATGACACCTTTCAAGGCATTTTATGGGAGGAAATATAGATCACCCATAGGGTGGTTTGAGGCTGGAGATGTGAAACCTTTGGGGTGAATTTGGTGAAAGATGCTCATGATAAGGTAAGAAGCATTCAAGCTAAACTTCTAGCAGCCCAGAGTAGACAAAAAATGTATGCGGACTGTAAGGTAAGGGACATGACATTTCAAACTGGTGAGTACGTTCTTCTAAAAGTGTATCCCATGAAAGGGGTGATGAGATTTGGCAAGAAGGGCAAGCTTAGTCTTCGATACATTGGACTATTTGAAATCATTGACTGTGTAGGGCCAATGGCTTATAAATTGGCCTTATCCCGTAGCTTATCTGGATTTCATTCAGTTTTCATGTGTCTATGTTGAAGAAGTATCATGGTGATGGAGACTACATTATAAAGTGGGATTTAGTTTTGTTAGACAAAGACCTTCGGTATTAGGAGGAACAAGTTGCAATTCTTGATCACGATGTCTGGAAGCTGAGGACCAAGGACATAAAGTCTGTGAAAGTTCAATGGAGGCATCGTCTGTGTAACACCTCGAAAACCAGACCTAGAAAAAAATTGCAGAAACTTACCTGAACTAGTGAACCACGGCAGGGTTCAGTTTCACAGACCGTGATAGGGTCCACGATCTTTTGGCTTGCCCGTGGTCATGACTTGGACTTCACCAGGCCGTGGTCCTCCACATAGGCCGTGGTAGGGGCTCGTGGATCAGACCTTAGAACCCCTAGCTCCTGGACCACACACCACGCCCATCTTCACGGTCCATGGTCCCTTTCACGATCTTAGAAGTCGTCGTGGTCAACCCCATCTGTAATTTAAGTCAGGGGTCTTTTAGTCTTTTCCTAGTTTGTTGGACCCCTAAACTACATCGTTTTAACCCTAAACTACATCATTTTAACCCTAAACTACGTGGTTTTGGTTAGTTTTAGCCTATAAACATAACTAGAACTTACCTAAGTCAAATCTTTCATCAAAACTTAGAAACTTAGAGCGTAGAGAGAAAGAAGAGGTGACCAAACCCTAGTTCAAGAATGCAGCAAGGTTCTATCAGTTCCAGCCCTAAAATCGAAAGATTTCTCCATGGAATTCGTCTCCAAGTTTGTGGGATTTCACTAGTGGGTTCCTTTTGCCCATTAGGTTCCTAGAATTCAGTCAAATTCTTGATTCCCTATTATTAACTAGACCTAGGGTTTCTAGAACTTCAACAGATTATCATGAATTAGTTATTTACATGTTCCAAATCAGATTATCATGTTATTACTTCGTTTTTTACATGAATTTCAAAACGCTAGCTATGTACTTATGTAGTTCTTGAATTACATATGCTAGGTCAGATATTTCAGTATTTCAGATATACATGCATTAGTCTTGAATGTGTCATTAACAGTATATTAATGTGCATTCTTGGTTTGCATGTCAATTTTGAGCTATCTAGTATATTACATAAATTTAGTCTTAATGTTTTAATCATTTAATCTATTGGGAGTAGCATAATACCGAGTTAGACTAGGGTCAGTCACCCATATAGTGCCAGAACTACGAGCCACGTAGGTTGTAAGTCCCCTCTGTGGGCATCATTTTAGTGATCACACCAGCATGCCTTTATACCTTTGTCCAAGAGCATTGGGTCCTCTCGATGGGGTGTATACATCGGACTCCACATTTAGCTCATGTGGTTTTATGTCGGTTATTAGGAGCTCCCACAGTTCAGTCAGACTCCAATGCGTTGACCTCATTCATTACAGTCAGTATTCAGTGTTAGCATGTTATAAATTTGGTCACTGCATTCAATTAGCTCAGTATTCAGTATCTATATCATGTTCAGATTATACTCTTGCTTTATTGCTCGTTCAATTATATGCTTATTTCAGCTTTACTCTATCCTGCATGCTCAGTACCTTTCAAGTACTAACGCATACTCTGCACTACATCTTCTTGTGATGTAGGTTTAGGTCCTCAGCATCCAGATCACGCTTAGATCGGTTCCCGATCTCCAGTTCAGCAGCATCAGTGGTGAGTCCTCATTCTTCGAGGACAATAGTCATGTTATCTTTCAATTTTTCAGTCTTCTAGTTTCAGTTTTTCTAGACTTATCTGGGGCATGTCCCAACACTTCTAGTCAGTTAGAGGCTATTTTTAGACATAGTTAGATTCAACTTAGTATTTGAGTTTGATATTTCTTTTGTTTTAAACTCTCAGATTTGATATATTCAATTTTAGTATATGGGTATTCCCCATCATTTTAGATTTACTTATGTTTAGCTTCCGCATTAGTGATTATTATTCTTAGTATGCTCATGTCATGCCAACAGGGTTAACTTGGGGTCACTTGTGATCCTAGGTCCAGTGTTGCGTCTAGTGAGTAGCCTCGGGGTGTTACAGTCCGATTGAGGAAGCTACTTGGGAAACCAAGAAGGTCATACGAGACAAGTATCCCCAGTTATTCGACGATCCATGTACTACTCTACTCTTGCTTTAGCCATTTTCTCCTAATTTGTCACTTGGGGACGAGTGATGGGTAAATTGGTATCTATTGTAACTACCAGTTCTTGTCATTATGGAAAAGCAAATGGGGAAGGAATTTGGGCCAGAAAACATTTTTTTGTAGTACTTAGAAATTCTAGCCTAGGCCAAACTTGGATGAAATTTGAGTCAGGGGAGGTGTAGAGAGATGTGGTAATGAATGGGGAATCTAATTATGAATTTGATCACATGAGTAGATAGCCAAGACGTTAAGGAGCATGTACGGATTTACGAAATCAAAGTCGAGCGAGTAGAACTCCCGAAAATGATCTTGGCGTGAAAGGGTAGTTTCTGAATGTCAATGATTGAAGGTGTGTTGTGAAATGGGAGCCTGGAACTCAAATTCCAAGATTTTGTCTCCGTGTAAGCCGTCGGGGTGGGATTATTCCTGCCAGGGCAGGGCCGCTATGGTGGGTTAGAGACCACTATGGCGGGCCAGTCGCGACTTAAGTCGGGGAAAAACCCCAAAATCGTTATTTTCTACAAAACTTCATTCTTAAGAGCTAAGAGACATCCCAGGGTGATTTCTTGATAGTTTTCCATGACTTTTAGTGCTAAAGGTAAGGATTTTACTCCCCTAATATGTTTTTCAATCCATAGAACTTAGATTCTTAGTTAATTATCATTGGGGGAGAGTTTTGGCCTAAAGTTGATGGCGGGGAAAAACTATAGCTGCACCTTAGGATCATGGGTTCGGTCTTGGGTTGTTGGGTTTGTTATAATCTGAGTAAATTAGACCTTAATTGTTGATCCTTGCATTAAATTACTCGTTTGTAGACCAAGAACAAGCGGAAAAAATCTGGAAAGGGAAGGTTCAAGTGTCTTAGGAGGATTCAAGCTTGGTTTCAAGGTAGGTAATGGTTTGATTTCCTGTTTGTGTGATATATGCCGGTCGGTTGCTACATGGTATGTATGTGTCTATGTGAATAGGGAAATGTGAACCAATCTAATGAAATGATGATGTGTGAACAATATATGTAATGAACATGTTACTTGATTGTATGATTTGAGTATTGTTCATTATGGATGTGATTGTGATTGTGGTTGTGCTGATTGGATCGAGTGTCACGTTTCGGCATATATATTGAATCGAGTGTCACGTTCTGACACATACATTGGATCGGGTATCATGTTTCAATACACTAACAGTTTGGGTGTGGGTTCCATGAGAGGACCATTGTTATTGTTATGTTATGTCTACTTGTTATTGATAATGGAAGACTGTATGTTGCTCTAAAATAATGATTGAACTGTATTTTGTATATGTATGCTTATTGTTTTGTAATTTGCTTGCGTGTATTATGCTTATGGGAGTGGCCGCGTGATCCTACTAGTACACTGTGATTGTGTACTGATACTTCACTTGCTCTTTCTTTGTTGAGTACAGGGCATCTTCAGCAGACTATTGACAAACCTCAGCTAGGTGACTATTGAGCGTGATTGAATTCCAGGGTGAGCCAGTTCTTTCAGGCTGCCATGGATCTTTCTTGTTTAAGTCCACTCTTTTCGGACTCAGAAAATTTGTTAGGGTGCTTTGTTTAGTTTTTGGGTTGCGCCCCCTTTTCTTAAACTTGTTAGTTGATCTGAGTTTTGGTACATTGACTTTCAGGTTCTAGGGGTTGTTTTTCGCAAATGTTTTGGTAGTTGTTTTTATTAAACTTCGGAGTTTATGGGAACTCTATATTTCTTAGACGTTTAAACCTGCTTCTGTATCTTTAAATGTTCTAGTTTTCGTTAAGTTGGATTGTAGTAATGGTTCAACCACGGAAGAGTTAGTGTGGGTGCCAATCACAACAGTTTGGATCGTGACACTAGCTCAGTCGAATAAGTTACTGAGTGCCAGTTGTGCCTCTCCTAGTTTGGGGAGTGATAGTAAGATTATGAGAGATACCAGGTCACATAGGGTTTCCCCTGATGCCAGATTCTGGGATGGTGTTGTTGTTTATTATTTAGTTTTGCCTTGGAGGATAGCTTTTGTTTGTACCTGTCAGGCTTATGGGGGTTCGATTGTGTTATTACTTACATGGTTTGTTGTTATTATGCCTTGTATGTGCATACTGAGCTTATGTGAGTCTAGTTAGGTTTAGATAACTTTACTGCTTTCATTATTACCATAGTAGCTTTACTTTGATGCATGCTTAGTTATACCTTTACTCTTGCCTTATTATCTTGTTAAGTATTCACTTGTTATTACGTTAATGCAATCGTGAGATCAGACGATTTATGATGCCTACTGAGTACATGTTTTGATATTCATATTGCTCTTTACATCTTTTTCCTACTGCATATCCGAGCTCTAGCCGCCCTTGTTGATTGTCATGTTGTTGCACCTGTATTTTTTTTGGAGATTGGGGGTGAGCTTATTGACATTTGTAGTTGGCTCATCTTCGTCTATTTATTTTTGACAAGTCTTTTGTATTTTTGAGATAGTTTATATATGTCTGGTATGTACTCATATTTTGTGGTAGCTTTGCAATATCATCCATCAAGCTTTGGGATGGATCATTGTATTTTGTCCTCATTCGAGGGTTGTGTATATGTAGTTGTTATCCCATTTCCACTGCTTTTACTTTATTTCTGTTTTATTATGTTTCTTTCTACTACTTTCGCTCTCTAGGCCTGTTATTTTTTATTTTGAGCTAAGAGTTAACTTACCTACGAGTGGATTTTAGTAGGTATCATTATGACCCTAGTTTTTGAATCGTGACAAAGTAGGACACAAAATATCACCATACATGGAATATAAACAACAATAGTGTCATACGAATTGTATAATAATCCTAAATAAGTATCATATCTTCAGCCAGATCCCATAAGCCAATACATAAATAAATATGAAAATTACATACATAAAAAAAAAAAATACTAAATAATTTATTTGTAGAGGGTAAAATAATTAGATCGTGTCTACAAAATTTTGTTGAAGGCTATCAAAGTCACTAATCTGAAGCTCTTAATTATAGCTTTTTTTTATAACTTTTCTTGATGTGCATTCTTCAACCTTAAATTTTATTCACCCATTTATTAGTGGATTAATCATATGAATTACTTATTGGAGCGTTTAGAATTCTATAACTATGTTAAACATAATATTTATTCTATAATTTCTCAAAATGAATTACGTATATTAACCTTTTTACTTTTTGGTATTTAATATAATATAATATTTAATTTATTAGATGAATATATGATACGGAGAGAGAGAGGGAGAGAAGGCATTTGAAAATTTCCACGAAAGATTTACGGGAAATGAAGGTATTTGAACACTCCACTTGTCATTTCCTTGTTGAATTTTTTTGTGTGTTTCTCATTTGTTTTTCTTCTCCTCCGCCTTTCATTTTTTCCCTTTGGTCTTTTACCGTTTTCGTCATTCACTCCACCCCTCCTTTTTCCCTTCTCTCTCAGGTCCACACCCACAAAAAACAAAAACAAATAAAAAAGGAAAATTAAGTTCCTTCTTCAGCTTTAATGGTGAAGATATTAATGGATCTGAGGAGAAATATAAACTTGGTTCTTTTGTTGGTTTTGTTGGGCCATGCAAAGGGAGAAAATGTTGTGTTCAATGTGAAACACAAATTTGGTGGGCGTGGAGGCTTGGGTTTGAAAGACCTCAAAGCCCACGATGTTCATCGTCATGGTAGAATGCTCGGTGCAGCCGATTTTCAATTAGGCGGCAATGGCAGTCCTACCAGTGCAGCGTTAGTTCCTTTATATATATTATATAAATAAATGATAGTTATGGACGGATGCATGTAAGTAAACAAACATTTAAAAATGTTTTTATTTGTTTTTTGGTATGCAGGTTATATTTCACCAAGCTTTCAATTGGAACACCTTCCAAGGACTACCATGTTCAGGTTGATACTGGAAGTGACCTTTTATGGCTAAATTGTGCGGGATGTGACAAATGTCCTACAACAAGCAAACTCGGGGTAATCTATATATATGTGTATATATTATCAATCCTTTTAATTTGACTTCTGTTGATATATATATGTATGTATATTGAATAATAATAATAATAATAATACTAATAGATAGAGATGGCACAATATAACTTACAAGCGTCAACGAGTGGGAAATCTGTTACCTGTGATCAAGATGTTTGTGCTACAATGTTTGAAGCAACTAGCTCAGACTGCAAGGTGGGAAAACCCTGTGAATATATGGTTACTTACGGAGATGGAAGCACAACCGGAGGATACTTTGTAAAAGATAACATTTATTTAGATCAAGTCTCTCGAGAAAATAACACATCACCCCTCCAAGGAAATGTAGCATTTGGGTACGTAAGTCGTCCTATTTCCTACCTGTTATGTGTGTATGTATGTAGGTGCTAGACAGACATTTATATTACTTGTTTTTTGATCCAAGATAGGTGCTCGTCTAAACAATCTGGAGACCTAGGTACATCAACTAATGCAGTTGATGGGATAATTGGTTTTGGAGCAGCAAACACGTCCGTCATCTCACAGTTAGCTGCTGCTGGAACTGTCAAAAGGGTATTTTCACATTGCCTTGATGGAGTTAGTGGAGGTGGTATATTTTCTATTGGACAAGTAGTTGAACCAAAAGTAAACTCAACCCCATTACTCCCAAATCGGTATGTATGTCGAATCAATTGGAGTTTTATGTGCCAAAAATATACTTCAATGTTCACAAATTGTACTAATGAAGTTCTATCAACTAATGAGTTTTTGTGCTTAGTTACACAAGCAATAGCACATCTAATTAGACAAAAACGTACTAAGATGATAAGTACTAATTGAATTGAAATGCTTTAGGCCACATTATACTATTTCTCTCAAGGATATTGAGGTTGATGGTGAAGTTCTAAACATTCCGACTTCCATATTTGAGTCGAAGTCTAGTAAAACAACAGTAATTGACAGTGGAACAACTTTAGTATATCTTCCAAGCAAGGTCTATAATGCTCTCATGAACAAGGTAACCTCAACTACAAAATATATTTATTTCTCTCTTACTGCCTGATTTTTTTTCATTCTCTGCTCCTATTATAGCTTATGGCAAAGCAACCAGAGTTGAAGACTCATCATCATGAGGGGAGCTTCGAGTGCTTTACATACAGTGGAAAGTAAGGTTCTCATAAATTTTGAAAATTTATTTCTACTGTGATCAACCTAATATTTGTCTAATCTGCTGGTACGGTGCAGTGTTGACGATGGTTTCCCCGCTGTATCATTTAAGTTTATGGGAAATCTTACTTTGACAGCCTATCCCCATGATTATCTTTTCAAACTTCATGTAAGTAATCTAACTATGCATTCTCTATCTTATTCATTCTGTGAAATGGTATGGGATAGTTCCTAAATGAATGTTAGACATGTTTTGCTATTCGGCTGTAGGGGCGTTTTTTGCAGCATAGATGGCATATGAATTAAAAGCCTTTTTTATTGTTAATGTTAGGGACTAAATATACTCTTAACATGGTGATATTTGGCCAAGCCTGCACGGTTTATCCCCAAAGACTTCACACTATTAAGAGATCATACACTTAATAACTTTTATGCAATCTTTTTATCCTACAAATATGCATGGTACACACAACATTTAATCATATCATCTCATGGCACAATTTTGCAGGATGATGACTGGTGTATCGGTTGGCAAGAGGGAATGAAGGGAAAGGATGGAGATGAACTTTATCTGTTAGGAGGTATCACTTTACCCCTTTCTCAATTTGCCGAGATAAATGAGAAGAAAAATACTAGTAGTACTTAACGTTTGTTTTGATGCAGATCTTGTGTTATCAAACAAGCTTGTTTTGTATGATCTTGAAAAAAAGACGCTTGGTTGGACTCAATATGACTGTGAGTATAGTTACAATATATTTGTAGCAATTTTTTTTTTCTTTTTGAGTTATAGACCATGGTTGATTTTCAGGTTCTTCCAACATTAAGGTGAAAGATGATAGCTCTGAAAATGTGTATACAGTGGGAGCTCATAAGATTTCATCAGCATCTACAACTACTTTTACATTATTCTTCTCACTTATCTCTTTCCTATGCTATTTCTTCAACTAATCCATCATGTACCATAATTACATTACATATAGCAATCCAACATTAATTTTTATTCTTATAAAATAATCGGTTTTGCTCTCAATTTTTATTTTATATTTTGAATG
Organism: Solanum commersonii; assembly: GCA_029007595.1. Lineage (NCBI taxonomy): Eukaryota > Viridiplantae > Streptophyta > Magnoliopsida > Solanales > Solanaceae > Solanum > Solanum commersonii. The sequence goes on along the minus strand of JAJTWQ010000092.1, from coordinate 1,962,766 downwards.
TCAATGCAATGGATGCTTCCTATTCCATCGTCATTTTGTTTCAATCTCGAATCCATCTAATGCCCTATTTGTTTTTAGGGAAAAAACTCAAATATGTCATTGAACTTTTAGAAAAGGTTCATTTAGGCAATCGGTTAAAAGTTGGCTCATCTATGCCATTGCCCTTTAAGAAAAGGCTTATTCATGTCATTAATTTTTAACTCCCGTTTTGCAAAATCATTCTTTACACTCCAAACAACTTTTAACACTGTTCAGTTGAGGTTTTTGGATCAAAATACTATTTTTGCTTCTTCTTTCTTAACAACACTAAGAATACATAAAGAAAATCAATAATTCTCAAATTTCAAACTGCTTCAATTCTTTATGAAATCACATCGTATTTCGAGAATAGCTTCCCTCCGAGCTAGATACCAAAACTCAATATTTTTTTAGCTCGAATTCAACCTAACTGAATAAGACTCACTTGAAATTTTTTCAAAGTTTCAAAACTTTAACATTCTTTAATGATAGAATTTTCTCCATAACTTCAAATCATTTGAAATTTTGAATATAGACTCAAAAAATAGTGAGGAACAAAGATCTAATGTAAAAAAAACAACAACAAAAACATGAATCAAAGTAGATTTTAAAATATTTGGGATTAATTTTTATTTTATTTTTTGGATTTAAAAAAAAATAGGGGTGAATTTTTTTTATTCTACAAATGATTTTAGATTATTTTTTTTAAATCGGATGAGCTTGAATTGAATTCCCCTTCCAAAATCTATTTGCTATCCCTGGATCTAAAGGTCTTTGACCAATCTTTTTTTTTCCTTGTCATCTTTAACCAATCTATCTTTTATTCTTCTTATTTTAATTTTCGTTTTGTCTCATCTCGAAATATACTTGTATCAATTGTTGAATTAGAATTAGTGGCTTATAATTCTTTATCTCTTCGATCACCCCTACATTGTTAATTGTAGGATTCAACATCTACCTCATAAGTCGTTGATATTGTTTTGCATACAACCGACCAGGGGCGTAGCTACACTCTTGGACACCCTTTGTCGGAAAATTGAATTGAATATATAAGTAAAATGATATTTTAAATGGTTAAATAAGACATTCTGAACACCCTTAAAACAACAAATGTTCTTAGCCCATTGAATTTTGACGCTCATTCAAAGCTAAGGCGAATAGCATGTGTGCGGAAAAAAGAGAGTCCTCTCTTCCTGGTCCTATCGAACCAGACACTGAATACCTGGGGGAATGCGGTCCAAAAACACTTTGGGGTGAACACCCATCCGAACTTACAGGAGATCCCAGAGGCTTGCTTGGAAAGGCTGCTATACCATACCCTTTGACTTAACTCTACTCTAGTAGTCACTAGACTTACTATAGTAGTCCAACATAAGTTCGATTCCCTACAACTACATTTTATTTTTATATTTGATTAATAAATCTGCTATTTTTTCAATAATTCAAAATTACTATTATCTATTAAAATAATCTTAAATTAGAGACCTACAACTTAAATTTTTAAGGAAAAAAAAGTTTAGTTACATTTTTAATTGATTTGACTTTTGACTTGTTTTTTCTTTTTATTAAATTTTAAAATTAATTATTCAATTTAAAGTTAAATCAGAAAATCCTTTTTTTTTTCTATAAAGCTACTAAAAGTGAATAATGTTTCATATAGAATTTCTTTTAAAAGATCTTGTGTGATTCTACTCTTTATTTTCAATTTCTCAGTGAAATCTTTAAGTATAAATGTGATTTTATTCTAATCTGAATTTTTTTTGTCGGTTCACTTCTATTAAATAAACATGAACATTCAAGCTAAATATTATGTAGTTCAATTTTAATTTATTTTTTTTACCTATGCAATTCTTGGACACTCTTCATGAAACTTCTGGCTCCACCATTGCAACCGACTATATTTCAAAAATGTAGTTGAGCGTTATCAGAATTCCGCTTTCCAAATTTGCTTAACCACCTGCTTAATACCTCCTTCAGTCAGAAATTCAAGAATCTAAATGTTTTGACAATTTCAGTATTATCAGTACTGAACTTGTAACATAGGAGTATGATCTGATCCACTTCTTACCAAATGTTCTACCTCTATCGTTGGAAATATACTTTGTATAGCATCATTTTAAAGTATCATATCCCGTCTTTTAAAAATGCATTCCTCATCTGTTCTTTCACTCCACCACATGAACTTGTTTCCTTTAAAATCCTCCAAATTGCACACATTAATACAGTGATATATATTTATTTTATAAGTTTTTTTTAAAATAATTTATTAATATTTTAATGGAGATAGTAAGTCTTGTTATGTTGAAAAATTATTATTATATGAGATAAACTTTATTCAAAATAATTTTTTTTATAAATTATATATATTTTACCGCAAACGTAATACCTGAGTACATATGAAATGAGGTAATGTGCGTTCGCTATTATCCTTGAGACGTAATTATTATGAGATGAGTTATTTGGGCAACCTGAAGTAAGAACAATCTATGTTATTTCAGCAAATTGTTGTTGGACATGGTTGGTTGGATGATCTGGAATGTAATACAAATTCTAATTTGATTTGTATAAGACTTTTAATGCCTATATTATACTTAGTATTTGTGAGCTTTGGCTTGTGGGGTAAGACTTTGTTTGTCTAGTTGATTTCATGTAGCCCACTTCTCTAGTTAATATTATATTTCCTTATGGAGCTAATCCTCCCACAAAGCATAAGATAAGCAAATTGTGTCTCTGGCTGATCTCTTGAACTCATTTGGACTAAACTTGAAGCATTGTGCCAATGTGAGATACAGTTAGGGGTGTGTATCGGTTTTCGGTTTATCGGTTTTGGTCTTTAACGATTCGATTTTCGGTTTAACCAATAAGAAAATGCTTTCAAAATAAATATATGATTTGTCCAACAATTTAACGTGAAATAAAAAAGAGAGAAATCTAATTACTCATTGAGTGCAAAAATTCTTCTTAGTATAGTAAAAGTATAGCAAATATTCACAATTCACAACCCTAGTCAATAAGGTTTTTGACGTTGTGAACCTACAGACTAAAGTAATACTAAAACCTAAAGGGTAAATGCAGAGAGCAAGTTAATTAAGTAATGTTAATTGTATAGGGTCCTTATAGTTATAGTCTAATATAGTGACTATACTAATACTGTTTGTTTGATATTTATGTATGACTAAAAATTAAAATAGTAAATTATTATGTTTTTATTGGGTTATCGGTTAACCCATTAACCCAATATTAAAAACCCAATATCAAACCGATAACCCAATATTTTTTATTATAAAATCATTAAATAACCGTTAACCCAATAACCCAATAGCAATAAACCAGTAACACTTTTTTCGGTTAGATTTATCGGTTGGTTCAATTTTTGCACACCTCTAGATACAGTGTAAAGTTGTAATATTAATTTGGTTGTAAATTAATGTGTTAAAACACTACATAAAGATATATAAGCAGAGCATATATACAAATGTACGATTGCCTACAGGGCTAGATATGTTGCCTATGGACCTTTGATGTATCTTGACGCCTATAGAGCTAAAAATTAGAGTGGAAGTTTTGCCTTTAAGTAAATCTTGCCGTGGTGGCCTATTGAGTTGTGGTGGTGACTTGCCGGGTGTTTTACCTATTTTCTTAGTGACCTTATACTTCGATATGGCATACAGATTGGTGTGCAGGTCGCTTAGAAAACCACCTTGCTTGTTGATAAGTTAGAAGATTGTTTGATGCCTATAGTGGCTATTTAGTCGGCTGTTAGTATTCAAGACTATGTTTTTGAGCCATACACATATAGATGTCTTTTTATTTGTTGCCTAGAATGGACATTGACAAGTGTAGATTGCCTATGGAGCTGTTTTAGCTTATACGAGCTAAAAAATATCTAGAAAGACCATGTTGAAGCTTGCAGAGCTATATTGAAGTCTAATCTTTGATGAACTTCCTTTATGCCTAAGTTGACATTACCGGCCCTTAGTAGAGACTTGTGTGCTCGATGGGTAGTTATAGATGCCTAGAAGGCTCAAATATAATTATTGGAGTTCATAAGGCTTAGATGCAACTATAGAAGCCCAAAAGGGCTCAAGATGCAGACATAGGGGCATTTTGTGCTCAAGGTATAGTAAATCAAATGAAAGATATGGCTAGTTGTCGTAGCAAGGTTACTCGTAGCCTTATTCAATTATGTTAGTTGTTGTGGTTTATACATACATTCCTTGTTGGAATCTATATTCTTTTATAGTGCCTTCATGTTTAGGTAAGGCATATATTGTTTGTATAAGTTACTTGTAGCCACATTGTTCACCTTTGGCCTATTGAATTATTGTTATTTCCCTTTGGGCTATTGTATTTAGCTACAGGAATGTGATCTTTGCTTACAGTGCTATATCAATGCTTAAGAGGGCTATGTTCTGCCTACGGGGCTATATTGATACCTAAGAGGGCTATGGTCTGCATATGGGGATATATTGATGCCTAGGAGGGCTATGCGCTACCTACAGGGTGATATTGATGCCTAAGAGGGCTATGTGCTGCCTACAGGGCTATATTGATGCCTAAGAGGGCTACATGATGCCTATGGAGCTAATAAAAGGTACTAATTTCCTGTGAGGCTATATGTAGAATGCATAAGGGAATATTAAGGTTTAATGACATCCTTTGGGGCTAGGCGACTACCGATAAAGGGTGCCAATGCTTGCCATTTAAGAGACCTGATAACTGGGCTAAGGTGGATCCACTAGCTAATGTCTATATGAGAAAAATATTACGGTGGCACATAGTTCTGAGACTTAAAGATTGCTAATAAAGGCTCACATATGCTGATCAGAAACCTTCATCCCTAATTTCTACTCGACACTAAGTATACTTCCAACGGAAACATGCATAATATGGAAACAGTAATAATATGATAATATTGAATCATACTAATAACTTATATATATATATATATATATATATATATATATATATATATATATATATATATATATATATATATATATTTATTGAGTAGCTTCTAAATTATGATGATTGAAATCATATTGAGAGATACTTTATCTGAAAGCTTCTTATATCATGATAATCTAAAAGTAATTTGAAATATACTTTATTTGAAAGTATCTAAATCATGAAAATCTGACAATCTAATACATGCATCTGAAGTAACGTAATTCTAAGTCATGAAATACTTGCATGCTATGGGTTTATGAATTTTTCATCGTAAAACATATAATTATAGTTAAAATCATACAATTCACGAGTGTCGGACCCCGTTTTTCTCAAAATGGATTTTCGTGCATGACCTAAAAACTCTTTTGGGTTTGGGTGATTGAAGAGTCGTCATCTAACGAATTAAGGTACGTTAGGGCACCTATCTAACCTAACTAATCTAACTAAGATCAACGAACCAGAGATTGGGTAAGGGTTCAAATTACCTCGAGGGGAAGGTGCTAGGCATCCCTCGAGGTCCACAATGGTGGGTCTCGACCGTATCTCATGCAATTTATGTGGGGGTTACAAGTAGCAATTAAGGTCACTTCATTTGTTGATTATTTAATTTATACATGCTTACTAGATGATAACTAATATTAAACAATTAAGATCACTTCAATTATTTATTTAATTAATTAAGCATATATATATATATATATATACTAAACATGAAATAGTTATAGAAGAAGAGCGAAAGGATAGACTATACACAATCAGATATAGAAGAATCAATTTTTAATTTATTAAACTACCCCAAACAATTATAATTATAAAGCAAATAAAGGGAAAAAGGAAAGGGAGACTCCGGAACCCACAAACTTTACAGATCAGCGCTCGGTTTTTTATATCGGTCGGCTTCTATATTCGGACAGACAAAACCAATGTTTGTCGTTTAAAGCTCGAGTCAATTTCATCATCTCAGTAGGGCCTAACTATCCCTAACCCCACCTTTCGCATGCATTTCGTCCTAAAAGGTGCCTAGCGCCCCCCGCTTAATGTCCAAGAGGCATTGGACTACTAGTATGGAGGTTCTAGACTAAAATAGAATATACGCTCTTAATTAGGCCTTCTAGACACCAAGCAAAACGAATTAGACAAGCATTTAGCACATAAGTCTCAAGTTGACCTCTAGATTTTATTAAACATGCTGGCAAACACAAGTAATTGTGAAAAGGTCGCATGCTAAGTGTGTGCACATACAAACATTAGAGCAAGCAACTGAATAATATTAATTAATTAATAAAAAGGGAAGAAATATATGACATAGTCCAGAATTTATTAATTAATTTTAAAATGTAGCAGAAGAGCAATCGCAAATGCAGAAAACTGTTTTAGAACAACAACAAATCATATTATTAATGCGGAAATTTATTTTAAATAGCAGCCAGCTTAGGAGATGCATTAGTTAATTATTAGTGCATAATGTTTATTTTAAGTAGATTAGACAGATGTTCATAATGTAGAAAAATAATATTTTTAGACAGATTTACATCAGGGCAGATTTTAAATTTAATATACACAGGTTGATTTATTTATATCATGAAACAGTGACAGAAAGTGAACATAACACAGAAAATAATTTCATCAAGCAGATTTGGTCAAGCGCAGATTTTATATAAGATAGTTAAGATTTTAATATGCTAGAAATTAATAACCTATAGACAGGATATCTATGTGAGAAACATGCAAAATTTATTTAAAACTAACTAATTAGCAAACAATCACTAGGATTAATTAATTGAAGCGATATTACAACTATTAATGTCTCGATTAATTAAGTCAGATGATGACATGTAAAATTTAGCAATTATCCATTAACAAAAATCTAAACATATTATCTAATCATTTTACCAACATGATTTTCAGACCTATAGGCATGGCGTCTAGAATAATAATTATTTAAACCTATATCCAAATACTACACACAATAATGTCAAGGTTATTTAAATCCTATATACATGATTTCTAATCACATAGTAAGCTTATTTTTTTTTTCCCATTTGTTTATAAGAGAGAGATGTAATTTTATTAAACACGACACTAGATAGCAATGTAAAAGTCAAACACATTCAGACTATTAATATTATGCTAAAGGTGTTTTAAAGATTTAAAATTATTTTAGTACAAAGTTAATTAACATTAAGAACAAGCAACCAACATAGAACATGCTTACAATTTAGACAACATTTAAAAGATATAAAATATCAGCAAGATCATTTTAAAAAAAATAGGTTTAGAGCAAGAAATGATCAACAATTAAATCACACTCCTATAGGCATGCTTTCTAACAATAAACAAGTTGCGATAATATAACAAGTAGCACGTAAATCTTCCTCTCCTTAGACGGTTCCCCAAATATTTCATATATATACTAGAGAGTTAGTGAGTTACTACAAGATTATTACAAAATCGAATAAAAGAACAATGAATACATAATATAAACTTAAAGTGAATTAGTCCTATCCGAAAATCCGTCCCCCGACGACTCTTCAAACTAGTACTCAAGGTTTCCAATGCCCTGCTAATTAAAAAGAACAATACACTACAAGCAATACAGAGCAATACATAATAACAACTATTTACGCTTAGACAGGATATGACAACAAATCACACATATATAATCACACATAGAAAAGGGAGGAGAAAACTGACCCGGATGCTTTCTTTTATGTATCAATGTCCATTTTTTGGACTTATGCATAACAGTAAGTAACTAATGGTGCAAAAATTAAATACATGTGTAAAAGATACTAACTGGTTAAGCAGTAAAAGAACAATCAGCAATGAAGACAGGTTGATTCTACACTATTCGACCCGAACACAGCAAAATACTTCTTAAGAGTTCACCAAAAAAAAATTCAAGCAGAGAATAATATGATTTTTTCTTTTGAAGTATTCTAGTATGTGACCAAAAATGTTCGGATCTAAATAATGAGTGAGAGGTCCTTTTATAGTCACTAAGGTACGGGAAAGTAAGGAAAGGGAGATAAAAGGGAATCAATTAAAATATTTTCCTTATTTTAAAAGTGTCAAATCAGATTTATCTTTAAACTTATTTTTACCAAATATAAGAGCAACTAAATAAGACAAGGATTATCAATTAAACGGTAAACAATGAGCAACATCCAACAATAATTTCCTAAGTCAATATTCACCTAATACTAGATTACCATAAATAAACAAGTAAGAATCTATTTAGGACAATAATTAAGGGAGGAGGGATCAATTTACAACAACTATTAACATATCAAATTAACATTGAAAATTTATACCGACTTTTTATTTATTAATTTAAGATTACCATATGCAACTTTCAAAATCAAGAAATTCAATTAGTTAAATTAACCTGTAAGTAAGCTATAATATCTCAACTATTAATGCTATATAACAAACAACTAAAGGAAATACAATTATACGCATAACAATTACCATATGCAATCACATACATAGTCCAAAGCATATCAATTAGTAAATCTATTTATGCTCTAATTGATTTACACAAGTTTACTTCTAATTTGAATTAGACTGAGCAGCAGAATCGATTAAGGGAGCAGACCAAACTAAAATCAATGAATTATATATCAACATTAACAAATACCCAAGCAATAACAGGCAGATTGATAGTCAAATACATGATTTTTATATTAATTTTAGAATAAGATTCATAATGATTATTAATTTTCATACAAAGTAAGCATACATAAGAAAAATAAAAATCATATTACACCTAAGAAAGAAGAATAAAATTGCTAAAAGATGAGATGATAGTTTTAAAAGAAATGTACCTAGATGGATTTGAATAGATCCGTTTGAACTTTATTTTCACCGGAGATCAATGTTGTTGTTGGTTGCTCGTCGTCGGCGCTACTGGCTTCGCATTCTTGCCAGGAAAGGAGAAGAAGAGACGGAAGTTTGCCGATCGGAGTTGGTTCTCGAGCTGCTGCTGGCTTTCGCTGACTGGCACACATGGTGACTGGCCTCGCTGATGTTCCCCATCGGAGTTTCGTGAGGTTGCTGCCTGTCGTTGTTGTTGTTGCTGACTGTAGTTTGTTGCCTTCGCCGGTCGGAGCGGTTGGTTAGGTTGGTGTTGCCGTTGTCCTTCCTCGCCGGAGAAAGAGAAAAGAGGAGCGACGGGAGAGAAAAAGGAGGGAGAGGGAGGTGTTGTATCTCGCCGGCAGTTCCTGTTTACTCTCGTCGAGCTGCTGGTGACGGCTGGCTGCTTCTCTCGCCGCCTGTTACTGCTTTCGCAGAAAAAAGACGGGAGAGGAGAAAAGGGAGATGGGCGACGCTTGGAGAGAGAGGAGAGGAAGAGAATGAGAAAATTTTAGGGTTTTGGATTTTAGGACTAAAATAGGAAAGTAAAGGCTTGATATATCTAAGCCGTTGGATCTTTGAAATTGAACGACTAGGATATAATCTCAGAGTTCTTTGAATGAATGAATGGTTGAGATTAAAAGAGAGGCTCTCAGATTTGGGTTCAAAGAATGGCTAAAATTGAAATAACAATTTGTTTAAAGGGGCTAAAATTGAAATAGAATTGAATAGAAAGATGGCTAGAATTGAAAGGAATTAGAATAGCATAGGCTAAAATTTAAATGATTTGGAGGGGAATTACGGTAATGCTATTCAATTAATAAAATACTACATATATTAAAATATTTTCATATAATTAAACACATCTAATATTTTAAAATATTTTAGCAAAGTAATTATTTTGAGTTTTACTATCGATAAATAATTTAATAAAATAATTTGATGATGATTACATTAAGGTTTAAAATCATGCATACTAAAATATATAATTTTTAGACAAAAAATTGATCAAAGTTTTAAACTCGAAATATGTTTTTAAAAATACATGTTTAATCAAATAGCACTCTCGAAAGGGTTTTAGGTCAGTCAAAATTGGATGTCAACAGCTGCCCTTGGTTGCTTGGAAATGAAGGATGAATTGTCGGGCAAATCAACGTTGACTTAGTAGCCAACTTTGTCCGACCGACAAGAAAGGTCAATGGGATCAATTGAAATGATGTAGAGTTGGAGAGGGGTACGACTGATACTTTGGTATTAAGCCGCCTACATATCTCTAGTATTACGGGAATTAGGTCGTGTGTAATTTTAGATTTAGGAACAAACGAAGCTCCTAAAAATTGAAAGAGCAGTATGAAATTCGAACATGAACAATATCGGCTTGAATGAATAAGATTATAGTAGAGAGAAGAGCATGACAGGGAGATTTCCAGCTAGAGCAAAGGATCAGGTGAAAAGCAGTAAGTACGAGTAGCCAAAATTGAGAGGGCCTTTGTTGCGATAAATGTAAGCACGATAATTGTAGCCGAGAGGTGAAAAATATCTTATCTACAAAATGTTAGTCTTTGTAAATCTGTAGCTTGTAATATGATTAGAGCAAATATTTCAAACAAACGGTAAAAGTAAACGTGATGCAATTTACCATATCGACCATAATGTTTGCCTTAAGACTCTGAAAATGACGTCTTAGGCTATGATGTGTAGGGCCATGATACTCAAAAATTATATTCTTAGGTCATGAAAATGTTGTCTGTGGGCCATGAAAAATGATGTCTTTAGACTATGACACATTTGAATCATGATAAACAAAAATAAAATCCTTAGGCCATGATATGATGTCCACAAGCCATGAAAAATGATGCCTTTAGACCATGATGCCTTCGGAACATAAGTGATGAGTAAAGAAAGTGTATGTGTAATTCGGGAATCTATTGGTACTTGTGACTTGATATGAATTTATTCGGGCACATGCAATTCTCGGGCACAATGCAACCCGGGCACATGCAATAATGCAATTCTTGGACACAATGCAATCTTTGAACATATGTATTCTTTGGGCACAATGTAATCTCGGGCACATGGAATTCAAGCACAATGCGATCTTAGGCATATGCAATCCTCAGACACATGCAATCTTAGGGAACAATGCAATATTTGGGTACAATGCAATATCGGGCACATGCAGTCTTCGAACACAATGCAATCTCGATCACATGCAATAATGCAATCCTCGGGCATATGCAATCTTCTGGCACAAATGTAATTCGGGCACAATGTAGTCTCGGGCACAATATAATTCTGGCAAATGCAACATCGAGCACATGCAATCTTAGGGCACAATGCAATCTTTAGGCACAATGTAATATCGGGCACATGCGCTCTTCGAGGACAATGCGATCTTCGGGCACAAATGCAATTCGAGAACATGCAATCTTCGGGCAGAAGTGTAATTCGGGCACTCGCAATCTTCGAGCACAATGTAATTCAAGCACAATGCAATGCAATCTTCGGGTACATGTATAATAGTTGATTAAGGGCATAAAGTATCTTGGACCTTTTCTTTATTGGAAGGGTCGAGTGCCATTTGTCGGCGAATTTTGAGTTCAGAGTATTATGGCTTGACCCTCCGTCCTATAGTAAGGAGAGGTTGACGTTGAATGACGATTGTTCGAGATTGATATAAAGTAGCTTGATCCTTCCGTCTGATTGGAAAGATGTGGCAATGATTAGCAATTTGTCGGGCTCAATATAGTGGTACGTTGATCCTTCAAGTGGTGTTGAAGGTTCTTCTAGTATATGTACTTGTATTTTCTGCATTCAAAGAAAGATAGTTAAAGGGGGAAGTTGATCTGTATTCCTGATTTGGCACAGTATGCTCCTTTGACGTCCGCTAGAATGTCCTTTGAAGTGTTGTCAAAAAAATTTAGGTCCCCTCAAAATTTTTTGCCCTAGTGTAGAACTTCTGCTATTCTGATTTTTGTTGTAGGTTGTAGCTTGATTGCTATGAATTTTTTAGATCCTCTCAAAAATTCTGCCCCAGTCTTGATTTGCAAGAAAAATATATTTTTGAAGGAACTTTTGAAATTCTCTAAAAAATTCTGCCCAGTTACTGATTTGCGAGAAGAAATGCTTTTGAAGAAATTTTTGAGTTTCTCTAAAAAATTCTGCCCCAGTATCCTCACTTGTAAGAAGATGTCCTTCTGATGGAATTTTTTAGACTCTCTAAAAAATTCTGCCCTAGTTACATAGTCAAAAGGGAAAAATAAATTTTTTATTATGATATGACCGAACTCTATAGGAGCGCCTACGTATCCCCTCTTAAACAGGAATCAAGTCTGACGTAGTTCCAAATACAGAGAGCATAATTCAAGACATTAAACAAAGAATATTAAACAACAACCAAAAGATAGATTCTGACCAAACTTTATTACCCATATGCTAATATGGGTACTTTCCTTGTCAGAACTTGATGGAATATGAATGTAGAGAACTTAAGCTTAAATGGCATAAGCCTTTATTTGGAACTACTTCAAATGGACTTTGAACAGCTCACTGTTTGGACTCCTTTGGCACAAGGTCTGTCTAGTCTATGACATTGGCCTCAATCAGTTGTTGAATCTTGTCTCTTAGATCACAACATGTTTCAATAGTATGTCCCTTCATCCCTGAATGATAGTCACAAATCTCGTTTGGGTCATACCCCTTGGATTGAGTAACTGGATTCTTGGCAGGGATAAGTGTCACACAACCAGACATTTTAAGCCTTTTATAGAGTTGGTCGAAGGGTTCAGCTAAGGAAGCATAAATTTTGATAGGATTCTTCTCAGTATTGAATAGGTTTTTACGAATGTGAGGTTTAGTGAGGGTTTTGACATTATAGACAGGATAGGCGGGTTGTTGATATGGTAGAGAAGGCTTTTAGGATGGAGGTATTTGATATGGAGGAATTTGAAATGGTATGAGAGGTGCGTGAGGCCAAGGAACTTCGTGCAGAGGCGTTTCATATTGAGGAGCTTGCATGATGGGATTCTGCAAGCGCGGAGTGAGATATGGAGGTCTAGAGGCATAAGGAAGATATTGAGGAGGATATTGGTAATTTGAAATGTGAGTGTTCCTTGGAGGCATATGAATGGAGCTTGGTTGGTTTTGAGGATGAGGAGTAGGGTGAGTTGGTGGAGGATCCTTTTGGAAAATGGCTTGGCTTGTGACAGGCAGCTTATCCATGTTTGTCTTCAAAGTGGGATTGGCGGAGAGTAACAACTTGGACCACCTATGCATACCACATATCTTTTTTTTCTAAATCCTTTATTTTTTGTTCTAAACTTGGGGTCGACTTGTTCAGAGGATGCTCCTTCTCGATAGTTTTACCCATAATCTTATTACTAGTCACCTTCTTCTTTCCTTTGCGATTCTCACTTGGGAGAGAAGGAGGAGCGCCCTTTGATCGTGTGTGGTGAACCATGGTCTACAGATCAACCATAAGGGAAGGGTAAAACAAAAATAAAAGCAAAAGAAAGCCCAAGTTAGAACATTGAAATTGGGATAGCAAAGACATTGTTATAAGATAAATGCCCCAAATGCAAGGGGCCTTGTTGAGCCAGAGGTAGGCCTAAGACGACACATAAGTGATGCACAATAATTAATTCAAGCTTATTTTGTCAATTTGGAGTTAAGTTAGAGTAAAATTCTAAACTCTATTTTTGCATAATTTGGCTTGCTTTAACTATCATGATTACATTGACACATAATTATGCAATTTGTCTGAAGGGTGTTGGTGCCCTTTAGACGATACGGTGGCTACTAATTGTGCAGATTGACTCCAAGGGTCAAACTACCTAAGGTTTATGCAACATGTATGACCTAATTGAGATTTCTAAGAGTTTGTTCGACACGGACTTGAAGAGGTTCTATGCGAGAAGGCTCGTGATTTCCCTGTAGTAATACTATCTATTCCGTCCACGCATATGTCGACTCTCTATAATGGGTATTTGAAGAGAATTGAAGTATTTGTGAGAGGTGCAACGGCACAACATCACGATAATTTTTCTTTTTTAAAGGAAAAGGGTTCCAATTGGGGGAAGTATGAGCGGAATGTCAGTTTATCAAAACAATAAACATTTAGCATGCAGATGAAAAGTAGTAACATATAGGCAATTTTAACGAAAGCAGTAAATAAATAAGCAAATATATAAATAAACAGAATAAAACATATAAGCATGAAAGTACTTAACAATAATAAACAAACAAACAATGAAAAGACCAAATAAAGTAAACCACATATAAGCATGAAACACGTAATGGTAAGAACCTAGAATTTCCAGCAGAGTTGTCATTCTGTCGCGCCCCATTTTTTCTCAAATTGGTTATTTGGTGCACGACCTAACAACCCTTTTGGGTTTGGGTGATTGAAGAGTCGCCACCTAACGAATTAAGGCGCGTTAGGACACATATCTAGCATAACTAATCTAACTAAGGTCAATGAACCAGTGATAGGGTAAGGGTTCAAGTTACCTCGAAGGAAAGGTGTTAGGCATCCCTCGAGGTCCACAACGGTGGGTCCCGGCCTCTCATGCAATTTATGTGGGGTTACAAGTGGTAATTAATGTCACTTCATTTGTTTGTTATTTAATTTATACATGCTTACTAGGTGATAACTAATATTAAACAATTAAAATCACTTCAATTATTTATTTAATTAATTAAGCATGCAAAACTATGTGATCACATAATATTTTATATATATATATATATATATATATATATATATATTCACACACACACACACACCAAACATGAAATAGTTATAAAAGATGAGCAAGAGGACAAAATACACACAATCAAATATAGAAGAATCAATTTTTAATTTATTAAACTACCCCAAACAATTATAATTATAAATCAAATAAAGGGAAAAAGGAAAGGGAGACTCCAGAACCCACAAACTTTATGGATTAGCGCTCGACTTTTTATATCGGTCGGCTTCTATATTCGGACAGACAAAACTAATGTTTGTCGTTTAAAGTTCGAGTCAATTTTATCATCTTCGTAGGGCCTAACTATCCCTAACCCCACCTTTCGCATGCATTTCGTCCTAAAAGGTGCCTAGCGCCCCCCGCTTAATGTCCAAGAGGCATTGGACTACTAGTATGGAGGTTTTAGACTAAAATAGAATATACGCTCTTAATTAGGCCTTCTAGACACCAAGCAAAACGAATTAGACAAGCATTTAGCACATAAGTCTCAAGTTGACCTCTAGATTTTATTAAACATGCTGGCAAACACAAGTAATTGTGAAAAGGTCGCATGCTAAGTGTGTGCACATACAAACATTAGAGCAAGCAACTGAATAATATTAATTAATTAATAAAAAGGGAAGAAATATATGACATAGTCCAGAATTTATTAATTAATTTTAAAATGTAGCAGAAGAGCAATCGCAGATGTAGAAAACTGTTTTAGAACAACAACAAATCATATTATTAATGCGGAAATTTATTTTAAATAGCAGCCAACTTAGGAGATGCATTAGTTAATTATTAATGCATAATGTTTATTTTAAGTAGATTAGACAGATGTTCATAATGTAGAAAAATAATATTTTTAGACAGATTTACATCAGGGCAGATTTTAAATTTAATATACACAGGTTGATTTATTTATATCATGAAACAAAGGATGAAAGTGAACATAACACGAAAATAATTTCATCAAGCGATTTGGTCAAGCGCAGATTTTATATAAGATAGTTAAGATTTTAATATGCTAGAAATTAATAACCTATAGACAGGATATCTATGTGAGAAACATGCAAAATTTATTTAAAACTAACTAATTAGCAAACAATCACTAGGATTAATTAATTGAAGCGATATTACAACTATTAATGTCTGATTAATTAAGTCAGATGATGACATGTAAAATTTAGCAATTATCCATTAACAAAAATCTAAACATATTATCTAATCATTTTACCAACATGATTTTCAGACCTATAGACATGGCGTCTAGAATAATAATTATTTAAACCTATATCCAAATACTACACACAATAATGTCAAGGTTATTTAAATCCTATATACATGATTTCTAATCACATAGTAAGCTTATTTTTTAATTTTTTTTCATATGTTTATATTTGAGAGATGTAATTTTATTAAACACTACGCTAGATAACCATGTAAAAGTCAAACACATTCAGATTATAAATATTATGCTAAAGGTGTTATAAAGATTTAAAATTATTTCAGGACAAAATTAATTAACATTAAGAACAAGTCACCAACATAGAACATGCTTACAATTTAGACAACATTTAAAAGACATAAAATATCGGCAAGATCATTTTTTAAAATTAGGTTTAGAGCAAGGAATGATCAACAATTAAATCACACTCCTATGGGCATGCTTTCTAACAACAAATAAGTTGTGATAATATAACAAGTTGCACGTAAATCTCCCTCCCCTTAGGTGGCTTCCCAAATATTTCATATATATACTAGAGAGTTAGTGAGTTACTACAAGATTATTACAAAACCGAATAAAAGAACAATGAATACACAATATAAACTTAAAGCAAATTAGTCCCATCCGAAAATCCATCTCCCGGCGACTCTTCAAACTAGTACTCAAGGTTTCCAATGCCCTGCTAATTAAAAAGAACAATACACTACAAGCAATACAGAACAATGCATAATAGTAACTATTTACACTTAGACAGGATAGGACAACAAATCACACATAGAAAAGGGGGGAGAAAACTGACCCAAATGCTTTATTTTATTTAGGGATAAGGGTCTGAAAAATACTCCAACTTTGGTTGAATTTGTTGTTGCGATACTAAACTTTCATAAGGACCTATTACCTCCCTAGACTATTTAATACTGTATTTTTTATCCCCTGAACTATCTAATAGTGTATTTTAAAGGTATATATATGCCCATGTGAACACATTACTATTTATAATCTTGCATTATTTTTTATGTCCACGTGGGCAAATATATATGTTTAAAATACAATATTAAATAGTCTAGGGAGGTAATAGGTCCTCATGAAAGTTTAGTATCGCAACAACAAATCCGACCAAATTGGGGTATTTTTCATACCCTTATCCCTTTTATGTATCAATGTCCATTTTTTGGACTTATGAATAAATTAACCTGTAAGTAAGCTATATTATCTCAACTATTAATGCTATATAACAAACAAATAAAGGAAATACAATTATACACATAACAATTACCATATGCAATCACATACAAATTCCAAAGCATATCAATTAGTAAATCCATTTATGCTCTAATTGATTTACACAAGTTTACTTCTAATTTGAATTAGACTAAGAAGCATAATCGATTAAGCGAGTGGAACAAATTAAAATCAATGAATTATATATCAACATTAACAAATAACCAAGCAATAATAGGCAAATACATAATTTTCATATTAATTTTAGAATAAGATTCACAATAATTATTAATTTTCATACAAAGTAAGCATACATCAGAAAAATCAAAATCATATAATAACTAAGAAAGAGGAATAAAATAACTAAAATATGAGATGATAATTTTAAAAAAATTTTACCCGGACGGATCTGAATTGATCCATCTGAACTTTATCTTCACTGGAGATCATTGTTGCTGCTGGTTGCTTATCATCGGCGCTGTTGGCGGTCTCGCGGTTGTTGTTGGCTTCGCGTTCTCGTCGGGAAAGGAGAAGAAGAGACAAAAGTTCGCCGGTCGGAGCTGGTTCTCGAGCTGCTGCTGGTATTCGTTGACTGGGCATATGGCGGCTGGCCTCGATGATGCTCCCCGCCGGAGTTTCGTGAGGCTGCTGCCTTTCGTTGTTGCTGTTGCTGATCGGAGTTTGCTGCTTTCGTCGGTTGAAGCGGCTGCCTGGGCTGTGGTTGCCGTTGTTCGTCCTCGTCGGAGAAAGAGAAGGTAGTAGCGATGGGAGAGAAAGAGGAGGGAGAGGGCGGCGCTGCATCTCGCCGGTGATTGCTATTTACTCTCATTGAGCTGCTAGTGACGGTTGGCTGCTTCTCTTACCGGTTGTTGCTGCTTTCGCAGAAGAAAGACGGGAGAGGAGAAGAGGGAGATGGGCGACATTTGGAGAGAGAGGAGAGGAAGAGAATGAGAAAATTTTAGGGTTTTGGCTTTTAGGACTAACATAGAAAAGTAAAGGATTGATATATCTGAGTCGTTGGACCTTTGAAATTGAACGGTTAGGATATAATCTTAAAGGTCTTTGAATGAATGAATGAATGATTGAGATTAAAAGAGAGGCTCTCAAATTTGGGTTCAAAGAATGGATAAAATTGAAATAGTAATTGGTTTAAAGGGGCTAGAATTGAAATATAATTGAATAGAAAGATGGCTAGAATTGAAAGGAATTAGAATAGAATAGGCTAACATTTAAATGATTTGGAGGCGAATTACGATAATGCTATTCAATTAATAAAATACTACATATATTAAAATATTTTCATATAATTAAACACATCTAATATTTTAAAATATTTAAGCAAAGTAATTATTTTGAGTTTAACTATCGATAAGTAATTTAATAAAATAATTTGATGATGATTACAATAATTTTTAAAATCATGCATACTAAAATATATAATTTTAGACAAAATTTGATTAAAGCTTTAAACTCACAATATGTTTTTAAAAATACGTATTTAATCAAATAGCACTCTCGAAAGGGTTTTAGGTCGGTCAAAATTGGATGTTAACAATGAGTAAATCATGTAATTAGGGACTGATCATGAAGAAAATTGATTTAAAATGAAAATTCATGAAGATCATAAAAAATATAGCATGTTGGAATCCTAATGTTGAGAAATTGGAGTTTTCTTAAAATTTAATGGGTGAAGAAATTTCCATTGATGAAATCTCATATACCTGGAATAGAAACCTTGGTTTGATTCGTGGAATAGATACTTGAAGCTGGAATCCTAGTTCTTGCTTTGGGAGGAGACTTGAGAGAGAAAAAATCTAATTTGGGGAGGTTGTCAAGAGAATCAAAGGTGAGGGTCATTAGAGATCACTTAATTTCACTTAGAATAGTCCAAAATGATGTAGTATAAGAATTAAAAGAGTGGAAAAAGACTATAATAATCATGACTCCAAAACTGACGAACCCATTCACAGAAGCCTTCCATGGACCATACAATCATCCATAGTTTGTGAATGGAAGGGGGTTATGAACTCTGAGGACCCATTTATACGGGAGCTTCTATAGACTGTGAATTGGTCCATGGTCCATACAATTGACCGTAAAAGATAAGGTCACTGATTTCTGGGGGCCTTGTTCATGGACCGATGTACGACCCATGAACTTGTCCGTGAACCTCACTTTCAAAATTTTCCAATTCCAGAGCTTTGATCCACATATTCCTTTACAACTCATAGTTCTTTTCATGTTTATGAATGGGTCCGTATAAACTCTTTTTCTACTGATACATGATCTTCTAATTCTGTATAGTCTGACCTGGGCTTAGAAACTTCTAACGTGCTACAAAAGGTGTTGGATCACCTTGAGTTACTGGAAAGTTCGTCTTCTCGGTACCGAAAAAAGGAGAAGTAAACTATTTTCTTTTACAAGGAACTCTACCACAAAATCGTTATTCTTCGTTGAAACCATTCTACATGTATTTCTTCAATATTAATATGCCTCATTTGTCAGTTTTTTACTCCAAGTTCTGAAATAACTCCTTTTAATTGAAATTGCTTTTATTTATGGTAGAAAAAATCATCACTAAATTAATTACCGTTCTAAAAATAGTAAATAGTAAATTTATGTTGTTCTCTAAAGTCATTTCAATATATACTTTAAAGAGTGTGTGGATAAGTTATTATCTAAAACTTACAAAAAATTTAGAAGAATTGAGAAATTAATTTCGTCTAACATGATCATGAAAAATAACATATTCAATCGTTGAATTCAGGGCATGACTAGAATAAAGTATTATTGGATACATGCGCTATGTTCCTCGCTAGACGCCTTCTTAGAATATTAAAGGTCATCTCATGATTTTATATCGCTATATGAAATCGCATGTCTAAATGCCTAATTAATAAAAGAAAATTGAAAATGTATAGATGGTATATTTACCTTTTTCAAAATCAAACAACTATCACTATTCGATATTGATTTTCTACGCTCAATCTATTATTTTGAGAAATTGAATTGGCTTGATGATGACTATAAAAAAATGTTCTACTTCCTTTGCCCTATTCCTTATTTAATTGTCTATTTTTGTAATATATAAAATTCATGTCTATAACATGCTGCAAAAATATTAAATGGTAAGTGAGATTTGTATTATTGCATGTTTGTAACTACAAAAATAACATAAGCCAGAAAACACATGTTTTCGACTAAACTTCTAATTGCTCATATTCACAGGTCCAGTTCAAATGATAATCAAATATTTTATTCTCGATAAATAAGTTTATATGATGATTCACTTAAAGTAGAGAAAAAAATTTAAACTTTATGAATTATAAAATTTTGGCATTGCGATATCAAATGTTATAGATTTAATTATGATACATATTTAACCAATTTCTTCAAATAAAATATAAAATTTGAACTAAAACTATTGGATTCGATCAAACTTGTAGGTTAACGTCCAACTCGTTCCCGAATCCAAGTTGATCATTCACTAAAACTTATACTACAAATCTACATTGATCATTTCACAAAAAAGTTATACTTATTCTTTCACGTATAATTATTTACTCAATAACAGTACTTTTGATCCCTTTTAATGGGTATAATTTATTTTGAAATCAATATTAATAAGCAAAAGAATTAATAATGCACGTTTCAATTAATTGAAGGTCAAACTATGCATAGTTAAACCTCACAAAGATTAAAACAAGAATTTATCAATAATTGCATATTAGAGCTATGTATCAATAAAATTAATAAAACTATATAAATATAACTAGGAGTACACATGCAACACTATTGAGATACTAGTGTTGGGTTCGAAATGTATCATCGTGTAACACCTCGAAACCCAGACCCAGAAAGAAATTTCAGAAATATACAAGAAGCAGTGAACCACGGCAGGGTTCACGGACCGTGATAGGGTCCACAATCCGTAGACCTGCCCGTGGTCTTGACTTGAAAGTCACCAGGCCCAGACATCAGACCACAAGTACCTTCACGGTCCATGGTCTTGATGATGGGCCTTGGTGGCGCCCGTAGAGTCAAGGCAGTGAACCTCCCTAGCCAACCCCTTAGACCGCCAAGCCTAAGTGAGGACCTTCACGGTCTATGGTCCTTCACACAATCCGTGGGGGCGTTTGTGGAGCCTTACCAGTAAGCCCCCTAGCCAGTCCCTCCAGACCACAGCCCAAGTGGAGACCACAGACACTTTCACGGTCTGTGGTCCTTCACACGGGCCTGCTAAGGCTCGTGTACTCATTCCCTCAGCTAGTAGTCACCAAGTCCAAACCACGACCGAATTCACGGTCCGTGGTCCCTTTCACAGTTTGTGAAGGTGGCTGTGGTCTGTCTGTCTGCAATTTAAGTCAGGGTTATTTTGATCTTTTCCTTATTCGTTAGACACCTAAACTACGTCATTTTGATCTTAAATTTCGTGGTTTTAGTCAGTTTAAGCCTAGAAACATAACTAGAACGTACCCAAGTCAGATCTTTAATCAAAACTTAGAAAATTAGATGTGAAAGCTCAGAAAGAGGCTACCAACCCTAAGTTCAAGAACATAACAAGTTTCCTCCAGTTCTAGCCCCAAAATCAAAAGATTTCTCCGTGGAATTCGTCACCAGGTATGTGGGATTTCACTAGTGGGTTCTTAGCTGTTAGAATGGTCCAAATCAGATTAGTATGTTAATATTCGGTATATTGCATGAATTTCAGAACCCTAGTTATGCATTTCTTTAGTTCTTGAATTACACATGCTAGGTCAGATATTTCAGCTATTCAGTTATATATGTCTCAGTTATTAATGCATCAATATCAGTTTAATTATTGCATGTTCAGTTTGAGCTATCCAGTAACTTACAGAAATTCAGTTATAATGTGTTAATCACTTAATCTATTGGGAGTAGCATAATACCTAGTTGGACTAGGGTTCAGCGTACCCATATAGTCCCAGAACTACGAGCCACGTAGGTGTAAGTTCCCTCCGTAGGCATCATTTAGTGATCACGCTAGCATGCCTCTATACCTTTGGCCGGGCATATTAGGTCCTCTCGATGGGGGGAATACATCGGACTCCACATTTAGTTTGTGTGATTTTATTATCGGTTATTAGTACCTCCCACAGTTCAGTCAGATTCTATTGCATTGACCATGTGTTAATATATTCAGTATTCAGTCTCAACATGTTATAAACTGGTCATTTCATTTAGTTAGCTCAATATTCAACATATATATCATTTTCAGATTATATCATTGTTTATGTGCTTTGTTCAGTTATATGTTATTTTAGCTTTATTATATCATGCATTCTCAGTACCTTTTAAGTACTGACGCATACTCTGCGCTACATCTTCTCGTGATGTAGGTTCAGGTTCTTAGCATCGAGATCACGCTTAGATCGGTTTTCGATCTCCAGTTTAGCAGAATCAGTGATGAGTCCTCATTCTCCGAGGACAATAGTCATGAGTTTTTTTCCAGTATTTTTAGTCCTTTAGTTTCAGTTTTGCTAGACTTAGCTAGGGCCTATCCCGACATTTCTAGTCAGCTAGAGGCTATTTTCAAACATAGTTAGATTCAACTTAGTATTGAGTTAATATCTTCTTTGTATTAAACTCATCAGTTTTCATTTATCTCAGTTATAATAGATGGGTATTCCCCATCTTTTCATTTTATTTATGATCTAGCTTCCGCATCAGTTTATTATATTTAGCATGCTCGTGATCATGCCACTAGGGTTAGCTTGGGATCACTTGTGGTCCTAGGTCCTGTGTTCACGTCTCGGGGGTTGTTCAAGGAGTCACAAACTTAGTATCAGAGCACTAGGTTTAAGAGTCCTATGATGTCTGAAAAGCCGCACTAAGTAGAGTTATTTTCATGGGTGTGAAGTGCACCACATCTAATGAGAAGGAGGCTACGAAGTGTTTTAGGAAGAATCTTCATTTTCTTGTTACTCTTATCATGCGTAAGGTATGATCTAATTCTATGTTAACTCGACGTTCTATGTTTCAGTGATAATGCCTCCCCAAGCTAACGCCAGAAATGCGAATGCCAGGAATGCAAACGCAACTCCTCCAGTCCCTGATCAAGAAGTCTCGAATGCATAATTCAGGAATGCCATTCAGATGTTGGCTTAGAGTGTGGCCAACCAGAACAATCAGCTGGTTCCAGTTCAGGTAAATGTCAATGTTAGATCAGCTGCAGCTAGAGTGCGAGACTTTGTTATGATGAATCCACCAGAGTTCTTAGGATCACAAGTTGGAGAAGATCCCCAAAACTTCATTGATGAGGTTAAGAAAATATTGGAGGTAATGCAGGTAACTGGGAATGACTGGGTTGAGTTAGCATTGTATCAACTGAAAGATATAGCTCATATCTGGTATATTCAATTGAAGGGGAACATGGGTACAAATGCAACTCCTATTACTTGGGATTGTTTCAGCGATACCTTTCTGGACAGGTTTTTCCCTATAGAGTTGAGAGAAGCAAGGGCCCAGGAATTTATGAACTTAAGGCAAGGTAACATGACAATCCATGAGTATGGGCTCAAGTTTACCCAACTCTCCAGGTATGTCCCTCACATGGTTGCTGATTCCAGGGCTCAAATGAATAAGTTTCTATATGGAGTGTCAGACTTGGTGAAGACAAAAGGTAGGAATGTTATGTTGCTGGAAAATATGAGCATATCTAGGCTTATTACTCATGCTTAGCAGGTTGAGGGTGACAAACTTAGGGAACAGGCTAAGGAGAACAAGAAGGCTAGGACTGAAACCTATGACTATTCTCAGCAGAAATCGGGTGGTGGAAATTGCTCGCAGAGTCAGCAAAAATTTTCAACTCCAGCTCCTTCACCAGCCAGTGTCCCATCTTCCAAGTTCTAGAATAATCAGAAGGGTGGAGCATTAGGCTCTATGTCACGCCCCGAGCCTACACCTTGGACGTGGCCGACACTCAAAAGCCATTGCTGGCCACAAGCAAACCCTTGGCCTGACTTACTAACTCAGTGAAAGACTCTAAACATTTTATTATGATCAAATGAACGTACTGAAATAACTTTAGTGAAATAACTCAGAATGTTTAATGGTCAACATTCAACTTGGCCAAAATGGCAACTCAAGTCTTAACATATAATATGATAATGTAAAAACGTCTGACTATTAACTGTCTATGAAGCCTCTAAAACAAAGAGGGATGTCAGGACAGGACCCCTGATCATCCTAACATCTAAAAGACTAGACAACAAATAAATGAGTCATCCGGAATGCAAAGAGGCTCACCAACAGACTCTGAATGCTCAAGTTGGATCAATGAGGCGCTGGATGTTGATTCTGGTTACCTGCATCTGCATCATAAGAAGATTCAGGCCAACTGGCATCAGTATATTGAATGTACAAGTATGTGAGTTGGAATGCTAAAACAAGATATAGAATTGAAAGGAATCTGAAGAAACACTTACATTGGCTTTTCTGAACTCATGAATAAACTTAACTTAGAATAAAGCAATGAAACACATGCATTATATGAAAAGCTTTATAAAACAGTAAAAACAACTTAGTTCATTAAATAAAATGCAATAACAAACTCAACTTTACTCATATACAAAGTAATATAGTTTAGGTGGGAGTTTCTCTAACCGACAGTCACTACTATGAGCCTAAGTGGTGATACAACGTCTTTAGACACGCTGCCAGAAAGGTCCTATACTTTGCCGTCATATAGAAACTACTTAAATTAATGGATCCACTAGCTTAACTTATGTGATCATCTAAAAAGTATGACCCATTAATACCCATGATCGCTATATGATTTATGGATACTTCAGTTAATATGAACTCGCATCTCCATATCGGTGCTCAATACTACTCCCAAAAATATACTTAGCTCATATATTTTAAAACAACTTCTTTCTTTGGTTTGAGATAATTACTCAAAACTTAGCTTAAAAGCTCTCTTGGAATCGATGTTCCCTTTTCTTGCTTAAATGTGAAAACATTTATAACTCTTTGGGAATACTTAGTTCCCTTATAAATTTTTGAGAAATGAACTCAACTCTTTACTCTTTGCTTAAACTGAAACTTAAGTCTTAAAACAAGGTTAAAACGTTTGTTAAAGACTTTTGAAAACTTTAAAAACTTTTCTTTAACTTGCTTCTTAATTTCTAGACTTGACTCTTAATTCTCTGGACTTTGATCCTAACTTTCCTTGAATTGGATTATGGATTCAAAGTTTATGATCTCATGTATTGGATGATTTGATGATGTTTAGATGTACCTTAGAGTGTTGGAATCAACTAGAAAACATAGGTACATTGCAAAGGAACAAGTACGAAAAGGTGAGAAGCGAATGGGGAGAATTGGCGTCCCTAGCACTCTGAGATGTGTGGGGCACCAGCCATCAACATTCAGGGACTGGTCTGGGGGGTTCTGGCTAGCGCGGCGCCCCAAGGGTGAACATTTAGGGACCCTTTTGGGGGGCGCTGGCTGGCGTGACTCCCCACCCCTATATCCAGGTGTTTGACGACTTTTCTTCTCCGTTTTTTATCTCTAAACCCTCTAAACTCTAATGGTTCTTTTCCCAAATACTTAGAATCATTTATACCCTCAATATATGATGGATTCAAACCGAAATTACACCCGGATATGTGAATCAAATCGTAAGAACTCCAACAACACAACCCACAAGAAATTCAACAATGTTCATCAAGAACTTCAATTTCCAAACTTTCAAAGACTTAAATTTGCTTAATTGAATCATGTTTGGCGCGTGGGAAAACTAACCCAATGCTATGTGACCTCACATACCTTGTAGGGATCACCCCCGATGAAATCCACAATCTATCTTTGACGAAGTCGACGAATCCTGCTTCTTCTTCTCCTTTCTCCTCTTTTCTCCTTTTTCCAAGCCCTAGCGTAAATTTCCAATTTCTAAAACTGAATAAAATTTATTTGACCCATATTAAAATCCTAAAACGGATTAAAATAATAGGGCAAGGAAAAGACTAAATTACCCTTCCAAAATTCGGATTAGACTTTCTTTATTCCAACAACCCAACTTCCAAAGGCCTAACTTACTCATACGAACTCGAAATCGTGCAAACTCGGCGACGTTGGAAAGATCATTCCAAGAGCTTCCCAATAATATCTGGAAGTACATCTAATTCATCCTAAGCTAGGAGTTATGGCCATTCCTAAGCTAGGAGTTATGGCCATTTTAAGTTGACCAAAAACTCATTTTTCCTAACTTAAACAAATTTCCAGATTTGTCAATATTTCCAAAAAATGATTATTTCAAGTTTTTAGCTTCTTCCTAGCTATTTCAAATCGCGAGATGTTACAATATATCCACCTTGGGAACATTCGTCCTCGAATGAGATTATTCTTACTAGGCTTAGGGTGTAATATCAAGTTCAAACACCCAACAAGCAAATGCAAACAAACAACATGCTCACTCATAATTTAAAGAGTACTAAGAAGATAATTAGTACCTTGGTCTGCATCTTCTTTGGACTCAAAGAGATGTGGATATCTTTTCTTCATATCCTCTTCAGCTTCCCAAGTAGTTCCCTCAACAAATTGGTTCCTCCAAAGGACTTTGACTGATGCTACTTCCTTAGTCCTTACCTTGCGAAATTGGCGATCTAGAATCTGAACCAAAATCTCCTCATACGATAAGTTGTCCTTAATCTCAATATTTTCAGTTGGTATGATCAATGAAGGGTCACCCATGCATTTCTTCAACATGGAGATGTGAAACACCGGCTGAACCGTTGCTAGCTCCAACTCATAAGCTACATTGCCCATCCTTTTGGATATTTGATAAGGCCCACTATACCAGGGACTAAGTTTTCCCTTCTTACCAAACCTCATAACACCCTTCATAGGTGAAACCTTTTGATATACCCAATCATCTACATCGAATTCTAAGGCCCTTCTCCTAACATCAATGTAGGATTTCTGATGACTCTGTGCCATTTTCAACCTTTCTTGAATCACTTTAACATTCTCCATAGCTTAAAGGACTAAATCTGGTTATATCAACCCTACTTCACCAACTTCAAATCATCCAATAGGAGATTTGTATCTTCTCCCATAAAGAGCTTCATATGGAGCCATTTGGATGTTAGAGTGGTAAATATTGTTGTAAGCGAATTCAATAAAGGGTAGGTGATCATCCTAATCACCTTTGAAATCGATCACACGGGCCCTCAACATATCTTCTAATGTCTAAATAGTTTGGTCTACTTGCCCATCTGTCTAAGGATGACATGCAGTACTTAAGTTCACCTTCGAACCCAAACCTTTCTGGAAAGATTTCCAAAACTGTGCAGTAAATGGTGCACCTCTATCTGAAATAATGGAGAATGGACTCCATAAAGTCTTACCACCTCTTAAATATATAACCTGGCATAATCTTCTGTTGAATGGGTAGTCTTTACTGGCAGAAAATGGGTTGATTTTGTCATTCTATCGACAATTACCCAAATAAAATCATTCTATCTGCGAGACCTTGGCAAGCCGATGATGAAATCCATATTAATCATCTCCCATCTCCCACTTCCATTCTGGAAGTTCTATATTCTGCGCCAAACCACTAGGCCTTTGGTGCTCTACTTTAACTTGTTGGCAGTTTGGGCACTTAGCAACAAATTCTGCAATGCCCTTCTTCATGCTATTCCACCAATACACTTCTTTCAAATCATGATACACCTTGGTGGAAATGGAATATTTGGAGGTATGAGCTTCCTCCATGATCCTTTCTTGGAGTCCATCCACCATTGGTACACACAACCTACCTTAATATCTCAATACACTATCTCTCCCTTGTTCAAAAGCTAATACTTTTTGCTTATGAACATTTGCCTTCAATTCAAGCAAAATAGGGTCTTGGTCTTGCTTGCCTTTTACTTCTGACACTAATAATGGCTCAGCCTCATTCGTCACCACTATTCCTCCATCTGTGGATTTCATAAGTCTGACTCCCAGGCGTGCCAGTCTGTGCTCATCTTTTGCTAACTCTCTCTTTCCTTCTTCAACATGGGTGGTTCTACCCATAGACAACCTACTTAAGGAATCAACAACAATATTAGCCTTACCTGGGTGGTAAAGAATACTCATGTCATAGTCCTTGAGTAACTATAATCACCTTCTCTGTCTGAGATTAAACTCTTTCTGAGTGAACACATATTGAAGGCTCTTGTGATCGGTGAACATATCTAGATGAACACCATACAAATAATGGCGTCATATCTTCAAAGAAAAAACTACATCAGCCAACTCTAGATGATGGGTTGGATAATTCTTCCCATGAACTTTCAACTGTTTGGAGGCATAAGTTATAACTTTGTCATTCTGCATTAATATACAACCCAAGCCAATTCTAGATGCATCAAAATACACCACAAAACCTTGAGTACCATCTGATAAGGTCAAAATTGGGGCAGTAGTCAACCTCTTTTTCAATTCCTGAAAGATTTTCTCACAAGCTTTAGACCATTGAAATTTCACTGTCTTCTGAGTCAACGCGGTCAAAGGAGACGAAATACAAACTTTCTATAATAGCGAGCTAAACCCAAGAAACTCCTAATATCAATTGGAGATGTGGGTCTAGGCTAAATCTGCACTGCTTCAATTTTCTGAGTATCAACTTTAATTCCCTCTCTAGACAAAATATGGCCTAAGAATGCCACAGACTCAAGCCAAAACTCACACTTAGAGAACTTGGCATACAACATCTTATCTTTCAAAGTCTGAAGAACTATTCTGAGATGACTAACATGATCCTCTTCATTCCTTGAATAGAGTAGTATGTCATAAATGAAGACAATAACAAACATATCTAAATAAGGTTAGAAGACTCTATTCATAAGGTCCATAAACGCTGCTGGTGCATTAGTTAAACTGAACGACATAACCAGAAACTCATAATGACTATAACGGGTCCTGAATGTTGTCTTTGAAATGTCACATTCCCTTACTTTCAATTGATGGTAACCTGATCTGAGGTCAATTTTCAAGAAACAGAAAGCACCCTGAAGCTGATCGAAAAGATCATCAATCCTCGGAAGAGGATACTTATTCTTGATGGTAACCTTGTTCAATTGGTGGTAATCTATACACATCCTAAGGCAATCATCTTTCTTTCTCACAAACAAGACCGGAGCGCCCCAAGGTAAGACACTTGGTCGAATAAAACCCTTATCTAGGAGATCTTTTAATTGCTCTTTCAAATCTGCTGGTGCCATTCTATATGGCGAAATAAAAATAGGACGAGTATATGGAATGATGTCTATGCCGAAGTCTATTTCTCTCAGGAGGGACTCCGAGTATATCATCAAGAATGACTTCTGTAAACTCTCTTACTATAAGAACTGACTGAATGGGAGATATCTCAACACTAAAGTCATTAACTCGGACTAAGTGATAGATACAACCCTTTGAAACTAACTTTCTCACCTTAAGGTACGTAATGAAATGACCCCTAGGCACTGTTGAACTACTACTCCACTCTATGACTGGCTCATTAGGAATTTGAAACTTGACAACTCGAGTTCTACAATCTATTGATACATAACAGGCATGCAGCCAGTACATACCTAGAATGACATCGAAATCCACTATGTCTAACTCAACTAAATCATCCATGGTGCTCTTGTGATTGATGGAAACGGGACAATCACGTAAGACTCTTTTTGCTAGAATAGACTCCCCAACAAGTGTAGAAACACAAAAGGGTTCACAAAGTTTCTCAGGAAGAACATCAAACTTATTTGCAACATAAGGGGTTACAAAAGATAAACTTGCTCCCGGGTCTAGCAAAGCATAAACATCAAAAGTAAAGAATTTGATCATACCAGTGACAACATCTGGAGAATTCTCTTGCTCTTGGCGACTCGTGATCGCATAGAGGTGGTTTGCTCCTCCGCCAGTATCGAAAGTAGCTCCTCTAGGTGCAACTTTGTTTGGTGGAGCAACTAATGAGGATTAGGCTCTATTGACCTGATTTCCACTACCTTGCATGTTCTTAGGACACTCCTTCAAGAAGTGACCCTCTTGCCCACACTTGAAACAACCTGTCTGGCCATCACGACACTTATCTAGGTGGATCCTACCACACTTAGTACATGCAGGTGTCCAGTTACCTCCTTGTGTCACACTACCTTGAGACTATGTAGGTCTAGCTCTGAAGTTCTGTAAGTTCTAGCCATTATACTCAACTTTGTTTCGGGGTGCAGGTGCACTAGCAGATGATGGAGTAGGTCCCTTTTTCTTTTACTAAAAGGACGAACAGTTCACATTACCTTTATACTGCCCAAACTCATTTTTTGTCTTCGCTTTCTTACTTCTGAACTCTTCCCTGTCCCTTAATTTCTCTTCCTCAACCTGCTGCATATAAACCATCAACCTTGATATGTCCATGTCACCTATCAGCATCGCTGCCTTGCCTTCTTTGCTTGATAGACGGGCCAACCCAACAACAAACAAACTCATTCTACTTCTCATGTCCTTAACAATATTTGGAGCATAACGAGATAGTTGGGTGAACTTCAACCCATACTCATGCACACTTAGAGAATCATGCTTAAGTGTAAGAAATTCCCGTACCTTTGCCTCTTTTAATTCTCGAGGAAAGAAACATCCCAAGAAAGCTTCCTCAAAACATGCCCAGCTCGCAGGTGATTTATCCTCAGTTCTACCCTCTTTCCACTGATCAAACCAAGTCCTAGCAACATTCTTTAGTTGATATGCAACTAGTTCAACTCTCCCAATATCAGCAACATGCATCACATCGAATACCTTTTTCAGTTCCTCAATGAAGTTCTCTGGATCCTCATTAGTGCTTGAACTAGTGAAACTTGGAGGATTAATTCTCAAGAACTCACGAATCCTTGAAGTATTAGTCTCTTCTTGTCAAGCTCCTCTTTGCTGCCCGACCTAGTTAGTCACAACTTGGCTCAACATCTGGATAGCCTCACGGAACTCAGCATTGGTGACTTTTCTTTGAGGTTGCACTTCAGGTGCATTGGGTAACTCTTGCTCTTGTGGTTCAACATTGCGTCTCGCAGGACGACCTCTGACAGCTCTTCGTGGAGGCATGATTAACTGAAAACACGCGCAAGTATGAATTAGAAAAAACTTTTTAGAGATCAAACTCTAACACACAAAAAGAGTGTGAAAGAAGTGAGATAATTTCCTAAATATTGCAGCCTTCTAATTATAGATGTGGCGCGCTTCACACCGATAACTAGGACTCTACAGACACGACTTCATAGACTCCCTAGGACTCTTGAACTCTGTGCTCTAATACCAAGTTTGTCACACCCCGAGCCTACACCTTGGACGTGGCCGACACTCGAAGGCCATTGCTGGCCCCAAGTGAATCCTTGGCCTGGCTTACTGACTCAACGAAAGACTCTAAACATTTTTCTATGATCAAATGAACTTAGTCAAATAACTTTGGTGAAATAACTCAGAATGTTTAGTGGTCAACATTCAACTTGGCCAAAATGGCAACTCAAGTCTTAACATATAATATGATAATGTAAAGACGTTTGACTACTAGATGTCTATGAAGCCTCTAAAATAAAGAGGGATGTTGGGATAGGACCCCCGATCATCCTAACATCTGAAAGACTAGAAAGCAAATAAATGAGTCTTTTGGAATGCAATGAGGCTCACTAATAGACTTTGAATGCTCAAGCTGGATCAACGAGGTACTGGATGCTGATTCTGATTACCTGCATCTGCATCATAAGAAGATTCAGGCCAATTGGCATCAGTACATTGAATGTACGAGTACGCTAGTTGGAATGTTAAAACAAGATATAGGCTTGAAAGGAATCTAAAGAAACACTTACCTTGGCTCTTCTCTACTCATGAATAAACTTAACTTAGAATAAAGAAATGAAACACAATCATTATATGAAAAGCATTATAAAACAGTAAAAGCAACTTAGTTCATTAAATAAAATGCAATAACAAACTCAACTTTACTCATATACAAAGTAATATACTTTAGGTGGGAGTTTCTTTAACCGACAACTACCACTATGAGCTTGTAACACCTTAGAAAAATTTTCAAACTAAGACTCGAGCCGTTCTTCGTAGTTAGTGATATTTTACCAAGGAATTAAAAATTTCTTAATTGTTAAGGTCACTAGATGTAGAACCTTGAGTTCCAAAAAGAATTAAATTGGAAATAGCAAAATATGAAATTTTGCAAGTTAAGCTAAGTATAAGTTTTGGGTTGACTTAAAATGACTATAACTCCTAGCTCAGGATGAGTTAGGTGTTCTACCAGTTACCGTAGAAAATACCTTTGAATTATCTTTCCAATGACGTTGAGTTTGCTAAGTTTTGAGGTCGGATGAGTGAGATATGTCCTTTTGAAGTTAGGCTGTCCAGTTAAGGAAAGCTAGCCGAAAATAGTGAGGGGTATTTGGTCTTTTACTTACCCAATCAGATTTAATTCATTTTTAGTAAGGGTTTAAGGGTCTAATCCTATTAGGTTCAATTTTATAATCCTAAAATTAGCCTAGGGCTCAAGAAGAAAAAAAAAGAGAAAAGAGGAGAAGATCAAAGCGTTCGTCGAGAGTCTTCAGTTTTGTTGCGGATTTTCGCCATGGGTTTAATCCCTAAGAGATATGTAAGCTTTCATAGTGTTGGGTTTGTTCACCCACATGCCAAACATATTATTTTCAGCGAAGTTTCATTCTTAAAAAGTTGAAGGATTTAAGTTCTTGAAGTTCTTTCTAAATCTTGTTGTGTTGGGTTTTTGATGATTTCTTGAGATCAAAGTGAGTGTTTTAAGGGATGTATTGAGTAGATTATAGTGAAATTATGTTAAGTGATTGATTCTAAGTAATTGGGGAAGAAACCATTCGATTCTAGGCGAGTTAGGGTGAGAAAACGAGCAAAAAAGTTTGTCAGATTTTCTGGGTTGGGGGCCTGGCGCGATGCGCCAGCTAGAGCACCCCAAACCCTCCTCTAAAGTTTAGGGGCTAGCGCCCCGCACCACCCATAGCGCCAGGGTTGCCTGCCCCATCCATTTTGTCGTCGGTTACCCCATTTGAGTTCGTTTAAAGTGCACCTTCAATCTTTTTCGATTCTAAACACCTAGAAGTCATTCATAACATGATCAGAACCTTGAATTCACAATTAAAATTCAAGGTAGAGCTAAGAGTTAAGTTTTGATAATTCTTTCGAACATTCTAAGAGAGTCCCTTTGAGTTCAATTGTGAAACCTTTGAGATCCATCATCAATTTGAGTTAAGTTTTGAGTAAGCAAGA
Source organism: Solanum commersonii (assembly GCA_029007595.1). Classification (NCBI taxonomy): domain Eukaryota; kingdom Viridiplantae; phylum Streptophyta; class Magnoliopsida; order Solanales; family Solanaceae; genus Solanum; species Solanum commersonii. Next base: position 1,929,484 of record JAJTWQ010000092.1, on the reverse strand, counting down.
GAATGAGAAGAGTCGTATACATGAGTTCCATGTAGTTATATAGACCTTTGAGTCGAGTCGTTCATTCCCATAATTCCGCATGAACTCCATAAATTGAGTATCATTGATATAAGTAGTATCTTCAAGTTCTAAGTCTTGAGTATTGAGTTCCTAATCCCCTTTGGGATTATATTTCTAAGCATGGGACTATTACATATTAACCATAAAGTCTTTGATTTGAATTGTTCATGCCCATAATTCCTCATGAATTCTATAAGTCGAGCAGTCTTGAGAAGAGAAGTATCTTTGAGTCCTTGAGTTGAGTCGTTCATGCTAATAATTCCGCATGAACCCTCTGAGTTGAGCATTCTTGAAATGAGTAGTATCATTGAAGTTCTTGAGTTCCAAGTATTTGAGTTCTATCTATGATTATTGAGAATCTTGCATTGAGTCGTTCATGTCCATCATTCGACATGAACCATATTTTAAGAAGTCTTTTACAAACATTTTAACTTTGTTTTAAGATTTAAGTTTTGAGTAAAGTAAAGAGTAAAGAGTTAAGAGTTGAGAGTTGAGTTCACTTCTCAAAAGTTATTAGGGAACTAAGTATTCCCAAAAAAGTTTATAAATGTTTTTCACATTTGAGCAAGAAAGGAACTATGATTTTCAAAAGAGCCTTTGGGATAGTTTTCACTAAAGGGAACATTGATTCCAAGAGAGCCTTTGGGCTAGTTTTCAGTGAAGGGAACATCGATTCCAAAAGAGCCTTTGGGCTAAGCTTTGAGCAATTATCTCAAACTAAAGAAAGAGGTGTTTAAAACACATATGAGCTAAAGTATATTTTGAGAGTAGTATTGAGCACCGAATTGGGGACGCGAGTTTATATTAACTCAAATCTCCATAAGAACCATGTGGCCAACATGGGATTTAACGAGTCATACTTTTTAGATGATCACGTAACTTAGTGGATCCACTAGCTTAACTTATGTGATCATCTAAAAAGTATGACCCATTAATACCCATGATGGCTACATAGTTTATGGAGACTTGAGTTAATATGAACTCGCATCCCCATATCGGTGCTCAATACTACTCCCAAAAATATACTTAGCTCATATATTTTAAAACAACTTCTTTCTTTGGTTTGAGATAATTACTCAAAACTTAGCTTAAATGCCTTCTTGGAATCGATGTTCCCTTTTCTTGCTCAAATGTGAAAACATTTATAATTCTTTGGGAATACTTAGTTCCCTTATAACTTTTTTAGAAATGAACTCAAATTTTTACTTTTTGCTTAACCTGAAACTTAAGTCTTAAAACAAGGTTAAAACGTTTGTTAAAGACTTTTGAAAACTTTAAAAACTTTGCTTTGACTTGATTCTTAACTTCTGGACTTGACTCTTAACTTCTCTTGACTTTGATCCTAACTTTCCTTGAATTGGATTATGGATTCAATGTTCATGATCTCATGTATTGGATGATTTCATGATGTTTAGACGTACCTTAGAGTGTTGGAATCAACTAAAAAGCATAGGTACATTGTTAAGGAACAAGTACAAAAAGGTGGGGAGCGAATATGGAGAACTAGCGTCCCTGGCGCTTTGAGAGGCGCGGGGCGCCAGCCCTCAACATTTAGGGACTGGTTTGGGGCGCACTAGCTGGTGTGGCGCCCTAAGGGTGGACATTCAGGGACCCTTTTGGGGTGCGCTGGCTGGCGCGACGCCCCACCCCTATACCCAGGTGTTTGACGACTTTTCTTCTCCATTTTTCATCTCTAAACCCTCAAAACTCTAATGGTTCTTTCCCCAAACACTTAGAATCATTTATACCCTCAATATATGATAGATTTAAACCAAAATTACCCCCGAATACGTGAATCAAATCGCAAGAACTCCAACAACACAATCCACAAGAAATTCAACAATGTTCATCAAGAACTTCAATTTCCAAACTTTCAAAGACTTAAATTCGCTGAATTGAATCATGTTTGGCGCGTGGGCAAACTAACCCAATGCTATGTGATATCACATACCTTGTAGGGATCACCCCCGACGAAATCCACAAGCTATCCTTGATGAAGTCGATGAATCTTGCTTCTTCTTCTCCTTTCTCCTCTTTTCTCCTCTCTCCAAGCCCTAGCGTAAATTTCCAATTTCTAAAACCGACTAAAATCTTATTTGACCCATATTAAACTCCTAAAATGGATTAAACTAATAGGGCAAGGAAAATACTAAATTACCCTTCCAAAATCCGGATTAGACTTTCCTTTTTCCAACAGCCCAATTTCCAAAGGGCATAACTTACTCATATGAACTCGAAATCGTGCAAACTCAGTGGCGTTGTAAATATCATTCCAAGAGCTTCCCAACCATATCTGGAAGTACACTAACTCATCCTGAGTTAGGAGTTATGGCCGTTTGAAGTTGACCAAAAACTCACTTTTCATAACTTAAACAAATTTCCAGATTTGTCACTATTTCCAAAAAAATGATTATTTCGAGTTATTAGCTTTTTCCTAGCTATTTCAAATTGCGAGATGTTACACTCTAAGTCTCAAGGTAGTATTTTAGGCACCAAAACCTACCCACTTGCCTTAAGTGTGGTAAGAACCATCCGAGCGAGTGTCTTGCAGGAAAAGAAAGATGCTTTGGGTGTGGTCAGTTTGGTCACAGGTTGAGGTATTGTCCTTCCAAATAGGGTCAAAGAGGTAATAATGGTAGAGCTCAGTCTACAACTTCAGCAGCACCAACAAGCCGCCCAACTCAGCAGGGTAACTCATCTAGTACAGGTGGCGGACAATGCCAAAACAAGCTCTATGCTCTTCAAGCTCGCCAGGATCAGGAAGATTCTCCTGATGTAGTCTCTGGTACGTTACGAGTCTTTGATCTCGATGTTTATGCTTTATTAGATCCAGGGGTTACTCTTTCTTTTGTAACGCCTTATATAGCAGTCCAATTCAGTATTAGTCCAGAAACTCTCCCAGAACCTTTCTTAGTCTCTACTCCAGTCGGTGACCCAGTTTAGCTAGATGGGTATATAGAAATTGCCCTGTCATAGTCTCTTAGAAAGTCCCCTCAGCAGATCTTGTAGAGTTAGAAATGGTAGACTTCGATGTCATTTTAGGCATGGATTGATTACATTCATGTTATGCCTCAGTCGATTATAGAACTAGGATTGTTCGTTTCAATTTCCAGATGAGCCAATCTTAAAATAGAAGGGTAGTAGTTTAGCGCCTATGGGTCGATTCATTTCTTACCTTAAGGCTAGAAAGATGATATCTAAGGTTATCTCTATCATCTAGTTCAGGTTAAAGATTCAAGCTCTGAAACCCCAACTCTTGAGTTAGTTCCAGTGATTAATGAGTTTCCAGAAGATCTTCCTAGAGTTCCTCCTGATAGGGAAATCAACTTTGGAATTGATCTCATTCCAGATACCCAGCCTATCTCTATTCCTCATTACAAAATGGCTCCAGCTGAGCTTAAGGAATTGAAAGAGCAGTTGAAAGACCTGCTAGATAAGGGCTTCATCAGACATAGCATTTCTCCATGGGGTGCACCAGTGTTGTTCGTAAAGAAGAAAGATGGTTCTCTCAGAATATGCATTGACTATAGGCAGTTGAACAAGGTCACAATCAAGAATAAGTATTCCATCCCTAGGATTAATGACTTGTTTGACCAACTTCAGGGTGCTAGTCATTTCTCAAAGATAAGCCTCAGATCGGGTTATCATTAGCTTAAAGTCAGAGATAGTGACATTCCAAAGACAGCTTTCAGAACTTGGTATGGTCATTATAAATTTGTAGTCATGTCATTTGGACTAACCAATGCTCCTGTAACTTTCATGGTTTTGATGAACAAAGTGTTTAAGCAGTACTTGGACTTGTTCGTTATCGTCTTTATTGATGATATCCTTATTTACTCTAGGAATAAGGAAGAACATGCAAGTCATTTGAGAGTTGTTCTGCAAACTCTCAAAGATCGCCAGTTATTTGCAAAATTTAACAAGTGCGAGTTTTGGTAACAATCAGTTGCTTTTCTTAGGAATATTATGTCTAGTGAAGGAATTCGAGTAGATTCCCAAAAGTAGAAGCAGTGAAACAATGGCCCAGACCTACCTCTGCTATAGATATCAAAAATTTCTTGGGTCTAGCGGGTTATTACAGAAGGTTTATGGAAGGATTTTCATCTATATCCTCACTATTGACTAGGTTGACTCAGAAGATGGTCAAGTTTCAGCGATCAGAGGATTGTGAGAAAAGCTTCGCAAAATTGAAAACTATGTTGACTACAGCTCTTGTTTTGACTCTACAAGAGGGTTCAGACGGTTATGTCATTTATTGTGATGCATCCAGAGTCAGACTAGGTTGTGTGTTGATTCAGCGAGGTAAGGTTATAATTTATGCTTCCAGACAGCTTAAGGTGCATGAGAAAATTTATCCGACTCATGATCTCAAGATTGCAGCGGTGGTGTTTGCACTCAAGATTTGGAGGCACTACTTGTATGGTGTTCATGTTGATGTGTTCACAGACCATAAGAGCCTTCAGTATGTGTTCACCCAGAAAGAGTTGAATCTTCACCATAAAAGATGGCTTGAGTTCCTCAAGGATTATGACATGAGTGTGCATTACCATCCTGGTAAGACAAATGTAGTAGCATATGCCCTTAGTAGACTATTTATGGGTAGTGTAGCACATGTTGAGGAAGAAAGAAAAACCTAGCAAAGGATGTTCACAGACTTGCTCGCCTAGGAGTTCGTCTTATGAGCATATTAGATAGTGGTGTAACGGTTCAGAATGGGGTAGAATCTTCTTTGGTAGTGGAAGTTAAGGAAAAGCAAGATAGTGATCTGATATTACTTGAACTCAAGGATGCAGTCCACCAACAGAGAGTTGAGGATTTCTCCCAAGGGGGAGATGGTGTGCTTCGCTACCAGGGTCGATTATGTGTTCTTAATGTGGGTGAGTTGAGACAACATATTCTTGAAGAGGCCCATAACTCCAGATATTCTATTCATCCAGGTGCCACTAAGATGTACCGCGATTTGTGAGAAGTCTATTGGTGGAATGGTATGAAAAGAGATATAGCAGATTTTGTTGCTAAGTGCCCCAATTGCTAGCAAGTCAAGGTGGAACGTTAGAAACCAGGAGGTATGACTCAAGAGATTAACATTCCTACTTAGAAGTGGGAAGTGATCAACATGTATTTCATCACAGGTTTACCTCGTACTCGCAGACATCATGACTACATTTGGGTGATTGTTGATAGAGTTACTAAGTTTTCTCACTTTTTGGCGGTCAAGACTACAAATTCGGCGGAGGATTACGCCAAGCTTTACATTAATGAGATTGTGAGGTTGCATGGGGTTCCTTTGTCTATCATCTCAGATAGAGGTCCTCAGTTTACCTCTCATTTCTGGAAGTCATTTCAGAAGGGTCTTGGTACTCAGGTTAACCTTAGCATAACATTTCATCCACAGATGGATGGTCAGGCAGAGCGTACCATTCAGACCTTAGAGGACATGTTGAGAGCTTGTGTGATCGACTTCAAGGGGAGTTGGGATGATCACTTTCCCCTTATTGAGTTTGCCTATAACAATAGTTACCATTCCAGCATTCAGATGGCCCCTTATGAGGCATTATATGGGCGTAGATGTAGATCTCCTGTGGGCTAGTTTAAAGTAGGTGAAGTAGCCTTGATAGGGCCAAATTCAGTCTATTATGCTATAAAGAAAGTGCAACTCATCAGAAAAAGACTTAAGACAACCAGAGTCGCCAGAAGTCGTACGCATATGTAAGGACAATGGAACTAGAGTTCCAAGTTGATGATTGGGTTTTCCTGAAGGTGTCACCTATGAAGGGGGTGATGAGGTTTGGGAATAAAAGGAAGCTCTGTCCCAGATATATAGGCCCTTAGCGGATCTCGAAAAAGATGGTAAAGTGGCTTATGAGTTAGAGTTGCCAGCAAATTTGGCAACAGTGCATCCAGTCTTCCACATTTCACTATTGAAGAACTGTATGGATGATCCATCATCCGTAGTGCCATTAAAGAGTGTGGCTGTGAAGGATAGTCTCACTTATGAAGAGATACCAGTTGAAATCCTTGATCATCAGGTTCGAAGGTTGAGAAACAAATAAGTCACTTCAGTTAAGGTTTTGTGGAGGAGTTAGTCCGTAGAGGGAGCTACTTGGGAAGCAGAAGCAGCCATGAAGTCTAAGTATCCTCACCTCTTCCCTTCCGATTCCATTCCAGCTTGAGGTAATAGTTCCTCTTTAGTTTTTCAGTCATTCATGCACTAATTCAGTCTTAGTATTTTGTTCCTTCAGCCTGTACTTGTATTTTCAACATATTTGCATATTTTTAGAACTCAGTTAAGTCAGAAATCAGCCTTCAGTGTTTAGTGGTAGAGTTGCAGCTCGTTCCCTCAATTTCAGCTAGTTTAGTCTTTATTCAAGGACGAATGATCCCAAGGGGGAGATATTGTAACACCTCGAAACCCATACCCAGAAAGAAATTTCAGAAATATACTTGAAGCAGTGAACCACGGCAGGGTTCACGGACCGTGGTCTTGATGATGGGTCGTGGTGGAGCCCGTAGAGTCAAGGCAGTGAACCTCCCTAGCCAGCCCTTTAGACCACCACGCCTAAGTAAGGACCACGAGGACCTTTACACGACCCGTAGGGGCTTCCGTAGAGCCTTACCGGTAAGCCCCTTAATCAGTCCCTCCAGACCAAAGCCCAAGTGGAGACCACATACACTTTCACGGTCCGTGGTCCTTCACACGGGCCGTGGTAGGGCTCGTGGACTCAAGGCCCTTAGCTAGTAGTAACCAAGTCCAAACCACGACCGACTTTACGATCCGTGAAGGTGGCCGTGGTCAGTCTGTCTGCAGTTTAAGTCAGGGTTATTTCGGTCGTTTCCTTATTCATTGGACACCTAAACTATGTCGTTTAATCCTAAATTTCGTGGTTTTAATCAGTTTAAGCCTAGAAACATAACTAGAACTTACCCAAGTCAGATCTTTAATCAAAACTTAGAAAATTAGAAGCGAAAGGAGAGAAAGAGGCGACCAACCCTAAGTTTAAGAATGCAACAAGTTTCCTCCAGTTCCAGCCCCGAAATCAAAAGATTTCTTCGTGGAATTCATCACCAGGTATGTGGGATTTCACTAGTGGGTTCCTTTCACCAATTAGGTCTCTAGTTTTCAGTCAATTTCTTGATTCCCTTATTATGACTAGACCTAGAGTTTCTTGAATGTTAGAATTATTGGGTTCTTAGTTGTTAGAATGATCCAAATCAGATCAGTATGTTAATATTCGGTTTATTGCATGAATTCCAGAACCCTAGCTATGTATTTCTTTAGTTCTTGAATTACACATGCTAGGTCAGATTTTTCAGCTATTCAGTTATACATGCCTCAGTTATTAATGCATCAATATCAGTTTAATTGTTGCATCCTTAGTTTGCATGTTCAGTTTGAGCTATCTAGTAACTTACAGAAATTCAGTCATAATATGTTAATAACTTAATCTATTGGGAGTAGCATAATATCGAGTTGGACTAGGGTTCAACGCACCCAGTAGTCCCAGAACTACGAGCCACGTAGGTGTGAGTCCCTTTCGTGGGCATCATTTAGTGATCACGCTAGTATGCCTATACCTTTGGCCGGATATATTGGGTCCTCTCGATGGGGAGTATACATCGGACTCCATATTTAGCTCATGCGGTTTTATTATCGGTTATTAGTAACTCCCACAGTTCAGTCAGATTCTATTGCATTGACCATGTATCAGTATATTCAGTATTCAGTCTCAGCATGTTATAAATTGGTCATTTCATTCAGTTAGCTCAGTATTCAACATCTATATCATATTCAGATTATATCATTGCTTATGTGCTTTGTTCAGTTATATGTTATTTCAGCTTTATTCTATCCTACATGCTCAGTACATTTCAAGTACTGATGCATACTTTATGCTACATCTTCTCATGATGTAGGTTCAGGTTCTCAGCATCCAGATCACGCTTAGATCGGTTCTCGATCTCTAGTTCAACAGAATTAGTGGTGAGTCCTCATTCTCCGAGGACAATAGTCATGAGTTTCTTTTCAGTATTTTTAGTCCTTTAGTTTCAGTTTTGCTAGACTTAGCTGGGGCCTGTCCCAACATTTCTAGTCAGCTAGAGGCTATTTTCAAACATAGTTAGATTCAGCTTAGTATTGAGTTAATATCTTCTTTGTATTAAACTCATCAATTTTCATTTATCTCAGTTATAGTATATGGGTATTCCCCATCTTTTCATTTTATTTATGATCTAGCTTCCGCATTAGTTTATTATCTTTAACATGCTCGTGATCATGGCAGTAGGGTTAGCTTGGGATCACTTGTGGTCCTAGGTCCCGTGTCCGCATCTCGGGAGTAGTTCGAGGCGTGACACATAGTGTCATGCAGAAATTTTCAATTGCAAATATACCGGTGATAAATTATATGACAAATAAAAACATATAAATAACATATTATTAATATAGTTTGACCATGCCGCCTACATATTATAAAAACATAAACAAATTGAGAGAGAATCTTCCCCATAAATAAAATTCTTAAATGTCTAAATTGTAAACTTTTTCTAAAAATAAATAAATTAAATATGGAAGATAATTATATTTTTCTTTCCGAAAAAGTTTAAACATTTATGATAATACTTTGACTTTCATCAAATAAAATTTAAAATATGGTAAATTAGTTATATATTAAAAAATGCATGAAACCTTAAAATATTTAACTTTAATCCTAAAATTGGAAAACTTTAGACAAAATAATTTTCCGCAATTGAAATGAAATAATGTTCAAATTATATTTTCCGTTTGGAAAGAGGGGTCAAATAGAAGGGAGGAAATTGTACAAAAAAAGCATATATAAAATACTCTCACATATCACACCTTTCTTCAATCTTCTTGCTTATCGGCCGATTTCTCAATCTCTCTTCAGTGTTACAGGTAATACAAAGCAGCATCCTTTTCATGGCAGTTCAGGCCAATTTCATTGTTTCTATTCAATACGAATGTGTATTGCTTAGTGTCTAGTTTTATTATTGTAAGATTTTTACATGTGTTTATGAAGATTAGATCTGGTTCTATTTATCGTTTGGAGTAGGTTTTGCTTATGATTGTGTATTAGACTAATCAGTTTGTTGTATTAGCTTTGCTATGTTGAATCTGTGTTTTGATTTTTGGATGTAGGGTTTTTGATTCGTTGAAGTAATACTACCTACATCTGCCGAAACTAGTGGTGAAGTTCAATGGGGAGAAAGAAGGCAACAGAAGAGAATTCTGAACCTCCCAAGCAGGGCGGTGGAGGAGGGAAGTCTAAGAAGAAGAATAGGGTGATTGATGACGATGAGTACTCTATTCAGACTGAAGAACCTACAGTTCAGGAAGAGACAGCACTACCACCTGCTGGTAAGAAGGCGGCCAATAAGTCAGGGGACAAAGATGACGAGAAAGAAGAAGATGATGATGAGAGAAAGAAGCCGGCCAAGCAGGGTGGTGGTGATGGATGGAAGTCAAGGAAGAAGTATGTGGTAATTAATGATGATGAATACACTGTTGGGACAGAGGACCCTGTCGTTCTGGAAGAAAAAGTAATACCAGGTGGCAAGAAAAAAGCTAAAAAGGGGAAGAAGGGTGCCTCTAATTATGAAGAGGATTTAACAAGGGATAGTGACCAAGAGGATGAAGGTATTGCTCCCTTCTCTGGGAAACTGAACAAGTCAAAGCAGGGAAAAGCCAGTGCTAGTGTGTTTTCTACAGTTTTTGATACACTTGGTGATGAAGAGTCTGAGGAAGATGAAGAGCCTGTCGTTGCTGGTATGGGGAAGACTATTGGCAATTCATTTAGTGTGTCTCTTCTTGACGAAGAAGAGGAGGCAGATACTTCTGTTTCTAAGTTTGACACAGAAACAGCTGAAGAGGATGATGCGCCAGAACTTATTTTTGCAGGTAAAAAGAAGTCATCTAAGAAGAAGAAAAAAAGTGCTGTCACTGAAGCAAATGTTAGGGAAGAAGCTGAATCAGAACAAGCTAGCCCAGGGGTTAACCCTGAAGAAGAAGCTAATGATAATGACAGAAAAAAACAGCAAAGAGATGTACCAGAAACTTCTAAGAATAAAACCAAGAAGAAAAAGGGTGGTCGTACAGTTCAAGAAGATGAGGATGAGATTGACAAGATTCTAGCAGAACTTGGTGAAGAAGCTGCTCCTGCACCATCTGAAGAGAAAGTGCAGGCGCAGCTGGAGTCGAAAGATAATAAATCTAAGAAGAAAAAGGGTGGTAGAACGGCTCAAGAGGAGGATGACATTGACAAAATTCTGGCAGAAATTGGTGAAGGGCCACCAGCTACATCTGCACCTACTCTTGCTTCTCTTCCACAAGAGGAGAAAGGCCAATTGCAGCCTCAACTAGGTGATGCTGCTGTTGAGAAGGAAGCAGTTGAAGAAGGAGCTATGGAGTCTGCTGCTGCAAAGAAGAAGAAAAAGAAGAAGGAGAAGGAAAAAGAGAAAAAGGCAGCTGCTGCTGCCTCTAATGTAGAGGAAAAGCAGGAAGAAACAAAAGATGACGCAAAAGGAAAATTGGTAGATAAAAAACAGTCAAAGCAGGTTAGGGAGATGCAAGAGAGACTCAAAAAGATGAAGGAAACTGAAGAAAGGAAGAAGAGGGAAGAGGAGGAAAAGTTAAGGAAGGAAGAAGAGGAACGACGTTTCCAGGAAGAGCTAGAAAAACTTGCAGAAGAGAAGAAACGTTTGAAAAAGGAGAGAGAAAAGGAAAAGCTCTTGAAGAAGAAACAAGAGGGGAAACTGCTTACAGGAAAGCAAAAGGAAGAAGCTCGAAGATTAGAAGCAATGAGGAAACAATTTCTTGCTAATGGTGGGACACTCCCCACTGGGGAGAATAAGAAAGAGACAACCAAACGGCCAATTTATCAAACAAAGAAGTCAAAACCACAAGCTCAGGCTAATGACCAAACGCAGGAAGAGTCGATTGAAATATCAGAAGTTAAAGAACATCATCAGGAGATTGTGTCAGGGGTTGATTCTGTGGAAACTGAGAAAGTTGAGGATGTGGATTCGACAATTACCGAGGAAAAGTCAGAAATAGCTGATGCAGAAGAAAATGAAGTTGAAGAAGAAGAGGAAGATGATGAAGAATGGGATGCAAAAAGTTGGGATGATGCTGATCTGAAACTGCCTGGTAAGAGTGCTTTTGAAGATGAGGAGGTAGATTCAGAACCGCAGCCTATAACTAAGAAAGAGATTAAGGTTGCAAGTTCAGCTGTTGATGGTGCACCGACTCTGCCTGTTGCTGTCAAGTCGGTGATTCCTACTCAAAAAACTGCTGCAACTGTACCAGGTGTACTGAAGAATGACCGAAGTAGGAAGGGTGAGCCTGAGGATAGGGATGCAGAGCAAAATAAGCAGAAAGGCAGCCCTGAAGAACCTGGTGCTCCTAACCAGAATGAAGACAATCTCCGGTCTCCTATTTGCTGTATTATGGGGCATGTTGATACTGGTAAAACTAAGCTACTTGATTGCATACGAGGCACCAATGTTCAAGAAGGTGAAGCTGGAGGGATTACTCAGCAGATAGGTGCAACTTACTTTCCAGCTGAGAATATACGTGAGAGAACTAAGGAGCTCAAAGCTGATGCGAAGCTGAAGGTCCCTGGTTTGTTGGTCATCGACACTCCTGGACATGAATCTTTCACGAATCTGCGTTCTCGAGGTTCAGGCTTATGTGATATTGCAATTTTGGTTGTTGACATCATGCATGGGCTAGAACCACAGACCATAGAGTCACTTAATCTTCTTAAGATGAGGAATACAGAATTTATTGTTGCTCTGAATAAGGTGAAGATAATCTATGTTGATGCACTTTTCAATGGTGTTATTTTGATTGTATTCTTTATTTCCTGTTGTTTAATTTGTTTCATTGATACTATTGCAATGCAGGTGGATAGGCTTTATGGATGGAAAGTTTGCAAGAATGCTCCCATTGTGAAGGCGATGAAGCAACAGTCCAAAGATGTTCAATTTGAATTTAATACGAGGCTTACTCAGGTTTTTATAACTCCTTGAGTTGACCATTCCTCAATTTGTGAACCTTATCTCAATTGAATTCTCTTTAATTGCCGCAGATTGTTACCCAGTTCAAGGAACAAGGTATAAATACAGAATTGTACTATAAAAACAAAGAAATGGGGAAGGATACCTTCAGTATTGTACCAACTAGTGCTATTAGGTGTGTTGGTGTGTTATTCCTCTCTTTTTTCCTTGGGCGTCCATCTAGCACTTCGTGAGACTGTTGATTTTTACTAAACATGTTCATTCCGTGGATCTTTAACAGTGGAGAAGGTATTCCTGACATGCTGTTGTTGCTTGTTCAATGGACACAAAAGACAATGATTGAGAGACTGACTTATAGCAATGAAGTTCAGGTATGATATTCACATGATTTCCTTATCAGTTAAATAGAGATTCTCAATATGGGATGATTAACTGTTGTTACTCTTTGGCAGTGTACCGTGTTGGAGGTAAAGGTTATTGAAGGGCATGGAACGACTATTGACGTGGTTTTGGTTAATGGTGTCCTTCATGAAGGAGATCAAATCGTTGTTTGTGGCATGCAGGCATGGAAGTCTCCTTTTTATGTCCATTACTTTAGTCTTTAGTGAGCCATTACTTTGTTGCTATGTTCAGATCCTCCAGTGGTGATTTTTCTTGACATTATAAATTTCCTCTTTTCCTGCATTGTTTTGTGTGTAGGGACCTATCGTTACCTCCATCCGAGCACTACTAACACCTCACCCCATGAAGGAACTCCGAGTAAAGGTAACTACATGTTCCTTTAGGCACTCCAGGTTACTGGTTTTGTGTTGAAACATCTCTAACCTACTTATCAGAAAAAAAAGAAAATATTCTCTTACCTCAGTTCAACTCTCTAAATTTCCCCAACTTGCATGAGATTGAGTAGTAGCAGTTGTTGTTAGTTCAACTCCTTATATCATAAAAACAATAAGGAGTTATTTGTCCAATATGTATCATAAAAAGTAAAAAGGAGTAAAAAGAGGAGGGTGCTTGATGAGTGGGGAAAACTAATAATGGACGGGCTAAAAGCATTGAAGAATATATGTCGCAAGTATTCAGTCCTATTATTATGAAACTGGTAACAATGCTATTGAAAGCACTAGAGCAGTGCAAAAGCCATATTTACAGAGACCCACAGCCAACAAAAAGCCTAAAAACAATGGCAGTTGTCCTATCAAAGAAACCTACTCCACTTAAAAATATACTCCCTCCATCCCATTTTATGTGGCAACATTTGACCGGACACGGAGTTTAAGAAATAAATGAAGACTTTGAAATGTTTACCAAATTGGCCTTTAAAAAGTAGACTCATTTTTCTCTCTCCTCATAAATGTATTGGAGTATTATTTTAAGATTAAGTGGAACCAACAAGGGTAAAAAAGGAATTGTACCTTTAAATACTTACCATATAAGGAAATGTGACATTCTTTTTGGGACTGACCAAAAAGGAAATGTTGTCACATAAAATGGGACGGAGGGAGTACTTTACAACAACAGTAGCTCTGTTTGAACTCTAACGTAGATCATATGCTGGTAATATCTAGTCTGGGCTTGTCAAGGTAACACACTGTTCTAGAGTTATTAGTTTCTTCAACGCCAAATGTGGCATACAAGAATTAAAGGTTTACTTTGTGTGTGGGGGTTCTAGCTCAAGAGTTATGTGGATGTATTGAAAGTTGAGTTTATGATGTCAGTTGTTCTTTTGGTCCCTTCTTTTAACAGTACCTATACCCTGGTTTATTTGAACCCCTGTCTTTTGAGATATATGTAAATCATTTCAAGCTTGTGGATGCTTTCATGGATATGGAATTGTTGAGCTGCTACATTAATCCTAGATTGCTGATAACACACTTGGTTTTTGCCACTTTGAATTTTCTCTGAACAAAAGAAACAGAAGATCAGAAATTTGCTGTGAGGCTTCCACATTTGTGCAAAAATTCCAATTGCCCCTGTTAAAATAGGCTTTTCCCACAATCAACATATGCACATTACTTATTTAATTTTTCGAACGTGGGACACAAGTCTGCAGGTTCAGTTATGTCCTAATTATTTTTGTACTTTTGGACCTTGTGGTCAATGGAGCATGAAAAAAATCTTTGATTGTCATGTTATTTCTTTGAATTTATCTGATATGTGATTTGTCTAATGGCGTACTGATGAAAGTGCCTTCTCTTGTTTGGGAAAAATTCTTTCAGGGAACATATTTGCATCATAAGAAAATCAAGGCTGCCCAGGGTATAAAGATAACCGCCCAGGTATTATCAACTACTTGAAAATCTGTGAGCTCATTTTTGGTCAGTCTTAGGATCAATCTTAGGAAGTCTATTGGGTAGGAAACTTAATGCAGAGACTCATAAGTAGATTTTATTTTGACTGATCTGTTGTTAGAAAATGTATGTATTTTGAATCTTAGATTAGTTTGTTGTTAAAATCAGATGATGCTATGTTTGGGTTCCTAATTTCCTTTTAATTAAAAAGAAAATTAGCATTAGTTTTTCTAGGATCAATCAAGCAGAGTAGGGTGTCATCTATTGGATATACCTTTTGAGTCCTGATTACTGTTGGAAGTCAAATAACTTTTTGTAAAGATTTGGAGGAAGCTTCGTAATTGCACGAAAAATATTAAGTGGAGGAGCTATCTCTTTGCGTACACCTCTTTCCTTTTTCTATTTTTTCTTGTCAGGAAACCAACCAATGCACTTGATGTCTCATGTTCAAAAAATATGGTGAAATTGTGCAAGAGCATTGGAAGGTTATTCTAATTTGGCACATATAGTCTCTTCTTTTCTTTTTGTTCTGTTCATGATGTCCCTGAGCATACAATTCTGTTCAGAATTTCTGATTTCCTAAGTCGGATATTTTGTGATACCTTTGAGAAAAATTCTATTGGAATAGCTGTACAAATACCATCCTATTTTGACTTGGAATAGTTGTAAGAAATCCAATGGTTGTTCTTGTGTAGTTTGTTACTTCAGTGAAATTTGACTTGGAAGTTCAACTAGCGAGCCATAACCTTTCAGTCCCTTGCATGGGTGTATTGATATTTTCTTCTACTGATGTGTGATGCTTTCACTATTTACTATATGGCTATTTATTTAGTGGTGATTTTCCATGAATAAGTGAGACTGAGATTTCTCCTTTCCCCTCCTTTGTTCTTTCTATTCTTGTTCAGGGCTTTGAGCATGCAATTGCTGGCACTAGTCTATATGTTGTGGGGCCTGATGATGATGTGGAAGACATCAAAGAAGCAGCTATGGAAGATATGAAGTCAGTGATGAGCAGGATCGACAAAAGTGGAGAGGGAGTATATGTTCAAGCATCTACACTTGGATCATTGGAAGCTTTGCTGGAATTTTTGAAGACCCCAGAAGTAAGCATACCTGTCAGTGGGATTGGCATAGGTCCTGTGCATAAAAAGGATGTCATGAAAGCTAGTGTTATGCTTGAGAAGAAGAAAGAGTATGCAACCATCTTGGCCTTTGATGTTAAAGTGACACAGGAAGCTCGGGAACTTTCAGATGAACTTGGTGTCAAGGTTTTTATGGCTGATATTATATATCATTTATTTGATCAGTTTAAAGCCTACATTGACACTATCAAGGAAGAAAAAAAGAAGGAAGTTGCTGAAGAAGCAGTCTTCCCCTGTGTGCTCAAGATCGTACCGAATTGTGTCTTCAACAAGAAGGATCCAATTGTTCTGGGAGTTGATGTTCTTGAGGGCATTGTCAGGGTATTAACTTTTCTTGTCTGCTGTCTCATATTCATTGATCTCATTCACCAACTTAATTATAAAAAAAGGAAAAATTAAAGATAATGGAATCTCTGCATTTCATTCGGGAAAAGTAGCTTTTGTGCACATCAGCAATACAAATAAGAATAGATAATCAATATTTAATGGGTTGTGCTGATATTATCAGATTTTCTCTAATTTCATGCTTCCATTAGGCTGGGGAAAGGGGTCTTGATTTCTCACATTGATTTCTCGTTAAATGTATAACTTCTTTATGTATAACCTTGTTTGAGACAGCTGGTCTGACATAAACAAACTTATGGACAATAATTTTTTTTTTTGGTTGATAAAGTAAGTTGTTCATTGATTGGCATCAAGAAGATGCCATGGATACAAAATTAGATGTGCTAGCTCCTTTACAAGATGCTATGAAAGGTTCGGGGAGCTAGCCAAACACCATAATGGGAACAACCATGTAAGGGCCAGTCTAATGTAAGGGAGCTCACAAAATCTGGAAAAATAACTTTAGCAAGTGATTTAGAGTTGACAACTACATCAAAACATTTTGTTGTTTCAGCTTTCTAAAGGCTCCAGCTCTCAACAGCATCGATTTGAGGCTGAAAAGAGCTAGAAACATATGCCACATGTCTGCAGCTACCTGACATAAGTAGTATCTGTTAACTAACTGGAAACATCTCCTGCAGATGTTGTCCTGTGTCATACATGCATTTTTAGTGCCAACCAGCTAAAGCATATCACTTTGGGTGGGAGTTCTGTCCTCCAAATTAGTTTTTATGGCTAGAAGTCTAAAATTCCAGTCTGAGCATCAATTTTTATCCCAGTTGTACTGTGTATTCCTTTGCGTTAGGACCGCAGCATAATGCTTCAGCAGCCCGAGTCTTCATGTTGAGCCTTCCAGATTACACATCAAGTCAAAAAGGCTCTCAAGTTCCCAGTCATTCATGTTTCTTCTGAAGAGGGGACTCCACTGATTGCCTTCTCTATTCTGTGCAACTGTAGAGTCATAATCTCATGCTATCAGGAAGAGTGATGGATAGGCTTCTCTAAAATTGGAGTTTCTATATCCTTCCAGAATTTTACATTCAGGGAATTTCCAACGTTGAATGAGACTTCTTTATGAAATTCCTCCCATAGCCTACTTACATGTTTCCATGACCCAACTCCATATGGAGTTCTGCTTTGCTTAGTGACTGACTCAACTTACCATGTTTGGCATCAACCACTTCCTTCCATAAGCTATTGTCCTCCATTCCATATCTCCAAAGGCATGTAAACAACAAACTTTTGTTGTGCTCCCTGATACCCAACCCCCCCGTGGCTTTGGTCTAATGACTTGAGACCATTTAACAAGGTGAAACTTGTGTCCTTCATTGTTATCCTCCCAAAGATAATTTCTTCTGATTTTGTCTTAGCTACTTCAATACCTTACCAGGCATAGGAAATAATGGCATGAAGTAAGTGGGAATACTGTCCATGACAAGATTGATAAGAGCAAGTCTACCACCCATAGAAAGATATTGCCTTTGCAAAGTAGCCTGCCTTTTCTCAATCTTTTATACTACTACAGTCCATATTCAAGTAGACTTGAATTTTTCCCCTAGAGGAAGGCCTAGTTAAGTGGTGGGAAGGATCCCACACTGCAACATATCATGTCAGCTAGTACATGGATCAGTATCTCTGTAAACTGTTTCCTATTTGTTTGGTGAAACTATGCTGTAGTGATATTCGAAGAATCAATGTTAGCACGTATCTGTTCTCTCTATAATTCTTTCTTATAATTGGGTATCTTGATTATCTAACAAGGTTCCATCAGAGTTTTTGCATTTATGATTAGAATCTAGCTTTTCTACTGGTTATTATTATCATTGAGTTCTCTGCTTTCAAAAGGTTTTCAGCATTCTTCATTTACACCATGATTTGCATCTCCAAGGTAAGGTTTTTATTTTGTTTTATTTACAAGATTTGGACCTTAGGGAAACATGTTTAAGTTCAGATGCAGATTTCATTGTACTCATCCTATTTCTATTTTTCGTCCATTATTAATTCTGTCATGCTTCCATTAGACCTTTTGCTCGATGAGCATTTAACACATCGAATTCAAGTCTTGTTTGCTTGCTCTCATGTCTCTTTAGTTAATTGTAGTTAGATATTCTTGCATAATTTTATTGGTGTGTGTAACATTATGTACTTCTCTCTCGTTTTACTTTTCTCCACACGTAGTTCAGTATATTGTTTATTGCCATGATTTAAGTTGAAGGGTTTACCTTGATTATGCTTTCAACTATCAATGTTTATGCTGGCAATAGTAGTACCCTACAGTTTGTGATTTTACTGTTGAAAAAATATTAGCACTCGTCAATTCTCTTTTCTATAATCATTCATAGACTTCAAAAATTTCATGTATATTGTGGTCCTCACTGTGCTGAACTTAATTTGAACAGATTGGATCTCCTATATGTATTCCTCAAAAGGACTTCATTGATATTGGTCGTATTGCATCCATTGAGAACAACCATAAGCCTGTTGATTCTGCAAAGAAAGGCCAAAGGGTGGCCATTAAGGTATGAAGTGGTTGAGACTTTGTAAATTTTGTCATGGATTTGCTAGAATTTTGATCCATCTTCTCTCTTTATTACTTGTTTGTAGAATGTAGGATCGGTGTGTAGTAGTTTCTCTTTGATTCCCAATATATGTTTTGTATATCATCATTGTACAATAACGTATTTCAGGAGTTCTAAGCAATTGATTTGATCTTTGCTTATATACCCATGATGTCTCACTCCCTGCACATGTTTACAGATAGTTGGATCTAACCCTGAGGAGCAACAAAAGATGTTTGGTAGGCATTTTGAAATGGAAGATGAGCTTGTCAGCAAAATTTCAAGGAGGTCTATTGACATACTCAAGGCCAATTTCCGGGTATGTAGAGTTTTGGGTGAAGCTCTTTTGTTTGAGCAAATATCTAGTTTTGCTTACTGCTGCCTGCTTCTTTAACCTTTTACAGAGAGACCTCTCAGTTGAGGATTGGAGACTTGTCATGAAACTGAAGACCCTCTTTAAGATACAATGAGACAGGTTTTTGTAGCTTTCAAAGGGGTTGGTTCTTGGGTCTCTGATAAGCACCATCTTAGGGGCTTAGCAGCTCATCGAGCAATAAGTGGTGATTTGACTGTAAACAAAGAGTTTGGACTCAATGTTCATGCACCTCAGAGACAGAAATGAGCAAAAGTGAAGAATGCAATCCTGCTGCAACTGATTTCCTTTGGTTAGTACTCCGAGCATTCTGTATATGCTGTTCTTGGTACTGAAGTGAGAATTTTTGCCACATTGACCAATGGCAGAGTTGTACAGGGGCATAAAATGGCAACGCATTTTTCATGATACAGAAATGTGATTTTGAATTTGATATACAAAAACCGTGCAAAAGATTATTGGTTGGCTATTGTTGGCAAGTTTTTCATATTAGTATCAATCCAATCCTTTTTATAGATATAAAAATTAGTAGGTATTACTCAGGAGTAAGATCCCTTGTATGTAATATACAAATGTTGCACAACTGCCTTGCAATGTAATAGTATTAAAAAGATGGTGGTGAACTAGATACAAAAGCCATATCTTTCATTGTTTTAGACTAAAAAAGGAAGTAGAAATAAAATTAGTTACCACATACATGAAAGATCAACCTCACCCCCTCCCACTTGTTCAGTGAAGACCTCAATGGAATCCTCATCTTCCATCTCCAAATCATTAGCAGTGAGTGAGGGATGAATCCTCTTTCCATCATTAATGCTACGTTATTAACATTAAATTTTTTAAAAAACTTCAAGATTTAAATAAAATAAATGATAAGAATATATTTACCAAATTATTAGTTTAAACAATGAAATAAATGATAAGAATACTTAAATTTATAGAAGACTAGAGCAGAAAGATAAAATCAGAACAGAAACAAAAAATTATTAACTAACTAATTATAAATATGTGGTTAAAATAACTATTTCATGTACGATGGAGTCTTTTTATACGTATTTTTTATTAAATTAACTAAATTAATTTAAAATCTTGAATTAAAAATTAAAAATGTTTTAAATTTGAAAATCTTTGTAAATGAGACTTATGCACGGTGGAGTCTTTTATAACATAATTCTTATTTAATTTAAAAAATTAACTTAAAATCTGATATTAAAAATATTTGATAAAATATTTTAATTTTAAACCAAAAGAAAAAAAAATAATCGTACCGTTTTATTTTATTAATTTAAAAAATTTCCATGTTTTAAAAAAATACATATATAACTACCCCAATAATGGTGCCAAAATTTAGGAACTACAAATTTTTGTTTACAATTACATAAATTTAAAACAGAAATAAATTTAGCCTATTTGTTTGTAACTATATTTCCACAAAATATCTACCGATAATTACATGTACAAATAATAATGCTATAATTTAGGGTTGTACAGTGAGAGAAACAGGGAATATTGTTATTTTTGTTTTTACTAATTATATAAAACGTTATCAAAATTGCCTGAATAATTAATTTGGAATTTAATTTTTTTTAAAATAAGTAATTAATCTTATCCTTGACAGCAGCACTATATTTTTTGCCACTAAAACGTAGGCTTTTGTTCTTCTTTTTTTGTTTATATTCTATAATTATATTTATATTTATCTAATTTATTTATATTTTAATTAGTTATTTTTTAAAGACTTATTGCGATTATCTTTTGAATTAATATATAGGACAATCAATTTTAAAATTGAAAAATAATTTTATGATAAATAAAATTTAAACTTTTGAATTTAAGATAAATAATATTTATCTAGGGCGGATTTTTTAAGTATACAAATTAACAAATGTATTTACACCAACATAGCAATACTTTTTTTTCAATTATATAGCAATACTTTTTTTTTCAAAAGTAGAATTTAAATAAATAAAAAAGATTTTCCAAATCAGCCATGCTTATCCCAATTCCCATAAATTTCTCCAATAACTTTACCTTCCCTAATTTATTAAAATATTCTATATATTAACTCCCATAAATAGAGGTTTCCTACCAAAACATAACTCCTTTCTCTGACTAAAAAAATCACCAAAGAACGACTATTGAAAAAAATGCATACCAATAATTTCTCAATTCTAATTCAACACAACGGGCGATGGGACTCATCAGGTAATTATATAAAAAATAATTCTCATGATTTTTTATTACGTGGTTGAATTTGATTTTTCAGAATTATCTATTTTGTACTTTTTGGTAGATATTCATTTTGTTTATTTTGTCAATTTTGGTGTAAATTAATTCATACAATTTGGTTGATGTTCGGGATCATCGAAATTTTGGTGTAATTTCAACAATTTCATATGATTTTGTTGTACACTGATGTGTCAAATTTGTTTTTTGTTAAAGTTTAGGTTTAATTGGTATGATGTGTGCCTTATGGTAGCAAATATTTTATATCAATAAGTTTGCGATATGTATTTCGTATTTGTTTAGGTATGTGATTTGGTATAATTGTCACTAATAACTGGTATAATTTGGTGTATTGTTTGGTCAAATTTATATTATCTTACATATGAACATACATATATTAAAATGAGTGTAGTAATAAATAATTTGGTGTAATTGGTGGTGTCAAAAACTACAAGTTTGACAATCTATGGTATATAATTAGAACCTCATAAATAACCTTATGGTACATATTTTAGTGTATTTTAAGTATGTGAATTTGTGTAAATAATAATGTTAAAAATAGTTCGTACATTTATTGATGGTAACCTGATAAAATCATAAATTTTAAAAATTGGTTTAAGGGTACGTAATCTTTGACTGTTTTTTTTACGTTTATTACATCGTTAAAATATTGGTAAAATACTTTGGTATTTCTTTGACTGTTTTTTTAAGATCATTAAATGGTTAAAATTTTGGTAAAATTCAAGATAGCAATGTTAAACTATCATGTGCACACTTTTTTTTAATTAAGTTGAAAATGGTAATTTCTTGGTTAGTTTGTGGTGTATATATTGGTGTACGTCATATATTATATATTAAATTGAACTGTACACCAAAACATCACCATATTATACACCAAAACGTTACCATACTGTACACCAAAGCGTCACCATATTATATACCATTTCTAATTAATTTGTAATTTAAAAAATTATAAATAAGTGGTTGTAGTATGATGTTATACATTCTTGTAGGTTAGTATGTGTCTAACTATTTATCGAAATGTATCGCAGGAATGTATGTGGATTTCAAGATTGAAGGAGTGATATATGACACAAACACCAAAAAGACGTTTACCAAATAGATATAATACTTTGTAATTAATTTTATTTTTTTATGAATGGAATTTTTACTAATACTAGTGATTTTTTCATATATATTGGTATAATTATTTATTAATTCGATGATAAATATTGATAGATAGTTGATAATATTATGGTGTAAGGCAACATATAGTTGAAATATATAACAAATATTAATGTTATAATCATGAATTTTTACTTCACGTGCAATTTAATTATTTGTTGGTGTAAGTTATTCATTGTGATTAAAAATAATTGTACACCAAACTTAATCTACAATGTACATTATTTAATATACTTTTTTTAAAAAAAAAAAACTATTGAACGGTGCTATGGTTTATAATAGGAATAAAATTTGATTATATTTTGATATAAGTTATTTATTATAGTTACAAAAAAAATGGTCAACGATATAATACAAATTCTATACCATTTAATATACTCACCCCCCACCCCACCCCTTTTAACTAACATATATAAAATTGAAGAGAGAAGTAAAAAATGATCTTCCCATAATAGTTGAAATGAAATTAAAGAGAGAAAATAAATTCAATAGTAATTGTATGAAATTAATGAGAAACGTGTTTAAGGATAGAAATCATATTAATTAGATGATACATTTTTACTCCCTAAAAATTAGCATCAAAATCTAAAAAGATAATTAGAAAAAACATAATTGAAGAGAGAGAGAGAAAAAATTAGCATCCAAATTCTAAAAAGATAATTAAGAAACAAACGTAATTGAAGAGAGAGAGAAAATTAGCATCAAAATCTAAAAAAGATAATTTAAGAAAAACGTAATTGAAGAGAGAGAAAATTATTTTTTACCATAGTAATTGTATCAAGTACGAAAGAGAAAAAAAAAATTAAGTAAAAGAAATGTATGCAATTATAATTGTGTTGATAATCTAAATGGTAAAAATAATAAATAATGAGTTCCATAAAATAAGCCACTAAGCCACAAAAATAGGTATAACACGTGTGAAGATATATATATTTAATAAGCTGTCATATGTATAATTAAAATGTTATTGTTATAAATAAAAAGAGTTTGAAACTGTTTAGGAGAGAGAATATTTGATAAATATTAATATCCTAATTATACTCCATATAAAAAGCACGAAATACTAATAGTATGAGAGAGAAAAATCTATAAAACAAAATTAAATTAAATACAAAAATTAAATATTTGTTATGTATGTAATTTAAAAACTTAGTTTGTAATTAAATATAAATATATTGATATTTTGTTAATAAAAGTTTTAAGTAGTATATTTTTGTAATTTTCACATTTATCTATGTCTAACAAGTGTTAAATTCTATCTTGAACAGTATAACAATTATAAGTCATTTAGAAAATTTAAGAATTCACAATATTATATAACAACATTGAATTAAATTAAAGATTGCGATTCTAAAATACATGGTACAATTTTAAATTTTATTTAAAAAAAAAAATTGAATACAAGATAACTATAATTACTCATAATATACTTTAGCGGATAAAGTTCAAATCAACATCTTCTCATTCATATCCATATGTTTTCTCATACGATTTAAATTCAATTTTAAAATATCCAATACAAATTTTGACTTAATATAATATAGTGATTGTATTAATTAAGATAATTTTTACTTTTAAATCAATTTTATATTATATTTTTACACAAATTTAATACGGAAAAAAATATTTTGAATATCTTTTGATTTTGAATAAAACATATATAGAAAATATATCAACATGTCATTTAATCTCATGATATCAAATATTTTATTTGTATGTTAGAATCAGTAAATTATTGACATAATTTTTTAATTCAAACGACATAAAAATAATAAAGTACAAACACATAAAAAATTCAACACAATATATTATAAAACTAAAAGCTTATAACTAATACAACTATAGATATAATATTTAATACAATAAAATGAATTGTGTACTAATAATATTAATTTAATGTGCTCAAATAAATAAGGTAATGATTTGTATTATTATTATTATTATTATTATTATTATTATTATAATAAATTAAATATATTATCAAGGGCATGATACATAATACATTTTATTAGTTAATTTTAATTATAAAATTATTACATTTTAAATCATCCACACAACGCGCGGACACTATACTAGTAATAACAATAATAGTAGTAATTATTATTATTATTATTGTTATTGTTATTATTGTTGTTGTTGTTATTATTGTTGTTGTTATTATTATTATTGTTATTGTAATTATTAATATTAACTATAAAAAATAAATCTTCGGAAGTTTCTATACCATTATCCATTAAAAACGGTAAGGATTTAAATGATTTTTAAAAAAAATAAATAATAATAATAATAATAATAATAATATTATTATTATTATTATTATTATTATTATTATTATTATTATTATTATTATTAGATTTAGATTTGGTCATTATGCTAAAGATTGCCGAGTCAAGGAAAAGATTAAAAGTCTTGACATAGAGGATAACATAAAGGATTCTCTTTATAAAATCATGCTCAATTCTGATTCAGAAAGATCAGAATCAGATGTTAGCAGTGATAGGGGGTCCTCAACAAGTGAAGATCTTAAAGCTCTTCAACAAGAAGATTATATGACTTCTGAAGATGAATGTTCACCTTGCAAACAAGGTTTAAGGAGAAGGTTAAAAACCTTCCTTGTCTAACGTTAGCCAATCCAAATTGGGCAAAAATGGTAGAAACGGATGCTTCAGATATATGATATGGGGGTGTATTAACCCAATATTGTCCTGATAATAAACGTCATTATATCATTCGATTTTATTCGGGCAAGTAGAATACAGCCCAGAAAAATTATGCTACTATAGTTAAGGAAATTTTGGCTATCGTGAAATGTGTTCTCAAATTACAAGGCGATCTTTATAATCAATTTTTTTTTAATAAAAACTAATTGCAAGAAGCTAAGTTTATGTTTAATAAAGATTGCAAGCATAATGTTTCTAAACAAATGTTTGTTAGATGGCAAGCCCTTTTAGCGCCATTTGATTTTGAAATACAATATAAAAAAGGTGAAGATAAGAGTCTTCCAGATTTTCTTACTAGAGATTATTTGAGCTAATAATCATTAATTATGTCTCTTTTCAGGATGAGACCAGCATGGCCTCCCCCTAGGAGGGGAAGAGGACGCGGCACAATCGGAGGAGGAAGAGGTCATATCCTCATCCAGCATGGAAATAAGCAGTTGATAACCACTAATATTAGTGGTGGATCATCCAGTGGAACCAGTGGGGTTGATATTAACCACCCCATGTATAAAGAATTCATGGATTTTATAAAATCCAAAAAAGAAGAGGATAATAATACACCATCTTATTCCACTATTCTCATAGATGATGAAAATACGGAAGTATTTGACTTGAATGATAAAAAAGAAGTTATACTTTTATTAGAAAACAGTGACCTAAGATGGAGAGATGAACCATGGCAGGTAATGTCCAGATATCTGGATACAGTAAGTTATACTACTACTGCTTACAAATACAGGATGCATTATGAGATAATACTCTCAGCTACTGGGTCATGTGAATTTCAACATTTATACCCAGCCAATACAAATAAAGTTTATAACTTCTCTCAGATTATTATAAAGAAGGTCTTAGCACCAGAAGAATGGGGTTTAAGTCCTTTAAAAGAATTGGATTATATCCATCCGGAACATAAAGTTGCAGTAAAATATAATTATTGGGACTATATGAATGGATTTAATAAAGCACTATTATATGAGAATGCTGATAAGAAGCATTCGTGGTTTATCAAAATATGTTCTAATATGTTTGAAAGGAATATTCCTAACTGGTTTTGTCGATGGTGGATTTTATATGGTCCTTCTGTGAAGATCTTACCAGAATCTTACAAAAAATTATATTTGAAATGGGTAGATATCTCCCCAAAAATCATAAATTTACAAGATAATAATATATTTTTTGAAGGAATGTCATTAATGTATTTCTTCATCGAATTCTCTATTCCATGGATTTTAAAATGGTCAATAGAAGTTAATACTACTTCTGATGGATTCCCATGTTTGCAAAGAACTTCTTATACAAAATTCTGGAGCAAATTATTACAGAAGAACCAGGAAGGACAGACTCATGGTCAGGAAATCCTCAATTTGATAAACGTAAAAATTAGTGGTTTTTATAATTTGGCCACAACAGAATCACCAGTGGTAATGGATTATTTTAGTCCATTTAAAAAGATTACTAGAAAACTTCAAATGAAGAAGGGTTTAATTTCGAAATCAGAAGCCATAGTGTTATACATGGAAGAAGTTAAGAAAGATTTGATGAAAAATTTGGATATTGATATGAAGGATGATATATCCATGGCATCGACAAGTCATACCAACAAGGAGGATGATGTCACATGCCTAGCTGGAGAAGGCCAAGATGATAACGATGAAGAAGTATATTTAGACGCTCTCTTCAGTCGATTTCAAAAATAGGTGGAAGAATCTTCCAGTACATCTGCAGCTAGCAAAGGGAAAGACAAAAAATAAGGGTCCTTTAGACAAAATAATGAAAGCTTTAATAAAAAGCTTGTCGGCCACATGTAATAAGGCCAAAAAGCTTTTATAAAGAAGAAATAATGTAAGGCCACCCATGATAATTTTTCGGCCTTATCCTCTAGGATAGTGGCTATTATAAATTATTGTCGTTGTCGTTGTCGTTGTTGTTGTCGTTGTCGTTATCGTCGTCGTCGTCATTGTCATCGTCGTCGTTGTCGTTGTAGTTGTCGTTGTCATCGTCGTTGTCATTGTTGTCGTTGTTGTTGTTGTCGTTGTCGTCGTTATTGTTGTTATTGTTGTTGTCGTTGTTGTTGTCGTTTTGTTGTCGTCATTTTTGTTGTTGTTGTTGAATAATTCCATATATAAAGAATCCATATAATTTTTCTTCATATTAATCAAGGCATTAATATCTCTGGTTACCGAATCTGTAACAAAAGAATATGTTATCTCATTTTATTTATAAGTGGCTGAGAACCCTTTTGAGTCAATCCCTATAAACGGATAAATCGCATTAATAAAAGGAGTTCCAAGTATAATTGGAGGGTTTAGTTGATTTTTAACCAAAAAGAAGAAACGAGGAATGCAGACTTTATTCTGACAAATTTTTGCATTAGGCAATTTATACTTTATATCTAAAGCATGCCCTGATGCAAACTTAACTAAATGAGTAGTTTTTTGAAAATATTTCGTAGGCACCAGGCCTTCTTGAATACAACTAACATCTGCACTAGTGTCAATCATGTCAATGTTAGTAATCGCAAAATTGTTATCAATCAAAATAGTACATTTAACATACCACTTATGAGCAGTTACAATTTGCATCATTCCTAAAAACATATCTTGTTTAGGGTTAGGATCAACAGGTTCAATATCAACTTGCTTTCCTTTATTTTTTGAAAACCTTTCTTCAGAATTATTAATCTCAATTTGAGTAATTCTGTGATCACAAATCGATTGATTTTGTTTTAGAGATTTAATCCCTCTTTTCAAATTTTCCACCTCAATTTTTAAATCGTTGAAAGAAGAATCCTTTTCAGGAGAAGTATTTCTTTTTAAAAGTCGATCATCAACCTCCTTTAAAGAGTAAGGAGCAGAGTATTCAAAATCATTTGAATCGTTCTTCTAGTTTTCAAATTGTTTAGAAGAACTTGAAATAGCTTCGTTAGAAGTAGCTAAATTAATGATTTTTTCACAAATCTTACTATCACTAATTTCCTTTAAAAGTTCAATCACATTATCAGAAGTGATTGTATTCATATTAAAATCTTGAAATTGCGATTGCAGTTTATAAATTTCATCGTCTTCGCAATGGCAATCTTGACCCTGAAAAGTATCACAAGGATTAGCATGATTATTATCATTATCAGATGAATCAAATAATGTAATATTAGAACCTAAACCGGATTCGTAATCATCATCCGAATCTGCGGTGTATAACATGCCATAAACCATTTCATAGGTTTCTTCATCAAGCTCTAAAACTTTTAACTTGTTTAATCTGCAATTGGGGGAAATATGCCCAAGTTTACCACACTTGTAACATTTTATCTTAGACAAATCTCTTCCAGATCTATCTTTGGTAAATCTATTAGATTTACGAGAGCTCTTTCTAGCTTCGCAATCTTCTTTAGATCTACGCCTAGATTTCCTTTTCCTGTGAGAACCTTCGGTTCTAGAGAACTTGTAATACTTGTCTGGATTGCTGCTTTTAGCAATGAGATTGGATAGACCAAACTGCTCACATAAATCTCCCAATTGAGATGTTTCCCTTAGCTTATCCATCTTAAGCTGTCTAGCCATTTTTAGTTCATTGCACAAATTCAATCCTTCTTGTGTGCAAGTTCCTATAATCTTTCCATAACTCAAATTGGCATAAGGGATTTCACCATGACCGCCTCTTAGAGTTTTTCGACCTCTTTCAGCTTCCAATATTCAACCTTATTTTCGGGTAAGTCCATAACCCTGCTAAGATATGTATCTTTCTACCATCTAAAGTCTGCTAAGGTCTGACATCGAAGACCGTTCAGGAGAGTATGAACCGTCTCATGTTGGTTGGTAAATCTACCATTGAAATGTTCCAAAATGGTGAGAACCAGGGTATAGACAACGTCTTCTCTAAGAGCCTAGAACTTTCATGGTATATATGAGATGGAAGTAAACTATTTGACATAGATATGATCTTTCACCCATGGATATGGGAGAAACGAGTACAAAAAGTACTAGACTTGAAGAGGTAGATATACCTCAAAACCTTGATTTGTTAAACAAATGGACAATCCCTAAAGTCCCGATAAAAATTATTTATGATTATGGTTGGTTTGATAAACTATCATCTAAACAATTGATTAAAACTACTGAGCAGTCTCTTACTTTGAATTCGTCTGAACAGACTATTCGTTTGCTTAGCGAGTGCGATGTGACTTTTTATAAAAATCAGTATAATTATCTGCATATTGGTATGGTGCAAATTGCCTTTAAACCTTTGATTCTTAAAGGTGTACTTGAGACTTTTTTAGCTGCTCTTCATGATGCTAGAAATTTGAATTTTCGTCAGTCTCTTATGGGTTCAATAGAATCTACAGTGGCCTATGGTCCAGTTTATTTTAATACTCAGCCTAATTTGCAACTATCTCTTACTAATGTGAATATTCTCGATGCCTTAACATTAAATGTTAAAATGCATGGTTATAATTATGCGCCTGGTTCAGAACTTATTTGTCTATCATATAGAATTTATTTCAAGTTATTATCTACTCTTAATCCTAGATGTAGATTATATGATATTTCCAATCAAACTATTTTGGTGGAAACCAATTTTGCAAGGTCCAAGGTCACTACTAGAAGACCTATTAAGTGGGAAGAAATAAATTTCCCAACTTCATGAACTCTAAATTCGGTTATATCCCAAATCAGTTAACAGATGCTGTTACTAATTCTGATTTTTCGCATATTTCTCAAAATCCCAATGGAAGAATTTGTATTCAATTTGCTGATAATAGCTATGCGCCTCATAGGGAATCTTTTACTAACAACAGGTTGATGTCTTCTGTGAATCACATTTATACTAGACATTCTTTGTCTAGTCGTAGACTTTTGCCTGCTGTTCATCATATTTCCCCTATTGAGCCTATTTATGGTCCAGCCTGAGATCGTGCTACTTCGTTACATATTGGGTATGATGGTAACTCTGTGGTCGAGAAAGTAAAGATCGACCCACGAACTAATATAGTTCAGGTGAATGATGATGCTTCTGATAATGATATTCCTTCGGCCTCCGAGATGGAGTTTGATCCAAACGATTCTTAATGTTTTCACACCTTATCGATTTTAGCCCAGGTTACCTGGCAAGAAAACATATTCAAAAAGAATTTTTTTTTGAAAAATGGAATCGGTTTAAAACTTGGTTCTTTGATGCTTATAGCAAAGAAGATCTTAATAGCATTTCTCAAGAGTTTATGAAACTTGTGCTTTGCATAATCAAATTATGTATTTTATTCCTTGGTTTATAACCACTTATTTACCTCTTTATGTTAACGTTATTTAACGAACCTATAAAGATGGGAGTGGTAATCTTATGAAAGCTATCTACCCTACTCAGTCATCTTTTGTCTTACCAAATAATACTAGCATTACTTTTTCAGCTTTTCAAAACTTTATTGAAGAAGATATTGCTTCAGTCAGTATTGCTGAAATTAATAAACTTATTACTCAAAATAATTATTTGAGTCTTTATGTTAAAGTATTAGGCGAGCATATCTGTTCTCTTGACAAAATATTAGATGATTTAATTATTTTGATTAAAGATATAAAGGCTGATATGGCTAAAACGAATCTTACTATGGCTACCGATATTGCTTATACTTCTGAAAGAAAACCCACGGTAGCTTCTACTCACGTCCAAAGGCCTATTGAAATCTCTGATTTTAAACCTAGTTCTTTAAAAAATTTGGAAGAACTTCTTGATAAAAAGTTTTCCAATTTCAATATTAAAGAACTTATTGATAAAAACTTTCTGATTTAAATTTTCAGCCTATTGATTTATCGCAAGATTTTGCTGACAAAATAGAAACTACAGGTGATTTTAAAAATCAGGTTTCTTCAGAGTTTAATAAACTCAGGGGTTATCCCAAGAAAAACAGTGGTTATGCTACCAAGCCTAGTATGAATACTTATTACTATCCTCGTTCGACTCCTCAAAATGTTTTAATTGAAGAGCGTGACTGGAATCAGACTAATACGTTTTACAACGGTTCCGAAATTTATAAGTGGAATCTCGATGGACTAAGGGATAGACAATTAACTATTATGGTTCATTGCATGCTAATGTACGCAACTATCTACAAAAGTGTTAAAAACACAGACAGGGCAATCTGTAAAATGATTGTTGCAGGTTTTACTGGTCAGTTTTGAGGTTGGTGGGATAACTATCTTTGCACGGATGAGAAGGCTTCCATTATTAATGCAGTAGCCACTGATGAAGGAATTGATAATTTGGGAATGGCTCTAGTAAAGAACAGAGAAGACGCTGTCTATACCCTCATTCTCACCATTCTGGAACATTTCAATAGTGGATTTACCAACCAACATGAGACGGTTCGTACTCTCCTGAACGGTCTTCGATGTCAGACCTTAGCATACTTTAGATGGTATAAAGATACCTATCTTAGCAGGGTTAGGGAATTACCCGAAAATAAGGTTGAATATTGGAAAGCTAAGTTTATAGACGGCCTTTCCCCTCTATTTGCTGAAAGAGTTCGAAAAACTCTAAGAGGTGGTCATGGAGAAATCCCTTATGCCAATTTGAGTTATGGAAAGATTATACGAACTTGCACACAAGAAGGATTGAATCTGTGCAACGAACTAAAAATGGCTAGACAGCTTAAGATGGATAAGCTAAGGGAAACATCTCAATTGGGAGATTTATGTGAGCAGTTTGGTCTACCAAATCCCGTTGCTAAAAGCAGCAATCCAGACAAGTATTACAAGTCCTCTAGAACCGGAGGTTCTCACAGGAAAAGGAAATCTAGGCGTAGATCTAAAGAAGATTGCGAAGCTAGAAAGAGCTCTCGTAAATCTAATAGATTTACCAAAGATAGATCTGGAAGAGATCTGCTTAAGATAAAATGTTACAAGTGTGGTAAACTTGGGCATATTGCCCCCAATTGCATATCAAACAAGTTAAAAGTTTTAGAGCTTGATGAATAAACCTATAAAAAGGTTTATGGCATGTTATACACCTCAGGTTCGGATGATGATTACGAATCCGGTTTAGGTTCTAATATTGCATTATTTGATTCAGTTGATAATGATAATAATCATGCTAATCCTTGTGATACTTGTCAGGGTCAGGATTTCCATTGTGAAGACGACGAAATTTATAAACTGCAATCCCAATTTCAAGATTTTAATATGAATACAATCACTTCTGATAATGTGATTGAACTTTTAAAGGAAATTAGTGATAGTAAGCTTTGTGAAAAAATCATTAATTTAGCTACTTCTAACGAAGCTATTTCAAGTTCTTCTAAACAATTTGAAAATTAGAAGAAGGATTCAAATGATTTTGAATACTCTGCTCCTTACTCTTTAAAGGAGGTTGATGATCGACTTTTAAAAAGAAATACTTCTCCTGAAAAGGATTCTTCTTTCAACGATATAAAAATTGAGGTGGAAAATTTGAAAAGAGGGATTAAATCTCTAAAACAAAATCAATCGATTTGTGATCACATAATTACTCAAATTGAGATTAATAATTCTGAAGAAAGGTCTTCAAAAAATAAAGGAAAGCAAGTTGATATTGAACCTATTGATCCTAACCCTAAACAAGATATGCTTTTAGGAATGATGCAAAGTATAACTGCTCATAAGTAGTATGTGAAATTTACTATTTTGATTAATAACAATTTTGCGATTACTAACATTGCTATGATTGACAGCGGTACAGATGTTAGTTGTATTCAAGAATGCCTGGTGCCTACGAAATATTTTAAAAAAACTACTCATTTAGTTAAGTCTGTATCAGGACATGCTTTAGATATAAAGTATCAATTGTTTAATGCAAAAATTTGTCAGGATAAAGTCTACATTCCTCATTTCTTCTTTTTGGTTAAAAATCAACTAAATCCTCCAATTATACTTGGAAATCCTTTTATTAATGCGATTTATCCATTTACAGGGATTGACTCGAAAGGGTTCTCAGCCACTTATAAAGAAAATGAGATAACATATTCTTTTGTTACAGATCCGGTAACCAGAGATATTAATGCCTTGATTAATATGAAGCAAAATCATATGGATTCTTTACAGATGGAATTATTTAGTATGTGTATCTTTGATTCTTTGAAATATGCTAAAGTAAAGGAAAAAATTAAATTAATTTTCGAGTAGATTGCCGTTGATAAATGTGCAGATCACCCAGTGTCTTCTGGAATAGAAAGAAGCACATTGTTACTCTCCCATAAGAAGAAGCTTTCTCCGAGGATGATATCCCTACTAAATCTCGGCCCTGCCAAATGAACACTGAGTTAGTAGAATTCTGTAAAGCACAGATTGATAATCTCCTACAAAAGGGTTTGATAAAACCTTTCAAGTCTCCTTGGGGTTGCACATCCTTCTATGTTAATAACGCGACTGAAAGGGAACGAGGCGTTCGAAGATTGGTTATCAACTATAAACCTTTGAATAAATATTTGAAGTGGATTAGGTATCCTATTTCAAATAAAAAAGATTTATTATGAAGGTTATACGATGCCAATATATTTTCAAAATTTGATTTAAAATCGGGTTATTGGAAAATTCAAATCTTTATAGAGCACTCTTATAGAACTGCTTTTAATGTCCCATTTGGACAATACAAATGGAATGTCATGCCTTTTGGTTTGAAAAACGCTCCTTCTGAATTTCAGAAAATCATGAATGATATTTTTAATCCATATATGGATTTTATTATCGTCTATATAGATGACATTTTAGTGTTTTCTAAAATGTTCGAAATGCATATCAAGCATCTTGATATCTTCAAAAAGGTTGTGATACAAAACGGTTTAGTTTTTTCAAAAACCAAAATGAGTTTATTTCAAACAAATGTTCGATTTCTTGGGCGTCAGATTTGTCAAGGGAAAATTACCCCCATCCAAAGAGCCATTGATTTTGCTGATAAGTTTCCTGATGTTATTACAGACAAGACACAGTTACAAAGATTCTTAGGAAGTTTGAATTATATTTCCCCATTCTATAAAATCTTTCTAGAGATTTAGCCCCTTTATATGACAGGCTGAAGAAAGATCATAAGTCTCCTTGGAACGAGAAGCATACCAATTTGGTAAAAGACATCAAGCAGCAAGTGCGATCACTGCCATGCTTTGCTTTGGCCAACCTTGCTTGGCAAAAGATTATTGAGACGGATGCATCTAACATCGGATATGGTGCGATTCTAAAGAAAGTTAATCCACATGATAAGAATGAATATTTGATAAGGTTTCATTCGGGAAAATGGAATGAGACCCAAAAGAAATATGCGACGGTAGCCCATGAAAAGCTAACCACCGTCAAGTGCATTTTAAAATTTCAGGACGATTTATACAATCAGAAGTTTTTAATAAAAACTGACGTGCAATCGGTCAAATTTATGTTTGACAAAGACTTCAAGCACGATTCCTCGAAATTTATATTCGCCAGGTGGCAAGCGCAATTGGCACCTTTCGATTTCAAAATTCAGTATAAAAAGGGAGTGGAAAACTCTTTATCGGATTTCTTATCCAAAGAATATATTCAATAATCATGTTTTTTTAGATTTTTCTTGATAATGAAACTCTCATTGCTATACTGAGGGTTCTCGCACCGCTACCTAGAGATATGAAAAATCATATCATTTCGAAAATTGTTGATAAATCATAAATGAAGAATTTCCTCATATTCTTATAGAATATTACTCGGATGATTATTTGACAGATTATTTGTCTGAATAAAGGGTGTTACATTTGCAGGATGGATCTACCATGGATTCACATAAAGGGAAGAGGAAGGGGAAGAATCGCCCCAAGTAGAGGCAATTATGGTAATTCTTCATACGGAACCCGGTCATCACAAGGATCGTCATATAGATCCGAATCAAATTCCCTGGTCATACAAGCGGGAAAGAGAACTTTGCTCAACAAAAAGACTTCTTATCATGAAGAGTCTTCATGCAGCACACAACAATTGGTTAGTTTGGAAGATATTCCAAAAGACAGTCCATTATATGCTCATATACACTACAACAAATATGATATATAGCTACGAAATTATTAGCCATGACATCAAATTCGTCACTAATTGTTCGCTTTTAATGACAAAATTTACTTTTCATGCTTAAATATATGAGACACATACTTTTAGTGACGAAACATAAAAATCCATAGCAAAGTTTCGTCTACTAAAGTTTCCCACCAAAAAATTAATTGGCGTCATTTGTTAAGTAGTGTTAGTCACGAATTTAAAGTTATCGGTGACACGTTATTTCCTCACTAATAATGTATCTAATTCATGACAAATTATTTTTTGTCTTAAACTTTATTGATTTTTGGACCCAAAAAAATTTCATCTAAAAAAATATGTTGTTACAATATCGACAATTAGAGTTCGTAGTTAAATATTATAAGTTTTAGCTATAAGAATATAGCTTTAATTATGATATTTATTTTCATCACTATTAGTATAAATAGTTAGTGACAAAGATTTTATTGTCTCTAATCAATTTGTGATTTAGTGACAACAAAAAAATTGTCACAAAATATTTAAGGTGTTAAATAGCGACGACTTAAAATTTGTAGTGAATAATTCAACTATTTGCTACGAAAAAAATTCATAGCTAAATACAATTTTTTTTGGCTACAATTATTCATAATTACAAGTGACAACTTACAAAAAGAATAATATAAGTGCTTCATAAGAAATAGACAGAGTCCTTTCGTTAATTGGCGAGGAAAATTATTAAAACCAACGAATTTGGCAATTTTGTAAAATGAAAAAGTTCAATTCATGAATTTTCTTAAATTACACAATTATAAAATGAATCATTTCAAAAATACAATTCAGGTTAAAAGTATTGTGAGTGGGGTACGGTTCTGCCACTAGATCACTAATATTTGTTGGTTTAACGCTGTTGTTTTTTATTTGATACACTTTCATCGATAAAGACGATTTTAAAAAATAATTTATCTAGTCTTGGTGCTAATTTTGGTGCGTGTCTATTGATTTGTGATTGATAAACTGCATAGACTAAGTCGATCTATTTGCTTCTGTCTAAAAGTATGTAGATATTTAATAGTATTTCCACAAACGCACGTAGATCAACTATACAAAGATAACATCGACTTACAAACTTAGACCTTGCAAAGGTGCAAAATATTTCATGAATTTCTATTAACTTTTTCCATCAGTGTGAAAATCGAAATAAACTAAAAAATGAAAGCACAAATGAAAGAAATGAACAACCTAGGATTTCAAATATATTATAATGAAATGCTATAGTTATGGATATCAATGTTTTTTCTCTCAAAACAATTGATTTACTGATCGAATTGAACCGATTATTCAATTTTTTAAATAAAATCGAAAGTTTAATTTTATATAAATTTATAATTTTACTAAATAATTTTAAAATTTATAAAAATAACCGAATAAAATGACAGAATCTTACTGAATATATTTAAAGATATGTTAAAAAATATACAGTTTAATTAAAATATAATCTACATTTATATGAATTGTGGGTGGTAAATTTCACGCACTTGTGTATGTGTATAAATAATCA
The DNA here is from genome assembly GCA_029007595.1 of Solanum commersonii. Taxonomy (NCBI): domain Eukaryota; kingdom Viridiplantae; phylum Streptophyta; class Magnoliopsida; order Solanales; family Solanaceae; genus Solanum; species Solanum commersonii. The sequence continues at coordinate 1,892,959 of JAJTWQ010000092.1, read as the reverse complement.
TATAGTATATTATATCTACAAAAGTTAAATTTGAAAAAAGTGAACGAAGTAGAAAATAAATTAAAAATGAGAGACAAGAGAGAGTTGATCGAATGGTAAGCACTCCTCACTTCCAACCTTAAGGTTGTGAGTTCGAATCCCCAAGAAAGCATAATGTGGGAGCTTCTAGGGAGGAGTTTAAAATAAATTTGAGATGGGGGAGGATAATAGAAAAATTAACTTTTTTTTATAATAATAAATTTGTCCCTAATTAATACATTTAATAACAAAATAATTTTTGGTATATAAAATATAGACATTAGTGACGAAATTAAATTTTGTTCAACTACGAAATGCATATAACTTTAGAGACAACTGATATCGTCACTGATTGAAGTAAAATAATTAGTGACGATGTAATTTTGTCGGTAGTAATAACCTTTTAGTGACAAAACATACTATTATCTACAAAAAAAAATATACTTTTTACTACAAATAAATTTGTCACAAATATTTAAGCATTTGGGGGCGATTTTTCTTTCTGTAGTTAATATAATACTTTTAGCGACGAAAAACTAAATCGTCTTTGTATACTTTTAGAGACACACATTTAGTGACGAATTATTTTTCGTCTTACAAGTTTTTCAGTGACGAAATATGATTTATAAATGACGAAATTATTTGTCACTGATAATCGAATTTGTTGTAGTATGCAGGCCTACTTGGAGGACAAGAAGCAAAATGATACTTTTGTTTCTATTATAAAAGAGGATTCTGATGACATCAAATCCTACGAAAAACTGTAGAAAAAAAGAAATAATATTTCTTTTACTGATCTTTAGCGAAAGGACGAACCATGGAAGATATTTCAAAGGTACCTTGTTAATGGATTATATTATCCAGGAGAGTCATATAAGACTCTATCATATTACGAAGAAATCTTAATAAGTTCAGGAAGTGCAGAATTTCAACACTTTTCATGCATGGGTAATAACCTCCATGAGAAGAGTTATAACTTTTCTAAAATCATTATTAAACAGATTATATCTGTTGAAGATTGGGGTATGTCAGCCATGAAAGAGAGGCAGATAAGTCTCAACAACACCCGTATGAATTTTACTTATTGGGATTATATCCAAGCATTTGATAAAGTGCTTTATTACAACAATGATAAACATAAACACACTTTGTTTGTAAATGTGTGCGCAAAGATTTTTGCGGAGCCAATTCCAAATTGGTTTTTTAATTGGTGGTCATACCACGGTCCGACTGTACATATTCTACCAGAATCATTCCTAAACTTATATAAAGAATGGACTAAAGTATCTCTAGATCTAAACAGATTATATCATGAAGATCACGTTTGCTGGATAGAAAGAATAGATCAAATCTATATTTTCATAGAATTTTCAATTTCGTGGATCCACAAATGGACTCCTGAAATAGGGTTCACCGAGGAAAATATTCCTTGTCTCTATAGGACCTACTAAAACAATTTTTGGGATAAGCTTATGAAACAAGATCCCAAGACCAAACAATTAATAAGCCTTCCCATCCATGCTAAGATAGTTATCCCACCAGCCTCGAAGCTGACTAGTAAAACTTGCAACAATCATTTCACAGATTGCCCTATCTGTGTTTTTAACGCTTTTACAGATAGTTGTGTACATTAGCATACGATGAACCATAGTAGGTAATTGTCTATCCGTTAGTCCATCGAGATTCCACTCATAAATTTCGAAACCGCTGTAAGATGTTTATTATTATTATTATTATAATTATTATCATTATCATTATTATTTTTATTATTATTTTTATCATTATCATTATCATCATCATTATCATTATTATTATTATTATTATTATTATTATTATCATTATTATAATCATTATTATTATTATTATTATTATTATTATTATCATCATCATCGTTAGTATTTAGTTTGCTATAAATAAGGAGGTTGTGAAAATATAATTAAAATTATCTTTCCACAAAAAAAGGGAATACACACGTTACAACACCATATTTTTAGAACAATTTAATTTTTTTTATCGTTTAATTATGAAACTGCTTCAAAATTATTTTTAAAATAAAATAATAATTTATTATTTAATATATTACTTGTATTTAATTTTAATTATTTAAAAGTCTATTTTTTGTGGCGCTGACACGTGACAATTTTTACTTCTCCTATTATATATAGATAGTTATGTCGTCCATACAAAAAATATATATATTTCTTAATACTTGTCATTTTGACAAAATCAATACATAAATGATATTATTCTTCCTATTTAGCCCTTGAGAGTTATTAGCCTCGAAAGTATGTATTTGACCAATATAGGGAAACTAAGTAATTAATTCATTTTCATTGGTCAAATTAATTAATCAAAATAGATCACTCCCTCTATTCAATTTTACTTTTCATTGTTTGTTTGACTCACCCATTAAGAATACAACTATTGATATAAATATTTTACCACACTCTCCCTATTAAAAGATGTCTAGTATTTGGTCTTGGAAAATGATTTGGAGAATAAGTATTTAATTTTGGGGTAAAACATGGAAAACAATAATTGTCTTTTCTTGATATGTCAAAAGTGACAAATAAAATTGAAAATCTATTTTAGGAATAAATGACAAGTACCGTTTTGTGTGGAAATTACCGTTTTCCCCCTCTCGATGTCGACCTTAAGTCGTTTTTGATTGAGTTTGAAAAGTTGGTTTTGAACTTTGGCTTAAAAGTTGAAATTTTTGGTAAGTTTTGAGTTTGAAATATTAAGTTCAGAAAGTTGTTTTTAGTGTCTTTTGAAGTTTCGAGTGTCAAAATGAAATTATGTCGATTCCATCAGTCTCAAAATGTGAAATTTTATTCGCGAGAGTTGTTGATTTCAACTTTCGAGTTTCTTTGAGGATTTGGGGCCCTAAGTTGTGAAATTGTGGAATTTTTGCCTTTGGGTTGACCTTAGTTAATATTCAGGGTTCAGATGCTCAGATCGGAATTCTAAGAGTTCTGTTGGATTTGGGGGATAATTTTAGGTCTAGGTGAGGTCTTGGTTGATTTCTAAAAGGTCTTATTTTAGCCTTTTAGGCGTTGAGTTAGTTACTTGTGGTTTTCACGGATGTCAGGTCAAGCAGACCTTGGATTCGTGTTTTAACAATTACATTGAGTCCGGAACATCGAGTATAATATATTTGCATATGTGGTTTGTATTTACGGGGTTTGAATGAATCCTGAGGTTTCTTCTGATGATTTTTGAGTTGGCTATTTTTTTCTGTGTTCTGGTGCAACCCTCCGCGTTAGTGGAGCTTTTAGCACATTCGTTTAAGGGATGGGATGAGAACCCTGCATTCGCGGGAGGTGAAAGTGTTGACCTCTGCGTTCGTGAGAGACCTGTTGTGTTCGTGGAGGTCCAGTTCATTTAAAACCTGCATTCGCGGAGGACCCATGACAGTGTTTAAACCCAAATTTTGGAGTTTCTTCGACATTTTCATTTTTGGAGCTTTTAGAACTCAATAGAGGCATTTCAAGTGGGGTTTTCGAGAAAAAAATGTTGGGTAACGTTTCTTAACTCTAAATCTTCAATTACCCATTATTATTATTGAATTTATGATCAGTTTAAATCAAGATTTTGGGTTGATAAATTGGGAGTTTTTCATGAACTTGAGTTTTGAAGTAAAAGTGAGTTATAAATTTATTTTTAAGTCCATTTTCGAAATGATTTTCCCTAATGAGTTCCTAAAGCCTTGAGTAGTATTTTCGAGTATTGTTTTTCTGAATTCAAACCTTAATTTTGGAATTGGGTATTGTGTTGAATTACCTAGGTTTCAAGGGAATTGTTGTGGGTGTTGTTGTTTCCAGAAAGTGATTGTGAATACTTGCTTATTTATAGATTATGTGACTTCGAAAGTGATTCGGAAGGGGAAAACTCAACTATTGGAGTGATTGTTGATTGATTTAAGACAAGTGGCTTCCAAAACCTTGTATTCTAGTTTGAATTCGTATGCTTCCTTTGTTGATTGTGTGTTGGAAGTAATGAGAATGAGGTGAATGGTTTAAATTGTCCACTTGCTATATCTAAATGAATAAAAAAGGATTGAAATGAAAAAGGCTATGCGATAAACATGATAATGTGAATTGCCTTATTGTGACCCTTGATGATTGAGTGCTGAAATGCTTGAAAGCATGATTGTGGACTTGAATTGTATAATTTATTGTTTTTCCATATGGTATGATATTGCTTGAATGCATTGATTGTAAACACCGTGATAAGACATGTGATGAGTTATTACGCAGAGGTTTTTGCCGGTGAGTGTTATTATGTCGAGTTTTTTATTGGCGAGTGTTATGATGCAGAGGTCTTTGCCAGTAAGTGTTATTATGCCAAGGTCTTTGCCGACGAGTGTTATGATGCCAAAGTCTTTGCCGGTCAGTGTTATTATGTCGAGGTTTTTATCGGCGAGTGTTATGATGCCTATGTATTTTCTCATGAGTGTTATTATGCCGATGTATTTTCTGGTGAGTGTTATTATGCTTATGTCTTTGTCGGCGAGTGTTATGATGCCGAGGTCATTTCTGGTGAGTATTATTATACCGAGGGCTTTGCTGGCGAGTGTTATAAAGCCGATGGGAGATGGTTCCAGCTAGTGATGATCATTGTGAATTGATGCACTTAATGCTTATGCGTGACTTACTTGTGAATTGTGATTGATGTACTTGTTATGTGTGACTGAACTACTTGTCATTAAGATTAACTTATTTGATATGTTAATTGTTGAACTGTGAATATTGGGCCAGTGAGCCGTGTATTATAGAATTGCTAGGTTGGGCTGATTTCTGTGCAGATTGTAGTTTGAGGAGGTTCGTTTGGAGTGTAAGGGGCGTTTGATTTCTAGGTAGCTACTTTGTTTAGTAGGTTACTTGCTGGGTACCGTGTTGTTGGTACTCACCCTTGCTTCTACACTTGTGTAGGTTCCAAGCCCGAACCCATGTGATCTCTTTTCGCTTCTATTAATTTTGGGGATTGTCAAGGACTTGAAGAGGTAGTTGCTTGTTATTTGGGGGGACCCTCTTTTTCCTTTCCTCACAATTTTTTCTGTTTGAGAAACAAAGCTCAAGACTTGTATTTATTTCTTAATTCTGCACTTATGTATTTAGTGGCTTGTACACGTGACAACCAGATTTTGGGGGTCTTAATAGAAGAATGAGTTTTCCACTTTATCTTGTTCTTGTTTTTACTATTTTCCGCTTTTTTCATTTTGGTTGGGTTGAGGTTGACTTGTCTTGGTGGGAAAAGTCAAGTGTCATCATGTTCACTTTTAGGTCGTGATAAAATGGTATCAGAGCCCCAGGTTCATAGGTCTCACGTTAGTACATGCCAAGTCTAACTAGAGTCTTGAGGATCGGTACAGAGGCGTCTGTACTTATCTTCAAGAGGCCACAAATATTGTTAGGAAACTTGTTATCGTGCGTGGTTACCTTCACTAGTGCTTAGTTGTTGTTTGTTGTTTTGGCAGATGCTGAGGACCTGAGCATTTGTTTCCAGAAGTAAAGGTGAGGCAGTCCCTAAGGTTGTTGTGGAGACCCCAGCTAGGGGTAGAGGTAGGGACCGAGCTAGAGTTCATACTCGGGGAGTAGCACCAACCAGAGGTCATCTCCGTGGGTGACACCGGCCAGAGGTAGAGATATAAAGGCTTCTCCTGAGCCACAAGTTGAGGTTGCTGAGTTCCTCTTGAGTTTGGAGCTCTGTTATTTTAGGAGACTTTGTTGAGGATGCTTGGTGTGTTAGAGAACCTTTCTCCGAGGGCACATGCTCCAGGTCAACAACAGACTCCAGGTGGTTCATATTCAAGTGGGCCAGTCACCCATGGTTCTTGCATCGACTGTGGGTGCACAAATTGATCCTGAGGTTATTTTGACATCGGCTGATCAACAGTGGTATGAGAGGTTTCAGAATAGAAACCACCTTAGTTTCAGGGTGGTAAGAGTGAGGATGCTCATGAGTTGTTGAGTTTGTGCCATGAGATGCTTAAGGCTGTGGATATGATGGATGCTTGTAGTGTTTGGTTTGTCGCACTTTAGTTTCGTGGTCGCGCCAGAGAGTGGCGGAGGACTTTTGTGAGGTCTAGACCAGTTGGATCTCCTCCGACAGAGTGGAATGTGTTTTCTAGTGCGTTCCAGGACCGTTTCATTTCGTGGAGAGTAAGAGAGGAGAGTCGTCTGAGATTTTAGAGCTTGGTTCTGGGAATTTTATCTGTGATCGAGTATGAGGCCCGTTTCTGTGATCTTTCTAGGCATGCTATGACTGTTGTGCCAGATGAGGTAGAAAGAGTTTGCCAGTTTGTGAGAGGGTTAACTTTCTCCGTTAGATCTTATGTGTTCAGGGCGACTAGAGAGGGGCTTCCTTCTAGTCTATTGTGAGCACTGCCAAGTAGATGGAGTTGATGGGTTTAAAAGAGTTTGGGGAGCCCAAGAGGGCTCATTCTTGTGGTCAGTTTTTCTGGTGCCTCATCTAGAGGCATAGATTCACATAGAGATAGTGGTTCCTTCCACCAACGTGGGCCAGTTTATGCTTCTGTGTGAGTCTCTGATAGTGGACAGTCAGCTTGAGGATCCTATGGTTCTTGCCGAGGTGGCCAGGGTAGTTCGTCTGGTTCACAACAACAATTATCTGTGCCAAGCTCTTGCTTTACTTATAGGGATCCTGATTGTATGATGCAACAATGTCCTCTATAGGCTCATTCAGGACCTCAACTCTCTTATTCAATTGCTCCAGTTAGGATTTCAATGCCTCCAGTCAGTGGTCAAGGTAGAGTTCAGAACGGTGAGGTGGTAGGATTTCTTGTAAGGGTACTCCAGCTCCACAAGGTGGAGGTAAATATTCTCTCAAACTACAGGCAGCCAAGATGGCCAATGTTATACTTTCCAAGGAGGACTGGTGGGTTGACACTTCTGATGTTGTAATCACAGATATCGTCCTAGTTTTCCATCGACCTGCGTTAGTATTGTTTGATCCAAGTTCTACTTTCTCATACATATCTACCTATTTTGTTGTTGGGTTTGATTTGTTATCTGATTGTATGCCTGTGCCTATTTATGTTTCTACACCAATGGGTGAATCCTTAGTGGTGGATCATATGTATCGATCCTGTCTTGTTTCTTTGGTCAGGTATGATACTTGGGTAGACTTGATCATTTTGGGAATGATACACTTTGATATTATCTTGGGTATGGATTGGCTTTCTCTGCATCATGCTATCATTGGCTATTATGCTAAGACTGTGACCTTAGCGATGCGAGGTTTCCTGAGATTTGAGTGGACGGGTGCTAGTAGTTTTTACCCTAGCAAGGTTATCTCCTTCATTAGAGCTTAAAAATTGGTTGATAGAGGGTGTTTTCCTACTTGGCTTTCATTCGGGATACTAGTGTTGAGCCACCCCACCATGGATTCTGTGCCTGTGGTTTGAGAGTTTACAAATTTGTTTCCTACTGGCCTTCCAGGTGTTCCTCCGGAAAGGGATATTGAATTTGCTATTGACTTGGAGTTGGGCACAAAGCCAATCTTTATTCCTCCTTATCGTATGGCTCCACCCGAGTTAAAGGAATTGAAAGATAGTTGCAGGATTTTTTGAGTAAGGGGTTTATTCGCCCTAGTGTTTCTCTATGGGGTGCTCCTACGTTATTTGTGAGGAAAAATGATGGATCCACGAGACTGTGTATTGATTATCGAAAATCGAACAAACCAAAAGTGAAGAACACGTATCCTCTTCCTCATATTGACAATTTCTTTAATCGTGCATCTTTGATATCTAAGATTGATTTGAGATCTGACTATCATCAGCCAAAGATTAGGGCATCAGATATCCCTAAGACAACTTTCAGGACCTCGTATGGTCACTATAAGTTAGTTGTGATGTCGTTCGGTTTGAATAATAACCTTGTAACATTCATGAAGTTGATGAAAGAGGTGTTCCGACCTTATGTGGATACCTTTGTGATAGTGTTTATTGATGATATCTTGGTGTACTCCAAGACTGAGGAGGATCACGATTGGCATTTGAGTATTGTACTCTAGAGATTGAGGGAAGATAAACTTTTTTCCAAGTTCTCGAAGTGTGAGTTTTTACTCGATATTGTGGCATTTTTGGGATATGTGGCGTCCAAGTAGGGTATTCGAGTTGATCCAACCAAGATTGAGGCAGTGAGGGGTTGAACTAGACATACATTGGTTACGGAGATCTGGTGTTTTGTGGACTTGCAGGCTATTACCAACGATTTGTGCAGAACATCTCTTCTATTGCATCTCTCTTGACTAGATTGACTCATTAGAGTGTGAGTTTTCAGTGGTCTAATGAGTGTGAGGAGAGCTTTCAAAAGCTCAAGACCTTGTTGACGTGAGCTCCCATTTTGATTCTACCCGAAGAGGGTGTGGATTTCATTGTTTATTGTGATGCTTCTAGAGTCGGGTTAGGCGGTGTTATGATGTAGAAGGGTAAGGTGATTGCCTATGCTTCTAGGCAGTTGAAAACTAATAAGAGAAACTACCCTACCCATAATTTAGAGGTTGTAGTTGTAGTGTTTGTGCTTAAGCTATGGAGAATTTATCTGTATGGAGTTCATTGTGAGGTTTTCACAAATCATCGGAATTTTTAGTATAACTTCAATCAGAGAGATGTGAACTTGAGGTATTGCAAATGGCATGAGCTACTGAAAGACTATGACATCACCATCTCGTATCATCCAGGTAAGGATAATGTGGTGGCCGATGCCTTGAGTAGAAAGACTTCTAGCATGGGAAGTCTTTCCGCTATTAGTGTGGAGGAAAGACCATTGGCTAAAGTTGTTTAGAGATTAGCCAATAGTTTCGTCCATTGATTTCTGAGGAGACGGGTGGTTTGATTGCTTTCATTGAGACTCGTTCTTCCTTAGTTGAACATATTCAGGAGTGTTAGTTGGATGACGAGAAACTATGTTTCATTTGAGACACGGTGATTAGAGGGAAATCCAATGAGGTTGTCCTTGATTCTGATGGGATTTAGACTTTGCACCGAGAGGGCTTTGAGGTGGAGGCCTAAATAAAATAGTCTTTAGTAGCAACCTCTAGTCCCAAACTATGTGCCCCCTAGGATTGTATTAAATGACCTAGCTAGTGGATCCACTTTATCAAATGATGATATGTACATATTCTACCTTGGCAAGTAGATTCCTTTCTTCTGGTATGAAGGATGTATCGAATTACATCATATCCCACAAAATGCTTATGTTTTCTTCAAAATTTTCTCAAGTCCTTTATGTTAATATGCATTTGACCATGTTTTATGAGTCTCATGTCATTTCTTCTTTAAATATTTTAAAAATGTCTCAATATGATCATGTGTAAGTGTTTTAAGTTATTTATGCTATCATTCCTATGCTTACATATTTCTTCATACTTAGTACATTCCATGTACTAATGTACACTTGTACCTACATTGTCTAACTAATGTAGGGTTCGACGCTCCTACCTCCCATACTTGTGGCTAGTTGGTCCTTTGGAATTTTGAGTATTGGTGAGTCCTCATTTTTCGAGGACCGGGACTCTTTTAATTTGTTTATGTCATTTCTATTTTTTTGACTTTGTATGTGATGTATGGGTTATGTCCTAATCACTTTACTTATGATGTATTAGATGACTTTGAGACTTATGTTAGACTTCTGCTTGTCAAAATCTTTTGATGTATAAAGTCTATCTTTTAAAGTCTTTATTTCTATTGTCTTGTATGATGTATGCCAAGTGGCTTGTGTAGGGCCTCTCGGGGTTCTATACGTCATGTTACACCTAGCGTCTCCTTTGGGTCGTGACAATGTCATCACATCCTGGGATTGAAGAATGAGAATCTTATAAAAAAATTTAAAGTAGGAAGGAGAGTATTAACGTCGTATTATCCATCTGAAGCAATAGCTAAAGTTTTGTGCTAGTTATATTTTTTTAAAGAATATAATTTGGAGTAACGTTCACGCTTGAATACTTTAATATAACTTTAAATGTGAAAAGACAAATATGATATAAGTAATAAACTATTTCAATTTGTATTTCTATTCTCAAACGTTTATTTTCATTTCATTTAAAATAAAAAAATATTTTAAAAAAATAGGGCTAAATGGGTTAATAACCTTTTACAATATACACATATTTTAAAAATAAATATCATGGTGCAATTCAAATTGAATTGGCTAATATGCTTTGTTGAACTAACAAGAGTGGGAATTTATTCTGATCTATAACACATAGACTTCACAAACATTCTTTAATTTATTTGATTATATTATTTGTAATGGTTTTAAGTTATAGATTTATATTGTTAGTTTAGTTTAATAAGGCATATAGTAGGTTCACACTATTTTTCACTTATTATTTTGGATTAATGATAGAGAACTATTTTTTTTAATTATGGATTAGCAAAATTAAAAATATGAGTGTTACAAAAAACAGAAACTAAGAAAAATATTTCATTCGAAATAATTTCGAAAAAATTCATTATTTTTTCTGAAACGGAAAAAAGGCTCTTACAAAAACTACAACTAATTACAAGCTATTTTATTCAAGTCATCTATTCATGAATAATTTAGTACTCCTTATGACCAAGCAAAATCTCATTAGCAAAAGCCTGGAGATTCACACTTGATGTACCATTTTCCTTCATAGCTTCCTTAGCTAAATCGCTCCATTTCTTGGCATTTCTTCTCAATTCTTTCCCTTCTTTTTTGCCTCCCATCACGATTTCGATATATCTATTGAACTCATATCTTTCTACAACACCACCTTCACTAGCATCAAGTCTAACACCATTCTTCCAAATATCTTGAATTAATTTTGCGTTACAAACTTGATCATTTTCAGAGCGGACATGCCACAATAGGTACCACAGATGCTATACTCTCCAATGTCGAATTCCATCCATAGTGAGTCAGAAAACAACCACAAAAATGGTCTTCCCCTGCATTTCAAGCACCAACTTACTATCTTCCCCTGCATTTCAAGTTCGTCTTTGCAACTCAATTTGCCCTCCGTTTTATCTTCGTTTTGCCCTTCCCTAATCACCCACAAAAATGGTCTTCCACATTTTAACAACCCTTGACCAATCTCCTCCATCAATTGACTTGATATTTCGAAGTAACTACCAAATGCTATGTAAATAACTGATCCTTTATCCTTTAAGTTCAACCAATCCATATAATTTTTTTAACTAATTTCAATCATATCCGCTCGGAGAGTATTATCATCAAGAAAAATTGAAGGAATTGATGACCCAATTCCAATCATAGTCACATGCTTTAAAATTCTCAAAGCATCAAATTCCAAAGAATAAAAAGCGTTTACAAGAGATTTTCTTCACTATTCAACATTTCAATTTGCTTTTTAATAGACTCAACTGCCCAATTGATACTCTCTATGTCATTAAACACAAAAGAAGGAAAATCAATTGGACTAAGTGGTGGCAATCCTGGTAACTCTATTATTTTATCCTTAGCATCGCAGTTCTTGAAATAATCAGAATAATCAGTGAATCTATAATAATAAACATAAAAAACTGTGGCTGATTGGATCCAAATTAATGTAGATGGGATATTAATATTTTTTTTACACCAACCCATTCTATAATATTAGTGTAGATGACATGTGAAATAGGGGTACCATTTTTTGCATTTGATTGAATTAAATTGAAAATAAATTCTGACCGGTGAGACTTTATAGAAGAATAGAACAAGTGAAACTCATCAACTGAACTTAACTGAAATTTGCCATCATAGCCATCAGAGAAAGGAGCAAAGCTTAATCTTTCAACATTTGAGAGTTTTTTTATTTTACTAAAAGCTGATAGGCTTGTGGTTAAGTGACTTCAATGCCTAAATTGATTAATTGTTTTGAAAATTGAAGACATGGATTAATTTGACCTTGGCCTGGAAGTAGTGCTATAAGAATATGAGATTTTTCATTTTTCAAGATTTTCATATTTTGGGTGGTGAAAAGAGAGGTATCCATGAAGGAGAATGAGAATTTCGGGTAGGAGAACTTTGTTAAGAAAGAAAGCGTTTTTGAACCTGTTTGGTTACAACTGATTAAGGTCACACAAATTTATACTAGTATGTAGATGGTTCTAGAGATACAAAAGCATGTCATTTTTGTTATTCTAAGAATCATCATTACTATTCAGTAAAAAATGCAAGAAATGCGTGACTACTTTAGACTAAGAATAAAAAATAATATAATGATAGCATGAAATGCGTGACTACTTTAGACTAAGAATCAAAAAGATATAGTGATAGCAAGAAATGTGTGACTACTGTAAACTAAGAATAAAAAATAATATAATGATAGCAAGAAATGTGTGACTACTTTAGAATAAGAATAAAAAAAGAATATAGTGATAGCAAGTAGCATGTTTTATTATTACATAGATTGTGTGCTAACAAATTAGAGATATAAAGCATGACATTTTTGTTGTTCCAAGAATCATATGTATTATTTAGTAAAAAATAATGTAAGAAATGCATGAGTACTTTAGACTACGAAACAAAAAATATATAATGATAATAAGTAATATGTTTTATTATCAGATATATCGTGTGCTAACAATTTAGAGATACAAAAGCATGACATAGGTACATACTCGATTATAAATCATTATTATTTTAAAAAAATTAGAAACATGTAACATAATTTAAAATTAAAATATAAAGAAGTAAACACATGATAAAAAATAAGAAATTCAAAATATAATAGATATATATTACCTATCTACAATATAATTTTTCTATAAGGAGCATAACTTTTTCATTACCTTTAAGGGTTCAACAACTTGAAATAATCAAACAAGGAAACGCTGCTAATTTTCATTTTTCCTATGTAACCTAAGGAAACAAAAAATCCAGGCAATGGGTCATGTTGGTGTTTCACTTAACTTTTAGATATTCAAAAGTTTTATATCTTCTTGAATCATCATATATCGACTTGATTCTTTTTCCTATTCCAAATACATGAAACTATGATATAGGGTGGGAGAACTCAAGCATGATATTTTTATCTGATAGAATATTGAAATATGTGATTTTATATCTCATTTGAAAGTTTTAAGGTTTAGAGAAGAGACACTTTTACTTAATTATATATTTTGAATACCATTTTGTTCGAGAAAAGAAAAGATACATATATAGTTTAGAAATTGATTAAATATATCCATAATAAAGATTTTTCTGTTGAATTAATTTCATTAGGCGAAATAGACATGAATGTTCTTATAGTCGGCATATGACCTTTTAATCAACCTTAATAAACAACAAGGAAAAAATCCTGTAAAAATTAACCATCCCTAGTAAAATGACAAAGTATGTTCACTTTGAGTAATCAATCTTATTTGTCTTGTATCTCTCAAAATATATTTCACATTGATCATAACAACTCAAATTTCACCTTCACGATCATCACAAATTTTTAGTCCGTCAAACTCATTCTTGAACATCCCTTCTAAGATTACGTATGAAATACAATGTAGTGTAATTAAATGTTACTTCCAGAATGGTTTTGGAAAATTATTAGGTATAATAGTCACATTCTTCATGCCTCCAACCACAACATCTCTCCACACAAAATCTTACAACTAAACCTTACCTTTCATCCTAGCCTATTTTCTTGTTTTCTTCTCTACTATTTTATTCTATTACATACATTTTGTTGTGTTCCTCTACTCTCTAATTGTTAGAGTTTGTTGTTTCGAATTTCAAGTTAGCTATAACATCAACATGTAATGACCCGGAAGGTCATTTTTGAAAATTTTCGTAAAATTTTTATTCTACCCCTCCCGAGTTGCTCTGAGTCATGTTTGTTCAGTTGGTGAAGTTGGTTTGGGAATTTTGAACTATTCGATAAGTACAGTCATTTAGTTAATAGGTATTTATTAAATAATAATTTTTTTAGTGAGTGGTTAATCAACCAAGTATATAATTTATTTAATAGTCTTACCACTTGATCTATGTATAACAAAATAAATTAAAGAGAGAGGAGTTAATATTTTTGCTATACTAAACTCGTATGCAACAAACTACAAAGCGAAGATGTGAGGTTCTTGAGGAGAAATCTTGATCAAAGCACTAATGTTGGATGTGTAACTGTTGTCAGGTAGAATCAAATTTAGAGTGCTCTTAACTTTAAAATTCTTATTCTCAATTTTTCCACGATATTTTACAACGTTGTCAAATTATTTCTAAGAAAATAAAGCACAATGTGATTTCTATTGAATTCTTTCCCCAAGTTAGTAAGTAATTTAATGATGGTCAAATAATTATCGCTAATAGTAGATGATTATGAGAAATCATTGAGGAATTATTAGGAAAATGTAATACCTCAGAAATCTACCTAAGACTGAACCAAGAAAATAAATGAACCACGGAGGTCCACGATCCCCTACACGGACCGTGGAACCCCACACGGTCCGTCAATACTCCCGTGAAAGCAAGCCAGAGACCCCCAATAACACTGAGGAACCGCAGACCACCAGAAGGTTCGTCAAGTGTGCCGTTGAAACAACCCAACACAACCTCAACTCACCGTGAAGAACAACGGTGGCCTACACGACCCGTGGTGCTTCACACGGTCTGTGAAGTGGAGCGTGAATGGGGTAGTTCAACCTTCAAGTATTGGTAATCTTCAAACAGTCATATCATTTCGCACAAAATGAATTTGTTGGCCCATGACCTATCAACTTAAAGATCTTTGAGTCCTCTTTCCAACGCCACCGAATTCGCTAAAATCAAGTGTTGACCTCCACATTCACGGAGGTCCAGTTCATTTAAAACCCACGTTTTTGGGTAGGGGTCCGCATTCGGGGAGGACCCTTGGTAGTGTTTAAACCCAAATTTTGGGGTTTTTTCCCCCTTTTCATTTTTGGAGCTTTGAGAACTCGATAGAAGCGATTTGAAGTAGGTTTTCAAGATAGAATTGTTGGGTAATATTTATTAACTTTAAATCTTCGATTACCCATTATTATTATTGATTTTATGAGTTTGAATCAAGATTTTGGGGGTTTTAATAGAAGAATAAGTTTTTTGCTTTATCTTGTTCTTGTTTTTACTATTTTCCGCTTCTCTTTCATTTTTGTTGGGTTGAGGCTGACTTGTCTTGATGGGAAAATACAAGTGCCATACGTCCATTTTTGGGTTATGACAAAAAAAGAGAAACAAAAATCTTGGGTTTACTGGATGACCTGAGCCCTAATTAAATGAAGCAAAGACAAATAGAAACAAAACAAAAAAGTTCAACTATCATAAAGGATACTACAGAGAGCTGAAGAGCCCACTTCTTCTTCCTTGGCAGTTGGATCATCCACCAATGTTTTTGGCAGCTTTCCATTTGCAGATGTTGAGAAAAGAAGTGCTATAGAGCTTAAGCTGCATCCACATATGTGTTCAAGCTTCTCACAAATGCCATGAATCTGACTCGATGGAGACTTCTTCAACTCTGAACACTCTTCCAAATCAGTGAGCTTTACACCTTGAAATCCTCCTTACAAAAAGATTTAACTAACAAACCCCTAAATCATGCAGGCTGAGCTTCGAGAAGCTAATACAGTGCAATGATTATGAGGCTTATTAGGTAAACCTCTTTGATACTACAATAGTAAGTATACGTGAGAGAAATTACTTGCCCGAATTGATTGTAATTCAAGCTGATGTTCCAAGAATATAATAGCCCATTTTTGAGTAATTGTTGTTATAGGCTTGTTATCAGTTCTTCCTTTCCTTTTATTTATGCAACCATTGCTTTCAACTCTTGAACCCTTATATGTTATTAAAATTTCTTTTCTAGATATAGAAATTTTGTAACACCAAGGAAAAAAAATGGTTGCAATGTTTACTGCATGTTCAAGTCGACGGGTCCTGTTTACGGACCACAAAAGGTTATACGGTTAGTAGAAGGAAGTCGTAGATATGGCCTTAAGGATTTCTTGATTTTTGGATTTCTGAAAGTTTTCTACAGAACACTAGGACTGTCCGTAGAAGGTTATCCGTAGGAAATGGTCGTAGAAGTGTTCCAGACTTGATTGAAAAATTGGTTGGAATTTTGGGTCTATGGAGTTCTTAGACATGCCATGGAAGTGTTGACGGGATGTAGACCTATCATGTTGAAGTGGTCTTAGACTTGAAAAGGATCATAGATTTCTATGGTTAGGGACTACGACCTGTAGACGCTTCTAAGGACCGTAGGAACCAATCATAGAAAGTGACAAGCATTTACACTCCCAAGTAACTCAATCTACAGACCATCAGATGGACCATCGAATATTCTATGGTCCGTAGGTGGCAATGATAGATCACTACGCCAGTTAATTTCTTAAGTGTAATTGGATATTTTCCTATTCATTTAATACCTAAGCTACATCGTTTTACCCCTAAATCTAGGCTCTATAAATTCCCTTCACCCCTCGAACATTTCCCCAACTTATTCATTTTCTCAAATTCCTAAAGTCTCTCTGTCACGCCTCGAAGCTACCCCCTGAATGCGGACACGGGACCTAGGATCACAAGTGACCCTAAGCTAACCCTGCTGGCATAATAATGAGCATACTAAAGATAACTGAATAATAAAAACTGTGCGGAAGCTATAATCATAAGTAAAATGAGAACATGAGGAATACCCCATATACTAGAATTGAGATAAACGAAAACTGATGAGTTTAATACAAAGAAGATATTAACTCAATACTAAGCTGAATCTAACTATGTCTGAAAATAACCTCTAAACTGACTAGAGATGTTGGTACATGCCCCAACTAAGTCTAGCAAAACTGAAACTAAAGGACTAAAAATATTGAAAAGAAACTCATGATTATTGTCCTCGGAGAATGATGACTCACCATTGATTCTGCTGAACTGAAGATCGAGAACCGATCTAAGCGTGTTCTGGATGCTGAGAACCTGAACCTATATCACAAGAAGATGTAGCGCACGTATGCGTCATTACTTGAAAGGTACTGAGTATGCAGGATAACGTAAAGCTGAAATAATATACAACTGAACAAAGCAAATAAGCAATGATATAATCTGAACATGATATAGATACTGAATACTGAGCTAAGTGAATGAAATGACCAATTTATAACATGTTGAGACTGAATTAATGAATATACTAATACATGGTCAATGCAATAGAATCTGACTGAACTGTGGGAGCTACTAATAACCGATAATAAAACCACATGAGCTAAATGTGGAGTCCGATGTATACGCCCTATCAAGAGGAGCCGATATACCCTGCCAGAGGTATATAGGCATGCTGGCATGATCACTGAAATAATACCCATAGAGGGGGCGTACAACCTACGTGGCTAGTAGTTCTGGGACTATTTGGGTACGCTGAACCCTAGTCCAACTCGGTATTATGCTACTCCCAATGGATTAAGTGATTAACACATTATGACTGAATTTCTGTAAGTTACTAGATAGCTCAAACTGGACATGCAAAATGAGTATGCAATAATTAACTGATATTGATGCATTAATAACCGAGGCATGTATAACTGAATAACTGAAATATTTGACCTAGCATGTGTACTTCAAAAACTAAAGAAATACATAGCTAGGGTTCTGGATTCCATGCAATAAACTGAATATTAACATACTAATCTAATTTGGTTCATTCTAACAGCTAAGAACCCAATAATTCTAACTTTCAAGAAACCCTAGGTCTAGTCATAATAAGGGAATCAAGAAACTGACTACAAACTAGGGACCTAATGGGTGAAAGGAACCCACTAGTAAAATCCCACATACCTGGTGATGAATTCCACGGAGAAATCTTTAGATTTTGGGACTGGAACTGATGGAACCTTTCTGCGTTCTTGAACTAGGGTTCTTGACTTCTTTTCTCCTCTTATGCTCTAAATTTTCTAAGTTTTGATTAATGATTTGACTTAGGTAAGTTCTAGTTATGTTTCTAGGCTTAAATTGACTAAATCCTCATAATTTAGGGTCTAAAGGACGTAGCTTAAGGGTCTAACGAAATAGGAAAAGATCAAAAGACCCTTGACTTAATTGCTGTCGGAGTGATCGATGGACGGGACCTACGGACTGTACCTACGGTCTGTAGATTGGGATCGTTGGTCAAGTCTGCCCGACAAAGCTTCACTAAAACGAGCATAACTTTTTACTTAGAGATCAGATTTTAGCAAAATCGATGGCATTAGAAAGAGGATTCAATTATCTATAATATCATAGGTCATGTGACACATAATTCCCTTTTTATTGGGAGTGATGACCATTTGAAGTTGACCCAATTAGCAATTTCCCCCTAATTGGATGCTAGCCTTTACTAACGATCAGACCTATGGACCGTAGATTGAACGAAGGTCTGTGCTGGTTGGCCGTCGTTCGCGTCAGAGGCTGGGTAAATGGGGGCTCGATCCACAGACACAGGCCACAGACTGTGGTCTGACCTACGGACCATGGGTCTGTCCGTGGATCGAGATTTAGCCAATTTTCTGAGCTGGGTTTGGGGAGGGGTTGCAGTGGTGAACCACAAATCACCAGTACGGGCCGTGGTTTGACCTATAGTCCGTGGGTGGCAACCGTGGGTTGCACTTGTAACTTCTCAAAATCTACATTTTTAGTCTATTCGAATATGGGGTGTTACATTATCTCCCCTTTGGGACCATTCATCCTCGACCGAAGACTAAACTAGATGAGTATGGAGCGAAGAAGCTGCAATCCCTACCACTAAGTACTAGAAACTGATTTCTGACTGAACTGAGTTCCAAGAACATGCAAATACACTGAAAATGCAAGTCTAACTGAAGGAACAAAATACTAAGACTGAATTAGCACATGAATTACTGAAAAACTAAAGAGGAACTATTACTTCAAGCTGGAATGGAATCGGAAGGAAAGAGGTGAGGATACTTGGACTTCATTGCTGCTTCTGGTCCCAAGTAGCTCCCTCTACGGACTAACTCCTCCAAAAAACATTGACTGAATTGACATCTTTGTTTGTCAACCTTCTAACCTAACGGTCGAGAATCTCAACTGGTACATCCTCATATGAAAGATTGTCTTTCATTGTCACACTCTCTAATGGCACTATGGATACTGGATCACCCACACACTTCTTCAAAAGAGAAATGTGAAAGACCGGATGTACTACTGTTAATTCTATGGTAACTCTAACTCATAAGCCACTTTACCAATCCTTTTCAAAATCTTGTAAGGGCCTACATATCTAGGACTGAGCTTCCCTTTCTTGCCAAATCTCATCACCCCTTTCATAAGTGACACTTTCAAGAAAACTCAATCATCTATCTCAAACTTTAATTTCCTTCTCATTACATCTACATAAGACTTTTGTCTTAAGTCTATTTCCAACGAGCTGAACTTTTCCCCATAGCTTCATAAACCAAATCTGGCCCAATCAAGACTGCTTCACCTACTCATCCACCTAAGGAACACATAATCGACCCTGATAGCAAAGCATACCATCTCCCCCTTGGGAGAAAACCTCAACTCTCTATTGGTGGACCGCACCCTTAAGTTGAAGCAAGATTGTATCATTGTCTTGCTTTTCCTTAACCTCCACTACTAATGAAGATTCTGACCCATTTTGAATTTTTACACCACCATCTGATATGCTCATAAGACAAACTCCTATGCGAGCAAGTCAGTGAACATCCTTTGCTAGCTCTCTTTTTTCTTCCTCAACATGTGCTACACTACCCATGGATAATCTGCTAAGAGCATCTGCTACTACATTCGCCTTACCCGAATGGTAATGCACGCTTATATCATAATCTTTGAGGAACTGAAGCCACATTCTCTGGTAAAGATTCAACTCTTTCTGGGTGAATACATACTAGAGGCTCTTATGGTCTGTGAACACATCTAAATGAACACCATAAAATCAGTCTTTTCAAATCTTGAGTGTAAATTAAACACCACTGCTTCAATCTCGAGGCCATAAGTCAAATAATTCTTCTTATGTACCTTAAGCTTTCTAGTAGCATAAGTTATAACATTACATCGCTGTATCAACACACAACCTAGGCCGACCCTGGATGTATCACAATAGATCATATAACCATCTAAACCCTCTGGTAAAGTCAAGATAGGAGCTGTAGTCAACCTAGTTTTCAATTCTCCGAAGCTTTTTTCACAATCATCTGACCATCGAAACTTGACCATCTTCTGAGTCAACCTAGTCAATAGTGAGGCTATGGATGAAAATCCTTCCACGAACCTTCTGTAATAACCCTTTAGACCTAAGAAACTTCTAATATCTGTAGGAGAGGTAGGTCTAGGCCATTGTTTCATTTCTTCTATTTTTTGAGAATCTACTCGAATTCCTTCACTAGACATAATATCCCCAAGGAAGGTAACTGATTGTAACCAAAACTCGCACTTGTTAAATTTTGCAAATAACTGGCGATCTTTGAGAGTTTGTATAACAACTCTCAAATGACTTGCATGTTCTTCCATATTACTAGAGCAAATGAGGATATCATCAATAAATACGATAACGAACAAGTCTAAGTGCTGCTTGAACACTATGTTCATCAAATCCATGAAAGCTGCAGGAGCATTGGTTAGTCCAAATTACATGAATACAAATTCATAATGACCATACCGAGTTCTGAAGGCTATCTTCAGAATGTCATTATCTCTGACTTTAAGCTAATGATAACCCGATCTGAGGTCTATCTTTGAGAAATGACTAGCATCCTGAAGTTGGTCAAACAAGTCATTAATCCTGGGGATGGGATACTTATTCTTAATTATGACCTTGTTCAACTGCCTATAGTCAATGCACATTCCGAGAGAGCCATCTTTCTTCTTTACGAACAACACTGGTGCACCCCATGGCTAAATACTAGGTTTGATGAAGCCTTTATCTAGAAGGTCTTTCAATTGCTCTTTCAATTCCTTAAGCTCAGATGGAGCCATTCTGTAAGGAGGAACAAAGATAGGCTAGGTATCTGGAAGGAGATCAATTCCAAAGTCAATTTCCTTATCAGGAGGAACTCCAGGAAGATCTTCTAGAAAAACTTCTAGAAACTCATTAACCACAGGAACTGACTCAAGAGTTGGGGTTTCGGAGCTTGAATCCTTAACCCGAACTAGATGATAGAGATAACCCTTAGAGATCATCTTTTTGGCCTTAAGGTAAGAAATGAATCAACCCATAGGCGTTAAGCTACTATCCTTCCATTCTAAGATTGGTTCGTGTAGAAACTGGAAACGAACAATCCTACTTCTACAATCGACTGAGGCATAACAAGAATGTAACCAATCCATGCCTAGAATGACATCAAATTCTACCATTTATAACTCTACAAGATCTTCTTAGGTGACTTTCTGAGAGACTGTGATAGGGTAATTTCTGTATACCGTCTAGCTATAACTGGGTCACTGACTGGAGTAGAGACTGAGAAAGGTTCTGATAGAGTTTCTGGACTGACACCCAAGATTACTGCTATAAAGGGACTTACAAAAGACAAAGTAGCCCCTGTTGTCTTTCCACTGAGTGAACCATATGTGAGCCATATCCCTAAGCTGGTAGGATGCCAACTCAACCCTATCATTACCAGTCACTTGCATCACTCCAAAGATTTTCTTAAACATTATCAATGAAGTTTGTGGGTCCTCACCAACTTGAGACCCTAAAAACTCAGGCGGATTCATCCTAACAAAAACTCAAACTCAAGCTGCCATTGATCCACCATTTTTATTAGTAGGAACTAGAACCTGCTGATTGTTCTGGTTGGTCACACTTTGAGCCAAAAGCTAAATTAGCGTTTCAAAATTCTGCATTCGAAACTTCTTAATCTGGGACTAGAGGAACTACATTAGCATTCCTTGCGTAAGCTCTAGGAGAAGGCATGATCTTAAGAGCATAACGATGGATTAGAAAGGAGATCATACTAATGCACGATAAGAATATCAAGAAAGTGATGTTTTCCTAAAACACTTCATAGCCTCCCTCTCATTAGATGTGGTGCACTTCACACCCATGAAACTGACTCTACTTAGTGCGGCTTTTCAGATATCCTAGGACTCTTAAACCTAGTGCTCTGATACCAAGTTTGTCACACCCCGAGGCTACCCCCTGAATGCGGACATGGGGCCTAGGATCATAAGTGACCCCAAGCTAACCCTGTAGGCTTAATCATGAGCATACTAAAGATAACTGAATTATAAAAACTGTGCAGAATCTATAATCATAAGTAAAATGAAAAGATGGGGGAATACCCATATACTATAACTGAGATAAATGAAATATTTGACCTAACATGTGTAATTTAAGAACTGAAGAAATACATAGCTAGGGTTCTAGAATTCATGCAATAAACTGAATATTAACATACTAATATGATTTGAATCATTCTAACAGCTAAGAACCCAATAATTCTAACATTCAAGAAACCCTAGGTCTAGTCATAATAAGGGAATCAAGAAACTGACTGGAAACTAGGGACCTAATGGGTGAAAGGAACCCATTAGTGAAATCCCACATACATGGTGACGAATTTCATGGAGAAATCTTTAGATTTCGGGGATGGGACTGATGGAACCTTGCTGCATTCTTGAACTAGGGTTTTTGACTTCTCTTCTCCTCTTACACTCTAATTTTTCTAAGTTTTGATTAATGATTTGACTTAGGTAAGTTCTAGTTATGTTTCTAGGCTTAAACTGACTAAAACCTCATAATTTAGGGACTAAACGATGTAGCTTAGGGGTCCAATGAAATAGGAAAAGATCAAAAGACCCCTGACTTAACTACTATCGGAGTAATCGATGGACGGGACTTATGGGCCGTAGGTCAACCTACAGTCCATAGATTGGGGTCGTAGGTCAAGTCTGCCCGATAGGGCTTCACTAAAACGAGCACAACTTTTTACTCGGAGATCAGATTTTAGCAAACTCGATGGCGTTGGAAAGAGGATTCAATTATCTATCATATCATAGGTCATGGTATATATAATTACTTTTGTACTGTGAGTGATGACCATTTGAAGTTGACCCAATTAGCAATTTCCCTCTAATTGGCTACTGGCCTTCACCAATGATCAGACCTACAGATTGTGGATCGAACAATGGTCCGTGCTGGTTGGCCGTCATTCACGTCAGGGGCTGGGTAAAGGTAGCCTCGATCCACGGACCATGGTCTGACCTACGAACCGTGGGTCTGTTCGTGGGTCGAGACTTAACCAATTTTCTGAGTTGGGTTTGGGGAGGGGTAGCAGTGGTGAACCACGAATCACCAACACGGGCCGCGGTCTAATCTACGGTCCATGGGTGGAAACTATGGGTTGCACCTGCAACTTCTCAAAATCTGCATTTTTGGTCTGTTTCGGATACAGGGTGTTATACTCTCTAAGGTTTTGTAAACAAAATCTTCTCTTTAGATCAAGGAAAAAGAAACTAGGGTTCTTTAACTTCAAGTCTCCTTTATTCATCATTTCTTTGGGCTTCAATCAAGGTATGTAGGGAGTTCATCAATGAGTTCCAATCACCCATTGAGTCTCCAAAGTTTCTTCAACTCTCCAATTTAATTTCTCAAAACTTAATCAAGTTTTCATTCAATTCCTCATGGGTTCTCTATGTATGAATTCAATTTCTGTATTATGAACTTATTTTTATAATTTGGACTTAATTACATGTTTTTCAACTAATTCTATGTGAACCTGTTCATTGATCTATGAATGTTGACTACAGACCCTAACTTACATGAATTTATGAAAGAAGCTTGAATCTATGAATATTTTTTTATAAAATAATTACTATTTTCATGAAATCAATGTGTATGACTTAAATAGTCTAATAGATGAAGGTATCTATAAGTTCTATGAAGCTTGGCCACATGACATGAATGCCATCTAGATTTGCTCTCAATGATTTTAGGCTATTTTCCTATATTAGATCTTGATTATTATGGTATCCGGAATGCTATCAATGATTATATATCACGCTTTTAAAACTATTTCCCTTAGTAGTAGGGCATTTTTAGTATGAAGTTAATGACTAAGGGCCTTATAAAGCTATTATGAAAAGATCATGGATGGCAAAAGATTTTCTCACAGATGGTCTAAGGAGCTACTCTATGATGTTTCTAGCTTTGGTTAGTATCTTAATTGCACTTTTACATGGATGATAATATGAATATGATTAAATGACTTTTCCATGGGATTATACTTAGCATCCAGTGGACTTGCAGCGATTACCCATGTTCTATAAACTATATGCCACCATATGCTTGTCTTAAATGACTGAACCAGTGGATCCACAAATAGCATATGGCATGATGTGTACATATTCTATCTTGGCAAATAGTTTTCCCTTCTTTTGGTATGACATATATACTAGATTCCATGTTATAGCTCACATGGTCTATGTTAGTTAATGGTCAATTTCCCACAAAATTAACTAAGTTAATTACTAATGTATTATAAAGTTTCCTTTATGATTTAAAGATGCAGGGATCATGTTCATGATTTATGAATTTTATTAAATGATTTTTCCATGTTTTAACTTGGTCATGCATTCCATGTTTTCGATTATGTCCTTTTATGATCATGTATCATGTTTTATTGCATTCCGCTCATACTTAGTACATTCTATGTACTAATGCATACTTTTGCCTACATTGTTTCACTAATGTAGGCCTTGCCGGCTCTTCTCCCTCTATTTGTGGTTAGTTGATTTTATTAGAGACTCGAAGAATTTGTGAGTCCTCATAATCCAAGGATGATGTCACTCTTATATACTTTTCGTTATTACCATTTTCAAACTATGTATGTGATGTATGGGTTACGTCCTAATCACTTATTTCGATGTAATAGATGACTAGTATAGACTATGTTGGACTTTCTCTTTTGTCAAACTCTTTATGTTATATGACTGTCTCTTTGAAACTTTTATTTCTGTTATCTTTTATTATATATGCTAAGTGGCTTGTGTAGGGCCTCTCGGGGTCTTATACGTCATGTAACGTCTAGGGTGTACCTTGGGTCGTGACAAATTTGGTATTCAGAGCACAAGGTTTAAAAAGGTCGTAGGATATCTCATAAGCAACATCGAGTAGAGTCTTTTTCATAAGTGTGAAGCACACCACATTTATGAATGAGAGGTATGATAAGTTTATGAAACTCCACCTCTTTCATCACTCTAAAGTCATGCCATAGCGCTTATATCCATAAAGTTCCTCGTCTCCTAACCCCTGTTTATGCTTTTTAAAATATGCCTCCGTGAAGGAATCCCGTGAGAAGGAATGTTCGTGAAAGTTTGGATTCCGAGGTTCCCCAAGTGCTAGTTGACCCTTTGGCCGAGCAAGTGACTAATGATGAGTTTTGAGATGCATTTCATGCATTGGCCCAAGAAATGATGGCTCAAAAACTTAGAGAAGTTGTGGCTCTCGTGAACCCAAGAGATGGTACGACGGCAACAAGGGTGAAAGAATTTACTAAGATGAATCTTCAAGAATTTCATGGGTCTAAAGTTGAGGAAGATCCTCAATAGTTCATTGATGAGGTTTAGAAGATAATGGTAATTATGAGTATCCTTAGGTAGAAAAGGCTGAATTGACTGCTTACCAACGCAAATGTGTTGCACAAATTTGGTTTAATCAATGGAAAGAAGAGAGGACAATTGATGAGGGTCCTCTGGATTGGGAGAAATTTAAGGTTGCTTTTCTTGATAGGTTCTTTCCCCTTGAGATGAAGAAGGCAAAGGTACTTGAGTTCATTATTTTTTGTTAATGGAATATGAGTGTGAAGGAGTACACTTTGAAATTCATGCAATTATCCAAATACGCTCCAACTATGATTGCCGATCCAAGGGAAATAATGAGTTTGTGTCGGGTGCTTCCAACTTGGTGGTCAAAGAATTCCTAACCGCCATGCTTGTTAGGGAGATGAATATCTCCCATTTGATGGTTCATACACAACAAATAGAAGATGAGAAAATTAATAAGAAAATTAGGGATTCAAAGAGGGAAAGAAGGGATGATAATGATTTCTCACATTCAAGGTCCGATAGAGGTAGTTGTTTGCAAGGTAATGATTCTAGTGAATAAATGGTGCCTAAGTGTCGGGAGTGTAGAAAAAGACACAGGGGTAAATGTCTAGCCGGTTCAAATGCATGCTTTAGATGTGGAGAGAGTGGTCACAAAATGAGATTCTTAGTGCTAAGGGAAGGGATTGTAGGCAAGATCAAACTCAACAAGATCATGAGGGTTCCCTTGGTGTGGAAATCAGTAAGTTATAATCCTTTAGCCTATGGTTATGCATTGCTTGATGTTTGGTGTTTCATTGGCTATGGTAAGACTCCATGTATGATAATTGTGTTTGAAATCGACCTTAAAATCTTGGTGGAAATTCCTTAAGCATTTATTTGTATGTCACAATAGTTCCATGGTTGTTAAGACTTTGGTGCTATGCTTGAGTTGAGGGAGATGGCTTCAAAAAGTCTAGTGAGGTTTTCTCCCAAGGGGGAGATAGTGTTTGTTACATTGTTGGTATATGTGTGGAACTATTTAAATTGTGAGGGAAGTTCCTTTCTATGGTTTTGTATGGAAAAAGGCCGGAGGCGATGTGATGTCTTAGTATCCCCATCTCTTTCCTTTATCTTCGGGTCTAGTTTAAGGCATTAGCCCCTTATGTTCACTCTTCATGATTCTTGCATTCTTAGTCATTTTCATGTTTTCTCATGAAAAAAAATGTTTTTTTTCAAATAAATGATTTATCTTCATTGATTGCTTCATGATGATATAATTTTTGTGTATGATTCATATGCATGTTTATGAAAGATGTTTTAAAAGTATGTTTTAGCTTGAAGTTGATATTCTTCATTGGTTATGTGCATTTTGACGAAATCACATTCATGTTGGTTATCAGTTTCTCTCCTATTCTATTCATGCTAGTTTGAGTGACATTCGAGGATGAATGTTCCCAAGGAGAGATATTGTAACACCTCGGAAAAAGAATGTTTCATAGTTGACTGCAGGTTTAAGTCGACAGGTCCTGTTTACGGACCATAGAAGGTTCTACAGTCCTTATAAAGAAATTGTAGAAATGGCCTTAAGGATTTCTCTATGAAGCTTGACCACATGACATGAATGACATCTAGATTTATCCTCAATGCTTTTGGGCTATTTTCATAAATTAGGTCTTGATTTGTATGGTATCTGGATATGCCATCAATGATTATCACAGTTTTAAAACTATTTCAATTAGTAGTAGGGTATTTTTAGCATGAAGTTAATGACTATGGACCTTATAAAGCTATAGTGAAAAGATCATGGATTGTGAAAGATTTTCTCACGCATGGTCTAAGGAGCTACGCTATGATGTTTCTAGCTTGAATTATTATCTTAATTGTACTTTCCCATGGATGATAATATGAATATGATTAAATGAATATTTCGTGGGATTTATACTTAGCATCGAGTGGACTAGTGGAGATTACCATGTCTCATAAACTATGTGCCACCATAGGATTGTCTTAAATGACCTAGCTAGTGATTGTGCATGTAGCATATGATATGATGTGTACAAATTCTACTTGGGAAGTAGTTCCCCCTTCTTTCGGTGTGAGGGATATACCATATTCCATGTTATAGCTCACATGGTCTATGTTGGTTAATGGTAAACTTCCCACAAAACGAAATAAGTTAATTACTAATGTCTTATGAAGCTTCCTTTATGATTTAAAGATGCATTGACCATGTTAATGATATATGAATCTTCTTAATTTTACTTTGTTTTAAGTTGGCCATGCATTGAATGTTTTCGATTATGTCCCCTTATGATCACGTCTCATGTTTTATTTCATTCCTCATACTTAGTACACTCCATGTACTAATGCATACTTGTGCCTACATTGTTTCACTAATTTCAGGCTTGACGACTCTTCTCCATCCATTCTTGGCTAGTTGATTGTATTGGAGACTTGAAGACTTGGTGAGTCTTCATACTCCGAGGACAATGTCACTCTTATATGTTTTTTCTTATTGCCGTTTTCAGACTTTGTATGTGATGTATGGGTTACGTCCCAATCACTTCTTTGCTATAATTTATGGCTAGTTGAGACTATGCTAGACTTTCACTTTTGTTAAACTATTTATGTTATAAGACTATCTCTTTAAAATTCTTTATTTCTATTATCTTGTATTATGTATGCTAAGTGTCTTGTGTAGGGCGGCCTCTCGGGATCTTATACACCATGTCACATTTAGGGTGTATCTTGGGTCTTGACAAATTTGATTTCTCCTTTTACTTGTCATTTTTTACAAATTAAGAAAGTGCATTTTTTTCTTCTATTATACCCTCAATTTATTTACATTGGGTTAATGTCTTTGAAAATAGTAGTGAGTAAATATGTATGAGATCCTACTAATTAATTGGGTTAAAATGGTAAAATCGTGATACTAATTATTGTTCTCTTTTTTTTAATGCAATAAAATGACCTAATTATTGTCTTAATAGGTGTGTCAAGTCAAAATTTGACAAGTAAATCCTAATAGAGGGAGTATTCAAGACATATAGCCATATCAAATTATGACACATGGAGAGTAATATATATCACTCAATATAAAGCTAGATGAGGAGTTTAGCTGAATCTTTCAGTGATGAGTGGAAGATGACCAAGGAAACAACATTACTACAAAGATCGATAGCATGATTCACCCCATAAAAATCATAATGGATCAAAGCTTGGAGCACCCAGAGGAAAAGTGTGCAACAATAATTAGACGTTATGAAACCAACCCATGAGTGAAGCGCAAAGTTACTCCTTTACTCTTAAATAGAATTCAATTAATTATTTATCATGAGTGAATGAGGGTTTAATATTTGACAATCAGCTCCTGGGAAGTCATTCTATAAAAACTGTAGAATCATCACCTCACAAAACATCAAAAATCTCTTTATGAAGTTATACTTACATAATATTATCTATTTCAATAATTAAATTGTTTTAGCTTTCCTCTTATATAAGATTTTATTTATTTGCTTATTTCGCTATTCGATCAATTTTTCACTTACAAATTTAACTTTACTATTTTTAGGGTAAGCAATAGTGAAGTAACCTTTGTAATCTTCTACTTTGAGAGAGAGAGAGAGAAAGAGAGAGAGAGAGAGAGAGAAAGAGAGATGACCATTCTCATATCAATGCATAATCCACAACAACACAATCATGATGTAACATTAACAATGAATCAATAAACATTCAATTCATTCTCAACTCACCACACATCAATATATAATTCAAGTTGCCTTTTTTAGCCCCTTTTTCATTATTAAGATCATTCCATATGAACAAGTCAACACATCACCAAGTCCCATTACTCCCCAACACATACAACAAGAAAATACACGATTCTATACACTTAACAAAGGCCGAGAAGTCACTTGACTCAAATAATCAAACAAGCACTCTGGGACTTGAGCCTTCCGCTTGTGTTGAACTTCCAAATCAATGCAATCTATTCAAATAGATAACCACAATACGATTTCAAAACTAACCACACCCATATTACTATATGTTTAGCCTTGAACCAAAAATTCATCCAAATCTATTATCAAGTTCCTAATATTGATGCCAATTAATATGTCAACTCTCATATTTTCCAAATTTCAAGCCTAGGGTTAAGTTCCAATTTTTCAAATATCATAAATCTAATGGTATTCATATAATACAATATACCCAATACTTTAGATATACCAATATGTCAACAAATTTAATCATAAGAAATTAAATAATAAATAAATAGAAATTCATCGTTAAGTTACAATTTGAGTAACTACAACTTTGAGGAAATCCTTAAACCTAATGTCAATATACACCATATTTTCTGTCACACCCCGAGGCTACCCCTTAGATGTAACACGGGACCTAGGATCACGAGTGACCCCAAGCTAACCCTAATTCTGGCATATGACAAGCATAATGAAAAATAACTAAGTAAATAATGTATTATGTGGAAGCCAAAAATAGTGGATATCTGAAATGGGAAAAACCCAACTAGTATGAATATATAAGATATATTAAGAGTTTCATGTTGACTGAAACAACACTTAACAACTCGATTTGAACTACTACTTTGTCTGGAAATCCTCTAAGTGAATTGCGTTGCTGGAACATGCCCCCAACTAACTCTAGAAAGACTAAAACTAAAAATAAAGACTGAAAGATAAATCATGTTTATTGTCCTCGAAATATGAGGACACACCACTGAAGCTGCGGAAGTCGGACTGAGGATCGAACTAAATGTGATCTGGATGCTTTGTGCATGAACCTACATCATGAAATGATGTAGCACAAAGTATGCATCAGTACTTGGAATGTACTGAGCATGTAGGATATAGATAAGCTGAACAAAGTATATAAGTTGAACAATGCATAACTTAGTAATGATATAATCTAAACAAGGATATAAATATGTACTAAGTATAACTGAAAACTAAACTGGATGCAATGACCTCGTACTAATCATGAAGATCTAATCATAAAGATAACATGCTGAACTGTATACTGAAGTGAATGCTAAAATCTAGTCAATGCAATAAAAGTCTGACTATGGGAGCTACTATTAACTGACATTAACTACGTGAGCTAAACGTGGAGTCAGATGTATAAACCCCATCGAGAGGACCCAATATACCTTGCTAGGGTACAGAGGCATGACTGTGGCATGATCACTGAATTTAATGCCCAACAAAGGGGACTTATAAACCTATGCATGCACATAGTTCTAGGACTTTGAGGGTATGCTAAACCATAGTCTAACTTAGTGCTAAGTCTACTCCCAAGTGAATATTCATGAAGCTAAAATTCACTAAATACTGAATAGCTTAAACTGACATGCTAACTGAGAATGCAATATTTATATACTGAGAATATATCATTCGAAATCTGAAGCATTAATTTCTATTTAGTTGGCTTAGCAAGTATAATTCATGAACTAGGATAAATTTATAGAAGCTAGGGTTCTGAGTGTTATGCATGGAATTATACTAAATTATCAAGAAACAATTTATTTAGATCAAAGGAACCATAATCACAATAAAACTTAAAAATCTAGAAACCCTAAGTCTGAATAGTGTATGAAAATCTGAAGAACTAACTAAATTCTAGGGACCTAATGGGTGAAAGGAACCTACTAGTTAAATCCCACATAACTGGTGATGAAATCTATGGAGAAATTCTTTAGATTTTAGGGCTTAACATTGAAGAACATTTGTTCTTGGTCTTGAGAGAACTGGTCGCCTCTTTCTCTTCTTTTCGCTCTAAGTTGGGTGATTTTAGGACTGAGGGTTTTGGGTAGGTTCTGATTGGATTATTAGGCTTAGATTGAGTAAAATGGCATAGTTTAGGCATCAAACGACTTAGTTTAAGTACCCAATGCATAGGGGAAATGACCAAAATGACCCTGACTTAAAACTGACGGACCGTCAATAGGACCACCGCCCATCAACTGGGTTGTGGTTATGTCCCTTCCCAACAGATCTCTACTAAAACAAGCATAAATTTTTAATCTGAGCTTGGATTTTAGCGAACTCGGTGGCGTTGGAAAGAGGACTCTATGATATTTAAATTGATAGGTCATGGGCCACCAAATTCATTTTGTGCTAATTGATATGACCGTTTGAAGGTGACCAAAAACATGAAGACTAAATTGCCCCATTTACATTCGTGTAGGCCACCGTGGTTCTTCACAGTGAGTTGGGGTTGTACTAGGTTGTTTCCACGGCACACTTCTGTCTAGTAGTTTGTGGTTCCTCAGTTTCCTTGGGGGGGGGGGGGGAGGTCTCTGGCTTGCTTTCATGGGCATATTGATGGACCGTGTGGGGTTCCACAATCTGTGTAAGGGCTCTTGGACCTCCGTGGTTCACCTTTATTTCCTGGTTCAGTCTTAGGTAGATTTCTGAGGTGTTACATTTTACTAATAATTCCTCAATGGTTTCTCATAATCATCTACTAGTAGCCATAATTATTTGACCGTCATAAAATTACTTACTAACTTGGGGAAAGAATTCAACAGAATCACATTGTGCTTTATATACTTTTCTTAGAAATAATTTGACAAAGTAGTAAAATATCGTGGAAAATATTGAGAATAAGAATCTTAAAGTTAAGAGCACTCTAAATCTGATTCTACCTCACATTAATTATGCATCCAACATTAGTGATTTGATCAACATTTCTCCTCAAGAATCTCACATCTCCGCTTTGTAGTTTGCTGCATATGAGTTTAGTATAGTAAAAATATAATCTCCTTTTTCTTTACTTTATTTTTTTATACATAGATCAAGTGGTAAGACTGTCAAATAAATTATAGACTTGGCCAATTAATCACTCACTAAAAAATTAATTATTTAATAAATACCTATCAACTAAATGACCATACTTATCGAATAATTCAAAATTCTCAACCAACTTCACCGACTGATCAAACATGACTCAGAGCAACTCGGGAGGGGTAAAACAATTGTTTTATGAATGTTTCCAAAAATGACCTTCCGGGTCATTACATGTTGATGCATAGCTAACTCAAACAATTAGAGAGTAGAAGAACACAAGAAAATGTATGTAATAGAATAAAATAGTAGAGAAGAAAAGAAGAAAACAGGCCAGGATGAAAGGTAAGGTTAAGTTGTAAGATTTTGTGTGGAGAGATGCAGTGGTTGGAGGCATGAAGAATGTGACTTTTGTTCCTAATAATTTTCCTAAACCATTCTGGAAGTAACATTTAATTACACTACATTGTATTTCATACGTAAGCTTAGAAAGGATGTTCAAGAATGAGTTTGAAGGACTAAAAATTCGCGATGAGCGTGAAGGTGAAATTCAAGTTGTTATGATCAGTGTGAAATATATTTTGGGAGATACAAGACAAATAAGATTGATTATTCAAAGTGAACATACTTTGTCATTTTACTAGGGATGGTTAATTTTTACATGATTTTTTTCTTGTTGTTTATTAAAGTTGATCAAAAGGTTAATTGCCGACTATAAGAACATTCATGTCTATTTCGCCCAATGAAATTAATTCAACAGAAAATCTTTAATTTGGTTGTATTTAATCAATTTCTAAACTATATGTGTGTCTTTTCTTTTCTCGAACAAAATGGTAATCAAAATATATAATTAATTAAGTAAAAGTGTGTCTTCTGTAAACGTTAAAACTTTCAAATGAGATATCAAGTCACATATTTTCATATTGTATCAGAGTAGATAAACATACCATGTTTGTGTTCTCTCACCCTATATCGTAGTTTCATGTATTTGGAACAAGAAAAAGAATCAAGCCGATATATGATGATTCAAGAAGTTATAAAACCTTTTAAAACTTTTGAATACCTAAAAGCTAAGTGAAACACCAATATGACCCACCGCTTGGATTTTTTGCTTCCTTAGGTTACATAGGAAAAATGAAAATTAGCAGTGTTTCCTTGTTTGATTATTTCAAGTTGTTGAACCATTAAAGGTAATGAAAAAGTTACGCTCCTTATAGAAAAATTATAGTGTAGATTGGTTTTATATATATATATATATATATATATATATATTATTTTAAATTTCTTATTTTTTTCATGTGTTTACTTCTTTATATTCTAATTTTAAATTACGTTACATGTTTCTGATTTACAAAAATAATAATAATGATTTATAATCGAGTATGTAACTATGTAGTGTTTTTGTATCTCTAATTCGGTAGCACATGATATATCTGATAAGAAAACATATTACTTGTTATCATTATATTGTTTTGTTTCATAGTCTAAATTACTCATGCATTTCTTGCATTATTTTTTACTGAATAATATAGATGATTCTTGGAACAACAAAAATGTTATGCTTTATATCTCTAATTTGTTAGCACACAATATGTATGATAATAAAACATGCTACTTGCTATCATTATATTCTTTTTGATTCTTAATCTAAAGTAGTAAACACATTTCTTGCTATCATTATATTCATTTTGATTCTTAGTCTACAGTAGTCACGCATTTCTTGCTATCATTATATCTTTTTTATTCTTAGTCTAAAGTAGTCATGCATTTCATGCTATCATTATATTCTTTTTGATTCTTAGTCTAAAGTAGTCATCACACATATCTTGCATTTATACTGAATAATAATGATGATTCTTGGAATAACAAAAATATCATGCTTTTGCATCTCTAGAACCATCTACATACTAGTATAAATATGTGTGACCTTAATCAGTTGTAACCAAACTAGTTCAAAAATGCTTTCTTTCTCAACGAAGTTCTCCTTCCCGAAATTCTCATTCTCCTTCATGGATACCTCTCTTTTCACCACCAAAAATATGAAAAACTTAAAGAATGAAAAATCTCATGTTCTCATAGCACTACTTCCAGGCCAACGACAAATTAATCCATGTCTTCAATTTTCAAAACAATTAATCAATTTAGGCATTGAAGTCACTTTAACAACAAGCCTATCATCTTTTAGTAAAATAAAAAAACTCCCAAATGTTGAAGGATTAAGCTTTGCTCCTTCTCTGATGGCTATGATGGCAAATTCCAATTAAGTTCAATTGATGAGTTTCACTTGTTCTATTCTTCTATAAAGTCTCACAGGTAAGAATTTATTTTCAATTTGATTCAATCAAATGCAAAAAATGGTACCCCTATTTCACATGTCATATACACTAATATTATGGAATGGGTTGGTTTAGTGGCAAAAAAAATTAATATCCCATCTACATTATTTTGGATCCAACCAGCCATAGTTTTTGATATTTATTATTATAGATTCACTGATTATTCTGATTATTTCAAGAACTGTGATGCTAAAGATAAAATAATAGAGTTACCAGGATTGCCACCACTTAGTCCAATTGATTTTCCTTCTTTTGTGTTTGATGACATGAAGAGTACCAATTGGGCAGTTGAGTCTATTAAAAATCAAATTGAAATGTTGAATCGTGAAGAAAATCCAAGAGTTCTTGTAAACACTTTTGATGCTTTGAGAATTTTAAAGCATGTGACTATGTTTGGAATCAGGCCATCAATTCCTTCATTTTTTCTTGAAGATAATGCTTTTCGAGCGGATATGATTGAGATTAGTTCGAAAAATTATATGAATTGGTTGAACTTAAAGGATAAAGGATCAGTTATTTACATAGATTTTGATAGTTACTCCGAAATATCAAGTTAATTGATGGAGGAGTTGGTCAAGGATTGTTAAAATGTGGAAGACCATTTTTGTGGGTGATTAGAGAAGGGATAGATGTCGATAAAATGGAGGACAAATTGAGTTGCAAAGACGAACTTGGAATGCAAGGGAAGATAGTAAATTGGTGCTCGCAAGTGGAAGTTCAAAAACACCCTTCTGTTGGTTGTTTTCTGACTCACTGTGGATGGAATTCGGCATTGGAGAGTATACCATCTGTGGTACCTATCGTGCCATGTCTGCTTTGGAATGATCAAGTTTGTAATGCAAAATTCATTCAAGAAATTTGGAAGAATGGTGTTAGACTTAATGTTAGTGAAAGTGGTGTTGTGGAAAGATATGAGTTCAGTAGATGTATCAAGATCGCGATGGGAGGCAGCAAAGAAGGGAAAGAATTGAGAAGAAATGCCAAGAAATGGAGTAATTTAGCTAAGGAAGCTATGAAGGAAAATGGTACATCAAGTGTGAATCTGTAGGATGCTAATGAGATTTTACTTGACCATAATGAGTACTAAATTATTCATAAATAAATGACTTGCATAAAATAACTTGTAATTAATTAAGTTTTTGTAAGAGCCTTTTCTCCGTTTCAGAAAAAATAATGAATCTTTTTGAAATGATTTAGAATGAAATATAGTTTCTGTTTTTTGTACACACTCATATTTTTATTTTTGCTAATCCATAATGAAAAAAATAGTTCTCTATCATTAATCCAAAATGATAAGTGAAAATTAAGTAAGAACCTACTATATAACTTATTAAATTTATTTAACATTATAAATCTATAACTTAAAACCATTACAAATAATATAATCACATAACTTAAAGAATGTTTGTGAAGTCTCTTATTATAGATCAGAATAAATTCTCACTCTTGTTAATTCAACAAAGCATATTAGCCAACTCAATTTGAATTGCACCATGATATTTATTTTTAAAATATGTGTATATTGTAAAAGGTTATGACCCATTTAGGCCTATTTTTTTAAAAAATATTTTTTATGAATTGAAAATAAACGTTTGATAATAGAAATACAAATTGAAATAGTTTATTACTTATTTTCTATTTTCCTTTACAAATTTGAAGGTATATTAAAGTATTCAATTGTGAACATTACTCCATATTATATTCTTTAAAAAAATATAACCAGCACAAAACTTTAGCTATTGCTTCAGATGGATAAAACGACGTTATTACTCTCCTTCCTACTTTTAATTTTTTTTATAAGATGCTCATTCTTCAATCCCAGGATGTGATGACATTGTCACGACCCAAAGCAGACACTAGGCGTAACATGACGTATAGAACCCCAAGAGCCGCTACATAAGCCACTTGACATACATCATACAAGACAATAGAAATAAAGACTTTAAAAGATAGCATTTATACATCAAAAGAGTTTGACAAGTAGAAGTCTAACATAAGTGTCAAAGCCATCTAATACATCATAAGGAAAGTGATTAGGATGTAACTCATACAACACATACAAAGTCAAAAAACATAAATGACATAAACGAATTAAAAGCGTCTCAGTCCGTGGAACATAATGACTCGCCAATATTCAAAAGCCCAAAGGATAAACTAGCCATAAGTATTGGAGGTAGGAGCGTCGGATCCTACATTAGTGAGACAATATAGGTACAAGTGTATATTAGTACATGGAATGTACTAAGTATGAGACAATATGCATAAACATAGGATTATAGCATGTTAGTGAAAAATTACAAAATAACAGAATTACAAGATTACAACTGAAAATAAATTGAAGAAATAAAAATCTCTTCAGGCTGAGGCGCAGATATCTCACTCTCTTTACAGAGATTCAAGCCCACTGCAGCAAATGTTTTTCACCAGTTCAGCAATAGTTCTTCTTGACTTGTCCCCTCCAGGAAACAACAACCTTAACACAAAGTATAGCTCAACAACTCTGGACAAGAGTTGAGTCCAAAGCTCCACAAATAGAAAACCTCCCTTCAACTAATAAGAACTCTCTTTTGTGACTAACTTTTTCCTCTCTATCTTTTTCTTATGTTCCTAAACCAAATGAAGACCACCAGTATTTATAGTAGAAGAAGTCTTCCTAGGAATAAATAAGAAGATAATAGTGTAGTAAATAGTGAAGATAATGGTCTTAGGAGTTACATAGGTTACAGGGTAATATGGAGGAATTAAGAGTAAAGAATAATGTGGGCAACAAATGCCCCTCAACGTGCAAGTGCAACTCAACGGACAAAAGTCAATGTGTGAATTCTCTAACTGCCAATAAAGAAGCAGTAAAGAAAATGTCCACCAACGACAACAATGAATAGAAGGAGTAATGCCTTAGAGGCAACTTGAACGACAAAAATTGTCAATGTGGCAATTCAATATAACAGAATTTGAAGGGTCCTAGCTACGCCATGTGTTCAATACAAAATCTAGAAAGCTACAGGGATGACAAAAAGAGGGCGTTTTCCTGTGTTGCACAAAAAAAAAGTCACTTTGTAATGTTGTGTTTAGTTGTATGGCTGGTTAATTTGGTGCAAAGTCAGTAGTACTAGGGCCTTCGCCACCTTGAATGGTGTGAGCCGCATGCGGGGAGACCCTAATAGTTTAGCACATTCGTTGTTTTATAAGAGAGTAGGGACGGGGAACCAATGTCACCAACAACACTAGCAGTCTCGGATCTTTGAATAGACAGAGAGAGATGCTCTTCCTGTGGCCCAAGAACGTATTCGTTCAAAGAGTTGGCAATGACTTTCTTGCTCTCACTCAAAGGCATTCCTTTTTTTGTTCATTTTATGGGAAAACAACAAGGAAAAGGGCTAAGATCCTCGTTGACAACATGAATTCGTACGTAAGATATCGAATTGGATCCCATTCATAGATGGGAATTGCTAGAAGCGAAGCTCGTTTTCCAACAAAAAGAGAAAACTGCAGCCTCGGACAAGCTTTCTTTGAAGCCCCTACAACATGGGTGAGTAGAGTCTGTGCTTTGGTGGGCACCGGGCATCTAGTAAGAAGAAGTAGCTCTGCCAACAACACACGCAAGCTGCTCAGGAAGAGCACAACTCTAACTAGTGAAGGGAGGTAACCCAAATCCCATGCCAACATAAGGCCACGGTAGATCTTTTTCTTTGCCTTATAAGATATTGCGTATAAAGAGAAAGATATAACTCAGGTTTTAATTCCTTTCGGAGAAAATCTATTATCTTTCCCTTCAAATAAAGATTGAGGGGCGAGGGCGCCACCTTCTAATCCAATATTCTAAAGGAAAGGAAAGAAGACTTCCATCTCCAAGTTTAACTCAGACGTAGCTCCCTTCTTCTTTTTTTTGGGGTGTGAAGCAGTGTTTTTCGATGTGATTGACAAGCAGTGGGGCATGGATGGATTTTTTTGTAATATTAAAATGCCTACACTAACAATCCCCTACTCATTGTAATATTAACCAAGAGAGTCTATCACCTGAAGGAAGACTACTATGCATAATGAAGGTGTGCTCTGTATTAAACCTTCACTTAATGAAACAATAAATTTTACTCCAGAGTTAGAGTGGTCTTAAACTTGAACTATGACTACTTGAGGGAAATAAAATATCACTGTCCACACATAATAATCAAGGTGTTGACATGAGCTTTAAAGCCACTACGTTACAGCCTTGTGTAATCCCGATTTCATGAATGCATATGAGAATAAGCCCAATTCTTATAGGAAGCGACCTACTTCCACACTCATATAGGTGAAATCTGTCGAGAGTGTTCATGTAAGCTTAACACTCCACCCATATGGGATATATATATTCATTAAGAGTTTTATCAACTTAACCTTCACAAATCACTACAGGAAACAATGCACTCACATCATAGGGAGGGAATAAAAAGATAGTGCATTTTTTACAACAAGTCATCATATGATTAGTTTTTCCCTTTGAACCTGGTTATAAGATCTCTAGTCCCCAGGTTGGGTTTCCTCATATATGACTCAAGGATTTATAGGCTTCAATCTCATCACCTTAGATGTGCTCCAGACCTTTTGTCTTGTTAAGGCCTTAGTAAGAGGATGTGCAAGATTATCACACGATTTGACATAATCAACATTAATGGTACCATTTGTCAAATACAATCTTACATTACTGTGTTTCCTCCTCATAGGTCTAAATTTACCGTTGTAATAACGGTTTTGAACTATACCAATTGCAGCGGTGCTATCACAATGAATTAAAATAGGAGGAATTGGTTTTTCAAAATAAGGTATTTGAAATAATAAATCTCTTAACCAATTTATTTACTTACTAGCTGAAACTAAAGAAATTAGTTCAACCTCCATGGTAGAGTTAACAATTATAGTTTGCTCTTTTGATCTCCAACAAATAGCACCACCACCTAAAGTAAAGGCATAACCAGTGGTAGGGCAGGAATCACATGATAAAGTGTTCCAATCTACATCACAAAAGCCTTCAAGTACAACATGATATTTTTTATTGAACAAACCACAATTTATTGTTCCAATTAAATATCTCATAACTTTTGTTATAGCATGCCAATGTTCATTACCTAGCTTGCTTGTAAACCTGCCAAGTACTCCTACTGCATATGCAATATTAGGCCTAGTGCAATCAGTCACATATCTCAAACTTCCAATTATGTTGGCATATTCCTTTTGATTTATTGCATCATTTTCACTTTCAACAGGAAATAAGTGAACACTTGAATAAAAAAGAGTTACAACATGCTTGCAATCATGAAAGTTATATTTTTTCAAAATTTTCTCAACATAATGTGACTAGTCAAGGAAAGTTTCATCACATGTTCTTGTTATTTTTATTCCAAGAATAAAATTTGCCTCCCCAAGTTCTTGCATATCAAAATTGCTTCTAAGAATATTTTTAGCTTTATCAATAACATTAATGTTAGAGCCAAAGATCAATAAATCATCAACATATAGGCAAATAATCACGTGAATTATTCCAAGACTTATGATATATGCACTTATCACACTTATTTGTTTTAAAACCATCTTCAATCATGCAAGAATCAAACTTTTCATGCCATTGTTTTGGTGCCTGTTTCAAGTCATATAGGGATTTAGTAAGTTTACATACTTTACTTTCTTGGCCTACTTCAATAAAACATTCGGGTTGATCCAGATAAATTTTCTCATTTAGGTCTCCATTTTAAAAAGCAGCTTTTACATCCATTTGATGAATTTGCAAATCAAAAATTGCAGCCATAGCAATTAAAAGTCTTATGGATGTGTAATTCTTGTTACCGGTGAAAAAGACCCTCTAGTTGTTTAAAACCTTTTGCAATTAGTCTAGCCTTATATTTATCAATAGATCCATCTGATTTCAAATTTTTTCGTAAGACCCATTTGCAACCAATTATTTTACAACCCAGCGGTAAATCAACTAACTTCCAAGTTTTATTAAAATCAGTGATTCCATTTCATCATTTACAACCTCTTTCCAAAAAATGGAGTCATGTGAAGATAATGCTTCTTTCAAAGTGAGAGGGTCATCTCCAACATTAAACACACAAAAATCATGACCAAAATCCTTTTCTACTCTAGCTCTTTTACTTCTTCTTAACTCAAAATCATCAATTTCTTTATTTTTCAAAGTAGAAGTAGAAGAACTAGGTATTGACAAAATATTTTGTTCAATCCTTTGACCCCCACTATTTTTAGAATCAAAAGGGAATTTAGTTTCATGAAAAATAGCATCACCTGATTCAATTATAACATTTTCTTCAAGATTAAAAAATCTATAAGCTGTACTATTTGAAGCATAACCAAGAAAAGCACAAGTAGTAACTTTCTTACCCAACTTTGTAATCTTGGGATCCATTAGCCTCACAAAGGCTAGACAACACCAAACTCTTAGTTATCTCAAACTTGGAATGTAACCTTTCCACAATTTAAAAGATGTCAATTTAGGCTTTTTATGAGGCACACGATTCAACACATACCAAGCAGTCAAAATAGCTTCACCCCAAAAATTTAAAGGTGCATGTGACTCAATAAGCATGTCATTAGTCAATTCAACCAAAGTTCTATTTTTCCTTTCCGCTAAACCATTAGATGAAGGAGAATAAGGAGGAGTTGTTTCATGAATTATTCTCAATGATTTAACAAAAGAATTAAACTCATTTGACTCATATTCATGGCCTCTATCACTATTAATTCTTTTTATTTTTCTTCCAAACTGATTTTCAACCTCATGGAGATAAGTTTTAAAATTTTCAAAAGCATCACTTTTATTTTTCATCAAGTAAACATATGTAAACTTAGAGAAATCATCAATGAAAGTGATAAAACATCTATTACCTCCACGAGTTAAAATTCCACCAAGTTCACAAATATCAATATGAACTAATTCTATCAATTTTGTTTTTCTTTCAACTTGAAAATGAGGCCTTTTAGTGATTTTGACTTTACTACAAGCCTTACACTTTTAAAAATTATTTTTAACCATTGGGATTAATCCTAAACTACTCATGATTCCAACATAACGATCATTAATATGACACAAACGAGCATGCCAAAAATTGATAGTAGAAAGCATATAAATAGACGTAGAAGCTTTATTCATTCCTACATTCAATTTGAACATCCCACCACAAGCATACCCCTTCCCTACAAAAATACCCTTCTGCACAATTACATATTGATCAGATTCAACAATATGTTTAAAGCCTGCTTTATTAAGAAGAAAACTAGGCATCAAATTTTTCCTCATAGAAGGAGTATAAAGTACATCTTTCAAAGTTAATACCCTTCCAAAAGTAAAACACAATTCGACATCTCCCGTTCCAAGCACTTGAGTTGTGTGAGAATCACCAAGCATTATGGTTTTGGGATCCTTAAAATGAGTATATTTTTTAAACCAGTCTCTGTCATAACAGACATTACGATTTGCACCAGAATCAACCCACCATCCATCAACACTCTCAATCATGTTAATGTTGGTAATGACCCCCACAAAAAGGTTCTTCGATAACGTTTGCCTGAGGGTTAGGACCACATTTCCGGAATCTGCAAAATCGAGCAATATGCCCACTCTTGTCACAAACAATGCATGGTCCCTTATCTTGAACTTGTTGATTTTGTGCTTGGTTATTTTTACCATTATTTTTCTTGGAAGGTTTACCATTATTTTTCTTGATTTTTTTCTTCTTAGGCTTCAAAGAAGTATTTTTGTGAGATTCGGGATTAGCATTATTTGAAGTAATTAAATTTATCTTCGTTGTGATGTTGCTCTCTTCTGTTTGTAAAAGTGCATCTTGCCCCCTTGCCTCTTCTTCCATACGGATTTTCATTATTAAGGTTTCAACGGAGGTTTCCTTTTGTTTGTGGTGCATAGTTTTTTGAAATTCCTTCCACGAAGGTGGAAGTTTATCTACTATGCCACAAACAATAAGGTTGTCTCCAATTTTTACCTCCTCAAACCTAAGCTCTCCAACAATCATTATAAAATCTTAAGCTTGGTCTACCACTGATTTATTGTCCACCATTTGGAAACTAAAAATCTACTAGCTGCATATTTTTTCGCTCCAGCCTCTTCGGTATCATACTTACTTTGCAATGCTTTCCAAATTTTCTTTAAACTAGAGTTAGTTCTATCATAATAATCATAAAAAGTATCAGATAGACAATTAAGAATATAATACCAACACTTATAGGAATCACCATCGTACTTTTTCACTTTCTCTAGATGAGAAATAGTTTCATCATCATTCATAGAGGTGATGTCTACTTTATTAGGATTCTTCTTAGTTAACACATAAGAAACATTTAGAAGACTTAAGTAGAAAAGTACTTTACCCTTCCATCTTTTGAAATGGTTACCATTGAACCGAAATGGCTTGTCAAGGTCTCCAATCTTAACATCCACGGTTTTTTCAATTGTAACCATTATGAATCTCCTTAAAATTGATAGTGAAAAATTACAAAATAACAGAATTACAAGATTACAACTAAAAATAAATTGAAGAAATAAAAATATCTTCAGGCTGAGGCGCGGATATCTCACTCTCTTTAATGAGATTCAATCCCACTGCAACAAATGTTTTTCACCGGTCCAGTAAAAGTCCTTCTTGTCTTGTCCCCTCCAGGATACGACAACCTTAACACAAAGTATAACTCAACAACTCTGGACAAGAGTTGAGTCCAAAACTCCACAAATAGAACACCTCCTTTCAACTAATAAGAACTTTCTTTTGTGACTTAACTTTTCCTCTCTATCTTTTTCTTATGTTCCTAAACCAAATGAAGACCACCACTATTTATAGTAGAAGAAGTCTTCCTAGGAATAAATAGGAAGATAATGGTGTGGTAAATAGTGAAGATAATGGCCTTAAGAGTTACATAGGTTACAAGGTATAATGGAGGAATTAAGAGTAAAGAACAATGTGGGCAACAAATGCCCCTCAACGTGCAAGTGCAACTCAACGGACAAAA
This sequence comes from Solanum commersonii, assembly GCA_029007595.1. Taxonomy (NCBI): domain Eukaryota; kingdom Viridiplantae; phylum Streptophyta; class Magnoliopsida; order Solanales; family Solanaceae; genus Solanum; species Solanum commersonii. Next base: position 1,849,321 of record JAJTWQ010000092.1, on the reverse strand, counting down.
GTCAATGTGTTCATTCTGTAACTGCCAATGAAGAAGCAGTAAAGAAAATGTCCACCAACAACAATAATGAATAGAGGCAGTAATGCCTTAGAGGCAACTTGAACGACAAAAGTTGTCAATGTGGCAATTCAACAACAACATCATTGTCACTTTACTCTCAAAGAACCCTTAAAGCATTTACATAGGTTTCATAAGATCATGCATAACTCATACTTTTCCCTTTCAAGGTTCAAAACTACTTTCAATCACCAAATCTAGAATTTTAACATTAGATAGGGATTTTATCATAAATTCATGTAATTCTATTACATCATGCTTTAGATCATAAAAATTCTCTTTCATAATCAACAACCAACGCTAGGAGATCACAATTTGGGAAAACATGGGGGTTTGCATGGGTTCATGGGGTAAACATCATAAAAACATTGTAATCATCAATTCATGCATAATTAGACATAATTAAACCATTAAAATCAATAATCAAAAGAACCCATGGTGATTGAATTTGGGGACTCCATGGGTGGAAGGAACCCATCGATGGAAGCTACCATACGTCAAAGTCCAATTGGCTATCTTCAATGGAGAATTTGGATCCTTAGCTTCAAACCCTAGTTGAATCTTCTTCTTCTTCTTCTTCTTCTTCTTCTTCTTCTTCTTCTTGTTCTTCTTGTTCTTCTTCTTGTTCTTCTTCTTCTTCTTCTTGTTCTTCTTCTTGTTCTTCTTCTTCTTCTTCTTCTTCTTCAAGTTCTAAAGAGAGAATATTTGAGAGGAGGTTTTGGTTTTCTTTTGGGATTTCGGAAGAATGAATTAAGTAGGGTGAATTTGGGGGTAAAAAGGCTTATATAGGGGTTCTAAATGTAGGCAAAATGACATAGTATAGGAACTAATTAATTAGGAAAAGACCCAACTAACCCTGAAAATAACTGCCAGCTGCTGACCCACGAGACCTTATCGACAGACCGTGGGTGGACCTACGGTCCATCCTGCACACTGTTACTAAGTACAGATAATTTTGGCCATTGACAGACCTCTGGACCACAGACCATCAATTGACCTACGATCCAGTCATTGTTCATGGCCTGGGAAATTTCTGAGTGGCCAATCCACAGACTCCACATACGGACCGTCTGTGGTCCTCGTGAATGGCACCTGTAGGTTCTGATTTTTTGGTTCATTTCCCCTTTTTGGGTACGAGGTGTTACAGTAGGGGAAGAGATCTAACAACCCAACAAGAATACAACTTCATCATCAAAAATAGATAAACAAAGAGGAACATCAACCCCAAGCTAAAACATATTTGAAACATCTTTCCATAAGGAATGCATCCAAATCATACCCAAATGCACATAATCATGAAGCAATCAATTAAAGCTAAATAAAAAATTTCAAATCAAGTTTTCATGAGTATGCATACATGAGAAAATATGAGAATGACTATGACCTAAGGAACTAAATACCTCAAGCTAGAGTAGGGTCCGAGGAAAAGAGTTGGGGATAACGGGACATCATATTGGCCCTCACCTCCCATGTAGCACCCTTAACCCTTTGATTCCTCCATACGACCTTCATGGATGCAACCTCCTTATTTTTCAATTTCTTAACTTGCCGGTCCAAAATCTCAACCAAAACTTTTTCATAAGAAATACTCTCCTTTTTAACAAGACTTTCCAATTGTACAATAGAAGTTGGATAACCAATGCATTTCTTCAACAAAGAGACATGGAAAATTGGATTCACCAATGCTAAGTCATTAGGCAATTTAAGTTCATAAGCAACTTTATCCATACGCCTCAAAATTTGATATGGGCCCACATAACGGGGACTAAGCTTTTCTCTTTTTCCAAATCTCATTACACCTTTCATGGGTGAAATCTTCAAGTAGACCCAATCATATACATCAAACTCAAGGTCCCTTCTTCTAACATCGACATAGGACTTTTATTGACTTTGAGACGTTTTCAACATTTCTCTAATAAGCCAAACGTTCTCCATAGCCTTATGTACCAATTTAGGACCTATCAAAGCAACTTCACCTACTTCAAACCAACCTATTGAAAATCTACACCTCCTACCATAAAGTGCCTCAAATGAAGCCATACCAATGCTTGAATGAGAGCTATTATTATAAGAAAATTCAATCAAAGGCAAATGATCATCTCAATTACCCTTGAAGACAATCACACAAGCTCTCAACATATATCCTAGAGTTTGGATAGTACGATCCGCTTAATAGTCCATTTGAGGATGAAAGCATGTATTAAGCTTAACACAAATACCAAGACCCTTTTGGAAAGATTTCCAAAACTGAGAAGTAAATTTAGTACCATGCCCAGAGATAATGGATAGGGTCACTCCATGAAACCTAACCATCTCTCTTAGATACAACTTAGCATAGTCCTACACCGAATAAGAAACCTTGATGGAAATGAAATGAGTCAATTTTTTCATACGATCTACTATAACACAAATCAAGTCGTGTGTCGTTGGGTATCGAGTAAACCAACTATGAAGTTCATATTTAAATCTTCCCACTTCCAAGTAGGAATAATAATATCTTGGGACAAACATCCTGACTTTTGGTGCTAAACTTTCACTTATTGATAATTAGGACACTTAGCCACGAATTCCACGATATCTTTTTTAGGTTATTCCACTAATGGACCTCCCGTAAGTCATGATACATCTTGATGGCTCCCGGGTGAATGGAATATCAAGAATTATGGGCTTTTGATATGATTTTCCCTTTCAAGTCATCGATATTGGGAACACACAAATGACCTTTATATCGAATCACACCATTTCCCCCTTGGCAAAAAGCCTCAACGGACTTTTTAAGCACCGCTTCCTTCAATTCAACCAAAATCAAATCAAGACTTAGCTTTGCTTTCACATCTAACTCAAAAGATGATTCTAAACAATTGTTAACAATAAAACCTCCTTCATTAGAATTAATTAATCGAACACCCAACCATGTCAATCTATGAACATCTCAAGCCAATTCCTTTGTATATTCCTCCACATGGGCAACACTACCCATAGATAGTCGACTAAGAGCATTGGCCATCACATTCGCCTTACCGGGGTAATAGAGGGCCATCATGTCGTAATCCTTTAGCAAATCAAGCCATATCCTTTGGAGAAGATTTAGATCCTTTTGTTTGAACACATATTATAATCTTTTGTGGTCAAGAAATCAACATGAACACCATATATATAACACCCCAGATTCGAGAAAGGAAAAATTCCAAATTTTCAGAAGTTGCAGGTGCCACCGCGAAGGCAACCTACAGACTGTCAGTCGACTTACGTTTCGTCAGTCAGCTCTATCAATGGGCCAATCGACTTTTAGTTTTAGACCCCAGATTTTAGCCCTCTAACAGCCAAACGACGATTGACAAGATGGACCGTTAGTTGATTTACATCTCGTCAGTCAACTTCATTGATGGGGACAGATAACTTTTAGTTTTAGACCCCAGATTTCAGCCCTCTGACATCTAAATGACGACTGATAGGATGGACCGTTAGTCCACTTATGGCCCATCAGTCATCTCTATCGATGGACCAATCGACTTTTAGTTTAGGGGTAATAAGATCTTTTCCTTATTATTTTATCCCTAAACTACTTCATTTTGGTCAGAGTTAGCCTATTATTCTAGTCCTATTTTGCCCTAAACCATTATCCTCTAGAATTCACTAAGCTTAGAACAAAAGAGGATAAAGAGGGGACTCAAAACCCTTCAAAGAACGCAATAAGTTTTCTTCAGTTCCAGCCCTGAAATTGAAGAACTTCTCCATAGATTTTGTCACCAAGGTATGTGGGATTTCACTAGTGGGTTTCAGCTATATTCCATTTCCTGCAGCTCAGTATATTCCAAGTACTAACGCATACTCTACGCTACATCCTTTCATGATGTAGTTTCAGATACTCAGCATCCAGATCACATATAGATCAGTTCCTGATCTGTATTCATCAGCTTCAGTAGTGATTCATCATACTTCGAGGACAATAGACATGTTTTTTTAGATTCAGTCTTTCATTTCAGTTTTTAGTTTTGCTAGGGTTAGCTGGGATATGTCCCAGTAACTCTAGTCAGTTAGAGGCTTTTTCAGACATAGTATTAGATTCAGCTTTAGCTTGAGTGAATGTTCAGTATTGTTAAACTCTTAGTACTTTTTATATATACAGATTAGTTGGGTATTCCCCATTTCAGTTATCAATTTATTTAGCTTTCGCATTAGTTCATGTTTTTCTTAGATATTCTTCAGTATGCTTATGATATACCAGAAACATGGTTGTTGGGGTCACTCGTGATCCTAAGTCCCGTGTTACGTCAAAAGGGTGGCCTAGAGGAGTGACAATATAAGTAATGCCTCCATATCTCTATGGTAAACACAACCTTCGCTAATTCCAAATCATGGGTAGAATAGTTCTTTGAATGAATATTGAGTTGCCTTGAAGCATAATCTTCCCATTTTGCATAATAAAACAACCTAGTTAGATCCTTGAAACATCACAACAAACCCGTCGGCCCTTCCGGTAGAGTCAATACCAAAGCAGAGGTGAGTCTATGTTTCAATTCTTGGAAAGTCTTCTCATATGCTTCTGACCATAAGAACTTAACTTTTTTTGGGTCAATGTCGTCAATAGAGAGGCAATCGAAGAAAACTCTTCCACAAACCTTCTATAATAACCATCTAAACCCAAGAAACTTTGAATATTCGAAGGGGATAGAGGTCTAGGAAACTTCTTAACTGCACCCATCTTCTTAGGATCTACCTTAATACCCTTACCAAAAAAATGTGACCAAGAAAAGACACAGATCTTAACAAAAAATCTCATTTACTAAATTTTACAAAGAGTTATTGGTCATTGAGGATTCACAACATATTCCTTAAATGATCGACATGCTCATCCATACTCATTGAGTAAATCAAGATGCCATCAATAAACACAATCACAAACATGTCTAGATACGCTCAAAACACTCTCTTCATCAAGTCCATAAATATGTCTGGAGCGTTAGTCAAACCAAATGAGATTACTAAAAATTCATAAGGAGCATACCGAGTATGTAAACCCGTCTCTGAAATGATATCTTCCATCATCCTTAATTGGTGATAACCCAACTAGATGCCGATCTTAGACAAGTAACTCACACCTTGGAGTTGATCAAACAAATCATCTATCCTTGGAAGATGATATTTATTTTTAATGGTAACCTTGTTCAATTGTCGGTAGTCAATACATATGAAAAATGAACCATCTTCTTTTGAACAAACAAAACTAAAGCACCCCATGGAGATATACTCGATTGGATGAAACCCTCATCCAAAAATCCCTTCAATTGCTCTTTTGATTCCTGGGTTTTGACGGAGCCATACCGTAAGTAGGAATAAAGATAGGTTAAGTATTGGGGATAAGGTCAATTCCAAAGTTGATTTCTCTTCAGGAGGAACACTGGGTAGATCATCAAGAAACACTTTTGGAAACTCATTAACAATGGGGACCGACTCAAGAGTAGGGGTTTCAAAATCTGTATATTTAACCTAAACAAGATGATATAAGTAACCCTTGAAAATTATTTTTCTAGCTCTACGACAAGAAACAAACTGACCCTTAGGCATAAAATTTTCCTTTTAAAACTCTAGGACAGGTTCATTAGGAAATTGAAACTTGATTACTCGTTTTCTACAATTAACATGAGCACAACAAGAATGGAGCCAATCCATACCAAGTATAACATTAAAATCTAACATATCAATCTCTACAATATCAACATGAGTAACTCTATGGGATAAAGAGACGGGACAATTTCTATAGACTCTCTTAGCCATAATAGATTAACAAATAGGAATAGCGATAGAAAAAAAGTCTATCAACTCATTCAGAAGAACATCAAACCTCATAGCCATATATGGCGTCACAAAAGACAAGGTATCATCAAGATCAAGCAAAGCATAAAAATCAAGGTGAAAGACTTTCAACATACTGGTAACAACGTCGGGAGAACTCTCTTTCTCATAACGAGTTTAAAGTGCATAAAATCAATTTTACTTTGAAGCGGTTGAACCCGAACCACTAGGTGGAGCTTGCTAACTTTTCTATTCCATTGTCAAGTCTAAATGGATAATACCTCAAGTGGTGACCACTCTTGCCACAACCAAAACAATTATCCGTGCCCATCAAGCATTTTCCCGGATGACTTTTTCCACACTTTTGGCATACGGGAATCGAAGAACCATTTCCTCCTTAAGGCTTAGGGTTAAGAACCCTTTCTTTGTTAAACTTATAAACCAGAGCATTGGAGGATCCTTGACAGGAAAACCTTTATCAGAACTTAAAATGACCATGTCCAACGGACCTTGAATGTGAAAAGTCACCATCACTAGTCTCTGCCCTCTTTGTTGCCTTAGACTTTTCCTTAAGTTTCTCCTCTTCAATTTGTTAGGAATGAATCATTAGATGAGAAATGTCCATTTCCTTAATGAGAATAATGACATGACATTCCTTAACCACCATTTTAGACACACCCAAAACAAATTTGATGATTCTTTCCCTTGAGTCGGCAACCATAGTAGGAGCATACCTAGACAATTATGTGAACTTCAAGGGATACTCCTTCATACTCATATTCCCTTGATGAAGGTTAATGAATTCAAGTACTTTTTCCTCCTTCATCTCAAAAGGAAAGAATATATAAAGGAAACTAACCTTAAACTTTTCCCAATCAAGGGACCCACATTAACCACCCTCTCTTTCTTCCATTGGTTGAACCAAACTTGAGAAACACCCTTAAGTTAATAAGTGACTGATTCCTCTTTTTTCCACCGGCATCACTCCCATGATTATCAACACCTTGTATACATTGTCAATGAACTCTTGAGGATCTTCCTCAACTTTGGAACCATGAAACTCTAGAGGATTCATTCAAGTGAAGTATCTTACTCTAGTTTCCATCGTACCCTTATTTGCGTTCACGAGGACCACAACCTCCCTATTGGCTTGAGTCATCATGACTCAGGCCAACACTTGAAAAGAAGCCCTAAGCTCCTTATTAGTTACTTGTTCGGCCAAAGGGTTAGCCGTAACTTAAGGAGCTTGAGGTGCTTCTTGTTCCACATTCTAATTCGCATACCTTCTCATCTATGCTCTTCGAGAGTCCATATCATAAAAAATAATCATATAAAGATTAGGAGAGAGACACATAGAGTTAAACTCTATCACATGACTTTTGAATGATGAAAGAAGTAGGATTTCCTAAACATCTAATAGATTTCTATTCATAAATGTGGCACGCTTCACGCTCATGAACAATGTAACATTCCAAAAATTTCTAAGTTAAAACTCGAACCATTCTTCATTTATGAATATGATTGTAATAGGTGATTCTTAAATTACCTATATATGTAAAGGTAAATTCTTTAGTGTGTGAATGAATTTGGATATCAATTAGGGTCACTAGAATCTCCTAGCATAAAATTGAGTTGAAAGTTTCCTTACCGATTAAGTTTTGATGTAAGATTATAATTGGGTCAACTTGAAACAACCATATCTCTTAGAATATAAAGAGTTACGTGGCCCATAACCTATCAAATTAAAGGTATTTGAATCTTCTTTCCAAGGCCACAAATTTCGGAACAATCCGACTTTTGAGTAAAAATTTATGACCATTTTAGTAACCTGATACAATGCAGTGACAAATTAGCCAACGGGGAAATAATAAAAAAGGTCGTTTTTGTCTTTTTACCTCCAGGTATGTAAGGCTATCATAGTGTTGGACTAGTTCGTCCTCACACCCTACATTTACTTTCAAATTAGTAAAAGAGTAATCTAGGATTTTATCCCTATATTTGAGTTTTTTTTTTAGATAAGTTGATTTGAGTTTTAGAGTTCCTGTTTCTTTCTGAAATGCTATTCCTATTAATTGAATTGATATATGTTATGCATTAAAATTCTTGAGTTGATTCGTTCATGTCTATATTTCAGCATGAACCCTATGAATTGAGTATTTTTGAGAGGAGAAATATCGTTGAGTTAAAAGTTTCGAGTTGTTGAGTCCTTGAGTTCTTGAGTCTTGAATTATGAGTACTAAGTTTCCATACTGCAATTAAGATCCCTGAGTTGAGTCGTTCATGTCTATAATTCCACAAGAACCCTATGATTTGAGTTATAAATTTTGAAAACCTTTTTAAATCCAACACTTGATTTCTTAAACTTAGTTTTGAGAAAGTAAAGATGAGTTTTGAGAAAAGAGTTTCTAAAACATGATTAGTATGATAATCGAGTATGCCATCAAAGTATGAGAAGTATGGTATCTAGATATACCATCAATGTTTATGCAATATGACTTCCTGGGTCATCAATGATCATATTAAAATATGATTTTGATATGTTTTTGAGAAAAAAGGTTTCAAGTATGAATTGAGTAAGAGTATAAGGGGGTTATGTATTCCAGAGGTATCAAATTTTACATTGATAAAAGAGAAATTTTGATTTCTAAATGAGTTATGATTTCAAAAGATATTTGAAGAGCAGTTACCTCTTTTAAGAGGGTAGTTTGAGCAATTATCTCAAACTAGAGGAAGACCTATGTTTTTAAACATATGAGCGTGAGTATATTATTGGGAGTAGTATTGAGCACCGATATAGGGATGATTTCAAACAACTCACATTCCTCATATACTATGTATGCCAACATGGGTACATGATCATATTTTTTAGATGAATCTTAAGTGCCTTCGGGAAAAGCTTAGTCGATCCACTTAGTTGAGGTGTCCTATACCCCGGCAAGGTATAGGACAATTCTGGCAGCGTGGGCGAGATGATGTATGATCACATAGCTCATAGTGATGGTTGTCGGTTAGAGAATCTCACAATAGAGTTAAAGTGTATTTTTATATATCACTTATTATATTGAATTCAGAGATGAGAAACTATTTTTGTAAATCTTTAAATGATTTAACTCCGTTATTTCTTTACATTCAGCTTTAGTACATTTCTATCTATTACAGTCCTTTCTTTCAGTTATTTGTTATTCAGCTATATTACATACTCGTACATTCAATGTATTGATGTCATTTAACCAGCATCTTTTGATGATGCATATACAAGTTCTTAGGAACCTCAACAAGAGTCTGTTGAGATCACTTCATCCGCTCATCAGCTTTTGGGTGAAAGTTTCTTACTTTCGGAGGACTCCACTTTTATGAGTTGTTAGTAGTAGTTCTCTTGTAGAGTCGTGGGTCTTGTCCCGATACTCGTCTTTATACAGTAGAGGCTTCATAGATAGACAATTTCGTAGAGTCTTTCTGTTTCAGATGTTTTATTTAAAACTTATGTTTCATAATCAGTATATTCAGTAAAGTTTTGAGATTTAGTAAACTATTTTTAAACGTTTCTTTCAATTTGATGCTTATGTATGCTCAAGTTAGTATTTCGCTTGTAGTCATCCAGGATGAGGGTTCGCTTGGGGACCAACAATGGTTCTTGAGTGTTGACCACGTCCAGGGTGTAGGCTTGGGTTGTGACAAACAAGACTCTACTTGTCATGGCTTATGAGACATCCTAGGATATTTCTAAACCTTGTGCTCTGAATACCAAGTTTGTCATGATCCAAAGCAGACCCTAGGCATAATGTCGTATAGAACCCCTAGAGGCCCTACACAAGTCACTTGGCATACATTATACAAGACAGTAGAAATAAAGACTTTAAAAGATAGCATTTATACATTAATAGTTTGACAGGCAAAAGTATAACATAAGTCCCAAAGCCATCTAACACATCATAAGAAAAATGATTGGGATGTAACCCATACATCACATACAATGTCTGAAAATGGAAATGACATAAAAGCACTAAAATAGTCTCGGTCCTAAGAACACGAGGACTCGCCAATCTTCAAAAGCCCAAAAGTATCAACTATCCACGTGTAACATCCCACCTTAGAAAGAGCTAAGTTTAGAAATAACTAATTTGGAAAGAGCTAATTTGAGATTTGTTCAAGTTAAGCTTAAGGTGTGAGTTTTGGGTCAACTTCAAACAACCATAACTTTCAGTACAAAATGAGGTAGGTGGCTCATAAGATATCAAATGAATGATCTTTGAATCCTCTTTCCAACGCCATTGAGTTTGCTAAAATATGAGTTCGGATGAGGGAAATATGTCTGTCTGAAGTCAGCCTACTGAGTTAAGGAAATTTACCTGAATCAATGAGGGGTATTTTCGTATTTTCCTTACCCCACTAGCTTTAAACGTTTTTGGAAATATTTTAGGCGTCTAAACTGACTTAGATCAGTTTTCATAATTCAAAATCATGCTTAGGATTTTGAGAGGAGTTCAAGAGGAGGAAACAAGGAGGAGTTCAAGCGTTCGCCAACATTTCTTTCGAATCGAGGATTTGTTTCGCCAAATTAAGGTATGTAAGTTTCCATAGTGTTGGGTTTGTTCGCCCACACGCTAATCATATGAATTCCATCCGTAATTTCATTCTTGAGGTTGAATGATTTGAATTCTTGATGGGTGTTCTTGAGATTTTATTCTTCATGCCAAAGTTGATGGATTTTGATAAATTCTTGAGGTTAGGATTTCCATCTTTGAGGGTTGTTTTGAGGAAAAATAAGTAGATTTTCATGTACTTGTATTGGGTAATTGAATCTAAATAAAATTGGAGGAAAACAATCGATTCTAGGTGAATTAGGGTCAGAAAACGAGAAGAAAAATCTGTCGGGACGATCTGGGAAAGGGGTCGCGCGATGCACCACTGATGTGCCAGGATGGTTGGTGTGCCATGCATGCAGTGCCCCAGAAAAGAGACTCCAAAGTTTAGGGGTTGGTGCTTTGCACCACTCAGTGCGTCAGGGTTGCCTACCCCATCATTTTTTCATCGTTTGTCCCGTCTGAGTTCTTTTAAAGTGTACCTTCACTCCCTTTCTGATTTTACTATTATAAATCACATTTAGTCATCACGAGGTCCTTCATATCATGAATTGTAACTCTTTAATTCATAAATCAAATTCAAGAGAAGATTAGCAGTCGAGTTTGAGAGAGTCTTTTGAGTTATTTTAAGTATTTTACTAACTTTTAAAACCTATTTTAAGACTTGAGTACTTGAGTATGAGGATGAGGAGAGTTGAGTTTCATTTTTCAAAATGAATATATGGGAACTAAGTAATCCCAAGAGTTCATGAGGAGTTTTTGAGCACTATCTCTTTTAGGATAATCTTTTGATTAAAAATCTCAAAGTTTGAGGATAAGGAAATGATTTTTAAACATATGAGAATGAGTTATATTATTGGGAGTAGTATTAAGCACCGATAAGGGGACGAGTTCAGACAACTAAAAGTCCTCATAGACCATATATGCTAATGTAGGTAGAAAAGATCATATTTTTTAGATGATTCCTTATTGATTTTTAAGCATAGCTTAGTGGATCCACTTACTAGAGGATATCTTATACTTCGGTAAGCTATAGGATAGTCATATAACTCATAGTGATGTTTGTTGGTTAGAGAATCTCCCAAATAAGAGTAGAAGGGTTTTATTGTATTTTTAAATACGTTGAGTTACTATTTACAATTTTAAAAGCTTTATTTATAATGCATCTTATTGTTGCTTTTATATTGAACTGAGTTGAATACTTTTGAGTTCGTGAGTATCTTTGAGTCTCTTGAGAATTCTTGAGTCGAGTGAGTTGAGGTGAGTATGGTTTCCTTTTATCAGTTCAAGCTTGCAAGTTATGTTCAATGTTTCCCTTACATGCTCGTACATTCCATGTACTGACGTCATTTGGCTTGCATCTTTCATGATGCAGATACAAGTAAATCGAGTTATCAACAGGCGTTTCGTTGATACCACTTATAGTTCGAGTTAGCTTCGATCAGCCTCCTCGCTTCTGGAGGATTCCATTTACTTTTCAGCTTTGTTAGGATGTTGTGGGTCTTTTTTGGACTTCCATATTTGTAATTTAGAGGTTTCATAGATAGACAATAATATTTTAGGACTCTTTTCATTTCTGTTGTTGATGTTTTAAGACTTGAGTTGTCTTCTTTTGGCCAATGAATGTTCTAATACATTATGAGTTATTTCTTTTAAATTCATTAAGTAAAGTTTTTTTTTTTAATTCATTTATTGTTGAGTAAGTCTTTCGCTAAGATTTTAGCTAGACCAAGGGTTCGCTTGGGGCCAACAATGGTTCTCAAGTGCCGGCCACCTCCAGGGTGTAGGCTTGAGGAGTGACACCACGAGTTTGGGAGGTAGGAGCATTGTACCCTACATTAGTGAAACAATATAGTCACAAGTATGCGTTAGTACATGGAATGTACTAAGCATGAGGCAATATGCATAAACATAGGCATGATAGCATAAATGACTTAAAGAACTTAGACATGATCATATTGAGACATTTTTAAAATCTTCAAAGAAGAAATGACATGAGAATCATAAAACATGGTCAAATGGATTAACATGAAGGACTTAAGAAAACTATAAAGAAAATATAAGCAGTTTTTGGGGTATTAGTTTTAATCGACAATAAGATCATGAGAGCTATATCACGGAATTCGGTATATCCCTCGTACCTAAATAAGGGGAGTCTAATTGCCAAGGTAGAATTCATACATAACATTGTTTTCTAAAGTGGATCCACTAGCTAGGTCATTTAAGATAATCCTACGGAGGCACGTAGTTTGGGGCAAAAGTTGCTACTAGAGACTACCATATTTGAGCCTCCACCTCAAAGCTTTCTTGGTGCTAAGTATAAATCCCAACGGAATAGATAAAAGTTAAATATCATTTTAACATAGGAAATGAAATGATCAATACCAAACCACAACTTTCAAGATCAAAACATACAATAACTCCTTCAACATAATTCAACATAGATGAGAAAACCTTTCACCAATGTGAATTCATTTGTGAGAAATACTTTTTACAATGATGATCATCATAGTAAGTGAGAAATATTTTCACAATAGCATTAATACATTCCTTTCAGAGAATCCCCTAATCATTCATAATCATTTCATAATAACATGCATACCTTCAAAATTCACAATTCATAGTTCATAGTTCATAGGTTCATCATAGGATCATGGTTGAAAAGCATAGTTTAGGCACATGTAAATGTAATTTCAACTAAATACCATTGATTAACATTAAATACTGCATTATAAGACTTAATCAACCATAATAAATCATAATTGGATGAAACCCACATTTATTAAATTGAAACCTTAATTTGATCCATTGAAATTGAATTGAGATGTTGAAATCCTTGGGGACCCCATGCAGAAAAGGACTCCATGGATGAATACACACATACCTTTATATTCAAAGACCAAGAAATATGGTGAATTGGAAACTTGAATGGAACCCTATCTTCTTCTTCTTCTTCTTCTTCTTCTTCTTCTTCTTCTTCTCCTCCTCCTCCTCCTCCTCCTTCTTCTTCTTCTTCTTCTGGTTGAGAGAATTTGAGGAGGATGAATTTGGCTAAGTTTTAGGGAAATAGGAGAATGGGGTTGAAATGGGTAGTTTTAGGTCCTAAAAACCTTATATAGGGTGTAGGGTTGTCACGCCCAAAGATACCCCCGAGACGTGGACACGGGACCTAGGATCACAAGTGATCCCAAGCTAACCCTGCTGGCATGATCATGAGCATAATAAAGATAATAAACTGATGCGGAAGCTAATTCATAAATAAATTTGTAAAGATGGGGAATATCCATATACTATAACTGAATATATCAAATCTGAGAGTTTAATACAAATGAAATATCAAACTCAAGATACTAAGCTGAATCTAACTATGTCTGAAATAAGCCTCTAAACTGACTAGAAATGTTAGACATGCCCCAATTAGATCTAGCAAAAACTGAAACTAAAGACTAAAAGCGATAAAGATAAACATGTCACTAGTCCTCGAAGAATGAGGACTCACCACTGATGTTGCTGAACTGAAGATCGAAAATCGATCTAAGCGTGATCTGGATGTTGAGAACCTGAACCTACATCACGAGAAGATGTAGCGCACGTATGCGTCAGTACTTGAAAGGTACTGAGCATGCAGGATAGAGTAAAGCTGAAATAACATATAACTGAACAAAGCAATAAAGCAATGAAATAATCTGAACATGATATAGATACTGAATGCTGAGCTAACTGAATGTAATGACCAATTTATAACATGCTGAGACTGAATACTGAATATACTGATAAATGGTCAATGCAATTGAATCTGACTGTACTGTGGGAGCTACTAATAACTGACATAAAACCACATGAGCTAAATATGGAGTCCGATGTATACGCCCCATCGAGAGGACCCAATATACCCTGCCAGAGGTATAGAGGCATGCTGGCGTGATCACTAAACTAATGTTGCCTACAGAGGGGACTTACACCTACGTGGCTAGTAGTTCTGGGACTATATGGGTACGCTGAACCCTAGTCCAACTAGGTATTATGCTACTCCCAATGAATTAAGTGGTTAACTGGTTATGACTGAATTTCTGTAAATACTGGATAGCTCGAAACTGAACATGCAAACTGAGAATGCAACAATTAATCTGATAATGATGCATTCATAAACTGAGGCATGTAAAACTGAATACTAAAATATCTGTCCTAGCATGTGTAATTCAAGAACTGATGAAATACATAGCTAGGGTTCTGAAATTCATGCGATAAACTGAGCAATAAAATGATAATTTGATTTGCAACATTTAAATAACTAATTCATAATGATGTGCTGTAATTCTAGAAACCCTAGGTCTGTTCATAATCATGGAATCAAGAATCTGACTGAATTCTAGGGACTAATGGGCGAAAGGAACCCACTAGTGAAATCCCACATACCTGGTGACGAATTCCACGGAGAAATCTTTCAATTTCGGGACTGGAACTGATGGAATCTTGTTGCGTTCTTGAACTAGGGTTCTTAAGCTCTCTTCTCCTTTTAGCGTTCTAATTTTCTAAGTTTTGATTAATGATTTGACTAAGGTAAGTTCTAGTTATGTTTCTAGGCTTAAACTGATTAAAACCTCATGATTTAGGGTTTAAACGACGTAGCTAAGGGGTTAAACAAAATACGAAAAGACCAAAAAACCCTTGAATTAACTGCTGTCAGAGTGATCGACGGAATGGACTGACGGGCCGTCATTCAATCGACGGTCCGTCGATTGGGTCCGTCGATCGAGTCTGCCCGACAGGGCTTCACTAAAACGGGAATAAATTTTTACTCAGAGGTCAAAATTTAGCAAACTCGGTGGCATTGGAAAGATAATTCAATTATCTATCATACCATAAGTAATGGGACACACAATTAATTTTGTGCTAAAAGTTATGACCATCTGAAGTTGACCCATCAGAATTTTCAGCTAACTGGCTGCTGATCCTCATCTACGGTCAGACCTACGGACCGTGGATCGAATGACGGTCCATGTTGGTCGACCATAGTTCGTGTCAGAGGCTGGGTAAAGAAGGTTTTGATCCACGGACACAGACCACGGACCGTGGTCTGATCTACGGACCGTGGGTCTGTCCGTGAGTCGAGAGTTAGCCAAATTTTCTGAGCTTGGCTGGGGAGGGGTTGCAGTGGTGAACCACGGACCACCAGCATGGGCCGTGGTCTGACCTACGATCTGTGGATGGCAACTGTGGGTTGCACCTGCAACTTTTCAAAATCTGCATTTTGGTTTGTTTTCGGATACGGGGTGTTACAAGGGTAGAATACACAATGACATGTTTTTTATTTAAAATGATTAGGGAAAAGACTTAAAAGTCTCTTAAAAATGATTGCAGAACTAGTCTAACGGTCAAACCTATGGATAGTAGAACTTTCTATGGTCCGTACTGGTTAATTGTATACCAAGTACTGGGACCTTAAAATTTACCCAACTTTTACGGATCCCTTTTACGGTCCATACACCCAAACCGTAGAACTCAACTTTGACCCTGATAATTTTAGTAAGTCTACGACTCACTTATGAGACCTATCTACGACTCTTACGTAGGATGACAGACTGTCCTAGTGAACCCTACAAAGGTTGGACTTGTTTTGAAAAATTTATTTTCCCTCATCCTATGGTTGCCATTTACAGATCGTAGAAGTGAACCCTACAAAGGTTACTTGGACTTGTTTTGAAAAATTTAATTTCCCTCATCCTATGGTTGCCATCTACGACCTGTAGAAGCTTCTACGGTCTGTAGATGGGACCCGTAAAGCTAGACTTCAGTTAAAAAAATTATTTTCTTCATTTTCCAAATTTGTAGGTGTTACAAACATATTTTAACTTAACTTTAGCTACCCATAAACCTAAGCGATTGATATTTTTCCTCATTTTTCTAAATCAATTTACCTATATGAGATGTCTCCATGTGTGGTGTGATAAGACAAGGACCACTAGGGGCCCAATTTATCCTTCTTCCGGCAAGAACCCTAACCCTTCATTCTATTCTACACAACCTTTGTAGGGCATTTATTTATGATTTTCATAAATATTCTGTAAGCTCCATTTTTTATAGAACCCTAAGGTTAGGTCAAACCTCTCTAAAAGGGATCATTTTTTTGAAAGGATTTCTTTTTCGAAGAATTTACAATATTTTTTTAACTGTAAATTTAAGAGCATCGATTATAAACCCAAAAAGAGAAGAACACTATATACCATAGTATCCACCAATAAAATGTCACGCCACGAGCTTACACCCTGGTTGGGACTGGAACTCGAAAACCATTGATGGCCCCAAGCGAACCCTTGGCCTAGCTTACTACTCAGCGGAAAACTATACTCAACAAAGATATATTCATGAAATAAACTTAGAATGTTATAAAGGGAACATTCAACTAGCCAAAGAGGCAACTCAAGTCTTATAACAAAACAACTTAATAAGACTAATGAACTAATAATGTCTAACTATCCATGAAGCCTCTAAATACTAAGAGGGATGTCAGGACAAGACCCCCGATCATCCTTACAAAACTGAAATGACAAAACAATGATAAAATGGATTCTCCAAAAGCAAGAAGGATCACCAATAACTCTGAAGCTCAAATGGATCAATGAAGCGCTAGATGTTGATCCTAGTTACCTGTATCTACATCATAAAAGATGCAGGCCAAATGGCGTCAGTACATGGAATGTACAAGCATGTGAGGGGAATTCTAAACAAGACATAAGCTTGAAAAGGGAACTGAAGGAACTCACCTAGTCTCAATTCAACTCAACTCATTTCAATATAAAACCGTAATATAAATGCAATATAAAGAAAATCTTTAAAACATGTAGATAGCAACTTAGTGTATTTAAAAAGACAACAATAACTTGGTTTATATATAAACATACAAGTAACTCTATGTATATAAGAATACAAAATATCTCTATGAGAGTTTCTCTAACTGACAACCATCACTATGAGTTATGTGATGATACATCATCTTGCCTCACGCTGCCAGGGCCATCCTATACATGTCCGGGGGTGTAGAACCTACTACTAAGGGGATCCACTAGTCTATGCTAAAAGAATTAAGGAATCATTTAAAAAGTATGATCCTTTTCTACCCATGTTAGCTACACGATTTATGGAGAGTTTGAATTATCTGAACTCACACTCGTCTCCACATCGGTGCTCAATACTAATCCCAAAATGTAACTAGCTCATATGTTTAAAAACATAACAATTTATGTGGTTTGAGGTTATTACTCAAAAACTACCTCAAAAGCTCTCTTGGAAATCAGTGTTTCCTCTCTTATTTAAATGTGAAAACATTTACTCTTTTGGGAATACTTAGTTCCCATATAATATTTTGAAGAAAATTAACTTCACTTTTACTCTTATTCAACTCAATGCTCAAGTCTTAAAACAAGTTTAAAACATTTGTAAAAAACTTTTGAAAAAGACTCTAAGAACTCTCTAGACTATGCCTTTAACTTTCCTTGAATTTGAATTTATGGATTCAAGGTTATGATTCATGTTTATGGATGATATCATGATCTTTAGAAGTACCTTTGATTGTAGAAATAAACTAGGAAACATAGGTACGATTCAAGGGAACTCAAACGGAAAGAAGTGGGAAAGGGTAGAGGACCTGGTGACCCTAGCGTACTGAGTGGCACAGGGCACCAGAGCCTGAACTACAGAAGTAAAGTCATGGTGTACTGAGTGGCACAACGCCCTAGAGACAAAACTACAAAAGGAGAGTCGTGGCGTACTGAGTGGCGCGGCGCCCCACCCCTTTTCCCAGAAAACTTCATGAATTTTCTTACTTGTTTTCTAACCCCTAATTCACCTAGAATTGAATGGTTTCTTCCCCAATCACTTAGATTCGAATACCCAACATTAATGTACAAGAATCTACTCAAAAACAATCTAACAACTCATATGATTATCACAAGAACATATCAAAACCTCAACAATCAAGATTTTGAAGGAAACTTCAACAAAACTCATCAAGAACTCAAATCCTTTACTTTCAAGAACAAAATTGTGATGAATTAATTAATAATGATTGGTGCATAGGTGAATGAACCCAATACTATGTGAACTCACATACCTCTTAGGGATCAAACCCTTGGTGAAATCTACAATGAAATCCTCAAGAATTCGACGAAATCTTGACCTTTCTCCTATTTTCTCTTTTTGAATTCTTTTCTAAAAACCATAACATGAATTGTAATTGTGTAAACTAAACCAATTCTGTTTAGACCCCTAATTAATTACTAAAAATGAAACAAATCTGATAGGGTAAAGAAAAGACCAAAATACCCCTCTTAAATTTGGGTAACTTTCCTTAACTAGACATCCCGACTTCAAACGGGCATATCTCCCTCATACAAGCTCAAAAATTACCAAACTCGGTGGAGTTGGAAAGAGGATTCCAAGACCTTTCATTTTATATCTTATAGGCAACCTAACTCATTTTGTAATGAAAGTTATGGTCTTTTGAAGTTGACCTAAAACTCATACTTAGCATAACTTGCTAAAATTTCCAACTTTATTCTTTCCAAAAAATATAGTTCATCCCATTTCTAGTTCTTTCAAATACCGAGGTGTTACAATATCTCCTCCTTGGGAACATTCATCCTCGAATGAGATTACTCTAAGTAGAATAAGGGTGTAACATCTAACATTCACCTCACACCCAACAAGTAAATCTAGCACATTCAGTATACAATTAAAGAGTACTAAGAAGAGGATTAATACCTTAATTTGGAATTTCTCCAGACTCAAAGAGATATGGGTACCTCTTCTTCATGTCCTCCTCGGCTTCCTAAGTAGCTTCCTTAACAAATTGATTTCTCCATAAGACCTTGATTGATGCTACCTCCTTGGTTATCAACTTGTGAACCCGGCGATCTAAAATATAAACAGGAATCTCCTCATAAGATAATTTATCCTTAATACCAATATCCTCAGTCGGTATAATCAGTGAAGGGTCGCCCATACTCTTCTTCAAAATAGAAATGTGAAATATCAGATGAACTGCTGCTAACTCTTGAGGTAGCTCCAACTTATAAGCTACATTACCAATCCTTTTGGATATTTTGTAAAAAACAATATACCGGGGAATAAGCTTTCCCTTCTTACCAAATATCTAATAACACCCTTCATGGGTGAAACCTTTAGGTATACCCAATCATCTACTTCAAACTCTAAGTCTCTTTTCCTAACATCTGTATATAATTTTTGCCGACCCTACACTGTTTTTAACCTTTCTTGAATAACTCTGACTTTCTCCATAGCTTGATGAACTAAGTCTGGT
Source organism: Solanum commersonii (assembly GCA_029007595.1). NCBI lineage: Eukaryota > Viridiplantae > Streptophyta > Magnoliopsida > Solanales > Solanaceae > Solanum > Solanum commersonii. The sequence continues at coordinate 1,829,566 of JAJTWQ010000092.1, read as the reverse complement.
CCTATCAACCCAGCTTCACCAACCTCAAACCCTCCAATAGGAGATCTACTTCTTCTCCCATAAAGAGCTTTATAAGGAGCCATTTAGATTCTAGAGTGATAACTATTGTTGTAAGCAAACTCTACGAGAGGTAAGTGATCATCCCAATTACCTTTGAAATCAATCACACAATCCCTCAACATATCTTCTAAAGTCTTAATGGTGCACTCTGCATGACCATTAGTCTGAGGATGAAAAGCAGTACTCAAGTTCACATTTGAACCCAAACCTCTCTGGAAAGACTTCCAGAATTATGCAGTACATTATGCACCACTATCTGAAATAATACATACTGGAACTCCATGAAGTGTGACTACCTCTTGAATATATAACTTAGCATAATCTTCTGCTGAATGAGTAGTCTTTACTGGCAAAAAGTGGGCTCATTTAGTCATTCGATCTACAATCACCCAAATAGAATCATGTAGTCTGCGAGACCACGATAAGACAGTAATAAAATCGATCATCTCCCACTTCCATTCCGGAAGGTCTATATTTTGAGCCATACCACCGACCCTTTGGTGCTCTACATTGACTTGTTGACAATTCACTTAGCAACGAACTCTGTAATACCTTTCTTCATACTACTCCACCAATAGACTTCTCTCAAGTCACGATACATTTTTGTGGAACCAGAATGGATAGAATATCTGGAGCTATGATCTTCCTCCATGATCCTCTCTTGGAGTTCATCCACCTTTGGTATGCACAATCTACCTTGATATCTCAATACACCACCTCCCCCTTGTTCAAAAGTCAGCACTTTTTGATTATGTCCATTTGCCTTTAATTCAAGAAAAATAGGATCTTGGTCTTGCTTCACTTTCACTTCTGACACTAATGATGATTCAGCCCCATTCATCACCACCACTCCACCTTCATTGGAATCCATTAATCAAACTCCTATTCGTGCAAGTCTATGCACATCTTTTGCTAATTCTTTCTTGTCCTCCTTAACATGAGAAGTACCACCCATAGAAAACCTGCTCAAGGCATCAGCAACAATATTAGCCTTACCTGGGTGATAGAGAACACTCATGTAATAATCATTGAGTAACTCCAACCACCTTCTCTGTCTGAGATTAAGCTCTTTCTGACTACACACATACTGAAGACTCTTGTGATTGATAAACACATCCACATGAACACCATAAAGATAGTGACGCCAGATCTTCAAAGAAAACACTACAACGGCCAACTCTATATCATAGATTGGGTGATTCTTCTCGTCAACCTTAAGCTGTCTAGAGGCATAAGTTATAACTTTACCATTCTGCATTAATACACAACCTAGTCCAACTCTAGAGGCATCACCATATACAACAAAGCCTTGTGTACCTTCTTGTAAGGTCAATACTGGGCAGTAGTCAACCAAGTTTTCAATTCCTGTGAGATGTTCAGGCCATTAAAACTTAATTATTTTCTGAGCAAACTTAGTTAGAGGGGATAAAATAGATGAGAACCCCTCGACAAACCTTCTATAATATCCAGCCAACCCCAAGAAACTCCTAATATCAGTTGGAGACGTGGGTCTAAGCCAGTTCTGCACTGTCTCTATTTTCTGAGTGTCAACTCGAATTCCATCACCAGACACAATATGATCTAACAATGCCACAAACTCAAGCCAAAACTCACACTTAGAGAATTTAGCATACAACTCTCTATCCTTTAAAGTTTGGAGAACTACTCTAAGATGACTAGCATGCTCTTCCTCATTCCTCGAATAGGTTAGGATGTCATCAATGAATATGATAACAAACATATCTAAATAAGGCTTGAATACTTTATTCATCCATGAATGCTACAGGATCATTAGTTAAACCAAACAATATGACTAGAAACTCATAATGACTATAAAGGGTCCTGAATGCTGTCTTCGGGATATCACTTTCTCATACTCTCAACTGATGATAGCATGATCTAAGGTCTATCTTAGAAAAACAAGTGGCACCCTGAAGTTGATCAAAAATATCTTCAATTCATGGAAGAGGATACTTATTCTTGATAGTAACCTTGTTCAACTGACGGTAATCTATGCACATTCTAAGATAACCATTTTTCTTTCTCACAAATAAGACCGGAGCACCCCAAGGTGAGATACTTGATCGAATAAAACCCTTGTCAAGGAGATCTTTCAACTGCTCTTTTAACTCAACTCTGTTGGTGTCATCCTATATGGTGGAATAGAGATAAGACGAGTATTGGGAAGAATATCTATACCAAAATCTATTTTTCTCTCAGGAGGGACTCCGGGAAGATCATCTAGAAAGACTTTTTGAAACACTCTTACTATTGGAACTGACTGAATAGGAGGTATATCAACACTAGAGTCATTAACTCGGACTAAGTGATAGACACACCCCTTCAAAACTAAGTTTTTGTAATATCCCGGAATCTAGTAGGCTAAGCTAGGGCAAAGTGTGCGAGGATAACAAGCCATGGAAGAGGGCAAGGGCCTAGAGTACCTTGGAAATATTATAAGGAATCATTTCCTTCCCAAGGCAACTCAGCGAGGGGCATTGTGGTTGCCCAAGTCACTTGGCGATCTGCCAAGTGCAACCCTATCGCCTAGTAGACTGCCTAGGAAGCCCATGATGCTGGAAAATTGGGCGAGCCAAGTCGGGGCTCGCCATTCAGGTTGGTGTATCATCAAGGGGGATCCCTCATGGCCAAAGTGGCCTGCTCTAAGAGGGTGAGCTACTAGAATTTTCGATGAGCCAAGGGTCTACTTGGTGAGTCGCCAACTACCCTTGGTGAACTTCAGCATGAAAATCTGCAGAGTTTTTAAGTTAGGGTCTTAAAAGTCTTTTCATAGTTATCTTAATGCAATACTAAGTCATTTTTCTCTTAACCTAGAAAAGTATATAAGCATTCTATTCATAAATTTTCCCCAACTTAAGTCATCCTCTCAAGAACCAAAAGAAGAACCCAAAACTATTCCCAAAACTTCATCTTCTCCAAATATTCTCTCACTAGAACTTCAAGGAAGAAGAAGAAGAAGAAGGAAGTTGGAGCTAGGGTTCAAGGAGCAAGGTTTTCTACTCAAATTCATAGGGCTTTGTTGCTAAGGTATGCTAGCTCTTCATCTATGGATAGAATTCATCCATGGAGTCCCTTCAAAATCCCAATTTCAAATATTGAAATCCCCAAAACTAGGGTTTGATTCCAAAGTCATGGGTTCCTTTCAAAATCGATTCTAATGACTGAATTATGTTATATTATGTATGAATTCATGATTACTTATGGTTTGTTATGTTGTAATCCCCAAGAACCCATGTATCACGACCCAAGAGCACCCCTAATTGTAACACGAGGTACTTGACCCCGAAGGGGTCTTATACAAGCCTCATAGCATTGTTGAACATAAGAACATAGGAAAATAGAGAAGAATTAAAAACTTTCTTTTACAATCGAAGACATTTTCATTTAAAAAGCAAGCGGAAGACTTTCTAGACTTTATACACTATGTCTCAAACCATCTAATACTTTGAATACAACATTGGGACCCATACAAAAGTTTTAACAAAACTAAAGACATAAAAGGAACATAGTGGATTTTTCCCTCGAAACTATGAGGACTCACCAAGTCTTCATTTCCGAACCCCTTAGAAACCTATCCTTCAAGCATAGAACACCAACATCTCCAAATCCTACACTTTGGTAAGAAGGGAAAAGAATGGGGTTAGCACATTAGATGTACTAAGTATGATGACCATGCAAAAACATGCTCAAAAGGGCATTTGTTTAAGAATCATGCTTTTATGACATTTTTGTAAAACTTCATGAACATTGATATAGGAGGCATAATATAAGTCACAACCAATATACAAAGTCACAAAATTCACATTTGAACAAAAATCACATACAACCCTTTACCTTTATATTGAGCCTCCACCTTAAGTAACCCTCCAGTTATACCTTGTGCAATGTATGGGTAGCATCCCATACCACTATCCACACTAAGTACCACCTTAAGACCACCAAAGGTGAATTTACCATTCATCATTTCCACCTTTCCACAATAAAGCATATAAGAGACATAAACATTGCATAAGAGATAATCATCACATAAGGACCATCACCTAAGGTAACTCTAAGTCACACTTGTGCAATGTGCAAGTACACTAAGTGCTCCTTTGAAGTCACCATAGATTAGGCACACTCATACTCAATAAGTCACAACAAGGAAGTACTCATATATACAATCCAAGTATAGCATGCATTCTTTCATTACACATATAAGCATCTAAGTCACTCATTCATTAACTTCATTAAGAACCCTTCATTCATTAAGACATAAGATCAACATTCTTCATTAACATGATCATAAGAGTCCATTCATTACATTAACATTATAAGGAACACACCATGACCCCTCTCAAATGCCTACTTGTGCAATACATAGATGGCGTCTTATTCCACCACCCACACTAAGTAGTGCATCTTTAAGAAGTTATAGTTTATTAACATTATTTGTAGGGGTAAGCCTTAACCGACATAGACCATGAGAGCCGAACATGGAATCCCGGTGTCACCCCCATCGGATAAGGGATTCCTACTTGCCTAAGGTAGGTCCATTATTCTTACCTTAAGTGGATCCACTAGCTAGACCTATGTGGGCACATAGTTATGGGATAGGGAGATTGCTACTAGATACCCCGCCTCAACTCACAGATGAGCATCCATCTCAAGAGATTGCTACTAAGTACCCCGCCTCAACTCACAGATGAGCACCCATCTTAAACCATATCCTCTCGATGCTTAGCATTATTCCCCACGGAGTATAATATATTCATTACATTAATTCATTATGGGATAAGAGATTGTTACTGGATACCCCGCCTCAACTCACGTGACGGAATCTATCTCAAACCCAACATTCATTAAAAAGGGATAGAGATTGTTACTAGATAGCCCGCCTCAACTCACGGATGAGCATCCATCCCAACCCAGCATTCATTCATTCATTGGAAAACTCATAGATTCAAAGATGAGAAATAGCCTTTCACCTAGGAATCCCATATTGTGAGAAAGTCCTTTCACAACATGTCTTTTCATTCTTTAGAGTACAATTGAGAATAGCCTTTCAATAGACTCAACATTCATTAACATTATCATAGAACTTCATTCATTAGTCATTCATGAGTGTGTGTATATGAGAATAGCCTTTCACATAATCACCATCATTCACAAGTGTTAATAGAGAGATATATTCAATCCTAACACAAGTAGCTTTAAAGCATGATCATCTTTCATGCGTTTAGATCACACACATGCTTCACATCACATTCATATATATACAATACTTTGAACATACTTCAATTACTCACAATATGCCTTCAAGGCCACAATCACAATATACATAGTAAGTAAACACCTCCACCTTTCAAGTGGATCAACAATTCACACACAATTCTATTTCACAAGTAATACAACCATAACTTGCCCTTTCAAGGCCATGCTCGCAAGTCATCAGCAAACCTTCAATTTAATATAACCAAAGCATACATAATGGTGCAAATCAATATCCCAGAGCATTTTAGACAAGTTTCATTCATAAACCTTCATAATCATCAAAACCCACTTCATAAAAGTAAATTTTAGGAGTTGAAGGAAAAATCATGGGTTCATAGAGTATTTTCATCACAAAACATTAATTAAACATCAACCCAATAAATATATGCCATTAGAAACCATTTGAAATCATTTGTTAAAAGAACCCATGAGATTGAGTAAAACCCTAGATTTTTCATACTTTGAAATCACTTTGGATTTGGCTCCTTGAATGGAAAATTAGACAAGGATCAAGACCACCATACCTTACTAAGATTCTCCAAGAATTTTGAGGAAGAACCACCTTGAAATCACCAAACCCTAGCTTTCACCTCTTCTTCTTCTTCCTTGAGCTAGAGAGGGAACTATTGAGAGAGGAAGACTTTATTTTTATTCTATTTGGAGTGTCTTAAATGAAAATAATTTAGGTCTTCAAATGTTATATAGTTTCTAGGAAAAGAATGGAACAGTGTAGGGTAAATTTTGGAAAAGAGCTAAGGACCCCCAAAGTCTTAACTTCAATTTTCAGCCTTTGCCTGTTTTAGTACACCCATTGGACACTTGGGCTTGCCAAGTGCACTAGGCGACTCGCCAAGTGCACCCTTGGTCCGCCCTTTGTTCCAGTGAGCTCACTAAGTGGACTGGTCATTGGGCGATAGGAGGGGAGAAGGGAGGCATGCCAAGCTAGTTGACGATCATGCACCTAGTTCGCCCTTTGGAACCTTGGGCTTGCCAAGTGCACTAGGCGATTCGCAAATGCACACTTGGTTCGCCCAATTTTCCAGTAGGCTTACTATGTGGGCAGTCCACTAGGAGAAGTGGGGGGGGGGGGGTCATTGGACGACCAAACAGCCTTATCGCCAAAAGGCCCACCAAAGAACAAGACTTCTTTCACCCTATCTTGCTAGTCTATGTCCTTGCTTGCACCCTAGGCTTCTTACTTGCTCAAATAAGTTCTAAAACAGTCTACACATCCTCCTAAAGTAACACTAACCCAAACGTCAAGGATCTAGTTGAACCTATCATTTTCCGAGTCGTTACACCATGAAATCTCTATATTTCCTAATTATGATCTTGTGATGTGGGTTTGTTGATGAAAGAAGAATGTTAGGGGATTATGCATGTAGTGATTGGGTTACTTGAATTATGTTGATATACATGTCTAGTGTAGCGAATTCTAGATGTGTTGATTTTATACGAGCCTTGATACTTGAAAGGACAAATTATGATATTATGTATGTTTATGAAGTCTTTGTATATGTTTTAAGAACACTTTGAGAGTGAAGTGTCTAAGATTATGATGTAGTTGTTATGTTGTTGAAAAGGTATTCTCATATACACAGTTATGCATGAATATGATAAGATGTGAAATGTTTTCTCACAATAGGATGATTCCAAGGTTGAAAGGTTTTCTCACCTATTGAATTTATATATCGACATGGACGGTGAAAGCTTATTCTCACGCATGATCTAATGAGCTATCTTAATAAATCAAGTTATAACTTAATATGTATTCTGTGGGAATTAATGCTTAGCACTGAATGGATATTAAATATGAGATGGAAGCTTTTACGCTAGATGTGTTCGGCTTCCCAATGGGGCCATTTACACTAGTTGTGTCCGGCTTCCCAATGGGACCTTTTACACTAGTTGAGTTTGGGTTCCCAAAGTATGTCTCATGAGATGGAGACTTTCTACCTTAGTTGAGTCCGGATTTCTAGTAGAAATATCCTTATCCCATAAACTACGTGCCCCCGTAGGTTATTTAGCTAGCGGATCAACCTAAGCTAAGAGTATGGTTCTACCTTAGGCAAGTAGAGCAACCCTTTTTGATGTGGGAGTCACCGGATTCCATGTCTAGCTCACATGGTCTCATGTCAGTTAAGTCTTATTCCCACAACAACAATAAGAACAAGAATATGAATTATGAACTATGGTTACTCAAGAAGTTTTACTTAACATGGGTGAGATTTATGAGGTGTTATTCATGCATTGCACAAGTATGCTTTAAGAGTATTTATGAAGTGTTCTATTATGATATGATGATCAATGTATTGACTATTCTTATGACTTATGATTTTCCACTATCTTCATAATGATTTTTAACATAGCAAATTCCATGCATTCAAATGAAATGTCCCTTTTAGCATGTTTTTAATGTTTTTATGCATGGCTATCATACTTAGTGCATTTTTGTACTTACGCCTACTTTTCCTACATTTTCCCCCAAGTATAGGGTCCGATTCTCAAGGTGATCAGGCTAAAGCTTGGAATTGCTTATTTTGCCTAGCTTGTTGGTGAGTCCGCATGGTTCAAGGACGAATGTTACCTCATTGTAGTTCATTCCTTGTATTTCCTTTTTGGACTATTTGTATGGGTTGTGTCCCTTTCTCATTTTGAATATTGTAATAGATGTCTATGTTAAGACTTAGAGTCTAGGCTTCTGTTTTTATTTTATGAAAATTTTATACTTGCAATGTGTTTTTACTCTTATTGTTCTTTACTTATGTTATGATATGCTAAAAGGCTTATATGAGGCTTTTCAGAGTCTTGTACGCCGTGTCACATCTAGGGGGTACCCCTGGGTCATGAAACTTTATCTCCTTAAGGTAGGAAATAAAATGACCCTTAGGCCCTGCTGACCTACTCCTCCACACTCTATAACTGGTTCATTAGGAAACTGAAACTTAACAACTCGAGTTCTACAATCGACTAAGGCATAATAGGCTAAAGCCAGTCCATACCTAGAATGACATCAAAATCTACCATGACTAACTCAACTAACTCAGCTATGGTGATCTTGTGATTAACGGAAATGGTACAATCACGATACTCTCTCAGCTAGAACAGACTCACCAACAGGTGTAGAAACACTAAAGTGCTCAAGAAGTTGCTCAGGAAGAATATCAAAATTCATAGACATATAAGGAGTCACAAAAGATAGACTCCCTCCTGCATCTAGCAAAGCATAAACATCAAAATTAAAGACTTTAATCATACCAGTAACAACATCTAGTGAATTCTCTTGCTTTTGGCGACTAATAATAGCATACAGACGATTTTCTCCTCCGCCTGCCCCTGAAGTAGATCCTCTAGATGCAACTCTGTCTAGTGGAGCAACTGAAGAAAATTGCGCTCTATTGCCCCAATTATCATTACCCTGCCTATTCTTAGCTCATTCTTTCATAAAGTGATCGTTACTTGAAGCAACCAGTGGAGCCATCATGACACACCCCTAAATGGATCCTACCATACTTAGCACATGCAGGAGTCCCATTACCTCCTTGTACCACACTACCTTGAGACTGCGCAGGTCCAGCTCTGAAATTTTGTGAATTTTGATTATTGAACTCACATTTGTTCCTTGGTGCATGTGCACTATCAGATCATGGAGCAAGTCACTTTTGCTTATGTTGGAAAGATGACCGATTGGCATTACTCTTCCGTTATTCGGACTCGATCCATATCTTAGCTTTCTTGTTTCTAAACTCTTCTCTATCCCTCAGTTTATCTTTTTCAACCTGTTGCTCGTGGATCATAAGTCTTGCTATGTCCATGTCTCCTATTAGAATAGTTGCATTGCCTTCCTTACTTGACATACGAGACAACCCAGCAATAAACAGACTTATCCTGCTTCTCATGTCAGCAACCATCTCTAGAGCATAACAGGAAAGTTGGGTGAACTTAAGGTTCTACTCATGCACACTTATAGATCCCTGCATAAGAGTGAGGACTTCTCTTACCTTTGCCTCTCTTAGCTCACGGGGAAAGAAATGCCCTATGAACGCACTCTCGAACACAGCCCAGCTCAAAATTCATGCACCCTCAGCACTACCCTTCTTCCATTGGTCAAACCAGATCCTAACAACACCCTTTAGTTGGTATGCAGCTAGTTCCACTCGCTCAGCATTTGCAACATGCATAACCTGAAACATTTTTTGCAGATCCTCTACAAAGTTTTCTGGATCCTCATTGAAACTTGAACAAGTGAATCTTGGAGGATTCATCCTTAAGAACTCACAGATCCTAGAAGCATCAGCCACTTTCTATCGATTCTCTCTCTGTCCAACTTGATTGGTCACATCTTGATTTAATGTTGCTCCCAAATATACTCGCAAGTGTACGTGGTCAATCAAGTAATATAGATTCTTAAAGAAACGAGTTATCGTTCCCAAGGGACTTATGATTAATTTATATTTAACACTTAACTCTACAAATAAAATAATAGTAACCTTTTTAAAGAGATGGTGATGGTTGTTGACTACTATTTCTAATTATGCAGTAAATTAAAAGTAACTAACTATGAACGACTTTAAGACGGTGTTTTAAGAAAGTAAAAGAAAATTCTAGGGCTGCAGCATGCAATGAATCTCATGTATCATATTCTCAACTTAGAACTAATTTTAATTGTCAAGTTACTAGTTTACAAGGTTAACTGTATGAGTTGAGTCTCTCGACCTCTAGTCGCCTACACCATTTAGCTCTCTAACTACATGGTTGAGCAGGGATAAACAGGCCTAACTGGCGAGCATTTATATTTAATCTTGTTTCATAACAAAGAAAGTTCGTTTGAGCGTCACTCCTAAACACAAATCACCTGAACTTAATAGATTGATCAAGCTCTCTATATTCTCTGGTCTATCTAATCCCTCCTCTATTGATTTTAAGATTAGACAATATATTTAACTCTAGATGGCCAGTCAAGAAATACTAAAACAAGAATATAGAAGTAACTTATAATGACAACCAAAAATTAATTCAAGAACCTTAAATAATAAACAATCTATTAATAGCAACATCCCTAGAACTTGGCGTTTAGCCATTCATACTATTAGAAAACCACAAAATACAATTGTTTATGCGATTTTTGGAAAATAGAAGAGTTGGAAGATCGAAACCTATTACGAATGGTGAAACTTGCTCTTGCACACCAAAATAATATCGAACTCCCTATAAATTAGCCCTAGGGGTCTATTTATAGATGTTAGGAAAATTAGAACCAAATTCTACTTCAACTAGGAGTCCTATTTAATCTTGTTTTAGCTGAAAAAAGTTGGAATTTCCATGAGGTGTCGTGCCTCTCATCGCGCCTGTACTTTAACTCTGAAATTTCCACCTTGGCATACCGCACCTGGCAAAGCGCCAAGCAAGCGTGTCTGAAGTTGAGGCCTTGGCGGGTCGCGCTTCTCAGAGCGCCTGGGAGTGCCTTCTGAATTCTGGCCCTTGATGCCTCGCGCCTTGCAGTACGCCACTGAAGCCTCTCTGAAGTTCCATCAGTGGCGCGCTGCGCCAGCCACTATGGTTTTTGCCTTAGCCATTTTAATTTTTTCTTTGCTTCTTCTTCTCCAAATCAACTCCAACTTCTTTAAAAGGTTCCTGAAACAACTAATCACATGTGTTAGTGCACAATCATTGCAAGTTACATGAAAATCAAGCTAATAACTAAAGATCATTCTTTAATTCAATCAAAACATGGGCATTTATCGACAACTTAAGCATATAAATACGCCTAAGATCACCACCCCACAATTAATCCTTTGTTTGTCCTCAAATAATCTTTAGACTGTCAACTCTCTTTCATATCCCTTGGACTTATCAACCCACCTTAAAATCTACCAACATATTTAATCATGATATTGTAGTTCACAATGGATGCAACAGATACACCAAGTTACAACACATATGCTCAAAGAATGAGTCTTTTACTATTTTTCCGGGCTAACACAAACTTATACAAACACACTAATTAGACAATCCAAACATATGCCAAGAATGCCCTCACTTAATTATATTTAGTATAGCCTTTCACTCAAGCAATCATATTAACAGCAAGGCCTATTTTTCAAACAATAAGCTCACTCTCACAAATGAAGTTTTTACTTCTCTCAACATGCCATAAGCTTGCCCATAGGGTATTTTCACTTTCACACTGTATTTCTCAAGGAATCAAGAGGAATTTTATTTGGTTGTACTGTCGGCTTAAGGTAAGGGAGGGAATATTTAGGAATCATTTTAGTGACTACACCTCCGTTATGCACATATTATTATTTTGCCAACAAACGTCCTCCTTGGCTTTTCTTTCTTCTTACTTCACACTTCATGAATACTTTTCCCTTTGTTGCTCCATCTTTACCCATTATTTCTTTATTTTATTTTTCTCCCTTTATATATATATATATATATGACTTTGCAATAGCCACCGTCGATTGAGGTGCAAAATATTCTTGGTAGGACCAGGACCAATGTTTTGAGCATACTCTGAACTAACCACCCCAAATAAAATTGAGGTGCACATTGTCCACTAAGGACCAGGGCCACATCAGATTTTTCTTTTAAACAAAAAAAAAAACTTTTATTCTCCACACCAACTATCTTTTCCACCCTTTCATACATCAACCAACATTTTCAATCCTTCTTCTTAACATAGTGCATTAAGGATTTCAATGGGATCAAAAGACTTCGGTATCAAGCAAAAGGGTTTCGGCTTATTCATGTGGCTCAACAAACAAACAAGGCTAAAGGCTCAATGGGGCTTCACTAGGGGTGATTTCAATGGTAGGAATACAAGTAGAGTCAAGAATTGGCTTTTTCAAAGAAACGTCTCAATCAGATTCCCTAAGTCATACAAGCTACTAATTCAACACACACAAGGTAAGTTCCAGATATTGAAGCAAAAACCAAACAACACTCACCACACATGGCATCATGACACATATAAGGACATATCAACTAGAATGCTCATACAACTTGCATTACGGTATTACTACACAATTAATCCCATTTATTTTTATTTAGAGTCACAACTACTAACACATGATTGTTTCAAGGTTAACATTCTTTTAGATTTTTCCAATTATGACTACCCATGACGTCTGGCTAACTTTTTCGGACATAGTTTCAAAAGACCAAGGTTGGTTTCTCAATCCTACTCCTATGTGTGACTAATTTTCCCTTAAGACGGTCGTCATCCATCTATTATCGGGACCTGACACTCCTCGAATGACTCTAAGACACAATAAAGCAGTAAAACTAGTCCTAGTCGATTCAAAGGGACTATCCTCTACCGAAAACAAACGTTGAGGAACCCACAATAAAAAATTTTAAATATTAGGCATAAAACTAAAAACTAAACTTAGAACTAAAACTAGACTCGATAAAGCATTAAACAAATATATACAAAAAGAGACATATTACTCACCCCACATTTAAAAATAAGCAAGGTGCACAAATAAAACAAAGCATAGGGATAGGAATACTCCCTCAGGCATCTAGGCCTCAGCATCATCATGACCCTCATCAAAAATCATCAATGTATTTGCCTCCTCATCCACATCACCTGCATCATCATCATCCTCCATCTCCTCATTAGTTGTGGCCTCATCATCATCTAGAGGCTCCAAAATTGTGGGACCAGTTCGGCATAGAAAAGTTGCACTCTAGGTCAACGGGTAGCGATCCGCCAAGGTCTCCATATCTTTATCGGTGATCGGGCGTCCTCCTATCTGCAGCTGTAATTCTGCCGTATCGAACATCCTTGCCATGACACTATCATCTCGGGCTTGTCGCTCTTAGGCTAACAAGACAGGTCCATGGAACGTGTCTAGTGCCTTCGTCCAAGTCACATCTACTATTTTACTTATCAAGATGGGGTGGAAAGCAACAGGCAGGTCCACCGCTTCTTCATCTAATCCCTCAGCCCTTAAAAAATGGATTATCAACCCCCCGTAGCAAAACCTCCACCTCAGATTGTTTCGAAACTTCATCATATTTTGTCTCAAAATTGCCCCAACATTAATGGGCATCCCCTTCATCAACATATATACCAGAACCACCATATCCCGCGTCACATCTGAAAGATGTTTAGCCGACAACAACACACTACAGATAATTTTTAACCACACACGTAACCTGGTTAAAATTAGCAAAATGGAGGGTAGAATGCCTCCTAGTATCCTTGCTCATATCCCACCTAGCAGTTGAGTCAACCCCACACAATGTACGATGTATATCTTTATAAGAGGGTGTTTCTTTTAGCCTATTAAACTCCTCAGCATCATAGTTCGGGTTTCCTAAAAATGTATTCAGTATGTGCGCACTAAACTACACATCCCTACCCCAGATTGGCACAATTTTATACTTAGTTTCAGTGAGCCAGTTGGCATAGAATTCCCCAACCAATGACAAGTTACAATCCCTCAGATTTTCAAATATAAACCTCAGTCCCAAAATAATTAGAGTATATTATGGGGAATAGTGATTGTAAACATACCTCATTCACATATTCATCTCCCATGTACTTAGTCTCTTTCTGGCATTCAAACCACTCCCATCCATATCTTTGAATATAAGTTATGGGTCAGGCACGGCGCGCCAGCTAGTGCGCATGGCTCCAATTTTTTTTAATTTTTTTTTTGTTTTTCACTATTACTAACTAAGTTAAAAATAATGAAAATTCCTATCTAGCCAAAACTAATAAATAAAAATACTTCCTAGATTCTAAGAATTGAAACTATGCTAAAACAAAAAAAAATCAAAAATGAACTACCTATCTATTACATATTGTTCACGAGTTGCCTCCCGTGTAGCGCTTGATTTAACTTCGCGGCATGACTCAGCTTGGATCATCATCATTAATCTCAAAAGCCTCCCAATCACAATCCAAATTTTCTCTGAAGTAGCATTTCACTCTTTGCCCGTTTACTAAGAACGTAGGGCCAGTTTCACCTTTAAGTTCAACAACCCCATGTTGTGCCATTCTCACCACTTCGAAAGGACCACTCCATTTAGACCTCAGTTTTCTGAGGAATAACCTCAATCTAGAGTTAAAGAGTAGTACATTTTTCTCCCAAAGTGAAAGTACGACGAACTATGTGCTTGTCATGCAACCTTTTTGTGTTTTCTTTATAGAGCTTGGCATTCTCATACGCATGGAGCCTAAAATCCTCAAGTTCATGTGTTTGATCCACTCTCTTCCTACCGGCTAGATCGGGATCCAGATTTAATCTCCCAATAAGCTTGGTGTTCTAATTCCGCCGGAAGATGACATGTTTTACCAAACGCTGTGATAGGGAGAAGTCCCTACGGGTGTCTTATACACAGTCATATATGCCCACAACACATCATCTAACTTCTTAGACCAATCCTTTCTCTGTGCATTCACTATTTTCTATAAAATTTATTTTACCTCTCTATTCGAAACTTCCACTTGGCCACTCATTTGAGGATGGTAAGTTGTAGCAACCTTATGACGAATACCATACTTAGCAAGAGGTTTTTAACTAGATGGTTAATGAAATGCTTACCTCCATCACTTATGATTGCCTTTGGAGTGCCAAAGCGAGTGAAAATATGCTTCTTGATGAACTTGATCATAACCCTTCAATCATTCGAAGGAAGAGCAACTGCCTCGACCCATTTACTTACATAATCAACAGCCACAAGGATGTATTGGTTTACTAGATGGCATGAAGGGACCCATAAAGTCAATACCCCACACATCAAAATTTTCCACCTCCAAAATGTTACTTAGCGGCATCTCATGTCTTCTTGAAATAGTACCCAACCTTTGGCATTTATCACAACCCTTCACAAAAGCAATAGAATCTTTAAATAATGAGTGCCAAAAGAAACCATATTGTAGTACCTTATGCATCGTGCGCTCTCCTTCATGGTGTCCTCCATAAGGGCTAGTATGACAACTTTCGAGCACGTTTTTAACCTCATACTCAGGAATTCAACTTCTCACCACCCGATCCACACCTTGCTTGAATAAGAACAGTTCATCCCAGATATAGAACTTAGCATCATGATTGAGCTTTTTCTTTTGTTGGGTGGTTGCACCCGGAGGGTAGTCTCCACTTACTATCAAATTCACAATGTCAGCACACCATGGTACTAGGAGAGATATCTAGTGCCATCAACTGTTCATTTGGAAACTCTTCCCAAATTTGTTCACCTTTATTCACATGGGAAAAATCCCCCAACCTAGACAAATGATCAGCTATTTGATTCTCAGTACCTTTCCTATCCTTAAAAACAAGGTCAAATTCTTGGAGAAGCAATATCCACCGAATCAGGCTTGGTTTAGTATCCTTCTTGTTGAATAGGTACCTAATAGTTGCATGGTCAGTAAAAACAATAACCTTAGTACCTACCAAATACGATATAAACTTGTCGAAGGCGAATACTAGAGCTAGCATCTCCTTCTCAGTCACTATGTAATTAGCTTGTGCAGAATCGAGGGTCTTACTTGCATAATAGATCGAGTGGAACACCTTATCTTTTCTTTGTCCCAACACTGCACCCACTGCTACGTCGTTTACATCACACATGAGTTCAAATGGTAATTCCCAATTAGGAGCAATTAAGATGGGAGCCTCAATTAAGTTCCTCTTCAACATCTCAAAAGCTTTCGAGCACATCTCATCAAAGTCAAATTTCACCTCCTTCTCCAAAAGACTACACATAGGTTTAGCTATCTTGGACAAATCCTTGATGAATCTCCGGTAAAAACCTGCATGACCAAAGAAACTTCGCACCGATTTTTACAGAAATGAAAGGGGGAAATTTTTGAATAACTTCTACCTTGGCTTTATCAACCTCTAAACCCAACTTAGACTCCTTATGTCCCAACACTATCCCCTCTCTAACCAAAAAATGGCACGTTTCCCAATTTAGCACTAAGTTAGTGTCCTCACACCTAGCAAGTACCTTATCAAGATTTTGGAGACATACCTCAAAAGACTTCCCGAAGACAAAGATATCATCCATGAACACCACTACAAAGTCTTCCACCATATCATAAAAAATGGCCATCATACACCTTTGAAAAGTCATCGGTGCATTGCAAAGTATGAATGGCATGGGTTTGAAAGCATAGGTACCATAAGGACAAGTGAATGTGGCCTTTTCCTGATCCTCGGGTACAATTAAGATATGGTTGTAAATGGAATACCTATCTAAGAAATAATAGTACTCATGCCTGCTAGTCGGTCAAGCATCTGATCAATGAAGGGAACCGGGTAGTGATCTTTCCGGGTGGCATCATTTATTTTCGGTAATCCATACAAATTTTCCATCTGGCCACTGTTCTAATAGGAATCAGCTCATTCTTTTCATTCCTTACGACTGTCATACCTGTCTTCTTGGGAACACACTGCACAGGACTTACCACTTACTATCATAGATCGGGTACACAGTTCCAGCATCTAGCCACTTCATTACTTCCTTCCTCACTACTTCTTTCATCAAAGGATTTAGCCTACGTTGATGTTGTGCACTTGGCCTATGATCATCTTCCATGTAGATTATGTGCATACATAACGCCGGACTAATCCCATGAATATCAGCCATCTGTCATCCAATACCTTTCTTTCTCCGCTTGAGAACCCTCAATGCCGCATCAACCTGTATTTCAGACAACTCTGCAAAAAGTATAACAGGAAAAGTTTCGTTAGTATCCAAATACGCATACCTTAGGTGAGCAGGCAGAGGTTTTAGTTCAAGCTTGGGAGCTTCTTCTATTGATGGTTTTGGTGGAGGCCCTAACTCACGATCTAATGGCTCCACTCTACGCATGTGAATCTCTACCAGTACTAGATTCAAACATGTCTCTATCTCTTGAGCCTCAGTATCTCCATCCACCTCATGGACCACCAACACTCTTTCTAAGGGATCTTCGGGCATAGTAAACTGCGATTCTACTATGTGATCTATAACTATAATAGCAGACAACTCTTCATAGATAGAAGGCAATTTTAAAGCGCGATAGACATCAAACACTTCAACCTTATCATGTGCCCTCATAGTTAACTGTTCGGCTACTACATCAATCAATACCCTCCCCATGGCCAAGAACGGATGTCCTAAAATGAATGGCACTTCAGAATCAGGTTCAAAATCTAATACCACAAAATCCACCAGGAAAATCAAGGAACCTACTTGAACTAACACATCCTCTACCACCCTCTCTGGCCTAGAAATGGATCTATCAGCGAGTTGGAGAATGACAGTGGTTCATTTGGACTACCCAACCCAAGGTTTCTATACAACGACAAGGGCATCAGATTTATACTTGCCCTTAAATCACACAACCCTCGGGCATGAACACTTCGCCCAATTGTAATCTGCATAGTAAAACTACCCGAATCTTTTAACTTTTTGGGTAGTCTATTTTGAATTCTAGAGTTGCACTCCTCACTAACTGCTACAGTATCATACTCCGTGAGCCTCCTTTTGTTAGCCACTATCTCCTTTACATATTTAGCATACTTTGGGATACCCTGCAAAATGTCAACCAAAGGCAGGTTAATGTGAACTTGTTTAAGGAGAGAGAGAAACTTACCGAAGCATTCATCTTCATTTTGCTTTCTGAGCCTTTGTAAAAATGGAGGGGGTAGTTTCTTTTGAGGAACGGGCGTCTCAACATTGGAGTTCTTTACTACCTCTTCCACTTTCTTTTCTTTAATACCTGCCTCAGTAACTCTCTTCTTTGGAGATAGTTCCTCTAGTTGTAACCCACTTCTAATACTTACTTGCGCAACTTATTTCTCTAAACTCATTTGGGATATTTGGATGTTCCTAATGTTCTCATCCTACTTATCTATCCTAGCATGTATTTTTGTCCCTATCTTATCCATGAGCTTTTGGAGTAGCTCCTCATTAGTCATCCCCCCCATTTTGGTTTACTAGGGTTTGCACCTTGGTTAGGATTTTGGTATTGCTTCCCAGCCCCTTGTGAACGGTATTGGTTAGCCCCTTGCGCTTGATTTTGGTTTTAGTTCCCACCCCATGAGAAGTTAGAATGGTTCCTCCAACTAGAGTTGTAAGTATTACCATAGTTTTGATGACCTCCACATCTTTGTGCATTACCTACATAGTTTACGAAATCCAGGTTTGCCTCACATAGTTCAGTTTTGTGAGCTCCACTACCACATACCCCACACCAATTTGTTGCCTATTGTACAACATTTACTGGTGCATGGTTTAGGGTCATTTGTTTGAAATGCATAGCTATATTATGTTGCATTGCATCCAATTTGGCATTTATGGCGGTAGCTTGATATACATCTAAGATTCTTGTGGCCCTTTGGGTTGTGGTTCTAGGAATTTCCCCTGTATACCCTGGGTTTCCTTCTGAGAGTCTATCGAGTAAGTCGAATAACTCTTCATAGGTATTTTCTAGGGCTTGACCACCTACTGCACTATTAAGAAGTACGCGTGTATTATAATCTAAACCCTCAAAGAACACGTGAGCAAGTACCTCATTAGTTTGCATGTAGTGTGGGCAACCATTCAACATTTGTTTAAAATAAGCCCATGCTTGGTACATATCCTCCCCATGGTTTTTCTTAAAGATTAAGATCTCACTCCTCAACCGTGTGGTTTTCTTGGATGGAAAGAATTGACTCAAGAACTTCTTTGCTAGATAATCCCATGTAGTGATGGAGTTTGGTGGCTCTTGGTTTAACCACTGTCTTGCAGTTCCTAACAATGAATATGGGAACAACGTCAGCCTCATATAGTCCGATGAGACTACATTTAGGATGTATGTATCATTAATATCTATAAAGTTCCTAAGGTGGATTTGGAGATCCTGGTGGGGGAGACCGGTAAATTGTCCATTTGAATAGATGAGTTGTAACATGCCCTATTTTAATTCAAACCTACCCTTGGTGGTGGTTTTCTTATACTAGATGCCACATTAGCTATGAGTGGGACTGCCATGTCACGAACTGGTCTTACTGGTATGACTGGGGGTACCTTTTGGTTATTCAAGTTTTCTGGGTTATTCACGTTGTCTTGGTTATTATCCTCATTGTTTTCCTGAAGACCTAACCCCAATTATCCTTGATGTCCTCGATTAGCCATTTTCCTACGTAGGCTTAAAGCTCTTTCGAGTTCGCTGTCTGGTTCGACAAGTTCTCTTTTTCTGAGCCAGACTTGAAAATCAAGTGCCTGCAATCAAAATCTAAGATCAAGTAATTAACACATGAATATTCTAATTGTAGACTTAAGAAAATTGAATATAAATCAATTTCTAAGTCCCCGGCAGCGGTGCCAAAAACTTGTTGCTCCTCAATGTACAACCAAGTGTACGTGGTCGCTGAAGTAATATAGATTCTTAAAGAAACGAGTTATTGTTCCCAAGGGACTTATGATTAATTTATATTTAACACTTAACTATACAAATAATATAAAAGTAACCTTTTTAAAGAGATGGTGATGGTTGTTGACTACTATTTCTAATTATGCAGTAAATTAAAAGTAACTAACTATGAACGACTTTAAGACGGTGTTTTAAGCAAGTAAGATAAAATTTCAGGGCTGCAGTATGCAATGAATCTCATGTATCATATTCTCGGCTTACAACTAATTTTAATTGTCAAGTTACTGGTTTACAGGGTTAATTGTATGAGTCGGGTCTCTCGGCCTCTAGTCGCCTACTCCAGATAGCTGTCTAACTACATCGTTGAGCGGGTATACACATGCCTAACATGCGAGCATTTATTTTCATCCTATTTCATAATCAAGCAAGTTGTTCGTCCGGGCGTCACTCCCAAACACAAACCACCTCAACTTAATGGATTGATCAAGCTCTCTATATTCTCTAGTCTATCTAATCCCTCATCTATCGATTTTAAGATTAGACAATATATTTATCTCTAGATGGCCAGTCAAGAAATACTAAAACAAGAATATAGAAGTAACTTATAATGACAACCAAGAATTAATTCAAGAACCTTAAATAATCAACAACCGATTAGTAGCTACTGCCCCAGAACTAGGGAATTTAGCCACTCATACTATTAGAAAACCACAAAATACAATTGTTCATGCGATTTCTGGAAAATAGAAGAGTTAGAAGATCGAAACCTATTACAAACGATGAAACTTGATCTTTCACACCAAAATAATATCGAACTCCCTACAAATTAGCCCTAGGGGTCTATTTATAGATGTTAGGAAAATTAGAACCAAATTTTACTTCAACTAGGAGTCCTTAATCTTGTTTTAGCTGAAAAGTCAAAATTTCCATGAGGTGTCACGCCTCTCATCGCGCATGGACTTTAACTCTAAAATTTCCACCTTGGTGCACCGTGTCTGGCAAAGCACTAGGCAAACGTGTCTGAAGTTGAGGCCTTGGCGCATCGCCCTCTCAACGCTCCTGGGAGTGCCTTCTGAATTCAGGCCCTTGGCGCCTCGCGCCTTGTAGTATGCCACTGAAGCCTCTCTGAAGTTCCACCAGTGGCGTGCCGCGCCAACCAGTGCTCCAGCCACTGGTGGTTTTTGCCTTAGCCATTTTCTTCTTTTCTTTTCTTCTTCTTCTCCAAATCAACTCCAACTTCTTTAAAAGGTTCCTGAAATAACTAATCATGTGTGTTAGTGCACAATAATTGCAAGTTACATGAAAATCAAGCTAATAACTAAAGATCATTCTTTAATTCAATCAAAACATGGGCAATTATCAACAACTTAGGCATATAAATACATCTAAGATCACTCAACATCCGAATAGCTTCTCGAAACTCAGCATTGATGACCTCTCCTTGGGGTTGCACTTCAGGTGCATGAGGTACCCTTTGTTCCTCGACATTCCTCCTAGCAGGACAACCTCGGAGAGCTTTTCGTGGAGGCATGATCTAAAAGATATGCGCACGCATGAATAAGAAGAAACTTTTTAGAGATAAACTGTATCGCACGAAATGAGTATGAAAGAAGTGAGACAGTTCTTAAATATCGCAGCCTCCTAATTATAGATGTGGAGCTCTTCACACCGATAACTAGGACCCTACGGACACGGCTTCATAGACTCCCTATGTCTCTTGAACTCTGTGCTATGATACCAAGTTTGTCACGCCCCAAGCCTACACCCTGGGCGGGAATGGCACTCGAGAACCATTGTTGGCCCCAAGCGAACCCTTGGCATAGCTTACTACTCAGTGGAAGACTTTACTCAACAAAGATAAATTCATGAAATAAACTTAGAATGTTATAAAGGGAACATTCAACCGGCCAAAGAGGCAACTCAAGTCTTATAACAAAACAACTGAACAAGACTAATGAACTAATAATGTATAACTATCTATAAAGCCTCTAAATACTAAGAGGGATGTCAGGACAAGACCCCCGATCATCCTAACAAAACTGAAATGACAAAACAATGGTAAAAGGGACAAGGAGGCTCACCAACAACTCTAAAGCTCACTAAATCAATGAAGCGCTAGATGTTAATCTTGGTTACCTATATCTACATCATAAAAGAAGGCCAAATAGCCTCAGTGCATGGAATGTACGAGCATATGAGGGGAATTTTTAACAAGACATAAGCTTGTAAAGGGAACTGAAGGAACTTACCTGGTCTCAACTCAACTCATTTCAATATAAAGCCGTAATATAAAAATGCAATATAAAGAAAAGCTTTAAAACATGTAGATATCAAATCAGCGTATTGAAAAATACAATAATAACTTGGTTTGTATATGAAAATACAAGTAACTATGTGTATATAAGAATACAAAATATCTCTGTGGGAGTTTCTCTAACCGACAACCATCACTATGAGCTATGTGATGATACAACGTCTTGTCTCACGCTACCAGGGTCGCCCTACCTTGCCGGGGGTATAGAACCTGCTATTAAGTGGATCCACTAGTCAATGCTAAAAGCATTAAGGAATCATCTAAAAAGTATGACCCTTTTCTACCCATGTTAGCTACACGGTTTATGGAGACTTTGAATTATCTGAGCTCACTCGTCCCCACATCGGTGCTCAATACTACTCCCAAAATGTAACTAGCGCATATGTTTAAAAACATAACTCTTTTTGTGGTTTGAGATTATTACTCAAAACCTAGCTCAAAAGCTTTCTTAGAAATTGGTGTTTCCTCTCTTGTTTAAATGTGAAAACATTTACTCTTTTGGGAATACTTAGTTCCCATATAATATTTTGAAGAAAATGAACGTCACTTTTACTCTTACTCAACTCAATGCTCAAGTATTAAAACAAGTTTAAAACATTTGTAAAGGACTTGAAAAAGACTCTAAGAACTTTCTAGACTAGGCCCTTAACTTTCCTTGAATTTGAATTTATGGATTCAAGGTTATGATTCATGTATATGGATGATCGCATGATGTTTAGACGTACCTTAGAGTGTAGAAATCAAATAGGAAACATAGGTACGATTCAAGGGAACTCAAACGGAAAAAAGTGGGAAAGGGTAAAGGACCTAGTGACCCTGGCGTACTGAGTGGCGCAGGGCGCCAGAGCTTGAACTACAGAAGTAAAGTCATGGTGTACTGAGTGGCACGGCGCCCTAGAGCCAAAACTATAGAAGGAAAGTCGTGGCGTACTTAGTGTCGCAGCTCCCCACTCCTTTTCCTAGAAAACTTGACAAACTTTCCAACTCATTTTCTAACCCCAATTCACCTAGAATCGAATGATTTCTTCCCCAATCACTTAGATTTGAATACCCAACATTAATGTACAAGAATCCACTCAAAAACAACCCAAAACTCATATGATTATCTCAAGAACACATCAAAACCTCAACAATCAAGATTTTGAAGGAAACTTCAACAAAACTCATCAAGAACTCAAATCCTTTACTTTCAAGAATGAATCGTGATGAATTAATCAAGATTGGCGTGTGGGTGAACGAATCCAATGCTATGTTAACTCACATACTTCTTAGGTATCAAACCCTTGGTGAAATCCGTAACGAAATCCTCAAGAACTTGACGAAATCTTGACCTTTCTCTTCTTGAACTCTTTTCTTAAAACCATAGCGTGAATTGTAATTGCGTAAACTGAACTAATTCAGTTTATACCCCTAATTAATTACTAAAAATGAAATAAATCTGATAGGGTAAGGAAAAGACCAAAATACCCCTCTTAAATCCGGGTAACTTTCCTTAACTAGACATCCTGACTTCAAATGGAAATATCTCCCTCATACGAGCTCGCAAATTAGCAAACTTGGTGGCGTTGGAAAGAGGATTCCATGACCTTTCATTTGATATCTTATAGGCCACCTAACTCATTCTGTACTGAAAGTTATGGTCGTTTGAAGTTGACCCAAAACTCATACTTAGCATAACTTGCCAAATTCCAACTTTATTCTTTCAAAAAATATAGTTCTTTCTAATTCTAGTTCTTTCAAATACCGAGGTGTTACATAAAAACTCACTTTCTAAATAGAAAGATAAAACATACTTACCTTAGAATTTGCTTGTTCTTCTTCTTCCATGTCTGAATCTCCAATAACCATGAATAGATAGGACTTCTAATATAGGGACTCCATGTGTAATACTAGCTTGTTGGTTTCTGTTTAACAACTTGCTTCTGATTATTTAATATACATTTTAAAAAAACATTTTAACATCTTCCGTCTCATGTATTCACTATCGTTGGAATAAACTCTCTTAATTAATAAGCTATATGTAGAAGTTGTTGATTTTGTCCTTCAAATTTTGAAAAAAAAATAATTCAACTCCCTCTCCATTAATTTCAAATAAAAATAGTTACGATATATTAATGTCCAAACACTTACTACTCTTTTCATTTCAAATTAATAAGTATCTTATTTTCCTTTTTTGATTTGCTATAAAAAAAAAAAAGTGTCTCTTTCAATTTTTTTCTTTTGAAGTTTTTCAATTCCAACATTCTACCTAACACGTTTGAAATTACAAGATTTAAATGATGCACACATTTTTAATTTAACATCATAACCAATATTTTATTTTTTAAAATTTCATGTAAATTCAATTAAAATACATTAATTGAAATAGTGAAGTATATATATTTCTAAATAGTTCCAACAATATCAGTGGCAATTATATATCCCCTATTTTTAATGTATTTTAAAAGTATATTCATCTAAATTTTCCATAATTGTTAATAGCACATGATGTAGGGATATATTTTGAATGATTCAATAATATTATATCTTTTCTTGCTATATTTGAAACTTTTAAGTTCACAAAAATAATAATTAACAAGTGTGCCAATTACAATGTTTAAGTTTAAACACAAATATTTTAAAATAACTGTAGGACTTGACAGAGGAAAAGTGAGTAAGTTACTCTGATTTTATATGCTTCTAATACTTAGGTTGATCAGTCGCCACAAATTCATATATATTGGACAGTTTCTTAGCATTATAATCAAGTTCTATTGAAGCTTAGTGTGAGAGTATCAAAATTGTCAATTTACTTAATAAGTGAATGATTTATGGGTAACATACACATTGACAACATGTATTGTAACACCCCGGGACTTGGAAAGAAAAAGGTTGCTAAATATTCTGTTGAGATACTGGTTCGACGGGACCGACCTACGGACTGCAGAGTGTTCTACGATCCGTAGGAACCAAGCTGAGTCAAGGAAATTTGAGTTTCTGAAGTTAAGTCCACAAGTGTGCAGGACGGATCATACATTGTTCTACGGGCTGTAAGAAGTGCTCGTAGAGTTGTTTCAGACTTGGTCAAATTATGGAGTTGAAATTTGAGGTCTACATTTGGGTTCTACGGACTATAGGATGAATGACGGACCGTAGACGGGTTATGTAGAGTGATGCAGACTTGGTCAAAATTTGAGCTAGGAGTTGAGTTCTACGGGAGAGTCAACTGACCGTGGAACATTCTACGATCCATAGATATGAACCGTAAAAAGCATTGTGAATTTTTAGTCCCCAAGTGATTCTACGGTTGACCAGTACGGACCGTAGAAACTTGTACACACCGTATGTCCAATCCATAGACCAATTCGGCAGTTTTAATGAAGAGTGTTTCAGACTTTTCCCATCCCTTCTAAGCCTAAACCACGACCATTTTTAACCTAATTAAGATTCTAAACAGTGTTAAAACAGTCTTAACGTTATTTACCACTTAGAAAAATTAGAGCAAGGTTCCAAAAGGAGAAAACTAGGATTTTCAAGCATTCTTCGAATTTCAAAATAATAGTACATAATTATACATATTCACTCACTTAGAGCCACAAATGACTCTAAGATAACCTTACTGCATAAAATAACACTAAGATTAGCAAAATCAAAATAAAACTGAAACATATACATGGAAGCTAAAACTAAAATACCTGAATAAAACCCGTAATATTGAAAGACACAATATCTAAAAGACAACATAACATGGTGGAATCTAACTAACTATCTGAAAAACCTCTTCTAATATGAGTGTCTAGGATAAACCCCTAACTCGCTCTAACAATCTGAACTAAAAGACAAATACTGAAGTCATAAAGGTTTTCCTCGGATAGATAAGGACTCACAACCTCGTTTGCTAGCTGATCAATTATGTACTAACTGCAGGTCTAATGATGAGCATCAGAACCTATATTATAAAACAATATAGCCTGAAAGTATGCAGTCAGTACTTTGAATGTACTGAGTATGAGGATTATGCATAATACACATGATATCTGACCATACTAAATTTGTAAAATATCATGAAGTTGAGTCATACTAAACTAAAATACATAAGTACAAGGTCATGCAATATCTGGAAATCATATCATATTACGGGAGATACTCATAATCGACATAAACCATGTGAGCTACAACTAAGAGTTCACTGTACCACTCCTATACCGAAAAGAGAGTGTCTAATACTTGCCATCATAAGGGACCTAATAATTGAGCTAAGGTAGATCAACTAGCTAATATCCATCTGAGATAAATCATATGGTGGCATGTAGTTCTAGGACTTAGGGATAGATACTAAAGGGTTACATATACTAAATAGAAACCTTCATCCCTAAAGTCCACTCAATGCTAAATATACTCCCAACGGAAACATACATAAATCTTGAAATAGTAATAATATGTACTACTGAATAATATTGATAACTGATACATACTGAGTAGCTCCTAAATCATAATAATTGAAATCATAATGAGGGATACTTTATCTAAAAGCATCATATATATCATGATATGTGAAAATAATCTCAAAGATACCTTATCTAAAAGCATCTAATTCATAAAAAAAAATGATAATCTGATATATGCATCTGAAATAGCATAATTATGAGTCATGAAAATACTTGCATATTTAGGGTTCATGAAATAATCATTAAAAACATGGAATTTATAAGTAAAACAATGTAATTTAGGTGAAATCACGAGGAAAACTGATTCACATTGAAAACACATGAGGGCCATTGAAAATTCTATCTTGTAAAAATCATAAACTTGAAATTATGAGTTTTTTTTGGGACTCATTGAAGAAATTTTCACAGACCTGAAGTAGAAATCTTGGCTTGATTCTTTAATGGTTAGTTGAAACTTGGAACCCTAGTTCTTGCTTGAGAGGAGACTAGAGAGAGAAGAAATCTAATTTGGTGAAGTTATGAGATAATGGAAAGTAATGGTATTTTACGAACTACTTATTTGTAACGACCGGTTTTCGTCGTTATAGAAAAGACAACTGGAAAAAATTTTGGGCTAGAAAACTTTTTGGTAGTAACTTGATATTTTCCAATCTAGTCCAGATTTGGACGAAAATGGAGTCAGTGGGGTCTAAGGAAATCTAGTAACAAATGGGAGATCTAATTATGAATTTGATTACATGAGTACATAGCTAAGACGTTAAGGAACCCGTACAACTTTAAGGAATCAAATTCAGCAAGTAGAACTCCCGAAATTGATCTTAGCGTGAATGGGTATTTTTCAAGTGTCGTGGGATGAATGTGTGTTGCGTAATGGGGGTTTGGAACTCTTAAATTAGATCTTTGTTTCCGTGCAAGCCGCTATGGAGGGATTTATGCCGTCAGGGCGGGGTCGATGTGGCGGGGTGAGGACCGCTCTGGTGGGACAAACACGACTTAAGTCGGAAATAAATCCCAAAAACATTTTATTCTGCACTTTTCGACTTTGAGAGCTAAGAAACGACCCCATGTGTTTTCTTGACAGTTTTCCACCATTCTTGAGGCTAAAGGTAAGGTTTTCACTTCTCGAATCCATTTTTTGATTCGTAGAACTTAGTTTCTTGGGTGATTATTGTTGGGGAAGGGTTTTGGAACTGTTTGGATGGTGGGGAAAATCCCTATTTTGGATATTGGGATCATGGGATTGATCTAGGATTGATAGTGTTGATTTTAATCTGGGTAATTAGACATTGTTTATTGATTCTCGTGTTATATTGATTGTTTGTAGACCAAGAACAAGCGAAAAGAATCTGGAAAGGGAAGAATCAAGTTTCTTAGGGGATTCAAGCTTTGTTCGAGGTAGGTGATGGTTGTGATTTCATGTTGGTGTGATATGTATTTGTAATTACTTCATTATGATGCATGTATGTATGCGAATGTTGCATTATTGATCACACTAATCGTAAATAAGGATGATTGAATAATTGTATGCCATGAATCTTGACTTGATTGTATGATTATGAGAATGTACATTGTGATTATGATTGTGGCTTTTTGAATGGATCGGGTGTTACATTCTGACAAACTAACTGGGATCGGTTTCCATGTACCGGCATAAACATTGAAACAGGTGTCACAATCTGACACACTAACTTGGAACGGGTACCACGTACCGGTACACTAACAGTTTGGGTGTGGGTTCCATGAGAGGACCATTGACTTGACATAACTGTATATCTTGAGAATTATGAAATTGTACGTTATTTGTAAGTGATAATTGATATTGTATATGTTCGGTGTATGCATGCTTATTATGTTGTAATGACTTATATATATGTTTTGCCTATTAGGATAGCCGTGTGATCCTACCAGTACACTATGGATGTGTACTGATATTGCACTTGCTCTTTCTTTGTTGAGTACAGGGCATCTTTAGGCGGCTATTGACAAATCTCACTTAGAAAATCAGTGATCAATCTAATTCAGGGGTGAGCTAGTTCTTCCAGGCTGCCATGAGTTCTCTTTTCATTTATGTCCACATCTTCAGACTTAGACTAGTACTTTAGATTTTCCTATGTTTAATTGGGTTGTACCCATTTCCTTAGACTTATGATCCTTGTTAGAGTTTTGGTATATCGACTTTCAGGTCCTAGGCATTAGTTACGCAGTTGTTTGATTAGACTTTGGAGTTTATGGGAACTCTATTTTTCTTTTAGCATTTAAATTTGCTTCCGTAACTTTAAATGCCTTAGTTTTCGATTAAGTTGCGTAGTCTTGGTTAGCTAATTAGTATTAATGGTTCTCCCACCAAAGGGTTAGTGTGGGTGCAAATAATGACGGTCTGGGCCGTGACATTATTCCCACTTAGAATAGGTCAAAATGAAATAGTATAGGAACTAGAAGAGTAGAAAAAGTTCAAACTAAACCTAACTTCAAAACTGAAGAAGTTGTCTATAAGTGCCTTTCACATACTGTACACCACTTCACGGTCCATGAAGGTGTCCATATAAGTAGAAGAGATCTAAGTTATGAGGGTCATCTTGTACGGATACCTCTACGGGTCGTATACCCATTCATGGGCACTGCAAGTGCCCGTAAAAGGCACAATTTATGAGTTTTGTGGGTTTGATTCACGGACCAGTGCATGACTAATACCCCCAAATTATACCTTCCTAAGGATGTATAAGCAGTCATTGTTCAAATATAGAACCTAACACAGGTTAGGACTGATCCCACGATGAATGAGGTCTAGACTTAGCGCAATTGATTGCTAATTGTACTTTTAGTCAATGTATTTCGATAAAAAATGTACAACAAAAGCTTGATTGATTGAATTATGTAACAAGTAACCAAGTAAGCAGGATTGAATGTTTTGTAGAATCAATAAAAGATGAAATTAGGGCATATGTGTTCCCAACAATTCCTTAGCATAGTAAACTTTATATTAATAACCTTGTCTAGTGTTTAACATGCAAAGTCGGTAAGTTTGGTATCTCCTAAGTGGCTGGTCATCCAAATAAGGAATTTCACCATGCAACTTTGGTCGGTCTACGAGTGTGTGCTTTACTAACCCTTATCCTTGACCCCAGATTAGCTATTACAAAGGTGGTTCAAGCTATTAGATGAAGTTTGTAGTCATCAAATCTCCATTTTTTAATCTCTTTTCCCATTCGTTACTTCATCGGTCAGGCAAGTAAGAATAAGGCAGGTTCTAACTTGGACATAATTAAAAAGCAATCAAAGCAAAGAGATCAGCAATACATGCATTAAAACTATTCAAAAATTAATAATTATTAGGTCTACTTTGTTAATTTATCATGGTTCCCACAACCCTAGTTGTGGATTTAGCTACTCATGCTTGGGTGATCACAATTTATGTCAAGTTTGTTAAAATAAATCATTAACTTACAATTAGAGTAGTTCAATTTCAAAATTTTGAATTGATTTACAAGAGATGTATTATAAGCAAATGATTCAAAAATTAAAATGGACAAGTGTTTACCAAAACAATTCTCAAACCAAAAACTCAAATTACGAACTGTCTAACTCAAAAATGAGAAATAAACGATTATTTATAGACATATAATCCTAAATAAACTAGGAAAAGAAAACATATAAAAATTGGGCTTCAACAGTCAGATCTACGGTTGTTGGTCTATGGTTCGTAGGTCAAGCTATGACTCGTAGACCTAACTGGTAGACATAAATTCAATAAGGCTATCTGGACTCTTCCTATGGAATTGATCTACGGCTCGGAGACCATTGAACTATCCATCCTGGAAGCTCGTAGTCTAAAGTACTGGAACTCATTATTTATAAATTTTTCTACGACTCAGACCTACGGCTCGTAGTCTGCTTCCTTCACCCTATACTTAGCCAAAAAATCTCCAGAATCTTCAACCTTCATTTTTGAGTCAGTCCTACGGCTCATAGAATGGACTACGACTCTAATTCCATCTAATTCACTCTAATTCCATCCTCAGACTATCGTA
Source organism: Solanum commersonii (assembly GCA_029007595.1). Classification (NCBI taxonomy): domain Eukaryota; kingdom Viridiplantae; phylum Streptophyta; class Magnoliopsida; order Solanales; family Solanaceae; genus Solanum; species Solanum commersonii. The sequence goes on along the minus strand of JAJTWQ010000092.1, from coordinate 1,799,098 downwards.
ACCTACTTTCCTGCAAGCATAGATAAAAATACCGTCACATCTACTAGCAAATATCTAAGATACATGCAAAACTCCAATTTTGAAAATTTTAAGTACAATAAATTTGTGGTACATCAACACCCTCAACTTAAAATTGTTGCTTGTCCTCAAGCGACACTTACTAACATAAAAATGACATGATGCAAAGTAGATATAGGATTCAAGCAATCACATGGTCTTTTCTAAGCATTCTATCCTCCATTTTCATCATTCAACACAGTCGTTAGGTTCAAAACAACCTAACACATGTAGATCAATTCATGAGATAGACACACCAATGAATTCATTCATATACACAAATAATAGTCGCCAAGATACTGACTTTTTGACAATGTAATTTGTGCCCTTACCACAAAGAAGTCTCATTCTTCACACATATATCAATATATTTGAAATATAGGGACTCGGTATACACTCACTCTCACAATCAAATTCAATACTGTACATAACAATACCATAGATTTGCCCTTAAATTCAATACTTAAACTCTCGAACAATTAAATTAGGATCACTATAGGACTTTCTTAGCATGTAACATAGCTCATGGTCAGGCATGATATATTTAGATTCAAAGTCACTTTTCTGTCATTCTTGTCATTAAATTGGCTAATTTCCTCTTTTACAACCAATACTGTTTCACCTCTATTTTCTTTTCTCCTCATTTTCATTGAAGCTTGGGTGTGGCTTTGATTTGTTTTTTTTCTTAGCATTATCATAATCCTATCATTTTTCTTAGTTAGATTGCATTTTAATCTAAGAATTAAAATTTCTTATATCTTCACTATTCTAAGAAGATATTAACTGTACCTACTAACTCACTTATTAATTTGTTTTGTTCAGTATCTCTCTTAATGTTTCCTCTCTTTTTCATATAATTTTTTCTTATTTGTATGGTTATTTCACTGAAGTAATATATTTTTATTTGATTCATTATTATTTACTTATTCTGTTTTGTAAGAATATTCTCTAACTAATGCTTCTTTGTTTTATTATAGTTTGATGGAAGACAAATTTTATCTATAAACATCTTTTATTTTGTGCTGATATGCTTTTTAAAAATTAAATATTAAGTTGTAGTATTTCTCTTTTTTGTTCTAAATTGCCTTTTTATAGTAATGTTGTATTATTTTTCTCTGCATCAAATAAAATATTTCTCTCAAAATTTGATCTCCTTAGTTTTCATGATAATTTTATGAAGGCATTTGAGTAAGTAGATTATGAAAACTGTTTAGCCATTAGAGTTTTATAAATGTGATTATGTTAGAGGGGTAAGAAAGTTCTAAGATTTAATGCATTCTTTTCTTTTTAGAGAGAAGCAAGATAGAGAAAAGTAGCACTTAGTATTATTAATCTTTTTGTATCCAATGTATGTCAGGATTAATACTTATTAGAACTACAAAATATGTGAATGTGAATATATTTGAAAATGTGTATACAAACAATATTATTATATCATAATTTTTATATATCTTGATATATTTCTCTTAAGCAGAAAAATGATTTTCTTGAGTAATATTCCATCACATTCGTATATCTACTCACTTTTATGAGGATTAACATTTAGATATTTCAATTGATCTACTATTTCCTTCATTGTACTTCAAAATCTACATTTATGTATATGAAAAAAAAAATTGATTATGCATGTCCTCTATCTTATATCAATAAGTAGTATTTTGTATTTCTTCTTGAGGAGGCCCTTTAGTCAAAAGATGAGAAATTTAAAAATTAAAAGAGTATATATGTGAGTAAGCCTCAATGATGAATATTAAATCACAACCTAAAAAGATAAAACTTTAATATTGTAAGTTAGAGTATAATTAAATATTATGTACACAAGTTACATAATTTTCTTAAAATCGAAGTACAAATTAAAATTGAATATGAGATAAAAGTATGTTGATAGAGTTAAAAGTGTATAACTTTAATAAATTATAACCACTTCTAACTAATTATATTATATAGTCTTTTTCTAATATATATTTTATTTTATCATTTATATTATGCATAACAAAACTTATCAATTTTAATTTTACGCTATATAAAATTTATCCATTATAATATGTAAGTCGATAAATAGCCAACCAATATAATTTTAAATTTTACAATAACAAAAAATTATAGTTTAAAATTTATAGTCAACATTCTATATATTGAAATAAAAGAAGAAGAAAACTTTATTGCTTTTAACTTTAACATTAAATTTTTATTTATTTAAAACCAAACTAGCAAAAATCAATATTAGACCGTTTAATAAAATTAAATAGTGAACAATATAATAAAACATACAAATTATTTAATAATTACATGATCTGGTCTCTCTATTCATATAAATTTGGTTATGGAGATGAAGGAACAACATTTCATTGAATAACAATATGATAGTTGCATTTTTTTTAAGATTATAAAATGTCACATGATATAACAAGACATCAATAATTTGAAATTATTAGAAACAATATTTGAATAATATCCACGCATTGCGCGGATATATATACTAGTTGATATTAATATGAAAAACTTGCCAGCAATAGCCAACCAACAATCTTTTCACGTTTTTGTATATCAAAATTCAAATTACATTTCTGTACAACACACTCCTCTCTGCCATTGATCAATGCTGCAAAAATTCTCACTTCAGTGCCAAAAACAGCAAATACAGAATGCTTGGAGTACCAACGAAAGGAAATCAGTCGCAGCAGACAACGACACCACTTGCATTCTTCACTTTTGCTCATCTCTGTCCCTGAGGTGTGTGTTCTATTGAGTCCAAACTCCTTGTTTATGGTCAAATCACCAGTTATTGCTCAATGAATACCCCCCCCCCCCCCGCCCTGCCCCCAAACATGGTGCTTATCGGAGACCCAAGAATCAACTCCTTTGAAAGCGCAACAAAATCTGTCTCATTGTATCTTAAAGAGGGTCTTCAGTTTCATGACAAGTCTCCAATCCTCAACTGAGAGGTCTTTCTGTAAAAGGTTAAAGAAGCAGGCAGCAGTAAGCAAAACTAGATATTTGCTCAAACAAAAGAGCTTCACCCAAAACTCTACATACCCGGAAATTGGCCTTGAGTATGTCAATAGACCTCCTTGAAATTTTGCTGACAAGCTCATCTTCCATTTCAAAATGCCTACCAAACATCTTTTGTTGCTCCTCAGGGTTAGATCCAACTATCTGTAAACATGTGCAAGGAGTGAGACATCATGGGTATATAAGCAAAGATCAAATCAATTGCTTAGAACTCCTGAAATACGTTATTGTACAATGATGATATACAAAACAGATACTGGGAATCAAAGAGAAACTACTACACACCGATCCTAAATTCTACAAACAAGTAACAAAGAGAAGATAGATCAATACTCTAGCCAATCCATGACAAAATTTACAAAGTCTCAACCACTTCATACCTTAATGGCCACCCTTTGGCCTTTCTTTGCAGAGTCAACAGGCTTATGGTTGTTCTCAATGGATGCAATACGGCCAATATCAATGAAGTCCTTTTGAGGAATACATATAGGAGACCCAATCTGTACAAATTAAGTTCAGGACAGTGAGGACCACAATATACATGAAATCTTTTGCAGTCTATGAATGATTATAGAAAAGAGAATTGACGAGTGCCACAAATTGAAGAGTGCTACTATTGCCAGCGTAAACAGTGGAAAGCTTAAATCAAGGTAACCCCTTCAACTTAAATCATGGCAACAAACAATATATTGAAATACGTGTGGAGAAAGGTAAAACGAGAGAGAACATAATGTTACACACTCCAATCCAATTATGTAGGAATATCTAACTACAACTAACTAAAGAGACATAAGAGCATGCAAACAAGACTTGAACTCTGTGTGTTAAATGCTCATCAAGCAAAAGTTCTGAAGGAAGCATGGCAGAATTAATAACGGACGAAAAATTGGAAATAGGAAGAGTACATGAAATCTGCCTCTGAACTTAAACATGTTCCCCAAGAATCAAATTATGTAAATAAATCAAAGCAAAAACCTTATCTTGGAGATGCAAAATCATGGTGTAAATGAAGAATGCTGAAAACCTTTTGAAAGCAGAGAACTAAATGATAATAATAACCAGTAGAAAAGCTAGATTCTAATCATAACCAACAAAAGCTCTGATGGAACCTTATTAGATAATCAAGATTCTCAATTAAAAGAAAGAACTACAGAGAGAACAGATACATGCAAACATAAATTTCAAAAGTGTTAGCAGTTCAGTGAAAAGGAGAAAAAATTGTAATTACACTAGAGAGAAACTCCCAAGTAATTCAATTATATATTAGTAGTTTTGATAAGAAAGTTTATGTATTACTTTAAAATGAATAAAACAAGATGTAACCTAGAAAACACCAATTCTTGAAAATCACTACAGCATAGTTTCACCAAACAAATAGGAAAAGTTTACAGAGATACTGATCCATGTACTGGCTGACATGTTATGTTGCAGTTTGGTATCCTTCCCCACCACTTACCTAGGCCTTCCTCTAGGGGAAAAATACAAGTCTACTGGAATATGGAGTGGACTTGTAGAAACGATTGAGAAAAGGCTCGTTACTTGGAAAAGGCAATATCTTTCTATGGGTGGTAGACTTGCTCTTATCAATAGTTTCATGGACAGTATTCCCACTTACTTCATGCCATTGTTTCCTGTGCCTGGAAGGTATTGAAGAAGCTAGACAAAATCAGAAGGAATTCTCTTTGGGAGAGTAACAGTGAAGGACACAAGTTTCACCTTGTTAAATGGTCTCAAGTCATTAGACCAAAGCCACAAGGAGGTCTGAGTATAAAGGACCAAGTCAAGCACAACAAAAATTTGTTGTTTACATGGCTTTGAAGATATGGAATGGAGGATAATAGCTTATGGAAGGAAGTGGTTGCAGCCAAACATGGTAAGTTGAGTCACTGGTGCACTAAGCAAAGCAGAACTCCATATGGAGTTGGGCCATGGAAACATGTAAGTAGGCTATGGGAGGAATTCATAAAGAAGTCTCATTCAACGTTGGAAATTGCCTGACAGTAAAATTCTGGAAGGATAGGTGGTTAGAGAACTCCAATTTTAGAGAAACCTATCTATCACTCTTCCTTATAGCATGAGATCATGACACTACAGTTGCACAGAATAGAGAAGGCAATCAGTGGAGTCCCCTCCTCAGAAGAAACGTGAATGACTGGGAACTTGAGAGCCTTTTTGACTTGATGTGTCATCTGGAAGGCTTCAACATGAAGTCTCAGGCTGCTGATGCATTAAGCTGTCGTCCTAATACAAAGGAATACACAGTACACCTGGGAAATAAATTGCTAGATGCTCAGAATGGAATTTAGACTTTTAGCCATAGAAAGTAATTTGGAGGACAAAACTCCCAACAAAGTGATATGCTTTAGCTGGTTGGCTCTGAAAAGTGCATCTGACACAAGACAACCTCGGCAAGAGATGTTTCCAGTTAGTTAACAGATACTACTTATGTCAGGAAAGCACAGAATCAGTCAACCATCTATTCTTGCACTGTGTGATAGCTGCAGACATGTGGCATATGTTTCAAGCTCTTTTCAGTCTCAAATGGGTGATGCCAGAGAACATCAAAGATGCTGTTGAGAGCTGGAGCCTTTGGAAAGCTGATTCGCCTATAAGGAACACCTGGACGTTGATTCCATCTTGTATATTTTGGTGCCTTTGGACTGAAAGAAATAACAAAATGTTTTGGAGTGTCAACTCCAAACCACTTGCTAAAGTTGTTTTTCAAGATTTTGTGAGCTCCCTTACATTAGACTAGTCCTTAACATGGTTGTTCCCTTTTTGGTGTTTGGCTAGCTCCTCGACCCTTTCATAGCATCTTGTATAGGAGCTACCACATCTATTTTTGTATCCATGGCATCTTCTTGATGCCAATCAATGAACAACTTACTTTATCAACAAAATATATATATATATATATATATATATATATATATATATATATGGATTGTCCATAAGTTTGTTTATCTCGGAACAGCATGTCTCAAACAAGGCTATACATAAAGAAGTTACACATTTAATGAGAAATCAATGTGAGTATTCAAGATCCTTTTCCCCAACCTAATGGAAGCATGAAATTAGAGAAAATCCGATAATATCAGCACAACCCATTAAATATTGATTATCTATTCTTATCTCCATTACTGATGTAAACAAAAGCTAGTTTTCCCGAATGAAATGCAGAGATTCCATTATCTTTAATTTTTCCTTTTTTTTATAATTAAGTTGGTGAATGAGATCAATGAATATGAGACAGTAGATAAGAAAAATTAATACCCTGACAATGCCTTCAAGAACATCAACTCCCAGAACAATTGGATCCTTCTTGTTGAAGACACAATTCGGTACGATCTTGAGCACACAGGGGAAAACTGCTTCTTCAGCAACTTCCTTCTTTTTTTCTTCCTTGATAGTGTCAATGTAGGCTTTAAACTGATCAAATAAATGATATATAATATCAGCCATAAAAACCTTGACACCAAGTTCATCTGAAAGTTCCCGAGCTTCCTGTGTCACTTTAACATCAAAGGCCAAGATGGTTGCATACTCTTTCTTCTTCTCAAGCATAACACTAGCTTTCATGACATCCTTTTTATGCACAGGACCTATGCCAATCCCACTGACAGGTATGCTTACTTCTGGGGTCTTCAAAAATTCCAGCAAAGCTTCCAATGATCCAAGTGTAGATGCTTGAACATATACTCCCTCTCCACTTTTGTCGATCCTGCTCATCACTGACTTCATATCTTCCATAGCTGCTTCTTTGATGTCTTCCACATCATCATCAGGCCCCACAACATATAGACTAGTTCCAGCAATTGCATGCTCAAAACCCTGAACAAGAATAAAAAGAACCAAGGGGGAAAAGGAGAAAACTCTCAGTCTCACTTATTCATGGAAAACCACCACTAAATCAATAGCCGTATAGTGAATAGTGACAGCATCACACATCAGTAGCAGAAAATATCAACACTCATGCAAAGGACTGAAAGGTTATGGCTCGCTAGTTGGACTTCCAAGTCAAATTTCACTGAAGTAACAAACTACACAACAACCATTGGATTTCTTACAACTATTCCAAGTCAAAATAGGATGATATTTGTACAGATATTCCAACAGAAATTTTCTCAAAGGTATCACAAAATATCCGACTTAGGAAATCAGAAATTCTGAACAGAATTGATATGCTCAGGGACATCATGAACAGAAGAAAAAGAAGAGACTATATGTGCCAAAATTAGAATAACCTCCCAATGCTCTTGCACAAATTCCACCATATTTGCTGAACATGAGTGATCTTAGGCGTATTTATATGCCTAGGAACCAAAGAATACCCGCATTTAAGCCAAGTTTGGAATCGTTTTGTGTTAATTTATAGTCATGTAGAGTCTTTTGAATGCATTTATACTAACCAACATGATTAGTTGTGTAGGTGAGTTAAATGAAGGAACGAGCACTAAAACAGGCATTGGGAAACACGAACAGATCCAAGTTGAAAAGAATGAAGAAATGAAACTCAAGAAGGATCCGTATCCTCTCCATGTCGCGGAGAGGAATTTTATTATCGATCGAGCAGTTGAAATGGAAACAAAAGGGTCCATACCCTCTTCGCGTCGCAGAGAGGGATTTTTAATTTTGCTCGTGAAGTAGTATTTGAGACAGAGTGGTCCGTGGAGTGGCCGTGTCACGGAGAAGAGTTGATTGCCATAAAACGAATCTGAATAGCAGCTCCACGTCGCACCCCTACTGGCCAGTTTTGACCGTTTCGACTTAATTATAAATAGACTCAATTTTTATTTTATTAATTATTCTTTTTCTGGGTTTAGAAGAACGACCATTTGGAGAGATATTTCATCTGTTTTAAGGGTTCTTTCCTAAACTCTTCTACTTTCGATTTATTTATGATATATAAACCTTGTTTAATCAAAATTCCTATTACGAGTAGCTAATTTCCCTAGTTCTAGGGCTGTGGCAACAGTATGATTGTAAATTATTGAAGTTTTATGGATTGACATCAACTATCATATGAATCTCTCTTATGCTCTTGTTTTTCGCATTTCATGCTTGATCACCATTGAAATAAACATATCATCTGAATTGAACTCGGGAGAGGAATAAGATGATAGAACGTGGGGCATGAGGAGCATGATTTTCTCTTAAGAATTAGAGTTAATTTGTATCTAGGATAGGGATATACCTAGAAACCTTGCTTGGTCATTATACAGGAAGAAAACGTAATGCTCGGTAACTGGTCCAGCCTATCCCGCTCAACGATGTAGTTAGGTTGCCATTTATCGTACGAGGTCGAGAGACCATAATCATATTTGTAACCTTGTGATCATTGATTCGATAGTTGATGAATATCCTTTTAACAAGATAATATGCATGATTCCTGATGTGAGCTGCAGCCCTGGACTTTAACCAATAATTGTTCAAACCCGTTAGAAATTGAATCATTTTCGTTTAGCTTTTATTTAAATTTAATTATAAAATCAATCACTCTTTTGACATTGATAACACTTGTGTTCAATTGAATGTAAAAATCAAATTATTCTAATTGTGAGTCTCTGTGGGTACGATACCCGGCTCTTAATAAGAGCTACTTTAACACTTGAACGAACACGTACACTTGCGTGTGCGATTTGGGCGCAACAAGTTTTTTTTTGACACTTAACAATAGCCACCCTCAACTTATAAATTTCTCTTGAGTTATGGTACACATTGTCCTTGTAAGGACCAGGGCCATTATTAAGGTAATCTCCGAATTAGCCACTTTCAACTAAGGAATTTAACCTTAGTCGAAGTGCACAATGTCCAAAAGACCAGGGCCAATCACAGATTTTAGGAACTTATGGGGCATTTCTTTTGTTCTACCTCTTTTCTTTCTTCACCACAAAACCAAGCATTTTTACCCTATCTACTCTCATCATTGTTTTCACTTTTTCATCTTAACATAGTGCAATAGGGATTACTTTGGGATCAAAACTAACTGTATCAAGAAAAGGGATTCGGCTCAATTAAGTAGATTAGAACAAAATCAAGGTTAAAAGGCTCAACGAAGCTATACTACTAGGGATATTTTATCTGAGAAGGCTAACATTTACCATACACATCAAAAAGGGCCTATTGTCATCTCTTAAACAAAGCAACACTTTTTATTTCGCTTCAATAACATGTTGGGCAAGTTCTAGACTCAGATGCATTACATGGATACTACAATACCTCACCGCTCATGGCACCATTTCTACTCAAGATGGATCAGTCATAGGCAACACAATCAGTTCATGCACAAGGTTCTATTTAAGCATAAGTTGTAATCATTAAAGTCAAATACAAAGGTTCACATGCATTAATAGATCAATTTCCCAACATGCTTTCATACAGTCTCCTTTCAGAATTTCAAGCTTCAGCACATACCATACCTACGACTCAATGAAGAAAATTGCCCTTAAGACGGTCGTCATCCATCTATCATAGGGCAATGCCACTCAACTACGACGACTGACTCGATCCTAAAAAGACAATCGTTTTGTATTTTTGTACGGTTCAAATGGACTCTCCTTGACCAAAGAACCGAAAACAACCTCCAAGTTGGCGCAAAACTCCCGAACCATGTGCAAGTTGCACTCACTCGGCTCCGCAAAAATGAACTCCATCTGAAGCTCTTTTATACGCCTCATGATTCTGGGACACTCCCGGGCCAAGCTATCCCTGTCAATGCACACATCAGAGAAATACCTTGCCTCGATGTGCTTCTTCCACCATATTTTTCCTTCCTTAACCACTGCTCACAGCCTGAAACTCCTGGTTTGCCCCCTCTGGGACATGCTGGGTTCTACAAAAGATTTATCAAGGACTTTTCTAAGACTGCAAGACCCATGTGCAGCCTATTGGAAAAAGAGGTGAAGTTTGTATTTGATGAAAATTGTTTGCAGGCATTTGTGCTATTGCAGAAGTTGATAGAAGCCCCTATTCTAATTGCTCCTAACTGGGAGCTACCCTTCGAGCTCATGTGTGATGTTAGTGATATAGCGGTTGGTGCAGTGCTAGGCCAGCGTAAAGAGAAGATGTTTCACTCAATCTACTATGCTAGCAAGACACTTAATGCAACTCAATCTAACTATACTGTCACAAAGAAAGAGATGCTAGCATTAGTATTTGCCTTTGATAAGTTCAGGTCGTACTTGGTAGGCACCAAGGTTGTTGTTTACACTGACCATGCTGTGATCAAGTATTTATTCAACAAGAAAGATGGAAAGCCAGGCTAATTAGATGGATACTGCTCTTGTAAGAGTTTGATCTGTCTAGATTGGAGGACTCATCTCATGTGAGGAATGCAGGACAGATTCGCGAAAGGTTCCCCGATGAGCAATTGTTGGCCTTGGACCTTGCACAAGTACCTTGGTATGTTGATATTGTGAACTTTCTGGTGAGTGGTTTATTTCCACCAGGGGCCTCAACACATCAAACGCAGAAGCTAAAGTATGAGGCACAGTTTTATATATGGGATGAGCCTTTCTTATTCAAGCAGGGACCGGATTAGATGGTGCGAAGGTGTATAGCTGAACAGGAGGCATTGCAAGTGTTGGAGAGTTGTCACTCTTCACCATATGGTGGACACCACGGAGGCGAGCGCATGGCGCATAAGGTATTGCAATCAGGATTTTTTTGGCCTACTTTATTTACAGATGCTGCACTTTTTGTGAAGGGCTCTGATCAGTGTCAGCGGATGGGCACTATTTCTAGAAGGCATGAGATGCCATTGAGCAACATCCTCAAAGTTGAGATCTTTGATGTATGGGGGATAGACTTCATGGACCATTCCCATCTTCCAATGGCAATCAATACATCCTAGTGGCAGTGGACTATGTGTCCAAGTGGGTGGAGGCAGTTGCTCTACCTACTAATAATGCAAAGGTGGTAGTAAAGTTCATCAGGAAGCACATCTTCACCGGGTTTGGAACTCCAAGGACCACAATAAGTGATGGAGGTATGCACTTCATCAATAGTTCAGTGCGGAATTTGCTGGCCAAGTATGGAGTGAGACACAAGGTAGCTACAACTTATCACCTTTAGACTAGCGGGCAAGTGGAAGTGTCCAACAGAGAAGTAAAGCAAATTCTGCAAAAGACTGTAAATACACAAAGGAAAGATTGGGCTGAAAAGTTAGATGATGTTTTATGGGCGTACAGGACTGCATACAAGACATCAATAGGGACTTCTCCTTATCGAATGGGGTTTGGAAAAGCACGTCACCTTCCAGCGGAATTGGAGTATAAAGCGTACTAGGCTATCAAGAAGTTTAATCTGGATTCTGAGTCGACAGGCAAGAAAAGGATAACACAACTGCATGAGTTAGAGGAATTCAGTCTCCATGCATATGAAAATGCCAAGTTATATAAAGAGAAGACTAAAAGGTGGCATGACAAGCATATTATGTCACGCACCTTTGAGCCTGGTCAATTGGTGTTATTGTTCAATTCAAGACAGAAGTTGTTCCCCGGAAAACTTCGATCCAAGCGGACTGGGCCGTTTGAACTGGTGAGGATGACCCAACATGGAGCTGTGGAGCTAAGAAACAAGGATAAGAGCTCCACTTTTCTTATTAATGGGCAACGAGTGAAGCACTACTCCGGGAATGATGTTGATCATGAGCAAAAAGTGCTCACCTTAAATGACGAGTGAGTCATGAGCTAGGTCGTGCCGCGACGTTATATCAGGCGCTGCACGGGAGGCAACCCGTGACCCCTTGTAATAGTTAGGATTTCTATTCTTTTGTTTTGTAATTTTAATTCATAGGAATTAGTAAAAAATATATATATATTAGGAAAAACACAAAAATACGAGTAGTGCCACAACCAAAGCTAAGGCGCTAGATGGGAGGCAACCTATTTTGTTTTCACTAATGGGTGTTGTGTTTAAAATGTACAGGGAACAGATATTTGCACCCAGGACGTGTCGCGGAACTGGGGTGAATTCCGCCTCACTTGGAATTAATTTTCCAAGATGAGATTGAACCCTCCGTAATGTGCACGGGTCGCAGAGGGTGCCAGGAATTTTGGTTCAACGTGAAGTGATTTTTTCGTCAACTATAGGGAAGCACCGTATCTTCTCCGCGTCGCGGAAAGGGACCTGAAAATTTGATCTCCCTGGGAATTAAATTATTCACACAAGGCAGAGGACTCCGTGACTCATCCACGTCGCAGACAAGGTAAGAACTATTCGATTTTCATTAAATAGATGGGTTTTACCCGTCTATTTTCAAAACAACCCGACCCAGGCCCCTTTTAATCTCCAATTTTTGTCCTAAAATCCCACTTCTCCCAAATTACTTTTGCCCACAACATACGAGTTTCCCCATCCCTTTCTCCCTTGTGATTTTGTGGGATACAATCGTAACACGAAAGTATTTCTGGCAATCCCTCTCACGTTCTCTCTTTTCTTCAATGTCTCAGGTATGTTTTCCGCTCTAATTTCTCTCGATTATGAGTTATTCAGGAGGGGTGGGGCTGTTGTGTTAATGGGATGTCATGGGTGGAATTTGTAGTGAAGGTGCAGGACTATATGTTGCTTTAGCATGGGTATTTTCGAAGTCTTGAGTAGAACAACCCTATTGTTGCTTGCATGTGGGTTTTGGGTACATCTTGATGGATGAACGGAGCATAGTGATGAATTGGGTTTGGTTGGCTGAATGAGATTGTTTGTTACCTGAATTGTTATTGTTTTTTGTTCGAATTCTTGAGTAGAAATTACCTTTGTTGTATTACATGAATCGTGGGTCTGAACGTAGTCGTGTGAATTCGAGAGTAGCATTGATAATGTATCATTGTGTGGAGTTGTGGGATTGTGCTATTTCGATCCGTGAATTGAAGTTGTTGTGCTTGATTATGTTGCTTGCATGAGACGTGTAAAAGGGTAATGTGTGTTGTGTTTTGGGGGTGTGCTTTTCCTCATTGGGAAGTCTGAGTACCGATGAGGGGGCGTATTTGGAATAAGTGTGGAGTGATGCCTGATCATCACCAATATCCCTTAGTGTTTTGTGGGTTGTTGTTGGGCTGAATTAGATTTTGATTACAGGAAATCATGTCTGGAACTCAAAAGACCTGGAAAGGAAGTGGCAACCTCTAGCCAACGAAAATGTGTTCGGAGTGGAGGGAATGTACCTCCCACACCCACAGTCTCAAGGGAAAAACTAGGAGGTTCGAGGTGCAAGCAGTGGTTAAGGAAGGAAAAATATAGTGGAAGAAGCACATAGAGGCAAGGTGTTTCTCTGATGTGTGCATTGACAGGGATAACCTGGTCCGGGAGTTTCCCAGAATCATGAGACATATCTAAGAGCTTCGGATGGAGTTCATTTTTGCGGAGCTGAGTGAGTGAAACTTGCACATGGTTCGGGAGTTCTATGCCAACTGGGCAACGGAATCGTGATCCCATTTTGTAAAAGGGCGGGGAGTGGATGTGACTCTCACTCCAGCGGTTCTAAATGACATAGTTGGTACGTCACCGGACGCCGATCCACTAGTGCTCACAGGGCTAAACATTCACCTACCTTATCGAGCCATTCGACACACTTTGTGGTCCCTAGTCCATGGTGCAGTGGACTAAGCACAGCGCGAAGAGATATCACCAATCTCTTCCTTACATGCACATGCTTAGAGAAAATAGAGTCTGGTTAAAAATTGTGAGACGTTGACGCATTGTATGATACCTGGGCTGCACTACACGAACATCACCCAGGACAGAGAGTGTTTGGTCTACGCTTTGATGACGCCCACAGAGTTGAACATCAGGGCTGTGTTGAAATCGGCAATGGGGAAGTCCAGGTTCATAAAGGGCGCAGGTATGCATTTGGTGGTCTCATTACTAGACTCTGTCGTGCTGTAGGTGTATCGAAGGAGAACTTGGATTACATTGGCACCACTATTCCCAGCGCCAATAGATATCACAAAGACAAAGGGGCCTGACAATGAGTTCAGCCCAACACTCACTGCTGCGGAGCGCTATAGACGTGATAAGCTGATCATGGCTAGGATGTATGGGCTGGAGATGTTGCGCTACCAAAATGGTTGTCGGGCGTCAACTGGCGTGCAATTGGGGGACGTAGAAAGAAGGTACCCGCTAAATACACATGCTAAGGCCTGGCTTGGCATTGGTCCTGCTTTTCATGAGTCGTTGGACGATGACATACCGACTGATGAGGATAGGTTGCACACTAGCTCGAATGTGGACTCCGATTCTGATGAGGAGGTTGACCCTGCTCAGGCCGGTGGTGAGGCCGACGGGGGAGATGCTGTGGAGGACTGATCAAGGAGTGTGATTCACCTTACCTTTGTACTAATTTTTGTGATTTTGTGAAGCACTGGGGACAATGCTAATGTTTAAGTGTGGGGTGGGGGTGAATTTATCTCTGGTTTGTCATATGTCTGTCTTTTATTTTATGTTTTTATTTGGTTCCTTAGAGGTTGTTTTTGGTTCTTTGGCCAAGGAGAGTCCCTTTGAACCGTACAAAAATACAAAAAGATTGTCTTTTTAGGATCGAGCCAGTCGTTGTAGTTAAGTCGCACTGCCCTATGATAGATGGATGAAGACCGTCTTAAGGGTAATTTTCGTCATTGAGTCGTAGGTATGGTATGTGTTGAAGCTTGAAATTCCGAAAGGAGACTGTATGAAAGCATGTTGGGAAATTGATCTACGAATGCATGTGAACTTTTGTATTTGACTGTAATGATTACAACTTATGCTTAAATAGAACCTTGTGCATGAACTGATTGTGTTGCCTATGACTGATCCATCTTGAGTAGAACTTGTGCCATGAGCGGTGAGGTATTGTAGTATCAATATAATGCATCTGAGTCTAGAACTTGCCCGGCATGTTATTGAAGCAAAATAAAAGGTGTTGCTTTGTTTGGGAGATGACAATAGGCCCTTTTTGATGCGTATGGTAAATGTTAGCCTTCTCAGATAAAATATCCCTAGTATAACCCCGTTGAGCCTTTTAGCCTTGATTTTGTTCTAATCTACTTAATTGAGCCGAATCCCTTTTCTTGATACAGTTAGTTTTGATCCCAAAGTAATCCCTAATGCACTATGTTAAGATGAAAATATGAAAACAGCGATGAGAGTAGATAGGGTGAAAATGCTTGGTTTTGTGGTGAAGAAAGAAAAGAGGTAGAAAAAAAATGCCCTATAAGTTCGTAAATTCGTGATTGGCCCTGGTCCTTTGGAAATTGTGCACTTCGACTAAGGTTAAATTCCTTAGTTGAAGGTGACTAATTCAGAGATTACCTTAATAATGGCCCTAGTTCTTACAATGACAATGTACATCTTAACTCGAAAGAAATCTATAAGTTGAGGGTGGCTATTGTTAAGTGTCAAAAAAAAAAGATGTGTAGAAAATAAGGGCAGGTTTGTAATTATAAGTGGGAAAATATGCAGAAAGGGTGGCCAAAGAGAAAGAAAAAGTTGTGAATGTAGCAAGAAAATCAAAATAGGTGCATTAGGGAGGATAAGTCACTAATTCTACCTAAATGTATCCTCCCTTACCTCAGGCTTACATTACAACCCATAAACTCCTATTTGATTATGGGCAAAGCATGCTTAATTAGTGGAGATGTACATAATGGGCATGGTTTTGGTTCTCAATGCATGCATGTATGATGTCTTTGTTGAGTGAGAGCGTGCTATGTTTGTAAAGTCCTCAAACTATATTCAATTTATTGAGTTGAGTGTGCGGACTATTCTTTTGAGTGAGGGGCACTTGTTGATGAAAGATAGGTGATACGTAATGGTGCACATGAAGTTGAATGCATTGGTTGCAAAAAGTTGTCAAGTCATTACTTGAGTTGTATGACGTATGAAAGTGGGCAAGGCCTATTGTTGAGTGAGAACATGCTTGTTTTAACTGATTAAAGATCCTTAAAAGGAAGTGGTGGATGCACAAATACCAGAGTAGGGAGTCTAGGTCTAGGATTAGTTAGTAAGTTGTTCGAGGACGAACAAAGTTCTAAGTGTGGGGTACTGATCTTAGGCGTATTTATATGCTAGGAACCAAAGAATACCCGCATTTAAGCCAAGTTTGGAATCGTTTTGTGTTAATTTATAGTCGTGTCGAGTCTTTTGAATTCATTTATACTAACAAACATGATTAGTTGTGTAGGTGAGTTAAATGAAGGAACGAGCACTAAAACAGGCGTTGGGAAACACGAACAAATCCAAGTTGAAAAGAATGAAGAAATGAATATCAAGAAGGATTTGTAGAGGAATTTTATTATCGATCGAGCAGTTGAAATGGAAACAAAAGGGTCTGTACCCTTTCCGCATCGCGGAGAGGGATTTTTAATTTTGCACGTGCAGTAGTATTTGAGACAGAGTGGTCCGTGGAGTGGCCGCGACGCAGAGAAGAGTTGATTGCCATAAAACGAATCTGAATAGCAGCTCCGCATCGCGCCCCTACTTGCCAATTTTGGCCGTTTTGACTTAATTATAAATAGACTCAGTTTTTATTTTATTATTCTTTTTCTGAATTAGAAGAATGACGATTTGGAGAGCTATTTCATCTGTTTTTAGAGTTCTTTCCTAAACTCTTCTACTTTCAATTTATTTATGATATATAAACCTTGTTTAATCAAAATTCCTATTATGAGTAGCTAATTTCCCTAGTTCTAGGGTTGTGGCTACAGTATGATTGTAAATTATTGAAGTTTTATGGATTGACATTAACTATCATATGAATCTCTCTTATGTTCTTGTTTTTCGTATTTCATGTTTGATCACCATTGAAATAAACATATCGTCTGAATTGAACTCGGGAGAGGAATAAGATGATAGAACGTGGGGCATGAGGAGCATGATTTTCTCTTAAGAATTAGAGTTAATTTGTATCTAGGATAGGGATATACCTAGAAACCTTGCTTGGTCATTATATAGAAAGAAAATGTAATGCTCGGTAATTGGTCCAGCCTATCCCCGCTCAACGATGTAGTTAGGTTGCCATTTATCATAGGCGATTAGAGGTCGGGAGACCACAATCATATTTTTAACCCTGTGATCATTGATTCGACAGTTGATAATCATCCGTTTAACAAGATGATGTGCATGATTCCTAATGTAAGCAACAGCCCTAGACTTTACCCAATTAGTGTTCGAACCCTTAGAAATTGAATCACTTTTGTTTAGCTTTTACTTGAATTTTAGATTATAAAATCAATCACTCTTTTAACCTTGATAACACTTTGTGTTTAATTGAAAGTATTGGAAAATTCAAATTATTCTAATCGTGAGTCTCTGTGGGTACGATACCCGGCTCTTCATAAGAGCTACTTTAATACTTGAACAACCACGTACACTTGCGTGTGAGATTTGGGCGCAACAATGAGACATCAAGTGCATTGGTTGGTCACCTGACAAGAAAAAATAGAAAAAGGAAAGAGGTGTACATGCAAAGAGATGCTCCTCCACTTAATATTTTTCGCGCAATTATGTAGCTTCCTCCAAATCTTTATGAAAAGTTATTTGACTTCCAACAGTAATCAGGACTCAAAAGCTATATCCAGTAGATCACACTCTACTCTGCTTGATTGATCCTAGAAATACTAATGCTAATTTTCTTTTTAATTAAAAGGAAATTAGAACCCAAACATAGCATCATCTGATTTTAACAACAAATAAATCTAAGATTCAAAATACATACATTTTCTAACAACAGATCAGTCAAAATAAAATCCACTTCTGAGTCTCTGCATTAAGTGTCCTACCAAATAGACTTCCTAAGCTTGATCCTAAGACTGACCAAAAATGAGCTCACAGATTTACAAGTAGTTGATAATACCTGGGCAGTAATCTTTATACCCTGGGCAGCTTTGATTTTCTTATGATGCAAATATGTTCCCTGCAAGGATTTTGCCCAAACAAGAAAAGGCACTTTTATCAGTACGCCATTAGATAAATCACATATCAGATAAATTCAAAGAAATAACATGACAATCACTTCATTCTCAGATTTTTTTCATGCTCCACTGACCACAAGGTCCAAAAGCACAAAAATAACTAGGAGGACATAACTGAACCTGCAGACTTGTGTCCCACGTTTGGAAAATTAAATAAGAAGTAATGTGGATCTCTTGATTGCGGGAAAAGCATATTTTAACAGGGGCAGTTGGAATTTGAACACAAATCTGGAAACCTCATACCAAATTTCTGATCTTCTGTTTCTTTTGTTCAGAGAAAATTCAAAGTGGCAAAAACCAAGTGTGTCTTTGTGTATCAGCAATCTAGGATTAATGTAGCAGCTCAACATTCCCATGTCAATAAAAGCATCCACAAGCTTGAAATGATTTACATATCTCAAAAGACAGGGATCCAAATAAACCAGGGTACAGGTACTGTTAAAAGAAGGGACCAAAAGAACAACTGACATCATAAACTCAACTTTCAATACAGACACATAACTCTTGAGAAAGTTAAACCTTCAAATTTTGTACGCCACATTTGGGGTTGAGAAAACTAATATAGCACAGTGTGTTACCTTGACAAGCCCAGACTAGATATTACCAGCATATGATCTACGTTAGAGTTCAAACAGAGCTACTGTTGTAGTAAAGAATACTTCTTAGAGGAGTAGGTTTCTTTGATAGATTTGATAGGACAACTGTAATTGTTTTTAGGCTTTTTATTGGCTGTGGGTGTGTCCTCGGTAAATATGGCTTTTGCATTGCCCTAGTGCTTTCAATAGCACTGTTACTAGTTCCAAAATAATAGGACTGAATACTTGCAACATATATACTTCAATTCTTTTAGCCCATCCATTATTAATTCTCCCCACTCATCAAGCACCCTCCTCTTTTTACTCCTTTTACTTTTCATCGTACATACTGGACAAATAATCTCCTTATTGTTTTTATAATTATATAAAGAGTTGAACTAACAACAACTGCTGCTACTAAATCTCATGCAAGTTGGGGAAAATTTAGAGAGTTGAACTGAGGTAAGAGAATATTTTCTTCTTTTTTTTTTCTGATAAGTAGGTTAGAGATGTTTTAATGCAAAACCAGTAACCTGGAGTGCCTAAAGGAACATGTAGTTACCTTTACTCGGAGTTCCTTCATGGGGTGAGGCGTTAGTAGTGCTCGGATTGTCGTAACGATAGGTCCCTACACACAAAACAATGCAGGAAGAGAGGAAATTTATAATGTTAAGACAAATCACCACACTGGAGGATCTGAACATAGCAACAAAGTAATGGCTCACTAAAGACTAAAGTAATGGACATAAAAAGGAGACTTCCATGCCTGCATGCCACAAACGACGATTTGATCTCCTTCATGAAGGACACCATTAACCAAAACCACGTCAATAGTCGTTCCATGCCCTTCAACAACCTTTACCTCCAATACGGTACACTGCCAAAGAGTAACAACAGTTAATCATCCCATATTGAGAATCTCTATTTAACTGATAATGATATCATGACATATTGAGAATCTCTATTTAACTAATAATGATATCATGTGAATATCATACCTGAACTTCATTGCTGTAAGTAAGTCTCTCAATCATTGTCTTTTGTGTCCATTGAACAAGCAGCAACAGCATGTCAGGAATACCTTCACCACTGTTAAAGATCCACGAAATGAACATGTTTAGTTAAAATCAACAGTCTCACAAAGTGCTAGATGGACGCCCAAGGAAAAAAGAGAGGAATAACACACCAACACACCTAATAGCACTAGTTGGTACAATACTGAAGGTGTCCTTTCCCATTTCTTTGTTTTTATAGTACAATTCTGTATTTATACCTTGTTCCTTGAACTGGGTAACAATCTGCAAGAATTAAACAGAATTCAATTGAGATAAGGTCCACAAATTGAGGAATGGTCAACTCAAGGAGTTATAAAACCTGAGTAAGCCTCGTATTAAATTCAAATTGAACATCTTTGGACTGTTGCTTCATCGCCTTCACAATGGGAGCATTCTTGCAAACTTTCCATCCATAAAGCCTATCCACCTGCATTGCAATAGTATCAATGAAACAAATTAAACAACAGGAGATGAAAGAATACAATCAAAATAACACCATTGAAAAGTGCATCAACATAGATTATCTTCACCTTATTCAGAGCAACAATAAATTCTGTATTCCTCATCTTAAGAAGATTAAGTGACTCTATGGTCTGTGGTTCTAGCCCATGCATGATGTCAACAACCAAAATTGCAATATCACATAAGCCTGAACCTCGAGAACGCAGATTCGTGAAAGATTCATGTCCAGGAGTGTCGATGACCAACAAACCAGGGACCTTCAGCTTCGCATCAGCTTTGAGCTCCTTAGTTCTCTCGCGTATATTCTCAGCTGGAAAGTAAGTTGCACCTATCTGCTGAGTAATCCCTCCAGCTTCACCTTCTTGAACATTGGTGCCTCGTATGCAATCAAGTAGCTTAGTTTTACCAGTATCAACATGCCCCATAATACAGCAAATAGGAGACCGGAGATTGTCTTCATTCTGGTTAGGAGCACCAGGTTCTTCAGGACTGCCTTTCTGCTTATTTTGCTCTGCATCTCTATCCTCAGGCTCACCCTTCCTACCTCGGTCATTCTTCAGTACACCTGGTACAGTTGCAGCAGTTTTCTGAGTAGGAATCACCGACATGGCAGCAACAGGCAGAGTCGCTGCACCATGAACAGCTGAACTTGCAACCTTAATCTCTTTCTTAGTTATAGGCTGCGGTTCTGAATCTACCTCCTCATCTTCAAAAGCACTCTTACCAGGCAGTTTCAGATCAGCATCATCCCAACTTTTTGCATCCCATTCTTCATCATCTTCCTCTTCTTCTTCAACTTCATTTTCTTCTGCATCAGCTATTTCTGACTTTTCTTCGGTAATTGTCAAATCCACATCCTCAACTTTCTCAGTTTCGACAGAATCAACCTCTGACACAATCTCCTGATGTTCTTTAACTTCTGATATTTCAATCGACTCTTCCTGCGTTTTGCCATTAGCCTGAGCTTGTGGTTTTGACTTCTTCGTTTGATAAATTGGCCGTTTGGCGGTCTCTTTCTTATTCTCCCCAGTGGGGAGTGTCCCACCATTAGCAAGAAATTGTTTCCTCATTGCTTCTAATCTTCGAGCTTCTTCCTTTTGCTTTCCTGTAAGCAGTTTCCCCTCTTGTTTCTTCTTCAAGAGCTTTTCCTTTTCTCTCTCCTTTTTCAAACGTTTCTTCTCTTCTGCAAGTTTTTCTAGCTCTTCCTGGAGACGTCGTTCCTCTTCTTCCTTCCTTAACTTTTCCTCCTCTTCCCTCTTCTTCCTTTCTTCAGTTTCCTTCATCTTTTTTAGTCTGTCTTGCATCTCCCTAACCTGCTTTGACTGTTTTTTATCTAGCAATTTTCCTTTTGCGTCATTTTTTGTTTCTTCCTGCTTTTCCTCTACATTAGAGGCAGCAGCAGCTGCCTTTTTCTCTTTTTCCTTCTCCTTCTTCTTTTTCTTCTTCTTTGCAACAGCAGACTCCATAGCTTCTTCTTCAACTGCTTCCTTCTCAACAGCAGCATCACCTAGTTGAGGCTGCAATTGGCCTTTCTCCTCTTGTGGAAGAGAAGCAAGAGTAGGTGCAGATGTAGCTGGTGGCCCTTCACCAATTTCTGCCAGAATTTTGTCAATGTCATCCTCCTCTTGAGCCGTTCTACCACCCTTTTTCTTCTTAGATTTATTATCTTTTGACTCCAGCTGCGCCTGCACTTTCTCTTCAGACGGGGCAGGAGCAGGAGCAGCTTCTTCACCAAGTTCTGCTAGAATCTTGTCAATCTCATCCTCATCTTCTTGAACTGTACGACCACCCTTTTTCTTCTTGGTTTTATTCTTGGAAGTTTCTGGTACATCTCTTTCCTGCCGTTTTCTGTCATTATCATCAGCTTCTTCTTCAGGGTTAACCCCTGGGCTAGCTTGTTCTGGTTTATCTTCTTCCTTAACAGCAATTTTTTTCTTCTTCTTAGATGACTTCTTTTTACCTGCAAAAATAAGTTTTGGCGCATCATCTTCTTCAACTGTCTCTGTCTCAAACTTAGAAACAGAAGTATCTGCCTCCTCTTCTTCGTCAAGAAGCGCCACACTAAATGAATTGCCAATAGTCTTCCCTATACCAGCAACGACAGGTTCTTCATCTTCCTCGGACTCTTCATCACCAATTGTATCAAAAGCTGTAGAAAACACACTAGCACTGGCTTTTCCCTGCTTTGACTTGTTCAGTTTCCCAGAGAAGGGAGCAATCTCTTCATCCTCTTGGTCACTATCCCTTGTTAAATCCTCTCCATAATTAGAGGAACCCTTCTTCCCCTTTTTAGCTTTTTTCTTGCCACCAGGTATTACTTTTTCTTCCAGAATGACAGGTTCCTCAGTCCCAATAGTGGTGTATTCATCATCATCAATTACCACATTCTTCTTCCTTGACTTGCCTCCACCACCACCAACCTGCTTGGCCGGCTTCTTTCTCTCATCATCATCAAGTACTGTATCTTCCTGAACTGTAGGTTCTTCAGTCTGTACAGAGTACTCATCATCGTCAATCACCCGATTCTTCTTCTTGGACTTCCCTCCTCCACCGCCCTGCTTGGGAGGTTCAGAGTTCTCTTCTGTTGTCTTCTTTCTCCCCATTGAACTTCACTGCTAGTTTCGGCAGATGTATGTGTAGTATTACTTCAACCAATCAAAAACCCTACATCCGAAAATCAAAACACATAACAAACCTAATTTCACTTTCCAAACGAAAAAAATAATTTGAACATTATTTTCTATTTCCACTTTCCAAAAAAAAAATATAAATAAACGAATTATTTCAGGTTGAATCTGAATGCTCTAAATGTTCAAAAAACGAATTATATCTAATACTAGGTCAATTGTCCGAGTTTCGCACAAGTGTGAACTATTCCAATTAGGTCACATCTTATTAAATTTGTAGTGTAGTTGTTAAAGATAGTGCTTATCCAGAAGCTTAACTTATTATCATTTTGTTTTTTAAGGTTTCCCAATATACGCGTAAGAGAATATTGTCGTTAAGGCTTTAACCTACATTGGTTGAGTCTGAGTAAGAGTAACTCGGGTTAATTTATATTTCATTCCTTATAAATTTGTCTGCACATCCTTAACAAATTGTATTTTTCATCTAATTCTTAGTAGCAACATGTTTCGTAACATATCATATTATTGATGTAACAATAATGTGTTCAACATTAGCATCTAGTTGATTAATACACCTCGAGTATTTTGTGTGTTGCACCAATCTTAAATCCACACCGCTATTTGCTCGGTTTCTTTTAATGTTGTTTATCTTGCACCTAATTTGGTAGATATAGTCTACCACTATTTGTTCTTAACGTTGTAGCACATTGTTGACTGAAATACGATACATAATTAGCATGACACCTTTTGTTAGCTTTTGACATGTCACTAAACAACGCGCATTGTATACAAAGTTATAGATCATGTGACTCTGTCTAAAAAAGTTGTCATTTATGCAGACCTTAGACAACAATATTACCTATTGTATGATAATAGATGACTCATCCAATGGTGAGGCACAAAAAAATCACAATGATTTGTGGTACGTGTAGTTATAGTGATCTGCATATTATATTCTATATCGTTGTTTATCAACTTGAATTAGTGGACCACATCAATCTTCTCTATCATGGGTGGCTTCATCAGAATCGTAATATGTACTATTAATAACAATATCAAACTGCAGGTCAATCTCCTATTACGTAGACCTTCATGCACGCTAGTATTGAATTACGTACTGCTACCTCCGACCGAAGCTCTGGCCATCTTCAAGTGTCATGAATGTAATCAAAATTTGTTTTTTCCAAAATAGACATCTACGTATCTATTCATTATAAGCCCAACTTCAATTCATTGTATTGACACAATTATTGTTAAAAGTATCCTAATATCTAAAGAAATTTCCACATTAAGAAATAATAAATACCACATCAACTTCTAAAGGAATTTCCAGCAGAACATAAGCATAACTTTCATATACTCTGAAATAAAAGGAAAATCATTTTGAAGGATCTATTTCTCATTCCCCTTTTTCATTCTCCTTTTTTTATCGGCTTATATATCAACTTCTATTTCCAATTTCTTCATTTTTTAGTGGTTAATCTTCATCATTTTTTTTATATATATTTGAGCCTATTACAACTCTGATGCGTTTTACCGCCTCTCATAATTTGCCCTGCATGTTGAGTTCACACCACAGACAAAGTGACTTGTCCAAAATAATAATGTTTTCAATATCAAATTACCCCAGTCA
Organism: Solanum commersonii; assembly: GCA_029007595.1. NCBI lineage: Eukaryota > Viridiplantae > Streptophyta > Magnoliopsida > Solanales > Solanaceae > Solanum > Solanum commersonii. The sequence continues at coordinate 1,774,735 of JAJTWQ010000092.1, read as the reverse complement.
CATATCCCAAAACAGAAATCAGACAACAATAATACTATTGTCCTTTGCTAACCTCTGATTCATGTCCATGTGTTTTGTATACCATCCTCATTAAGTTTATATATAATCATTCATTAGGTCAGTAGTTAGTATGTGCTATATAATTATAAATTGTATAAGTTACTAACCTCCAAAGTATGTATTTGTAAAAAGATTATCATTTTTTGGATTGACTATGTCGTATAGAACCTAATTTATGGTTATGTTTAGAGGCATTTGCATCTTATCTCCATCATGAATCCATATTTATACGGTTAGTTATCTAAAAATTCATCATTCTGAAAAGTTATTTCTGTAATATTTCTCGTAAAAATGTGTTGTAATAGCTAAACTTAGTGGTAAATGGTATACCTACTCACTTTCCAATGGGCATACATTTTGAAAGATTTCTTTGTAAATAATATTTTTCCTACTCACTTTCCAATGGGCATACATTCTGAAAGATTTCTTCGTAAATAATATTTTTAATGAATCTTTGGTCTTCTGTGTCCTTGTCCAGATTGAGGATTGTCAATCCTTCTCTTGTTGTTAGACGTGATACTGTGACATATAATTGTCCATGTGTGAATACTTGTTTTGGAAGATACAATCCAACTCTATGAATAGTTTGTATTTGGCTCTTATTAATTTTCATAGTGTAATAAGGTGCTAAAGGAAGTTGGCGTCTATTAATCTTGAATGACTACTTTGAATCATTTGGAGACATAATAATTTTGGGTATTGCGACTCTTGTGCAGAGGTTCTTATCAGAGATGATAATAGTATTAACAGACCAAATAACAATATGCATGATAATTAATTCTATACCATTGCAGAACCGTTATGTTTGGTTTAGTTTTCTAAGAAGTATAACTGAACTTTCTACTTTAAGTGTATGTCATGGTTAAGGATGCCTAGAGATCATAAGTTATTTAAAAAATTCGTAGGATAAAATATATCTTCCTTATTAGTGTCCTTGCTTGCTTTGCACACGTTGTCAAAGCTATAATAAGTTCTTCCTTCCCGTGGTATCATTTTCATAATTTTTTTCATTTAGCTAATGAACCATTTCATTTTTTTGTGTGAATATGGCTCTTTCTTTCGAGTATGTTGAGTCATTATACTTCTGTAATAGGGATGGATATACAGCCTCTACAATTGATTCTATATGATTATGTAGAGGTGCAATGCACACACTAGGCGAAAAGTTTAATGAACTTCTTTTCTTTTTTTTTCTGTATAAACAGATCTCTCTCCAACCTTCAAAAGTCATTTATCAAAACTTCCAATTTTGTCTGCTTTTGATTTCATTATTTTTTCATAATTAACTCCCATATGTTCCTTCAATTCATAAATAGAGAAAAAGGGCCATAAATGCGAGAAGTTTAGTGCATCAACAATGTTAGGTCGTGTTTTTTTTTAAATAACTGACACAGTATTTGACGGAAATTACTTCCACATACGACTGTTAGTCTCTTAGAAGGTTTATTGGAGTTATTCTCATACCTACCTCGGAGAATGTCCTTCAGGTCTAGTCTAAGGCATCAAAACAAAATTTATTTGGCATTGGTCCTTCGTCTCAAATAATTAAAACTATTTTTTAAGAAGATTTGCTAATTAGCTGCTTTATTTTATTCACAAATTGACTCAGAAGTGACGTCTAGAGGAATATGAAAGCGTGAATGAGCAATCCTACCATTTGGTAATAACAAAACTGTTATACCAGAAGCAGTAACAGGGAGAACTATTTTTTATTATGATTTGATCTTTGAAATAATTGTATTCCAAATAAATGTCTTGTGCATACCATCATGTCATGTATAAAAAATAATTTGCCTTTTTCATTATCAATAGATGATATCATTGCTTCATATATCGAAAGTTGATAACTATTTAACAAAGCGAATGATTTATCATGAATATTTTTGAGCTCATCTTTGTCATAGTTTAGCTCTTCATTAAGCATTAATGTAGAATCTAAAAATAGCAACCCTTCTATGTCTTTCAAACTTTTACTCATCTTTTGAAGGATGTTTTCAATCTCAAACAATGAATACGCTTCAATTTTTTCTTCATTTAGTTTTAAATCTTTCAATCGTAATCTTTTTCTCTGCATCGATATGATATCTTCTAATAATATTCCATAGTTATTCTCTTAAAACTTACGTGAATCAGAGACCTGATAGTGCATAACTATAATTACAAAGAGATGTCTCAACTCAATTCCAGTTGCCCACCTTCTCATCATCGAATAACCCTAATGCGTAGCAGACCTTTCGATAAGTTTTACATTCTACTCCATTAATAATTTTGATGATTTTGAAGGAATTACACCCTTTGACAAAATTAAGCAACATGTGCTTATAAAATCGTTCTCCACTTGCTGAATGTGCAAAGTAGATTCTACCAACTGCCCGCCCCTTCTACTTCCTTGTCCATTTTTTGTTTCTTCCATTCTAGACCCAGTGCTTAGGAAAGTTTGAATATGTCAACTCTCTCAAATTAGGGTATTCTTTATTTACCTTATACTATTCTGTAAATTTTATTTTTTCTCTATCGAATCTACCCAATACGCTTTCAGGTCGCCTTGATTCTTCAAATATTATGGTGTTTTGTCCTTGTAAACTGAAAGGTAAGCATTCAATTGTTGGTTGTTTGTGATGTATGTAAAATTTGTAGATCCTCCAGCAAGCTTTTATAGTCGATATGTATCTTCAATCAAAATACTTGATGATCTCATCGTTGTTTATTTCTTTATAAACATACTTGAATAGGTACTTCAACGATCTTGAGTAGTTGCAAACTTATGTCACCGTTATGATGCAAAATTCATTCTTGTCACTCTTCACTAACGACTCAAATATGCATTTTTTTAAAAACCAAAATTGGACATGTGTCATTCATTCAATGATCCATGCAATCTAAATTTCATTTTATTTGAAGTCATCCCAATTAAATTTGAAGTTGACCCACTTCCTATGTATTTATTTTGCTTCTCTCAAGAGGGAATTTGAAGGGAAAAACATATTGTTATTAAACTGGGAAACTTAGAATTGTCACTAACCTCAATAGCCTTGATTTTTCTTATTTCATTGAAAATCTTGAATGTTTGGACTAGAATTTTTTTTAAAACCATTGGAAGAGAAAACGAGAGTAAAGTTAATTTTTTGGGAAAAAAAAATACAAAAACCTTTTGCTTCTTTCATAACTATGGGGATTTGAAAGGAAAAGTGAATCATTGAATTGGGAAAACGTAAAATACTATAGTATATTGATATTAGGATGTGTCAATGGTGTCTCCTTTATTTGAATTGATTGGTTTGGGTCATGAGAGCTAAAAGTGATGAACTTTGATCCACTTCTGTCAATGTGGGTTGGGTTATAAATTGGGTTAAGGGGTGGGGGTGAGGGCTTCAAATTAATTGAACTAGATTAAAATAAAGTGGGACAAATTAGAGGATGTAGACCACTGAATGGATGACAGTATCCTATCATGATTTTCAAAAACTATCGATTTGAACCACTAATAAAGAGAGCACGACTGGACATTTTATGGATATGATGATGCCACAAGTAAATTCTACTATTAATGAATGACACAAATAAGCATTCTGAAAAATCGTTGATATATTTGAGCTTTTCATACACTAATTGCAATCTAACTAATTAATAATCATTAATATGTAGAACGAGAAAAGACATAAAGTCACCACTGAAGTTGTCTCAAATTTTCAAAAAGACACCTTAACTTTGCAACCGTCCTATTATCCCACAAAATTTTCTAATATCTTTGTAAAAGGGCCATTTTGACCCATTCCCTCACATGGGACAACACACATGATGCCAACACTAGTTCAACCCGACCCGATTCATTTCAAAAATAGAAAAGTCTTCATCTATTTGTTATTTCTTAGCTTTCGAGAGTCTCTTCCTTTTCCAGGTCAAACGATTGCGGTGATCATCTTTCTTTTTGGTGTTCCTTGGTCAATATTCTTGAAGAAATAAGGAATTGAAGCTTGAAGGAACAAAGAATTAAAGGTCTAACAGATTATGATTTTCATACATTATTTGATAAAGATCATATATTTTCTATTTTTATGATTTTAGGGATTATCATAGTGTAAAAAGTGTTAAATCGACCTATTATAGTTTCTATTAATAGGATTTTATAGTTTTTTTATGTGTTCTTGACTAATTGCTATCGTTAGAGTTGTGTGCTATCGACTTAGTGCAATTGTTAGTAATTGTGTTTGAGGATAGGATTTTGTGTTATTGACTTATTGCGACTGTTAGTAATTGTGTTCTAAGTTAGGATTTTGTGTTTTCGACTTAGTGCGACTTGATTGTGATGTATTGTAATATCATACATATGTAGAATTCAATAGATACATTATCGACTTGTTTACAGGTCTTTTATTCTGATAGTGTTTATGATAAATGTTAGTGATTATGTTTGTTGTGTACATATATTTGATTGTGTTAGCTTACAGTTTGTTGGAGTTTGTTTTTGAAATGTGTGATTGAGTTTGTCTTGTTTACATGTTTTTTCGGGATGTCTTTTGTGTTGATAACTTTAAGATGGTATCATTGGGAAATATAGAATTTGGTCCCCTACCTAAATATAATGAAGGGGGGGGGGGGGGGACTGACATAATTTCTACAAGTAGATGTTGATAGGATGTCTTACTTTGAGTTGAGGGACTACAAAAAGAAATAAGGATATACAATACATTGTGATTTTTTCATTAAGTGGGATGGGTTATTGGTCCTTGTTGATAATGATAATGATATATTTGACATAAAGTATGGGGATGAAATTGAGGTGCATGTTTCTCATGGGGTTAATGAACCTGATTAGTCCCCACTTGAATTGGAGTTTGTTCCAATGTGAGTGATAGTGGGGTAGGTGAGGAATCTTTGAATGAGGCTTTCCCTAATAATCATCCTCCCTCTTCTACTATTGTGCTTTCTCTTTCTACTTTTCCTTCCAACCCTACAACTGAGACCTTATTTGGTCTTTCTAAAGCTCATTCTTCTCTTTCTATTGTGCCTCATCCTTCTACTTTCCCTTCCAACATTACAACTGAGACCTCATTTGATCCTTCTTAAGATCCTCATCCTTCTTCCAATGTGCCTCCTTCATCTGATCCTATAATAGATCATGATTCAAGTGATGATGAAGTGGAAGATGAATCAAGATCTGAAGGAGATACTAATGAAGATACAGAGGTAGACAGTGATGTTCATCAAGAATATATAAATATAAGGGAAAACAAAATGCATTTCAAAAGGTCACAAAGGAGAAGTAGAGGTACTACTTCATACCAGATTCATGTTGGTGAAAAAAGATCTAGATATATGGTATGATGAGACAAATATTGATCTTAGAGAAAGCTTCGTTGGTAAGCTAGGAGGTAATGTACAAGGTAAGACCTTTATTGTCTTATTGTTTTGTTGTTTTTTAGGTTTGATTTTAGTTTTACATTTTAACTATTATTTGTTTGTTATGTTGCTTTGTTAGGGACTAGAAATTATTGTTCAAAAGGTACTGCCATTGATTGAACACAGAAAATGTGCAAGACAAGTTCTTGTAAATTGGTGTAAAAGCTGAAAAGAAATTAAAAGAAGAAAAGTATTTTGGAGAATTTCTAAATCCACATTTGAAGCTGAGTTGAAGAATAATATACAGGAAATGAAGAAACTAGGAAGAGCATATTTGGATGATCTTTTATGGTACAACTTGGATACATGGTGCAAGAGATATTTTCAAAACTATAGCAATATGTTGTGGACAACAATATGACAGAGAATTTTAATGCTTGAATACTTCCTGCAGGGTATAAACCAATCATCACAATGTTTGAGGAGATAAGGGTGAAGATGATAAAAATAATTGGTGATTTGAGATAGTTCTCAAACACTAGGATCACTAATATATCTCCTATGTCTCTAAAGATTTTCCAACAAAATATTGACAAGTCTATGCAATGCAACTTGTCTTGGAATAGAGAAAAAGGTTTTGATATTAAGCACTAAGGTTTTACACATACTGTGGACATTGTTAGTAGGAGTTATAGTTGCAGATCTTAGCAGCTTAAGGGCATTCCTTGTCCTCATGGTATTTATGCCCTTCATTACAAGGAGTTGGAATCAATCAATTACAATCAATTATGTGGCTAATTGTTATAGCAATGAGACCTACCTTAGCACATATGCACATTTTATTGAGCCAATGAATAACATAAAAATATGGTCAACATCAACTAATCCAATTGTAAAATCCCCAAAGATCAAGAAGATGCTTGGAAGACCAAGGTTAGAGGAAAAGAAGCAAATGAAAGCATAAAAACTGGAAAGCTTAGCAAAAGTGGTGTTGTTATGACTTGCAACAAATGTGGTACACAAGGACATAATAAGAGAGGATGTCCTACAAGAAACCGAGTTGGTCCAAGTCAATAAGCTGAAACATCTTCTTAAGCAGAGGTATATTTTTAATTTTTACTTTCTAGTGTTATATGTATATTTACTGAAATATCAATATACAGGCTACTGGTAGAGCAAGGGGCATAACAAGAGGTACTAGTCCAAGTCAGTCAGCTGAAACATCTTCTCGGACACAAGTACTTTTATTTGTTACTTTCAAATGTAAGCAATAGATACATGTATTGAAATATCAATATACAGGTTAGTGGAAGAGTAGAAGGAGGCAGAGCAAGGGGTAGTAGTTAACTCAATCACCTGGAGCTTCTTCACAGGTATATATATATATATATATATATATATATATATATTTATATTTATATATTCATTTGTAAAAGATTTAGTTATAATTACATACACTAATATGTGAAAAATTAGACCACCACAAATAATGAAAATTGTAGAGGAAGATGTACAAGAAGAGGCACATGAAGAGGCAGTTTTTCAAGTCCTCTAGATGTTCCGACTCAATCACATGAAACTGCTAAAAACACATAGGTAATATATCTAATTATTATATCATTTATAGAAAATATAGATATAGTCTTATATTTGAGTTTCAAAGTATAGACTGTAAATAATAGAGGTAGAGGAAGATGATTAGGTAGAGGAAGAGGAATATGTAGAGGAAGAGGAATGCCCCAAAAAAGAAATGTGAATGAAGGACGAGGTAGAGGAAGAAGAATGCCTCAACATAGCCAAACTAGTTCGGAAGCAACAAGTAGTGCAAGAGGCCTAGAAAAAGGGAAGAGACCAGTAGAACATGAGGACACCAGTGGAGGATAAACAAGACCTTTTAAAAGGCCAAGAATGGTAGGTGTTGGCATATACCAAGATGAAAATGGATTTACAATTCTTAATGTAAGTTTATATGCATACTTCAGATTTTATCTACAAACCTAAATTGTTAAGTAGAAGAGTCAACAATACTGGTACAAGAGTGACAAAGAGGGTTGATGCTATTACTGATGATATTGGCTACACACCAAGACGTGGATTCAAATGGAAGGGGAAGACAACTATTACCAGTGGCAACCTAGAAAGAATGAGGACTGAAAAAGTCGACCAAACTAGGTCTGCAGCTACTGCTAACAATCAAAGTCAAACTAGTTCAAGTAGGAAGACTCTTGTGCCATGGAAGTAGGATATTTTGATGTTGTGTTGTTGATTTTCACAAACAAATTTAAATATGTATATTCTGGTGTTGTTTTTGGTTCGAATCAAATCAATTTTGCGTGTAACCAAACAAAACAAGATCAGCTTAATAGTTGTAGTTCAAATTGAATGATTATGTTGGAATGAAATCCTCTTTTTGACCAATTTTTGTTGCTTTTTGTAGTTGATACTTCTTCTTCTCATCTACTTGTAGTTGAACATATTTTTGAAGTTTCTCAAATGGTTACCACAATAATATAGACACAACCAAATACATTAACAACTTGTTCAAATCATAACTATTTTGAAAACATTCGACAACAAAAAACAACAAAAACTTGAGCATTCGACAACAAAAAACACCAAAAACTTGAAAGTAACTAAAGATGTCTATGACAATTTTGGTTGCACACACCTACATATTCCATCCTTCACATTCTTGGTTCAACTTAAAAATAGAAAAAGCATTACACCAATCAAGACAGTTAGCTTCAAGTTACAACATGAGATCTTCTTTTTCTCCTTCGTCACCCGTTTGTTACTTTCAACATGACTTTCATAGCATGCTAATGCTTGCTTTTTCAACTCTATAATTTTGTTTTCCAATATCAAAATAACGTACTTGGATCTTATATCAACATCTTCACGATTCTTCCATCTAAAAAGCTGCATGGATTCTCCTAAAATACGCCATAAACAAATTAAAGAAAAACCAAAAGACAGAAACATAAACAAAAGATCTCCATAAATGATGTAGAGAGCATACACAATATCGTGGACAAGATCAAAATCATCGACCTGAATTGTGGTCCGACCATGAAGTTTGCATTGAGAGTAAGTCTCTGAGTTCGCATCACAATTTCACTCGCAACATCGAATCATTCTCATCATTACAAATAAGATTCAACATTGCATTTTTGACATTTTCCTTCAAAACGTAATCACAAACATATCTTCATTACTCAAAACTAAATGAAATTAAGAAGAAATTAAACCTTGAAAAGCTTCAAATTAACCTTTTTCTATTGAAAATTAAAAAAGAAAACAAATTCCTACCTTATTGCGCTTGGGAAAGATGATGAATTCGTAAAAGAGAGTATCAAAGTTGATAGTGAAATCGCCCGTCAAGAGAGGCACCAACAACTCCTTTTTGAGCTTTGTTTTGGGGGAAGATGATGAAAAAGAAGAAAATAATTAATTAATAAAGAAAAATAGCGACACATGCCACTTTTAAATTGGTTATTCGCACTGAAAACACTGCTTCACACGTCTCTTATGCGTATTCATAACCCAGGTGTGGGAATGGGTCAACATGACCCTTTTACAAAGATATTAGAAACTTTTATGGGATAATAGAACGGTTGCAAAGTTAAGTTGTCTTTTGAAAATCTGGAACAACTTCAGTGGTGACTTTATGCCTTTTCCCTACGTAAAATTAAGTAATCTATCTATTATAGGCTTAATAATTAATATAGGCATTATTTGCAGTGATACATCTAGCACCCCTAGATGTCAGACATCCAAGAGACATAAAATTTGAGAAATAGCGGTACTTTAAGGCCTAATTATCAATTATAGTGATCGTTTGACTAATTATCAATCATAGTAATAGTTTGATTAATTATCAAATGTAACAATAATTTACTTGGAAAAAACTTGCAATACAGCGTATCAATTTGCTTTGTATATGTTCTCTATATCAGAGTGAGTGAATAAATACAACTCTAAAATGTATAAAACTCAACTCTGGCTATGTATTGTGCATATATATATATATATTTTTTTTATTTTTATTTTTTTTTGAACTCACACTATTTTGAGTAAATATATTTGATCCCTCGAGTAAATTTTCCCATGTAATACACGTATGATCAGATCCAATATGCATTTTATGGAATTTCCAGTATGACACTTGCCCATAAATCCTGATTTCAATATTTGACTCACATAAAGGAAAAGAAAAGGGAGGAATAAGAAATCTCAAAACCAGATCCAGACATACACTTAGAAAAGAATGTACACAGATCTGGACAAACACTAAGAAATAAATGTACAGAGCAACTCATACTCTTCAACTAGACAAAGAAAACACCCTGCAGGTACACTAATAAGGCCACCAATCTGGCTTCTTCACCAACATCTCATTATACTCCGGCCTTGAAGTCTGGGATAAGAAGAAAGAACATGAATTCTAAAGACAAAGTGTTACTGCATAATTAAAAGAACATAAATTCTAAAGACCAAGTGTTTATGCATGATTACTAACCTGGGAAAATGAATATAAATCCTGCACTAACAAAGAAATAGATCGAACTAACAAATTCATTTTCTTTCACGATTTTGAATCTCAGTAACAGAACCAAATCATATGAAACTATAGACTGAAACACCTCATAAGCAGAGTCTGATCATTTTAAATCACAATGATCACCAACGTCCCCAAGTTTTTCCTCATTATCATGCCTAGATTTTCCAGGAAGTACTTTTCAGGTCTAACTATACCATCTCTATAGTCATGGTTGGATCTGGATAGCCAATTTCAGGAACTGATATAACAAGAGTATAAAATTAAGATACTCTACTACTCCAAATAAACAGCAACAACTACATCTCAGTCACAAACAGGGGGGGAGGCACGGGTATCCAAGGGGTGTTATCCAATACCGCTTGGTCGGGAATCTATTGTTTTATATATGTATAATACAATATTACAATGCTACAAGTATGGATCAAATACTAAAGAGATGACTTTGCTTAGCATAATTGCTTCAATAGCTCACTAGTATGGACATTCAATATTTACCTCAAGGTTATGCGTTCAACCCCACTCAGCAACATACTTTTTGAAAGTCTTGTTCTGAAAAATGAAGAAGCCAGCAAGGGTTGAACCCTCAACATCATGGTTAAAAGGGAGAAACCAATACAACTGAGCCAACTCCATTGAACTTAAAGTACTGCTAATATTATATTTAAGTGCAGCTCGACTTGCAAGCCAATAAGTACTTATATAATGTTGTGGCATTGAATTACTCAAGCAACTTAGCTAGTATTTAGCCATAAAATTTAGGTGAAACTTGAAAAAAAATGAGTTGTTGAAATTGTGTTTGGATATGTATTTTACTTGGATAAAAGCTAAAGTTTCACGAGTGAAAGTGAAATTTCACCCAAAAAATTGGTGTGGTCTAATTTTTGGAACTTGAACTTTCTTTGAAGATAAATTTTTAAAAAATGACCAGATACATGAACAAACAATGTTTTCAAAAAAAGAATTGAAAATCTTCTCCCCAAAATCTATAGCCAAACAGGAGCTTAAAATCCTAAAAGTTTGAAAAAACAACTCATTTATTTGAGATTCACTTAAGCTTCTAGTTGGCTTCCTAGACTTTCTTTCAACTTCTCTAACTTGAGATGAAAAGGACGGATTCTTGCATTCTTGCATACCGAGAAAGAATTGAAAAAAAGTTCACTTTACAATTTGTAATATTTGGAGATTACAGTTGCTTTGTAATTTTTGGAGAATTAACATGGTGTGTGCTGCTCTTTCAATTGTAGTTCTGTTTGTTTTTTCATTTTTTTTCTTTCCAATTGGAATTTCTTGAAAACATTAATCAAAAAAGAATTGGGTGGGATTCGATGAAGATCATCTAAGCTTCATCTGAATTAGTATTTTAATTTGTAATGCAACTTGAATTTAGTTTTCTGAAATATGCTGTCATTTTAGTAATATTATTTACCTCTTTAATGTCGACACCACTTACGAAAAACTCTCCGTAAGCCACTGGTCCCAAACATGTTGGAGTCGGCAAGGTAGGGTGAATTATCTGAAATATTGCTCCTCCAAAACTTATATTAATTGTACCATTTCTATACATCAACGTAATAGGTAGGGTAAATCAAAAGTAGTATAGACTCAGTACAGCCACCCACAAGTACTACTCCATCCTGCAATCTCATCACTCTTTCTGAAGCCTTAATGTGCCCCTAACTATTGAAAAAAAACAGAGAAGGGGAAAAAAATTAAGGACCTATTTTCTCAATAAAAGGCTTGGAAGAAAACAAGGATGAACAACTTGAAAGCTCATTGAAGGTCACATATTGAATGTAAATCATCCATGGTGGACTCATGAATTTATTTTCTCTTCCTGGAGTGCCCCCCTCTTTATACATCTTTAAGCCTCACATTCCCACTCAAGACTTTATGTACAACTAGGAAACATGATATAGCTTTCATGTTTCATTTTATGATCTCAAAACTTGCTTCCTTTTTTCTTTTTTGATGACTAACTGAATTCTTGCTTTCCTTTATGAAACCAAAATAAAAAGACCAAGATGTTGCATACAATACTCAAGACCATCTGCCTAACTTCACATAGGAATAAACAAGAACATAATTCTAAAATCATTGCAACACTGGCCATCAGACTGTTGTGTCTGCAAATAGACAGTTTGAGTCATCTTTTTTGAGAAATTATTTTTTGTTGTTGAGAAAGACAGTTTCAGTAGGGGGTCTGGGGATAAGGAATCTAAAATTGCAGAATCGAAGCCTTCTGATGAAATGGCTATGGAGATTTGCATCACAGGAACAAGCACGGTGGAAGGAGACAATCAAGGCTAGGTTTGGAATGGAGAACAAATGGACTACCTACATGCCCACACAACCGTATGGGACTGGAGTATGGAGGTCTATCAGAAGTCAGTGGATCAAGTTTGCAAACAACTGTAAAATCAAGGTGGGAAATGGGGGAAAAACACTATTTTGGGAAGATGTGTGGGCTGGACAAGAAACTCTGAAGAACAAGTATCCTGACTTGTTCAACCTGAGCCTTCAAAAGGTATCCACAATTAGAGAAATGAGAGACAATCAAGGTGGGATCTTAGGTTTAGGAGACACTTGAACGACTGGGAAATTAACAGAGTGGCTGAACTACTCAATACTCTGGAGCAATACAAAGATTTAACCCCCAATGAGGACAATCTATTTTGGCTACCAGACAAGCAAGACAGATTTTCAGTTGGTTCAGCTTACAAGACATCACAAAGATCAGTCTCTCAGAGTAGCTATGTTGCTTGGACTCTTCAAAAATGCCAACGGGTGCGTGTCGGATTCGCCAAAAGTAGTGTATTTTTGAAGAATCCGAGACGGGTGTGGCATCAAAAGTGAAGAGTCCGCGCAACTAAGCAGAGTAGTGGCTGGCCCTGGAAGATGATTGCATGTTTCACTTGGCTACTAGCCAAACAGGCCACAATCACCCAGGACAACCTTATGAAAAGAGGTTGTCAGTTTTGCTCTAGGTGCTCTTTTTGTGAATGTGAGATTGAGACAATAAATCATCTCTTTCTACATTGTAGAGAAACTGTGAAGTTATGGCATATTTTCATCAATTTAAGAGGCATAAGCTGGACTATGCCAAGGAGCATCAAAGAGGCTCTAGCCTGCTGGAATAGAGATAGGAATCAGTCGGGACACAGGGAGAGATGAAAGATTGTCCAGCCTGCATTTGGTGGACTATATGGATGGAAAGGAACCACAGATGTTTCGAAAACAAGAGTTGCTCTCTGCAGAAACTGAAGATGAACTGTCTAGTCCTTTTCTTTTTTTGGTGTAAACACGAATAACCTCACGAAGAAGAGGTTATTCCTAGTATTTTAGAATATTTATGAAGCTTAGTAGGGACACCCCTCCCTCTGTAATTTTGTTGTAAGTAATACTGGAATAGTTTTCTGAGTATTCCTTTTGTTCAAAATACAAGTTACCTTCTTCAAAAAAAAAAAAAAAAAGACAATTTCAGTAATCATGTTTCTTGTTCTAGGGGATGTGGATGAAGGTGCAAGTTAGACACTTCAGGGAAGTCAGTCCAAATTGAAAGAGAAAAAGTGGAATATCAGATGTTCCCACTTTCCTGATGATAATTGTTTCTAATGCCCAAATCATTTCATTTTTGGGATACATAGATGCATTATAATCGGTAAATGTCTATACATATCTTTTTCCCCACATAATTCTAAAAGGCATTATAATCGGTAAATGTCTACACATATCTTTTTCCCCACATAATTCTAAAAGGTCTTCTGACTGTATCTTTGTTTCTAGGGATGATGTGTTCACATGTTCTTCCATGTCAAACACAATACTCATAACTAATTCCATCCGATGTGGAATAACAAATATGTCATCATGATCAAAGAAGCAGGAAGCTGAACTCAGAAGGACCTCATCTCACTACATACATTTTCTGCTAACATGGATGTATATGAGAGCAAACAAACTGCAGCTGGACCATATATCCCTCCATTTTCTCTAAGGATATCACTTCAGGCAGCCTATGTAGAGAAGACTGACTGCAAATACTTCCACCAACCCCCAACACTCCCCCCCACTCCCACCCCGATCCCATAAGAAGAGGCTTTTTGAAGCTTTGCCCTTCTTGAAGAGCATAAAGTTAACTACCATGAGGAAAAATAAATAATGGCTACAACCATGTCCCATTAGTTCTGCAGCTCATACTCAAAGTTCAATAGTTATGAACAATTGGTTAAATCTGATAGAGGAAATAAATAGTGTTATGGAAGTGAATTTATGTTGAATTGGCAAGAAAACTATTAAAGCTCCATGGGTTAGTTTAAGCTATTTAAAACTAATTTAGCTCCATTGGTTAATTTAAGCCATTTATTATTTGAGTGCTGGAGTTAAAGAGGTAATCTACCTGAAGTGAAGATAAGGTAAAGCTATATCAACAAAACTTGAGCAACTTTACACTACTACAAGTCATGTTCCCTTTTCACATACTAAGGGCTATTTTCTTTCCTCTTTCTTTTTGGCAATAGTTCGAAGAATACCGATTAATTAATTTACCTTGAGGATTCCAACACTAGCTTTTGGGATATCCCTATACAGGAGAGCCATGAAGAATGAGGAGTTGAGGAAACATAATAGCAACTAGCTTTTAAATAATGAAGAATTCTGGGGAAGACGTGTAATGCTCCATACCTTCTAGCATGTGTACGACTAAGTTGACGTTGTCGAAACTATCCAAACACGGGAGGATAAGGTTATAATGAGTCAATACGTTAAGGGTTCAGTGTACTACCATAAATGTGGTGTTTAATCAAGTTTGAAGGCTGGGAATAACCTTAGAGCAAAAGCCAATTTGGAAGTTGCATTCTTGACAATTGCTTTAAGTGACCTTGATTTTGGTCCAACTTTAAATGAGAATATCGCAATTTATGGAGAGTTTGAGGCTGAATTTCCTATCAAATGAAAGGCCAATAAATAAACAGCTCATCAATCCAACTTTGGAGTAAGAAATTACACACGTTTTACTACGCCTGCACAGACCCCAAGAGCTCGCGATGAAGCATGCAATGCGAGGTCCACTGCATGCAAATTGGGTGTGATGGAGATCTCACCGTGCCTAAGCCTATGTCGGCCAGAAAATTAAGTTTATAAGTTGCAATTTAGGGCTCCGATCATGGTGGGTGACTGCGGGAGATTAGTTTCAAGCCGCTGCCTCGAGAGATTCATTTGCCTTTTACCTTGGGCGAGCTTTGGGCTGTTCTCTCTAGATTTCTTCCCTCTCCAACACCCTTAAGCTCATGGTAAGTAATCTATCAAGAATCAAGTCTTTATGTAAAATCATGAGAAGTACTTAGTGTATGATTTCATCTTGAAGGAAAGTGTGTTCTTGACTTATTCTATGATTTCATCTAGAAAGCAAGTGTGTTCTTGATGATTTCAAGAAGAATTGGGAATCTCTATAATTGAGGCAAGTTTCTAACCCCTCTTTGTCTATAAGCTCGGGTGAGCGTTTCTAGGCGTAGGTTAGTAAGAACTTAGGGGACGGTGATCGGAAGCTGTGAGTTTGTGTATTATTTGTCGTATCATAAATCTTAGAGGTTGGTACATGTTGATAAGAATCAAAGGGATAAAGAAAGGAAACAAGAAAAGATACGTGGGTTAATACTGAGGAATTGAAATTATGGGCAACAAGGGGCAAAAATCCTCACCTCCCAATTGATTTCAACACCCAAAAATCAACCCTACTCAATAATTTTTGGTATGTGTGATCAATTGGGAGGTGAGGGTTTTATCCCCTTGTTGTCCATAATTTCAATTCCTTAGTATTAACCCACAGATCTTTTTTATTTTCTTTCATTGTCCCTTTGAGTCTTATCACATGTGTGGTGAAGCCTGAGGAGTGTTGAGAGACCTCGTGAGAAGGTCGTATGGTATAGTAGCTATAGCGAGAAGAGAAGGTGTAAGAGGACACCATTGATTCAGAAGTTTTGTGAGCACATGGCTTGGCTGCTCAATTGATATTGTAAGAGGACACCATTTTCTCAGCTGCCCATATGTGATATTTCTTCATATGTGCTCCAGTATATGCGTTATGTTATTTTGTCTACTTTACATACGAGTACACGTCGTATACATACTAATGTCCCTTTTGATGAGGGTGCTGCATTCACAATGCAGGTTTAGACGCGCAAGACAACAAACCACCCCACTAGCCACTTGCTTACAATTCAATTGGTGATTTGGTGAGCTCCATCTCTTTTTTGGAGCCAGTTGATTCTAGCACTTGTCACATGTATATATATTCAGACATTATGGGTAGGTCGGAGGCTAAGGACTCTGTCCCGGTGAGTATATCAATTGTACAGTTTTCAGATTCTAGTAGAGGCTTCATAAACCACTGGTATGTTTCATATGTCTACATATATTATGTCAACATCTATTTGTCAGTTCTACTTATTGTCAGGCAAGTAAATTGGGCTCGTATCCCCTCCATATGTACACACAGTTGTTTCTGTTGGCATCATAATACTATGACATGCCTCATTATATTTCCAGAATGTCATCTGATTCAGTATAGATATATATGTCACGATCATATGTCTACTAGGGTTATCCAGCTCAACAGGTTGGGGTGTGACAAGACTCAAGAGGGAGGGACAGATAGAAGTGGATTGCATGCCAAGATCGAAAGACCCTTTTAAGATGATGTATAATCTCATTGAATTGATGAGAGAGACAAATTTTCCCAGCAAAGACTATGGATACCAAGACACCTGTTAAGGCTGCGAATTTTGCATGGACAGCTGTATGGCAAGTAAACTCACACCAAAGAACCTAAGAAGGAGAGATTATACATACTGATATTTTTGCCAGAAAGAAGGCGGAGATGGGATCCATTTGTTGTGGATTAAGATGCTGAACACAAAAGGAATAACTACTTCGTTCCAGAGCAATGTGGAGAACCTTTTCATGAGCAGAGAAAGAATCAGGATATGATAAGACACAGAACTTGGATGGCATATTTATGCTGATATGGACGATTTGGAGAAGAACGAAGAATAGTTTTTTGCGTGATGAACTTTGTCCCTGACCGAAAATAACATGCTCAGTTTTTTGTTTTACTTTTGGCTAAAGAAGATTGAATATCTTATGTAGAAGTAAAGTTATAATAACTCCTCTACTTGTATGGTTTATCCCTTTGTATGCACTATTTTATTAAATAAAATAGGACCTGATGTTGCATTATGATCTCTAAACAAAGCCTTAAAGTTTATCAACTCCAGTGCTATTTACGGTATTAGAAGATGTCTACCCAAACTTACATCCCCGGGCAGCTTTCATGTTATACTAAGGATTGAGGAAGATATACCAATGGCAATAGGATCATTATGTTTTAGTTCCAGATGCCTTTGAGAATCCTTCATTGCTCCTACATCTACTTCACACTTATACTTCCAGTGATTTAAAGTATTTGCGCCAAATCCATGCCTAAATTTATCCCATCGAGAGAATTCAGGATCTTGGGATATAGAAAATTGTACAGATGTCTGAAGACTTAAAACATTGGCTCCAGAAGCTGACACTTGCTGGTACTGTCTACTACTTTGTTCTGTCAAGAAAAGAACCCAGTTCCCCCCCCCCCCCCCCCCCCCCCCACTGATGCAATGATTTCTAGGTATAACAAAGAACCAAAGTTGAAACTACTCATCATGTAATTTATTAGCTGGGGAGTTGTTTTCCTTTTCTTTTGTTTCACGGACATAATTACCACAAATCTGAAATCACAACAAGCTACCCCAATCCCCAAAAAGACCACAATCAAGGGGAAAAACACAATCAAAATGGCATATATAAGAAATGAACTACCCGTAACGCAAGAAAAGAAGAGAGGGAGAAGCTAACCAGATCCTTGAAAATGACATATGCTACAACAAAAAAGAAGACGAAGAGGATCTCGAACTCTGCCAATCGGACGAAATCAAATACTGAGTCCACAGCTCGAGTCAAAATCGACCGCGACGGTACCTCGTCCCTTCTTCCACCTCTAGCTAACCTCTTCGCCATTGTTTCCGCAAATACACTATACAATTACAAATGTGCTCTCTTGCTAAATTTATCATCTGGAAAGTCAATTTCGACAACACAATTTTTCACTTTTACACGTGCCCGACAAAATTTTGTAGGTTAAATTTCAGAAATGTCACTATGGCTTATTTGAAAATTCACTCCCCTAATTGAATTTTGGTGGATGTTTAGTTGACCATGCAACTAATTGAATGTAATTGGTATGAATAATTATCCTCTCCAATTTCCAGGGTATGTGAATTGCTAATAATTACAAATTGGCTATTTTTTTTAAGTATTATCTATGAGGGTTCGGCCGGGTTATTGTTTGAATGTTTTATTATTGTTATGCCTTTCTATGTGCCTTCTTGGCTTATGGGGGCCTAGTTAGGCATAAATAACTTTATTGCTTTCATTATTGTAAATAGTGGTTTTACCTTTATGCATGCTAGTTATACATTTCACGTTGTCTTCCTACCTGTTATACTCACTTCTTATCTTGTTTTTGCAATTGCAAGCTCAGTTAGCCTATGATGCCTATTGAGTACCCGCTGCTTTGGTACTCATACTGCACTCTACATTCTTTTTCCTAATATAGATTTGAGCTCTTGTCACCCGAGGTGCTTCTTGTGTTGTTGTTGTTGTGGTTGATATTCCAAATATCAATAATGAGCTTATTGACGATCAGAGTTGACTCATCTCCGTCTATATATAGTTTGGCTAGTTTTTTTTTTTTTTATATATTTTAAGACAACTTGTATATTTGTTGTATATGATTAGCTTGTACTTGTCTTTTGTAGACTTTTTGCACAGACATCCACCAGGTTTTAGGTTAGATCTTGTATTTTTGGTCCTCGTTTAAGTGTTGTGTTTATATAGTGTTTCCTTATTTCTGTTGTTCATTCGTAAACTTCTTTGTTATGTTTCTTTTTATTCCTTTCGCTCCTGAGGCCTATAATCACCAGTTTCGGGCCAATGATTGACTTACATACTAGTGGGAGTTAGTAGGTGTCACCATGACCCTAATTTTTGGATCGTGACAAGTTGGTATCAGATCTCCAAGTTCACCGGTGTAGTTAGTGCAAAGCTAATGCCTAGTAGAGTTATGTGGATCGGTGCGAAGCCATTGTATCCTATCTTCAAGAAACTATAGGACATCTTTAAAAAGATTATTTCATTTGATTCTGTATCACGCATCCTTAGTCATGTTGGTTTCTGGAATTCAAATTTGTTTCATTCTTTCACACATGGTGCGCATGAGAGATGTCACAGCCAAGGACAATGCTCTCGGGATGACAGATAGGGCCCCAGTTAGGGCCACAACTAGAGGCCGATCCCGAGGTCATGCACACATGGTAGCACCTATTCGATAACAAAGTCGAGATATGACCCATGACCAGTTATTGAGCCTAATAGGCACTTAATAGTTAATTCATCTGCACTCGATGGAGTCGGGACCACCCCAATAGCCACCCGAGCCTACAGCTGTATCGAGACTACAAAAGAAGATCATTCAGCTTTTAGCGATGTTAGGGAGTATGTAGTAGGTCCCAATGGTCCCAAGATCACAGCCTGTCATTGTAGCTCCCAAGGTAGAGGTACAACCAACACTTGTAGTTGCTCAACCAGTGGTAGTTGAGGCTGCCATGACAGTGGAGGAGCAGAAAATGTTAGGTTGGTTTTTTAGGTTAGCTCCTCCAAGGTTTTCAGGGCTACAAGCTAGGATACTGACGAGTTCTTGACCAGCATACATGAGAAATTATATACGTTGGGTCTAGTTGAGTCTAGAGGGGCAGACTACACAACCCATTAGCCAGACAAACTCATCAGGTTGTAGTGGCATTTATATATGAAGCGTAGACCAGTCGAGTCACTTATCCTGACTTTGACACAGTTTTCTGAGGCCTTCTTGGCCAAGTTTATCCCTCGTAGTATCGGGGACAGGTTGAGAGATAGTTCTCTAGGATGGAGCAGGACTCCATGTCAGTATTGGAGTATGAGACTAGTTTCCACGAGCTCTCTAGGCATGTTACTATGATTCTGCTTATAGAGGAGGAGAGAGTTTAGTGTTTTGTCTGAGGATTAAGACTTCCACTCCAGATAGCTACAAAGTCCTTGGCATCAGTGGGTAGGTTCTTTCTAGATGTTGTTGACTATGCTCGTACTATAGATGAGCTCCATTGCGAGGTCTGTGGGGGCAGAGATAAGAGAACTCACTTTCAGGGTAGCTACAGTGGGTCTTAGTCTCATGATAGAGGCTTTTCAGGTAGGGGTCAGCATGCTTATCAGCCTCTGAGGTAATGCAGATGCCCAGTTCAAGTCTCGCTTCAGACTTTGGACCGTGAGGCCAAGTTAGGTTAAATAGTCTTCCTTTCGGGCCTTAGGGTGATTGATATTGCTTTGATTGTGGAGAGGTTATCCACTTTGTCAGAGATTGTCATAGATGTAGGGCTGTATCACCTCCGAGTAGAGGCGATGCTTAGATTCGTAGGGGTGGTCCCAAGGTGTTCAAGGAGGTGCACAAGCTGGTGGATTAGGTGATAGAGTAGGACTCCAGCTCATCAGTGGACGTGGGCATTTCTATGCAGTTCCTGCTAGGTCGAAGGCTAATTCTTCCAATTCAGTGATTTCAAGTACAATCTCAGTTTGCCATTAATCGATTTTTGCTTTATTTTACTTATTTGTATTTTTCTATTTGTTTTGCTCCTCAGTTGGAGTTGCATTCTGAGCCATTGTCTTTTTCATTGCGCCTATTGACACTCGTGGGTGATTTTTTAGTAGCGGATCAAGTCTGCAAAGCTTGTGATATGACGATTCAGGAGTGCGACACGATGACTGACCTTATTTTGCTTGATATATTTGATTTGGATGTTATTATAGGCATGGAATGGTTATCCCCTATCATTCGGTCCTGAATCACTTTGCCAAGATCGTTACCTTAGTCATGCCTAGTATGCCCTCCAATTGTGTGGCAGTGTTCTAGAAGCCACACACCGAATGTGAACATTTCTTTTGTTAGGGATCAGAGGTTAGTATCCAGTGGGTGTTTGGCCCATTTGGCGTATATTTTTGATGTTACAAGGGAGGGCCCCATAATTGATTTCATTCCTATTGTGCGAGAGTTCTCAAATGTGTTTCCTACTGACTGTGATTTTGCAAGGAAACACATCAGCAATAAGCACTCAATATTGATTTCGCTATCGACCTTGAGCATGCCTCGTTCTATTTCTATTCCACCCTACCGTATGGCACTTGTTGAGCTTAATTTAAAGAGCTCAATATTCAACTCTAGGATCTTTTGGGTGAGGACTTTATTAGAACGTGTGTCTCACCTTGGGGTAATCTCATACTATTTGTGAAGAAGAATGATGGGTCTATACATATGTGTATCGATTACATGAAGCTGCATAGGGAGATAGTGAAGAATAAGTACCATATACCTCGTATCGATGAGTTGTTTGATCAATTTTAGGGTGCCACAGTGTTTTCTAAGAATGACTTGAGATATGGTTACCATCAACTAAGGATTAGGCGGATACATCCCTAATACAACCTTTAGGACTTGTTACGTCCATTATTAGTTCCTGGTAATGTCTTTTGGGTTGACTAATTTCCCAACGATGTTCATGGACTTCATGATGTATGTGTTCAAGCCGTAAAGAGACTTCTCTGTCATTGTGTTCACCAATGATATTCTTATATACTCGTGGAGTATGGTGAAGCACGAGCAGCATTTGAGGATTATGCTCCAGACTTTGAGAGATCAACAACTTTATGCCAAGGTCTCAAAGTGCAAGTCTTGGCTTGAGTCTATAGAATTCTTGGGGCACATGGTGTCCAAGGATGGGATTATGGTAGACCTAACAAATATTGAGGTGGTGCATGATTGGTCTAGGCCCACCTTTGTGACAAAGATTTGGAGTTTTATTGGGTTGACAGACTATTACAAGTAGTTTGCTAAGGGCTTCTCCTCTATAGTAGTGTCATTGACTAGGCTGACTAGATTAGATGTTCCCTTTGCATGGTTCGATGAGTAAGAGGAGAGCTTTCTCAAGATCAAGGAGTTGCTTACCACCATTATTATTCTGACTCTCCCAGTCAAGGGCGAGGGGTTTATAATGTATTGTGACACATCCACTGTTGGGTTGGGATATGTTCTGATATAGCAAGGCCGTGTGATTGCTTCTGCATCAAGAAAGATTAAGGTGCACAAGTGCAACTACCCTACTCATGATCTAGAGTTGGTGGTGGTAGTTTTCGCACTTAAGATTTGGAGGCACTACTTGTATGGAGTGCATTGTGACATCTTCATGAATCACAGGGGTCTTCAGTATATTTTGAGCCAAAACACCTTAATTAGAGGCAACATAGGTGGATTGAGCTCCTGAAGGACTATGAACGCTTTATTATGTACCATTCGGTTAAGGAAAATGTGGTAGCATATGCCTTGAGCCAGAAGGCGGCAAGTATGGAGAGTCTAGCCTTCTTTTTAGTTCTGGAGAGACCTTTGGCCTTGGACATCTGGTCCTTAGCCAACAAGTTGGTTCCACTTCATATCTCTGAACCTAGTTGAGTTTTAGCTTGTGTCAAGGCTTGCTCCACTCTATTGGAGCAGATTCATGGTTGGTAGTTAGAGGATGTAGGTTTGGTAGCTATTTGTGATCAAATTTTAAGCGGTGATCCTAGTGGGGAGAACTTAGAGTTTGAGGGTGTTTCTAGATTTGGAGGTTGTACATGTGTTTCTAGAGTTGGGGATTTGATTTAGATGGTATTTTAGGAGACTCACGACTTTAGGTATTCTATTCACCCGGGCACAACTAAGATGTATAGAGATCTGAGGCAACATTCCTGGTGGAGTAGTATGAAAAGGGATATAACTGACCATGTAGCTCGTTTCCTATGTTGCCAGGTGAAGGCCGAAAAGTTTGAGTCTTGGTAGTGAGTTTCAGAGATAACCAATTCATGAGTGGAAGAAAAAACAGATCACTATGAACTTCTTTGTGGAAGGTTATCGCGGACTTCTAAAGGTAATGATAACATTTGGTCATCATAGATCGATTGACTAAGTCTACTCATTTCTTGCCCATTCAATCTTCCTTTAGTGTCAAGAGGTTAGCTCGTATCTATGTTCAAGAGGTGATTCATCTTTATGGGGTGCCGATGTAAATTATCTTCGATAGAGGCTCTCAATTCAGTTTTAGCTTCTCGAGGGCATTTCAGGAGGAGATGGGTACTCAATAGGCATCATAGACCGACCGACTTAGCGATTGTAATAACATGGTAATGAGGCAATAACAAAGGTACAACTAGACATGAATTGCAGTAGGAATGCTAAGGTAAATGGCAAAGCAGTAAAGCTCTCTAGAACCAATTGGCCAGAAGGCACAAACAAAGAGATGTCAATAATAGTCAAGCAAACAAGAATTTGACCGAACCCCATAAGCCTGATAAGTACAAACAAGTGCTACACTACAAGGAACAACTCAGCAAGGAACACACACGCCTTCCCAAAATCATACATCAGGTCAATCGTATTAAAACCAGGCTTCTACAATAATCTTATGTTGGAATAGTCATACAAATCCTAGCTCACCCCAGAATCTTACATCAGAGTAGCTACACAATACCCATCATATCTCGAAATCTTACAATGAAATAGCTACACCAAACCTACCATTCCTCAAAATCTTACATTGGAGATGTCAGTGCTACCCCAAATCTTACATCAGAATAGCCATATAATCCCTAGCTCATCCCGTAATCTTTCATTGGAGTAGCTACACAATACACGCGTATCTCAGAATCTTACATGAAAATAGTTACACCAGACTTAGCATCCCCCAAATGCACCAATTAAATTCGAAAAAATGGCATTGTGGTACCCATACAAGAATCACGAAATTGACTTTATCAATTGGTCTCTACTAGCTCAAGTAGAGGTGTGCATCAATTGATTTAGTTTGGTTTATGTATTATTAGTTTGATTTATTAGTTTTCATATTTTAAATACACTAAACCAATAACCAAACCTATAAGATATTTTTATCGATTTTTGATTTATCTGTTTTTGGTCTTTAACGGTTTAGTTTTTGGTTTAACCAATAAGAGAATGTTCATTAAACAATTATGTGATTTCTCCAACAATTTGACACAATAAGAAAATAATGTAACTTTACAGAATGCTCATAAAATAGAAAGAGTAGTAACTAACATAAAAAGAACTACACAAGTGCAACAAAAATACAAGAACTAGGACAATAATGTGAGTTGAAGGCTAAAGGTCAAAGGTTGTAGCTAATAAGGTGTTGATATTAATATTTAATATTTATGTAAGGGTAAAGTAGTAAATTACTACTGTCTTAATAGGTTATTGATTTACCCAATAACCTAATATTAAAAAACCAATATCGAACCA
This sequence comes from Solanum commersonii, assembly GCA_029007595.1. Taxonomy (NCBI): domain Eukaryota; kingdom Viridiplantae; phylum Streptophyta; class Magnoliopsida; order Solanales; family Solanaceae; genus Solanum; species Solanum commersonii. The sequence continues at coordinate 1,750,307 of JAJTWQ010000092.1, read as the reverse complement.
ATAGCACGACATTTTTTATAAAATCATTAAAAATGTTAACCCAATAACATTTTCTTGATTCAGTTTATTGGGGAAGATTGGTTTTTGTACACCCCTAAGCTCAAGGAACTCATGTCCCGAAATTGGGGATAATTCGAGCTCTAAAATGTCTCAAAATAGTCCATCAAGAAGTAGGCTTCACAAGACCTATTTCAAGCTAAAATAGATGATTTTAACAGAAACATACAGGTTTAGGAGTGACAATATCGACCCTTACGAAGCCCTAAAGCAACTCCCAGCTCATAGCAAATATTTCTCGCAACAATCGCCCAAAATTTAGTTGTTAACACTCTTTTTCTTCAAATGAGAAATGAAGAATCAATTGGAAATAAAATATTGCTACAGCCGCTCTGGCGAAGCCACCTCACAAGAGCGGTGTCACCAAAGTGGAGGAAGTTCCACCAATGCGGAAGTTAACTAGGCTTATCGACTTCGTAGGAATGGACACGTCTTTGATGGCTTGAGGTTGAAGAAGCGACCAAGCTTTGCAGGAGTGAGGTCTACTAATGTGGCCAGTGTCCACATTAACAACTATCTCATTGCCGGAGCGAGCCTATCTCTGTGGGAGCAACTGGAGCAACAACAGGTGCATCAACTCTTGGGATTAGAATCCCAAACTTCAATCGGATCTTTAGAATTAGGTCTCACCACACAAACTGAATATGCTAACCAACCAGAAAAGACATTTCAGACTCAACGAAATTGTCAAAACTTTCCAATGAAAGTTGTCTTGACAAAAAATGGGTCCCACATGTAGGCTCTATTTTTGACAAATTTTACAAGGTAGCCCAAAATGAGTCGGAAGTCTTGGGACCCAAATCAAAGGTTCTTCTAGACTAAAGTAGACATTTCAGAGCTAACAAAACCATCAAAATTGCATTTCAAGGCCGTTTACCTACAACTTTGACCGAAGTCAATTGTTCAAACTTCAAAAGATCCAAAATAGGAAACTTGCACAAAAATCAAACGAACGATCCGCTCACCAAACTATTTGTCCCAACAAGTCATAAAGACTTGGGTCCGCTATAAGCAAACTCTAAATGTCGAAAACATGGAACAATAGAGAAAATGACCTAGAGGATCATTACAAACTTTATAAGAATTGCATATATATATATATATATATATTTTTTTTTTTTTTTTTTTTTTTAAAGAAAATGATTTGTCATTTTGTTTGAATTTTTAAATCATTTCTTCTGCTAAAGATCATATTGTAATAATAAAATAAAGCTAAAAATCGAAAAGGTGATGTGACACCCTTCGTAGTCAAACATTGATATTTGTTTATTTTTATCAAATTGTTTTTGACATTTTTTCTTGTATTCTACTTAAAATAATTGCTCAAAATGAAGTTACTCAATCAAAAATTTTATGCTTGGAATCTTTACTTATTATTTTTTTTTTTTGACATATTCCTAATTTTAAAAGACTAAAAATGTCACCTTAAATTTTTATAGAATTTCAAAGATGACCATATCTAATTCCTTTCATCATCAATGATATTAATCTTTTTTACTTAGTTTCCTTAATAGTGAAAATTGTTTTCTCCTCCCAACTTTGCTTTAAAAATCAAATTTCCTCCTCAATTTTGAACAATAATCAAATTGCCCCCTTTATCCTATGCATTGCCCATTTTTACCCTTGTTATATCACGTATATGTAATACCTCTTTATATTATACCTACTTTATTTTTTTAACCTAGATATTTATAACTTTTTCTTTAAGTTCATTAACATTATAAGTTGGATAATATCTTATGATTTTTTCATAAAATTTACTATTATTGTTATGATCGTTATTTCGATATAATATACATTAATCATGTATATGTTTGTCTTTCTCCACTCTCTTACTCTATGTGTTCCATATTACTTGGTCCTTCTTATATGACACCCCTTAAATTTTTTTAACTAGAGGTGAATTTTACCAAACTAACATTATTAATAATGTTTTGAAACTTTAAATTTGACTACTACCATTTTATGCACTTTTTTAATACTAAGGATAGAAATAAAAAAAATATTAAATATTTTTTGATTCATAAATTGGACAAGTAAATTAAAATAATTTTATTTAGAATGAGAGTCAAGTAATATAAACTGGGGGTGTTATCTATTGTCTATATAAATAAACAAGTTTTGATTGACATTGATGGAGTACTACATAAATTATAGTTTAAAATATTGAAAATCTAAACAAGATACAATCTTTAAATTTTTTACCTTAGTTAAATTAATTATTCTGTATTCCAACACCGAAATATATTTGCACAATTATTATTCTCTACTATTTTCACTTGTATAGATAAATTAGAGTTTTGATTATTTTTAATAAATTTTTCTTTCTCATTATGCTTATTTACTTCATTAAAGAACATTATTAGTTTATATACTTATTAGTATTTCTCATTTTTTTTGTCCAAAAGATAATGTTTATGCTTTTATGAATAATTTGTTACATGAATTCGTTAAGAAATGAGAATATCATGATTTTTAAATTTCTCATTATGCTTATTTACTTCATTAAAGAACATTATTAGTTTATATACTTATTAGTATTTCTCATTTTTTTTGTCCAAAAGATGTTTATGCTTTTATGAATAATTTGTTACATGAATTCGTTAAGAAATGAGAATATCATGATTTTTAAAGAAGTAACAAAAAAAAGTTGATAATGAAAGGGTATAATAGACATTTTAAAATTTTAATTAGGATAAATGGGAGAGTTTGGTTATTATTCAAAGTTGAGAGGGAGTTTGATTATAAAAACAAAGTTGGGGATGAAAACAATTTTCACCCCTTTCCTTCTTTGTACTTTCTTTTATTTATTTATTTCAAGAAATTAGTTATTATAGCTTTATAAGAATTGCCATTTTTTTTATTTTTATAATACAGCTAAATATATAAAAAATTGACGTGACATTCTTTTTAATCCAACTTTGGTTTTTATTTATTTTTATCAATTTTGTTTTTGACATTTGCTCTTATATTTTTCTTAAATTAATTGCTCAAAAATGAAGTTTCTCTATCAAAAATTTTATAATAATTATTTACCTTTTTTTTTTTTTTACAAAAGGGAGATAATTTATATATAGTTACGTACTTAACATTTCGTTATCGCTATTAGTACCTGCAACTACAGATAGATTACCAAAACGAGTTGACTTATTACATGTAGACTATACTACTATTTTACTAGATGATACTCCATCTTGATTTGCCTTTAGTTTCTTCTTTGCTATATCTGGTAGAGTTAGTAGGATAAGCGAATTATTGGTTTGTGTTAGCTTGCAACCTAATCTGGACAAAATGTTGTCTACCTTGTTCCCTTGACGAAAGCTATGGCAGACCACTAGATTCCCCAACTTCTTCAACGTTGACCTACAAGACAAAAGAGTGGAACCGTAAGTTAGATGTATATTCTCCAAGAGTTCCATGGTTTCGATGGAATTAATTTCATTTTCAATTGGCATTAAATTATATGTGTGGCCAATGTTCAGGCCATTTAGGAGGGCTTCCAGTTCAGTCATTATATGATTATGACTATAGCTTCTTTTGTAGAATCCCAAACTCTAGTTTTTGGCGGCATCATTAGATGCCGCCAATTCCACCCTCTCTTTTATGCTTAGAAAAAGCACCATCAGTGTTCAACTTGTAAAATCCAATAGGGGGTGGTGGTGGGGGAACCATTTGATTTGAATATCAATAGTAGCATTTTGATTGCTAGGGGAATGACTGTAGGTAATATATTCAATGGTTTTATTTCTAACCATAGAGGTAAGGGGAAGATCACTTTTACCATTATGGGTGTTTTGATTTCTATTGAGCCAAAGGTACCAAAGGGCAAATGGCAAATGGCAAAATATCGATCCATGATGAGTCCACAAATTGGACTCATTTAGGGATATATTTTAATAGAAATTGTGTCATCGAATGCTTATTTTATCTCAATATATAATAAAAATCTTTAAATTTCAAGTATTTGGAGTTTTAGTAGAAGCATGGACACTTAGGCGGAAAAAGGAACAAAAAGAACAAAGAAGATGAAGCCTGAGCATCATCAAGCACGCTTGGAGATTCGCCGAAGGGACGCACTTCGCCCTTTGTTCCAGTACGCGAAACCCTGAAGGAGCAGGATAAAAAAGGCGATGAAAGAAGCAGTCGGTGTGTCGCCGAATAGTTTCACGAAGCAGTACTATGTTGCCCAACAACACAGAGCACGACGATGCTGAAGGATAGTGCAAGACGGCGATGAACTACACCAAAGGGCGAATTGCCTAGTTAATCGGTGATTCCGACTAACCTCGCTGAACGATCCGCCAACACTAATTTCTGAAGTCTATAAATACTAAACTCTTTATTAATTTTTAAGAGTCGACCATTTATTTTAATTTTCACAATAGAATAGTACTTTTTGCTCTAAGTGAGAGGGCTTTGGAGACTTGAAGGAGGAGAGGGTTTTCATCTTCAAGATTTGGAGTTGGGTCTCTTAGATTCTTCATTCTTGGCCTGTAACAAGACTTAATTCTTCATACCCATATGAATGCAAACTCATTTAGGTATAAATTTCTATCTCTTGATGTGTGGCTCAAAATCCCAATTCTTGGGGTGTGATTTAATGAATATGGGTTAAGATATTTGTTGGGTCTTGCTTGCTGATAGTTTATTTGTAGTTTAATTGTGATTTCGTTTAGTTGTTGTGTATGAATCTAATGAATTTGTAGTTGCGAATACAAGTTTATTTTTGTGATTTTAGCTTGCTCGAGAGAGAGGTCGTAAAACTAAGACCACTAAATTGATGGCCTAAGGAGTGGGTCGACATGAGGTTCAGCCCGAGAAGGTGATCCCTAGTCCCATATCCTAACACTCAGCTCGAGAGAGTGAGTGGGGTAAGGCGAAGGCTGGCCTTCGTGCGGCATGTGGGTGTTCGAGAGGAACCCATTTGAAATGGGGTAAGTTGCTCGAGAGAGAACTTATTTCCCCATAAAGCTTAGCCTAATCACTATTACTCTATATAACTTTTTTATCAAAAACATGTACCCAATACTTTAGATTAACTCGTGTTCCAATCACATCCCAAGAATCCCCCTCTCATTGCTTAGATTCCATTGTTAATTTGCTATTTTTATTTATTTGTGACAAAACCTCCATTTGATATTTGACACTTTGTGTCACCCCCTTTTACTATGTTTTTATTTGTTAATGTCTTTAGCTACGACTAGTTAGAACTTAATTTTATTTTTCTATAAATTCTCAAAACCACTCTCTTGGGACGACCCCAACCCTTGGTTGGGTTATTATACTATTGCACGATCATAAACACTTGAATTGGAAGTTGTGTCACTGATTACGACAAACATCAAAATGGCGCTGCTGCCGGGGAGTGGTGTTATTTAAGAATTTTTAAATCAGTAGAATTTTTGTTCTTCTTAGTTGTAGTTTAATAATTTAATTTTTAGTTTTGTTCTGTTGATTGTGTAAATATTTCAGAAAGCATAAGTGTTAACGATAGCAACGGTAGCCAGGTGGGTCACCAAGACGACATCGAAAACCTTAGCAATGTCCAAGAGCCCAACATCAATGATCCACATCTCATGGGAGGTGTTGGAGCCATTCGTCTACCTCCAGAAGAGGGAAATGCGGTGTTCCACATAATGAGCACCATGTTGCAACTCTTGCAACTAAAAGGACTCTTCAGTGGATTAGCTCATGAGGACCCACATGAGCACCTTCGAAACTTCGTAGATGTGTGTGGACCATTCTCATTCAAAAACATCTCTCAGAAGTCGGTTCGATTAAGGCTATTCCCTTTTTTGTTGATGGGAGAGGCGTGAAAGTGGCTAGCTAAGTTGCCATGTAACTCGATCACTCGTGGGAGGAGTTGGTCACCGCATTTAATGTACAATTTTTCCCTCCCTCGAAGATGATGACTATTCGGGATAACATCCAAAGCTTTAAGCGTCTGAATGGAGAGCCTCTGCACAAAACTTGGCTCCGGTTTAAGAAATTGGTGCTACAATGCCCAACTCATGGTCTACCTGATAATGTGCTCCTTTAATACTTCTACTGGAGTCTAGACTCGATAAACAAAGGTGTAGCTAACCAACTCTCGCTCGGAGGATTAATGCAACAACCATATGCAATAGCAACTCGACTTCTCGATGGCATGACAACCATCGACAGGGCGTGGTACACTCGCGAAGACTAGGTGTCACCGGTCACATTTCAGCTATCTAAGGAACAGGTTGAAAAGGACAATGAGAGACACCAAAACATGGCCAAGATCATGACGCAGCTTGACATTTTATCCAAAAATGTTATGGGGGCTAGTGCCCGTAGTGTCAATGCTGTGGGATTTGGGGGTGCGAATCTTGAGGAACTGAAGTTTGAAGCCATATATGATGAGGAAGTAAATTTTCTAGCTAACCAAGGCGGGGACTATCGTTCAAACTACCCAAGGCAGGGTGGTAACCAATGATGGGTTAGAGACGAAGGCCGGAAGGATCGAGATCGTGAATGGATGGACCGTAATCCAAATTGGAAGGATGGGGAGAAGGATAAATATGTGCCTCCCCATGAGCGTTAGAAGTCCAAGGATTCGGAAGGTGGTAGGTTCGACGATATGCTCTCGCGTATCCTAAACAAAGTTGAAGGGTCAAACAAAATGCTGAAAGACATGAAAGAAGACGTGTCTACCCTCAGCCAGATTGTCACCTCTCATTCAGTTTCAGTCAAGCAGTTAGAGACCCAAATGGGTCATTTCTCGTCTCATCGCATTCCAAGACAACAAGGGGGTTTGCTTAGTAATACTATGGCTAACCCAAAGAATGAGGTCTGGAGGTGGACTTGTGTCGTGCCATGACGTTAACTAAGGCGTTGTGTGGGGGGCAACCCAGAACCCTTTAAGTATTTCCTAATTACTAGTAGAATAATGGTGTGTTGTTTGTACATGATAAAGTAATGGACGTGATTGAAATAATATATGGAGGCAAGCAACATGTCCAGTTGGCAGATCGCTGACAAGATCGGCGAACACGACTCTTTCCACCATCTGACTCAAGGCACTATCAACTTGGATACTGTAAAACTCGGTGGTCTGTAGAAAATTAGTGGCGCGTCGCCGACCATGTCGATGATATCAATGTAGATCATCGATTGGAATCCTCACATGAGCTGCAGATCCTGTCACAGTTGGCGAAGAAACTGGACACTTGGCGCTTCACTGAGTGAATGGGCGAACTTGATTGACATAATCGAATGGGCGGAAACTGGATGATTTTTGCAAGCCACAGGTTTAAAAGTTCTATTTCATTCATTTTCTCTCACTTCTTCCTCCTATCAAACTCACAACTGCATTCTAGCCTTTTATTTCTTATACTTTTATAGTATTTTAGCTATTGAATTATGCTCGGAGTTGGATTGCATTGCTGCCTAGCACTTCATTAGTATATATTTGGCATCAAAGGTTGGTAACTCGAACCCAAAATTTAAGTTATTAACATTGTACTCATTTGCATAATGATTGATAGTGTAAAATTGTTGCTGAGTCTCTGAATTACTGGGATTGCATGTATTATTGATTATAATTCAGTAACTGTCGCGCGATTTGATGGACTCCCATTCAACTGTGCTTTGAGTTGAGTTTTTACGCGGGGGGAAATTTGAAACTTCTATGGGTCTTCGTTGAAATTGTTTTATTTAATCCTAAATTGCATTATCTGGGTTGCGGGGTGAACATCGAGAGAAATAGTTTGAAAATAAACATGTTTAGCTGTTCGGTGAAATGGACAAAACTCGCTGAATTGCTCAGTAGTTCGCCTAATGTTATCATTTCGCCGTTAACTAGATGCTGTAAGTATCGACTGATCTATGGCTTTAGGCGATCAATCTAAATCGCAAGTCGCACTCGGTGACTCACCAAACGACCCTTTTGTTTGCTTTTTATCTACGCCCTTATATCATTCGTATATCATTTTCATCAAATAGCCTAGCTAGATAAGCACTTCGCCAACTAGTATGGCAAAGCGATTCTACACCCATGACTCCCCTGCACCCGTTTAAATATTGTCTAACTTTGTCTTGTAGTCTTTTACAAAAATGGCTAGACCAAAGGTCGCAGGGGGAGACATGCCACCCCAACATGTAAGAGCACGAGATTTCAAAAGAGACGTTAAGATAGCAGAACTAGTAAAAGAAAAAAGAGAAAGTAAGAAAGCAAGCTCCAGCAGAAGGGTCCCCATTGATCCCACCATTCCTTCGTGGAAACGTGGAGTTTACACGTCTATAAATTCTTTTTTTGCGAGCCATGACGTGGATAGAATGGGTGCTGCTAACATCACTACAGAGGCTAAGGCAAATGAACACAATGAGAACTAGAATGACAATTCGGGAACCATTGTCGAATTTCAGGCTAATGCATCAGGAAATAGTGCCCCGACAGATGGAGCAAGCATGTAGACATGATCCTCTCTTTACCTTTTTCTCTGTTCTTTCTTTACTTTAACTGTTGGCTACTTTTATTTGCATTTGAGGACAAATGATTTTTATTTGTGGTAGGGTGATGCCCACACCTTTTGTGCTGATAAGTGTGTTTTGTGTATATTTGAGTCGTGTTATTTTAAAATTGTGTTCATACTGCTTTACTGTGGATGTTTGAGCTTGAGACTCCTTTTATTTTTAATTACAATATGATTTTGACCCTTCTAATTTTTTTTTAATTTTTTGCACATTTTTGCCACCCCTCGTGAGTTGAATGTGGCTATTCTTTTGCAAAAAATTGAGTCTCGATTTCGATCAATATCGATGACTTGAATAGTGCTGTTAATTGAAAGAACATGAATGTGCGGCAATGACGAGGCTAAATGAAGGTGCATAAACAATATGTGAACTCTTTCCATCTCGTTGTGATTAGCCATTTATCGAATTAATTCTCTTGTAATGACCGTTGCACACTAGTGAAAGTGTGTAGTCTTGTTTGACTTAAGTGTCGATGTCTTGTGTGATTAGCTTGCTTTGAACCATGTATGAATAAACCTAGAATTTGCCCCGTTAGTCTGATTGATTTAGAAAGGTGTCCTCTTGAGATCATCTTAGGCAACTTTAAAGAGTGTGAGCCAAATTTAACATATACCTCTTTTGTGGCATAACCATGAGCGTGTGAAACTCTTTTGAACACCTTTTGAGCCTTACATTTATTTGGAAGAACCTTGATGAACCCTAGACCTTACTCGACCCACTACCTATAATCCTCTTGATTTGTGGTTTAGCGAATAACCAACTTAGGCCAAAAGCCTAAGTTGGGGGTGTGGTGGAAAGGAAAATGAGAAGTCAAGAAGTGCAGGAAAAGTCTCCCTTAACCCATGGTGTTGCATAATAATGGAACCCCTACAAAAAAAAGAAAAAAAAGAAAGAAAATTGTGGAATAAAGTACAAAAGAAATCGGGTTTCCAAGCAATCCATGGAGGTGAATAAAAAGATGACTTAGAAGCACTAGAAAAATAATTCATAAAGGAAAAGAAGGGAATGCCTTGAAAATACCACATCTCACGAAGAAAAAGTCACTGAGCCTAAATGACCATACCTTTGCACTCATCCCCATTACAAGCCTTTGAAAGACCTTTTTGATCTTGAGTGAGTTGGACCGAAGATCGATCGAAAAATAAGGGCAAGCCTATGGGTGAAAACATGCATTGTGTTCCTCTTTTTGAGTGTGAGCGTTGCATTTGATTCCTGATTTTGAATTGATTAACCTCTGTATGTGAATATGAAATCATTCTTTTTGTGAGGGCATTTAGATACTTTTTGTTGAGCTTGAACTTGCACAAGTAGCAAGATTGCGAGCATAAGAATCTTTGGTAATGGTGTGTCATAACTTGAATCTTTGAGTACACAATTGATTCCTGCATAAGTAAATTGGGTCTTGTTGTGTGCATTCATGATTGAGTCTTGTGTAGCACTGTTTGAGACATCCTATTTGAACTGCTGAACTTGAGTTTTACTTGAGGACAAGCAAAAGTTTAAGTTGGGGGTGTTGATGAGTCCACAAATTGGACTCATTTAGGGATAAATTTTAATAGAAATTGTGTCCTTGAACGCTTATTTTATCTTAATATCTGATAAAAACCTTTAAGTTTTAGGTATTTGGAGTTTTAGTAGAAGCATGGACACTTAGGCGCAAAAAGGAACAAAAAGGCTAAAAAGAATGAAGAAGCTGAAGTCTGAGCATCATCAAGCACGCTTGGCGATTCGCCGAAGGGACACACTTCGCCCTTTTTCCAGTACGAAAGTCCTGAAGGAGCAGAATAAAAAAGGTGATGAAAAAAGCAGTGGGTGTGTCATTGAATAGTTTCGCAAAGCAGTACTATGTTGCCCAACGACATAGAGCATGAAATGCTGAAGGCTAGTGCAAGACGGCGACGAACTACACCAAAGGGCAAATCGCCGAGTTAATAGGTGATTCCAACTAACCTCACCGAATGATCTGCCAACACTAATTTCTGAAGTCTATAAATACTAAACTCTTTATTAATTTTTAAGAGTCGACCATTTATTTTAATTTTCACAATAGAATAGTACTTTTTGCTCTAAGTGAGAGGGTTTTGGAGACTTGAAGGAGAAGAGGGCTTTTATCTTCAAGATTTGGAGTTGGGTCTCTTAGATTCTTCATTCTTGGCCTGTAACAAGACTTAATTCTTTATACCTATATGAATGCAAACTCATTTAGGTATAAATTTCTATCTCTTGATGTGTGGCTCAAAATCCCAATTCTTGGGGTGTGATTTAATGAATATGGGTTAAGATATTTGTTGGGTCTTGCTTGCTGATAGTTTATTTGTAGTTTAATTGTGATTTCGTTTAGTTGTTGTGTATGAATCTAATGAATTTGTAGTTGTGAATACAAGTTTATTTTTGTGATTTTGGCTTGCTCGAGAGAGAGGTCGTAAAACTAAGACCACTAAATTGATGGCCTAAGGAGTGGGTCGACATGAGGTTCAGCCCGAGAGGGTGAGCCCTAGTCCCATATCCTAACACTTAGCTCGAGAGAGTGAGTGGGGTAAGGCGTAGGTTGACCTTCATGAGGCAAGTGGGTGTCTGAGAGGAACCCATTCGAAACGGGGTAAGTTGCTCGAGAGAGAACTTATTTCCCCATAAAGCTTAGCCTAGTCACTATTACTCTATAACTTTTCTATCGAAAGCATGTACCCAATACTTTAGATTAATCCTTATTCCGGTCACATCCCATGAATCCCCCTCTCATTACTTAGATTTCATTGTTAATTTGTTTTATTTATTTATTTGTGACAAAACCCCCATTTGATATTTGACACTTTGTGTCACCCCCTTTTATTTAATATGTTTTTACTCGTTAATGTCTTTAGCTATGAATAGTTAGAACTTAATTTTATTTTTCTATAAAATCTCAAAACCATTCTCTTGGGACGACCCCAACCCTTGGTTGGGTTATTATACTATTGCACGATCGTAGACACTTGAATTGGAAGTTGTGTCATTAATGACGACAAACATCAATCCACTAGTATAATTTTTGGTTGTTCGGAGGATGCAAATCTTTTAGAATGAGGAGTCAGTGATCTTGATGGTAAAGAAGAAGTGATATGTTAATGCCTATGTCTAGCCAAATTTTTTGGGCTCTGTGGTGGTCAAAGAAGATAGGATTAATGGTTTCTTGAGTAAGTCGGCATATTGGACATATTGGGTTGGTGTTGATACCAATGTGGTGTAAGTATGCTCGTGTGGGTAATCGTCCTCGTAAGCATAACTAAAGGAAGACTTTGGGTTTATCCAAGGTCTTAAGCTTCCATATCCAAGAAAAAGAGTAGGGGATGATGTGTGATAGGAGTGAAGAGTTTTTTTTGACTAATTTAGGGATAATTCTGGAGTCTTGAAGAACTATTTAAGTGGGTAGATCGAAGGAAATTTTTGACCAGTCCTAACGATCTCCGCTCAAAAGGGAAGATAAATTAAGTCGATCTTCACCTTGGTTCAAGGGACTATGAAATAATTCTGAGAGGATGTGTTTTTGGGATCCATCGATGATGTTATACATTAATAGAATGGCCTATCACAGGGTTCCAGGCTGTGGCTTGGGAGCAAAATTTTCCTCTGAGGAGGATGTTCTTCCAAATGTAGGATTGTGAAAGAGATGCAAGTCTAGAGTTATATACTTATAGATCAAAGTCTTGGCCCATAAGGAGGTGTGCTTAGTGTCAAGCCTCCATGCGAGGCTAGTTAGAATAGTTTTATTTTTAACCTTGGCGGTGTTACACCCCGATATTTTTAAAGTTACGACTCGAATCATTCTTCATTTGTGAATAAGATCGTTCCGAGTGATACATAATCGTTCTTAGGTGTTAAGGTCAATTATTTAATGTGGGAATGGTTTGGATATGGATTAAGGTCACTAGAATCCCCTAGCACAAAGTTGAGTTGATTTCTTACCGATTGAGTTTCAATATGAGATATTACTTAGGTCAAATTCAAACGATCATATTTCTTAGAATATAAAGTGCTATGTGGCCCATAACCTATCAAACTAAAGGTATTTGACTCTTTTTTTCAACTCCACTAATTTCGCGTTAATACGAGTTTTGAGTAAAAAGTTATGATCATTTCAGTAATCTGATATAGTGTAGTGACAAATTAACCGATGGGAAAAAATTAAAAAGGGTCATTTTTGTCTTTTTACCTCTAAGAAAATCTTAAACAAATTTCTTGACTAATTAAAGGCCCAAACCAATCAGATTTTCGTCTCTTAATCCAACATACTTTTCTCTTTTAAACTCTAAGGCAAAACCCTAAGGAAAAATCAAAGTAGAAGACTTCCATTCAAGATTTCAATCTTTTTCAAGATTCTTCTTCCATTGATATAAAATTTATTCTTAATTGATCTTGAATTTGTGTGATTTAAGATAAATATATTTTTATAGTTGATTATGTTAAATTTACAACATATTGAAATTTAGATGATGATTGGGAACTTAGGCCTCATTTGTTTGTACTTAATGGAGGTCTATATCTGAATGGTTAAGACATTGGGCCATTAAGTGTGTTTTTTTAAAAACCACTTAATGGGTCTGAAAGTGTCTGATTCACTCAGATCTATGAGGGAGTCTTATTTCAATTCAGACTCTTTTTAACGCTAATCTATTTCCTCATAAATCTTAAACATCATTGTTTTTTCTCCATTGCCCCTCTCTCCCCTTGTCTCCATTATCAGCATAAGTTGTTATTTTTTCTCTTATATGCATTGCCTCTCTCCCTCTCTCTCCACGGTGTTGAATATTTTTCTCTTGAACAAATATGTTTACAAATTTTTTTTTACAAGTACTTTATTTGTTCATTTTTATCTGCCAAATATTCTTGGTATTACTGTTTGCTTCTCAAAAACTCTGAAATTTTGCTTGCAGTTTTAGATTTTGTTATAAAATTAGAGATTTCATGAGTGCTTATTTGATAATACAAAGTAGACGCTAAAAATAATAATTAGGTATTGTGTTTTTCTTCTTTTTTTTTTTTTTCCGAAAAAGAATGTGGTGCCAAGCTCAATAAAATACACCAAATTTTAACAAGATGCATTAAATATTTACACACATGCACAAAAATATTATTAATTTAGGGTTGTCTTTTTTTTTTTTTTACATACGACTTGTTTTTTGTTTATATTCTTTGAAGGCACTAAGCGTTTAACTTCACATTGTAATATTATTATTTATAAAACTAAGAACTTGTTCTAGTTAATAAGGGTAGACATTTGTTTGTGTTACTTTTTTTATTCTTACATGTTTTTGATTGTGCCAAGAACGTCCTAATAAAATTAGTAGCCTAACATGAGGTCTTAAATATTTATATGTATGCACAAAAATATTATTAATTTAGGATTGCCTTTTTATTCTTATATACTACTTGTTTATTCTCAAAAGACACTAAGCATTTTAACTTCACATAGTAATATTAATATTTATAAAACTAAGAACTAGTTTTTTTTAATTATTAAACTAAAAACTAGTTGTAGTTAATAAGAGGTTAAACATTTGTTTGGGTTGCCTTTTTTATTCTTATATGTTATTGGATCTGTGCCAATAATGTCTCAATAAAATTAGTAACCTAACAATGAGTTATAATAAGAGGCCTTAATTATTTACACACATGCACAAAAATATTAATTATTAATTTAGATGTGCATTCGAATGCTAAAAAACAAACAGTCTTAATCATTTAGTGTTCAGATCTAGAGACAACATCTTAATCATTCAGCTATGGATTCAGATTCATACGTCTTAATGTTAATGAAAATGTAACACCTCATATTTGAAAAGAAGAAAAAATTTCATCTTTTCCAAAAGTCTGGTGCTAGCACAGGCAGAGCCACCGACGGTCCGTCGGTGGGACTATAGATCGTAGGTTTTCCCATCATTGGCAAGTCTAAGTTGAGTTGAAATGTCTAGTCCTAGTACTTTTTGAAGGTTCACTAGGACAGCCCGTTGTCCTAACTACGATCCGTATGTGGGTCTCGTAGGTGAGGCACAGACTTAGTGTAATTTTGAGGGCCAAAAGTGGGACTTACAATGGCCATGTACGTACCGTAGGTTGACTGACGGACCGTACATAGGATATATCATTTGAAGGCCCATAAAACAAGCCTCTGAAACCATCGATGGTTGACCAAGACGGTTCGTGGTTGGACCTACAGACCGTGGGTCCAGCCGTTGACGGTGTCGCCAGTTAATTTTAAGAATGGCTTTTGGGTCTTTTCCTAATTACTCCAACCCAATACTATATTGTTTTACCCTCTGTTAGAAACCCTATATAAATGTTTTTCCCCCCAAAATCTTCCAATTCAATCCATTCTCTCAAGTTCCCAAAATAAGAACAAGTTCATCCTCCCCAAATATTTCTCTCTAAGGAATATAAAGAAGTCAAGTTAGGGTTTCAAGATCAAGTCTCCAAATCACCATTTCTTGTGGGATTTGAACTCTAAGGCATGATATTCTTCATCTATGGAGCCCTTTCCTCCATAGAGTTCCTAAATTCCCCAAATTTGAAGTTATAAATCTCCAATTGAAGTTAGAGTTTTCTTCTATGTCATGGGTTCCTTTCAATATTGATGTACTTGATTGTTTTATAAACTATTATGCATGAATTGAGATAATTCCATGTTTTTAAGATTAACCCCTATGAACCCATGCTTAACCCATGTTTTCTAGATTTTCATGATTGGAAGTGGATTTTGAACTATGAAAAAGGTGAATTATGGAAATATGCATGTTCTTATGAAATTGATGAATTGTGATATAAGTTGCTTTGAGAGTAAAGCATACATGTTGTTATTGTTGTTGATTGTTGTGAAAGGTTTTCTCACATAAAGGATTCTAAGGTTGAAAGGTCTTCTCACCTAATATGAATCTAAGTTAAGGAGATATACTGATGAGGCAAGATGCGATTACCCATGTCCTCTAATGAAAGGACAAGAGGCGATTAACCATGTACCTTAAAGATAAGATGAATATGATTGATGACTATTTTGTGGGAATTATGCTTAGTACTGAGTGGAAAAATGACGATTACCCAAGTCCTATAAACTATGTGCCATCATAGGTTGTCTTAAATTGAGATTAGCTAGTGGATCCACTTAAGCTAGAAGTTCATGTCTCTTACCTTGGCAAGTTAGAACACCTCTTTTCGGTGTGGGGTAGACACCAGATTCCATGTTATAGCTCACGTGGTCTTTATGTTGGTTAAAGCTAATTTCCCACAACAAGTATAACAATAAACTAAGGTTACATCAAGTATTATTTCACAAGTGTTCAAAGATGAGTTTTACTTGCATTTGACCATGATTACTATGATGTTTTGTAACCTTTCTCTTATGGTTTTAACTTGGTTTTTGCATGACATGAAATATCCTTTTTAGCATGATTTAATATCTCTATGCATTGCTATCATACTTAGTACATCTTTGTACTAACACATACTCTTGCCTACATCGTTTCCAAAATATAGGGTCTGACTCTTCGATCCGTCATCCCCGTAGCTAGAAGTCACTTTGGCTATACTTAGTAGTGGTGAGTCCTCATGTTCCAAGGACCGAACTTTTTATTACTTTCAGTGTTTACTTTTCAAATATTGTACATGATGCCAGAGTTACGTCTCGGTCACTCTTGATGTAATAGATGGCTTTTGAGACTATGTAGACTTGTGCTTCATTTTTACAAACTCTTTATGATATGAATTGTGTTTTAAATCTCTTGATTTTCTATAATCTTGTTTATGCATGCTAAGTGACTTGTGTAGGGACTCTTAGGGTCCTATACACCATGTTACTTCTAGGGTGTACCTTGAGTCGTGACAAACTTGGTATTAAGGGCACAAGGTTTAGAAAGGTCCTAGGAAGTCTTATAAGACACGTCGAATCGAGTTTTATTCATAAGTGTGAAGTGCGCCACATTTATGAATAATAAGCTATAAAATGACTAGGAAATTCCACTTCTTTCATTACTCTAAGTCGTGCGATAGAATGTAACTCTATATGTACTTTCTCCTAATCCATACCCGATGCTTTTCAGGAAATGGCTCTTTGAAGAGCATATGTTAGGAGAATGTGAATGAGAATATGAAACAAGAAGCTCCTCCTCAAGCTCCTCAAGTTCCGGTCGACCCTTTGGACGAGCAAGTGACTAATGCAGAGTTTAGGACTGCTTTTCAAGTGTTGGCTTAAGCTATGACGACTCAAGCCAATATGGAGGTTGTGGTCCCCGTGAATCCAAACGTGGGTACGATGGCAACTAGAGTGAGATACTTCACTAGAATGAATCCTCCAGAATTTCATGGTTCTAAGGTTGAGGAAGATCCTCCAGAGTTCATTGATGAAGTGTATAAGGTGTTGATGATCATGGGAGTGACACTGTCTCCTTACCCTATAGAGTCACTCATGTTGATATTGTAGAGCTTGATATGTTAGATTTTGATGTCATTCTTGGTATGGATTGGTTGCATTCTTGTTATGCTTCTGTTGATTATAGAACCCGAGTGGTCAAGTTCCAGTTTACAAATGAGCCTATCTAGAGTGGAAAGAGGGAGATTCTATGCCCAAGGGTCAGTTTGTTTCTTGTCTTAAATCTAGAAAGATGATTTCTACAGGTTGCTCATACCATCTAGTTAGGGTGAGGGATACGGATTCCAAAACCCCGAGCCACTAGTCAAGGACCACAAGCGTCTAAACAGTCCGTGAAGGCCCACATGGACTGTGAAGTCGTCCGTGAAAAGGTTTCATTAGACTTAGAGTTTATGGTCAAGTTCAAACGATCATATCGTTTGGCACAAAATGAATCAAGTGGACCTTAACCTATCCGATTAAATATCTCTGAGTCATCTTTCCAACGCCACCAATTTCGTCCAATTCCAAGCTCGGAGTAAAAAGTTATGCCCAAAATAGTGAAGCCTAATCAGACATAATTTCTTCACGACCCATTTGACGGGCCATGGTAGTGCACGACGACCCATTTTGGGCTTCTAGTGACCCAATCCGGCAATTTATAGTCAGGGGCTGTCGGGTTTTTTCTTAATTGTTTTAACTTAATACTATTTTGACGCCCCGAGGCTACCCCCTTGACGTAACACGGGACCCAGGATCACGAGTGACCCCAAGCTAACCCTGAGTCTGGCATATCATAAGCATACTATAAAAGTTACTGAATAAAACAAGTACTATGCAGAAGCTAAAACAGTGGATAACTGAAAGTGGTAAAAACCCAACTAGTTTGAATATATAAAACATACTAAGAGTTTAGTGATAACTGAAACAACAACTTAACAACTCAAGATGAATCTATTACTATGTCTGAAAAGCCTCTAACTAAGTTGAGTTGGTGGGACATGCCCCCAGATAACTCTAACAAAATTGAGAACTGAAAGTAAAGACTAAAATGAAAGCATGTCTATTGTACTTAGAAATTAAGGACTCACCACTAAAGCTGCTAAAAGCGGACCAAGAATCTAAGCGTGATCATGATGCTGAGTACCTGAACCTACATCATGAAAGGATGTAGTGCATAGTATGCGTCAGTACTTGGAACGTACTGAGCATGTAAGATATAGATATTAAACTGAACAAATACATGAGCTGAACAAAACATAGCTGAACAATGGCATAATCTGAGCATAAATATAGATACTAAAATATAACTGAATAGCTAAGGTAAATGCAATGACCAAGTACTAATCATTAACATAATATGCTGAACTGAATCCTGAAGTATATACTAAAAACCTGTTCAAATGCACTAAGAGTCTGACTATGGGAGCACTCTATTAACTGACATAAACCACATGAGCTAAACGTGAAGTCTGATGTGTATGCCCCATCGAGAGGACCCAATACACCTTGATAGGGGTATAAAGGCATGACTATGGCGTGATCACTAAATTTGATGCCCAACAAGGGGACATATAATCCTATGGGGGCACGTAGTTCTGGGACTATGAGGGTACGATGAACCCTAGTCCAACTCGGTGCTAAGTCTACTCCAACTGAATATGTATATGGCTGAAATGTAATTGAAACACGTAATAGCTCATAGTATTGACATGCAATCTGAGAATTCAACATTTATGTACTGATATTGCGACATTCAAAATCTGGAGCATGATTATCTGTTTAACTAACCTAGCAAGTGTAATTCATGAACTAAGAGAATCTACACAAACTAGGGTTCTAAGTTTCATATAAGGAATCAAACAACGTTCCCAAGAAAACATGACATTTCAATTTAGAATACTATAGCAGCTAAATCACAACAAATCTCCATGGTTTTAGAAACCCAAGGTATAACTAAGATAAGTAGAATCAAAGAACTGACTGAATCCTAGGGACCTAGTGGATTAAAGGAACCCACTAGTGAAATCCCACATACATGGTGACGAAATTTATGGAGAAATCCTTTAGATTTCGGGGCTTAAACTTGAAAAAGACCTCTTGCTTGTTCTTGGGAAACTAATGTGTCCTACTTCTCTTTTTGCTCTAAGTTTTGGTGAATGAGGGTTCTGGGTAGTTTCTGACTAGAATATTAGGTTAAGACTGAGTAAAACAACATAGTTTAGGTATTAAACAAAGTAGTTTAAATGTCCAACACATAAGGAAAATACCAAAATGACCCTGACTTAAAAGCTGACGAAGGCCATCCACGTGGCCACTAATGGATCGTAATGAGGACCACGACTCGTCAAGTGGGTCATGGCTCTTGGTCAGTGCCATTGTTTCTTGGTACTCCCATCCACTTTCCAATTCACGGAGCGTGTGAAGGACCACGAGCCGTGAAGGACATCGTGGTTCTTCACATGGGGTTGGGGTGTGCTGGGTCAAGTCGACGGACTATTCCACGGATCATCAGTGGGACCATGACTCGTTGAGGGATCCGTGGTTCCACACTTGAGCCCTGGTGGCTCTGCCTCACTTCTACGAGCCATTCCACGACTCGTGTAGGGATCCATAATCCGTGGAGGGGACCGTTGTTCCACCATGCTGGCTGGGTGTAAGCCACGAGCTGGTCGATAGATCGTGGTTCCTTTCACGGTCCGTGAACCTTTCCATGGTTTACCAAATTTCCTACAGTTCAAACAATTAAGTTTGTGAGGTGTTACAATATCTCCCCTTTGGGGACATTCGTCCTTGAATGAATGCTAAACAAGTTGAGTTTGGGGAATGGGGCTGAAATCCTTACTAGCTGACTTCTAATAACTGATATCTAACTGAATTGAGTTCCATGAACATGCAAATATGCTGAAATGCAAGAATAACTAAGGGAACAAGATACTGAGACTGAATTACTAAAGAGTAGACTGAGAGACTGGAGAGGAGCTATTACTTCAAGCTGAAATGGAATCGGAAAGAAAAAGGTGAGGATACTTGGCCATCAGGGATGCTTCTGCTTCCCAAGTAGCTTCCTCTACGGACGGACTCCTCCACAAAACCTTCACTGAGGCGACTTCCTTATTTCTCATCCTACGAACCAGGCGGTCAAGAATCTCAACTGGCACCTCTTCATAAGTGAGACTATCCTTTACAGTCACACTCTCTAATGGTACTATCGATGCTGGATCACATACATACACTTCCTCAACAAGGAAATGTGAAAGACTGGATGAACGCTGCTAGTTCTGCTGGCAACTCTAACTCATAAGCCACCTTACTAACCCTTTTTAGGATTCTGTAAGGACCTACATATCTGGGACTAAGCTTCCCTTTCTTGCCAAATCTCATCACCCCCTTCATAGGTGACACCTTCAGGAAAACCCAGTCATTTATTTCGAACTCTAAGTCCCTTCTCCTCACATCTGCATAAGACTTCTGATGACTCTGGGCTGTCTTTAGTCTATCTTTGATGAGTTGAACTCTATCCATTGCCTCATGAACCGAATCTACCCAATCAAGTATGCTTCACCTATTTCAAATCAACCAATTGGGGACCTGCATCTATGCCCATATAGTGCCTTATACGGGGCCATCTGAATATTGGAATGGTAGCTATTATTATAGGCAAACTTTATGAGAGGTAGGTGATCATCCCAATTATCCTTGAATTCGATCACACAAGCTCTCAACATGTCATCTAAGGTCTGAATGGTACGCTTTGCCTGACCATTCGTCTGTGGATGAAATGTTGTACTGAGATTTACCTGAGTATCAAGGCCCTTCTGAAACAATTTCTAGAAATGAGAGGTAAACTGAGGACCTCTATCTGAGATGGTTGACAAGGTAACCCCATGTAACCTGACTATCTCGTTGATGTAAAGTTTGGTGTAGTCCTCCATTGAATTTGTAGTCTTGACAGCCAAGAAGTGAGTGGACTTAGTAACTCTGTCTACTGTCACCCAAATGGAGTCATGCTGGCTGCGAGTACGAGATAAACCCGTAATGAAGTCCATGTTTATTACTTAACACTTCCATGTAGTAATGCTAATCTCTTGAGTCATACCTCCTGGTTTTTGATGTTCTATCTTAACCTATTGATAGTTATGACACTTAGTCATAAAATCTGCAATGTCTTTCTTCATGCCGTTCCACCGAAAGACTTCCTGTAGATCACGATACATCTTAGTGTCACCGAGGTGAATAGAATATCTGGAATTATGGGCTTCTGTAAGGATCTTCTTCCTTAACTCACCCACATTAGTAACACATAAGAGACCCTGGTAACGAAGCACACCATCTCCCCTTTGGGAGAAGACCTCAACTTTCTGCTGATGAACTGCACCTTTCAAATGAAGTAATATAGGATCACTATCTTGTTTTTCCTTAACTTCTACTACTAATGAAGATTATGACCTTTTATGAACTATCACTCCTTCTTCTGATATGTCTATAAGGTAAACTCCTAAGCGAGCAAGCCGGTGAACATCTTTGGCTATCTCTTTCTTTTCTTCCTCAACATATGCTACACTATCCATAGATAACCTGCTGAGGGCATCAACTACTACATTGGCCTTACCAGGATGGTATAGCACATTCATGCCACAGTTCTTGAGGAATTCAAGTCATCTCCTTTGACGAAGATTCAACTCTTTCTGGGTGAACACATATTGGAGGATCTTATGATCTGTGAACACATCAACATGAACACCATACAAGTAATATCTCCAAATCATTAGGGAAAATACTATCACAGCAAACTCGAGGTCATGAGTCAGGTAATTCTTCTCATGGACCTTAAGTTGTCTAGAAGCATAAGCTATGACCTTACCTTACTGCATAAACACACAACCTAGATCGACCCTGGATGCATCACGATAAATCACATAACCATCTGAATTATCTGGTAGAGTCAAGATAGGAGCTGTAGTCAACCTAGTCTTTAGACCTGGGAAGCTTTTCTCACACTCATCTGACCACTGAAATTTGACCTTCTTCTGAGTCAACTTGGTTAATGAGAAAGCTATGGATGAAAATCCTTCAACAAACCTCCTATAATAACCAGTCAAACCCAAGAAACTTCTGATATCTATTGGAGAGGTGGGTCTAGGCCAGTACTGTACTGCCTCAATATTTTGAGAATCTACTCGGATCCCTTCGCTGGATACCACATGACCAAGAAAAGCGACAGACTATAACTAAAACTCACATTTTCTAAACTTAGCGTAAAGCTGGCGATCTTTAAGAGTCTGCAGGACAACTCTCAGATGAGTCGCATGATCATCCTCATTCTGAGAATAAATTAAGATATCATCAATAAAGACGATGGCAAACAAGTCAAAATATTGTTTGAATACCCTGTTCATTAAGTCCATGAAAGCTGTAGGAGAATTTGTTAGTCCAAAAGACATAACTACAAATTCATAATGACCATATCAAGTTCTAAAGGTTGTTTTCGAGATGTCACTATCTCTGACTCTAAGCTGATGATAGTCGGATCTGAGATCTATCTTAGAAAAGCAACTAACACCCTAAAGTTTGTCAAACAAGTCATCAATCCTGGGGATGGGATACTTAGTCTTGATTGTGACTTTGTTCAACTGACGATAGTCAATGCACATTCTGAGAGAACCATTTTTAATTTTCACGAATAACACTGGAGCACCCCATAGAGAGATACTAGGTCTGATGAAGCCCTTATCTAGAAGGTCCTGTAACTGCTCTTTTAATTTCTTTAGCTTGGCTGGAGCTATTCTGTAAGGAGGAATCAAAATAGGCTGGGTATCTGAGAGGAGATCTATTCTGAAGTCAACTTCCCTTTCGAGAGGAACTCCGGGAAGATCTTCTTGGAACACTTCTGGAAACTCATTTAATACTGGACTGACTCAACTGTTGGTGTTTCAGAGTTTGAATCCTTAACACAAACAAGATAATAGATATACCCCTTAGAAATAATTTTTCTGGCCTTAAGGTAAGAGTTGAATTGACCCATAGGCACTGAGCAACTACCCTTCCACTCTAAGACTGGCTTGTTTGGAAATTGAAACTGAATGATCCTAGTTCTACAATCGACTAAGGCATAACAAGAATGTAACCAATCCATGCCTAGAATGATATCAAAATCTACCATTTCTAACTCTACAAGATCTACTGAGGTGACTTTTAGAGCGACTGTGATATGGCAATTTCTGTATACCCGTCTAGCTATAAATGGGTCACCAGCTATAGTAGAGACTGAGAAGGGTCCTGAGAGAGTTTCTGGACTGACACCAAAGTTTACTTGCTATAAAGAGATTTACAAAAGACAGTGTAGCCCCTGTATCTAACATAACATATACATCTAGATAAAAGACTCGTAACATACCGGTGAACACATCAGGAGAATCTTCCTGGTTCTGGTGAGCTTGGAGAGCATATAACCTGTTATGGCACTGACTGCGATCTGTACTAGACGAAGCACCCTGTTGAGTTGGGCAATCTGCTGGAGTAGTAGACTGAACCCTATTGTTGTTACCTCTTTGCCTCTGCTTGGCAGAAGGGCAATCCTTCAACCTATTGCCAGACTGACCACACCCAAAGCACCCTTCCTTGCCTGCAAGCCACTCTCCCGGATGGTTCTTACCACACTTTGGACAAGTTAGGAAAGTCTTATTACTTTTAGTACTCTCTTGAGACTTAGAGCCTGATGCTCTACCTTTCTGATCTTGTCGAAACCTGGGGGATGGAGCACTAGCCGATGAAGGTGCTGGGGATGTAGTTTTTTGTTGAAACTGTGAGCGATTCCCTCCGCTCGACTTTTGCTGAGAGTACTCATAGTTGCCTATTCTAGCCTTTTTGTTGTCCTTAACCATTTCCCTAAGCTTATCTCCCTCAACCTGCTGAGTGTGAGTCATTAACTTGAAGATGTTCATATCCTCTAAAATCAAAGCATTCTTGACTCAGTCTTCACCAGATTGGATACACGAAACAAGAACTTACTCATTTATGCCCTCGGATCGGCAACTATGTGTGGAACATACCTGGAGAGTTGAGTGAACTTCAATCCATATTCTTGGATTGACATTGCACCTTGCTTCAAGTTTATAAAATCTTGTGCCTTAGCTTCTCTCAACTCCCTTGGTAAGAGCCTGTCTAGAAAAGCTTCGATAAAATACTCCTAAGTCATATGAGCTACATCTACACCCCTGCTATCTTTCCACTGCGTAAACCATATATGAGCGACATCCTTAAGCTTGTAGGATGCCAACTCCACGCTATCATTACCAGTCACTTGCATAACTCCAAAAATCTTCTTGACCTCATCAATGAAGTTCTGTGGGTCCTGACTAACCTTCGACCCTAGAAACTTAGGCGGATTCATTCGAACAAAGTCTCGGACCTTAGCTGCAGCTGATCCACCATTAGTGTTTGCAGGAGCTGGAGCCTGCTGATTGTTCTGATTGGTCACAATTTGAGCCAAGGGCTGAATCATATTTTGAAATTCTGCATTCATAACCTCATGGTATGGGATTGGAGGAACTGCGTTAGCATTGCGTGCATGAACATTCTATGCGTTAGCTCTACAAGGAGGCATGATCTAAAATGTATAATGATAGATTATAAAATAGAAATTGGATCATACCTCACGCACGATAAGAATAACAAATAAAGTGAAGTTTTTCTTAAAACACTTTGTAGCCTCCCCCACATAGGTGTGACATGCTTCACACTTAAGAAAGAGAATCTACTTAGTGCAGTTTTCACACATCCTAGGACTCTTGAACCTAATGCTCTGATACCAAATTTGTCACTCCTGGAGGCAACCCCCTAGACATAACACATGACCTAGGATCACGAGTGACCCCAAGCTAACCATGAGTCTAGCATATCATAAGCATACTATAAAAGTTACTGAATAAAACAAGTAGTATGCGGAAGCTAAAGCAATGCATAATTGAAAGTGGGGAAAACCCAACTAGTCTGAATATAAGAAACATACTAAGAGTTTAGTGAAAACTGAAACAACTACTTAACAACTCAAGCTGAATCTACTACTATGTCTGAGAAGCCTCTATTTGAGTAGAGTTGCTGGGACATGCCTGTCACGACCCAAGCCTAGGACCTAGACGTGACATGGCGAATAAGGAACCCGAAGGAACCCAAAACAAGCCTCTTAAACTTGTCATCACACTTCATCGGTCGCGAAAGTACATTCAACATTATATAACGGGAATTACAGACTAAGGGCAAACCATTTCAAAATAACATCATATAATAAGAGTCAAGCTCATTTACAAAATACTTGTCTAACGCACACCTCTACATACATAGATAGGACGGGGGCCATGACATACTACCGGCTCCCCTCATAGTCAAAATACAATTGCAAGGTAAAGTCTCAAAACATAGGAGTAGGAAACATAACATAGCCCTCGAATCATTGAGGACTCACCAACAAACTCGGATAAACACCTTACTAGCCACGTGGATGGAGAGAAGGATCAAGAGTAGCTCCGGTCCCTACATGGTGACATCATGTAGGCAAAATATGCGTTAGTACTTTGGAATGTACTAAGTATGCGGGGTGCAATACAACAATAGATAAGGACACAATCGAAATGCAAGAAATAGTTCCATAGGTATAATGAATAACAATATGAGGATGCATGATCAAAGTGACATTAAAACATGTTTAAGTAGATCTATACTAATAGTAGATATCATATGTGTGTGCATAATCCAACCAATCTATAACCTCAACTTAGGATGGGGGATGCCGTTCACACCCGGACACCCTGGTGGTAAGGTATAAACCCCTCACATAGTTGATGTTGGTCACATCCCAAGCATCCTAGGTGGTGAGGTATAAACCCCTCACATGGTTGATGTTGGTCACACCTCAAGCATCCTAGGTGGTGAGGTATAAACCCCTCACATGGTTGATGTTGGTCACACCCCAAGCATCCTAGGTGGTGAGGTATAAACCCCTCACATGGTTGATGTTGGTCACACCCCAAGCATCCTAGGTGGTGTATAAACCCCTCACATGGTTATCCGGTTCTTTTCCCCCGGACCGGGCATGGTCATGCAACACTTTATATAGGAAATTCACATTAGGATCTAATGCAATCTCATGTATGGAATGAACATATACACAAGCTTAGTTTGTCATCAACACATCTCTGAAATGCCATACATCTCATAACTCAAGCCTTAAAGCATCAATTCATCAATTCTCCATAATTGGACATTTTGTCAAACACCTTGAAGGCATGTAATGGGGTCAAAGAGCATGGAAAATAGGGTAGTAATTATGCAGCAAAATCAGTGAACAACCTGCAACAATGCCTTTTAACACCCACAAAACCACATGAAAAATCTCCACATCAATTCAAAGTTTAGATTCAAGTTCTAGAGTCACAACATGCTCAAAACAACCACTTTTCATGCTAGAATTCACTGTGCAGGAAATTTATACAAGGAACAAGACTAATTTACGAATCTCAACTTAAACCATGAATTAGTGAGTAGAATAGAGTCTAGGCACTATGGGTGGAAGGACCCATGAGTTCAACACCACATTCCTTGAGTTTTTATGAAGGTCTTGAGAGTGTCTTCAATGGAAGCTTGGAACTTGGAACAAGAATCTCTTCAATCTTGAGGAAGGTTTTGGATTAGGGTTCTTGAGAGAAAATGTGTCTAAGTATGGGAGAGGTATTTTGGAAATTTTTTTTTAGAGATGAGAATTGAATTAATGCTATATAGGAAATAAAATATGTCCTTGGAGAAAAAAAATGGGTCCAACACTTAGAAAAAAAATGAGGCTTATGAATAGTAAATTCGCTCTCTGAAAATTGCATTTCTTGCACGGACGGATTTTATGAAAATGGGCATAACTTCTTCGTTCGAACTTCGAATGAGGTGAAACGAAGTGCGTTGGGTAGCTAACTCAATGGGATTTCCATGGATATGTTATGGGCCACCCAATTATTTGTGTGCTAGGAGATATGACCCTCCAAAGTAGACCCTCGAAAAAGGCTTCACTTGGAAATTTCGGATTTTGATACGGTTGCTCTAAAATTTGGGTTAGACCCATTTCCCACTTAATTTGACCCCCTAAACAAGAATATGAAGTTGTATTTTCAAAAAAAAATGAAATAGATTTTTAGATATAGCTAAAACAAGTTTCGGGTAACTTCCGAAGCACATTTTTAGGAACTTTTTGGGTCGTTTCAATACCCCCAGCTAACTCTAACAAAACTGAAAATTGAAAGTAAAGACTAAAATTAAAGCATGTCTATTGTCTTCAGAAAAATGAGGACTCACCATTGAAGTTGCTGAAAGCAGACCGAGGATCGATCTAAGCGTGATCTAGATGCTAAGTACCTGAACCTACATCATGAAAGGATGTAGCGTAGAGTTTGCTTCAGTACTTTCAATGTACTGAGCATGCAGGATATAAATATTAAGCTAAATAAATACACAAGCTGAACCAAGCATATCTGAGCAATGGCATAATTTGAGCAGAAATATAGATACTGAAATATAACTGAAAAGCTAAGATAAATGCAATGACCAAGTGCTAATCATAAACATAACATGCTGAATTGAATGCTAAAGTATATATTGAAAACTTGGTCAACTGCACTAAGAGTCTGATTGTGGGAGCTATTATTAATCGACATAAACCACGTGAGCTAAACATGGAGTCCGATGCATACGCCCTATTGAGAGGACCCAATATACCTAACGACGTGCGTTAGAGTGTTATGGTTGCCAATCAAGATATCTTTCTTCTCATGGAGAGTGTGGTGCTAGGGGTATAAATGCATGACTATGACGTGATCACTAAATTTGATGCCCAACAGAGGGGACTTATATTCCTATAGGGGCACGTAGGTGTGGGACTATGAGGGTATGCTGAACCCTAGTCCAATTTGGTGCTAAGTCTACTCCCAACTAAATATGTATATGGCTGAAATGTAACTGAAACACTAAATAGCTCATATTACTGAAATGAAATCTGAGAATGCAACATTTATGTACTGATATTGTGACATTCGAAATCTGGATCATGATTATCTGTTTAACTGACCTAGTAAGTGTAATTCATGAACTAAGAGAAATCACACAAACTAGGGTTCTGAGTTTCATACATGGAATCAAACAACGTTCCCAAGAAAACATGATATTTAGATTTAGAATACTATAGCAACTAAATCACAACAAATCTCTAAGGTTTTAGAAACCCTAGGTCTAAAGAAGATAAGTAGAATCAAGGAAACTGCTTAATTCTAGGGACCTAGTGGATAAAAGGAACACACTAGTGAAATCCCACATACCTGATGACGAAATTCTCAGAGAAATCCTTTGGATTTCGGGGATTAAACTTGAAGAACATCTCCTGTTTGTTCTTGGGAAACTAATGCCTCCTTCTTATTTTTTTCTCTAAGTTTTGGTGAATGAGGGTTCTGGGCAGTGTCTGAGTAGGATATTAGGTTAAGAGTGAGTAAAACAATGTAGTTTAAATGTCTAACACATAGGGAAAAGACCAAAATGATCATGAATTAAAAGCTGACGAATGCCGTTCACTAGGCCACTGACGGACCGCTATCAGGACCACGGCCCGTCAAGTGGGTCGTGGCTCTTGGCCAGTGCCATTGTTTCTTGGTACTCCTATCCACGGTCATGGACCGTGTAAAGGACCATGGGCTGTGAAGGACATCATGGTTCTTCACCTGGGTCTGGGTCTGCTGAGTCAGGTTGACAGACCAAACTACGGCTTGTCAGTGAGATCATGGCCTATGAAGGGCTCAGTGGTTCCACACTTGATCCCTAGTGGCTATGCCTCACTTCTACGAGCCATTCCGCAGCTTGTGTGGGCATCCATATCTTGTGGAGGGCTCCGTAGTCCACTACGCTGGCTGGGTGTGAGCCACGAGCAGGTCGTCGGACCGTGGTTCCTTTCATGGTCCGTGAACCTTCTTGGTTCACCAAATTTCATGCAGTTCAGATAGTTAGGTTTCTGAGGTGTTACAATTATGTCATTTTTCCTTCTATCGAAAGCCCTATATAATGATTTTAAATCCCTAAATCACCCAAACTCAATTCATTCTCTAAAATTACCAAAATAAGATCAAGCTCCTTGTCTCAAATATTTCTCTCCCTAGAAGTTGAATAAAAAAAGGTAGGGTTTCAAGATCAAGCCTCCTAATTCTCCATTTCTTCCAAGCTTTTGGCAATGATAGTTATCATTCATGGAGCCCTTTCCTCTATTGAGTTCCTAAATTCTCCAATTTTCAAGTTAGAAATCTCGAATTGAAGTTAGGGTTTTCTTCCATGTCATGGATTCTTTCAATGTTGATTTATTTGATTGATTTATGACTTTTTATGCATGAATTCAAGTAATTGCATGTTTTTAAGTTGATTTATCATGAACCCATGCATAACCCATGCTTTTAATCATAGCCTATGAAAGACGAATTTATGAAGATAAGCATGTTCTTTTGATGAGATTGATGTAATGAAATTAAGAATGCATTGACTTTGAAAACGTGATGAAACTTATGAATTATTGAAAAGAATGCATGTTCATGAAAGTATGTTTATGCCTCAAGAAAGCTTATTGATGAGATTGTCAATATGTTCTATGAAGCTTGGCCACATTACATGAATGACATCTAGATTTACCTTCAATGCTTTTCGGGCTATTTTGCTAAATTAGGTCTTGATTAGTATGGTATCCGGATATGCCATCAATGATTATAGGCCACGATTTCAAAATTATTTCCATTAGTAGTAGGGCATTTCTAGCATGGAGTGATTGTCTATAGGCCATAAAAGCTATTATGAAAGGATCATGGACGGTGAAAGGTTTTCTCACCCATGGTCTAAGGAGCTATCCTATGACGTCTTTAGCTTGGATTGGTTTCTTAATTGTGCCTTTCCATGGATCATGAGACAAGTAGGATTAATAACTACTCTTTGGGATTTATTCTTAGCAGCGAGAGGATATTAAGATGGAAGCTCTACCATGAGTAGAGGTCCGGTTTCTAGAAGCAATCTCCTTTTTCCTTACCTATGTGCCCGTATAGGATAATTGCCTAGATAGACATTAGCTAGTGGATCCACTTTAGCTCAGATTCATGGTCCTACCTTTGCAAGTAGGAAAACCCTTCTTGGTGTGGGAGACACCGGGGTTCCATGTTATTGCTCATATGGTCTCTATGTCGGTTAAGGCTACTTCCCACTATAATAATGAACAAAGGTTACCTTTAAAGTATCTCACATGTGTTTTAAAAGATGACTTAATTTGCATTGACCATGATCACAATTATGTTTTCCAACTTCTTGTCTTATGTTTTAACTTGGTATTTGCATATCATGAAAATGTCCGTTTTCATATTTTTATGCATTGCTATCATACTTGGTACATGTTTGTACTAACACATACTCATTCCTACATTTTCCAAATGTAGGATTAGATATTCAGGGTTCGCAGTTTCGTGGCTAGAGGTCACTTGAGAGATATCGAGTTGTGGTGAGTCCTCATGTTTCGAGGACTGGACATTTAAAGCTTTCAGTTACGTCCTGATCAGTCTTGATGTATTAGATGGCAAATGAGACAAACGTAGACTTCCACTTTACTTTGAAAAAAGTCGTAGTCTTTGAAATGTTCTCTTTTAATAGCTTTTGAATTTCTAATATCTTGTCTATGCATGCTAAGTGGCTTGTGTAGGGCGTCTCTGGGTCCTATACTCCATGTTACACCTAGGGGGTACCTTAGGTCGTGACAAACTTGGTAATCAGAGCACAAGGCATCATAAGGAAGGTAGAAACTTAAACCTAACAACCTAACATGAAGGCAATCACATAATGCACATATCTGACGAGGAAACATCAATTCCAAGCTAAATCATGTTCAAAACATCATATCATAAAGTCTATATGAAACTCATACTCAAATGCACATAAACATGTAGAAATCAATCAAGTTGACTCATTTTCTCAATTTTTTAAAAGCTTTTTCATGAACATGCATAATGAGGAAATCATGGGAATATATAAGACACATGACACCAAAAGAATAAACTATAAGGAACTCAATAACTCAAGCTAGAGTAGGGGTAGAAGGAAAAAGATGAGGATAATAGGACATCATATCGTCCTCGGCCTCCCAAGTAGCACTCTCAACTAATTGATTCCTCTATAAAACTTTCACGGAAGCAACTTCTTTTTTTCTCAATTTCTTAACTTGCCAGTCTAAAATCTCAATCGGGACTTTCTCATAAGAGAGATTCTCCTTAACTCCCAAACCTTCTAAGGGAATTATAGATGTCAGATCACCAACACATTTCTTCAACAAGGAGACATGGAAAACTAGATGCACTGATGCCAATTCACTAGGCAATTGAAGATCATAAGCAACCTTACTAACACCCCTCAAAATATGATATGGGCCCACATAATGAGGACTAAGCTTCCCTTTCTTACCAAATCTCATTACACCTTTCATGGGTGAAATTTTCAAGTAAACCCAATCATTATCATCAAACTCAAGATCTCTTCTTCTAACATCGACATAGGACTTTTGTCAACTTTTAGCCATTTTCAATTTTTCTCTAATGAGCCGAACTTTCTCCATAGCCTCATGTACCAACTCGAGGCCCATCAAGGCAACTTCACCTCCTTCAAACCAACCTATAGGGGATCAACACCTCATACCGTAAATAGCCTCAAATGGATCCATACCGATGCTTGAATGATAGCTATTGTTGTATGCAAACTCAATCAAATGCAAGTGATCATCCCAATTACCCTTTAAGTCAATCACACATGCTCTTAACATATCTTCCAAAGTTTGGATAGTACGCTCCGCTTGCCTATTAGTTTGCAGATGGAAGGCCGTACTAAGCTTAACACGAGTAGCAAGACCCATTTTAGAAAGATTTCCAAAACTGAGATGTGAATTGAGTGCCACGATCAAAGATGATGGACAAGGGCACTCTAAGCAAATATACCATTTCTCTTAAGTACAACTTAGCATAGTCCTCCCCCGAATAAGAGATCTTGATGAGAATAAAATGATCTGATTTCGTCATTAATCCACTATAACCCAAATCAAGTCATCTTGCCACTGGGGGTGTGGTAAACAAACAATTAAATCCATATTCAAGTCTTCCCATTTCCAAGTAGGGATGCTAATGTCTTGGGATAAACCCCCAATTTCTGATGCTCAACTTTCACTTGTTGACAATTTGGACATTTAGCCTCAAATTCCACAATATCCTTCTTTATCCCATTCCACCAATAGACCTCTTGCAAATCACGGTACATCTTGGTGGCTCCCAGTTGAATGGAATACTCAAAACTATGTGCTTCAGCTAAAATTTGATCTTTCAAATCATCAACATTAGGAACACACAACCAACCTTGATATCGAAGCACACCATCTCCCCATTGGGAGAAAGCCTCTACAAACTTTATAAGCACCGCTTCCTTTAGTTCAACCAAAGTCGGATTAAGACTTTTCTTTGCTTTCATATCCGCCACAAAAAAATGATTCTGAACCATTGTGGACCATAACACCACCTTTAGTGGAGTCAACTAACTTAACACACAACCGGGCTAATATATGAACATCTCAAACCAATCCCTTTTTATCAACCTTTATATGAGCAACACTACCCATCGATAATTTACTAAGAGCATCTGCCACCATATTCGCTTTACCGGGGTGATAGAGAACACTATTTTATAATCCTTTAGTAATTCTAGCCACCTCCTTTGGCAAATATTTAGATCTATCTGGTTAAATACATATTGCAAACTCTTGTGGTCGGTTAAGACATCTACATGAACACCATACAAATAATGCCTCCAAATCTTTAAGGCAAAAACAATCGTTGCTAGTTCAAGGTTCTGAGTAGGATAATTTTTCTTATGAATCTTAAGTTTCCTTGAAGCATAAGCAATGACTTTCCCATTTTGCATAAGTACACATCTTAGCCCAATTCTTGAGGCATCACAATAAAAAACAAAACCATCAGTCCCTTCTGGTAAAGTTAACACCGGAGCGGAAGTAAGTCTATCTTTCAATTCTTGAAAAATCCTTGCACATGCTTCAGACCATATGAACTTAACCTTCTTTTTAGTCAATGTCATTAATGGAGAGACAATTGAAGAAAATCCTTCAACAAACCTTCTATAGTAATCGGCTAAATTGAAGAAACTTATAATATCCGAAGGGGTGAAGGTCTAGGCTAATTACCACATCCATATTCTTAGGATCTACCTCAATACCCCTACTTGAAACAATATGACCAAGAAAAGTCACTGACCTTAACCAAAACTCACATTTTCTAAACTTTGCAAAAAGTTGTTGGTCCTTGAGAATTTGTAACACAATTTTCAAATGATCAATATGCTCATCTTCACTCCTTAAATAAATTAGTATATCATAAATGAACATAATTACAAACATATCAAGGTAGTGTCTAAACACCCTATTCATCAAATCTATAAATATCGCCGGAGTATTAGTTAAACCAAATGACATTACCAAAAGCTCATAATGACCATACCGAGTTTGAAAATTCATCTTTGAAATGTCATCTTCCTTCACCCTCAATTGGTGATAACCCGACCTAAGGTCAATCTCAGACAGGTAACTTGCTCCTTGAAATTGGTCAAACAAGTCGTCTATCCTTGGAAGAGGATATTATTTTCTTAACGGTAACCTTTTTTGATTTCCGCTAGTCAATACACATACGGAGTGCACCATATTTCTTTCAAACAAACAAAACTGGAGAACCCCATGAAGAGATACTCGATCGGATGAAACCGTTATCCAAAAATCTTTCAATTGCTCTTTTAACTCCTTAAGTTCTATCGGAGCCATATGGTATGGAGGAATAAAGATAGGTTGTGTATCTGGGAGAAGGTCAATACCGAAGTCTATTTCCCTTTCGGGAGGAATACCGAGAAAGTCATATGATAATACTTTTGGAAACTCATTTATAACGGGGCCGGATCAAGATTACGAGTTTTAGAATGTATATCCCTCACCCTAACTAGATGGTATATGCAACCCTTAGAAATCATCTTTCTAGATTTAAGACAAGAAACAAATCGACCTTTCTATATAGAATTTCCCCATTTCCACTTTAGGATAGGTTCATTTGGAAATTGAAACTTGATTACATGAGTTCTACAATCAATAGAAGCATAACATGAATGCAACCAATCCATACCAATGATAACATCAAAATCTAACATATCAAGCTCCACCAAATCAACATGAGTAACTCTATAACAAGGAAATGAGACACTTTCTATAGACCCTCTTAGCCATAATAAAAGGGCCTAAAATACCCTTAAACTATGAGATTTGGTACAATATTTCCCTTCATCCACCTTATGAGTATGATCTATTAGACATAAGGGTATTTTTGAGCCAAAAGGTGGACGTCAGGGGTATTTGGGGGACTAAAGGTGGATGGATGGTAGTTTTGTACCAATTCAAATAGCTGAGGGGTATTTTAGGCCCTTTTCCACATAAATAATAAATCCTAAACATCTAGAATTCCTGCTCCAACTTTGAATTATTATTTCCAACAAGGTCTGATAGGTTCATTGCATCAGAAAAAATTTGTTTGCTTCCACAATGATTGTAATGGTTACAGACTTGCACTATTTACTGCTCCTGAGGCTGCAGGAATGACCATATTGAAGCGAGGGAGACTGGTGGCACTGTTTGTTGTAGCTTCCTCAACAGAGTAATCATCCTACTAGCAGTCTGCTTTGTCATATATTGAACAACATTGATCGTGAACAACCTTGGCGTCAGTCAGGTCAGCTTTTATAGGCTACATGAATAACCTATCAAAAGGTATCGTATATGAGAATTGAAGAAATCATAACAAAGTTATTACAAAGTTCTCCTACAGGCTACAACAAGTAAAGGTTATATGTTACACCAAAGTTAAAGACTTTTGTAGTAAATAAGTGAATACCATTCTAGAAACTACACAACATATGATTAATAGAACATCGAAGTAGAAAAGTACGTACCTGGGCTGAGTCAATGCTGTCACAGAGAAAATTACAGATTTTCCCTAATGCTGAATCTTCATTATTATAGGTCATTATGTTCTGAGATAGTACATCATTTGGATGCCTTGAAAAACATTAAGCCTTGATAGAGCCTCTAAGTATAGGTAATAAAATGAAGTTAAAGTAGAAACACGTTACCCCTGCCCCCCATCCTTCTACTTACCAACATAGGCATTAAATATGATGAGAGCTTATCGAAGAGGGGCAAGAAATCTGTCTTGAATATTTTTATTGCTATACCCAATATTTTACCAGCCCATAAAGATTTCAAAATGATAAGCCTGATAATGTGAAATACATGTTTAATGATAAACGGATCTACCACTCATTTTTGAGAAACAATCTTATGTTAAACATACTTGGTCAAACACTTCTTTTTCTTGCTCATTTTCCTCCCTGAGTAATTCCCTTCTATGGGAATAAAAGTCTTTAGATTTTTCTCTCTCAGGTCGTTTTCTTGTTCGACTTAATCACATCCATAATGCTTTAGACCTGACTTGAAGTCTAGAGAAGAATACACAATAAGATTAAGCTATTAAAGCTCATGATAATGAGTAATAGTAAAATCATACTATATGTTTCAAGACGTAATTAGGATCAAACTGCTCAACAATCATACACATATCTAGTAATTACTTGTCCCCCAATATATGTTCTGCCTCTCCCAAGTTTTAGGTCCAACTCATTTTTATTCAAGTGGTTTATGGATCAGATTGTTGAGCGCACTTCGACTAATTCCACGTGGCACTAGCTACTTCTCCAGGTAACTCTATTTCTAACTCAAATGACCTATAACTCAGCTTATACAAGTAGACTATCAAATAGATAGGAGTTTTGGAAGTCTAGCATCATTCTCTTGATAAACCTGAATCTTCCATTAATCACACATCAAAATGATGTCAAAACAATGTACATATTGAGATGGTTCAACGACAGTCCTTCATTAGATCAACCTAACTATCTGTACAAACAAGTTTTTCTCACTTTACAACATAAGTATATATTGGATGAAGATGATCTTTTAATGATTGACACATTTATCTATCAGTTATTTTTTTCTTTTGGATGTAGTTAACTATAAGTTCAGTAGAATTATTGATGTGCTTTCATTGAACTTATTAAAAAAAATTCAATATACTGATAATTAATTGTAATAGTTTACATTCTCATCCCATCCAATCGTTGATATAGCCTTTTTCTTATTTTTGATTTGATGACTTTATGAAAATCTTAGAAGTCAAGTTTCATTCAAATTAGTTAATAATTAATTATTTTGAATGACTGTTTTTACGTAAATGCTAAGTAGAAAAGAGGTAGAAACTAGAATAAATAGTTCACTTGCAACAAATGAAAGAATTATTTATTTCTATTGAAATATTTATTCTAGTTCCTACCACTTTTCTACTTATCATTTACCTAAAAACAATCAGTCAAATCAATTAATTATTAGTAACTAATTTGAGTGAAACTTGACTTTTGGGATTTTCATAAGGCCAGTGAAATCGAAAATTAAAAAAGGGCTATATCAACTATTGGATCTGATAACCTATAAGTTAGTGTTTTTTTTTGGTAAATAAACATTTTATTAACCAAATTGAGAATTACAAATCATTAAAAAAAACCAACCTGACATCTCCCAGACTGTATGCTTCCAGTATCTGTCCAAACTACTCCTAACCATTGCTTACCCTATCCATCCCACATCTAAATTCATTTATATAGGGTACCAATGTAACAGCTGCAATTGCATATTTAATCTTCCTGACTAAAACATCACAGCTTCTATTTTTCTTCTAAAATATCCTCTGGTTTCTCTCTTGCCAAATGTAATAAACACTCGCTGCTAGTGTTATGCAAAAAATTTCAGCTTCTGGTATCTTCCCTTTATAATGATCTTGCACCCATCTTTGTTCTTCAGTCTACCCTGTTGCCTGTTTCTGGATATTTTTGCCACATAAGGATCTGTTGCCAAACTTTGCCTGAGTAGTGACAGTTAAAGAAAAGATGGTCAATGTCCTCATGTCCATCATTACACAATATACACTTGTTGTTCTCCACACTACCCCAAGTAAGTAGTCTTGCTTTCGTCAGTAGCCTCCCATGCAGTGTTAAAAATAAGATAAAGCTCCATTTTGGACATGTACAAGTATTGCATATCAATTTCCTCCGTTCTACTTTTGGATATTCCCCTCTCATTAGTTGATACACTTGTTTAATTGAAAACTTCTCCATTTGTATCACTTGTGATTCATTCCATCCCACATCCTCCAGGATTTTATGTGTTTGTAAGATCTTTCTCACCATCCATGAGGACTAGTTTGCTTGTAAATTCCATACTGTCCCTTGCTTCCCATAGTGCATGTGTACCCACTGTACCCATAACTTGTCCTTCTTCTTGCTTAGATTCCAAATAAGCTTGCATATGGCTGCCTTATTCCATTCCTGAATACTTACAATATTTAACCCTCCTGCAGTCTGTGGTTTACACTGTTGATCCCATGCAACTAATGCTTTCTTTGATGTATCTGTCCCTCCAGTCCATAGAAAAACTCTGCATAAGCCTTCAATGCATTTTATCACTTTCTTTGGCAATATAAATACCTGTGACCAGAATACTTGAACAGAAAATACTACACTTTTGATTAGCTGGACCCTTCCTGCATATGATAGGAATCTAGATGTCCAACTTTGTATCCTTCCTAGAATCTTATCAATCAAAGGTTGACATTGCACCATATTTATTCTCTCAGTACTTAAGGGGACTCC
Source organism: Solanum commersonii (assembly GCA_029007595.1). Taxonomy (NCBI): domain Eukaryota; kingdom Viridiplantae; phylum Streptophyta; class Magnoliopsida; order Solanales; family Solanaceae; genus Solanum; species Solanum commersonii. The sequence goes on along the minus strand of JAJTWQ010000092.1, from coordinate 1,712,485 downwards.
CAAGTACCTAAAAGGCATTGTACCTTGTGAGAACCCTAGCTCCTGCATTATGACTAGTTACATTTCATATGCCACTCTTCTAAAATAAATAGAGCTTTTATCTACATTTGCTTCCAGACCTGATGTTGCTGAAAAAACCTTAAATAGCTCATAAACTTATTTAACAGATGTGAGTTCCCCTTTAGTAAAGAGGAGCAAATCATCAGTAAAACTTAGTTGGACTAGCTGCAGTTTAGCACATCTTGGATTGTACTTGAAGCTTATGGATTTTTTCCAGCTTTTTCAATAGTCTTGTGAAATACTCCATGGCTAACACAAAGAGATAAGGGGATAGTGGGTCTCCTTGTCTTAGCCCTTCTTTGCCTCAAAAGGTTTACTGGGAAATCCATTTATCAGGACAGTGTAAGTCACTGTACTTATGCATTGTACTATCCAGTCCACAAACACACTAGGGAGGAGTAGCTGAATCAACACCTATTTCAGAAACTCCTATTCCACTGAATCATATGCTTTCCTCATGTCAACTTTCATCATGCATCTAGGTGAAATCCCTTTCCTTCCATAACCCTTGACCAGTTCAGTACTCAAGATGATGTTATCATTGATCAATCTGCCTGGCACAAAAGCAAACTGTCCTTTATCTATTAAGCTATCCATCACACTCTACATTCTATTAGTAATCACTTTTGAAATGATTTTGTACACAACAGTACAACATGAGATAGGTCTATATTCTAATATTTTTGAAGGATGGTCCACTTTGGGAAATAGAGTCACTGTGGTACAATTTATAACTTTATGTAGTGTCCCTGTTTCAAATAACTCTTGTACAACCTCAATGAGCTCTTCTCCTACTATTGCCCAAGTTTGCTTGAAAAAATATGCATTAAAACCATCACAACCTGGTGCTTTATTGTCATTTATCCCTTTTAAAACTTGTACTATTTCCTCTCCTGACACAGGTGCTATCAGTTGTGCTTGTTGGCCTTTATCTAGTCTAGGTCCATCTTTCATTGCTTGACCATCCACAACTGGTAGTTGAGGTGCACAGGTCCCAGAAGACTTTTGTTGAAACCAAGTATCTCATCTTCAACATCTTTAATGTTTGTGACTATGTTCCCAGTAACATTGGTTAGACTGGCTATTTTGTTTTGAGCAAGCCTATTTCTCAGGCTTGCATGAAAGTAAGCAATATTTCCATCTCCCAATTTCAACCATTGTACTCTAGACTTTTGTCTGATGATGCTTTCCTCTACATTCAACCGTTTTTACAAGTTTAGTTTGGCCTCCCTGTCTACTTCAATCAAGCTTGTGTGTTGTCCTGGTATCCTCATATTACCTTTTAAATCTTGTATCTACTATCTATGCTTCTTTATTCTAGCTTCTATCCCTTGGAACTTAGCTGTATTTAAATTCTTTAAAGCTTGTTTCACTCTGTTTAGCTTTCTCCACACCCTCAGCATGGTAGTTCCTCTTACACTCTCCTGCCAGGCTTGTTTCACAGTCTCCTGAAAATTCTCATGATTTACTAGGTGGTTTAAAAACTTGAAAGGTCTGGATCTTAGCTCACCCTGCTGAATAAAATTGATACTGAATGGCGAATGATCAGAGCACCCAAGGTCCAGTATCTGTACCTCCATTCCAGGCATAGTCAACATCCATCTAGTGTTAACTAAGGCCTAATCTATTCTGCTGTAAGTATGCCCATTAGTCCAGGTAAAATCTCTACCAATATGTTTTAGGATTGTCATGCTTGTGTCTCTCAGATAATCATCAAAATCTCTTATTTCTGCATCTGTCATAGGAGACCCTACCATTCTATCTTCCCTTCTATGAATTGTATTGTAATCACCCATTGCAACCCAAGGAGTGTTGATTGTTATGTATCCTCCTTAACTGCTCCTATAAACTTCTTCTATCTGTTATAGCATGTAAACCATATATTGTTGTAAAGCTAAATCTAGCATTTATCCCTTTGCATTCCACCTCTGAATGTATATGCTGTTCAGACTGTTCTACTAATCTGTTACTAATCACCTGAGGATCCCACAATAACCAAATTCTACCCTTACTGCTAGATGGGGAATTAGTAATACTTTTCCATCCAGGTGCAACTTTCCTCAAGATTTTGTCCTTATGCTGAGACTTTACTTTATGCTCTAGAAGTACTATAATACTAAATTTATTAGTCCTTATAAGCAGAGTAGCTTCTTTCTGTTTATAGACTTTATTTAGCCCTCTTATGTTCCAAGTAACTAACTTCATTTAGGAGGATAGTATGTTACCTTTCCCAGTCACCTTTGTCGTTCCTCCGAAACCTTTACCCATATCAGCTACACGTCTAGTATCATGGACTAAACTCATTTGTAATGGAAAGTTTGGTCATACCCATGTGCTGTCAAATATAAGTTAGTGTTGATACAACATAATATGTTCTAATATTTGATACAACCTATTTGAATCTTCCTTGAATGGTTGATATCCACATAATGTTTTTCTGTAATCTTTTAGACATTATTTGAAATCTATAAAGTATAAGAATTGCTTATGCTCTATTCAAAGAAAGTGGTCTTTATTTAAACATTAATTTACATAGCTATGAGGTAGACAATTCAATATGTCCTGACAACAAGGAGCACTGTTGCATATGTTTGGTAAGGGGCACCTAAATTTCAGAATCCTTTTTCCCCTCAGGTTTGTAAGCTTACTTAAATTTGATTTAAGCTTACTTTTTTTGGTCCGTGTGTCTTAGGATGAGTATTTTGATGGGGAAGAAATGGAAAAAATAATTGTGGTCATTTATTCCATATCGATTACATGGAACAAGCTTGAGAACACTTTCCCATGTGCAAGAGGAGAGTGTCAGCTATGCTACCTTAAGAATTCATGCATTTCATGTTGACTTGGCTTCATCTAATCATAAATTTGGAATGGTTCGCTCAGCCCTCATAAGCTCTATTGAACAACCAACGCAGAATAACACCACCAGTTAGTTCAGTTAGCCCAAACTAAACTGATTAATTAAAGTCGAGTGAACAATGAATGCATGAATTCTCAATTTGAAGGTAGAAGAGCTAACACTATTCACTTGCATGTGGTATAATCATTCTCGAGCTTCTTTCACAATTTGGTGCAACGAATATGGTATAAATGAGCACAATCAATTTTTGCAAGCTCTTTCCATAAAAATAATCATAAGACACACGACTCAAAAAAACAATAGGGTTGGAATCAAACTTAAATAAGCTTACAAATGTAAGAAGGGATGGATTATGATTTTAGTGCCCTTTGCAAAGCATATGCAACAACACTACTTGTTATCAGGACAAGTTGAATTGTCTACCTTGTACTTATGTAGACTAATGCTTAAATAAATGTCTCGTGCTTTGATTTTACTATAAGGAATTCTTAAATTTTATAGATTTCAAATATGGTCTAAAAGATTTAAAAAAAAAAAAACATTGTGTAAGATTTAGGTGTTTGCTATTAGGAAAGTGATCTCATATTAGTTGATGCATAACTAAGTTAAAAAAAAATCCACTTCCCCCTCACATAAAAAGGTCAACATTTCCAATTAATTTGAATGGCCATCTATAGTTACTTTTGCCAATATTGGGTTATAGTTGATAACTAAAGTTAGTTAATAAATTTTCTTGTAACTTGTTGGAGGGGGTCAACCATATTTTAGTAATAAACTCACTTTTTTTTTCTCTGCACTTTCTTATCCAACGCATTATATAGATAATATAATTGTAGTATTTCTTTGAGAACCAAATTAACCCTTAGGAAAATGAATGAATTTAACTTAGCAAATTTTAAATAGCCTAGTGTCATAGACTTAGACTTCAATTAAGCACAACGTATGACACTTGACAACTTGCTCACAAATCTTTCCTGATTTTGCAACCTCAATTAAGCCTTTTTAACACTAAATCGCTAAGGGAATATTGGATTTAAGAAAGACACAAGAGAATTTCTTAAGAAAGCTTTTATAGTTCAAGACTTGGAAGATTTGCTTGATGGTTTTTACAAATGAATGCCCTTTTATTTATACTATCCATCCAGGGGCTAATAGATAAATACTAGTTTTTAAACAATTCCCTACTTATTTACGAATAAGTCATCTTTCTAGAATATTCTACGCAACTAAGAGATTCCAAGAACCTTCCATGCAAATCCATGGGATTCTAAGGTCATCCAAGAAATTCTCCATATATTTCTAGAATATTCCACTAAGGACTAGTGTTCTTCCTATGTAAGTCTTCCACATGGACAACATTATGCCACTCTGTCATGACCCGCGTCTACACCCTGGACGTGTGATGCTTATTGTGACCAACGACACTGACCTACGGTATGCGTGTCTACGATCGTCGATAATATAGTAACCCAACCAAGGGTTAGGGTCGTGTCGCAAGGGAGCGGTTTTGAGAATTAATAACCAATTAGAATTTCATTCAAGTTAGTCGTAGTTATAGACATTTGCGATAAAAGACATTGTAAATTAAAGGGGGTGTCACAAAAGTGTCAAATATCAAAATGGGGTTTTGTAACAAGTATTAAAACAACAAAATAAACAAGAAAATCAAGTATGGAGAAAGGTTCTTGGGATGTGACCACAATACAAGTTGAGATAAATTGTTGGGTACATGCTTTCGATAGGAAATTTGCAAAATAATAGTGACTAGGCTAAGCTTTGAATTGAAATAAGTTCCCTCTCGGGCAACTTACCCCGTTTCAAATGCGTTCCTCTCGGACACCCATTTGCCGCATGAAGACCAACCTACGCCTTACCCCACTCACTTTCTCGAGCTGAGTGTTAGGATATGGAACTAGGTCTCACCCTCTCGGGTTGAACCTCATGTCGACCCACTCCTTAGGCCATCATTCTAGTGGTTTTGGTTTCACGACTTCCCTCTCGAGCAAGCCGAAAACACATGGGTGACTTTGCATTTGCAACTACAAACCCTTTAGATTATACAACAACCACTAGGTGAAATCACCATTAAAATACATCTAACCTATCAGGAAGCAAGACCTAACAAGAATATCAACCCATATTTGCTAAATCACACCCCAAGAATGGGGGTTTTTAGCCACACATCAAGAAATAAGAAATTATACCTAACATGATAATTAAATCAACTGGGTATAAGAAATTAAACCTTGAATTAAGCAAAGGAAGATGAATAGAGAAGGTCCACTTCCAACTTGGGGAAGAAGAACTCCTTTCTTCAAGACTCCACAAAACCCTCTCCAAACTTGAGTGAAAATTATTAGCTAAAGTATGTTCTGAAGTGAAAATAATAATAATAATTGTTCCACATTTCTCTCTTTGAGTACAATTCTAAATAGTATTTATAGTTTTCACAGATTGTGCTGCAGAGGATTGTTCGGCGACATTAGTCGAGATCGCCGATGAACTCAGCTATTCGTTCTTTGGTTAGCTTATCGCCTTCAATGTCTTGCCTTTAGCATCCTCGCATTCTGGATCATTAGGTGGTACAGCACTGCTTCGCAAAACTTATCGGTGACTCGCCGACTGCTTCTTTCCTCGCCTTTTGATCCACTTCCTTCAAGGCTTCGCGTACTGGAACGAAGGGCGGTTCATGTCATTTTGGCGACTCGCCAAGTTAAACTCGGCGATCCGTAGGATTCCATTTCTTGTTCTTTTCATCCCTATTTACTTCATTTTGCGCCTAAGTGTCCATGCTTCCACTAAAACTTCAATTACTTGAAACTTCATCATTTTAATCAGGTATTGAGATAAAACAAGCATTCAAGGATACTTTTTCCATTAAAATAAGGCCCTAATGAGTCCAATCAACACCCCCAACTTAAACTTTTGCTTGTCCTCAAGCAAACTCAAGTTCAGCCGTTCAAAATGGTGCCTCAAACAGTGCTACACAAGACTAAATCATGAATGCACACAACAAAACTCAATTTACTTATGCAAGGATCAATTCCATACTCAAAGATTCAAATTGTGACACACCATCACCAAAGATTCTCATGCTCACAATACTTGCTACTTGTGCAAGTTCAAGCTGAACAAAAGTATCTAAATGCCCTCACGTAAAGAATGATTCCATATTCACACATTAATATGAGTCAATTTAAGATCAGGAATCAGATACAACGCTCACACTAAAAAAGAGGAACACAATGTATGTTTTCACCCATAGGTTTGCCCTTATTTTCTAATTGACTTTCGATCTAGCTTACTCAAGATCAAAAAGGTCTTTCTAAGGCTTGTAATGGGGCTGAGTGCAAATATATGGTCATTTAGGCTTAGTCACTTTCATCTCGTGAGATGTGATGTTCTCAAAATATCCTCTTCCCTTCCTTTCACAATTCTTCTTCTAGTGCTCATAAGTCATCCTATTATTCGTTCTCCATGTATTGCTTGGAAACCCAGTTTCTTTTGCACTTTTATTCCACGACTTTCTTTTTCTCTCTTTTTATATGGAGGGTTTCCAATTTGTTTTGCAATACAATAGGTTCAGGAGAATTTCTTGCACTTCTTGACTTTTCCTTTTCCGTTTAACCACACCCCCAACTTAGACTTTTGGCCTAAGTTGGCTATTCACTAAACCACAATTCAAGAGGATTATAGGTAGCGGATCAAATAAGGTCTAGGGTTTATCAAGGTTCTTCCAAAGAAAGGTAAGGCTCAATGGGTGTTCAAGAGAGTTTCACACGCTCACATGTAGGCAACAAAAAGAGGTATATGTCAAATTGGCTCACACTCTTTAAAATTGACTAAGATCATCTCAAGAGTAAACCTTTCTAAATCAATCAGACTAACAGGGCAAATTCTAGGTTTATTCATGCAAGGTTCAAAGTAAGCTAATCACACAAGGCATCAATACTTCAGTCAACCAAGACTAGACACATTTGCTAGCGTGCAACAGTCCTCACAAGAAAATCAATTCGATAAATGGCTAGTCACAACGAGATGCAAAGAGTGCACATATTGTCTATGTAACTTTATTTGGCCTCATCGTAGCTATGCATTCATGTTTGTTCAATTGATAGCACTATTCAAGTCATCGGTATTTATCAAAATCGAGACTTAATTTTTGCAGAAGAACAACCACTTTCAATTCAAGAGGTGGCGGAATTTTTTTTCGAAGGATAAAAAATGATCAAAATTGTTTTTGCAATTAAAACAACAAGAGCCATAAGCTCAAACATCCACAGAAAAGTAGTATTTAAAACACAAATTAAAATATACAGCCCAAATATATACAAAACAAAATATGACTGTCAACATAAAAGGTGTGGGCCCTCACCCCACCACAAATAAAAAGTGTTTGTCCTCAAATGCAAGTAATAAGTATCCAAAAGGTCTGATAAACAAAAATACAGAGGGAGGTAAAGAGGGGATCCTGGCTAACTTCTAGAAGAACCGGCCCCACTAAATCCCGCAGCAGGAGCTTTGGCCAAGGAAGCCTGCATAACAACATCTATCATGATTTCCTCAGTCTCTGCTATGTTGTTTGCTGCAGCTCCCTCGATCATCTCTTCATTAGTCTCTGCTTCTGCTCCAAAATCTTCTGTCTGTTCTGCTCTATCCCCATATCCAGTAGTAGTTTGAGGTCTCTCAAGTATGACTGGTATTTCCACTATCCCAAAGACCATGGACACATCAATGTCCTTCAAGTGATTCACATCTTCTCGCAGCTCAGCAATGGCATCTTTTAAAAATCTTATCTTACTAGTGGACCCTTGCTTGTGCTCACACACCGCTATCCTGGCCACTAGGTCTTCAATGGTAGCGTTAAGGGGTGTCACAACATCAGTTAGGGCCGTTTGGATCATGCTTGGAACATCGGCTTCTAAACAAGAAGCCCGACGATCGACAGAAAGGGCCATTTGTCCCATCCAAAATAGGGAAGCGTAGGTGAGTGGGGGCCTAGAAACAACAACAGATGAACCTGGAGTGTCAGTGGAAGTAGCAGTGGTAATGGATATATCTGAAGGTCCAAGAGCTGGAGTGAGCAGAAGTGCTTCTGTAGGTATAGATCTAGTGGTCGCCACTTCAGTTCGCTTCTTTTTTGCTTGATCCTTAAGATATTCGGCTTCGATCTTTCGAATATTGGTCCAGGTTGTGGGAATCACTTCTACATCTTTCTTGGCATCCATAGGTACTCGGGCATTTCTGCACAATGCAGTAATTAATACTAGAAAATGGAGATATGTTTGGCTTTGCTTGGCATACCTATGGATTTTAGAAGCAATAATCGTTCCCAGATTTATTTTTTGTTTTTCGTATGATGCACCTAAGACATGCTGCTTTAGCGAGGTGACGAATTGATTCATTCTGTGATGGCATAATGGAGCTACTGATAAACTAGAACTAGTATCTTGTAGCTACGTTCAGATCTTTCTTTTTTATTTGGATTCCTTCTACTAGCCATTTCAGAGTATTGTTATTTGAGATTAGCGGAACCAACCACTGTTTTATTTCATCTAATTGCTTTGTTCTGATCAAGTTCTGACAGTGATCATTAATCTTATTGGACATACCCAAGGCTACATTAATAGCCTCATTGTCACAAGCTACCTTCCTTCCTTTGACCACCACATAATCAACTGCTTTGAAAGATGCGACTAGTCTCTTCCACTAAGGTACCAATGCACTGTTTGCACTATAAAACTCTTTGACCCAGTTTGGCATATAAGAACCACGTGGTTTTGTGAAAACTTGAAATTTGTGATATTTTAGCACTCCATTATCTCAGGATACCTATCGATCACCCTATCTATGGACAACCATTTTTCTTCAATGACTGTTCTTAGTGCATCAGACTTTAATCTATTGGATGATCTAGGCGGAGGGGGGGGGGGGGCTTGTGCTGGAGGTGCCAATATTATTGCCTGTTATGGAGCTAGAGGAGTCTGAGCAGTGAATCAAGGATTTTTTATCCGCGATGGGTCATTGTGCTGTTTGGATTGTAGCTCTATCCTCCGTACCTCTATCAGTTCATCTTCATCTGAACTCATACTCTCACTATCGTATGTTGTTGGGTCATTGCTATAAAAATCCATGCTATCGGAGCTTGCATCTGATAGATCAATGATTTTGTCCTTGCCCTTGCCTTTTTTGCTCGCACTGGAAAGTTTCACAACATTGCTTTTGGATATAGCTACATCATCGTTAATTGTTATCCCTTTTTTCTTGCTTTGAGTTGGCTTGCTGCTTCTTGTAACTTTGGGTCTGGCCATGTCTACAGTTAATAGGAGTAAGTTAGAAATAAGTAAATCAATGGTGCAGATTAGTAGCAGACAGATGCGCTAAACTTGTCGGCGAATCACCAAATCTCTTTGGTGAGTCGGGTCGATCGCCTATGATTTTGCCCTAATAGCTTTCACTAGTCGGCGATGAGAAAGTTCCATTCGTGAATCACCGACTACTATCAGTGATAAAAGGTTCATTTGTTGAAAGTTACAGTGCAATGATGATTCAGAAATACAAACAGAGGGCGATCAAAGACACTTTAGGTGAGCCACCTTGTTGTTTGATGAACCCGACCCGGTTCGCTAAACAACCTAACATGCTTTCCTTCAATTCGAACTCGACCTGGCACATTCCCAGAATACAATTAACAAGTGCGATAGTGAAATTAAATTAAGACCCATCACATTCATCCACCCAAAGCCTAGATCATTTCATGCACAAGCAAAAAGGGTTTTCAAAAAGCAAGATCAATTAGGCACAATTCTCAGATCGAATCTGGCATTTAAACAAGATAGGTTTATCAGAGAGAGAGGCCTAACACATGTCAACCCAACCAGTTTTAATTAATAAGAGAACAACATTTAGAGTTTCGAGATTTGGGAGAAATCAACCTTTTATGCTGCTTGAACTGTGTTGAAATGCTAGGAAGCAATGAGATCCAAATTCGCGAACAATTTGACACTTACAATAATATTAGACTTGCAAGAAATATAAAACTAAAGTGCAGGTGTGAGTTTGGTAGGATGAAGAAATGAGAGAAAGTAAATGAACCAAAATATTTAAACCTATGGCCTATAGAGACCATCCAGTTTCTGCCCATTCGGCGATGTACATTGGGTACGCTTATTCACTCAGCGAAGCGCCAAGTGTCTAGTCTCTTCACCAAATGTAACAGGACTCACAACTCATGTGAGGATCTCAACAATAGTTTATATTGCAATCACCAACATGGTTGGCGATTCACCATTAATTTTCTACTGAATGCCAAGTTTTACAGAATCCCAGCTGACATTGCCTTGAGTTACCCGACGAAAAGAGTTGTGCTCGCCGATATCATTGGCGATCCGCCAACTGGACTTGTTGTTTACCTCTATACATTATTTCACTCTCCTCCCGTGCTTCAACGTGTATAACTTACACACCATTATTTTCTCAAAGTTAAACAAAGCAATAAAAGGTTTTGGGTTGCCTCCCAATAAGCGCCTTATTTAACGTCATGCCTCGATGTAGGAATACTATCAAGCATCCTCCAGGTACAATTCTTCAACTAAAGAGATTTTCTGGCAATACGCAAGGTATAACTTCAAACGCTATCCGTTAACTTTAAATGTGAGACCCTCTTTACCTTCAACTTCTATGGCACCATTGGTGAACACTTATATCACTCTGAAAGGCCTAGACCATTTGGATTTTAGCTTCCCTGGGAATAGCCTTAGTTGTGAGTTGTACAATAACACCCAATCTCCCACATTGAATTCCCTCTGGACTATCCGTGTGTCGTGCCATTTCTTCATTTTCTCTTTGTAAATAGCTGAGTTGTTGTAAGATCTGAGCCTGAACTCATCTATTTCATTCAACTGGTCCAACCTCTCCCTTGAAGCCTTTGCCCAATCTAAATTCAGAGCTTTCAATTCCCATAAGGTTTTGTGTTCTAGATCAATAGGTAAATGTCATGATTTACCAAAAACTAGCTGATATGGGGACATTCCTATAGGTGTCTTGTAAGAAGTCCTATATGCCCACATGGCATCGTCAAGGTTTCTAGACCAGTTGGTTCTGCTGCCGTTTACTGTCTTGGGTAAAATGCTTTTGATCTCACGATTTGACACCTCAACTTGTCCGCTTATTTGGGGGTGATATGGAGTGGCAACCTTGTGGTTTACTCTGTATTTGCTCAATGCAATGGAAAACCACTTATTGTAAAAATGCAATCCTCCATCACTAATGATTGCTCTTGGAGTGCCAAATCGTGCAAAAATATAGCATTTCAAAAATTGGACAACGCTTCTTCCTTCATTATACAGGAGTGTGACGGCCTCCACCCATTTGGACACATAGTCCACAACTACTAAGATATTCTTGTTTCCAAACGAGCTAAAAAATGGACCCATGAAATCAATTCCCCACACATCGAATAGTTCGATTTCTAAAATAGGTGTAAGAGGTAACTCGTGTCTTCTTAACACTCCGCCCTGCTGCTGACATTGAGGACATCTCTTTGCAAAATCGTGGGCATCTTTGTAAAGAGAAGGCCAATAATAACCACTTTGGAGAATCTTAGTTGTGGTACGGTTTCCACTATGATGACCCCCTACTGGTGATGTGTGGCAGGCATGGATGATCTCTGTTGATTCTTCTTCCAAAACAGACTTTCTTATGACATGATCAGCACATTCCCGAAATAAGTATGGCTCATCCCAGAAGTATCTTTCATTTGCAAAATCGTGGGCATCTATGTAAAGAGAAGGCCAATAATAACCACTTTGGAGAATCTTAGCTGCGGTACGGTTTCCACTATAATGACCCCCTACTGGTGATGTGTGGCAGGCACAGGCATGGATGATCTCTGTTGATTCTTCTTCCAGAACAGACTTTCTTATGGCATGATCAGCACATTCCCAAAATAAGTATGGCTCATCCCAGAAGTATCTTTTAACATCAAATAGGAACCTCTTTCGTTGGTAAGAGTTTAACTCATCGGGAATCAACCCATATACAATGTAGTTTGCAAAGTCAGCATACCACGGCATATGTGTGAGTGACAGTGCGAATATCTGCTCGTCTGGGAATGATTTATTTATCTCCTTTTCCTGCTCAGTACCTGCTTTATTCACTAACCGTGATAGGTGATCTGCAACTTGATTCTCGCAACCTTTTTGATCTTTCACCTCAAAATTGAATTCTTGCAAGAGTAGCACCCATCTTATCAGTCTTGACTTTGCATCCTCTTTTGCCATGAGGTATCAGAGTGCCGCATGGTTTGTATGAACAACTACTTTAGTGCCTAGCAAGTATGCCCGAAACTTTTCAAAAGCATAGACCACTTCTAGCAACTCTTTTCAGTGACTGTGTAATTTTGTTGGGCACTATTTAAAGTCTTGCTTGCGTAATAGATTAGGTGAAATAGTTTGGTACACTTTTGTCCCAATATTACACCTAATGCTATCCCACTCGCATCACACATCACTTCGAATGGTTTTGACCAATTGGGACTGATGATAACTGGTGTGGGTATCAATTTCTCCTTCAAACATTTAAATGCTGCCATACAAGCATCATCAAAGTAGAATTTCACTTTCTTCTCTAAGAGTTTGCATAATGGTTGTGCAATTTTTGAGAAATCCTTAATGAATCTCTGGTAGAAGCTTGCATGGCTTGAGAAACTATGAATCCCCTGTACTGAGATCGGTGGTGGTAGTTTCTCGATAACCTCAATTTTTGCTTTGTCAATTTCCAGCCCTTGTTGCAACACTTTATGCCCAAGAACAATGCCTTATTTAACCATGAAATAAAATTTCTCCCAATTTTGGACTAGATTAGTTTCCACACACTTTTGGAGCACTCGCTCTAAATGTGTCAAGCATTTTTCAAATGTGTCCCCACGACTGAGAAATCATCCATGAAGAGTTCCAGAGAGTCCTCAACCATATCCGCAAAGATGGACAATACGCATTGTTGAACAGTTGTCAGTGCATTACAAAGTTCGAATGGCATCCTTTTGAATGCAAAGTTCCCATAAGGGCATTTGAAAGTGGTTTTCTCTTGATCTTCTGGTGCGATAGATATCTGGTTGTATTTGGAGTATTCATCCAAAAAACATTACCACCCTCTTTCTAATAACCTATCAAGCATCTGGTCCATGAAGGGCATTGTAAAATGGTCCTTTTTCAGTTCATGAATTTAGCTTTCGATAATCCATGCACATCCTCCATCCTGTTACAGGTCTAGTCGGTACAAGCTCTTTTTTAGCATTTGGGACCACTTTATGCCACCCTTTTTTGGTACACATTGCACTGGGCTGGCCCATTTGCTGTCTGAAATCGGATAGATTACTCCTGCATCAAGCCACTTGATGGTCTCCTTTTTTACTACCTCTTGCATCGGGGGGTTCAACCTTTGCTGATGCTCCACACTGGGTTTGCATTCACTGTCCAGCCGAATCTTATGGGTGCAGATACCGGGCGGGATGCCCACGATATTGGCTATGGACCATCCGATCATTTTTATGTGCTTGTGTAGTACTTTAACAAGCAGTTTTACCTGCCCTTCACTCCAATTTGCTGAAATAATCACTGGCAGAGTGTTGTTAGTTCCCAAAAAAACATACTTGAGGTGGGATGGGAGTATTTTTAGTTCTAGAGTTGGCGGCTCTTCAATTGATGGCTTTGCAGGTGGGCTGCATTGGATTTTTAGGTCAATATCCAACTTAATTGCATTTCGTACATATGGTCCTTACCATGTTAGGGTTGCGATCACTTCCTCATAGTCCTGAATTTTTGATTTGTCATGATTTGCAAGTATTGACTCAAGAGGCTCATTCGTGCGCATTAGATGGCTCACACTTGCTACTGCTTCATCTATAACATCTTTAGTAGACGCTACATGGATATCACTTGGTTGCTTCATGGATTTGCAGATGTTGAAAGTTACCTTATCATCATTCACACGGAATTTCAACTTGCCGCTTTCAACTTTCACTAATGCTTTGCCGGTTGCTATAAATGGCATTCCCAAGATAATGGGGACCTCAACATCAATGTCACAGTCTAAAATCACAATGTCAGCTAGAAATATAAACCGATCCACTTTGACCAAGATATCGTAGAGGATCCCAACAGGATGCTTGATCGATTGATCTGCCATGAGAAGTCTCATGGTAGTTGCCTTTGGTTCTTCCAATCCAAGTTGCTTATATATGGTGTATGGCATCAGGTTGATGCTTGCTCCTAGGTCACATAAAGCCTTGGAAAATTGGAGCATTCTAATAGTACACGGGATGGTGAAAGCACCAGGGTCTTCTCTTTTAGTGATCAACTCCTTTGTCATGATCACAATGCAACTATGAGGCACTTCAATCGTTTCATAATCCAAGATCCTCTTCTTGATGACTAACTCTTTCATGAATTTAGCATACCCTGGCATCTCCAACAATGCTTTCACTAAAGGAAGGTTGATGGACAACTTCTTGAACACATACAAGAATTTTTTAAACATCTCATCTTCATTCTTCTTTTTCAAACGCTGGGGAAAAGGTGGAAGTATTTTGGGTAAGGGTTGTATCATTTTTGGAGTTTCGTTGTGTTGATTCATTCCTTCTTAAGCTTTCTTGCCGATGTTTTGATGATTTGTAGTTTCTGCTTCTTCCTCACCTTGATTTTCCTCACGTTCTTCTCCTTCATTACCTATCGCTACCTTCCCGCTATGGGTAATTCTAGCCAGCTCTTCTTCCTCATTTTCCTTTGGCATCTTGGTTGTTAGTTGAGCCGATAGGAGATTCAATTGACCTTCTAGCATCTTGAAGGCATTAACATGAGAGTTCACCTTGCTATTTAGTGAAGAAAAATCATCTCTCATTCCCTTTAGCAAATCATCAGAACCTTTAACTTTCTCAAGAATTCGTGTCAGTAGATCATTCACCCTAGGGCTGCTGTCACTACCCCTTGATGTCGGGCTATCACTCAATTGGGTTTGGTATTCTTCATGATCGTTATGCTCAGTCCACTCTTGGAAATATTGCCTAGGTTCTTCCCTTCTAGGGTGGTTCCAACCTTGATTTCCAACCCGTGGTTGATAGTGAGGGTGGAAACCCTCCTCATTCCTTCTGTGGTTTCGACCTTGATTCCCTTCCAATTTCAAGTTATCGGAAAAAGAACCTCCTTCTGCACAAAACACTTCACAGTTGCCTTTCATATGCTCTTGTAAATCTTCCATATGAGACAACATCTTCTTGATGTTTTCATCCCTCTCTCTTTCTTTATCGAGTTGCTCTTGCGTCAGCTTGAAACACGGAGGGGAGACTTGATATTCTTTGGTGTACCAAGCTCGATTTACTCTCGCCATACCATCTAGGAGAAATGAGGTCACCTCGAAGGGCTGTAGCATTATGCCCCCTTAGACCAATTGATCAGCTACTCTTTTGTTGACTGAATCAAGACTTCGGTAAAAATATTGGAGTAACAACTCACTTGGCAGCCCATGTGTTAGGCATTTTCGCAAAGACCTCTTATATCTAATCCACGACTCATGAATTGGTTCACCCACTTTTTGTTTGAAATTTTGAATGTCGTCCCTCAACTTTATTATTTTTGACGGGGGAAAGAATTTATTGTGGAAATTAGTGACTAATTCTTTCCATGATGTGATAAAACCTTTGGGAAGCTCAGACAACCACGTAGTGGCAGCTCCTATCAATGACAATGGGAATAAGCGAAGCCTTATGGCTTCTTGCGACCAATTTTTGAATGACAATGGAGCACATACGTCCAAAAATCTTTGGATATGTTCATGTGAGTCTTCATGATCCAACCCTCCCTATAGGCCCCTTGAATGTATGAGATGGATTATTGTGCTAGTGACTTCAAAATTTCCGTTTCAGTCACCCTATCGCAAGCAAATTTCACCTATCTCACCCAATGGAGCGGGGTCATAAACACTATTTGCATTATCAATGTCATCTCTGTGCAAGTCAATATTCAATGGATTGTTTGCGTAGCAAATGTCTCCCACGTCCTTACTCATAATTTCTGTTTTCAACACAAACAAGCAAAGCAAAGCAAAGCTAAAAATAAAGTTAGTAAAGCTAAAGCTAAGAAAAATAGAAATTCTTGCCAATGATCCTTGGGATTACATACAGTCAAAAACTAAAAGAAAAACAAAACTAAGAGTAAAGTTAATACTCTACGATTAATAAGACGGAAATTCTAGTGAACTAAAAATTCTCAATTAACACCACTCCCCGGCAACAAAGCCATTTTGATGCTTATCGTGACCAATGACACTGACCTACGGTATGAGTGTCTACAATCGTCGATAATATAGTAACCCAACCAAGGGTTGGGGTCGTGTCCCAAGGGAGCGGTTTTGAGAATTAAAAACCAATTAGAATTTCATTCAAATTAGTCGTAGTTAAAGACATTTGCGATAAAGACATTGTAAATTAAAGGGGGTGACAAAAAAGTGTCATTTATCAAAAGGGGGTTTTGTAACACGTATTAAAACAACAAAATAAACAAGAAAATCAAGTATGGGGAAAGGTTCTTGGGATGTGACCGCAATACAAGTTGAGATAAATTGTTGGGTACATGCTTTCGATAGGAAATTTGCAAAATAATAGTGACTAGGCTGAGCTTTAAATGGAAATAAGTTCCCTCTCGGGCAACTTACCTCGTTTCAAATGTGTTCCTCTCGAACACCCATTTGCCGCATGAAGACCAGCCTATGCCTTACCCTACTCACTCTCTCGAGCTGAGTGTTAGGATATGGGACTAGGGCTGACCCTCTCGGGCTGAACCTCATGTCGACCCACTTCTTAGGCCATCAGTCTAGTGGTTTTTGTTTCACGACTTCCCTCTCGGGCAAGCTGAAAACACATGGGTGGCTTTGTATTTGCAACTACAAACCCTTTAGATTATACAACAACGACTAGGTGAAATCATCATTAAAATACATCTAACCTATCAGCAAGCAAGACCCAACAAGAATATCAACCCATATTTGCTAAATCACACCCCAATAATGGGGTTTTTTAGCCACACATCAAGAAATAAGAAATTATACCTAACATGATAATGAAATCAACTAGGTATAAGAAATTAAACCTTGAATTAAGCAAAGGAAGATGAATAGAGAGGACCCATTTCCAAATTGGGGAAGAAGAACTTTTTTCTTCAAGACTCCACAAAACCCTCTCCAAACTTGAGAGAAAAATATTAGCTAAAGTATGTTCTAAAGTGAAAATAATAATAATAATAATTGTTCCACACTTCTCTCTTTGACTACAATTCCAAAATAGTATTTATAGTTTTTATAGATTGTGCTGCGGAGGATTGTTCGGCAACATTAGTCGAGATCGCCGATGAACTCGGTGATCCACCCTTTGGTCAGCTCACCGCCTTCAGTATCTTGCCTTTAGCATCCTCACATTCTGGATCATTGGGTGGTACATTACTGCTTCGCAGAACTTATCAGCGACTCGCCGACTGCTTCTTTCCTCGCCTTTTGATCCACTTCCTTCAAGGCTTCGCGTACTGGAACGAAGGGAGGTTCATGTCATTGCGGTGACTCGGCGATCCGCAAGATTCCATTTCTTGTTCTTTTCAGCCCTATTTGCTCCGTTTTGCGCCTAAGTGTTCATGCTTCCACTAAAACTTTAAATACCTGAAACTTCAACATTTTAATTAGGTATTGAGATAAAACAAGAATTCAAGGACACTATTTTCTATTAAAATAAGGCCCTAAATAAGTCCAATTTGTGGACTCATTAATGTGGCTGACACTTAAGAACCATTGCTGGTCCCTAAGCGAACCCTCATCCTGGATGACTACAAACGGAAGACTAACTTAAGCATGCAAAAGCATAAAAACTGAATAAAATGTAATAAAATCAATTAAAAATATTTAACACTGAATGAAAATCTATGAATAAAGTAAGTTATTCAACTCACCATAAAGTAGGCAACTTAAGTCTTTAAAACATTTAATAAAATAAATGAAAAGACTTCTGAAACTCTACTGTCTATATATGAAGACTCTAAATGACAAATATGGAAGTTGTGACAAGACCCACAATATCCTAACAACTGATATAATTGAAAGTAAAAGTGGAACCCTCTGGAAGCAAGGAGGCTCACCATAGCTAACTCGAACTCCATGTGGTATCAACAAAGCTCCTGTTGATGACCCTGAATACCTGTATCTACATCATGAAAGGATGCAGGCCAAATGGCTCAGTACGTGGAATGTATGAGCATGTAAGGGGAAATCTAAAGCATACATAAGCTTGAACTTGATAAAAAAGTAAACATACTTACCTCTTTTCAAACTTACTCAACTCAAGGAATACTCAAGGATACTCAAAACTACTCAAACTTACTCAACTCAGAAGTACTCAAGGATAAGATACTCAACTTAGTAATAAGGTTCTCCACTCAGTGAAACTCAACAATAAGATACTCAACACAATCAAGCACAAATCAACTCAAGATACTTCATTCGTGATAGTCAAGGATAAAGAAATAGTAAAAGATGCAATATATATGGAAAGCTGTAAAACTTTAGATAGCAAATCAATGTATTGAAAAATACAATAATACTCAGTATTTATATAAAAATGCAATATAACTCGGTAGGAGTTTCTCTAACCAAAAACCACCTCTATGAGCCTAAGTGATGATACAACGTCTTACCCACACTGCCAGAATTGTCCTATACTTTACCATTATATAGAACGCCTTAACTAAGTGGATCCATTAGTCTATGCTAGAAAACACTAAAGAATCATCTAAAAAGTATGATCCTTTCTACCCATGATGGCTACATGGTTTATGGATACTTGAGTTATTATGAACTCGCATCCCCATACGGTGCTCAATTCTATTGCCAAAAATATACTTAGCCCATATGTTTTTAAAACAAAACTCTTTCTTTGGTTTGAGATAATTACTCAAAACTTAGCTTAAAAGTTGTCTTGGAAATTGGTGTTTCCTTTCTTGTTCAAATGTGAAAGCATTTCAACTCTTGGGAATACTTGGTTGCCGTATAATTTTTGAAGAAATGAAATTTACTCTTACTCTTTACTCAACTCAAAGTTTAAGTCTTAAAACAAAGTTAAAACTTTTGTAAAAGACTTCTTAAAATATGGTTCATGCCGAATTATGGTCATGAACGACTTAATGCAAGGTTTTCAATAACCATAGATAAAACTCAATACTTGGAACTCAAGAACTTCAATAATACTACTCATTTAAAAAATGCCCAACTCTGAGGGTTCATGCGGAATTATGAGCATGAACTACTCAACTCAAGAATTTCATAGGTAACATGTAATAATCCCGTGATTAGAAATATAATCTCAAAGGGGATTAGGAACTTAATACTCAAGATTTAGAATTTGAAGATACTACTCCTCTCAAAGATACTAAAATTATGGAGTTCATGCGACATTTATGGGCATGAACGACTCCACTCGAGGGTCTTCACAACAATATGGAACTCATGTATTCAACTATTCTCATTCTCATACATACTTGCTCAAAACTTAGCTCAAATCAATTGTTGATCTTAAAGGATTCACAATTGAACTCAAAGGGTTTCTTGAACTCTACTCTTAACTCTCTCTTGAATTTGAATTATGAATTCAAGAGTTATGATTCGTGTTATGAAGAATCTCATGATGATAATGTAGACTCATGAATACATTCTCCTCACTCCCATGCTCACTTACTTGAGTCTTGAAACACGTTACTAGAAGTTGTAGAAGACTCCGCAAAAAGACTCAAGGGACTTTCTTAGAATGTTCGAATGAATTCTCAAAAACATAACTCTTAAATCTACCTTGAATTTGAATTATGAATTCAAGGTTATGATCATGTTATGAATGATTTGCAGGTGCTTAAAAGTAGCTTAGAGTAGTTAGAATCGAAAAGGAGTGAAGGTACCCTTCGAAAGAACTCAAATGGAGCAACCGATTGCAAACTGGATGGGGTAGAAGACCCTGGGGCTATGAGTGGTTTGGGGCGCTCTGGCTGGTGCAACGCGCCATGCCCCAACCCAGAAGACCCGACGAAATTCTTTGCTCGTTTTCTTACCCCAATTCACCTAGAATTAAACTCTTTCTTCCCCAATCACTTGGATTTGATTACTTAACATAATTACACTCTAATATACTCAATACAACCCTCAAAACACTTACTTTAATATCAAGAAATTATCAAAACCCAACAAAACAAGATTTAGAATGAACTTCAAGAATACCTATCAAGAACTCATCAAGAACTCTAATCTTTTAACTTTAAGAATGAAATTGCGCTGAAAATAACATGATTGACGTGTGGGTGAACAAACCTAACACTATGGAAGCTTACATACCTCTTAAGGATTAAACCCATGGCGAAAATCTGCAAGAGAACTCAAGAACTTCGATGAATGCCTTGATCCTTTCCTCTTTTCTCCTCTTTTCTCTTCTTCACTCTTCTCTAACTCTCAACTAAAACCCTAGACGTATATTAGGATTATAAAACTGAACATAATAGGATTAGACCCTTAAAACATTACTAAAAATGAACTAAATAAGATTAGGTAAGGAAAAAGACCTAAATACGCCTTACTATTTTTAGGTAACTTTCCTTAATTAGACAACCTGACTTCAAAATGGCATATCTCACTCATACGAACTCAAAACTTAGCAAACTCAATGGAATTGGAAATATAATTCAAATACCTTTCATTGGGTACCTTGTAACCCACCTAAATAATCTTATACTGAGAGTTATGGTCGTTTGAAGTTGACCCAAAACTTAAAGGAACTTAGTAATGGCTTGAATGAACTCTCTTTAGTTCTTCTTGGAAGTCAAGGTGCTACATGTAGTGACCTTATCAGTTAAGAAATTTTTAATTCCTTGGTAAAATCTCACTCACTACGAAGAATGATTTGAGGCTTAGTTCGATTTTTTTTTGGGGTGTTACACACTTGGTGCCTAAGTGACGTGATGACATGGTAGGTCATCACACTCTCCCCCAAATTATATGCGGTGACCATAGGGCATTGTTGCTGCATGAACTCTCAAATTTGTTCTTTCAATTTCCACAAGTGTTCATATCATTTCCATGTGGCTTCTTCTGGTGAATGTCACTTCTAATGGATGAGGAACATGGTAGTGGTTTGCTAACCTCTTTTCTGTTTGGCTTGGTAGTCAATAAAAGCCTCAATTTCCTGATAATGCAAGGTAGTGATGGTAATTAGTTCCTGACTTAACTAACTTCGGTTGGGGCCATCCTTATCATCACAGTATGGTTTGAGCGCACTATCATGAAAGATGGGATGACCTTGAGATGAGGTGGTAATTCTAACTTACATAAGATTTTTCCCACCTTGGAAATGATCCTAAAAGGTCCATGATACTTTCATACCACATTTTGGTACATGCCTCACAATTCCTTAAACTTCCTTGGATTAAACATTACCAAAACTATGTCCCCAATTTTATAATCCAACGGACGACGCTTGCAGTTGGCAAATTTCTTCATCTTTGTTGTTGCCTTTTACAAGTAGGAAATAGCAGTGTCAAGTAGATCCTCTTATGACCATGCTGTAAGCCCTCAAATACGGTCATTAGTGATTGTCGAGTTTGTGGTTGCTGGCATGTGGCAAGTTATATGATAATCAGACTATGTCTAATAGTATTGCCCAATCTTTCTTACGTGAACTCACAAGTGCCTCAAGCAACACTTAGATAAGGCATTGACCCTATAACACCTCATTTTTTTAAAGAACTAGAAAGACTTAAAATTGGAAAGAACCTCTTCTTTTTTTTTGGAAATAATCAAATTTGACAAAGTTAAGCTAAGTATGAGTTTTGGGTCGAATTCAAACGATCATAATTCCTAGCTCAGGATTAGGTGTGCTAATAGATACTATAGGAAATATCTTTAAATTATCTTTCCTACATCACCGAGTTTACTTAGTTTCGAGTTTGTATGAGGTAGATCTGTCCATTCAAAGTTGGGTTGTCTAGATAAGGAACTTAAAATCGGATTTTAGAAGGGTATTATGGTCTTTTCACTACCCAATTAATTAAATTCATTTTTGGTAATTAAGTTGGGGAAAAAACTGATTGGATTCAGTTTACGCTTCATAAAAATAAGTTAGGGTTTTGAGAGAAGAGAAAACAAGAGGAGAAGAGTGGAGAAAAGAAGAGAGAATCAAAGCGTTTATCGAGGTTCTTGAGCTTTGTCGCGTATTTTTGCCATGGGTTTGATCCCTAAGAGGTATGCAAGCTTCCATAGTTTTGGGTTTGTTCACCCACACACCAATCATGTTAACTTCAGCGTTAAATTCATTCTAGAAAGATGAAGGTTTGATGTTCTTTAATTGTGTTCTTGAAATTGAATTTTGTTCTTTATTTAAGATGAGATTGATGAGTTCTTGAGGAAATCGAGTCGATTTTAGAGTTGTGTTTGATTAGATTCTTGTGTACATGTAGTGGGTATATGAATCTAAAGAGAAATTAAGGAAAATAATTGAATTTAGGCGAATTAGGGTTAGAAAATGAAGAAGGAACAAGTCGGGAAAATTTGGGTACTAGGTCTGTGACGCGGACCTATTCCTCGGGAATGGAAAAATTTTCCCTGCACCGTGAAGAGGTCACAGAACCTTTTTCCTTTAAATTTATTTCACGACCAAATATTTAAATGCATCTCTGCGTCGTGGACTTGCTTCCAGACAATGATTTCTTGATCGTTTCTCATGTTTAGTTATCTAAAAACACTCCTAAACATCACGAGATCTTTCCTATCACAAATCATAACCTTGAATTCATAAATCAAATTCAAGGTAGAGTTGAGAGTCAAGTTTTGAGATTTCTTTCAAATATATTTTAGAAAGTCCCTTTGAGTCTTTTTGAGGAGTCTTCTACAATTTCTAGTGACTTGTTTCAAGACTCATGCAAGTGAGTATGAGACTACTTTATCTTCACGAGACCTTTCATATCATGAACCATAACTCTTGAATTCATAATTTACATTCAAGAGAGAGTTAAGAGTAGAGTTCAAGAAAGTCTTTGAGTTCAATTGTGAATCCTTTGAGATCAACTATCGATTTGAGTTAAATTTTGAGAAAGTAAGTATAAGAATGAGATAAGTCGGATACATGAGTTCCATATTGTTATGTAGACCCTCGAGTGGAGTCGTTCATGCCCATAAATTGCGCATGAACTCCATAAGTTAAGTATCTTTGAGAGAAGTAGTATCTTCAAGTTCTAAGTCTCGAGTCTTGCGTTCCTTAACCCTTATAAAATTGTATTCCTAATCATGGAACTATTACATGCTACCCATGTAGTCCTTAAGTTGAGTAGTTCATGCCCATACACCGCTTGAACCATATGAGTCAAGAAATCTTGAGATGAGGAGTATCAATGAGTCCTTGAGTTGAGTTGTTCATGCCCATAATTCCACATGAACCTTATGAGTTGAGCGTTCTTGAAATGAGTAGTATCATTGAAGTTCTTGAGTTCTGAATTGTTGAGTTTCGAGTTTCGAGTTTCGAGTTTCGAGTTCTTTGTATGGTAATTGAAAACCTTGAATTGAGTCATTCACGTCCATCATTCGGCATGAACCCTATTTTGAGAAGTCTTTTACAACATTTTCTAAACTTGTTCTAAGACTTGAGCACTTGAGTTGAGAAAGAGTAGAGTCGAGTTCATTTTCCTTAAAATGATATATGGGAACTAAGTATTCCTAAGATTAAATGTTTTCTCATTTAAAAGAGTAGGAAACTGAGATTTTCGAAACAGTTTTGAGCAGTTGAGTAACATCTCTTTTTAGAGAAAGATTTTGAGTAATAATCTCAAACCATAGAAAGAGTTATGTTTTTAAGCATATGAGCTGAGTATATTTTGGGAGTAGTGTTGAGCACGATATGGAGGAGAGTTCCTACAACTCACATCTCCCATAAACCATGTAGCCGACGTGGGTAGAAAGGATCATACTTTTTAGATGATTCCTTAATGCTTTTTAGCATAGACTAGTGAATCCACTTAGTTGAGAGGCCTTATGACTTGGAAAAGTATAGGACAATTCTTGTAGCGTGGGTGAGACGTTGTATCATCACATAGCTCACAGTGATTGTTGTCTGTTAGAGAAACTCCAATAGAGTCATATTGTATTTTTATATACACACTGGGTATTATTGTATTTTTTAATACATTGAGTTGCTATCTACAGTTTTATAACTTTCCATATATATAGCATCTTTTACTATTGCTTTATCCTTGAGTATCATGAGTTGAGTATTTCGAGTTGAGTATCTTGAGTCATGAGTTGAGTATTTCGAGTTGAGTATATTGAGTTGAGTACCTTCAAGTTGAGTATCTTGAGTTGATCTGTGCTTCATTGTGTCGAGTACCTTATTGTTGAGTTTCACTGTGTTGAGAACCTTATTATTGAGTTGAGTATCTTATCCTTGAGTACTTCTGAGTTGAGTATCTTATCCTTGAGTACTTCTGAGTTGAGTAAGTTTGAGTAGTTTTGAGTATTCCTTGAGTTGAGTAAGTTTGAAAAGAGGTAAGTATGTTTCCTTTTTATCATGTTAAAGCTTATGTTTATGCTTTTGAATTCCCCTTACATGCTCGTACATTCCACGTATTGATCCATTTGGCCTGCATCGTTTCATGATGTAGATACATGTATTCAGGATCATCAACAAAAGCTTCGTTGATACCACATGGAGTTCAAGTTAGCTATGGTGAGCCTCCTTACTTCCATAGGATTTCATTTACTTTTCAGTTTTGTCAGGATGTCGTGGGTCTTGTCCCGACTTCCATCTTTTTCATTTAGAAGCTTCATAGATAGACAGTAGAGTTTTATAAGTCTGTTTATTTATTTTGTTAAATGTTTTAAAGACTTAAGTTGCCTATTATATGGTGAGTTGAATAATTTATTTTTATTCAAAGTTTTTCATTTGAGTTAAAGCTTTGTAAGTGAGTTTCATGAATTTTTATTCAGTTTTTAAGCTTTGTATGCTTGAGTTAGTCTTCCACTTGTAGTCAACCAAGATGAGTGTTCGCTTGGGGACCAATAATGGTTCTCGAGTGTCGACCACGTTCAGGGTATAGGCTTGAGTTGTTACAGACCAATTTTATCCATCTGTCTATGAGTGAAACTAATGGAGAAATGCAACTCTGTGCCAAGAATACCGAACAACTCTCTCCCAGAGTTTCCTGTAAAATGTGGGTCTTGATCGCGGATGATTGCCTCAAGAAAACTTAATATTTTACCACGACCTTGAAGAATAATTTGGCAACCTATTTAGCAGTGCAACCTTCTTTGACTGGCATGAAGCTAACATACTTCAAAAACCTATACTTCACAACCATGATCGTCCTATATATGTTAGACTTTGGTAAACATGTTATAAAGTCCATAGTCATACTCTCCCATAGGCACCCCACTATGGGTAGTGGTTCTAATAGTTTTCTATGTTGTCATTGCTATATCTTATCTTATTGGCACACAAGACAAGTCCGCATATACCAAACTGTCTTTTCACATGCGTGACCAATAGTAGATTGACTCAAGCAATGATCTTATGCGACGCTGCAGCAAGCGTCCCCCCCCCCTCGAGGTGTTGTGACTATCCTTTATAATATGCTACCTAATAGTACCAAACTTGGGCACGTAGATCCTTTGTCTGAGGGTGAGTAATAGTCCATATTCCATCCAGAAGTGTCTAATTTGCCTTGAGCAGCTAGCTCCACAAGTCATTTTGCTCCCGAATCATGTTGCATATCATCCTTAATAGTGTCTTAAATGTCACAGAAGGTTGTGGTAATGACATTAAGCTCAGACTTTCTACTCAAAGTATCGGCCACAACATTTCGCCCTTGCCTGGTTTTTACATTAACTCATAATCAAAGTCGACTAAGAAATCCTACCACCTTTCTTGCTTTGGTTTTAGTTTCTTCTGTGATGAAATAACTAGTGGTTCGTACCTTGGCCTAATCCATCCACAACCCATCTTGGCTAATGACGTTCCCCAAGAAGTGTACTTCATGCTGGGAAAACTAACATTTCTCCTGCTTGATGTAAAGCTTGTTCTCTCGTAAGACTTGGAAAAACTTTTTCAAGTTATCGACATGTTCCTCCAGGATATTGTTACAAACGACTATGTCAATTAGGTACACCATTACAAAATGATCTAAGTATGGATGAAATATCTTATTCATCAGCGTACAAAAGGTAGCATGTGTGTTGGTCAATCTGAAGGGCATCACCAACCACTCAAAAGCTCCATATCTAGTGACACACATTGCCTTCAGCTCATTTGCTTCTTCTATGTAAACTTGGCAGTAGCCTCTTCGAAGGTCAACCTTGGTAAAGTACTTGGAATTTCAAAGTTTCTTGAACAAATCAGTGATGATTCCATAATTTGGACTCTTTTAGGGATTTATTTTAATGGATTTAGTGTCCTCAAATGCATATTTTGTCTCGATAACTGATGTAAATCCTTAAGTTTCAAGTATTTGGAGTTAGAGACAAAGAATGGACACTACAGAGCAAAAAGGAACAAGGCAGCTGAAAAAATGAAGAAAAGAAGGCCTGAGGATTGCCTAAGCCATTGGGCGAGTCGTCGAATGGCCTTGGTCTTGCCCAATGTTCCAGTGTGCCAAGCCCTGAAGGAAAAAATCAAATAGGTGATAGATAGGAGCAATCGGCGAGTTGCCGAACGGTTCCATGAGGCAGTGCCATATCGCCCAAAGTTACAGTGCTTGAAGTTACTGAAGGACAATGTAGACAGGCGATGAACCAGACCAAAGGGCATATCGCCGAGTGAATCGGTGATCCCAACTAACTGCGCCGACTGATCCTTCACAGCATAATTTTTGACAACTATAAATACATGTTTGAATTTTTAGTTTAGTATCAAGTTATACATTTCAGAAACCAGTTTTTAGAGTTACTCAATTTTAGAACTTGGTTTTTGGAGATAATTTTCCTTAGCTTTTGGAGATTCAAAGACTTCCAATTCCAAGAAATTGGAAGTGGGTATTGAAAATTCTTCATTCTTGACGTGTTTAAAGATATTTTCTATCATACCCATTTGATGGAAACACTTTTTGGTATCAATTCCTATCTCTTTATCATGTCTAGATAAAACCCCAATTCTTAGGGTGTGATTATGTGAATATGGGTTAAATTTACTGTTGGGTATTGCTTATTGATAGTCTATTCGCTGTTTAAATGTGATTTCGTTTAGTAGTTGTGTTTGAACTTAATAGGATTGTAGTTGCAAATACAATTTCATCTTCATGTTTTTGGCTTGCTCGAGAGAGAGGTTTTAAAACCAAAACTACTAAATTGATGGCTTGTAGTTATTGGGTCGTTGTGGGTTGAACTCGATGCTTCCACACATTCAGCTCGAGAGAGTGAATGGGCTAAGGCGAAGGTTGTGCTTAATTGCTGCAAATCGATGTTTGAGAGAAACCGATTTGATTTGGGGTAAGTTGTTAGAGAGAAAATTTACCCCCACTAAAGTCTTGCTAAGTTACAAATGTTTAGCGATTTACTATCAATAGCATTTACCCAGTTGTTTATTTTAGCCTATATTCCTATCACATCTCAAGAATCCCGTCTCCCTAATTCGCATCTTTATATTTTTGCTATTTTTGTTTATTAGTTGAACAAAAAACCCCAATTGATAATTGACATTCATGTCACTTCTTGATTTAGTATGCTTTTACTCGTAAATATTTATAGCTATGATTGACTAGAACATAATTTTACTCTTCTACTTGATTCTCAACTACTTACTGCTCCCTTCAGGTACTTCTGCCCTTTCTACTTTTTCACAAGTTTTGGGCACCTCCAACTCGTCCTAGCTAGCCAAGATTACTCAGGCCATGATCCTTAAGATGGGGCACTTGTCCTATTCAGCTCATGTGAGGATGGCCCAACTTGAGAGATCTATCCCAGGAATGATCGAGGGTGTCATCCTTGCTGTAGTTATCCCCCTCCAGACTTCTGTTGATGATTTGGCTGTGAGAGTCCCAGCTTGTGAGAGCAGACAGGAGGAGGCCTCCGAGGTTACGAATTTGCAGGCCAAGGTAGCAGACTTGAGGAAGGACATAGACTATCTAAAGTCTATTGACTTTACTTCATTACTGAAGGATGATGATGATGTGGATGCCCCTGAGATCCCTCTAGCTACCACTGGCGATGTACACCATGATGAGACCACAGTGAGTGAGTCGGATGATGAAACCGATGATGAGCAGATACAGATACATGAGGAGAGCATATATGGAGACTTGCTGGATCTTGCGAGAACGAGTATGCAGTCGGTGATCCAGACATCACTTATCGAGACCTCATTGGCTGCTCCTAGTGCTATTACTTTTCCTACTGAGGTGACTCCAGATACTGAGACCCAACACCAGACAGATGCACCGGGCACTGATGCCTAGACAAATGGAGCGACTGCGTAGACATGATCCCTTCTTTACCTCCCTCTCTGTCTTACTTTATTTTACTTTCAGATATTTTCATTTGCATTTGAGGACAAATCATTTTTGTTTGTGGTGGGGTGAGGCCCACCTTTGTGCATATTAGTTTTGTTTATATATTGGGCTTTGAGCTTAAATTGTGTTAAATATTGCTATTTTGGGAAGGTTTGAGCTTGTGGCTCCTTGCTTTTAATTGTAAATGATTTTTTTACCCTTCCAAAATTTTTTTTGCCACTTCTTGTATGTGTTGAATGTGGCTGTTCTCTTGCAATTTGAGTACTGATTTTGAATAGTGCTCATAATTGAACATAAATGAACGCATGGATACAACAAGGCAAATTGAAGTTGCATAGACAATATGTGAATTCTTTGCATCTCGTTGTGACTAGCCAATTATCGAATCGAGTCTTTTGTGATAAACATTGCACACTAGCGAAAGTGTGGAGTATTGTTTGACTTTGGTGTAAATGCCTTGTGTGATGAGCTTACCGTGAACCATGCATGATGACACCTAGAATTTGCCCCAATGGTTCGGTTGACTAAGTGATGCAATTTCTTGAGATGATCTTAGGAAACTTTAAAGAGTGTGAACCAATTTGAAATTATACCTCTTTTGCAGCCTACCTTGTGAGTGTGTGAACCTCTTTTGAGCACCCTTTGAACCTTAACCTTTTCTTGGAAGAAACTTGATAACATTGCTACCTTTTATTGACCCATTACCCATAATCCTTATGATTTGTGGTCTATCTAAATAGCCAACTTAGGCCAAAAGCCTAAGTTGGGGTGTGGTGAAAAGAGAAGGCAAATCAAGTAAATGCAAAGAAGTCCCTTGTGCCCATGTTTTGAGAAAAATGGAACCCTTCCAAATAAAAAAAAGAGAGAAAAAGAAGAAGAGATTGAAAAAGAAAAAGAAAGGAAAATTTGTGAAATAAAGTTGTAAAAATACAAAGAAAATAGGGTTCCCAATGACTCATAGAAAATGAATAAGAGGTGACTTTTGAGCTTGAATGAAAATGATAAAGAGAAGGAAAGAAGGTGCTGTTCACATCACATTTCATGAGGATTTTCATCCTATAAACCTAAATGATCATACCATTACACTCAACCCCATTACAAGCCTTGAAAAGACGTTTTTGATCTTGAATGAGCTGAAACAAAGGTCGATTGGAAAATAAGGGCAAACCTATGGGTGAAATCATGCATTGTGTTCATCTTTGTGAGTGTGAATGTTGATCTTAATGCCAAAACTTTAAATTATTGAACCATTATGTGTGAATATGGAATCATTCTTTGTGTGAGGGCATTCAAATACCTTTGTTGAGCTCAAACTTGCATTTGCAGCAAGTATAGTGAGCTTGAGATTCTTTGGTAATGGTGAGTCACAACTTGATTCTTTGCGTGCATAATTGATCCTTGCACAAGTAAGTTGAGACTTGTTGTATGCATTCACGGACATCCTTTTTGAACAGCTGAACTTGAGTTTTACTTGAGGACAAGCAAAAGTTTAAGTTGGGGGTGTTGATGAGTCCACGATTTGGACTCTTTTAAAGATTTATCTTAATGAATTTAGTGTCAAATGCATATTTTGTCTCAATAACTGATGTAAATCCTTAAGTTTTAGACATTTGGAGTTAGAGACAAAGCATGGACACTATGGATCAAAAAGGAACAATGCAACTGAAAGAATGAAGAAAAGAAGGCCTGAGGATCGCCTAGGCCATTGGGCGAGTCGCCGAATGGCCTTGGTCTTGCCCAATGTTCCAGTGTGCCAAGCCTTGAAGGACAAGATCAAATAGGCGATAGAAAGGAGCAGTCGGTGAGTCACCGAACGGTTCCGCGAGGCAATGCCATATCGCTCAAAGTTACAGTGCTTGAACTTGCTGAAGGACAATGAAGATAGGCGATAAATCAGACCAAAGGGTGGATCACCGAGTGAATCGGCGATCCCGACTAACTACGCCGACTGATCCTTCACATCACAATTTTTAACAACTATAGATACCTCTTTAATTTTTAGTTTAGTATCAAGTTATACATTTCAGAAACCAGTTTTTAGAATTACTCAGTTTTAGAACTTGGTTTTTGGAGATAATTTTCCTTAGCTTTTGAAGACTTCCAATTTCAAGAAATTGGAAGTGGGTATTGAAGATTCTTCATTCTTGACGTGTTTAAAGACATTTTCTATCATACCCATTTGATGGAAACACTTTTTGGTATCGATTTATATCTCTTTATCATGTTTAGCCAAATCCCCAATTCTTGGGGTGTGATTATATGAATATGGGTTAAATTTATTGTTGGGTATTGCTCATTGATAGTCTATTTTCTGTTTAAATGTTATTTCATTTAGTATTTGTGTTTGAACTTAATGGGATTGTACTTGCAAATACAATTTCATCTTCATGTTGTTGGCTTGCTCGAGAGAGAGGTTTTAAAAACAAAACTACTAAATCGATGGTCTATGGTTATTGGGTCGTCGTAGGTTCAGCTTGAGAGAGTGAATCCTAGACCTTTTCCCACACATTAAGCTCTAGAGAGTGAATGGGCTAAGGTGAAGGCTGTGCTTAATTGCTGCAAATCAGTGTTCGAGAGAAACCAATTTGATTCGGGGTAAGTTGTTCGAGAGAAAATTTACCCCCACTAAAGTCTAGCTTAGTTACAAATGTTTAGCAATTTACTATCAATAGCATTTACCCGGTTGTTTATTTTAGCCCATATTCCTATCACATCCCAAGAATCCCGTCTCCCTAATTCACATCTTTATATTTTTGCTATTTTTATTTATTAGTTGAATACAAACCCCCATTGATAATTGACATTCGTGTCACTTCTTGATTTAGTATGCTTTTACTTGTAAATATTTATAGCTATGATTGACTAGAACATAATTTTACTTTTCTACTTGATTCTCAACTACTAACTGCTCCCTTAGGACTCTACTCCAACCCAATTCGGTTGGGTTATATTACTACACGCGATCGTTGGCACTTGAACTGGAAGTAGTGTCCTGATAAATGAAATCAATCAGCAATGAGTGGGATTAGGGTATTTATTATTTATTGTCACTTTGTTGAGCACGCGACAGTCTATGCATAAATGTGACAACCCATCTTTGTTCTTTCTAAACAGGATCAACACTCCATAGGGTGCTTTAGACGGCGGATGTGACCGGCTTCGAGCAACTCCTTCAAATGCTTCCTCAACTCCTCAATATCGGTTGGATCCATGATATAAGGAGTATGTGGGTGGCTTCGCTCCAGGCTCTAGTTCGATATTATTGTCTACCTTACACCTAGGGGCTAGGAGATAAGTGCCTTGGCAACTATTCCAAAATCACATCTTTATTCTCTTCTAGAACCTTCTCTATGCATAGTGGCAATGTCTCTTTAGCACCATTATCTTTACCTAAACTCACAATGGTGGCTATTATCATGCCCCATTTTTTTTGAAATCAGGTTATGCAATGACATGACAACTCTTTCAGGATTAATAAAAAAGTAAGAGTCGTCACCTAACGAATTAAAGGCACGTTAGGACATCATTATATCCTAATGACAAAAAATAATAATTAAAAGGGTTTGTAAAACCAAAGATAAGGTAAGTGTTCATGTTTTTTTTAAATAAAGGTGTTAAGCACCCTTCGAGGTCCACAAATGTGGGTTCCAACAGAATCTTGTGAATTATGTGGGGATTTAACATGAAAAATAAGGTCATTATAAGATAAAGAATATAAAACAATATATTTAATACGGGTGAATAGATTAAGCATGAATCCATTATTATCTAATTAATATAAGACTAGGAGAATAAGAGACATGCAAACTTATTTTTTTTTAAACATGCAAATTAAATATATGCGAGTTATAAAAATTGACACATACAAAGCTAATGAAGCCACAAAAAATAATGAATTTAATCGAGCAAAGCAACATTTTTGAGTATCAAATATATAAATAAGATACTTGAAATATTAACAAATAAAGAAGGAGAGGCTAACCTGAAGCTTCTAATAAAATGCTTAAAATGTTTGGATAATATGAAATAAAATGAAAAGCTAAATATAAGTCAAATAAACATAAGGAGAAGAAATGACAGAAGAACTAACCTGATTGCTTCCTAATTAAAAGAATTAAAATATATCATTCAAATTGAAATTTAATTAAATCAACAAAATATAAAGTTAAAGTTGCTAGAGAGAGAGAGAGAGATCAGAATATGACAAGGCTAAAATGGGCCCAATATGATGTTACTCTCTCTACCGACTATCTTAAATGCCTTAAGGAAAGACAAAAAACTACTTTTTTTAAAAATTATTCAAGAATACTAAATAAAATATTTTGATATTTAAAAAATCATGTGAAGCTAAAATATAAGTATATTCATTTTATATTAATATTGTATGAAAGTATGTTGATAAGTTAACATAAGAATAAAAATTAAATTTTTAAGACTTTTAAAAGGGTGATATAAATTTAGAATAGGAGGGAATAACAATTTACCTTGTTTTTATAAAGCTCTGTGCTCTTCATACAAGAAGTCAACTATAGTTTATCTGTGTTTCATTATTTCCAAAAATGTACCTCATACCCCTTTTGGAGTGACAATGATTCCACTTTAGCTCGATTTTTTGCATTGACTTCTCCACTTGCCATGATTGAATTTCAAGTAACGCCGTTGCATTATAGTGTATGTGCAAAGAATATTCAAAGGCTTGAGAGTATGTTAGTTCTTAGTACCTTAAAATAAAATACTAAAGTAATAAAGGTACTATTAAAAAAAGTAAGTTTATAAGGACAATGAAGTAAGACAAGATAACAAAATAGATAATGAAGTAACTACCTTGAACATACCACAAATTATAATTCTAGCAAAGATCACAAATTGGTTAAGCAACATTCAAAAAAGCACACAAAACTTGATGTAAGAACCGAAGTCCAAACTTCGTGCAGCCACAAGAACAACAAAAACTTATAAGGTAGTACGTAAGAATATTATTACATTTGAGAGTGTTGTGCTTGTTTAAGTGTGTGGACAAAATTGAAAGAGTCTTATTTTTATAGTAAAATATAGAGGACACATCAATAAGTACAAAATAGAGAAAAGGAAAAAAAATAATTCTACTCAATTAGACCCATATTCTTGGTATTTAATCAATAATATTATCATAACCATGTGAGTTTGAAAAATCTCGTTAATCAAATATGATACTAAGTCAAAGTTTTTCCAAAAATAAACAAGTAATAGGAAACATCAATGCATGGATTTTACCATAAATCAATTGGTATTAAAATAGTGCAATTTAATAAGAAAAATAGTCAATTGACAATTAGAGATTACCACCAGTGAATCTATCATAATAAATTGATCGAACGAAAGAATCATGAATGATCTTCTAATTTTGAAGGATCCATGTTAATACAGTTACAAACTTCAGTACAAAATAACATGATTTAGAGTCTGCCATATTTGAAGGTCACATATGTATATTTACTTACTATAACTAGCAAAAGTTTGCCAAGAACAATTAAATCAAAGTTGTCCACAGTAACTAAAAGAAAGAAAAGTTGGATAATAAAATAGAGTCAATCAAGGAGAAGAATCATGTCAAAGTTTATCAAGGATAGGTAAATATTAAGGTGTATCAATCGATTAAGGGAACAAAATTGGAAAGAAGCATGAATCATGGAGATTTTCAGAATAATCAATCAATTCATTAAGAAAATAAATCAAATTCACATATTAAGACTTGCTACACTTGAATCAAGAAACAACAACTCAATCAGTATTCATAAGGAAAAGCTCAAGGGCATACTAATACCCATTTACAAAAGGGGCAGATTACATTCAAACAAAAATAGGAATACACAAAGCAGAAAATGCACTAGTTTAGGAACTCAAAATCATAAGGAAATCATGCTAAAAAGAGATTTCATGATCATTATTGAATTTCATGTAGTGTAAGAATGCAATCATATCTACTATACTAAAAAATATAAGTCGATTAAAGAAATTTGCTTAAAATATAAGATAATCTCAAAAACCAAACCTGGATGGATCTGTTAAGATCCGACTTCAATAGCCCCCATAAACTTTAAAGCTCTGTCGAGTCTCGCTGGTCGGAGCGGTGGATAAATGATGATCTTGTTGTCAGTGTTGTCGATCTCATCGCAGAAGGATGATGGTTGACTTGTCTCGTCAAAGCCAAATGGCTCTTCATAGTGGTTGTTTTGCCATATTTTTTGGTCGGAACCAATAAGAAGAAAAGAAGAAGATGGATTGAGGTTGCATGGTGCGGTGCTTCGCAAGACAATAGGGATTAGAAGAGAGTCATATGGAAAAGGAAAGGGGAAGAGAGGGACGACTGGTTTGGATGGTGAAGTGGATGATATCCACTAGTGGTTGGAGAAGCATTGTGAAAAGAGAGAAGAAAGAGAAGGGATGGGTTGGTGGTTGGCCCCGTGAGTGAGGGTGGAGTAGGAGTTTTCACCGACGATGAACGATGCTGGGAGATATAGGACCGGCGCCTAGCATTATCAAAGAAAATGAGGAGAAAAAATGAAAAGAGAGTTATGGTGTTAGGAAATTTATATAGGAAAGTGGTAGGAGACTCAATCTTAGCAATTGGATCAAGATAAGGTGTAGGGTTGAGATTTAAAAGAATGGAACGAACAGTTGAGATTAAATATGAGATCTTGATATGGGGATTGAATTAGTTGGTTCAAAATGGGCTACAATTAAGATAAAATTGAGAAGAAAAGGCTACAAATTAAAAAGATTAAGTAAAAGAGGCTACAATTTAAATGATTTAGAGGAAGATTTAATAAATTGTTATCTAATAAATGGTTATATTACACATAATAAATAATTTTCATATAAGATAAATACACTTAAATATTTTAGACGTTAAATATAAAAGTAAATTAATTATTTCAAATTTAGCATTCGATAAATATAATAATAATAATAATAATGTCATGATCCAGAGGTACACCCTAGAAGTAACTTGGAGTACTTGACCCCGAAGGGGTCTCATACAAGCCCATAACATATCAGAACATAGGATAATAGAAAAGCACGGCTATTTTAAAAACTTTATCCATACAAATAAAATCTTTCATAAAAGCAAGCGGAAGTCTTACTACACTTTGTCTCAAACCATCTAATACAACTTTGAATACTCTTGGGTCACAACCTATACAATAGTCTCAAAACATGAAAATAAAAGTCATAAAGGAAATAGTGGCTTTGTCCTCGAAGCTATGAGGACTCACCAAATCTTCAACTCCTTACTCCTTAGAAACCTATCCTTAAGAATGGAACTCAAATCACCAAACCCTACATTTGATGAGAATGTAGGCAAAGTATGTGTTAGTACAAAAGTACTAAATATGATAGCTAGCATAACATCATAAGAGCATAATATCATAAGGGTTAGTCAACATAAGACATAATTCATAAGAATAACAAATACTTCATGAAACATCAACTATAAGAATAAGAGACAACATCATAATCATAAGCAAAGTGTCCAACATAAGCATCATATAAGAATTACTCCACCCTTAGTCCTTAATATCATAAGAGAACTACTTCTCAAGTAACCTCAAAGCATACCTGTGCAAGGCATGGTTAAGACCCTATAATCCCATCCAAGCTAAGTATCCCTTTTTGGTCATCATAAACCTAGTCCATATACATAGTCAAGTCTTAGACTATCATAAGTACCTATAATTTATACTTGTGCAATGTATGAGTAAGACCCCATAATCTCACTCAGACTAAGTACCACCTTAGGTCGTAATACATGCTTACCATCTTAGGATCTCATCCTTAACTTACTTCTCATAACCAAGGGAATCTGCCACATTTAGTCAATCATAACACAACAAGGAAGGAAACTATAGAACAATCCTATCTAAACATACATCATATACGAGAACCCTTTCTTAAGCAAGATTAAGTTATACTTGTGCAATGCATGAATAAGACCCCATAATCCTACCCATGCTAAGTACCACTTTTAGGTCCTCATACTTATACTTCTTTATTTGGAAACTAGTCCCTCTTTTTAAGATATTGGAACTCTAGGAGATACTTCTTTAAGCACATCTTAGTTCCTCTTCTTTACTTTTGAACACTATGAAACACTTCCTCAAGCATATCTAAGTTCATTAGGTTTGAACACTTGGGGATGCTTCTTTAAGCATGTCTTAGTTCATTATTAACTTGGAACACTTTGAGATACTTCCTTGAAATATGTTTAAGTTCCATAATAATCTTGTACTAGTTGGGAAAATAGTCTTAACCGACATGGAACCACATAAGCTTTCACATGCTCCGATCCGATGTTACCCATACCGAGAAGGGTTGGTCTACTTGCCTAGGGTAGAACCGGTTTGTTAGCTTAGTTGTACCCACTAGCTAACTTTCCTACAAGGCACGTAGTTATGGGATATGGAGATTCTACTAGGAAACCCAGACTAAACTTGTGAGGGACTCCATCTCATAAGATATACTTTAGGAGACTGGAAATCTACTTGTGAGAGTTCCCATCTTAGTAGCCAGACTCATCTAGGTAAAAGCTTCCATCTCATTAAAATATCCACTCGGTGCTAGGCATAGATCCCACAAGATAGCTTATTAAGTTCTTACTTGATTCATGACTCTTGTTGGGATGTCCTTGACAACCAATCCATGATTCTAGTGATGCTATCACTTTATCTATTTAAAAACTCTTAATTCAACATATTAGCTTTACTATGAAAGTCCTAACAATCATCATTCATGACTACAAGCCTTACTCTCAAAGCTTTACTTCTTACTATCTTCATTCATACCTAGATTTCAAGGCATTCTAATCACATTCTTAATTATTAGGTGATTCTTATCGTAATCCATCATAAAGATTCAACTTCAAGCTTTACTAGTCATGATCCATAATGTGTACTATAATCTACCTCCATTCATGCCCACATGTTTATATTCATGAACAATTATCATACAATTTATCTATTTTAGAAGATCAATATATAAATCCTCAATTTCATCTTTCATGGCATAAACCCACATACTATCAATTTCATCAATTCGACTAGGGTTAACCATGGAAAACATATAAATTCATCATAATATCATGATTCTATACTAAAACAATCCTAAACAAGTAATATCCAGTTAATTGGGTTCATACTCAACACTGCCCATAACATAGGAAGAAACCCTAGCTAGAATTGGGGTTCATCTTCACATTTGGGTGAAATCTAGGTGTCTCCATGGATGGAAGAATACAACGATGAATATTCTATCATACCTTGATTATAAAGCCTTCACAATTCTTGCAACAGTGGAGGAAGTTGACCTAGCTTGACCCTCTCTTCTTCTTCTTCCTCTTCTCCTTCTTCTTCTTCTTCGATTTTCTTGAGAGAAACTTTTGAGAGGAAAAACTTTGGGATCTTTTGGGGTTTTGGAATTAGTGACTTAATTGGGGTGGTTAAAGACTTAAAATAGTTTATATAGGTGTAGAAAGTACATACAAAATGACCCCAACTTAAAATCAACTAAAAAGGAATTTACTAAACGACCCCTCACTAGGTAGCCATGGTTCTAGGCACCATGACAAGGCTCATGGGCCATGGTCAAGACAACGAGCCGTGGTCCTGCCCGTGGTCCTTGGGAAGTGGCTATGGCTTGGTGCCTTGGCCTTCAGTAATTAAAGGCACCTTTACGGGCCTTCCCAGTAGCCATGGTCAAAACCACTGGCCGTGAAGTGGCTGGTGAAGGTGACCCACTTTAAGGCAGCCCTTAGGGAGCTACTGCCTTGCCTTCACGGACCACACAACGAGTCATGGTCCACACCACTATCCATGGTGGTGGTTATGTAGTTTAAGCAGTGTGCCCCCAAACTTGGGGCAGCCTTGGCCTTTTGCTTGGGCCTTTCCCCTTTGCCTTGGCTTTTGCCCCTTGCCTTGGCTCTTGTAGCCCTCAACTAAACCCTAAATGGTCTACTAAGATACGGGGTGTTGAAGTTTCTCACCCTTGGGGACATTCATCCTCGAATGACGATTTTAAACCCCTCTTAAGGTCACAACTCTAGACTAGCAACCCATCATGCATGCAACTCATCTAAACGCACATAACCAAAGAGGAAAACTTCAACTCCAACTCAACATGATCAATGCAACACAAGGAAGTAGGAACTACATCTAACATCCCAAAATTCATGAAATTCTACATCTACTTATATTCAAGGAGGAACTAGCATCTCCTAACTAAAACATACTCTATCATACACTTATGGAGTCTATATGCAATTTATACTCAAAAGCATTTATTCAAGGAGGAATCTTTCAACTCCAAACTAAGGCATGCTCATTAATTCATTTCATTAAGTCAAATTGACAACTTTACTCAATGCACTGCAACATGAGGAAAACAATGCACATAAATCATTTCTATCAAGACCTAAGCTTTTTCATGAACATGCATATAAGAAAATCATGGCAACACATAAACACACAATAACCTTGCTAGATAAGCACAACATCTCCCCCTTGGGAGTAAGCCTATACGAACTCTTCTAAACGTCATTTATACTAAAGGAAACTTCAAGGCCTAACATAATAAGTCACAAAAGACAAGTAAATTCGGAATTTACTAAAGCATAAAACACATACCGGTAGCAACACAAGGAGATCACTCTTGATCATTTTTAGCTTGGAGGACATAGAACCTATTCTTCTTTTAAGCACTCTCATCTGGACCACTAGAGGAAACTTGCTTATCCTCCCTTATCTTAGCCTCAAGAACCGGGCAATCTCTCATGTTGTGCCCACTCTTGCCACACCCATAACAACCCTCCGTGCCGGCTAGGCACTTACCATGGTGATTCCTTCCACACTTGGTGAAAGTAGGCTTAAGAAATGGAGACACACTACCTTTCTCTTGATAAAACCTAGTGGTGTTGGAAGAATCTTGACCAGAATACCTTGGTTTAGACTTAGGTCCACCTTTCCCATTGGACTTAGCATTGGAGAAGTTCCCATCACCGGTCCTAGCCTTTTTTGCCTTCATATTCTTTTTCCTAAGTTTTGACTCCTCAATTTGTTGAGAATACATCATAATCCTAGAGATATCCATGTCATGAAGAAGCATTGCCGTATGACATTCTTCTTCAACCAAGTCAGACACACCCATCAAGAACCTACTAATCCTATCTCTCGAATTTGCCACCATAGAGGGATCATACTTGGATAGTAGGGTAAATTTCAAGGCATACTCCTTAACACTCATGCTACCTTGTCTAAGGTTAATAAACTCTTCCACCTTAGCCTCTCTCAACTCTCGGGGAAAGAACCTATCAAGGAATGCTTCTTTGAACCCTTCCCACTCTATTAGCCCCGCTTTCACTGGCCTATTGTCTTTCCATTATTCATACCATATTTGTGCTACATCTCTCAATTGATAAGCGGCTAGCTCCTCTTTCTCTACCAAAGTCAATCCCATGATAGCAATTACCTTATACACCTCATCTATAAAACCTTAAGGATCTTCCTCCACTTTGGAGCCATAAAACTCCAGAGGGTTCATCCTCAAAAAATCTCTCACCCTTAAAGCCACATAATTCACATTAGGGTTCACCAGAGCTGCCATCCCTCTATTGAGTTCTGCCATCACAGATTGAACCAACAATTGCATAGTAGACCTAAACTCCACATGAGTCACATTTTCCCTTATAGGGTCAATTGGAGCTTGAGGAGGATCTTGGTGTGGAACTTGGAGAGCAACCTCTTGATCCACATTGCCTTTCTCATCTCTCCTAAAATTTTCCCTTGTATTGGCCATACCCTAAAAATCAATGTGCATGAATTAGAAGAAGGACCTACTAGAGCCAAACTCTAGGGCACGACTTAGAGAATGAAGAAGTGAAGTTTCCTAAACATCGAACAGTCACCTATTCATAAATGTGGAGCGCTTCACATTTATGATGAATACACTAATAGACGTGGTTTGAGACAATCCTAAAACCATTCTAAACCTTGTGCTCTGATTACCAAGTTTGTCACAACCCAGGGGCACACCCTAAAAGTAACATGGCGTACTTGACCCCGAAGGAGTCTCATACAAGCCCTTAGCATATCATAACATAAGACAATAGAAAAGTATAGAAATTTTAAAAACTTTATCCATTCAATCAAAGTCTTTCATAAAAGCAAGTGGATGTCTTACTATACTTTGTCCCAAACCATCTAATCCAACTTTGAATACTCTTGGGTCACAACCCATACAATAATCTCAAAACATGAAAATAAAAGACATAAAGGAAATAGTGGTTTTGTTCTCGAAGCTATGAGGACTCACCAAATCTTCAACTCTTTGCTCCTTAGAAACCTATCCTCAAAAATTGAACTCAAATCACCGAACCCTATATTTGATGACAATGTAGGCAAAGTATGTGTTAGAACAAAATTACTAAATATGATAGCTAGCATAACATCATAATAGCGTCATATCATAAACATTAGTCAACATAAGACATAATTCATAAGCATAAGAAATACTTCATGAAACATCAACTATAAGGATAAGAGACAACATCATAATCATAAGCAAAGTGTCCAACATAAGAATCATATAAGCATTACTCCACCCTTAGTCCTTCATATCATAAGAGAACTACTTCTCAAGTAACCTCAAAGCATGCTTGTGCAAGGCAGGGATAAGACCCCATAATCCCACCCAAGCTAAGTATCCCTTTTTGGTCATCATAAACCTAGTCCATCTATATAGTCAAGTCTTAGACTCTCATAAGTAGGTTCAAGTCATACTTGTGCAATGTATGATTAAGACTCCATAATCTAACTCAAACTAAGTACCACCTTAGGTCATCATACATGCTTACCATCTTAGGATCTCATCATTAACTTACTTCTCATAACCAAGTGAATCTCTCACCTTTAGTCAATCATAACATAACAAGGAAGGCAACTATATCACAATCCTATCTAAACATACATCATATAAGAGAACACTTTCTAAGCAATCTTAAGTTATACGTATGCAATGCATGAATAAGACCCCATAATCCTACCCATACCAAGTACCACTTTTAGGTCCTCATACTCATACTTATTGATTTGGAAACTAGTCCCTCTATTTAAGACATTGGAACTCTAGGAGATACTTCTTTAAGCACATATTAGCTCCTCCTCTTTACTTTTGAACACTATGAAACATTTCCTCAAGGATATCTAAGTTCATTAGGTTTGAACACTTGGAGATGCTTCTTTAAGCATGTCTTAGTTTATTATTAACATGGAACACTTTGAGATACTAATTTCAAATATGTCTTAGTTCCATAATAATCTTGTACTAGTTGGGAAAATAGCCTTAACCGACATGGGACCACATGAGCTTCCACATGATCCCCTCCGATGTTACCCACACCGAGAAGGGTTGGTCTATTTGCCTAGGGTAGAACCGGTTTGTTAGCTTAGTTGTACCCACTAGCTAACTTTCCTACAAGGTACGTAGTTATGGGATACGGAGATTCTACTAGGAAACCCGGACTCAACATGTGAGGAACTCCATCTCATAAGATATACTTTGGGAGACTCGGACTCTACTTGTGAGAGTTCCCATCTTGGAAGCCGGACTTAACTAGGTAAAAGCTTCCATCTCATTACAATATCTACTCGGTGCTAGGCATAGATCCCACAAGATAGCTTATTAAGTTCTTACTTGATTCATGGCTCTTAGAGGGATGTCCTTGACAACCAATTGATGATTCTAGTGATTCTATCGCTTTAAGCATTTAAACACTCTTAATTCAACATATTAGCTTTACTCTCAAAGCCCTAACAATCATCATTCATGATTACAAGACTTACTCTCAAAGTTTACTTCTTACTATCTTCATTCATACCTAGATTTCAAGGCATTCTAATCACATTCTTTATTATTAGGTGATTCTAGTCATAATCCATTATAAAGATTCAACTTCAAGCTTTACTAGTCTTGATCCATAATATATACTATAATCTACTTCCATTCATGTCCACATATTTATATTCATGAACAATCACCATACAATTTATCTATTTTAGAAGATCAATCTATAAATCCTCAATTTTACCTTTCATGGCATAAACCCACATACTATCAATTTCAACAATTAGAATAGGGTTAACCATGGAAAATATATAAATTCATCATAATATCATGATTATATACTAAAACAATCTTAAACAAGTAATATCCATTCAATTGGATTCATACTCAACACTACCCACAACATAGGAAGAAATCCTAGCTATAATTGGGTTCATCTTCACGATTAGTGGAAATCTTGGGCTCTCCATGGATGGAAGAATCCAAGGATGAATAAGCTATAATACCTTGATTATAAAGCCCTCACAATGCTTGCAACAATGAAGGAAGTTGACCTAGCTTGACCCTCTCTTCTTCTTCTTTTTCTTCTTTTTGGGTTTTCTAGAGAGAGAATTTTTTAGAGGAAGAACATTGGGATCTTTTGGGGTTTTGGAATTAAAGACTTAGTTGGGGTAGTTAAAGACTTAAAATAGTTTATATATGTGTATAAATTCCATACAAAATGACCCACACTTAAAATTAACTAAAAAGGAATTTACTAAAAGACCCATCACTAGGCGGCCATGGTGCCAGGCACCACGATAGGGCTCACGAGCCATGGTCAAGACCACGAGCCGTGGTCCTGCTCGTGGTCCTTGGGTAGTGGCTAAGGCTTGGTTTCTTTGTCTTCACAAATTGAAGGAACCTTCACGGGCCTTCCCACGAGCCGTGCTCAAGACCACTGGCCGTGAAGTGTCTCGTGAAGGTGAGCTACTTTGAGGCAGCCCTTATGGAGCTACTGCCTTGCCTTCATGGACCACACCATGAGCCGTGGTCCACACCACTGGCCGTGGGGGTGGTTGTGGAGTTGAGGCAGTATGCCCCCAAGCTTGGGGCAGCCTTGGTCTTTGGCTTGGGACTTGCCCCTTGGCCTTAGCTCTTGCCTCTTGCCTTGGCTCTTGTAGCCCTCAACTAAACCCTAGATGGTCTACTAAGCTATGGGGTGTTACATATAATAATAACAATAATAATAATAATAATAGTAATAATAATAGTAATAATAATAGTAATAATAATAATAATAATAATAATAATAATAGTAATAATAATAATAATAATAATAATAATAATAATAATAATAATAATAATAATAAAATCAATTACGTTGCACATAGCATTCAGAGTATGCAAGAGTTTATAATATACTTTATAACAAATACCAACAACTTCAGTGCCAGACATGTAATCATAACTATGAAGTTTAACATTTAATATAAGATAACTTAATGAATTCTCATCCTGTAATGAAATCTGCAAGTTAGGATATGAATTAAAATATACTGGTCCATACGCAAGACTAGTTTGAATTGTCCTTATAAGAGACTTTTTCCAATTATGATTTCTACCATCTCGTAAAGCTGCTATAAAACTTTCTGGTAAACCTCGCAAAGTAAGGGGCCTGAAAGCCAACTGTACTAAACCGATATGCATAAACCGATAAATATCCCTATAAAGGGCCAAATCATTATCAGATAATAATCTAAAAGTCTGATTATCACTATCAATAGTAATCGTTTCTTCTGTAGTTTTGACCACTTGTTTGAGACCTAATTTCTCAAAAGTGCCCATTTGATATATGATTCTAGGTGATATTTTCGGAATAGTCCACTGATGATGATGATGATGATGATGATGATGATGTTGATGATGTGTTCGTTTAAGAGCATACATT
Source organism: Solanum commersonii (assembly GCA_029007595.1). Taxonomy (NCBI): domain Eukaryota; kingdom Viridiplantae; phylum Streptophyta; class Magnoliopsida; order Solanales; family Solanaceae; genus Solanum; species Solanum commersonii. The sequence continues at coordinate 1,668,210 of JAJTWQ010000092.1, read as the reverse complement.
ATCTTCGTAAATAAAAAATCATTAGATAAATTAATAGGTTGAGCACCAAATTCTGAAAACTGTTAATCAAGACATTTTTCAAGATCATATAGGGGTTTAAAAACAAAATCCTAAATTTAGGAGGTCTCTGAATATGCACATCCGACTGTTTTGATGTAGAACCATGTTCAGAAGATTTTAAATCACTTTTAATTTGAACAGTTAAAGTCGTCAAATCAGCTAACATTTTATCAAGAGAACTAATTATTCAGCTTGCTACTAATAATAAGGCTAGTTCATCTAATATTGTTGAAAAATAAAAAATATAGATAAGAATTTCATGGTAAATATGAGATTTTTAGGGAATCTAATTTGTTAAGGGGAAGTTACCCCTATTCAACGATTGATTGATTTTGCTTCAAAGTTTCCTGATGTTATTACAGATAGGACGCAATTGCGGAGATTTTTGGAAAGTTTAAAAAATATTTCCCCTTTTCACAAGAATTTTTCTCGTGATATAGCCCCATTATACGAAAGGATAAAAAAAGATCATAAAACACCTTGGACTGATAGTCTCACCAATTTAGTAAAAAATATTAAACTTCGTGTTAAATCTTTGCCTTGTTTAACTCCTGCTAACCCAGCTTGAAAGAAGATTGTAGAGACAGATGCGTCTAATATTGGCTATGGAGGAATATTAAAACAAATCAATCCCCATGATAAAATTGAATATCTAATTCGATTTCATTTTGGAAAATGGAGTGATGCTCAGAAAAGATATGTTACGGTAGCACATGAAATGTTAACTATCGTTAAATGTGTATTAAAGTTTCAAGATAACTTATACAATCAAAAGTTTTTAATAAAAACAGATGCACAATCGGTAAAATATATGTTTGACAAAGATTTCAAACATGATGCTTCAAAGTTGATGTTCGCCAGGTAGTAGGCACAGTTAGCCCCATTTGATTTTGCAAAACATTATAAAAAAGGGAGTGATAACTCTCTTCCTAATTTCTTATCTAAAGAATATCTTTCATCTTAAATCATGAACTTCCTTCCCTTTTTTATCGATAAAACATTGTTCACCATTTTAAAGGAAGTTCCTCTTAATAGAGATATACAAGAACTAATTTTATGGAGAATTATAGACGGAATGATGATGGATAATGTCACCAATTACATTATGGAAGAGGCACTCTATGAGAGCTACGATTATTATGAATGTTATGACCTCCTTGATGACTAAAACAAATGTTTTGTTTGCAGGAAGGACCCTCCTTGGGTAACCAGGGATCGAGGAAAGGTAAATAACTCTCATAGAAGGGGAAGATCATCCCCTGGATCATCTGTATCTGGATCGTCATACGGATCCTCTTCTTCTTACTCCCCAATTATACAAAGAGGAGGAATGAGCTTGGTAAAGTTGAAGACTTCTAAAAAAAAAACCTCTTCTTTGTTGTCAATACATCTAGAATATATTCCAGAAGACAACCCTTTATCTGTAGAATTGCGGGCATATTTGTCCCAAAAAGAGAAAGGTGATACCTTTGCCTCTATTGCTAAAGACGATATTGATGATATCAAATCCTATGAGAAGGTAGCAAAGAAACAAATGATATTTCTTCTAGAAAAATCTGAGATTCAGAGAAAGGATGAACCACAGAAAATATTCCAGGGATATTTGTTGAATGGATTATATTTTCCCGGGAGAATCATATAAAACCCGCTTGTACTATGAGACTATTTTAATAAGCACTGATAGCATTGAATTCTAGCACTTCTCAAGGTACAACACTAGCGAGAATGTTTATAACTTCTCAAAAATGATTTTTAAACAAGTTATTTCCATAGAAGATTGGGGTATATCTTCAATGAAAGAAAGACAAATGAGCCTTAACAAAATTCCCACTAACTTCACCTATTGGATTATATTAATGTTTTTAGCAAACTCCTATACTATAATAACGAGAGGCATAAGCATACATGGTTCGTTAAGGTATGCACAAAGATATTTGTTGAGACTATCCCTAATTGGTTTTTAAACTAGTGGTCATACCATGGTTAAACTGCAAAGATTTTGCCAGAACCCTTTCAAAAATCATACAAAGAGACTTTAACAAATTATACCGTACTGATCATATTTGTTACATGGATCAAATTAAACAAATATATTTTTAAATAGAATTCTCTATTCCATGGATCCATAAATGGACCCTACAAGTAGGTTTCACAGAAGAACAAATTTCGTGTTTATATCGAACCTATTATAACAATTTCTAGGACAAATTGATGAAAAAGGATCCCAAGACTAAGGCATAATATGGCCAAGAATTATTGGATTTTATTACCCAAAAAATTCAAGACTATAGTACTAATCCTCATAAAAGTGGACTTGTTGACAGCTCCGTCAAGCATATTGCTAGAAGAATTTCCATTCAAGATGGAAATAAAGAAGAGATGATAAATGAATACTTAAATGAAGTCAGGAAGAATCTTCTCGTCAATATCAATACCAGAAATTTGATTGTTCTATGCGAATTGAAACTAGTGATGATGTGCAAGAAGATACTGCTCAGCTTTATGGAGATACACTACAACAAACGGAAGATTTCCTATTTGTCTTAAAGGAAAAGAACACAATAGCTTAAAGGATGAAGGCACTACCAACAGTAGAAATACTGTTATTCAACAGTAGATATATTGTTCATAGGGACATATGCGCCCCGATAACACTGTACAAAGATGCTTGTTATTTTATTTCTTATCTATAAATAAGTGTGTTTTTAGTTGAGAAGAGCAGGTTTTAGAACCACTCTCTCTCTTTTGTACTCTCTCTCTTATTATCTTCTCTTATATTGTAAGTTGTGAGTTTGCTGGAGACTACCAGAGTTATTGAATAAAGTTTTAAGGTACTATTATTCTTACTTTCTTTTCTTTCCTTTACTTTATTACTTTCTCCGATCTAAGCCGAGACTATGTCCGGCTAAAAAATTATATCTATGTCTGATATCTAACTTCATTTTTCTATCTACCATGAAAGATCTAGACTTTATCGAAATATGCATAAATTTATATATGGTTTCTTGACTTGGTTCCGAGATGGTGTTATAGTCAAATTCAATACAACAAGTTAGTGGCTTTGTCTTAGTGACTCTGTCTAGCCAGCTGTGGTCTCAACCCGGTAAGGAGTAAAAGGGCACCTTATACCCGGTTAGAATTGCTAGACACATGGGCTCACTAACAATACGTATTTGAATCTCGACAGACCCTTTGCTTGGGTAAAAGGATTAGATCCTTCCATACAGTCATTAAACTATATATAAATTTGTATGTATTTCAATTCGGATTTCTTCCTTGAATTCGGATATTACCAAGCTAGATTGAAGATGACCGCGTGGACTACCGCCCATCTTCTAAGATCCTGGTTTCGTTAAAGATGACCGCACAGACTACCACCTGATGACTAAAACAAAATGTTTTGTTTGCAGGATGGACCCTCCTTGGGTAACCAGGCGTCGAGGAAAGGGAAATAACTCCCATGAAAGGGGAACATCATCCCCTGGATCATCTGTATCTGGATCGTCATACAGATCCTCTTCTTCTTACTCCCCAATTATACAAAGAGGAGGAATGAGCTTGGTAAAGCTGAAGACTTCTCAAAAAGAAGCCTCTTCTTCATCGTCAATACATCTGGAAGATATTGCAGAAGACAACCCTTTATATGCAGAATTGCGGGCATATTCGTCCTAAAAAGAGAAAGATGATACCTTTGCCTCTATTGCTAAAGACAATATTTGATGATATCAAATCATATGAGAAGGTAGCAAAGAAAGAAATGATATTTCTTCTAGAAAAATATGAGATTAAGAGAAAGGATGAACCATGGAAAATATTCCAGCGATATTTGTTGAACGGATTATATTTCTCGGGAGAATCATATAAAACCCGCTCGTACTACGAGACTATTTTAATAAGCACTGATAGCGTTGAATTCCAACACTTCTCAGGGTACAACACTAGCGAGAATCTTTATAACTTCTCCAAAATAATTATTAAACAGGTTATTTCTATAGAAGGTTGGGGTATATCTTCAATGAAAGAAAGGCAGATGAGCTTTAACAAAATTCCCACTAACTTCACCTGTTGGGATTATATTAATGCTTTTACGAAAGTCCTATACTATAATAACGAGAGGCATAAGCATACATGGTTCTTTAAGGTATGCACAAAGATATTTGCTGAGACTATCCCTAATTGGTTTTAAAATTGGTGGTCATACCACGGTCCAACTGCAAAGATTTTGCCAGAACCCTTTCTAAAATCATACAAAGAGTGGGTCAAAGTTTCACCCGACCTTAACAAATTATACCATACTGATCATATTTGTTACATGGATCAAATTGAACAAATATATTTTTTTATATAGAATTCTCTATTCCATGGATCCATAAATGGACCCCAGAAGTAGGTTTCACAGAAGAACAAATTACATGTTTATATCGAACCTATTATAACATTTTCTAGGACAAATTGATGAAAAAGGATCCCAAGACTAAGGCATTATACGGCCAAGAATTATTGGATTCTATTACCTAATAAATTCAAGACTATAGTACTAATCCTCATAAGAGTGGACTTGTTGATAGCTCCGTCAAGCATATTGCTAGAAGAATATCCATTCAAGATGGAAATAAAGAAGAGATGATAAATGAATACTTAAATAAAGTCAGAAAGAATCTTCTCGTCAATATCAATCACTACGAGAAATCTGGCTGTTCTATGTGAAGTGAAACTAGTGATGATGTGCAAGAAGATGCAACTCAACTTTGTGGAGATACACTACAACAAATGCAAGATTTCCTATTTGGCTTAAAGAAAAAGGACACAACAGCTTAAAGGATGAAGGCACTACCAACAGTAGATATACTATTCATAGGGATAGATGGACCCCAATAGCACTGTACAAAGATGCTTGTTGTTTTATTTCCTATCTATAAATAAGTGTGTTTTTAGTTGAGAAGACCAGGTTTTAGAACCACTCTCTCTCTCTTGTACTATCTCTCTCTTACTCTCTTCTCTTATATTGTAAGTTGTGATTTTGCCAGATACTGCCGGAGTTGTTGAATAAAGTTTTAAGGTACTATTATTCTTCCTTTCTTTTCTTTCCTTTAGTTTATTACTTTCTCCGATATAGTCCCAGCTAAAAAATTATATCTATATCGGATAACTAACTTCACTTTTATATCTACCATGAAAGATCTAGACTTTATCTAAATACACATAAATTTATATATGGTTTCTTGACTTGGTTCCGAGATGGTGATACAGTCAGATTCAATACAACAAGTTAGTGATTTTGTCTTAGTGACTCCGTCTAGCCAACGGTGGTCTCAGTCTGATAAAGAGTAAAAGGGTGCCTTATACCCGGTTAGAACTTCTAGACACATGGGCTCACTAACAATACGTATTTGAATCTTGACAGACCCTTTGCTTGGGTAAAAGGATTAGATCTTTCTACATAGTCATTAAACTATATATAAATTTGTATGTATTTCGCTTCGGATTTCTTCCTTGAATTCGGATGTTAACAAGCTAGATTGAAGATGACCGTGCGAATTACCGCCCGTCTTCTAAGATTCTCGTTTCGTTAAAGATGACCGCGCGGACTACCGCCCATCTTCTAAGATCCTGGTTTCATTGGTATCAGAGTCTAGGAACTTTCATGGTAAATATGAGATTGAGGTGACGTAACAATAATAATAATAGTAATAATAATAATAGTAATAATAATAATAATAATAATAATAATAATAGTAGTAGTAATAATAATAGTAGTAGTAATAACAACAACAACAACAACTAATAATAGTAATAATAAGAATAGTAGCAATAATAATAATAGTGGTAATAATAATAGTAGTAGTAGTAACAACAACAACAACAGTAGTAATAATAATAGTAGTAATAATAATAGTAAGAATACTAATAATAATAATAGTAGTAATAATAATAGTAATAGTAATAATAGTAATAGTAATAGTAATAATAGTAATAGTAATAGTAATAATAATAATAATAATAATAGTAGTAGTAATAATAATAGTAGTAGTAGTAGTAGTAATAATAATAATAATAATAATAGTAGTAGTAGTAGTAGTAGTATTAATAATAATAGTAGTAATAATAATAATAGTAGTAGTAATAGTAATAACAATAATAAATAATAATAATAATAGTAGTAGTAATAACAACAATAATAATAATAATAATAATAATAATAATAATAGTAGTAATAATAATAATAGTAGTAGTAATAGTAATAATAATAATAATAATAATAATAGTAGTAATAATAATAATAGTAATAATAATAGTAGTAGTAGTAGTAGTAATAATAATAATAATAATAATAATAATAATAATAATAATAATAATAATAATAATAATAATAATAAGAATAAGAATAATAATAATAATAATAATAATAACAACAACAACAACAGTAATAAAAAGAACAATAATAATAATAAAAATAATAATAATAACAATAATAAAAACAACATGTATATGATTAATGAGATAAAAATTAAACCTAATTTTGAACACATAATAAAAAAATAGGTTTTAAAATACATATTTAATCAAAAAGCAATTCGGAAAGGCTTATAGGTTGGTCAAAATTGGGTGTCAACAGATGTCCCTCTTTGCTCGATAATGAATGATGAATTGGTGGGCAAAGACGTTGACTAAGTACCCAATTTTGTTCGACCAAGGGAAAGATGTTAGTGGGATAAAATGAAATGATAAGTAATTGTGAAAAAAAGGAATGCGTGGCCGAGACTTTGGCCTTAAATCATCTATATATCTTTGGTATTATGAGAATGAGGTTGTATGTTATTCTAGATTTAGGTACGGACTAAGATTCTAAGAAATGAAATAATGGTACAAGATTCGAATAGAAGCAATAGTAGCTTGGGTAGATAAGATTAGATCTCAAGGCGGTATGAATAGTGTAAGGAAGATAAGAATGACTTAAGTTATGAGAGGAAAAGATCATATGAGTAGTGCGAAAAATGAGAAGACCTTTATTGCAGTAGATTATAAGTACGAAAGTCATATCTGAAAGAAAAGTTGATCTCGTCTGGAATCTGTCAGTCCCTGCGAACCTGGAGATTGTAATATGACTAAATAAAACGATTAGGAAATATATAGCGATTAAATGGTAAAATAGTTTATAAAAATGATGCAATTTTCCATTGAGCTCATGAAAATTTGTCTTAAGGATGACGTCTTAGGGCCATGATACACAAAAAATTAATTCTTAGGTCATGGAATAATTGTTGTAGGCCGTGAAATTGATGCCTTTAGTCTATGACACCTTCGAAACATGATATATAGAAATTAAATCCTTAGGTCATGAGATGATGTCCGCGGGCCATGGAAATGATGTTTTTATTCTATGACGCCTTTGAAACATGATAATAATCATAAATTTAATCATCAGGTCATGAAATGATGTCCACAAACCATGAATTAAAGAATTTAGAATATTGCACCTTTGGAACATTAAAATATTGATAAAAGAATGTGTATCTATTTTTTTTTATCCAATTCGGCCATATTGCGATATATACAGCTTGAGTTGATAGATATTTTTATAGATGTATTTTTTGGAGCTCAATATGGTTTTCGTAATTTGATTATGTTGTAAATCTTATGGAAAATACTTTCATCATGAACACTTGTACCAAATTCTCATAGCTTGAGGAGTATCGAAAGACTCTGTCCTTGAGGATATTTCACCCGATATAGGTGTATTCTTCAGGATTCAACAAGCTCTTCTAGTACAAAACTAGGAGCCAGAAAGTAACAAAGATACACAATAGAAAGAAAATCCAGTACATGAAACATGGACAAAGGAGAAAGGAGGATCTCTCTTCAAATTCTTCTTTTACGTGAACCAAGAAACAAATCATTTATAGGAAATGAGATAAGATCATTCTCCCAAATGTTTGCATGAAAATTCAAGACAATGATAAGAGGATTAATGGGTCATAAAGGATAATAATGGGAATGTTTAAACCTGAAAGTCAACTGCCAAAATGTGGCTTTCAATGGTGGAAAATATAATGGAATTATGGCTAATCAAGGCTAGGCATTCAATCACAATAAATATATATTTAATACTCATAAACAATATATGAAAGAATGTACCTAGACAATATTATGAATACTTCTCTTTGAGATATTAGAACCATTTTTTTCAACAATTCCCTGCATATCTAAAAAAGAATATTAAGAATTGAAAGAAATAAGAAGTTTTGCTGGATTTCCACATATGAGTACAATGCATTGAATCTGGTGTCCTTAGACTATGAACCAGACCTAGATAAAACAAGATTAAACTTACAAAACAATTGGTAAAGATTAGAACTTTTATGAACCAATAATTCTTTTGTAAGTCCAGCGCTTATTATATCACATTATACCCGCACAATTTTTTTTGTTATCGCGGTTTTGCGCTAAGAGGCCATGTGCGTGTCCTGGTATTCATGAGTGCTCTAAAAATCTTTCACAATTTCATAAAAGTGGCATTACTTCGCACTCACATAGGCCCAATCATCAAGTGTATTCTGCAGAGCAATACACCACCTATAAAGGATATGAATTGGATTAAGAGTTCTAACTCAGCCTTACTTTGCCTTGCAGATTGTTGCACTATATTCACACATCATAGGAGGGACATAATTTTATAGTGCTTACTGGATCAACTAAAATGACAAAAAGTCTTACTCCCCTCGATTTTTCATTTAGTCAGTGAATTGATTAGATTCACTTTCGACTACACATAATTTATTTACGTAAATAATTCATCTCACTGCAGTATTTTTATCACATTGTGTATCAAACACATGTATCTAATTTAGTCAAATAAAATTTGTTTTATTCCAATTGGAATACACACTAATAGTTTCTTAACCACTTAGTTTCATCACCAATCAACTCCACAACAACTAACTCTATTTAGTTGTTTTTTATATTTGGCACTCACAAAAATGTACCAACTTCTTTTACCTTTTTCATCATATATTGTACCCTTTTTGTACAACAAAATATTCAATCTATTTAGTATTGTACTTTTCGTACCTCTCATGTATTACCAAAGACTCTTTTCAAGATTATGCATCAAGAAGCAATATCATATTTAACAATAAGAACAAAAAAGATATTATCACTATTAAACACTCAACAACACCATTTTTAATTTTCCAACTCTATCGTTGTATTATGTCACACCACAACTAACTATCACTAGTCTGTATATACAACATTTTTTAGCATACAATCAAAAACTTAAATCCTATTTTTCTTAGGATCATATAGTACAACCTTAGCAAAACATTCCTACACTTCCAAATATTTCAAAATGGAGGTATAACTTTTCTAATGTTATTTTCAAATTAATATGTAACATATAAATCTCTATATACACTAAAACATATATAAAAAATTGTATCTTAATTTCTCAATTAAATATCCAAAGATATTATTTATAAGTGTGATGCAATATAATTTGCAACCTCCAATCTTTTAAAACTGTTGTAAACTCTAAACTATAATAAAAGATCACATTCAAGACCATTCCAGTAACACTACTATATTTCTTACACTCTCAAACATTAGAAACGATTTTAACAAATTGAATTCAATATTTTTTTATTTTTTGTTTTTTTTTAAAGGTTGACGTTAGCAAGGAATTCAAACATAATTAATACACCAAAGGTACATAAAATATTAAAATAATGAATTTGAATATATGAATTTACAAGATATCAATTTCATTTTATTAATCTAAAATTAAACTAAATAGACTAGAAGTCTAACACGTCAAAAATTATCTCAATCAATCAAGTATATATAACTATTAACATTTTCATCTGTCACTTAAAACATTAATCATAAACAAAATCAAGGCTACAAATTCATCAACCCCAAGCATGTCATATTGTCATACCTTATCAAATTCAAGTAAACTTTTCATTCAATCTCTCACAATTTCACAAGCATCAATTTGCATAAATATTAGTATCATGTACCACCTCAATTTATGTCAATAGATTTGAAATTTTAACAATAATATTTTTATTCTAAGAACTTAAGTAGTTCTAGAATCACCAATATATATAAAAATTTCTTCTTTTCTAATTTGGGGCTAGAGCACAAAGTAATTTAACTTCACACAAATATGTCCAACAACACTAAAGTCTCACATCTAATTTCTCACATTGGCCACAAAATTCACTTGAGAAATACCACAATAATTTATATCATTCACTTACTCAAATATAAATTTACTTGGGGGGATTATTATTATTTCTCCAAATCTTCTCGATTGATGGTTATTATTGGCTTAATTTTGCCATACACAAATTTATTAAAATATAGACATATAATTTTGTTACATACCTTATTCACACGAATATAACGATCCAATTATTTTCCACAAACCAACTTTTGTGCTATATTTCTCTCTGTAGGACACTTTCATCCGTAAGCAACTCCATTGTATTCTACCGTAAAACTCAGATGCCAGAGTATTCAACTTGTGAATCAAAATGAAAATTAAGAGATCAAACCAAATAAGTGAAATAAAATAATAAGAAAGATATGACTTATCTCTCCTTATAATTGCATGAAATTTTGAGTGCTAATTTAAGCACGATGATGTCATCTCTATAAGAAGTCATAGAGCATCCACTTGTCTCCATATCCAAATCAGTTTTGTCTTCATCGTCACTATTCTCCGTAAGATAAAGTGGAAATATCCTTAAGATTGTTGTAAATCTTACGGAAAATATCTTTATCATGAACACTTGCACCGAATTCACCAAAGCTTGTACTTCACCCATAACTCTTATAGGAAATTCTCATAGCTTGAGGAGTGTCGAAAGGCACTGTCCTTAAGAATATTTCACCCGATATAGGTGTATCCCCCAAGATTCAACAAGTTCTTCTAGTACAAAACTAGGAGCCAAAAACTAACAAAGATACACAATAGAAACAAAATCCAGCACATGAAATATGGACAAAGGAGAAAGGAGGATCTCTCTTCCACTTCTACTTTTACGTGAACCAAGAAACAAATCATTTATAGGAAATGAGATAAGATCATTGTCCCAAATGTTTGCAGGAGATTCAAGACAATGATAAGAGGATTAATGGGTCATAAATGATAATAATAGGAATGTTTAAACCTGAAAGTCAACATCGAAAATATGACTTTCAATGGTGGAAAATATAATGGAATTATGGTTAATCAAGGCTAAACATTCAATCACAATAAATATATATTTAATACGCATAAACAAGATATGAAAGAATGTACCTAGACAATATTATGGATACTTCTCTTTGAGATATTAGAACCATTTTTTCAACAGATTAAACCTTAGCTCAACGTTAATGTAATTCTCGTACTCAATATTATTCTTAGGAATATATATTGCTCTCGGGCACAGTATAATTCTCGAGCCTCATGTAGTTTTCGAGAGCAATGTAATTTTATAACACAATGTAATTCATTGGCACAATGCAATTCTCAAGGACAATGCAATTCTCGAGTACAATGCAAATTCTCAGGTACAATGCAATTTCTCAGACATAATGCAATTCTAAGGAAAAATGCAATTCTAGGGCACAATGCAATTTCTCGGGCACAATGCAAATTTTCGGACACAATTCAATTCTAAGGCTCAATGTAATTCTCGGACACAATGCAAATTTCCAGACACAATGCGATTTCTCAGGCACAATGCAATTCTCAGGCTCAATGCAATTATGGGGCACTGTAACGACCCAAACCGTCGTTAATTAGGAAAAAGCAAAATTCGGGAAATTCTGGGCCACTATCCCGTCAGGGCGGGCTAGATGCCGCTAGGGCGGGGTAAGTTGGCACCAAAGCGGGATAAGCGAGACAAAATGTAAATAACGCGAAATCCTATTTTCTCTTTCTTCCTAAAATACCTAATTTAGTCATAAAACACCCTAGAAACTCTCAGAAAGTTGCTATAAGATTAGGAAGGAAGGAGAAGGAGATTTCTAGCATGAGGATGGCGATATCTTGCTGATTCTTGGCTATATTCACCATCATGTCATCCGAAAAACCAGAAAAATATCCGCAATTACTTCGTGCAGCTGCTTGGCGCCCAGGTAGGCTAGGTTTTATGAATTGAGTAGTTATAAATCTGTGTTCACTGCATAATATACGTAAATCAATAGTAGAATTATGTGTAGGCCCTCGTGCACCGAACGAAATAGGGTTGAATCATAAGAAGAAGCCTTAGATAATGAACTAGGGGTAGTTATGGTTGAATTAATGCTTACATATGTGTGGATGAGTAGTTCATTAATGATGATTGTGATCCTATGATTGTGTGTTATGGGTTTGTTCTTGCTTCATTGTAATACATGTATGTATGTGAACAAAACCTGTTGATCACACCTAATGTGAACAAGTATGAACGAAGAACTATATGTTATGAATCACCTCTTGTTGTATAATTGTGATAATATACATTGTAATTGTGATTGTGGATCGGGTGTTGCGTTCTGACACACTAACCTAGATCGGTTGCCACATTCCGGCATAAATATGGGATCGGTTGCCACATTTCGACATAATCTTTGGATCAGATATCACATTTCGGTATGCTAATAGTTTGGGTTTGGGTTCCATGAGAGGACCAATGACTTGTTATGAATGTATATTATTAAGCACATGATAAATGATGTTGTAATTCCCTGGAGTGGTCGTGTGGTTATGATGACTTATATATGGTTGTTCTTTTGTGTTGACTGAACTCGTTGTGTATGTGGTTGTTGGATGAATCGGGGAGGCCAAAGGTTCAAGGGTCATAATAATTGAAAGCAAGGGTTGTCCGTATGCTTCAAAGGTGAGAAGTAGAGGTAGTGTACATGATGTAAATGCTTAGGTAGATTTCACTTGGAGGAAATTAATTTTCGTTTAGCGGTTAGAAAGCTTGATGTAATGTGCTATGTGGCCAGGGCTGGGTAATATGAAGAGGAAGTAAGGGTGTGACATGAGCGGTTAGTTGGAACACTTGTAGTGTAATTGGGGACTTTCTATGTGTTAGAATGGTTAGGCTATGACCAAGTACCTAATAAGTAGGTTACTGAAAATATGATTAGTAGTTATAGTGCTAATGTAATTTGGAGGTATTCGAGAGAGAGTAAAGGTGGAGAAGCAAGTGGTTTTATTTCATGATTTTACTAGTTGGTTTCTTATGTTATGTGATGGGCGTCGGGTTGATCGATGATGCCTACCAATATGTGTGGTTGTATTGATACTACTCTTGCTATGTCTTTGACATTGACTGGATGCAGGTTGGTGATGTTCCATTAGGTGAAGACGAAGAAATTCTCCAGCAGCTTCTATCTTTCCTTCCGCATGGTGGGAGCTGTGTCTTTTAATTTATTATGTCCAATTGTACTCTTAGTAGCTCTTGTACCTGTTTAGACTAGATCTTTGGGGGTGTTTATTACTTTGCAAGTAGGGATATTTTTTTAATAAAGACTTATGATTTCATTTATACCTATTTTTCGTTAATTTTTCACATGTTTTGACTTTTGGGATACGAGGGTTCTCCTACTTAGGTGTTACTAGTTGGTTTCTTATGTTATGTGATGGGCGTCGAGTTGCCCGATGATGCCTACCAGTATGTGTGGTTGTATTAATACTACTCTTGCTATGTCTTTGACATCGACTGGATGCAGGTTGGTGATGTTCCATTAGGTGAAGACGAAAAAATTCTTCAGCAGCTTCTATCTTTCCTTCCGCATGGTGGGAGCTGTGTCTTTTAATTTATTATGTCCAATTGTACTCTTAGTAGCTCTTGTACCTGTTTAAACTAGATCTTTGGGGGTGTTTATTACTTTGCAAGTCTTAACCAATATTTATTAGGGATATTTTTTTAATAAAGAGTTATGATTTCATTTATACCCATTTTTCGTTAATTTTTCACATGTTTTGACTTTTGGGATATGAGGGTTCTCCTACTTAGGTGTTAGAGTGGGTCCCCGCACGGCCCGGTGGGTTGGGTCGTGACAAATTGATATTAGAGCCCAGGTTAACGGTCTCCCAGTACAAGAGCAAAATGTGGAATAGAGTCATGCAGATTGGTGTGTTGACGTCCACACCTAATCTTTAGGAAACTATGAGGCATTTTAGGAAGTTTTCTTATCCTTTCTCTCCCTTCAAGCGAGTATTTCTTGTGTTATGAGTTGAGTCCAATTGATATCTCCCGATTCCAATTGGTATCTCAACGTAGTGAACTAGGTGTCATGGTTACTACTGAAGGGACACAAGCAAAGTTAATTGGAACTGAGAAGGTTCCAATTGGTATCTGGCCTTAGGGGTTGTACAATGCATAGATGATAAGTAATGGTCATCTACGAAATGAACTAAATCATAAGGTGAAATTGTTTTGATGTGTAGTAGTAACTGTGAATGCATGTTGTGTCGTTTGAAACAACTGTGAATGCCTGCTTTGTGTCGTTTGAATTAACTGTGAAGTGTAGGTCTTCTGTAGGTGTCTGATTTTACTAATGCTATGAAAGTAATATGGCTAATGTGTATGCATGATTAAGAACACCGTGTTGCGTGTCCATATTTGTTATGTGTAATGGCTAAAATTTTGAAATATTCAAGTGTAACTACTTGAGTATCACGAAACATGTTAAGGGAAGAGGTTATAACTAAGTTTAGTGCAAGGGTCTAGATAATCTATGAGTGATTCGTAAGATGAAATCTGGACGTGCGTTGCGACTAACTAGTAATCGTGTGACTGTTTGGGTGTATCCTAGGAATGAGTGTGTGGTAGTGCTAAAGTAACGTAAAAGGGGTCATGAAAAACGTACTCCATTGGGTTGACCCGGGGGTAGACAATGATTATCCTAATTGAAAGAACGATCCTAAGTGCTTAAGTATAGTTGGGAAATTTCAGGAAGTGTTAGGAGCAAGAAAAATCCCAGAAAACTTTTGGCCTGGTTTCTAGTGCCGCCAGAGCCACTAGGGCTGGATTTTTTCCACCAGGGTGAGACCGCCAGAGCAGAATTTCTCCCGCCAAAGTGGGACGGGCAAGGCAGAACCTCAGCCTGCCTCCTATGTTTTCCCCCCGCTACCCGAATTAACCCTAAATGGGATTCGGAAAAATCCCTACAAATCCTTTTAGTGTTCAGCAATCGAGTATGGATTATAAAAATTAATAATAGATTACGAGCTGCGTAAACAGCTAGAAAACCAGCATCCATGTACTACAAAAAAAAACTTAGGGAAGCGAAACATAAAAACAGAGTTGTCTTAAACTTTACAAGCCCAAGAGAGGTGAAAGGAAAACCAAATAAAAGACTCTGGGATTGGGAGCTGTCATTATCTGAGCATAGATCCTCCGGAGGTACCAGGCCTGTCAGGGCCTTGTCCATGAAGGTAAAGTACTGGAAATCTCCTTTCTCTACCCGAGGAAGCTCCTACCCAGGGGCAACACAAGTGAATATGTTCCTCATGGTCTTCCATATCCGGACCATCAGACGATCCCTTTCCAGACCCTTTCTCCTCTCTTGGCGTAGCTCGTGATGGAGCATCTCAACCTCTAGGGAAGTGCTGGGTGGAATCGGAGTGAAGTCTGCAAAAGCACTCCCCAACCTCTTTTAGACGGTAACCAGATCCTCCTCGACCCGTACACCTGAGAGTAGGTCTCGTCGTCTGAATCTACGGCCGCCTTACTGCTGCTAGCCCTGCCCGTTCTCCTTCTCTTGTTGTTCCTGGAAGTAGAGCCTAGTCTAACTAAAAGAGGGTGAAGGGGGGATCCATAGGAAGTACCTCATCGGCATCAAAAAGTGTCACTCTTGCCAGGTTGCACAAAGCAGTAATAAGTCCGGTAGGAGGAATGCCTTCCTGTTACCTCGGTAGAACATGTTCCACTCTGAAATGATCTGCGCCCTCACATTCAACTTAATGCCCTACATAGCGCATGCCACCACCAATGCCTGGGGAAAGGTCATGTCGGTGCGGTTTCCCGATGGGTGGATCCTCCTAGTCACCAAGTGTAGCCACCTCTTTGCATCATGTTACCAATCTGTGCTAGTAATACCCTTTGCAGTAGCCCAGTAGACCTGATCCCGGTGCGTAGGCTCAATTAGAGTGTCTTTCAACCACTCCAGATCCATCTCCCTCAGCTTGGCCTCGTACTCGGCGTTCAAGACCTCCAGTACCTCTAGAGCCTCATTAATAGCGGTGGCATTCAGAGGAATGTCAACTCCCCAGATACGGATGACAGGGTGAGGATCGTCCCATCTCATTATAGGTAAGATGGCGTAGAACTCCCTCACCCAAGTGGAACGTGCATTCGGGGGAGCCTCAATCAGTGGAATCCATCCGAACTCCATCAAGCGAGCATAAAATGTAGGTGCCTTCTCCTCTAGCTTGAGTAACATGAACCCTCTCTCGCAGCATAACCCTGTGTTCCTACTATCGTGATACCTTTCCCGATTTGTGGCATCGGGGAATCGAATGAAAGGTAAGTTTTCTTCATTTAGACCTGCCATTTAGAGAACCAGCAATAAGTTGAATAGAAGTTAGAACACGATAGGAATAGACATTTTATGGTCAAAAAGGGAAGAGAAAATGTCTGAGTAAGGATGTAGGCAACTGGTCTGGCACATCCCGCCACAACGGCCAAAATTCTGCCAAGACAGGATTATGAAGGTCGCCACAACAAGATGAAGGACGAACACCAGGTGCGATAATGGCACCTTTTCATCTCGAAACCTTTGTTTTCGACAGAATTTCAGCAGATCAAAGTATATAAACTACCCTAGAACATAAATAAGCAATTATTTTGACAAAATAACTCATAAATATCCCTCAAATCCCAAATTTATATCAACTGACCCTTCAACTTCCCCCACCCATTTTGGTATCGATTTAACCATATTTTTGCGAAATTCTTACGCCCAGAACATGGTGGAGACGTAAGAAAAGTGCCCATGCTACGTTTATTTATCAAAACTAGAAACCTACTTTCATTTTTGAATAACTACCGTAAAACCTTTTCAAATTCGATCAGTTAGTTGACATGCAATCATTGTTAATCAAGTACAAAAGCAAAGAGCTTAAGGATTAAATTGTTACCTTGATTTTGACGTCCAGAAACAAAGTGAATAGAGAGTGTTTGGAAGTTTGGAGGTGAGTTTAGGGAGAAATGAAGAAATGAAATTCTTTTTCCCCCTTTATTGTTTCCGATCTCCCGCTACAGCGGGAGATTTCTCGCCACAGTAGCCCCGCCTTAGCGGAAGGGCTGCTGCCCTGGTAGAGCAAGGTTGTGAAACTTGGGCTCGTTTTCCTTCGTTGAAAGTTGCCTCAAATTCTTCTAGTTTGTTGGGTATAGTACTCTTTCATGTGTCAAATAATCAAAAATTTACCATTCGTCATGATCCCATAGTGGACCGATCATTTAGTTAGAAGTACTCAGAAATAAAGTGTATGACGAACCGCACACTAGTCGTTCGGGGACGAACAAGGGATAAATTGGTATTTATTTTAATGATTCGAACCGTTGTTAATTATAAAAAAGCAAAATTTAGGAAATTCTGGGCCACTGTCCAGCAAGGTTGGGCCAGATGCCGCTAGGGTAGCGTCTCCAGGGCGAGGTAAGTTGGCGCCAGAGTGGGATATGCGAGACAGAATGTTAACATGAAATCATATTTTCTCCTTCTTCCTAAAATACCTAATTTAGTCGTAAAACACCCTAGAAACCCTCAAAAAGCTGCTTTAAGCTTGGGAAAGAAGGATAAGGAGATTTCTAGTGTAAGGATGGCGATATCTTGTAGATTCTTGGTCAAATTCACCGTCATGTCGTCCGAAAAACCAAAAAATTATCCGCAATTACTCTGTGCAACTGCTTGGCGCTCAGGTAGGGTAGGTTTAATGAATTGAGTACTTATAAATCTGTGTTCACTACTTAATATATGTAAATCAATAGTAGAATTATGAGTAGACCCTAGTGCACCGAAAAAAATAGGGCTAAAGAAGTCTTAGATGAAGAATTAGGGCTAGGTATGGTTGAATTAATGCTTACATGATATGCGTGGCTGAGTAGTTCAGTAGTGATGGCTGTGATCCTATGATTATGTGTTGTGGGTTTGTTCTTGCTTCATTGTAATACGTGTATGTATGTGAACGAAACCTGTTGATCACACCTAATGTGAACAAGTATGAACGAAGAACTATATTCTATGAATCACCTCTTGTTGTATGATTATGATAATATTCATTATGATTGTGATTGTGGATCGGGTGTTGCATTCCGACACACTAACCTGGATTAGTTGCCACGTTCTGGCATAAATATGGGATCGGTTGCCATGTTCTGGCATAATCTTTAGATCGGATACCACATTCCGGTATGCTAACAGTTTGAGTTTGGATTCCATGAGAGGACTAATGACTTGTTATAAATGTATATTGTTGAGCATGTGGATAAATGATATTGTAATTCCTCAGAGTGGTCGTGTGGTTATGAGGACTTATATCTGGTTGTTCTTTTGTGTTGACTGAACTAGTTCTGTATGTGATTTTGGATGAATCGGGAGGTCAAGGGTTCAAGGGTCGTAATAATTGAAAGCAAGGGATGTCCGTATGTTGCAAGGGTGAGAAGTAGAGGTAATGTACGTGATGTAAATGCTTAGGTAGATTTCACTTGGGGGAAAGGAATTTGTGTTTAGTGGTTAGAAAGCTTGACGTAATGTGCTATGTGGCCATGACTGAGTAATATGAAGAGGAAGTAAGGGTGTGATGTGATCAGTTAGTTGGAACTCTTTTAGTGTAATTGGGGACTTTCTGTGTGTTAGAATGGTTAGGCTATGACCAAGTACCTAGTATGTAGGTTGATTGAAAATATGGTTAGTAATTAGAGTGCTAGTGTAATTTGGAGGTATTTCGAGAGAGAGTAAAAGTAAAGAAGCGAGTGGTTTTATTTCATGATTTTACTAGTTGGTTTCTTATATTTTGTGGTGGGCGTCGGGTTGACCGATGATGCCTACCAGTACGTGTGGTTGTACTGATACTACTCTTGCTATGTCTTTGACATAGACTAGATGCATGTTGGTGATGTTCCATTAGGTGAAGACGAAGAAATTCTCCAGCAGCTTCTATCCTTCCTTTCGCATAGTGGGAGCTGTGTCTTTTAATTTTTTATGTCCAGTTGTCCTCTCTTAGTAGCTCTTGTACCTGTTTAGACTAGATCTTTGGGGGTGTTTATTACTTTGCAAGTCTTAACCAATATTTATTAAGGAGATTTTTTATAAAGACTTATGATTTCATTTATACCCGTTTTTCGTTAATTTTCCACATGTTTTGACTTTTGGGTTATGAGGGTTCTCCTACTTAGGTGTAAGAGTGGGTCCCCACACGGCCCGGTGGGTTAGGTCGTGACAGGCACACTTCAAATTTTTGGGAACAATGCAATTCTTTGGACACAATGCAATTCTCAGGTAAATGCAATTATCAAGCTTAATACAATTTCTTTGGCATAATGCAATTATCAAGAAATGCAAATTCTCGAGCACAATGATATTCTTGGACACAATACATTTCTCAAAAATGATGTTATAGTTGAGAATATAAGGTGGCTTAGACTATCGTTTAATCGGAAGCACAATGTGCCTCTTTCATGGTGATTGTCGGGCTCAATATAATAGTTGAGAGTTCAAAGTATCTTAGATCTTCATCTTATTGGAAGGAGAGAGTGTTATTTCTTGGCAGTTGTTAGCTCAAAATAACAATTGAGAGTATAGAGTAGCTTAGACCTTCGTCTTATTGGAAGGACATAGCATTATTTCATGGCAATTATTCGGACGATGTTGGAATTGCTTCTTGCATTTGTCCATGTCTTTTTCTGCGTTCAAAGAAAAATTGTTAATTTATAAAAAGGGAGGTTGATCTATATCTCCGTTTTGACCAGCACATTCCATTTTTCCTTGACATCTAGGCCTTTTTCGGACATTGTCTTTGGGCAATATATAAATAGTATAAAAATAAGAATTAGAAAGAAAAGTTTTGGAAAACACAAAAATAATAGATTGTCTAAAATATTGTTGAATATTTGAGCATGACACATTTTCAGACTTTACAATATCTTATTGGAAGAGGTCTTTTCGATTTTGGCGTGCATCATAGATATTTTGGAAAAAAATATTCAAAAACTTCTGTCAGTATGGAACTTCTGATATTCTGATCATTTTTATAGATTGTTAATCGCTTTCTATGAATTTTTTAGATCCTTACAAAAATTATGCCCGAGTCTTACGGTTTTCAAGAGAATGTTTTTTGATGGAATTTTTGAGATCTTCTAAAAAATTCTACCTCAGTCTTATGATTTGCAAGAGGATGCTCTTTTGATTGAATTTTTGAGATCCTCTCGAAAATTCTGCCTCAATTGTATAGTCAAGAAAAAATATGAATTCTATTAGGATGAGACCGTACTCCATAGGAGAGCTTACATATCTCGTCTTAAACGGGAATCAGGTCTGACGTAGTTCCAAATTACAAAGTAAAGAGTAGGAATCAAATATAGATGTAGTATCTCTTTACAATATCTAAGTTGATAGGTTGGGAAAGATTTCACCATCCATTTCTACTAGTATGAGTGTTCCCTTGTCAAAACTTGAAAAACCATGTATGGACCTTGACAAATCGATGAGAATTTACCCTTTGCCTCGTGTTGATTTGGAAAGATTCGCTTCAAAACTAATTGCCCAAGTGAGAAATGTCTTGGTTTCACCTTCTTGTTGAAAGTTCTAGCCATTCTATTTTGATAAAGTTGACCGCGATAGATTGCATTATTATAATTCTGTCAATTAATGTTAAGCTCTCAAATCAGTTCTGCACCCAGTTAGCATCGCTCAGCACAACTTCTTCAATAATGCTCAAAGACGATATTTGCTCTTTAGCAGGTATAAGAACTTCATTACCATACACTAGAAAATAAGGCATAACCCTAGTAGAAGATTTGATGGTAGTACGATACACTTATTTCTCTACATAGTCAGTTTGCTTCTTGTGCGGGTGTACACATTGATGTGTTGCGCAACTACAACAAGTAATCTTAAAGTAATGGGCGCCTTCACAATCTCCAAAGCTTTAGCACATATATTGAGCCGTACCAACCATTACTAAATGGAAATCATGAATGAGAAGAAATTCAAGAAAACATGAAGAAAATACTATTTATGGAAGGATCGTTTCTCTGGTCCAATTGATAATTAATCAGATGATTAGAGTCTCCTATCCCCAGTTAACTTTAACACCAACGAACTAGCCGACACTGATACAGTTCTTGAGCAATTACAGGCCTAAACTATATTCATTGTTTAGTTAAGTGGAAGAAACAGTCATATGTACAATCAAAATCAACACAGATGAAGCAAATCAAGGAAATCCATGACTAAGTTCCAATGGGTTTTATTTAAGGAATGCCATTGGAGATCTAATTTATGCGAAGGCAAGATAAATAGGAGAAGCTTCAACTCTAGTTGAAGAGACTACATCAATTCATAAAGCCATGAGATACTGTCTTAGCCAAGGAATTCTTAATGCTAACACAGAGACAAACCCAATGATTCTAAGTAACATAATCATAATGTTTGGAAACCACCACAGAAAATCACACAAGAAGTAGGGAAAATCAGAGAGATGATGCAGCAATTACAAATTGGGATTACACTTGTGTTCAGAAAAGGAAATAAGCTAGCAGATTTCTTTACAAATCTAGCTTTTGAGCAAGAGAATACAACACACTTTCAAGCACTTTTTTTAAGGAAAAACAGCTGGCACAATTTCTATTTTTATTTTTTTATAATTGTTATTGACTTAAATTAAATTAATTACATTATTACTCCTTTGACTTTTCTTTTATTTGATTAAATACTCAATAAAAGTGTAATATCTTATTATTTATATTTTATTGATTGATTTATGATATATATCGAAAAGATGAATAATTTAATTAAATATAAAATTAATTTAATCGATAAGTCTATTTGGCACCCACAAACTCTAAAACCTAGATCCGCCACTGCATGAGATACTAAAACAAGAATATAAAAGTAATTTAAAGTGATAACCAACATTAATTCAAAAGCATCGATGTTCAATAATTATCCATTGCCACATCCCCAGAACAAGGGCTTTTAGCTACTAATGTCTAAGAAAATAAAAAGAAGAAAAGAACCCTAAAAAATATTGACACCTTTATACTTGATGCCCTATGATTGATCTTCTTCACCAAAATAATTATTTCTATGAACTATTTATAGATATAAAAAATTCTAAATAAAATAACTGAGTCCAAATCAAATTAGGAATTCAAAACCAAACAAAATTTGGTTCGCTTTTTTTTTCGCGTGAAACTGGCCGCATGAAACCGCCTCAAATTATTTGAGGGGCCTTCAATATCAGCCACGTGGCAGTTGATGCAGGTAAGCTCAATTCTAATTCCTTCTTTCAACTGCCTTTCATATGTTTATATATTATTATATTTCATTTAATCCATTAAGCTGTCTTCTTGATTTCTTTTTCAACCTTTCATTTTTAATTCGTTTTAGCTTCAAACTTCTTCAATTTTATATCAATTTACTCCTACAAATTAAATACACTATTTAGCACAATCCATAAAATTCATGCTAAAAATGGACAAATATAAATAATATGTGAAACAAATAAAGATTAAAAAATATATTTTTGGCCTCACATCAACACTCCACACTTAAACTTTTATTCGTCCTCGAGCAAACAATAAAGCTCATCTAAAAAAAATCATACTATCTAGGAATGTCATCACTTCGATTGACACAAACAATTAGGTCACATATAAATTTCAAAACATCAAGTACAATTTCCGATCATTATGCAGACATCCAAATAAACAACAAACCTCTAACCTTTTAACCTCAAGGAAGGACTTTGAACTCATCAAATTTAAGTCTGCTCACCTACTCTCATCAAAGAACGCTAATAAAATCACCTATCTATCGTGAAACAAGTGCCCTCACAAAAAGAAATAGTCCACACACTCAATTCAAAAGATTGAATATAAATTAAGGACTTAGCATCAAAGAACAACTCTCACACTCACAAATAAAAATCACATGTATGCACAAAGAACCATATGCTTGCCCATTATGTACATCTTCACTAATCAAGCATGCTTGAATAGAATCAAATAGGACTTTAACAGATTGTAATGTAGGCTAGGGGACGAGTAGTAAAACTATATAATAATGACTTAAACTTCCTTAAGCACTTTGTACTTTAAGACTTTATCACCCATTATTTTCTTCTCTTTATTTTTAGCCCTCCCTTCAACAATTATTTCATAAGTAATTCTCATCATCTCAAGAATGCTTCAATCATTTTTTTCTTTACTTTAAGAGGATTTTTTTTCATGTCACATTCTTTTTTTCTTTTTTTTTTCTTTTCATGTCACATTCTTTCAAAGAGGGATTTTAAAGCACTTTGTAGCTATCATTAATTAACTTTTTCACTCAACAATTCCTTTTTCTTCAGAATGAACAATTAGAATAAGTCTACGCTATAATGTTCAAGGACGCAAGGTGCAAAAACTAGGGATTCAACAAAATAGTTAAGGGTAAAATATGGCTACCAATAAAAGGCTACATGCTCAAAAGGGCTAACTAGTGATATAATATCTTGAAAAAGTCAAAATTTACAAGACAAATCAAAGAAAGCCTATTATCATCTCCTAAACAAAGCAACATTTTTTATTTCTCTTCAATAACTTACAGGGCAAGTTCTAGACTAAGATGCAAAACATGGAATAAACAAATTCTCACCACACATGAGACAAGTATCAATCAAAATGGATCAATTCCACTTATAAGACAGACAAGATCATAACAAACTGCAAAATAAAGTAAGCTATTTACAAAGTTACAATCATGAGCTTAGACGTCAAAGAATTCACAATTTCCCTATCAATCAAGCATTCATAAGAAAGTACTACTAAAAAATCAGGCCTAAATAACAAGTATCACACCACTCAAAAGGGTCTTTTCTTTTCTCTCAAAAAAAAAAATTAAAAGAAAACTTATTCCTAAAAATATAAGAGACACTCGGTTGAAAGGGACTATCACTAGGAAAAGAACCGAAAACAAAAGCCAAGGAACCCATCCTAAAAAAGAAATGACTCAATAAAACGATAAAAACTAGGAATTCATTCTTTCACCCCACACTTTAAAAAATGCTATGTCCCCAAAGCATCAAATAAAATTTAAAACAAGGGTTATAAAAACTTCCTGAGGCCTTTAGGCCTAGCTAGTAGCATGTTCTCTTAATTTTCATCAAGGGTCGTACGCACCCCACACTTAAGCTCAAACGTGCTCCTTCGATTCAAACTTTTGGGTACTTAGATTTCCCCTAATCTGCAAAAGCAAGACCAAAAGAAAAAAGAGTGACACTAATAAAATAAAATAAAAATAAAAGAAGAAATTACGCTACTAATTGAGTTTCCTCCCAATAAGCGCCTAATTTAACATCGCGGCACGACACAAGTAAGTTCACTACTTTTCTTTCCACTCCGAGCTTATGAATTGTACCCATAATTTTGCATCAAATTTTCTGCTCCTCTCTAGGAGCGGTGGTACAAAGATAAAGGAACCAAGTAATATATGTTGCATCCTGCACTTCTTGGCCCTTATGTGAGGAATGTCATTTTGTCTACATGGACTAAAAAACATTAGGATGTATGGGCCTTTTTACTCATCTATAAACTCATCCATTAGTTCAGATGATATAGAAAAGTGTTTTGAATGAGATTCAAAATGCCTCAACTCCAAAGTAATATTTTTTAAAGCAAATTTACCACTAGACGGTGTCTAGCGGCCTTTTATTAAACATAAAAAATATCAATAGGAACAAGTACAAGAAAGGGGGGCTAGGCCTTACCTTACTAATCCTTGTGAAGTACCTAACTTCTGCTACCTAACAATCATGAAGAAAATAAGAGCTAGAGAGACCTAAGTATATTCTAATCATCATAGAGTTGTAATGCACTCCATGATGATACTACAAATGAGGATGCTTAAATAATGTAACAATATGTCAATCAAGAGGAAAGTTGAGTTATCAGCCTCAACCTTTCTATTACAAAAGCATGAATTAAAAAGATTGATTGCCCATCAAAAGTAACTTGAAGTATTTTTCTCTTGTCTTCTTCTTCAAACCTATCCAACAACACTTGATAATTCATACCTTTTTATGGATTTATTGGATCTACTTTAACCTATTGATACTGTCAAATGGTTTTGCTTTGCCTGTCGCATTTGTAGGTGCCTTGGAACAAACTCTTCAGTCATTTTACCGTTCCAACTATGTTGCCTTCCATGTGTCTTCTTTTTTCTTTTGTTTCTTCCATTTCTTTGTTGCCTAGGTGATATATCCCCTTTCCTAGCCACTCTATAAAAGCATATGTCCATCATATTGGCTTCGTCATCTTCCTGAAGAGAATCCTTACCCAAATCAATTGTATTTGACACTAAGGCCCTTGACTCATTCTTCTTTGCAAGCACACATTTTGGCACAAATACCAGAGCTTCTAGACTTAATTTGCTATTCAAAGTAGGTGATCAGACCTATTTTTCTTAGATCAAATCGTTGTCATTCTCTGTTAACTTTGCTTGGTTTCTAGTAGTCTTCAATAAAGCATCAAAGTTATTCGAACATAATAGGTCCTTTGAGGCATTACTAATATCTTGACTTTTCTCACTGTCATGAAAATTTCCAGCCGGACCCTTTTCACTACATGGAGAGTTATTTTGACTAGTCAGGGAAATGATCTAACTACTAGTTGATTTTTTGTGTGCAACAAGTGTCCAGTTTTTAGTTGGATTCTCATTTTCAACTTGCAAAACTTGCTGCCTAGAATTTTTGGCATCTTTAACATCAGATGTATCAATTAGTTTTTGTCCTGTATCCATTAATTTTTTCCCTGAACCAACTTGTGGCGCATCAACCCCAACTTTTGGTGTTCCCCCTGCATTTTTAGTTGCATTAGACATCAAATTCAGCCCAAATTCTTTTGATTGCACCTCATTAGTAGCAACTTGTTAGTTATTGCAATCACCTTTGTTTTCAGTAGTTGTTTGAACACCAATATTACTAGTATCAACATCCATTGAGTCTGCACAATTTTGCTTAGAAGTGGAAGCAACCAATTGGCAATCTAGAGAAGTAGCTTTACTTTAATCTACATCTACAATCTTTCTTTTTTCATTTAGTATTTCTCTCGCATATCCTTGATACTTTTCACTATTGGTAGTACCTTTTAAAGCAACTTCAATGGTATCATCAATTTGTTGGTTATTTTGATTTCTTTTCGAGATCAAACGACAACTATATTCATCATTACCTTGGTGCTTACAATAATTTCAATACAAAGGTAGATTATCATATATAATCTCCTGAAAAACCTCGATCAACTTACCGAATTTTCCATCCACAAACTGGAACCTTATACCATTTGGAAGCTTTCCATTAGATCAATTATAACCTTGACCCTAGTCATGCTAGGTCTTGACTTGATTTAAGTAGCTTTATCTATAGCTATTGGTTTCCCAACTGCTGATGCTATAGACAACAAAGACTTCTTTGCAAACAAATCTGGAGATAAGTTCAGTAAAGAAATATAAACCACAGCTAACGTCATTTCCTCCTTAGGGTTATATCCAATGGACCATGGAAAAACCCTACATTGGTGCTCCTCTCCATTGTAGAGATGATAATTAGTTGAGCGAAATAAAGCTAGTACATAATCTTCATATTGATCAAATCTCAACAAAAATTGTCTTGGAGCAAGTAAGCCAATTAAACAATTGCTCTGGGTATCAAGATGTTTTCGGTAAAATTGACCTTAATACCTTCAAATCTGGTGCACCATAGGATGATTTAAACACCACTACTTCATGTAATCCCTCTTCGATCATAAAGTCTTGCCTTTCCTCCATTGAAAACGTGATAGTAGGTTCTCCATGAATTATTACGATTGATTTTTCGATTGTTTTTTTAGTTAATTAAGCAGATTGCTTAGGATTTATAGTATTTGAATTGAAAAGGGTAGCGTATGTGGTAGTTTGGGGTGGTGGGGCAGGCTGGATGGCCTCAAAAGAAGGTCGTCCAGTGGTCGTAGCAGCCATGATAGCTGCGCAGCTACTGCCTATGTAGAAGCCACCAAAAACCCTAGGTCGGCAGTTCTCTTTCCTAGGCGTTGTTTTGTTTCAAGCAACATTATTTACAACATTCTCACTTTTGTACTCTTTCTCAAACGTGGCATCTTCAAAAAAATTGTGATTGCATTGTATCTCCTCCCGTCTAGATCCTCAATTTGACTTCTAAGTGCCTTTTCAGTATCACAAAACTCATAATTGAATTGTCGAGCGTAAAAAGTAGCAACCTTTGCATTCAATTCATTGCTTAAGTTCTGAGTATGCAAGAAAAACATATCAACATCTTGAATGTGCTTCAGTTTTCTATCTATAAGGCGTGACATCACATATATGACTCTTGTACGACGCTCTTCATATTCCTCTATTAATTTCCTGCAAAATTCTATACTATCAAAGGAACAAAGTTTATTAGCATCATCATGAGAGGGCTTTGGAGTAGGGTAGCAACACACAGTATAACCAATCCACAAACAACGACAAAATTTACAGGATAGAGATAGTGAACACAATTCTCCCTCGGGAATATAATGACATTGTTGGCAAAAGTGAGCTCCTTTGCAATAAGGACAAGGTCTTACCACACATGAATAATCCTCATTCCCGTTCATCCAAAAAAGGGTATTAACTAGTTGAAAAATAGGTATCAAAATAAATAAATAGAAAAAGTATAACCTAGAAGAATAGTTAATTTCTAAGTCCCCGGCAACGGCGCCAAAAACTTGTTGCTCCCAATCGCACACTGCAAGTGTACGTGGACGCGTAAGTAATATAGTGACTCTTAAAAGAACCGGATTATCAAACCCAAAGGACTTGTCAATTAACTATTTACTAAATTATACTAGTCTAATTATTTATTTGAGAGTACCAAAATAATTTGATTTTTATTTGAAAAGAAAAGAATGCAGAAATTAAATAATAAGATTACTTACAATAGTTGAAAAATTCCAGGGCTGCTGCATGCATAGGGTTTCATGTATCACATCTCATGCATGAATTAACTACGATTATAAAATTACTGATTTACAATAGTGGCAGAGCTAGAAAATTCTTCAAGGGTGTTTAGACTTTAAAAGAGTAAAAAAAAAATTAGCGAAGTGGGAGCAAATTTTTTTTTAAAAGTGAATTGTTGGGAATTTTTTCATAATTTAAAATAAGTGAACTTTTTATAGTTCAAGAGAATTGTTGAAACTTTTTCCAGACAGATATTTCTGTTTCTTTCCTTTTAAAAAAAAATAGAAATGCAATAGGCAGGAATAGAGCCGAAGACCTTAGGCTCTTAACTGAGCACGGTTACCATTGGACCAAGGACCTTTGTTGTATTTAATAGTGTTCATATATTTATATATCCACATAATAAATAATATTATATATATATATACACGATCTAATTTTCCGGTGAAGGGTGTTCGGCTGACCACCCTTCGTCGGCTGTAGCTCCACCCCTGATTTGCAGGGTTGATTTTATGATTATGGTCTCCCAACCTCTAATCGCCTACTCCAATTAGTTTCCTAACTACATCGTTGAACGGGGTTAGGCAGTCCTAATTTGCGAACATTTATATTTCATCCTATTTTGTAACCAAGCTAGGTGTTCGTCCGGGCGTCACTCCTAAACATAAATCAACTCAATTTAATGAAAGATCAAGCTTTATGTATCATTTGGTCTATCTACCTTAGCGTCTCCCGAGTTGAAGAGTAGACACAAAATTTATCTCTGTGGTGATCAAGCATGAAATACTAAAACAAGAATACAAAATTAATTTAAAGTGATAACCAACATTAATTCAAAACAATCGGTGTTCAACATTTACCCATAGCCACAGCCCCAGAACAAGGGCTTTTAGCTACTAATGTCTAGAAAAATAAAAAGAAGAAAAGAACCCTAAAAAGTATTGACAACTTTATACTTGATGCCCTGTGATTGATTTCCTTCCCCAAAAATAATTATTTTTATGAACTATTTATAAATATAAAAAATCCTAAATAAAATAACTGAGTCCAAATCAAATTAGGAATTCAAAACCAAACGAAATTTGGTTCTTTTTTTTTTTTGTGCGCGTGAAACTGGCCGCATGAAACCGCCTCAAATTATTTGAGGGGCCTTCAATATCAGTCACGTGGCAGCTGATGCAGGTAAGCTCAATTTTAATTCCTTGTTTCAACTGCCTCACATATGTTTATATATTATTATATTTCATTTAATCCATTAAGCTGCCTGTTTGATTTCTTCTTCAACCTTTTATCTTTAATTTGTTTTAGCTCTAAACTTTTTCAATTTTACACCAATTTACTCCTACAAATTAAATACACTATTTGGCACAATCCATAAAATTCGTGCTAAAAAATGACAAATATAAATAATAAATATGAAGCAAATAATGATTAAAATATATATTTTTGGCCTCACGTCCACTCCCTTCATCTGAGTTAGGAGTAGAAGAATACAACATCAGAAAGAGCATGCAAGGATTTCAGAAATATGAAAAGGGTGAAATGTACAAAACGGACCGATTTCTATAAAATTACAAAAGAAACATCAACTAAAAGAGCACATCCTAAGTCCATTTACCTAAACACAAGGAATTAAAGTTAGAGAAGGAAAGAACAGTTTGAGATAGATAATGAATAGGGAATACAAAACTTATAAGCTTGGAACACCAGTGATTGGAAAAGAGATAAAAAGCTCATCAAGAAATCGGAGAAGACCAACTCCAAGTGACTTTTGATCAGGCTCGACGATTGGGAGAAGAAAAAAGAAATCAGGATTTGACCGTAAAAGAAGCAAGGTTATGAATACCATGACAGATCATCATCGATAAAGAAGAATCTTTCTAAATCACTTCGTGTCAGCGGGACCTTCAAGCATCCGAAATACGTCGGGATTGAAAATGACATAGCGTTCCTGATAGAAAATGACGACTCCTTCAGAAAAATAAATTTATTCAAGTTCTTTTTCCCAAAGAAGTCCTGCTCCGACCAACCGACAAGTCATCTACTTAAAAGGACCCTCCCCCAGTCCGCCCTTCCTTGAATTATTCGGTCATGCAATACTTATCGGATGAGAAGGAACCTTCTCACATATATTGATTGTATCCGACAACCAACGGGTGTTTTTCCAACGACCAGCGTGGCGTGGGTGGCATCGAAACTCGGCTGGAGCAAAGATAGTGCAGCTCAATATAAAGATACCATGGAGAAACAATTGAGGAAGTAGGGAAAACCCCTACATCTCAAACTAGAAGAGGAATAGTCGACAAGAACAAAATGTTTATTTCTTATTTAAACATTAGATATTTTTTATTGTTTTCATTTGGATCTTGGGCTGGACCTTTGGGACATCAGAACATTATTGTTATTTTGTTATAAAAATAAATAATAAAATTGGACCGATGGGTCAATATTTCACCTAAAAAGGTGATACATATGTTTATGCTTGTTATTTCTATTTATTTTTTCAAATCTTTATTTTATATTTATCAAGGTTGGCCTATAATTCCTACCTAGTATGTGTTGTGTACTAATACTACTCTTGCTATATCTTTGGTTGATATAAGTTTATTTTAGGGTTTGAATCATGAATAACAGTTATTCAGCATCAACTTCTACCCACTTTATTCTCAAGTGAAAGTTGTATCTCTCTCCTGTGTATTTATTTTATATTATGTATGTACTCTATTATAAGTTGTTCTACCAATCTAGACTAGGTCCTTGGAGTTGTCGAATATTTTGTTAAGTTTGAAAGGAGTTTTCTTATTTCGTTTTACCTTATCAATGCAAATACTTTTATTTAGAGTATTTTTTTTCAATTAAATGGGGAAAGTTGGTAAAAATTCGCCTATCTAATTATATTAGAATAGGTGCTTGCACGATCCCATAATTTGGATCGTGACTTTCAGAGCCCTTATTCATTTTTTCCCACCATACCTCCTCAAAATACCACCAAGACCTTTAGCCATTACATATCCAGGAAATCCATAAAATACTCTTAATAGACACTTACTATATCCCTCTCGCCCAACAACCTTTGAGAATAACGTAACCTAACCAGAGACTACAATTTAGAGCTCCACTAAAACGAAGCAATCTGCTTATTAACCTTGAGTCATTGAGGGAACAAGGCAACAACATTAAAGGAGAGCAACTAGAAAAATTGATGGATGTACCTGAGACCTTAGAGGAAGAAGTAGAGGAACTAGCTGAAGGATTCCTAAATGTTTTATTAGGCTTGAGCTCCTCAAGTGTCATGATCTGTACCATTAAGATTGTGGGTTATGTCGAGAATTAAAATTGGACATGTTGCAAATATGAATCTTTTTGAGTAGATAAACTATCAAACTACTCAAAAATATCTAGAGAAGCTTATATCTTGTCTCGACCCAGAGGTATAACCTAGATGTAAGATGGCGTATAGAACCCCGGGGGACTTCATACAAGCCACTTAGCATATCATAACATAAGAAATAGAACAATAAAGAGTAAAAACCATCATTTCAAGTCCAATTTTTTTTAATTGCAAAACAGAAGTCTAACTCATGTATGAACATAGCCATCTATTACAATAGAATGAAATTGGGCTAGCCCACACATCATGTCTCAAAAGGAAATACAAAAGAGTAACTGAAAAGAAAATCATCCATCCCCAAACCATGAGGTCTCACTAAACTCGGGGAAGAATCAAGTCCAAGCTCTAGCCACTAAAATGGGAACCTTGTTTGTTGGACCCTACATTTGGGGAAAATGTAGACAAGAGTATGCGTTAGTACAAAAATGCACTAAGTATGCTAGTTATGCATAAAAATATTTAAAACATTCTAAGAAGGACATTGCATTTCATAACATGCAATTTGACCAATAAAACATGATATAATAGGGTTAGAAAATATAAGTCAAAACATCGTGGTCAATGCAAGCTAAATCATCTTTAAATCTTTGAACACATGTGAGATACTCCTTGAGCAACCTTAGTTCACTTTTAGTCTTGTTGTGGAAAAGTTAGCCTTAACCGACATAGAGACCATGTGAGCTAAAACATGATCACCCGGTGTCTCCCACACCGAAAAAGGTTGTTCTACTTGCCTAAGGTAGAACCATGAAATTCTAGCTTTAGTGGATCCACTATCTAATCAACCTATGGGGGCACATAGTTATGGGATAACAATATTTCTACTAGAAGCCCGACCTCTACTAACGAGAGAGCTTCCATCTCATGAGACTTCTTCTAGAAACCTGGCCTTTACTAACGGGAGAGCTTCCATCTCAATGTCAATATCCACTCGGTGCTAAGCATAATTCTCATGGAACAGTATTTTCTTATTTATTCTCATTATCCATGGAATGGCATATCATCTTGCCAATCCAAACTAGTTCATTAGGATAGCTCTTATTCATTGATTCAATTAGGTGAGAATAACATTTCAACCTAAGAATCATTTTATGTGAGAAACCCTTTCACATCATGGTTGTAAGTGTTTATGAGAATTTCCTTTAAACAATAAAACAACAAGAACATCATTGACACTTCACTCTCAAAGCACCCTTAAAACATTTGCATAGATTTCATAAGATTATGCATAAACTCATACTTTGCCATTTCAAGGTCCAATGCTTGCTTTCAATCCACAAATCTAGGAATCATGGTTTAGACAGAGATTTTATCATAGATTCATGTAATTCTATTACTTCATGCTTTAGATTATAAAACTCCTCTTTTATAATCAACAACCCACATTATATGATCACAATTTGGAAAACATGGGGGTTTACATGGGTTCATAGGGGAAACATCATAAAAAACATTGTAAATCATTAATTCATGCATATTTAAACATAATTAATTCATTAAGATCAATAATCAAAAGAACCCATGGTGATTGAAGAAGACCCTAGCTAATTGGGGAATTCTACCATTTGAAATAGAGGAATTTGGGGACTCCATGAATGAGAGGGATTCATGGATGAAAACTACCATTCCTTAACTCCAAATGCTAGCCTTCAATGGAGGAATTTGACCCTTAGCTTGAAACCCTAGATGAATTCTTCTTTTTCATCTTCTTCTTCAAGTTTTCTAGAGAGAGAATATTTGAGAGGATTTGGGTTTTTCTTTTGGGAATTGGAAGAATGAACTAAATGGGGTGAACTTGGGGGTAAAAAGACTTATATAGGGGTTCTAGCTATAGAAAAAATGACATAGTATAATAACTAATTACTTAGAAAAAGACCCAACTACCCCTCAAAATAACTGCCAGATGACCACTCACGGACCCCAGTTTGACGAACTGTGCTCTGACCTACGGTCCGTCCTGGTGAACCGTCATTGGTCATCAGAGACCATAGTTTGGGGGCTTCGAACCACAGACCCTGACCATAGACCGTGGTATGACGTACGGTCCATAGGTCGAGTCGTGGTCCTAGATCTCTGAACTTTGGTAGGGTGGCCAACCCACGGACCACACCTATGGTTCGTGGGCCAACCCATGGGTCGTGATTGGCCTCTATGGCTGGCACCTGCAACTTCTCAAAATCTGGTTTATTTTCCTTTTTCAGATACGGGGTGTTACATATCTAAAATTTGAAACTATTTAGAGGAGGTTTGAGTTTGTTTGGATTAAAAAGACAAGATCATCTCGTTGAGAAAGACGAACTCCTTTAATGTATATATATTGTGTAAGCATGGTATATATTTGTATATACACATGTTCTTCATAATTATCCATGATATATATTCAGTTATACACCATTTATACATTATCGATACATTACATATATATGTATATATATGTAAAAAGCCCTAGGATAAGAGGTGAGCTGACCAATGTTGTAATAAAACTAAATATGATAAAGGCATATAATAGAATTTCGTGGTTATTTTAAACCAAACTATTAAGAAGGATGAGTTTTGGTGAGATGTTGATTGACATGATATACAAAATAGCCTCCAATATTTGTTTCGTTTCTCTATTATTATTTTTCTATATACTAGTTAATTAGTGATTATAGCTATCATTTTAGTTAATTACCATTCGCGACCAACATTCAATGATAATTACGTGGGCTGGGGTTTTGAGTGTGTATAATTCACAAGTTTGTATAATTCAAAATTTGTATAACTTTTGTATAATATAATTTGTATAATTGTTTAAAGTTCGTATGTTTGTATTTGTATAAATTCATTATTTCGAGTTTATACAAAAATAGCTCAATTATACAAACATACCCGCGAATTATACAAACGAAACTACTTAAACTATAACTACACTGAAAGATATAGCTATGAAGCATAATTAAGTTTATTATAATGGTTATTTGCGAAAATTCCCCAAAAATATATAACTAATATAATAAACACATGTTCACCATTTTTTAATATGATTGCTGCAACATATATCTTTTGTCTTTTTTCTTTTCTCTAAATCAACTATCAAAATAACTTGTATATTAGACATGTTTCTTTCTCTCTCTCTCTCTCTCTCTCTCTCTCTCTATTTTCCCTTTCTAATTCCTTTATTTTCGGGATTCATATTTTATTACTTCCTTTTTTTTATAATTAATTCTACACATTTTTTGACTTCTTTATTTAATTCTTTTTAATTTTTTTCTCTATATCAATAAATAAATAAAAAAGGACACTCCCTATGTCCCATATAAATTGTCCACTTTCTTTTTTATGTGCCTCTTAAGAAATCATAAATAATAAGGGAAGTTTTACTAATTTTCACCTTAATAATTATTTTATTTTATTTTTTTAAAAATATAACAGTAAGAATAAAATGAAAAATAGTAATTAATTCTATCTTAATTTTGTACAAGTAATTTGTGACAACTATTTTAGTAATGTGAATAATTAATATTGGAATAATGGAGTAATTAGTATAGTATATATCTTTATCCCATATGGTATATATTAGGGATGTCAAATGAGTGGGTTGAATTGAAATAGAAAATATTAAAATGGGTTGAAATAGTAATCATGTTGGGTCATGACCTGCCCAAATTTACTTTAGGCTCAAATGGGCTAAATATCGAGTGGGGTCATTACAAGCATATCCAAGTCCATCAAAATCAGATCAAAGCATGCACCGTCGTGATGAGGATGAACCGCTTCTTGACCATTTTTCGCGTCATGAGTTTCCATACCAAATTTCCTTAGAAGTGTTTTGTGGACCATTCGAACTACAATGTCAGCATCTACTATAAGAGATGTAAGTTTTTTCACTACTTTCGTGTTGTTCAGTGAAGAAGATGATTGGAATGATGACACTTTTCTGAGATTAAAAACTTAACTGTTTTATCTAGATAGTACTCAAATAAGTGCGCCAGACATATGTATATTATATAGAGAAATTAACAAGTAACAATACTTCCTCATCAGTCACATTTGGCAGAGTACATTAAAAAAGAATTACAACTAAGATTTTGGATCATCCCACTAGATA
Organism: Solanum commersonii; assembly: GCA_029007595.1. Taxonomy (NCBI): domain Eukaryota; kingdom Viridiplantae; phylum Streptophyta; class Magnoliopsida; order Solanales; family Solanaceae; genus Solanum; species Solanum commersonii. The sequence goes on along the minus strand of JAJTWQ010000092.1, from coordinate 1,632,481 downwards.
TTGTTATTATTTATTTTGATACTATATGTTAATAAGTTATGTAAAATAGGAAAGAAGCATTTAAGAAGATGCAAAAAGTGTTGATTTCTCTATCCCAAATCATATGACATCATAATTTGAATTTCGAACGTCAAACTTCTTTTTTTGACCGTAAATTTGGACATAAAATCTTTGTATTTTTTGATTATTTTTTTTTACATATTAGAAATTAAATAAATGATACTATAAGCCACATGAATTAAAAAATAAAAATGTTAAAAGGTCATACGAATAAATCATGGTCAAAGATTTTCTCGTTTGACTTTTGAAATTCAAACTATATCATATAAAATTGGATGGGGGGAGTATCTCATACCACATATTTCATTCCTTTTGGTAAAGAGGCATTTTGAAAGTGAAGTTTTGAAGTTGAGTTCACACATACTTTACTACTGCTGAGGCTGCATTGAAACCAGGGAGACTGGTGGCAGTGTTTACTGAGCCTGCTTCAACAAAGTAATCATCTTACTAGCAGTCTGCTCAGTCGGCTATTGAACAAAGTTGGTCGTGCACAACCTTAGGTTCAATAAGGTCAGATCTTTTAGGTAGGCAATTCAGCCAAACAGGAATAAACCTGTCAAAACGTCTCGGATATGAGAATTGAAGATTGAAGTATAAAAGCACCTAGGCCGAGTCAATGCTGTCACTGTGAAAATTATAGATCTTCCCTAATGCTGAAACAACATTATCATAGGCCATTACATTCTCACATAGTACAACATTTCTCAAGGCTCCTTGCTCAAGGGAGGAAAAAGCCACGATCTACCTCATAGGATTTCTGAAGGCTCCACCAACTTCAAGCAGCTTGTAATTACAAAATACCACAAACGCACAATAAGATTAAAATATTAAAGGTCATAAGAAGGAGTAATAGTAAAATTATACTATATGTGTTTAAGACTAATTAGGATTAAAGTGCAAGTTCAACAATCATTCTCATCTCTAGTAATTACTTATCCCCAAAGATGTGTCCTAACTCTCCCAAGTTTTTGGTCCAACTCATTCTTTTTATTATTGTTATACAGATCAGCTTGTTGAATACACCTCGACTAATTCCATAGGTACCCGCTACCTCTTTGTAACTCTGCTTCCAACTCATATAGACTATAACTCAGCTTATACAAGTAGACTATCAAATAGAAAGGAATTTTGGAAGTCTAGCATCATTCTTTTGATAAACCTTAATCTTTTATTAATCACACCAGTTCAAGTCAACCTTAATGCAAATTTTCCACCAAAGATGGTACTATACAGTCGAATAACTGTTTGAAGTAGGTCACATTTTGGCCATTAGCAGTCTCTTTCTCTACAGCAAGTTTGGCAGACCTTAACAACTCTGTCATGCTATAGCCAACATACAATAATATATCAGTAATTTGAAATATTAACAAAAAAATTGGAGGAGAATAAAATAGACATAACAGAAATTCACATGACTTCCCAATGGAACCAAAATTTTAGAAGTGGGACGAATATTTGAACGACTTGTTCCAAGAATTAGCATGCTTATTTAACTGGAAATGCAATACAAGATTTCATTCAATAGCATATAGAACATGCCAATAATAAGTGATGCCAACCTGGTCAATCCATGGGTAGAAACATTCCTTAAGCTCGTCAGCATAGCATATTACAAGATGTACCTTTTGGTTTCATGATACTACAAAATCTAGACTATTCCATATTTATACTAACCTATGGATGGTTCTAGATACTACAAAATCTAGACTATTCCATAATTCTCTACAAATATGTAGTTTCTCTAGAACATTTACAAGAAAAATCTAGTAACATTATCTTCTACTCTAGATTATCTAGATATTTCTAAAAGATACTTATCCAAGTGACTACACTAGATTATTCTAGAAACTTTCCCAAAAATGTAGGATTTTTGTAGTTCCCAAAAAATCTTTATTTTTCACACTCCCCCTTCAAGTGATTTTTTGGAAACTACCCCATACTTGTCGCAGAAGAACTCAACGAAGCTATGCATCATGTCTTGGTGAAGATCTCAACAATTTCTTTCGAAGTCCCCTTGGTTCTTCAAATGATGAAGATTTTTCATCAGTAATTGATCCATGAGAATTATCTCCTTGTTGAGTACTCAAACTCCCCTTTTTTTCTTAGCTTCATGACAGTTGTACTATTCAAATAAACATCTGTGATGGACAAATTTGGAACCCTAGAGTTCAAGATTTTGGAACCCGTTCCTTCTACCGCATCTCCATAAATGAAGGAAACTTTATTAGGACCAGTCACTTCATTTGAGTTGGTGATGAACTGATCATCAATTTCCTGTGAAGCCTCATCACTAGCACAAGACCCACCGCCACATTCTCTTCTCATCTCTTCAATAAAATGTTTGTCATTTTTAGAGCTTTCGATAATTATGTCGACGGTCTCTGTACCTGAAATTTGGTCTTCAAAGTTAACTTCCTTATCTATTTGATATTCATCATCTCCATTTGCTTCCAATATTTGCTCTAAGCTAGTTATTTACGTCGATATGCAAACAATTGACTAGAGACTTCAGCTTGCAATAAATCTTCATTACTAATTTCTCAGTGAAGGTCCCCACTGGAATATATAGTTTCAGACACTACTTTTTTAGAATCTACTTCTTTGATTTCTTTGATAGAAGCTACCATATCAATAGTATGAGCATCTTTGAGAGTTTCTTGCTTCATATCGATGACATCAGTGTCTTGCTTCTCTAGTGATCAACTGCATTATATTCTGAATCCTTGATCCAGTCTTTTTCAAGATTGATGAAAACCATAGCATCTATTGCTTGAGCCTCCTCTAAGAAGCAATTTCCCCAGTCTTCTTCTTCTGTAGCTTTCTCAATTTGAGTCATGTTACTCTCCTTGGCTCGACAATATCTTTTTATGTGTCCTATTTTACCACATCGATAGAATCTGAGAGGCTTCTTACCATGATAGTTAGAAGATTCTTCCTTCTCTCTAGGTGAGCTTGAACCACATGAGGATCGCGAGTGTGGCATATCTCTTGCTTTTTTTAAAAGTTCCTTTGGTTGGCTACAAGAGAATTTTCTTCTGCTTCTTTGCCAAATACACTAGCCAACTGCTTGGCTAGTAGTTCCTGTGATGACAAAAAAATTTCAAAATCCTCTAAGAATAGTTATTGAGCCCAACTTTGGATCGACGTCACAAATGGAATATATTTAGGCTTCAAACCATGAATAACAATTCTTCTCATTCGTGTTTTAGAGATAGCCACTTCTGAATTTAACAAATATTTCTCAGAACATAAGTTCTTAATCTTCAAAAAATACTCGGCGATAGAAAGGTTACCTTCAGTGGTGTTAGCCAATTCATTCTCCAACATTTGCAGCCGAGCTTCATTATTTTTGTTGAAAAAATGATCGAGGGTCTTCCATATTTCATGAGATGACTTACTCTTTATAATATGATCGAATAAAAATGAGAAGATTTTCCTCTTCAGAGTGAGCTCTACCTTCGTATTAATTTGCTTCCATTTCTCGTACGCATTGCTATTTTCCTGTCCGTTAGCTGGAGGACTTGTGTCATTCCATTAACAACATCCCACAAATCCTCTCCCATGATGTATGATTTCATACACGCCTTCCATACCTTGTAATTGGACTGATTCAACAACTCCATCCTAGTCTATTAACACGACTGCTAAAATCCATCTACATAAACTAGTTAAATCTACCACTAACCCGATTTTGAAATAAAATCCAAAAGCCAACGTATGACTATGGCTCTGATACCATATAGAGAATAGCAGAAGAAAAATATAATTAGGGAAGGTCTTCTGCTAGCCCAAGATCATTAACTAAGATAGGAAGATTCAACTAAAGAAGAGGAAGCTAAAAATGAGAACTTGTTTATGGAAGAAGACTCTTAAATTGTCTTTAATTTTGGTTGTTTTTGGGTTGGATTACAAATATACAATACCATCCCATATTTATACTTAACTATGGATGTTTCTAGATACTACAAAATCTTGACTATTTCATGATTCTCTACAAATATCTAATTTCTCTAGAACATCTACAAGAAAAATCTATTAACATTATCTTCTACTCTAGATTATCTAGATATTTCTAAAATATACTTATCTAAGTGACTACACTAGATTATTCTAGAAACTTTCGTAAAAATGTAGGGTTTTTGTAGTTCCCAAAAAATCATCTTTATTTTTCATACTTGCAACAACAACACCTATAAGGAGCATAGATGCCCATTCTACTTAGTCTGGAATCAGTTAGAATTTTATCTAGGAACTTGGACATAGTGATTTTGCATCAGTTGATGGCACTGCTGAATCTCTATTGAACCGGCCAGGAGGATGTCAACCATTGTTTTAATAATGAAATTGGCTTATTCTATCTAGTTGCTGGGAGCTCAGCATCAGCCTCCTTGCTTGAAAATATTATGCTTTCATTTCTGCATAGTTTAGAGATTGTTGCTGAGTAGAAAACAGAAAGAAATAAAAAAGCTTGTCACAGATTTCCTTTCTCACTTTGATATAACCCAAATATAAGGATAGAATCTTTTGTCCTTATATATTTGTCATGCAAATTTTTGGTAAGTATGATGTTCAATGAGCCTGCTGCTAGCTAGGCAAGTTCAACACTTCAGAAAAATAAAGGTGAATTGAGAGAAGCTGAAGGCAATATACCATATCTTATTGATCAAAGTAAGGCTTTTGATCAGGTAATGCTTTGATAACATATAAGTTAATGTTGATACACCATAATTTTTTCTAGTACTTGATACAACATACTTGAATCTTCCTTAAACGGGTGACATCCACATAATGTTTTTTTGTAATCTTTTAGGCCTTATTTGAAATCTATGAATGAAATTTATAATCTATTCAAAGAAAGAAATCTTTATTTAAGCACTAGTTTACATAATTATGAGGCAGACAATTCAACATGTCCTGACAACAAGGAGCACTGTTACATATGTTTAGTAAGGGGCACCGATATTTTCGAATCCTTTCTACCCTTAAGTTTGTAAGCTTACTTGAGTTTTATTTTAACCTACTTAAATTCTTTTTTATTCATCAGTGTGCCTTAGGATTAATAATTCGATGGGGAAGAACTTGGAAAAGTTGATTGTGGTCATTTATACCATATTGATTGCATCAAAAAGTGGAACACGCTTGAGAACACTTTCCCCATGCACAAGAGGAGAGTGTCGGATATGCTACCTTGAGAATTCATGTATTTCATGTTTACTTGGCTTCAACTAATCATAATATGGGAATGGTTTGCTCATCTATCTTAAGCTCTATTGAACAACCAATGCATAATAGCACCACTAGTCAATTCACCTAGCCCAAACTAAACTAATTGGTTAAATCCAAGTGAACATTGAATGCACGAATTATCAAGTAGCATAGTTTACACTATCCACTTGCATGTGGCGCAAGCGTTCTCGAGCTTTTTCCAATCTTTGATGCAACCAACATGGTATAAATGTCCACAATCAATTTTTGCAAGATCTTACCCGTCAAAATACTCATAAGACACACAACCCAAAAAAAAGGTTCAAAATAAAACTTAATTAAGCTTACAAACTTAAGGAGGAAGGATGTATTATGATTTTAGTCCCCTTTGCCAAGCATATGCAACAATGCCCTTTGTTATCAGGACATGTTGAATTATCTGCCTTGTACTAATGTAGACTAATGTTTAAATAAATCTCTTGCTTTGAATTCAATATAAGGGATTTTCAAATTTGATACATTTCAAATATGGTTTAAAATATATATTTTTTTAAAACATTATGGGGTTATCATTCATTCAAGGAAGATTCAAGTATGTTGAGTATCAAGTACTAACCTATATGTTATCAAAGATTTATCTTATTAAAAGCCTTACTTTGATCAATAAGTTATGGTATATCGATTTTGTATTCTCCAAATTAACCTTCAATTTTCTGAAATTTTGAACTCACCTAAGAGCAATCTCATTGCACACTATATCGATTAAAAAGTTATATCACAAATATATAGGGATAGAGAATTCTACCTTTATCTTGGTATCATATTAAAGTGAGGAAGGATGAATTCTAGGTCTTTAGCAGGGTAGTATATCTGCAGCATCATATGAGGCTAAGTTCCATGTCTTGTCTCTCTGCACTACTCAACTTGGGGGAACTGAGGAGGAAATGATTCTTCTTTATGTTGAGGGACTAAACACTGATTTGTTGGTCTTATCTGTGCACATGACTTCTACAAGAAAAAAATTCAATGAGGTGACTGACTATGTGAGGAAATTGGGCAGCACAAGGGATTGGCTAAAAGTTCAAAGAATGTGGTCAACTCCAGTGGTTATTATTTCAAGGTTTCTGGTTAGCAAGTCTATTTAGCTCGTCTGATTCATTCGGCTGTACCAGCTTCTATGGGTGGTTATTCCATGGTCACACAACATTCTCAGGCTAAGGGTGGTCAAAAAACTTCTTATTCATCAACCAAGAGGCCCTAACTTGATCGAGGATGCTTCAACTGTACTGAGCTGGGTCACTTTAAGAGGGAATGAGCTCACAAGCATGTTAGCAGCCAAATGCAGCATGTAAAAGTTGTGGTATAAGCAGGTGGAGATCATAATGACATATGACTCTCTTAGTGTGGGGTGAGGCAATAATCAGGGAAGGTCGTGGGGGCAGATGAAATTGTAGAGCTCAGTGTTATGCCTTTCTAGGCTGGCCATAGTCTGAGTCATCTGACGCCGTAACAACAGGTATTATTATTGTATTATGTGACCAAATGGCTTATGTCTTATCATATGTATTTGTTAAATTTTCCTTGGGACGACTTAATTTGTAATATCCTTGATGCCCACCCCTATTCATTTCTCTACCACAGTTGGGGAGTTTTTTATAGTAACTCATTTGTACCGCGCTTTCTTTGTGATGTTTTTGGGTTGTCAAACTTGGGTAGATCTGGTGATTTTGGATATGCTAGATTTTGATCTGATCTTGGGTATGACTTGGTTGTATCCTTGTAACATTGTATTTAATTGTAACTCTAGAAATCCCAGGGAAGGATAGATTAGAGTGGGAAGGTGTGTACATTGCTAAGACAGTAAAGACAATATCCTCTATTCATGCTAGAAGGTTGATGGGGATTGGTTGTTTGGCCTAGCTCACCTTCAGGATGTTTGTGCGGACTACCCATTTTTAGTCAATTCCATTAGTTTCATAATTTCAAGAGGTATTTCCTACGGATTTGCCTGGTACGCCTCTATATTGAGGTATCGATTTTTGTATAGATTTGGAGCTAGGCACTCGTCCAATCCCTATTCCTCCTTATCACATGGCTTCGACATAGTTCAGAGAAGTCAAGACTCAGCTTCAAGAATTCTTAAATAAGGAATTCATTTGTATTAGTGCTTTACCAATGAATGTTCAAAATCTTTGATTGAGTTCTTCTGCAACAAGCATGCGGTATATTTCCAAAAAATACTTTAAGGGGTAGTGTGAAAAAGTTAAACATGATTTTTTGAAATATCATAGATTAGTTTCTAAAATAGTCTAGTGTAGTAATTAGGATAAGAATCTTATAGAAATATCTAGATATTCTAAAGTAGAAGATAAAGTTACTAGAATTTCTTGCAGATAAAGTAGGATAAACATCTTATGGAAATACTAGAATTTCTTGAAGAAAAATCTAAAATTTATCTAGATTTTCTTGTAGGTAAAGTTACTAGAATTCCGAACACCATATAGTACCTCCAACTAGCGACTTGCAAGCAGAGCCACCATGTTCTACACATACATCAAGTCCGTAAGCAGCAGTCTGGCTCTCCCATGTTCTAGAGGGGAGTACAATACCATTGTTCCACCAAGTGTTCTACTCTACCGCCACTTGTAGCTATGACTAAATTAAACTTAACTGAGCTGTAGTCACTCATTCAATAAATTCAACATACTGAACATATTTCAGTATCAAGCTTGTGTGATGGATGGAAGTAGATACATATTTATTTAAGATTATATTCACCCATAATAAATCAAACTCGAATGCCAAATTTCAGAAAATGACTAAGATGAGAATAAAATAGACATAACAGAATTCACCAGAATAGACACAATAGAATTCACCAGACCTCCTGATGGAAACAAAATTTCAGAAGGGGTACAAATATTGGAGCGCCTTGTTCCAAGATTTATCATACTTATTTAACTCGAAATGCAGTACAAGTTTTCATTCAATAGTATATAGATAATGCAAGTAATTGGGGATGCCAACCTGGTCCATGAAAGGGCAGAAACCTTCCTTTAGCTCGTCAGCATAGCATATTAGAAGTTGTAGCCTTCTCTTCTACAACATATTTTAAACTAATGAAAAACGAATGAAGGCACTTATCTATAAAGGAACTAATAGATGAGAACCGGGTTCAATCCTATGCATTTCAAAGCCACAATCGCGACGCATAATGCTGTCCACTTTCTTGGCTGACGCCCCGTACCAAACATGCTTTACTCTAGGGTTCCTCTAGCTCTCTTTACGTTTTCCAAATTATCTTGAAAAACACCAAACCTCACCTTTTCCATTAGACCGGTTCTCATACACTGATGAAATGCAGTGACTGTAAGTGAAAATTCTTACTACAGTCATTATAATTCATCAGTGTATGAGAACCTGTCCAATGGAAAAGACGCGATTTGAGGTTTTTCAAGATAATTTAGAGAATGAGGGAACCCTAGAGTTGAGCATGCTTAGTATAGGCCATCAACCAAGAATGTGGAGAGAATTATCTATCGTGGCTTTGAAATGCCGAGAATTGTACCTAGCTCTCATTAGAGAAAAGTTGTTTGCTTCTAGGGAGACTAGTGGCAGTTTTTGTTGAAGCTGCCTCAACAGAGTAATCATCCTACTAGAAGTCTGCCTTTCGGCTATTAAATAAAGTTAGTCATTAGCTAAGCAAGAATAACCTGTCAAAAAGTCACGGTTATAAGAATAGAAGAAAGCATAACAAGGTTCTCCTACAACAATCAAAGGTTGTATGTATAGAAAAATCAATGACAATGGTATAAAATAAGTGAATAACACTATAGAAACTACACTGCATGTGATTAATAGAACATCGAAGTGAAAAAGTACTTGGGCCGAGTCAACACTGTCACGTTGAAAATTACTGATCTTTCCTAATGTTGAAACATCATTATCATAGGCCATTACATTCTCAGATAGTACAACATTCTTATGCCTTAAAGAAACATCAATTCTTGACAGAGCCTCTCAATAAGGGTAATGAAATGAAGTTAAAGTAGGAACATGTTACATATACCCCACTTCTATTTCCCCATCATGTTCTGCACATACACCAAGTGCATAAATAGAAGCCAGGATATGACATTAGTGGGGTTAATATAAATGAAATAGCATGTCTAAATTGTCTAAAATAAGCCACAATCATTTAGTATTTACAAACCTGTCTAACATTTGATCTCTCATCATTGAATGCTTCCCAAAGGAAAGGAAGCTAGGAACGATCCTCCGCAGCACAATCTGTGAAAACTATAAATACTAGTTAGAGTTGTAGTCTTGAACAGGAACATTTTAGAATAAAAATTATTATTAGTCTATAGTATTTTTCTGTATTTTTCTCATAAGTTTGTAGAGAGTTTTGTGGAGAATTAAAGAAAGGAGTTCATCTTCCCCAAGTTGGAAATGGGTCTTCTTTATTCTTCTTCCGTAGCTTAATTCAAGGTTTAATTTCTAATACCAAATTGATATCTTTATCATGTTAAATATAATTTCTTATTTCTTGATGTGTGGCTAAAAACCCCTATTCTTGGGGTGTGATTTAGCAAATATGGGTTGATATTCTTGTTGGGTCTTGCTTGCTGATAGGTTAGATGTATTTTAATGGTGATTTCACCTAATGGTTATGGTTTAATCTAAAGGATTTGTAGTTGCAAATACAAAGCCACCCATGTGTTTTTGGCTTGCCCAAGAGGGAGGTCGCAAAACCAAAACCACTAGACTGATAGCCTAAGAAGTGGTTTGACATGAGGGTCTACCCGAGAGGGTGAGCCCTAGTCCCATATCCTAACACTCAGCTCGAGATAGAGATTGGGGTAAGCCGTAGGTTGGTCTTCGTGCGGCAAATGGGTGTCCGAGAGAAAATCATTTGAAATTGGGTAAGTTGCCCGAGAGGGAACTTATTTCCATTTAGAGCTTAGCCTAGTCACTATTGTCTTGCAAATTTCCTATTGAAAGCATGTACCCAACGATTTATCTCAACTTGTATTGCGGTCACATCCCAAGAACCTTTCCCCATACTTGATTTTCTTGTTTATTTTGCTGTTTTATCACTTGTTACAAAACCCACATTTGATATTTGACACTTTCGTGTCACCCCCTTTAATTTACTATGTTTTTGTTCATTAATATCTTAAGTTACGACTAGTTAGAATGTAATTTTATTTTTCTATCAATTTTCAAAACCGCTCCCTTGGGACACGACCCCAACCCTCGGTTGGGTTACTATAATATCGATGATTGTAGACACTCATACCATAGGTCACTGTCGTTGGTCACGATAAGCATCAAAATGGTACTGCTGCCGGGGAGTGGTGTTAGTTGAGAATATTTAGTTTAATAAAATTTTTGTTCTTATTAGTAGTAGTTTACTTACCTAATTTTTAGTTTTGTTTAGTTGTTTACATGTTGAGGCAGGAAAATGAGTATACATGATGGAGATGGTGGACCAATGGAGCACCTTCCAGCATAAGTGATGAGGCTCAGGGATCACATCCTAAATTTCAAGCATCTAGAAGGAGAACCCTTTCATGAGTCGTGGCTGAGGTTTAAAACACTGTTGACGCAATGCCCAACTCATGAAATACCGGATGTAGCTCTATGGGAATTCTTATACAGGGGTCTTAATCCTTAAAATAGAGAAATAATAAACCAACTTATGGCAAGTGGCCATGAAAAATACCCCTATGAGACCGCAACCAAATTCCTTGACCTTGCAGCTAAAATCAACAAAGACACTGAGAAGGACCAGCAATTGATCATTTTGCTAAGTTAGATGGATAAATTGACTCACAAGATCAAGGAATTGGAGATGGTGTCCAGAGATCAAAGTAAATGCAGACCAAAGACTGAGCAGAGAGGATCTATGGACAATGAAAATAGGTGTATCGAAGATATGATATTAATCATTCTTCATAAGCTAAATGAACAAGATAGAGTGCTAGAAAAGATTAGAGAAAGTGTAGAAGTGCTAAATCAGATGAGCAACTCTCACTCTAGATATATCTAGCTAATCGAAACTCTCCTAAGTCATGTGCTTCCTTAGCCACATCCGCATGAACAAATGGGATCACCTAGATGCACCCCAAAAATTTGATTTAAGCATTAGTCGTGCCACAACGTTAACTAAGATGTTGTTTGGGAGGCAACCCAAAACCAATTACTTGCTTTTTAAATTTCTTGATAAAATAATAGTGTTTTGTTTGAACAGGTTGAAGCTAGGGTGCTTGAAAAGATGTATGAAAGTGAGCAATAGGTTTAGTTGGCGGGTCGCTGACAGGTTTGACGAACTAAATTTCTTCCACGGTTTGATCGAAGGCATCCTCAGATGGGCTTCTGAAAAGCTCAGCGATTTAGAAAAATTATTGGCGCATCGCCAACCATGTTGGTGATCTCGACAGAGACCGGCGTTAGGATCCCTACATAAACTAAAGGTCCTGCTAACTTGGGCGAGGAAATTAGCCATTCAGCGTGTCGCCGAATAAATAGACAAGCTTGACTCACATCACTGAACGGGCGGGAACTAGACGGTTTTTGTAGGCCATAGGTTTAAAAGTCCTATTTCACTCACTTTCTCTCATTTATTCATCCTACCAAACTCACACCTGCACCCTAGTTTTATATTTATTGAACTTTTGGAATATTGTGGTTCATTGATTTGTGTGCGGATTTGGATTGCATTGCTGCCTGGCACTTCGTTAGCATCTATTCAGCATCTAAGGTTGGTAGTCTGAACCTCGTATTTAAAAATATTATAATTGTACTCATTTTTATAATGATAAAAGTGTTAAACCTCTGAGTTACTGGAATTACATATATTTTCGATCATAATGTGGCACCTAGTGCATTATTCGAGAAGTTCCCACTTAGCTATGCTTTGAGTTGGATTGTTACTGATGGGAATAAAAGCTATATTGTCTGGGGTTGCTAGGTGAGATTCGAAATGTTGGGTTGATAATGGACACGTTGAGCTGATAGGTGAGGTAACCAAATTCCGCTGAAATGCTCAGCGGTTCGCCTACCAGCTCCATTTTGCTCTTAACTATGCGTTTTATGTACTGATTGACCTATGACTCTCAGCGGTTAGTTTGGTTCACACAATACACTCGATGACGCGCCGAGAGAACATTTGTTCACCTTTTGCCTGTGCCCTTGTAGCATTTGTACATCAATTTCAATAATTAACCTGACAGCTTACCTGAGAAATTCCACACCTAGAAACACCATTTTTGCTCCTATGTGAATCTATATTTAACTTAGCCTAGAAGTTTTTGCAGAAATGGCTAGATAAAAAATCGCAGGGAGAGATGATCCACCAAGGCACATAAAAGCACGGGAATTTAAAAAAGATGAAAAGAGAGCAGAGCTAGCCAGATAAATAAAGTACACCAAGGAGGATAGGGAAAAGATACGAATTCCTTTTGACCTTAATGTGTGCCCATGTGATCGAAGTTTAGTTAATGCACTACATGCCTTCAGAGAAGCTCAGGAAATAGATCAGATGATTGTAGAAAATCTTGCTATAGAGGCTAAGGCAAAAACAGACAATGGAGACCAAAATAACAAGGCTCCAAGGACCATTGTTTTACTTTAGGAAGATGCATCGGGCACTGATGCCCCAGGAAATAGAGAAACGGCGTAGACATGACCTTTCTATACCTTTCTCTCTTAATTACTAGCATTTACTTTTGGATACTTATTACTTGCATTTGAGGACAAACGCTCTTTATTTGTGGTGGGGTGAAGCCCACACCTTTTGTGTTGACATTCATGTTTTGTTCTGTACATATTTGGGTTGTCTATTTTAATTTGTGTTTTTAAAACTGCTTTGCGATTGTTTGAGCCTATGGCTCTCTTTTGGGTTTAATTGCAAAATAACTTTGACCTTTCGAAATTTTTTTGCCACCTCTTGTATTGAAAGTGGTTGTTCTTTTGCAAAAAAAAAATTGAGTCTCGATTTCGATCAATACCAATGACTTGAATAGTGCTCCCAATTAAACAAACATGAATGCATGGCTACGACGAGGCCAAATGAGGTTACATAGACAATATGTGCACTCTTTGCATCTCGTTGTGACTAGCCATTTATTAAATTGATTTTCTTGTGAGAACCAGTGCACACTAGCGAACGTGTCTAGTCTTGTTTGATTGAAGTATCGATGCCTTGTGTGATTAGCTTACTTTGAACCATGCATGAATAAACCTAGAATTTACCTCGTGAGTCTGATTGATTTAGAAAGGTGTACTCTTGAGATGATTTTAGGCAACTTTTGAAGAGTGTGAACCAATTTAATATATACCTTTTTTTTGTAGCCTACCCGTGAGCGTGTGAAACTCTTTTGAACACCCTTTGAGCCTTACCTTTCTTTGGAAGAACCTTGATGAACCCTAGACCTTACTTCAACCACTACCTAAAATCCTCTTGAGTTGTGGTTTAGTGAATAGCCAACTTAGGCCAACAGCCTAAGTTGGGGTGTGGTGAAAGAGGAAAGGAGAAGTCAAGAAGTGCAAAAAAAGTTCCCCTTAACCCATGATATTGCATAAAAATGGAACCCCTTCAATTCAATTCAATTAAAAAAAAGTGGAATAAAGTACGAAGGGAATCGGGTTTCAAGCAATCCATGGAAGAGAATAAAACAAAAAGGTTGACTTAGAAGCACTAGAAAAAGAATTGATAATGGAAAAGAAGGGAATGCCTTGAGAGTGCCACTACTCACGACGAAATAGTCAGTGAGCCTAAATGACCATACCTTTGCACTCAGCCCCATTACAAGCCTTAAAAAGACCTTTTTGATCTTGAGTAAGCTAGATCGAAAGTTAATTGGAAAATAAGGGCAAACCTATGGGTGACAACATGCATTCTGTTCCTCTTTTTGAGTGTGAGCGTTGTATCTGATTCCTCATCCTAAATTGACTCATATATGTATGTGAATATGGAATAATTCTTTACGTGAGGGAATTTAGATACTTTTGTTGAGCTTGAACTTGCACAAGTAGCAAGTATTACGAGCATTAGAATCTGTGATAATAGTGTGACACAATTTGAATCTTTGAGTACACAAGTGATCCTTGCATAAGTAAATTGAGCCTTGTTGTGTGCATTCATGATTTAGTCTTGTGTAGCACTGTTTGAGGCACCCTATTTGAACTGTTGAACTTAAGTTTGCTTGAGGACAAGCAAAAGTTTAAGTTGGGGGTGTTGATGAGTCCACAAATTGGACTCATTTAGGGCTTTATTTAAATAGAAATAGTGTCCTCGAATTCTTGTTTTATCTCAATACCTGATTAAAATGCTTAAGTTTCAGATATTTGAAGTTTTACTGGAAGCATGGACACTTAGGAGAAGAAAGGGCTAAAAAGAACAAAAAATGAAAGTCTGCGGATCGCCGAGTCCAACTTGGTGAGTCGCCGAATTGACATGCACCGCCTTTTGTTCCAGTACGCGAAGCCTTGAAGGAAGTGGATCAAAAGGCGAGGAAAGGATCAATCGAGAAGTCACCGATTAGTTTTGCGAAGCAGTACTGTACTGCCCAATGATCCAAAATATGAGGATGCTGAAGGCAAGATACTGAAGGCGATGAGCTGATTAAAGGGAGGATCACCGAGTTCATCGGTGATCTCGATTAATGTTGCCGAATGATCCTTTGCAGCACAATCTGTGAAAACTATAAATACTAGTTAGAGTTGTAGTCTTGAAGAGGAACATTTTAAAGTAAAAATTATTAGTAGTCTGTAGTATTTTTCTTTATTTTTCTCCTAAGTTTGGAGAGTGTTTTGTGGAGACTTGAAGAAAGGAGTTTATCTTACCCAAGTTGGAAGTAAGTCTTCTTTATTCTTCTTTCGTAGCTTAATTCAAGGTTTAATTTCTTATACCCAGTTGATTTCTTTATCACGTTAGGTATAATTTCTTATTTCTTGATGTGTGGCTAAAACCCCTCATTCTTGGGGTGTGATTTAGCAAATATGGGTTTATATTCTTGTTGGGTCTTGCTTGCTGATAGGTTAGATGTATTTTAATGGTGATTTCACCTAGTGGTTGTGGTTTAATCTAAAGGGTTTGTAGTTGCAAATACAAAGCCATCTATGTGTTTTTGGCTTGCCCGAGAGAGAGGTCGCGAAACCAAAACCACTAGACTGATGGCCCAAAGAATGGGTCGACATGAGGTTCAGCCTGAGAGGGTGCCCTAGTCCCATATCGTAACACTCAGCTCGAGAGAGTGAGTGGAGTAAGGCGTAGGCTGGTCTTCATGCGGAAAATTGGTGTCCGAGGAACGCATTCGAAACAGGGTAAGTTGCCCGAGATGGAGCTTATTCCATTTAAAGCTTAGCCTATTCACTATTGTCATGTGAATTTCCCATTGAAAGCATGTATCCAACGATTTATCTCAACTTGTATTGCGGCCACATCCCAAGAACCTTTCCCCATACTTGATTTTCTTGTTTATTTTGCTGTTTTATCAGGTGTTACAAAACCCCTATTTGATATTTGACACTTTTGTGTCACCCCATTTAATTTACTATGTTTTTGTTCGTTAATATCTTTAGCTACGAATAGTTAGAAAGTAATTTTATTTTTCTATCAATTCTCAAATCCGCTCCCTTGGGACACGACCCCAACCCTCGGTTGGGTTACTATATTATCGATGATCGTAGACACTCATACCGTAGGTCAGTGTTGTTGGTCACGATAAGCATCAAAAGACAAGCATGGACAAAGTACAATTACTTTAAATCCACTTCTCTGCCTTGCAACATCATCAATGATGTAAATTGCTATTGTCCTTTATTTAACTGTTTTATCCTTGTTCTAAATATATACATGTGGGGAAGTTAATAAAAATGATATATAAGACAAATTGAAAGAACTTACTTGCAAGAGCTACATTAGAAACCACAATGGACATACCAACATAGGCCTTGAATATTTTGATTAGTGTACCCAATATTTCACCAGCATATAAAGATATCAAAATGATAAGACTGATAATGCCAAAGATATGTTTAATGATAAACAAATTTACCACTCATTCTTGAGAAACAATCTTATGTTAAAACATATTTGGTGAAACACTTCTTTTTATTGCTCATTTTCCTCCCTGAGCAATTCCCTTTCACAGGAATAAAAGTCTTCAGCTTTTGCTCTCTTTGTTGTTTGCTTGTTCGACTTGAACTGGCCATGATTACTTGCTTTATCTCATCCACATTACTTCAGACCCGAGCTTTATCCAATAGTAGTCCAGTTATCTGAAGTCCACAAAAGAATAGATAATAAAGAATAAAATATGAAAGGTCATGAGAACGAGTAATAGTAAAATCATATTATATGTTTTAAGACGTAATTAGGATTACACTGCAAGTTCAACATAATTCGCATCTCTAGTAATTACTTGTTAGTTCAAGTTAACCTTATGCAAAGTTTCCACCAAAGTTGGTACTATGCAGTCGGATAATTGCTTGGCGTAGGTCATGTTGTGGCCATTAGCACTATTTAGCACTACCTTCCTCTACAACCAATTTGGCAGACCATAACAGCTATGGCATGGCTATAGCCAACATATAAGTAATATATCATTAATTTGCAATGCTACGGAAAAGACAAACAAACAAATTAGAGGAGAATAAAATAGACATAACATAAATTCACCTGACTTCCCAACGGAAACATAATTTCAAAAATGGGACAAATATTGGAGTGACTTGTTCCAAGAATTAGAATACTTATTTAACTTGAAATGCAGTACAAGATTTTTCTCAATAGCATATAGAACATGCATGTAGTTAATGATGTCAACCTGGTCAATCTAAGGACAGAAACTTCCCTCAGCTCGTTAGCATTGTTGAGAATAATTAACTAATAAAAGTGTACTCTCTCTAATAGTTTACGCTTTAGATGAGATGTCAACAAACTTCAACATGGTATCAGAGCAGGAAGAGGTCATGGGATCGACGCCAATCATATCAAAAATATTTTTTACGTACTTGGCCCATTAAAAAAATATCAGGCCTGCACGTGTGGGGGTATATTGGGAATATAATTAACTAATAAAAGTGTGCTCCATTAAAAATAGAATCAGGCCTCTCTAACTGCTTAAGATTTTAGATGAGATGGTCACACACTTCAACAAGCATAGCATATTAGAAGTTGTATCCTTCTCCTATACAAAATTTTGTAGGGGGGATTTGTGAGACACAAGTGTTACATTAACACTTCTATGAACCTGCTTCTTTTCCGAGGGAATTGTGTGAGGTTATTCCTCTCTATATTTTGTACTCTCTTTTATATAGTGGATTTCTCATCTCCTCTTATAAACGTAGGTTGATTGACCTAACCACATTAATTGTTTATGTCTTTTGGTATATTTCACATTTGTTTTCATACTCATGGTCTTTCGAGGTTTGCATTGCTACCTTGACACCTGATTATTTTTTGTCCTAACAAGTACTTTTCGCAATGCTCCTGTTATAACATCACATACTAACCACCAGTTGTGTTAGTGTGGTAGATATTTTCTCCATACATTTACTGGCACTATATTTTGACTTCCCATACTTACCCTAGGGTAACCTAAAATTGCTCAAAGATACACGTTTATTACCATTGTCATCCATGGAATTTAACCTTGAGTCGGCAGAAATTACTTGGCACATGGTAGAGCATTTCATTTCTTACAAGGTGATGATGGGCCCAATTTGTGTCTCTCTTACGGGAGTTTCTACATTAGAAGCTGATGCAATGGTAAGATCCATTCATATTTCTTAACGGTTAAGTTTGAGTCTTAATGGTTCTCCCATGGATGTTCCATTACATCCACTTCTAATGCAGGAACTCTAGTAAGAGAGCCACATTAGGCCACCATCACCTTGTAAGCAATGAAACACTCTACTGTGCGCCAAACAATTTTTGCAGACTCGTGATTAAATTCCACAAATAACAATGCTAATTAACATGTACTCTGAGAAATTTCAGGCCATAAAGCCACAATAGGAAGACATTTCAGAATTATGTATTCAATCATTTGTACAACAATGATGGAATAAAATCTAATGGGATATATCTCAATTCATGGGATAACATTGTCTAGCTCATTCTCATACCTAAAGGCTCCTAACTCTTTTAATTAACTATAATCCAATGTTGGTATAAGTATTTATAGATGTAATTAACATTATTATGAAATGTGACATTTCTTTCCAAATAGTGGTGGCAAATAGATTCAACGAAATAACTATAATTCAAATACTAGTACAAGAAACTGTAGATATGTATTTATAATCCTTCTGAAATATGTTTTTTTCCACTTCTATGTGCTTTTACTTGCCTTAGGTTGGTATAATTCAAATACCAGTATGTTGTAGCCTTTTTACTAGAAAGAGGCAACAAATTTGCACATGTACATTGACAAATGGGTTGTATCAACCAATTATTCTATCAAACAACTTCTCATTTATTGTTGCACCTCAGATGAATGTTGACAACTTGAACTTCAGTGGAACTCTTAATGCTACTAGTAATCTAACTCCTGCTAATGTACCAAGAGATGGAAGTTCTACGACAATAAGCGATGGTAGAATCTAATTAGAGAGGTATTCAGCATTGGCTTCAACTAATGCAAAATCACTATGTCCAAGTTCTTGGATACTAATGAGTTTAATTAGTAATAACATTAAGAGTTTCATTGAAGGTCAAGATGTCAGCATTCAATCTTGATCTATCCATCGATATGCAATCGAAAATGGTAAGTTGTTTGATAGAATGATTGATTGAGATTTAAGACACCTCTTTCGTAATCAAATAAAGGTTCTGGATCGAGGAATATTCTGATGTGTGAAAAATAGGAGAAGAGATGTAAGAAACAAGTTCCACCAAGTGGAATTAGGAGACTAAGTTTTAGTGTACAGAATGAAGTTCAAGATGGTGAACGAAGTACAAGACATGGGAGTTAGTTTAAGGCTACAAGGAAAGGGAAGCAGTAAGAGGTCAAAGACTTCAACCTAAAGAAGGAAAGGTTTCGGGCCTATAAATTGGGTAGGGTTTTCGACAATGAATTTTGTGCACTTACATAGAGAGATACAAGCATAAAACAATCAAGTAAGAGAGAGTTCACATTTGAGAGAGTTCTGATTGAAGATTTCGAGGATTGTGAATAACCTGATCTTTAGGATTAAGTTTACTAGTTTTAATTCATGTTTATTTGTTTGGTTGACTATAGAGTTGTAATCATTTATTTTTTAGCTTAGGCTATACTTCACGTTCGGGGAAACTTGAAGTTGGGGTTCAACAGTGTCACGACCCAACCCACCAGGCCATGCGAGAACCTATACTAACACTTAAGTAGGAGAACCCTTAATCCCTAAACGGTTAAAAACATACAAAAGTTTAAGAAAACTAGAAATAGAAGGAATTTGAAGAGATTTTTTATAAAATAAAGAATTTTGAACAAACCAAGGTTACGTTTATAAAATCTATAACACCCCTAAGGATCTGGTCTAAATAGGTACAAGAGCTTCTAAGATTACAATGTATAAACAGAAAAACAAATGACACAACTTCAACCACAGGGAAGGAAAAGTAGAAGCTGTTGGAGATTGTCTTCATCTTCACCTATGAAACACCACTGACCCTGCAACCAGACTATGCCAAAAGGCATAACACGAGTAGTATCAGTAAAAACCACAAATACTGGTAGGCATCATCGGTCAACTCGATGCCCACCACATAATATAAAGAAATCAATCAGCAGGAAACATGTAATAGGAAAGTACACCCCTCAACCTTTATCCCCCTGCCTTTACCATCATCGTGTACCTTAAGTGTACTAGAACACTTGACCCTAACCCCCTTAGTCTAGCACCCTGTATTGATTCGCCCTTGATCATAACTTAGCAATTCTAACTCATAGAGGAGTTCCCGAATACAACCACTTCCATCCCGGCCAACCCCTCACACATTCCCTCGCTTCTCCTGCATCATAATTTAACCCTTGACTATACCGTATACCCTATCTAGGTTCGCTAATTATTTCAAATATGAACCCCCTTCCCAAGGTAGGATCTAAATACTATTTAGATCTTGAACACTACCTTGCTTCTCATTATTTAAGAACATATGCATCCCCTCTAACCATATCCCATAATAACACCTAGACCCTTGGACTTCACTTTAGAGACCGTATACCAGAGGGCCCGCTCATCCCTAATCAATTCCAATAAACTAGATGTAAGTTACTTAATTACCATACTGTAAGCACACATTCAAGATGCATAGTTTAGTAATCATTTTAGGAGCAACATACAATTTCTGAATTTTCATGACAATTAGATATGAACATAATCATTGCAATTGGTTCTCTGATGGAACCCACACCGAAACTGTTAGTGTGTCAAAACATGACACCCGATCCAGTATATGTGTCGGAATGTTACATCTGATCCAATATATATGTTAGAACATGACACGTGATACAATATATGTGTCATAACGTGACACCGGATCCAATAGATGTGTCGGAATGTGACACCTGATCTAGTCAGCACAATTATAATCACACCCATAATGAATAGTTCATATAGTCAGACAGTGAAGTAACATGTTCATGGCATGTAATTATTTACACTTAGTCATCTCATTAGGTTCGATTCCTATTTCTCTATTCCCATTCATGTACACATACAATAGGGACATTAGTAAGCATATACATCACAAAACTAGCGATTGAACCATCATCTAACCCCATCTCACAAGACAAGGCTTTTCCCCACGGTACACATCATCCTTAGAACCTAGGGTACATGCAAAACCATCCCTTTTTCTGTGCTCGAAGGTCTAAAAAAGGATTCTACCATTAATTAACAATATACTATGTAGTCAACTCAAATTTATAACTATTCAATTGAGTAAACCTAGCCTACCTAGTTGCCAAGCAGCTACAGAGGGATTGCAGCACCAATCTTGGCTTTCGGATAACGAGATAGTGGATTTGGCTAAAAATCAGCGAGTTATCATCATCCTTGCACTAGAAATCTCTTCCTCATTCCTTCCCAATTCTAGAGCAACCTTTTGAGGTTTTCTAAGGTGATCCTCACCTCTTTCTGGCACTTAGGGAAAAGGGAGAAAATAACACTTCGCGTCATTTAAGTTCTCCTCTTGACCATCCCTCGTTCTTCCCCGAATGATTGGAAGAAGAGTAAGCACGGGCCATTTTGGAGTACTTCTAAACTAATGAGTCGGCCTATTACGGAACCGATGAAAGATATTGGTTCTCAAGTTTTACGTACAAAAGGGTCTTTACCCCAGGAATCGGCTAGGGAAAGAAGGCATCTCACAAAGAAAAGAGGCAATAAATTGTATAACCTGGCCCCGCTATAGTAGCAGGGTTCCCATTGAGGTGGGACACTTCCAGTGTAGCGAGGGATCAAAATCAATAAGAAGGGGGAAAGGGGAATGGTTTCCTATTTCCTCCTTTTCCCTTTTAGAAACTCCCTAAACTCTCTCAAACGCTTCGCTCGAAATGTAAATCTTATGGTAATGTTCTGGTCTCTTACTCTATTTACTTAAATACTTACGTAACGACGTTTTCATGACACTAAACGATCGATTATAATGACTTTGGGGTTGTTTTTTGAAAATGTGAAAATAGGTTGTTTGATTTGCTAAAGAAAGTAGCATGGACACTTCCCTTACGTTCACAACATCTCCACAATGTTCTGAGCGTAAGGATTTCATCGAAATATGATCGAAACGGTTCCAAAATGGGTGGAGGAAGTTGAATAGTTTCTTGGTGTGGAACTCAAATTCGGGCACCATTTAGGGGTTGTATTTCTAGAATAATTGCATATTTAGGTACAATGATAAAAAAAATTGTTAAAAACGAGGTTTTGGGGAGAAGGGGCACCATGATAGCGCCCTGGAGTTCGTCCGAGATGAAGGCCACTCTGGTGGTCACCTTCATCTAGCTGTAGTGGGATTTAGGCCGCTGTGGTGGGATTCAGTGGGGCAATGGCCCCTTGCCACTCAATTTAGAAATTTTCTTTCTCCTTAGCTAGATATTGCTTAATCCCATGGATTTCTAACGGGTAGGTTTCATTAATTTTAAAAGCTTGTCTACTTTGGCTGGAATTAACGAGGAAAACTTACCCTTCATCCAGTTTCCCGATGCTACAAGTCGGGAGAGACACCATGATCAGTGGAACACTAAGTTCTTGTGCAAGGTGGGTTTCAACTGCTGTGCCTAGCGGAGAAAACACCCGCCTTTCAATCCCAGCTGACAAAGTTTGGTTGGGGTTCATTGACAGAGGCTCTCATTGCCACGCACTTCGGCTGGGTGAGAGAGTTCTACGCCATTCTTCTTACTGTTCGCTGGGACGATCGTCACCCTACCATCTACATCTGAGGAGTTAACATCCCACTGGGCACTCAGTTCATCAATTGGGTGCTCGAGGTGCCAGAGGTTCTTAATGTTCAGTACGAGGCTAAGCTGAGCAAGATAGATCTAGGTTGGCTGCGGGACGCACATGTTGAGGCTGCATGCCGAGACTGGGTTTATTAGGCTACTACTAAGGGCAACACCAATACTCACTGGTCACTAGATGCCAAAAGGTGGATGCACTTGGTTTCCAAGAAGATCCACCCATCGGGTAATCGCATCGATGTGACCTTTCCCCGGGCTTTAGTGGTGGCTTGTGCTATGCAGGGGTGCTCTGATCATTTTTGAGTGGAAGATGTTCTACAGGGGCAACAAAAAGGCATTCTTCCTACCTAGACTGGTGACAACAATGTGCAAGCAAGAGGAGGTGCCACTCTTGGACACCGATGAGGTACTTCATAGGGATCCCCTTTTTCATCCCCTTTTGATCAGGCAACCCTCCACCCAAGGAAGGAAGAGAAGAAAGGCAGACGGGGCCGATAATAGTAGGGCAGCTCCTAAGGCAAACGATGGAGGAAAGGATGATGATGAGGCCAACAACGCCCTTCCTACCCAAACTTAGCCCTCACTTTCCAGTGCTCATGTGGAGGAGGACCTAGCGGACGTCTAGAGAAAATTTGCGAGCTCTCAAGCTAGCCCCTTGACTTTGTTCCACCCTCTACTGTCCTTGAGGTTGAGATGCTCCGGCACTAGCTGCGATGGGAGTGAAAGAAAAATTTAGCGAGGGATCGCCTAATGGGCTGGATGTGGAAAACCTTAAAGGACGTTTTCTCTTGCGTTGCCCCCAGCGGGATCTTTCCACACTCGAACTGGAGGACTTCCGGGAGTTCCCCTAGTTGAGTGATGCATGGACTGGCGAGATAGCCCTAGAGGACATAGGGTCCGATAGTGACACTTCCCATTCACATGGTCCTTGATTTGGTTTTACCCTAATTAGGCATGTAATAGACATAATTCTGCTTTTCTTTTTCTTTTTCTTTTTCCTTCGTTTTATGTAAGCACATGGATACTCGTTTTGCTATTTTCATAGCCTTAATAAATACTAGATGTTGATAACTCTCTGTTCTATTGATGAGTAACGATTAGATTGTGGAAATTAGTCCATGCACGATTCGGGGTCTATAGGTAAAATAAGGGAAAACAGGGCTAAGATTCTGTCTCTCCCTATCCTGCTCTGGCGGGGGACCTTATACCCTGGCGGGCTGGTCCCTCCCCAGCAGTTTTGACAAAATCGTATCTCAGGAGAATTAATTTCTCGAGGGTTCTCCCCGCTTCTACAGTGCTATAACTAAACATTTAGGATAACACTCTTAGCTAAGATGGTCATTGTCCACCCTGAATCAACCCATCGGTATACACACCAGAACCCTTTCCCATAAATCCAACACCACAAGTAAGCTCATCCCCAAGATATGCCTATTAATCACATAGTTTATAATCGGTTGCAACATACGTCAAGGGAACCTTTCATTACAACAAATTTCTCTATTATGCAATAATAGCTCTTTTTCTTACATTGTTTCCGACTAAACCCGACTGCCCTGAAATCGGAGGTTTCCTATAGTCACAAGTCGTTCTTTATTCCCTTACTCTCTTTGTCAATGGTAAGTCCATTCTCAACTAACAACTGCATTCCTTCTTGTAAGTATATCAAGTCAACATCTAGAATTCATTTAAGGGTCACACTGTAGCATTCAAGCAAGTACACTTCGCACACCAGCAATTATTCAGACAATCACCATGCACATACTAAACATTTCAAGCTACATCACATAGGCAAGTCAAAATTATTAACTAAATCCACTTCATGAATGACCATTAGCTGATCATCCATGCACTTATACAACCTCTAAATCCAGATACCAATTGGAACCTTCTCGATTCCAATTTACCTTGCTTGTCTTCCTTCAGCCGCGACTACGACATCCAGTTCACATTTGTTGAGATACCAATTGGACTCAACCTATGCCATAAGCGACAACCCACACGAACGGAGAGAGCAAATGGAGCACCTTGCTAGAATGCTTCACAACTTCCCAAAGATTAGTTATGGACGTCAACACACCAATTCACAAGAGTCTATTCCATATTTGCTCTTGTACTAGAGACCGACAACCTAGGCTCTGATACCAATTTGTCACGACTCAATCTATCGGGCCGTGCCGACACCTACTCTAACACCTAAGTAGGAGAACCCTTAATCCCCAAACCATTAAAAACATATGGAAGTTTAAGAAAACTGGAAATAGAAGGAATTTCAAGAGATTTTTATATAATAAGGAGTTTTAAACAAACCAAGGTTACGTTCATAAAATATATAACACCCATAAGAATCTAGTCTAAACAGGTACAAGAGATTCTAAGAATACAATGTATAAACACAGTAACAAATGACACAACTTCCACCACAGGAACAAAGAGTAGAAGCTGTTCGAGATTGTCTTCGTCTTCACCTATGAAACATCACTGACCCTGCAACCAGACTATGCCAAAAGGCATAGCAAGAGTAGTATCAGTACAAACCATACATACTGGTAGGCATCATCTGTCAACCTGATGCCCACTGCATAATATACAGAAATCAACCCGCAGGAAATATGTAATAGGAAAGTACGCCCCTGAACCTTTATCCCTTGCCTTTACCATCATCGTGTACCTTAAGCGTACTAGATCACTTCACCCTAACCCTCTTAGTGTAGCATCTTGCATCACTCCTCTCTTGATCATAGCTTAACAGTTCTAACTCATAGAGGAGTTCTCGAATACAACCACTACCAACCCCTCCCAACATGCCCTCGTTTCACCATCATCATAATTTAGCCCTTGACTACTCCGTATATCCTATCCAAGTTTGCTAACTGTTTCAAATACGAATCCCCTTCCCAAGGTAGGATCTAACTACTATTTAGATCATGAACACTACCCTACTTCTCATTATTTAAGAACACAGACAACCCCTCTAACCATATCCCATAATAACACATTATCCCTCAGACTCCACTTACCAGATCACATACCGATGGGACTGCTCATCCGCAATCAATTCCAATAAACTAGATATAAGTCATTTAATTACCACACAGTAAACACACATATTCAAGATGCATAATTCAGAAATCATTTTAGGAGAAGCATATAATTTTCCAATATCCAAGACAATTAGATATGAACGTAATCATCACAATTAGTTCTCTCATAAAACCTACACCCAAATTGTTAGTGTGTTGGAATGTGACACCCAATCTAGTATATGTGACGAAACGTGACACCTGA
This sequence comes from Solanum commersonii, assembly GCA_029007595.1. NCBI lineage: Eukaryota > Viridiplantae > Streptophyta > Magnoliopsida > Solanales > Solanaceae > Solanum > Solanum commersonii. The sequence goes on along the minus strand of JAJTWQ010000092.1, from coordinate 1,606,475 downwards.
TCCAATATATGTGTCAGAACGTGACACCCGATCCAATAAATGTGTCAGAACGTGATACCCGATCCAGTCAGCACATGCACAGTCATATTCGCACCCATAATGAATAGTTCATATAGTTAAGTAACAGGTTCATGGCATGTAATTATTCACAGTTAGTTGTCTCATTAGGTTCGATTCTTGTTTCTCTATTTCCATTCATGTACATATACAGTAGGGCCATAGTAAGCATACAGAATACAAAACTAGCGGTTGAACCATCATCTAACTCTATTTCACAAGACAAGGCTTTTCCCCATGGTACAAATCATCCTTAGAAAGTATTGTACATGCACAATCACCCCTTTTTCCATGCCTGAAGGTCTAAACATGTATTCTACCATTAATTAACAATATACTATGTAGTGAGCATGAATTTACGAATATTAAATTGAGTAAATCTAGCCTATCTAAATGCCTAGCAGTTGCAGAGGGATTTAGCTCCAATCTTGGCTTCCGGACGACGAGACAGTGGATTTAGCCGGAATCAGCAAGGTATCATCATCTTTGCATTAGAAATCTCTTCCTCATTCCTTCCCAAGTCTAGAGAAGCCTGCTGAGGGTTTTTTCAGAGGTGATCCTTCCCTCTTTATGGAACTTAGAGAAAAAGGAGAAAATAAGACTTCGCATTATTTAAGTTCTTCTCCCGACCATGCCGCTTTGGCGCTCCCTACCCCGCTAGAGCATCGCCGCTCTAGTGGCATCCTTCCCGCTCTGGTGGGAAGGTAGGGTCCAGATACTCCTGATGTTTTGTCCTTCAAAAATAATTATGGTTCGGGTTGTTACAAGTAGTCAATGGTGATTGTTGATACTTAGGGATCTAGATATTGTAGAGTAGAAGATAGAGTTAACATATGACTTTGGTATACTTTTTGTCAATGTTTTCTTCTTTTAATAGAATCTAGTTTTACATGGCTTATAGTCGTGCCCTTGTAAGGATGAGAATGGGAACAATCATATGCATTTCAAATCCATGACACATTATGCTCTCCAAATTATTGGCCGATGTCCTGTACCAAGCATGCTCAACTCTAGGGCTCCCTCTAGCTCTCGTTAAATTCTCTAAATATTCTTGAAAAACCTCAAACCGTGATTGGACCGGTTCTCATACACTAATGGAAAAGGCATGATTTGAGGTTTCTCAAGAGAATTGGAGAACGTAACGAGAGCTAGAGGAAACCCTAGAATTGAGCATGCTTGGTATGAGACATCAACCAAGAATGTAGAAGCATTTTGCGTCGTGGCTTTGAAAGTCCTAGGATTGTACCTGGTTCTCATACTCAGAAGGGCATATGATCTATAAGCACATAAAACCAGATTAAATTAAAATTGTTGAACATTGACTAAAATCTACTTTGATTAGCTACTTGGCTATACAGGATTTAGAGGCACTATCAATCATGGGTAAGATACTAGAAATTGCTAGAAATGAACTTATGTAAGATTTAGATGTTTGCTATTAGGAAAGTGATATCATATTAGTTTAAAAAAAATTCACTTCCTCCTTCACTAAAAAAGGTCAACATTTCCAATTAATTTGAATGACCATCCATAATTACTTTTACCAATATTGGATTATAGTTAATAAATAAAGTTAGTTAACAAATTTTCTTGTAACTTGTTGGAGGGGGGTCAACCATATTTTAGTAAGAAACTCACTTTTTTTTCTCTACACTATCTGATCCAACACATTATCTGGATAATATAATTGTAGTATTTCTCTGAGAATCAAATTAAACCTTAGGAAAATGAATTAATTTAACTTAGAAAATTTTAAAAAGCCTAGTGTCAACACTTAGACTTCAATTAAGAACAACATGTGGCACTTGACAACTCGCTCACAAATCTTTCCCGATTTTGCAAGCTCAATTATGTTTTTTTTAACACTAGATCTCTAAGATAATATGGGATTTAAGAAAGACACAAAAGAATCGCTTAAGAAAGATTTTATATTGTTTAATACATGGAAGATTTTCTTGATGGTTTTAACAAATGAATGTCATTTTATTTATACTATCCATCTAGGGGATATTAGATAAATAATAGTTTTCATATCATTCCTACTTATATACAAATAAGTCATTTTTCTAGAATATTCTACCGAACTAAAAGATTCCAAGAACATTCCATGCAAATACATGGGATTCTAAGGTCATCCAAGAAATTCTCCATATATTTCTAGAATATTCCACTAAGGACTAAAGTTCTTCCAATGTAAGCCTTTCATATGGACGATAGTATGACACTTGGTTCCTAAGTGGCATGACGACATGATAGGTCATCACACTTTCCCCCATTGTATATTGCAACGACCACGTGGCATTAATGTTGATGCATGAACTCTCAAATTTGGTCTTTGAATTTCCACAAGTCTTCCTATCGTTCCCGTGTGGCCTCTTTTGGTGATTGTCCCTTATAGTGGATGAGGAACATGGTAGTGGCTTGTTGCCCATTTTTTCGCCTAGATTGGTAGTCAATAAAAGCCTCAATTTCTCGATAATATATGGTAGTGATGGTATTGGTGCGTGACTTGACTAACTTCGATTGGAGTCATCCTTTTCATCATAGTATGGCTTGAGCCCACTGGCATGAAAGCTAGTATGACCTTGAGATGAGGTGGTAACTTTAACTTATATGAGATGTTTCCCACCTTTGCAACGATCCTAAATGTTTCATCATACTTTCGTACTAAATTTTGGTGCACGTCTTGCACTTTCTTAAACTTCGTTAGGTTAAACATTACCAAAACTATATCCCCAATTTTATAATACGAGGGACAACACTTGCAGTTGGAAAACTTCTTCATCTTTGTTGTTTCCTTGTCCAAGTAGGGCATAGTAGTGTCATCTAGATCCTCTTATGGCCATATGGTAAGCCCCCAAATGCGATCGTTAGTGATTGTGGAGTTTGTGGTTGCTGGCCTATGGAAAGTTATATGAGAATTGGACTATGTCTAATAGTATTGCCCAATCTTTCTTACGTGAACTCACAAAGTGCCTCAGGCAGCACTCAAATAAAACATTGACCCATTTTGTTTGTCCATCCGTTTGTGAGTGAAAACTAGTGGAGAAATGCAACTGTGTGCCAAGCAAATCGAACAACTCTCTCAAAGAATTTCCTGTAAAATGTGGGTCTCGATAATGGATAATTGCCTCAAGAAAGCCTAATATTTTACCATGACCTTGAAGAATAATTTGGCAGCCTCTTTAGCAGCGCAACTTGCTTTGGCGGGCATGAAGCTAACATACTTCAAAAACTTGTCCACCACAACCATGATCGTCCTATATATGTTAGACTTTGGTAAGTAGGTTATAAAGCCCATTGTCATACTCTCCCATAGGCACTCCACCATAGGTAGTGGTTCTAATAGTCCTCTACATTGTCGTTGCTATATATTATCTTATTGGCACACAAGACAAGTCCGCATATAAACAATCTATGTCTTTTCACATGAGCAACCAATAGTAGATTGACTGGATCAATTACCTTATGCGATGCTACTCTGGGTGTCTCACCCACGATGTGTTGTGTCTGTCCATTATAATATGCCACCTAATAGTTCCAAACTTGGGGACATAGTTCCTTCGTCTGACGGTGAGCAATAGTCCATATTCCATCCAGAAGTGTCTCATTTGCCTTGAGAATCTAGCTTCATAAGTCATTTTGTTTTCGAATCATGTTACATATCATCCTTAATAGTGTCTTGAATATCACAGAAGGTTGTGGTGATGACATTATGGTCAGACTTTATACTCAAAGTATCTGCCATAACATTTTTCCCTTGCTTGGTTTGTACACTAACTCATAATAAAATTCAACTAAGAAATCTTGCCACCTTGCTTGCTTTGGTATGTGTTTCTTTTGTGACTGGAAATAGCTAGTGGTCCGTACCTTGGCCTCATCCATCTACAACTGATCATGGCTAATGACTTTCCCCATGAAGTGTACTTCATGATGGGAAAAACAACATTTCTCCCTCTTGATGTAAAGCTTGTTCTTTCGTAGGACTTGGAAAACCTTTTTCAAGTTATCGACATGCTCCTCCAAGATATTGTTATAGATAACTATGTCATTTAGGTACACCACTACAAATTGAGTTAAGTATGGATGAAAGATCTTGTTCATCAGTTTTCAAAAGGTAGAAGGTGTGTTGGTCAATCTGAAGGGCATCACCAATCACTCAAAAGCTCCATATGTAGTGACACACATCATCTTTGGCTCTTTCCCTTTTTTTATGTGAACTTGGTAATAGCCTCTTCGAAGGTCAACCTTGGTGAAGTACTTGGAATGTCCAAGTTTCTTGAACAAGTCGGCAATGAACGGGATGGGGTATTTGTTCTTTATTGTCACTTTGTTGATCACGCGATAGTCTATGTAGAAATGTGACAATGCATCTTTATTCTTTCTAAACAGGATCAACACTCCATAGGGTGCTTTAGACGGCGGATAAGACCGACTTCGAGCAAATCCTTCAACTTCTTCCTCAACTCCTCGATCTCGGTTAGATCCATGTGATATAGGGAATATGTGGGTGGCTTTGCTCCAAGATTTAGTTCTATATTATTGTCTATCTCTCGCCTAGGAGATAAGTGACTTGGCAACTCTTCCAACATCGCATCTTTGTTCTCTTCTAGAACCTTCTCTATGCATAATGGTGATGTCTCTTTAGCACCATTATCTTCACCTAAACTCACAATGGTGGTTATTATCGTGCCCCATTTTTTTTTAAATCGGGTTATGCAATAACATGAGAATTCTTCTAGGATTAATAAAAAAATAAGAGTCGTCACCTAAAGAATTAAAGGCACGTTAGGACACCATTCTATCCTAATTACAAACAAAATTAATTAAACGGGTCTGCAAAATCATCGATCGGGTAACGGTTCATGTTATTTTAAAAGAAAAGTGTTAAGCACCCTTCTAGGTCCATAAATGTGGGTCCCGACAAAATCTTGTGAATTATGTGGGGATTTAACATGGAAAATAAGGTCACTATAAGATAAAGAATATAAAAAAAATATTTGATACGAGTGAATAAATTAAGCATGAATTCATTATTATCTAATATAATTAATATAAGCCTAGGTGAATAAGATATTTAGACATGCAAACTGTTTTTTTTAAACAAGCAAATTAAATCTATGCGAGTTAATAAAAATTGGCACATACAGAACTAATGAAGCGACAAAAAATTACGAATCCAATCGAGCAAAGCAAGATTTTTGAGTATCAAACACATAAATAAAATACTTGAAATATTAACAAATAAATAAGGAGAGACTGACTTGATCGCTTCTAATAAAATGCTTAATTTTTTTGGATAATATGAAATAAAAGGAAACGGTAAATATAAGTAAAATAAACATAAGGAGAAGAAAGGATAGATGGACTAACCTGATGATTGCTTCCATATAAAAAAAAATAAAATATATCATGCAAATTGAAATTTAAATATATCAACAACATATAAAGTTAAAGTTGCTAGAGAGAGATCAAATTATGACAAGGCTAAAATGGGCCCAATATGATGTTAATCCGTCTATTCAATTTATTTTTTATGATCGACTCTATTAAATGACTTAAGAAAAGACAAAAACAATACTTTTAAAAAAAATTATTCAAGAGGACTAAATAAAATATTTTGATATTTAAAAAATCATGTGAAGTTAAAATATTAGTATATTCTTTTTATATTAAGATTGTATGAAAGTATGTTGATAAGTTAACATAATAATAAAAATTGTCAAGTTTTTAAGACTTTTAAAAGGGTGATATAAAATTATAATAGAAGGGAATAACGAGTTGCTTGTAAAGCTATATGTGTGCTTCATACAAGAAGTTAACTATAGTTTATCTATTTTTCAATATTTCCAAAATTGTACTTGATACCTCTTTTGGGGTGACAATGATTCCACTTTAGCTCGGCTTCTTGCGTTGACTTCTCCACTTGCCATGATTTAATTCCAAGCAACGCCGTTGCATTATAGTGTACGTGCAAAGAATATTCAAAGGGTTGAGCGTATGTTTGTTCTTAGTACCTTGAAATAAAATACTAAAGTAATTAATGTACTATTAAAAAAGTACGTTTATAAGGATAATAGAGTAAGAAAACAAAACAAAATAGATAATGCAGTAACTACATTGAACATACCATATATTATAACTCTAGCAAAGATCATAAACTACTTAAGCAACATTCAAATAAGCACACAAACTTGATGTAAGAACCGAAGTCCAAACTTCGTGTAGCCACAAGAACACCAAAAACTTATAAGGTAGTATGAAAGAATATTATTGCATTGGAGAGTGTATGAGAGTATTGTGGTTGTTTAAGCGTGTGGATAGAATGGAAAGAGTCTTATTTTTATAGTAAAATATAGAGGATACATCAATAAGTACAAAAAGAGAGAAAAGGAAAAACAATTATTCTAGTCAATTAGACCCACATTCTTGGTATTTAATCAATGATATTATCATAACCATGCGAGTTTAAAAAAACTGATTAATCAAATATGATAGTACGTCGATTTTTTTTCCAAAAAAAGAGTAATAGGAAACATCAAAGCATGGATTTTTACCATAATCAAGGTATTAAAATAGTGTGATTTAATAAGGATTATAGTCAATTGAGAATTACAAATTACTACAGATGAATATATCATAATAAATAGATCGAAGGAAAGAATCATGAATGATCTTCTTATTTTGAAGGAGCCATGTTATTACAGTCAAAGACTTCAGTCCAAAATAACATGATTTAGAGACTATCATATTCGAAGGTCACATATGTATATTTACTTACCATAATTAGCAAAAGTTTGCCAAGACCAATTAAATCAAAGTTGTCCACACTAAATAAAGGAAAGAAAAGTTGGAGAATAAAATAGAGTCTATCAAGGAGAAGAATCATGTCAAAGTTTATCAAGGATAGATAAATATTAAGGTGTATCAATCGATTATAGGAATAAAAATTGAAAGAAGCATGAATCATGGAGATTTTCAAAATAATCAATCATTTCATTAAGCAAATAAATTAAATTCGCATATTAAGACTTGATACAATTGAATCAAGAAACCACAACTCATCAATGTTCTTAAAGAAAAACTCAAGGGCGTACTAACACTCATTTACAAAAGGGGCATATTACATTCAAACAAAAATAGGAACACAGAAGGCAGAAAATGCAGAAGTTTAGGAACTCAAAATCATAAGTAAATCATGCTAAAAAGAGATTTCATGATGATTATTGAATTCGATGTAGCGTAATAATCCAATCATAACTACTATACTATAAAATATAAGGCAATTTAAGAAATTTGTTTAAAAGATAAGATAATCTAAAAAAATTAACCTGGACAAATCTGTTAAGATCCGACTTCAATAGCCCTCAAAACCTTAAGGCTCTGACGGGTCTCATTGGTCAGAGCGACGGAGAAACGATGCTCTTGTTGTCATTGTTGGAAATCTTGTCGTGGGAAGGATGATGGTTTGCTTGACTCGTCGAAGCCAAATAGCTTTTAACGGTGGCTGCCTTGCCAAAATTTTTGGTCGGAACCAATAAGAAGAAGAGAAGGAGACAGATTGAGGTTGCATGGTGTGACTCTTCGTATGCTAGAAGAGATGAGAAGAGAGGAAGAAGGAAAGAGAAAGGGGAGTAGAGGGGTGACTGGTTTGGGTAATAAAGTGGCTTCTATTCACGGGTGGTTGGAGAAGCGTCGTAAGGAAAGAGAAGAGGAGAGTGGCTCGCTTGGTGGTTGTCCCCGCAAGTGAGGGTGGAGCAGGAGTTTCTTCGGTGGTCTTCATCTACGATGGACGAAGTTAGGAGATAGGAGAGTGTTGCCTGATGCTTTCGAAGAGAACGAGGAGAAAAAATGAAAATAGGGTTAGGGTGTTAAGATATTTATATTGGAAAGTGGTAGGAGACTCAATCTCAGTTGTTGAATCAAGATGAGATGTGGGGTTGAGATTTAGAAGAATGGAACAGATAAAATTGAGTAGAAAAGGCTACAAATTAAATAGATTGAATAAAGGGGTACAATTTAAATGATTTGGAGGAAAATTTAATAAATTGTTATCCAATCAATGGTTATACTGCACATAATAAATAATTTTCATATAAGATAATTACACTTAAATATTATAGACTTTAAATAGACAAGTAAATTAATTATTTCAAATTTAGCAATTGATAAATATAATAGTAATAGAAATAATTATTATTAATAATACTAATAATAATAGTATTAATAATAATAATAATAATAATAATAATAACAACAACAATAACACTAATGATAAAATAACAATATTTTTTTTGTAAATTATGAACACTAAAGTATATGATTAGTTAGATAACAATTAAACATAATTTTAAACATATAATAAAGAAATAGGTTTTAAAATACATATTTAATCAAAAAACGATTCGAAAAGGCTAATAGGTCGGTCGAAATTGTGTGTCAACAGCTGCCCCTCTTTGCTCGATAATGAAGGATGAATTGCTAGGTAATTCCATTGACTAAGTAGCCAATTTTTTCCGTCTAACTGAAAGATGTTAGTGAGATCAAATGAAACCATAAGTAATTGTGAAAAAAGAAGAAGGTGTGGCTGAGACTTTGGCCTTAAGTCGTCTACATATCTCTGGTATTACGAGAATGAATTTATGTGTTATTCTAGATTTAGGAACGGACTTAGCTTCTAAAAAAATAAATTAATAGTACGAGATTAGAATAGAAGCGATAATAGCTTGAGTAGATAAGATTAGATCTTAAGGCTATATGAATAGTATAAGGAAGATAAGAATGACTTAAGTTATGAGAGGAAAAGATCCTATAAGTAGTGCAAAATATGAGAAGGCCTTTATTGTATTAGATATAGAAGTATGGAAGTCATATCTGAAAGAATAGTTGATCTCGTCTGCAATCTATCAGTCTCTGCAAACTTGGAAATTGTGATATGACTAAATAAAATGATTAGGACATATATAGCGATTAAATGGTAAAATAATTTATAAACATGATGCAATTTTCTGTAACACCTCAGATTCGAAAAAAGGCTAGAAAGGGTCAAACAGGTAAGTCATAAACCAAAAATGGATTGTGGACCCTTCACGGAGCCCTAGACGGGCTGTGTAAGGGACCATGGTCCGTCAGAAGGCTCGTGAACAATTTCCAAAACCCGCTTGAGGCAGGGGTCACCCTAACAGTACCCCAGATGCCCAGTGGTGATCTTGATGGCCCGTCAAATGGGTTGTACAAGTCACCTAGTCAGTAGGGTGTCATTCAAGGTCACTTTTGTCATGCCCCGAGCCTACACCCTAGGCGTGGATGGCACTCGACAATCATTACTGGCCTCAAGCGAACCCTTGGCCTGGCTTAACTTTTAGCGTAAGACTTACTCGTAATAAAATAAACTCAAATGAAAGCTTTAACTCAAGAGTCTCAAAAGCAAACTCATAATATTTAGAATAAACATTCAAACTTGTCTCAAGGGCAACTCAAGTATAGAACAAAACTACTGAAATGAACAAGACTTATGAACTAATATCTATCTATCTATGAAGACTTTACTAACTAAGATAGACGTAGGGACAAGACCCATGACATCCTACTAACAAAATGAAATGACTGAAAGTAAACAAGGGATCATTCAAAAGCAAGGACGCTCACCAATAACTCTAAAGCTCAACTGGATCAACGAAGCGCTGGAGGCTGATCTTGGTTACTTGTATCTGCATCATAAACGATGCAGGCTAAATGGCGCCAGTACATGGAATGTACGAGCATGTGATGGGAAATCTAAACAAAGCCATAAGCTTGAACTGGAACTGAACGTAAACATACTCACCTCGGCTCTACTCAACTGAAGGATACTCAACTCAATGCAGTAATAAAACAACAATAAAGATGCAGTTTATATAAAGCTTTTAAAATAGTAGATAACAACTCAATGTATTGAAAAATACAATAATATCTTAGTTGTATGTAAAAATACAAAAATAAACTCTGTTTGGGAGATTCTCTAATCGACAACCATCACTATGAGTTATGCGATGATACAACGTCTCGCCCACGCTACCAGAACTGTCATATACCTGGTCCGGGTATAGAACTCCTCAACTAAGTGGATCCTCTAAGATATGTTAAAAATAATTTAAGGAATCATCTAAAAACTATGACCCGTTCTACCCACATTGGCGACCAGTTTTATGGGGGCCGTGAGTTGTATGAACTCTCCCCCATATCGCTGCTCAATACCACTCCCAAAATATACTCCGCTCATTATGTTTTAAAGAAAACATTTCCTATTTCTGTGGTTTGAGATTATTACCAAAAATTCTTTCTCTCAAAAGAGACAATACTGAAAACTGCTCATGAACTCTTTTGGGGAAATCAGTGTTTCCTCTCTTGCTTAAAATGTGAAAACATTTACTCTTGGGAATACTTAGTTTCCATATATCATTTTAAAGAAAATGGATTTAGCTCTACTTTGTCTCAAACTTAAGGTTGAAGTCTTAAAACAAGTTATAGAATGTTTGGAAAGACTTCTTAAAAGACTCGAAAGAACTCTCAAGACTTGACTCTTAGCTTTACCTTGAATTTAAATTTAAGGATTCAAGGATATGATTCATGTGTATTAGTAATTTCTAGATGTTTAGAAGTAGTTTAGAGTCTTTAGAATCAATAGGGAGTAAAGGTACACTTTGAAAGAAATTAGAAGGACTAAACGACGAAGAAAGGGAGGGGGTAGGTGACCCTGGCGCAATGAGTGGCGCAAGGCGGCAACCCTTGAAGTACAGAGCAGAAGTTGGGGCGCATTGTCTGGTGTAGGGTGCCAAGAACCAAACTACAGATACCCTCTTATGGCACATTGGTGGGGCAGCGCGCTAGCCCTTGCCCAAAAAACCCCAAAAACTTTTCTTACTCGTTTTCTCACCCCCAATTCACTAGGAATCAAATGGTTTCATCCCCAATCACTTAGATTCGAAGAGCCAACCAAAGTAACCAAGGATCTACTCAAAACAACTCCCAAAACATCAACTTTCAACTAAAAGGAACTCATAAAACTCCAACAATCAAGATTACGATAGAAATATCAAGAAAACTCATAAGAACTCTAAATCTTTAACTTTAAGAATGAAATCTCGCTGAAAATAACATGATTGGCGCGTGGGTGAATGAACCCAAAACTATGTGAACACACATACCTCTTAGGGATCAAACCCTTGGTGAAACGATCCTCGATTCGCAGGAAAACTCCAAGAACGCCTTGACCATTCTCCTTTTCTCATCTTCTTGAACTCTTCTCAAAAACCTTAAGCATATATTGGTTTGGGAATATTGAACCAAATTAGTTTAGACCCCTAATTAATTACTAAAAATTAATTAACATGATTGGGTAAGGAAAATACCAAAATACCACTCTTAAATTCGGGAAACTTTGCTTAATTGAACAACCTGACTTCAACAATCATATGTCCCTTATACGAGCTCGAAAATTAGCAAACTTGGTAACGTTGGAAAGAGGATTCCAAGACCTTTCATTTAATATCTATGAGTCACCTAACTCATTCTGTACTAAAAGTTATGGGCATTTGAAGTTGACTAAAACTCACATCTTAAGCTTAACTTGAAAAATTTCAGATTTTGCTATTTCCAATTTTGTTCGCTCTATTTTTATCTCTTACAAATACCGAGGTGTTACAATATCCACCCTTGGGAACATTCGTCCTCGAATGAGATCACTCTAAGTAGACTAAGGGTTGTAATATCTAACACCTTGCTCAAACACCCAATATGCAAATATAACACATTCAGTATATCAATTAAAGAGTACTAAGAAGGGAACTAGTACCTTAATCTAGAATTTATTTGGACTCAAGGAGATATGGGTATTTATTCTTCTTATCTTCCTCAGCCTCCCATGTAGCTTCCTCAATAAAGTGATTCCTCCATAGGACCTTGAATGATGCTACCTCCTTGGTTCTCAACTTGCGAACCTAACGATCTAGAATCTGAATGGGAATCTCCTTGTAAGATAAGCAATCCTGAATACCAATATCTTTGACAGGTATAATAAGTTAAGGATCGCCCATACACTTTTTCAACATTGAAATGTGAAATACTGGATGAACTGCTGCTAACTCTTGCGGTAGCTCCAATTTATAAGCTACATTGCCGATCCTCTTTGATATCATGTGAGGACCAATACAATGAGGACTAAGCTTCCCCTTCTTACCAAATCTCATGACACTCTTCATAAGTGAAAACTTCAAGTGTACCCAATCATCTACTTCAAACTCTAAGTCTCTTCTCCTAACATCAATGTAGGATTTCTGACGACTCTGCGCTGTTTTCAACCTTTCTTGAATAACTTTCACTTTCTCCATAGCTTTATGAACCAAGTCTGGTCCTATCAACCCAGCTTCACCAACCTCAAACCATCCAATAGGAGATATATATCTTCCCTCATAAAGAGCCTCATACGGGGCCATTTGGATGCTAGAGTGGTAACTATTGTTATAAGCAAACTCAATGAGAGGTAGGTAATCATCCCAATTACCTTTATATCGATCACACAAGCCCTCAACATATCTTCTACAGTATGAATGGTGCGCTCTACTTGACCATCAGTCTGAGGCTGGAAAGCAGTACTCAAGTTCACCTTCGAACCCAAACGGTTTTGGAAAGACTTCCAAAATTGTGTAGTAAATTGTGCACCACTATCTGAAATAATCGAATCTGGAACTCCATGAAGTCTTACTACCTCTTGAAGATATAACTTAGCATAATCCTCTGTTGAATGAGTACTCTTTACCAGAAAAAAGTGGGTTGATTTAATCATTTGATCTACAATCATCCAAATAGAGCCATGTTGCCTGCGAGACCACGAAAAACGAGCAATAAAATCCATATTGATCATCTCCCACTTCCATTCCGAAATCTTTATATTCTGAGCCGTACCACTAAGCCTTTGGTGCTCTACCTTAACTTGTTGACAATTAGGACACTTAACAATGAACTAAACAATACATTTCTTTATACTACTCCACCAATAGACTTATCTCAAGTCACGATACATCTTTGTCGAACCTGGATGGATATAATATTTGGAGCTATGAGCTTTCATCATAATCCTTTCTTGGAGTTCATCCACCCTTGGTACATACAACTTACCTTGATACTTCAATACACCATCTCCCCCTTGTTCAAAAGCCATCACTTTTTGCTTATGAACATTTGCCTTCAGTTCAAGAAAAATAGGGTCTTAGTCTTGTTTCTCTTTCACTTCAAACACGAACGATGATTCAGCCGCATTCATCACCACTACTCAACCTTCATTGGAATCCAATAATCAGACTCCCAAACATGAAATTTTGTGCACATCCTTGGCTAATTCTTTCATTTCTTCCTCAGCATGGACGGTACTACCCATAGGCAATCTGCTCAAATCATCAACAACTACATTAGCCTTACCTGGGTGGTAAAGAATACTCAAATCATAATCCTTGGGTAACTCTAACCACCTCTTCTGTCTGAGATTGAGCTATTTCTGACTGAATACATACTGAAGACTTTTATGATTGGTGAACTCATTTACATGAACACCATATAGATAGTGACGCCATATTTTCAAAGCGAACACTACAACAACTAACTATATATCATGGGTTGGGTAATTTTTCTCGTGAATCTTAAGTTGTATGGTGGCATAAGTTATAACCTTGCCATTCTGCATTAACACAAAACCCAGTCTAACTCTGGACGCATCAAAATACACAATAAAACCTTGAGTACCTTCTGATAAGGTGAACACTGGGTAATAGTCAACTTAGTTTTCAATTCCTGAAAGCTTTTCTCACAAGCTTCAAACCATTGAAACTCTATTGTTTTTTGAGTCAACTTAGTCAAAGGGGATGAAATAGATGAGAACCCCTCGATGAACTTTTTATAATATCCATCCAACCCTAAGAAACTCCTAATATCAGTTGGAGATGTGGGTCTAGGCTAGTTCTACACTACCTCTATTTTCTGAGTATCAACTCGAATTCCATCTCCGTTAACAATGTGGCCTAAGAATGCGATAGACTAAAGCCAAAACTCACACTTAGAGAATTTAGCATACAACTCTCTATCCTTGAGAGTTTGGAGAACTTCACTGAGATGACTAGCATGATCTTCCTTATTTCTTGAATAGATAAGTATGTCGTCAACGAACACGATAACAAACATATCAAGATAAGGCTTAAACACTCTATTCATATGGTCCATGAACGCTGCAGGAACATTAGTCAAACCAAATGACATGAACAGAAACTCATAATGACCACAACGGGTCCTGAAAGGTCTCTTAGGAATATCACTTTCTCTTACTCTCAACTGATGATAGCTTGATCTGAGGTCTATCTTAGAAAAATAAGTGGCACCATGAAGTTGATCAAATAGATCATTAATTATCGTAAGTGAATACTTATTCTTGATAGTAACTTTGTTCAATTGGTGGTAATCAATATACATCCTAAGTGAATCATCTTTCTTCCTCACAAATAAGACTGGAGCACCCCCAAGGTGAGAAACTTGGCCAAATAAAACCTTTCTCAAGGAGATCTTTCAACTTCTCTTTTAACTCTTTCAATTCTGGTGGAGCAATTCTATATGGTGAAATAGAGATAGGATGAGTATCAGTAAGAATATCTATACTGAAGTCTATTTCTCTATAAGGAGGGGCTCCGAGAAGATCAGCTGGAAAGACTTCTGCAAACTCACTTACTACTGGAACTGACTTGTTATGTGGTGTCTCAACATTAGAGTCATTAACTCGGACTAAGTGATAGATACACCCCTTGGAAGCTAACTTTCTCGCCTTAAGGTACGAAATAAAATGACCCTTAGGCACTGCTGAACTACTTCTCCACTCTAAAGCTAGCTCATTAGGAAACTGGAACTTAACCACTCTAGTTCTGCAATCCACTAAGGCATAGCAGGCATGAAGCCAATCCATACCTAGAATAACTTCAAAATCTACCATGTCTAATTCAACTAAGTCAGCCATGGTGCTCTTGTGATTGATGGAAATAGTACAATTAAGATAGACTCTCTCAGCTAGAATAGACTCACGAACAGGTGTAGAAACACCGAAGGTCTCAAGAGGTTGCTGAAGAAGAACATCAAAATTCATAGCAATATAAGGAGTCACAACATATAGACTTGCTCCTGGATCTAGCAAAACATACATATCATAATTAAAGGCTTTGATCATACCAGTGATAATATCTGGCAAATTCTTACTCTTGGCGATTGGTGATAACATACAGACAGTTTGCTCCTCCGCCTATCCCTAAAGTAGCTCCGATCCTCTAGGTGCAGCTCTGTCTGGTACGGTCATTGAAGAAGATTGGGCTCTATTGCCCCCATTTCCATTACCTTGTCTGTTCGTAGGGAACTCTTTCATAAAATGACCATTCTGAGCACACTTAAAGCAAACAGTGGAGCCATCATGCCACACTCATGGGTGGTTCCTATCACACTTAGAACATGTAGGAGTCCAATTAACTCATTGTGCCTCATTACCTTGAGATTGTGCAGATCTAGCTCTAAGATTTTGTGAATTTTGATTCTTGAACTCACCTCTGTTCCTTGGTGCAGGTGCACTAGCTTATTTTGGAAAGAAGTTCAGTTTGCGATGCTCTTTTGCTGTTCGGACTCATTTCTCGATGTCTTAGCCTTCTTACTTCGAAACTATTATCTATCCCTCAACTTATCTTCCTCAACCTATTGTACATGGATCATCAGCCTTGCTATGTCCATATCTCATATCAGCATAGCTACCTTGCCCTACTTACTTGACAGATGAGATAACCCAACAACAAACAGACTCATCTTCTCCTCATGTCAACAACCATATGCGAAGCATAACGGAACAATTAGGTGAACTTAAGGCTATACTCATGTACGCTCATATATTTCGGCTTAAGAGTGAGGAATTCCCTTACCTTGATCTCTCTCAGTACTCGGGGAAAGAAATGCCCCAAGAAGGCCTCCTCAAACACAGCCCAATTAAAAATTGATGCACCCTCAGCTCTATTCTTCTTCCATTGGTTGAACCATATTCTAGCGACACCCTTCCATTGGTATGCAGCTAGTTCCACTCTCTTATCATCAGCAATGTGCATAATTCAAAAAATCTTTTAAAGCTCTTAGACAAAGTTTTCTGGATCCTCAGTGATATTTGAACCAATGAAGTCTGGAGGATTCATCCTTAAGAACTCACGGATCCTAGGCGTATCAGCCAGATCCTATGGAACCCCTCTCTGTTGCCCAACTTGATTGGTCACAACTTGACTCAACATTCAGATAGCTTCCCGGAACTGAACATTAGTGACATCTCCTTGGTGTTGCACTTCTGGTGCATTGGGGACCCCTTGATCTTGTCGTTCAACATTTCTCCTAGCGAGACGACTTCTAACATCTCTTTGTGAAGGGATGATGTGAAAGATACGCACAAGAATAAATTAGAAAGAAACTTTTATAGAGATAAACTCTATCACACAAAAAGAGTATGAAAGAAGTGAGATAGTTCCTAAATATTGCAGCCTCCTAATTATAGATATGGCGCACTTCACATCGATAGCCAGGACTCTACAAACACGGCTTCATACACACCCTAGGACTCTTGAACTTTGTGCTCAAATACCAAGTTTGTCAGGCCCCGAGCATACACCTTAGGCGTGGTCGACACTCAAGAAACATTGATGGCCCCAAGAGAACCCTTATCATGGCTTAACTCTTAGCGAAATACTTACTCGTAGTACAATAAAATCAAATGAAAGATTTAACTCAAGAGTCTCAAAAGAAAACTCAAAATATTTAGAATAAACATTCAAACTTACCTCAAGGGCAACTCAAGTCTAGAACAAAACAACTGAAATGACCAAGATTCATGAACTAATGTCTATCTATCTATAAAGCCTTTACTAACGAGATGACCATCGGGACAAGCCCCAAGACATCCTACTAACAAAATGAAATGACTGAAAGTAAACAAGGGATCCCTCGAAAGTAAGGAGACTCACCAATAACTCTTAAGCTCAACTGGATCAATGAAACGCTAGATGTTGATCATGGTTACCTTTATTTGAATCATAAAAGATGCAGGCCAAATGGTGTCAGTACATGGAATCTACGAGCACGCGAGGGAAATCTAAATAAGACATAGGCTTGAACTAAAACTGAAAGGAAACATACTCACCTCTGCTCTACTCAACTCAATGCAGTAATAAAACAACAATAAAGATGCACTTTATATAAACCATTTAAAACAGTAGATAACAACTCAATGTATTAAAAATACAATAATATCTCAGTTATATGTAAAAATACAAAAATAAACTTTGTTTGGGAGATTTTCTAACCGATAACCATCACTATGAGCTATGTGATGATACAATGTCTCGCTTAGGCTGCTAGAATTGTCCTACACCTTGTCGGAGTATAGAACTTCTCAACTAAGTGGATCCACTAAGATATTCTTAAAAGTAATAATGAATCATCTAAGAAGTATGACCCTTTCTACCCATATGTTTTAAAGAAAACATTTCCTCTTTCTATGGTTTGAGATTATTACTCAAAACTATTTCTGTAAAAAGAGATAATACTGAAATCAGTGTTTCCTCATGAGTAATTTTTGGTACTCAAAACTAGGAAATCAGTGTTTCCTCTCTTGCTTAAAATGTGAAAACATTTACTCTTGAGAATGCTTAGTTCCCATATATCATTTTAAATAAAATGGACTTAGGTCTACTCTTTCTCAAACTCAATACTAAATTTTTAAAACAAGTTTTAGAAGGTTTGCAAAAGACAGCTTAAAAGACTCGAAAGAATTCTCAAGACTTAACTCTTAGCTCTACGTTGAATTTAAATTTATGGATTCAAGGTTATGATTCATGTGTATGAATGATTACTAGATATTTAGAAGTAGTTTAGATTGTTTAGAATCAATAGGGATTAAAGGTACCCTTTGAAAGAACTCAGACGGACTAAACGACGAAGAAAGGGTAGGGCAGGCGACCTTGGCGCACTGAGTGGCGCAGAGTGCCAGCCCTTGAACTATAGAGCAGAAGTAGGGGTGCACTGTCTGGCATAGGGCGTCAGGCCCCAATCTACAGAGCCCCTCTACTGGCGCATTGGTGAGGCAGCGCGCCAGCCCTTGCATAGAAAACCCTGACAACTTTTTTTACTCGTTTTTTTGCACCAATTCACCTAGAATTGAATGGTTTCTTCCCCAATCACTTAGATTCAAATACCCAACCAAAGAAAACAAGGATCTACTGAAAACAACTCCCAAATCATCAACTTTCAAATCAAGGAACTCATCAAAATTCCAACAATCAAGATTACAATAGGAATTTCAAGAAAACTCATAAGAACTCTAATCTTTAACATTAGGAATGAAATCTCACTGAAATTAACATGATTGGCATGTGGGTGAATGAACTCAACACTATGAGAACTCACATACCTCTTAGAGATCAAGCCCTTGGTGAAACGATCCTCGATTCTCAAGAAAACTCCAAGAACGCCTTGACCTTTCTTCTTTTCTCCTCTTCTTGAACTCTTCTAAAAAACCCTAATGGTATATTGGTTTGGAAAATATGAACCAATCAGTTTAGACCCATAATTAATTACTAAAAACGAACTAACCTGATGGGGTAAGGAAAAGACCAAAATACCCCTCTTAAATCCGAGTAACTTTCTTTAATTGAACAACCTTAATTCAAAAAGTCATATCTCCCTCATACGAGCTCAAACATTAGCAAACTCAATGGCATTAGAAAGAGGATTCCAAGACCTTTCATTTTATATCTTATGGGCCACATAACTAATTACGTACTGAAAGTTATGGCCATCTAAAGTTGACCAAAAACTGACATCTTAAGCTTAACTTGCAAAATTTCAGATTTTGTTATTTCCAATTTAGTTCTTTCTATTTTAAGCTCTCTCAAATACTGAGGTGTTACAACTTTAGAAGTACCACACACGTCTAAATGGTCCGTAAAACTTCACACGAACCATGAATTCGTATGTGAAGGAGACTTGTTAGACTTATAATTTTCGGTCAACTTCAACGATCATATCTTTCAGCACAAAATGAATTAAGAGGCCCATGGCCTATCAAATTAAAGATATTTGAGTCCTCTTTCCAACACCACCAAGGTTGCCTAATTTGAAGCCCAGAGTAAAAAGTTATGTCTGTTTTAGTGAATCCCTATTGGACAGGGCATCTTGACAACCCACTTGAGGGGCCATCATGATCTAGACGGTCCGTGAAGTCCTTCGAGAGAGGCATTTTAGAAGTTTTAACTAAGGGTCATTTTAGTATTTTCCCAATTGTTTTAACTCAATACGATGTTGTTTTACCTTCTACCATATTCCCTATATAAATACTTTTTTCCCCAAAGTTACCCAATTCAATTCATTTTCCTAAATCCCTAAACTTGAAAAAATTCATCCTCTCTAAAAATCTTCTCTCTAGATCAATGAAGAAAAAGAAGCTCGGGTTCTTCAAGTTCACGTCTCCTTTCTTTATCATTTCTTAGGGCTTTAATCAAGGATGTAGGGAGTTCATCAATGAGTTCCATTCACCCATTGAGTCCCCAAAGTTTCTTCAAATTATCCAATTCAATTTTCCAAGATTTGATTAGATTTTCACTCAATTCCTTATGGGTTCCACTTGTATGGATTCAATTGCTTTATTATGATCTTATTTTAATGATTTGGACTTAGCTACATGCTTTCAAACCAATTCCATATGAACCCATGCATTGATCTATGAACCCTAATTTACATGAATTTATGAAGAAGATTTGGAAGAAGAAAGATGAATTTATGAATAAGCTTGAAGCTATGAATATGTTTTATGAAATTATTCATGTTTTTATGAAAGAAATCTTTTTGACCTAAGCATTCTTATAAATAATATGTTCTATGAAGCTTGGCCACATGACATGAATGACATATAGATTAGCCCTCAATGCCTTTTAGGCTATTTTCCTAAACTAGGTCTTGATTAGTATGGTATCCGGATACGCCATCAATGATTATAGATTATTCTTTAAAAATTGTTTCCATCAGTATTAGGGTATCTCTAGCATGAAGTGAATGAATATGGGCCTTAAAACTATTATAAAAAGATCATGGATACTGAAAGGTTTTCTCACGCATGGGCAAAGGAGATATCCTATGATATTTCTAGCTTGGATTGGTTACTTAATGGTACCTTTCCATGGATCATACTAAGAATCTATCTTGGATTGGTTGTTTAATTGTACTTTTCCATGGATGATAGTATGAATTTAGCTTGGATTGGCTACTTGATGTTCCCTTCCATGGATAATAAGACAAGTTAAGATTGAAGAATATTTTGTGGGATTTATGCTTAGCACCGACATGATATTGAAATGAAAGCTCTCCCGTAGCTAGAGGTTGGGTTTCTAGTAGCAATATCTTTATCACATATATATGTGCTCCCATAGGATAATTGTCTTAGATAGACATTAGCTAGTAGATCCACATAAGATAGAAGTTAATGGTCCTTCCCTTGGAAAGTAGGACACCTATTTTTGGTGTGGGGAAGTTTCACGCCCCGAGGCTACCCCTATAAGTAAAATGGGACCTAGGATCATGAGTGATCTCAAGCTAACCCTGAGCTGGCATATCATAAGTTAATTGATCATATCTATGAAACATAAACTAATGCGGAAGCTAAATCATGAGATAAGTAATAGTGGGGAATACCAAAAACTGGTCTGAATATATAAATACTAAATAAGAGTTTAATGAAACTGAACAATCACTAAAATACTAAAGCTGAATCTAAACTATGTCTGAAAAAGCCTCTAACTGACTAAATTTTATGGGACATGCCCCCAGCTAACTCTAGCAAAACTGGAAACTGAATAAAAAGGCTAAAGTGTAAACCATGTCTATTTTCCTCGAGGTATGAGGACTCACCACTAAAGCTGCTGAGCTGAAGATCGGGAACCGATCTATGCATAATCTGGATGCTGAGAACCTGAACCTACATCAAGAAAAGATGTAGCGTAGAGTATGCGTCAGTACTTGGAAGGTACTGAGCATGAAGGATAGGATAATAGCTGAACAAAACATATAAGTGAACAAAGCATAACTGATAAATGACATAATCTGAACATGATGGAAATACTAATATGTACTTAATATGAACTAAACTTAATGCAATGACCAAGTGGATGACATGCTGAAACTGAATATTGAAGTATGATTAAAAACCTGGTGAAATACACTAGAGTCTGACTATGGGAGCTCATTTTAACTGACATAAAAGCACGTGAGCTAAATGTGAAGTTTGATGTATACCCCTTATCGAGAGGACTTAATATACCTTGCCAGGGGTATAAAGGCATGGCTGGCGTGATCAGTAAAACTGATGCCCACAGAGAGGACTTATAACCTATGAGGGCACGTAATTCTGGGACAATGGGGGTACGTTGAACCTTAGTTCAACTCGGTACTAAGCCTACTCCCAATAGAATATGTATATGATACAATATGACTGAAATACTGAATAGCTCAAAATACTGACATACAAATACTCATACTTGAAAACTCTTTCTAAAAAATAATTCAAAATCATATTATAATATGATCATTGATGACTTGAGAAGTTATACTGCATAAACATTGATGGTATATCTAGATACCATACTGCTCATACATTGATGGCATACTCGATTGTCATACTAATCATGTTTTAGAAACTCTTTTATCAAAACTCATCTTTATTTTCTCAAAACACAGTTTAAAACTCAAGTGTTGGCTTTAAAAAGCTTCTCAAGATTTATAACTCAAAATAGGGTCGATGCTGAAATATATTGATAATGTGACATTCAAAACTAGAGCATGTATATATGTTTAACCGACCTAGCATGTGTAATTCATGAACTAAGAAAATCTACTCAATTAGGGTTCTGAATTTCATGCAAAGAACTAAGTAACGATTCTACGAAAATATGATAATCTGATTAGGAATACTCTAACAGCTAATTGACAACTAATATATAAGGTTTGAGAAACCTTAGGTCTAAGAAAGATATAGGAATCAAGAATCTGGCTGAATTATAGGGACCTAGTGGAAGAAAGGAATCCACCAGTGAAATTCCACATACCTGCTGACGAAATTCACGGTGAAATATTTTGATTTCGGGGCTAGAACTGAATAAATCTTGTTGTGTTCTTGGAGAGGGCTTGGTCAACTTCTTCTTGTCTTTTTACTCTAATCTAGTGTATTTTTAGTGAATAAAGGTTTTGGTTATGTTTTGACTAGGTTATTAGGCTTAATTTGAGTAAAACGTTGTAGTTTAGGGGTCAAACTACTTAGATTAGGTGCCCAATGCATAGGGCAAAGGAATAAAATGACCCTAACTTAATTCTGGTAAAGCTCATCCACGAAGGGAACGACGGTCCGTCGTTTGACCTATCGACTATCGTTTGGCTTCGTCATTCAAGTCTGCCCGATAGGGCTTCACTAAAACAAGCATAAATTTTTACTCGAAGATGGGATTTTAGCAAACTTGGTGGCGTTGAAAAGAGGATTCAATTATTTATCATTTAGTAGGTCATAGGCCACCTAATACCTTTTGTGCTAAGAGTGATGACCATTTGAAGTTGACCCATCAATAATTTCCCTCTAATTGACTACTAATCTTGACCTACAGTCAGACGTACAGTTCGTAGGTCCAACCACGGACCATACGGGTCGATCGTGGGTGGGATCAGAGACTATAAAGATTTAGGCCTTAACGATGAAACACAGATATGGTCCATTGTCCTACCTACGGTCTGTGGGTGGTTCCGTTGGTACTGGCACCAGATTTTCTAAAAACTAGAATTTTCTTCGTTTTGAGATCTGGGGTGTTACATTATCTCCCCCTTGGGAACATTTATCCTCGAATGAAGTATAAACTAGCTGGGTATGGAGGGATAGAGCTGCAATCCCTACCACTAAGTACTAGAAACTGATTTCTGACTTAACTGAGTTCTAAGATCATGCAAATATGCCGAAAATGCAAGAATAATTGAAGGAACAAGATACTAAGATTGAACCTACGCACGAGTAAAATGAAAGACTGGAGAGAAAACTAATATCTCAAGCTGAAACAAAATCGAAAGGAAAGAGATGAGGATACTAGGCCTCCATGGCTACTTCTACTTCCCAACCAAGTTTGTCAAGTCTCATCACCCCTTTCATGGTGATACTTTCAGGAAAACCCATTCGTATATCTCAAACTCTAAGTCCCTTCTCCTTGCATCTGCTTAGGACTTCTGTCTTAAATCTATCTCTAATGAGTTGAACTTTTTCCAAATCATCATGAACCAAATCTGGCCCAATCAAGGTTGCTTCACCTACTCATCCACCTTAGGAATACATAAGCAACCATCTCCTCCTTGGGAGAAAACCTATACTTTTTATTGATGAATTGCACCTTCAAACTGAACCGGTATGGGATCATTATCTATTTTTCCTTATCCTCCGCTACCAATGGAAATTCAAATCTATTATGGACTATCACACCACCATTTGATGTGTCCGTAAGACTAACTCCTAAGCGAGCAGACCGATGAACACCTTTTCCTAGGCCCTTCCCTTTTTCTCTAACATGTGTTACACTACCCTTTAGAGATTATCTTTCTGGCCTCAATGTAAGAGATAATTTGACCTATAGGCATGGAGCTACTACCCTTCTATTCTAAGACTGGCTCGTTGGAAATTGAAACTGAACGATCCTAGTTCTACAACCGAATAAGGCATAATCATGAAATATAACCAATCCATGTCTAGAATGATATCTAAATCTACTATTTCTAACTCTACAAGATTTGCTAAGGTGACTTTCTGAAACACTGTGACAGGGGAATTTCTGTATGCCCGTCTAGTTATAATTGGGTCACTAACTGGAATAGAGACTGAGAACAGTTCTAAAAGGATTTCTGGACTAACACCGAAGATTACTGCTACAAAGAGAAGTTGCAAATGTAAGAGGAGCCCCTGGACCAATAATGCATGAACATCTGAGGAAAAACTCAAAACGTACTAGTGATTTGAAATGCATAATGTCGAATTAGAAATGAGAAGTTGGATCATACCTTACGCACGATAAAAGTAGAAAAGAAAGTGAAGTTTTCCTAAAACACTTCATAGCCTCCCTCTCATTAGATGTTGTGCTGTTTGCACCCATGAAAGAGACTCTACTTAGTGCAGCTTTTCAGACATCATAGGACTCTTAAACCTAATGCTATGATACCAAGTTTGTCACACCTCGAGGCTACCCCCTAGACGTAAACACGGGACCTAGGATCATGAGTGACCCCAAGCTAACCTTGAGCTGGCATATCATAAGCACACTGAACATATCTATGAAACATAAACTAATGCAGAAGCTAAATCATGAGATAACTAATAGTGGGGAATAGCTAAAACTGGTCTGAATATATAAATACTGAATAAGAGTTTAGTTATATTGAACAATCACTAAAATGGTAAAGTTGAATCTAAACTATGTTTGAAAAAGCCTCTAAGTGACTAAAGTTGTTGGGACATGCCCCCAGCTAACTCTAGCAAAACTGGAAACTAAATAAAATGGCTAAAATGTAAAGCATGTCTATTGTCCTCAAAATATGAGGGCTCACCACTGAAGCTGTTGAACTACAGATCGAGAATCGATCTATCAGAGATCTGGATGCTGAGGACCTGAATCTATATCATGAAAAGATTTAGCGCAGAGTATACGTCAGTAGATGGAAGGCACTGAGCATGTAGGATAGGATAATAGTTGAACAAAACATATAACTGAACAAAGAATAACTGAGAAATGACATAATCTGAACATGATGGAAATACTGATACATACTGAATATGAACTAAACTGAATGTAATGACTAAGGGCATGACATGCTGCATCTGAATACTGAAGTATAACTGAAAACCTTGTCAAATATACTAGATTCCAACTGTGGAAGCTACTATTAAACAACATAAAATCATGTGAGGTCCAATGTATACGCCTCATCGAGAGGACCCAATATACCTTGCCAGGTGTATCAAGGCATGAATGGTGTGACCACTAAAGTTGATGCCGACAGAGGGGACTTATAACCTACGGGGGACGTAGTTCTAGGACTATCAGGGTACATTGAACCCTAGTCCAACTCGGTGCTAAGCCTACTCACAACTAAATATGTATATGATACACTATGATTGAAATACTGAAATACTGAATAGCTCAAAATACTGACATGCAGATACTCATATATGAAAACTCTTTCTCAAAAGCAATTCAAAATCATATTATAATATGATCATTGATGATTCGGGAAGTCATACTGCATAAACATTGATGGTATATCTAGATACCATACTGCTCATACATTGATGGCATACTCGATTGTCATACTAATCCTGTTTTAGAAACCCTTTTATCAAAACTCATCTTTATTTTCTCAAAACATAGTTTAAAACTCAAGTGTTGGCTTTAAAAAGTTTTTCAAGATTTATAACTCATAATAGGGTCCATGCTGAAATATACTAATAATATGACGTTCAAAACTGTAGCATGTATATTTGTTTAACCGACCTAGCATGTGTAATTCATGAACTAAGAGAATCTACACAACTAGGGTTCTAAATTTCATGTAAAGAACTAAGCAATGATTCTACGAAAATATGATAATATGATTAAGAATACTCTAACAGCTAATTCACAACTAATATCTAAGGTTTAAGAAACCCAAGGTCTAAGCAAGATATAAGAATCAATAATCTGACTGAATTCTGGGGACCTAGTGGATGAAAGGAATCCACCAATGAAATCCCATATACTTGGTGACAGAATTCACGAAGAAATCTTTCGATTTTGGGCCTGGAACTGAAGAAATCTTATTGCGCTCTTGGAGAGGACTTGTGGCTAAGTGCCAAAACTGTCAGCAGATAAAGTATGAGCACCAAACCAAAGGCTGATAGGTTTACTTTAGTGAATGAAAATTTATGAATGGAAGTGAGAAATGATAGCTATGGATTTTGTGGTTGGTCTCCCCAAGACCTTGGGGAAGTTTGATTCCATTTGGGTAGTGGCTGATAGATTGACTGAGTCTGCCCATTTTATTCTAGTTTGACTAGACTATAATACTCAGCAGTTGGCTAAGG
Organism: Solanum commersonii; assembly: GCA_029007595.1. Classification (NCBI taxonomy): domain Eukaryota; kingdom Viridiplantae; phylum Streptophyta; class Magnoliopsida; order Solanales; family Solanaceae; genus Solanum; species Solanum commersonii. The sequence continues at coordinate 1,580,203 of JAJTWQ010000092.1, read as the reverse complement.
TTTATTTGAAAGAGATAGTGAGGCTGCACGGGGTGCCCCTTTCTATCATCTCAGACCGTGATACACAATTCACATCCAAGTTTTGGAGAAAATTGCATGATTAGTTAGGCACTCAACTCACTTTTAGCATAGCTTTCCGTCTAGAGACAGATGGTTAGTCAAAGAGAACTATCGAAGTGTTATAGGACATGTTGAGGGCATGTGTGATTGACTTTGAAGGGTATTGGGATAAGTTCCTACCGTTGTGTGAGTTCTCCTATAATAACAGACACCACTCCAGCATTGACATGGCACCATTTGAGGCACTTTATGAGAGGCATTGTAGATCACCAATAGGGTGGTTTGATGCTGGAGATGTAAAACCTTTGGGGTTGATTTGGTGAAATATGCTCAGGATAAGGTAAGAATAATTCAAGTTAAGATTCTAGCAGCCCAGAGTAGACAAAAAAATTATGTGGAACGTAAGGTAAGGGACATGACATTTCAGGCTAGTGAACAAGTTCTTCTAAAGGTGTCACCCATGAAATAGGTGATGAGGTTTGGCAATAAAGGGCAAGCTTAGTCCTCGATATATTGGACCATTTGAGATCCTTGATTGTGTAGGGCCAGTGGCTTATAGATTGGCCTTACCCCTAGCTTATCTGGAGTTCATCTAGTGTTTCATGTGTCCATGTGAAAGATGTATCATGGTGAGGGAGATTACATCATCAATTGGGATTCAGTTCTGTTAGACAAAGACCTTCAGTATGAGGCATAACCGGTTGCATTTCTTAATAGTGATGTCCAGAAGCTGACGACCAAGATGATTAAGTCCGTGAAATTTCAATGGAAGCATTGTTTGATTGAGGAAGATACTTGGGAAACCGAGCAAGACATGCGAGACAAATATCCCTAGTTGTTTGACGATTTAGGTACTACTCTACTCTTACTTTAGCCAGTTTTCTTAGTTTATCACTCAGGGATGAGTGATGGGTAAATTGGTATCTATTGTAACGACCTTCTCCTATCGTTATAGAAAAGCCAATCAGGAAAGAATTTGGGCCAGAAATTTTTTGAGTAGTGACTTGAAAATTATAGCCTAGTCCAGATTTGGATGAAATCTTAGTCAGGAGAGGTCTAGGGAAATCTGGTAATGAATAGGGATCTAAGTGTGGATTTGATCACATGAGTGGATATCTTAGATGTTAAGGATCTCGTACGACTTTATAGAATCAAATTCTGGCAACTAGAACTCCCGAAACTGATCTTGGCGTGAAAGGGTAGTTTCTGAACGTCAAGGGTTGAAGGTGTGTTGTGAAATGGGAGCTTGGAACTCAAATTCCGAGTTTCTGTCTCCGTTTAAGCCACTGGGGTGGAATTATTCCAGCCACGACGGGGCCGCTGTGGCGGGTTGGGGTTTGTCGTAGCAGGTCAGTCGCGACTTAAGTCGGGAAAAACCCAAATTTCGTTTTTTTTTTGCAAACTTTGTTCTTAAGAACTAGGAAATGACCCAAGGAGATTTCTTGACAGTTTTCCATGAATTTTGGTGCTAAAGGTAAGGATTTTACTCCCCTTATCCATTTTTTGATCCGTAGAACATAGATTTCTGGGTAATTATCATTGGGGGAGAGTTTTGACCTGAAGTTGATGGTGGGAAAAGCCCTAGCTGTACATAGGATCATGGGTTTGGTCTTGGGTTATTGGGTTGTTATAATCTGGGTAAATTAGATCTTAATTATTGATCCTTGCATTAATTACTTGTTCATAGACCAAGAACAAGCGAAAAGAATCTGGAAAGGGAAACCTCAAGTGTCTTAGGAGGATTCAAGCTTGGTTTCGAGGTAGGTAATGGTTTGATTTCCTTTTTGTATGATATAATTGCTTCGTAGTATGAATGGATGTATGAGAATAAGGAATGTAAACTGAATCTAATGCAAATGAGTATATTTATATGAATAATTACATGTTAGGAACCCATTGCTTGATTGTATGACTATGAGCATTATTCATTATGGGTGTTACTTGTGATTGTGGTTGTATTTACTGGATCGGATGTCACGTTTCGATAAAAAATATTGGATCGGGTGTCACATTCTGACACATATATTGAATCGGGTGTCATATTCCGACACACTAACAGTTTGGGTGTGGGTTCCATGAGAGGACCATTGATATTGTTATATTATTGTAACACTCTGGAAATCTAACGACCTAAGCTAGATCCTAATTGATGAATAATGACTTAATGAGAGTAGAAATGATGTTTCAACACCTAATTTAATGTAACTAAATTGGTACGAAAATGCTAGTGCATAAACATCAAGGAACGCCCATGACGTCCGAAAACTAGTGCATTGAACTAGTGAGGTGCTAGGTCTTGTAAATTGACTTTAGAATGTCGTAGGTGGACTAAATTTTGTAAAAAGGGTTTAAAATTGTAATACTTCATGTTTAGGGTCCAAACGTTAGGGTACGACTCCCCATGGACCACCTAAGGGGTCCTTGAGGAGGACCCAAAAGCTGGCAAAATTGCAGCTAGCGACGAGTCCAAGACTTACAGCCAGTAGACTGGTCTACGAACCGTGAGTCATGGTCATAAGTCCGTACTTAGTGGTGGGACACTTGGCCCCTAAAAGGGGAGCCTTAGTCCCAAACCACGAGCATTCAGTATGGTCCGTAGACCAACTCACGCTCCATGGAAAGAGTCCCGTGAGTTGAGACTTAGTCTCATCACCAAGGCCCTCATCTGCACTCTTAGTACCAAACCACGAGTGTCAAAGAAACAATGACGCCAATTACGAACAACACCAGGAGGACACTGTTGTTTCAAACCTCAAATTGATATACCTTATATTCCTAGCTATTAATTCAATCATGTTATCCAATCATAGCCTAAATCCTTTCAAAATTGATTGGCCAACACCCACTTTCTCAATTTCCAAAAAAAAAATTTAAATACATGTATATATATCATCTACCAATTCCTTATTCCAAATCCCCTTTTTCAATCCAATTCTAATATAATATTATTATATATATGCAGCAATTAATGAAAGCATATGTAGAGCAATTAATGCAGGCATATGAGTAATTAAAAGCTTTAGTTGAATTTTCCTTACGTGAAGCAGTTCCTCCTCCTTTGGTCCGTGTTCACGCCGTAGGCAGGTTAATTTTCTTCTCCTCTTTATTTTATTTTCTTAATTAATTAGGTACTAAAAGTGAAAAATCTTACTAACTTATCTTAATATATATGGACCAAATTATTAAAAAAATTATAAATTTAGCCCATTAGTAACAAACTAAATTAATTATCTAAAAATTATCCGTCAATTAATTAACTATAGTAAAACAAATAATTCAAAATTCTCAAACCAACATCAATGACTATCAGGAATGACTCAGCGCAACTATCAGGAGCAGTAAAAATAGTAATTTTACGATAATGACCTTTGGGTCATTACACTGTAAGAATAAAATAAATAATAATAATTAATTCTATCTTGACTTTTGTACAAGTAATTTGTGACAACTATTTTAGTAATGCAAATAATTAATATGGAATGATGGAGGAACTGTTATACTATATCTTTTTATCCCATATGGTATATATTAGGGGTGTCAAATGGGCGGGTTGAATTGAAATAGGAGATCTTAAAATGGGTTGAAATAGTATTCAGGTTGGGTCCTGACCTGCCCAAATTTACTTTAGACTCAAATGGGCCAAATATCGAGTTGGGTCATGAGCCGCGCAATTTAACCCACTTAATCATAATAATTTTAACATATTGTTATTTACTTTTTCTAACCACAAGTTGAATTTCAAGTTAAGAAAATAAAAATAAAGTTAGAAAATTGATATATAGATAAATCCTAGAAGATATAAAATAGAGAGTAATTCATACATTTGATATGGGAACATAAATTACACCAATTCAAATAAAGAATCTTAAAACAGGTTAAAATTAGAGAGTAAATTTGTCTCAATTGAAGATACTTTTAAAATGTGTTAAGGTTTCAAAGTGTTGAGCTTGACCCAATTCAAATTATCTCATTTAAGTTTGACTTTTTATTTTGGAAAAATTACCTAACTGCACGTCCTTTTTACCTTATTTTCTATTATTCCATACAATTCCAAAAAATTACAAAAATCCCTTTTTTCTCAAATTCTCTCTTTTTCAGATAGATAACTTTCAGTCTTCCAACTCCACGATTTTCTTCCTTTTTTCACACCTATAATCACTCCACTATATCACTAGTTACCTTTATCACTCCATTTTTGAATTTCAAATATTTTCTCTTTCCAGTTAATTAAGAGATAGTTCTTCTTTATTCATTTTTTTCTTTCCAGATCAACATCATCGTTGTTTTTTTTTAAATTGCCTTTTCATCTACAAAATTCAGATACATATGGATGATGGTCCATCTTTTAGTATTGGGATTACCCAATTAGTTTTAACTACTTAAGATAATGTATGTTGTATCTTTGATTGTGATGATGAAGATTTTATTGAAAATAGATCTAAACAAATAAACGATCCATTATTCATAAGGAATCTGGAGTTGGAGAAGTCAAAGTCGAAGAAAGATTTTTACTTCTCAATCTATTGTGAAAAAAAGCTCATAAAGGGGGGAAAAGTCAGATCTGCCTTATCACGTCCACCTCTATCAAAGGCACAAGTTTTCAATGTATCTAATTTATTTTGATTCTTAAAAGCACAAGTTTTTAATGTATCAAAAAAATCATTATTCATAAAGAATCTGATATTAGAGAAGTCAAAGTCGATAAAGGATGTATCTTTGATCTCTAAATCGATTGTGGAAAAAATGTCCAAAAAGTAGAGAAAAAGATTGGATCTAGGTTATCACGCCCATCGTCACCAAATGTACATAGTCTCAATGTATCTAGTTTATTTTATTTCGTAATTCAGCTTCATGATACAATGACTATGTTTTATGCAATGTATCATGTTTATATTGATTATACTTATATATAACTTATTGTTGTTGATACTTCGACTAGTGAGTTTTATGCAAAATGTATCATATTTATGTTTATTATATTGATACATAACATAATGTTGCTGATAATTCGACTAGTAATTTTATTCAATGTATCATATTTATATTTATTATACTAATACATAACTTAATGTTGCTGATACTTCGACTAGTGAGTTTCATGTTCAATTCAAACGTACTTTATACGTAAGTATTGCATAATGTATCATTTGCCATATATCAAGATTTATAATGTATCATTAATATTTTTCCATCCCATCAAGTGGTTTTCAATTTGATTTTCTTCGTACAAGATATGCAATTTGGTTGTACAAGATATGTAATTTTTCAATCACACGTGTTTGATACACATTAATGGCCATGATACATTTATACAAATTACTACTAAATACTCATTCTTTTGCAACGAGACTTACATACAAACTAACACGGAATGTATCTGATACTTAATATCTATCACACAGTAATGTTTCTATATAAAACAAAACACTTTACAAGCAGTCTTTACTTCTCTAATGTATTTGTAGGATTGCAATACTTAGCAATTTACAAATATTTTAAGAATGATAATGTATCATGAGTAATATATTCATCTCAAAAAAAAATAATTCAAATTTGCTTTGCTCATGATACATTCATACAAATTAACACTACATGTATTTGATACATAATAACTACCACACGGTAATGTATCGATTTAAAATCAAACACCTTATGGGTAACCTTTACTACTTTAATATATCATGTAGAACTATAGTACTTAACAATATTTTTAAAAATAGCAATTTAATGTAACACCTCAGATTTGAGAAAATAGAAAAAAATGCAGCTTTACAAACCTAATGCAAGAACCATGAAAGGCATCGACGGTTCGTGGTCTGACACACGGTTCATAAGTGGGGTCCGTCGTTGGGCACCAAATATTTATGGTCTCTAACCCACCACAGTTTCCCAGGATGGTTAGTGGTTGGACCTACGGACCGTAGGTGAGGGTCATCAGCTAATTGGAGGAAATTGGTTGTTAGGTCAACTTCAAATGGTCATATCTTTTAGCACATAATGAATTAGGTGGCCCATAACCTATTAAATGAAAGATAATTGAATCTTCTTTCCATTGACACTAAGTTTGCTAAAATCTCATCCCAGAGTAAAAAGTTGTGCTTATTTTAGTGAAGCCATGTCAGGCAGAGTTTGACCAACGACCCCTACCAACGGTTGGTAGGTCAACCAATGGTCCTTAGGTCCCTCCGTGGATGACCTTCGTCAGCTTTTAATTTAGGGTCATTTAGGTCTTTTTCATATGCATTGGGACCTTTAAACTACGTCGTTTAATGACTAAATTATGTCATTTTATTCAGTTTAAATCTAATAACTTAGTCAGACATACCTAGAATATTTATTCTCACAAATTCATCAAAATTAGAGCAAAAAGAGAAGTATGAGGAGCCAGCTTTCTCAAGAACAACCATCATGTTTCCTTCAAGTTCCAGCCCCGAATTTGAAGAATTTTTCCATAAATTTCATTGCCAGGTATGTGGGATTTCATTAGTGAATTCTTTTCGTCCACTAGGTCCCTCGAATTCAGTCAGTCTCTTGATTCCCTATATCTTGTTTAGACCTAAGGTTTCTAGAAACTTTAGATATTGATTGTGATTTAGTTGTTATAGTGTTCCTAATCGAATTATCATGTTTTCTTGGAATGGTTGTTAAATTCCTTGTATGAATCTCAAAAACCTAGTTGTATAGTTTCTTTTAGTTTATGAAATGCACTTTCTAGGTCAGTAAAATAGTTAATTATGCTTTAGTTTACGAATGTCAGATTATCAGTATATAATTGTTACATTCTTAGATTTTGCATGTCAGTATTTTGAGCTATTCACCATTTCAGTATTTCAGTCATAATGTGTCATATACATATTCAGTTGGGAGTTGACTTAACATCGAGTTGGACTAGGGTTCAATGTACCGGTATAGTATAAGTCCCCTTAGCAGGCATCAGATTTAGTGATCACGCCAATCATGTCTTTATACCACTGACAAAGTATATTGGGTCTTCTCGATAGGGCATATACATCGGACTCCACATTTAGGTCACATGGTTTTATGTGGGTTAATAGTAGCTCCCACAGTCAAACTCTAGTGCATTTGACCAAGTTTCCAGTTATATTTTAGTATTCAGTCTCAGGATGTCATGTTAATAATCAGTATTTGGTCATTGCATTCAGCTCAGTATATTTTAGTATTTACATTATGTTTAGATTATGTCATTGCTCAATTATGCTTTTTTCAGGTTACATATTTGTTCAGTTATTTCTATATCGTGTTCAGTACTTTCCAAGTACTGACACATACGCTGTGCTACATCCTTTCATGATGTAGGTTTAGGTCCTCAGCTTTCAGATCACGCTTAGATTGGTTCTCAATCCATACTCAGCAGCATCAGTGGTGAGTGCTCATACTTCGAGGAAAATAGACATGTTTTTCATTTCAGTCTTTTATTTCAGTTTCAATTTGTAGGGTTAGTTGGGGACATGTCCCAACAACTCTAGTCCGTTAGAGGGGTTTTCAAACATAATATTAGATTTAGCTTTAGTCTGACTGAATGATCAGTATCATTAAAATCTTAGTAGTTTTTATATACTCAGATCAGTATTGGGTAATCCCCATCTTTTAGTTATCAATTGATTTAGCTTCCGTATAGTATCGTTTGTTCAGTTGTTTTAGTATGCTTATGATATGCCAACTTAGGGTTAGCTTGGGGTCACTCGTGATCCTAGGTCCAATGTTTACGTCAAGGGGGTAGCCTTAGGACGTGGTAAACTTGATATCAGATCATTAGGTTTAAGAGTCCTAGGATGTCTGAAAGCCGCACTAAGTAGAGTCTCTTTCATGGGTATGAAGTGCACCACATCTATGAGGGGGAGGCTACGAAGTGTTTTAAGAAAAAACTTCACTTTCTTTGTTTCACTTATCGTGCATGAGGTATGATCCAATTTCGCATTTCTAATCCATCATTATGTGTTTCAGATCATGCCTCCTCATAGAGCATACCCAAGGAATGCTAATGCTCGCAACACTAACGTAGTTCCTCCAATCCCAGACCATGAAGTTATGAATGTAAAATTTTAGAATGCGATCCAGCTTTTGGCTCAGACTGTGGCCAACCAAAACAATCAGCAGGGCCTAGTTCCTACTAATACTAATGGAGGATCAGCAGCACTTAGAGTTCTAGACTTTGTTCGGATGAATCTACCTGAGTTAGTAGGGCCGCAGGTTGGTGAGGACCCATAAAACTTCATTGATGAGGTTAAGAAAATCTTTTGAGTGACGCAAGTGACTGGTAATGATAGGGTAGAGTTGGCATCCTACCAGCTTAAAGATGTGGCTCACATTTGGCTCACTCGGTGGAGAGAAAATAGGGGTGCGAATACAACTCCTGTGACTTGGGAGTGTTTTACTGGAGCCTTTCTGGACAGGTTCTTCCCGAGAGAGTTGAAGGAGGCTAAAGCTCAGGAGTTCATGAATTTGAGGCATGGTACCATGTCAGTCCAGAAGTACGAACTTCAGTTCACCCAGGTCTCTAGGTATGCTCCACACATGGCTGTCGATCCCAGGGCATAAATGAGTAAGTTTCTATTTGGGATATCCAACTTAATGAAGATAGAGTGAAGAAATATTATGATGTTAGAGGATATGAATATCTCTAGGCTAATGACTCATGCTCAGCACGTTGAGGGAGATAACCTAAGAGAAATGACTAAGAACTACAAAAAAGCCAAAACAAGAAATTATGAGTACTCAAAGCAACAGTCAGGCGGTGGTAATCACTCATAGTTTCAGTAGAGGTCTAAAGCCCTAGCACATTCATCAACTAGTGCTCCATCCCCTAGTTTTGACAAGATATAAAGGTAGGGAATCAGGTTCTAAGTATAAGGGGAGGGCTTCATATAACAGGACTTTCCTGACTTGTCCAAAGTGTGGTAGGAACCATTCGGGCAAGTGTCTTCTAGGAAGCAAGAGTGATTAGGGTGTGGTCAGTCTGGCCATAGGTTGAAAGATTTCCCCTCTGTCAGGTAGGGGCAATGAGGTAACAACAATAGGGCTCAGTGTACCGACCCGTAAGGAGCTACATTAAATTTTAGTAGTTCTAAGAGCGGGGCAGATTCGTATTACGGTTCAATGGGTCTCAAACAGCGTGCTAATTATATTCCAGCTTTGGGAGATAACTTGAAGACCTTTGATGAGCATTTAATAGCCTTGACTTTCAGCCAAGACGGGGCCTAGCAGAAGGGACAAGGCTGACTTGTGATAGAGACACCTTCCACCTTCTCCCACCTTCTCTTTGACTTTGTAAAGGGTCACATTTTAGTCTTTTCTTTTGGGAATTTTTCCATCACGTTTTTAGCCTCATTTTTACATCTTGTATAAGCTATTATAAAGTAGTTCACTTGTGTAGAGGAACACTTAGATAAATAAAAAGAAAATTGGCAGTTGCCTTCCAAAAACATGCTCTCTTATTTGCTTTCTTGTTGGCTGTTTGTGTGGACTATTTTTAGACTATATTGCTGCTGTACTTTTGTGCTTATTTGTGTTAGGATTGAGGGTACGAGGATCTGTGCAAGCCCTCCTTTGTTGTCCCACGAGACCTTATAAAATAGGCCCATCAGAAGTGGTATCCGAGCATCGGTTCGAGCATGACGTCGAAGTCTCAATGCAACGAAGATGGTGGTCAAGAGAGGGAGCAGGAGGTTCGGAGAGACAATGCCAAAAAAGATAAAAGTAGAGTAAGAGAATCTTCTTCTAATTCGCCTGCTTGTGGCAAAAGCCTTGGGGAAGAAGGAGAAGTTTCAGAGACTAGCCAACTCGATAAGAATATTACTAGAGTCGAGGCTGGTTTGTCAACTTTGAATAGGCGACTTGAAATTTTTGAGAACAACTTTAGTTCTCTTGAAATGGTAGCTCTTGAGGGCCTTGATGAGGTGAAGAGCAACCTTGTTGAGCTTGAGGAGGTGAACAAGGAAGGGCTGACCAACCTTGAACTCAAGCTCATCGAAGCTCTCTCCTCTCTTCATAGAGAGTTTGAGACTTTGAAAAGGCAGGTTGAAGAGAATGCCGGTGCGGGAGTTGCTGGTCCCGTTATAGTTCGTGAGACACGTATTGAAGCTCCTAAACCAAAGGAGTTTCGTGGTGAAAGAAATTCCCAAGATGTTGAGAATTTCTTGTGGCAAATGAATGCTTATTTTGAGCATGTGAACATGACTAGTAAGGCTGCCAAGATCCGGATAGCGACTATGTATTTGATCGACACCGCTATGTTGTGGTGGCAGAGGAAAAAGACGGACATGGAGAGAGAGGTTTGCACCATCTATGATTTGGGTAGTTCAAAAAGGAGCTAAAACGGCAATTCTATCCTCAAAACGTAGTACATGAGGCTCGTCGGAGGTTGAGAGAATTGAAGCAAACATCCTCTATTAGGGACTATGTGAATGAGTTCACCAAACTCATTCTTCAAATTCCAAGTTTGACCAGCGATGACTTATTGTTTTACTTCTTGGATGGCCTCCAAAATTGGGCCAAACAAGAATTTCAAAGGTGGCAAGTCCTTGACGTTGATGAAGCAATCATAATGTTTGAATCGCTTACTGATTTTTTGGCAGATGCAGCGAAGGGGAGGGACAATCAGAGCAAAAATGTTCCTCCCAAGTTGGGTAGCAACCGAAACAAAGCCAAGTCTATTCCCAACCGAGGCAGCGACGCGAGAGACAACAATCGTAATCAGCCTTTTAATTTCCGTAAAAATTATGAGGATCGTAAGAAAGGCATTCCACATTGTGAGGGCTGTTATATTTGTGATGAGACTACTCACGCCGCCCGTTATTGCCCATCATTGAGTAAGTTAAATGCTATGGTTGCTGCTCAAAAGCAGCAAGAGTAGGCTACCACGTAAAATGGAGGACTAGCCGGGGAGCAAGTTGGACAGGCTGGTGCAGCGGACAAGAGAAAAAACATTGTTATTGGTATGATTAATCATATGGCATTGTTTAATCACATGACGGTTGCTGCGTTGGCTGCCCAGCCGACTAGTGTAACGCCGCGCGAATCACTGTTTGTCAATGCCAAGCTGAATGGCAAAGACGTTCGAATTATGGTGGACACCGGTGCAACACATAACTTTGTAACAAAGGAAAGGGCTAAGGACCTTTGGTTGAATTATGTTACTAGTGATACGATGTTGAAAACTAGCATTGCCCTCCTCACTACTGTCCATGGCTTCGCTCCTAAAGTCCCTATTGATTTAGGAGGATGGAAGGGGTTGACGGACTTCACTATCGCGTTTATGAATATGTTTGACATTATTTTGGAGCTGGACTTTTGGTATGAGGTTAACGCGTTTATTTCACCGCGCCTCAAACAACTTCACATCAGCAATGCCGAAGGTTCTTGCATGGTACCTCTTATTCAGGTACCACAAAACGGGATGCACTTGTCCGCCATGCAGATTGTTAAGGGCTTTAAGAGAGGGGAACCAACCTTTCTTGCTACCCTTGTCGGAGGCGTCAGAGACTCAATTGAGGTAGTAGCTTTGCCTCCTTGTATTGAGCAAGTCCTTTTTTATAATAAGGACGTGATGCCAGAAGAACTTTTCTAATGGTTGCCACCACGAAGGGAAGTTGATCACCAAATTGAATTGGTTCCTGGGGCAAAGCCACCTGCCATGACGCTTTATCGTATGGTGCCCCCGAAATTGGAGAAACTTAGAAAGCAACTCAAGGAGTTGCTTTGATGCCAGACATATTAGGCCATCTAAGGCGCCATTTAGTGCACCTATTTTGTTCCAAAAGAAGAAGGAAGGGACGCTGCGTTTGTGTATTAATTATCGGGCCCTCAACAAGGTCATGGTGAAGAACAAATATCACATTCCTTTGATCGCTGATTTATTTGATCATTTGGGGCAAGCCAAAGTGTTCAATAATATGGACTTGATGAATGGTTATTACCATGTCCGAATTGCCAAAGGTGATGAGCCAAAGAATACTTGTGTCACTCGTTATGGTGCTTTTGAGTGGCTGGTCATGCCCTTCGGCTTGACAAATGCTCCAGCTACGTTTTGTACGTTGATGAACAAGTTGTTCCATCCCTTTTTGGATCAGTTATAGTTATTTATTTGGACGACATTGTTGCTTATAGCAACAACATGGAGGAGCATGTTGAGCACTTGTGCAAAGTATTCAAAGTCTTGCATGATAATGATTTGTGCGTGAAGCTGGAAAAATGCAGTTTCGCACAACCCACTATCCAGTTCCTTGGGCACACTATTAGCCATGGTGAAATAAGGATGGTCAGTGATAAGGTGGAGACGATTCGGGATAAGGAGGCTCGAACAAAGGTACTAGAATTGCGGTCCTTCCTCGACCTTACCAATTATTATCGGTGTTTCATATTTGGCTATTCAGCTATTGCCACTCCACTCACTGACTTGCTGAAAAAGAGTCGTGAGTGGGAGTGGACTGATTTGTGTCAAAATGCCTTTGAAAAGCTTAAGGCAGTCATTACCGATAAACCAGTTTTGGCGCTTGCTGTGATTATTAGTTCAACTTGTAGCAGTGTTATTGATGATATTAAGGAAGGTATGCAGCATGATCCCGTGGCACAACAACTTCTCATTTTAGCCCAACAAGGCAAGATGAAGAAGGTTTGGGAGGAAATTGGCTTGTTGTACATTACAAGCAGACGGGTGTACGTGCCAAAGTGGGCTAATCTTCGACGTACTTTAATCAAAGAGGGTCACGATATGACCTGGGCTTGTCACCTGGGGCAAAAAAGGACATTGGCATTACTAGATTCCTCTTATTAGTAACCTCGGATGTGAGATGACATTGAGGTTTATGTGCGTACTTACCTTGTTTGTCAACAAGAAAAAGTTGAAACGAAGGCACCGGGTGGACTGCTTGAGCTGCTGCCTATTGCTGAAAAACCATGGGACATCATCACCATGGATTTTATTATGTGCTTGCCGAATTCAGAGGGGTTCGGGACTATTATGGTTGTTGTTGATCGCTTCTCAAAATATGTGACCTTCACTGCCACGACGGCCAACTGCAAATCCAAAAAGGCAACCCGTATATTTTTGTGAGATGTCGTAAAGTATTGGGATATACCCAAGCACATTATTAGTGATCGAGATCCTCAATTCATTGGTGCGTTTTGGAAAGAGTTATTCAACTTGCTTGGTTCAAAACTGCACTTCTCGACCAACTTCCATCTTTAAACGGATGGGCAAACGGAGCGGATTAACGCACTGTTGGAGTGCTATTTGCAGCACTATGTTAGTGTCAATCAAAAGGATTGGGCAATGTTTCTAGACACTGCCCAATTTTCATATAATTTGCAGTGAAGTGAGGCGACGGGAAGGAGTCCATTTGAATTGGCTACTGGCAGTAGCCTAATACGCCCCAATCCTTGCCCGTCGATGCCGATTTGAAGAGTCTGGGTGCTTATCACATGGTGAAAGCCTCGGAGGAACAAGTAGATCTTGCACGATCTTATCTTGATAAAGCAACCCAGAAAATGAAAAAAAATTCTGATCGAAAGCGGCAACCAGTCGACTATCGAATTGGGGATCGAGTTATGGTAAAACTCAATCCTAGACAATTCAAGTCGCTGTGAAGGGTGAGTCAAAGTCTGATTCATCGCTACGAGGGTCCTTTCGAGATTATTGCTAAGGCAGGCAGAATCTCATATCGGGTTAACATGCCCTATCACTTGAAGATACATCCGATCTTCCACACCAGCCAATTAAAACCGTATTTTGAAAACGTGGAATACAAGGAGCGGGGGCAGTCCAGTAGAGCTCAAATATTAATTACTCCACCATCCGTGGACAAACAAATCGAGGCAATTATTGATCATCAATTTGTTCGCGGGAAGGGTTGGAACAATTCGAGCTCACAATTCCTTGTCCATTAGAATGGAACGGCACCAGAGGAGGCAGCATGGGAAAAGTACGAGGACTTGTGGCAGTTCCACGACAAAGTCCATACTTACTTGCAATTGTGTGGAACCGGGGTCATCGCCAAATCAGGTGGGGGAGCGTATACCGCACCATAAGGAGCTACATTAAATTTCAGCGATTTCGGAAGGGGGCAGATTTGTACTGCGGTTCAACGGGTCTCAAACAACATGCTAATTATATTCCAGCTTTAAGAGATAACTTGAAGACCATGAGAATTTAATAGCCTTGACTTTCAGCCAAGATGGGGCCAGCAGAGGGGACAAGGCTGATTTGTTATAGAGGCACCTTCCACCTTCTCTCACCTATTCTTTGAATTTGTAAAGGGTCACTTTTTAGTCTTTTATTTTTGGAATTTTCCCATCACGTTTTTAGCCTCATTTTTACAGCTTTAATAAGCTATTATAAAGTAGTTCCCTTGTGTAAAGGAACACTTAGAGAAGTACAAAGAAAATTGGCACTTGCCTCCCAAAAACTTGCTCTCTTATTTACTTTCTTGTTGGCTGTTTGTGTTGACTCTTTTTAGACTATATTGCTGCTGCACTTTTGTGCTTATTTGTATTTGGATTGATCTTATGAGGATCTGTGCAAGCCCTCCTTTGCTCTCCCACGAGACCTTAGAAAATAGGCCTGTGACATCAGTTTACCGCAACAGCAGCCCCAACTGGTCGCCCAACTCAACAGGGTGCTTCATCTGGTACAAGTGGCGATCAGCGTCAGAATAGGTTGTTGATATACCGTGAGTTTACGGTATTTATAATACATTTTACTTACAAGTTGTGTGTGTCTAGGGCCTTTTTGTATTGGTTTTTATGTGTTTTATTGTATTTTTGCAGGAAAAATGTTCAGGCGCAGAAGTATGGAGACAGCTGAGAAAAATGCAGAAAAAGGGCATTCACGGAGGTGATCTATGGACCGTAGGTCCATTGACGGTCCGTAGGTGATGCCCGTAGATCAGTAGGCAAGGTATGGATGACAAATCAGGGAAATCTGACCAAGTGTGGAACCACGGTGGCCATTGACAGTCTGTAGATTGATCTACGGACCGTACTGTTGATTCGTAGAATGAGACTGCGAGGGTTCCAGTACCTGATTTTTGAGGATTCTAAGTGCGGAGCTACGGAGGGGATTGACGGACCATAGATCGATCTACGGTCCGTACTGCAAATCCGTCGTTCGCTTCAGAGGGGCTGATTTTTAGGAGCTGAAATATTTTCTAAGTCATGACTAATGGAAGGGACTTACAGACCATAGATCCATCGACGGTCCATAAGTCAGTCTCGTGAAAAGAAGACACGTGCTTGAATAAACTTTCCTTAATTTGTTTCAATTTTAATTTAGGATTTGTTTTTTATAAATAGGGCATGTAAACCTCATTTTTGGGGGTTAGACACTATTATTCTAGTTTTACTTCGTGACTTTGGAGATTAAGTTGCAACTCTAGCAATTATTTATTTTCTAAGTTCCTTTTGAAGATTTTGGCTTTGCAATTTAGGTTGAATTTCTGGATTTATTATTCTCTTTATGTAAGTTAATGATTTCTTCATCTAAAACTATGAATTATGTCCTTGTTAATATGGGTAACTAAATCCACAACTAGAGTTGTGGGAACCATGAGCGATTAACAAAGTATGAATAGTAAATAAGCAATTCTTGAATAGTGTTTTTGCATGCATTGATAATTATTTCATCTAGAAGTCTTTTTAACGGTGGCCAACGTTAGAACTCGCCTTGTTGCTACTTGCCGAACCAAAGAGGTAATCAACAAGAAAAGAATTATCAACATAGATTTAGTATGATACTATCTAATAGGCTAGTGTTGATTGGTGTGAAGTAATAACTAAGCCAAACATCAATTATGGTGTCTAATATGAGGTAAAGGTAAGGGTTAGTAAATTATACACACGTAGCCGGACCAAGGTGCGGGGTGAAATTCTCTAGATGCCGGACTAAGGATTTAGAGATACCTAACTTATCAATTTGCATGTAGTACATTCGGAAAGGATTGTTGTTCCTAGGATTATTGCGTTATGAGCTTATGGGGAACATGTATACCCTAGTTATTTGTCTCATCTTGATAACAACCAAAAATTGAGTTTTGATTACTGATTATTTATTAAATTTTTACTATTTGTTTCATACAAACAAACCCTCCTTTAATTATCTGTTTCTGGAAGTAACTTGACTAATCGAATATAATTGTTGGTTAAAGTAGAGTCTAAACTATTTTCCTCGTTGGATCGACCCCATCCTACAAGTTGGGTTCTTTACTTAATAATGATTGCTTATACTTCTGTAGGGAGGTGTAATTTGAGCGTATCAAATTTTGGCGCTGCTGCCGGGGAATTTGGTTTTTAGATTTATTTTAACTACATTATTGAATGTTAGTCAAATATTTCCTAATTTTACTTTTTTTCTTTGTTTTTGTCTCTTTCAGGTTCTAACTCTAGTGTATGTCAAGTGCACGCAGTCAGGGTGAACCACTTACTCCTTACGATCCAGTTAATCCTATTAGAGGAAATCTTGATGATGCAGTTGAGTTACAACAACAGAGGGTAGTTGAAGGGGATAACCAGGGTCCAGCTGAAAATCAATTGGGGGATGCGTTGAGGGCGCAAGATCCCCTAGGCCCATGACAACATGGCAACTATCGGGGCAACATGAATATAGAAGACTCTGATGGACCTATTGTCCTACCCCCTCTACCTCCAGGGCACACATTTGTGGTGACTAGTAGTTTGATGCAAATGCTTACAACAAGAGGCTTATTCTCAAGATCGCCATCGGAGGATCCACATGATCACTTAACCAAGCTAAGGGTGGTTTGCAAAAGTTGTATAGGTAGACCAGACTTGGATCTGAATGTCATTGGATTATGAGTGTTCCCTCTATCACTAACAGGCGACGCTGCAGTATGGTTAACTGATCTTCCTTATAACTCAATATTTACATGGGATCAACTGGTGGATGTGTTCCGAGCGAAGTACTATCCAGTGTCCAAGAAGCTCAATCACAAAGATAGGGTCAACAATTTTGTAGCATTACCTGGGGAGTCTGTGAGCAGCTCTTGGGACAGATTCACTGCATTCGTAAGAGGTGTTCCAAATCACCGTATTGATGATGAGTCGCTGAAGGAATATTTCTATCGAGGACAGGATGATAACAATAAAGCAGTTCTTGACACTATTGCTGAAGGTTCATATGGTGATTGTACATATGCACAGATTTTTGAAAAATTAGAGAGGATCTCTCGCAACAATAAAGCATGGAGCACTAAGAGATCAGATACTAGGAGAAACACATTTGCTATTCATAATGCAACCGTCAACTCTGCAGATGATATTCGTGAGGAGATGGCTCAAATGAGGAGAGAGTTGGGGTTGGTACTGAAGCATGTGAGCGGAGGAGCAGAAAAGGTAAATGTTGTAAACTACTTAACTAGAACTCTACCACCAGTTGAGGAGTGTTACTATGAAGAGGACACTTATGCGGTGAATGATCAATCGGGGGGTCTGGAGGTAATATAACGTGTATTGAAGATATGATGCAGAAGATGAAGAGAAGGTTTGATGCAACTGATGAGAATGTGAAAGAGATGAGAAACGACTTATCTGGTATTGGTCAAAAGGTTGATGCCCATGCAGTGTCAATAAAGCATCTAGAGCAGCAGATAACTCAGTTGTCTACTATAGTGAACCCGCGTCAACCTGGCACTCTTCCTAGCAACACCATCCAGAATCCAAAGAATGATGGTCATTGTATGGCAATTACTACTCGAGAGGGTAAGCAAATCATAGATCCACCTATGCCGTCTGTGGTGGATACTGAGATTAGAAAAGAAGATGATGTGGTGGAAGTTAGAGAGGAGTCTGAGACTGCTACAAAACAAGAAGCGGAGATATCTCAGAAAGTGGTCCCCATACCTAGACCCCCACCACCTTTTCCACAGAGGTTAGTGAAGAAGACTGAAGATGGTAAATATCGTAGGTTTATCACTATGTTGAAGCAGCTTTCTATCAATGTCCCTTTGATAGAAGCCTTGGAGCAAATGCCTGGGTATGCAAAGTTTATGAAAGCTATGGTGACAAAGAAAAGGTCTGTGAGTTTTGAAGATGACAATAGATTGCAGCATTGTAGTGTTATTGCTACAAGATCTCTGGTGCAGAAGGAGGAAGAACCTGGTGCTTTCACGATCCCATGTACTATAGGGTTGTTACACTTTGCTAAGGCATAGTGTGATCTTGGTGCTTGCATCAACCTCCTGCCTTTGTCTATTTACAAGAAGTTAGGTCTGGGGGACCCAAAGCCCACTACAATGCGGTTACTAATAGCTGATCGGACTGTGAAGAGGCCCATAGGTATGCTCCATGATGTGCTAGTGAAAGTAGAGTCTTTCATCTTTCCGGCAGATTTTGTGATTCTTGACTGTGAGGTTGATTTTGAGGTCCCTATCATCCTTGGAAGACCATTTCTTGCCACAGGGCGTGCGTTGGTTGATATGGAAAAGGGACAGATGAAGTTCAGACTGAACAATGAAGAAACAAATTTCAATATCTGTAGGTCCATGAAGCAGAATGGTAAGCTCCAAACAACATCTGCTATAACTTATAGAGTGGAGAGTAGGTTAGAAGTGCAGATTAAAGAGCGACTGGGTATTGAGGCACTAGCAGCAATCATGATAAATTTTGATAGTGATGGTATTGAAGAGTATGATGAGTTGGTAGCCGCACTTGATAAGTATGAATACTGATCCAAACCAAAGAAGTATGAGGTAGACATGAAGAATCGCGAGTCCCCACCCACAAGACCATCTATTGTGAAGGCACCAAAATTGGAGCTTAAGGTTCTACCACCGCACTTAAGGTATGTATACTTAGGCGAAGAGAATACTTTGCCGGTCATCATTGCAGCAGATTTGAATTCAAGGCAAGAAGAGTGCTTGGTGACGGTATTAAAGAGGTTCAAGCGAGCTATTGGGTGACCTATTGCAGATATAATTGGGATTCCCCCCGGTATTTGCTCTCACAAAATCCAACTCATGCCTGATCATAAGCCCAGTATTGAGCACCAGAGAAGATTAAATCCACCTATGCAAGAGGTAGTTAAAAAGGAAATCATAAAGTGGCTGGATGCAAGAGTTATCTATCCCATTGCAGATAGTAGTTGGGTATGTCCTGTGCAGTGTGTGCCTAAAAAGGGAGGTATAACTGTGGTTCCAAATGAAAAAAATGAGCTTGTTCCAGTGAGGGCCGTTACTGGATGGAGAGTTTGTGTGGATTACCGAAAGTTGAATGCATGGACTGAAAAGGATCACTTTCCCATGCCATTCATGGACCAGATGTTAGATAGACTTGCAGGAAAGGGTTGGCATTGTTTCCTTGATGGGTATTCGGGCTACAATCAAATTTCTATAGCTCCAGAAGACCAAGAGAAGACCACCTTCACTTGTCCATATGGGACTTTTGCTTTCAAACGGATGCCATTTGGGTTGTGCAATGCTCCAGTAACTTTCCAGCAGTGTATGATGTCGATATTTTCAGATATGGTGGAGGATACTATTGAAGTGTTCATGGATGATTTTTCAGTTGTAGGTGATTCTTTTGATCATTGTCTAGATCATCTGGCCGAGGTGCTTAAAATATGTGAAGACTGCAACTTGGTGCTGAATTGGGAGAAGTGTCATTTCATGGTGAAAGACGGTATAGTGTTGGGTCATCGAATTTCAGAGAAAGGCATTGAGGTTGATAGAACTAAAGTTGAGGTAATAGAAAAGCTTCCACCACCCATCTCTGTTAAAAGTGTTAGAAGCTTTCTTGGGCATGCAGGTTTTTATAGGAGATTCATCAAAGATTTCTCCAAAATTGCACATCCGTTATGCAAACTACTCGAGAAGGAGTGTAAGTTCTATTTTGATGATGATTGTCTTAGAGCATTCGGAGAGTTGAAGAAGAAGTTGGTTACATCACCAATCATTATTTCACCGGATTGGGGACAACCGTTTGAGGTAATGTGCGATGCAAGTGGATTGGCACTTGGTGTGGTATTGGGACAAAGGCGAGAGAAAATTCTTCATCCTATTTACTATGCTAGCAAAGCCCTTAATGTAGCCCAGAAGAACTATACGGTAATCGAACAAGAACTTCTTACGGTGGTTTTTGCATTTGAGAAATTTTGATCCTACTTGCTTGGTACTAAGGTCATAGTGCATACTGACCATTCTGCATTGAGGTATTTGATGGTTAAAAAGGATGCAAAATCGAGATTGATTAGATGGGTATTGCTGCTGCAAGAGTTTGATTTTGTAGTAAAAGATAGAAAGGGGACCGAAAATGAAGTCGCGAATCACTTGTCCAGATTAAAGGAAGAGGCTATGCTAAAGCTTGGAGATAGGGTTGAAATTAATAATGCTTTTCCAGATGAACATGTATTGGCTACTTCTCATGATTTGATTCCTTAGTTCGCCGACTTTGCTAATTATTTGGCAAGCGATATTGTGCCCCCCGATTTGTCTTTTCACCAAAGAAAAAAGTTTATGCATGATGTGAAAAGATTCTTTTGGGATGAACCTTACTTGTATCGTAGTTGTGCTGATGGGATTATTCGTCGATGTGTGCCTAAGGTTGAGATGTTGAGTGTACTTGAAGCATGCCATTCATCACCTGTTGGTGGGCATCATAGTGGCATTCGGACTGCATATAAGATTCTGCAATGTGGGTACTACTAGCCTACCATTCACCAAGATGCTCATGACTTCGCCAAGTCTTGTGATCGTTGCCAAAGAGAAGGACGGATTTCAAAGAGGCAAGAGCTCCTAATGAATCCTTTATTGGTGATAGAGTTGTTTGATGTATGGGGCATTGATTTTATGGGTCCATCTGTGAGTTCATATGGGATGAAGTATATTCTTGTTGCGGTTGATTATATATCGAAGTGGGTGGAAGCAGTTGCACTCTCCAACAATGAAGGTAAAAGTGTCACTGCATTCTTGAAAAAGAATATCTTCTCGAGATTTGGTACACCGAGGGCCATTATTAGCGATGGAGGTTCTCACTTTTGTAATAAGTTATTCAAGGTACAACTTGAGAAATATGGTGTCCATCACAATGTAGCCACTCCTTACCATCCACAGACTAGCGGTCAAGTTGAAGTATCCAACAAAGAGATCAAACAGATATTGGCAAAGACTGTGAATGCTAATAGAACGGATTGGTCAAGGAAGCTTGATGATGCTCTATGGGCATATCGCACTGCATACAAGACCCCCATAGGTATGTCTCATTACCAACTTGTATATGGGAAGTCTTGTCATTTACCAGTAGAGCTAGAGCATAAGGCTATGTGGGCAATGAAGAAGTTAAATTTGGATTGAGGCGCCGCATCTAACCAAAGGATGAATGACTTGAATATGCTTGATGAGTTTCGCCTAAAAGCTTATGAAAGTTCAGCCTTGTACAAAGAGAAGATGAAGAGGTATCATGACCAAAGAATTGAAAAGCGAGAATTTGTGATTGGTGATCTTGTGCTGCTATTCAACTCTAGGTTGCGCCTGTTTCTAAGCAAACTCAAGTCCAAGTGGACCGGGCCATTTTTGCTCACAAAAGTGCTCTCGCATGGAGTGATTGAGCTTGAAAATAGGGATGGAACAAGGTTCGTGGTGAACGGGCAAATGATCAAGATCTATCTGAGAAATGCTGAAACTGTGCAAGAAGTGATTGAGGCCTACATTCTTGATGAAGTCTGAGTAATCAAGACACCTGCGCCATGCCGCGACGTTAAATCAAGCACTGCTTGGGAGGCAACCCAAGATGTATAATCTAGCCAACGATAGGGTTCTATTTTCCATTTAGTAGTATTAGCTTTCTCTGATTACTTGTGTCTATGTATCAATGTAGGTAGGTGTTTCAGTGTTGGCTAGAATTAGTATAGGGTCAGTGTCTAAAAAGTATCCAAAAAATGTAAAAAAATAATAGCCTATTGGTTGCTACATGTGCAGGTACACCACGTAATAAATCTACAGAAAATGGTTTGGTGCAGAGGTCTACGGATCCCATTAACGGTCCGTCGATTGATCCACGGACCGTCAAAGGTGTCCGTAGATCCCAGGTAAGCCCTTAAATTTTTTGAAGTGTAGTAGTGATCTACGGACCGTAGATAGACTCACAGACCGTAGACGGGGTCTCGTGAGTACAAAACCCTAAGGCTGTCTGACCCGACCCGGACCCCTTTACTTAAATACCCCCATGTTTTAAACCATTCCACTTCCCTCCATTACTCCCAAAACCATTTTCCCCATCTTTTAAACTCCCTAAATCACTCTATAACTACCACATAATACACTCCCTTCCATAAATTCCCAAAATCCCTTTCATTTTAATTACTCCCGATTCCATATTCCACTAAATAGGGTCCGGTGTTCAGTTAGTAGCGAAGAGGTGATTCGTTGGTTTTGCTAAGTAGTGTCGTCACACAATCGCCCCACTCCTCATTGCCTGCAAGGTAATGGACTTTCCCCTCACCTTGAATTTTGATACATAGCTTGAATATAGAAAATTGGGAGTTGGGTATTAACCTTGGGTTATTATTAGATGTAATTGCACAATAAATTTAAAAATTACAATGCCCTTGGAATGATAGATAGTGATTGTGTAGCTTTATTGTATCTGATTGTAAGCCTATATGTAAGTTTTGACTTAGGGTTCCAAAACTTGTCTAAATTATGTGGTAAAATAACCGGTCGGAACCTTAAGAATGAAGAACTAGCATAATTGAATGTTGAAATGCATGATGAGGCTTTGTTAATGTTGAAAAATAGGGCCAAATATGATTGATTAGTAAAATTGGGCTAAAACATGGCACAGATGGCATCCACGATACCCCGTCTACAGACCGTAGATCCATATACGGACCGTAGATGAGGTTCGTCACTGGATGCACACACAAAAATTTACCAAGTGTGAAACCACGGACGTGGACTACGGTCCATAGGTCAATCTATGGACCGTTCTACATATCCATGGTTTCTATCTGCAACCTATATGGTTAGTCCCCTGATCCACGGCAGAGGTCCACGGACTGTAGATCAGTCTACGGACTGTAGGTACCCTCCGTGGATGACTACTGTAGCCTGTATCTGAATTTTTTTGGGACTTTGTTACTGTTCATTTATAGTTTTTCCACTTTTTCTTAGTATAGTTTTGGTTAGTCTTGAGCACTAATATCGTTCCCGCAGGTACAATAGCACCCAAGAAGCTGGCCACTTACTCAAAAAGGGGCAATCCAAATTTGTTGCCCCTAGTTTCCGGTTAATTGATGAGGAGATAGACACCGACTCTAATCCAGCATATGTGCCTTTAAACACTAGGACTTCTCGCCCCAGAGGCACCCTCCGGAAGGTGCTTCCCGACGTAGTCACTGTCTCCCAGTCTGATGAAGAGCACACACTGATCGGGTCACCAACTAGGGCTGTTTCCAGTGCAGAGGGATCTATGTCTGGGTCTAAGTCTACCTATGCTTCAGGCTCCGAGTCTGCCCATGCTTCAGGCTCCGAGTCTGCCTACTCTTCACGATTCGAGTCTGCCCATGCTGCAGGGTCCAATGCCAAATCATCCACCGGGTCTGGAGAGAATGATCAAGCAGCCTTGTCTGACGAGGCAACTAGCTAGGACTCCATACCCGCACCACGGAATGATGACCCCACTCCTGTAGTCGGCGAGCTAAATAGGTGGTGTGTAGAGGGCCAATGGCAAATTTACCAGGATGCTAAGATGGTCAACGACAAACAGAAGATGGCCCAACTAATTACAGAAGAGCGTAGAGTCCTCACGGGGAGCTTGCATACTATTCCAGATATTCACCGGTTGTTCTACCTGCACAAGTGTGACTGGATGGCTCGAGACCCAGGGACGTACAACGAGGAGATTGTACGGGAGTTCTATGCTTCCTATGCTACCACTCTTTGCAGTTCTATTTCTAAACAGTCAAAGCCCCTAGCTCAGGCTCCGCTCAGTTCCACTTTGGTTCCAGGGTGTCCGGTGGACATATCACCTTCCACGATCAGACGCTTTCTCTATGGTCCTACCGCGGGTCACTCTTGGTCTCTCAACACAACTGAGTTTGACTACATATGGGACATCGTGCGGAGTGGCACTTTCCAGAGGAATGCTGAGCAACGAGAGGCTGTTATACTATGGTTGACCAGGTACATTACTGCAGATGGCGAGCGTGCGGAATGGGTCACAGCTCCACAGTTGGGCATCCGAAAGGCCACATTAAATTTTGTGGCCAAGTTCTTCTGGCTGCTGGTGCGTAATAGAGTGTCGTCGACAAAAGCTGACAATCAAGCCACATAGGCCAGAGCGGTCATGGTTGCGGCATTGGCAGCGGGAGTTGAGATTGACTTTACCCGCATGTTGTTGGCAGTGATTCACGAGAGGGCATTCAGGACCTTCACTACTTACCCCTTCCGCTGTCTGATTTTTCATTTGTGCAAGGACTCTGGAGTGCCGATCTGCCATTGTGATAAGTTGGTCCACCGTATAGGGGCATTGGACATCGGCCTTATTCGAGATGAGGCAAATGTAGTAGCACCTCGCAGAGAGCCTCCGATTGAGGTACCTCCTTTGGGTGACGATCTTGCAAACACAGTAGGGCAGGCACAGGGCGATGACCTCAGCATTCCCGATCACACCGACACTGTCCCGAGCTTCTCATCTCAGGCAGCTAGCATGGCTCTTAGCTCTTCCCGGTCCACACCGCAGTTAGGAGCTACTGTTGTCCCATTGGCCAGAGTATAGAAGTTAGAAGCTCAGATGGCCACCCTGCTGCATCACATCCATCAGTGGATGCAAAAGTTAATAGCCGAGTCTAAGGCCAGAATGGAGCGTCGGATGGAGGGGATGATGGACCGGAAGGTCCAGGTCGTTAATAAGCGCCTTGATGCCTTTGAATTGAGAGTCCACAAGCAATCAGCCCCGACCATAGATCTATCTACTTTGCAGACTGACTTAGCCAGCCTCCGTACTGACGTTGATGTCATTCTTGCTGCACCTTTAATTGAGCCTCAGGTTGCCACTACTGCACTGGCTGATGATACAGTACTAGATGCTCTATTCAGTAGGACCGTCGAGGAGGGACTTGCATCTGCACATGCCAAAGGCAAGCGGCCCCGCTCTCATCGCACTGAGGAAGAGAAAGCCCTCAAGAGATATCGTAGGCAGGAAAAGGAGGCTAGAAGGGCATCGATAGTAGACGAAGAGCCACGCCAGCAGAGAGAGCGTGAGAGAGTTGCAGGGGCATCGAGCTCTACCCCAGTTGTAGAGGCCTAGCCTATTTTGGGGGAAGTGGTGAGTACCACTGATGGTGCAGAGAGATTGATAGAGAGCACTACTGAGGGTGCTATGATTGTTGATGTGGGCACTACTAAGGGTGTCTCCACTATTGTTCTAGAGGGTTCCGAGAAATTGGACCCCCCTGGCTGTTGATGATTCGCTAGCGCTTTGCGCCACAGGTTTGCTTCACCCAATCCATTTTCCTTTAATGTTTCTGTATGCATTGGGGACAACTGCATCTATTTTTGTTGGGGGTGGGGTAAATGGATTGTGAGTGATAGGGTGAAATTTGAATAACCCAACTCATGAATCCTCCCTTGGGGTTTTCTTGCTTGTGTTCTTTTTCCCTAAGGGACTGTTTAATTTTTGTTGAATCGGCATGTCTTAGGATCGTATGTGTAGAAGCATGATACAAAATGAAGCATGATGGCTTATGAAAAATGATACCCGTCAAATTTTGGGATGTATGCTAGAAGTTGTAGGCTACGATTAGTTGATTGTGTTGGCTATGAATATGACATAGTAATGATCAACTCAATGGCATGACTAGAGCTGAAACTTGAACTGGATAATCTGATAATCTGATAATGAAACTATGTGTCAAGAGTGGGTGAGAATCGTTGAGTGTTCAAACGGTTTTGTGCAGAACTAAAACTTGCCCGGTTAGTCCTGCGAAGACAATTCAATCTAAAGGTTAGGAAGTGATCATAGGCCATTGTTCTGAAAAGTCCGCAAATTGCCTTGAAGGATTCAACCAAATGAAATAACTGTTCCCTTTGATCCAACTTTGAGCTTAAAAAAAAAACCATTTCTTTCTAAAAACCCTGAACTCACCTTCTCATAATCTACTATGTTGGCCCCAGTCCCTCCTTGGACATGTGCACTTCGACTTAGGCCAAAAGCCTAAGTTGAGGGTGGCTAATGTAAAAAGTAACTTCAATCTTGGCCCTGACCCGACATCGGGTATTGTGCACCTCAACTAATGGAAAATCCATAAGTTAAGGGTGGCTATGAAAGAGGATACTGAAAGAAAATTGGATATGAAAAGAGTGATGAAAAAAAAACGTGAGGAAAGGATGTGACTTGTTGAAAGCTAGAAGAAAAAAAAAATAAAAAGTAAATAAATAGGAGCTACAAAGCCTAAAGTCACATCCGTGGGTGAAGAAAAGGGAAAGAAGGTAAAGCGATAGTATGACAAAAATAAGGCAAAAAGAGGTTAAAAGCCCAAGTGTAATGTCAAGGAGGGCAGAAAGTCACTAAGCAGTACCCAAATGTACCACTCCTGACCCTAAGCCTACGTTACAAACCAATAAAGTCCTATAGTGATCCTAGAGTCTGGTTTGGAAAGTCTAAGCAGTGAAAATAAGGGCAAGCTTATGGCATAAAGCACTGACTGTATTTGAAATTACTTCTGAGCGTGAGTGTTGAATAAATCCTTGTACCATAGATGACATTCATTTTTTTGTGAAAAGGGGATTTCATTTGAAGTAAGGGCACTAGTTACATTGTCGGAAAGTTGGTACCTTGGTGATAGTGACACACTGCATGTTGTGTGTCAGTTGGTCGATCTGTGTCATGGTTTGATCTGCATGGATTAGCTTGTCGAGTCTAAGAGAACGAAGTTGCGTCTAAAAAGTGAGGGGGGGTACAGAGCCATGTGATTGCTTGGGCCTGAAATGCTTGTTTCTATACAAGTGTCGTTAAGAGTCGTAGTGCGTCGCTTGAGGATAAACAACAAATTTAAGTTGAGGGTGTTGATATACCGCCAGTTTACGGTATTTCTAATATATTTCACTTACAATTTGTGTGTGTCTAGGGCCTTTTTATATTGGTTTTTATGTTTTTTATTGTATTTTTGCAGGAAAGATGTTCCGGCGCAGAAGTATGGAGACAGCTGAGAAAAATGCAGAAAAAGGGCATTCACGGAGGTGATCTATGGACCGTAGGTCCATTGACGATCTATAGGTGATGCCCGTAGATCAGCAGGCAAGGTATGGATGACAAATCCGAGAAATCTGACCAAGTGTGGAACCACGGTGGCCATTGACGGTCTGTAGATTGATCTGTAGACCATACTGTCGATCCGTAGAATGAGACTGCAAGGGTTCCAGTATCTGATTTTTGAAGATTCTAAGTGCGGAGTTACGAAGGGGATTGACGGACCGTAGATCGATCTACGGTCCGTCCTACAAGTCCGTCGTTTGCGTCAGAGGAGCTGATTTTTAGGAGCTGAAATATCTTCTAAGTCCTGACTGACGGAAGGGACTTATGGACCGTAGATCCATCGACGGTCTATAAGTCAGTCTCGTGGAACGAAGACGCATGCTTGAACAAACTTTCCTTAATTTGTTTCCCTTTTAATTTAGGATCCTTTCTATAAATAGGGCATGTAAACCTCATTTTTTGGGGGTTAGACATTATTATTCTAGTTTTACTTCGTGACTTTGGAGATTAAGTTGCAACTCTAGCAATTATTGATTTTCTAAGTTCGTTTTCAAGATTTTGGCTTTGCAATTCAAGTTGAATTTCAGGATTTATTATTCTCTTTACGTAAGTTCATGATTTCTTCATCTAAAACTATGAATTGTGTCCTTGTTAATATGGGTCCACAACTAGGGTTGTGGGAACCATGAGCGATTAACAAAGTGTGAATAGTAAATAAGCAATTCTTGAATAGGGTTTTGCATGCATTGATAATTCTTTCGTCTAGAAGTCTTTTCAACGGTGGCCAACGTTAGAACTCGCCTTGTTGCTACTTGCCGAACCAAGGAGGTAATCAACAAGAAAAGAATTATCAACATAGATTTAGTGTGATACTATCTAATAGGCTAGTGTCGATTGGTGCGAAGTAATAACTAAGCCAAACATCGATTATGATGTCTAATATGAGGTAAAGGTATGGGTTAGTAAATTATACACACGTAGCCAGACCAAGGTGCGGGGTGAAATTCTCTAGATGCCGGACCAAGGATTTAGAGATACCTAACTTATCACTTTGCATGTAGTACATTAGGAAATGATTGTTGTTACTAGGATTATTGCGTTATGAGCTTGTGGGGAACACGTATACCCTAGTTATTTCTCTCATCTTGATAACAACCAAAAATTGAGTTTTGATTACTGATTACTTATTAAATTTTTACTATTTGTTTCATACAAACAAACCCCCCCTTTAATTATCTGTTTCTGAAAGTAATTTGACTAATCGAATATAATTGTTGGTTAAAGTAGAGTCTAAACCATTTTCCTCCTGTGATCAACCCCAACCTACAAGTTGGGTTCTTTACTTGATAACGATTGCTTATACTTCTGTAGGGAGGTGTAATTTGAGCGTATCAGTTGTATGCTCTCCAGACTCGCCAGGACTAGGTATATTTTCTTGACATGGTCATGGGTACATTACGAGTCTTTCATTTAAATGTTTATACGTTGTTAGATATAGGGGCTACTTTTTCTTTTGTAACTCCTTATATAGTGGTAAACTTCGGTGTTAGTCCAGAAACTCTTTCAGAACCCTTCTCTGTCTCTGCTCCAGTTGGGACTAGTTATAGCTAGATGGGTATACAGAAATTGCCATGTCACAGTATCTCAGAAAATCACCTTAGTAGATCTTGTAGATATAGAAATGGTAGATTTCGATATCATTCTAAGAATGGATTGGTTACATTCATGTGATGCCTCAGTCTATTGTAGAACTAGGATCGTTTGGTTTCAGTTTCCAAACGAGCCAGTCTTAGAATGGAAGGGTAGTAGCTCAGTGCCTATAGGTTGATTTGTCTCTTACCTTAAGGCCAGAAAGATGATTTCCAAAGGGTATATCTATCATCTTGTTCGGGTTAAGGATTCAAACTCTGAAACCCCAACACTTGAGTCAATCCAGTAGTAAATGAGTTTTTAGAAGATCTTCTCGGAGTTCCTCTTGAAAGGGAAATCAATTTCTGAATAGATTTCCTTCCAGACTTCTAGCCTATTTCGATTCCTTCTTATAGAATGGCTCCAGCTGAGCTTAAAGAATTTGAATGAATGGTTGAAAGACCTTCTATATAAGGACTTCATCAGACCGAGTATCTCTACATGGGGTGTGCCAATATTGTTCGTGAAAAAGAAATATGGTTATATCAATATGTGCATTGACTGTCGGTGGTTGAATAAAGTCACAATCAAGAATAAGTACCCTATACCTAGGATTGATAACTTGTTCGATCATCTTCAGGTGGTGCTAGTCATTTTTTGAAGATAGACCTCAGATATAATTATCATCAGCTTAGAATCAAAGATATTGACATCCCAAAAACAGCCTTTAGGACTAGGTATGGTCATTATGAATTTGTAGTTATGTCATTTGGACTAACTGATACTCCTGCAGCTTTCATGGACTTAATGAACAATGTGTTCAAGCAGTATTTGGACTTGTTTGTTATCGTCTTTATTGATGATATCCTCATTTACTCTAGGAATGAGGAGGAGCATGCTACTCATCTGAGAGTTTTTCTGCAAACTTAAAAGATCACCATTTATTTGCTAACCTTAGCAAATGTGAATTCTAGTAACAATCAGATGCTTTCCTTGGTCATGTGGTATCTAGTGAAGGGATCCAAGTGGATTCTAAGAAAATAGAGATAATGAAACAGTGCCCCAAACCCACATCTCCAACAGACATCAAAAGTTTCTTGGGTTTGGCTAGTTATTACAGGATATTCATCGAAGGATTTTCGTCCATAGTTTCCCCATTACCTAGTTGACTCAGAAAAAGGTTAAGTTTCAGTGGTTAGATGAGTGTGAGAAGAGCTTCTCATAACTAGAAACTAGGTTGACTACAACTCCCATTTTGACTCTACCAAATACTTCAGACAGTTATGTGATCTATTGTGATGCATCCAGGATTGGCCTTGGTTGTGTGTTGATGCAGCGAGTTAGGGTTATAGCTTATGCTTCTAGATAACTTAAGGTGCATGAGAAGAACTATCTGACTCATGACCTTGAGTTTGAAGCAGTAGTATTTTCCTTAAAGATTTTGAGACACTACTTGTATGGTATTCATGCTGATGTGTTAACAAATCATAAGAGCCTTCAGTATGTGTTCACCCAGAGGGAGTTGAATTTTTGCCAAAGGAGATGGCTTGAATTCCTCAAGGACTATGACATGAATGTGCTTTACCATCTTGGTAAGGCCAACATAGTAGTTGATGCTCTCAGCAAACTGTTTATGGGTAGTGTAGCACATGTTGAGAAAGACAAGAAAGAATTAGAAAAAGATGTTCACCGGCTTGCTAGCTTAGGAGTTGGTCTTACAGACACGTCAGATGGTGGTGTGATAGTTCAGAATAGATTAGAATATTCATTGGTAGTGGAGGGTAAGGGAAAACAGGATAGTGATCCCATATTGATTCAGTTGAAAGGTGCAGTTCATCAGCAGAAAGTGGAGGTTTTCTTTCAAGAGGGAGATGGTGTGCTTCGTTACCAGGGTTGCTTATCTATTCCTAAGGTGGATGAGTTGAGACAGCAGATCCTTACAGAAGCCCATAACTCCAGGTATTTTTTCCATCCAGGTGCCACTAAGATGTACCGTGATCTGCAGGAAGTCTTTTGGTGGAATGGTATGAAAAGTGATATAGCAGATTTTGTGGCTAAGTGCCCTAATTGTCAACAAGTTAAGCTAAAACATCGAAACCAGGAGGTATGGCTCAAGAGATTAACATTCCTACATGGAAGTGGGAAGTGACAAGCATAGAATTTATTACGGGTTTACCTCGTACTCCCAGATAGCATGACTCCATTTGGGTGATAGTAGACAGAGTTACTAAGCCTGCTCACTTCTTGGGTGTCAAGACTACAAATTCAGTGAAGGACTACGCCAAACTCTACATCCATGAGATAGTCAGGTTTCATGGGGTTCCCTTGTCTATCATCTCAGATAGAGGTCCTCAGTTTACCTCACATTTCTGGAAATCATTTTAGAATGGTCGTGTTACTCAGGTAAATCTCAGTACAACATTTTATCCACAGACGGATGGTTAGGCAGAACATTCCATTCAGAACATAGATGACATGTTGAAATCTTGCGTGATAGTTTTCAAAGGTAGTTGGGATGATCATCTACCTCTCATGGAGTTTGCCTACAATAATAGCTACCATTCTAATATTCAGATGGCCCCTTATGAGGAATTATATGGGCATAGATGCAGATCTTCAATTGGTTGGTTTGAAGTACGTGAAGCAACCTTGATTGAGCCAGATTCGTTTCATGGAGCTATGGAAAAAGTTCAACTCATCAGAGATAGACTTAAGATAGCTCAAAGTCGTCAGAAGTTTTATGCATATGTAAGGAGAAGGGACTTAGAGTTCGAAATCAAAGATTGGGTTTTCCTAAAAGTGACACCGATGAAGGAGGTGATGAGATTTGGCAAAAAAGGGAAGCTTAGTCCAAGATATGTTGGTCCTTATAGAATTTTGAAAAGGGTTGGAAATGTGGCTTATGAGTTAGAGTTACCAGCAGAACTAGCAGCGGTTTATCCAGTCTTTCACATTTCCTTGTTAAGGAAATGTGTGGGTGATACTGCATCGATAATACCATTAGAAAGTGTGGTTGTGAAGGATAGTCTCACTTATGAGGAGGTTCTAATTGAAATTCTTGATCATTAGGTTCGAAGGTTGAGAATAAAGAAGTCACTTCAGTGAAGGTTTTGTGGAGGAGTCAGTATGTAGAGGGAGTTACTTGGGAAGCAAAAGCAGCCATGAAGGCCAAGTATCCGCATATCTTTCCTTTCAATTCCATTTTAGCTTCAGGTAATAGTTCCTGTCCAGTCTCTTAGTGTACTCTTACGTAAATTCAGTCTTCGTATCTTTTTCCTTCAGTTGTTCTTGCATTTCAGCATATTTGCATGTTTTTGGAACTCAATTCAGTTAGATATCTATTTATAGTACTTAGTGGTAGGTATTAAAGGTCCTTCCCTTCATACTCAACTTATTTATAATCCATTCGAGGAAGAATGTTTCCAAGGGGGAGATATTGTAACACCTCATATTTGAGAAAATAGAAAAAAAAATGTAGCTTTCAAGAGCTGGTGCAAAAACCATGGAAGCCCCTGACAGTTTGTGGTCTGACACACAGTCCGTAGGTGGGGTCCGTCGTTGGGCACCAAATAATTATGGCCTCTGACACCACCCACCGTCAACCAGGATGATCTGTGGCTGGACCTACAGATAGTAAGTCTGACCGTAGGTGAGGGTCAGCAGCCTATTGGAGGGAATTGGCTATTGGGTCAACTTCAAACTGTCATATGATTTAGCACATAATGAATAAGGTGGCTCATGACCTATCAAATGAAAGATAATTGAATCCTCTTTCCAACACCACTAAGTTTGCTAAAATCCCATCTTGGAGTAAAATGTTATTCTCGTTTCAGTGAAACCCTATCAGGCAAAGCTTGTTTGATGACCCCTACCGACGGTTGGTAGGTCAACCGACGGTCCGTAGGTCCCTCCGTGGATGACCTTCGTCAGCTTTTAAGTTAGGGTCATTTAGGTATTTTTCCTATCCATTGGGCCCCTTAAAATATGTCGTTTAATGCCTAAACTATGTCGTTTTACTCAGTTTAAGCCTAATAACTTAGTCAGACATACCCAGAATCTTTCTTCCCCAAAATTCCTCAAAATTAGAGAAAAAAGAGAAGCAAGAGCCACCAGCTTTCCCAAGAACAACCAGCAGGTTTCCTTCGAGTTTCATCCTCAAAATCTAAAGATTTTTTCGTAGATTTCGTCACTAGGTATGTTGGATTTCACTAGTGGATTCCTTTCGTCCACTAGGTCCCTAGAATTCAGTCAGACTCTTGATTCCCTATATCTTGTTTAGACCTAGGGTTTCTAGAAACTTTACATAATTGTTGTTATTTAGCTGTTATAGTGTTCCTAATCGAATTATCATGTTTTCTTGGATCATTGTTAAATTCCTTGTATGAAACTCAGAACCCTAGTTCTATAGTTTCTTTTAGTTCATGAAATGCACTTTCTAGGTCAGTAAAATAATTAATCATTCTTTAGTTTTCGAATGTCACATTATCATTATATAATTATTACATTTTTAGATTTTGCATGTCAATATTTTGAGCAATCCAGCATTTCAGTCATAATGTGTCATTTACATATTCAGTTGGGAGTAGACTTAACACCGAGTTGGACTAGGGTTCAGCATACTCGTGTAGTCCCAGAACTACGTGCCCCCGTAAGAGTATAACTCCCCTTAGTGGGCATCAGATTTAGTGATCACACTAATCATGCCTTTATACCCCTGGCAAGGTATATTTGGTCCTCTCGATGGGGCGTATACATCGGACTCCACGTTTAGATCATGTGGTTTTATGTCGGTTAATATTAGCTCCCACAATCAGACTATACTGCATATGACCATGTATTCAGTTATATTTCAGTATCCAGTCTTAGCATGTCATGTTAATAATCAGTACTTGGTCATTGCATTCAGTTCAGTTCATTTCACTATATTTCAGTATTTACATTATGTTCAGATTATGTCATTGCTCAGTTATACTTTGTTGAGCTTACATATTTGTTCAGTTATATTTTCTATTATGCATGCTCAGTACATTCTAAGTACTGACGCATATTCTGCGCTACATCATTTCATGATGTAGGTTCAGGTTTTCAGCATTCATATCACGCGTAGATTGGTTCTCGATCCATACTCAGCAGCATTAGTGGTGAGCCCTCATACTTCGAAGACAATAGACATGTTTTCCATTTTAGTCTTTTTTTTTCAGTTTCAGTTTTGCTAAGGTTAGCTGGGGACATGTCCAAGCAACTCTAGTCTGTTAGAGGCTTTTTCAGACATAGTATTAGATTCAGATTTAGTCTTGAGTGAATGTTAAGTATCATTAAACTCTTAGTATTTTTTATATATTCAGATCAGTATTGGGTATTCCCCATCTTTTATTTATCAATTGATTTAGCTTCTGCATAGTATCTTTTGTTAAGTTGTTTTAGTATGCTTATGATATGCTAGCTCAGGGTTAGCATAGGCTCATTCGTGATCCTAGGTTTATGTCAAAGGGGTAGCCTCGGAGTGACATGTATCATGACTAATATATCCATCTCGAGATCACAAATAGAAAAATCGACTACACAACATATCTCTAGCCTTTTTGTGTGTTGTATCAATGTATTGTAAATACATTGAAAATTCTAGCTCATGTTACTTCACCTCCAAGTACAAACTAATGAAGATACTCATGATATATCTTCTCAAAAGTTTCGATAATTTTGAATCAAAATTGAAAGGATCTTCGATGAACTGGGAGAAGAATTTTGAATCTCAATTTTTCTTTTCCGATAATTTTTAATCAAAATTGAAAGGATCTTCGATGTACTGGGAGAACAATATTGAATCTCAAAAAAAATTGACAATTTTGAATTAATATCAAGAGGATCTTCAAACAATTATTAGAAGGATCTTCTCTGTAATGTATCGAATCTCCTGATTTTCCTCAACTCATCGATCTCCAAGCTACAATGGCTGATTCAACTTTCACAAAAGAAATATTTTATCCAATCACTATTCCATCACTTCTGTATCTTTCATAACTCACCTCACTATCTTAGTTCCTGAATGTCTCAACAAAAAATATATATTCATGATGTATCAACTCAATTTTTAAATGATTTTGAATCGAAATTGAAAAGACTTTTGACAATTTGGGAGAAGAAATTTGAAATTTGAATTTTTTGAAGTTATTATGCTTTGGGAGTGATTGATTAGCAGTGACAACAATGTAATTGCGTGAATTATGGATTTGATATTTAATTTTACGTATCTTTTCTTTTTTAAGCGCAATAGAAAAGATTTTGTTCCAGTTTTTAGCGCAATAGAAGGATTCTTCTTGTATTAGAATTAATGTATCCAAATGGTGACCTATGTATTCGGAAGGTACATATTTTCAGGGATTATTGTAATTAGAAAAAGAATAGGGATATGATCTAATTTACTCTTTACACTAGGGGTGGCAAATGGGAGGATCAGATCGCATTTGGATGGATTGAATATATATTAGGTCACAATCCACCTATATAAAATATGGGTAAATATGGATTTGGTCACATATGGTTTGGGTAAAATTGTTGTAACCCACTCCAATCTTCTAAAGCCAAAAAAAATATTAAGTCAAAGCTATATTGTTAATTAAAAAATAATCTTTTATACAATTTTTTTAAACCCTTGTAAACCCTCCCCCCCCCCCTCCCAAAAAAAAATTTAAAAAAACTTCCTTTTTTGAAAAAAAAAATTAAAATTATTTTTGTTTGAAATTTTTTTTTCCCAACCTTAACCCTCCCTCCCCCCCCCCCCCACAACCCCCATCCCAGGACACCTCTACCCATACCCCAAAAAAAATCAAATTTTGCCCCTAGCTATCCTATCCCTCACCCTCATATCCACCCCCACCCCTCATTTTTCTATTTTTTATTTTCAAAAACGAATAGTGCAATTACGAATTTTTATGATATGTGAGTGATATATGGGTATATATGGATTGTCATGTTTACCCATTTTGTTCATATTTGTATGAGCTTATATAGGTAGAAGTCCATATTTACCCATTTAAGAAACTATGAGTGAGCTATTTAATTTAATATGCAAAAAATGGATCCATTTCAATTATATGGGCTAAAATTATCACATCTACTTTACACTATGAGATTTATGTAAGTTATACTTATATTTTTTACTTTAAAATTACTAAAATATTTAAGTTCAGATTGACCTAATTCAAATTATCTTGAGCCCAACCCAATGTGTTACCTTATAAATTATTTTTATGATGATAAAAATGGAAAAGTTAATTAAAGATTGTCTAATTATATTCTTGTTTGTTTTTGTAACAAAACAACTAGCAAAGTCAAGGCCTATTAATTTGATGCAGAAATTAATAGTAAATGTCCTTATCCAAAATTAACGATTATTATGTTTATATTGCTATTAGGTTATTTAATTGTACTATCCAATTCTTATAAACATGACATACACTTCAACTAGTATCATGTTTATTTGTT
Organism: Solanum commersonii; assembly: GCA_029007595.1. NCBI lineage: Eukaryota > Viridiplantae > Streptophyta > Magnoliopsida > Solanales > Solanaceae > Solanum > Solanum commersonii. The sequence goes on along the minus strand of JAJTWQ010000092.1, from coordinate 1,543,810 downwards.
TGTTTCATTGTTTAGTACTTTAATTCGAAAAACAAAAAGCCTTTTATTTTACCAACCAAAACAAACTTATTAGTAATTGTAAGTGTGTCATACATACTTTAGTCATAAACTTATTTCCTTAATCTTAATATAGATTAATACATTAATCATATTCATACCAAATACTTTTGATAGCTTTAAGCATTTCCATTAATTTTCTAAACAAGATCACGAACTACATCAATAGTAAGCAGCTTCTGATAATAATAATCAAAGCCAGCATCCACGAATGATTTCTCCTCTTCTTCTTTTTCACGGGAAGTCATTCCCATAATCAAGCTATCAACATGAATATCTCGAAGTTCCTTAGTTGGCTGCATAATATAGAAAATATTTCTAATATTTTTTTACTTGAATTACTTCTAAATTAAGATGTTCAAACAGAAACTGAATTACGATTTATAAAAGCATAATTGAAGACCGTTCATTACTGACATATCAAAGTCCATCATAATCAGATCAAAGCATGCACCATTGTGATGAACAAGAACCGCTTCTTGACCATTTTTTGCCTCCTGAGTTTCCACACCAAATTTCCTTAGGAGTGCTTTGTGGACCATTCGAACTACAATGTCATGATCTACTATAAGAGGTGTAAATTGTTTCTCTATGTTCGTGTTATTCAGTGAAGAAGATGATTGGAATGATGACATTTTTTCTGACATTAAAAATTTAAATGTTTTATCTCGATAGTACTCAAATAACTGTGCTAGACATATGTATATTATATAGAGAAATAAACAAGTAACAATACTTTCTCATCAGTCACATTTGGCAAAGTACATTAAAGAAGAATTACAACTATGTTTTTGGATCACCCCACTAGATGTTGTCATTATTTGTTTTCATACAATATGTTAATAAGTTATGTAAAATAGGAAAGAAGAATTTAAGAAGATGCCAAAAGTGTTACTTCCTCTCCCAAATCATATGACATCATAATCTGAATTTCGAAAGTCAAACTTCTTTGTTTTGACTGTAAATTTGGACATGCAATCTTTGTTTTTTGAATTTTTCTTCTACATATTTAGATACTAAATAAAGGGTACTATAAGCCACAAGAATTAAAAAAGTAAAATGTTTAAAGGGCATACGAATAAATCATGGTCAAAGATTTTCTTGTTTGACTTTTGAAATTCAAATTATATCATATATAAAATTGGACGGAAGGAGTATCTCATACCACGGATTTCATTCCTTTTGGTAAAGAGGCATTTTGAAAGTGAAGTTGAGTTCACACATATTTTGCCAAAACCAACAGCAGGCCAGAACATAGACTCAAAGTCAAAATGAATGACATTAATAAGAGTGGAGAGCATTTGATTCACACATAGCTACAGCTTTGACCGGTTCATTGCATTGGAGAAAGGTTGCTCACCGACAATGCCTAGAATTGGTTGCAGTGTTAACTGCTGCTGAGGTTGCACTGAAGCCAAGGAGACTGGTGGCAGTGTTTGCTAAGGCTACTTCCAGAGTAATCATCCTACTAGCAGTCTGCTCTGTTGGCTATTGAACAAAAGGTCTCGGATATGAGAATTGAAGAAATCATGACAATGTTTTCCTACAATACGCAAAACTTACATGTTACAGCAAAATTAAAAACATCTGTATAAAATAAGTGAGTAACATTCTAGAAACTGAAACAACATTATCATAGGCCATTAAATTCTCACATTGTGCGGCATTAGGATGCCTTAAAACAACATCGATCCTCTGAAAAATAAAGGTAATGAAATGAAGTTAAAGTAGTAATATGTTACACCTTGCCCCATCATACTGCTCCAGAAAAAAATAGGAAAGGTTTCCAACACCATACAATACCTCCCACTAAAAACTTGAAAGCAGAGGTCACTATGTTCTACACATACACCAAGGCCATAAACAGTAGCTTGGATATGACATTAGTAGGGTTCAGATAAATGAAATTGCATGCCCCCATATTCTTACTCAGCTTTTTCTCTCTTTGTTGGTTCTCTTGTTCAACTTGAAACTAGCTGTGATGATCTTCTTAATCTCATCCACAATGCTTTAAACCTGACCTTCATCCAAGAGTAGTCCAGATATCTGAAATCTGGAGAAAAATATTGTTGACTTATACTAGTCCACTGTGATAGAGACCAGGTCCATTGACAAAAATAGTTAATAAAGTATTGAAGTTAGATGCTGAAGATAAAAGACCCAAAGTGTTTTACATGGAGATCTCTTTGCTCAAGGGAGCAAAAAGCCATGACCTACTGTCTCACAAAATTTCTCAAGGCTCCACAACTTCAAGCAACTCGTAATTACAAAATCAAGTAATTACAGTGGATTAAACTTTTCATCCTATTACCCTTGTAATACATCTATTACAAGCCAACTAAGCAATACCTCTATTGTCCACTATACCAACTAACTCTAGCTGATATAGACTTCAACACTACACCACAGCTAACACTAGCCACTTAATCAGATCACAATGATAATAAAAGAAACGATCGACTAACCTTTATAACTTAGTAGTAGATTTACAATATAAGAGCACAAGACACAAAACTCAAAAATCAAATAAAGACACTGCAACACTCAATCAGGTCCCTTGTTGAGTATGATCAATGCTCTTCCTTGAAATGACTTTTGCTTTGTGAATAATCTTGATTGCAAGAAATCTGCCTTGAATGTTTTTATTACTATACCCAATAATTCACCAGCCTATAAAAATTTCAAAATGATAAGCCTGATAATGCGAAAGACATGTTTAATGATAAACAAATCTACCACTTGAGAAACAATCTTATGCCAAACATACCTGGTCAAACACTTCTTTTTCTTGCTCATTTTCCTCTCTGAGCAATTCCCTTCTATGGGAACAAAAGTCTTCAATTTTTTCTCTCTCTGCTCATCTGCTTATTTGACTTAATCACATCCACAATTCTTCAGACCTGACCTTCATCCAAGATTAGTCCAGATATCTGAAGTCCAAAGAAGAATACACAATAAGATATTAAAGGTCATGAGGAGTAATAGTAAAATTGTACAACATTCTCATCCGATCCGATGGTTGGTGTAGCCTTTTCTTATTTTCGATTCAGTGGCTTTATGAAAATCCCAAAAGTCAAGTTTAATTCAAACTAGTTGATAATTAATCATTTTGACTAACTATTTTTATGTAAATAATAAGTAGAAAGGAGGTAGGAACTAGAATAAATAGTTCAGTAGCAACAAATGCAAAAATAATTAATCATTTTGACTGGTGGTAGGAGTTGAATAGGTTATCTTTTGCTTGAAGGACAACAACGATCTCGATTAAACCTTTCCAATTGTCTGTTTAAAACTTTGGGAAAGGTGGGCTAGTAGGTTAAAATGTTACACAATCAATAACTAGTTTACTGTGTGGAGGCCAAGTAAACAACCGATGAGATTATAGAAGTAATATTCTTGCATTTGTTGCTACTGAACTATTTATTCTAGTTCCTACCTCTTTTCTACTTTTCATTTATGTAAAAACAGTCAGTCAAACCGATTAATTATTAACTAATTTGAATGAAACTTGTCTTCTGGGACATAAAGCCACTGAAATATAAAATAACAGAAAGGCAATATCAAACACTAGACCAGATCTGAATGCAAATCGTAAGAGTTAATTATTTTAGTATATTGAGTATTTAAATAAAAAAGAAAATTCCAATGAAAGCACTCTTATAATTCTACCGAACTTATAGTTACTGGCATCTGAAAGAAAGAAGTAACTGACCTATAGGCACTTATTTAATGAGTTCAATATACTTTCACATATTTCAGACTCCTGTGATGGATGGAAGCAGAAATGTTGCAATCCAAAAATCAAAGTACCATAATACATGTTGAGGACATGTTTTGGTTTTCCGAATCCATTAGATGGTACTGCTGAATTTCTGTTGAACCAGGAAGATGAAAACCATTGTTTTAATGATGAATTTGGCTTATTCTATCTAGTGGTTGGGAGCTCAGCGTCAACCTCCTTGCTTGAAAATACTCATGCTTTCATTTCTGCTAATACTGGCAATGGAGAGAGAATAATAGATGTGGTTACAAAGCATAAATTAAGGTGAACTTAGAGAAGCTAAAAGGGATATAACATATAAGTTAGTGTTAATACAACATAATCTTTTCTAGTAGTTGATATAACATAATTTAATCTTCCTTGAATGGATAATATCCGCATAATGTTTTTCTGTAATCTTTTAGATATTATTTGAAATAATAAAATATGAGAATTGCTTATTCTATATTCAAAGAAAGAGGTCTTTATTTAAACATTTGTTTACATAACTATGAGGCAGACAATTCAATATGTCCCGACAACAAGGAGCACTGTTGCATATGTTTGGTAAGGGGCACTTAAATTTCAAAATCCCTTCTCCCTTATGTTCTTAAGCTTAAGTTTGATTCAGCCTAATTTTTTTGGTTCGTGTATCTTAGGATGAATATTTTGATGGGGAAGAACTAGGGAAAATTGATTGTGGCCATTTGTACGCTTGAGAACACTTTTCCAATATGCGCAAGAGGAGAATGTCGGCTATGCTACCTTGAGAATTAATGCATTCCATGTTGACTTCGCTTCAACTAATCATAAATTGGGAATGGTTCACTCAGCTCTGATCTTAAGCTCTATTGAACAACCAATGCAGAATAACACCACCAATCAGTTCACCTAGCCTAAACTAAGCTGATTAGTTAAAGCCGAGTGACCATTCAATGCATGAATTCTCAAGGTAGAATAGTTGACACTATCCACTTGCATGTCACAAGCATTCTCGAGCTTATTCCACTCTTTGATGCAACCAACATGATATAAATGTGCATAATCAATTTTTGGAAGTTGTTACCCATTAAAATACTCATTAGAAATACGAGTCAATAAAATAAGAATGTTGAAATCAAACTTAAGTAAGCTTACAAACGTAAGGAGGGAGGGTTATGATTTTAGTGCCCTTTGCCAGGCATGAGAATTGGATAGGTTGAATTGTCTACCTCATACTTATGTAGACTAATGCTTAAATAAATATCTCTTGCTTTGGATTGAGCATCAGAATTCTCAAATTTTATAGATTTCAAATATGGTATTACTACTTCTAGAAGTGCTCCTGTTAAAATATCACATACTAATATAAGGCAAGTACAGGATTTCAGATCCACCAGTTCCTAAGAAAGAGTCTCAAAGGATTATCGTTTCATATATCATCATATCATCATATCATATTATACTAAAAGTGGGAAGAATTTTAGGCAAAAGTTAGATTACGGGTTTACCCCTACATTAAATTTAAATGTTCTAAATTATTTAATAAATTAAATATAAAATTATAAATCATCATATTAGTGCACTAATCAACCACCATAAAGTCTCTTGAATATGTATTCTTTGTATTAATTTCATGTTAGAGTAAATTCATGATTTTTTTTTGTTTTGTTCCTCTTCCAATTGAAAATATGAATGCCTATGTTTGTCCTTCACAAAAGGAAAAAATCATAAAAATCAATATTATATTCTTTTATATATAATATAAATATTTGTATTAATGTGAAGTGTGTTACATAAATTTATTACCACTAACTCTCCATTATGTGAATATATGTAACTCCCACTAATTATATTTATCATGATTTTTAATACACCTCTCATATTCATCCATGATCTCAAAGGGATTAATTCATATTCATGACAACTCTTTCTGTTCCTTAATCCTACCTATAAATAGTGAAATTTGGCACAATATTATGCACACTTAAAACAGTTGGAAAAATTAGAGAGAAAATCTCTATGCTCTCTTCTCTTATCCCTTTTAATTTGTTTTGTTTAGTGTTTATGTTTCTTGTTTGATGTTACTGTACAACTTTCTATTGTTTTGATTTATTATTATTCAGAATTTACAATAGTTTGTTTCTTTGTAAACATTAGCCCCTAGTATGTGGTATTTTAGTATCCTCATTTGTATATTGTATTTGTACAATAGTTAGTTATTTTACTTTATGCACTTTTAATCAATTTTATAATTAAGGATGTATTTTTTTTATTAGGAAGATATATGTACTTTCTATCAGAAATATGATGGATTATTTTTGGTAAATACCAATAGATTTGAAGAGGATAAAGTATGTCATTTGCAATATAAAATTTACATGAAATATTTTTGGAATAAATGTGCTGGAACTAGTGTATAAAAGATACGAGGAGCAAAAATTAAACACAAATTCGTTTGAGGGGAAAACGTAAATCTAAAGAGCCAACGAAAAAAGATCAATAATAATTGACCCATATTTACCAACCCCCGAGCTAGGGACAACAAACCTCAACATAGCTAAGATCATATAAGAACAACCCACATTATCAAAGCCCAACATTCTCTCATAATGCCAAAAAGAAACATGCAAAACTTAACGTTATTGTCACTAACGGAGAAAGTAAAGTTTGACTTGATTAGCAATCTTTCCTTTTCTGCCGGACAGACTTTACGAAAATGGGCATAACTTCTTCGTCCGATGAAGCTTTACACCCTCGAAAAAGGCTTCACTTGAAAATTTTGGATTTTGATACGGTTGCTCTAAAATAATTTCCCCTGAATAAGAATACGAAGTCGAATTTCCGAAATGATGCACGGATTTTCGGGCATTTTTGGGGTCGTTTCATTGACCCATATTTACCGAAACATTCTCTCATAATAATGCCAAAAAAGTAAGTTTGAAACATGCAAAATAATCTCAATAACGTTATTCCTTTGGAAATCCCTGTCTCGACTTTATTTGGATTTACACCAAATCAACAATCTTTGTGCTATAAGTTTTGCCATTGTAGACAATGTTCTTTCATCACTCTCTTTTAATGTCAAATTTTTTCACTTGCATCACTCCTAGAACTTGGGTGTGCTTCGATTACATGCTCCAGTGGATTGAGGTTTTGAAAAATGATTCCTTTTTTAAGGAATTCACTTTCTTGTGATAGAACCACTACAACGAGTTTGTCCATATGGTTTTTAATATCAAATTCAGGAAAGCAAGTTGTTAGGAAGAGAGTTATACCTAAAGGAAACATAGTCAAGGAAAACTTATTTAATTTGTGGAGTTAAACTAATATGTGCTAAAAGACAGTTCATTTGTTTAAAGGTTGTGCCAATAATATGACCCTAAAACTCAAAGGTTAATTGCTTATTGGTCAAGAATACTCTAATCAAAATCCTTAATCATTGTAAATTGTTGGAGAAACTGACCCTTCACCATTGTTTCTATATGTCGATTAATGTGAGCATTCATCGAATCATAACTTACTAGAGATTTCTAATATGCGTGAACAAAATTTTTGCCTAATTTATGAAAGCCTAGATAAATTGGTGTTCTTAGATATCTAGGATTTCAAAAATTAGGCAAATTTTTCATTCATGCGTTTGAGAAATCTTTAATAACTTGTGTTTCTGGTGACGAATGCTCACATCGATCGACATGTAGGTACAATGAAAAAAGGTCAATTTCTCCAACACCTGGTAATTCTCAAGGATTTCAACTAGGGTATTCTTGCCCATGAATCAAGCTTTGAGTTTTGGGGTCCTGACATTAATACAACCTTTAAAGGGGTGACCATATATTAGCACGTATTCATTCAGCTCCACAAATTGGAGAAATCTCTCTTGGAATATGTTTCATTTTGGTCTAATTCCTTCTTGAACAACTTCCTCTCCTGAATTTGCTACAAAATACCATCCGGACAAACTTGTTATGGTGATTCTATCACCAGAAAGTAAAGTTCCTTCAAGTTTTATTTTTTTCATTTTTCAAAATCTCAATTCATCGGAGCATATAATTGGAGGACCGCCAAGTACGTGGGGAGTGATGCAAGTGAAAAAATTTTATCATTAAAAGAGAGTGATGGAAAAACGTTGTCTACAATGGAGAGACTTCTAGCACGATGATTGTTGATTTGGGGTAGATCTAGAAAAAGCCAAGACAAGAATTTCCAAAGAAATCTCTAGCGTTTGGAATATACGCTAGTTTAAATAATTGTCCATATTTTTTAAGTGGTCAATACAGGTTGTGTTTATTAATTTTCTTTTACATACGTGTATTTTCAGTGTGCTGTAGCTTTTTTACTAGAAAGAGGCAGCAAATTTCATTTGCAAAGTTGTATTTGCACGTGTACATTGAAAAATAGGTTGTATCAACCAATCATTCTATCAAACAATCAATCTAATGTTGACAACTTGACCTTCAATGGAACTCTTAATGATACTAGTAATTCAAATCTTGCTAATATGCCAACAGATGGAAGTTCTACGACAATAAGCAATGGTAGAATCTAGATTAGAGAGGTATTTAGCAGTGGCTTCAACTAATGCATAATAACTATGTCCAAATTATTGGATACCAACTTTCATCTCTTGACATATTAGCACGAGTTTAATTAGTAATAGCATTAAGATTTTCATTGAAGGTCAAGATGTCAGCATTCAATCTTGATCTCTCCATCGAGATGCAACAGAAAATGGTAAGTCATTCGATAGAATGATTGATTGATATTTTAGAGACCTCTTTCATAATAGAAGAAAGGTGTTAGATCGAGGAAGATTTTTATGTGTGGCAAATAGGAGAACAGATGTAATAAACTAGTTCCAACAACATGTTCCTGTCAGACAGAGTCCAAGTAGGATTACGAGAAGAAGTTTTAGTGTGGAGAAAGAAGTTCAAGGCGGTGAATGAAGTACAAGACGTGGGAGTTAGTTTAAGGCTACAAGGAAAGGGAAGTAGTAAAAGATCACCGATTTTAACTTAAAGTATGAAAGGTTTCGTGCCTATGAATAGGGTAGGGTTTTTTACAATGATTTTTGCGTGCTGATAGAGAGAGATACAAGCAGAACCCAATCAAGTAAGAGAGAGTTCGTATTTGAGAGAGTTTTGATTGAAGATTTTAAGTGTTGCCGATACGAACAACTAGATTGAATAACCTGATCTTTAGGATTTTTTTTTTCTAGTTTTGATTCAAGTTTTTTTTTTTAGTTGATTATAGAGTTGTAATCTTCGATTTCTTAGCTTAGTCTATTCTTCAAATTGGGGGCTACTTAAAGAAGGGGTTCATCTGTCAAGGGTGATTAGATATTCTATAAACATCTAGCTATCTAGAGTAGAAGATAAAGTTTATATATGGATATAGTATACTTCCTGTCAATGTTCTCTACTTTTAATCTAATCTAGTTTTATATGGCTTATAGATATGATCTTATACGGATAAGAACGGCTACAATCTTAGGGATTTCAAACCCAAGATGAATAATGCTCTCCACATTCTTGGATGATGCCCTGTACCAAGCATTCTCAACAACTCTAGGGTTCTATCTAGCTCTCGTCGCATTCTCCAAAATCTCTTGAAAAAACTAAACCCACGCCTTTTCCTATGGACCAGTTCTCATACACCGATATTAAAGGCATGTTTTGAGGTTTTTCAAAAGAATTTGGAGAACATAATGAGAGCTAGAGGGAATCATTAAAGTTAAGTATGCTTGGTATGGGGCATCTCCCAAAGAATGTGGAGAGCATTATGAGTCATGACTTTGAAATTCTTAGGATTGTACATGGTTCTAATCCGATCCTTATAAGGGCATATGATCTATAAGCATATAAAACTAGATTAAATTAAAACTAAAGAACATTGAGTTAAATCTACTTAATTTAGCTACTTGGCTATGCAGGACTTAGAGGCATTATCAATCATGGGTAAATACTAGAATGTGCTAGAAATGAACTTAAGTAAGATTTAGGTGTTTGCTATTAGGAAACTAATCTCATATTAGTTGATGCATAACTATGCAGAGAACCTAAAAAAATTTCACCTCCCCCCTCACTAAAAAAGTCAACGTTTCCAATTTGAATGGCCAAGAAAAATTAGCTTGTTTCTCAAATGAAGGTGTGATTCAATTTAATTCAGAGTTCATGATTAATGGTGTTTTGTTTTCTATGAAATACATAGATTTTACTATAAACCACTAAAATAATAGTAAATTTGATAATATTATAGCCGATTCGATCAAACTTTTTAGAAAGAAGAAGACTTCTAAAAATAATAGTTTTCATGTAGTTCCCTACTTATTTACAAATAAGTCATCTTTCTAGAATATTCTACACAACTAGAAGATTCTAAGGACCTTCCATGCAAATCCATGGGATTCTAAGGTCATCCAAGAAATTCTCCATATATTTCTAAAATATTCCACTAAGGGCTAATGTTCTTCCAATGTAAGTCTTCCACATGGACAACACTATGCCATGTGGTGCCTAAGTGTATTGATGACGTGGTAGTTCATCACAGTTTCTACCAACTTATTTTGCGACAAACACATGGCATTGTTGTTGCATGAACTCTCGAATTTTGTCTTTGAATTGCCACAAGTCTTTGTATTGTTCCCATGTGTCTTCTTCTGGTGATTGTCCTTTCTACTGGATGACGAACATGATAGTGGCTTGTTGCCCTTTTTTCCACCTTGCTTGGTAGAAAATAATAGCCTCAATATCCTAATAATGCAAGGTAGTGATGGTAATTGGTTCCCGACTTGACTAACTTTGGCTGGGGTCATACTTGTCTTCATGGTATGGTTTGAGCACACTAACATGAATGACGAGATGATCTTTACATGAGGTGGTAAATCTAACTTATATGAGATTTTTCCACCTTGCAAATGATCATAAATGGTCCCTCATACTTCTGTACCAAAGTTTGGTGCATCCCTCTAAGTTCCTTAAAGATATCTTGTCCAAGTAGGACATAACAATGTCAAGTTGCTCCTCTTTTGGCCATATTGTAAGTCCCCAAACTCTCGCCCTCAAATGCAATCGTTAGTGAATCTAGAGTTTGTGGTTGTTGTCCTATGGCTAACTCAAATGGTGTTCGCCCGATAGACTCGCTTCGTTTCAAGTTATATGAGAATTGATCTATGTATAATAGTATTGCCCAATCTTTCTTACGTGAACTCACAAAGTACCTTAAGTAGCACTCCAATAAGGCATTGATCCATTATGTTTGTCCATCCATTTGCGGGTGAAAACTAGTGGAGAAATGCAACTGGGTGCTGAGCATATCAAACAGCTCTCTCCAAAAGTTTCATGTAACATACGGGTCTCGATCACGGATGATATACCTCGACAAAACTTAATATTTTACCACGACCTTGAAGAGTAATTAGGCAGCCTCTTTAGCAGTGCAACCTTCTTTGGCGGGCATGAAGCTAACATACTTCAAAAAAAAATTCCGCCATGACCATGATCGTCATTTATATATTAGACTTTGGTAAGTAGGTTATGAAGTCAATAGTCATACTCCCATAGGCACTCTACTTCTAGTAGCGGTTCTAATACTCCTCTTGGTTGTTGTTTCTCAATCTTATCTTATTGGCATACAATAATAGCACTCTATGTCTTCTCGCATGCACGGCCATTAGTAGATTAACTCAATCAATGCCCTTAAGTGACGCTCCCCCGGGTGTCCGGCCCACGACATGTCATGGATTTCCTTCATGATCTACCGCCTAAAAGTTCCAAACGTAGGCACATAAACCCTTCATCTAGCGGTGAATAATAGTCCATATTCCATCTACAAGTGTCTTATTTGCCTTAAGCGGCTACCTCCATAAGTCATTTTGCTTCCGAATCATATTGCATACCATTCTTAATAATGTCTTGAATATCACATAAGGTTGTGGTGATGGCAGCAGGCTCGGATTTTCTACTCAAAGGATCGGCCACAACATTTTGCCCTTACCTGGTTTGTACACTAACTCATAATCAATTTAAGCTAAGAAATCCTGCCACCTTTCTTGCTTTGGTGTGAGTTTCTTCTATGACTGGAAATAACTAGTTTCCATACTATCGGTATTAACCATGATTTTGGTATCTCGTACCTTGGCCTCATCCATCAACAACTGATCTTAGGTAATGAAATTCCTCAAGCAGTGTACTTCATGCTGAGCAAACTAACATTTCTACCACTTGATGTAAAGCTTATTCTCTCGTTGGACTTGGAAAACCTTTTTCAAGTTATGGACATGTTCCTCCAAGATATTTCTTTAGATGACTATGGTACACCACTACGAACTAATCTAAGTACGGATGAAAGATCTTGTTCATCAGTGTTCAAAAGGTAGCATGCGTGTTGGTTAATCTAAAGGGCATCACCAACCACTCAAAAACTTCATATCTAGCTAGTGAAACATATTGTGTTTGGCTCATCCCTTCTTCTATGTGAACTTAGTAGAAGCTTCTTTGAAGTTCCACCTTGGTAAAGTACTTGTCATTCCATGTTTCTTGAACAAGTTGCCAATGAGCGGGATGGGGTATTTGTTCTTTATTTTCACTTTGTTAACCACCTGGTAGTCTATGCAAAAGCGTGGCAACCCATCTTTGTTCTTTTGAAATAGGATCGACACTCCATAGGGTGTTTTAGTCAGCGAATGTGACCGACTTGGAGCAACTCCTTCAAATGCTTCCTCAACTCCTCTAACTCAGTTGGATCCATGTGATAGAGAATATGTGGGCGGCCTCACTCTAGGCTCTAGTACGCTATTATGGTCTGCCTCGTGCCTAAGAGGTAAGTGCCTTGGCAACTCTTTACGCATCACATCTTTGTTCTATTCTAGAACCTTCTCTATGCATAGTGGCAATGTGTCTTTAGCACCATTATCTTCACCCAAACTCACAATAATGGTGGCTATTATCGCACCCCATTTTTCTCAAAACAGGTTATGCAACATGACAACTCTTTTATGATTAATAAAAAATAATAGTTACCACCTAATGAATTAAAGGAATGTTAGCGCATCATTCTATCCTAATTACAAACAAAATTAATTAAAAGGGTCTGTGTAAATATAGATCAAGTAAGGGTTCAAGTTACTTTAAAAGTAAGGTGTTAAGTACCCTTTGAGGTCCACAAATGTGGGTCCTAATTGAATCTTGAGAATTATGTGGGGATTTAACATGGAAAATAATGTCACTATAAGATAAAGAGTATAAAAAAATACTTAAGACGGGTGAATGAATTAAGCATGCATCGATTATTATCTAATTAATTTAAGACTAGGTGAATAAGATAGTTAGACATGCAAACTTACTTTTTCTTAAAAGAACAAGCAAATTAAATCTATGTGAGTTATAAAAATTGGCACAAATAGAGCCAATGAGTCCACAAAAAAAATATGAATTCAATCAAGCAAAGCAAAGCAAGATTTTTGAGTACCAAATACAGAAATAAGATACTTGAAATATTAACAAATAAAGAAGGAGAGGTTGACCTGATCGCTTCTTATAAAATGCTAAAGTGTGTGGATAATGTGAAATAAAAGGAAAAGCTAAGGAAAGATAAAATAGCCATAAGGAGAAGAAAGGACAGAAGATTTAACCCGATTGCTTCCAAGTCAAAAGAATAAAATATATCATGCAAATATAAATTTAAATAAACCATCAACACATAAAACTAAAGTTGCTAGAGAGAGAGAGAGACAGATCAGAATTTTACAAGGCTAATATGGGTCCAAAACGGTGTTACTCCTTCTATTCCATTTTTTTATGATCGGTTCTCTTAAATGCCTTAAGAAAATACGAAAAGTATTTTTTTGAAAAATTATTCAATAGTACTAAATAAAATATTCTTATATTTAAAAAGTCGTGTGAAGCTAAAAATATAAGTATATTTTTCTATTTTAAAATTATATCATGAAAGTATGTTGTTAAGTGAATGTAATAATAAAAATTGTAAAGTTTTTAACACTTCTAAAAGGGTGACATATAAAATTAGAATAGGAGGGAATAACAAGTTGCCTTATTTTTACTAAGCTATATGTATTCATTATACACGAAGTCAACTATAGCCTAATTGTTTTCATCATTTTTCAAAATTTACCTGATGCCCTTTTTGGGGTGAAAATTCCACTTAAGCTCGGGTTGTCACATTGATTTCTCCACTTGCCATGATTGAATTCCAAGCAACGTCATTGCAATATAATGTACGTTCAAAGAATATTCAAAGGGGTGAGAGTATGTTTGTTCTTAGTACCTTAAAATAAAATACTAAAGTAATAAAGGTACTCTTAAAAAAGTAAGCTTATAAGGACACTAAAGTAAGACAAGATAACAAAATAGATAATGAAGTAACTACCTTGAACATACCACAAATTATAATTCTACAAAGATCACTAACCGATTAAGCAGTATTCAAATAAGCACACAAAACTTGTTGTCAAAACCGAAGTCCAAACTTCGCACAGCCACAAGAACAACAAAAACTTATAAGGTAGTACATAAGAATATTATTGCTTTTGACAGTGTATAAGGTGTTGTGCTTGTTTAAGCATGTGGACAAAATGGAAGGAGTCTTGTTTTTATAGTACAATGTAGAGGACACATCAACAAGTACAAAAATAGAGAAAAGGAAAGAAAATTATTATCCTCAAGTAGACCCACATTCTTGGTATTTAATTTATTGATATTATGATAACCATGCAAGTTTAAAATATTTGGTTAATCAAATATGATGCTAAGTCAGTTTTTCCAAAAATAAACAAGCAATAGGGAACATTAATGCATATATTTTACCATAAATCAATTGGTATTAAAATAGTGCAATTTAATAAGGAAAATAGCCAATTAGAGATTACCATCGATGAATCTGTCATAATAAATAGAAGAAAAGAATCATGAATAATCTTCTAATTTTAAAGGAGCCATGTTAATACAATCAAAGACTTCAGTTCAAAATAACATGATTTAGAGACCGCCATATTCGAAGGTCACGTACGTATATTTACTTACTATAACTAGCAAGAGTTTACCAAGAACAATTAAGTCAAAGATGTCCACAATAACTAAAAGAAAGAAATGCTGGAGAATCAAATAGAGTCAATCAAGGAGAAGAATCATGTCAAAGTTTACCAAGGATAGGTAAATATTAAGGTGTACCAATTGATTAAGGGAACAAAAATGGAAAGAAGCATGAATCATGGAGATTTTCGTAATTATCGATCAATTCATTAAACAGATAAATCAAATTCTCATATTAAAGCTTGCTACAATTAAATCAAGAAACCACGACTGTTTTAGTAATTTTAAAGAAAAACTCAAGGGAGTACTAACATCCATTTATAAAAGGGGAAGATTACATTTTAAAAAAAAATAGGAACACACAAGATGAAAAATGCACAAGTTTAGGAACTCAAAATTATAAGGAAATCTTGCTTAAGAGAGATTTCATGGTCATTATTGAATTTCATGTAGCATAAGAATTAAATCATAACTACTAATCTAAAAAATATAGGCAATTTAAGAATTTGTTTAAAAGATGAGATAATAATCTAAATTAAAAAATTAAAAAATGAACCTGGATGGATTTGTTAAGATCAGTCTTCAACAACCCCCGAAATCTTAAGGCTCTAATGGGTCTCATTGGTCGGAGCATGGAGCAACAATGCTCTTGTTTCGTTATTGTCGATCTCGTTGGAGGAGGGATGATGGTTGGCTTACGTTGTATAAGAGTGATGGATCTTCACAGTGACTGTCTTGTCGGAGTTTCTGGTCAGAACTAGTGAGAAGAAGAAGAAGAAGAGGATATGGGTTGAGGTTGCATGGTACGGCACTTCACCAGCCAGCACGAAAGAGAAGAGAGGTGGGGGGAAAGCTAAAGGGGAAGAGAGGGGCGACTGGTTTGGGTTGTAAAGCATTCGTTGTCCACTGGTGGTTGGAAAAGCACCGTGAGGAGAGAAGAAGAGGGAGAGGGCCTCACTTGGTGGGTGACCCCGTGAGTGAGGCTGGAACAGGGGTTTAACTGGTGGTCTTCACCGACGATGGATGAAGTAATTGGGAGATAGGGGAGCGGCGCCAGTCGTTTTCAGTGAGAACGGGGAGAAAAAATAAAATTAGGGTTAGGGTGTTGGGATATTAATATAGGGAAGTGGTAGGAGACTCAATCTTAGTTGTTGGATCAACATGAGATGTGGGGTTGTGATTTAAAAGAATGGAATGGATGGTTGGGATTAAAGATGAGATCTTGAGATTGGGATGGAATTAATTGGTTCAAAATGGGCTAAACTTGAGATAAAATTAAGTATAAAAGGGTAGAAATTAAATAGACTGAATAAAAGGGCCTACGACTCAAATGATTTTGAGGAAAGTTTAATAAATTGTTATCCAATAAATGGTTATACTATACATATTAAATATTTTTCATATAAGATAAACACACTTAAATATTGTAGACGTTAAATTGACAAGTAGATTAATTATCTCAAGTTTAGCAACAACAACAACGATAAAATATTAATAATTTTTTATAAATTATGAAGACTAAAGTAAATGATTAATTAGATAAAATTTAAAAATAATTCTAAATATATATATATATAATAAAGAAATAGGCTTTAAAACACATATTTAATCAAATAGCAATATGAAAAGGGTTATAGATCAGTCAAAATCGGTTGTCAACAACTGCCCGTCTTTGTTCGATAATAAAGGATGAATTGGTGGGCAAAGATGTTGACTAAGTAGCCGATTTTGCCTGACTAATGGAAAGATCTTAGCCGTATCAAATGAAACGATAAGCAATTGTGAAAAACAAAAGGTGTGGCTTTGTCCTTAAGTTGCCTATATATCTCTGGCAAGGGCAGAGCTATGACTTTGTGAGGGTGGTCAGATGAACAACCTTTATTGGTAAAAATTTGCAAGTATATATACGAAATATCGATATTTTTGGATATATACTAATTGTTGAACACCCATGACACAATAAAGGTAGACAACCCAGCGGTTAAGGCTGTGCAAAGCCGCCTTAGTGTTCCGTGTTTGAGCTCGATTTCAGTCTTTTTGTTTAATTTTTTTTATTTCATTTTTCCTCTAAAAAAGGCAAAACTCAGGCTTTTGTGGCCTGGGTTCGTGCCCAGGCTTGAGCGTTTTGTTTATTTTATTTTTGT
The DNA here is from genome assembly GCA_029007595.1 of Solanum commersonii. NCBI lineage: Eukaryota > Viridiplantae > Streptophyta > Magnoliopsida > Solanales > Solanaceae > Solanum > Solanum commersonii. The sequence goes on along the minus strand of JAJTWQ010000092.1, from coordinate 1,526,822 downwards.
TCCATTTTCTCTTTAAAAAGAGTACAAAAGTGACCCTTTATAAGTAAAGAAAAACAAAAGGTCTTCTTTTGACTTTTCTTAATTTAAAAAAGAATAGATTCATAGTTATTTGTCTTTTCCTTTTAGGTTTTTTGTCTTCCCCTTCTCCCAAAAACCCTTTATAACTTTACTCTTTACCTTTCTCTCTTCTTAATTTTCATACATATTTGCAAGTTTTAAAAAATTGGAAACTTTAATCATTGTATATTTCTTCCTCAACCATCATTGAAGTGTGACAAGGTATTTCTTAATTCTTTTTTTCCTTTAGTTTGATTTTGTTTATCTTAATTTTTATGTTGAAAGCTACTTTATTTATTTGGGTATCGATCAAATATTTGGTGTATTGTGGATTGATTTTTAATAAGTTGGTACACTTGACTGCTATTTTAGTTTGGAGTTCAATGAGCTTGGAGAAATATTTTCTTAGTGTGGCCAAAACAATTTTGGCGCTTCAAAATCAAAATCAACTACGGCGAAATGAAAATGTCGACCAAATATAAATACCATCTAACTCTTCCCAAAGACAAGAATCTGATGTAAATGATTTAAAGGCTGATCTGATTGAAAGAACTCCAATTTTGAATTATCATCCAAACCTTCGTGATGAGATAAGTGGGGCATACATCATTGAAGGTCCTTTTCAACCTCAAACTCATTAGTTTCCTCAAACGGGTTCTTTTGGAACACGACGCTGTTTTATTTATACGTGGTTTGATGAATATCGTAATTGGTTGGAATACAGTATTGATGCGGATGCTACTTATTGTTTAAGTTGGTATTTAGTTCAAGGAAAAAAACATTAATCAAGGTGATGTTATTGTATTTTTGACTAAGGGATTTACAAATTGGCATAGAAAGGATAGGTTTTCTACACATATTGGTCAATGGAATAGCGTTCTCAATCAATCCAAAAGAAAGTCTGAAGATCTTATGCGAGAACAACAATCCATCCAAGCCGCATTTTGCAAGTTGGATGATAAAAGTAAGCATGAATAAGGGGTTAGCTTAGACACTTCAATCGATGTGGTAAGACTTTCCTGAATCAAGGTTTTGCATTTCGTGGTTATGACGAGAGTGAATCGTTATTGAACAAGGTTAATTTTCTTGAAGTTATTTCTTCGTATGCTTCTAGATGTGATGCAATTAAAACTTTTGTGTTAGAAAAAAATCCAAAAAATAATAAAATGACTTCTCATGACATCCAAAAAGATATTGTGACTGCGTGTAAGATTGAACCAATTAAGGCTATAATAGAGGATATAAATAGTGACTACTTTTCTTTATTGGTTGATGAATCTAGAGACGTGTCACGCAAAGAGCAAATGGCTATTTGTCTAAGATATGTTGACAAAAGGGGGTTTGTGATGGAGGCATTTATTGGACTTGTTCATATTAAAGATACTAGTGATTTATCTCTAAAGGAAGCAATTGTATATGTACTTGCTCACCATTTTTTGACTTTATCTAATGTACGTGGAAAATGTTACGATGGGGCAAGCAATATGCAAGGTGATCTTAAAACGTTGATTAGATAAGAAAGTAGATCAGCTCATTATGTTCATTGTTTTGCTTATCAACTTCAATTGACTCTTGTTCCGGTTTCTAGAAAGTATATTCAAGTTGGTGAACTTGTATTATTAATTTCAAATATTTTGAATGTTTTGGGAGCTTATTTTTAATGTGAGGATAATTTTTGAGAATCTCAAAAAAACGTATCTCCGAATAGCATTGGATATGGGTGAACTATAAACGAGTAGAGTGTTGAACCAAGAACTTGGTATTGTTAAAGCCGGTGATACTGGTTGGGGATCTCACTACAAGTCATTTGGAAACTTTATTAGTAGCTTTGACTCTATTGTTTATTTACTTGATACTCTTGTTGTAAATGCAAGTACTTTGGAAGAAAGAGCTAGCGCATCGGGATTTCTCAGAAGTTGTCAAACGTTTGAGACTATTTTCTTGTTGCATTTGATGACTGATGTTTTACGAATCCCAAATGATCTTAATGTTTCATTACAGAAAAAGGAGCAAGATATGGCAAATGCCATGATTCTTGTACATGTAGCAAAGAGAAGGTTGCAAGCTTTAAGAGATAATGAATGGCATCCTCTCTTCAAAAAATATTGGTGGGGATTCACTTAAACAAAAGCTACAAGCATTTTGTATCAACCATGGCATTTCATTACCCAATTTTGATGATCCATATGCTAATTCTGGGAGATCACGACGTAAAGTAGTTATTTGTACTACTTTGAACCATTATCATGTGGATGTATTTTATAAAATCACTGATTGGCAGCTACAAAAACTTAATGACCATTTCAATGAGGTGACAAGTGATTTTCTTAATGGAGTATCTTTCTTGAATCCACTTGATTCATTTTCTAGTTTTGACGTAAAGAAGATAATGAGAATGGTTGAATTATATCTTGATGACTTTGATGAGTCCAGCATGAGAGCTCTTGAGAATCAACTTATTAACTACATTATTGATGTTCGTGATATTGATGGATGGTTCTCCAATTTGGGTGGACTTGGGGAACTTTCAAGAAAGTTGGTTGAGACAAAGAAGCATTTAAACTATTCTCTCATATTTGTTTTAGTGAAGTTTGCTTTGCTTCTACCTGCTCCCATTGCTACTGTTCAAAGAACTTTTTCGGCAATAAAGATTATCAAGATGACTTACAAAATCGAATGGATGATGAATTCTATAGATGGTTGCATAGTGCCTTATGTAGAGAAAAAAAAGTATTTAAAGATGTTTCTAACGAGTGTATTATGAAAGCATTTCAAGAGATGAAGTGTCGTCGAGTGCAATTGTAGTTACCACTTTACATATTTTGGTGTGTATGAAACTATATGTTAATATATTTGTCCTACATCAACTTCGTTAGTTTATACATTGATATTTTATAAGTTTTCGTTTTAAGAATTTTCATTTTAGATAGTTGGTTAATTTGATATTGAACAAGTAAAGAGTATTGTAACACCCCGTAGTCTAGACGGACAAGAAATATAGGTTTTAAAAGTTGCAGGCGCCACCAACGGGGCCACCTACGAACCGTAGGTGGGTCCATGGTTGGCCTCCTGCATCCCCTCTCTAGAAACCCAGAATTTTTCAGCCAAGGGCCGACCCACGCTAGGACCTATGGATCGTAGGTGGGACCACAGTCCGTGATCCAGGCTGTGGTTCAGACCCCAAATTCCATCTCTCTAAAGCCAGTCGACAACTAATTAGGACGGACTGTAGGTCAGTCGACGGTTCGTCGGTTGGCCCAGACAGATTTTAAATCAGGGGTCGTTTGGTCTTTTCCCTATATGTTGGACACCTAAACTACATCGTTAAACCCCTAAACTACGTCGTTTTGGTCAGTTTTAGCATAGTAACTTAATCAGAACTTGCCCTTGTCAATTCATTCTCCAAATTTCTTCCAGTTTGAACGAAGAGAAGAGAAAGAGTCGATCAAACCCCTCAACAAGAACACATCAAGTTTTCCTCCAGTTTCTTCCCCGAAATCGAAAGATTTCTCCATGAAATTCATCACTATGTATGTGGGATTTCACTAGTGGGTTCCTTTCACTCATAGGTCCCTAGAATTCAGTCAGATTCTTGATTCTCGATACCATGTTTAGACCTAGGGTTTCTAGAACTTCAAATTATTGTTGTGATTTAGCTATTAGATTAATCCTAATTAGAATATTATGTTTTCGTAACTATATTGCTCAATTCTTGCATGTAATTCAGAACCCTAGTTGTGTAGATTTGTTTAGTTCATGAATTACACTTGCTAGGTCAGTTTATACATATATACACTGTAACATCTGGAAATTTGAAATAGCTATGAAGAAGCTTAGAATTGGAAATAGTCATTTTTGGAAAGAATTAAAAATTTGGAAATTTATCTTATATGGAGTTGCTTACAACAACAGTTACCATTCTAGCATCCAAATGGATCCTTATGAAACTCTTTATGGGAAGAAATGTAGATCTCTTTTTGGATGGTTTGAAGTTAGTGAGGCAGGGTTGATAGGTCCAGAGTTAGTTCATCAAGCTATGGAGAAGGTGAAAGTGATTTAAGAAAGGTTGAAAATGGCACTAAGTCATCAAAAAAATCCTACACTGATGTTAGGAGAAGGGCGTCATAGTTTGAAGTAGATGATTTGGTACATTTGAAAGTTTCACCCATGAAGGGAGTTATTAGGATTGGTAAGAAGGGGAAACTTAGTCCCCGATATATAGGACCCTATCGCATAGTCAAGAGGATTGGCAATATAGCTTAGTAAGAGTAATCTCATTCGAGGACGAATGTTCCCAAGGAGGATATATTGTAACATCCGGCAATTTGAAATAACTATGAAGAAGCTTAGAATTGGAAATAGTCATTTTTGGAAATAATTAAAAATCTGGAAATTTAGCCAAGTATGGAAAAAAATGAGTTTTTGGTCAACTTCAGACAGTCATAACTCCTAGCTCACGATGATTTAGGTGTTTTAGGTGTATTGCCAGTTATTTTTTAGAAGCTCTTGGAGTGATCTTTCCAACGCCGCCAATTTTGCTCGATTTTGAGTTCGTATGAGTGAGTTATGCCCTTTGGAAGTTGGGCTGTTGGCACAGGGAAGTTCTTCCGAATTTGTAAGGGTATTTTTGTCTTTTCCCTAACCATTTCTTTTGGTTATATTAAGGGTCTAGACTGATTTTAAATCAGTTTTCCCTTTTAAAAAGTGAGGGTTAGGACTTTGAGAGAGAAGAGGAGAAGGAGAAGAAGAAGCAAGGTTCATAGAGATCGTCGTGGATTTCATCGGGGGTGATCCCTATTAAGGTGTGTGAGATCATAGTGTTGGGTTGGTTCATTCCCCCACACGCCAAACTCGTTTTAATTCCGAGAAAAGATTGGTTGTGTTTGTTGAAGTTGTGGTTGTGTTGTTGAAGTTTCTTATTGGCTTGGTGCATGTTTTCAGTTGTGATTTTGATTTGAATCTATTGTATAATAAGGGGTTTTATGATTCTAAGTGTTTGGGGCTAGAACCTTTGAGGTTAAGAAGGTTTAGAGTTGGAAAAACTAAGGAGAAAAGTCAGATTTTCAGGGGAAAAGGGTGGGGCGTCGCGCCAGCCAACGCGCCCCAACAGGGGTTCTGAGGTTCCCCCTTGGGGCGGCGCGCCTTGTAGAGCACCCAGCAGACCCCTCTGAAGTCTGAAGGCTGGCGCCCTGCGCCTCTGAGAGCGCCAAGGATGCCAATCCTTCCCATTCCTTCCCCACGTTTTAATACATGTTCCTTGGTAATGTACCTATGTTTTATAGTTGCTTTCAACACTCTAAGGTACATTTAAACATCAAGAACTCATCCATAAACATAAGATCATTACCCTTGAATCCATAATACCATTCGAGGAAAGTTAGGATCAAAGTCAAGTGAAGTTAGAGTCAAGCTTAGAAGTTAAGAGGTAAGTCAAAGCAAGTCTTTAAAGTTTTTCAAGAGTCTTTATTGAATGTTTTAACTTTATTTTTTTAGGCTCAAGTTTCAACTTAAGTAAAGAGTATAGAGTTTCAAGTTAAGGAAAGGGTATAGAGTCAAGTTCATTTCTCAAAAGTTATTAGGGAACTAAGTATTCCCAAAGAAGTTTATAAATGTTTTCACATTTAAGATGAGAGGAAACTGAGATTTTCCAAAAGAGTTTTGAGCAATTTGAGTACTATCTCTTTTTAAGAAAAAGATGAGTTTTGCGAAAGAGTTTCTAAAACATGATTAGTATGAGAATCGAGTATGTCATCAATGTTTAAACAGTATGGTCTCTAGATATACCATCAATGTTTATGCAGTATGACTTCCCGAATCATCAGTGATCATATTAAAATATGGTTTTGCTATGTTCTTTTTAGAAAGAGTTTTCAAGAGCAATTACCTCTTTTAAGAGGGTAGTTTGAGCAATTAATTCAAACTAAAGAAAGATGTGTTTAAAACAGTTATGAGCCAAAGTATTTTTGGGAATAGTCTTGAGCACCGAATTGGGGATGCGAGTTCATATTAACTCAACCCTCCATTTGAACCATGTACCCAACATGGGATTTAACAGGTCATACTTTTTAGATGATCACGTAAGTTAAGCTAGTGGATCCACAAGTTAAAGTTAAAGTAGTTCTATATGACGGCAAAGTATAGGACAGTCTGGTAGCGTGATGGTAACAACGTTGTATCACCACTTAGGCTCCTAGTGGTGGTTGTCGGTTAAAGAAACTCCCACAGTAGAAATTGCATGGTTCCTCAAGGGGTTCTTCTTAGTATGGATGGGGGTATGGGACTTCATTCATGCATTGCACAAGTAGACATTGAGAGGGAGCATGATATTTTATGATATTATAAATATGATTTTTGACGTCATGTTTTAAATAGTTTTACAAGCTTTATATATTGCATGTGGCTTATTGCTTTATATTGAGTTCAGTTACTCATGAGTTGAATAGAGCCAAGGTAAGTTATCTTTTGTATCCCTTTCAAGCTTAAGTTGTTATTTACCTGTCTAGCTCGCATACTCGTACATTCCATGTACTGATGCCAGTTGGCCTACATCTTATTATGATGCAGACACAGGTACCCAAGATCAGCATCCAGCACGCCGTTGATCCAGTTGAGCACTCCAGAGTCAGTGGTGAGCCTCTTTGTATTCCGGAGGACTCTGTTATTTTGTTTTCCTAGTTTTATTTTATTAGGATGTTGCGGGGTCTGTCCCAACATCCATCTCAGTATTATAGAGGCTTCATAGATAGTCAGACAGTTAGTATTGAGTCTCTCATCTATGTATATATATAAATATCTTATTTTGAGACTCGAGTTACCTTTTTGGCTAGATTTTATCAGTTAGATTGTTTTATGACCTTTCATTGCATGGAGTTATTCTGTTGAGTTAAGATTTCCACTGAGTTAAGTAAGCCAGACCAAGGGTTCTCTTAGGGGCCAACAATGGTCTTCGAGTGTCGGCCACGTGCAGGGTGTAGGCTCGGGGCGTGACATACATGACCCAGTTAAGAATGTTTCATTATCAGTACATAAATCTTACATTTTCAGTTAGCATATTAGTATTTTGACTATTCAGTAATACAGAAATTCAGTTATAATGTGTTACTTACATATTAAGTTGGGAATAGGCTTAACACCGAGTGGACTAGGGTCAGTCACCCTCATAGTCCCAGAACTATGTCCCCCCATAAATATAAGTCCCCTCTGTGGGCACCATATTTAGTGATCACACCAGCCATGCCTTTATACCCTTAGCAAGGTATATTGTGTCCTCTCGATGGGGAGTATACATCGGACTCCGCGGATAGCTCTCGTGGCTTTATGTCGGTTAATAGTATGCATTGACCATGTTACTAGTTATAGTTCAGTATTCAGTCTCATCATGGTATATTCTTGGTCATTGCATTTAGTTAGATCAGTCTTCAGTATATTTCAGTATTTATAATCAGTTCAAATTATATCATTTCTCTTATTACTTTGTCCAGTTATGTTTATATTGTTCAGCTTTATTCTTTCATGTATAATCATTACCTTTCAAGTACTGATGCACACTCTGCGTTACATCATCTCATGATGTAGGTTCAACTCTTCAACATTCAGATCACATGTAAATCGGTTCTCGATCCCTATTCAGCAGCATCAGTGGTGAGTCCTTATTCTTCGAGGATAACTGACATGTTTTCTATGTTAGACTCTTTATTTTACTTTCAGGTTTAGTAGAGTTAGCTGGGGCATGTCTGAGCATCTCTAGTTAGTTAGAGGCTTATTTCAGACAGAGTTAGAATAATCTTTAGATTGAGTTTGATCTTTTAGTTGTTATTAAACTCATAATCAATTTATATATTCAGATAGCATTGGGTATTCCCTATCTTTTCAGTTTATCTCTTGATTTAAGTGTCCATAGATTATATTCTATTTTAGTAAATTATTTATATGTTTCTGATATGCCAGCTCAGGGTTAGCTTGGGGTCACTCATAATCCTAGGTCACGTGTTACGTCAAGGATGTAGCCTCGGGGCGTGACAACTATGAACAACTTGGAGCACTATGTAGAAATCAATAATTGAGGTATGACTATTTTGTAGCCAATCTTTATAATATGACCAACAAGGTTTACTTTTTTACTTGTCCTAAAGTATGAACACCCTTGAAGAAGAGCATGGCTCTGCCACTGCAACATCATCAATGATGTAAATTACTATTGTTTCATGACCCAGGGGTACCACCCTAGATGTAACATGGCGTATAGAATCCCGTAGGACTCCATAAAAGTCACTTAGCTCTCATGGCATAAGGAATATAACAATAAGAGTAAAACAATATTCAAGACCAAACACTTTATAAAGAAAAACGGAAATCTAGACACTATGTCTCATTTAGCCATCTACTACAATTGAATGAAATTGGGCTGAACCCATACATCTTGTCCAAAAGAGAAATACATGAAAAGGAACTAAAGCAATAAAAGTCTATACTCGAAGCATGAGGACTCACGAAAGCTCAAAAATATCTCAAGTCAACCTTTAGCCACAAAACTAATGATCCTAACTGTCAGACCTTACATTTGGGGAAACTGTACGCAAGAGTATGTGTTAGTACAAAAATACACTAAGATGATAGCCATGCATAAAAACATTTAAAACATGCTAAAAGGGATATTTCATTTTATGACATGCAATTACCAAGTTAAAACACAACATAGTAGGAGTTCGAAAATATTCTTCATACAACATGGTAAATGCAAGCTAGGATCATCTTTAAAACCTTTAATCTCATATATGATACTTCTTGAAGTAACCTTAGTTCATTATTCATCTTGTTGTGGGAAATTAGCCTTAACCGACATAAATACCATATGAGCTATAACATGATCCCCCAGTGTCTCCCATACAAAAAAGGGTTGTCCTACTTGCCGAAGGTAAACCATGAACTTCTAGAAGTAGCTTAGAATAGTTAGAATCGAAAGGGAGTGAATGTGCCTTTTAAACGAACTCAAACGGAGCAACCGACGACAAACTTGGAGCATTATATAGAAATCAATAATTGAGGTATGACTATTTTGTAGCCAATCTTTATAATCTGACCAACAAGGTTTACTTTTTTAATTTTCCTAAAGTATGAACACCCTTGACGAAGAGCATGGCTCTGCTACTGCAACATCATCAATGATGTAAATTACTATTGTTTCATGACCCAGGGGTACCACCCTAGATGTAACATGGCGTATAGAATCCCGTAGGACTCCATACAATCCACTTAGCTCTCATGACATAAGAAATAGAACAATAAGAGTAAAACAATATTCAAGACCAAACACTTTATAAAGAAAAGCGGAAATCTAGACATTATGTCTCATTTAGCCATCTACTACAATTGAATGAAATTGGGCTGAACCCATACATCTTGTCCAAAAGAGAAATACATGAAAAGGAACTAAAATAATAAAAGTCCGTCCTCGAAGCATGAGGACTCACGAAAGCTCATAAATATGTCAAGTCAACCTTTAGCCACAAAATTGATGATCTTGACTGTCAGACCCTACATTTGGGGAAAATGTACGCAAGAGTATGTGTTAGTACAAAAATGCACTAATTATGATAGCCATGCATAAAAACATTTAAAACATGCTAAAAGGGATATTTCATTTCATAACATGCAATTACCAAGTTAAAACATAACATAGTAGGAGTTAGAAAATATTCTTCATAAAACATGGTAAATGCAAGCTAGGATCATATTTAAAACCTTTAATCTCATATGTGATACTTATTTAAGTAACCTTAGTTCATTATTCATCTTGCTGCGGGAAATTAGCCTTAACCGACGTAGATACCATATGAGCTATATAACATGATCCCCCAGTGTATCCCATACCAAAAAGGGTTGTCCAACTTGCCGAAGGTAAACAATCAACTTCTAGAAGTAGCTTAGAGTTGTTAGAATCAAAAGGGAGTGAATGTGCCTTTGAAACTAACTCAAACGGAGTAACCGACGATAAACTGGGAGCACTATGCAGAAATCAACAATTGAGGTATGACTATTTTTCAGCCAATCGTTATAATCTGACCAACAAGGTTTACTTTTTTACTTGTCCTAAAGTATGAACACCCTTGACGAAGAGCATGGCTCTGCCACTGCAACATCATCAATGATGTAAATTACTATTGTTTCATGACCCAGGGGTACCACCCTAGATGTAACATGGCGTATAGAATCCCGTAGGACTCCATACAAGCCACTTAGTTCTCATGACATAAGAAATAGAACAATAAGAGTAAAACAATATTCAAGACCAAACACTTTATAAAGAAAAACGGAAATCTAGACACTATGTCTCATTTTGCCATCTACTACAATTGAATGAAATTGGGCTAAACCCATACATCTTGTCCGAAAGAGAAATACATGAAAAGGAACTAAAATAATAAAAGACCGTCCTCGAAGCCTGAGGACTCACGAAAGCTCATAAATATCTCAAGTCAACCTTCAGCCACAAAACTGATGATCCTGACTGTCAGACCCTACATTTAGGGAAAATCTACGCAAGAGTATGTGTTAGTACAAAATACACCAAGTATGATAGCCATGCATAAAAACATTTAAAACATGCTAAAAGGGATATTTCATTTCATAACATGCAATTACCAAGTTAAAACATAACATAGTAGGAGTCAGAAAATATTCTTCATAAAACATGGTCAATGCAAGCTCGGATCGTCTTAAAAACCTTTAATCTCATATGTGATACTTCTTGAAGTAACCTTAGTTCATTATTCATCTTGCTGCGGGAAATTAGCCTTAACCGACGTAGATACCATATGAGCTATAACATGATCCCCCAGTGTCTCCCATACCAAAAAGGGTTGTCCTACTTGCCGAAGGTAAACTATGAACTTCTAGAAGTAGCTTAGAGTAGTTAGAATCGAAAGGGAGTGAATGTACCTTTTAAACGAACTCAAACGGAGCAACCGACGACAAACTTAGAGCATTATGTAGAAATCAATAATTGAGGTATGACTATTTTGTAGTCAATCTTTATAATCTGACCAACAAGGTTTACTTTTTTACTTTTCCTAAAGTATGAACACCCTTGACGAAGAGCATGGCTCTGCCACTGCAACATCATCAATGATGTAAATTACTATTGTTTCATGACCCAGGGGTACCACCCTAGATGTAACATGGCGTATAGAATCCCGTAGGACTCCATACAATCCACTTAGTTCTCATGACATAAGAAATAGAATAATAAGAGTAAAACAGTATTCAAGACCAAACACTTTATAAAGAAAAGCGGAAATCTAGACATTATGTCTCATTTAGCCATCTACTACAATTGAATGAAATTGGGCTGAACCCATACATCTTGTCCAAAAGAGAAATACATGAAAAGGAACTAAAACAATAAAAGTCCATCCTCGAAGCATGAGGACTCACAAAAGATCATAAATATGTCAAGTCAACCTTTAGCCACAAAATTGATGATCTTGACTGTCAGACCCTACATTTGGGGAAAATGTACGCAAGAGTATGTTGTAGTACAAAAATGCACTAAGTGTGATAGCCATGCATAAAAACATTTAAAACATGCTAAAAGGGATATTTCATTTCATAACATGCAATTACCAAGTTAAAATAGAACATAGTAGGAGTTAAAATATATTCTTCATAAAACATGGTCAATGCAAGCTAGGATCATCTTTAAAACCTTTAATCTCATAGGTGTTACTTCTTGAAGTAACCTTATTTCATTATTCATCTTGTTGTGGGAAATTTGCCTTAACCGACGTAGATACTATATGAGCTATAACATGATCCCCCAGTGTCTCCCATACCAAAAAGGGTTGTCCTACTTGCCGAAGGTAAACCATGAACTTCTAGAAGTAGCTTAGAGTAGTTAGAATCGAAAGGGAGTGAATGTGCCTTTTAAACGAACTCAAACGGAGCAACAGACGACAAACTTGATCGGGCAGGCGACCCTGGAGCACTAAGTGGCACGGGGTGCCAGTCCCTAAACTTCAGAAGAGGGTTTGGGGTGATCTGGCTGGTGCGACGTGCCAGGCCTTAACCCAGAAAACCCGACGAATTTATTTGCTCATTTTCTCACCCTAATTCACCCAGAATCGAACGGTTTCTTCCCCAATCACTTGGATTCGATTACTTAACATAAGTACACTCTATTCTACTAAATACGTCCCTCAAAACACACACTTACATCTCAATAAATCATTAACACCCTAACACAACAGGATTTAGAATAAACTTCAAGAACACATATCAAGGACTCATCAAGAACTCTAATCTTTCAACTTCAAGAATGAAAGTTGCACTGAAAATAACATTATTGGCATGTGGGTGAAAAAACCCAACACTATGGAAGCTTACATACCCCTTAGGGCTCAAACCCAAGGAGAAAATCCGCAATAGAACTCAAGAACTTTGACGAACGCCTTGATCCTTTCCTCTTTTCTCCTATTTTTTCTTCTTTTCTCTTCTTCAACTCTCAACTAAAACCCTAGGCATATATTAGGATTATAAAACTGAACCTAATAGTATTAGACCCTTAAATCCTTACTAAAAATGAATTAAATCTGATTGGGTAAGGAAAAGACCAAAATACCCCTTCCTATTTTTGGGTAACTTTTCTTTTTTGGACCGCGTGACTTCAAAAGGGCATATCTCAATCATCCGACCTCAAAACTTAGCAAACTCAGCGGCGTTGGAAAGATAATTCAAAGGCATTTCATTGGATACCTTGTAGCCCACCTAACCCATCTTGTACTAAGATTTATGATCGTTTGAAGTTGACCAAAAACTTAAAGGAACTTAGGAATGACTTCAATGAACTCTCTTTAGTTCTTCTTGGAACTCAAAATGCTACATATAGTGACCTTAACACTCAATTTTTTTTCCTTCGTAAAATCCTACTCACAACGAAGGAGGGTTCAAGTCTTGGTTCAATTTTTTTTGGGTGTTATAAGAAATATGGGATTTACATGGGTTCATGGGGAAACATCATAAAAATCATGGTATTTCATTAATTAAGGCATAATAGAACATAATTCAATCAAGATAATTGAAGAAAACCCTAACAATTGGGAATTTCTAGCTTATTGAAATTGGAGATTTTGGGAAACTCCATGGATGAAGGAATCCATGGATGAAAACTACTTAATTCCCAATGCTTAACTTAAATGGAGGAATTGAGGGAAATATTTTGGGGGAGGAGATTTGTTCTTCTTTTGGATTCTTAGAAGAATGATTTAAGTTGGGGAAATTTGAGAGTAGAATTCTTATATAGTTCTTTAGATGAAGGGTAAAACGACGTAGTTTAGGATTAAAATAAATCTGAAAAGACCCAAAAAACCCTAACTTAAAACTGAAAAGACTACTCGCTGAGGCTCGCCGAAGAGCACTTGGCGACTTGCAAAATGATCCCTTAGCTCCCTGAATTTAATAGTAAGTTGACTTAGGGATTGAGTCAACTTAGGCGATGGGGGAGTCAACTTCGGCGACTTGCCAATCAGAACGGCGAGCTCGACTTAGCTCTCCTAAAGTTACAGAATGTAGGACATCAAGGATCAAGCCAAAAGGCAAGAAGGGTCCACTTGGTAGATCGCCTAGTCTACCGAGTCGACTAAGAAGTGCATATTTTCCCTTCTCTAAATATGGGGTGTTACATATTGTCCTTTCTTCAGCTGTTTTATCCTTGCTTCTAATATATACAGGTGGGGAATTTAATACGAATGAGATATAAGACAAATTGAAAAAATTTACTTGAATATTTTGATTAGTGTACCCAATATTTCACTAGCATATAAAGATTTCAAAATGATATGCCTTATAATGCCAAAGATATGTTTAAAGATAAATAGATTTACCACTCATTCATGAGAAACAATCTTATGTTAAATACACTTCGTCAAACACTTCTTTTCTTGCTCATCTTCCTCCCTGAGCAATTCCCTTTCATAGGAATAAAAGTCTTCATCCTTTGCTCTCTCTGTTGTTTGCTTGTTTGACTTGAATTGGCCATGACTACCAGCTTTATCTCATCTACATTCCTTCGGACCTAACCTTCAACTAAGAATAGTCCAGATATCGGAAGTCTAGAGAAGAATACATAATAAGACTAAAATATTAAAGGTCATGAGAAGGAGTAACAGTAAAATCGTACTATATGTTTAAGACGTAATTAGGATTAAGCTGTAAGTTCAACAATCATTTGCATCTCTAGTAATTACTTGTCAGTTCTAATCAACCTTATGCAAGGCTGGTACTATGCAGTCGATAGTAGCTTGGCGTAGACCATGTTGTGGCCATTAGCACTATTTAGTATTACCTTCCTCTACAGCCAGTTTGGAAGACTATAACTGCTCTAGCATAATTATAGCCAACATATAGTAATATATCAGTAATTTGAAATATTACGTAAAAGACAAACAAACAAACTAGAGGAAAATAAAGTAGGCATAACATATATTCACCTGACTTCTCAATGGACACAGAATTTCAAAAATGGGACAAATATTGGAGTGACTTGTTCAAAGAATTAGAATACTTATTTAACTTGAAATGCAATACAAGATTTCGCTCAATAGCGTATAGAACATGTATGTAGTTAGTGATGTCAACCTGGTCAATCGAAGGGCAGAAACTTTCCCTTAGCTCATTGGCATTGTTGAGAATATAATTAACTAATAAAAGTGTGCTCTCTCTAACAGTTTAAGCTTTTTGATGAGATGTTAACACACTTCATGATATCAGAGAAAGAAGAGACCGTGGGATCGACACCAATCATATCAAAAAGAATTTTTATGTGCTTGACCCATGAAAAAAAAGAATCAGGCTTGCGTGTACTGGGGCATATTGAGAAAATAATTAACTAATAAAAGTGTGCTCCATAAAAGAAAGAATCAGTCCTCTATAACTGCTTAACCTTTTAGATGAGATGGTCACACACTTCAACAAGCATAGCGTATTAGAAGTTGTAGCCTTCTCCTCTACAACATTGTTTAGGGGGAGAATTTGTGAGACACAAGTGTTACATTAACACATGTGTGAACTTTCTTGTATTCCGAGGGAATTGTGTGAGGTTATTCCTCTCCATATTTTGTACTCTCTTTTATCTAGTGGATTTCTTATCTCCTCTTATAGGCGTAGGTCGATTGACCAAATCACATTAATTGTTTGTGTCTTTTGGTATATTTCTCGTTTGTTTTCTTACTCATGGTCTTTCGAAGTTTGCATTGCTACCTTGACACCTGATTATTTTTGGTCCTAACAAGTACTTTTCCCAGTGCTCCTCTGAAAACATTAAATACTAACCATCAGTTGTGTTAGTGTGGTAGAGATTTGCTCCATACACTTTCTGACACTATATTTCTACTTCCCATACTTACCATAGGGTAACCTGAAATTGCTCAAAGGTACACATTTAGTAGTATTGTCATCCATGGAATTTAACCTTGAGTCTGCAGAAATTGTTTGGCACACAGTAGAGTATTTCATTGCTTACAAGGTGATGAAACGCCTAATTTGTGGGTCTCTTACGGGAATTTCTGCATTAGAAGTTGATGCAATGGTAAGATCCATTCATATTTCTTAATAGTTAAGTTTGAGTTTTAATGGTTCTCCCATGGATGTTACCATTGCATCCGCTTCTAATGCAGCAACTCCAGTAAAAGAGCCACATATTAGGCCATCATCACCTTGTAAGCAACGAAATACTCTACTGTGCGCCAAACAATTTTTGCAGACTTGTGGTTAAATTCTATGCATAACAATGCTAATTAACATGTACTCTGAGGAATTTCAGGCCATAAAGCCACAATAGGAATGTTGGAATTAATGCATCCACATCAATGTTTATTCTTCCAATATTATCTCTTAGTTTTTCAGGAAGTCCTTTAGGAGTTTGTAATACATGTATCCAGATAATTGTGATACATGTATCTAGTTATATGTGCAAGACCTTTGATTTTACATTTTACTAGTATAAATAGAGATTTAATTGATGATTTTAATCATCTCAAGTGGCCTTAAGTAGCCTATATAAAACTTGAACATTCTCTAAAGATTGTATTCTCCTTCTATATTTCCTACAAATTGATATCAGAGTAGGTTTTCGTTCTTAATTTAGGGTTAGGTGACGAAAAAAATATGGCATCCAAAACAAATGAAGGTGCTAATTCTTCAGTTGTTCTTACTCCATTTATTGATGGAACTGATTTTGAATACTGAAAGATAAGAATGAGAACATATTTGAAAGCTGAAGGTTTCTGGAATATTGTTGCAAATCGCTTTGAAGAGCCAGAAAGTGATGGTGAACTTAAAGCAGCAAAGATGAAATATCTTAAGGCCAAGTATCGTCAAGATGCAAAAGCCTTGAGAAAAATCCAAATGGGAGTCTCAAGAGCATATTTTGCAAAAATATCCTACTTGTGAGACTCCAAAACAAGCTTGGGAGTCTTTGGAAACTGAGGTGTATGGTGACGAAAAGGTACGCACTATAAATCTTCAAACTCTTAGAAGAGAGTTTCAAATTTTGAAGATGATAGAATCTGAAAAAAATGAATATTGCACAAGAGTCATGAATATTGTCAATGAAATGAGAAATCATGGTGATACAATTTCTTACCGACAAGTCGTGGAAAAGATTCTAATTAGTGTCACATAAAAGTATAAGTACATTGTTTCTACCAATGAGGAGACGAAAGATCTTTCTAAGCTTTCCATCAAAGAGCTAGTTGGATCATCTTGTGCACATGAGAAACAGATTTTTTTTTGTGAAGATCAACCCAAAGAAACGGCTTTCCAGTCTAGAACAAATGAGAATTCTCAAAATTTCTCAATAAATCAACAGAAGAAGAATTACAATCCAAAAAAGAAGCAGGATAATGATGAATCTTCTAAGAATGTTGAAGAAAAAGGTGAGAAAAGTTCTAGTCATTTTTGTAAAGTTTGCAAAAAGACTAATCACAATGCAGAAGAATATTGGCACAAAGGCAAGCCCCAATGTAATTTTTGTAAAAGTTTGGCCACACTGAGAAGGATTGTTGGCACAAGAAACGGGAGCAAACTATTTTTTGTGAAAAACAAGAGGAAGATAGGGAAGAAAACCTTTTCTTTTCTTCTAAATCTGATAGTTCAACAAAAAGCAATGAATGGTATGTTGATAGTGGTTGTAGCAATCACATGACTAGAGATGAAAATGTTTTCCTCTCAATTAATAATATTATTACTACTAAAGTGAGAATGGGGAATGGAGCCTTAGTTGATGCAAAAGGTAAAGGTACCATTTCAATCAACAAAAAAGGGAGTGCTAAGCAAATTCATGATGTTCTTTATGTTCCTAACATGGAAGAAAATTTGCTTAGTGTTGGTCAACTCATGGAAAATGGTTATTCTCTTGTGTTTCGAGATAATTATTGCCGGATTTTATGATAAAATTGAGCCAAATCAAGTCATTTTTGAAGTACAGATGATAAAAAGAAACTTTAATTTACAATTTTATTGCAATGCATTAAAAATGAAGTTGTAGATGATTCATGGATTTGGCACAAAATATTTTGTCACTTGAATTTTCATGGTTTGAAGCTTCTCAAGGAAAATGACAAGGTGCAAGCCTTCCTGAGATACATACTGAGGTGGATCCATGTGAAAGTTGTATAATGGGAAAGCAACATAGAAAGTCTTTTCCAAAAGGGATGTCTTGGAGAGCAAGTGTACTTTTGGAACAAATCCATACCGACATTTGCGGATCAATGAAGACTCCATCTCTTCGAAGTCAAAGGTACCTTCTAATATTTATTGATAATTTTTCAAGAATGACTTGGGTTTATTTCTTGAAAGAAAAGTCAGAAGCATTTGGTACATTCAAGAAATTTAAAGCCCTTGTTGAGAAGGAAAAGGTTGCAGCATCAAAACCATTCACAGTGATAGAGGTGGTGAATACACAAGTAAAAAATTTGAAGAATATTGTAAAAATGAAGGCATTCATAAGCAACTTACTACATGGTACACTCCTTAACAAAATGGTGTATCTGAAAGAAGAAATAGAATAATTGTTGAAATGGCAAGAACTATAATGAATGATAAAAGGCTGCCAAAATATTTTTGGGTAGAAGCAGTGAATACATCAGTGTACATCCTCAACAGGTGCCCGACAAAGGCATTGAAGGACAAGACACCAGTTGAAGCTTGGAGTGAAATGAAACCTTCTGTAAGTCATTTTAAAACTTTTGGGTGTATTTGTTATACTGATATACCTACTGAGAAAAGAACAAAATTGGATGAAAAAAGTCAAAAATGTATATTTCTTGGTTATAGTGATGTGACAAAAGGCTATAGGCTTCTTGATGTCAAAACTAACAAACTTGTTGCTAGTAGAGATGTCATTTTTCATGAAAAAATAGCATGGAATTGGAAGGATAAAAAGATAGAGAATACTTCTATCATATCTTTAGATGTGTCAAATCAAGAAGAGGATGAACAAGAGGAAGATGTCCCTCAAGGGGGAGAAATCCCAGATTCAGATGATGAAAAGCAGCCTCTAAAAGGAACAAAAATGTTGAGTGACATTTATCAGAGATGTAACTTTGCTGGTGTTGAGCCAGAAAATTATGAGGAGGCAATAAAGCATGATGTTTGGAAGAAAGCCATGACAGAAGAAATTTTGATGACTGAAAAAAATAATATTGGGAGCATGTGGCTATACCCAAAGAGAGAGAAGTTGTAAGTCTAAAATGGATTAACAAAATCAAATTCAATCAGGAAGGAGATATTCAAAAGCACAAAGCAAGGTTGGTTGCTAGAGGTTTCACACAAAAACCCGGTATTGATTTTTATGAAACTTTCTCTCCAGTTGCTCGTCTTCAGACAATTAGAACTGTGATTGTTGTTGCGCACAAAAGAAGTGGAAGAATTTCAACTTGATGTTAAATCTGCATTTCTTAATGGAAAACTTGATAAAGAGATTTAGGTTGAGCAACCTCAAGGATTTCTTGTTCAAGACGGAGAAGAGAAGGTGTACAGGCTAAAAAAGCTCTTTATGGACTGAAACAAGCTCCAATATCCTGGTACAATGAAATTGATACATACTTTCTAAAAAATAATTTTCAGAGAAGTAAAAGTGAAGCCACTTGTATGTGAATAAAGAACATTATCATTGTTTATCTCTATGTGGATGATCTAGTCTTGACAGGAAATGATGTGAAGATGATGCAAAAATTCAAGCAAGATATGATGCAAGCCTATGAAATGAGTGATCTTGGGTTGCTAAATTATTTCTTGGGAATCGAAGTTTCTCAAGTGAAAGAAGGAATTTTTATTTCTCAAAGGAAGTATACTAAAAGTATTCTTCAAAAATTCAAAATGATGGATTGCAGGTCTGTGGCCATACCATTAGCAGCAAATGAGAAGCTCAGAAAAGATGATAGAGAAAAGAAAACTAATAGCTCACTTTATAGGAGCTTGATTGGAAGCCTACTATATCTTTCTTCAACGAGACCAAATTATGTTTGTTGCTAGTTTATTATCCAGATTCATAGAAGAACCAAGCCAAGTGCATTTTGGAGCTGCAAAACGTGTTTTATGCTACTTGCAAGGAATAATGGATTATGGGATAATGTACAAATTTGGTGGAGATTTGAACTTAATTGGTTATTCTGATAGTGATTGGGCTGGAAGTATAGATGACATGAAGAGTACTTCTGGTTATGCTTTTTTATTTGGATCAAGTATTTGTTCTTGGTTCTCAAAAAAGCAAAGTGTTGTTACTCAATCCACTACTGAAAAAGAATATGTCTCAGCAGCTAAGGCTATTTCTTAAGTTTTATAGCCTAAGAGAATATTTGAAGACATTGATGAAAAATAAAAAAGAGGGACTGTTCTGTATTGTGATAACAAATCAGCAATTGCAATTACCAAGAATCCAGTCAACCATGAAAGAACAAAGTATATTTCCATCAAGTATCATTTTATCCGAGAAGCACAAGAGAAAGGCGAAATTCATTTGCATTATTGCCAGACAGGAGAACAACTTGCTGACATCTTCACCAAAGCACTTCCTAAAGAAAAATTTTGTTATCTACGAGAACGCATTGGATTTGCCAAGCAAATGCATTAAGGGTGAGTGTTGGAATTAATGAATCCACATCAATGTTTAGTCTTCCAATGTTGTCTCTTAGTTTTTCAAAAAGTCCTTCAGGAGTTTGAAATACATGTATCTAGATAATTGTGATACATGTATCTAGTTATTTGTTCAAGACCTTTAGTTTTACATTTTACTAGTATAAATAGAGATGTAATTGATGATTCTAATCATCTCAAGTGGCCTTAAGTAGCCTATATAAAACTTGTGCATTCTCTAAAGATAGTATTCTCCTTCTATATTTCCTACAAGGAAGACATTTCAGAATTATTTACCCAATCATTTGTACAACAATGATCGAATAAACTCTCATGGGATAACGTTGTCTATCTCATTCCCATACCAAATGGCTCCTTAACTCTTTTAATTAACTATAATCCAATGTTGGTACAAGTATCTATAGATGTATTTAACATTATTGTGAAATGTGACATTTCTTTCCAAATGGTGGTGGCAAATAGTTTCTATGAAATAACTATAATTCAAATACCAGTACAAGTAACTGTAGATATGTATTTATAATCCATGTGAAATATGTTTTTTCCCACCTCTATGTGTTTTTACTTGCCTTAGGTAGGCATAATTCTTTTCAGGTTGTGTTTATGATATTTTTTTTGTTTACATACATGTATTTTCTGTATATTATAGCCTTTTTATTAGAAAGAGGCAGCAAATTTGCACATGTACATTGACAAATAGGTTGTACCAACCAATCATTCTATCAAACAACTTAACATTTATTGTTGCACCTTAGATGAATGTTGACAACTTGACCTTCAGTGGAACTCTTAACACTGTTAGTAATTCAACTCCTGCTAATGTGCCAAGAGATAGAAGTTCTACAACAATAAGCGATGGTAAAATCTAGATTAGAGAGGTATTTAGCAGTGGCTTCAACTAATGTAGAATCGCTATGTCCAAGTTGTTGGATAGTACCATCTCTTCTTTCATCTCTTGACATATTAGAACGAGTTTAATTAGTAATACCATTAAGAGTTCCATTGAAGGTCAAGATGTCAGCATTCAATCTTGATCTCTCCATCTTGATGCAACATAAAATGGTAAGTTGTTTGATAGAATGATTGATTGAGATTTAAGAGACCTCTTTCATAATAGAAGAAAGATTATGGATCGAGGAAGATTCTGATGTGTGACAAATAGGAGAATAGATGTAAGAAATAAGTTCCACAACTATGTTCCTCCCAGATAGAGTCCAAGTGGATTAGGAGAAGAAGTTTTATTGTAGAAAAAGAAGTTCAAGATGGTGAACAAAGTACAAGACATGGGAGTTAGTTTAAGGCTACAAGGAAAGGGAAGCAGTAAGAGGTCACCAACTTCAACCTAAAGAAGGAAACGTTTCGTGCCTACAAATACGGTAGGGTTTTCTACAATGATTTTTGTACACTTACATAGAGATATTCAAGCATAACACAATCCTATGCATTTCAAATGCATGACGCATTATGCTTTCCACATTATTGGCCCATGTCCCGTACCAAGCATGCTCAACTCTAGGGCTCCCTCTAGCTCTCATTACGTTCTCTAAATTCTCTTGAAAATCTCAAACCACGTCTTTTCCATTGGACCTTCTCATACATTGATGGAAAAGGCACGGTTTGAGGTTTTCCAAGACAATTTGGAGAACGTCACGAGAGCTAGAGGAAACCCTAGAATTGAGCATGCTTGGTATGGGACATCAGCCAAGAATGTAGAAGCATTTTGTGTCATGGATTTGAAAGTCCTAGGATTGTACCCGGTTCTCATACTCATAAGGGCATATGATCTATAAGCATATAACACTAGATTAAATTAAAATTGGTGAACATTAAGTTAAATCTACTTAATTTAGCTACTTCGCTATGCAGGACTTAGAGACACTATCAATCATGGGTAAAATACTAGAAAGTGCTAGAAATGAACTTATGTACGATTTAGATGTTTGCTATTAGGAAACTGATCTCATATTAGTTTTAAAAAAAATTCACTTCCCCCCTCACTAAAAAAGGCCAACATTTCCAATTAATTTGAATGACCATCTACAGTTACTTTTACCAATATTGGATTATAGTTAATAAATAGAGTTAGATAATAAATTTTCTTGTAACTTGTTTTAACACCTAGTATTTGAAAGTAGACCAAATTTCAGATTTTCAGAAGTTGCAGGTGCAACCTACAGTCGCCACCCATGGACTGTGGTCTGACCCACGGCTCGTGTTGTGGGTCCTTGGTTCACCACTGCAACCCCTCCCCAAACCCAGCTCAAAAAATTGGCTAAGTCTCGATCCACGGACAAACCCACGATTCGTAGGCCAGACCATGGTCTGTGGTCTGTGTCCGTGGATCGAGGCCCCATTTTATCCAGCCTCTGACAAAAATGATGACTGACCAGCACGGACTGTCGTTCGATCCACGGTCCGTAGGTCTGATCGTTGGTGAAGGCCAGCAGCCAGCCAGGGGGGAATTGCTGATTGGGTCAACTTAAAATGGTAATCACTCCTAGAACAAAACTAATTATGTGTCCCATCACCTATGATATGATATATAATTGAATCCTCTTTCAAACGCCACCGAGTTTACTAAAATTAGACCTCCGAGTAAAATGTTATGCTCATTTTAGTGAAGCCTTATCGGGCAGACTTGACCTACGACCCCAATCTACGAACCACAGGTTGACCTACGACCCGTAGGTCTTATCCGTCAGTCACTCCGACAGCAGTTAAGTCAGGGGTCTTTTGGTCTTTATCTATTTCATTGGACCCCTAAGCTACGTCGTTTAAACCTTAAATTATGAGGTTTTAGTCAGTTTAAGCCTAGAAACATAACTAGGACATACCTAAGTCAAATCATTAATCAAAACCTAGAAAATTAGAAGCAAGAGAGGAGAAAAAGTTGACCAGCCCTAGCTCGAAGAACGCAGAATCATTTCTTCTGTTCCAGCCCAGAAATCAAAGGATTTATCCATGAAATTTGTCACGAGGTATGTAGGATTTCACTAGTGGGTTCCTTTCACCCATTAGGTCCCTAGTTTTCAGTCAGTTTCTTGATTCACTTATTATGACTAGACTTTGGGTTTCTTGAATGTTAGAATTGTTGGGTTCTTAGTTGTTAGAATGATCCAAATCAGATTAGTATGTTAATATTCAGTTTATTGCATGAATTCCAGAATGCTAGCTATGTATTTCTTTAGTTCTTGATTGCACATGCTAGGTCAGATATTTCTGTTATTCAGTTATATATGCCTCAGTTATTAATGCATAAATATCAGTTTAATGGTTGCATTCTCAGTTTACATGTTCCGTTTGAGATATCCAGTAACTTACAGAAATGCAGTCATAATATGTTAATTACTTAATCCATTGGGAGTAGCATAATATCGATTTGGACAAGGGTTCAACATACCCAAATAGTTCCCGAACTACTAGCCACGTAGGTTGTAAGTCCCCTCCATGGGCATCATTTTAGTGATCACGCAGCATGCCTCTATACCTCTGGCAAGGTATATTGGGTCCTCTTGATAGGGCGTATACATCGGACTCCACATTTAGCTCATGTAGTTTTATTATCAGTTAGTAGTAGCTCCCACAGTTCAGTCAGACTCCATTGCATTGACCATGTTTCAGTATTCATCCTCAGTATGTTATAACTTGGTCATTACATTCAGATTAGTCATGTTCAGTATTTCAGCATCTATATCATGTTCAGATTATTTCATTGCTTTATTGCTTTGTTCAATTATATGTTATTTCAGCATTAATCTATCCTGCATGCTCAGTACCTTTCAAGTACTGACGCATACGTGCACTATATCTTCTCGTGATATAGGTTCAGGTTCTCAGCATCCAGATCACGCTTAGATTGGCTCTCGATCTTCAGTTCAGCAGAATTAGTGGTAAGTCCTCATTCTCCGAGGGCAATAGTCATGAGTTTCTTTTCAGTATTTTTAGTCCTTTAGTTTCAGTTTTGCTAGACGTAGTTGGGGCATGTCCCAACATTTCTAGTCAGTTTAGAGGCTATTTTTAGACATAGTAGAATTCAGCTTGGTTATGAGTTAGTATTTTTCCTTGTATTAAACTCGTTAGCTTTCATTCATCTCAGTTATAGTATATGGGTATTCCCCATCATTTTATTTTATTTATGATTATAGCTTCCGCACAGTTTAATTATTCAGTTTATCTTTACTATGCTCATGATTATGCCTCCAAGGTTAGCTTGGGGTCACTTGTGATCCTAGGTCCTTTGTCCGCATCCAGGGGGTAGTTTCGAGGCGTGACATTGTTGGAGTGGGGTCAACCATATTTTAGTAAGAAACTCACTTTTTTTCTCTACACTTTCTTGTCCAACATAGTATCACGATAATATAATTGTAATATTTCTCTGAGAATCAAATTAACCCTTAGGAAAATGAACGAATTTAACTTAGCAAATTTTAAATAGCCTAGTGTCATAGACTTAGACTTCAATTAAGCACAACATGTGGCACTTGACAACTTGCTCACAAATCTTTCCCGATTTTGCAAGCTCAATTAAGTCTTTTTAACACTAGATCTCTAAGAGAATATTGGATTTAAGAAAAACACAAGAGAATTCCTTAAGAAATCTTTTATATTGTTCAAGACTTGGAAAATTTTCATGATGCTTTTTACAAATGAATGTCATTTTATTTGTACTATCCATCTAGGGGATAATAGATAAATAATAGTTTTCATACCATTCTCTCCTTATTTACAATTAAGTCATCTTTCTAGAATATTCTACCGAACTAAAAGATTCCAAGAACCTTCCATGCAAATCCATGGATTCTAAGGTCATCCAAGAAATTCTCCATATATTTCTAGAATATTGAACTAAGGACTAGTGTTCTTCCAATGTAAGCCTTACACATGGTCAATAGTATGACACTTGGTTCCTAAGTGGCATGATGACATGGTAGGTCATCACACTTTCCTCCAACTTATATTGTGATGACCACGGGGCATTGTTGCTGCATGAACTCTCAAATTTGGTCTTTGAATTTCCACAAGTCTTTCTATTGTTCCCATGTGGCTTCTTTTGGTGATTGTCCCTTCTAGTGGATGAGCA
This sequence comes from Solanum commersonii, assembly GCA_029007595.1. NCBI lineage: Eukaryota > Viridiplantae > Streptophyta > Magnoliopsida > Solanales > Solanaceae > Solanum > Solanum commersonii. The sequence continues at coordinate 1,501,537 of JAJTWQ010000092.1, read as the reverse complement.
ACATGGTAGTGGCTTGTTGCCCTTTTTTTCCACCTGTCTTGGTAGTCAATATAAGCCTCGATTTCCCGATAATACAAGGTAGTGATGGTATTGGTGCCTAACTTGACTAACTTCGGTTGGGGTCATCCTTTCCATCACAGTATGGTTTGAGCCCACTGGCATGAAAGATGGGATGACCTTGGGTTGAGGTGGTAACTCTAACTTATATGAGATGTTTCACACCTTTGAAACGATCCTAAATGGTTCATCATTGGGTTAAACATTACCAAAACTATATCCCCAATTTTATAATACGAGGGGTGACGCTTGCAGTTGGCAAACTTCTTCATCATGGTTGTTGCCTTATCCAAGTAAGACATAGCAATGTCAAGTTCCTCCTCTTATGTCCATATGGTAAGCTCTCAAATGCAATTGTTAGTTATTGTGGAATTTGTGGTTTCTGGCATGTGGCTAACTCGAATGGTGTTTGCCAAGTAGATTCGATTCGTTGCAAGTTATATGAGAATTGTGCTATGTCTAATAGTATTGCCCAATATTTCTTATGTGAACTCAAAAATTACCTTAGGTAGCACTCCAATAAGGCATTGACCCATTCTTTCTGTCCATCTATTTATGGGTGAAAACTGGTGGAGAAATGCAACTGTATGCCAAGCATATCGAACAACTCTATCCAAAATTTTCCTGTAAAATGTGGGCCTCGATCGCAGATGATCTGCCTCAGGAAAACCTAATACTTGCCACGACCTTGAAGACTAATTTGGCAGCCTCTTTAGTAGAGCAACCTGCTTTGGCAAGCATGAAGCTAACATACTTCAAAAACCTATCCACCATGACCATGATCGTCCTATATATGTTAGACTTTGGTAAGCAGGTTATAAAGTCCATATCCATAGGCACTCCACTATGGGTAGTGATTCTAATAGTCATAAACGTTGTTGTTGCTCTATCTTATCTTATTGTCACACAAGACAAGTCCGCAAATAACAATCTATCTTTTCTCACATGCGTGACCAATAGTAGATTAACTTGATCAATGCCCTTATGTAACGCTGCCCCGGGCACCCAGTACACAACGTTTTGTGGATGTCCTTTATGATATGCCGCTTAATAGTTCCAAACTTAGACACATAGACCCTTCATCTAACGGTGAGTAATAGTCCATATTCCATCTAGAAGTGTCTCATTTGCCTTGAGCAGCTAGCTCCATAAGTCATTTTTCTTCATAATCATAATGCATACCATCCCTAATAGTGTCTTGAATATCACAGAAGATTGTGGTGATGATAGCAAGCTCAAACATTCTACTCAAAGTATGAGCCATAATATTTTGCCCTTGCCTGGTTTGTACACTAACTCATAATCAAATTCGGCTAAGAAATCATGCCACCTTGCTTGCTTTGGTGTGAGTTTCTTCTGTGACTGGAAATAGCCAATGGCCATACTATCGGTATTAACCATGAATTTTGTAGCCCATACCTTGGCCTCAACCATCCACAACTAATATTAGCTAATGAAATTCCCTAAGAAATTTACTTCATGAGGGGCAATCTAACATTTATCCCATTTGATGCAAAGCTTGTTCTCTCATAGGACTTGGAAAACCTTTTACAAGTTATCGACATGTTCCTCCAAGATATTTCTTTAGATGACTATGTCATCTAAGTACACCACTACGAGATGATCTAAGTATGGATGAAAGATCTTGTTCATCAGTGTTCAAAAGGTAGGTGTTAAGTACACCACTACACCACAACTCTTTTATGATTAATAAAAAGGAATAGTTACCACCTAACGAATTAAAGGCATGTTAGGGCATCATTCTATCCTAATTACAAACAAAATTAATTAAAAGGGTCTGTGAAACCATAGATCAGGTAAGGGTTCAAGCTACCTTCAAAGTAAGGTGTTAAGCACCCTTCGAGGTCCACAAATGTGAGTCCTGGTCGAATCTTGTGAATTATGTGGGGATTTAACATGGAAAATAGTGTCACTGTAAGAAAAAGAATATTAAAAAAATATTTAAGACGGGTGAATGAATTAAGCATGTATCGATGATTATCTAATTAATATAAGCCTAGGTGAACAAGATATTTAGACATGCAAACTTACTTCTTTTTTTTAAAACAAGCAAATTAAATCTATGCGAGTTATAAAAATTGGCACAAACATAGCCAATGAATCCACAAAAAAATTATGAATTCAATCAAGCAAAGCAAGATTTTTGAATACCAAATACAAAAATAAGATACTTGAAATATTAACAAATAATGAAGGAGAGGTTGACCTGATCGCTTCCAATAAAATGTTGAAGTGTGTGGATAGTGTGAAAAAGAAAAGCTAAGCAAAAATAAAATAACCATAAGGAGAAGAAAGGACAGAAGTACTAACCCGATTGCTTCCAAGTCAAAAGAATAAAATATATCATGCAAATAGAAATTTAAATAAATCAACAATACATAAAGTTAAAGTTTCTAGAGAGAGAGAGAGCAAGCGAGCGAGAGAGAGACCAAAATTTGACAAGGCTAATATGGGTCCAATACGGTGTTACTCCCTCTATTCCATTTTTTCTGATAGGTTCTCTAAATGCCTTGAGAAAAGATGAAAAGTATTTTTTTTGAAAAATTATTCAAGAGTACTAAATAAAATATTTTGATATTTAAAAAGTTGTGTAAAGCTAAACTATAAGTATATTTTTTTATATTAAAATTATATGAAAGTATGTTGATAAGTGAACGTAATAAATAAATTGTCAAGTTTGTAACACTTCTAAAAGGGTGACATATAAAATTAGAATAGGAGGGAATAACGAGTTGCCTTATTTTTATTAAGCTAGATGTGCTCTTCATACAAGAAGTCAACTATAACCTAACTGTTTTCATCCAAAATTTACTTGATGCCCTTTTTGGGGTGACAATTCCACTTTAGCTCGGCTTGTCGCATTTACTTCTCCACTTGCCATAATTGAATTCCAAGCAATGTCGTTGCAATATAATGTACGTTCAAAGAATATTCAAAGGGGTGAGAGTATGTTTGTTCTTAGTACCTTAAAATAAAATACTAAAGTAATAAAGGTACTCTTAAAAACAAGTAAGCTTATAAGGACACTAAAGTAAGACAAGATAACAAAATAGATAATGAAGTAACTACCTTGAACATACCACAAATTATAATTCTAGCAAATATCAGTAACCAATTAAGCAGTATTCAAATAAGCACACAAAACTTGTTGTAAGAACTGAAGTCCAAACTTCATGCAGCCACAAGAACAACAAAAACTTATAAGGTAGTACGTAAGAATATTATTGCTTTTGAGAGTGTATAAGAGTGTTGTGGTTGTTTAAGTGTGTGGAAAAAATGGAAGGAGTCTTGTTTTTATTGTATAATATAGAGGACACATCAACAAGTACAAAAATAGAGAAGAGGAAAGAAAACTATTCTCATCAATTAGATCCACATTCTTGGTATTTAATTGATTGATATTATCATTACCATGCGAATTTAAAAATCCGGTTAATCAAATATGATACTAAGTCAAAGTTTTTCCAAAAATAAACAAGCAACAGGGAACATCAATGCATAGATTTTACCATAAATCAATTGATATTAAAATAGTACAATTTAATAAGGAAAATAGCCAATTAGAGATTACCATCGATGAATCTGTCATAATCAATAGAAGAAAAGAATCACGAATGACCTCCAAAATTAAAGGAGCCATGTTAATACAATCAAAGACTACAATCCAAAATAACATGACTTAGAGACTGCCATATTTAAAGGCCACGTATGTATATTTACTTACTATAACTAGCAAAAGTTTACCAAGAACAATTAAGTCAAAGATGTCCACACTAACTAAAAGAAAAAAAATGTTGGAGAATAAAATAGAGTCAATCAAGGAGAAGAATCATGTCAAAGTTTGCCAAGGATAGGTAAATATTAAGGTGTACCAATCGATTACGGGAACAAAAATGGAAAGAAGCATGAATCATGGAGATTTTCATAATAATCGATCAATTCATTAAACAAATAAATCAAATTCTATTATTAAAGCTTGCTACAATTAAATGAAGAAACCACAACTCAATTAGTATTTTTAAGGAAAAACTCAAGGGCGTACTAACACCCATTTACAAAAGGGGCAGATTACATTCAAACAAAAATAGGAACACACAAGGAGAAAAATGCACAAGTTTAAGCACTCAAAATTATAAGGAAATATTGCTTAAGAGAAATTTCATGGCCATTATTGAATTTCATGTAGCGTAAGAATTCAATTATAACTACTAAACTAAAAAATATAAGAAATTTAAGCATTTGTTTAAAAGATGAGAAAATAATCCAAATAAAAAAATGAACCTGGATGGATTTCTTAAACCTGTCTTCAACAACCCCCAAAACCTTAAGGCTCCAACGGGTCTCGCTGGTCAAAGGGTGAAGAAAATGTGCTCTTTCTTCGTTGTTGTAGATCTCGTTGAGGGAGGGATGATGGTTTGCTTGCGTTGTAGAAGCTTGATGGATCTTCGCGACAACTGTCTTGTCGAAGCTTCTAGTCGCAGCTAGTGAGAAGAAGAAGAGAAGGAGATGGGCTGAGGTTGCATGGTGCAGCGCTTCACCGGCCAGCACGCAAGAGAAGAGTGGTGGAGGAAAAGATAAAGGGGAGGAGAGGGGTGACTGGTTTGGTAGTAAAGCGGTCGTTGTCCACTAGTGGTTGGAAAAGCACTGTGAGGAGAGAAGAAGAGGGAAAGGGGCTCACTTGGTGAGTGACCCACGAGTGAGGCTGGAGTAGGGGTTTCACCAGTGGTCTTCATCGACGATGGACAAAGTTGGGAGATAGGGGAGCGGCTCCTGCCGTTTTTAATGAGAACGAGGAGAAAAAAAAATTAGGGTTAGGACATTGGGATATTAATATATGGAAGTGGTAGGAGACTCAATCTTAGTTGTTGGATCAAGATGAGATGTGGGATTGTGATTTAAAAGAATGGAATGGACAGTTGGGATTAAAAATGAGATCTTGAGATTGGGATGGAATTACTTGGTTCAAAATGGGCTAAAATTGAGATAAAATTAAGTATAAACGGGTAAAAATTAAATAGATTGAATAAAAGGGGCTAAGATTCAAATGATTTTGAGGAAAGTTTAATAAATTTTTATCCAATAAATGGTTATACTATACATATTAAATAATTTTCATATAATATTAACACATCTAAATATTGTAGACATTAATTTGACAAGTAGATTAATTATCTCAAATTTAGCAACAACAACAACGATAAAATAATAATAATAATTTGTAAATTATGAATACTAAAGTATATGATTAATTAGATAAAATATAAACATAATTCTAAATATATAATAAAGAAATAGATTTTAAAACACATATTTAATCAAATAGCAATTCGAAAAAAGGTTATAGATCATTCAAAATTGGTTGTCAACAACTACCCCTCTTTTCTCGATAATGAAGGATGAACTAGCGGGAAAATACGTTGACTAAGTAGCGGAATTTGTCCGACTAATGAAAATATATTATCTGGATCAAATAAAATGATGAGCAATTGTGAAAAAAAAGGTGTGGCTGAGACTTTGTCCTTAAGTCGCCTACATATCTTTGGTAGGGGCGGAGCTATGACTTGGTAAGGGTGGTCAGATGAACATCCTTCATCGGAATTTTTTTGCGAGTATATATATACACTAAATATCGATATTTTTGGATATATACTAATTGTTGAACACCCTTGACACAATAAAGGTAGACAGCCCAGCTGTTAAGGCTGTGCAAAGTCACCTCAGTGTTCTAGGTTCGAGCCCGAGTTTAGGTGTTTTGCTTATTTATTTATTTTGTTATTCCGTTCTTTCTCTTTAAAAATCCAAAACTCACGCTTTTGTGGCTTGGGTTCGAGCCCAGGCATGAGCATTTCGTTTATTTTATTTTTGTTTCGTTTTTCTCTTAAAAAAGAGTACAAAAGTGATATTTTTTAAGTTAAGAAAAACAAAACGTCTTCTTTTGAGTTTTCTTAATTTTAAAAAAAAAATCATAGTTATTTGTCTTTTCCTTTTAGTTTTTTGTCTTCTCCTTCTCCCAAAAACTCTTTATAACTTTACTCTTTACCTTTCTCTCTTCTCAATTTTCATACATATTTGCAAGTTTTAAGAAATTGGAAACTTTAATCATTGTATATTTCTTCCTCAACCTCCATTGAAGTGTGAAAAGGTATTTCTCAATTCTTTTTTTCCTTTAATTTAATTTTTTCTAATCATATGTTGAAAGACTTGTATATATTAATTTTTATGTTGAAAGCTACTTTATTTATTCGAGTATTGATCATGTATTTGGTGTATTATGGATTGATTTGTAATAAGTTGGTACACTTGATTGTTATTTCAGTTTGGAGTTTAATGAGCTTCGAGAAATATTTTTTTAGAGTACCCAAAACAATTTTGGCGCCTCAAAATCAAAATCAACTACGCCGAGATGAAAATATAGACCAAATCAAAATACCATCTCCCTCTTATGAAAGACAAGAATTTGATGTAAATGATTTAAAGGCTGATCTGGCCGAAAGAACTCCAGTTTTGAATTATCATCCAAACCTTCGTGATGAGATAAGGAGGGCATACATCATTAAATATCATTATCAACCTCGAACTCATTAGTTTCCTCAAACTGATTTTTTTGGAACACCACGTTGTTTTGTTTATACGTGGTTTGATGAATATCATGATTGGTTAGAATACAGTATTAGTGCGGATGTTGCTTATGTTTACCTTGTTATTTATTTCAATGAGAAAATATTAATCAAGGTGGTGGTAATGTATTTTCGACTAAGGGATTTAGAAATTGTCATAGAAAGGATAGGTTTGCTACACATATTGGTACACCGAAAAGCGTTCATAATCAATCCAAAAGAAAGTGTGAAGATCTCACGCGAGAATAACAATCCATTCAAGCCGCATTTTACAAGTTGGATGATAAAAGTAAGCATGAATATTAGGTTCGCTTAAACGCTTCAATCGATGTGATAAGACTTTTCTTGAATCAAGGTTTTGCATTCCGTGGTCATGACGAGAATGAATTGTCATTGAACAAGGGTAATTTTCTTGAAATTCTTTCTTGGTATGCTGCTAGATATGATGCAATTAAACCTTTTGTGTTAGAAAAAGCTCCAAAAAATAATAAAATGACTTCTCATGACATCCAAAAAGATATTGCGACTACGTGTAAGATTGAAACAGTTAAGGCTATAATAGAGGATATAAATAATGACTACTTTGCTTTACTGGTTGATGAATCTAAAGACATGTCACACAAAGGGCAAATGGCTATTTGTCTAAGATATGTTGACAAAAGGGGGTTTGTGATGGAGGCATTTAATGGACTTATCCATATTAAAGATACTAGTGTTTTATCTCTAAAGGAAGAAATTGTAGATGTACTTGCTCACCATTCTTTGACTTTATCTAATGTACGTGGGCAATGTTACGATGGGGCAAGAAATATGCAAGGTGAGGTAGGTGGTATTAAAACATTAATTAGACAAGAAAGTAGATCAGCTCATTTTGTTCATTGTTTTGCTCATCTACTTTAATTGACTCTTGTTGCGGTTTCTAAAAAGTGTGTTCAAGTGGGCGAACTTGTATTATTAATTTTAGATATTTTTAATGTGTTGGGAGCTTCTTTTAAACGTGTATATAATTATTGAGAATCTCAAAAAAAGTATCTCCCAATGGAATTGAATATGAGTGAACTAAAAACGGGTAGAGGGTTGAACCAAGAACTTGGTCTTGTTAAAATCGGTGATACTCATTGGGGATATCACTACAAGTCATTTGGAAAATTTATTAGTAGCTTTGACTATATTGTTGATGTACTTGATATTCTTGTTGTAAATTCAGGTACTTTGGAAGAAAGAGCAAGTGCATCGGGATTTCTCATAAGTTGTCAAACATTTGAGACTATTTTCTTGTTGCATTTGATGACTGATGTTTTAGGAATCACAAGAAAATGCCATGATTCATGTAAAGGTAGCAAAGAGAAGGTTGCAAGCTTTAAGAGATAATTAACGGGATCCTCTCTTAAAAAAATATTGGATGGGATTCACTTAAAGAAAAGGTTGAAGCATTTTGTATCAAATATGGCATTTCATTACCCAATTTTGTTGATCCATATGCTCATTTTGGGTGATCACGACGTAAAGTAGTTATTTGTACTACTTTTCACCATTATCGTGTGGATGTGTTTTATAAAATCACTGAATGGCAGCTACAACAACTTAATGACCATTTCAATGAGGTGACAAGTGATTTTCTTAATGGAGTATCTTGCTTGAATCCACTTGATTCATTTTCTAGTTTTGACATAAAGAAAATAATGAGAATGGCTGAATTATATCCTGATGACTTTGATGAGTCCAACATGAGAGCTCTTGAGTATCAACTTGTTAATTACATTATTGATATTCATGATATTGAAGAAAGGTTCTCCAATTTGGGTGGACTTTGGGAACTTTCAATAAAGTTGGTTTGGACAAAGAAGCATTTAAACTATTCTCTCGTATTTCTTTTAGTGAAGTTTGATTTGCTTCTACCTGTTGCCACTACTACCGTTGAAAGAGCTTTTTCGGCAATGAAGATTCTCAAGAATGACTTGCAAAATCGAATGGATGATGAATTCTTAGATGGTTGCATAGTGTCTTATGTAGAGAAACAAGTATTTAAAGATGTTTCTAATGAGTTTATTATGAAAACGTTTCAAGAGATGAAGTGTCATTGAGTGCAACTGTAGTTACCACTTTACATATTTTGGTGTGTATGAAACTATCCGTCAATATATTTATCCTACTTCATCTTCATTAGTTTATCCAGTGATATTTTGTAAGTTTCTGTTTTAAGAATTTTTATTTTGGATAGTTGGTTAATTTTATATTGAACATGTAAAGAGTATGAACAACACTATGTAGAAATCAATAATTGAGGTATGACTATTTTGTGGCCAATCATTATAATCTAATCAGCAAGGTTTACTTTTTTACTTGTCCTAATGTATAAACACCCTTGATGGAAATCCTGGCTCCGCCTCTACAATATCATCAATGATGTAAATTGCTATTGTCCTTTCTTCAGTTGTTTTATCCTTCCTCTTAATATATGGAAGTGGGGAAGTTAATAAGAATGAGATATAAGACATATTAAAAGAACTTACTTGCAAGAGCTACATTAGAAACCATAAGGGACATACCAACATAGGCCTTGAATATTTTGATTAATGTACCCAATATTTCACCAGCATATAAAGATTTCAAAATGATAAGCTTGATAATGCCAAAGATATGTTTAATGATAAACAAGTTTACCACTCATTTTTGAGAAACAATCTTATGTTAAACATACTTGGTTAAACACTTCTTTTTCTTGCTCATTTTCCTCCTTGAGCAATTCCCTTTCATAAGAATAAAAGTCTTCAGTGTTTGCTCTCTTTGTTGTTTGCTTGTTCGACTTGAATTGGCCATGATTACCTGTTTTATCTCATCCACATTACTTTGGACTTGACCTTCAACCAAGAGTAGTCCAGATATTTGAAGTCCAGAGAAGAATACATAATAAGATTAAAATATTAAAATTCATAAGAAGGAGTAACATTAAAATCGTACTATATGTTTTAAGAGGTATTTAGGATTAAATTGCAAGTTCAACAATCATTCACATCTCTAGTAATTACTTGTCAATTTAAGTCGAGCTTATGCAAAGCTTCCACCAAAGCTGGTACTATGCAGTCGAATAACTACTGCTTGACGTAGGTCATATTGTGGTCATTAGCACTATTTAGCAATACCTTCCTCTACAACTAGTTTGGCAGACCATAACAGCTCTGGCATGGATATTGCCAACATATAGTAATATATCAATAATTTGAAATTTTACAGAAAAGACAAACAAACAAACTAGAGGAGAATAACATAGACATAACATAAATTAACCTGACTTCCCAATGGAAACAAAATTTTAGAAGCGGGAAAAACATTGGAGTGTCTTGTTCCAAGAATTAGAATACTTATTTAACTTGAAATGCAATAGAAGATTTCTCTCAATAGCATATAGAAGATGCATGTAGTTAGTGATGTCAACCTGGTCAATCCAAGGGTAGAAACTTTCCCTTAACTCGTTAGCATTGTTAAGAATATAATTAACTAATAAAAGTGTGCTCTATCTAAGAGTTTAAAATTTTAGATGAGATGTCAATACACTTCAACATGGTATTAGAGCAAGCAAAAGTCATGGGATTGATGCCAATCATATCAAAAAGAATTTTTACGTGTTTGACCCATGAAAAAAAAAAGAATTAGGCTCACGCATATGGAGGAATATTGAGAATATAATTAACTAATAAAAGTGTGCACCATGGAAAAAAGAATCAGTCCTCTCTAGCTACTTAAGCTTTTAGATGAGATGGTCACACACTTCAACAAGCATAGTGTATTACAAGTTGTAGCCTTCCCCTCTACAATATTTTTTAGGGGGAGAATTTGTGAGACATAAGTGTTATGTTGAAACTTGTGTGAACCTCCTTGTATTCCGAGGGAATTGTGTGAGGTTATTCCTCTCTATATTTTGTACTCTCTTTTATATAGTGAATTGCTCATCTCCTCTTATAGGCGTAGGTGGATTAACCAAACCACATTAATTGTTTGTGTCTTTTGGTATATTTCTCGTTTGTTTTCTTACACATGGTCTTTCAAGGTTTTCATTTGCTACCTTGACACCTGATTATTTTGTGTCCTAATAGGTTCTTTTCCCAGTGCTCCTCTTAAAACAATAAATACTAACCACATGTTGTGTTAGTGTGGTAGATATTTGCTCCATACATGTCACGTCCCAAGCCTACACCCTAGGTGGGACTGGCACAGGAGAACCATTGCTGGCCACAAGCGAACCCTTTGCCTGGCTTACTTACTCAGCAGAAGACTTACTCATGATATAATACTTGAAAAAGTAAACTGAACTGCTCAATATTAAACTTAGATGTATTAAAATAACATTCACTGGACAAAGTGGCAACTCAAGTTTCAACCATCAAAACAGGAAATAGAAAGACTCAAGACCTACCATCACTAACAGTCTATGAAGCCTCTAAACAAATGAGATGGATGTCTTGACAAGACCCATGACATCCGAAAGAACTAAACATACTAAAAGCGATAAAATGGGGATCCTCCAGAAGCAAGGAGGCTCACCAACAAACTTTGAAGCTCAACTAGAATCAACGATGCGCTGGATGCTGATCTTGGTTACTTGTATCTGCATCATTAAAAGATGCAAACCAAATGTCATCAGTACATTGAATGTACGAGCATGCAAGGGGAATACTAAACAAGACAAAAGCTTGAAAGGAACTGAAAGAAAAAACCTGGTCTCAACTCAACTCGATTGAACTGAACTCATTTCAATATAAAGCAGTATAAACAAGTGCAATATAAAGAAAAGATTTTTGAAACAAGGATAATAACTCTGTGTATTTAGAAATATAATAATTAATATGTGTGTATGCAAAGATACAATGTAAACTCTGAAATGTATATAAAAATAAAATTTACTTTTGTGTATATAAGAATACAAAATACTAATGCAGAAGTTTCTCTAACCGACAACTATCACTTAAGTGTTATTGTGATGATACAACATTTTTGCCTCACGCTACTAAGGCCGTCCTATAACTTGTTGAGGGCATAGAACCTGACTAGTAAGTGGATCCACTAGTCTATTCTAAAAAAAAGCACTAAGGAATCATCTAAAAAGTATGACCCTTTTCTACCCATGGTGGCTACATGGTGTATGGGGGCTAGGAGTATTCTGAACTCTCCCCCATATCGGTGCTCAATACTACTTCCAAAATATAATACTAGCTCTTATGTTTAAAAACATATCTTCTTTCTGTGGTTGTAGAAAATTTCTCAAAACTTAGCTCAAAGGCTCCTCTTGGAAATAAGAGTTTCCTCTCTTGCTTAATTGTGAAAGCATTCACTCTTATCTGAAAACTAGCTCAAAAGCTCTTTGGAAATCTCAGTTTCCTTTCATATTTAAATGTGAAAACACTTTAAGCTTTTTGGGAATATATAGTCTCCATATACTCTTTGAAGAAATTAACTTCAACATTTACTCTTTACTCAACTCAATACTTAACCCTTAACACAAAGTAAAAACGTTTGTAAAAGACTTTTGGAAAACTCTATGAACTTCTCTTGACTTGACTCCTCACTTTACTTGAATTGAATTATGGATTCAAGGCTCATGATCTCATTTTATGGATGATTTCATGTTTTTTAAACGTACCTTAGAGTGTAGGAATCAACTTGGAAACATAGGTATGTTTCAAGGGGACTAGTACGGAAAGAAGTGGGAAAAAGTAGAAGACCTGGCGTCCCTGGCGCTCTCAGTGGCGCGGCACGCCAGACCCAAAACATCATAGTCTCACTTGGGATTCTCTAGCTGACGTGGTGCCCCAGAGGCCAAACTTAAGAGAACTTTGTGGTGAACTCGAAGTGGCGCGGAGCCCCATACTTTTCCCATATTTTTGACGAATTGTCTTTGTCATTTTTCAACTCTAAACCCTCTGAACTCAATTGGGTATTTCCCCAAACACTTAGATTCAACTACATACCAAAAATATGCAAGAATCTACTCAAACCAACATCTAATTTCATGAATCTAACTCAAGAACTTCTCCAAACTTCAACAATCAAGATTCAAACGAAACTTTCAATCATATTCATCAAGAACTCATAAACTATTCTTTCAAGAACATAATTACGCTGAATCAAATTATGAATGGCGCATGGGTGAACTAACCCAACTCTACGTGATCTCACATACCTCGTAGGGATCAACCCTTGGTGAAATCCTCAAGCAAAACTTCAAGAACTTGGCGATTCCTTGCTTCTTCTCCTCTTTTCTCCTCTTCTTTTCTCTTCTCTCAAAACCCTAACTTATTTTTCAATAGCGTAAACTTAATCCAATCAGTTTAGACCCCAACTTAATTACCAAAAAATGAAATTAATTAACTGTGTGGTGAAAATACCATAATAGCCTTCTAAAATCCGATTTTGACTTTCCTTATCTAGATAGCCCAACGCCAAATGGGCATATCTTCCTTATACAAACTTGAAATCAGTTAAACTCAGTGGTGTTAGAAAGATAATTCAAAGATATTTCCTACGGTATCTTGTAGCACATCTAACTCATCTTGACCTAGGAGTTAGGGTCATTTGAAGTTGACCCAAAACTCATACTTAACTTAATTTTGTCAAATTTCCAGATGTTTCATTCTTTCCAAAAATGACTCTTTCTAATTCTAGCTATTTGTAGTTGCGGGGTGTTACAATATCTCCCCTTTAGGAACATTTGTCATCGAATGAGATCAATCGTAGTAGTCTAAGGGCATAACATATAACATTCAATTCAAACACCTAACAAGTGAAAATGCAAATACAACATGCCAACTTATAAATAAATACCAAGAAAAGGATTAGTACATTAATTTGGAACTTCTTCGGATTCGAAGATATGTGGATATTTTTTCTTCATATCTTTCTCAGCTTCCCAAGTAGCTTCCTCAACAAACTGATTCCTCCAAAGAACTTTGGCTGATGCTGCCTCTTTTGTTCTCAACTTGCGAACTTAGCGATCTAGAATCAGAACAGGAATCTCCTCAAGAGATAAGCTATCCTTCATACTAATATCTTCAGTTGGTATGATCAATTAAAGATCGCCCATACACTTTTTCAACATGGAGATGTGGAACATTGGATGAACTGCTACTAATTCTTGGGGTAGCTCTAACTCATAAGCTACATTCCCAATCATCTTTGATATTCTGTAAGAGCCAATATACCGGGGACTAAGTTTCCCCTTCTTACCAAACCTCATAACACCCTTCATGGATGAAACTTTCAAGTACACCCAATCATCTATTTCAAACTCTAAGTCCCTTCTCCTAATATATGTATAGGATTTCTGACGACTCTACGCTGTCTTCAACCTCTCTTGAATAACTTTCACCTTCTCCATAGCTTGTTGAACTAAGTCCGGCCCAATCAACCCATCTTCACCAACTTCAAACCATCTAATAGGATATCTGCATCTTCTCCCATAAAGAGCTTCATAAGGAGCTATCTGGATGCTAGAGTGGTAACTATTGTTGTAACCAAACTCAATGAGAGGTATGTGATCATCCCAATTACCTTTGAAATCAATCACATAGGCCCTCAACATATCCTCTAAGGTCTGAATAGTGCACTCTACTTACCCATCTATCTAAGGATGAAAAGCAGTGCTTAAGTTCACCTTTGAACCCAAGCCTTTCTGAAAAAATTTCCAGAACTGTGCAGTAAATTGTGCACCTATGTTTGAAATAATCAAAATTGGAACCCCATGAAGTCTAACTACCTCTTGAACATACAACTTGGCATAGTCATTTGTTGTATGGGTAGTCTTTACCGGTAAGAAATGGGCTGATTTAGTCATTCGATCTACAATCACCCAAATCGAGTTAGGTTGTCTGTGAGGCCGTGGTAAACCTGTGATGAAAGTGCTATATTTTGTGCCATACCACTGGGCCTTTAGTGCTCTACTTTAACTTGTTGGCAATTTGGACACTTAGCAACAAACTCTACAATGCCCATCTTCATACTATTCCACTAATACACTTCTCTCAAGTCACGATACATCTTTGTGGAACCCAGATGAATTGAATTTCTAAAACTATGAGCTTTCTCCATGATCCTCTCTTAGAGTTCATCCACCATTGGTACACACAATCTACCTTGATACCTCGATACACCATCCCCCCTTATTCAAAAGCCATTACTTTTTGCTCATGAACATTTGCCTTCAATTCAAGCAATATGGGATCTTGGTATTTCTTTTCTTTCATTTTTGACACTAATGATGATTTAACCCTATTCATCACCACTAATCCTCCTTATCTGGAATCCATTAGTCGAACTCCTAATTGTGCAAGTCTATGCACATCTTTAGCTAAATCCTTCTTATCTTTCTCAAAATAGGCGAAACTACCCATAGACAATCTACTCAAGGCATCAGCAACAATATTAGCCTTATATGGATGATAAAGAATACTCATGTCATAATCCTTAAGTAACTCTAACCACCTCTGATGTCTCAGATTAAGCTCTTTCTGACTAAACACGTACTAAAGAATCTTGTGATCATTGAATACATCAACACGAACACCATACAAATAATGGTGCCATATTTTTAAAGCAAATACTACGGTAGCCAACTCTAGATCATGGATTGGATAATTCTTCTCGTGAGCCTTAAGTTGTCTGGAAGCATAAGTTATAATTTTTCCATTATGCATTAACACACAACCCAAACCAACTCTAGACGCATCACAATATACAACAAAGCCTTGCGTACCTTGTGGTAAGGTCAATATTGGGGTAGTAGTCAACCTCATTTTCAATTCCTGAAAGCTTTTCTCACAAGCTTCAGACCATTGAAACTTCACTATTTTCTGAGTGAACTTAGTCAAAGGGGATGAAATAGATCATAACCTCTCTACGAACCTTTTATTATATCCAGCCAACCCCAAGAAACTCCTAATATCAGTTGGAGATGTGGGTCTAAGCCAATTATGCACTGCCTTTATTTTTTGAGCATCAACACTAATTCCATCACCGGAAACAATGTGGCCTAAGAATGCCACAGATTCAAGCTAAAACTCATACTTAGAGAACTTGGCATACAACTCTCTATCCTTTAAAGTTTGGAGAACTATTTTGGGATGGCTAATATGATCTTCCTCATTCCTAGAATAGATTAGTATGTCATCAATAAACACGATAACAAACATATCTAAATAAGGCTTGAATATTCTATTCATAAGGTCCATGAACACTGCAGGTGCATTAGTTAAACTGAATGGCATGACCAGAAACTCATAATGACCATAACGCGTCCTAAAAGCTGTCTTTGGATTATCACATTCCCTTACTCGTAACTAATTTTAGACACATCTGACGTATATTTTTGAAAAAAATTGGCACCCTGAAGTTGATTGAAGAGATCATCAATTCTCGAAAGAAGATACTTATTCTTGATGGTAACATTGTTCAACTGATGGTAGTCTATACACATTCTAAGGGAACCATCCTTCTTCCTCACAAACAAGACCGGAGCGCCCCAAGGTGAGACACTTGGTCGAATAAAACCCTTCTCAAGGAGATCTCTCAACTGTTCTTTTACATCTTTTAACTCTATTGGTATCATCGTATTTGGCGGGATAGATACAGGGCGAGTATCGAGAAGAATATCTATAACGAAGTTTATTTCTCTCTCAGGAGGGACTCTAGGAAGATCATCTGGAAAGACTTCTGGAAACTCTTTTACTACTAGAACTGACTGAATAGGAGGTATCTCAACACTAGAGTAATTAACTCGGACTAAGTGATAGAAACACCCTTGGAAACTAACTTTCTTGCCTTAAGGTACGAAATAAAATGACCCTTAGGCACTGTTGAACTACTCTTCCACTCTATAACTGGCTCATTAGGAAACTGAAACTTGACTACCCGCGTTCTAGAATTTACTGAAGCATAACAGGCATGAAGCCAATCCATACCAAGAATAACATCAAAATCTACCATGTCTAACTCAACTAAATTAGCCTTGGTGCTCTTGTGATTGACGAAAATGGGACAATCACGATAAACTCTCTCTGCTAGAATAGACTTACCAACAGGTGTAAAAACACGGAAGTGCTCACTAAGTTTTTCATGAGAACATTAAAGTTCATCGCAACATAAGGAGTTACAAAGGATAAAGTCGCTCATGGATCTAGCAAAACATAAACATTGAAGTTAAAGACTTGGATCATACCAGTGACAACATCTGGCAAATCCTTTTGCGTTTGGCAACTGGTGATAGCATACAAATGGTTTTATCATCTGTCTGCCCCTAAAGTTTCCCCTCTAGATGAAGCTGAAGAATACTAGTCTCTATTGCCCCCATTACCATACCCTGCTTGCTATTCGGAGACTCTCGCATAAAATGACCATTTTGGCCACACTTTTAGCAACTAGTGGAGCTATCACGACACATCCCTGAGTGGTTCCTACCACACTTAGCACATGCAGGAGGCGTACTATCTCCTTATGCCAAACTACCCTGAGAATAGGCAGGTTTAGCTCAGAAATTTTGACTATTGTACTCAATGTTGTTCTTTGGTACAGGTGCACTAGCAGATGTTGGAGTGGGTCCCTTTTATTTCTGTTGGCAGGATGACGGGTTGGCATTACTTTTTTGCTTCCCGAACTCATTCCCTGATGTCTTATCCCTCTTATTCTTAAACTCTTCTCTATCCCTCAGTTTGTCCTCCTAAAGTTATTGCACATGGATCATTAGCCTTGCTATGTCCATATCCCCTATCATCAAAGCAACATTGCCTTTTTTACTTGACAAGCGAGACAACCCAGCAACGAATAAACTTATCCTGCTCCTCATGTCATCAACCATCTCCGGAGCATAGTGGTAAAGTTATGTGAACTTCATACTGTACTCACGAATGCTCAAAGAATCCTGCTTAAGAATGAGAAACTCTCGTACCTTTGCTTCTCTCAGTTCTTAGGGGAAGAAATGCCCCAAGAAGGCCTTCTCAAAATAAGCCCAACTCGCAGGTGGTGCTCTCTCAGCTCGGTTCTTCTTCCATTGGTTGAACCATATCCTAGTGACACCCTTCATTTGGTATGCAGCTAGTTCCACCCTCTCAGCATCATTAACATACATGATCTCAAAAACCTTCTAATGCTCCTCAACAAAGCTTTATGGGTCCTCAGTAACACTTGAACCAGTAAATCTTGGAGAATTCATCCTTAAGAACTCACGGATCCATGAAGTTTCAACCACTTCCTATTGATTCCCTCTTTGTTGTCCAGCTTGATTGGTCACAACTTGGCTCAACATCCGGATGGAGTCACGGAACTCAACATTGGTGACATATCCTTGGGGTTGCACTTCTAGGGCATTAGGTACCCTTTTTCCTGTGGTTCAACATTTCTTCTAGTCAGACGACCTCTAACAGCTCTTCGTAGAGGCATGATCTGAAAGACACGCGCAAGCACGAGTTACAAAGAACTTTTATACAGATACACTCTATCGCACGAAATGAGTATGAAAGAAGTGAGATAGTTCCTAAGTGTTGAAGCCTCCAAATTATAGATGTGGCGCGCTTCACACCGATAACCAGGACTATACAAACACGGCTTCATAGACTCCCTAAGACTCTTGAACTCTGGGTTGTGATACCAAGTTTTTCACTCCCCGAGCATACACCCTAGGAGGGACTAGCACTCGAGAACCATTGTTAGCCCCCAAGAAAACAATTGGTCTGGCTTACTTACTCAGCGGAAGACTTACTCGTGATATAAATACTTTAAAAAGTAAACTAAATTGCTCAATAATAAACTTAGAATTATTAAAATAACGTTCACTAGCCAAAGTGGCAACTCAAGTCTCAACCATCGAAACAGGAAAAATAAAGACTCAAGAACTAACATGACTATTATCTATGAAGCTTGTAAACAACTGAGATGGATGTCGGGACAAGACCCACGACATCCTAAAGAACTAAACATACTGCAAGTATTGAAAATGGGATCCTCCAAAAACAAGGAGGCTCACCAACAAACTCTCAAGCTCAACTAGAATCAATAATGCACTGGATGCTGATCTTGATTACCTGTATCTCCATCATTAAAAGATGCAGGCCAAATGGCATCTGTACATTGAATGTATAAGCATGCGAGGGGAATAATAAACAAGACATAAGCTTAAAAGGAACTGAAAGAATAAACCTAGTCTAAACTCAACTCAACTCAACTCATTTTAATATAAAGCAGTATAAATAAGTGGAATATTAAGAAAAGATTTCTGAAACATGGATAACAACTCTGTGTATTTAGAAATACAATAATGAATATGTTTGTATGCAAAGATACAATGTAAACTCTGAAATGTATATAAAAATACAATTTACTTATGTGTATATAAGAATACAAATACTAATGTGGGAGTTTCTCTAACCGACAACTATCACTTAAGTGTTATTGTGCTGATAAAACATTTTTGCCTCATGCTGCCAGGGCCAGCCTATAACTTGCTGAGGGCATAAAACCTGACTACTAAGTGGATCCACTAGTCTATTCTAAAAAAAGCACTAAGGAATCATCTAAACTGTATGACCCTTTTCTACCCATGGTGGCTACATGGTTTATGGGGGTTGGGAGTTGTCTGAACTCTCCCCCATCTCGGTGCTCAATACTACTCCCAAAATATAATACTAGCTCTTATGTTTCAAAACATATCTTCTTTCTGTGGTCGTAGATAATTTCTCAAAACTTAGCTCAAAGGCTCCTCTTGGAAATAAGAGTTTCCTCTCTTGCTTAATTGTGAAAGCATTTATTCTTTTCTGAAAACTAGCTCAAAGGCTCTTTGGAAATCTCAGTTTCCTTTCATATTTAAATGTAAAAACACTTTAAACTCTTTGGGAATACATAGTCCCCATATACTCTTTGACAAAATTAACTTCAGCATTTACTCTTTACTCAACTCAAAACTCAACCCTTAACACAAAGTAAAAACGTTTGTAAAAGACCTTTGGAAAACTCTATGAACTTCTCTTGACTTGAATCTTAACTTTCCTTGAATTGAATTATGGATTCAAGGCTCATGATCTCAGGTTATGGATAATTTAATGTTGTTTAGACGTACCTTATAGTGTAGTAATCAACTATAAAACATAGGTAGGTTTCAAGGGAACTAGTAAGAAAAGAAGTGGGAAAAAGCATAAGACATGGCGTCCCTGGCCCTCTGAGTGGCCCGAGGTGTCACGCCCCGAGCTATCCCCGAGATGCGGACACGGGATTTAGGACCACAAGTGATCCCAAGCTAACCTTGCTGGCATGATCACGAGCATACTAAAGATAATAAACTGATGCGGAAGCTAAATCATAAATAAACTGAAGAGATAGGGAATACCCATATACTATAACTGAGCTATATGAAAACTGATGAGTTTAATACAAAGAAGTTATTAACTCAATACTAAGCTAAATCTAACTATGTCTGAAATAAGCCTCTAAACTGACTAGAAATGTTGGGACATGCCCTAACTAGATCTAGCAAAACTGAAACTAAAGACTAAAAGCAATAAAGATAAATGTGTCACTAGTCCTCGAAGAATGAGGACTCACCACTGATGCTGTTGAACTGAAGATCGGGAACCGATCCAAGCTTGATCTGGATGCTGAGAACCTGAACCTACATCACGAGAAGATGTAGCGCACGTATACATCAGTACTTGAGAGGTACTGAGAATGCAGGATAGAGTAAAGCTGAAATAACATATAACTGAACAAAGCAATAAAGCAATGAAATAATCTGAACATGATTTAGATACTGAATATACTGAATACTGAGCTCACTGAATGCAATGACCAAATTTATAACATGTTGATACTGAATACTGACTGTACTGAAATATGGTCAATGCAATAGAGTTTGACTGAACTGTGGGAGCTACTAATAACCGACATAAAACCATATGAGCTAAATGTGGAGTCCGATGTATACGCCCCATCGAGAGGACCCAATATACCCTGCCAGAGGTATAGAGGCATGCTGGCGTGATCACTAAACTGATGTTGCCCACAGAGGGGACTTACACCTATGTGGCTCGTAGTTCTGGGACTATATGGGTACGCTGAACCCTAGTCCAACTCGGTATTATGCTACTCCCAATGAATTAAGTGGTTAACTGGTTATGACTGAATTTCTGTAAATACTAGATAGCTAGAAACTGAACATGCAAACTGAGAATGCAACAATTAATCTGATAATGATGCATTCATAAACTGAGGCATGTAAAACTGAATACTGAAATATCTGACCTAGCATGTGTAATTCAAGAACTAAAGAAATACATAGCTAGGGTTCTGAAATTCATGCGATAAACTGAGCAATAACATGATAATCTAATTTGGAATATTTAAATAACTAATTCGTGATGATCTATTGAAATTCTAGAAAACCCTAGGTCTGTTCATACTCATGGAATCAAGAATCTGACTGAATTCTAGGGACCTAATGGGCGAAAGGAACCCACTAGTGAAATCCCACATACCTGGTGACGAATTCCACGGAGAAATATTTCAATTTTGGGGCTGGAACTGATGGAATCTTGCTGCATTCTTGAACTAGGGTTCTTGACCTCTCTTATCCTTTTAGCGTTCTAATTTTCTAAGTTTTGATTAATGATTTGACTAAGGTAAGTTCTAGTTATGTTTCTAGGCTTAAACTAATTCAAACCTCATGATTTACGGTTTAAACAACGTAGCTAAGGGGTTAAACAAAATAGGAAAAGACCAAAAGACCCCTGAATTAACTGCTGTCAGAGTGATAGACGGAATGGACTGACGGGCCGTCATTCAATCGACGGTCCATCGATTGGATCCGTAGGTCGAGTCTGCCTATAGGGTTTCACTAAAATGAGCATAACTTTTTACTCGGAGGTCGGATTATAGCAAACTTGGTGGCGTTGGAAAGATAATTCAATTACCTATCATATCATAGGTCATGGGACACACAATTAATTTTGTGCTAAAATTTATGAGCATTTGAAGTTGACCCATCAAAATTTTCAGCTAACTGGCCGCTGATCCTCATCTACGGTCAGACCTATGGACTGTGGATCGAATGACGGTCCGTTGTGGTCAACCGTAGTTTGTGTCAGAGGCTGGGTAAAGAAGATCTTGATCCACGGACACAGACCACGGACCGTGGTCTGATCTACGGACCGTGAGTCGAGACTTAGCCAATTTTTCTGAGCTTGGCTGGGGAGGGGTTGCAGTGGTGAACCACGGACCACCAGCACAGGCCGTGGTCTCACCTACGATCCGTGGATGGCAACCGTGGGTTGCACCTGCAACTTCTAAAAATCTGCATTTTAGGTTTGTTTTGGATTCAGGGTGTTACACGAGGCGCCAAACCCAAAACTTTAGAGTCTGGCTTGGGGTACTCTGGCAGGAGTGGTGCCCTAGAGGCCAAACTTCAGAGAACTTTGTGGGGCGCTTTGAGTGGCGCAGTGCCCCACCCTTTTTCCCAGATTTTTAATGAATTCCCTTGGTCGTTTTTTAATTCTAAACCCTCTAAACTCAATTGGGTCTTTCCCCAAACATTTAGATTCGACTACATACCCAAAATATGCAAGAATCTACCCAAAACAGCATCTAATTTCATGAATCTAACTAACGAACTTCTCCAAACTTTCAACAATATTCATCAAGAACTCATAAACTCTTCTTTCAAGAACATAATTACACTGAATCAAATCATGATTGGCACGTGGGTGAACTAACCCAATTCTATGTGATCTCACATACCTCGTATGGACCAACCCTTGGAAAAATACTCAAGCAAAACTTCCAGAACCTGGTGATTCCTTGCTTTTTCTCCTCTTCTTTTCTCTTCTCTCAAAACCCTAACTTATTTTTCAATAGTGTAAACTGAATCGAATCAGTTTAGACCCAAACTTAATTACCAAAAGAGAAATTAATTAATTGGGTGGTGAAAAGACCATAATACCCTTCTAAAATCCGGTTTTAACTTTCCTTATCTAGACTGCCCACCTTCAAATGGGAACATCTCCCTCATACAAACTCGAAATCGCACAAACTAGGCGAAGTTGGAAAGATAATTCAAAGATCTTTGCTACAGTATCTTGTAGCACGCCTAACTCATCCTGAGCTAGGAATTAGGGTCGTTTGAAGTTGACCCAAAACTCATACTTAACTTGATTTTGTCAAATTTCCAGATATTTCATTCTTTCCAAAAATGACTCTTTCTAATTCTAGATCTTTCTAGTTGTGGGGTGTTACAATACACTTCTTGACACTATATTTCTACTTCCCATACTTACCATAGGGTAACCTAAAATTGCTCAAAGGTACATGTTTATTAGCATTGTCATCCATGAAATTTAACCTTGAGTCTGCAAAAATTGATTGGCAAACGGTAGAGTATTTCATTGCTTACAAGGTGATGATGGGCCCAATTTGTAGCTCTCTTACGGGAGTTTCTACATAGAAGTTGATGCAATGGTAAGATCCATTCAAATTTCTTAACGGTTAAGTTTTAAGTCTTAATGGTTCTCCTATGGATGTTACTGTTGCATCCGCTTCTAATGCAGCAACTCTTGTAAGAGAGCCACATATTAGGCCACCATCACCTTGTAAGCAATGAAACATTGTACTGTGCGCCAAACAATTTTTGCAGATTGGTGGTTAAATTCCATGCATAACAATGCTAATTAACATGTACTACGAGCAATTTTAGGCCATAAAGCCACAATAGGAAGACATTTTAGAATTATTTACCCAATCATTTGTACAATTGTAACACCTCGCTATTTGAAAGAGCTAGAATTAGAAAGAACCATTTTTTAAAGGAATGAAAATCTAAAATTTGGCAAAAGTTATGTTAAGTATGAGTTTTGGTTCAACTTCAAACGACTATAACTTTCAGTACATGATGATTTATGTGGCAAATAAGATGTCAAATGAAAGGTCTTGGAATTATAATTCCAACGCCACCAATTTTGCTAATTTTTGAGCTCATATGAGGGAGATATGACCGTTCAAAGTTGGGTTGTCTAGATAAGGGAAGTCAATCGGATTTTAAAGGGGTATTTTGGTCTTTTCGATAGCCAATTAATTTATATCATTTTTGATAATTAAGTAGGGGTCTAAACTAAATTGTTTCAGTTTATGCACTCAAAGATTTCACGCTAGGGTTTTTGGAGAAAGAACTCAAGAGGAGAAAAGAGGAGAAAAGGTCAAGATTTCGTCAAGATCATAAGATTTCGCCAAGGGTTAATCCCTACGAGGTATGTGAGTTCACACAGCGTTAAGTTCATTCACCCATGCGCCAAATATGTTTATTTCAGCGTTAATTCATCCTAAAAAGTTGAAAGTTTAAATGTTCTTGATATGTGTTCTTGAATTACATTCGTTTCTTGAATTTGGTATGAGATTGAGGAGTTTCTTTAGATTATAGTGTCGCCTATTAGAGTTCTTTGAGTTAGATTCCTGTGTACGTGTTCTGCATATCTGAATCTAAAGATAATTTGAGAAAAAGAATCAAATTTAGGTGAATTGGGGTTAGAAAATGAAGAAGGAAAAAGTCGGGCGAATCTGGCATCCCAATCCGCGTCGCGGACCTGCCCGACCTTTTTACAGAAGATTTCTCAGCATCGCGGAGAGTTCACGGACCCCTCTGCCTAAAAATTTATTTTGCGATGAAATATTAAAATGCATCTCCGCATCCAGACTTTCTCACAGACAGTGATTTCTTTATCGTTTCTCATGTTGAACTATCTAAAGATACTTTTAAACATCACGAGATCTTTCCTATCACAAATCACAACCTTGAATCCAAAAAATTTTAATTCAAGGAAAGTTAAGAGCCAAGTCTAGAGAGTTCTTAGAGTCCTTTCAAAAGTCTTTTGCAAATAATTTAAACGTGTTTTAAGACTTGAGTTTTGAGTTGAGTAAAGAGTAAACAATGAAGTTCATTTCTTCAAAAGAGTATATGGGGACTATGTATTCCCAAAGAGCAAATGTTTTCACATTTAATCAAGAAAGGAAACACCAATTTCTAAAAGAGCCTTTGAGCTAGTTTTCAGTAAAGAGTAAATGTTTTCACATTTAATTAAGAGAGGAAACACTAATTTCCAAGAGAGCCTTTGGGCTAGTTTTTGAGCAATTATCTCAAATCACATAAAGAGTTATGTTTTTAAACATATGAGCTAGTTACATTTTTGAGAGTAGTATTGAGCACCGATAAGGGGGAGAGTTTAGACAACTCACAACCCCCATAAACCATGTTGCCAACATGGTCATACTTTTTAGATGATTTCTTAGTACTTTTTAGCATAGACTAGTGGATCCACTTAGTAGTTAGGTTCTACACCCTAGACATGGTATAGGACGGCCTTGGCAGCGTGAGGAAAAATGTTGTATCATCGCATAGCTCAGAAGTGATGGTTGTCGGTTAGAGAAACTCCCACAGAGATATTTTGTATTCTTATATACACAGAGTGAATTGTATTTTCATATACAAATAGAGATTATATTGTATATTTGCATACAAACTGAGTTACTATTGTATTTATAAATACACAGAGTTTTTATCCATGTTTTAAAAGGTTTTATTTATACTGCATTTACATTATTGCTTTATATTGAAATGAGTTAAGTTGAGTTGAGTTCAGACTAGGTGTGTTCCTTCAGTTCCTTTTAAGCTTATGTCTTGTTTTAGAATTTCCCCTCGCATGTTCGTATATTCAATCTACTGATGTCATTTGGCCTGCATCTTTTTATGATGCAGATACAGGTGTCCAGAATCAGCATCCAGTGCTTCATTGATCCAGTTGAGCTTCAGAGTTGTTGGTGAGCCTCTTTGCTTCTAGAGGATCTCTTTTTTATTGTTTTCAGTATTCTAGTTCATTAGGATGTCGTGGGTCTTGTCCCAATGTCCATCTCAGTTGTTAGAGGCTTCATAGACAATTAGTTAATGTTAGTTCTTGTGTCTTTCCATTTCAGTTATGTTTGAGACTTAAGTTTCCACTTTGGCCAGTGAATGTTTACTTATAATACATTCTCAGTTATCTTTGAGCTTTTCGTTAATTTTAAAGTACATTTATGTTGAGTACAGCATTTCGCTAAGAGTTAAGCTAGGCAAAGGGTTCGATTGGGGCCAACAATGGTTCTCGAGTGCCAGTCCCGCCCAGGGTGTAGGCTCAGGGATTGACAAAAACAATGATCGAATAAACTCTCATGGATATATCTCAATTAATAGGATAACGATGTCTATCTCATTCCCATACCAAATGGCTCCTTAACTCTTTTAATTAACTATAATCCAATATTGGTACAAGTATCTATAGATGTATTTTAATATTATTGTGAAATGTGATATTTCTTTCCAAATGGTGATGGCAAATAGTTTCTATGAAATAACTATAATTCAAATACCAGTATATGTAACTGTAGATATGTATTATAATCCTTGTGAAATATGTATTTTTCCACCTCTATGTGTTTTTACTTGCCTTAGGTTGGTATAATTCTTTTCAGGTTGTGTTTATGATTATTTTTTTTTGTTTACATACATGTATTTTCAGTATAGTGTAGTCTTTTTACTAGAAAGAGGCAGCAAATATGCACATGTACATTGACAAATAGGTTGGATCAACCAATCATTCTATCAAACAACTTATCATTTATTGTTGCACCTCAGATGACTGTTTACAACTTGACCTTCAGTGGAACTCTTAATGCTACTAGTAATTCAACTCCCACTAATGTGCCAAGAGATGGAAGTTCTACAACAATAAGTGATTGTAGAATCTATATTAGAGAGGTATTCTGCAGTGGCTTCAACTAATGCAGAATCACTATGTCCAAGTTCTTGGATAGTACCATCTCCTATTTCATCTCTTGACATATTAGCACGAGTTTAATTAATAATAGTATTAACAGTTTCATTCAAGGTCAAGATGTTAGCATTCAATCTTGATCTCTCCATCTCGATGCAACAGAAAATGGTAAGTTGTTTGATAGAATGATTGATTGAGATTTAAGAGACCACTTTTGTAATAGAAGAAAGGTTTTGGATCTATGAAGATTCTTATGTGTGACAAATAGGAGAATAGATGTTCCTCCCAGATAGAGTCCAAGTGGATTAGGAGAAGAAGTTTTAGTGTAGAGAAAGAAGTTTAAGATGGTGAACGAAGTACAAGACATAGGAGTTAGTTTAAGGCTACAAGGAAAGGGAAGCAGTAAGAGGTCACCGACTTCAACCTAAAGAAGGAAAGGCTTCATGCGTATAAATAGGTAGGGTTTTCTACAATGAATTTTGTGCACTTACATAGAGAGATACAAGCATAACACAATCAAGTAAGAGAGAGTTTGTATTTGAGAGAGTTTTGGTTGAAGATTTTGACTGTTGTGGATACGAAGAACTAAATTGAATAACCTGATCTTTAGGATTAAGTTTTCTAGTTTTGATTCAAGTTTATTTGTTTAGTTGATTATAGAGTTGTAATAATCTGTTTGTTAGAGACAGAAAAAGGGATCTAAGAACACATCAGAAAGAATATTAAAACTTATAGCCACATATGGCGTCACATAAGACAAGGTAGAACCAGGGTCAAGTAAAGCATAAACATCAAATTGGAAAACTTTCAACATACCGGTAACCATATCGGGTGAACCCTCTTGCTCATGACGAGTCTGAAGTGCATAGAATCATTTTTGCTTGTGAGCGTTTGAACCCGAACCACTAGGAGGAGATTTCTTAACCTCACTTCCTTTAGACGTAAGCGTCGGATAATCCCTCAACATATGACCACTTTTACCACAACTGAATTAACCATTCGTGACGGCTAAGCACTTACCCTCGTGCTTCTTTCCACACCTAGCACAAGTAGGCAGAGGCAATAAAGATCCACCACTATTTCGTTCTTGAGGCTTATGGTTACACACTCTATCTTCGTTGAACTTAAAAGGAACATTGGAGGAACTTTGACCGGAAAACCTTGATAGGAACATAGAATGACCATGTCCATCGAACCTTAAATGTGAGAAGTTACCATCACCAGTTTTTGCCCTCTTTTCCTCTCTAGATCTTTCCTTAAGTTTCTCCTCTTCAATTTGATGAGCATGAACCATAAGATGAAAATATCCATGTCCTTGATAAGTATAGCGGTACAACATTCCTTAACCACCATTACACACACAACCGAAACAAAACTTACTCATCATTGCCCTAGGATCGGCAACCATATTAGGAGCATACCTCAGTAATTGTGTGAAATTCAAAGCATATACTTTCACACTCATACTTCCTTGTCTAAGCTTAATGAATTCAAGCAATTTTGCCTCCCTCATCTCAAGGGGAAAGAACCTATCAAGGAAACGAACCTTAAGCTTTTCCCAATCAAGATGACCCACATCTTTCTCTCTTCCTTCTTTCCATTAATTGAACCATATTTAAGAAACACCCTTAAGTTGATAAGAGGCCAATTCCTATTTTTCCACCGGCGTCACTCCCATGATCATCAACACCTTATAAACCTCATCAATGAACTCTTGAGGGTCTTCTTCGACCTTAGAACCATAAAACTCCATAGGATTCATTCTAATGAAATCCCTCACTCTAGATGCCATCATACCCATATTTGGGTTCACGGGGATGATGAGTCCATGATTTGGACTCATTTAGGGCTTTATTTTAATAGATTTAGTGTCCTCAAATGCATATTTTATGCCAATAACTGATGTAAATCCTTGATTTTCATGTATTTGGATTGAGGAACAAAGCATGGACACTAATGAGCAAAAAGGAACAAGGCAACTCAAAGAATAAAGAAAACAAGGTCTGACGATCGCCTAACCCATTAGGCATGGCACCGAGTGGCCATGATCTTACCTAAAGTTCTAACATGCCAAGCTATGAAGGAGAAAATCAAGTTGGCGATAGAAAAGAGCAGTCGGCGAGTCGCCAAGCGGTTCCGCGATGCAGTGCTAGATCACCCAAAGTTATAGAACTTGAAAATGTTGAAGGCCAAAGCAAAAAGGCGATGGAATTGACCAAAGGGTGAATCACCGAGTGGATCGGCGATCCCGACTTATTGCGTCGAATGGTCATTCGCAACATATTTTGGGCTACCATAAATATATTTTAAATTCTTAGTTGAGTATTAGTTTTTCATAGTATCCAAGTTTTATTATTATCAGTTTTTTGAAGTTTTAGGACTAAGTGTATTGAGACAACATTTTCCTTAGCTTTGAAGATTTGAAGAATTCCATTCTAAGAAATTGGAAGTGGATGTTGAAGATTTTTCATCTTAGACCTTTGTAAAGATGAAATTAATTGTACCCAGTTGATGGAAACACAATTTGGTAACGATTTCTATCTTTTTATGATGTCTAACTAAAACCCCAATTCTTGGGGTGTGATTATGTGATTATGGATTGATTTAGTTGTTGGGTATTGTTAATTGATAGTTTAAATACTATTTAAAAGTGATTTCAATCAGTAATTGTGGTTTAATTTAAAGGGTTGTAGTTGCAAATGTAACTTTAACTTCGTGTTTTTGGCTTGCTCGATAGAGAGGTTTTAAAACCAAGACTGCTGATTTAATGATTTGTGGGTATTGGGTTGTCATGGGTTCAGCTCGAGAGAGTGAATCATAAACCCTTTTCCACACATTCAGCTCAAGAGAGTGAATGGACTAAAGCAAAGGCTGTTCTTAATTGCTGCTCATTGGTGTTTGAGAGAAACCAATTTTATTTAGGGTAAACTG
The DNA here is from genome assembly GCA_029007595.1 of Solanum commersonii. Taxonomy (NCBI): domain Eukaryota; kingdom Viridiplantae; phylum Streptophyta; class Magnoliopsida; order Solanales; family Solanaceae; genus Solanum; species Solanum commersonii. Next base: position 1,472,091 of record JAJTWQ010000092.1, on the reverse strand, counting down.
TTCGAGAGAAAGTTTATCCCCACTAAAGTCTAGCTTATTCACTAATTTACAACTATTTACTATCAATTGCAATTACCCACTTGGCTACCTTAGCTCATAATCCAATCACATCCCAAGAACCCGTCTCTATACTTGTTATTTTCGTGTTATTTGTTGTTGTAGTTGATAATTACAATCAACATCCCCATATTTGACACTTGTGTCACACTAAACTTGAACCTTGGTTTTATTCGTAAATGTTTTTCTCTATGAATGACTTGAACATATTTATACTTGGCTCTTGATTCTTAAGCACGTACCACTTCCTGTGCGATTCAACCCTAAATCACTTACTTGGGTTATATTACTGACTAACGATCATTGGCACTTAGTATTGGAAGAAGTGTCCTGATACGTGAAATCAAAATAGCGCCGCTTCCGGGGAGTGGTGTTACTTGAGAATCTTTAGTTAAGTTGAATTTTTTTCTCATTAATTATATTGAACTTACCTTATTTTTAGTTTTGGTTTTTGTGTTGCTGTCTTGAGCAGAAAGTTGGAGCATATCTAGTAGCAATAGTGACCCAATGGACCACCCTCCTTTGAGATTGATGATCTTTAGGAATAACATCCTAAATTTCAAACAGTTGGAGGGCGAGTCCATTTATGAGTTGTAGCCAAGGTTTAAGATCATATTCCAGCTATGCCCAACTCATGGAATTCCATATAAGATGCTTCTGGAATGCTTCTATAGGGGTCTGGACCCCGAAAATAGAATAGTGGCTGACCAACTTCCTTTGGGTTGTTTGCTTAGACGATCATATGAATCAGCCGCCCAACTCCTTAATTGTGTGGCCAAGACCAACAAGGAGACAAACAAGGACCAACACTTGGCCATATTATTAGGTCAGCTGGAAATCTCGGCCAAAAAGGTCAAGGAACTGGAAGTAGTGTCCAAGAGGAAGGACATGTACATTCTCCCTCACGAGCGTCAAAAGATGAAGAAACAAGAGGGTGGGCAAATTGAAGAGGTCATCTTACTCATTCTACACAAAGTCGAAAAACATGACAGAGTGTTAGAGGAATTAAGAGAGAATTTCTTGATGCTAAACTAAAAGACAACCTCTCATGTCATGCTTATTCAGCTACTAGGGTCCCAAATGGACCAAGTGTTGTCTCACCTCTTCCTAGAGCCAGAAGAGGGGCTGCCTTATGAAAATGAGGAAAACCCCACCAATGGAACTTAAGTGGGACTTGGGTCGTGCCACGATGTTAGTTAAGGAACTTTTTGGGAGGCAACCTAAGTGTTTTATTGCTTTATTTTTGTTTTGGAAATAATGGTGTGTAGATTGTGCAGGTTGAAATATGGAAGGTGTATGAAAAGTGTAGGTTGGCGAGCTGAACGTCTAGTTGGCACATCGCCGAAGAAGTCGGTGAGCTCGACCTAGACCGTTGTTAGACTCAAAACATTTTCAAAGTGGAGTCTATAAACCTCGGCGAGCACACGAGCCACTTGGTGAATCACTGACTAGGTCGGCGATCACAACCTAGTCCGCTGTTTAGACCCCCACATTAACTGGAGGTGCTATAAACTCGGCGAGGTAAGTGCCCACTCGGCGTGTCGTCAAGTGGGTCGGCGAGCAAAATTAATGTCCCCGAATGGGCGAGAACTAAATGGTTTTTAAAGGACAAAGGTTAAAACTTTCAAACTCTTTCACTTTCCCTCACTTTTAATCTTCCCAAACTCACACCCACATAGTATTCTCTATATTTCTTGCATTTTCATCGTATTTGAGTTGTTGATTGTGTGTCAGAGTGGATTACTTTGCCGCCTAGCATTTCAATCTTGATTATTCGGCATCTAAGGTTGGTTTTGTGAACCCTGAGTTTATTTATTGTAATTTGTACTCATTTGCAATGTTTTTGTCTTAGTGTTGTGTGTTGGGCCTCTCTGATTATAATTGCATTTGTGTGTTCCTGTTTTAATTCGAACATTTTACCCGTATTGCCTTTATTGTTGAATTCCCATGATTTTGTGCCTTAAAATTGGTTAGAATTTTTGGGGTTGTGCTTTTATGTTGTTGGGTCTAGTCGGGTGAAGTTTAAGTAGCCTGTATTTGTGCCAAATGACCTATTTTTCCTAATGATGGAGTAGTTGACGTCATTCTTAAGGGAAAAAGTCGTCAAATGGCCAAATTTAGCAAAATCGGGAAAAGTTTGAGTATCCTGGGGTAATAGGTGTATTGGGTCTGAGCTTAATTTGATAAGTGCATGATTTGATTTTGATTTCGATGACTCAGCAGAAGTTTTTCTTGATTGCCTTTTGTCTGCACCCTTGACTCTTTAATTATACTGTAACTTTCGGCAGGCTAGTTCCTGCTCGCCAAAAGTTGTCGGCGATTCACCGAAAGTTCTTCCCATTGCCGACATGCCAAGATTTTCTGAGATTTTTGAGTCAATCCCTTTGGTGAGATTTTTCACAATTTGGACTCATTTAAGGTTTTATTTTAATAGATTTAGTGTCCTCTAATGCATATTTTATGCCAATAACTGATGTAAATCCTAGATTTTTAGGTATTTGGATTGAGGAAAAAAGCATGGACACTAATGAGCAAAAAGGAACAAGGCAGCTGAAAGAACGAAGAAAATAAGGCATGATGATCGCCTAACCCATTGGGCGAGTCACCGAGTGGCCATGCTTTCACCTAAAGTTCAAGTGTGCCAAGCCATGAAGGATAAAATCAAGTCGGCGATAGAAAAGAGCAATCAGTGAGTCACCGAACGGTTTCGCGATGCAGTGCTAGATCGCCCAAAGTTACAGAACTTGAAGATGCTGAAGGCCAAAGAAAAAAGGCGATGGAATTGACCGAAGGGTGGATCGCCGAGTGGATCGGTGATCCTGACTAATTGTACCGAATGGTCCTTCACTGCATATTTTGGGCAACTATAAATACATTTTTAAACTCTTAGTTGAGTATCAGTTTTTCATAGTATCTAAGTTTTATTATTATCAGTTTTTTGAAGTTTTAGAACTGAGAGTATTGACACAATATTTTCCTTAGCTTTGAAGATTTGAAGATTTCCTTTCTGAGAAATTAGAAGTGGGTGTTGAAGATTCTTCATCTTAAACCTTTGTAAAGACGAAATTAATCGTACCCAATTGATGGAAACACAATTTGGTAATGATTTCTATCTTTTATAATGTCTAGCTAAAACCCCAATTCTTGGGGTGTGATTATGTGATTATGGGTTGATTTAGCTGCTGGGTATTGTTAATTGATAGTTTAAATGTTGTTTAAAGTGATTTCAATCAGTAATTGTGGTTTAATTTAAAGGGTAGTTGCAAATGCATCTCTAACTTCGTGTTTTTGACTTGCTCGAGTGAGAGGTTTTAAAACCAAGACTACTAATTTGATGGTCTGTGGGTATAAGTTGTCATGGGTTCAGCTTGAGAGAGTGAATCCTAAACTCTTTTCCACACATTCAGCTCGTGAGAGTGAATGGACTAAAGTGAACGCTCTTCTTAATTACTGCTCATTGGTGTTCGAGAAAAACCAATTTGATTCGGGGTAAACTATTCGAGAGAAAGTGTATCCCCACTAAAGTCTAGCTTATTCACTGATTTATAGCTATTTACTATCAATTGCAATTACCCACTTGACTACCTTAGCTCACAATCCAATCACATCCCAAGAACCCGTCTCTATACTTGTTATTTTCGTGCTATTTGCTGTTGTAGTTGATAATTACAATCAAAGCCCCCATATTTGACACTTGTGTCACACTAAACTTGAACCATGTTTTTATTGGTAAATGTTTTTATCTATGACTGACTTGAACATATTTATACTTGGCTCTTGATTCTTAAGCACGTACCACTCCATATGGGATTCGATCCCAACTCACTTAGTTGGGTTATATTACTAACTAACGATCGTTGGCACTTATTATTGGAAGAAGTGTCCTGATACGTGAAATCAGACCACAACCTCCCTATTGGCTTGGGCCATCATAGCCTGAGCCAACACTTGAAAAGCAACCCTAAACTGCACATTAGTCACTTGCTCGGCCAAAGGGTCAACCGGAACTTGAGGAGCTTGAGGAGGATCCTCTTGATTTGTATTCTCTCCCACATTCCTTCTAGCATATGCCCTTCGAGTGGCCATATCATGTAGAGCATCGGATAAGGATTAGGAGAGAGACATTATAGAGTTAAACTCTATCGCATGACTTTAGAGTAATGAAAGTAGTGGAGTTTCCTAAACATCTTATAACCTCTCATTCATAAATGTGGTGAGCTTTACACTCATGAATAAGACTCTACTCGATGTGGCATATGAGACGTCCTAGGACCTTTCTAAACCTTGTGCTCTGATTACCAAATTTGTCACGACCCAGGGAACCCCTAAGTGTAACATGGCGTATAGGACCCCGAGAGGCCCCATACAAGCCACTTAACATACATCATACAAGATAATTGAAACCCAAAAGATATTAAAAGTTAACATTTCAAAGTCTAAGAGATTTATCAAAGTAAAGCGGAAGTCTACAAAGTCTCATTTGCCATCTAATACATCAAGAGTGACTGGGATGTAACCCTGGCATCATGTACAATACAAAGTCTGAAAGTAAGAAAATGACTAAAAACTATAAAAGTCTGGTCCTCGTAGCATGAGGACTCACCACGATAATCTTTCCAATGAACTCTAGCCACGAAACTAGGAACCATGTATGTCGGACCCTACATTTTGGGGAAATGTAGGCAAGAGTATGTGTTAGTACAAACATGTACCAAGTGTGATAGTCATGCATAAAACATAATAATCATGCAAAAAAGGGCATTTTCATAACATGCAATGACTTAGCTAAAACATGAGTTTGAAGGGTTAGAAAACATAAGTCATAAAACATGGTCAATGCAAGCTCACTTCTTTAAAACATTCATAAGATACTTGTAAAAGTAACCTTAGTTCATTATTGTAGGAAATTGCCTTTTAATCGACATAGAGACCATGTGAGCTATAAAACATGGAATTCAGTGTCTTCCACACCGAAAAGGGTTTTCGTACTTTCCAAGGTAAAGAACATGAAGTTATATCTTAGGTGGATCCACTAGCTAATGTCTAAATAAGAAAACATCCTATGGTGGCACATAGTTAAGGTACAAGGAGATTGCTACTAGAAACCCGACCTCTACTAACGGGATAGCTTCCATCTCAACATCCTCTCGATGCTAAGAGTAATTCTCCTGGATTAGTCAATTATGCCTACTTGTCTTTATTATCCATGGAAGGGCACGTCATATTACCAATCCAAGCTAAGTCATGTGTCATCCATGGAATATCATTCAATAACCAATCCAAGCCAGGTTTCATTAGAATAGCGCCTTGAATCCTTGATTCATAGTTTAGTTGAGAAAACCTTTCAACCCTAAGAATCATTTATGTGAGAATGTCCTTTCACAATCATGCTTGCATGTGTATATGAGAAATCCTTTCACCACATAACAATAACAATATTGATACTTTACTCTCAAAGCATCCGTAAAACATTTAGATCTATTTCATAAGAATATTCTTAATTTCATAAACTCTTCTTCGTAATTCAAAACCCACATCATATCAAAATAACTTGGAAAACATGGGATTTGAATGGGTTCATGGGGGATCATCTTAAAAATATGGGATTAACTCAATTCATGCATAAAAGATCATGAATCAATCAAATAAATCAACATAAAAAAGAACCCATGACATGGAAGAAAAATCCTAACTTAATTGGGGATTTTTATATTCATAAATTGGAGAATTTTGGGAACTCCATGTAGGAAAGGGCTCCATTGATGAAAACCATCATACCTCAATGCTAATTGCTTGACTTCAATGGTGGAATTAGAGACTTGACCTAGCTTTCTTCTTCAACTTCTAGAGAGAGAAATATTTGAGAGGAAGACTTGTTCTTCTTTTATGAATTTGAGAGAATGATTTTTTAATGGGAAAAATTAGGGGTAAAAGTGCTTATATAGGGGTTTTTGTGAAGGGTAAAATGGCATAGTATCAAATTAAAATGATTTGGAAAAGACCCAAAAGACCCTGACTTAAAACTGATGCAACCACCGGACAGTGGCCTTCACGAGCCATCAAGGACCTCACGAGTCTTTGTGATAGCCGTGGTCCTTCACCAGTGGCTTGGGAGAGATCACATACTGCCCTGACCCTTCACGTCCACCTTAACGGGTCATTTTCCCCTTCACAACCCCGTGTAAAGGTTTGTGAGAAAATGATAACTTTGGGGTAGGTTCTGTCTCTCCTACACACGCATCATAATGACCCATGTACCTCCCCACAGGTCGTTATGGCCCTACCAACAGGTATTGGATGACTTTCTATGGGCCACGCGGTGGCCACCTTCACGACTCGTCTAGGAATCCATGGAGGGTCCATGGTCCAGGTGTTGGCCTGTGAGTCCTCCCCCATATCCCCTTCCTCAAATCCGAGGTGTCATAGGAGAAAGTTGGGTATATTAGAGAAAGGTTGAAAATGGCTCAAAATCAACAAAAGTCCTATGCCAATGTTAGAAAAATAGATATTGAATTTGATGGGAATGATTGGATCTACTTGGAAATTTCACCATGAAGGGTGTAATGAGATTGGGAAAGAAAGGGAAGCTTAGTTCTAGCTATATGGGCCCATATCAGATTTTGAGGTGTATTGGTAAGGTTGCTTATGAACTTGAATTGCCTAATGACATGTCATCGGTGCATCAAGTTTTCCATGTCTCCTTGTTGAAGAAATGTGTTGGAGATCTGACATCCATAGTTCCCTTAGAAGGTTTGGGAGTCAAGGAGAATCTTTCTTATGTGGAAGTTCTAATTGAGATCTTAGACCGACAAATTAAGAAGTTCAAAAACAAACAAGTTGCTTTTGTGAAAGTTCTTTAGAGGAATCAGTTAGTTGAGGATGTTACTTGGGAGGCCAAGGCCGATATGATATCCCATTATCCTCATCTTTTTCCCTCCGTCCTTACTCTAGCTTGAGGTATTTAGTTCCTCATGGTTAACTCTTTTTGTGTCATGTGTCTTAGATATTCCCATGATTCCTCATTTATTCATGCTCATGAAAAGCTTAAATTTTGAAAAATGAGTTAACTTGATTTATTTCTTCATATTTATGTGCATTTGTGTATGAGTTGCATATAGACCTTATAGAATGATGTTTTCAACATGCTTTAGCTTAGAGTTGATGTTTCCTCCTCAGATATGTGAACTTATGTGATTCCATTCATGTTGGGCTATTAGGTTAAAGTCCCTACCCTCTATAGAATGTTTTGAATCCTATTCGAGGACGAATGTTCCCAAGGGAGAGATATTGTAACACCTCGAATTTGAAAAGAAGGAAAGATTTCAATTTTTCCAAAAGTGTGGTGCCAGCGTAGATGGAGCCATCGACGGTCCGTTAGTGGGACCACGAACTATAGGTTGCCCCATCGCTGGCAAGTCCAAGTTGAGTTGAAATGTCTAGTCCCAGTACTTTTTGAAGGTTCACCAGGATGCCCTGTTGTCCATGAGTCGTAGGTGGGTCTCGTAGGTAAGTCACAAACTTAGTATAATTTTGAGGGCCAAAAGTGGGACTTACAGTGTCCATGTATGGACCATAGGTTGATCGATGAACCGTACATAGGTCCCATCGTTTGAAGGCCTAGAAAACAAGCCTCTAAACCCATCAACGGTTAACTAGGACGGTCCATCATTGGACCTATGGACCATGGGTCCAGTCGTCGACGGGGTCGGTAGTTAATTTTAAGAAGGGATTTTGGGTCTTTTCCCAATTACTCCAACCCAATACTATGTTGTTTTACCCTATATTAGAAACCCTATATAAACGTTTTTACCCCAAAAAATTTCTATTTCAGTCCATTCTCTCAAGTTCCCAAAAGAAGAACAAGTTCATCCTCCCCTAATAGTTCTCTCTAAGGAAGAAGAAGAAGTCAAGTTAGGGTTTCAAGATCAAGTCTCCAAATAACCATTTCTTGTGGACTTTGAACTCTAAGGTATCATAGTCTTCATCTATGGATACCTTTCCTCCTTAGAGTTCCTAAATTCCCAATTTTGAAGTTATAAATCTCCAACTGAAGTTAGGGTTTTCTTCTATGTCATTGGTTCCTTTCAATATTGATATACTTGATTGTTTTATGAACTATTATGCATGAATTGAGATAATTCCATATTTTTAAGATGAATCCACATAAATCCATGCTTAACCCATGTTATCTAGATTTTATGATTGGAAGTGGGTTTTGAACTATGAAAGGTGAATTATGGAAATATGCATCTTCTTATGAAATTGATGAAATGTGATATAAGTTGCTTTGAGAATAAAGCATACATGTTGTTTTTGTTGATTTTGGTGAAAGGTTGTCTCACATAAAGGATTCTAAAGTTTAAAGGTTTTCTCACCTAAAATGAATCAAAGTTAAGGATCTATTCTAATGATGAGGCGAGATGTGATTACCCATGTCCTCTAATGAAAAGACAAGAGGCGATTACCCATGTCCCTTAAATATAAGATGAATATGATTAATGACTATTCTGTGGGAATTAATCTTAGTACCAAATGGATAAGTGGTGATTACCCGTGTCCCATAAACTATGTTTCATCATAGTTTGTCTTGGATAGACATAATCTAGTGGATCCACTTAAGCTAGAAGTTCATTGTTCTAACCTTGGCAAGTGAGAACATCTCTTTTTAGTGTGGGGTAGACATCATATTCCATGTTATAGCTCACATAGTCTCTATGTCGGTTAAGGTTGATTTTCCACAAAAATTATAATGATGAACTAATATTACTTCAAGAAGTATTTCACAAGTGTTAAAAGAAGAGTTTTACTTGCATTTGACCATGATAACTATGATGTTTTCTAACCTTTATCTTATGGTTTTAACTTGGTATTTGCATGACATGAAAGATCCTTTTTAGCATGATTTTATATCTCTATGCATTGCTATCATACTTGGTACATCTTTGTACTAACACATACTTTTGCCTACATTATTTCCCAAATGTAAGGTCTGACACTCTGATTCTGCATCCTTGTGGCTAGAAGTCACTTTGACTATACTTAGTAATGGTGAGTCCTCATGTTCTGAGGACCAAACCTTTTATTGCTTTCAGTATTTACTTTTCAGATATTGTACATGATGCCAGGGTTACATCCCGGTCACTCTTGATGTAATAGATGGCTTTTGAGACCATTTAGACTTCCACTTTGTTTTTACAAACTCTTTATGATATGAATTGTGTTTTAAATCTCTCGATTTTCTATAATCTTGTTTATGCATTCTTAGTGGCTTGTGTAGGGACTCTCGAGGTCCTATACGCCATGTTAGCCTGGGGTGTACCTTGGGTCATGACAGAAAACAAATGAGGCCTTAAATGAATATTGACATAGTTGAATTTTTTAAGAATTATTATGTATATGAATTTAGGCTACAATGTTGTACATAGTTATCTTATGTACTTTATACTTGTTTTAAATAAGTAAGTCAACTTCTACTAAAAATATTATTGTCGAGCTTAACAAAGGCGATAAGCTTAATGGTGATAACTATGAGATATGGAGAATGAAAATTCAATATTTCCCGAAAGAGCAAGATGCTCTTGAATCTCTTAATGTGTCTATGACACTTCCTAAAACTAGTGATACTCCACAACATAGTAGAGATCTTGAGGCATATCGAGCTTGGAAAAAGAAAAATTCTCTTGCTCACATTGTTGCGGAGTAGCATGGATAACGATATCATGAGATAATTTCAACAGTATGACAATGCTAAGGATATGTGGTCTGAATTAAAAGAAAATTTTGTTCATACTTCAGTTGCTAAGTTAAGGGCTCTTACTATTAAGTTTGATACTTATAATACAAGTCCTGAGCATACTATGCGTAAGCATATTTTTCAAATGTCAAACATAGTGAATGAACTTAAAGATGTTAATCATGTGTTGACCAAATAGCAACTCCTCCAAGCTCTGGAAAAATATGAAAATGTACTTGACTCATAATGTTAGCATTAAAATCATGAAAGATGCTAAGCGTCATTTGGAACTCAAGGAAGAACGCCTCGAGGTTGACAATGCTACCACAAATGTGTATATGACTAGTTCTGATTCGAAACATGAATGTGGAGAGAAACGCAAATATGATAGATTTTCCTAGAAGAAGGGGTAAGGAAAAGTCTCAAAGAAGATTAAGACTAATCAACAAAGAGAGAAAAATGTTTATGCTTCAAATAAAAAGGTGAATATGGCTAAGGTTAAGTGCTACAATAGTGAGAACAAGGGACACTTTGCTCGTGGTTGTCCTGAACCTAAAAAGGTACATGACCTTATTAATGATTTTCATAGTGATGTAAATGTTTCTTATTCTATTTTTTAAACTAAATCACTTCTTATATGGATTGTAGACTTGGGAGTCACCAAACATAAAGAGATGATTTCCTAGATTATTGACGAATTCTACGAGGATCCAATGGGTGTATGCAGAAAATAACTCCAAAGAGGAGGTCAAAGGGATTGATACCTGCAAACATGAAATTTGTGGTAGCCGAACTTTACTTCTATATGATGTACTATTTACCCCGTTAATTCATCAAAATCTAGCCTCCGTCAGAATGTTGATTAAGTTAGTATTTAATTTCTTCTTTCATAAACATGCTTTGGATATGTATTTGATACAAAGTATTTCACTAGTTATTTGTATGATCGATATTTTTGTATTGGTTGTTATTCAGAGTTCCAATAATAATAATAATAATATTTATTTCTTTTATTTACGTCAACTTCAAATTGTGAAAATGATGCAAATACATGACATGCTAGGCTTTGCCATATTGGTGAGCAAAGAATGAATCACTTAGCAAAAAGATAGTATGTTTGGTACAATAAGTAAAGTAGAGTCTACTTATGAATCTTGTCTAGACAAAAAAATCATAAGAAAACCATTTGGTAAAGGCACAAGAGATGATACTCCGTTGCAATTAATTCATTCTGACATTTGTAGTCCAATGAATGTAAGGGCAAGACATAGTGCCAATTACCTAATCACTTTTATTGATGATTTTACTCGATTCAGTTATATGCATTTGATTTCTTATAAATCTGAAGCTTTAAGTTGATTTATTAAGTTCAGGAACTTAGTTGAGAATCAATTGGATAGATAAAATAAAACCTCTAAGAATCGATCGAGGAAGAGTGTATTTGTCAAATGAGTTCAAACAATTATATGAATAAAAGGAAATTCAATGAAAATTGACTAGTCCTTATATTTCACGACAAAATAGTATCGTGGAACAATAAAATAGAACCTTGCTAGAAATGGTTAGGTCGATGATGACACAAGCAAAATTGTCAATCACCTATTAGGGTGATACTTTACTCACTACTGTATTTGTACTTAATTGTGTCCCTTCAAAACCATTTACAACTACGTTGTATGAGTTATAGACTAAAGGAAAGCCCAATTTGAGCATTTTAAAGCCTTGGAGTTGTGTTCTTTTATTCATAACCCTTCTTCCCAATATGAAAAATTAGGTCCAAAGGGAAGAAAACGTATCTTTATAAGATAGTGGCATTGTAATTGAAGTTGAGTCACGTGATGTTAAATTCATACTGAATGTTTTTCCTAAGCAGGGCGAGATAGGTCAATACTTATCTCTTTTTGAAACTACGGACTAGATCATTTTCACTACCAAAGTTCAAATGTATTTGAGTGGGAGTCATTTTAATGATAACGGATCAGTTCTTATTCCCACTAATACTCATCTGAATCAAATCTATTAATATTACTGATTCGAGTGGGTGTAACTTTCCAATTGATAAATCAATTTGTCAATCTCAACCTCATTTAACAAGTCGTCCACAAATTTTCCATCATAGAATTGAGATCAAAATAGAAGCATTTATAGGTACTCCGAATGATGAAAAACCAAGAAATATAAATGAGGCTCTTACATGCCCCACTAAATAATAATGGTTAAAAGTAATAGAGGATTTGTTATGATTCATGAAGACCATTGTGCTTGCATAAAAAGATCTTATCATTGTATGTAGACGACATACTAATATCTGCAAGTGACATTTGATTTGTAAAAGAGATAAAAGAGTGGTTATCATATATTTTGAGATAAAAGAGATGGGTGAAGATACATACATTCTACATTACAAAAGTTCTTAAACGCTTTAATATGTAAGGTTGCAAATCCATAAATACTCTAGTTCCAAAAAGTGAAGATTTGAACCGAATTATATGCCCTTAAGCTCCACATGAGAAATAACAAATGAGATAAGTTCCTTATATCAATGTTGACAGTACTCTTATGTATGCTATGATATGTACTAGACTGGATATTTGTTATACAATTGGGTTAGTTAGCAAATTTCAATCTGACCTAGAAGTGCAACATTGAAAAGTAGTTAAAAGGATATTGAGGTATCTCAAAGACACAACCGATCATTCCTTATGTTATTAAGGAAATGATCTGCAACTCAAAGGCTACACATATGCTGATTGGTAGGAGATTTAAATAAAAGAAAACTCACCTCTAGATATGCATTATTGGTTAGTGATGGAGCTATATCATGGAGTAGCAAGAAGCAAAATGTATATCCTTATCTACAATGAAAGCTGAATTTGTTGCACTTTCATCTGCTGTACCAAAAGTTGTTTCACTTGAGCGTCTTTTCGTTCACTTAGGTGTGTATAACAAAGTTGTTGAGCCTATCATAATCTATTGTGATAGTTAGGCTGCAATAGCCTATACAAAGGATCTAAAAAATCATGGGAAGACGAAACATATTGACATAAAGTGTAATTTTGTAAGAGACATGGTAGTACAAAAGAAAGTGAACATGAAATACATATTTATGCATCAAATGATAGTAGATCCCTTAACAAAACTCATAACACGTGATGCTTGTGAAAGACATGTGAAGTCATTGGGTTTAGTAGATGCTGATGTATTTTTATTTTTATTTTTTTCACGCATGTTCAAGTAAATTCACATTATTGAAGTTAATGTTAATTTATGCATAATTTTCCATTCTTGTTGGATTGTATACATATATCATTTTTATGTAGTGTACATAAATTTTTAAGGATAAAAAGTTTGTCAAACAGACAAAAAGATTTGTCTATTCGCACAGAGAATTGCCTCTATTGTCTAAGTGATAAGTAGAGATGAGACATTTATAAACTAATTATTGTTAGAAGTGGTGATAATAGAGAGCCACAAGTTTATAATCAGAATGCCGTTTGTTAGTTTGTGTTTAATCATATGTTGTTAAGTGAGTTAGTTTGTTTCTAATGTTAGATGTGAGTTTTAAAAAATAAAATGATGAGTAGATTTGTGAACTCAAAGTTAGACATTAGTTGTCTGAACTATCATCTGCATAATATTTAATCAATAAAGGACATACGCTCTATGAGAAAGGAGTCAATGTTGTGGTACATGTTTCATACCATATATGCATATAGTGACCTATAAGGGTGATACAAGTTTAGTCTCTACTTGATATCATGTGAAGCCTAAAAATTATAAGTATTTTTCACAGTGTACCTCATGACTTTAATCAGTTTCTTGAGATTCATTTTGGTGTTTGCTATCGTAGTATGTTGCTAAGAGATCATGGTTGATTCACTCTGGTGGGACATTTCCAGAAAAGCATATCACATTGAGATTAAGAGATTCATGAGATGAGGAAGATAATTGAGTATTATCACATTACTTGTGTTCATTGACTTGTCCTTTATGTTTGTCTGTGAAACAAGTACATAAGATGAACTCAAATTTAAGGAAACTAGATGATGAGAAATATGAAAGTGATAAATGAACTAGGGTACTACATGTTAAAATCTACTTCAAGTTTCATTGATCGAGATATTATATATTCCTAACATATGTATAACAATGAAGCTCTCGAAGTATGCACTAGTCACACGATCTAGTCGTCAAGTATGAAAGTTACATAATAGGAATGAGAATTGACCCACTATGTGTGAGTGGGAGATTGGAGGTATTAAATTTGGGTCACTCATGTGGGTTAGCCCGTATCTATTTAAATAATAAATAATGATATATATATATATATAATTATTTTATATTTAATAAATAAAAGGGAAGAGACACAACTATTCCGAATGTTTCTTAAAAGTTGCATCCCTTTAGATTTATAAAAGGACTTTGTTTCAATAGAAAGGAAGAGTGTTTCCTTCCTTCTCTTTCTTCTTCTTCTCTAAAAAGTTCATGCAACAAAGATTTGTTGATTGGATATTCTTCTATGAATAAAAAGAGTTGTTGACTGAAGATTCTTTTACAAACATTGAGAACTTATCTTTAACAGGTACGATTGTAGATTGTGACTTTATAAGGTGTAGTTCGTCTTTGTATGTGATTGCACTTTCTCACTAGTGAAACAAATTCAACAATCCTCCAAACTATGTGATTGAGTAGATTCTTTAATCTTTTTGCGTTAGAATCTCATTAAAATCCCCTACAACTAGCCACATATAGTCAATCAAATTAGCAATATTTTTAAAACTATCCGATAGTTTTAAACGATCAACATAGGTCGTACTGCATAAATAGCAGTGAACCAATAAGTAGTTTTCTATGGAATACCTGAATCATAGCATGAATTTCTCGAGGAAACTATTTTTTTCCTTGTGACTGTAATGAAGTTGGAAAGCCAAAGCATGACAAGATCACATGATATACCCTGAGCAGAACCTCCCAGTAATTGTCAAAATAAAAATCAATTATAATGCTAAGGTGGTTATCTATTTTTGTTTCCAGAAGAGTGACCATGCAAGAGGTATGTTTTTAATAAGTTTTTAAAAGCTCCTTTTAAAATTGTCATTATTTACCCCACGAGTGTTCCACACTATGAAACTAGTAGGTTGATTCATAGGAAAGTAAAGTGAGCGAGGGAATTTAGCATTGTCCATCACAGAGAATTTTGACTCTGTTTCATTATTGGGGCCATTACCACAACATATTTGGCTAGTGCACTCTTCATTGCTGGCCTTAGGTCGAAAGAGCACTTCATTAGAGATAATGGACAGTTGTGGATGTATTTTTTTTCCTCGTCCTCCAGGAATATCATAAGGGCTGCATTTTTTAAGCTTGACATTTTAGTGAATGTGGTCCTTTTTAGTAGGCGTCCCCCTTCCCCTCCTAGTTCTCGTGCTGCTAGTGGGGGGATATTTCTAAGATTTAGTATTATGGTAGGGTAATTTTGTTGCACTGCTATCCGAAACCATGGAAAAAAAGAGAAGATTGTTGTTGACTAACTCCTGTGGGGCGTAGAAAGGAGTTCAGATTGAGTTGTTTATGTTGGTGTAAGGATTGAAGTGGTGTGGAAGATTTCACAGAGTTTGCATGATTTGGATGAAGAATGGAGTAACTAAAGGGGATAATGAGTCTAGGACATTGGTCAATCATATGTGGTTCACAAAGTGCTCCATCATAATTTTCATACCTTCCGCTATCAATTGAGCGAGGAAGTTTTGGTTTTGTAAGATGATCATCGTCTCCACCCCATTTATGTCCATGGAGAAGATGATTGTTTGTCCCTACAAGCTCATCTCTAGCCGGGACTGGGATGGTGGAGAGGATGAACTAGCTGAGTAGCAAATAACAGTGGGTGCTGATTATTTGTGGGGGGATGGGAGGAATGTTGTTCATACTGGGTTGAAGAATTTCGGAAGTCGGGAAAGTAGAGAGAGTTGGATTTTTCGGTGAAGAGGAATGGAGGTCCTGAACATTGTATTTGATTGTGGTATTAATGGAGTTAGAGTGTATGCAATCTTGCGATGATTGCATATCTTTATAAGATGGTATGCTTGAAAAGTTATTGGCTGAAAGTTTTGTGAGCAGGTGAAAGAATTATTGCTTGGTAAATCATTAATGCAAATTTGTATTACCACTTGGCCGTTGGGGTTGGCCAAGTGTAGAAGCTAATTGTTTATTGGCGAAGTAGTATATATTTCCATCTCAGCCCTAGGTTTTCCTAGATATTTTTTTTAAATGGTGGGCCCATAAAGAGTTGTTAAAATAATAGGGTTACGATGGGGGTTTGACACGTCGAAAACACCAGGTATATTATCAAAACTATCCCTCTTAGTTTGTGTCGAAGGACAGTTCTTGTTTCTAATTATATTGATAGGTCCAGAGTTAATGAATTATTGTTGGAGCTACCATACGTGGAAGAAGTGATAGGGTCCTTCAATTTGTTAAGGGCTTGAAATTTATTATTGCATTGGAATTGGTAAATAATATTATTGGGATTTAAATTAAGATTATCTGAATTTTCATGGACTTTAGGCCTGAAACTAGCTCTTGTGTTTTTTATATCTATAGCAGTATGAGAAACAGAACGACTCCCGTATTCAAAAGATAAAAAATTGTTTTTGGAATTAGAAAGGTTACCTGAGTCGGCTGCAATTTTTTCATTAATACCTGGTGAGCTTAAGTGGATCGTATTAGTTGTAGATTAATGAATGACTGTGATACCTCTGAATTTGCAATATTTTTTAGCAAACTTTACCATTTTCCATTCCTCTGTGCCTTTTTTACCATTTGTATCGTCTTGGAAGCTGGATGGTGTTGTTTGCGCTTTGCGGTACATGCATCTACCAATTGTGTGGCCTAATCAGCCACATTTCATACATAAGAAGCCTTCACCTTCGTAGACGGTGCTCTATATATGGCTACCAATCTATATGCAGCTTATAATCGAATCCCCTATTGGGATCTAAACCAAAGTCTTGCATACCTGCCTCGTAGGGTAGAGCTTGTATAAGAATCAATTTTTAATAGTTTACCAATAGAGTTTTCAATCTCGTTTAGTAGAATTCCATCGTAGAATTCAATTGGTAATTGTGGAAGTCTCACCCATACAACTGAGTATGTGAGTGTGGCCTTCTCAGGGATGAAGTTTGGTGTCCATCTTTGGATTGAGAGTAAGTGGTTATTTATAAACCAAGGACAATTCTGTAGAACTTTTTTCATACTTTCTTCCTTTGAAAACTTAACTATGAAGTAGTTTGACCACAAATTGATGAGAGGGAATTGCTCCATGGGGTTCCATAACTTTTGTATTTTTTCTCTCAAGTATTGATGAGTGATTTGTTGACCTAGATAGGAGCTTAATGATGAGGGAGTGTTTTCAAGGTGCGTACAATCTTTTGTTGTCTATCTCGGAAAGGAGAATGGTTTTAATGCCATTAGTGGCTTTATCTAGTTTGTCATGATTAATTTGGACAGTTGGTGCATTAACACCAGCTAGATCACTGCACTCCTCTATGCTTAAATCAGCCATATGCTCATTGTCCATCAATTTTGTTTGGAAGCTCTCTCTTGTGGGGCTCTAAATCAATATATTGAGAGGCTTTGGAGGAATATTATCGATGATTACATTTATGGCATTACTGTTCATAGTAGAGAGAATTATTTGACTCTTTTCAGCTTCAATATTATTTACCTTCATTGCTCAATTAAATAGAGAATAATTTCTTTAAGAGAAATAAAATATGCATAAACCATTTCAATTTTTAATTCATTGTTTCATTTTTATTAGAGGGCCTAGAAATTTCTACTTAAAAATTGCTCATTTTAATTCTTATCTTTCATTGTTCATTATTTTTACTTATGTGAACAAAATATACATGTTTAAGTTTTTTTTTTTTTTAAATGGCAACGATGTTCTCAAGCAGGGGCAGATCTATAAAGCCCGTGGGGTGCCACACCACCCACAAGATTCGATGAAAACACTCTCTCTCTCTCTCTCTCTATATATATATATATATATATATATATAACAAGCCACCCAGTGAATCAAAGCACTCCGTGGTGCCAGTGGCAAAGGGTCATATAATCTGGGTGGAGATCTCGAGTTTAAATCCTGGTGAATGCTTTGTTAAAAAAAAAATTGACAACACAACAAAAAAATCGAATCCCGCTGAATGCTTCTAACAATTCTTTTCTTTTCTTTTCTTTCTTTGTTTCTAAATTCTAATTGTTATATTGATTTATTATAAAGTATTACTCCTAATAAATAATTATTTTTGATTAATTTATTTTATTAAATTTTGACTTTTCTTTATAATTTATTAGTTAATATTTATTAAAAGATATAAAAGCTAAAAAGAAAAGTTTTTTTCTCCTTTAAACCGAAAACCATGTTGGTATTCTTCTCCAAATATCAACGTCCCTCGCCCAATCGCCCCGCTGCTACTTTTTCCTCCGTCTAGATTTGAATTACCAATTCGATACTTTCACAATTCATATGTGAGGTGCTAATTCCAAATTCTTCAACTTGCAAGGAATTTGTGATTTGACAAAGGCATTGAATGAGAGTTTGAGACAGATTTTGTGGAAACTTATTCACTTGTTATTTACTTGTGAAGTTAACTCTAATTTTACATGTTGATATGATAACTGTGAAGATCGAGGGCATTTCCATTCACAAAGAACATAAAAATGAAGTGTGGAATAACGTTGATCATCAATCTTTAAGTAATTATTGAATGTGTTACATAAAGCGTAATGTATTTGTAAATGTAAATAATGATGTCATCATTGACCCTTTTCAAATTATGAAAACTCATCGAGGTCAATTTTAATTGAATGATGAATATTTTATGACATTAGTAATATTATTGAAAGTTTTAACTTTGTAATCTTAGTCGAATGCGGGATGTGAATTTGTAGTATGCATAATACATAAATTGTGATCTTATTACTGTTCATATTTTGTTGTTTGACTTGTCATATAGACTGAAAAGACGAATAATTCAATTCGAAGCCTAAATTGATTTAATCAATAAATTTACTTGGCATCCAGTAATTTTAAATCCTGGATCCGCCTCTGTTCTCAAGCAATGGTAATAGTACATTTTGCATAACCTAGAAATCCTTTGATCTTTGTCACAATGTACATTTTCAACTTCCTTCATAAATTGATTGTTTTTTTAAAAAAAAATGTAACTTAGTGCGAATTTTTTTAAAATTATTTTTATTTAGTAGGGCTAATAAGGCTTGGTTCTAAGTAAAATAGAATTTTTACTTAAATTTATAAAAAAAATCATTCTCGATTTACTGTTTTACGGACAAATTTCCTAATATAGTATATAGAAAACAAAATAGAGATGAATTGATCAATAAGAATTGGGGTGGAATGTTACCTTCAAGGCCGGTCAAGGACATCGGATCGGAAACAAAAAAAAAAACAGAGATGGATTGTAGTTTAGATTGCAATAGAATATTACAACTCTTTTTCAAATGTTCAATAAAATGAGTGTTCAAATTTTGATTCATTCAGAGAAGAAAGGTGGAATTTGTTGGAGAAAATTGTGAATGAAGACACAATCTCCAGAGCTGCTACAATTACAATGATATGGAAGAAATACGCAGGGTTTGCGTTTCTTTACCCTCATCATCTTCTAAAATCTTCTACACTTTCAGTTTTAAGTAATGCTATAAATCCAGTTCCCATAAAGCTTCAACATTATTCTTCTTCGCCTTTGCTTCCAGTCAACGTCCAAGTCATTCATGCCAAGAAAATCAAAGACGGGTCTGCTCGCGACTTACCTATCAGTAACTACGTTTTAAATCTTTACACAAAAAGTAACCATTTAGCCTCTGCACAGAAGCTGTTTGATGAAATTACTGAAAAAGATGTTCGAACGTGGACGATACTCATATCGGGTTTTTCTCAATTTGGGTTTAACGGAAATGCATTATCGTTGTTCATTAAGATGCGAAAAGAGGGTATTGTTATTCCTAATGAGTTCACTTTATCTAGTGTTTTCAAGTGTTGTTATAGTGTTAGTAACGGGCTTAGATTAGGAAAGTCCATACATGGCTGGATTGTCGTTACTGCTGCAGTTGATTTGGATGTTGCTTTGGAGAATGCTATACTTGATCTTTATGTTAAATGTGAGTCTTTGGATTATGCTAAACGCTTCTTTGAACAGATGAGTGATAAAAACGTCGTATCTTGGAATATAATGCTGGCAGGATATCTCGGTACAGATGATATGGAGACAAGTGTCAAACTTTTTAAAATAATGCCTGAAAAAGATGTTTCCAGTTGGAATACAATCATTGATGGACTTTTGCAACATGGGTTTAATAGGGATGCCCTTAAGCTCCTACGTCAAATGACCTTAGATGGGACTTCTTTTAACAATGTTACGTTTTCTATATCATCAGTGTTGATGTCTTCGCTTAGAAATCTTGAATTAGGAAGGCAAATCCATGGTAAAGTGATTAGGTTGTCAATGTACAAAGACACGCTTGTAAGGGCCTCGTTAATTTTTATGTACAGCAAATGTGGCCAGATGGAGAAGGCTTCTAGGATTTTCCAAGAATTCCATCAAGGTATTGTTGAAGTACAACATTCACATTCTGTTCCGTGGAGTACAATTATATCAGGTTATATTCACAATAGCATGCTGAAAGATGCTTTACAAGTCTTTAGCTCCATGGTACGTGATCAATTGGAAGTTGATGTGTTTACACTGTCAAGCATTCTTAGTGCTTCTGCAAGTAGTGGGCTTTTGGAACTTGGCTGGCAGATTCATGGCTATGTCCAAAAGCTTGGACACATATGTGACATATTTTTTATTTCAGCAATTATTGACATGTATGCCAAATGTGGAAAGTTAGATTCTGCTCTGTTGTTTTTTGAGCAAACCCAAACTCGGAATATTGTGGTATGGACTACTATGATAAACAGTTATGCTATACATGGAAAAGGATCTGATGCTGTTCAGCTATTTGAGCTTATGCTGAATCAGAAGATTGCACCAAATGAAGTAAGTTTCATTAGTGTCTTAACTGCGTGTGGTCATGCAGGTTTGGTGAAAGAAGGATGCAAGTATTTTAGGTTGATGAAACAAGTTTATGGCATCAAGCCTGGTGTTGAACATTTCTCTTGTATGGTTGATCTTTTTTGCCGAGCAGGTTATTTAGATGAGGCTTATGATTTCATTCATGAGAAGGGCATCTCTAACATGTCTGAAGTTTGGAAGGTACTCTTATCTTCTTGCCTGGTGCACAAAAATGTAAAGATGGCAAGACATGTTTCTGAGAAATTGCTACAACTTCTGCCAAGTGAACACAGTCCTTATATTCTGTTGTCAAATACTTGTTCAGAGCATGAAAATTGGGATGAAGCATCAAAATTAAGGGGTTTGATGCAGGAAAGGAAAGTTATGAAACATCCGGGTCAATCATGGACTTAGTTAATGAATGAAACCAAGAATTTCACATGGTTGTTATGAGGAAAAAATCAGCAACTAAGTTAAAGATTTATCGAAACAACCTTCCGTGCAACTAAAGACACGCACCTCTGAGAGCGAGATAAGTTTGGGAATGTGAGATGCAGAAGAGGAAGAGAAGAGCAGGCACATATGGATACAGCTTCGGATCACCAGATGTATCATTTGCAGCCCCTGTTATGACTTTGATCATGTTACTATTTATTTTTTTGAGTGACCAAGAACAGCAATTGATCAGTTATGACTTTGTGGAATATGTAGTCACAGTTGCCTCAGATTGTCGGACTAACTTCAACTGACATAGCAGAATCTAATTAGAGGTGATTACATATCCAGTGAAATCCCACAAGTGGGGTCTGGAGAGGGTAGAATGTACGCAGACTTACCACTACCTTGTGGATTATGTTTGAAATAGTATGAAGATCATGTGACTTTATGCTTTCTGTTTAAAATGTTGTGCCTTTAAGTCCCAGTAGTCGTATTTGTGGAACCTTTATATGCACTAGAGTAACTTCTCTTTGGGGACAGTTTGTAACCGGGTGTCTTTTACTATTCTTAGTTTTCAACAGTAAAGCATGCTCATGTCCATTTACATTAGCACCAATGATATCCAGAAACCATATTGATGAATGTCTTCTTTTCCAGGTAGCAACTCTCAGCTTTCTCCACCTCATTGGAAATTCAATGTTCTAAATACATACATGTGTATAGCTTTTCACGAACTATAATTTATAGATGATGTTATTGTGTCTTTTCACTACCAGGCGAAGCTGTTAAAAGAGGATGCCCATGAAGATTTAAATTGAACATGAAGGGTTAGATATTCACAATTATGTGCAGTAAGTCATTTCTACGAAATCGGTAGTTCAATTTCTAATTTCTATTGAGAAATCTCTTATTCTCCTGTATGAAGATGTTAATATATTTGGGACTAGCATTTTATTTGATGTCTACATTCACAACTCATGTAAAATTAACCCAAGAGTTGAGCTTTACTTGTACAAGACTTTGTATTTGCCACCCTAATTGGATTGTATCACTTTTATATGACGCTCAAAGAACTTCTCAACTTGAGTTTTAAAGCGCAAAAATATGGTATAAGCCTCATTTTTGTAACTCATAGGAAATAACCATGTAAATTTGCTAAAGTCATCAATGAAAGAAACATAATAACAAATTTTTTTGCTAGACAATTGTTGAGAAGGATCCCATACATAAGTGTGGATCAATTCAAGAGGATAAGGAATGCTAGAAGTCTAGAACTGAAAATAAAAAATGGCTACTTATGACTCTTCCCATATGAATTGGATTATTGGAGTTCATATTGCATTATGTTTATCTGTGTATTCAACAATGAATAAAGATATATCATTATGGAATACTCCTAATTATTACAAGTAAGCAATTAAAAAGCTGAAACCAAAGTAGAAAGAAGATAAAGGTAGAAAAAATAAATAGTACCAAGGAGGATAAGAAACATTCATTGTCCACTTATTTAAAAGTGATTTGATCAATGCAATAAGTTACAAATAAAAAACAACTTCTTGCCTATGCTATTCAAAACAAAAAAGAAGGAATTTATATTCCCCTTGGACAGAAGACCAACCAATTTTCTCTTCAGTTGTTTCAACTCTTCGATCCCTTTCACATATAAATATCCTTCTCGTAATTTTTTGTCTTTTCTTTGAGCAAGCTAAAATCCTCACTCTAACTCAAAATATTAACCCTACATGAAAGATTCTTTCCCATAAAACATCAAAGTTAGGAGAAAAAAGTTATTATGAAATCATAATTACGAATATTTACACGGAATAAGGTTTTGGAAGAGGCATATCCTTGATGATTCCACACAAGACATCATTGTCTGGCATGTTATATTCATCTTTCAAATCTCTTTTTGGAGAAAGGGCGCTAAAGTAAAGTTGTTGCCCCAAGTATTGTCTTTCCACTGAGTTGGATCTCAGGTTCCAAAGACCAGCATTATCAAGAGTGGTCATTATGGCTGCCCATGAGTTGGGATAAACTTGGATGGTATTCCTGGATACTGCATCAAGCAAATTGTAGTTCTTCCTCTTCTCTGGGTTCCATTTTCCAGGTTCAATCCTGCATGCACAAGGTAATTTAATTATATTACTATTGTAATACCCATGATTTCAACTTAACAAGTTCAATTTTTAATATTCCAGCATAATACTCATAATTAAAGGTACTCACGCAACAGTGAAGAAGGAGTATCCGGCCAAGTGAAAAGATTGTACACTCTTTTCATGGTTCTCAAAGATGATCTCCACAAAGTTACGGTAAGTGACTCTAACTACATTGGGTGCGAGTGTGATCTTCTCTTGTGCTTTCCCAGCTGGAGGTTCATATTCATCCTTCATAAGGTCATATTTGAAGATCTTATCTTCAACCCCATAGTATTCAGCCAACTTAATTGGGGTTGTAGGGTTCACATGTGAGACACCATTGATGGCATATCGGAGCTTTCCGTCCACTGTCCCGGCTGTATTCACAAGTTTGATGGTGCGTGTAATGTTGATTTGGCCGTAGTGGTATGATCCTTGTGGATTAGGTCTAGCTGCACTTGCCGTTAAATTCCAACGGAAAGAGCGAAATTGGTTGAGTGACCAAGCCCAACCAATTGGGGCTTTTGGCAACTCTGGTGAGGCAGGGCCATTGCCATTAGTGTAACGGATTATGGATGTAGCAGTGTGGGGTTCCTTGGTGAATCGCGTAGACGCCACAAGGAGGTAATCCTTGGGATCTTTATCAGCAGTCACTAAGACAGAGACGCATTGTCCCAAGTGAATATCTAGTGAATCATACATGTTTTGCACAACGTGAGATCCTTCCATTTCCACCAATTTCATGGTATGCCCTTGGATTCTAACATTGATGGAATCCTTCATACCAGCATTACAAAACCTATACCTATATGTCTTTCCAGGGGTCATAGAGAACATTGGCTCATCTTTTCCATCGCCTTTTCCACCTTTTCCATTGATGATTATTCCATCAGGCCTTCCCATCGAGCGCCCACTGTCCAAAAACTTTCTCAATTGAGTATGACTTTTGGTGTACCAATCACTCACCAAGACAAAGAACTCATCGGCAGGGTTAATATCAAAGGGGATGGGAATCAATGCACGACTATGGACACTTATTCCACCATATCCACCAGCTGCTCGATGCAAAGCTGTGGTGGGGTAGTAAAAAAAGCTTCCAATTTGATCCTTGACCTGGAAATGGTATGTGAAATTGCTCCCTGGAGGAATGGGACAATTGGTGCCAAGGGTGCCTTCTTGCCAAGAGTTTTTCCTCTGTTGGATGCCATTCCATGTGAAAAGGAATGGCTCATCCAACTGGTTGAAGACATTGACAACAATGTTATTATTGGATGTGCCATTGATTATAGGTCCTGGAAATTTATCATTGATCAAAATAACTTGCTGAGGAACACCAAGAGGAGAGATGGTACCATAAGTCACTTTCCATTCAAAGGTCAAAATAGGATCTCCTCCTTTCACTAGTGATGTTGAAAGACACAACACTATCAACACAAGACCAAATCTCAACTTTTCCATCTCATCTTTTCCTTTTTTCTATTTTTTTCTCAGTTTAATTTTAATAGAAACAATAAAATGAGTTTCTATTGATAAAAAAAAGACAATCAAAGAAATGATTGTGCATTATGTTGAGAGTAACTAACTTAACTTTTTTATTTATTAAGGGGTATGTGAGGTTGTTTGGTGATGTAAGATGTTGGCCAAACAAAAATATCCGTAAAAGTTTCAACACTCATCCGCATGCATCGTTTGCTCAATGGTTTTTGCAATTGTTTGTTATTACATATAATAATAAAAAATTGTGAAGTTCCACTTATTTTAAAAGAAAAAAAAAACACCATATGTTATGAATATATTGAAGTGCGCATTCTTTTCTTAGACAAATAAAAATAAAAGTTATAGTTCATTCTTTTCTGAATGATTGATGCATCATTCATTAGAACTCTTCTTAATATTCAAATTTTGGCACATAATTTCAATTTGTTATTTAAATTGGATTCAAATGGCAAGATAATATTTTTTTACCTTTAAATATGTATCTGTCTATTTTAATATCCTACATGGATACATTAGAAAAAATAAAGTACCTAATTTCTTTTAAAATAGTCACTCTACATCTATCCATCTAAATCTATATTTATCTATATTATATTAAAATCATAACGGTCCTTGAAAAGGTTGATTAAACTTTTTACCATTTATTAAAAGCTTCTACAAAATCTTCACAACTATAACTTACATGAAACCAGCTCAACCTAACAATGCACAATTTAAACAACTCATAGCTCAATGAAACACTTAGACGATTTTAGATCAACAATACACAGGATAAAGCCATCAATCACAATTCCCTCGCAAAAGCAATCACAAGCTCACCATGATAAAGATATGCAATACAATGAAATGTAATGCCAAGTATAGTGATGCATCCATGGCCTAGTGATACACATTCATTGTCTCTTAGTCTGGGACACATGAGAGACTTATCAATATATGCATCTGTCGCGACGTGCATCATAAACCTCGATAATAGAATTTGTCGTGGTGTGCGACATCCCTGGTTAATAGAATTTGTTGTGGTGTGCAATACGTCCCTCGATAATAGAATCCAGCGTGGTGTGCGATACCCTCGATAATAAAATTTGTCTTGATGTGTGACACATCCCTTGAATCATAATATCCGTCGCAGTACGCGATACATCCCTCAAAATGGTACATTCTCTTTAATTCCTTTTTTTTCCTCAATTCACATAATACTTGCCACAACTATGTCTAAGAACCAATGCAAATGATATGTTCACACAAATAATGTGGAGAGGACCATTTCCATAACAATGCACAATTCCCAGCAACTCAAATCATGATACAATATCAACAATAAATTAATAAACCTTTCAAATTACTGCCAACACATCACACATCAAAAAGATATACCTTGGTTATATTATAAATTATTTTTCCCGAACGTATCCTAATTTTTGGCCTAATTCTTCTTTTGATGATCGATTCAACCTCTGATCAAAAAGATATACCTTGGTTATATTTCATCTCTTCAAAAAATTTAGTAATGAACATATAAAATTATGGAATGAATCTTTTTTTAAAGCAAAAGTTTTACTACTGAAAACTTCCAAAAATCACAACGTTTCAACAACATTTCTAAACCAAATTCACAAACTAATCTAACATGACTTGGAGCAACTACAGATAGAGGTAAAACAGAAATTTTATGAAATTTTTCTAAAATGACCTACTAGGTCATTACAATTTTAAACCCCACTGACCATTAACCAAACTTATGTGGCACTGATAATGTTGAGTTGGAAAAATACGTGATAGCATAGTTTGACAACAAGTAAATAAGATATTTTACATTAAAAATATTTAAATAATAATAATAATAATCATTTTTAAAAAATAATAATAAAGAAAACCTATCTTCCTCAACCATCCCCACCCCACCCCAATTTCTGACCCTCTCTCCTCCGTCCCAACCCTCTCTCTTCTCTTTTTCTTCATCTTCTTCTTGGAATTTCTCCCACCACACCCACCCTCCTCCTCCTCCTCCTCCTTCTCTTCTTCATCCACTTCCTCCTCAACCCACACTTTAATCAACCGCTAACCCTAACCCCTTCAATCTGCCCCTTTCCTAACCCTTTTAAATTTTAGTTTTTTAGTCTAAAAGTATTGAGATTATTATTCATGTTATTAGGATTAAAAAAAAGATGTCTAAGTATGGATTAACATGAATGATGATGGTAGATATTGAAAAATTTAAAACTCCATTGATAAGTTAGAGAAAGCTTGAAAAATAACAACTGGGTCTGTGAATCTGTGAAATTAATTCAAAATTGTGATTGGGGTTAGTTGAATTTGTGTTGTTGAACTTGTATTTGAATTTTCAAGTCAAATGGGGAATTTTTTTATCGATTTGACATGAATTTAGTGTTCAATTGGTGAGTAAATATGATGAACATGCTTATCTGGAAATTTTTAGAAATTACAAAAGTGGCTTAATTGATTTTTTTTTAATTTTTAACATGTAATTTTTTATGTGTCATTAAAAAGGACGTGGAATTTCATGTGTAATCAATTGTACTTCACACACACTAGTCAGATGAAGAAAAGGTTTCAAATGTTGTGTTCTAATGAGTTTAAGGATTTAGTTGACAAATTAATAAGTATGGAGGTCCAACTTACAAACGAAGCCAAGTACAGGAGTCTCCCAGGCCATTTTGCTTTTTTCTTTATTACAAAAAGAAGGATATATATACTTGGGCACCAAGTATATTGTATGTACATGTAACACCCCGGAAATTCTATGACTTAAGTTAGAGCCTCACCTTATGAATAATGACTTAAAAATAGTCAAAATGATGTTTATAAACCTAAACTAATGTAATTGACTTGGTATGGAAGAGTAAAAGTCTAAACGTCAAGAAACGACCACGATGTCCGGAAACTAGAGAAGAATGTGTTCTAGTGTGTCCTTAGGTTTTGGGCAGGTTTGGGAGTGTCATATGATGGTATAATCTTGTAAAAAAAAGGTTTAAATTAGGTAAGTTATGTTCATAGGGTCAAAACGTCCGGGTACGACCCCCCAAGGACCCCCCTCCTTGAGGAGGACCCAAACATGGACCCAAAAGCTGTCAAAACTGTAGCAAACGACGAGACCAAGACTCACGGCCTGTAGACTGGTCGACGGACCGTAGGTCATGGCCGTGAGCCCATACTTAGTCGTGGGAGACTTGACCGCCCAAAAGGGAGCCTTAGTACCAAATGACAGATGACCACCATGGTCCGTAGGTAGAGGGTCGTAAGTCCTGGCAGTTTTAAGTTTTTAGTTTTTAGTTTAGGGGTCTTAGTTTTAGTTAGTTATTTAGTTAAGGGTTAAGATGGGTGGTTAGTTAACTAATTACCATTCTAAACCTAACTATAAGACCCTAACCCTAAGACTTTAACTCACACAACTAAACTCACAAGTCAAATTCATTCTTTCTCAAAACTCTCTCAACTAAGAACCCCATTGAAGAAGAAGACCAAGGTTCATCTAGGGAAGCAAGGTTTCGACTTTTCCCCATCAGTTCTCAAGGAACTAGCTAACGTATGGTTGCTTATCACTCTTGGGATTTCTTTCCCCAAGAGGTCCCTTCAAGATGAATTTCAAAATCTCCAATTTCTAGGTTTTCAATCTAAAAACGTGAGTCTTCTTTCTAAAGTGAAATTGATGTTATAAACTGAATTTGATTGATGTTATATGAGCAATTATGAATGAATTTATGTTGTAGTTGTGGTTTCTTGAAGAATTCCCTATGAGACCTATGTTTCTCCTTCTTTTCATAATTCTAACCCTTGTTTGTGTTGGATATTGATTGAAGGCTATGAATTGAAGGTGATGTTATATAATTCATGTTTGTATGATGATTCTACCCTAGGTTATGTATAATTTCTATGAAATTAGGGTTGAGTCTTTGAATGAAGCCTTGAAGGCCATGAAGGGAATATGTCAATTGATTATATTGATGTTAATGATGTTATTACTTCATGAATTACCTTGTATTATGTATTGGTTATGAACTGATTGGTGATTGAAGTATGAATGTCCTAGGAAGGGCAAAAAGGTATAAAGGTTGGTTCTTCTTTGAACTCAAGTATGGAAGGTGAATTGCTTAGATTGTAATGATGTTATACCTAATGTGTTGTTGTGGTGTTGATGACCTAGTTTCCTCATCCTTAACCCTCTACACTTGAATTAGCTATGAAATATGTATGTATGTTATGGTATGATTGCTATATGATCGAAAGGTAGTTCTCATGATTATAGTGTAATGTGAAGTGAAAGAGTTACTCACTTACTAAGTGTTTCTAAAGTGAAAGGATTGTTACTCACTTATGAACACATATGAGCTATTATGGTAAGATGTTTACATAATTATCTAATAAAGGCTAATGTGAACTTATGTGATGACTAAAGATGGTTACAAAAGGGAATTAGATGCTTAGCACCGAAAGGGAATTAGATGCTTAGCACCGAAAGGGCATGTAAATGAGATGGGGGTCTCACATTTAGTAAGTCCGGCTCCCCACATGGATTTCCTCACGTTTAGCAAGTCCAGATTACCCACGGTATGTGTTGTCTCATGAGATGGAAATCCCTCACGTTTAGTAAGTTAGGATTTCTAGAAGCAATCTTCTTGACCCTTATCTATGTGCCCACATAGGACTTTAGCTTAGTGGATCCACCTAGATAGATATGTACGAATGGTTACACCTTAGGCAAGTGTTAACCCTCTCTTTTCGGTGTGGGAGTAGAACACCGGATTCCATGTAGCTCTCATGGTCTATGTCGGTTATGGAAATATCTCCCTAATGTAAAACTAAATGAAGGTATGAAAGGTGTGAACTCTTACTAGGGCTTTCTTAAGGGTTACTACATTGTGTAAGGAAGGGTATGAGACTTCTCTTGCACATTGCACATATGGGATCCTAAGAGATGGTTGTAGTAGTGTTCACTTATGATTATGATAATTATGACTTATGTATGTTGAAGCTATGTTATGTATGATCATTATGAATATGGTAAGTTATGATGAAGTATGATCTTATGTATGTATGCATGAAGTAGGTTGCTTAATGTGATACTTGGCTTTGAATAGGGTTATGGGATTCTATTCCTTGCATTGCACTAGTATTACTTGGGTTGTCTACATGTTGGGATGATATTATGTTGGTTTGGACTATGATACTTAGTTTGTGTGCATATTTGATTTACTTGGCAAAAAGCATGTTTTGATTAAAATGTCCTTTTATGCATATTTCAATGGTTTTTATGCATAGTAGCCATACTTAGTACGTGTGTTGTACTAATCCATTTTGCCTCTTTTTTTCCCAAACATTTAGGTTCGGGCCGTTGAGGATTCAAGCTTACTTCTCAAGACACTTGGAGTTGCTTCCCCAAGTTGGTGAGTCCTCAAGTCCGAGGACAAGACCCTATGATCTAGCTTCTATGTTTAGTTCCTTGCTTATGTTGAAAGACAATGTTGTACTTTCCTATTTCTAGACTTCTTATTGATGTAAGGGCTAAGTCCCATTTTCGATATTTCTATGTCTAGATGGTACATTGTGATGAAGTTAGTTTCTATTTTTCATATATGAAGTGAAGTTGAACTTCCAAAGTAAAAGTTTTAAATTTTCCGTGTTTTTATTCTATGATACATGCTATGATGAACGCTAAGGGCTTGTATAAGACCTCTTCGAAGTCGAATATGCCGGTAACGACTAGGGGGTGCTCTCGGGTCGTTATAGTACATCTACTTTACAACACGAGAGAAGGCCCAAAATAGTCCCATCTTTGAGTTAAGACTCAAAGTCATCCTTGTGTTTTCACATGGAGCACTAATAGTCCCTCATGTTTGCAATATTGGTGCACTTTTGGCCCTCCCCTAAACTTTTCTTATTTTTTAACATTAATTTTGATCATAATTTTATGTAAGAAATGTCCCATAGTCTTTTCATATATCTAGTAAAAATAATTACTCTATGTGAGAGAAGGTAAAAAGAAGAGCATCTTGTTCTGTTCAATATAAATATTACTGCAACTAAACTAAGAACATTTTAACATATGACATTGCAAGAAAAGAAAAATGTGTACTATTGCACGTGAAATCATCGTGATGAACCTCTCGACTTTACCTGCAATACGATTTGTACTAAACAAAACAAGGTATTTTTCTTCTCACAATCTCTCACATGGAGTTATTATTTCAACTAAATATATAAAATAACGATTAAACATTCCATACATAAATTATTAATAAAATCAATGTTAAAAATATAGGGAAAATTTTGAAGGAGGACCAAAAGTGCACCCATATTGCAAACATGAGGGACTATTAATGCTCCATGTGAAAACTCAAGGATGACTTTGAGTCTTAACCCAAAGATGAAGGACTATTTTGGGCCTTTTCTCTTACAACACAAAGTATTATGCGTGACCATCCATATTACAACACAAAGTATATTATGTATACATGCATATTACAACAGAAAATATATTTATATGGATATCCATCTTATAACATTTACATATTTTAAAAATAGATGAAAATTATAATAAGTCAACATAGTTCATAGTATCTAAAAAGAGTTTGCCAAAAATACTGCAGTGCGAGGAAAAACTAATTTCTCCATTTGATTCTCCAAATAATACATTTGACTATTCACATGAAACAACAATTAATTCGAAATCTCTTTTGAAGCTACGCAATGCACTTCATGATTTTCCAAAAAATAATGAAGATGAATTAGTTATAGGGTGAAAATCGTTTACACTCCCCAAGTTTTGGTTTAAAAGTCAACCTTTCCCCCCTCAATTTTGAGAAATAATAATTCTCCTCCCTCTGTTATATGGAAAATCTATTTTACCCTAATTATTTTTTATCCTCCATCTATATAACATCTTTTAATATTATATATATAATGTTTGTTTTTAATCTTTGTCTTTATAGATTTTTATTTAAGTTCAGTAGCATTATAATTTAAAAGTTTGTTGCGAAACCTAATGTTATTTTTTATGATTGTTATTTTAATATTACATACATTAAGTATCACTTGTCTCTAAGGCACAATACATTAACATGGTCTTTAATTTTTCTCAGCTAATATCTATGTCCTCTAACTTATGTGCGCACATGTAGGCATTTAATTTTCTATTTAGTTGAACAAGTAGACACTCACACACCCATCTTACACATAGCATAATGTATGTCTTACATAGAATAATACATTCAGTTTGAGTGTGTCACAATTCCAAAAATTAAAGTCATGATGTCACACACCCTGAGAACCCAAAAATTGTGTGTAAGTCGAAATAAATAACACATACGAGACTTCTAAAGGGAAGTCAAGAAATGATAAGAAACAATAAAGAATTTTCCAAAATTTGATCGCATAAGTATAAAGAGCATCTAATATATTTCTAGATTCTATAATACATCATAAGTTTCAAAAGTAAATTAAATATTGTAAATGATAGATGGAGACCAATGACAATCTGAAAAGAAGGATTTCACCACAACTTTGAATTAAAAGAAATCACTAAATATGATCAGCCATTGCGAAGATCAATCTAACTAAGATCTGCATCAAAAGGATAAAAGAAGTAGGGGTGAGGACAATCCACATGTACTCAGTAGGTTATACCGATTGAGTATAATCAACTAATCAGATTTAAAATATAAACTATGAAAGCAACCACCTGCACGCTGGAAATTTTTATTCCGACATTGGTGCTGCCAATTTATATAATAACAGTGTAAATAAAGTAAACACAAAAGGGGTATAGATTATATTCAAATCAACATATAAACAAGTTACATAATACAACAAAGTTGATCAATGTGATGTAATGAGATGATAAAATGATGGAATGATGTGGTGGAACCAAGGTCGTCGCATAACCTGTCGTGTACACTTTGTAGAGCTTTAGCTTCTAGACAAGGACCCATGGGGACTAGCAGTCCATATGCCAATCTCATTCTCAATATCTCATCAACTTGTCACCTAATTTGTGTCAAGAATATAAGTAAGGTGTCATATTTTCTTTCGACAAAAGATAGTATTTCTCCACTTTCTCATATTTCCATGAACAGTGATATGTTGAATGATGATGAACGCATCACAATACATACAACACAAAGGTATTAACAATTCATCAAGGATTTTAAATAACATAAAGTTCTCAAACTAGACAAGTCATGAAACATGACCTCAAATGATTGGGATAGTAGAGGAAACCATTTGAAGTTAGTCTTATTACTTAGACATGAATTTTTTTCATTTTAAAATGTTTCAAAGATCAACTCAAGCCCTTAACTCGAGCATCTCTATGTCCAATATAATGATAAGCCACACAATCTCTCACCCGGGAAATTATTCAAATATAACAAGTTTTTAGCAACAATTAAAGGTATCATACAACCCTCCACATAGGCTAAGCATCACGAATAGGCATCACATGAACTAAATAAGAAGGTCAACAATTACCAACCTCTAAAACTCATACTACAGTTCATTTCATAGTTGACTTCCTAAGAAACATCACTTACTCTTGTTATCTAGAAGAGGGATAGACAAACCTACCTTGAAGATCGAAACTTTTCTTGAACAACTCTATCGAAGCCTCCACACACACTGTCACAATCCAAAGTATACTCTAAGTGTAACATGGTGTATAGACCCCCGAAAGGCCCTATACAAGCCACTTAGCATACATCATACAAGATAATAGAAATAAATATTTCGAAAGAAGCAGTATTATATCATAAAAGAGTTTGATAAAGCAGAAGTCTAACATAGTCTCAACAAACCATCTATTACATCAAAAGGAATTTGTTGGGATGTGCCCAAACACCACATCAAAATGTCTAAAACCGAAGTAAAGAAAAGTGTCTCGATCATCGAAACATGAAGACTCACCAATCTTCGAGTGACAAGGGATCAACTAGCCATGAGTATGAAAGGTAGGAGCGCCAGACCCTTCATTAGTGAAATAATGTAAACACAAGTAAGCATTAGTACATAGAATGTACTAAGTGTGATAGCAATGCATAAGAGTTATGAAATCATTCTAAAAATGACTTTACATGACATGCAATGACCAAGATAAATCATAAGATAAAATGTTTGAAAACATAAGTCATAATCATGGTCGATACAAGCTTAACATATTTAATACACATGTGAGATACTTTGAAAGTAACCTTATTTCATTATTGTGGGATGTGTACTATTTCAACGACATAGACCATGTGATCTATAACATGAAATCTGATGTCTATCCCACACTGAAAAGAAATGTCCTTACTTGCCAAGGTATGAACCATGAATCTGAGCTAAAGTGGATCCACTAGTGTCTGTCAGAGACAAATCCTATGGTGGCACGTAGTTCTGTGACTTAGGGATTGCTACTAAAGGTCCACGGATCCTAAACAAAAACCTTCATCCCTAAAGCCCACTCGGTGCTAAGTAAAATTCCACGAAATAGTCATTAATAATATTCATATTATCATCCATGGAAAGACACAATAAAGCAACCAATTCAAGTTAAAGTTATTTAGAATAGCTCCTATAAAACTTGATTCAACTTAGGTGAGAAAACCTTTTGACCTTATGAATCCTTATGTGAGAAAATATTTCACAATCATGATCTTAGTAGTATGTGGGAAAACCTTTCATAACAATAACAACTTGTTACTTTACTCTCAAAGCATCCTCAAATCATTTACATCTCATTCATAAAATCATGCATGTCTTTATAAAAGTCATATATTGGCACGCCCCAAGCCTACACCCTGGACGTGGCCGATACTAGAGAACCATTGTTGGCCCCAAGCGAACCCTTGGCCTGACATACTTACTCAGTGGAAGACTTTACTCAAGATAAATACTTTTAAAACAAGTAAACTGAACTGCTCAAAATATAACTTAGAATGTAATAAATAACATACTGCCAAAGTGGCAACTCAAGTCTCAACTTAACTAAAAAGGGAAGCAAAGACTCATGAACTAACATCACTAACTCTATCTATGAAGCCTCTAAACAACTGATATGGACGTCGGGACAAGACCAACGACATCCTAATGCACTAAAATATTGAAAGCAATAAAAGGGATCCTCCGGAAAGCTAGGAGGCTCACCAACTGACTCTGAGTGCTCAACTGGATCAACGAAGCGCTGGATACTGATCCTGATTACCTGCATCTGCATCATAATAAGATGCAGGCCAACTGGCATCAGTACATTAAATGTACGAGTATGCGAGTTGGAATGTTAAACATAACTTAAGCTTGAAAAGAATATGAAAGAAACACTTACCTTGGCTTTACTCAACTCCTGAATAACTTAACTCACTATAAAGCAATAAACATATGTAATATATACAAAGCTTGTAAAATAGCGGAAAATAACTTAGTTCGTTAAAAAAAAATGCAATAACAAACTCAAGTTTACTCATATAATAAAGTAATATAGTTTATGTGGGAGTTTCTCTAAACGACAACCACCACTCTATGCGTAAGTGGTGATACAATGTCTTTCCCACGTTGCCAAATCTGTCCTATACTTTGTCATCATATAGAACACCTTAACTAAGTGGATCCACTAGTCTATGCTAAAAGCATCTTAAGGATTCATCTAAAAAGTATGATCCTTTACTACCCATGATGGCTATATGATGTATGGAGACGTGAGTTATCTGAACTCAAACTCGTCCCCATATCGGTGCTCAATACTACTCTCAAAATATACTTAGCTCATATGTTTGTAAAAAAAAACTCTTTCTTTGGTTTGAGATAATTACTCAAAAACTTAGCTTGAAAGCTCTCTTGGAAATCTCAGTTTCCTTTCTTGCTCAAATGTGAAAACATTTTAACTCTTGGGAATACTTAGATACTGAATAATCTTTGAAGAATGAACTTTACTCTTACTTTTTACTGAAAACTAGCTCGAAAGCTTTTTTGGAAATCTCAGTTTCCTTTATTGTTTAAATGTGAAAACATTTACTCTTTGGAAATACATATTCCCGATATACTCTTTCGAAGAAATGCACTTCAAACGTTACTCTTTACTCAACTCAAAACTCAAGTCTTAAAACAAAGTTAAAACATTTATAAAAGACTTTTGGAAAACTTTATGAACTTCTCTTGACTTGACTCTTAACTTTCCTTGAATTGAATTATGGATTCAAGGATTGTGATTTGTGATAGAAAAGGTCTCATGATATTTAGGAATGATTTTAGATATCTAAACATGAGAAATGATCAAGAAATCACTGCCTGAAAACTAGTCTGTGACGCGGAGGTGTGTTTAAATTTTGGTCGCAAAAATGTTTTTTGAGGTAGAACGATCCGTGACCACTCCGCTACACGAAGGAGTTTTTTCCAAATCAGGGGAGCAGGTCCGCGATGCGGAGCTAGGGCCCAGATTTTCCCGAGTAATTTTGTTCTTCATTTTCCAGCCCCAATTCGCCCAAACTCAATTATTCTTCCCAAATTCATTTTAGATACAGATACCCAGAAAATGTACCTAAGAACCTAACTCCAACCAACTCGATAATTTGACGTAACAATCTTAGAGACTTCTCAATCTTAGCCCAACTCAAGAACAACATCAAATTCAAGAAAACATATCAAGAACATGAACTTTCAAACTCTTTTAGGATGAATTCACGCTGAAATAAACATGATTGGCGTGTGGGTGAATGAACCCAACGCTATGACAGACTCACATACCTCGTAGGGATCACCCCTTGACGAAATCCACGAGCCTAGCTTCAAGAACGACGAACCTTGCTCTTTCTCCTCTTGCATTCTGTCTCCAAAAAATCCTAGAGTAAATTTTCAATTGTCTAAACTGAACCAATTCAGTTTAGACCCCAATTTAATTGCTAAAAATGAATTAACTTAATTGGGTGGTGAAAAGACCATAATGCCCTTCTAAAATTTGGATTGGACTTTCCTTATTTGAACAGCCCAACTTCAAATGTGCATATCTCACTCATACAAACTCAAAATCGTACAAACTCGGCGGCGTTGGAAAGATTATTTCAAAATCTTTCCTATGGTATCTGGAAGCACACCTAACTCATCATGAGCTAGGAGTTATGGTCCTTTAAAGTTGACCAAAAACCCAAACTTAACATAACTTGAATTTTTTTCCAGATTTTTCATTCTTTCCAAAAACAACCCTTTCTAATTCTAGCTCTTTATTCTAGTTCTTTCAAAAAGTGAAGTGTTACAATATCTCCCCCTTGGGAAAATTCGTCCTCGAATGAGGTTACTCTTAATAGGCTAAGGGTGTAACATCTAACATACAACTCAAACACCCAACAAGAAATGCAATAACAACATGCCAACTTATAAATAAATACCAAGAAAAAGAATAGTACCTTAATTTGGAACTTCTCCGGATTCGAAGAGATGTGGATATCTCTTCTTCATATCTTCCTCAACTTCCAAGTAGCATCCCCAATAAACTGGTTCCTTCAAAGAACTTTGACTGATGCTACCTCTTTTGTTCTCAACTTGCGAACTTGGCAATCTAGAATCTGAAGTGGAATCTCCTCATAAGATATGCTAACCTTGATTCCAATATCTTCAGTTGGTATGATCAATGAAGGATCGCCCATACTTTTTTCCAACATGGAGATGTGGAACACCGAATGAACTGCTGCTAACTCTTGTGGTAGCTCTAACTCATATGCTACATTGTCAATCCTCTTGGATATTCTGTAAGGACCAATATATTGGGGACTAAGCTTTCCCTTCTTACCAAATCTCATAACGTGAAGCTTTCAAGTATACCCAATTATCTACTTCAAACTCTAACTCCCTTTCTCCTAACATCAGTGTATGATTTCTGACGACTCTGCGCTATTTTCAACCTCTCTTAAATCACTTTCACTTTCTATAGCTTGATGAACTAAATCTAGTCCTATCAACCCCGCTTCACCAACTTCAAACCATCCAATAGGAGATCTTCATGTTCTCCCATAAAGAGCCTCATATGGAGCCATTTGGATGCTAGCATGGTAACTATTGTTGTAAGTAAGCTCAATGAGAGGTAGGTGATCATCCCAATTACCCTTGAATCAATCACACAATCTAAACCAACTCTAAACGCATCACAATATACAACAAAGCCTTGCGTATACTGGGGCAGTAGTCAACCTCTTTTTCAATTCCGGAAAGCTTTTCTCACAAGCTTCAGACCATTGAAACTTCACTATTTCTGAGTCAACTTGGTCAAATGAGATGAAATAGATAAAAATACCTCGACAAACCTTCTATAGTATCCATCCAACCCCAAGAAACTCCTAATATTAGTTGGAGATATGGGTCTAGGCTAATTTTGCACTGCCTCTATCTTCTGAGTATCAACTTTAATTCCCTCTCCAGACACAATGTGGTTTAAAAATGCCACAGACTCAAGCCAAAACTCACACTTAGAGAACTTGGCATACAACTCTCTATCTTTTAAAGTCTGGAGAACTATTCTGAGATGGCTAGCATGATCTTCCTCATTTCTCAAATAGATTGGTATGTCATCAATGAACACGATAACAAACATATCTAAATAAGGCTTGAATACTCTATTTATAAGGTCCATGAATGGTGCAGGTGCATTGGTTAAACCAAACGACATGACCAGAAACTCATAGTGACCATAACGGGTCCTGAAGGCTGTCTTTGGAATATTACATTCCCTTACTTTAAACTGATGGTGGCCAGATCTGAGGTCTATCTTAGAGAAACAAGTAGCACCCTGAAGCTGATCGAAAAGATACTTATTCTTGATAGTAACCTTGTTCAACTGGCAGAAATCTATAGACATCCTAAGGGAACCATCTTTCTTTCTCGCAAATAGGACTGGAGCGCCCCAAGGTGAGATACTTGGTCGAATAAAACCTTTCTCTAAAAGATCTTTCAACTGCTCTTTAAGCTCTTTCAAATCTGCTGGTGCCATTCTATATGGAGGAATAGAGATAGGATGAGTATCTAAAAGAACATTTATACCAAAGTCTATCTCTCTCAGGAGGAACTCCGGGAAGATCATCTGGGAAAAACTTCTGGAAACTGTTTTACTACTAAAATTGACTGAATATGAGGTATATCAACACTAGAGTCATTAACTCGGACTAAGTGATAGACACACCCCTTGGAAACTAACTTTCTCGCCTTAAGGTACGAAATAAAATGACCCTTAGGAACTGCTCTTTAACTCTATAACTGGTTCACTGGAAACTGGAACTTGACTACTCGAGTTCTACAATCTATTGATGCATAACAGGCATGAAGTCAGTCCATACCTAGAATGACATCAAAATCTACCATGTCTAACTCAACTAAATGAGCCATGGTACTCTTGTGATTAACAAAAATGGAACAATCACGATAGACTCTTTCTGCTAAAATAGATTCATCATCAGGTGTAGAAACACTGAAGGGCTCAAGATGTTGCTCAGGAAGAACAACAAAATTGAAGACTTGGATCATACCAGTGACAACATCTGGCGAATCCTCTTGCTCTCGGCAACTAGCAATAACATAAAGACAGTTTCCTTCTCTATCTGCCCTTGAAGTAGCTCATCTAGATGCAACTCTATCTGGTGGAGCAACTGAAGAAGATTGGGCTCATTACCCCCCATTACCATTACTATGTCTACTTTTATGACACTCTCTCATAAAATGACCATTCTGGCCACACTTGAAGCAACTGGTGGAGCCGTCACGACACACCCCTGAGTGGCTCCTACCACACTTAGCACATGCAAGAGTCTTAGTACCCCCTTGTGCCTTACTACCTTGCGAATGTGTAGGTCTAGCTCTGAAGTTCTGAGAATTTTGACTATTGTACTCACATTTGTTCCTTGGTGCAGGTGCACTAGAAGATGATGGAGCAGGTCCTTTCTACTTAAGTTGGAAAGAAGACCGGTTCACATTACTCTTTTGCTGCCTGGATTCATTCCCTGATGTATTAGCCCTCTTATTCTCGAACTCTTCTCTATCCTTCGGCTGGTCCTTCTCAACTTATTGCACATGAATCATCAACTTTGTTATGCCCATGTAACCTATTAGCATGGTTGCCTTGCTTTCCTTACTTGACAGACGAGTCAACCCAACTACGAATAAACTCATCATGCTCCTCATGTCAGCAACCATCTCTTTGCTTCTCTTAGCTCACGAGGGAAGAAATGCCTCATTAAGGCACTCTCGACCACAGGCCAGCTCAAAATTGGTAATGCATAAGCACGAGTTAGAAGGAGACTTTTATAGATATGCACTCTATTGCACGAAGTGAGTATGAAAGAAGTGAAGGACTTCCTAAATGTTGCAGCCTCCTAATCATAGATATAGCGCGCTTCAAAACGGTGACTAGGACTCTACAAACACGACTTCATACACTCTCTAGGACTCTTGAACTCTGTGCTCTGATACCAAGTTTGTCACGCCCCCCAGTCTACACTCTGGACGTGGCTGGTACTCGAGAACCATTGCTGGCCCCAAGCGAACCCTTGGTCTGGCTTACTTACTCTGCGAAAGACTATACTTAAGATAAATACTTTTAAAACAAGTAAATTGAACTGCTCAAAATATAACTTAGAATGTAATAAATAACATTCATTGCCAAAGTGGCAACTCAAGTCTCAACTTAACTAAAAAGGGAGGTAAAGACTCATGAACTAACATCACTAACTTTGTCTATGAAGCCTTTAAACTACTGAGATGGACGTCGGGAAAAGACCCACGGCATCCTAATGAACTAAAATACTGAAAGCAATAAAAAGGATCCTCCGGAAAGCTAGGAGGCTCACCAACTGACTCTGAGTGCTCAACTGGATCAACGAGGCACTGGATGTTGATCCTGATTACCTGCGTCTGCATCATAATAAGATTCAGGCCAACTGACATCAGTACATTGAATGTACGAGTATGCGAGTTGGAATGCTAAACATAACTTAAGC
Organism: Solanum commersonii; assembly: GCA_029007595.1. Taxonomy (NCBI): domain Eukaryota; kingdom Viridiplantae; phylum Streptophyta; class Magnoliopsida; order Solanales; family Solanaceae; genus Solanum; species Solanum commersonii. Next base: position 1,431,188 of record JAJTWQ010000092.1, on the reverse strand, counting down.
TTGAAAAGAATCTGAAAGAAACACTTACCTTGGCTTTACTCAACTCCTGGATAACTTAACTCACTATAAAGCAATAAACATATGCAATATATAGAAAACTTGTAAAACTGTGGAAAACAACTTAGTTCTTAAAGAAAATGTAATAACAAACTCAACTTTACTCATATAATAAAGAAATATAGTTTCTTTGGGAGTTTCTCTAACCGACAACCACCACTCTGAGCCTAAGTGGTGATACAACGTCTTGCCCACACTGTAAGAACTGTCCTATACTTTGCCGTCATATAGAATGCCTTAACTAAGTGAATCCACTAGTCTATGCCAAAAACATCTTAAGGAGTCATCTAAAAAGCATGATCCTTTACTACCCATGATGGCTACATGGTTTATGGAGACATGAGTTATCTGAACTCAAACTCATCCCCATATCGGTGCTCAATACTATTCCCAAAATATACTTAAGCTCATATGTTTGTAAAAAAAAAAAACTTTTTCTTTGGATTGAGATAATTACTCAAAAACTTAGCTCTAAAGCTCTCTTGGAAATCTTAGTTTCCTTTCTTGCTCAAATGTGAAAATATTTTAACTCTTGGGAATACTTAGTTCCCGAATAATCTTTGAAGAATGAACTTTTCTCTTACTCTTTACTGAAAACAAGCTCAAAGGCTCTTTTGAAAATCTCAGTTTCCTTTTTTGTTTTAATGTGAAAACATTTACTCTTTGGAAATACATAGTCCCAATATACTCTTTTGAAGAAATCCACTTCAAGCATTACTCTTTACTCAACTCAAAACTCAAGTCTTAAAACAAAGTTAAAACATTTGTAAAAGACTTTTGGAAAACTTTATGAACTTCTCTTAACTTGACTCTTGACTTCTCTTGACTTGACTCTTAACTTCTTTTGACTTGACTCTTAACTTTCCTTGGATTGAATTATGGATTCAAGGATTGTGATAGGAAAGATCTCATGATGTCTATGAATAAATTTAGATAGCTAAACATGATAAATGATCAAGAAATCACTGCTTGTAAACTAGTCTGTAACGCGGAGGTCTATTCAAATTTTGGTCAAGAAAATACTTTTTGAGGCAGAACGGTCCGTGACCGCTCCGTGATGTGAAGGAGTTTTTCCCAAATCTGGGGAGTAGGTCCGCGACGCGAAGCCAATGCCCAGATTTTCCCGACTAATTTTCTTCTTCATTTCTAGCCCCAATTCGCCCAAACTCGATTCTTTTTAGATACATATACCCAACAAATGTACCTAAGAACCTAACTCCAACCAACTCGATAATTTGACGTAACGATCTCAGAAACTTCTCAATCTTAGCCCAACTCAAGAACAACATCAAATTCAAGAATACATATCAAGAACATCAACTTTCAAACTCTTTAGGATGAATTCACGCTGAAATAAACATGATTGGCGTGTGGGTTAACGAACCCAATGCTATGAAAGACTCACATACCTCATTGGGATCACCCTTTGACGAAATCCACGAGCCTAGCTTCAAGAACAACGAACCTTGCTCTTTCTCCTCTTTTCTCCTCTTGCGTTCTTTCTCCAAAAATCCTAGCGTAAATTTCTAATTGTCTAAGTTGAACCAATTCAGTTTAGACCCCAATTTCATTTCTGAAAACGAATTAACTTAATTGGGTGGTGAAAAGACCATAATGCCCTTCTAAAATTTGGATTGGACTTTCCTTATTTGAACAACCCAACTTCAAATGAGCATATCTCACTCATACGAACTGGGAATCGCGCAAACTCGGCGGTGTTGAAAAGATAATTCCAAAATATTTCCTACGGTATCTGGAAGCACACCTAACTCATCCTGAGCTAGGAGTTATGGTCGTTTGAAGTTGACCAAAAACCCAAACTTAACATAACTTGGGAAATTTTCCAGATTTTTCATTCTTTCCAAAAACAACTCTTTCTAATTCTAGCTCTTTCTAGTTCTTTCAAAAAGCGAGGTGTTACATTTATAATAGTTCATAAGCTTCATCATGTATTCATATCATATGAATTCAACTCAAGATCATGTAATTACTTCAATTCATGCATTAAAAGATAGAAAACAATCAATTGAATCATAATTGTAAAGAAACCATGATTGAATAAAACCCTAACTTTGAATTGAGAATCTAACTTGTAAAATTGGAAGATCTTTGAGGAACCCTATGGAGGAAAGGACTCCATAGGTGAATACTAAGATACCTTAGTGATCAAGGCATAATAGCTATGGTGAATTGAAAATCTTGAAGTGAAACCCTAAATTCTTCTTCCTTAGTTTTAGAGAGAACTTTGGGGATGAACTTGGAGGAAAATTTATGATTTAGGAGAATGATTTAGAATGGGTAGTTTTAGAACTTAAATCACTTAAATATGGCTTAAAATAGGAGTTAAAACGACATAGCTCTGGTGTTAAAGTACATAGGGAAATGACCAAAATAACATTGACTTAAAAGCTAACGGGTAACTTATATGGATCCTTAAATGGTCCGTATAAGTTACCTCTGGCCATTTAGGGAGCCGTATAGGTGACCCCAATTCCTGGATGCCTTAAACAGCCGAGCCACTTCCCTAAACGGGCCATGGACCCTTTTCATGAGCCATTTAGGTTTCCTTGAAGGGTCCATGGTCAGTTTTAGGCCTATCGACCTGTCCGTTAACCCACTTTACCCTTTTCAAAGTTCGAGGTATTACACGCACGATCATCAAAATTATCCCCAACTATAAATAGTGGAAAGAGTTCATCAAAAAGAGTCCAATGATACCTATATTGATAGGACTAGAAATCGGGGGTAAAATATTCTAAAAGTCTCTTAAAAATTGGGAATGGTAAAATTAGAATTTTATTTGAAAAACATGTTCTACAAGTAAAAAGGAATTTGTGGTTGAGAAAAACACATTAAAATTGAGCAAGAATCGAGTTTCAAATCAAGAAATTACCAATTTTTTCAACTTGGGGAAAAATAAAATATTGTTAGAAATGAGAAATTTTGGAAAAACTTTTTCAAAATCAGTTTACCCACAATACAAGGACCTTAAATTCTGAAAATCAATGAAAATCTATTTCAAATTGACGTTTAAATCAACAATTTTTTATTTTTCTACTTTGAAATATAAAATCTCCACTTTGTGGATAGAAATCATGAAATATGAAAGAGATATTATTGGGAAAAGACTAAAATAGGGTTAGAGATATGTACCTAATGATTATGAAAGAAAAACACATCAAAAATTGCCTCAAACGGACGTTTCTAGCTCACACAATATCAAAATACGATACACGTTTGAATTGATATTTAACTCCACGATTTCACACAAAAGCCCATTTTTTGTCGCTAAAAGTCTATTTTCCGTCACTAAAAAAGTGTGCACCAACAACCTTTAAAATAGTTTTTTGACCATCGAAACTCATTCGGAACCCTATAAACACGAAACAATAGTGCAAATTTATCATAAAACATATTTCGGAGTCAATGTAATCGTCAGATTTCAAAAGAAAAGTTTTTAATGATAGAAATACCCCTTCCGAACTCATTTTGGCCAAAAAATCAACTTTTAACCTAAAATATCTAAATCACACCCTAAGGTCTCAAGACTCTAACCAACCACCCTACTAGATCAAACTCGACATTTCAGACTAAATGAAACTAATAGAATCCCATCCAACACTCGAATCACGAAATTGTGACTAAAATAAACTATTTCAATATAACTCAACTCAAAAGACTCAAATCCACCAAAATCTCACCCGATCGCATTGAGGACCACACTAACCATTTCTAGAACACATAATAAGCATGAAACGCCAAGGGGAAGGGAAAAATGTCATTTCACACATCAAAGTAATTTCTCAAAAAATTGAACATTATATAGTGTATCTCATATGAATTGTCATGTAGAACATGTGTGTCTATTTGTTCAAATTTATAAAAGTTTAAGTGTCTACTTGTGCACAACCAAAGTTGAAGGGTATATATGACAACTGAAACCAAGTTAAAAGGAAACATTTATGTAACTATGCATATCTCTTATTCTGTATTATCTATGTAGATAAGCAAATTTTGATTTCCATTAATGAACAAATATTTTCTAAATTATTAAAAAATTATTTACAATATAAATAATATTATAAAACATGAGCAATATAAAACAAGTAATATAAACAAAGATGTGGAGATTATAATGTAAAAATTATCTTATTCAAATGTCTTCAAGACTCAAGTGATCTTACAAAGATGAATGATAACCATATTTTATAGGTTGATAAATCACTCTAAAAGTTACTGTATTAAATGCCCAAATTAATAGACATATTATTATCCAAATGATTCATAGAACCTAGGAAATATGTATGCATGAATGTAAGTAGTTCATGTATTAAGTAAATGGGCAAATCCACTAATTTAGTGGATTTATTAAAAAAAGAGAAAAGACATAAAGTGACACTTGAACTTGTCTCGAATTTTCAAAAAAACACCTTAACTATGCGGGCATCCTATTACCCCACTAAACAATCTTTAATTGGTATTATTACATCATTTTTTGTCCACCTTACATAGAGAATGTGTGCACTCCCTCATAGAGAGCCAGCAAACTAAAATAACTAATATAATTTTATTTTTCTAAGTATTTTATTATAAAATATATTTTCTTATTATTTTAACTTTTTTTCCTTATTATTTTTTTTCTTTTTTTCTTCAAAAATTCATTGTCATCTCCATTGAAGCTTTTCACTTTTCAATGTCACCATTTTTACCACAACTTCACCTTCCTTTTTTCACTACTATTAGTTTTACTCTCTTTAATTTTAAAACTTAATCTAAATATTTTCTTACATTTCGAACAATTTGATAAACCCATTAGATTTCAAGATGATAAGGAGGTATCAAATAGTTTTTTTATTCGATTTCAACCAAGTTATTTCAATTTTCAGGGAATTTATTGATTCTTTTAAAATTATCATTTCTAAAGTTATATGAAAAGGAGTAATTGACGATACCTTCAAAATTTTAAATTTTCTTAAAAAAATAATTAGTTTTGTTATCAATAATTCAATAAAATATTTTTTTATAAAAAATGTTATCAAATATATCTTTCATTTTTATTAATTCCTTTTTATGCATCAAAATATGTTTATAAGGTTATTACATTATAGATTTCGTTAAAATAAGTCACATTATTTTTTTTTAATTTTGTTCATTTATTTCATTATAGAACGACATCAAATTGTATACTCAATCAATATTTTTACCTTTTCTTAGACCAAATTTATATTATTTTAATAATAAAAATGTTTTATAGATTAAAAAAATAAAAACATTAATATGATTTTATTAAAAGAAGTAGAAAAAACAAAAAAAACTGATAATGTAGGAAAAAGAGAAAAAAATTATTATTTTTCAAAATTGATGAAAAAGTTTGATTTTTAAAGTAAAATTTGAAGGTATAAATAATTGGCATAATACATAAATATGCCTTTATATTTGACTTCAACTCATATTTATGCTCTCCAATTTTGAGTCCTCATAAGTAGAGATTTAAACTTGTATAATGTTGAATAAATAAATACATACGTCCTACGTGATATTCTACATGACAATTTGCGTCCTATGTGTGTTATGCCGCGTAAAATCCATGTGTCTACTTGTTTAACTTTATATAAATGTAAGTGTCTACTTATGCTCATTGAAAAAGGAAGGATATAAATATGAATGGATCAAATTAAAAGACAAACTTATGATGTATTATGGCTAAATAATTTATGCCCTTTAGTTATACTAGAAAACAAAAGGAGAGATGTAGAAGGTAGGGATGTGTGGGGTGGGGGACAGGAAGTTGAATGAGTAACAAATGGAATAATTAGGAAAGGTCACATCAATGTCACGAGACAAGTTTAATTCCCTCAACCTCCCACTTTCTTCTATCAGAAAATCCTCAAATGCTCCCTTCCCATATATATGACATGAAATGAATACACAAATATTAAACAACTCTCTGACGTTGCTTTTATTACACTCTCTTCTTTCTCTTTCGGCCCGCCTCCGAAGCCTCTTCTCTTGGGCGACTTCACTTTCCTACTCTTCTCCCCTCTTGGATCATATTTTTTTTTTAAAAAAAAACAACTATTAACGGAAATAAACATAAATATTCATAAAGAATGATAATTTTTTTTATCAATAATAATTAATTATCATTAGATATAATATAGATATAGGCTTTATGGACATTTATAAAGAGTGTTAAGAGTCGCTAAAAATATATGTGTATTAATAATTAAGATATTGTCATTAATTAATTGCCGCTATAGATCCTTTTTGGTGCTGGACTCATGGATACACTACTCATGGATCATTTGTTTTGCAAATAAACCGTGGAGCTTTATATCGACATTAATATAGTATGGAGAGAATTAAAATAATAATATATAATACTTGTTTGGTTTAAACATAATTGATAAAAAAAAATTGGATAATCTTTTATTTGTAATAATTACCTTAATCTTCTTAAAGGACTTTAGAAGAAGAGCATTGCAGTCATTCAATTGTTTTATCCAGGAGATTTTTAATACTTAAATAAAAATTCAACAAAACAAAGAGATTAAATAGTTTCACATATATTATTATACTAGATTTATGTCGCCCGTGCTATGCACGGGCCCAACAAATTGCTTACTGAAAATTTTGATAAATTTTAATTATTACGAGATATTTAAAATTAATTATTTGTATTACAAAGTTGTAAGGAATGCAAATTTATGTTTACAAAGATGTTACAAAAGTGCCTCAGATATGGAGGAATGTCCATAGCCCTTTCCTGTGTTGTTGAAAGTTAAACTAAAAATAAGAAACTAAATTTTTTTACATTTGATTGATAAGAAAAAACAAATAAACAATATAGATTCTTTGACGGGGATACAACTCGAGCTTTATTTCAACTGTTGCGTATCATTCAAACTGCACCATATGAAGAAATGCATTAGATCACCTAGTTAAGCTACCATTGAAACTTTGTTTCGAATCGTCAATAAATAATTTCATAAAAAGAGATTTGCTATTCAAAATGATGGGTTTGAAACATATAGTATCTTTTAAGCAACCATCATAGATGCCTGTTCACAAAATTTCAGTACCATAATAATTTGCAACATTTTTCGTAGTCTTCATGGGTGAATCTTAGATCAGGTATATTGTGCACTTTCAATTTGATTTCAATATTATCCTTAAAATCGGAAAGGATCTAAATACTTGGTCCTTAGGTTCATAAGATCAATAGTTGTGACAACATCCAAGTATATTAATGTAAACCAAGGTGTATGTCTAAAAATAAAAGAAAATAACAAGAAGAAGAAAAAATTTCGATACACATCTTACATAATTATGAATTTGCCCTTGGTCGTCCTGGACGCTATTAAAGGCATAATAAGACTATCCACATACAACATTTTTGAAATATTTTATGTTGTCAATTATCATGATTTATAGTATTTTTACGATAGATTCACTTCAAGAATCAGTGGAATTTTTTGTATTTTTTTCAAAACATATTTTATGTTGTCAATTATCATGATTTATAGTATTTTTACGCATTTTTTAAATATAAAAAACCCAAAAAAAAATAAGACAAATAAATTAAAATGGACCCAATATATGTTATTTTTGTTGTCTCAATTTATGTCACACAAATAAAATTTGGAGAATCATCCAAATTTTAATTTTTTTAAAAAGAATGTTTTAAGTTATTAATTATTGTGATTTGTAAAATTTTTATGTAACTTTCAAATAACATACATTACTGGTCACTTTATCCTAATTTATGTGATATGGATAAAATTACAAAATTAACCCTTTTAAAATGTCTTTCAGATATTTTAAGTTGTTAATTATTATTATTTATAATACTTTTTTGGTAATTTTAAAATGATATGTGTTATTTTTTCTGTCTCAATATATGTGAGCATGATAGAATTTTGAGAGTGAACTTATTTTATTGTATAGTTTTTAAATATTTTAAATTGGTAATTATTGTAATTTTTAATGTTTTTAAGTCATTTGTAAATGATATATGTTGCTTCCTTTGTCCCATTTTATATAGTATAAATAAAATTCCTGAAACCAACTTAATTTTGAATATATTTTTTTAAATATTTTAAATTATTAATTATTGTGATTTATAATATTTTGAAAAATAGAAAATGTACAAAACTTGTATCAGCCTAAAAAATGACCACGATAATTCGAAGCCTATAGAAAGCAATATGGTTGTACGTAATTTTTAAATACTTAATATATATTACTCTGCTTGTCTCAATGTATGTAGCATACATAAAATTTCAAGAGTTAATAAAATGTTGTTAATTGTTAAGATTTATAATACATTTTACGTAGTTTTCAATAATTTCACATTAAACAATACATATTACTACTTTTGTCTCATTTTATGTGACATTGATAGATTAATTTTAAGAATCAGTCAATTTATTTTTTTCAATTTTTTAAATAAATATTTTAAGTTGTCAATTATCACGATTTATTATGTTTTATACATAATTTTTAACGATAGATTAATTTCAAGAATCAATCGAATTTTTTTATATGTATTTATTTTTGAAATATTTTATGTTGTCAATTATCATGATTTATAGTATTTTTACGATAGATTAACTTCAAGAATCAGTGCAATTTTTTGTATCTTTTTCAAAACATATTTTATGTTGTCAATTATCATAATTTATAGTATTTTTATGCAATTTTTAAATATAAAAAAAAAACTAAAAAAATAAGACAAATAAATTAAAATGGACCCAATATATGTTAGTTTTGTTGTCTCAATTTATGTGACACAAATGAAATTTGGAGAGTCATTGAATATTATATATTATATTTGGGCATAAACTCCCTTACGCACGGGCCCAATAACTATTATTTTTTGTCTTAATGAATGTGACATAGATAAAATATAGTGAGTTATTTAAATTTAATATGATTTTTAAATATTTGAAGTTGTTAATAATGTAATTTATAATATTTTTACGTTATTTGTAAATGCTTAATATATATTACTCCACTTGTCTCAATGTATGTAGCATAGATAAAATTTCAAGAGTTAATCAAATGTTGTTAATTGTTAAGATTTACAATACATTTTACGTAGTTTTCAATAATTTCACATTAAATAATACATATTACTACTTTTGTCTCATTTTATGTGACATTGATAGATTAATTTTAAGAATCATTCAATTTATTTTTTTGTGTTTTTTTAATAAATATTTTAAGTTGTCAATTATCACGATTTATTGTATTTTAAACGTTAATTTTAACGATAGATTAATTTCAAGAATCAATCAAAAAAAATTATATGTATTTTTTTTTGAAATATTTTATGTTGTCAATTATCATGATTTATAGTATTTTTATGATAGATTAACTTCAAGAATCAGTGCAATTTTTTTGTATCTTTTTCAAAACATATTTTATGTTGTCAATTATCATGATTTATAGTATTTTTACGATAGATTAACTTCAAGAATCAGTGCAATTTTTTTGTATCTTTTTCAAAACATATTTTATGTTGTCAATTATCATGATTTATAGTATTTTTACGCAATTTTTAAATATAAAAAAATTATTAAGACAAATAAATTAAAATGGACGCAATATATGTTATTTTTGTTGTCTCAATTTATGTGACACAAATGAAATTTGAAGAGTCATCCAAATTTACCTTCTTTTTTTTTTAAAGAAATGTTTTAAGTTATTAATTATTGTGATTTATAATATTTTTATGTAACTTTCAAATAACCTACATTACTGGTCACTTTGTCCTAATTTATGTGATATGGATAAAATTACAAAATTTACCCTTTTAAAATGTCTTTAAGATATTTTAAGTTGTTAATTATTATTATTTATAATATACTTTTTTGGTAATTTTAAAATGATATATGTTATTTTTTCTGTCCCAATATATGTGACCCGGATAGAATTTTGAGAGTCAACCTATTTTATTATATATCTTGTAAATATTAAATATTTTAAGTCATTTGTAAATGATTTATTATATTATATTATTATATATTATATAAACTCCCTTATAGTAGAAAAATAAATATATATTATATATATTATATAGTAGAAAAAATGAGTTATTATAAATTACCAAAAAGATGATTTCTATAGTTGAAAACATTTTTAAAATTGTACTATTGAAAAAGCTAACTTGATTTTAGATTGTGAAGATTAAATATAGGGCATGTAAAAAATATAGTTAAGATTGAAAAATAAATGGGATGCACAAAATATGAATGAAGTTGATAATTGTTGAGCATTTAAAATTTAGAATAGATAGTAAGTTTGTAAGGCCCACATTGTTACACATGTTTAAAGGCTATTGGTGAGGGGAATAAGTCAAGGCTAAGTACATAGTACAATTTGTATTGCTCATTGTACAACTCTTCATAGCCATGATCGTCCTTCCATGGCTCTTCTATATAATAATAATACCTATTATTTCATGAGCTAAACAATCTCAAGCAGTGTAAGGAATTTCGACACTATCATGTATTATGTGTGATTGTGTACGTTCCACTGTATTTTACTACTTGTAAAGTCAAAACAATTCTTCTTTAATTACTATTCATTTAAATTATTACTCCTTGGTTCTAATTTATGTGAATTAATTTGATTTGACATATAGTTTAAAAAATAAAGAAAGATTTTAAAACTTATGATTTAAAATAAGTCATAGATATTTGTGTGTTTAAGTATAAAACAAAATATTATTTAAAGTTAAGCTGTGTACTAAATATAAAAATATATAATTCTTTTTAATAAGTTATATAAATTTAGACATACAAAATATCAATTATATTTTGAAAAAGATAAAATGAGAGGTGATAATAAAAACAGATTGTCCTGTTGGTGGGGATATAATTAAAAAGGAAGGGAAAAAAACATTAGAATATAAAAGTTGAGTGTTAGAAAGGAAAATGCCAAATTAGAACAGTAAAGTTCCTTTTGTTGTGTTTGGCATATATTATTGTCACCATCTTTATATGCTTGTCCCCTGCCCCTTGTTACTACAAACATTCACCTTCTTTAATTTTCCCCTTAAAAACGGAAGCTTAAATATTGCCATTTTATTCGTTTCCAAAGCACACACCCTTGTGCATGATTCATTATTAACTCCTTTCTTTCTATCGCCATATATATGAAATCTCAAAAGAAAAGGCTGAAAAGATAGCTGTCACTCCACGAGATCCAAAGCTTGACTTTCACCTCTCCATCACAAAAATCGAGCCATATGCACTGAAACTGGGAAAAAAAAAAACGTACGTTTTGACCGAAGTGTTCGAGGACATACGACACTGTGGCACGGAAATTAGAATCAGGAGGTACTCAGCTATAGTATCTAATTTCCTTTGATTGTAAGTTAGTTTGGAGGGTGGTCATCCATGTAGATGACACGGAATTGATCCTTCTAATGTTTTTTGAGTCGAGCCTGTTGCATAGGACTCACCTAGTGTGATTTGCAGTGGGTTATCCTTGGGTTCTAGATCGTGAGAAGTTAGATAATAATAATAATAATAATAATAATAATAATAATAATAATATATTAAGCTCTTACTTCCACATTTTCACGGGATCCAATCCCCATCGAATCCTTAGTACTCATTAATTACTGTTAGTATATTATATATAATTTTTCATTCTTAATTAAACCTTGTTTTATCCTCAACTTATTTATGGGGGAAAATTGCTTTTATTTTAAAGTTAACAGTTATCAATCCTGATTTTTGTTATATCTGCGCTGCTTCTTTCTTTCTTCAATATCCACCTTCTTCTTTTTTCAGTACTAGAAGGTTTTTCAATTTGTAGGTGTCTTATTATTGGAGCTGAGGTGCCATAGAGCTAATTGCTCTCTCCTTTGGATTGTGAAAGGTTATTTTCCTTTTTAGTAGGTGTAATGAACATCGATCCCTTTTAGAAAAAAAAAGTGTTATCTTAGATATGAAAAAATGCACTAGTCCTTCAAGTTGTACAAGATTCATATGGCAAGCTAGAATTTCCGAGAAAATAAATATATAAATATATAAATATATATATAGGGAGTACTAACAATTAGAGTTTGAATCGGAAAGGAAAACTTTTAACTCTATTGATGCTATATTTTGCGGATTATTGTCAATCTATTATTGATCAGGTTAATTACGATGTTAAAAGTTGATATGGAATTAGTGGATAGAATTATAATCATACAAAAATCTCAAATATTAGCTAGGTAGCCTTATTTATGTAGTGATGCAGAGTTCATTATTAAAGGACCGTAGCTGTTATTTGCAGGTATTAAAGAGAGAGAATTCGTAGTTAGTAGTGAATGGCTTCATCTTCATTATCATCCTACTCACCATGTGCAGCATGTAAATTCCTTCGTCGTAAATGCCAACCAGAATGTGTATTTGCACCTTACTTCCCTCCTGATCAGCCCCAGAAATTTGCAAATGTTCACAAAATATTTGGAGCCAGCAATGTGACAAAGTTACTAAATGAGTTGCAGCCTCACCAAAGGGAAGACGCTGTCAACTCTCTTGCTTATGAGGCAGACATGCGCCTCCGAGATCCAGTGTATGGTTGCGTTGGTGTCATCTCTCTTCTCCAACACCAGCTCCGACAGCTTCAGCTAGACCTTAGCTGTGCAAAGTCCGAACTGTCAAAGTATCAAAATGTAGGAGGCATTGCTAGTACCACTAGTCATTTGGGATTCAATTTGATAGGAGGAGGAGGTGGTGGTGGGAGAGATCATAACCAACTCTTGTATCACCATCAGTTTTTTCCTAGAGATCAGCAACAACAACAACAACAGCAGCAGCAGCAACAGCATATAATCCGCGGACTTGATGGAGGAAGTAACAATTTTGATACAACTAGAGGTGGATTTAAAATTTAATTTTGATTGTTTCAACTCATGATTCAATTCCCTGCATAAAATTATGATTTTAATATTTATCAAAATTGTAGTAATTAATTTTTCAACTAGCAGCCCCTTTTATAGGGCAGCATACAACATGATGAAGATCAACATTTCTAAATAATATAATATGTAATCACAGTCACTATCATCAGTATAATTATCTCAAGTATATTTTTAGACCAATATTACATGCATTTACTCGATCTAGAGTTCTTCATCCATTGCTGCTTTCACCCACCTGCAGCTGGATAAAAATTGGAGTACAAACATGGAATTGCACAAAACAAAAATCGTAACTGGGCGATTTGAATTACAATAAGTATTACTCCCTTCTTTTTCATTTATTTGTGATGGTTTTGATTTAATATGAAATTTTAAAAAGTAAAACTTTTAAATTTTGCGATCTCAAATTATTACGTGTATAATATGATACTAAGAAGAGAGTAAACAATTATTTGAGGGCAAAAGGAGTATTCCTTATTAGTGAGGGTTCGATTCTCCACATTGTAATCTCTTCCCCATTTCCCCTACCCCAAATAACCCTTAAAGGTATGTGATGAAAATAATTATCAGTTTAAATTAGTTGGATCTCTCTTTCAATAATTCTATATAAAACTCTTCTCTTTAGTTTATCATAAAAAATAATGTTACATTTGTATTTGAGAACTTTTTTTTTACTTTGATTAAAATGCTTTACAATTATAGAAACTCATAGAGCAGTAGTAATGGAGTCAGAATAAATTAAACAAGTGTTTTTTTCAGTTTTTGTACATATACGACTTTTGAATAACCTTTGATCCTTAAAAGAATTAGGGGTTAAAATCTCATATATGGCAATTTTGTATTTGTTTTTGAATTTACTTGTCAAAGTTCATGCTTGTATAATCCTGAATAAAGCAAAGATAGGTGATGCCCCTAACTTAAGGGATTATACAGAAAATTAGAGATTTGATGGGTTGGATTCTCTCTCTGCCCCCCTTTTTATGTCTTCCATATGTGTTGAGAAGGAGTTGTTGAACACATTAACTAGTGAAGGACAATATATTGAACAATCAAAAATATAAAACCAGACACCTTTTAAATGCACAAGTATTTAAGGAGGCCATTCAATTTATTTGCTTTATTTTTTTTAAATACATATTGTCTTTTCCTATTTTGACACAATAGTAAAAGACATTTTAGTACATTCAATATAATTTTATTTTAAGACCACAACATTCAAAAGTTTTTCCATTTTCTTAAATTTCATATGAAATCAGAATCAATCAAACAATTTAAAATGGATGAATATAATCTTGCATTTGGACATACGATATGAAGTCATGAAATCTAATTAGGAGAATCTTAGTAATTTAGTTAGTTGGTCACCTAAACTCCCACCTTGTTTGTGAAGGTTTGATTCTCCACATTGTAATCCCCTTCCCCCACCCCCAATTTTTTAAAAAGAAAATAAAAAGAAAAAATAATTTCAAATCATGATTTGAATATGCCATGTGGAATCCTGACCTTAAACAAACCTCAAATTCTCTATAAAGTATGATTTGGGATTTCAAATCGTGATTTAAATATGTTTTAAAGGTAAAACTTGATTCATAAACTTATGTTTTGTAATTAAAAGAAAGATCCATCATTTTAAATTTTGTAAAAATAGACCCTTGTTTGGTGTAAAAAGATTATTCATACCATGTGAAATGATTAAACTAAATATTAACAAATTCTACCATCATTGACTAGTGAGTATATATAAAATTATCTATATTTGAAAGTTAATAATAGCAATCATTTCTTTTAAAAGAAACATGAAAATATGTGCTTATCAATGCGACATTCAGGATATTTAGATATCTTATGAAATATGGTTTCTTTATTGTATAAAATTTATGAAACTATAATACTTAATATTCATAATTTATAAATTTTTCATGTTTATGAAGAAAATAAGTATGCTTTAAATTACATATCAAAATAAAACTTAAACTCCATATCATTTTGAATTCATATTATAATTACTCATCACATATCTAAATGGGCCCTTAGAATTAGGGTTTTGATTTTTGGAAAACAAAAGAACAAAAGATAGTCACAGTGATGATGCGTAGTACTAGTTTTGGTGCAAACTGCATAGCAATGATGGTATTTTGCCCTTTTTGAAATGTAAATGTTGGCAGTACAGTGCAGGTAGGTCTCTTTTTTCTCTCACAGTTCTCTCATACTCTCTACGTACCACTTCAAACAGCTACACGCGTTTGTCCTCATTGTTTTACTAGCAACAATTGATACAACACAATAAATTATTGAGAACTGTGATGGGATCAATAGACAACTTATTTTTGCTCTCTTAAAAATAAGTTTGACACGTTGATTATTGGACCGAAATGATTAGGTGTCGTGTGAATCATAAAAAGACTTATAATATATTAACCAGAGATTTAATCAATTGACTATTGTATGATTCATAGAAAAAGAACAATTATTGAGAGAATAATCTTCCGCTAAACAAAACTTAATTTGAGGATTACATTGTAATGAGTGATTTTTTAAAAATAAAAACAGGGCCAAAATGGTAAGCTATATGTAGTAGATGAGGAAATTTTAATAATCACTATCATTTGACATGATTAGAGATTTATAACTATAAGTTTGATATTTATCATTCATAGCTACTATTTAAGAATCTAAGCAACAAAAAAAAAAATCTCTCACACCTCTCTCCTCAATATCATTCACCTCTCTCCACGTCTCTCTTTCTTTCTTTTCCTCTCTCGCTCGCCTGTTTTCTTTCTCTCGCCCCTCACTCTCATAGCATGTGCAAGAATGCTCGATTTTGGAAAACATGATCGAATGAATATCACTAGATTGAAGTCATTTTAATAGCGATTATTAGTTATAGTTGTTGAAGTTTTGCTTTTTACACAGATATAGTAACTTTTCCTCAATAATATTATGTATAGTGACCATTTGTACAATGCACACGATGAAGACCAAACTCTATGGTATCTTTTAAACTGTTGAGTTATTGATTCTTTCCTTTTGGCGACAACAATTCTATGGGGACATTAAGACTAGAACAGAACAAAGGGGCTCCATTACCAAAGTAACTGGACCTACTCTACTGGCCAACTTAACAACTTGTCACACTATATATTTCAAAGCCTGACGAATAATACATAAATATGTTTGTTAATTTGACCTCATTTATATTGGAAAAAAGGGCATAAAATTCCCTTTAACTATTCGAATTGGTACAAAACTATCCTTCATCCACCTCTTGGCCCACAAATGCCCTTGACGTCAACCTTTTGGTTCAGAAATACCCTCAATATTAACTGTCTCACTCATATTTGCCCTTATTTTTATCAGCTCCCCTAAAGTTAATTAAATAATTAAATATTTATTTATTATGTTGTCTAATATGATTGATTCAAATTTAAAATCTTCTCAAATAAATAATAAAAACCACATATAATTTATATTTTGACACGATACACTTGAAATAATATTCAAAAACTTTATTTATTTCATGATATCTTTCCATTAGCCTATTTTAAATCAATACCCAATTTATTATAACCGAACTCATAACTTGGGATCCATCTAAAATGTGAATATGAATGTTCATATAAAAATATTATTATTTATTGATATAATTTTTTTAATAATTATTCAATTGCCTTGTTCTTTCCCTCCTTTATTTTTTTTTGTCTCTTGTTCTTAATTAGGATATCAGAGACTCAAACTTGAAAAGAACTTACATGTTCATATTCTTTTAATATATACTATTGCCATGGTGGGGTAGGGTGGGGAGAGGAGAAATATTATTTTTATTCGTTTATTATGAATTTTGAGTACACACAAAAGAAAAAATGATATTAAATTATCTTCTATCGAACCAATTATTTCTATATGAATGTCCTCGTTAATTCATGAAAAAAAGTAGAAGAGAGAGGAAGTAAAGAGGGGCGTGGGTGATTTTACTATAGAACCCAAAATTAGGTCAATCATGTGAGCTCATATATTCAGTAATTTCAAATTATTTTAACAAATAAGGGCCTAAAATACCCTTAAACTATGAGATTTAGTATAATATTGCTCTCTCATCCACCACTTTTTAAGTGTGGGTCGTAGAAATAGGGCTTTTTGAGCCAAAAGGTTGATGTCAAGGGTATTTGGGGGCCGAAAGGTAGACGAAGGGTAATTTTGTACCAATTCAAATAGTTGAGGGGCATTTTAATTTAGACCTTCTCCGTTTTAATATTTATGTCCTTCTAATATTGAGTGTGCACAAGTAGACACTTAAACTTATATAAAGTTCACCAAATAGACACACACGTGACTGAGGAATTTGTTCCAAGGCAATTACCAATGAAACTCGCAAAGCAAAATCATATGACAATATCAACAACTTCAACACGATTCAATAAAGCCAAGAAGTGATGCACTATCAACTGTTATTGGACAGATTTGAAGAAGAAAACAAGAGAAACATATTTCAGGTTCCTTTAGAAGGTCAATCTATCTTGTTTAGTTTATACATTGATAAAAGGAAGTTTGAGGTTGATAACTCAACTTTCTCCTTGGCCTTTATGATTTTTCATTACTTAAGAATCCTCACTTGTAATATCATCATAGAGTGTATAATAAACTTTGTGATGATCATAAAATATCTAGTTCTCTCTAGCTCGCATTTTCTTCATGATTGTTAATTAGTAGAGGTTAGGTACCTCATTAGGATTGGTAAGGTCTAGCCTCCCTTACTTGTACTTATTCCTATTGAGAATTTTTTATGATTATTATTAATAAAAAGCCACTAGACCACTGTCTAGTGGTATAAGTTTGCTTTAAAAAAAGTTTGACACACACATTCTACATGACATCCTACATGCCAATTTATGTCCAACGTGGTGTCCTGCATGTGTTATGTTATGTAAGGCTCGTGTGTCTACTTGTTCAACTTTATACAAGTTTAAGTCATGTCTATTTGTGCACACTTAAAGCTGGACTGTTGGAGGGCATGTGGAAAAATGTCAAGTTAAATGACACATTTATGTATTATGTCTATCCCAATGTTACTAAGCAGAAGATATCAAAATTAAAGCCATATTAATTTGAAGATTAATTCAATAAGTTTATGATGAAGCTTTATTAGTTAAACCTCAATTAAGAGGTTTTGCTGTAAATTTGGTGATCTACTCAAATAATTCATACGGTCCGTATTATCAGCTGTCTAATATTGTTTTTGCATATCTTTTATTTCTGTAAGATATGTGAAAGTCTTAATAATAGGAATATTTGCGTGAAATACACCTATCTTCCTTTTTAAATATCAATCTTAACTAATGTTGGAAGTCTTACCGAAAGTATTTGATTACGAATACTTATAAGAAGTTCTCATGAGGTGTGTCAAAGACATCATTATTTAAAATATTTCACCCGATATAGATGTATTCCTTATAATTCAACAAACTCTTCTATTATAAAATTACTAGGAATCAATATCTAACAAAAAATTATTTAAAAGAAAATCCAACACAAAAAAATTGAAGAAAAAGAATTTTATTTCTTACTTTTAATTCTTTGTTCTTCTCTCTTATTCAAAGTGGAAACACATCGAGAATATGTACAAGTGAATCACTCCAAAAAGAATAGAAAACGAATGTTCTCAAAGTATGGTTCAACCGCTATTGAATATCCCATAAATATGATGATTTCAAAGGGAAATAAAGAATTGTCATGATGAGTAATAATAACTCATTAAAAGTTAATACAGAATGAATAAAGAAGGTGTTACTATTCATAGTAACTTTTGGATATACTCATTCCGTTTCCTTTTAGTTGGCATAGTTTCCTTTTTAGAGTCAAATGATAAGACTTCTGACTAATATTTTATAATGTATTTTTAATCATATTGATATGCAAAAAATTGCAACTTATAGTACTTTTCATATAATTTTTGAATATCAAATTTTTTAGTTTACAATATCAAATTAATGTAATCTAATTTAACATTGAAAATTAGTCAAATTAACTTTCAAAAAGCGCAACATGACAACTTAAAGGGAACGAAGAGACTATTGTAATTAATACAATAAAGAATCATTAACAGATATTAAGGAATGAACTTTTTTTTTTTAGCAATTCCCCTAGGCAATGCGTGCCTAGGGCTAGTTTTATTAATAAAGAGAAAAGAATCTCAATGAGAAAAGTACAAGCAAGGGGGGCTAGGTTTTACCTTACTAATCTTAATGAGGTAACAAACCTTTATTAATTAACAAGCATGAAGAAAATAAGAGCTAGAGAAAACTAGATATTCTATGATGATACTATAAATGAGTATGCTTAAGTAATGCAAAAAACAAAATCTAAGAATAAAGTTGAGTTATCAACCTCAAACTTCATTTTATATATGTAAAAAATAAAAGAGATGGATTACCCGTGTAAAGTAACATGAAGTATTTCCCTCTTCTCTTCTTCGTCAAATATGTCCAACAAAACTTGATAGTTCTTCACTTCTTTTCAGATTTACTAGATCGTGTTGTTGCTGAAACTGTCATATGATTTTGCTTTGCCAATCGCATTGGGAGGTGCCTTGGAATAAATTCCTCAATCACCTTACCATCCCAACTATGTTGCCTTTCATGTGTCTTCTTTTTGTTTTTGTTGCTTCCACTTCTTTGTTGCCTAGGCGAGAGATCTCCATCCTTGGCTACCTTATCAAATAATATGTCTAGCATCTCATCCTCATCGTCATCATCAAACTTTTCACTGCCCAAGTCACTATCATAAGTTGTAGTTGGACTAAGTCTTGAAACTCCAGCTTCTGGCTCATGGCTCTTTTCCAATACCTTGGTGGTAATGGTTAAGATTTTTTTGGAGTTATCAATTGTCACAGCCATAGATGGATTTGCCTTACTTGAAGGCACAAATATAGGTGTTTCATGAGGACTTAACTTACTCCTTGAAGGTGCAGAAATATGTTCTTCTTTCTCAACCAAATCTGCCCATCTAGAATCACGTGTTTCCTTCCCCAAACTCTTGTCATTCCTTTTGGAGACTGACTGTTGTCCAAATATTTGCTCTCCAAGCGACTCCAATGATGGAGAATTAGGAACATCATGATTCGAGGTGTTGATTGTTTCCATATGTGGTTTAACCATTGGGGTTTTCTTTATTCAACATTGTGGCATGTGACTCCTTGATTATTCTAGTAATTTCTGGATTAGAATCTTGAAGAATTGGAGTGGACAATCCATGGAGCTCTTGATCGGAATTGATCACTAAGGCATCAAAGGTGTTAGAGCACACAACCTTCCTTGATATTTTATCTTCACAATTCACTGTTTGCTCCTTGCGTGTTGGGTTAGTGCAATCTAGTTGTTGTAGTTTGGTGTTACCTGGAGAAAATGTTTTGCTTGGTACTTCAGTCCAGCCTCCCTTATCATTAATTGTCCTTCAAAGTGAAGTCATGATCACATGTACCATCAGATTTAGAAATTCGATCCAAATTCTTTTCACACTGCTGCACCTTATTAGCCTGGCCAGAATCTTGAATCGTGGCCAAACTAGAATCTTCCCCACATAAAACACCAGCAGTAGATAGTTTAGGATTTGAAACTAGATCAGACTCCAAATTAATCACAGAAACCACCGAATCACTAGTAGCACCTTCCTTTGCACCCAAAACCAAAGCCTGCGAGACCGTAGCTAAGGGGCAATATAGTGTAACTGTAGTATTAAGAGTATCATCTTGAACACAAGTATCTACAACTCGATCTCCATTATTTTTAATGGCTTCCATACCATTGCTATTTCATTATTATTTGCATATGCAACTCGAGTATTATCATCAATACTTTGATCTATGTTTGCTCCCCTCTTCTCATTTAAATTTGTCGCAAATCACTTTGAAATTTCTCACCATTGAATTGTTCATCTCCAACCACTCCACTATCTTTGCGATTGTTATCTTGATTCTTTTTCAAAATCAATCGACAACCGTTTTCATCGTGACCTTGATGATTACAATGGTTACAATATACAGGTAAATTATCATAAACAAATTCCTGAAAAACCTCTTGAATCTTACCGGTCTCCTCGTCCAAATATTGGAGACGCATCCTCTTAGGTAGCTTGTCCATAAGATCGAGTATCACCTTCACCCTAATAGTGCTAGGCCTTGTCTTGTTTTGCGTTGCCTTGTCGATAGTTATTGGCCTTCCAACCGCTGATGCCATCGACAACAAGGATCTCTTGGTAAATAAATCTGGTGATAATCGAGGTAACGAAATCCACACCACCGTCATTGAAGTTTCTTCTCTTGAATTGAAATCTATTGTCCAAGGAAATACCCTATAAATATGTTGTTGTCCATGGAAAGGCAAAAAGCTTATCGATTTTGATAAAGCAACCACACAATCTTTATATTGGTCTATCCTTAGTAGAATATGTCTACGAGCAAGTAAACCAACTAAACAGTTTCCTTTGATGCCCAAGTGTTTAGGTAAAACTGTTCGCAAATCCTTCACTTCTAGTGTATCGGATGAGAACTTAATAATTACAGCTTGATGTAATCCTTCTTTCTATGCGAAAACCTGTCGTTCTCCCTTTGTGAATTGAATCGTAGGCTCTGCATGTACATATTGAATCTGTTTCAATTGGATTTTTGTCAAATTTTGGGCAGCTTGATTTGTGGTTAATCGAGTAGCAAATGATGTTTGTTGATTAGGATTAGAGTTTGTCTCTCCCATAACCAGAGGCTGGGGAGAGATGTGCTCAGACATGGCTGCTACTAGGGTTTAGGGTCTGCTTCTCTTGTAGCTCCTTTGTCTTTGTTTTTTTTTTCTATCTTTCATCTATAAACCTTAGATAATAATATGAATACTTTTTTTTTGAGATACTAGAATCATTTTTTCAATAATCTTCTACATATCTCAAAAGGAATATTATGGAATACTATGAAATAAGAAATTTTGGGGGATTTTCACAAATGAGTGTAATGAATCAAATTTGGTATCCGTAGATTGTGAACTAGACCTAGATAAAATAAGATATAACTTACAAAACAATTGGTGAAGTTCTGAACTTCTATAAACCAAGAATTCTTATCTAAGCTCATGGTCTTATTTTATCACATCATACTCACAAAATCTTTGTAATTATCATGATTTTGCGCTAAGAGGCCACACTCGTGTTCAGATATTCATGAATGCTCTAGAATTTTTTCACATTTTCATAGGAATGGCACCACTCCACACTCATATAGGTATAATCATTAAGTGTATTTTGTAGAGAAATACACCACCTATAAAGGATATGATTTAGTTTAAGAGTATAATTCAACTTCACTTTGTCTTACAACATTGTACTATATTCACATATCATAGGAGGGACATAATTTCATAATGCTTACTTATCAACTAACAACTTGTTAGTACCCATATGAAGCTAATTCATGGGATCTCTAATCGCATAGATTGGATTATTATCATTGTTAATCTTCTCAAATTGACAAAAGTCTCACTCCCCTTAATGTTTCTTTTTTAGTCTGTGAATTAATCAATTTTTTCTTTGACTACACGTAATTTACATAAATACTTTAATATCACAGCAGTTGTTTTATCACATCTCAACACATGTATCTAATTTTGCATGTCATTGAAAAAAATATTTTTTCACAACAACTATATCATTGTTTGGCAACCACAATATATAAACACAAAAGACGTTGGTTTTATTTCTATTGAAATATTCACTAAGACGACATATCTTAACCACTTAACCTCATCACAAACCAACTTTAAAACAACAAACTTTATTTAGCTTATTTTCAAGTTATGAAACTTCCTTTATGGTAAACACATAACCATTAGTGAATTTTGAAATCCACTTTATATCACTCTACCCCTCTGGTAAAATAAAATATACAATATATTTGGTATTATACTTGTGGCACCTCTCTTGTATCACCAATGACTTCTTTCCAAAATAATGCATCAAGAAGCAATTTTATTTTCAAAAAAGGACGAATATATCTTTGAACTATCAAAAATGATATACGAATATCCTCTGTTATATTATTTGGACGCTAGTGTCTCTGCCATCCAAAAAGCGTATCATTTGTGTCCTTCACTCTAATGGTTAGACATGTTACATCATCTTATGCATTTATCCAAAATATTCCCTAAATTTAAACCCACAAGAAAATCCACCTGGAATTAAGAAGATCCACTCAAATTACCCCCTAACCCACCCGTTACTAATAACTAATAATATACCCAAATAAACAAAAGTACCCCAAACTCTCTCTACTCAATCACGATTGACAAACCCTACCTTGTCGGTGTTCTTCGTCGATTCTTCTTTGTCTATTCTTCTGCGATCTTTGCTTCTACTTACATATCCAACCTTCGATCATAGGTACCACGTCTTCTCTGTCAACTCACATAATCTTGTGTTGTTTATGTTTGATTTTGGTTTATATCATTTATAGTGTCCTTTTTTATGGTGTTGAGGTTTGAATTTCACTGATATCTATAATATTTGTCTAGAATAATTCTTTTGTAGTGATTTTTAGGGTTTTATTCATGTTTATTTTTTAAGAAAAGGATCTTTTTTTAGAGTTTTACTTTAGTGTCATTTTCAAAGATTTGATAGGGGTTTGTGCACTTTTATGTCAAGGAAATGTTCTTTTTGTTTTTCTTCATATTGTGTTTCAGATTCATTGCTTACTGTCATATCTCTTTCTTTTTTTGTCTACCGTCTCCTTTATTTATTAATTTCTTTATCTTCTTCTTTGTCTATTTGTTTTTCTACTTGTTAGGGTTCCTCATTATTTATTGACATCCTGTAATGTTAGGTAGATCCATAAGAACCAGACAAGCTAATATTATATAGTTGATCTTCTTGGAGGGGCCAGCCAATTGATATTATATAGTTGATGTTCTTGGGGCCCTAGCCACTTGGATTATATAGTTAAGACTTAGCTTATCTTTTAATTAGAAAAATTATAATTAACTCAAATACACTTAATCTTAATGCTTAATTCAGTTACTAAAGTAATGTGAATAATTAACTTTAATACCACTGCCATTGTCTATTTGTTCTTCTGTTTTCCTAATGTGAGTACTAACTAACTAATCTTATACTTTAAGACTTAACTATTTCACTTAGCTTGTCTTTTAATTAGCATTTTGTAATTAACTCAAATACTTAACACTGTCCATTTTTTCTTCTTTTTCATTAGTACTAACTAACTAGCCTTATGTTTTAAGACTTAACTATTTCACTTAGCTTATGTAGTTAATATGACTTGTTAACTCTTTCAAGTTTGACTTATCTTTAACACTTAATCTTAATGCTTAAAATTAGTAAAATAATGTAACTAATTAACTTTAATAGACTGCCACTGACCCTTTTTTCTTCTTCGTTTTTCCTAATGTGAGTACTAACTAACTAACCTTATGCTTTAAGACTTAACTATTTCACTCAGCTTATCTAGTGTAGTATAACTTGTTAACTCTTCCTAGTTTGACTGATCTTTAACATTTAATCTTAATGATTAACAATTAGTAAAGTAATATGAATACTTAAACTTTAATAGATTGTCACTGTCCATTTTTTCATCCATTTTCCTAATGTTAGTACTAACTAACCTTGTGCTTTAAGCTTAGCTTATCTGTTAATTAGAAGAATCATAATTAACTCAAATATACTTAATTTTAATATTTAACAGTTAGTAAAGTAAAATGAATACTTAACTTTAATAACTTTAATAGACTGCCATAGTCCATTTTTCTTCTCTTTTTCCTAATGTGAGTACTAACTAACTAACCTTATGATTTAAAACTTGACTTAACTATTTCACTTAGCTTATCTAGTGTAATATGACTTGTTAACTCTTCCTAGACTGCTGACTTATATGTAATAGAATGCCACTATTCATTTTATTTTCTTTTATTTTCCTAATGTGCGTACTAACTAACTAACCTTGTGCTTTAAGACTTAGCTTATCTATTAATTAAAAGAATCATAATTAACTCAAATACACTTAATCTTAATGCTTAACAGTTAGTAAAGTAATGTTAATACTTAACTTTAATACCACTGCCACAGTCTATTTGTTCTTTTTTTCTTCTAATGTGAGTACTAACTAATCTTACATGTCGTTTGGTAGAGTGTATTAGGAAATATAATTCATTCATTAGGTGTGTGTATTAGTAGTATCTTGTTTGGTACACTTTTCCATGTTATGTATAACTAATGCAATAATTAGTCATACACTCTATTGTGTATTAAGTTGTGTATTACTAATACCAAGGAATTCTAGGTATTAGTTGTTGGAAAACTATATGCACAGCGGAAGCATACCTTAATCATACAACTTACATGAATAATAGACAACACATTGTTTATACTAGAACAAGTACAATCATGTTAGGGCATATAAACTTTCTGAATTTAATTTCAGAATTACCTCTTGAAGCGTGAGCCGATACCTTCAAGTGAATCTACAAGCTAGTCGACACTAGAAACTTCAAGCAAATTCATAAGCTAGTCCACAAACTAGACCACAGTTCTACGGTCTTCTACAATGATCCCAAGTTTACTTCCGAACCCTCTCAATACTTGGGTGGACAAGTATTTTATGAAAAAAATTATATATTTTTTTTCAAGGGTTAGAAGAATCCCTATTTATAGAGATTTCTTCTTAGTCCAAGGAAAAGGAATACCATGTCTTTCCTTAGAATAGAAAGACATGTACATCTCCCTTTCCTTAGAAAAGAAAAAGTCATGTCCTACTTCCTTTCCTTAGAATAGAAAAAGTGATATACTTCTCCCTTGCCTTAGAACATAGAAAGATACATACTTCTCCCTTTCCTTAGAATAGAGAAAGACACATACTTCTCATTTTTCCCTTTACAATAAATTCTGAGTTCTAGATAAATATGGGCACGGTAGGGACCATAGAATTAATTACCGAGGCTTCCTATTATGAAAATAATTCCAAATAATTAATTTGAATTATTTTTACCATAATTAATTACAAATCATTCCACTAGAAATTCGTAATTGCACTCCTCTATTTATATTTCGGAATTCCCCATTAGACACATATGTAATTCTCCATGTTAAGATTACAGATACTAATCAATAAATTAAATTACTGACGAACTTAATTCAATGATCAATTTCCTTTAGAGCATTGCTTAACTTATTTCATGTGTCGGATTCTTAAATCCACTTGCAAGGTTTGACACGATGAAAACTTTTAAGCTTCTCAAAAAGGCTTATCATCAATCTCTATATCGAGACATGGATTCCATCAACTAACTTATTATTTCACCAATATATATTATCATCATCCAATCTACCAAGAATATTGACCCATCTTAGAATCTCACCTTTTAATAAATCAAAATGATGATTAACATATACAGATCATAATAGTTATATCAAGATTAAGAATATAAGTACATTTAATAATTTAGAGAATTGCTTTTGTCAGTCAGTCTAAAGCAACTATCTCTACTCAGTCCCGTTCAATACATACAAAATGCACTAGTATAAGAAGTTGGAACTATACCATTCCCATAATCAAGATAAACTATATATAATCTTGTGCTACAATCGTACCGATGGCATGCCCAATTTCCATCTTAGATTGTGAACAAAAAAAAACTTTATACTTATAAGAACCGATGATTTAATCCTCCGTGTATAAGCTTAAACTCTATACACTAAATCATCTACTATATAAGTAAACAAGCACCATAAACGAATACATGATCTATTAAAATAAATAAATAATTATTCTATAATAAATACTATATCTAAACACGTGGTTAATAGTATATATCCCAACATTAGTAATACATAGCATTTTAACACTTGCATTAGATTAAATAATTACAAAACTACCCTTAAAGCCTCTTCATTTTCTTTGTTGTCATAATTATTTTTATTTTGATTTACTTTTCAATGTCTTTTAATTTGTTGGTATCTTAATAGTCTTTATGGTCTCTTAAGTATTTAAAAAATAAATAAATCTAATTTCAATATAATTTAATCAATTTTTTTACTATTGTGACGATAAATTTGATAAATTAAATTCTTTGCCAACTTTTCACAAAAATATTTTGACACAATAGTACAACTATTTAATATTATTGTTGAAAAAAGTAGAAGAAGAGTTAATGATGTTTTAGCAAAGAGATCTTTTTTGATGTTTTAGCAAAGAACTTTGTTGCAAAGAAAGTGTACAAATATATAAAGTGTGAAGGGTATTTTTGCAAACATATATTTTTAAATAGAAATTATGCAAGATTTGTTATTTGTAATACATCAAACCAAACAATGTATAAGAAATAATGCTTGCATAACTAATGCAAGCACTACTAATACAAGCATTTCTAATGCACCCTATTTTGCATTGTTCTGATACACTCTACCAAATGACTACTTATGCTTTAAGAATTACGTATTTCACTTAGCTTATTTGTTAATTAGTATTGTGTAATTAACTCAAATACTTAATAGTGTAATATGACTTGCTAACTCTTCCTAGACTGCTAACTTATCTTTAATAGGCTGCCACTATCCATTTTTTTTCCTAATATGAGTACTAACTAACTTTGTGCTTCAAGACTTAACTATTTCACTAGCTTATGTGTTAATTAGTAGTGAATAATTAACATAAATACTTAACTCTTTCTAGACTGCTGACTTAAGTTTAATGTTATGTAGTAGTAATATGACATGTTAACTCTTCATAGTTTGATTTATCTTTAATATTTAACAATTTTTAATACTTAACAATTTATTTCGTAGTAATAATTACTTTATTTAAATCTTTGTAGGTTATTAAAATAGTTAATGTTATCATCTACTTTCATCATGATGGTGAGTGACTTGACAATTCAGAACCACATTATGATAAGAGATGGATCTATTATTGGAGAGGTTATGATCCTGATCGTATATCTTCTATTGACTTAGTTAATGAGTAAACAAATAAGTTAGGTTTTATAAGTGTGCAACAACTTATTGTACTTGGGTCTTTCTGCAAAATATTTTGAAATAATAGGAGATGAAGGATTTAAGACATTATCATCTTTTATCTATGAGGATTATGAATTCATTCATTTGTTTGCTACTAATGGCTATTAATTAGATGTTGATGTACCTGATATTGTCATATATGATGGATTATTTTTACTTTTATCAATAGTTAATGAAGGCACAAACTGTAGTGAAAGTGATAGTAATAATGGAATGATGTTTAGCTCTTCAGATTATGATACTGATGAATTCAAACATCTTTTTACAAAAAATAAAAGAAATATAACTGATAGTTTGCAAGATTATAAGGAAATTGTTAGGGTATGGCCTTTAAAGACATAGCAGAAGAAAAATAAATTTGCAAACTTCATGCTATGGCTAAGAAGGTAGAACTAGTTGTCGTGAAGAGTGATAAATAAAGATTGAGATATAAATGTGGTACTGAAGGTTGTCCATTTGTATGTCAAATTTCTGTGGATTTGACCACTCTTGGGGTTAGTGTCAAAACCCTAGTAGATCATATAGAGTGTGGAACAATATATGACAACTCTTTAATTGATTATACAATAATAACTCAGTATTTGAAGGAGAAATTGCAAAGTGACCGTAAGTACAAGGTTAAAGAAATGAATGCCGACTTACATAAAGTATTTTAGTTAAATGTAAGTGAAGCCAAGTGCAAGAGATCTAAAAGGGAGATACTATAGACTCTTGATGGTAGCTCGGTAAACTCTTACAATAAACTAGAGGTTTATACTATTGAACTGAGGAGTTGTAATTCAGGGTCTAACGTTGTCATTAATTTGTTTAAGGGGGCACTATCTATTGATAAGAGAAAATTTCTTAGGATGTATACTCGCTTCTAGGAAATAATGTTGGGTTTAAAGGAAGGGTTAAGACCATTTATTGGGTTAGATGATACATTTCTTAAAGGAAAAAACTAAGGGACAAGTATTACTTGCTGTTGGTCAAGACAATATGAACTGTTTCTACCCTTTAGCTTGGGTTGTGGTAGATAAATAGAATAGAAGGACTTTTACATGGTTCATGAAATAGTTGCAAGATTCACTTGATCTTCATAATTGTGAAGGAATGACATTCATATCAAATATGCAGAAGGTAATATTATACTACTAAGTTGTAATTTATTTAAGTCTCTTTGTTTAATACTATTTCTTTATTTAATTTAGTTGTTTTTATTTGATACTCAGACATTCATATAAGGTTGTTAGATCTCTTTCCTCTAATCTTTTTATTATAGATTGAGTCCCAATCGAGGAAGAATGTTCTCAAGGGGGAGATATTATAACACCTCAAATTTTGGAAAGAGAAAAGAAAACTTTTTTGGCTGCTGTTTGTATTCTACAGGTCCAGTGTACGGATCGTAGAAGCTTCTACGAATCATAGAAGGCATCCGTAGAAAGTGGGTTGAAATTTTGGGAAAATCAAGTTTCAGTATCTTATTCTACGGTCGACCAGGACGGTCCATCAAATGTTTTATGGGTCGTAGATATGTCTCGTAGAAAGGTCTCAGTCTTAGTGAAATTTAGGGTCAAAGTTGAGTCCTACGGTTGGGATCTATGGATCGTAGAAGGTTCTACGGCCCGTAGACTAGTCTCATCAAAGTTGGCTTGATTATAGGGCTCTAGTACTTAGTCTACGACTGACCAATATGGACCATAGGAATTTCTACGGTATGTCACACCCGTAGACCGAGTTGACAATTATCTTTTAAGGGGTTTTAGGGTCTTTTCCCTATGTTTTTAATACCTAAACTATGTCGTTTTGACCTCTATTCTAATCTCTATATAAGTATTTTAAGTCCTTAAACTACCCATTCTGAAATCATTCTTCTAAATCCCAAATTTCCTCCAAGTCCCCCCCCCCCCCCAAATTTCTCTCTCAAGCTACGGAGGAAGAAGCTAGAGTTTCACTTCTAGGTCTCCAATTCACCATAGCTTACTAACACCTATGAAGTCCTTTCTTTTATCGGGTCCTCAAAGATTCCAATTGTACAAGTTTAATTCTTAATTCAAAGGTAGGATTTTATTCAATTTCCATGGGTTCTTCTCAATTATAATTCATTTAGTTGTTTTCTATCTTCTAATGCATGAATTGAAGTATTTACATGATTTTGAGTTGAATTATATCAATCTATGCATGATCCATGATTTTTGACTATGAACACGTGATGAAGCTTATGAACTATGAAATATGAATTTAAGAAGATATGCATGTTTTTATGAAATTGATGCATATGATTTGAGGATGCTTTTAAGATGAAAGTATCAATGAAATTGTGAAAGTTTTTCTCACATAAGGATTCATAAGGTTTAAAGGTTTTCTCACCTATGTTGAATCAAGATTTAAGGAGCTATTCTAAATGACTTTAGCTTGGATTGATAGCTTAATTGTGCCTTTCCATGGATGATGAAATGAGTATGATAAATGATTATTTCATGGGATTTTACTTAGCACTGAGAGGATATTGCGATGTAGGCTCTCCTATTAGTAGAGTTTAGGTATCTAGTAGCAATCTCTTTGTCCCTAACTACGTGCCCCCGTATGATGTCTTAGCTAGTGGATCGATGTAAGCTAGAAGTTTATGGTTGTTACCTTGGCAAGTGGGAAATCTCTTTTCACAGTGGGATAGACACCAAATTCCCTATTTTAGCTCACCTGGTCTATGTCAGTTAAAGGTAAATATCCCATAATAATAAACTAGGTTACTTTCAAAGTATCTCACCAAGTGTTTTAAATTTGCTAAGCCTGCATTGACCAGGATTACAACTTGTGTTTTCTAACCTCTTATCTTATTTTTTAGCTTGATCATTGCATATCATGTAAAGTTCTTTTAGCATGATTTCATAATGTCTGTGGATTGCTATCATACTTAGTACATTCTATGTACTAATGGTCTACATTTTTTCACTAATGTAGGGTCCAACACTCCTACCTTGCATACTTGTATCTAGTTAATATCTTTTGTTGATTGAGAGATTGGAGAGTCCTCATTTTTTGAGGACCAAGACACTTTTATAGATTTTTTTTTAATTTCAGTTTTCAGACATTGTACGTGGTGTATGAATTACGTCACAACCACTTATTTTGATGTATTAGATGGATTATTGAGACTATCTTCGACTTCCGCTTTGCCAAACTATTTTATGATATGAGGGTCTTTTGATGTTCTATACGCCATGTTACACCTACGGTATACTTTGGGTCATGACAAAAAAGGTCAACTAAATAGTAAAACATGAACATGCTTTAACAACAAAACTTCGAAATTGAATATAATCAATAATAGAAAATACTGAAAATAATATAACTTTAATTTTCTTGAAGATTTTCTCTAACAGACAACCATCACTTTGAGCATCATGATGATATACTATCTTGCACACGTTGTTAGAGTCATTTTATACCTTGCTAGGATAAAGGATGAATTTAAATATTGGATCCAATATCTGAGCCGCCCTTACCCGGGACTTTCTAAGGAGTCACTCGGATCAATAACACAATCCTATCCTATGATGGTGGCACAGTTACAAGGTTTGGATTATCTGAATCCTTACTACTCTAAAAAAATAATATAAATAATTCTAAATAACTGTATTATGTCCCATTTAGGAAAAATGTCTCACTTTATGGAAAACTAGTATTCTCTATCTTGACATAATACTTAAAAAAGACTTCTGTATAACTATACTAGATTTGCTTTAAAAGGTTATTGTTTTATGAAACACTAATTGTACTTTCTCAAAATAAAGATATGCTTTTTTTAAAGCCAAACATGTTTTCTTTAAGAAACTGTCTATACTTTCTTTCTTTATCTTGATGCAAAAATATATTTTCTTGAGTATATTCTAAACTAATGCACTTGAAACAAAATATACTTTCTTAAAACACTTTTAACACTTCTTGAAATTCTTCTTAAATAATAAAATTGAAGAAAAAATATATTTTCTTGAACTCTTTCTTGAAAAACTTCTTTAAAACATGAAATGTATTCTACACATGAAAAAAGACAAAAGAAATCAATATGACAAGATAATAACTTTAGCTAAGAAGGGATCATGTGGTAGAATAGCATAAACCCTAAATCTATTAAAGATTCTCAACAATATAGAGTATAATGATTTCAACAATAAAATCAACAATGAGTACATTAAAAATGGAGGAATTCGAAGAGCATACTTCGGGTAAAAACCTTAGCTTTGATCTTACTAAGTGAAACTATAAATGTAGGGCATGAGGAAAAACTTACTGCCTCACTATGATAGGCTTACATACCTTCAACACTCCATGAATTTTAAAGAAGAACCCTAATTTGATGAAGAACGATCAAGAAACCCTCTTGTGAAATTATTGGATTTGTTTTTTCAAAATTCTATATTTTGATGGTAGATTCTTTCTTAGGATACATAATTATATATTAAAATTACTATGAAATTATGAGAATATGCTTACCTTTATTTGGAAGGAAGAATTCCTGATGGACTTACTCAAAATTCAACTCTTGAATCGTAGAGTTGAATTCTTGATATTCACTAGAGATAGGAAGAGGATTTGGTGTTAGAATCTTGTAGAAATTCAAGGATATATGTTGTAAGATCATGAAAAATACTTACCAAAACTTAGTAGGGTTGAAGAGATCTTTTAGGGGGGTCTACAAATGGGTGAAAAGTGAGAAAAGAAACTCAATAACATTTTATGATATATGGATTTTTTTATATACAGATGATATACATGGTATATGGGTAATATACATTATCTATCAATCCTTTTACAACCCGTAAAATGATTCAAGGCTCATGAATTGGATATATGGAATTCAGGTGTAAATTTTGAGCCTCTTATACCATTTTATGACTTGACACTATGACCCGTAAATGCCTTTACAACTGGTATTTTCCATTTCATTAGAAGTGATACTGAAATATCAAATTGAAGTGTCTCTGGTAAAATGTTCACACTATTTTACTTCAAATTTTGATTGATGTAAACTTTGTGGCGTTGGAAAGAAGATTGTCAGACCTTTAATTTGATAGTACGTGGGTTATCTAGCTCTTCACATTATGAGAGATATAGTTTTTTTAAGTTGTCCCTTCCTTGATTTTATGGAAAAACTTTGCGAGTAAAAACGTTTTTGAACTCGGCTTAGTGCTAGAGGTCCCTAATGACCGTAAATCATGTCCGACACACTTCCTACACTTGGTAATGAACCTTAATGCACATGAAAAACTAGGAATCATTTGGTACGAGTCGATATGAATACAAAGAATAGTTCAGTTCTTAGCTTATAATATAAATTTTGGGGTATTACAATATCTTACACTTGGGATCATTCATCTTCAATTGATGTTCAAGTTGGACTAGAATAGAAATGATAAATTCTTATTATCTGTATGACTTCTGAACTTTCCTGCCAACATAAGTGGAGCTGGTTTATACTATGAGTTTGGAACTCACTACGACACACAAGGCACGTATGTTCGCATAAAATAACTAACTTATAGATCATGACATAAATATTTTAAGAATCACCATAGGAGGAAGGCTATTACCTCAAATGTTATCATCAAAATTCCTCATAACATTTTGGAAAAATAATCACGAGGATGTTTCACATGAAACATCTTAATATGAAACATAAACAGAGTCTTAAGTATCTGAGTACTCCAACATGGGTTTATAAAGTATGAATGCTATCTATTTGAACATGAGTTATCTGAAGGTGTTTGATATGAAACACGGGTACCTTGGCGTAAAACAATAATAGGACTACTATGCCATGCCTTAAGCGATATGACTAATAACTTTTAAACTTAGAACATTTGTCAACTATGCTCCTCCTTCTGAATACCACACTTAATTAGTTACAATATATAGCTCCTCACAAGGGTACATATGCTTACTCCTACCAAGGTTTGAATCTAAGTGCATTCTCTTATCTTGTTCAAGCCTAACTCGAAGTCACAAGGTGTTGCACAAAAGATGATCATACTAGTCTAAACTACAATATTCATTTTCTATATCTCTATAGGGACTATTATCTCAAGAATACTACTTCTTATTACAAACACATTCAACAAACCTCGAATTATAATTAAGGAGCGCTTGGTGCTTTATCCATATTTATATCAACACCTTATTCAAACCTATTACTATAACCACTTCATGGACTTCTAGGTAACCAATTTTTCTACAATTTTTTCACCTTCTTATTATCTATACCAACTAAAAATTCATTAATTACAGCAAAACATATACCAAATATTTTTATCTAGATACTACATATAACCAAGCCTCATTTTGCTCTTCCTCCACAATAAAAACTCTATATAGAATAAGCCTACTATAATATTCACCTTAATAGTCATCTACCCATTTATCTAAACCAACTCACAACTACTATCAACACCAAAAGAGGATCAACGAAAGGGCTTATAGAAGAAAAATCATAAGCACCAATCATTCGACAAATTTGATGGGAGAATATGCATGACGTAAGGTGATTTCACTATCCATTAAGGGTTTATCATGAGCTCATTGGACTGAGTATACTGTGAAACATGAGTGAATATATCATGATTCATATAGCATAGGGATGAAAATTTTCAATTTTAAGAAGAATGGGATCATTGTGCTGAATTTTGTGACACATCATATTTGGAAAGGGGGAGGGGGGAAATACAGTTTTTGGGCTGGTGTCTATGTCTGCGGGTCCCATATACATACCGTAGAAGCTTGTACGGGATGTAGATGGAAACCGTAGGAAGTACAAAAATAATTCTTTCAAAACAAGTTCCAGTTCCGTTTTACAGTTCACCAAGACAACTCACCATTCCATGTACAAGTCGAAGATAGGTCTCGTAGGTCAGCTCTAGACTTACTGAAATTTTAAAGTGTAAAGTTGGTTCTACGGTTAGCATGTACAGTCCGTAGGAAGACTTACAAGTTGTACATAAGTTTTGTTGAATGTTGACCAAATTAAGAGTCTCTAACCACTTTCTATGGTTGACCAGTACGGTCAGTAGAAGGACCTACAGACCGTAGGTCTAAATCGTAGATGGTGGTCGACCGTTATTTTGAAGGGCTTTTTAGTCTTTTCCCTAATCGATTAATGCCTAAACTGTCATTTTTCCTTCCACCCTATGCCCTATCTAATATTTTAAGCCCTAAACTAACCATTTTTCAACTCATTTCCAAATTCCCTAAAACTAACCAGAGTCATCCTCCCAAATTCTCTCAAGACTAAGGAACAACAAGAAGAAGAAGAACTAGGGCTCAACTAGAACTCCTTAATTCCCAATCATTGTGGGATTTTGACATCAAGGTATGATAGTATTTACCTATGGAGTCCTTTCCTCCGTAGGGTTCCTAAATCCTCCAATTTTACAAGTTAAAATCTCCTAATTAAATTAGGGTTTTATTCAATCTGATGGGTTCTTTTAATTATTATCCAATTGATTGTTTTCTATCTTTTTATGCATGAATTAAAGTAATTACAGTTTTTAAGTTGAATTCACATGAACCCTTGCATGATTCATGCCTTTTAGTTTTGATCACATTATGAAGCTTATGAACTATGAAAGATGAATTTATGAAGATATGCATGTTTCTTTATGAAATTGATGTAATTTATTTAAGGTTGCTTTGAGATTAAAGCAACGATGTTGTTGTTGTTGTGAAATGATTTCTCACATACTACTCAATACATGATTGTGCAAGGGTTTCTCACAAAAATGATTTATAAGGATGAAATATTTTTTCCGAAAATTGAATCAAGATTAAGGAGCTATACTATATTAACTCTAGCTTTGATTGACTACTTAATTGTATCTTTCCATGGATAGTAAGACAAGTTAAGATTAATGACTATTTCATGGGATTTATGCTTAGCACTGATATGACTAGCAACGATTACCCATGCCCCATAACTATGTGCCCCCATAGGTTTGTCTTAGATATACATTAAGTAGTGGATCCTTTTAAGCTCAAGTTTATGGTTCTTACCTTGGAAAGTGAGTACATCTCTTTTCAATGTGGGATAGACACCGGATTCTATGTTATATTTCACATGGTCTATGTCGGTTAAAAGCAAACTTACAATAATAATAAACTAAGGTAACTTTCTTAAGTATCTCATAGGTGTTTTATAAGATGTTTAGCTTGCATTGAACACGATTATGACTTATGGTTTCTAGCATGTTATTTGATTATTTAGCTTGGTCATTACGTGCCATATAAAATTCTCCTAGCATGATTTCATAAATCTTATGCATTTCTATTAAACTTGGTACATTCCATGTACTAATACATACTTGTGCCTATGTACACGTTTTCACTAATGTAGGGTTCGACACTCCTATTCCCCATACTCGTGGCTAGCTGATTCATTTGATCTTTAAAGATTGGTGAGTCCTCATGATCTGAGGGCGAAGATTCTTTTATCACTTTCATGTTATTGTCGTTTCATACTTTGTAAGTAATGTATGAATTATATCCCAATCACTTTCCTTATGATGTAATAGATGCCTTTGAGACTTATGTTTACACTTCCATTTTTGTTAAACTCTTTTATATGAAATGCTACTTTTGAACTCTTTACTTCTATTATCTAGTATGATGTAGGTTAAGCGGCTTCTGTAAGGCCTCTTAGGGTCTTATACGCTATGTTACGCCTAGGGTCTACTTTGGGTCATGACAAACTTGTTATTTAGTGCACAATGTTTAGAAACGTCCCAGGATATCTCATAAGCCACACAGAGTAGAGTCTTGTTCATGAGTGGAAATCACACCACATTTATTAATAAGAGACTATAAGATGTTTAGAAACTCCACTTCTTTCATCACTGTAATTTCATACGATATAGTTTAACTCTATATGTTTCTCTTCTAATCCTTATCCGATGTGTTTCAAGATATGGCCACTCGAAGAGCATATATTAGAAGGAATGTGTGTGAGAATGTGGAATGAGAAGCTCCTCCAGGAGCTCCTCAATAACCAACCAATCCTTTGGCCAAACAAGTGACTAATGCAGAGTTTAGGGTTGCTTTTCAAATATTGGATCAAGCCATGACAACTCAAGCCGATAGGGAGGTTGTGGTCCCCGTGAACCCGACAACAACTAGAGTGAGAGACTTCACTAGAATGAATCCTTCGGATTTCATGGTTCCAAGGTTGAGGAAGATCCTCCAGAGTTTATTGATGAGAAGTATAAGGTGTTGATGATCATAGGAGTGACGCCTATGGAAAAGGTAGAATTGTCGGCTTATAAACTTAAGGGTATTGCTCAAGTGCGATTCAACCAATGAAAGGAAGAGAGGGCGATAAATGCGAGTCCTATTGATTGGGAGAAGTTTAAGGTTGCTTTCCTTGATAGTCTCTCTCACCTTAAGATCAGGGAGGAAAATGTACTTGAATTAATCAATCTTCATCAAGAAAACATGAGTGTGAAGGAGTATGTCTTGAAGTTCACACAATTGTCTAGATACACTCCTACTATGGTTGTTGATCCTATGGCAAGGATGAGCAAGTTTATTTCGGGAGTGTTCGAGATAGTTTTCAAAGAATGTCGTACCACCATGCTCATCAATGACATGGACATCTCTTGTGTAATGGTCCATGCTCAACAAATAGAAGAGGAGAAACTTAAGGAAAGATCTTGGGAGATAAAAAAGGCAAGGACCGGTGATAGTGACTTTTCACATTCGAGGTTCGATGGACATGGTCATTCTAAGTCTCGACAAAAGTTTTCCTATCAAGGTTCCCCCAATGTTGTTGCTCCTAAATTCAACAAACATAGGGTGTCTTACCCAAAACCTCAAGGAGGAAACAGTGGTGGATCTTCATTGTCTACTTGTGCTAGGTGTGGAACAAAGCATGAGGGTAAAGGCCTAGCCGATTTCGATGGATGTTTTGGGTGTGGCAAGACAGATCATAAGATAAGGGATTGTCCCTCGGTTTTGATGCATGAAATAGATAATCGTCGCTGGCTGAACTTTACCCTTTATCATGATCAAGAGGGTTCTCCTTATGTGGTTACCGGTATGTTGAAAGTCTTGCATCTTAATGTTTATACTTTGCTTGATCCCGGTGCTACCTTCTCTTTTGTGATGACATATATGTCTATGAGATTTGATGTTTATCTGAATGTGTTGTTGTTAGACTCTTTTTTATGTCTCTACTCCTATTGGTGATTCTATTGTGGCTAACAGAGTGCATAGAAAGTTTCCCATCTCCTTATCCCAAATAGTCTCTTATGTTGATCTTGTAGAGCTTGATATGTTAGATTTTGATGTTACTCTTGGTATGGATTGGCTGAATTCTTGTTATGCTTCTATAGATTGTAGATCCAGAGTAGTCAAGTTTCAGTTTCCAAATGAACCCATCCTAGAGCAGAAAGGGGGAAATTCCATGCCTAAGGGTCATTTTGTTTCTTGTCTTTAAGCTAGAAAAATGATTAAGGGTTGTATATATCAGCTTATTTGGGTTAGGGATACGGATTATGAAACCCCTACTCTTGAGTCGGTCACCATTGCTAATAAGTTTCTGGAAATGTTTCCCGATGAATTACCCCGTGTTCATCCCGAAAGGGAAATAGACTTCAATATTGACCACCTCTTAGATACGCAACTTATTTCTATCCCTCTTTATCGTATGGCTCTGTTAGAACTTAAAGAGTTAAAAAAGTAATTGAAAGATTTTTGGATAAGGGTTTCATTTGACCAAGTATCTCTCTATGGGTTGCTCCAGTTTTGTTTGTTCGAAAGAAAGATGGTTCAGTTTACATGTGTATTGACTACCCACAATTGAACAAGATTACCATTAATAACAAATATCCTATTCCAAGGATAAATGATTTGTTTGATCAACCACAAGAAGTGAGTTACTTCTCTAAGATTGACCTCCGATCGAGTTATCACCAATTAAGGATGAAGGAAGATGACATTCTGAAGATGAACTTTCAAACTCGGTATGCTCATTATAAGTTTTTGGTAATGTTATTTTTGGTTTGACCAATGCTCTGGCCACATTTATGGATACGATGGATATGGTGTTTAGACAATAACTGGATATGTTTGTGATTGTGTTTATCAATGATATATTGATTTACTCAAGGAGCGAGGATGAGCATACAATCATTTGAGGATTGTGCTGCAAGTCCTCAGGGACCAACAACTCTTTGCAAAGTTTAGTAAATGTGAGTTTTGGCTAAGATTCGTTGCTCTTCTGGGTCACATTGTTTCCGGTAAGGGTATTGAGGTAGATCCTAAGAATATAGATGTGGTTAAGAGTTGACTTAGACCTCTATCCCCTTCGGATATTCAAAATTTATTGGATTTATGCCAGTTACTAAAGAAGGTTTGTGGAAGGGTTTTCTTCGATTGTCTCTCCATTGACGACATTGACCCAAAAGAAGGTTAAGTACATATGGTGTGAAGTGTGTAAAAAGAGTTTTCAAAAATTGAAGGATAGACTTACCTCCGCTCTCGTGTTGACTTTACAAGATGGATCCAATGGGTTTATGGTTTATTGTGATGCTTTAAGAGTTGGTCTATGATGTGTCCTTATGCAAAATGGGAAAGTTATTTTTTATGTTTCATGAAAACTTAAGATTCATGAAAAGAATTATCCCACCAATGATTTGGATCTAGTAGCAGTTGTTTTTGCCTTAAAGATTTGGAGGCATTACTTATATGGTGTTCATGTTATTGTCTTTACCGACCATAAAAGTTTACAATATGTGTTTATGAAAAATGATTTAAATCTTCGCCAAAGAAGGTGGCTTGAGTTACTAAAGGATTATGACTTAAGTGGCTCCTATCACCTCGACAAGGATAATATGGTGGCTGATGCTCTTAGTAGGTTATTAATGGAAAGTGTCGCTCATATTGATGATGATCAAAATGAGTTGGTTAGAGATGTTCATAGATTGTCTTGATTGGGTGTTCAGTTGGTTGACTCCACCAAAGGCGGTGTTATGGTACATAATGGTGCATACTCGTCTTTTGTGTCATATGTGAAGGCCAAGTAAGGTCTCGATCCGATTTTGGTGGAATTGAAGGAAGTGGTTCTTAAAAAGTATTTTAACGCTTTCTACCAAGGGGGAGATAGTGTACTTTGATATCAAGGTCATGTGTGTTCCCAATGTTGATAATTTGAGGGAGTAGATTTTATCGAAAGCCCATAGTTCTCTATATTCCATTCACCTGGAAGCTACCAAGATGTACCATGAATTGCGGGAGGTCTATTGGTGGAATGTGATGAAGAAGGGTATTACGGAATTTGTGGCTAAGTGTCCTAATTGTCAACAAGTACAAGTTCAGTATCCAAAGCTGGGAGGTCAATCCCAAGATATTAGTATTCCTACTTGGAAGTAGGAAGATTTGAATATAGACTTTATTGTTGGTTTACCCCACACCCGACGGCAACATGACTCGATTTGGGTTATTCTAGATCGAATAACGAAATTGGCCCATTTCATTCTCGTCAAGGTTTCTTATTCGGCAGAGGACTATGCTAAGTTGTACTTGAGGGAAATGGTTAGGTTTCATAGGGTGCCTATATCCATTATCTCCGATTGGAGTACCCAATTCACTTCTCACTGTTTGAAATATTTCCAAAGGGGCCTTGGTACTTGTGTTAATTTTAGTACAACCTTTCACCCTCAAACTAATGAAAAAGTAGAGCGCACTATCTAAACTTCAGAAGATATGTTGAGAGCTTGTGTGATTGAATTAAAGTGAAATTGGGATGACCATTTGCCTTTCATTGAGTTTGCTTACAAAAGTAGCTACCATTCAAGCATTAGTATGGCTCCATTTGAGGATCTTAATGGTAGGAGGTGTAGATCTTCTATAGGTTGGTTTTAAGTTAGTAAGGTTGCCTTCATAGGTCCCGAGTTTATAAATGGGGCCATGGAGAAAATCTGGTTTATTAGAGGAAGGTTGAAAACTGCTCAAAGTTGACAAAAGTCCTATACCAATGTTTGAAGGAGAGACCTTGAGTTTGATGTACATGATTGGGTCTACTTGAAAATCTCACCCATGAAGGGTGTGATTAGGTTTGGAAACAAAAGGGAAGCTTAGTCCCAGTTATGTGGGCCTATATCAGATTTTGATGCGTATTGGTAAAGTTGCTTATGAGATTGATTTGCCTAATAATTTGGCATTGGTACATCCAATTTTCCATGTCTCATTGTTGAAGAAATTCATTTAAGATTCGACATCCATTGTTCCATCGAAAGGGTTGAGAGTCAAAAAGGATCTTTCTTATGAAGAAGTTTCGGTTGAGATTTTGGACTGGCAAGTTCCAAAGTTGAGAAATAGTTGCTTTCGTAAAGGTTCTTTGGAGGAATCCGTTAGTTGAGGGTGATACTTGGGAAACCAAGATTCATATGATGTCCTGATACCCTTATCTTTTTCCCTCTAACACCACTCCAGCTTGAGATATTTAGTTCCTCATGGTGCATCCTTATGTTTTAGTCATCCTCATATTTCCTCATGCATGAATGCTCTTGAAAACTTGATTTTTAAGAAAATGAGGTTACTTGATTGTCATGATTATATGCATTTGAGTGTGATTTTCATGTATACCCTTTGAAATGATGTTTTGAATATGTTTGAGCTTAGAGTTGATGATTCCTCCTTGGTTATGTGTTTTTGTGAAGTTGTATTTTTGTTGGGCTATTAGATCTTCTTGCTACCCTCTTTTTAATGTCTTGAGTTTCATTTAAGGACGAATGTTCCTAAGGGGGAGATATTGTGGCACCTCAGATTTGGAAAGGGAGAAAATGCAGTTTTGGGCTAGTGTTTGTGTCTACAGGTCCCATCTACGGACCGTAGAAACTTCTACGAGTCATACATGGCTACCGTAGGAAGTGAGAAAATTATTTTTTCAAAACAACTCTCAGTATCCTTTTTTTATGGTTCACCAAGATGGTCTATCATTCCATGTACGAATCGTAGATAGGTTTCATAGGTCAGCCCCAGAGTTAGTGAAATTTTAAAGTGTAAAGTTAGTTCTATGGTTAGCATGTACTTTCTATAGGAAGACCTATAAGTCGTACATGGGTTTCGTCGAATATGGGCCAAATTAAAAGTCTCTGACCACTCTCTGCAATTGACCAGTACGGTCTGTAGAAGGACCTATGGACCGTTGGTCCAAATCGTAGATGCTGATTGGTGGTTATTTTGAAGGCTTTCTAGTCTTTGTCCTAATATATTAATGCCTAAACTATATCATTTTTGTAACACCCATAACTAGAAAGAACTAGAAACAATTTAAAAAGTGGAAATTGTCATTTTTGGAAAGAATATAACAATCTGGAAAATTTGTTAAGTATGTTAAGTTGGATATTTGGTCAACTTCAAACAACCATAACTCCTAGATCAGGATGATTTAGGTGTGTTTTCAGATATCGTAGTAAATATCTTGGAATGATCTTTCTAATGCCGCTGAGTTTACGCAATTCCGAGTTCGTATGAG
This sequence comes from Solanum commersonii, assembly GCA_029007595.1. NCBI lineage: Eukaryota > Viridiplantae > Streptophyta > Magnoliopsida > Solanales > Solanaceae > Solanum > Solanum commersonii. The sequence goes on along the minus strand of JAJTWQ010000092.1, from coordinate 1,388,655 downwards.
TTAGATATAACCATTTGAAGTTGGGCTGTTCAAATAACGAAAGTCTAAAGCTGGATTTTGGAAGGGTATTTTAGTATTTTCCTTACCCAAATATTTTAATCCGTTTTTAGGAGTTTAATTGGAGTCAAGTCAGAATTTGGTAAGTTTAGAAAATTGGAAATCTACGCTAGGGCTTGGAAAAAGGAGAAAAGAGGAGAAAGAAGGAGAAAAGGCAAGATTCGTGAAGAACGTTCAAGTTTGATTGTGGATTTCACCAAGGATTCAATCCTACGAAGTATGTGAGATCACATAGCATAGGGTTAGTTCACCCACGCGCCAAACATATTTAATTCAGCATTATTTTCATCCAAAAAGATTAAGAATTTGATGTTCTTGAGTTGTGTTCTTGACTTGTTTGATTCTTGAACTTATATGGGATTGATCGGTTTTCTTGAGATGCCTGAGCAATGTTAAGAGTTGATTTGAGTTAGATTCTAGTGTACATGTTTTGGGTATCTGAATCTAATAAGATATTGAGAAAAGGAATTGGGTTTAATTGAATTAAGGTTAGAAATCGGGAAGAAAAATTCGTTAGATTCACATGGGGAGGGTCTGATGCGGAGCGCCCCATCTGCACCAAAGAGACTGGGGCAGCGCGTTTGCAGTGTGCCATAAATGAGCCCCAGTAACATAGGGGATGATGCAGCACTCCAGGGACGCGCCGGGATCGTTTGGCCTCACCCGATTTTTGTCATTTAGCCCGTTTAAGTCCTTCTAAAGTGTACTAACACTTCCTATTGACTCTAACTACTCTAAATGATTTCTAAACATCTAGAAATCATCCAAAAACATGAATCATAACCTTGAATCCATAAATTCATATTCAAGGGAAGTTAAGAGCCAAGTCTAGGGAGTTCTTAGAGTCCTTTTAATAAGTCTTTTGCAAATGCTTTTAACTTTGTTTTAAGACTTAAAGTTCAAGTTGAGTAAAGAGTAAAGAATGAAGTTCATTTCTTCAAAGAGTATATGGGGACTATGTATTCCCAAAGAGTTTGAAAAGTTTTCACATTTAAACAAGAAAGAAAACCTTGATTTCCAAAAAGCCTTTGAGCTAGCTTTCAGAAAAGAGTAAATGCTTTCACAATTGGGGAAACTTTGATTTCCAAGATAGCCTTTGAGCTAAGTTTTTGAGCAATTATCTCAAATCAAAGAAAGAAATATGTTTTTAAACATAAGAGCTAGTATCATATTTTGGGAGTAGTATTGAACACCGATATGGGGGAGAGTTTAGACAAACTCCCGGCCCCCATAAACCATGTAGCCATCATGTATAGAAAAGGGTCATACTTTTTAGATGATTCCATTAGTGTATTTTAGAATAGACTAGTGGATCCACTTAGTAGTCAGGTTCTATACCCTCGGCAAGGTATAGGACGGCCTTGGCAGTGTAAGGCAAAATGTTGTATCATCACAATAGCTCTTAAGTGATGGTTGTCGGTTAGAGAAACTCCCACATAAGGAATTGTATTCTTATATACACAATTTAATTGTATTTTTACATAGATTTCAGAGTTATAATTGTATCTTTGCATACATATAGAGTATTAGTGTATTTCCAAATTACACAGAGTTGACATCTATGCTTTAAATAGCTTTTCTTTATATTGCACCTGTTTTTTTTAAATTGCTTTATATTGAAATGAGTTCATGTAACTTGAGTTGAGCCAGGTAAGTTTTTTAGTTTCTTTCAAGATGTCTTATTTTAGAATTCCCCTCGCATACCTGTACATTCAATGTACTGATGCCATTTGGCTAGCATCTTCTTATTATGTAGATACAGGTAACCAGGATCAGCATCTAGCACATCATTGATCCAGTTGAGCACTCACAGTCTGTGGTGAGCCTCTTTGCTTTCTAGAGGATCCCTTTCATTGCTTTCAATATTATTATTATTTCATTAGGATGTCGTGGGTCTTGTCTCGACATCCATCTTAGTTGTTTAGAGGCTTCATAGACAGTCATATGTTTGTTCTTGAGTTTATATTTCCTATTTTAATGGTTGAGACTTGAGTTGCCATTCTTGGCCAATAAATGTTATCTTGATACATTCTAAGTGTTTATTGAGCAGTTCAGTTTACTTTTACAAGTATTTTTCTTCATGAATTAAGTCTTCCGCTGAGTAAGTCAGCCAGACCAAGGGTTCGCATGGGGCCAATAATGGTTTTCGAGTGCCAGTCCCACCCAGGGTGTAGGCTCGGGGTATGACAAACTTGGTATTAGAGCCTAGAGTTCAAGAGTCCTAGGGAGTCTATAAAGCCGTGTCTGTAGAGTCCTAGTTATCAGTGTGAAGCATGTCACATCTATAATTAGAAGGCTGCAACACTTAGGAAAGTATCTCACTTTTTTCATACTTAGTTCGTGCGTTAGAGTTTGATCCCTAAAAAGTTTCCTTCTAACTCGTGCTTGCGCGTGTCTTTCAGATCATGCCTCCACGAAGAGCAGTCAGAGGTCGTCCGACTAGGAGGAATGTTGAACCACATAAAGAATGGGTACCTAACGCACTAGAAGTGCAACCCCAAGGAGAGGTCACCAATGCTGAGTTCTGTGAGGCTATTCGAATGTTGAGCCAAGTTGTGACCACCCAAGCTGGGTAGCAGAGAGGGAATCGATATGAAGTAGCTGACACTTCGAGGATCCACGAGTTCTTAAGGATGAATCCTCCAAGCTTCACAGGTTTAAGTGTTACGGAGGATTTAGAGAATGTTGTTGAAGAACATAAAAAAGTTTTCAAAATCATGCATATTGCTAATGACGAGAGGGTGGAACTAGCTGCATAACAGATGAAGGATGTCTGTAGGATATGGTTCGACCAATGGAAGAAGAACCGAGTTGAGGGAGCACCACCTATGAGCTGGGCTTTGTTTGAGTAGGCCTTCTTGGGGAATTTCTTTCCCCGTGAACTAAGAGAAGCAAAGGTACGAGAGTTCCTCACTCTTAAGAAGGATTCTTTGAGCGTTCATGAGTATAGTCTGAGGTTCACAAAACTTTCCCGATATGCTCCGGAGATGGTTGTTGACATTAGGAGTAGAATGAGTTTGTTTGTTGTTGAATTGTCTTGTTTATCGAGTAAGAAAGATAAGGCTGCAATGCTAATATGTGACATGAATATAGCAAGGTTGATGGTTTATGTGCAGTAGGTTGAAGAATAGAAGTTGAGGGATAGAGAAGAGTTTAAGAATAAGAGAGCCAAGATAGGGAATGAGTCCGGGTAGCACAAGAATAATGCCAACTAGTCATCCTTCCAACAGAAACAGAAGGGACCTGCTCTGTCATCTTCTAGTGCACCTGCACCTAAGAACAAAAGCGAGTACAATAGTCAGAATTTCAGAGCCAAACGTGCCTATTCTCAGGGCAGTGTGGCACAAGGGGGTAGTAAGCCTCCTACATGTGCTAAGTGTGGTAGGAACCACTCAGGTACATGTCGTGATGTCTCCATTGGTTTCTTTTAGTGTGGCTAGAATGGTCACATCATGCGAGAGTGTCCAAACAACAAGTAGGGTAATAGTAGTAGGGGCAATAGAGCCCAGTCTTCTTCAGTTGCTCCACCAGATAAAGCTACACCTAGAGGAGCTACTTCAGGTACTTTCAGAGGATAAAACCGCATATACGTTATTACCAGTCGCCAAGAGCAAGAGAATTCACCAGATGTTGTCACTGGTATGATCCAAGTCTTTAACTCTATTGTTTATGATTTGCTAGACCCAGGAGTGAGTTTATCCTTTGTAACTCCATATGTTGCAATGAATTTTGATGTTATTCTTGAACAACTTAGTGAACCCTTCACTGTTTCTACACCTGTTGGTGAGTCTATTCTAGTAGAGAGAGTTTATCATGATTGTCCCTTTTCCGTCAATCACAAAAGTACCATGAAGGATTTAGTTGAGTTAGACATGGTAGATTTTGATGTCATTCTTGGTATGTACTGGCTTCATGTCTGTTATGCCTCAGTTGATTGTAAAACTCGAGTTGTCAATTTTTAGTTTCCAAATGATCCACTCTTAGAGTGGAAAAGTAGTTCAACAGTGCCGAAGGGTCGTTTCATTTCGTACCTTAAGGCAAGAAAGTTAGTTTCTAAGGGGTGTGCCTATAACTTTGTCCGAGTTAATGACTCTGGTGTTTAGATACCTCATATTCAGTCAATTCTACTAGTAAAAGAGTTTCCAGAAGTCTTTCTAGATGATTTTCCCGGAGTCCCTCCTGAGAGAGAAATAGACTTTGGTATAAATATTCTTCCAGATACTCGTCCTATATCTATTCCACCATATAGAATGGCACCAACAGAGTTGGAAGAGCTTAAAGATCAGCTGAAAGATCTCCTTGATAAAGGCTTTATTCGACCAAGTGTCTCACCTTGGGGCGCCCCAGTTTTATTTGTGAGAAATAAAGATTGTTCCCTAAGGATGTGTATAGATTACCGCTAGTTGAACAAGGTTACCATCAAGAATAAGTATCCTCTTCCGAGAATTGATGATCTTTTCAATCAAATTCAGGGTGCTACATGTTTCTCTAAGATAAACCTCAGATCTGACTACCATCAATTAAGAGTAAGGGAATGTGATATTCCAAATATATCTGTGAGGACCCATTATGGTCATTATTAATTCCTAGTTATGTCCTTTGGTTTGACCAATGCGCTTGCAACATTTATGGACCTTATGAATAGAGTATTAAAACCTTATTTAGATATGTTTGTTATCATCTTCATTGATGATATACTAATCTATTCAAGGAATGAAGAAGATCATGCTAGTCATCTCAGAACAGTTCTCCAAACTCTAAAGGATAGAGAGTTGTATGCCAAGTTCTCTAAGTGTGAGTTTTGGCTTGAGTCTGTGGTGTTGTTTGGCCATATTATGTCTGGAGAGAGAATTAAAGTTGATACTCAGAAAATTGAGGCAATGCAGAATTGGCCTAGACCTACATCTCCAACTGATATTAGGAGTTTCTTGGGTTTGGCTAGCTATTATAGAAGGTTCGTAGAGGGTTTCTCATCTATTTCATCCCCTTTGACCAAGTTAACTCAGAAGACAGTGAAGTTTTAATGGTCTGAAGCTTGTGAGAATAACTTTCAGGAATTGAAAAAGAGGTCGACTACTACCCCAGTATTGACCTTACCAGAAGGTATGCAAGGCTTTGTTGTATATTGTGATGCGTCTAGAGTTAGTTGGGTTGTGTGTTAATGTAGAATGACAAGGTTATAACTTATGCCTCCAGACAGTTGAAAGTTCATGAGAAGAATTACCCAACACATGATCTAGAATTGGTTGTTGTAGTATTTTCTTTGAAAATATGGTGCAATTATCTTTATGTTGTTCATGTAGAAGTGTTCACCGATCACAAGAGCCTTTAGTATATGTTCACTCAAAAAGAACTTAATCTCAGAAAAAAGAGGTGGTTAGAATTACTCAAGGATTATGACATGAGTATTCTTTATCACCCAAGTAAGGCTAATATTGTTGTTGATGCCTTGAGCAGGTTGTCTATGGGTAGTACCGCCCATTTTGAGGAAGATAAGAAAGAGCTAGCAAGAGATGTGCATAGACTTACACGCTTGAGAGTCCGAATAATGGATTCCACAGAAGGATGAGTGGTGGTGGTGAATGGGGATGAATCATCATTAGTGTCAGAATTAAAAGAGAAGCAAGACCAAGATCCTATTTTGCTTGAATTGAAGGCAAATGTTCATAAGCAAAAAGTATTGGCTTTTGAACAAGGGGGAGATGGTGTGTTGAGGTATCAAGGTAGGTTGTGTGTACCAAGGGTGGATCAACTCCAAGATAGGATCATGGAGGAAGCTCATAGGTCAAGATATTCTATCCATACGGGTTCCACAAAAATATATCGTGACTTGACAGAAATTTATTGGTGGAGTGGTATGAAGAAGGACATTGTAGAGTTTGTGGCCAAGTTGAATTTCAGAAAGGCTTGGGTTCAAAGTTGAACTTAAGTACTGCTTTTCATCCTTAGATTGATGGTCAAGCAGAGTGCACTATTCAGACCTTAGAGGATATGTTGAGGGCTTGTGTGATTGATTTCAAAGGTAATTGGGATGATCACCTACCTCTTATTGAGTTTGCTTATAACAATAGTTACCACTCTAGCATCCAAATGGCTCTTTATGAAGCTCTTTATGGGAGAAGATGCATATCTCCAATTGGATGCTTTGAAGTTGGTGAAACAGGATTGATAGGACCAGATTTAGTTCATCAATCTATGGAGAAGGTGAAAGTGATTAAAGCGATGTTGAAAATGGCGTAGAGTCATCAGAAATCCTACATCGATGTTAGGAGAAGGGAGTTAGAGTTTGAAGTAGATGATTGGGTATACTTGAAAGTTTCACCCATGAAGGGTGTTATGAGATTTGGTAACAAGGGGAAGCTTAGTCCTCAGTATGTTAGACCTTACAAAATATCGAAAAGGGTAGGTAATGTGGCTTATGAGTTGGAGCTACCACAAGAGTTAGCCGCGGTTCATTCGGTATTTCATGTCTCCATGTTGAAAAAGTGCATGAGAGATCCTTCACTTATCATACCAACTGAAGATATTGGGATCAAGGATAACTTATCTTATGAAGAGATTCCGGTTCAGATTCTAGATCGCCAAGTTCACAAGTTAAAGACTAAGGAAGTAGCATTAGTCAAAGTCCTTTGGAGGAACTAATTTGTTGAGGAAGCTACTTGGGAAGCTGAGGAAGATATGAAGAAGATATATCCACATCTCTTTGAACCCGGAGAAATTCTAGACCAGGGTACTAATTCTCTTCTTAGTACTCCTTCATTTATAAGTTAGGATGTTGTAATTGCATTGCTTGTAGGTATTTGAGCTAAATGATACATGTTACATCCTTAGCCTACTAAGAGTAAGCTTATTAAAGGACGAATGTTTCCAAGGGGGAGATATTGTAACACCCCTGATCTAGAAAGAACTAGAAAGAAGTTAAAAAGTGGAAATAGTCATTTTTGGAAAGAACATAAAAATCTGGATAATTTGTTAAGTATGTTAAGTTGGATTTTTGGTCAATTTCAAACAACCATAACTCCTAGATCAGGATTATTTAGGTGTGTTTTCAGATATTGTAGGAAATATCTTGGAATAATCTTTCCAACGTCGCTAAGTTTGCATGATTCTGAGTTCGTATGAGTGAGATATGATCATTTGAAGTTGGGTTGTTCAAATAAGGAAACTCTAAAACCGGAATTTGGAAGGGTATTTTAGTCTTTTCCTTACCCAATTATTTTGATCCATTTTTAGGAGTTTAATTGGGGTCAAATCAGAATTTGGTCAGTTTAGAAAATTGTAAATCTACGCTAGGGCATGGAAAAAGGAGAAAAGAGGAGAAAAGGCAAGATTCGTCAAGAACGTTCAAGTTTGATTGTGAATTTCACCAAGGATTCAATCCAACGAGGTATGTGAGGTAACATAGCATTGGGTTAGTTCACCTATGTGCCAAACATGTTTAATTCAGCGTTATTTTCATCCAAAAAGATTGAGAATTTGATGTTCTTGAGTTGTGTTCTTGAATTGTTTTCATTCTTGAACTTTTATGGTATTGATGGGTTTTCTTGTGATGTTTTAGCGATGTTAAGACTTGTTTCGAGTTAGATTCTAGTGTATATATTTTGGGTATCTGAATCTAAGAAGATATTGAGAAAACGAATTAGGTTTAATCTAAATAAGGTCAGAAATCGGGAAGAAACATTTGTCAGATTCACTTGGGGAGGGTCTAGCGCGGCGCGCCCCATCTGCGCCAGAAAGGCTGGGGCAGCGCGCCTGCAGTGCACCAGAAATGAGCCCCAGTAACTTAGGGGATGGCGTGGCGCGCCAGGGACACGCCGGGGTCGTCTACCCCCACCTATTATTCGTCGTTTATCTAGGTTAAGTCTTTTTAAAGTGTACTAACAGTTCCTATTGATTCTAACTTCTCTAAATGATTTCTAAACATCTAGAAATCATCTAGAAACATGAGTCATAACCTTGAATCCATAAATTCAAATTCAAGGAAAGATCAGAGCTAAGTCTAGAAAGTTCTTAGAGTCCTTTCAAGAAGTCTTTTTCAAATGCTTTTAACTTTGTTTTAAGACTTAATGTTCAAGTTGAGTAAAGAGTAAAGAGTAAAGAGTAAAAAGTAAAGAGTTAAGAATGAAGTTCATTTCTTCAAAGAATATATGGGGACTATATATTCCCAAAGAGTTTAAAATGTTTTCACATTTAAACAAGAAAAGGAAACCTTGATTTCCAAAGAGCCTTTGAGCTAGTTTTCAGAAAAGAGTAAACGCTCTCACAATTAAGCAAGAGGGGAAACTTTGATTTCCAAGATAGCCTTTGAGCTATGTCTTTGAGAAATTATCTCATATCACAGAAAGAAGTATGTTTTTAAACAGAAGAGCTAGTATCATATTTTGGGAGTAGTATTGAGCACCGATATTGGAGAGAGTTCAGACAACTCCCAGCCCCCATGAACCATGTAGCCACCATGGGTAGAAAAGGGTCATACTTTTTATATGAATTCTTTAGTGATTTTAGCATAGACTAGTGGATCCACTTAATAGTCAGGTTTTATACCCTCGGCAAGGTATAGGACGGCCCTGGCAGCGTGAGGCAAAATGTTGTATCATCACAATAGCTTTTAAGTGATGGTTGTCGGTTAGAGAAACTCCCACATAAGTAACTTTATTCTTATATACAGTTTAAATTATATTTTTACATACATTTCAAAGTTATAATTGTATCTCTGCATACATACAGAGTATTAGTGTATTTCCAAATTACACAGAGTTGACATCCATGTTTTAAACAACTTTTATTTTTATTGCACCTGTTTTAAACTGTTGTTTATTGAAATGAGTTCATTTAAGTTGAGTTGAGTTGATCTAGGTAAATTTTTTAGTTTCTTTTAAGCTTATGTCTTGTTTTAGAATTCCCCTCGCATACTTGTACATTTAATGTACTGATGCCATTTGGCCTGAATCTTCTTATGATGCAGACACAGGTAACCAAGGATGTCGTGGGTCTTGTCCCGACATCCATCTCAGTTTTTAGAGGCTCCATAGACAGTTAGATGTTTGTTCTTGAGTGTCTATTTCCTATTTTAAAGGTTGAGACTTGAGTTGCCATTCTTGGCTAGTGAATGTTATCTTGATACATTCTAAGTGTTTATTCAGCAGTTCAGTTTACTTTTACAAGTATTTTTCTTCATGAGTTAAGTTTTCCGCTGAGTAAGTAAGTCAGGCCAAGGGTTCGCTTGAGGCCATTAATGGTTCTCGAGTGCCAGTTCCGCCCAGGGTGTAGGCTCTGGGAGTGATAGTTTTGCCCTCCACCCTAAGCCCTATATAACAAATTTAAGCCCAAAACTAACCACTTTTCAACTCATTATCCAAATTCCCTAAAACGAACCAAAGTCATCCTCCAAAATTTTCTTAATACTAAGGAAGACGAAGAAGAAGAGGAACTAGGGCTCAACTAGAAGTCTCCAATCCCCAATATTTGTGGGATTTTGACATCAAGGTATGATAGTATTCACCTATGGAGTCCTTTCCTCCATAGGGTTCCTAAATCCTCCAATTTTACCAGTTAAAATCTCCAATTGAAATTAGGGCTTTATTCAATTTGATGGGATCTTTTCAATTATGATCCAATTGATTGTTTTCTATATTTTTATGTTTAATTGAAGTAATTACATTTATTTAAAGTTGAATTCACATGAACCCATGCATGATCCATGATTTTTAGATTTTGATCACATGATGAAGCTTAGAACTATGAAACATGAATTTATAAAGATATGCATGTTCTCTTTAAAAATTTGATATAAATGATTTAGGGTTTCTTTGAGAGTAAAGCATCGATGTTGTTGTGAAAATATTTCTCACATACTACTCAAAATATGATTTAGAAAGGGTTTTCTCACAAAAAGGATTCATAAGGTTGAAAGGTTTTCTCACTAAAGTTGAATCAAGATTAAGGAGCTATTCTAAATGAACTCTAGCTTGGATTGGCTACTTAATTGTGTATTTCCATGGGATAATAAGACAAGTTAAGATTAATGACTATTCCGTGGGATTTATGTTTAAGATCGTGTGGACTGGTGATGATTACCCATGTCCCATAACTATGTGCCACCATCGGTTTGCCTTAGATATACATTAGCTAGTAGATCCACTTTAGCTCAAGTTTATGGTTCTTACCTTAACAAGTGAGGACATCTTTTTCGGTGTAGGATACACAACATATTCCATGTTATATCTCACATGGTCTATGTTGGTTAAAAGCAAACTTCCCACAATAATGAACTAAGGTTACTTTCTTAAGTATCTCACAAGTGTTTTATAAGATGTTTAGCTTGCATTGACCATGATTATGACTTATGTTTTCTAACATGTTATTTTATGATTTAGCTTGGTCATTGCATGTCATATAAAGTCCTCCTAGCATGATGTCATGACTCTTATGTATTGCTATCATACTTGGTACATTCCATATACTAAGGCATACTTGTGCTTACGTTGTTCACTAATGTAGGGTCCGGAGCTCCTATTTCCCATACTCGTGGCTAGTTGATTCATTGGTAGTAGTATGGGATGCACCTATCATGTCCCATGTCCCAACTATGTGCCACCATCGGTTTGCCTTAGATATACATTAGCTAGTGGATCCACTTTAGCTCAAGTTTATGGTTCTTACCTTAACAAGTGAGGACATCTTTTTCGGTGTAGGATACACAACATATTCCATGTTATATCTCACATGGTCTATGTTGGTTAAAAGCAAACTTCCCACAATAATGAACTAAGGTTACTTTCTTAAGTATCTCACAAGTGTTTTATAAGATGTTTAGCTTGCATTGACCATGATTATGACTTATGTTTTCTAACATGTTATTTTATGATTTAGCTTGGTCATTGCATGTCATATAAAGTCCTCCTAGCATGATGTCATGACTCTTATGTATTGCTATCATACTTGGTACATTCCATATACTAAGGCATACTTGTGCTTACGTTGTTCACTAATGTAGGGTCCGGAGCTCCTTGGGCTTTGAATATTGGTGAATCCTTATGATCCGAGGGTCAAGTTTATCACTTTCATGTCAGTTTCATTTTTAGACTTTGTATGTGATGTATGGGTTACGTCCCAATCACTTTCCTTATGATGTAATAGATGACTTTGAGACTTATGTTTGCACTTCCATTTTTCTCAAACTCTTTTATATAAAATGCTACTTCTGAATCTTTACTTATATTATCTTGTCTGATTTATGCTAAGTGGATTGAGTAGGGTCTCTCGGGGTCCTATACTCCATGTTACATCTAGGGTCTGCTTTGGGCCGTGACAAATTCTTTCCTTCTTATTCTAGGAACCAAGCACAATCATGGATCTATATGATGTACATGAACATAGGTAAGGGGCATAATGCTAATATGCAAGACATAATCATAGTTTCATAACAATTAAACTATAAGAAATATGCTTGAGTAGAAATGGATTGTTATATCATCATAACTCTTTTTGAATACATCACTATCTATCTGATTCTGAGGACTTCATTTGGTTCCTCACCTTATCATATCCCTCTTAGGTCGAAAGTCAGCATTCCAAGTATGTGCATCTATTTCATATTCTCTAGACTGACCTATATTAACTTTATTCTAACAATCGGGCAATGCTAATCTCATGAGTACTAAACTCTCCATGTATGAAGATACTAGGATTTCTTTGATGATTTATTTTTAAGATACTTCTATTAACTTCTTCATGTTTCTACATTCATCTTTCTAGAACCTCTACTCTTATTAGCAAAAGAAGTCGCTTCCTCTAGCTCTTAATAGTTTGACCTCTTTTTCTTAACCTATTAACATCACTCTTCTAAGTTCATATCTACAACTCAAAGGAAAATTGAACTATATTAAGAGGTTCATCATTTTCTATATATTAACCCCTATCAACCCAAATCTTGAGTGAAATATATAATTCTCACATTATCCTACTCCACATTAGCCGCAAAAGAATACTAACTATTCACACATATCACAACCTAAGCTTAGAGTTTAAAATGACTATATTTTATTTTGGGTGTACACATATAATCCTAAGACTTAAGACTTTTTTCTAACTAAAGATTTTGTCACAACTTACTACCTAACACAAGGCACATATGCTTTCTAGTTGCATCACCGTGCTCATTGAAAACCTATCAACTTAAATTACTTCACATGTTGGCATCCACTCACTACCTAGGCATGATCTATAATAACACAATGGTATACTCTAAGTCATCTTAACCAATAACTTTCTTTGTGATACTAACATGAGATCTACGCACACTCATTACGTCTTAGTCAACACATAAGGGAACATTACCTCATTACTAACTTATTGAGTGCATAAATTCAACTACCCATACTTTACTCAATCACTATCCTAAAGTTTACTACACTTATAACTTCAAACTTCCAACTCTGGGCAATTCTACTACTAATACTCATAACGAAACAAATCACACTATCTTTTGGGTGACAATACTACCCAAGCATTCTAGAACATAATTTACCCTTAAAGGTATCATTTATAGAAGGGTTTGAGAAGTGATTTGAGAGCATATTATACATTTTTATCAAGGAACGATATAGGAGAACAAGAATAATAGTGCATCTTTTTGAATCAAATAAATTTAAGCACACTAATGGGATCTTCTTGAGCCCTTATGTAGTCTCTTAAAATTCTATTAGCTCTATCTGAGGGTTCATATTCATAGGAATATGGACTTTACTATTTCTAGCACCTCGAAGATAAGGCATAGTTAGAGGATTTTGAGCAACACACAAATCTGTATAAGTTTCTTAGGGGAGAGCTCTATTGCACGATCTAGAGTATGAAAGACATGAAACTTTTCTTAAATGTCCGCAGTCTCATTTATATAAGTGGGTCCCTCACAATCATAAATAATATCCTATTAACATGATTTCATAGACTTCCTAGGACACTTGAACTTTGAACTCTGATACCAAGTTTTTCAAGCCCTGATCCTATACCCTCGTCGTGGCCGGCACTCAGAACCATTGTTGGTCCTAAGAAAACCCTTGTCCTGGCTTACTACTATACTAAAGGCTAAACCACATATGTGAAAGCTTTTAAAGTATGATCATGCAATAACTTTAGAAACAAACTCAAATACTTTATTTGAAGATCTTAAAATCTAATTAATATATATATGCCTGTAAAACAATGTTGAAAGATATAACTCGATGGAATCGTCTATGAAGACTCTAACATGCTAAAGATAAGTTACCAGGACAAGACCCCCAGATACCTGAATCCTCTGCTAATAATATATATCAACTATTAATACTCAAGATAGATTGGAGCCCTCTGAAAGAGAGAAGGTCTCACCAAAGCTATATAAAGGCTGACTTAATGATGTGTCTAATGTCATGAGTACGTGAATCTGCATTATAACATGGTACAACATCAAATTACATCAGTACATAGAATGTAAAATATGTAAAATAACTTAGTGAAACAACTATTTAAAACTCAACATACTGAGCTCAAATGAGTAACTTTGAATAAAGACTAAAACAAGGTCAACTGAAAAGTAAAACATGCAGCTTCATTAACAACGAAACTTTAAAACTAAATATAGGGAATAATAGCAAATATTGAAATTAATATAACATTACTTTTCTTGGGGAATTTGTCTGACCAACAACCATCATTTTGAGCATCTAATTATACAACCTCTTCCCACGTTGCCAGAGTCATCCTATATCTTTCTAGGGTACGGGATGAATTGAAGTAATGGATACAATCTCTAAAACCTTACTAGGGGCTTCTGAGGATTAGCCCAAATCAATAACACAAACCTATCATATGATGGCAGCATAGTTATGGGTTTGGATTATGTAACACCCTGTATACAAAAAGGGGCATATAGAAGCTTTCCAGATATTTCAGGTGACAAACCACGCCAGCCACCCATGGCCCGTGGAGTGGACCACAGACCGTAGGGTTGGTCCGTGGTTGGCTTGCCTAGGTAGGGTCTGAGGGTTCAAGGCCACGACATGGCCTACGGACCGTAAGTCAAATCATGGTCCGTAGTCATGTGTTCGTGGTTTGAGACCCCAAAAATTGAGTCTCTGATCATGACCAATGGTCCACCAAGACGAGGCGTGGGTTAGACTGCGGTCCGTTGATGGTTGTCTGGAAGTTAAATTTAGGGTTAGTTGAGTCTTTTCCTAATTAATTAAATTCTATACTATGTCATTTTGCCAATATTTAGAACCATATATAAGACTTTTTACCCCTAAATTCATCCCATTTAATTCATTCTTCCTAAATCCCAAAAGAAAACCAACTCCTCTCAAATATTCTCTCTCTAGAACTTAAAGAAAGAAGAAGAAGATTCAACTTAGGGTATCAAGCAAAGGTCTCAATTCCTTCATTAAAGATAAGCGATTGGACTTGTGGTATGGTATTTTTCATCCATGGGTTCCTTCCACTCATGGAGTCCCCAAATTCATGTATTTCAAATAGTAAATCCTCAATTAGGTAGGGTTTTCTTCAAACAACATGGGTTCTTTTGATTATTGATCTTAATGGTTTAATTATGTCTAAATACGCATGAATTGATGATTTACAATGCTTTTATGATGTTTCCCCTATGAACCCATGCAAATCCCCATGTTTTCCAAATTGTGATCTCCTATAGTTAGGTTGTTAATTATGAAAGAGGAGTTTTATGATCTAAAGCACGAACTAATAGAATTACATGAATTTATCATAAAATTCCTATCTAATGCTAGAATTCTAGATTTGGTGATTAAACGTAGCTTTGAACCTTGAAAGGGATAACTATGAACTTATGCATGATCTTATGAGACCTATGTAAATACTTTAAGGGTGCTTTGAGAGTGAAGGGCCAATGTTGTTGTTGTTGAAAGGTTATTTTCATAAAACACTTACAACCATGATGTGAAAGGTTTTAGCACATAGAAAGGATTCTTAGGTTGAAAGGCTATTCTCACCTAATTGAATTAATGAATAAGAGCTATCCTAATGAAGTAGCTTGGATTGACAAGATGACATGTCTTTCCATGGATGAGGAGAATAAGTAAGAAAATACAATTCCATGTGAATTATGCTTAACATCGAGTAGATAGTGACATTGAGATAGGATGTCTCTTATTAGTAGAGGTCAGGTTCCTAGGAGAAGTCTTATGAGATGGAAGCTCTCTCATTAGTAGAGGTCGGATTTTTAGTAACAATCTCCTTATCCCATAAACTACGTGCCCCTGTAGGATATTTAGCTAGTCGATCCACTTAAGGTAGAAGTTCATGGTTCTACCTTAGGTAAGTAGAACAACCCTTCTCGATGTGGGAGACACCAGGTGATCATGTTTTAGCTCACATGGTCTTTATGTCGGTTAAGGCTAATTTTCCCACAATAATATGATTAATGAACTAAGGTTACTTAAAGAAGTATCTCGTATATGTTCAAAGGCTCAAATATGATTTAGCTTTCCTTGACCATGATATAATGACATGTGTTTTCCAACTATCTCTATTATGATGTCTAAACTTGGTAAATTGCATGTCATGAAATGAAGTGTCCTTCTTAGCACGCTTTAAATGTTTTTATGCATAGCTATCATACTTAGTGCATTTTTGTACTAATGCATACTTTTTCCTATATTTTCCCCCAAATTTAGGGTTCGATAGGCAGTGTTTCCATTCTAGTGGCTAGAGCTTAGACTTTGATTCTTTTCGATCTAGGTGAGTTCTCATGGTTCGAGGACGTACTTTCCTTATTGTAGTTTTACTTTTGTATTTCCTTTTGAACATGATGTTTGGGCTAGGCCCATTTTTATTCGGTTGTAATAGATGGCTATATTGAGACATGAGCTAGACTTCTGCTTTTCTATAAAACTGTTTTAGACTTAAAGGTCATTTTACTCTTTATTGTTCTACTACTTTATATTATGATATGCTAAGTGGCTTGTATGGAGTCCTTCGGGGTTCTATACGCCATGTTACATCTAGGGGGTACCTCTATGTCGTGACAAACTTAGTAATCAGAGCACATGTTTAGCATGGTCCTAGGATGTCTCATAAGCCACGTCTAGTAGAGTCTTGTTCATGAGTGTAAAGCGCGCCACATTTATGAATGAGGGGCTACAAGATGATTAAGAAACTCCACTTCTCTCATTACTCTAATGTCGTGCCATAGAGTTTAACTCTATTAAGTCTCTCTCCTAATCCTTATACTATGCTCTACAGGATATTTCTACACTAAGATCTTATGCTAGAAGGAATGCAAGGGGGAATGTGGAACAAGAAGCTCCTCTCCAAGCTCCTCCTCGAGCTCTGATCGATCCTTTGGTCTAACAAGTTATAAATGCGGAGTTTAGATCAGCTTTTCAAGTGTTGGCTCAAACCAATAAAGAGGTGGTAGTCCCCGTGAACCCAAATGTGGATACGATGACTTCAAAAGTGAGGGATTTTATGAGGATGAACCCTCCAAAATTTCATGGCTCCAAAATTGAGGAAGATCCTCAAGAGTTTATTGATGTGGTTTATAAGGTACTTCCTATTATGGGAGTGACTCCGGGAGAAAAGGAGAAATTAGCCACCTATCAATTGAAAGGTGTTGCTCAAGTGTGGTACAACTAATGGAAAGAGGCAAGACTGGTGAGAGCGGGTCCTATTGAGTGGGAAATGTTCAAATCCGCTTTTCTTGATAGATTCTTTCCCCTTGAGATGAGGGAACCCAAGGTTTTAGAGTTTATTAACCTTCATTAAGTAAGCATGAGTGTGAGGGAATATGCTCTAAAGTTCACTCAATTGTCGAATTATGCTTAAAAAATGGTTGCGGATTTAAGAGCTAGAATGAGTAAGTTTGTATTGAGTGTTTCCGAAATGGTGGTTAAAGAGTGTCGTACCTCCATGCTCATTGGTGACATGGATATCTCTCATCTCATGGTACATGCACAACAAATTGAAGAGACGAAACTCAAAGAGAAGTCTAGAGAGGTAAAAAGGGCTAAGACCGATGATGGTAATTTCTCACATGCTAGATTTGATGGACATAGTCGTCCTAAGTTTCATCAAGGGTTTTCCAGTCAAGGTTCCTCTAATTCTCCACCTAAGTTTAACAAGGATAAGGTGTCTAACCCTAAATCTTAAGGAGGTAATGGAGGTGGCTCTTCTTTGGGTAGGACTACTTGTGCTAAGTGTGGGAAGAAACATGATGGTAAGTGCCTAGCCGGCATGGATGATTTCTATAGTTGCGGGAAGAGTGCCAGAAAATGAGAGATTTCCCAATGCTCACGGCAAAAGGGAGGGAAGGAAAGCAAGCTCCTCCTAGCGGTTTATATTCCAATGCTACAAAGCAAAACCACTTCTATGCTCTCCAAACCCGAGGTGACCAAGAGAGTTCTCTGGATGTAGTGACCGGTATGTTAAAAGTTTTTCAACATGATGTATATGCTTTACTTGATCCCGGTGCTACTTTGTACTTTGTAACACCTTATGTGGCCATGAAGTTTAATGTGCTCCCCGATATATTGTTAGAACTTTTTTTCTATCTCTACTCTTGTTAGTGATTCTATGGTGGCTAAGAGGGTTTATAGAAAGTGTCCCATTTCCTTGTCCCATAGAGGTACTCTTGTAGACTTGGTAAAACATGACATGTTAGACTTTGATGTCATTCTGGGGATGGATTAGTTGCATTCTTGCTATGCTTCCATATATTGTAGGACTCGAGTGGTCAGATTTCAGTTTCCAATTTAGCCTATCATTGAGTGGAAGGGGGAAAATTCTATGCCCTAGGGGTAGTTTATCTCTTGTCTAAAAGCTAGGAAGATGATTTTGAAAGGTTGCATCTATTATCTAGTTAGGGTGAGGGATGTAGATTCTGAAACCCCTACTCTTGAGGTGGTCCCGATAGTTGAGGAGTTTCTGGAAGTTTTTCCTGATGATTTACCCTGTATTCCTCTAGAGTGGGAAATAGACTTCGGTATTGACCTTTTCTCAGATACACAACCTATCTCTAATCCTCCTTATAGAATGGCTCCAGCAGAACTTAAGGAGTTGAAAGATCAATTGAAAGATTTGTTGGATAAGCGTTGCAAATTCTTAAGAACCAACAACTTTTTGCAAAGTTTAGCAAATGTGAATTTTGGCTAAGGTCCATAGCTTTGGTTAGGCATATTGTGTCAAGCAAGGGTATTGAGGTAGATCCAATTAAGATGGATGCGGTCAAGAGTTGGCCTAGACCTATAACTCCTTTCGATATTAGAAGCTTGTTGGGTTTGACCGGTTACTACAGAAGATTTGTTGATGGTTTTTCCTACATTACTTCCCCTTTGATGGTTTTGACTCAAAAGAAGGATAAATTCATACGGTCAAATGCTTGTGAGAAAATTTTCCAAGAGTTGAAAGATAGACTTACCTCTGCTTTGGTGTTGACCTTACCGGAAGGTACGAATGGCTCTGTGGTATATTGTGATGCCTCTAGAGTTGGGTTGGGATGTGTGCTTATGAAAAATGGTTAGGTTATTGCCTATGCTCTAAGGCAACTTAATATCCATGAGAAGAATTATCCTACCCATGACCTTGAGTTAGCGGCGGTGGTTTTTGCCTTAAAGATTTGGAGGCATTATTTGTTTGGGGTTCATGTTGATGTTTTCACCGATCATAAGAGCTTGCAATACGTGTTTAGTCAAAAGGACTTGAATCTTCGTCAAAGAAGGTGGTTAGAATTATTGAAGGATTATGACATGAGTGTCCTTTATCACCCCGGTAAAGCAAATGTGGCAGTGGATGCTCTTAGTCGACTATTAATGGGTAGTGTTGCTCATGTTGAGGATGAAAAGAAAGAATTGGTTTGAGATATTCATAGGTTGGCTCGATTTGGTGTTCATCTAGTGGATTCCACCAAGGGAGGTGTCATCATTCATAATGTGTCTGAATCCTCTTTTGGGATGGATCTGAAGGCTAAGCAAGGTCTTGATCATATTCTAGTGTAATTGAAAGAGGCGGTGCTCAAGAAGTCCATTGAGGCTTTCTCCCAAGGGAGAGATGGGGTACTAAGATATCAGAGTCATTTATGTGTTCCGAATGTTGATAACTTGAGAGATCAGATCTTGGCAAAAGCTCATATTTCTTAATATTCTATTCACCCGGGAGACACCAAGAGGTATTGTGATTTGTGGGAGATCTATTAGATGAATGGCATGAAGAAAGATATTGCGGGATTTTTGGCTAAGTGCCCTGATTGTCAACAAGTGAAGGTTGTGCATAAAAAATCGGGAGACTTATCCCAAGACATTGATATTTCTACTTGGAAGTGGGAAGATGTAAATATGGAATTTATAGTTGGGTTGCTATGTACTCGGCGGCAACATGACTCGATTTGGGTAATAGTGGATAGGATGACTAAATCTGCTCATTTCATTCCCGTCAAGGTTTCCTATTCGGTGGAAGATTATGGTAAGTTATATTTGAGACAGATGGTTACGTTACATGGAGTACCCTTGTCCATAATTTCCGATCGAGGGACCTAATTTACTTCACAGTTTTGGAAGTCATTCCAAAAAAGTCTTGGTACCAAAGTTAAGCTTAGCACAACTTTTCAACCCCAAACTGATGGGCAAGCAGAGCATACTATTCAAACTTTGGAAGACATGTTGAGGGCTTGTTTGATTGACTTTAAGGGTAATTGGGATGATTATTTTCTGTTAATTGAGTTTGCTTATAATAAAAGTTGTCACTCAAGAATAGATATGGCTCCATTTAAGGCTCTCTATGGTAGGAGATATAGATCTCCTATAGGATGGTTTGGGGTGGGTGAAGTTGCTCTCATAGGTCCGGAATTGGTATATGAGGCCATAGAGAAGATTCAGCTTATTAGAGAGAGGTTAAGAACGGCCTAAAGTCGGCAAAAGTCTTATGCCGATATTAGAAGGAGAGATCTTAAATTTAGGTTCATGATTGGGTTTATTTGAAAATCTCACCCATGAAAAGTGTTATGAGGTTTGGGAAGAAAGGGAAGCTTAGTCCCCGTTTTGTAGGCCCGTATGAGATTTTGAGGCGTGTTAGCAAGGTTGTATATGAGGTAAATTTTCCAAATAAGTTGGCATCTGTGCATCTAGTTTTCCATGTCTCTATGTTGAAGAAATGTGTTGGGGATCCAACATCCATAGCTTCCTTAGAGGGTTTGGAGGTTAAAGAGAATCTTGCTTATGAAGAAGTACAGGTTGAAATTTTAGACCGGCAAGTCAAAAAGTTGAGAAACAAGGAGGTTGCCTTTATGAAGGTGTTATGGAGGAATCACTTCGTTGAGGGTCTACTTGGGAGGACGGGTCCAATATGAAGTCCCGATATCCTTACCTCTTTGCTTCTACTCCTACTCTAGCTTGAGGTAATGAGTCCCTCTTGGTTTGTTTTATGTGTTGGGAGTCATGTGTGATTTATGTGTTTCCATGATTTCCTTATTATTATGCATGCTCATGAAAAAGCTAAAGGTTTGAAAGAAATAACTTGTATGGTTTATTTTCCTCATGTTGTTGTGCGTAGAGTATGATTTGCCTATAGAATTCATGAGATGACTGTTGAAAATGCATTAGATTGTGTTGAATATGCTTTTAGCTTGGAGAAGGTAGTTCCTCCATGAATATGAGAAATCTAAAAATCTCATGCATTTTGGGTTGTTAGGTGTAGTTCTTACTTCCTTATGTTGCATTGAGTATGTTTAGCTTAGAGTCGATGTTTTCTTCTTGATTTTGCACATTTTGATGAGATTGCATGCATAATAGGCTGTTAGAGTTAGATTCATCCTTATGAAATATTTTGGGAATGTCCTAGTTTGGAGTTGATAGTTCCTCCTTGGTTGTATGCATTACATTGTAGGTTAGGTTGTTAGTTCCAAAAAGGGGCATATAACAGCTTTCCAGATATACAAACCACGTCGGCCAACCACGGCCCGTGGAGTGGACCATGGACCGTAGGTGTGGTCTATGGTTGGCCTGCCTGGGTAGGGTCTGAGGGTTCAAGGCCACGACGCAACCTACAGACCGTAGGTCAGACCACGATCGGTGGTCATGTGTCCATGGTTCGAGACCCCAAAAAGTGAGTCTCTGGTCATGACCAATGGTCCACCAGGACGGGCCGTGGGTAAGACCACGGTCCATCGACTGGGGTCCGTGGATGGCCGTCTGGCAGTTAATTTTAGGATCAGTTGGGTCTTTTCCTAATTCATTAGTTTCTATACTATGTCATTTTTCCTATATTTAGAACCCTTATATAAGACTTTTTACGCCCAAATTCACCCTATTTAATTCATTCTTCCTAAATCCCAAAAGAAAACCAACTCTTCTCAAATATTCTCTCTCTAGAACTTGAAGAATGAAGAAAAAGATTCAACCTAGGGTTTCAAACTAAGGTCTTAATTCCTCCATTGAAGATAAGGAATTGGACTTGAGGTATGG
Source organism: Solanum commersonii (assembly GCA_029007595.1). Lineage (NCBI taxonomy): Eukaryota > Viridiplantae > Streptophyta > Magnoliopsida > Solanales > Solanaceae > Solanum > Solanum commersonii. Next base: position 1,367,134 of record JAJTWQ010000092.1, on the reverse strand, counting down.
TAGTTTTCATCCATGGGTTCCTTCCACCCATGGAGTCCCCAAATTCTTATATTTCAAATAGTAGAAATCCCCAATTAGCTAGGGTTTTCTTCAAACACCATGGGTTCTTTTGATTATTGATGTTAATGGTTTAATTATGTCTAAATATGCATGAATTGATAATTTACAATGCTTTTATGATTTTTCCCCTATGAATACATGCAAACCCCCATATTTTCCTAATTATGATCTCCTAGAGTTGGGCTGTTGATTATGAAAGATGAGTTTTATGATCTAAAGCATGAAGTAATAGAATTACATGAATTTATCATAAAATCCCTATCTAATGTTAGAATTCTAGATTTGGTGATTAAAAGTATCTTTGAACCTTGAAAGGGAAAGTATGAACTTATGCATGATCTTATGAAACCTATGTAAATGCTTTAAGGGTGCTTTGAGAGTGAAGTGCCAATATTGTTGTTGTGTTGTTGAAAGTTTATTCTCATAAAACACTTACAACCATGATGTGAAATGTTTTCTCACATAAAAAGGATTCTTAGGTTAAAAGGCTATTCTCACCTAATTGAATCAATGAATAAGAGCTATCCTAATGAACTAGCTTGGATTGACAAGATGACCTGTCTTTCCATCGATGAAGAGAATAAGTAAGAAAATACTATTTCGTGGGAATTATGCTTAGCACCGATTGGATAGTGACATTGAGATGGAAGCTCTCATGTTAGTAGAGGTCGGGTTCCTAGGAAGAGTCTTATGAGAGGAAGCTCTCCCGTTAGTAGAGGTCGGGTTTCTAGTAACAATCTCCTTATCCCATAAACTCGTGCCCCAATAGGATATTTATTTAGTGGATCCACTTAAGCTAGAAGTTCATGGTTCTACCTTAGGCAAGTTAAAAAACCATTTTCGGTGTGGGAGACACCGGGTCATGTTTTAGCTCACATGGTCTGATCATGTTTTAGCTCACATGGTCTCTCTATCAGTTAAAGATAATTTTCCCACAACAAGATAATTAATGAACTAAGGTTACTTAAAGAAGTATCTAATATATGTTCAAAGGCTCAAAGATGATTTAGCTTGCCTTGACCATGATGTTTTGACCTTTGTTTTATAACTACCTCTATTATGATGTTTAAACTTAGTAAATTTCATGTCATGAAATGAAGTGTCCTTCTTAGCATGTTTTAAATGTTTTTATGCATAGCTATCATACTTAGTGCATCTTTGTACTAACGCATACTCTTGCCTACATTTCCCCCCAAATGTAGGGTCCAACAGGCAGGGTTTCCATTCTAGTGGCTAGAGCTTGTACTTTGATTCTTTCCGAGCTTGGTGAGTCCTCATGGTTTGAGGACAGACTTTCCTTATTGTAGTTTCACTTTTGTATTTCCTTTTGAACATGATGTTTGGGCTAGGCCCATTTTCATTCGGTTGTAATAGATGGCTATGTTGAGACATGAGCTAGACTTCCGCTTATCTATAAAACTATTTTGGACTTAAATGTTGTTTTACTCTTTATTGTTCTACTACTTTATGTTATAATATGCTAAGTGGCACACCATGTTACATCTAGGGGGTACCCCTAGGTCGTGACTTGATGCTAATACTACTCCCAAAATAATGCGATAATGCTCAATAACTGTAAGATGTCTCATTTATTGAAAATGTCCCACATTAGAGGAAAAATGATAATATCTTTCTTGAATCAATACTCAAAAATGCTTCTATATAACTTTATAAAATTTTCTTTAAAGTTTATGCTTGTATGAAACACTGATTTTACTTTCTCAAAACCAAGATATGCTTTATTTAATGTTGAACATGCTTTATTTGAGATACTATCTATACTTTTTTTTAATTTTAAAATATGCATCTTAATGCAAAAATATACTTCTTTGAAACTCTACTAAAGTAATGCACTTGAAGCAAAATATACTTTCTTGAAACTCTTCTAAATTAATGCACTTGAAGCAAAAAATTTCTTTTCGTGAAACTCTTCTAAAATAATGCACTTGAAGAAAAATATACTTTCTTGGAACTCTTCTAAAATAATGAACTTGAAGCAAAAATATACTTTCTTGGACTCTTTCTTGTAAGACTTCTTTAAAACTTGGAATATATTCTACTCATAAAAAAGTAATATGGTATGCTTTTTAAATAGATTTAGCTAAGAATGGATCATGTGGTAGAATAGAATGAACCCTAAATCTATGAAAGATCCTCAACAATGTAGAGTATAATGATTTCAACAATAGAATCAACAACGAGAACATTCATAATAGAGGAATTCAAAGATCATGGACTTCGGGTAAAAATCATAGCTTTGATCTTACTAAATGAAACTATAGATGTACGGCGTGGGAAAGACTTAATCCCTCAATATGATAGCCTTGCATACCTTAAATGATCCATGAGTTTTGAATAAGAACCATAACTTGATGAAGAACGATTGAGAAACCATTTTTGGAAATTCTTGGATTCATTTCTTGAAAATCGTATGTTTTGATGGCAGATTCTTTCTTAGGATTCACAATTATATGTTATAATAACTAGAAAATTATGATAATATGCTTAACTTGATTTGGAAGAGAGAATTATTGATGGACTTACTCAAAAATCAAGTCTAGAATCCTATAATTGTGATCTTGATACTCACTAGAGATTGGAAGAGGATTTAGTGCTAAAATCTTGTAGAAATTCTAGGACTTATGTTGTAATATCATGGAAAATATTTACCAAGACTTATTAGGGTTGAAGAGAGATTTTGGGGGTTGTGGAGGTCGACCAAAGGATGAAAAGTGAGAAAAGAATTTCAAAATAACATTTTTATGAAATCTGGAAATTTGGTATACTATTGATATACATGATATACATGTAATATATATAGTCTACGAACCTTTTTACGGCCCGTAAAATGATTCACTGATCCGTGGAGTTCAAGTGTAAATTTTGAACCTCTGATTCCATGCAACCTGGAACTATTGTCCATAAATGCTTTTACGTCCGGCAATTTCTAGTTCGTGGAAACTGTTTCTCAAATCTCAGATTGAAGTGTCTATGGTAAAATGGTCATAATTGTATACTCCGAACTTCAATTGATGCAAACTTTGTGGCATTGGAAAGAATACTCATGGGCCTTGAATTGGATAGTTAATGGGCCACCTAACTATTCATATTATGAGAGATATAGCCATTCAAAGTTGAACCTTGCATGGTTTCAAAATAATTTTGTGAGTAAGGAAGGTTTTGAACTCGGCTTAGTGCTAGAGGTCCCTAATGACCTTAAATTATTTCCAACACACTTCCTACTTGGTAATTAACCTTATTACACATGACCAACTATAACTCATCTGGTACGAGTCTATATGCATACAAAGAATAGTTTGTGTCTTAGCTTAGAAACTTTTAGGGTGTACAGATGCACTAGATGGAGTTGGAGAACATTCTCGGATAAATATTTTCCCCTTACTAGTGGGTCCAATGTGGGAAACCCTCATGATGTAAGAGTTGATCCACGTCCTTACATGAGACATAATACTCAGGTTATGAATCCTCCTTTCCATCATATGGCTGAGTTCTTTCACCACATGACTGAAATGATGGATGATCCAACGGGATAAACTTTGAGAAAATGAGTAATTTGATACATTTTTTTGGACTACGATTTGGACTCTTGAAGTTGTAGTCGGACTGTTATTAGCTAAAATGTTAAGGTTTGTGTATAAGATTGTACATGTACTCTTGTTACATGCTGCTATATTTCAAAGGCTATCTTGTACCTTAGTTACTTCTTGTCACTTTGTATTGTCGAGTTGGTATCTATTGGCACTTGCAAGACACTTATTTCACTCGCCCACTTGTACAAATTGTTTGATCACTTGGCATTCTAATTGAGAATTCTTCCTTCTTGTGGCTGTGACTTTATCACTATTGACATGCCATTTTATTCAATATTTTACCATCTTGACTCTGGATTTTTGGTTTGCCTTAATTATGGAAGTTTTCCATTTTAAGTATGAACTAGAAAGCTGATAAATCCTGAACTATGTCTCATTTTTCAAAGCATAGGCGGTCATATACAAAATAATACACAAGGATTAGAAGATGAGATCACCCTCAATTGATTTCACAATTCAAAACAAACTAGCAAATTGAATTCTCAACACGTATATATATATATATATATATATATATATATATATATATATATATATAATACTCCAAAATTAAAAGAACACTTTCACATATAGCAAACATAAAAATCATATTTGTATGTTATAGTTATAATTTGTATAATTGCACTGCATAGAAACATTTATGTTTGCTATGGAGCTTTTGATTTGTATAATTCGCTACAAACATCCAATTTTATACAAATTGTTCAGTTTTGTATAAATTCATTTATACATTGTAATTTGTATGATAAGATCTGCATTTGTATAATTATAAGTGTATAAGACGAAATTATATGTATTTGTCTTTGTATATACACTTTTCTCTCGCTTTATACAAACACAAACACATTTTATACATTTTACACGGAAATGTATAAAATGGCTAATTGTATACCGAAAATGGCTAATTGTATATCGAATCAGATGGCAAAAAAATGGGATGTTTTTTGCGCATTACAATTAAAATAAACTATGACTATAACATTTAATTTGAATTAATAGTTTGCTATTTCATGCAATTTTCCCAACTTAAAACACCAATTTAATATAAATTACTATAATACCCCAAACTTAAAATACCCAGTTTAGCATATATTTTATATTTTATATTATATTTATTAAGTTTTAAATTTATATATATTACATTATTATAAAAGAAGCCGCTTTTTTCATATTGACGGGTTATGACATTTCCAAAGGATTGTGACTTTTTCGAAAGGTCTTGACTTTTCAGAGCGCTGTGACTTTTCAAATAAAGCACAATAAGAATATGATCATAAACCTTTTTTGGTATAAGTAAAGGGGTTTCCTCTCATTTTAAAACTACAAATTTTCTATTCTTCCTCTTTCTTAAAACACCCAATTTAAGATACTTTTTATATGTAATGTATATTATATTTATTTATTTGTATTATATTATATTATATTAAAAATAATCACCTTTTCACATTGAAGGGTTGTGACTTTTTCGAAGGGGTTATGACTTTCTCGATGAGTTGTGACCTTTTTGAAGAGTTGTGACTTTTCTTAAGGGATATGTTTTTGAGATAAGGCACAATAAACACTTATTCATACTACACATTTTTTTTTATATAAATTGAGGGGTTCCCTCACATTTTTGAAACTATGGATTCTTCTTAACAAAACTCAAGTATGATTTGTAGTGATTGAGTGAGTTCAAAGTTCAGTGGAATTTGACCACCCCCTAACTGGAATGTTAAATTACTATAATAATCAACTAAACCACTCAATTTAGTATATCTTCTATATTTTATACTTAAATTTATTTATTTATATTTATATTATGTTAAAAGCAAAAAATCCAACAAATAACAATAATTAAGCAATGTGAGAAGAAGGTATATTTAAGAGGTGTAATTAAGAGATTTTAAGAGTGATTCTTTTATTCTACATATCACAGTTAATTTTAAAATGAGAAAAAACTAAAAAAAAAATGTAATTGGAGGTCATAGAGAGGTGTCATATCACCTTATCAATCTAGCTTCTTATTATAAATAGATATAGATATTTTCAAATATTGATTTCACAACTTTCAGTATGAACACATTTAATAACCATAAGAAAGTTTACATCCATTATTAATAGGTACTTATACTTCATTATTCCATTTATAATCATTTGCTTAAATTTTTTGTTTAATTGTATTGACATTAGTTTTTAAAAATAGAGTACTACATGGTTTAGCATTTACGTGCAACACGCATAAAAAATAGTATATATAAAGTTGAGGGGGGGGAGGGGGTTAGGAACAACTACTATTCTCCAATATCAAGTAATAAAATAGGAAATCAACGCAAATATGATCTACCAAGTTTGGAAAAGACTAGGGGTGTGTGCATCACGATGGGGTTTTAATTCAATAGGTGAAGATTAATTGCAATAGAATTTTTTGATACATGGATAGTGTTTTGTCTAGGCTACATTCAATATTTTCTCGAACTGTCAAACTCTCGAACTCCAAGACCCTCACTAATAAAACATCAAACATTGCTTGAGTAGATAAACTATCCCTATGTTATATCATTAAATAAGAAATTACTTGGATTATCATATGTCTAGCTCAAATCCATAGAATAATTTTACCAAGTCCTCACTATTGAGTCTTACCCAACTCCATTTTACTTTCTCAAGCCAAAAAACTGTTAGACAACTCAATCAATCTTTGCAACCACTGATTTTTAGATTAAAACATCAGGAAGCATTAGATTCATGTCATACAATCAATTCTAGAATAGATTAATCAACAACCATTGGAGTTTTACACAAATATCTTGCACACACACCCTAGATAAATATTTAGCTACACATTAAAGAAGATTTAGAGATAATACCCATACAAATCTCCATTTCAAGATAATTTGATTAACAAAATTTGAAATTTAATCTTAGAGTGATGAACATCTGAGGTGTCTTCCTTTACAAGCAAGAGAAGTTCTTAGCTAATTTTTCTCAATACAATAAAGTGTGAATCTCAAAAACTTAGTTCTCAATGCCTAATGATGTTGTATTCTAAAGATATTTTAATGATTTGCAGCTATGAAGGCAAAAAGGCAAGGCAAGAATGAATGTTTAAAAGAATGGCTAAAAATGTAAAAAGAAGTGCAAACTATACATTAATATCGCCAAATAAGAAAGGTGGATTGCCTAGTGAGCTGACCTCACCCAGTGTCAGTCCATAACACTTGTATTTATTGAAGCAGGTCGGCGAACTCCAAATAGAAAGGCGACTCGCCTAAGGAGAAAGAGTGAATAGGTTAACCATCGCCAAAGACGATAATACAAGGAGAAAAATTGAAGGCTCAAAAATCGAACTAAGGTGGTACTCGGCGATACGCCAAATGTGAAAGGCAAAATCAAATGAGCTAGCCGACTGAGGTTCAAACACCTGCAGCATAGAGCAAGAAAATGTGAGCTAGAGAGCAATCGGCAATTTGCCTAGTGTGATTTGCAAGCTCGACTAATGCTGCTTAATGGGTAGCATATTGAGTTTTGGGCCAAATTTTGGAAAAATATAAGCATCCCAAAAGAGAGAAAAAGGAGAGTTCACGTGAGGTGAAATAGTTTTTGGTGTATGAACAAGTGAGAAGAGAACAACACTTTACCCTGTGAAGAACACTTTCTAGTTTTTGGGGTTTTCAACTTTGTTCTTTAAATTGACAAATTGAAGTTGAATCCAAAGTGGAATTGCTTGTAACTCCGTAATTTCATGTTACCCATGACTTTTTTCATGAAATGTATAAATTTCTTTGCTTTTTGTGATGGGTGCTAAAACTCCAAGATCTAGAGGTGTTATTAAGGGGTTGGGTGTTGATTTAATGTAGTGGCTATTGTGTTATGCTCTATTTTGTTGTTGTTCATACATAAATTTTGGTTAATAGCATGGGGTTAACTTATGGGCTAAGGTTGCAAACTTAATTCCTACTTCCAATCTCTGGTTGATGCTCGAAAGATTGAAGTGGGTAATTAGTCTGATACTAGCAATTTAGGTTTGATCTCTGTAACTTACTTGAAAATAGAGGTTATGGGTCGAATCTATTTTCCCTATTTCTGCATCAAAAGAGAGAGTAGAGTAAGTTATTGGCTTGTTTAGTATAGTATATAGATGAGACCGAAAGAAGATTCTATGCAAGGATGCTATGAGATCTAAAGAAGATTAGTTGCAAGGATGTTATTCATAAATGTTCATCACTATAGAGAAACACAATTACCCCTATGTGACATTGATTTCCAATCCCCTTACCCCTAGGCTGCTTGTTACTTCTTAAATTTCTGAAATTCTATTTTAATTATGACCATTGATAACCAAATCCTTTTATTAGATTGGTGGAATCATCCACTCACTTATTTTTACTATTACAAATGAATAGTTTTATAATCCAAGTTTCTTAATAGAATTTTCTACGATATACCATTTTATGTGGGATTCAACCTCGATTCTTAGTGGATATTTTATTGACGATGACAATTGTCTCTTTTAATTGATTTTGAAGAGTACATTTGAGCATTATCAATCCCCAATTGGGAAGAATATACAGGTACATAATTAAACAAATTTGTATTTTATCCTTGGAACCTTTTAAAGGAAGCACTTTATTCTCCAAGTATATGTTTTCCCCTTTAGTTTCCGCTCCTTGACTTGTGCTAGACCGGTGGAACGCCGGTCAATAATTGTGCAGCGCTAATTGCATTTTTGGTTCAGCCTTAAAGTTTCTAAAAAACACTTTCCTTTAGATCGGCAGAACATTGATCAAAAATTGTATCACGCCAATGAGTTGCTAGTGCTTAAGAAGTTTTGCTCTAGTCAAGTAGGTATTTAGCCGGCGAGACACCAATTGGCTCATGTGGGACGCTGGTTCCTTCAGTGGTGTGCTTCGTGATTTTAAGTTCCAAATCCATCAAATTTGAATTTTTTTCAAGAAGTATCTGCATACAAGAGAACTAGGGCCTTAAATCCCCTCAATAAACATCAAACTCAATAATAATTCATGAATACGAGTTCAATGAGTTGGTAAAATACCAACTCATCAAACCCCTAAACTTGAACTATTGTTTGTCCCCAAGAAAAGCACTCACCAAGCATAAGACTTAAGCTCGGCCACACCCAAGATAGGATTTTCATAACTACACACTAGACTCAAAATACAAGAACAAAAGACTCTATATACAAACACAACTCACAATTGGTTCCACTACTATTAACTAGGTATATGTTTTCTTTGGTTAGATACGACCCTCCGGGCTAGGTTGTGACCTTCGAGTAGCCCTTTTGTATATGTGATTGGATGTCTATGGTGAGTTGACTACCTAGACTCGTTCAAGACCTTATCATTTTTAGTGTTATAGCTGACCTAATGTGAGATTCTTTGAGGGTCTCACTAGTGTTGTAGCTATTTCGACGTAGGATTTTGTGTTAGGTTAGGGTTTTGAATAGCTGACCAATGCAGGATATTGAGAGTTTCTAGGTTTATGTATGACCATTTTGATGTAAGGATCTGAGGTGGGACTGACCACTTCGATGTAAGATTCTAGGAACTATTGGGTTCTTACAAGGCTTTTTGATGTAAGATTTTGGAAAGGACTAGATATTCCGATGTAAGATTCCAGAGTGTTCTAGGTTCTTACAAGGATTTTCGACGTAAGATTTTAGGAGGAACTAGATATTATGATGTAAGATTTCAGGAGATGCTAGGTTACATGGGGGCTATCCCGATGTCAGATTCCAAGACGATATTGGCGATTATTATTGAGTTGTGCCTTGTAATGTAGCTTTTCTTTGTACCCGTTGAGATTATGTGGGTTTGGCCTGGTTATTTCTAGTATGTTTTTTTAAAAATAATTTTTATGCCTTGTATCTACCTACTGGCTTATGGGGATCCAATTAGGTTTAGATAACTTAACTACTTTCATTATTACATTGTGGCTTTACTTCGATGCATGGCTAGTTATGCCTTTACTATTTCCATGTTATCCTGTTAATTACTCGCTTGTTATTATGTTATTGCAATCGCGAGCTCGTTTAGTGTATGATGCCTGCTGAGTACTTTTTATCTTGGTACCCATACTACACTCTACATCTTTTCCCTGATGTAGATTCAAGCTCTAGTTGTCTGTGTTGATTCTTCTGCTAATGAAAATGGTGTTTCTAAGGATTGAGGATGAGCTTATTGGTGCTCGTGGTTGATGCATCTCCTTTTGAACAATTTTGACTAGTATTATTATATTTTCAAGACAATTTGTATATTCTTGTATATTTCTAATCTATACTCCTCCTTTGTAGTAGCTTTGCACTAGCATCCACCATGTTTTGGGATGGTTCGTTGTATTATTTCCTTGTCTAAAGGTTTTATATTTATATATTCTCTTATTCCACTGCTTTCATCTTAATTATGTCTTATTATGCTTCTTTCTGTTTCTTCCGCTTCCTATGCCTGCTATCATTGGTTCCATGCTAAGGGTTGACTTACCTACCAATGAATTTTAATATGTACCATCATGACCCCTATTTTTAGTTCATGAAAAAATATGCATGTGTGTTTTAACTAGAAAAAAAAATTAAAACCTAAAATATGCAATAATAGCATTTATTGAAACTAATATAACTTTATTTTTCTTGGGGAGTTTCTCTAAACGACAACAATCACGTGAGCCTCATGATAATACAACGTCTTGCCCATATTTCTAAAGTCATCCTATGCTTTAAAACATGACTATGCTTTTATGAAAATCTGACTGTGCTTTCTCAAATATGAGATATGTTTTCTTTAAGAAATTTGTCTATACTTTCTTTTTGAAAATATGCATCTTCATGCAAAATATTATTTTTATGAAACTCTTCTAACGTAATGCACTTGAAGCAAAATACACTTTCTTTAAAATCTACTAAAATAATGCATGTGAAATAAAATATATTTTCTTAAAGTCCTTCTTGAAATCTTAAAACTTTCTTTATTTATGAAAACAATGCATATTAATACTATAACAAGATTTTCAGATAACTTTAGAAAAACGGATCCATGTGGTAGAACAAGGATGAACTTTCAATCAAGAATCATCAATGAATATGAAATACACAAGTTTCAATAGTAGAATTCAATAATAAGAAGCTCGGAGTAGAGTGAATTGAAATCCTAGACTTTTGGGTAAAAAATCCTAGCTCAGATATTACTAATTAAAATTGTAGATGTGGGAATGGGAAATACTTAGTTCCTCACTATGATAGTCTTACATACCTCAGATCACTCTAATTGAAACTCTTACATTGAAGAAGAACCAAAAAGTTCATTCTAGAACCTCGAGATGAGTTATCTTGAAAACTGTAGATATAGATGGTAGATTCTTGCTTAGGATATAAAATCATATCTTAGAATCACTAGAAAATTGTGACAGTATGCTTACCTTGACTTGGAAGTTTCATGACCCAAAGTATAATCTAGACGTGACATGGCGTATAAGACCCCGAAAGGCCCTATACAAGCCAATAAATGACATACACAATGCATAAGGAATTACAACAAAGAGAAAATAGTAAAATCCTCTCATATCATAAATGAGGTCTAAACATAAGTGGGGAATACTAACCTTTGTCTTGACAAGCCCATCTAACCAACATAAGAGTGGTTGAGACATAACCTATAAACCATGTACAAAGTCTCAACGAAAATAAATAAAGGCAATAAAAGTCTTCATGTCTTGCCCTCGAAGTATGAGAACTCACCAATCCAATAGTAGAAGATCAATCCAAGCTAGCCATGAGTAGGAGTAGAAGCGCCAGACCCTATATTATAAAACAATATAGGTACAAGTATGTATTAAGTACATGGAATATACTAAGTACGGGGAAAAACATAAAACAACATAAACATAATCACATGAGGATTTAAAAATAATATGCACGACCAAGCTAAAAAGTCAGTAAAAACCTTTAAAGAATTGTAATTCATAAACAAGATTAGTGCATTATTAAACATAATGAAAGCTTTCATAAAACCTTTAAAGGTAACATAGTTCGTTTTGTGGGATATTTACCATTAACCGACACTAAGACCATGCGAGCTATAATATGGATTCCGATGTAACCCTCACATCAAGAAAGATATTCTACTTACCAAGGTAGTCTTTGTAACATTCATTCATATGCTATTTTATCGACTAGCTAGGTTATTTAAGACAATCCTATGGGGGCACATAGTTTGAGACAATGAGATTGTTTCTAGAGACCCGACCTCTACTATCGTGAGAACCTCCATCTCAACGTCCTCTTGGTGATAAGTAAACTCTTAATGGAAATAATCATAATAATATTCATATTATCATACTTGGAAAGATACATTTAAAATACCAATTCAATCATTAATTTTCTTTGGGTGGATCCTAAAAATCATGGTTCATACATGTGTGAAAATGCCTTTCAAATCCATGATTTCATAGTATGTGAGAAACATTTCACAATTCATTGATACTCACTCATCAGTATCCTTAAATCATAAACATCATTCCCATAAAATATACATAGCTTTCGTAAATCATAATTCATCAATTCATAAGATCTCTTCATAAATTCATCACCATAATCAAGTAAAAAACATGGGTAGATATGAAATCAATTGGAAATCATGTGGTTTAACCAAAACATTCATAAGAAGATTGAAACTGAAAAAATCAAATTAGGTGAAATTGGATTGGAGACTTGAGATTCCTTTGGGAACCCAATGGATGAATAGAATATATTGGTGAATTGCCACATACCTTGATAATCAAAGCCTAGAAAAACAAGAGAGAAGTGAACAATTGAAGCTTGGAAGCCTAGCTTTCTTCCTTAAGCTTTATAGAAAATTTGAGAGGATGAGCTTAGATAGGAATTGGAGATTTCAGATAATGAGAGGGTTTGGTTAGTTTTAGGAGTTGAAAGGTAGTTACAAGACATCGAAATAGGGTCAAAATGGCATAGTATAGGTATTAAATGCATAGGAAAAGACCCAAATACCCTTAAAAATAACTGCCACAGTGACCTACAGATTAGACCTACGGCCCATACTAGTCAACCATAGAATGACTTACTGAGGCCTAAAATTCAATCGACTTCCACGAGACCTTCCTATGGCTCATCAACATTTCTATGGCTCGTAGAGCCTAAGTTCAAGCCCAAAATTTCACTAAGTCTAGAACACTCCTATAGAGTCCATCTATGACCAATAGTCTAAATGGCAACCCATCTTGTTCACTCGTAGGTCAATTTACTGGGAATTGAAAATTCCAAAACTCAGCCATGATCCTATGAATTCCTTTCTACGGCTCGTAGAACTTCCTATGATCCGTAGATTGGACTCTTAGTTCATGGCTTCAGTGTAAAAACTAAGTTTTTCCATTGTAATCAAACTTTAAAATTTTTGAGGTGTTACAATATCTCTCCCTTGGGAACATTCATCCTCAAATAGGACTCAAGCTAGCATGAATAGATTAGGTAATAAACTAACAACCCAACATGAATGAAAATCTCATCATAATGCACATAAAGAAGAAATCACTTCAAGCTAAATCATAACATAAAAATCAAGTTTTCCATGAACATGCATGCATATGGAAACATGAGAATGAATAAGATGCATAGATCTGAAAGAATGAACCATGAGGAACTAATACCTCAAGTTAGAATAGGAGTGGAAGGAAAGAGATGAGGATAGTTGTACATCATATCAGTTTCGGCCTCTCAAGTAGCACCCATAACTAATTGATTCCTCCAAAGGACTTTCACGAAAGAAACTTCTTTATTCCTCAATTTCCAAACTTGACGGTATAAAATCTCAACCAAAACCTCTTCATACGAAAGACTTTCTTTAACTCCCAAACATTCTAAAGGCGCAATGTATGTCGAATCTCCCACACACTTTTTCAACAAAGAGACAAGGAATACTGGATGTACCGATGCTAAATCATTAGGTAACTCCAATTTATCAGAAACCTTGACAATACTCCTAAAAATCCAATATGGGCCCACATAACGGGGACTAAACTTCCATTTCTTTCTAAACCTCATCACACCCTTCATAGGTGAGATTTTAAAATAAACCCAATCGCTACCATCAAAATGCAAGCTCTCTTCTTCTAACATCAGCAAAAGACTTTTGTCGACTTGAGTTGTTTTCAACCTTTCACGAATAAGTCGAACCTTTTCCATAGACTATTATACCAAGTCAGGATCTACCAAAGCAACCTTTCCAAATTCAAACCAACCAATATGAGACCTATACCCCCTACCATAGAGAGCCTCAAATGGAGCCATTTGGATTCTTGAGTGATAACTATTATTATAAGCAAAGTCGATCAAAGATAAATGATAATCCCAATTACCCTTGAAATGAATCACACAAGATCACAACATATCCTCTATGGTCTAGATAGTATTCTCTTTTGTCCATCTGTCTGAGGGTAGAAAGTGGTTCTAAACTTCACTTGAATACCAAGACCCTTCTAAAACGAATTTCAAAACTGAGATGTAAACTAAGTACCACGATTGGAGTTAATGGACAAGGGCACTCCATCCAACCTTACCATTTCTCAAATCTAAATCTTCGCATACTATTTAGCTAAGAATGAAGTCTTTACGGGAAGAAAAATAGTTGATTTTGTCATTTGGTCCACAATAACCCAAATCGAGTCAAACTGATGATGATTACGAGGTGAACCCATAATGAAGTCCATCTTCAAATCTTTTCACTTTCATACAAGAATACTAATATCTTGATTCAAACCACTAGGTTTTTGATGCTTAACTTTCAGTTGTTGACAATTCAAATATTTAGCCACAAAGTCCATAATATCATTCTTCATCTCATTACACCAATAGACTTCCCGCAAGTTGTGGTACATCTTGATAGCTCCTAGGTGAATAGAATACTGAGAACTGTGAGCTTCTATTATTATCTGATTCCTCAACTCATCAACAACTGGAATACATAACTGACTATATTGGTATCAAAGGATACAATCTCTCCCTGGGAAAAAGCCTAAATGACTTTCTCAGAAACCAACTTCTTAGATCAAATAATACTAGATCAGGATCTTGCTTAGCTTTCAGATCCAATAAAAAAAGATGATTATGAACCATTTTGAACAATCACTCCCCCTTCACTAGGATCAGTCAAACGAACATCCAATCGGGCTAACCTATGAACATCTCAAACTCACTCTTTCTTACCATCCTTAACATGTAAAACACTACCCATCGATAGTCGACAAAGAGAATCTGCCATCATATTCACTTTACTCGGATGATACATGACACTAATGTTGTAATCTTTCAATAACTCAAGCTATCTCTTTTGACAAAGATTCAAATCCTATTAAGTGAACACATGTTTCAAACTCTTGTGGTTAGTAAACACATCTACAAGAACAACATATAGGTAATGCCTCAAAATCATTAGAGTAAACACTACCACCGCTAACTCCAAATTATGAGTTAGATAATACTTTTTGTGCACCTTCAGTTGCCTTCAAGCATAAGCGATGACTTTTCTTGTTGCTTCAAAACATAACCAAGATCAATCTGTGAAGCATCACAATATACCACAAAATCATTTTATCCTTTAGGTAGCTCCCATATAGGGGCTGAAGTGAGTTTGTTTTTTAACTCTTGGAAACACTTCTCACAAGCTTACAACCATAGGAATTTCACCTACTTATGTGTTAAGATCGTCAAAGGTGAAGCAATAGAGAAAATTCTTCCACAAACCTTCCATAGTAACCAACTAAACCAAGAAACTATGTATATTTAAAGCAGACAAAGGTCTAGGCCAACTCTTAAACGCCTTGGTTTTCTTATGGTCAACTTGAATACCTTCACCGGAGATAATATAGTCGAGCAAACCAATGAACCTCAACCAAAACTCATGTTTTCAAAACTTAGCATACAATTCAGTATCCTTGAGAATTTTCTACATAATCCTCATATGTTAAACATGTTCATCCTCACTCCGTGAGTAAATCAGAATTCATTAATAAACACAATCATAAACATGTCATGATATTGCTTAAATACCATATTCATCAAATCCATAAACGTCATTGAGACATTAATCAAACCAAAGGAAATTATCAAAAACTCATAATGATCATGTCGTGTTCGAAAAAGTCATCTTCGAAATGACATTTTCCTTTACCCTCAATTGGTGATATCCCGATCGAAGGTCAGTCATGGAGAAGAAACTCACACCTTAAAGTTGATCAAACAAATCATCGATCCTTGGAATAGTGTACTTATTCTTTATATTAACCTTATTCAATTGCCGATAGTCAATGCACATTCGTAGGGAATCATCCTTCTTTTGAACAAACAAAATCGGAGCACTCCATGGTGAGATACTTGGTTTAATGAATCCCTTATCCTATAAGTCTTTTAACTGATCTTTTAACTCCTTAAGTTATGTCGGGACCATACGATAATGAGGAATAGAGATAGGTTGCATATTTGGGAGAAGGTAGATACCGAAGTCTATTTTCCTTTCAGGAAAAACATCGGAAGATCATTGGGACACACTTCCAGAAACTCATTAACAATCAAAACTAACTAAAGAGTAGGGGTTTCAGAATTTGTATCCCTAACCTAAACAAGATGATAAATGCAACTTTTAGATATCATTTTCCTAGCTTTTAAGCAATATATAAGTTGTCCCTTAAGAGCATAATTTTCCTCTTCCCATGACATGATAAGTTCGTTCGGAACCTTGAATGTGACCAATAGGTCCTATGATCTATGCAAGTATAACATGCCTGAAGCCAATCCATCGCTAGAATAACATTAAAATCTAACATATTAAGCTCTACATGATCAACATGAGTGACTCTATAAGAAACAAAAACATGGCAATTTCTATAAAATCTCTTAGCAACAATAGAATCACCAACAGGAGTAAAGACACAAAAGGGATTAGAAAGGATTTCAGGACCAACATCAAATCTTATGGCCATATAAGGAGTAACAAACTACCATGAAGATCAAGCGAATAATACGCATCAAAATGAAAGACTTTGAACATACCGATCATAATATCTGAAGAACCTTCATGATCTTGTCAATTCTGAAGTGCATAGAGCCTATTCTGACGAAGAACACTCAAACCAGAACCACTAGACTGAGCTTTCCTACCATTATTTTCCTTAGTATCAAGCATCAGATAATCTCTTATCTTATGACCACTCTTCCCATAACTAAAGCAACCATATGTACCGACTAAGCCTTTTCCTGAATAACTTTTGTCCCACCTTTGGCAAGTGAGAGTAGAAGATCCATTAACACCACTTCCTTGAGGCTTGGGGCTAGACACCATGTCCTTGTTAAAATTATGAGCCAGAGCATTACCTTGACCAGAAAACTTTTCTGGAATTGAGAACGACCATGTCTATCGGATCTAGAATAAAAAAAGTCACTATCACATATCCTTGCCCTCTTTGACTTCCTAGAATTTTACTTTAGCTTTTCCTTTTCAATTTGTTGGGCGTGTGTCACCAAACAGGAGATATACATCTCCTTAATCAACATGGCGGTACAACACTTTTGACAACTATTTCTGATACACCTGACACAAACTTACTCATCTTGCCCTTGAGTTGGCAACTATAGTTTGACCATAATTAGGCAATTGAGTTAACTTCAAAGCATACTCCTTCACATTCATATTTTCTTGAAGAATATTAATGAACTCAAGAACCTTCACTTCCCTCATTTCATAGGGAAAAATGATCAAGAAATGCTCCTTTGAATTTCTCCCAATCAAGAGGATCCACATCATTATCCATCTCTTCATTCCATTGGTTGAACCACACTGTGTAACCAATTCCACCTTTCCCACCGGTGACACTATCATAATATACACCATCTTATACACCTCATTAATGAAATCTAGAAGATCCTCATCAACTTTTGACCCATGAAATTTTGGAGGATTCATCCTAGTGAAGTCCATTATCCTTGTTGTCGTCGTACCCCCATTTGGATTCACGGGAGCAATTACTTATCTATTAGATTAGGTCGTCATAGCTTGAGCAAAGACTTGGAAAGTGACTCAAAACTCGACATGAGTCACTTGTTTGGCCAATGGGTCAACCAAAACTTTAGGAACCTCGGGCGTCATATTCTCACTCGCATTCTTTCTCACATAAGCTTTTCGGGGAGTCATATCTTGAAAAGCATCAGATTAGAGTTAGGTGAAGGACCTTTATAGAGATGAACTCTATGGCACAAATTTATAGTAGTGAAAGAAGTGAAGTCTCCTAACCGCCTTGTAGCATCCTATTAATAAATGTGATGCATTTCACATTTATGAACATGACTCTACTTGATGCGGCTTGTCAGACATCCTAAGACCTTTTATAAACATTGTGCTCTAAATACAAAGTTTTTCACGACCCAAAATATATCCTAGATGTGACACAACGTATAAGATCCCGAGAGGCTATACAAAAGCCACTTGACATAACTAATGCATAAGGAATTACAACAAAAGAGAAAATAGTAATCATCTCATATCATAAAAAAGGTCTAAACATTAGAATGTCATACTAAACTTAGTCTTGACAAGTCAATCTAAACCAATATAAGAGTGGATGGAACATAACCCATACACCACGTACAAAGTCACAACGAAAAGAAATAAAGGCAATAAAAGTTTTCATAGTCTTGCCCTCGAAGTATGAGAAATCACCAATCCAATAGTTCAAGAGAAATCCAAGCTAGCCATGAGCGGGAGGAGAAGCTTCAGACCCTATATTATAAATTAATATAGGAAAAAGTATGCATTAGTACATAAAATGTACTAAGTATGGGGAAATGCTTAACAAGGCATAAACATGATCATATGAGAATTTAAACATGATATGCATGACCAAGCTAAAATACGAGTAAATAATTTAAAGAATCATAAGTCATAAACAAGGCCAATGCATTCTTAAAACATAATGAAAGATTTCCTAATATCTTTGAACGTAACATAGTTTGTTTTGTGGGATATTTACCGTTAACCAACACTAATACCATGCAAGCTATAACATTGAATCTAATATAACCCTCGCACCAAAAAATGGATTCTACTAGCCAAGGTAGTCTCCATAAAATTAATTCATATGCTATTTATGAATTCACTATCTAGGTCACTTAAGACAATACTAAGGGGGCACGTAGTTTGGGACAAGCAGATTACCTTTAGAGACCCGACCTCTACTAATGGGGGAGCCTCCATCTCAAAGTCCTCTCAGTTCTAGGTAAAATCCCAACGAATTTAGTAATAATCATATTCATATTATCATACTTGGAAAGGCATAATCAAACTACCAATTAATCATTAGTCATTATAGAGTAGCTTCTAAAAATCATGCTTCTAATATGTTTGAGAAAACCTTTCACAACCACTAGTTAATAGTAAGTGATAAAACCTTTCACAATTCATTGATACCATATTATAAGTATCCTTAATTCATAAACATTATTCTCATAAAATATGCATAGCTTTTATAAATCCTACTTCATCAATTCATAAGCTTACTTTATAAATTCATCATTATAATCAAGTAAAAAGCATGGGTCTATATGAAATCTATTGGAAATCATGTGGTTTAATCAAAACATGCATATTAATATTGAAATTGAACAATTGAATAAAAAACAAATAAGGCCAATAGAGATTGCATGAAACCCTAATCAAATTTGGTAACATTGAATTAGTGAATTGAGATTATTTTGGGGACTCAATGGATGAATGATATCTATTGGTGAATTCTCAAATACCTTGATAATAAAAACCTAGAAAATCAAGAGAGAAGAGGAGACTTGAAGATTGAAATCCTAGCTTTTTTCCTTGAGTTTGAGCTTAAGAAAAAATTTGAGTGGATGAACTTGGATGAGAATTGAGGATTAGAGAGAATGAGAGGGTTTGGGTAGGTTTTAGGAGTTGAAAAGTAGTTAAAGGACATAGAAATAGGGTCAAAACGACATAGTATAGGTATTAAATACATAGGAAAAAACCTAAATGCCCTTAAGAAATAATTGTCAGAGTGACCTACGAGTTGAACCTACGGTCCATAAAACTTTCTTCAACTCATACGGTCAATCCTAGAATCACTTGTTGGGGCCTAAAAATCCAATCATCTTCCATGAGACCTTCTTATGGCCCGTCAAAATTTCTACGGCTCGTAGATACAAATCATAGAACCGAAGTTCAAGCCCAAAATTTTACTAAGTCTGGAACACACCAACGGAACCCATCTATGACCTGTAGTCCAAACGAAGACCCGTCCTATTCACTCGTAGGTCAATTTACTTGGACTTTAAAATTCCAAAACTCAACCATGATCCAACGACTTCCTTTGAACAACTCGTAGAACTTCCTATGGTCTTTAGATTGGACTCGTAGTTCACTGCTTTAGTGTAAAAACTAGTCTTTTCCCTTTTAATGTAATTTTCTTATTTCCAAGGTGTTACATGAAGTATAATATCTTTGATATAGGTGGGTCTTTCTCAAAAATCATGTCTTGAAACCTTGAAAATGATTTCGTCATTGCACTAGAGATAAGAATGATTTGGTGTTGAGATCAAGTAAAAAGTGTAGGATTTATGTTGTAAGATCATGGAGAATATTTACATATCTTATTAGGGTAGAAGAGAGCTCGTGGGGGCTATCGAGGTCGACAAAGAGTGAAAAGTGACAAAAGAAACTCAAAATAGAGTTTATAATATTTGAAAAAGCTGATATACAGGTGATATATAGTGATATATGGGTGGTATACAATAATATATGGATCGTAAATTGATACCACGAGTCATAGTCTAACTTGTGGTTACCTGGGTCGATTTTAGGACTTTGTAAAGTTTCCACGGGTCTTTTTCCACGGGTCTCTATATGGATCGTATTGAAGATAACACTAGTTTTACTTTGACTCGTAATCTCTTGTACATAAAATTTCAAACTGAAGCCTCTCTTGTAAAACAATCATAACTTTTTACTACAGACTAAAATTTATAAATGATCGGTTGAGTTTGAAAGTGTCACGCCCCGAGCCTACACCCTGGGTGGGACTGGCACTCGAAGACTATTGATGGCCCCAAGAGAACCCTTGGCCTGGCATACTTAGCTCAACGAAAGACTTAACTCAAATAAAGAGTCTCAAATAACAACTTAAAGAATAATAAACTGGCCAAAATGTCACTTAAGTCATTAAACAACATCTGAAGGATAAAGAAAGACATCTGCTCTAATAACTATCTGACTGTCTATGAAGCCTCTAAAATACTGGGAGGGATGTTGGGACAAACCCCACAACATCCTAATAAATGAAAGACTGAACGCAAATAAAAGAGTCCTCTGGAATGCAAGGAGGCTCACCACTGACTCTGAGCTGCTCAACTGGATTAACAAGGTGCCAAATGCTGATCCTGGTTACCTGCGTCTGCATCATAATAAGATGCAGGCCAACTGGCATCAATACACTGAATATACGAGTATGCGAGTTGGAATGCTAAGCAATACATAGGCTAGAAGGAATCTGAAGGAATTTGAAAGAAACTGAGTAACTTACCTGGCCCAACTCAACTCAACCTGACAAACTATTTCAATATAAAGTAATTTAAAACAAGTGCAATATAAATAAAAGTTGTTTAAAAACATGCTATAAATTGTGCGTGTATGCAAAGATATAATAAATCTGAGATATATGTAGAAATACAAATGAAACTGATGTATATAAAAATACAATAACTGTTGTGGGAGTTTCTCTAACCGACAACCATCATATAAAAGCTATAGTGATGATACAGCGATCAACCTCACGCTGCCAGAGCATCCTATACCCGGCCAAAGGTATAGAACCTGGACTGCCGAATGGATCCACTAGTATAATTTGAAAAGGATTCATCTTATAAGTATGAACCTCTTCTACCCATGATGGCTACATGGTTCTATGGGGGCTGTGGGTTCTTTAAACGCTCCCCCAATTCGATCCTCAATACTACTCCCAAAAATGTACTGGCTCTTATGTTTTTAAAATATATTTCCTTTGTGATTTGAGATTAGTGCTCAAAAGAACTTAGCTCAAAGGCTATCGTGGAATTCAAAGTTTCCCTTCTTGCTTCATTTAGAAATCAATTACTCTTTTCTGAAAACTAGCCCGAAGGCTCTTTGGAAATCTCAGTTTTCAATCTTGTTTACCTGTGAAAACATTTCTTTTAAACTTCTTGGGAATACATAGTCCCTATATAACTCTTTGAAGAAAAGAACTTCAAACCATAGCTTTACTCTTGCTTAACTTCAAAACTTAAGTCTTAAAA
The DNA here is from genome assembly GCA_029007595.1 of Solanum commersonii. NCBI lineage: Eukaryota > Viridiplantae > Streptophyta > Magnoliopsida > Solanales > Solanaceae > Solanum > Solanum commersonii. Next base: position 1,345,132 of record JAJTWQ010000092.1, on the reverse strand, counting down.
TGACGTTAAAACATTGTTAAAGACTCTTGAAAACTTTAAGAAACTTTACTTTGCTTTGACTTGCTTTATTAACTTCTAAACTTGACTTTTAACTTCTTTGACTTTGAACTTAACCTTCCTTGAATTGAATTATGGATTCAAGGTTCATGCTCTCATGTTTATGGATTATTTCATGATGTTTAGATGTACTTTAGAGTGTTGTAATTGACTAGGAAACATAGGTACATCACGTAGGAACAAGTACGAGAAAGTGGGGAAAAATGGGAAGCACTGGCGACCCTGGCGCTTTGAGAGGCGCGGGGCGCCAGCCCTCAAACGTCAGAGAGACTGCTGGCGCATGCTGGCTGGCGCGTCGCCCCAAGGGGTGGACTTCAGAGTCCCTTTTGGGGGGCACTGGCTGGCGCGGCGCCCCACCCCCTTCCCCAGGTTTTTGACGATTTGTTTTCTCAGTTTTTCATCTCTAAACCCTCCTAACTTCCATAGTTCTTTCCCCAAACACTTTGGATCAGTTATACCCTCAATACCCAATAGATTTAACTCGAAAAACAAAACAGAAACAAGAATCAAACCAATACTAGGCATTCAACAATCAACCAACAAGAATTCAACAATGTTCTTCAATAACTTCACTTTCTTAACATTCAAACAACTCCAATCTTTGCTGAATTGAACAAGTTGGTGTGTGGGTGAACTATCCCAACACGAAAAGATCTCACATACCTTAATAGGGATCACCCCCGACGAATTCCACTCCAAACGCTTGACATTCTTGGCGAAATCTTGGCTTTTCTCCCTTTCTTTCTTTTTTTCTCATTTCTCCAAGCCCTAACCGTGAGTTTAATTTTTATAATCTAACTAAAATAAGTGTTTACCCCAATAAGTCCCTAAAAACAAATTAGGAAATAAATTAGAGAAAAGGCTACTTTGCCCTTCCCTAAATCCAGATTAGACAATTCTGTATTCCAACAGCCCAACTTCCAAATGACTTAACTCACTCATGTGATGTTGAAATCGCACAAACTTGGTGTTGTTGGAAAGATCTCTCCAAGGGATTTCCAACCATATCAAGATCTGCTCCTAACTCATCCTGAGCTAGGAGTTATGGCCATTTGAAAATGGCCAAAACTCACTTTCTTAACTTAGACAAAATTTTCAGATTTCCTTATTCTTTCCAAAAAAAATCAATATTTTCATATTTTAAACTCTTTATAGTCATTTCTAGGTTCAAGATGTTATAGAAAGAAAGCTCAAAGAACTTTAATTTGATAAGTAATGGGGCACATAAAGCTTCATAAAGAGATATGCTCATTTGAAATTGAGGCTTGGATGATCTCATGCAAAAACTTTATCCATATGAAATCTTTCAACATACTTAGTGCTAGAGGTTTCTTATGACCCTAATGCATATCCTATACACTTTCCACACTTAGGAATTGATCTTATCACCTATTCACTATTAGAAATCATCTTGTACGGGCCTACACAAATATAAAAAACAATTTAGGATTTAACTTGGGAATTTTTGGGTTATACAAAAATATTGCATATTTCCCTTTGTATTGCAGTTTCTTACATGTTATAGAGTATATTTCTTTGTATTTTCCTAGTATAAGTTTCATTATTGAGTTTTAGTATCTTTTCGAACTCTTTATATATATATATATATATATATATATATATATATATATATATATATATATATATATATAGATTTGTACATTCTGTCGTGTTTTGTCTTAACTTATGGTTACAAGATTTCCATGGTTATAATTTATGTGCTAAATTGGTATATTTGCATATTGCTAAGCTGTAACACCCCAAAAAAATTTCTAAGTTAACACCCGAACCATTCTTCATTTGCGTATAAGGTTGTACCAAATGATTCTCAAATTTGTCATTAAGGTTAAGGTTTATTCTTTAGTGTGGAAATGGATTTAGAAATGAATTAAGATCACTAGAACCCCCTAGCACAAATTTGAGTTGAAAATGTCCATACTGATCAACTTCAAATGATCATATCTCTCAGCACAAAATGAATTAAGTGACCCATGAACTACAAATTTAAGGTGTATCAGTTCTCTTTCCAACGCCACAAAGTCTAACTCATTTCAAGTTTGGAGTAAAACATTATGGCCATTTTACCAAAAACTATCACATCAGAGTTTTCTAAAGGCAATTCCTACGACTTGTTTCTACGGGTTGTGGAAATTTCCACAACCCATTATGTTGATGAGTGGTATATACATTCATTTAAGGTTTATTTAGCTCAATAATTGGTGTCCTGAATGCCTAACTTTGTCCTTTTCTAATCAAATGTTGATGATTTGCAGCTATGAAAGCAATCAGACAAGGCATGGACTAAAGCTTGAAAGAATGGCCAAAAAAGCAAAAGAAGTGCAAAATGAACATTATTGATCGCCCAACATGAAGAGCGGATCACCGGCTGAGCTAGACTTCGCCCAATCTAACAGTGCATATCACTTTCATTTACCAAAGAATGTCAACGAACTCTAGTAGAAAAAGTGATACGCCGAATGGAAAGGCGGATCTGAAGAACATAACCCAAAGTGACGGTGTGCATGGAAAAGATTTAACGCTCAAATGGTGAACTAAGGTGGTATTCGGCGATGCACCGAACGTGAAAGGCTGACTTAATCAAGTTTCTCAATTGAGGTTCAAACACCTACAGCCTGGAGAATCACAAAGGCGAGCTAGGAAACGAAGGGTGATTTGCCAAGTGAATTAGGTGAGCCCAAATAATATCGCCGATTGATTACGAAGTGGATTTTTAGGCAAATTTTGGGAAGATTTATATAGCCCAAATGATAGAGTTTTTAGAAGAGTTCGATTAGAGAGTTGAACAACAGAATTGAGAAGAAAGTTTCAAGAAAGAACATTTTACTTTTTAGAACACTTTCTCTAGTTTTCTTGGTGTTTTAAAATTTGAATCTTGAATTTGATAAATTGAAGTGAAATCCAAGGTAGGTTTACTCTTAATTGTTTGATTTCAAGTTACCCATTGTTGCTTTCATGAAAGGTATACTCTCTTTACTTTTTATAATGGGTGGCTAAAACCCCAATATCTAGGGGTGTTCTAATGGGGTTGGGTGTCAATTTAATGTTGTGGGTATTGTTTTATACTCTGTTTTGTTGTTGTTCATGCATGAATTTGGTCTAATTATCATGGGGTTAACTTAAGGGTTAAGGTTGCAAACTTAATTCCTACTTTCGATCTCTGGTTAGTTCTAAAAGAGATTAAATGGAGTGGGTAATTAGTTCAATAATAGCAATTTAGGTTTGATGTCCTGGACTTGCTCGAAAGAGAAGTTATGTGTCAGATCTATTTTCCTTATTCTCGAAAGAGGGAATAGAGTAAGGTATTAGGTTGTTAAGGATTGACGTTAGATGAGAGTAAAAGGAGATTCTAAGCATAGATGCTTTGAGATCGAAAGATGATTAGCGTCGGTGAAGATGACTTAGCCTATTTTTGTATGCACATCATGATAAAGCAACACATTAGTTCTATATGACATTTATTTCCAATCTCCGCACCCCTAGATTGCTTGTTAACTCTTGATTTCGTTCAAATTTTAGTTTGATTGCGATAATTGACAACAAAGCTTTACATTAAGTTAGTGGTACCATCCACCCAATTGTTCTTACTACTCCAAATGAGCTGATTTAAAGTCCTAATCTCTCAATAAGAAATCCCTCATGATACACCGCTCCCTGTGGGATTCGACCCCAACTCTTCATTCGGTTTTTATTGACTACGATCGTTCAACTTTTTAATTGATTTTGAAGGGTGATTTGAGCGTTATCAAAAATGGCGCCGCTGCTGGGGATCGATATTTGAAAATTCTATTTGAGAAATTAGATTTTAATTTGGTTTATTTGTAGTAGAGTTGTTGTTTTCTGTTTTTGTCGGCCGATTTGTAGGTTGACAAGATGAGTGACCATGGGAGTGACAATGATAGTCACTATGGTCAAAATGATAATATTGGTGACCTAAATGACTTGCACATTAATATCATTCAAAGCACAAGAGTAATTTGAATACCTCCTATAGCCGGAAGGATGGTGCTTCACATCACTGACACTATGATCCAATTTCTCCAGATTAAAGGAATTTTTGGGGGCCTATCTCATGAGGATCCTCATGAGCACCTTAGGAACCTTAAGTAAATATGTGGACCCTTTGTGTCCAAGAATATCTCCGAAGAATCGATAAGGTTAAGATATTCCCGTTCTCTAAAACGGAAGAGGCTACAAGGTGGTTGGTAGAGTTACCAACTAATTTGTTACTTCGTGGGATGAGCTAACATAGGCATTCTTGAAACTATTATTTCCACCCTCGAAGATTGTTAAACTTCGTCTCCAAATCCAAAATTTCAAAAGTCTTGAAGGTGAGCCCTTGCATGTAACATGGTTGAGGTTCAAGAAGTTACTCTTGCAATGTCCAACACATGGCGTTTCGGATAATTTGCTGCTACAACACTATTATTGGAGCCTTGATCAGTCTATAAAATTATGGTTGATCAATTGGTCTATGGTGGATGATTAGGAAACCTTATGATGTAACGGCATTGTTGTTAGATGATATGACTAAGGTCTATCGAGCATGACACACTAGAGAAGACCAAGCACCCTACAAGTGGGATTGAGTAAAAAGACAAGTCAAAAGGGATCAAGAAAGGGATGAAAACATGGCCAAAATGATGACCCAAATCAATTTGTTATCCAAACACTTCATTAGAGTTGGAACTAATTCAATAAATGTAGTTGGAACAAATAGTGGGAAGTGCCATGATGATGCCAAATTTGAGGCATTATACAATGAAGACTTTCAATACCTGAGAAATCAAGTGACGGATTCTCACAACAATTATCAATGTCAAGGTGGGAACCAAGGTAGGAACAAGGATAGATATAATTGTTAGAAAGATTGGAGGAGTGGAAATTGGACAGATAGTAAGGTGGATAAAGATAGATACATTCCTCCCCATGATCTTCCACGCCCAAAAGATCCAGTTGGTTTAGAAGGAAGCATGACGAAAGACATGCTTGTGAGGATATATAGCAAGGTTGAAAGAGCTGATAAGGTGTTGAAGGATTTGAAAAATAATCTCTACACTTTAACTCAAACGGTGACTTCACATTCAATTTCAATCAAGCAGTTGGAGACCCAACTGGGTCAGATTGCCACTCATCTAAATCTAAGACAAAATGGAACTTTGCCTAGTGATACCATCCCAAACCCTAAGAATGATTGTTGAAGTTTGAGGACTACGTCATGCCACGACATTAAATAAGGAGCTTCTTGGGAGAGAACACAAGTTTTTACTGCTATTTTTATTTTGCTTTAGAATAACGCATGTTGTGAGTGCGGGTGGAGAAGATGTTGAAAGATAGATAAGGGCAGATTGGGCGAAGCCATAACCAAAAGGGCGATGTGCCAAAAACACTAGGCGGGACTAACTCTTGTCCTCCCTATGAGCATAAAAATATGGCAAAGTGCACTGTCAAGATCTACGAGTAGAACTCCAAAGGGCGATTCACCGAAGTTCATAAAGCGAACTACATTGGGTCTGCCAAATGATCCTTCAAGTTTGGTCGTTTAGGCATGTTTGGCAAGCTTAAGCTCCAGACGACGATACACCGAACATGTTTAGCGACATCGGTCATTAGGCCAAACAGGTCTGCTATAAAAGGGCCCAGGGTTCTTTTAGTTTCAAAAATCAAAATCCTTTTGAATTCTTGGAGCCTTTTCAATTCTCCTCTCTTACATTGTGCATTTTGATTGATTTTGTCCCTCGTCTGATTGTGTTTAACGTAGTAGGAGTTCATTTGATTGGATATCAAGTCCACCCAACCCCAAATTCCTTAATTTATTGCTTGTTTTTTGCACTAAGGTTGGTGTTTTGACTTCTCCTTGATGATTTTGAGTTTAGATTGTATATATGGTGTGGGCTTGAGCCCTGTAATTAAGATTTAGTGCTTGATTTTGTTGGGTAGCATTATATTATTCAATTTGAATTGTACCAATGTGATTTGAATTGTGAATACTTGTATAAATGGTGAATCGTGATTGCGTTGGTTAGAATGCTAAATTGGGTTGATATACTTGTTGGGTCTGTGTTTAATTAAATGTGAGTGAAGTCTGAGTAGCTCAGTGTTGACCCATTGCATGATTTTACCCAATGATAGACATGGTGACTACTTTCTTAAGGGCAAATCATCAAGTAAAGCAATACTTAGTGATAAATGGGGAAATCTGAGTACCTATGGGTAGAAAATCATATAGGTGGATTGTAATTGTTGGGGGGAACTCGTATTTGTTGTGCATGTTGGATTTGTTTCGCAATAAAGGCACTGGGATGAAAATTCATGTTAGACAGACTTGTCTTAGCTTACCAAGGAAGATAGGAGAATTGTCGAGTAAAACCTAGCTCTCCTTCTTGAGCACATACATGGCCTTAGGTACTGCACCATTCGGCTGGCTTGTATTATTCCACCAAACTCATTTGGTGAATCATTGTCAACTCGTCAAAAACTTTAGAGAAGTCAAATTTTTGGGGTCCAAGTCCTACAGATTCGTTCTACGGGCTGTAGGAACTTCTATGTGTCATAGATTGGACCCATATAATGAGATTTTAAGTCTTAAAATTTAATACAATTTTCACAGATAGGATCTACGGTCCGTAGAACAAACTATGAACTGTAGATGGACCCGTAGGAGGTTTTCGTCAGTTTTTTAAAAGGGGTAGTTTAGTCTTTTCCCACCCCTTCTAAGCCTACACCACAACGTTTATATGCCTATTTAAGGGTTTAAATAGTTTTATTCAATACTTTTACAATTATTAACGCTTTCAAGTCTTAGAGAAATGATCCAAGAGGATAAAGCTAGGGCTTCAAGTGTTCTTCGAGTTTTCACTGATTTTGCTGAGAACTTTGTTCTTCCAAATATGTAAGGTTATTAATATTGTTGGACTAGTTCGTCCTCACTCCCTACATCTAAATTTATTCAGTAACAGTTAAATCCAATATTCTACTCAAAGATCCATGAAGTTCTAAATTCAAATTGTATTCTAATTTCGAGTTCTGATTTCTTATTTATGATATTATTGGGTTTTTGTTCATGCTTTTATTACACATGAACCCTAGTTGATGATATTTTATTGAAAGTCTTTGTTCATTTATTTTTATGCATTGAATTTAGAATTTTAAAGTGAGTTCAATTGTATTTTAAAGTATCTTTTGAGAAGAGTTTAATGGAACATACATAGTTTCAATAGTATTATTTTCACATTGAGAAAAGAACTGCGATTCATGATTAGTATGAGAATCGAGCATGCCATCAATGTTTAAGCGGTATGACATCTAGATATGCCATCAATGTTTATGCAGTATGACTTCCAAATTCATGAATGCTCAGATCACAATATAATTTAAGATATAAACCTAAAATAGAAGTTATTTCAAGAGTTTTAAGGGAACTTTTATGATTCCCAATGTATCATTCTTATATTGAAAAAAGGAGCACTAATTTCAGAAAAGTATAAAGAGTTTTCAAGAAGTTACCTATTTTAAGAGAATATTTTGAGTAATTACCTCAACTTGAGAAAGAGTATGTTTTGTACATTTGAACATGAGTATATATTTATTGGGAGTAGTATTGAGCGTCGATATGGGGATGAGTTCAGACAACTCACACTCCTCATAAACCATGTAGCCAACATGGGAAAAGGATCATACTTTTTAGACGAATCCTTATTGCTTTCGAGCAGTGTTTTAATGGATCCACTTAGTTGAGATGTTATATATTCCGAGAAGGTATAGGACATTTCAAGCTGCATGGATGAGATGTTGTATCATCATGTTGCTCATAGTGATGGTTGTCAGATAGAGAATCTCCTAAATACAGTTAAAAGTGTATTTTTATCATATCACTTAAATTGTTGAATTCAAAGATGAGTAACTATTTGTAAAGTTTAAATGATTTCACTCTTTTATTTCTTTACATTAAGTTGAATATATATTTATTGTAGTCCTTTCAATTTAGTTATTTATTATTCAGCTACATTGCATACTCATACATTTAATGTACTGATGTCATTCGACCTGTATTTTTTTATAATGCAAATTCAGGTACTTAGGATCCTCAATAAGAGTTTCGTTGAGATCAGTTCTTCCACTCTTCAGCTTTTGAGTAAGGCCTCCTTGCTTTCAGAGGACTCAAGTTTTTATGAGTTGTTAGTAGTAGTATTTTGAGGTGTCACGGGTCTTGTCCCGACACTCATCTTTATATAGTAGAGGCTTCATAGATAGATAGTTTTGCAAAGTCTTTCAGTTTTATATGTTTTATTTAAAACTTATATTTTATACTCAATATATTCAGAGAGCTTTGAAATTCAGTAAATTGTTGTTAAACATTTATTTTAGTTTGATGTTATGTACGCTTGAGTTAGTCTTCCACTTGTAGTTAATCAGGAGTAGGGTTTACTTGGGACCAACAATGATTCCCAAGTGTCGGCCATGACCAGGGTGTAGGCTCGGGTTGTGACATAAGCTGTTAGTTATGTTGTTGTATTATCCTTATGAATTCATTATGAATTTTTATATTGGGTTCCTGGACTTTTGTTCTTGGTACTTTTTTTGAGGATAGTCCATTTATTCTGACTAGGAACTTATTTTTAGATTAATTTTTAGGAGTAGCTTAGTTTAGACTTTTTTAGTCTTAAAAACCTTTGAACAATGAAGTCCATTACTAACGATTATGTGTTTCAAATAAAAAGATTTTAGACCTCATGGGAGTTTATTCTTCATAAAACCATAATTAAATAGAAGTACTTAAGTTTAGACTCACATACAATCTATAATAAGACTCTAAAAATACTAAAATAAGGCTTAATAATGCATGACATTCAATGTATTACTTGTAAGCCTCGGAGTCTTAAGCAACAAGGTTCTAAGCTATTAATATGTCATGTGTGGTGAGAATTAGTGCATTCATCCACACACTAAGCCTCGTACCCCAGCATCCCAAAATCAAACTTTAGAGACTCAGAAAAGGGGACAACCCCACATTTAGGGTCACAACATGCACCCCATTTATTCTTGATGGACCTTATGATACTCCTGAGATATTGTTTTCGGTGCACAGAACTATGCCACGCGTTGTGCCTGCCTAGAAATTGAGATTTATAGATTCAGTTTTCATGTGATGATTTTGCAATGCATGGAGAAGGAGGTTGGAGTTTTTGATGAATAAATAAATTAATTCGACACTAAGTGTCAACAATGACTTTAGGGTTTTATTCTCTAATAGGGTTGAGAGGATTTATGAGACTTATAGATTTGTCAGTTTTCACAATGAACACACCTGAATGAGTTGTAGTAAATTATTTGTTTGAGTTTCGATATCGAAGAATTGTAACTCTAGTTCATCTTCTATTATTAATTAAAATCTAAGTAGTTAAAATAGTTAATAATTCCCAACCCCCCTCCCCCCCCCCCCCCACAATTTCCAATAGTCGTTACCAATTAGAATTTCAATACAACAGCAAATTATAAAAATCTCTAACACGTTCTCTGTGGGATTCCACCTCAACATAGTTGGGTTACTATATTTAAACAATCTACCACTTTAATCTCCATTACAGGTGTAGTTTAGATGACATCAATCCGGATGGTTGGAATATCATTTTCACCAATCAAGGCTAGCCAACTTGTCAATGTTCACGGTTTAACTACATGCTTTAACGTTGAAATCATTATCAAAGTCAAAGGTTCTTGGAATGATTATAACGACTTAAGGTAAAGAAGCAACAACAACGCTCAGGTTGTCTGTCTTAGGGTCACCACTGAGAAGAGAAAGGTCGTTAGGTCTTAAAGAAGAAGAGGAAGACCTAATGAATAAGATTTGAGAGAAGGGGGAATATACCAAGATTTAAATATAAGAAATTATCAAGTTTTGATCGAGGCAAAGATTGGAATAATCAAGAGAACTGAGGAGAAATAGAAGAAATCATTAAAATAAGGCAATGATGCAAAAAATGCTATTCACCTCAATCAATGCGCCATTGTTAGTTCACTATCTATGTCACACATAGCAAGCACATTTAGAGCAGTAGGGCCAGAGTGTTTTTGTATGGCAGAAGACTGTTCGCTCAATTTCCTACTATGCTTTCAAAAAAAAATTCTGCTTTTAGATCATAACTGGCATAACGTCGAAAAAATGAGGGACTATTTGTATTGGGGATAAATAGTTTTCATACATGCCAACATTTGAGATGATCACGTGGCACATAAGATCGAAAGATAATATCTATAATGACTTCATTGATATAGTGTTCACATAGAACCCCATTTGGTTAGCTTGACCACAGATAATTATCGGGATCACCAAATGGTTATAATTAGAGAAAAGACAGGTACTCGTAGCCCAAAGTCTGTAAAGAATTCGTATCCAAAATATAGAAAAAAAGGACAAATGGACAAACACGCAAGATATATCTTTACGAGGTCATGCAAATTATATAGAAATATTAGTTGGTATGCATAACAATATTCCTATATGGAGTATTCATATAAGACATAGTACTTTAGAGATTGAGGGAGCTTTGCTATTAGTTAACGTATCACATTTGTTGCCTATAAATAGTAGTCTTAATATACTTGTAAAAGATTGGATTCTGAATAATACTAAAGCAATTCACTAATATTCTTGTACTTTAAACTTGTAATATTTTGTTATGTCACAGATCTCCATCATTCTACATTATGTAAGACTGGTTACACTCTAACGTCTCTGAATCTAGCTCAAACAACAAGCAATTAAGCTTTATTGTTCCATTAGTTTCGATTTCTTTTCATTGGTGTCTTTAGTAAGTTCATTCACAAATATATTTTATTTTATTGCTAATACACTAAACAATGAGTTAAATCAATGCATGTGTCCTTGACCTCATAACAAATTCAACTGTACCATTTCTCCAATAAACATAACTATATAAACAAAATCTCAATAACATTTGTTGAGTTAAATAAGATTTTTCTTATGTATCAAAATATCCTTTATAAGAATTTTCTTAAGTATCAAAATATTCTTTATTATACATATGAGAGTACAATAATGAATACTCCCTCTATTCCATATTAACTGAATTTGTGATGCAATGCACACTTATTAAGAAAAATACTTAAGGACATAATTTAAACCATACTTTACACTATTGTCCCTTGTGAAATCATATATATGAATTTTTTTATTTGAAAGTAACTCAACTTTGATTTTTAACTCAAACGTCACTCAAATATGAATTATTTTCCGACAAAATTAATCAGCTTTGATTTTTAACTTAAAGTCACTCAATTACGAATGTTTTCTCAGATACCCACTCAACTAATTTAATTATTTTTTCATTAAAATTTGCTGACAAAGAATTTTATTTCAACCCATTTTTTTTATAAAAAATATGTTTAAACTATTCAATAACCAATATCACTTAATCCGGTCCACTAAAAATATGACATTGACCCTTTTATTTTACCCTGAATCCCCTATATCATTTTTTCAGTTGGTGGTCAATTTAACAAATCAATCTATCATAACTCAGATTGTGATTTAATTGTTTAATTTTTGTATTTCTTTAACTGTATATCAGATAGCAAATCATAAAGTTTTAATTTTTTGAGTAGGAACTAAGGAGAAAGAACCTGACAAGAGAAAATAATTTAGGGGAATAAGTATAAAATAAAATGATCAATATCATATTTTAGCGAGTCGGGTCATTAACTGAATATATTTTTATTTTTAAAATTTTGGCTACAAATAAAAAATTAATGTCATAAAATTATAATGAAAAATTTAATTAAATAGGTTTAATGCCTTTCTTAAAAAATTATAATTCATAATCGAATGATATTTCAAATACTAATTCATTGATGGATTTTGAGATGGGAAAAGAAAAAGAAAGAAAGGAGAATTTGAATTTTAAGGACATCTCCAACCTTACCCTCTAATTTACTCTACAAACATAGAGTTTTCTATTTTTTTTTCCAGACAATCAACTCCAACCGCAATCGCAACCACACTCCTCTTGATCATACATTATTATTATTTTGAATATTGTTAAGTATGGAAACAACCTACCGAATTATTAATTATGGTTGAGATTTTTAAATTATTATGTTATGTATTGAATCATATAGTTATATTGTATTTGTTTTATTTAAAACTAACTACGACGGGTTTAAGAGAGTCGTCACTTAATTTTTAAAGAAAAATTAAGAAAACTGATTTTTTCAAAAGATTAAAAATAGAAAATCTAATGAAAATATTAAAGGGGGTTCGGGGTTCATATTAGCATTTCGGGAAGGGTTTGAAAGCACCCAAAATGCCCGCTAACACGCGGCTATCCGATAATTAACTATTTGGCTAAAATATTATAAAGAAAAGGCAAGCTTGATTAAATAGAGAAAACACTATAAGGATAATATTTAAGTAAAAACTTTTCGAAGCAATTTAAGTAGAAAAATAAGTATTTATTCAATCTTTAGAAAAATATAAGTGATTAATTCAAAATGGTTATCTTTTGGGGAATCGATTTAAGGAAAAAACCTTAAAATTAAATAAACAAATAATCATGCAAGAGCAATTAAATAACAAAGAAGAGAAGATGTGGGCCCAAGTTCGGTTTTTGTCTGCCTGGGCCGGTACTTGGGCCTAAATAAAACTTTGGGCCCTTGACCCATTTTGTACCTGTCCTAAAACTAAACATTTGACTTTCTCTTTGGGCCTTAGGCCCAATTTTCACCTGTCCTAAACTAACAAAATAATAAACAAAATAAATGGGCCTTTGGCCCAATATTACAAAAACACAAAGCTGAATTTTTTTGGGGATACTTTAGCCCATCCTCAATGTAGTATACATCATATACAGCTGATGTATATCGTTGTATCACATTTGTATATCAGTGTGTTTTTGGCACCCGGAATCTGTATTTTCAATTTTCCAACCTTTTAAATCAGCATCCGGTTCTTGAAATTATAAGGTCAAGTCGATGTCGGGAGGTTTGTGGGGCTTCCATGGCCCAACTCAATTACAAAGGGGCAAAGAGTCCATTGAGAACTCATACGGGATCACAACACAATAAAAAAAACATAAGAGCCAATGTACTAAATCAATATAAGAAGCATGAAATAAATACCATTAGATTATTCAAATAAAAAAAAGGAAGTTTCTATACTACTGTTGCAAACCGTAAGTCATAAAAACAATACATGTCTCATAGGACTAAATTATAAGGAAGAAAGTCTTAATTTTTTTATTCTATTTTTCTTTCATGAGTACTCACAAAGCAAATTTAATAAGTTAAACAATAACAAAGAAGTAGAACATGCATTATTAAATTAAGAGAATCAATTTAACAAACCAACCATACTGTATTATTATCTAGAAGTATCAAGCACAACACATGGTCTTAGGCCAAAATGTAATGAAGATTCCTAAATCTTTGAGCTTATTTGAAGATTATACTAGCTATGTGATAAACAAATGGACAAAGTTGAAAATGAGCAAATCAAGCATGATTGTGTCCACTACATCCAAACATCAACTCATGCTAGCTAACAAAGACATAATACAACCAATGATCTATTACAATTAGCAACAAAATGTAGAACAAATTGCATTTAACTTAAAACCAACCCATTTAATAAATATGATTTTCTAAGGCTGAAACAACATGTAAGCCTCCTGAATCATGCTCAAATCAACTTACTGTAACATGTGAAATATACTACAGACATAACACCAATAAGATTCACGAAGAACAGGATTCACATATATGTATAAAAAAGGAACTACACAGACTTGAGATTAAATCTGAAAACATACATATAAGAAGAAAAAAAACCAACATAAGGAATCCTATTTACTACTAGAAATGTCCAGGATTTCATTACAGCACTATCAAGAAAATAGAAGCAAATTACCAACACTCTCATAAGCTAAAAAAACAGTGAGCAACATGTGAAAGCTTAGGACAGATATAAGGCATTTTCTCTCGAAACGGGATGTAAAAAGATATTTGAACATGCTTTAAAGAACACAAACTCAAGGTTCAGTTTATGTTCAAAAACAACTAAATGTACAACAACACAACTCATTCAGTACCCTTCAAACACATAACGAAGCATAAACATTATTTCGATAAGAATAAAAACATAACATAATCATAGTGATTAACCAGTGAACAAGATTACAAACAGAGAAATGATTTCAATATACGCACTAGATCATGTTAGAAATGAAACTCCCACCACAAATCTTAGAGAAAATAAGATGAGGATTAAAGACAACACTTAGCTTCAAACACCTCATATAAGCACCTCGAAGGCCACACAGAAGACAACTCTAGTTTAACATCTAATGGAGACTAAATGAATAAAAGAATTAGGAGTCCTCTACATTTTGATGAGCAACAACTGGAACTTGAGATTCCAGGAACGATTCCACAACACCATGCTCCAACTACCTTTAGTGAATCGAAAACGAAAAGAAAGAACTTGAAAATATATTGAATTACGAATCTTTGTAGTATATTTTAACCTATTTGTATATCTTGTATATTATGGCATTACACTCTCTTCCCCACTCTTTTTCAACTTTATTTTTCCTTTGTTTCTTGCCAAATTTTTTCGCAACCCCTAAACAAATACAGAAGAAGGCAGTTATATAGAGGGGATTTAGGTTCGAGAAAATGGGGGAAAATGGGAGAATTAGGATGGAATTTTTGAATTCAAAATTCAAAAATCCTCCCAGGAGATAAGGTTGGAGCTGGAATAGTACCAATTTCAACGAATTTTAAATAGCATTCATTCGATTTCTGAGCAAAGGATGAAAAAGATGCAAGATTGAGACACCTATCTTGATTCGAGTATGAGCAGATAAGGGAGAAAGAGGGGAGAGGATGCGTTGAGCTGGGCTCGGGTCTGGGCTGCGATGTCACTGGATCGCTGGACTGGGTTGTTGTGTTTCTGGGTTTCTCGCGAGGAAGAAAAGAGATGCAGGGGCCGGGTCGGTTTTTGGGCGTTTGTATTGTATGTTACTGCTGATGTTCTATTTTTTTGAAATTGAGTATAGTGGGCTGGGTATTTGAATTAAGAATGGGCTACTGAAAAGAGGGAAAATGCCCAAAATTTGGTCTCCAAATGGGTTTAAGGTGAGGTCAAAGATGGGTTAGATCTTGGAGTTTAAGAAATAGCCAAATTAAGTTAAATTAATAAATTTGGCTAAAACCTAAATAAGACGAATTAATATTAATTAATTAATGAGCTTCTTAATCTTAAAGAAATAAAATAATTAACTTAATTGTAAACTAATGATTCAAAATTATAACCATAATTTAAACTAAACTAATTTAATAAAATACTTACTAAATTAAAATATTTTTGAGATGATTTTTGAAATGTTTATAAAATATACTAATTATATACAAAATTGTATAAAACATATATATTACTTAAAAATTATAAAAATGATAAAATTAATCAAAAGTAACTTGAAAAAAAATATTTTAAACTTTATAAAAACTAAGTTTTTCAAATCGTTGGAATTTAAGAAGCTCGGTGATTAATTTATATTGTGGAGGTCCAAAATTGGGTGTCAACAACTGTCCTTCGTTTGACTTGGATTGATAAAAGAAATTTGAGGCAAATGAAATTGACAAATTCAATTTTGACCGACCACATCTTCATCATTTAGGAGAGGGACTTTGGTATAGACTTTAAGAATTATGGTCGAACACCGGAAATGGCTTTCCTACATATCTCAGGCTATATGAGAATTCAGGCCACTTGTAGTTCGATACGCTTGATTCGACGCATGATTTTGAAAGAATTCAAAAGCTATCCCAATATCAAATTATGAAGAGATCGAAATGCTCGAGAATAAGATTTAAGAGCGCATATCGCAATACAACCGAGTTTTCAACACTGGTCTCGCCTACATATCCCTAACTTTAGGGAATCAGGCTACTTGTAGTTCAACTCGATCGGTTGAAAAGGAAATATATTATGCTATATAACCTTTGGTTCTGGAAGAGTGACAAATAAGTTGTGTATGAAAAAAAGCCTTGCAACCTCTTAGTCATGAATGTGGTGCACTTCACACCCATAATTAAGAACTTACACGGACATAATTTTCAAAGCTCTTGGAGCATTATCACTCAGATTAGCAAGTTGCCTCCGGTGAAAAACAAAATTTTTTGGATGCGAAAATGAAACTAATAAACCCAAGGAAAAACCCACATGCTTTCTGATAGGGGTGTGGTTTGATTGTGGTGGAAGTCGCTCCTCAGCTCGCCTCCTAAGAGTTTGAAACTCCTCTTTGGACAATGTCCTAGTTCGTTGCTAAGAAAAAGTTCCACGTTTTGTTTCATCCTTGTTGATGGTGTCCGCTCCTGTGGTTTGATTTGAGAATTCATCCTCTTAGATGCTCTTGACAAAGGATCAAATGAACTTGTTAGTAGAAACTGTAATTGAAAAAAAGTGGTAACATATCTTACGACACTTTTTGGTTATGTTCTTGCACGTTTCTGCGGATACACCATTGTCTTGGTGTTTTGAAATCACTCTTGTTTTGAAAGATGTCATCTAAGTATTTCAATATATGTTTGCACGCTCAAAGTAAATAATTAGTAGACATAGTGCCGCTTTAGCTAGCGGCTTGAGTAAAAACACAAAAATCATTCATATAACAAGTGAGTATATCTTAATGGATAAGCATGGATATCTTTTTTCAACTAGATGAGAAAATAAAGAAGTATTGAGAGTAAAAGATAATGGATACCGCTTTCGAACACAGTATGTCCATTACAACTCATGATTTGCTGAGGATTTGGAGATGTCATTGCTTGTTTTCTAGATGGAAAACTCTGGTGATCTCTGCAACGAGCCAGTTGGCTCAATGATTATCCAATTGTAACGAGGTGGATGCTCGATAATATTCCAACTATAACGAGGTGGAGGCTTGATAATATTCCAACTGTAACGAGGTGGATGCTCGATAATATTCCAACTGTAACGAGGTGAGGACTCAATAATATTCCAACTGTAACGAGATGGACGGCTCGATAATATTCCAGTTGTAATGCGGTGGGGGACGATAATATTCCAACTGTAACGAGGTGGATGGCTCAATAATATTCCAGTTGTAACAAGGTGGATGGCTCAATAATAGTCCAACTGTAACGAGGTGGATGGGTCAATAATATTCCAACTGTAACGAAGTGAATGGCTCGATAATATTCTAACTGTAATGAGGTGGATGGCTCGATAATATTGCAACTGTAACGAGGTGGATGGCTTGATAATATTCCAATTGTAACGAGGTGGATGCTCGATAATATTCCAACTGTAACAAGGTGGATGGTTCGATAATATTCCAACTGTAACGAGGTGGAGACTCAATAATATTCCAACTGTAATGAGGTGGATGACTCGATAATAGTCCAATATAGTTCAAAATAGGAACCTGAAATGGACAAACAAATATACGAATCACTTATGGGGTGGATTGCCCAAAAAAACTATATACCAAAGTCTTTGATCGGCCAATCAAAAGACATAATCCACTTATGGGGTGGATACCCAACAAACTTTGAAATATTAACCCTGACATTCTCAAGAAACACTTATGCCTAAATTGCTACGTAACAATCATACTAAAAAAACTATAGCGACGTATAGGCACATCGCGACTACGCCTCTCTCTTTAAAAGACAGAATTATCAAGGTGAATGACTTAATTCTTTCACATGAAGATTAAAGTCACTCCCGCCTTCCTTAACAAACTCAACAAAATTTGAGTTTGTTGCTGACATATTCAATCATTGTAAATCTTATAACGTTTTGATAACTTCGACTGTCATGAAGATATTGTGATCTCCAACATCTTTTCTGATGTGATGGACTTGGTGATTTTCTCTTTCAACACTTCTAAGATAGGATCACTTTTGATCATCTTCAGATTTGATGTCGATTTCACATATGATCCTGACTTTACTAATACTATCACCTGCAAAACTTGACACCAAACACTAGTATTGATGATGAAGTAAGGAGTATAAGTAAAGATAAAGCATTAGATTAAGTCACTTGGCTTATCAAGATTAGGCTATGATGAGCCTACTAGTGACTTTGCTCGTGACTCGTCACTAGCGATCCTCCAACACGTTGTTTCTTAAAACTTTGAAAGAATCTATTAACGTTTGTCTTCAATGTTCCTATAAAATAAAAAGAAATTGTTTATAAATCACTTGAGGCAACATAATGAAATGAAGATAAAATGAGACGGAAAGTTTTCTAAGTTCTGTTGATGAGGCCACTATAGGTATAAATGACGCCTTTTTCCATGTTTGATAGCTTTGACATTGCCATTTTTGTGACTTTGTTGTTCCTGCATCCAAAGAAAAATTCTTAGTTTGAAAGATTGATTTGTGTTGGTCTACTCTCCATGCTTCTTCATGCAGTTGACTTGCACGCTCGCCTGGTCTCCGAAATGGAATTTTTGAGGACCTTCCTAAAAAATTGTCCCAGTCTATATGGAAGAACTCTTGTAACTTGCTTTGTCATTCCTGAGGTTGCTCGTTCTGGAATCTTGAGGTTCCTCCTCAAAATTTTGTCCCAGTTTGCTTCAATAATCCTAGGTATAAGTCCTTTAGCCAATGATATTTTTGTGGAATTTTTTAGATCATCTCAAAAATTATATCCCAGTTGCAAATTTGATTTTCTAGAAAATTTCATCTTAATTTTTCGAGATCCACTCAAAATTAACCCAGTTGCATTTTGATCTTCAGTCTTGACTTGTTGAAGAAGTCTATTCTCAAAGAATTTTTAAGATCCTCTCAAAATTTCTGTCCCAGATTTCATTATAAAAGAAATAGAAATCTTACAAAAAATATGACCGAGCCGTTGTGGCACCTACGTATCCCGTTGAGGAAGGAATCATGTCAATGTAGTTTCCCCTCTCAAAGATTAAAAAAATAGGAAATTTTGTTAAGGAAATGACCGACGCTGACATAGGCAACCTACGTATCTCATTCTTGAGATTTCAGGTCGAACGTAGTTCAAGTACAAAGAAAATATTGAAAGTTGAATAAAGGAGTGACCGAGGCCGACCCAGGCCGCCTACGTATCTTATTCTTGAGAATTTATGTCAAACATAGTTCATTACAAGAAATGTGCGATAAAATGGAAAGAAAGAGATTAAATATGCATTTTCAAAAGAAAGATAACAATAACTTCATATGCAAGATTCTGGCTAATACTGGGCATACTTCTTTTCAACCTTTGATGATGAATATCTTCAAATGACGCTATTCAGAAATGTCTTGCACTTACTCTCAAGCATCTAATATGTTATCATTTGAGGAGATTTCCTCAATATTGATCATATTGTTGTTGATCATGTTTTGAATCTTGTGTTTGATGGTTGAACAATTCTCTGTGTTGTGTCCAATAACTCCTGAATGATAAGCACATCTTTGACCAGCCCTGTAAAATTTTCCCAAAGGATTGGCTAGTCTTCCTTCTATAGGATGGAGCATACCCATTGTTTTCAGCCTTTCATAAAGTTGAGTTTGAGATTCCCTTAGTGGTGTAAATACTTTAGGAGCTTTCCTAAAGTTTGGACGAGGGAATCGATTCTGATTGACATTGTGGTGTCGATATTTCTTTTGTGGAGCCGACCGCATATGGGTAGATGTGACAACAGATACCTCTTCTACTTTTCCCTTTGACCTATCCATATCACTAATTCTGGTAGCTTTGTCATTAGCTCGCAATGCTATAAGGTTTGTGATTTTTCCAATCTTGAAACCATCTTCCAAAGCTTCTCCCACCTTGACAATCTCAACAAATTTTTGTCCCATCATTCACAACATTCTCTCATAGTACTCAGGATTTTGAGTCCGAATAAACATTTCAGAGATTTCACGTTCAAACATAGGAGGTTGAACTCTTGCAACCTCTTTTCTCCAACGAAGAGCGTACTTTCGATAGTTTTCTGTGGTCTTTTATTTGATCTTCTCCAAATAGTAGCGATCAGGGGAAGATTCTACGTTATTTCCAAATCTTTCATTGAAATCCTTTACGAGTGCATTCCAACTCATCCATTGGTTTAATTCTTGCGATTTAAACAACTCTAGAGGTTTTCCATTTAGACTTCGACTAAAGAGGCGCATCAAAAATTCTTCATTCTTGCCAAATCCCACGAGTTGGTCACAATAAGCTTGAAGATGTGCTAGAGGATTTCCAATTCCATTAATGACGAACTTTGACACTTTGAACTTTTTGGAAGGTCCAAATCTAGATAAATGCATAAATTTTCGTAGTTCAGCACCTCTTTTGAAGAGTAATCAAGTTTTTTTATCACTTTCGCGATCTCTTCCTTCGTAGTCTGTTTAGTCTTTTCCTCTTTGGCCCTCCACTCCTTCTCCTTCTCTTCGTAGTGGTCAAGTTTGGAATAGGCAGTATAGTGAAGGTGCGGTTTGGTTTGGACTGGGATATCAAAAGTGACTTTTGGAGGTAAGGGTTGAGCATTAGGTGGATTTTGAGTGCCTTTTGCAAGGGTCTGGTACATGAAAGTGGATGTTTGAGGATTGTTGACATTTAAGCTTTGAAATGGAGGGAAAATTTCAGGGTTGGGATTCAGGCTTTGAACCTCAGGTGGTGTTAAGTATGAAGTGCTAGTGTGATGAAGATTTGGGATAGTTAGTCGATGGTGGATGGATTTTGAACAAGGTTGGAGGGTGGGTTATTCAAAACATGTTTCGAGTTTGAATTCAGAGGAGGAAAATGGAGTGGAAGCCTTCCATCGCCTAAAGTGTTGATATCGACAACCGAAATTGGAAAATCTTGCTTTTTCTAGAGCTCAACCCTCAATTCAGCAATCTGTTGCATCAGTTATGCAATTAACTCATTTTGTTCAACGGTAGGGGGCTGAACTATGGCAACTTCAGTCATTCTCACTATTCTGGGTCATTTTTCTTTTTCCTTTCAACATATTTTGATTGGGGAATGAATCTTTGAGAACTTTGAATGTTCAACCAATTTCTTAACACAAATCAGTTTTGACTACCTGACAAAGAAAAATAACTCAAAAGACAAATGTGTTAGTTTGTGTAGGTAATAGGTAATACAAGATATCACACACAGCTTAATAAGCACACAAGAGTCACTTCATTTGAAGATAAATTAGCCCACAATTATAGATGACTAAATAGATAGAAATTTGTCTATTAAATTTTGGAATTAGTACATTCAGGAACGTTGACTTGCCAACACAAAGTCAATTGTATCATTGTACTTCTGATTTTTGATTGAGATGTAACTTTAATTTCTTTGTAAGAATTGAAAAAGATAGAATTTCTCAAAAAAGGGAACCGAGCCTTGAAAGGCTGCCTACGTATCTCACAAGGGAGAATTCAGGTCCTACGTAGTTCGACCAGCTTGAATTTCTTTCAATTTGAGATAGTAAATCTTTTTTTGATATGAGAGTAATAACTGAAAAATGAAGTTTGAATTTTGTTGGGAAAATAAATACTCAAAGAGTATTTGGACACACTTTCGATAGTGACTTAATATTTGTGCTAAGGGGTTCTAAAAAATCTCAAACAAGAGTGAGCTAGAATATCTCCAAATAAAACAACATATTCACACACAATTATAACACATAAGCAAATATTGCGCGCTCTAAACAAATATGTGACCCTTTTGTGCCAAGGGTAGGCCTAACGATTTGAAGAATTTATAATGTCATTTGAAACATTTCATTGCCCCAAAACCCAAATTTATACAAGTTTTATGAATAAAATGAATGGGGATACATAACAGGGGAAATGGGATACAAAATAATCAGTCCCGCGCAGGGGTACAATCCTAAACTATGCTTTCATGGAAGGTCATTTGTCCTTGATTTATTGTCATCTCCGGATGTTCACACTTTTGGATGCAATAATAACTTGATCCTTCTTCAACTCGAACAAACTATTAAGATCCCTACCCCGAGTGACAATGATTTGCAAAATGTCGTATACATTCTTCAAATTTAAACACATACGCATGATTGTCTTTTATTGACCAATGGGCCAAATAGACACAATGTGGACTTCTAATGGGCCCAACACGCCTTGGGTGTTGGGTCGACTTAGTTCAAAATACGCTTAATTCGGGATTTGGTTTCGCTCTACGCTAGTTGACTAAGAATGGCTTTTGAAATACCAAAAATCCAAGCGGACAACATTAGCTGGAACTCACGACAACTATTGGACACCTGACGTACCAATAAATTGCCGATCATTCCGAAAAAGGGTCGAGTATAAAAAGTCTAGCTACAATTACGCAAAAACCGTTCTTAATATACTATACATACAACGGAAAATATCATGAATGCAACAACAATGTAGATACAAGAAAACAGATAAAAAAAAACCACAAGTACAATATACAAATAATCAACAAAATATGCAAAATACACGGTATAACATAATTTAAAAAAAATGCTCCTCAATTTGAAAAAATGAATTTATAATGGTTAGAACATTTATATCTCCAGTGGAGTCGCTATTCTATTTTATTTAAAACTAACTACGATGGATTTGAAAGAGTTGCCACTTAATTTACTAATGTTTTCAAAAGATTAAAAACATTAAATCTAATGAAAATATTAAAGGGGGTTCGAGATTCATATTAGCATTTCGGGAAGGGTTTGAAAGCACCCGAAATACGCGCTAACACGCGATTATCTGATAATTAACTATTTGGCTAAAATATTTTAAAGAAAAGGCATGTTTGATTAAATAGAGAAAATACTATAAGGATAATATTTAAGTAAAAACTTTTCAAAGCAATTTAAGTAGAAAAATAAGTATTTATTCAATCTTTAGAAAAATATAAGTGATTAATTCAAAATGGTTATCTTTTGAGGAATCGATTTAAGGAAAAAACCTTAAAATTAAATAAACAAATAATCATGCAAGAGCAATTAAATAACAAAGAAGAGAAGATGTGGGACCAAGTCTGGTTTCTATCCGCCTAGACTAGTACTTTGGCCTAAATTCAACTTTGGGTCGTTGACCCATTTTGTACTTGTCCTAGCCCGATTTTCAACTGTCCTAAACTAAAAAAATAATAATCAAAATAAATGGGTCTTTGACCGAATAATTACAAAAACACAAAGCTAAAATTTTTGGGGCTCCATAGCCCATCCTCGATGTAGCATACATCGTATACAATTGATGTATATTGTTGTATCACACTGTATATCAGTGTATTTTTGGCTCCCGAAATTTGTATTTTTGATTTTCCAACCTGTTAAATCAGCATTCGATTCTTGGAATGATGAGGTCAACTCGATGACCGGAGGTTTGTTGGGCTTCCATGGCCCAACTCAATTGCAAAGAGGTAAAGAGTTCATTGAGAACTCATACATATCACATGCACACAAAAAAATAAAAAAAAATACAAAAGAGCCAGTAAACTAAATCAATATAAGCAGTATGAAATAAATACCATTAGATTATTCAAATAAAAAAAGGAAGTTTCTATACTACTGTTGCAAACTGTAAGTCATAAAAACAAAACATTTCGCATAGGACTAAATTATAAGGAAGAAAGTCTTAATTTTTTTTTCTTTCATGAGTGGTGCCACTCACAAAGCAAATTTAATAAGTTAAACAATAAAAAATAAGTAGAATATGCATTATTAAATTAAGGGAATCAATTTAACAAACCAACCATACTATATTATTATCTAGGAGTATCAAGCACAACACATGGTCTTAGGCCAAAATGTAATGAAAATTCCTAAATCTTTGAGCTTATTTGAAGATTATACTAGCTATGTGATAAACAAATGGACAAAGTTGAAACTGAGCAAATCAAACATGATTGAGTCCACTTCATCCAAATATCAAGTCATGCTAGCTAAGAAAGACATAATACAACCAATGATCTACTAAAATTAGCAACAAAATGTAGAACAAATTGGATTTAACTTACAATCAACCCATTTAATAAATATGATTTTCTAAGGTTGAAACAATATGTAAGCCACCTGAATCATGCTCAACTTACTGTAACATGTGAAATATACTACAGACATAATACCAATAAGATTCACGAAGAACATGATTCACATATATATAAAAAAGGAACTACACAGACTTGAGACTAAAACTTGAAACATACATATAAGAAAAAAAAACCAACATAAGAAATCCTATTTACTACCAGAAATGTCAAGGACTTCATTACAACACTATTAAGAAAATAGAAGCAAATTGCCAACACTCTCATAAGCTAAGTAAAAATAGTGAGCAACATGTGACAGCTTAGCACGGATATAAGGCATTTTCTCCCGAAACGGGATGTAAAAAGATCTTTGAACATGCTTTAAAGAACACAAACTCAAGCTTCAGTTTATGTTCAAAAACAACTAAATGTACAACGACACAACTCATTCAGTACCCTTCAAACACATAACGAAGCATGAACACTATTTTGATAAGAATAAAAACATAACAATATCATAGTGATTAACCAGTGAGCAAGATTACAAACAGAAATACGATTTCAAGATACGCACTAGATCATGTTAGAAACAAAACTCCCACCACAAATCTTAGAGAAAATAAAATGAAGATTAAAGACAACACTTAGCTTCAAACACCTCCTATAAGCATCTCAAAGCCCACACAGAACACAACTCAAGTTTAACATCTAATGGAGACTAAATGAATAAAAGAATTAGAAGTTGTCTACCTTTTGATGAGCAGCGACTGGAACTTGAGATTCTAGGAACGATTCCACCACACCAGGCTCTGACTAGCTTTAGTGAATCGAAAACGAAAAGAAAGAACTCGAAAATATATTGAATTACGAATCATTGTAGTATGTTTTAACCTATTTGTATATCTTGTATCTTATGACATTCTCACTCTCTTCCCCTCTCTTTTTCAACTCTATTTTTCCTTTGTTTCTTGCCAATTTTTTTCCCAACCCCTAAACAAATACAGAAGAAGGCTGATACATAGAGGGGATTTAGGTTCGAGAAAACGGGGGAAAATGGGAGAATTAGGATGGAATTTTTGAAATCAAAATTTAAAAATCCTCCTAGGAGATAAGGTTGGAGCTGGAATAGTACCAATTTCAATGAATTTTGAATGGCATCCATTGGATTTCTGAGCAAAGGACGAAGGAGATGCAAGATTGAGACACCTATCTTGATTCGAGTACGAGTGGATAAGGGAGAGAGAGGGGAGAGGATGCGTCGAGCTTGGCTCGGGTCTGGGTTGCGACTTCGCTGGATAGCTGGACTGGGTTGTTGCGTTTCTAGGTTTCTCGCGAGGAAAAAGAGAGATGCAAGGGCCGGGTCAGTTTTTGGGCGTTTGTATTTTATGCTGCTGCTGATGTTCTGTTTTTTTGGAATTGAGTATAGTGGGTTGGGTATTTGAATTAAGAATGAGATGCTGAAAAGAGGAAAAAGGCCCAAAATTTGGTCTCCAAATGGATTTAAGGTGAGGTCAAAGATGGGTTAGATCTTGGAGTTTAAGAAATAGCCAAATTAAGTTAAATTAATAAATTTGGCTAAAACCTAAATAAGGCGAATTAATATTAATTAATTAACGAGCTTCTTAATCTTAACGAAATAAAATAATTAACTTAATTGTAAAATGATGATTCAAAATTATAACCATAATTTAAACTAAACTAATTTAATAAAATACTTACTAAAATTAAAATATTTTTGAGATGATTTTTGAAATGTTTATAAAATATATTAATTATATAAAAAATTGTATAAAACATATATATTAATTAAAAATTATAAAAATGATAAAATTAATTAAAAGTTACTTGAAAAAATATATTTTGAACTTTATAAAAACTAATTATTTCAAATCGTTGGAATTTAAGAAGCTCGGTTATTAATCTATATTGTGGAGGTCCAAAATTGGATGTCAACTGTATTTAAATTATTATGTTATGTATTACATTTTTAAATTAACATTTTCATCTTATCATTTAAATTTCGTGCAATCTTCATAGTGAAAATTAATAATAATATCAAATTATATCTCTTAAAATGACGAAAGTTTTTTTAAAAAATATTGAAAATATTATTAATTCAGGATGAAAGTAGTATATATTAAAGAATATATATTTTTAATTGTTATATTATATTTAAAAAGAATTATGAATATTAGAGATTTAATTAATTGCCTTATAAGAAAAATAATACGTTATTTACAAAATAATTGAAATAATAATATAATTTTCAAAAAGTGAAATAAAGAATATAAATAATAGTTCTCCATTCAACTTTATATAATTAGAAAGTAGAAAGTAAAATAGAGAATACTTGAATAGATAATTTTTATATATTCTCCAAATATAGAAAATGAAAAGTAAAGTAGTGAGTTGCGTAATGCATAGTTGGGCGGAGAAAATAATGTCACCCATCATTCAAACGAAATAATGCGGAAAACGGAAGCAAAGTTTAATAAAAGGGTAAGGCACCGGTTGTTATGACGTGGTGTTTAATGTAATTTTACAAGAAATGTGGAGGCCATTATTAAGTGCTAACTTGTTTTTTTTTTTTAGTCATTTTCACTTGCCCTTGTCTTCTTCTGCACGATTTTCCTTTTAATTTGGTGCATCTGTCTCGAAGCCTTTTCACTTCTCTCTCCCTGTGGTGTCTTTAGGCGGACCAAACGAGGTACCCTGAAAAACCATTGGAAAAAATGGCTCTGAATTTCAATTCTCCGACGTTTCAGTCCATTAAAACGACAAGGCGTCCGTGTTCACCACTCAGATCTCCTAGAGTTTTCATGGCTTCAACACTTCGTCCTCCTTCTGTGTGAGTTTCATTTCGTCTTTGTATTTGTCAAATTATTGGATATTTGTTCTCATCGTGATTATATTTCTGTTTCTAAATTGGATTGGTGCTAGTTGATGCTAATGCATGGCGTATCTCTGATCTTTCTATTTTTGTATATTTATTTATATATGTTGGCCTCTGTTTCCTGATTGAATGATGATACATAATTTTTATATCTGTATATCTATTTATCTCTTCCCCTCGGGGTCGGTTGGGGTGCATTGATTTTGATATGTTACTAGAGTAGAATTCCTCTTCTCCTTTTGCATGTTTGGATAGCAGGGTAATGTGACACCAAGTGGAGAGCTGAGTAGTTGAGGCATAGGACTAACAACCTGAGATTCCAAGATGGAATCCCACTTAGAATGAGCTCATTTACACGAATCTTTGTGGGCTATAACAGGCTTCCCGGTGGATTAGTGGGGGCGTTTAAAAGCTAGCCTAGACACCACTGCCACTAATAATTTAAAGAAAAAGAGATTGAAATCTGATGCAAAATTTATTAGTGCATCTGCATATGTATGAGTTATTTATGTGATCTTTACATTAAAGAATGGCAGATTCGGTATTTGAACTTATGAGTTAGTGTGAAATTCTATTACAACTTATTTGTCAACAAAATGGGAGGAGAACTATGAGGTTTGAGACCTAGCAGAGGCAAAAAACAATAGGTGGCTTTTCCCTACTAGTGGAAAAGTTGAGGTGCATACTGCCATAAAAGAATCATTCGATTTACTAGGTTCAAAATCTATTATCTATACTGGGGGAGTTTAGTAACATACAAAATCTGAGCTTAAAGCTTTTGGGTTTGCATGAACTCTTAATTTCTGCACTACATTTGCCCCTGACTAGAAATTCCTTTACTGATTGTTTTCTATCATCTTTTATTTTCCTCTAGCATAGTTATCATTAGGGGTCATTTTGCTTTTTCCCTGCTGAATGATTTAAATTGATAACGTACACATTGCTTAGAAGATTATCATTGTACTGATTGACTGTCAGAATTAGAACTGATTCTGCCAATATACTCAATTAGGTTGGACAGATGTTTGTGGTGTACTTCATGTATGATAAGTTGAATTGGGTAGAGAGTCTTTTCTTCATGTACGAATGTCTGATCACATCTCCGGATCTGCTTTTGGGAAAATAACTACTTGAAAAACAATTCTAAAAGGGTGAGTGACAAGTAAGGTAGAATTGTTTTATCCAAAAATAAATAAATAAATACAAGGGAGAACTGATGACTTCATCCATTACTTTGTTCCTGACTAGCGCTTTTCTTCTGGGGACCGTCAAATAATCCGTTTGCCTTAAAGTAGACTCAGACTGTGAATTTTCTATTGTAGCTCATCTTTTCAAAAGTGCATAATAATAATTCTAATTCTGCCAGTGCTAATTGTAGGGAAGATGGAAATGTTAAGAAGCCATTCAGTCCTCCACGAGAGGTGCATGTTCAAGTTACTCATTCCATGCCGCCAGAGAAGCGTGAAATCTTTGATTCCCTGCATGGTTGGGCTGACAATAATATTTTGGTGCACCTAAAGCCTGTCGAGAAGTGTTGGCAGGCCAGTGACTTTCTTCCTGATCCTGCCTCAGAAGGATTTGAAGACCAAGTCAAGGAGCTGCGGGAGAGGTGCAAGGAAATTCCTGATGACTACTTTGTTGTATTAGTTGGAGATATGATCACAGAGGAGGCTCTTCCAACTTATCAGACAATGCTTAACACCCTAGATGGAGTTCGTGATGAAACTGGTGCCAGCCTAACTCCTTGGGCTATTTGGACTAGGGCATGGACTGCTGAGGAAAATAGGCATGGTGACCTTCTCAACAAATATTTATATCTTTCTGGAAGAGTTGATATGAGGCAAATTGAAAAGACAATTCAGTACCTCATTGGTTCAGGGATGGTGAGCTTGCTTCTCCGTATTCTGCTGTTACTGTCTATGTTGCTCGGACTCTCCAAAAATGTTGCCGCATTCGTGTCAGATACTTCAAAAATACAGTATTTTTGAAGGATCCGACACCCACGCGTCGACATTTTTGGAAAGTTTGAGCCACAAAGGCTACTGTTAAGCTTTCAAATCATCTTGGAATTTTATTGGTAAAATTTATACAGACTTCTCTTGCATAGTTATTTAATCATTTAGCTAATATAATAGCAGAACTCTTTCAGAGTGTGTGGTATAGGTGTTGTGTCTGTCTGTCTGAATGTGCCTGCACATAGATGAGCCGCATCTCTAACAGTTCAAAAATTCTCAGATTTTGGTAAAACTAATGATATATTATAAAATTCGTTGTGTTATGTAGAAAAGGCTCTGATAGATCATTTGGTAAGCTACATTATGCTTTGAGCTCTCCGGTTAGAATTCAAAATTTACATGACTTGAATCTGTTGATATTCATGAGAGTGCTTTTTTTTAATGCATTTGAATGTGGGTTCTATTTAGATACTAGTTTTAGTTCTCGTCTTACTCAAGGAGGGTATTTTAGTCTCTTCGTCCCCCTTTTATTATCCATTCCCCCACCTCAAAGGCTTTTTAACGCAGAGATGATTAATTTATTTTGCGTTACGTACTTGTGTATTCCTAGATCTTGATGAATAAATTTGTCTGCGTCCTGAAATCTCCTCCATTTTGCACACTAGTTTGCCTTGGTTAACCAAAGTAGTTGAGTGTTGTCTAGTTTTGTATCATCTTATTCTCTCCTATTATCTTGTTCTTCAATTTTTATTATTACCTGTTGTTTCCTTTGCTTCGGTTATTATATTATTTTTGTTGCTAGTATTCTTTTCTCCATTATTTTTATCACGGCTTCTTCAATTAATCTGAGTTTCATGTTTGCTATATATTGCATTTAGAGTTTTGAGGTACATGATTAACATGTTGGCATTTTCTTTAATTAAGCAGCATGGTTTTAGCTGTTGATCAGGTAAACAGAAAACCTGAAAATGGAATTGTTATATAATCATCCCTTTTTGCCTATAAGATTTTCTCACTTAAGGTGCATATCTTTAAGTTGATCTTTTTTCATGTGTTTGATGCTTAACTTTTAGGATCCTCGCACGGAAAACAACCCGTATCTGGGTTTTATCTACACTTCCTTCCAAGAGAGGGCTACCTTCATTTCTCATGGAAATACAGCTCGGCATGCTAAAGAGCATGGGGACATGAAACTAGCACAGGTATGTGGTATAATTGCTGCAGATGAGAAGCGCCACGAGACCGCATATACCAAGATTGTGGAGAAGCTATTTGAAGTTGACCCAGATGGCACTGTATTGGCTGTTGCTGACATGATGAGGAAAAAAATCTCGATGCCAGCTCATTTAATGTATGATGGCCGGGATGACAACCTCTTCGAACACTTCTCCACCGTAGCTCAACGCCTTGGTGTATACACTGCAAAAGATTATGCAGATATTCTTGAATTTCTTGTGGGAAGATGGGAAATAGAGAAATTGACTGGTCTTTCTGGCGAAGGACACAAAGCACGAGATTATGTATGTGGTCTGGCTCCGCGTATAAGAAAATTGGAGGAGAGGGCACAAGCAAGGGCCAAGCAGAAGGCTCCTGTTCCTTTCAGCTGGGTATTTGGTAAAGATATTAAACTTTGAATGATATATGTTGTAGGGTTATGTTACTTTCGGAACACCAATCACCATAGGAATTCTAGTAAGTAATTTCAGGTTATGGTATCTATGAAGTCATTATTTGTAAGGAACATGCTATGGAGTTATAACTACTGCACTCGAATCCTGTAGATACCTTAAATTTTGTTTTTGTTCTGCAATTGTTTTTGGGTCATAGCAAGAAAAAGACAGCCTTTAGTTTTTACCTCCCCTTTTAGAACATGTAGGTTCTGTATGTTCGTTACAAGTTTGATATATGAAATGTTGAGTGGTTATGTATAAGAAGTTTAATGCCATATTTTGCTTCTTTTTTTCCACTATCGGTAAAGTGACTCTTTATTATACATCCTAATTTTCTCAATAATGCTCTTCATTGTTTGTGGCGCGTTTGGAAAGGCAGCTTGGAACTTTGTGGAATTTGATTTCTGCTTAAACAATAAGATATTAGTGTAAAGCATTGGTAATATACTACAAACAATGAGATATAGAGAGTAGAATGTAGAGATCATTTTATTTAAATGTCTTCAAGTATGTCTTTTAATAGTAATAACTGACAACATTATTTATAGGTTGAATATCACTCGAAAAGTCACTATGTTAAATGCCGAAATTAAATGGATACATTTTTATCCAAATTGGTTCTAAATGGACAATTCACTCATTCAATGGATTT
Source organism: Solanum commersonii (assembly GCA_029007595.1). Classification (NCBI taxonomy): domain Eukaryota; kingdom Viridiplantae; phylum Streptophyta; class Magnoliopsida; order Solanales; family Solanaceae; genus Solanum; species Solanum commersonii. The sequence goes on along the minus strand of JAJTWQ010000092.1, from coordinate 1,313,883 downwards.
ATCATACTCCCCGTTGGATGTATATAGATAATGCGCCTCATTAAAACCTTACTAATTAAAACCTTACTAGAAAAAAACATAATGGGAAAAAACCTAGTGAAGAAAAACGAATACACATTTTATAATACGCCTTGAATGCTGCCTCGTTAAAAATCTTATCAGGAAAATCCAATTGGGACAAAACTATGGTTAATGAAAAGAGTACAATGCGCATTTCACTCCCCTTAATGAACGTTTTACTTGATATCTCGGAGGTGATGCATTCCAATCTTATATCTCAACTTCTCAATTGTTGATATTAGCAATGCCTTAGTGAATAAGTATGCAAGATTATCACTTGAACATATCTATTGAACGTCTATCTTACCATTTTGTTGAAGATCATGTGTGAATTTTTTTTTGGGTGAAATATGCTTTTTTATGTCTCCTTTGATGGTATCCTCTCTTCAATCAAGCTATACATATAACATTACTATTGTACATGGTGGTTGAAATATCCCTTTTCACAGGAAAATTACACATTTTTTAATATGACGGGTGATTGAAACCAATCAAACACACCCCCGACTTATTTCATAGATGAATATTATGTCTACATGATTGGAAAAAAAAAGGGCTACTAGTGTTCGATTCATTAAATGTCAAGATATTGTTGTGCCTCCACATGCAAACAAATAGCCCATTTGCGATCAAGATTTATGCAGATCAAATCAACATTCTACATCTATATAATCAATAATTTCTGACTCGAAGATTGATCATTCCAATGTTGTTGAAGCTCGTCTCTTCTTCTTAAAGAAAATCACACATCTTCTATATATTGAATCACTTTCTTTGTTAGTTTATTGGCATATGATGGTCCTAAGAGACTCGAAAGAACTCAAAATTACAAAAAACATGTCAAAAATTAAAAGGGGATGTCCTAAAATTACTAGCGCAGAGTCATGGCCCCCATACAACTAAAACAAAAAAAAAAAGACAAATATTTCTGACTTATTCTATCAAAATATCAGACGAATTCAATCGATAAAAAAACAAAAGAACAAAAATTGAATGAAATATCCCGACTTGATACTAATAAAACATTGGTCAATCATTTTCTCGATCTAACAGTAAGGACTCTACCGTTTTAAAATTCTTGATTAAGTGATACAAATTCAAATACGTGGAATCAATAAAATAGATCGGTGATAAAACGTAGAAGAGAGAAAGTACTAAAGTACACCATAAGATATAAATCATTCCAAGAAAAAAAGCTTTTTTATTTATTGGAGTGTATATGTGATGATTAGCTCAATTTGGAAGACAAGTTCTTATGATTGGAATGTTTTGATGGTAATATTGCAATAGAAAGAATTTAATATTTATCAAGAATAGATAACAATTTCAAATCTAGTTGAAATTTTTAATGCAAGCTCAAGTAAGGATCATTTAGACAAAATTGAAGAAAATTAATTATATTAGGTAGATGACTAAGCTTATTCAATTGTAATGACCTGGCCGATCATTTTTGAATTTTTTTAATAAAATTATCATTTTACCCCTCTCGGTATTGGCCCCGTATCATTTTTGAAAGATTTTCGACATTGATTCAAGTTTTAAGTTAAAAGTTATAAGTTGTGAATTTTGAGAATTGGAAAGGCTAAAGTTGTTAAAAAGTGATTTTCGGTGTCTTTTGGAGTTCTGAGTGTCGCAATAGAATTTCATCGTATCTATTAGTCCTAGAATGTGGAAATTGGTCCAAGAGATTTTTCGGTTTCAAATTCTGAGTCTTTTTAAAGATTTGAGGTCCTAATTTGGAAATTGTTGAGATTTTAGCCTTTGGGTTGACTTTGGTCAATGTTTGGGGTTCGGATACTCAGATTGGAATTCTGAGAGTTCCGCTTGATTCAGGGGAATTTTAGGCCTAGAGGAGGTCTTCGTTGAATTTTGAGAGGACCTGAGCTTCATTTAACCTTTTTTGGCGTTAATGATTAGTTTCTTGTGACTTACGCGGTACTCGGATCAAGGAGATATCAGATTCGTGTTTTGATTATTCCACTATGGAGATAATATCAAATATAGTCAATTTGCATATACGGTTTGTGTGTACGGGGTTCTGAACAAATCTCAAGGGTCCAGTTGGAGACTTAGAGATTGTTGATTTTTGGTTACTGTTCTGGTGTTCCCCGTATCCGTGGAGTTGGACCGCATTCGCAAAGGGCGTTGACCTATGATCTCCACATTCGCATGAAAGCCCTAGAATTTGCGGAGATTTGAACTATTGGCCACCGCATTTATGGAGCCCCTTAATGCTTTCCAAAAAGTGAAGTTTCAGCCTCATTTCACCATTTTGAGTAATGGGAACTCGGTAGTGGCAATTTCAAACTTCTTTTTCGAGATTCAATTTTTGGGTAACGATTTCTACACTTCAAACTTATTTCCCCACTTATTAATGGATTGTTTTGATGATTGAAATCAAGTTTTGACCTCCATTGACAGGGGTTTTGAAAAGATTAAAAGACTTCAGTAAAATGGTGATTATGTACTGACTTTAAATCCTTTTTTGAAATGGTTTTGACCAATGAGTTACAAACGCCTTGAGTAATGTTTTCAAGTAAAGATTTTTGGAGTCAAACCTCATTTTCGAAATTGAATTTTTGAGTTTATTTGACCCATTGTATAAAACGTATGAATTGAGTGTTGTTATTTCGGAATCTTATTATCATTACTTGATTGAAATAGATTTTGTGGCTTTGGACACATTTTGGAAAGGGAAGGCTCAAGTCTTGGATTGAATTTTGATTGAAATTAAGGCAATTGCTCTTCTTAACCTTGTAAAACTTGTAGAATCTTGTATTTCTCTTCATTGTATGTGTTGGGAGTAATGGGAATGAGGTGATGGGTTCAACAATTCTATTGATTGAAATTAATGAATGAATTTGGGATTAATGAAAATGTAATGTGTTGATCATAATATTTTGTGAATTGAATTCTAAGGTGTTGATTGATAGAATGCTTTGATGGAATTATTGTGGACTTAAGTTGTGAGTTATTCTCTCTTGCTTGTGGTGTGAAATTGCTCATTTGCATTGATTTTTGTGCACTATGATGAGACATGTGATGGTTATTGACGCCGAGGTCATTTTCGGCAGGTGCTTTTGATGCTGATGTCCTTTCCAACAAGTGTATTGATGTCGAGGTTATTTCCAACAAGCGTATTGATGTTAAGGTCATTTTTTATGAGTGTTATTGATGTTGAGGTCATTATCGGCGAGTTGAAACTATGGGCGGTTCCTATAAGTCTTGATTGATATTATGCATGATAAATCTTGGAATTGTGTTCGATGCACTTGATTGTTGTGACTTAATGATTTTGATACTTGTGATTTTTCTGCTGGACACGGATGATTGTCATACTTGATACTTGTTTGTTATTGAACTATGACTATTGGACTAGATTATGAGAACTTGTGAACTGTGTATTATGAACTGTTAGGTTGAGCTGATTTCTATGCAGGTTGTAGTTTGAGGAGGTTTAGTGGGGATGAAAGGAGTACTCGTTTTTAGCTAGTTTTGCCTTGTTTAATAGGTTATTTGCTGAGTACCATATTGTTTGGTACTCACTCCTCGCTTTTACACTTGTGTAGGTTTTGATTCTAGACCCGTGTGATCTTCTTCTACTTCTTCATAGATTTCTTATTCTTGTCAAAGGACTTACAAGGTATTTTCTTGTCATCTCGACGACCCTTTTCTTCCTTTATGTTCATGCTTTGTTCTTTTTGAAAAACAAAACCATTGACACTTGTAATTATCTCTCAATTCCACATTTTATATATCAGTGGCTTGTACACATGACAACCACATTTTCAGAGTTATATTAGAATGGCTAAGTTTTCCGCCTTTATGTTATTCTTGTTTTACTTCCCGCTTTTATTTCTTGTTATTGGGTAGATGTTGAATATTCTTAGTGGATCAGACAAGTGTCATCACGTCCATTTTTAAGTCATGAAAAATGGTATCAGAGTCCCAGGTTCATAGGTCTCACGTGTGTACAAGCCAAGTCTAAGTAGAGTCTCGAGGATTGGTAGAGACACGTCTCTACTTATCTTTAAAAGGCTTTAAAGTTTGTTAGAAAACTGGTTTTATACATTCTTTCTTATTGTGCAGAACCACCTTCACTAGTGCTGATTTTCTATGGGTTATTTTGACAGATGCCGAGGACCAGAGTTTCTATTTCAAGTGGTAGAGTGGAGGCAATCCCTGAGGCAGTTGTTGAGACACTAACTAGGGGTAGAGGTAAGGCCTGAGCTAGAGGTTATGCTCGTGGAGTTAACGACACTAGCTATAAGCTGATCTAGAGAGGTCTCTTCTGATCCAGAGCTTGAGGTTGATCAGAACCAGGTTCCTCCTTGGGTATGAAGCGTTTTTTTTAAGAGACTTTGTTGAGAATGTTGGGTGTGTTGGAGAACTTCTCTCAGGGTGGTGTGACAGGTACACCATATAGTTCTCAGACAAGAGTGGGGGCACAAAATCCAGGTTAGAAGTAGGCTCGAATTATTCATAATCAAGTGGGTCAGCCACCTGTGGTTCTTACACCGGCTGTTGGTGTACATATTGCTTCTGCGGTTATTCTAACAGCAACAATGTTATGAAAGGTTTCAAAAGATGAAACCACCCAAATTTCAGGGTGGTAAGAGTGATGATACTCATGAGTTATTCACTTTGTGCCATGAGATGCTTAAGGCAATAGGTATAGTGGATGATCGTGGTGTTCTTTTTGTTGCACTTCAACTTTGTGAACCTGTTCGATAGTGTCGAAGGCCTTATGTGAGGTCTAGACCAGTTGGATCTCCTCCGGCAAAGTGGGATATGTTCTCCGATGCTTTTCAGGACTACTTCTTTCCTTGGAGAGTGAGAGAGGAAAGTCGATTGAGGTTTGAAGGATTGACATAGGGCAGTTTGTCTGTTATACAGTACAAGACCCACTTCTGCGAGCTATCCAAGCATGCTATGGCTATTGTTACAGATGAAGCAGAAAGAGTCCGTGATGAGTCCACAAATTTGACTCATTTAGGGGTTTATTTTGATAGAAATAGTGTCCTCGAATGCTTATTTTGTCTCAATATCTGATGAAAACTCTTAAGTTTCAGGTATTTGAAGTTTTAGTGGAAGCATGAACACTTAGGCGCAAAAAGGAAAAAAATGGCTGAAAAGACCGAAGAAGCTGAAGCATGAGCATCGCCAAGAACCTTTGGCGATTCGCCGAAAGGACAGACTCCGCCCTTTGTTCCAGTATGTTAAACCCTGAAGGAAGAGGATAAAAAAGGCGATGAAAGGAGCAATCAAAGCTTCGCCAAATAGTTCCGCGAAGCAATACTATACCACCCAATGGTTCAGAACGTGAAAATATTGAAGGCAAGCATGAAATGGTGATGAAACAGAAAAAGGGCGAGTCGCCGAGTCATTCGGCGGCATCGACTAACTTCATCGAAAGATCCGCCAGAGCTATTTTTTGAAGTCTATAAATACTAAACTTGTTATTAATTTTAGGAGTTCCGAACCATTATTATTATTTTTTAGAATAGAATAGTACGTTTTTACATATTTTCTCTCAAGTTTGGAGAGGGTTTTGTGGGAGACTTGAAGAGAGAAGGATTTCATCTTCCCCAAGTTGGAAGTGGATCCTTTCCATTCTTCTTCCTTTTCTTAAATCAAGGTTTAATTTCTTATACCCATTTGATTTTAGTATCATTTTAGGTGTATTTTGTTATTTCTTGATGTGTGGCTAAAAACCCCCATTCTTGGGGTGTGATTTAGCAAATATGTGTTGATATTGTTGTTGGGTCTTGCTTGTTGATAGGGTAGATGTATTTTAATGGTGATTTCACCTAGTGGTTGTGATTTAATTTTATGGGTTTGTAGTTGCAAATACAAAACCACCCATGTGTTTTCAGCTTTCCCGATAGGGAGGTCGCGAAACCAAGACCACTAGATTGATGGCCTAAGGAGTGGGTCGACATGAGGTTCAGCCCGAAAGGGTGAGTCCTAGTGCCATATCCTAACACTCAGCTCGAGAGAGTGAGTGGGGTAAGGCATAGGCTAGTCTTCATGCGGCAAATGGGTGTCCGAGAGGAACCCATTTGAAATGAGGTAAGTTGCCCGAGAGAAATGAGGTAAGTTGCCCGAGAAGGAACTTATTTCTATCTAAAGGTTAGCCTAGTCACTATTATCTTGCAAATTTTCTATTGAAAGCATGTACCCAACGATTTATCTCAACTTGTATTGTGGTCACACCCCAAGAACATTTCCCGATACTTGATTTTCTAGTTAATTTTTGCCATTTTTACTACTTGTGACAAAACCCCCAATCGATATTTGACACTTTTGTGTCCCCCCCATTAATTTACTATGTTTTTAATCGTTAATGTCTTTAGCTACGACTAGTTAGAGTTTAATTTTATTTTTCTATAAATTCTCAAAACCACTCCCTTGGGACATGACTACAACCTTTAGTTCGGTTACTATACTATCGACGATCGTAGACACTCATACCATAGGTTAGTGTCGTTGGTCACGATAACCATCAATCCACAAATTCTTGAGAGGGTTGACTTTCTCCGTCAAGTCTTATGTGTTCAAAGAAACCAAAGAGGGGGCTTCCTTCCAGTCCATTGTGAGTACCACTAATGAGGCGGAGTTGATGGTTAGAGAAGAGTTTGGGGATCCTAAGAGGACAGTTCTTCTGGTCATTTTTCTAGCACCTCATCTAGAGGCAGAGGTTCACATTGAGGTGGTATCTTTTTTCGATGGCATGGTCATGTTCATGCATTCATTTCAATAACTCAAAGTTGGCAGACATCCCGAGGATCCTATAGTTCCTACTAAGGTGGCCATAGTATCTCTTCAGATTCACAATAACAAACATGCATACCGGGGTCTTGATTTGGGTGTGGAGTTCCAGCCATATGATCCGACAATGTCCTTTACAGATTCACTCAAGATCCTAACATACTTATTCAGCTGCTCCAGCTAAAGATTTAGCGGCTCCGATCAGGGGTCGAGGCAGATGTCAGTCTTGTAAAGGTGGAAGGACTTTTAGTAGGGGTGCTATAACTCAGCTGGGGAGGTCGGGGTACTACTCAGAATGGAGGTGGTTGAGAGGGACATTGTTATTTTTTACTAGGTAGGCCAAAGGTTCAGACTTCTAATGTTGTGATTATATGTATTGTCCTAGTTTGCCATTGACCTACATCTTTATTATTTGATCCAGGGTCTACTTTCTCTTACATATCTACCTATTTTGCTGCTGGTATTGATATGATGTCTGATAGTATACCCGTGTCTATTCATTTTTCTACACTAGTGGGTGATTCCTTAGTGGTGGATTGATTGTATTGATCATATCTTGTTTCTTTGGTTGGGTATGATACTTAGGTATACATGATCATTTTGGGGATGGTAGACTTTATATGGATTGACTCTCCCCGCATTATGTTATTTAGATTGTTATGCTAAGATTGTGACCTTAGTAATGTCAGGTGTCCCGAGAGTTGAGTGGTCGGATGGTAGTGTTTCTTACCATAGCAATGTTATCTTATTCAATCAAGCTCAAAGATTGGTTGATAGAGGGTGTTTGCCCTATTTAGCCTTCATTCAGGATAATAGTGTTAGCCACATCCCATGGATTCTGTGCTCGTGGTTCGAGAGTTTTCAGATGTGTTTCCTACTAATCTTCCAGGTGTTCCTCAAGATAGGGACACTAATTTGGCTATTAAATTGGAGCCGGTAACCAAGCCCATCTCTATCTCTCTTTGTCAGATGGATTTAGCAAAGTCGAAGGAATTGAAGGATCAGTTGCAAGACTTGTTGAGTAAGGGGTTCATTAGCCCTATTGTGTCTCTATGGGGTGCTTCTGTTCTATTTTTTAGGTATAGGATGGAACCATGAGGATGTGTATTAACTACTGAAAATTGAACAAAGTGATAATGAAGAACAAGTATCCTCTTCCTCGTATTAATGAATTAATTGATCACTTTCAGGGAGCATCTTTTGTTTTATAAAATTTGAGGTCAAGCTATCATCAACAAAATATTAGGGCAGCGTATACCCTTAAGATAACTTTCAGGACTCGTTATGGGCACTATGAGTTTCTTGTGATATTTTTTGATTTGGCTAACCCCCCTACAACATTCATAGATTAGATGAACGAGGTGTTCCAACCGTATTTTGATTCTTTTGTGATAGTGTTAATTGATGACATCTTGGTGTACTCAAAGACTTAGGAGGACCATGATCAACACTTTAGGATTGTTCTCCAGAGATTGAGGGAAGAGAAGTTGTATGCCTAATTCTCAAAATGGGAGTTTTGGCTTGATTCTATTACATTTCTGGGACACATGGTGTCCAAGGAGGGTATTTGGGTAGATCTTGCCAAGATTGAGGTAGTTAGAGGTTGGACCAGGCCTATTTCAGTTAGTAAGATTTGGAGTTTTGTGGGGCTTGCAAACTACTACAAGTGATCTGTTCAGAGTTTCTCCACTATTGCATCTCTTTTAACTAGATTGACTTAACAGAGTGTGAGCTTCTAGTGGTCTGATAAGTGTGAGGAGCAATTTCGAAATCGCAGTACCCTATTGACTTTGGTTCATATTTTTACTCTACCCTAGTAGGGTATGGACTTTACCGTTACTGTGATGCTTCTGGAGTTGGGTTAGGTGGAGTTCTAATGCAGAAAGGGAAGGTGATCGCCTACGCTTCTAGACAGTTAAAGACCCATGAAAAGAACTACCTTACTCATGATTTAAAGTTGGTAGTTGTAGTGTTTGTGGTTAAGTTATGACAACATTATCTATATGGGGTGCCCTGTGAGGTCTTCACAGATCATCAAAGTCTTCAATATATTTTCAGTTAGAGGGACCTGAACTTAAGGCAATGTAGATGGCTTGAGCTACTGAAGGACTTTGATATCAAAAGTTTGTATCAACTAGGGAAGGTCAATTTGGTTGCTAATGCTTTGAGTAGGAAAATTTCTAGTATGGGGAGTTTTGCCGCTATTAGTGTTCGACCATTAGCTAGAGATGTTTAGAGGTTAGCCATCAGTCTTATCCGGTTACAGATTTCTTAGGAGAGTGGTGGTTTGATTGCTTTCATAGAGGCCCACTCTTCTTTAGTTTAGAAGATCCGTGAGGACCAATTTGATGATAAGAAGTTGTGTTTCATTCGAGACAAAGTGATGAGAGGGGAAGCCAAAGAGGCTATCCTTGATTCTATTGGTGTTTTGAGGATTAGAGGCAGGATATATGTGCCCAAGGTTAGTGAATTGATTAGATTGATTCTTGAGGAGGCCCATTGTTCGTATATTTTATTCATCCAAGAGTGGGAAGATGTATCATAATCCAAGTCATCATTATTGGTGGTGTGGCATGAATGGGATATTGTAGACTTTGTTTCTAGGTGCTTGACTTGCCAATAAGTCAAGTGTGAACACCAGTGGCCTGGAGGTGTATCTTAGAGGATGCCTATTCCTACTTGAAAGTGGGATCGTATTACTATAGATTTTGTTGATGGTTTGCCTACTACTGTGGGTGATTATGACTCCATTTGGGTGGCTGTTGAAAACGTAACCAAGTCAGCCCATTTCTTTCCCGTTTGGGTGAAGTATATGGTAGAGAAATTAGCCCAACTTTATATTAGTTAGATTGTGTGACTTCATAGAGTCCCTATTTCCATTATCCCTGATCGAGGTTCTTTGTTCACTTCCCACTGAAAGGCCTTAGTGCATGGTTTGGGTACTCGATAGGTATGAGTAGGACCTTCTGTCCTTAGACTAAAGAGCAGTCTGAGCGGACTATTCAAGTGTTAGAGGATATTCTTCAACCATGTGTGATTGGCTTGGTGCAAGATAGGATAAATATTTTCCCTTAGCAGAGTTTTCCTACAATAATAGTTATCAGTCTAGTACTCATATGTCTCCATTTGAGGCATTTCATGACAGATGGTGTAGATCTATGATCAGTTGGTTTGATTTAGCTGAGAAGAAATATTTGGATACAAACTTTCTTAGAGATGCTATGTAGAAGGTTCGTATGATTCATGGTAGACTATTGACATGCCAGAGTCGGCAAAAGAGTTATGCATATTGGAGAATTTGATCCCTAGTGTTTATGGAGGGTGATCACGTTTGGCTCCCAGTTTCACCAATGAAGGATGTGATGAGGTTAAAAAAGAAGGGCAAGCTTAGCCTTAGATTTATTGGACCTTTTGAGATTTTGAGTAGAGTGGGAGATGTGGCCTTTAATTTGGCCTTAGCGCCTAGCTTATTAGCTATACATCATGTGTTTCATGTATATATGCGTCAGAAGTATGTGTTGGATGATTACCATGTACTTTTGCTTAATTCAGTAGCATTAAGTCTAGACTTGTCATTAGAGGAGAATCCTATTGTCTTGCCCCGGGCCTACCCCCAGGACGCAGACATGGGACCTAGGAGCACGAGTGACCCAAAGCTAACCCTGTTGGCATATCATAAGCATGCCTAAAGATTTACTGAAAAATAAATACTGTGCGAAAGCTTGAAACATAATGTAAACTGAAATGATGGAGAATACCCATTACTATTTGAATAAACAAACTAAGAGTTTAATGACAACTGAAAGATCAAATTCCAAAGGTAAAATGGAATCTAACTATGTCTGAAATAAAGCCTTTAACTGACTAGAGAAGCTGGGACATGTCCCACCTAACTCTAGCAAATACTGAAAACTGAAATGAAAAGACTAAATATAGAAACATGTCTATTGTCCGTGAAATATGAGGACTCACCACTGAAGCTGCTGAACTGCAAATCGGGAACCGATCTATGCGTGATCTGAATGCTGAGGACCTGAACCTACATCACGAGAAGATGTAGCACAAAGTATGCGTCAATACTTGAAACGTATTGAGCATGCAAAATAGAATAAAGCTGAATAATGCACATAACTGAACAAAGCTTCTAACTGAGCAATATTATAAGATGAGCATGATACTATAATGAAAATACTGGACATGAACTAACTGAATACAAAGACCAAGTTTATACATGCTGAAACTAAATACTGAACTGTGACTAATAACATGGTCAATGCATTATAATCTGACTGTCAGAGCTACTAATAACCGATATAAAACCACGTGAGCTAAATGTGGAGTTCGATGTATACGCCCCATCAAGAGGACCCAATATACCCTGCTAGAGGTATAGAGGCATGACTAGCGTAATCACTAAACTAATGCCCACATATGGGACTTATAACCTACAGGGGCACGTAGCTCTGGGACTTGAGGGTGACTGACCCTAGTCCAACTTGGTTTAAAGTCTACTCCCAACTGAATATGTGAAAACTATAACATAACTGAAGTAAACTAGATAGCTCAATAATCTGACATGCAACTATGAAAATGCAACATTTATTTCTGATAATGAAACATTCGAAAACTGAGGCATGTATATTTGTTTATCATTACTAGCTAATGTAATTCATGAACTAAAATAACTACATAACTAGGGTTCTGAGTTTATGCAAGAATTTACACCAAAACAATACTAAGACATAATAATTTGATTAAGAACGTTACAATAACTAAATCATAGTATTTTGCTGAAATTCTAGAAACCCTAGTTCTAGATAGTAAGGATAGAATCAAGAATATGACTGAATTCTAGGGAGCCAATGGGTGAAAGGAACCCACTAGTGAAATCCCACATACCTGGTGACGAGATTCACGGAGAAATCTTTTGATTTTGGGGCTGGAATTGAAGAAAACCTTGTTGCATGTTCTTGAGGGACTGCTCGACCTTTTTCTTCTCTTTTTGTTCGAATTGGATGAATTTTTAGAGAATGGATTAACTAGGGTAGGTTCTAATTTAGTTGCTAGGCTAAAACTGACCAAAACTACGTAGTTTAGGGGTTAAATGACGTAGTTTAGGTGTCCAATGCATAGGGGAAAAGACCAAAACGTCCTTACTTAAAACCCTGACGAGGCTGACCACGGGCCCTGTGACAGACCATCACAGGGACCACAGACCTTCAAGCTGGTCGTGGTCCTTGGTCAGTAACTGCTGGTTCTGGGCCTTCCCTCTACGGTCCACTTCACGAACCATGTAAAGGATCATAGACCGTGAAGGTCCTTGTGGTCCTTCACTTGGGCTAGGGGCTATACTGAATCAAATTCACGGAAACCACCATGGCTCGTGTAGTGGTCCACGGCCCATAAAGGGTCCCGTGGTCTACCATTTTTGGGTTGGTGTGAGTCTACTGACAGGTCGACGCATCGTGGTTCCTTTCACGGTTCATGAACCCTGTCGTGGTTCACCTAGTTCTGCTGGTTTTCTACTGAAAATTCTAAGTTTGGTTTATGAGGTGTTACATTATCTCTCCCTTGGGAACATTCATCCTCAAATGAAGCCTAAACTAGCTGAGACAGGGAGGGAAAGAGCTGCATACCCTACCACTAAGTACTAGAAACTTATTTCTGACTGAACTGATTTCCAAGAACATGCAAATACACTGAAAATGCAAGTATAAACGGAAGGAACATGATACTAAGATTGAAGCTACACATGAATGATTGAAACGCTGGAGATGAACTATTACCTCAAGCTGGAATGGAATCGGAAGGAAAGAGATGAGGATACTTGACCTTCATGGCTGCTTCTGCTTCCCAAGTAGCTCCATCTATTGACTAACCCCTCCACAAAACCTTGACTGAAGCGACTTCTTTGTTTCTCAACCTTCAAACCTGATGATCAAGAATCTAAACTAGCACATCCTTATGAGTGAGACTTTCTTCCACAACCACACTTTCCAATGGTACTATAGATGTTGGATCACCCACACACTTCTTCAACAACGAAATGTGAAAAACCGGATGCACTTCTACTAGTTCTGCTGGAAAGTCTAACTCATACGCCATTTTACCAACTCTTTTCAAGATCTTGTAAGGTCCTACATATCTAGGACTGAGCTTCCCTTTCTTGCCAAATCCCATCACCCCTTTCATTGGTGACACTTTTAGGAAAACCCAATCATTAATTTGGAACTCTAAGTCCTTTTTCTTACATCTGCATAGGAGTTATGACGACTCTGGGCTATCTTAAGCCTATCTCTAATGAGCTAAACTTTTTCCATAGCATCATGAACCGAATCTGGTCCTATCAAGGCTGCTTCACCTACTTCAAACCAACCAACTGGAGATCTACATCTACGCCTATACAATGCCTCATAAGGGGCCATCTGAATACTGAAATGGTAGCTAATATTGTAGGCAAACTCTGTAAGAGGAAGGTGATCATCCCAACTACCCTTGAAGTCGATAACATAAGCTCTCAACATGTCCTCTAAGGTCTAAATGGTACACTCTGCCTGACCATCCATTTGTGGATGAAATAATGTGCTAGGATTAACCTGAGTACTAAGACCTTTCTGAAATGACTTCTAAAAATGAGAGGTAAACCGAGGACCTCTATCAGAGATGATAGACAAAGGAACCCCATGCAACCTTACTATCTCATTAATGTAAAGTTTGGCGTAGTTCTATGCTGAATGTGTAGTCTTAACAGCCAAAAAGTGTGCAGACTTAGTAACTCTGTCAACTATCACCCAAATGGAGTCATGTTATCTGCGAGTATGAGGTAAACCTGTAATGAAGTCCATGTTTATCACTTCCCACTTCCAAGGAGGAATGTTGATCTCTTGATTCATACCCCCTGGTTTTTGATGTTCTACCTTCACTTGCTGACAATTAGGGCACTTAGCCACAAAATCTGCTATATCCTTCTTCATGTCATTCAACCAAAAGACTTCCCGCATATCATGGTACATCTTAGTGGCACCTGGATGAATAGAATACCCGGAGTTATGGTTTTTTGTAAGAATCTATTGTCTCAACTCATCCACCTTAGGAATACATAAACGACCCTGATAGTGAAGCACACAATCTCCCCTTCGGAGAAAACCTCAACTCTATGCTCATGAGCTGCACCCTTTAGTTGAAGCAATATAGGATCACTGTCTTGTTTTTCCTTAACCTCCGCTACTAATGAAGATTCTGACCCGTTCTAAACTGTCACACCCTCATCTGATATGCAAACTCCTAAGAGAGCAAGTCGATGAACATCTTCTGCTAATTCCTTCCTTTCTTCCTCAACATGTGCTACACTACCCATATATAGTTTTCTAAGAGCATCTGCTACTACATTGGTCTTACCAGGATGGTAAAGAATATTTATCTCATAGTCTTTGAGGAACTCAAGCCATCTCCTCTGGCGAAGATTCAACTCTTTCTGAGTGAACACATACTGAAGGCTCTTATGGTCTGTGAACACATCTATGTGAACCCAATACAAGTAATGTCTCCAAATCTTAAGGGAAAATACTACGGCTGCAAGCTCGAGGTCATGAGTCGAATAGTTTTTCTCATGCACCTTAAGGTGTCTACAAGCATAAGCTATAACCTTACCTCACTACATCAACACACAACTTAGGCCGACTCTGGATGCATCGCAATAGATCACATAACCATCTGAACTCTCTGGTAGAGTCAAAATAGGAGTTGTAGTCAACCTAGTTTTCAGTTTTGAGAAGCTCTTCTCACAACCATTTGACCACTAAAACTTAACTTTTTTTTGAGTCAACTTAGTCAATGGAGAAGCTATGGATAAAAATCCTTCCACAAACCTTTTGTAATAACCCGCCAGACCCAAGAAACTTCTGATATCTATAAGAGAGGTAGGTCTGGGCCATTATTTCACTTCTTCTATATTCTGAGAATCCACTTAGATCCTTTCGCTAGATACTATATGACCAAGAAAAGCAACAAATTGCAACCAAAACACATATTTGCTAAACTTAGCGAACAATTGGCGATCTTTGAGAGTTTGCAGGACAACTCTCAAATGAGATGCATGTTCTTCCTCATTCCTAGAGTAAATGAGGATATCATCAATAAAGATGATAACAAACAAGTCCAAATACTACTTGAACACCCTGTTCATCAAGTTCATGAAAGTTGTAGGAGCATTGGTTAGTCCAAATGATATAACTACAAATTCATAATAACCATACCGAGCTCTGAAGGCTGTCTTTGTGATGTCACTATCTCTGACTCTAAGTTGATGATAACCGGATCTGAGGTCTATTTTCAAAAAATGACTAGCACCCTGAAGTTGGTCGAACAAGTTATCAACCCTAAGGATGGGGTACTTATTTTTTATTGTGACCTTGTTCAACTAACGATAGTCAATGTACATCCTGAGAGAAGCATCTCTCTTTTTAACGAACAACACTGGTGGTGCACCTTAAGGGGAAATACTGGGTCTAATGAAGCCCTTATCTAGAAGTTATTTCAACTGATCTTTAAATTTGTTAAGCTCGGCTGGAGCCATTCTGTAAGAAGAAATAAAAATAAGCTAGGTATCTGGAAGGATATCAGTTCCAAAGTTGATTTCCCTTTCGGGAGGAACTCCGGGAAGATCTTCTGGAAACACTTCTGGAAACTCATTAACTACTGGAACTGACTCAAGAGTTGGGGTTTCAGAGCTTGAATCCTTAACCCCAATGACATGATAGAGATAACCCTTAGAGATCATCTTTCTGGTCTTAAGGTAAGAAATGAATCGACCCATAGGCGCTAAGCTACTATCCTTCCATTCTAAGATTGGCTCATCTGGAAACTGCAAACAAATGATCCTAATTCTACAATCGACTGAGGCATAACATGAATGTAACCAATCCATGCCTAGAATGATATCGAAGTCTACCATTTCTAACTTTACAAGATTTGTTGAGGTGACTTTCTGAGAGACTGTGACATGGCAAATTTTGTATTCCCGTATAGCTATAACTGGGTCACCGACTGGACTAGAGACTGAGAAGGGTTCGGAGAGAGTTTCTAGACTAACACAAAAATTTACTGCTATATATGGAGTTAGAAAGAAAAGAGTAGCCCCTGGATCTAACAAAGCATAAACATCTAAATGAAAGACTTGCAACGTACCAGTAACCATATCAAGAGAATCTTCCTGATCCAGGCGAGCCTGGATAGCATACAACATATTCTGGCGCTGTCCTTTACTTGTACCAGATGAGTTACCCTACTGAGTCAGGTGACTTGCTGGTGCTGCTGAAGTTGTAGACTGAGTCGTACCGTGGTTGCCTCCTTGGTCCTATTTAGAAGAAGGACAATCTCTCAACCTGTGACCAGACTGACCACACCCAAAACATCCTTTCTTTCCTGCAAGACACTCGCCCCGATGGTTCTTACCACACTTTGGACAAGTTTGGTAGGTTATGGTGCCTGAAACACTCCCCTAAGACTAAGAGCCTTATGCCTTACCTTTCTGATCATGTTGAAACCTGGAGGATGGAACACTAGCTGATGAAGGTGCTGGAGTTGAAGATTTCTATTAGAACTGAGAGAGATTACCACCACCCAATTTCTGCTGAGAATGCTCATAGTTGCCTGTCCCAACCTTCTTATTATCCATAGCTTGTTCCCTAAGCTTATCTCCCTCAACTTGCTGAGCATAAGTCATAAGCCTAGAGATATTCATTTTCTCTAATAACATAGCATTCTTGCACTCTGTCTTCACTAATTCAGACACACCATACAAAAACTTAGACATTTGTGCCCTCGAATCAATGACCATATGCGAAGCATACCTCAACTCTCTTGAAAAGAATCTATCCAGTAAAGCATTCCCAAGTCATAGGAGCTGCATTCTCACTCCTGTTTTCGTTTCACTGCGTGAATCATATGTGAGCTACATCCTTGAGCTGGGAGGACGTCAACTCTACCCTATCATTTCCAGTCACTTGCATCACTCCAAAGATTTTCTTGACCTCATCAATGAAGTTCTGGGGATCTTCACCAACCTGCGACCCTAGAAATTCAAGTGGATTCATCCTAACAAAATCGCGAACCCTAGCTTCCACTGATCCACCACTAGTATTTGCTAGAACTAGAACATGTTGATTGTTCTGGCTAGTTACACTCTGAGCCAAAAGCTGAATCGTATTCCAAAACTTCTTAATTTGGGACTGGAGGAGTTGTGTTAGCATTGCGTGCATTAGCATTTCTTTGGTAAGCTCTACGAGGAGGATTGATCTGAAATGCATAACGACGAGTTAGAAGGTAGATCATACCCACGCACGATAAGAATAGTATGAAAGTAACATTTTCATAAAACAATTCGTAGCCTTTTTTTTATTAGATGTGATGCACTTTACACCCATGAAAATGACTCTACTTAGTGCGGCTTTTCAGATATCATAGGACACTTAAACCTAATACTTTGATACCAAGTTTGTCACACCCCGAGGCGACCCCCAAGACGCGGACATGAAACCTGGGATCATGAGTGACCCTAAGCTAACCCTGTTGGCATATCACAAGCATACTTAAAGATTTACTGAAATAGAAATACTGTGCAGAAGCTTGAAACATGATGTAAACTGAAATGATGTGGAATACCCATTACTATCTGAATAAATAAACTGAGAGTTTAATGACAACTAAAAGATCAAACTTCAAAGATAAAATTGAATCTAACTATGTTTGAAATAAAGCCTTAAACAAACTAGAGATGCTGGGACATACCTAAGCTAACTCTAGCAAATACTGAAAACAGAAATGAAAAGACTAAATATAGAAACATTTATATTTTTCTCAAAATATAAGGACTCACCACTGAAGCTGTTGAACTGGAGATCGGGAACTGATCTATACATGATCTGAATGCTGAGGACCTGAACCTACATCACGAAAAGATGTAGCATAGAGTATGCATCAGTAATTAAAAGGTACTGAGCATGCATGATAGAATAAAGTAGAACAATATACATAACTGAACAAAGTATCTAACTGAGAAATGATATAAGATGAGCATGATACTATACTGAAAATACTGGGAATGAACTAACAGAATCCAAAGACCAAGTTTATACATGCTGAAACTGAATACTGAACTGTTACTGATAATATGGTCAATGCAATAGAATCTTACTATGGGAGCTACTAATAACCGACATAAAACCACGTGAGCTAAATATGGAGTCTGATGTATACGCCCCATCGAGAGGACCCATTATACCTTGCCAGAAGTATAGAGGCATGACTGACGTAATCACTAAATTGATGCCCACAAAAAGGACTTATAACCTACAGGGGCACATAGTTCTGGGATTTAAGGGTGACTGACCCTAGTCCAACTCGGTTTAAAGTCTACTCCTAACTGAATATGTGAAAACTATAACATAAATGAAGTAAAATGGATAACTCAATAATTTGACATGCAAATCTGAAAATTTATTTCTGATAATGAAGCATTCAAAAACTGAGGAATGCATATATGTTATCTGTCCTAGATAATGTTATTCATGAACTAAAAGAAATACATAACTAGAGTTCTGAATTTATGCAAGAATCTATGCAAAAACAATAATAAGACATGGTAATCTAATTAAGAACATTACAATAACTAAATCATAGTATCTTGCTGAAATTCTAAAATCCCTAGGTCTAGATAGTATGGAGGGAATCAAGAATTTGATTGAATTCTAGGGACCCAATGGGTGAAATGAATCCATTAGTGAAATCCCACATACCTGGTGACGAGATTCACGGAGAAATCTTTTGATTTTGGGGCTGGAATTGAAGAAAACCTTGTTGCATGTTCTTGAGGGACTGCTCAACCTTTTTCTTCTCTTTTTGTTCGAATTGGATGATTTTTTAGAGAATGGATTGACTAGGGTAGGTTCTAATTTAGTTACTAAGCTAAAACTAACCAAAACTACATAGTTTAGGGGTTAAACGACTTAGTTTAGGTGTCCAACACATAGGGAAAAATATCAAAATGACCCTACTTAAAACCTTACGAGGCTGACCACAAGGCCTGTGATGGACCGTCACACGGACCACGGACCATCAAGCTGGTTGTGGTCCTTGGCCAGTAGCTGCTGGTTTTGGGCCTTCCCTCTACGATCCACTTCACGGACCGTGTGTAGGGTCACACACCTTGAAAGTCCTCGTGGTCCTTCTCCTTGGGTAGGGGCTATACTAGCTCGACTTCACGAAAGCCACCATGGCTCGTGTGGTGGTCCACGACCCGTGAAGGGTCCTGTGGTCCACCACTTCTAGGCTGGTGTTATTCGATGGACAAGTCGACGAACAGTGGTTCCTTTCACGATCCGCGAACCCTGTCTTGGTTCACCTGGTTCTGCTGAAAGTTCTAAGTTTGATTTCTGAGGTGTTACACCTATAGCCATCTTGGATAGATATGTCTGAAAGCTTCGAACCAAAGAGATTGTGTTAGTGAAGATGGAGAGGAAGCACCATTCAGTTGGTGAGGTGACTTAGGAGATAGAGTCTGATATATGTGTCAAATATCCTCAACTTTTTGAAGCTTCAAATACTTTATTTTACTTTATGTTTGAGGATAAACATAGTATTAGTGGTGGATAATGTAATGACTCGATCGGTCATTTTTTAAAATTTTCATAAAACTACCATTTTACCGTATTGGCCCAGAGTCATTTTTGAATGAGTTTTGAAATTGATTTTGATTTTTGTATTAAAAGTTGTGAATTTGGAGAATTTTAGAATTTGTAAGGATAAAGATGTTGAAATATGGTTTTTGGTATCTTGTGGAGTTTCGGGTAATGAAATGACATTTCGTCGATTTCATTAGGCTTGGAATGTGAAAATTGTTTTGAGAGAATTGCCAGTTTTAGATTCAGAGTCTTTTAAAGATTTGAGGTCCTAATTTGGAAATTGTTGAGATTTTAGTCCTTGAGTTGACTTTAGTCAATATTTGGAGTTTGGATGTTCAAATCAGAATTCTGAGAGTTTCATTGGATTGGGGGATGACCTTAGGCCTAGAGGAGGCCCCGAACTTGATTTAGCCTTTTTACGTGTTATGATTAGTTTCTTGTGACTTACACATGACTCGAGTCAAGTAGATACCAGATTCATGTTTCGATGGTTCCATTGTGTATGCAACGTCGAGTATAGTCAAGTTGCATATATGGTTTATGTGTATGGGATTATGAACGAATCCTGATGGTCCTATCGAAGACTTAGACATTGCTGATTTTTGGTTGTTGTTCTGCTGTCCCCCACGTTTGCGGATGGCCTTGACCCATGGTCTCTACGTTCATGTGACAGCCCCCACATTCACAGAGGGTTGATCTTTTGGCCACCACATTCGCGGAAGAGCTCTCGTGTTCACCGAGGAGCTCCCGTGTTTGTGAAACCTAAATGTGTTATTCGTCTACATTCGCAGATAGGGGTTCACATTCTCGGATGAATCCTAGACAGAATATTTTCCAAAAATTGAGGTTAAACCCCATTTCACCATTTTTGAGTAATGGGAACTCGATAAAGGCGATTTCAAAGTGTTTTTTTGAGATTTAAATTTTGGGTAATGATTTATACACCTCTAATTCATTCTCAACTTATTAATGGATAATTGTGATAATTAAAAATCATGTTTCTGACCACCATTGAAAGGGTTTTTGAAAAGGTTGAAGAGTTTAGTAAAATGGTTGATTATGTACTAATTTTAAATCCTTTTTTGAAATGTTTTCATCAATAAGTTTCAAATGTCTTGGGTAATATTTTCAAGTAAAGATTTTTGGATTCAAACCTCATTTTTTGGAATTGGTTTTTTGAGTTGATTTGATCCATTTTGCAAATTGTATGAATTGGGTGTTGTTATTCTGTAATCTTATTATTATTTCTTGATTGGAATAGATTGTGTGGTTTTGAACATTGTTTAGAAAGGGAAGACTTAAGTCTTGAATTGACTTTTGATTGAAATTAAGAGAAGTTCTCTTCTAAACCTTGTAAAACTTGTCGAATCTGTATTTCCCTTCATTATGTGTGTTGGAAAGCAATGGGAAAAGTGATGTGTTCAATGATTCCAGTTGATTGAAATTAATGAATAAAAAGAGGATTAATGAAAAGGCAATATGTTAATCATAATATTTTGTGAATTGCCTTGTTCTGAATCCTAAGGTGTTTATTGATGGAATGCATTGATGGCATTATTGTGGAATTGAGTTGCTTGAGTTATTGTCTCTTCCTTGTGGTGTGAAATTGTTTATTTGCATTGATTTTTGTGAACTGTGATGAGAAAGGTAATGGTTATTGATGCCAAAGTCATTTCTGATTGGTGCAATTGATGTCGAGGTCAATTCGGCAAGTGTATTGATACGGATGTCATTTTCATCAAGTGTATTGATGTCAAAGTCATTTCCAGCAAGCGAATTACTGTCGAGGTCATTTTTAGTGAGTGCTATTGATGTCGAGGTCATTATTGACGAGTTCATGAACTATGGGCGGTTCCCATGAGTTCTGAATGATATTATGAATGATAAATCTTGGAATTGTGGTCGGTGTACTTGATTGTTGTGCCTTGATGATTTTGATACTTGTGATTGACCTACTGGACACCTATGATTGTCATACTTGATACTTGTTGGTTATTGAAATGTGACTACTGGACTTGATTATAAGAACTTGTGAATTATGTATTGGAAACTGTTAGGTTGGGCTGATTTCTATGGAGATCGTACTTTGAGGAGGTTCAGTGGGGATGAAAGGAGTTCTAGTTTTCTAGCTAGTTTTGCCTTATTTAGTAGGTTTCTTGCTAACCGTGTTGTTTGATACTCACTCCTTGCTTCTATACTTGTGTAGGTTCCGAGCCCATACCTGTGTGATTTTCTTTTCCTTCTTTGTCGATTTTCGAGGCTTATCAAAGGACTTGAGAGATAGTTGTTTTTTTTTATCTCAATAGTCCCTCTTCTTCCTTTATGTTTATGATTTATTATATTTAAGAAACAAAGACATTGCGACTTGTAATTATCTCTCAATTTCGCATTTTATACATTAGTGACTTGTATACGTAATAACTAGATTTTGGGGGTTATATTAGAATGACTAGGTTGTCTACCTTCATGTCATTCTTATTTTACTTCCTATTTTTCTTTCGTGTTATTGGGTTGAGGCTGACTTGTCTTGGTGGAAATAGACAAGTGTCATCACGTCCATTTTTGGGTCATGACAATAATTATATGAAATTTAGAGGTCTTTAACTTTTAATTTGTTTATCTTACTTTGTTTGACACAAAGTTTTAATAAAATAAAGGAACTATATGTAACGATGTGGCCCAGTCATAATGAATATGTCCATAGGGAAAGAATTTGGGCAAGAAAACATTATGAGTAATAACATGAAAATTCTTGGCTAGGCCAACCGTAGATGAAATATGGTCTATGTGAGGTCTAGGGTCATCTAGGAAATGGTGGGCTCTTGTTTTGAGAATTTATTAATGTATACTTGTAGCCAAGACATTAAGGAATCCATAAGGTCTTTCAAAATCAAATTTGGATAAGTAGAACTCCTAAAATTTGGTTTGGCGTGAAAGGTATAAGTTGGGATGTCAAGGGGAGAGTTTATGTCATAAAAATAGCCTTTTTTCTAGAGTTGAGGTTGCTAACCTTTCATCGACCTCGCTATAGCGGACACCATCTCGCTATAGTGGAGTTGAGATCGCTATAATGATGTAAGTCGTCGTTATAGCGCAATTGACATCTCTATAACGAGAGAATCATTATTATTTTTTTTGCAGAAAACTGCCCAAAACTACTATATTCTATAGTTTTAGTTCTTGAGGAAAAGAGGGGCAATTTTGGGTAGCCTGCATCATTTTTCCAAAGAAAATCATGAGTAAAGGTAAAAAAATTTGACTCCCGATCTTGTTAAATGTTTCTTAAGCCTTAGAAAATATGTAGTTGACATTGAGGAAGGGTTTTGAGCATGAATTCATAGTGGGAAAGAGCTCTAAGTTGGGGAAGATAATCTTACTTTGACCGGTTTGTGATTATTTAGTAATCTAGATAAATTATTAGGTCATTTGTGATTAATTGAATGTTATATTGTTATTTTAGACCAAGAATAAGTCAAGACACTTCACAAGGGTAGATCTCGGGCTATTTAGAGTTTTCAAGGGGCTTGATTCGAGGTAGGTGATGGTTATATGCTTTTGGGATATGTATATATGCATGTTTATTTCTTGTAATGTCATATTGTGCAATGTATGATAGGAAACATGTGAAATGAACTTGTGATGGTAGCTTATGGGTTCAAATAGTCATGTTACTTTCTCTATGCATTGATGCATGTTGTTGTGTAGTGTGATTATACATGCTTGGTGTGTTTATTGGTTGGTTCGGGTACTACGTCGATACAAGATATTGTTGGTTGGCTCGGATACAATGTCGAGTATGATTATATATGATTGGCTTATATACCACGTCTTGTATGTTACTACAGTTTGGTTTGAGGTTTCATGAGAGAAATTGGTATGTGCATTTTGATCACGTAAGATATGTTATGCATTGGTTAGTTCCTATTTTGTGGATTTCATGTCATATGACTGAGAGTCTAAGTGTGAATGATACTTGTTGATATATTATATGTTGCCTTATGATTGCTAATTAATCATGAACTGTTTATATGCGTATGTTGGACTCACTGAGTGATCCTACCAGTATACAGTGATTGTGTTCTGATATTGCATTTGTTATTTCTTATTGAGTGCAACAAATCTTCCAGCAGTTGATCCGAGACCTCAGTTGAGAGATGTGTGATCTGAATCTAAGGGTATGCTACATCTTTCGAGCTACCATGAGTTCTTCTTATTTTCTTTTCCATCTTTTTGGAAAAGGACATTATTATAGACATAAATATTTAGCTTTTGGGGTTGCATCCCCAGATTAATGGTTTTAGAAGTTTTGGTATGGTGACTTTCAACTCTTAGGGGTATTTTTGCATTGTTGTTTTCAAACGATTGAGTTGAATATATGAGAACTCAATTCCTTGGTTGCTTTTAACTTTTTTCTTTATTTATAATGAAACTTGAGTTATTTTGATATTGTTGGGTTGGTTTGGGGTTATACTTTGGTTTTCCCACTCGGTAGGTTTAGTGTGGGTCCCACTCACGACGGTCTGGATCATGACACTCTATTAGTCAACTGTGTAATAACCAGTGTTGTGCGATTTTATTTTTTAGAAGTTCTTATAATTTGTATTTTTCCTTTAATTTTTTTCTATTGAAGGTGCAATGACTTTTGCAATTGAAGATTTTGTAGATTTCAACCTATAATGTTTTTCTAGATTAAAAAATGAAAGTAAATAACCATAGTTATGATATAATAGTATTTAATGTTATAGAGATAATTATTGTTTTGTAAAATTATTTTGGCTAATGATATAGATTCAACCGATTACAAATACAATGATTATTTGTGCAATAAACATGATGATTTCAGTGATGAAAATAATTACTAGATGATAAATATTGTTATTTTACACTTTCGAATAGAAGAAATGATATGTATGATGACAAAGATTTTAGCGGGACGATTATATGTCTCCCCACTAAGAAAATAATGTAGATGGTGACGAGTATGGTGTCTTGATTATATCCCTTATAATAAATATAATGATGAAAACAATGTGGATGATGATGAAGATAATGACAATAACAATGATGGAAATATAGGACATGGTTATGTGCTTCATCATCATAATCATCATCTCTAAAATCTCCATCATCATTATCATCACCATCACCATCATTATCATCATCGGCATCATTCTCATTATATCTATTATTATCTTTGAACTAATTGTGTGGCTTTGGACATTATTCGGAAGGGGAAGACTCAAGTCTTGAATTGAATTTTGATTGAATTGAGGCAAGTGATTTCTAAACCTTGTAAAGCTAGTAGAATTGTGTATTTCCCTACATTGTGTGTATTTGGGAGTAATGGGAATGAGGTGATGGATTAAATTACTCCACTTGATTGATCTGAATGAATAAACAAGGGGGTTAATGAAATAGGGAACATGTTAGTAATTGTGTTTTGTGAATTGCCTTATTATGGACCTAAATTTGTTAATTGATAGATGCTTTGATGACATTATTGTGGACTTGATTTGTTTGAGTATTGTCTCTTACTTATGGTGTGAAATTGCTTATTTGTATTTCTTTATTTGCACCGTCATGAGACGTGTGATGATTATGTTGAAGAAAAATGGTTCCGGCTTGTGATATGATATAAAACTAAAGGAAAATGGTTCCGTCTAGTAATATGATATAAAGTCGAAGGAAAATGGTTCCAGCTAGTGATTATGCCAAAGAGAAATAGTTTCGGTAACTGATATAACATAAAGCCAAAAGGAAATGGTTTCGACTAGTGATATGATATAAAGCCAAAGGAAAATGGTTCTTACTAGTGATATTATACCAAAGGGAAATGGTTTCGGCAAGAGTTTTAGTATTGTGATTTTATGTATTTTGACACTTGGGATGGATCTACTTGACACTTTCTATTGAACTACTTGATACATGTGAATGATCTACTTGATACGTGTGATTGATATACTTGAAATTTATTGATTGTTGAACTGTGACTACTGGGCTGTGAGTGTAAAGCCTTGTGATCTGTACTTGTAAATTTTAAGGTTGGTTGATTTCTATGCAGGTTGTAGTTTGAAGAGGTTTGGTTAAGATGATAGGAGTACTTGTATTCTAGCCTAGTTTTACTTTGTTTAGTAGGTTGCTTACTCGGTACCATGCTTTTTGGTACTCACTCATTTCTTTTACACTTGTGTAGGTTCTGAGCTCGAATTCATGTGATTTCTTTTCTTCTATTTTCTGAGCCTTTCAAAGGATTTTGAGAGGTAGCTGCTTATCATCCCGGTGGTGTAATAGTACGTTCAGTCATTTTTAGTTTTTCCATAGAAATTACCATTTTCCCTCCTGTGATTGACCTCGAGTCTCCTATGTTTGATTTTTAAGAAGTTGATTTTGAACTTTGAGTTAAAAGTTGATAATTTAGTAAGTTTTGAGTTTAAAAGGCTAAGTTGTTAAGAAAGTGGTTTTTAGTGTCTTTTAGAGTTTTGAGTGTCGGAATGGAATTTCGTCGATTACATTAGTCCCAAAATGTGAAATCTGATTCGTGAGAGTTGTCGGTTTCAAATTTCGAGTCTTTTTGAGGATTTGAGGTACTAAGTTGTGAAGTTGTGGAATTTTAGCCTTTGGGTTGACTTTGGTCAACATTAGGGGTTGGGATGCTCGGATTGGAATTTCGAGAGTTTCATTAGATTTGGGGGATGATTTTAGGCCTAGTTGAGGTCGTGATTGATTTTTTAGAGGTCCCAAGCTTGTTTTAGCTTTTTAAGGCGTGAGTTAGTTTCTTGTGGTTTTCATAAATGTCGGGTCAAGTAGACCTCATATTCGTGTTTTGATGATTTCATTGAGTCTAGAACATTGAGTATAATTGATTTGCATATGTTGTTTATGTTCATGGGATTCCAAACGAATCCCGAAGGTCCTTTCGATATCTTGAGAGTTGGCTGATTTGTTTTGAGTTATGTAACCTTCACTTTTGCGATAAGCCTTCCTCTTAAGCGAGTTTCACTTAAGCGAAGGTGTTATATCTTAAGAGAAGAGAAGATCGGGCTTTTGAGGGGTTCTCTTATCCAAACCAGGGTTCGCTTTAGCGATGGTTGCTTAAGCGAAGTCTAGATCGCAAAAGCGAGACCCCCAATTTTTGTGTGGTTCGCTTAAGTGACACCTGAGAGGGTCTTTCTGCCATTTCAGGGTTTAAGCTCCATTTCACAATTTCTGAGTTTTGGGAGATTTAGGGTGGCGTTTTAGACCATAATTTTGAGGGAAATCTTTTGGGTAACGATTCTTAACTCTAAATCTTAAATTGCCCATTGGTATTTATGGATTTATGTGTTCAAATCAAGCTTTTGAAATGAGAATTTGGGCTTTTCTTCAAGAACCCAAGAATTTAATAAAATGGGGATTTATAAGTGGTTTTGATCTATTTTTTCGAAATTATTTTCACTAATAGGTTCCTAAAGCCTTAAACATCTTTTTCAAGTATTGTTTTGCAGATTCAAATCTCCATTTTGAAATTAGGTTTTGAGTTGATTGACCAATTTATTTACATAATTGATGTGAGAATTGTTGTTTCCAATGAGTGGTTATAAATACTTGATTGCTATAGATAATGTGGCTTTGGAAGTTATTCGGAAGGGGAAGACTCAACTCTTGGAGTGATTGTTGATTGATTTTAGGCAAGTAACTTCCAAAATATTGTATTCTAGCTGAATTCGTATGCATCCTTCGTTGAATATGTGTTGGGAGTAATGGGGATGAGGTGAAGGGTTGAAATTGTCTATTTGATTATATCTAAATGAATAAAAAGGGGTTTAAATAAAAAAGGATATATGTGATGTGAACTATCTTGTTGTAACCCTTGTTGATTGATTGATGATATGCTTGAAAGCATGATTGTGGACTTGAAATGTATGATTTTTTATCTCTTCTATGTGGTGTGATATTTCTTGTATGTAATAATTGTGAACACCGTGATAAGACATGTGACGAGTGTTATTATGTCGAGATCTTTGTTGACGAGTGTTATTATACCGAGGTTTTTGCCTGTGAGTGTTATTATGTCAAGGTCTCTACCGGTGAGCGTTATTATGCCAAGGTCTCTACCGGTGAGGGTTATATACCGAGGTCTTTGCCAACAAGTGTTATGATGCCAAAGTCATTTCGGGAAAGTGTTTACAAAGAGGATGACAAATTGTTTCGGCTAGTTGTATTTTGCCGATGGGAAACAATTCCAGAAAGAGATTGATTATTGTGACTTGATGCATTTAATGCATATGGGTGACTCACCTGTTGATTGTGATTGATGTACTTTTTGCGTGTAACTGAACTACTAGTCATAGAGATTGACTTATTTGATTTGTTTGATTGTTGAATTGTGAAGATTGAACTGCGAATATTGGGCTTGTGAGACGTGTATTATAGAACTGCTAGGTTGAGCAGATTTCTGTGTAGGTTGTAGTTTGAGGAGGTTTGGTAGGAGTGTAAGGGGTATTCATTTTCTACCTAGTTGCTTTGTTTAGTAGGTTGCTTGTTAGGTACTGTGCTATTGGTTCTCACCCCTTACTTCTACACTTGGGTAGGTTCCGAGCCCAGACACGTGTGATCTTCTTCTTCTAATAGTCGAGACTCGTGAAGGATTTGAGAGGTAGCTGCTTGACATCGTGCATGGCAATGCCCTCTCTTTCCTTTTCTTTAAGGTTTGTTCTATTTGAGAAACAAAGACTGAGACTTGTATTTATCTTTTGAATTTTGTATTTCTTTAGTGGCTTGTACACGTGACAACCAGGTTTTGGGGTATTGTTTAGAATGAATAAGTTATCTGCCTTTGTCTTGTTATTTCTTTACTGTTTTATGCATTTCTTTTGTTTTTGTTGGGTTGAGGCTGACTTGTCTTGGTGTGGAAAGAAAAGTGTCATCACCTCCATGTTTGGCTTGTGATAGGCGGGCTCCTTGTTCCTTATTCTATGCTTTGTTCTATTCTAGAGACAAAGACATTGAGACTTGTACTTATCTTTCTATTTTATATTTATATTAGTGGCTTGTACAGGTGAAAATCAGGTTTTGGGGTTATTTTAGAACGACTAAGTTTTTCGCTATTATGTTATTCTTGTCTTACTTTCTGTATTTCTTTTGTGTTTTTGGATTTGAGGATAACTTGTCTTGGTGGGATAGACGAGTGACATCACGTTCATGTTTGGATCATGACATTATAGAGAAGAACATTAAGTAAGCAAACTTTTTGAAAAAACTGAAGGACTCTTGTAACTAGACAAGTGGTTGATGCCTAGTATAAAACACACAAATAGACAAAACAAAATATATTTGTAAGCTTATAATTTGTTGTGTATATTAATTGTATCTAGAAGGATTGTAATTTTTTTCTTATGGACTTTGGGTTGTGGTATCATCAACAAGTTTCATCTTGTGTTATGTTGAGGTCATACAAAGCCCCCTTCAACCCCATTATGCTAATACAATACCACTTAGATATTGTTTGAATAATTGAATTTAAAAAATATTGAAACTACAACTCCCTATTATGTTTTAATTTGTAATAGCTGAACCTATTTTTATTTTAATAAATAAGCCTTGTAGAGTTTCACTAGACAAAAAAAGAAAAAAAAAAGAGGTAGCATGTTTTCCTTTTCATCTATATATAACCCACCCTGGGATTAAAAATATCACTAAGTTCTCCAAAAGATATATATCTTTTGAATTTGATAGATAAGAAGCATTGAATCTGTAAATATTTCAATTTCTTTTATTCCTAAGGTTATATAATCTTTAAATGATGGATACATGCTTTATCTCTTGTAATGTTCTTAATTCCTTAAAAAAATTGTTTAATGACAATGACAGTATGCGATTAATATGTGCAATCAACAATTCTTCTTCTTTAATCGACATAGCAATTTTGTCGACTTTGAGCCATTTCAACCTTTCTCCATATCCTCATCCACCAATTCAGGACCTATCAAAGTAGTCTTTCCTACTTCAAACCAACCACTAGAATATATACACCTCCTACTATAAAAAAAAAAGTCTCAAATGGAGCCATACATATACTTGAATGATAGTTATTATTATATGCAAACTCAATCAAAGGCAAGTGATCATCCCAACTACCCTTGAAATCCATCATACAAGATCTCAATATATCTTCAAAAGTCTGAATAGTATGCTCTGCTTGCCCTTCAGTTTGAGGATGAAAGGTTGTACTAAGCTTGACACGAGTACCAAGACCCTTTTGGAAACATTTCTAAAACTGAGAAGTAAATTGGGTACCATGATCGGATATAATGGATAGGGGCACTCCATGTAATCTAACCATCTCCCATATAGAAAACTTAGCATAATATTATGTCGAAAAAGAAACCTTGATGGGAATGAAATGAGCCGACTTCGTCATTCGATCTATTAGATCTTCCCACTTCCAAGTAGGAAGCTAATATCTTGGGACAAACCTCCTAATTTTTTATGCTCAACTTTCACTTGTTGACAATTGGAAAACTTAGTCACAAATTCTACAATATCTCTCTTCATATCATTCCACCAATAGACCTCTCGGAAGTCACGATAGATCTTTGTGGCTTCTGGGTGAATGAAATACCGAGAACTATGGGTCTCCGATAAAATATGCTCTCTTAAATCATCAACATTGGTAACACACAACCGACCATCTCCCCCTTGGGAGAAAGCCTCAATGAACTTTTTAAGCACTGGTTTTCAACTTAACCAAAATCGAATCAGGACCATGCTTGCCTTTCAAATCTGACACATACGACAATTTTGATCCATTATGAACAATGACACCACCCTCGCTTGAATCAACCAATCGAATGCCTGGACAAGCTAGTCTATGAACATAATGAAAGAACTCTTTCTTACCTTCATCAATATATTCATGGATAACCGACTTAAGACATCGGCCACCACATTAGCTTTGCCCGAGTAATAAAGGACACTCATGTCATCATCCTTCAATAGTTCTAGCCATCTTCAGTGGCAAAGATTTAGATCCCTTTGCTTGAACACATATTGCAAACTCTTGTGGTTGGTAAAGACATCAACGTGGACACCATACAAATAATGTCTATAGATTTTCAAGGCAAAACCACTGCCGCTAGCTCCAAATCATGGGTAGGATAGTTCTTTTCATGAATCTTAAGTTGAATTGAAGCATAAGCAATAACTTTCCCATTTTACATAAGAACACATCCTAATCCAATCCTTGAAGCATCATAGTGAAAAAACAAACCCATCGGATCCTTCTAGTAAGGTCAAAATAGGAGTCAAAGTGAGTCTATCCTTCAACTCTTGGAAACTCTTCTCAAACGCTTCCGGCCATAAGAACTTAACTTTTATTTGGGTTAATGTAGTCAATGGAGAGGTGATTGAATAAAACCCTTCCACAAACCTTTTATAATATCTAGTAGAATCCAAGAAACTTTGAATATTCGAAGGGGATAGAGGTCTAGGACAATTCTTAACTGCATCCATCTTGTTAAGATCTACCTCAATACCCTTACCGGACAAAAAGTGACCAAGAAAAGCCATGCACCTCAACCAAAACTCACATTTATTCAACTTTGCAAATAGTTGTTGGTTCGTGAGGACTTGCAACACAATCCTCAAACGATCAACATGCTCATCCTTACTTTGTGAGTAAATCAAAATGTCATCAATAAACACAATCACAAACATATCAAGATATTATCTAAACACTCAATTCATCAAGTCCATAAATGTAGATGAAGCATTATTCAAACCTAATGACATTACAAAAAAATCATAATGACCATACCGAGGAGTTCAAAAAGTCATCTTTGGGATGTCATTTTCCTTCACCCTTAGTTTGTGATAACCTGATTGGAGGTCAATTTTAGAGAAATAAATCGTTCCTTGGAGTTGATAAAATAGATCATCTATCCTTCTTACAAATAAACAAAACTAGAGCACCCCATGGAGAGATACCCAGTCGGATAAAACCCTTATCCAACATGTCTTTTGATTATTCCTTCAATTTCTTAAGTTCTGTCGGAGCCATATGATAAAGGAGAAATAGAGATAGATTGTGTATTTGGGAGAAGGTCAATACCGAAGTTTATTTTCCTTTCAGGAGGAATATTGGGTAAATCATCTAGGAATACTTCTGGAAACTCATTCAAAATAGGGATCAAATCAATAATAGAAATTTCAAAAAATTTATGCCTAACCCAAACAAGGTGATATGTGCAACCCTTATAAATCATCTTTCTAGCTTTAAGACAAGAAACAATTGACCCTTTGGAATAGAATATCCCCATTTCAACTCTATGATGGGTTCATTTAGAAATCGAAACTTCACCCCTTGGGTTCTACAATCAACAGAAGCATAACAAGAATGGAACCAATCCATACCAAGAATAACATCGAAATATAATATATCAAGCTAAAAAATATCAACATGAGTGACTCTATGGGGTAAAGAGACATGACAATTTCTATTTACTCTCGTAGCCATAATAGATTCACCAATAGGAGTAGATAGAAAAATGATCACCACATCCGGAGAAACGTCAAACCTCATAGCCACATATATAGCGTCACAAAAGACAAAGTAGCATCGGGATCAAGCAAAGCATAAACATCAAGATGAAACACTTTCAACATACCGATAACCATATCGAGAGAACCCTTTTGCTCATATTGAGTTTGAAGTGCATAAAAGTTGTTTTACTTTAGAGCACTTGAACCCGAACAACTAGGCGGAGCTTGCCTACCTTTTATTCCCTTAGTAGTAAGTGATGGACAATCCCATATCTTGTGACCACTCTTACCACAACCAAAGAAACCATATGTACTGGCTAAGCACTTACCCTTATGTTTCTTTCCCCATCTCGCACAAGTAGACAATGAAAATCCACCACCATTTTCCCTAAAGGTTTAGGGTTAGACACCCTTTCTTTGTTGAACTTTGGAACTGAAGCATTAGATGAATTTTGAGCGAAGAACCTTTATCAAAATTTAGAACGACCATGTCCATCGGACCTCAAATATGAAAAGTCACCATCAATGGTCTTTGCTCTCTTTGCCTTCCTAGATCTTTCCTTAAGCTTCTCCTCTTCTATTTATTGAGAATGGATCATTAAATGGGAAATATCCATTTCCTTAATTAGCATGGCAGTACGACATTCCTTAACCACCATTTCGGACACACCCAAAACAAACATACTCATCCTTACCCTAGAGTTGGCAACCATATAAGGAGCATATTTAGACAATTGTGTGAATTTTGAAGTATTCACTTTCACACTCATATTTCCTTCATGAAGGTTGATGAATTTGAGTGCTTTTGCCTCCCTCGTCTCAAGGGGAAAGAGCCTATCAAGGAAAGCAGCCTTAAACTTGTCCAATCAAGAGGACCCGCATCTACCACCATCTCTTCTTTCCATTGATCAAACCAAACTCGAGTAACACCCTTAAGTTGGTAAGATGCCAATTCTGCCTTTCACACCCATCATCATCAAAATCTTATACATCTCATCAATAAGCTCTTGAGGGTCTTCCTGAACCTAGTGAAGTCCCTTACTCTAGTTACTGCAATACCCACATTTGTGCTCATGGGGACCACAACCTCTCTATTTTCTTGAGCCATCATAGCTTGATCCAACACTTGAAAAGCGGCTCATAATTCTACATTAGTCTATTACTCATCCAAAGGGTCGACCAGAACGTGAGGAGCTTCTTGTTTCACATTCCCACTCTCATTCCTTCAAATGTATGCTCTTCAAGGGGCCATATTATGAAAAACATTGGATAAGGATTATAAGAGAGACATATAGAGTTACAATGTATCGCATGACTTTAGAGTAATGAAAAAAATGGAGTTTCCTAAACATCTTATAGCCTCTTATTCATAAATGTGGAGCGCTTCATACTGATGAACAAGACTCTACTCAACATGGCTTATGAGACATCCTACAACCTTTCTAAATCATGTGCTCTGAATACCAAGTTTGTCACGACCCTAAGTATACCATAGGCACAACATGACGTATAGAACCCCGAGAGGCCCTACACAAGACACTTAGCATATATCATACAAGATAATAGAAATAAAGATTTCAAAGAAACAATTCTATATCGTAAAAAAAGTTTAACAAAATTGAAAGTCTAACATAATCCTCAATTATCCATATATTACATCAAAGAAGGGATTGGGACATAACCCATACATCATATATAAGTCTAAAAACAAAAAAGGGATAAATCTATAAAAGTGTCTGACCATCAAAAAAAGAGGACTCACTAATTGTTGAATGTCCAAAAGATCAACTAGCCACGAGTCTGAGAGGTAGGAGTAACGGACCCTACATTAGTGATGTAGGTAGAAGTATGAATTAGTACATGGAATGTACTAAGTATGATAGCAATGCATACGAGTAATCAAAATCGTGCCAAAAGGACTTTTCATGACATGTAATGACCAAGCTAAATCATAAGATAAAAGGTTTAGAAAACATAAATCATAATCATGGTCAATGAAAGCTAAACATCTTTAAATCATTCGTGAGATACTTTAGAAGTAACCTTAGTTCATTATTGTGGGAAGTTTACCATGTAACCAACATATACCATGTGAGCTATAATATGGAATTTGGTGTTTATCCCACACCAAAATAAGAAGTTCTTCCTTTCCAAGATAAGAGCCATGAGTCTAAGATAAAGTGGATCCACTAGCTAATGTCTATTTTAGACAACATCCTATGGTGGCACATAGGTATGGGATAAGGAGATTAGAAACTCGATCTCTACTAACAGGAGAACCTCAATCTCAATATTCTCTCGGTGCTAAGCAAAAATCCCATGGAATAGTCATTAATCTTACTCATTTTATCATCTATGGAAAGGCACAATTAAGCAACAAATCCAAGCTAAAGTTTATTTAGAATAGCTCCTTAATCTTGATTCAACTTAGTTGAGAAAACCTTTCAACCTTATGAATCCTTTTGTGAGAAAACCTTTTCACAATGATATTCTCAGTAATATTTGAGAAAGTCTTTAACAAAAACAATGGCAACATTGATGCTTTACTCTCAAAGCATCCTTAAATCATTTATATCAATTTGATAAAAAGATCATGCATATCTTCATAAATTCATGTTTTATAAATCATAGGTTTCATCGTATGATCATAGTTTTAAAATAATGGATCATGCATGGGTTCATGTGAATTAACTTAAAAAATTATAATTACTTCAATTCATGCATAAAAAGATAGAAAATAATCAATTGGCTCATAATTGGAAAGAACTGATGAAGATTGAATCAAAGTCTAACTTTTAATTGAGAATCTAATCTTGTAAATTTGGAGATTTTAGGAACCCTATGGAGGAATGGATTCCATTAGTGAATACTAACATACCTTAGAGTTCAAAACCCAATTGCTATGGTGAAATTGAGACCTTGGTGCTTGAAACCAAAATTTGTTCTTCCTTGAATTTGAGGGATTATGGAGGGGATGAACTTGGAGGGAATTTAGGGATTTAGAGGAATGATTTAGAATGGGTAGTTTTAGGACTTAAAAACTTATATAAGGCTTAGGATTAGGACCAAAACAACCTAGTTTAGGCATTAATCACTTAGGAAAAAGACTTAAAATCCCTTTACAATAACTATCAATACTTCTCTACGGTTTGGACCTATGGTCTGTATGAATTTCTACGGACCTACGAGCCTAGGCTTCTATAGCAACAAAATCTAAGGTTTTATGCAGAAACAACCCCAAAACCTTTATTTTCTGCACTTTGTGTTCTTGGACTTGGGAATGTCGATTTTGGATAGACTACACTTGATTTTTCATGAAATTCATCGGTAAAGGTAATATTATTATTCCTCAACCCCGTTCATTGATTCTTAAGCCTTAGAATCTAAGTTATTACTTCGGGGGAGGGTTTTGACATAGATCCATGGTGGAAAATATCCCTAAATTGAGGAAGTTGATCATATATTGGCCTAGGGTTAGGATTGAGTTGTAATCCAAGAGTTATTAGGCCATTTCTTGATTGAATTTTGTGTTGTATTATTATTTTAGACCAAGAACAAGCTAGAGTTTCACGAAAAGAGTCAAGGTTCGCGATCAGACTTCTGCGACAGTTGCTTGGCGCCCAGGTATGCTAGGTTTTCTTAATTGAATAGTTAGACCTATTTTCTATTGTATTGTATTTTGTAGATTGATGTGAGATTTCATGCCTAGGACTTTGGGCATGGAGTCTGGATGGTTAAATGTTTGGTTATTATTGTTAGGACGGGAAAAGATAATAACTAGGGAGTAGTTCTCTAGTTCTTAATTGTTAATCTTGAGTTTCCTTATTGGGGTGTTTTTGTGTTAATAGTAAGGTTATGTGTTTATGAAATTGTTGGGTTATATCAATTTCTGGAACTTGTGGTAATCAAACGGAACTAAATAAACAGGAAAAATATCGATTCATGGGACTAGGGAGATATTTCTCAAGTAATGAACGTGCACTTAGAATGAGGTCCAATATTTTGGTTTATTAATATATAGGTGTATATAGGTAGGTGATGGTTATTTATTTTCGATTAATGTATGTATTAATGTCTACTTCTTTGCAGTTCCCTTGGTGCAATATATGGTAGGGAATACATAGGGAGATATACAAAATAACATCATGTAGGTAATCTCATGCAATGAACTTGTTATTGTGACAATCGTGGTTTTTCAAGTGGTATTATTCATTGTGCATGATTATTTGTGATTATTGGTTGACTCGGATACCACACCTTATATGAACACTAATGGCTGGCTAGGATACCATGCTTGGTTTGATTATATAGAGTTGACTTGGATACCATGCCTGGTATGACACTAACAACTTGGGTTTGGAGTC
This sequence comes from Solanum commersonii, assembly GCA_029007595.1. Classification (NCBI taxonomy): domain Eukaryota; kingdom Viridiplantae; phylum Streptophyta; class Magnoliopsida; order Solanales; family Solanaceae; genus Solanum; species Solanum commersonii. The sequence goes on along the minus strand of JAJTWQ010000092.1, from coordinate 1,277,489 downwards.
TGTGAGAGGACTAGGTATGTGATTATGGCTCTATAAGAGAACTCGGTATTTGCATTATGCTCACGTGAAACATGTAGTTATGCATTATTTGACCAAAGTGTTGTTGTTTCATGATATTGTGACTGGAAGTCCATGTATTCGTGATTGTTGTTACATGCGGTTGACATATGGTTATGATATTGCGGATTGTGTATACAAATCCAAGGTATGGATTGGGAGTCCGGGTTATGTGTTACTTGTGATGGCTGAGGTATATTAAGTGTTTATTGACAATTGAATCCTTAGGGGTTATTCTACATAAATTTGTTTTAGCACCTTGAATATGGTTCGTCTAGATATTTTTTGTTGGCAAAATCAATTGCTTTCATGTTTATATAAGTCAATATTTTGGGATTATTGCTTGTGTAATTCTTATGTAGCCGTAACAATCATTTGCCATAAATTTTCTTGCCTTATTAGATCTCATTTTGAATTATTTTTTACCTTATTTCAACTAACTGCTCTTAATTATATACTAAGGGGTCGTTTGGTGTGAGGGATAATACCAAATAATCCCGGGATTAAATTATAGTATCGCTTATTTTGTTGTTTGGTTGGCAAGTTTGGGATAACTTATCCCGGGATTAATAATTAGTACCGGGATAAGTTATCCCTCTCCTTGGGTGGTATAGTAATCCCGGGATAACTTATCCCGGGATAAAATAGGTAAATGACAAAAATGTCTCTTTCAACCCTTTTGTTATATCACTTTTTACATTAATGAAGGGCATTTTTGTAAACAAATAAATTGTTCTTAAAATTTATTATTTTGAATACAACAAACCAAACACTCAATAAAAAATAATCCCAACACAACTTATCCCATCATAACTAATCCCAACATAACTTATCCCAACATAACTTATCTCATCATAACTCATTTTCAAACCAAACGACCCCTAAGTTTTATATATGACTCTAGCTAAATCATAAAAAGAACTATTTGATTATTAGTTAGAATATTCATGCCACTCACTAATACATTTTCTCTATTAAAAAAGAGGTGTGTTAGCCAGTTTTTGTCATGTATTTATTTATTTATTTGATTATATCTGTAACGTAGAGTTATAATATACACAATTAGGTTGAATTAAAATATTATTCTGGTTGAATATATTAACAATCCCTTAAAATCGAGTAAAATTAATAGGGAAAAGGGCCTAAAATACCCTTGAACTATTGGAAATGGTACAAAAATACCCTTCATCCACCTATTGGCTCTCAAATACCCCTGACAGCCACTTATTGGCTCCCAAATACCCCTGACATCCACCAATTGGCTTCCAAATACCCTTCCATCCACCTTTGGGTCCAATATTGACAACTTTTATTGCGGATTATCATTTAAATAATTTTTTTAAATACCTAGCGACCATCTATTGACTACAATTAAATTACTTAAATTAATTTACAAGCTCATCCAATATACCCTATCCAAATTGACTAGACTTGACTGAAATTAATTATACCTGATCCTTATTAACTACACTCGCCCCAAATTACATTTACCCCATCGATTAAAACAATCACACCCTTCATTCCAAACATTTCACTTATTCTTTCAACCTTACTTCCCCAATATATTTGCTTACAATCTTAAAAAACACTACCTAAATACACACGTGTATCACCATAAAAAATAATGAGTGTTTTGGTGATTTCTTATGGTAATACATGTGTGTATATAAGTACTGCTTTTCGAGATTGTAGGCGAATATATTAGGGAAGAAGGTTGAAAGATGAAGTGAAATGTTGGCAATAAAGGGTGTATTTGTTTTAATATCGGTGGGGTAAATATAATTTGGGAACACGTGTAATTAATTAATTAGGTCAGGTGTGGTTAATTTGGGTCATATATAATTAATAATGAGTGAATTTGTAAATTAATTTAAATAATTAAATTGTATCCAATAATTGGTCACCATGTATTTAAAAAAATATTTAAATGATAATCTGTTATAAAAGCGGTCAATATTGGACCCAAAGATGGATGACAAGGGTGTTTGGGAGCCAATAGGTGGATGGAGGGTAATGTTATACCATTTCCAATAGTTCAAGGGTATTTTAGGCCCTTTTCCAAAATTAATTTAGACATTCGAATTATGACATATTTTTATTGAGAATCTAGACATGATGAAATATTTCTATTTGACACTAATTATGTGTTGGTCTAAATAAATTGTTAAACACATGGACATTTCAATTGATGTTGAGGTATATTATGATGGTTCTGTAGAGCGACACAAAGCACGACTAGTAATATTTAGCAACCATCAAAAAGAGGGAATTGACTATAATGAAACATTTGCTTCAGTTGCCAAGATGGTTACAGTGCGGACATTTTTAGCAGTAGCTACAACAAAGCAGTGGGAATTGCATCAAATGAATGTTCATAATGCTTTTCTTTATGGAGACCTCCAAGAAGAATTGTACATGAAAATGCCTCCAGGCTTCAAAGTACAACATCTGATATGGTTTGTAGACTGCAAAAATCACTGTATGTATTGAAGCAGGCCCCAAGATGTTGGTTCGCAAAGTTATCAACTTCCTTGAAGGAGTATGGTTTCATCCAATCCTACTCTGACTACTCATTGTAAATACTTTACAGAAGAATGGTATACAACTAAATGTTTTTGTTTATGTGGATGACTTGATAATTTATGGAAATGATCATAGTGCCATCCAAAAATTCAAAAGCTATTTGAATGATTGTTTTCACATGAAAGATTTAGGCACTTTGAAGTATTTTTTGGGCATTGAAGTTGCGAGAAATTCAGAAGGCATTTTCCTATGTCCACGTAAGTATGCTCTGGATATTATTTCTAAAGTTGGATTACTAGGAGCAAAACCTGCAAATGTTTCTATGGAGTCAAACCACAAGTTAGCACTAGCGGAAGGAAGTCCACTTGCTGATCCAGTGAGGTATCGACGATTAGTATCATCTTATATATTTGTGCTTCACTGGACAATAATTTTCCTATTGTGTGCATGTACTATCCCAATTTATGCATTGCTCACAAGAAGAACACTGGGAAGCAACGCTGCGAGTTGTTCAATTTTTGAAAGGAAAACCTGGACAAGGTATCTTATTGCGTAGTGCATGTGATTTAAAGCTATATGGATGGTGCGATTTAGATTGGGCGGATTGTCCTTTAACACGTCGATTTCTCACTGGGTGGTTTGTTCTTTTAGGCAATTCACCAATATTTTGGAAGACTAAGAAGCTGCAAACGGTGTCTAGGTCATCTGCAGAAGTTGAATACAGATCTATGGCCACCACCACTTGTGAATTAAAGTGGCTAAACGGAATTTTTTCCAGTCTAGGGGTGACACATCCTACTCCAATAAGACTATATTGTGATAGTCAGTTAGCGCTGCATATAGCAAAGAATCCAGTATTTCCTGAAAGGACGAAACATATAGAAATAGATTGTCATTTTCTCCGAGATGAGATAACGAAGGGCAATATTCATCCAACATATGTGTCCTCTAAAGTGCAGCTCACTGATATTTTTACAAAAGCATTAGGAAAACATCAGTTTGACTACCTTCTTTCCAAGTTGGGCATTCAAAATCTTCACGCACCAACTTTAGGGGGTTATTAAGCAAAAATCTGTGTAAATATAGTAACTTTAAATTGTGTATATAATTTTGTGAGAGATGTAATATTCTACGAGATATTATATGATATATTATAGGAATAAGATATTCTCGAAATATCTTAAGGAAATGTTTTAAGAGTAGAAGATTCAATCATATGTATATATATATATATTCTTCTTTTCTGGAATGAGAAGCAAGGCAGATTCTTCAAACATTACTTACTGTTTTTATAGTTATTGATGTATTCAATTTAATATTCTCAATCATTTAACTAATAACTCTATTCAACAAGATAATAGCAACACAAGATAAGGCTGAATTTATAAAGATTTTGATTTCTTATATTTAAGGTAAGACAGTCTTTAAACCATGAATACATACTTCGTTTTATGTTATTCTTAGTTCCTTAAAATATTTGCTTAATGATAATAGCAGTGTATGATTTATCAGGTATAATTAGCAATGTTCTTACTTCATAATCATTTTAATTTCACTTATTTTCTTTTAAGACATTAGCTTCTACAACAACTAAGAATTATGTCAGATTTTTTGTTATCGTTCTCCGAAAAGAATAACTAAAAGGTGCAAAAGCTCAAATAGTTATTCATTGACTATTTATATATCATTGTGTCATAATACAACAACATGAGAATATATTATATTAATCTACAAAAGGATAGCAAACAAAACTACATAATATTCTAATTTTATTGATCAACAACAATAGTTATTTCAAATACTAATATCTTATTCATTACGCTAAACTTTATAGCTTCCTGCCATATATCATTTAGTCTAGGTCATTAGCATTGGTAACACAAATTGGGCAGCCGTTATTTTCCCCTAGCCAACTTTTAATACAATTGATATGAAACATATGAGAACATGACATCTTTGAGAGTGTCAAAACACCAATAACCTCCCTTTGGCAAATCAAGCAATTTTCACCATCACCACAATAATTGATTATATGGTCATATCATTGATATATTCATCAAATAACATAACCTTAATTGTTGCTTGCAGTGTTGGTAGAGCATCAATCATCACCATGTAATACTTTGATTTAGAATAATTTTGTACCAACCAATAATTCAAATAACGAAAGATGTTTTTGCAATCAAAATCATACCCATGCCAATTCTTCAACACCTACAAAATAAGAATTAGGAATAATTAGTCCACTACAACAACAATAATAACATATCCAGTGAAATCTCACAAGTGGGGTTTGAGAATAGAGTAGAATATATGTAAACCTTACCATTACCTCGTGAAGGTAGAGAGACTGTTTCCAGAAAAGCCCCGATTCAAGTTCACTCACTAGACTTACATTATTTCTAGAATAATGTATTAACATTATGCATATGGATATGCACATACATACATATACATTTATCTATCTGTTCAATATTTACAACATGATAATAGAAGTGTCATTTATACAAAAACTCTAAATCAGGCTCATAAGAAAATAATGTCACATAAAAAAATAGATTGGATAGTAAAATTTGAAATCTGTAGTACCTTGGATATGGTTTATCTAGCATTATTTGTTTTGGAAAAATTATCTACTTCCATGTGTATATGAGTCGATATTGAGGGGATTTTACTTCAATGTTAGGATTTGATAGTAGCCTCTTCAAGTACCAATTATGATAGTTTATGCAAACAAATTTTATTTGGATGAATTTTGGTTGATATGAAGAATAGAAACCAAATGTATTGATGGTTTTTTCAATTTAATAATCAATTTTTTTGGTTTTAGTGAACATAAATCTGCATTTCTTGTTATAGGTAGATGATATTTTAGAGTTTTTTTTCATCTTAATGATGAATAGGTGTAATTTTAACAATAAAGTTGTCTAATATATATAGAAGTTTTGTTTACGTTCACATTGTTCCTATGTGATTTTGGTGTGGCCTAACAATCACTTGTCATAAATTTTCTTTGACTTATTATTAGGCTCATTTAAATATTTTACCTTATTTAACTAACTAATCTTAATTAGTTATATATCAAAGTGATATATTTGAATCAATCTGGTAAAATCATATATATCACTATGATGAATAGGTATTATTTTTTTTGGTTTCTCATCCGGTGTCTGGAGCCTACATTGGAGCTCCGACTAAATTTGGATCGCGCACTGCAAGGTCCATTTGGGGATGGCGCTTCCTACAAGAATTTCTCCATTCCTAGGGCTTAAACCCGAGACCTATGGTTAAGGGTGAACTACTCCCACCAGTGCAACACAACCCATGTTGGTATGATGAGTAGGTATTGTGTGTTAGGATATGCATGCCAGTACTAATATATTTTCTCTATTAAAAAAAGTGTGTGGGGCGAGTTCTCATTATGTATGATTTAACCATTTAAACTCTCCAATAAATTTTATTTAGACACTTAAATTATGATCTATTTCAACTAAGCACTAAGCACCAGAATACATAATAACATATTCATATTATACACAGAGGCGGAGCCAGGATTTCATGTCAGTGGGTTCTAAATTTTTAAAAAGAACAACGATCTTAACCTAAAGTAACAATTATCAAATTAACGAACAAATACAAGTATTTAATTTACTAAAAATAACAAAATACTTAAACATTATATATATATATATATATATATATATATATATATATATATATATATATATATATATATAAGCATTATCATTACAATTGCACTCGACGAGTTGTCATATTTTGAAAACGATCAATGATCACATCATTAGGTACACTTTCAAATAATTCATCTTCTATATAACAAACTAAACAATCATTTAAAAAGTCATCGTCCATTCTGCTACACAAGTCATTTTTAATGAAAGATAAGTATTTTTTAAAATTAAAATTGACCATTTTTAGTATAATCTTCAATATTGTTCTAAGTGAGATTAAAATTATTAAATTCAGCATTAATATTTTGGCACCTAAAACAAATATTTTACTAGTTTCACTATCATCTTGAACCATTAATGCTAGCACGAGTTAAAAATTTAAAAAGCAAACAACAATTAATTTAATATAATCAATTAACAATATGTTGGATAACTCTAGAATCGAAGATTAAAAATCAAATTTTGAATAACTAATTGTACAATGTCAAAGCAAACAAATAAGGAAAAAAATGAGGGAGAGACAAGAGTACACGCCAGAGACCAGATGTTGGATAGCAGTACTTAGATCAACAATAAAAGTTAGAACCCTAACTTTTGAAAAAAAAAATGAGTATAGCAGCAATTAGATTAACAATAAAAGTTAGAACCCTAACTTTTGGAAAAAAAAAAGAGTTAAACTTTTTGAATATGAGTAGAAATCAATAGTCAGATATTGTAATTTCAGAGTACGAAACAAATACTATTTTTCTTCTCTTTTTTTTCATTTAACAATTTTTTTTAATTTTTTGTTTTTGTATAAACCCACCTATACCGATATTCTATTTTTTTTATATATATAAACACGAATTCTATTTATTTTTTATATATAAAACGCATATAGAAATTATCCAAAAAGAAACCCACCTATACGATATTCTATTTTTAATTATTTTTATATATATATATACACACATTCTATTTATTTTTTATATATAAAACGCATTTAGAAATTATCCAAAAAGACTGTGGGTACAGGGATTCGAACACACATCCCGTGCGGACGAACAATTTCACTGGGTGCGCAGTGACCACTGATCAAACGCCTCAGTGCTATTACGTATTCGCAGGAAATATATATATATATATATATATATATACATTTTACTTCAAATTTGATACAAATATAAAATCTACGAAAAAGCTAATGGATTCGCCCGAACCCCAATCGACTACTATAGCTCCGCCCCTGATTATACACACTTTCGATTCATGATTTTGAAAAAACAACTTTTGAGCATGGTCTTAAGGACCCATTATGTAAACTAGTTAATTAACCACGGAAAATATGTCGCCTCCATCAATTATTCCTATGAACCTTGTATCTGGTTTTTCCATGAAAACAATTGGCGAAAAAAGGTACATAAATTGTCTAAGATTGGCAAGTGAAATAAGGATTAGTGAGAAGGAGAAACTACTCCAAGAAAAATTATAGAACATGTTTATCTCAAAAGTAAATGATTTAATTTTTTTCTAAAAAGGAAAAAACAATTTTTTATTTTGTGAATATTGTACCCATTATTTTATAATGTATTGTTTTATTTTGTGTGAATATTGCTTTTTGGAAAAATGGTAAAGTTGAATTTGTATGAGGTGAAGAACACGCGTCTCAGCTTAACTCATTAAATTTGGTTATTCGCAGTTGAATATTGCTATTTAATGACTATATACGAAGAAGCTAAGTAACAATAATAAAAAAAAATTAGAAAAGAAATCGTCAGAAGCTTTTGAGCTTCGATGGTGAATGTGAGCACCTGCACTGCATCTGGTGTTGTTAGCTTCAATTCTGAGGACGATTTTAGTTGAAATAAATGCTATAAGTCAAGGATAAAAAGGTATTGTTGTTGTATTTCTTGGGATTAGGATGTCATACAAGTGTGAAAGATATTACTCCGTTTTTGTTCACTTTTACTTATCATTTATTTTCACTTTTGACATTTCAAGAAAAAATAATTTTTTTTCATGTTTTACCCTCAGCATTAGATACTTATTTTTCAAATCATTTTTTAAGACCTAATACTAAACATCGTTTAATAGGAATAGTTTGATAAAATACTTATATCAATAATTATTTTTTTAATGGGTGTGCCAAGTCAAATAGTGACAAGTAAAACAGAACGGATGAGATATTTATATGTTACAAGAATAAAACATAAGTTACTAAAATGGCTCCTCTTAAGCCCTAATGTACTAAGACCAATCGGTATTTTTCACATGGAAATGTTGTTAGAGGTATCAACCAATATTCCTCTGTCGTGTTTAGATTATTTGTACGGTAATATCTAGCGTATCTATCTTTTGGCCATATTATCGAGACATGAATATTTTAACTCATCCTCGGGTCATGAGCTCTTACTCATACTCATACAAATCAAACCGATGATTAGAAACCTGTTTAGGTCGGACTTCATTGAGTATATCTCGACATCATCACGATTCTCTAGTCACCTCCTCCATATTTTTCATGGATACAACTTTCATCATTGTTTACTTTAACTATCTGGGACATTTGTTTTATTTAACTCTCGTAGTTCCCAGGTAATCATTGAAAGAGTCTTGACAATGAAATTTGCAGTGTTATCACTATGACAAAAATAATATTTAGCGGCAATAAATATACACATTAACAGAGAGTGTTAAAGCCTTTACCGGCATCAGTTAATTGTCGTTAGATCCAATGTTGCTATAAGTTTTAGGGACATTTACAAAGAGTGCGTCTAATTGCCTCTAAAATAAATATTTACCGACATTAAGTTATTGTTGCTAAAGATCATTTTTGATGTAGTGTATTTTCGTCATGTAGTTCCACCAACTTAAATTAATACTCTTTCATTCTACTTGTTTTTATAAATTTTAGAGTGAATTCGAAAGTTCCCCCAAACACTTCAGTAGAACTTCAAACAAGGAGTTAATTAATCCCTCGTGAAGTGATTGTTAGAAGAAAAATACTCAAGAAACTGATTTGAAGAATAAAAATAGAGTGAACTTATAAAATTCCAGCTATATATTAATTTGCATAAGATCTGAATTTATACAAGGAAAAACCTAACCATTTCCTATCTAGTAGCCACTTACAAAGTGGATGTTAAAACTAAATAAGAAAACCATTTCCTATCTAGTAGCCACTTACAAAGTGGATGTTAAAACTAAATAAGAACATGCCACTAACAACCATAAAAGGGGCCACTAACAGCCATTAAAGGGGCCACTAACTTCGGAAAGTTGAGCAACTAAAGTTGACTAAGTCTAGCTAGAAATAGGAACTACACTGAAATAAGTAAAAAAACAATAAAAATAATAAGATGGAAAAAATGCCAATTGTCTAACACTTCTCCTTGGCATTTTTGTGGCAAACACCAATTCGTTGCCTCAGATCTTCAAACCTTTCCTTTGGCAATGACTTAGTGAAAATGTCAGCTAGCTGGTTCTCAGATGAACAATGAACAAGCAACACTTCATTAGATTGTTGGACTTCTCTAATAAAATGAAACTTGATCTTGATATGCTTAGTTCGACCATGAAACACTGGATTTTTTGAGATTGAAACTGCTAAACTATTGTCACACATGATCTAGGTAGCTTCTGTTTGTTCATGTCCCAAGTCCTTCAACATCTTCCTTAGCCAAATAGCTTGATTCACAGCAAATGCGACAGCTATGTACTCAGCTTCTGCTGTTGATTGAGCTGTAGTTTCTTGTTTCCTAGAGCTCCAACTAAAACAACTTGTCCCCAAACAAAAAAGATATCCAGAGGTGCTTCTGGAATCATCAACTCTGCCACCCCAATCACTATCAGAGTACCCGATCAGGTTCATTGTTACTTCGGCAGATGTTGGGAAAAAAGTTCCAAACTTGTTGGTTCCTTTAATATACCTTAACACTCTTTTAGTCACTGTGAAGTGTGTGTCTTTAGGCGAATGCATGAACCTAGAGAGCAAACTTACAACAAATAGAATGTCAGGTCTGCTTGCGGTTAGATATAGAAGACTGCTAATTAAGCTTCTATACATACTATCATCCACTTTTTCGGAATCCTCATCCTTGCCAAGCTTCACACCAGTAGAGATTGGAGTACTCACAGGTTTGCAATCTTACATTTTGAACCTGTTTAGAATATTCAAAATGTATTTTTGCTGGCATATGAAAATTCCATCACTGGACTGCAACACTTCCATGCCAAGAAAGTACTTTATGACTCTAAGATTAGTCATTTCAAAGATTTCCTCCATTTCATCCTTGAACCTTTGGATTAGTTCAATTTTGCTTCCTGTCACAAGCATGTCATCCACATAAATTGAGACAATTAAGGACTCACCTACAATGACTTTCACATGCAGAGTAGCTTTACTTTGACTTCTACTAAAGCCAAGTTGGATGAGATGATTGTCCATCCTCTCATACCATGCCCTTGGGGCTTGTTTTAGGCCATACAAGGCCTTCGTTAAGAGATAAACTTGATCCTCTTTTCCAGGAATTGAGAAACCATCAGGTTTCTCTACATAGATCTCTTCAGCAAGCAAACCATTCAAAAAAGCCGATTTGACATCAAGTTGATAAATCTTCCAGGAACTATGAGATGTAAATGCAAGAATAAGCTTGATTGTGTCATACCTTGCTACAAGAGAAAATGTTTCCTGGTAATCCACACCATATTGTTGTGCGTATCCCTTCACCACCAATCTAGCCTTATGTTTGCAAATTGTTCCATCAGGATTGAGTTTTGTCTTGAAAATCCATTTTACACCAATCACCTTGCGATTTCTAGGTCTGTCAACAAGCTGCCAGGTTCCGTTCTTCTCGATCATGTCTAGTTCATCTTGCATAGCTCTCCTCCGCCTGAGAGTCTTGTGCTTTAGCATAGCTTGTTGGTTCAGAGGTAACCAAGTTACACCGCTGATAGACATCTTTCAAGGATCGAGTTCCCCTCACTGTTGCATCATCCACTAGTTCATCTTCTGAAAGTTGAGGCTTCTTTTTTGAAAATAAGTCAAAATAAGAGGTCTTTTGATTTTTCCAATCCCAACCAACTGCTTCATCAAACTTCACTTCTCGGCTGAGAATTAGTTTTTCTGATTTCAAACAAAAAAGCCTATAACCTTTGGATGAACTATAACCTATAAATATGTCTTTATGAGCCTTGTTGTCCAGCTTAGTCCTCTTTGTTTCTGGAACTCGATAATAACATATACATCCTAAGATTCTGAGATGGTGTACTGATGGTTTGTTCCTACACCAAGCTTCATATGGAGTCATGTCCTGTAAGGCCTTAGTAAGCAGTCTGTTCAGTAAATATACAGAGGTATTAACTGCCTCCGCCCAAAACTGATTTGGGATCTTTCTTTCAAGCAAAAGACATCTGGCCATCCCTATTACTGTCCTGTTCTTCCTTTCAGACACACCATTTTGTTGTGGAGTGTATGGTAATGTCAATTAGTGTTCAATACCTGTGCTATTACAAAACTCCACAAACTGAGAAAAAGTATATTCTCCTCCATTGTCAGACCTTAAAGCCTTAATACTAAGATTACATTAATTTTCTACTAAAGCTTTAAATTGTTTAAAAACATCAAAGACTTAACTCTTCAGTCTAATGAAATAAACCCAACACATTCTAGTGTAGTCATTAATAAAGGGGAGAGAGTATTAGTTACCACTCAATGAATCTGTTTTCATTAGGCCGCAAACATCCGTATAAATGAGCTAAAGTTTCTGGTTAGCACTCCATACTTGATTTGCTTGAAATGACAATTTTGTTTGCTTTCCCTGTTGGCAAGTTTCACAAACTTGAGCATTAGAAAGAAATTCAAGCATATTTTCCACTAGCTCCTTCCTTTTCATCTTTGTGATGCTTCTCAGATTAAAGTGACCAAACCTTTTGTGCCATAGGTTTGTACATGTTTGTGAAGTAATAGTGTAAGCCTACTCAGTTATTTTCTCCTAATCAATTGAAAACATTTTGTTGCTCATCTTGACATAAAATAATTCTACCCCAGAAGGGTCAGAAACAACACATTCACGATTCTTAAAATGCAGAGAATAATTATTTTCAAGCATTTTTCCAACACTTAAATTTTTTTGACTCATATCAGGTGTGTACAAAACATTAGGAATAGTTTTGATACCTGATATTGTTGAGATAGACACTGTACCTCTGCATTTGACTTCTACTTCCTCACCGTTTCCCACTTTTACTTTAGATTTGTATGTATCATCGAGGAATTTGAACATTTCAGCATCATTGCACAAGTGATGTGTGCAACCACTATCAAGAAGCCATGAATCAAAGGATTCATTGATTGAAAAGTATGAAACTGCAAAGAGTTGCTCCTCATGTGCATCTGCAACTTCTACTACTTGTGCTTGCAAAGCACCAGAGGCCTTTGCTCTTAATTTGCAGACCTTGGATATGTGCCCCGTCTACTTACAATTGCCGCATATAGCATCGACCCTCCACCAACAATACTTCTCCGAATGTGTAGTTCTTTTACAATGTTTGCACGGAGGGAACTTCTGCTTCACATCATGCTTGCCCTTATTCTTTTGGTTAACCTGTTGCTTTCCTTTACCAAATATTTGTTTTTGTACAGAGAAAGCTCCTTCAGTGAACTTGTCCCGTCTCATAGTCCTCCTTTGCTCTTGTGCTTAAAGAGCACTTATTAGTTCACCTAATGAAAGTTTGTACAGGTCCTTGGATTCTTCAAGAGAGGACATCTTAGATTCAAACCTCTCAGGAAGAGTCACAAGAACTTTCTCCACAATTCGTTTGTCTGTAAATTCTTCACCAAGAAGTCTAATGTTATTAACAATTAAGGAGATTCGATCAGCATACTTACTAATTGTTTCATTGTCTTTCATATTCAAGCACTCAAAATCTCTTTTCAGGTTCAACGCTTGCATTTGACTTGTTCTATCGTTGCCTTGATATTCTTCTTTCAACCTATCCCAAGGCCTCTTTTGCTATTTTGCAAGCCATGATTCTGTAAAACATAGAATCTGCCACAACATTCTACATAAGCGACTTGGCTTTAGATTTCTTTGCCTTCTCTTCGTTGTTGGATTTGATTTGAGCCAAGGTAGGATTTGCTGGTAGAGCAGCAAGTGGTTTATCTTCCATCACAGTTTCGTAAAGTTCATAGGCTTCCAGAAAAGCTTGTATCTTCACGTACCAGATTTGAAAATTTTCACTGGTGAAAGTGAATGGTGGATTTAAAGGTAGGTTGTTGGATGCCATTTGTGTTGTAGGTTAAAACTTTTTGGTCCTGTAAGATCAACTAGAGGCTCTGATGCCACTATTAGAACAAAAATACTCAAGAAACTGATTTGAAGAATAAAAATAGAGTGAACTTCTAAAATTCCAGCTCTATATTAATTTGCATAAGATCTGAATTTATACAAGGAAAAACCTAACCATTTCCTATCTAGTAGCCACTTACAAAGTGGATGTTAAAACTAAATAAGAACATGTGCCACTAACAACCATAAATGGGACCATTAACAACCATTAAAGGGGCCACTAACTTCAGAAAGTTGAGCAACTAAAGTTGAATAAGTCTAGCTAGAAAATAGAAAGCACTAAACTGAAATAAGTAAAAAACAGTAAAAATAATAAGATGGAAAAAATGTCAATTGTCTAACAGTGATCAAGGATACTCTCAGAGCATTGCATCATTTTATATATGTCTGTCTTTCATGCAAACCCTGACCTAGTGTCACCTATATCTACCATTTTGTTGATGGCCACTCCAGCCACTAGTTAGTCATCGACGGCGATGGCTAACCAGACCTTTATACCCAGCACATCTAAATTTACCAACCCCTTTTCACTTGATACTGACTCGGTTTTGGATTATGATAAATTTTTAAAGCCTCAGATCTTGAATGAAAAAATAACAAGTCCTATAAGTTTACCAACAATCCCGTATGAGCCTAATATGCTTTTACATGGTGAACCATATACCAAGTGGACGGAGAAAGGGGTGAAATCCATGGGCATCATAGAAAGCCTCCAACACGCAATAGTTGGAAAATTCTCTTACGGCTAGTCTAATTTAGAAGAAGTTCAAAGTATTATACCCACACAATGCAACATCAAAGTGGGTTGCTAGCTAGATAGGTTTCTTTCGTAATAGACATATTTTGATAAGATTATCGTTAAAGGAAGATTTCATCAATATTACGTCTAAGGTGGATTTCCTACTATTCATGACTACTATTCATGAATAGTTCTTATTTTGTCTACCACTATCCTCTTTACGACTTATTTGCACATATTAATAATGTACACTATATACCACATACACTTGTCATTATTTGTGCTATTTACTTTATGACACATATACTAAACTATACACTTTTATGACTTTTTACATATCTACTTTTGGCTTTGTGTGGCTAAGCACGTTTTTGTGTTTCCTTTTATCTTCATCTTTGTCTTCTTTTATCTTTATCTTTATCTTCTCATTATCTTCCATCTTTATCTCTTATTCCAGTTGGACGTCTGGAATTATATTATCTTCTCTGTTGCATTTCGAACATATGTGGTCAAGGTATTTGTGACCAATTAGCTTGCAATATCTAGTTAATAACTCTGCCGAAATAAATTCTACTTTTAATGCTCGTGTCGTAGGTCGTTCTTCTGGCTTGAGTAATGATAAAATCCATCTTTGGACTTCATCCATATCTTCTTTCCTTAGCTCCCTTGAATTGGAATAAATCATTAACTGATCTCTTCCATAGTAGCTCCATGTAGCGTTTCCGTTTAAATAATTATTTGCTAGCTCTTGTATAATGGTTGATATACCAATTATTCTCTTATTGGCATAAAAACTGGGTATCTCACTTTTTTGTATCTCTGGTTGCTGTCCGATATCTTCCAGTATTATCATATCTTTTGTTAGTCCTATCTTTACCACTTATATCGGAGGTTTTATTTCCTCATATAATATCTCTGATGTTGCCGTATAAAATTTTACATAGAATAGATTTCCCTTAGTAACTCTCTTATATGTAATAAATGCTTTATGTAGTTCTGGTATTCCACTTAGTTCCTCTCCGTCATATGTATATACTGTATTTAATAGTCCATAGTTGTAACATGCCCTCACCAAGTTGGCGTTAGTTTTTGGTTGTGCAATCAGTTTATTATAACCTTGTAATTTTTGGGTTAAATAATCTTGGTTGGGTTCTTGGGTTGTAGTAGATCTTGGGTTAAGATTTAAAAATGTTTGGATTTTGTATATACTTTCTATATAGATTCGCGTGATATGGTTGTATGTTCTTTTGTCATGGTGTATGCTATCCGCATATGTAGAAGTTTGTAGTTCTATAGTTAATATGTTTTTTGGTGTTAACCTTGGAGTAAATGGTTTTTCGAATAGCTGGTTCAAGTTTGAATTCTTTTGTTTTTCACTAACTCGTTTGCTTGTACCTGCAGCTGTATTTAAACAAATGTTATGGGTTTTAAGGAGTTTCCCATCATCTCCTTTTAGCTCTGGGTTTTTTCTGTCTTCCGATCGACGTAGCTCCGCATTTTTATAGTCATGCTGCTGACTAGTTTTAAACTTCAGATTATCTTCATTAGTCTTTAGCTTTTGTATCTCGTTGTCCGTACTATCCACTTTTGTACAAAGTATAGTAATGGCTTTGAGTATCTTTTCAATTGTATCTTCTTCCTCAGTCTCAGCCTGAGTAGCTTTGTCGTGATAGGTAATCTGCAATAATATTCTTATCAGTTTTATTATAAATGTAAAATTTAATATATTTAATACCAATCTCCTTATTTCTTTTGTTGTTACCGAATCTTGTATTTTTCTTGTTAGCCACCATTTTACTTGTGTATTATCTGTTCTTATAATAAATTCATTATACACAATATATGGTTCAAATGATAATAAATATTTATATACCGAATATAATTCTTTCCTATTTATTTTCCACTTTATTTCTGCATTAGTATAAGTTCCTGAGTAATATCTACAGTGATGTTCTATTTTTTCTTCTCCATACCTATATTTTAATACTCCTCCATAACTTTTTTCACTAGCGTCTGATTCTACTATATAAGTAAAAAAATTTATTTTTAGCCGAAAAATATAATTTAGGTAGGTTCTTACATAATAATTTTATTTTTTGTATTTGTGTTTGGTCTTTCTTATCAAACTGGTATTCTACATCTTTCTTTAATTTTTGTTGTAATGGTTTTAAATTTTCTGCTAATTTTGGTATGTATTCTTTTACCTGGTTTACTAGTCCTAAGAATGATTGTAATTTCTTTTTTGTGTCTAGTTGTTCATTTGAATTAATTATTTTTTGTACTATATATGTTTTCAGTTTTATTCCGTTTTTATCAATTTGTATTCCTAGGAATTCTATTTGGCTTTTCATTATGTCGGCTTTATTTTTACTTAGGCTTATGCCTGAATATTTTATAGTATGTATGAATTTTTCTAATAATCTTATGTGATCATCTTGAGTTTTAGAATATAGCAATATATCATCAATATATACTACACAATTTTTTAATTGTTTAAATCGTTATCCATAAAGTGTTGGTATCTACCTGGTGCATTTTTATATCCAAACGGTAATACATTCCATTTGTAAAATTCTTGTGGTACAGTGAATGTTGTTAGTTTTTAAGATTGTTCTTCTAGTTTTAAGTGATAAAATCCTGATTTACAATCAAATTTGCTAAACTAATTATATCCTTGTATTTGTCTTATCTTTAGTATTTTATTTGGTATCGAATAATTATATGTCTTAGTTTTTGCATTTAAATTTCTATAATCAGTAACCATTCTACTTTTTTCTCTTTTTTGTTCACTATATTTATTTACGATAAATGTCGGGCTTGTGTGTTTACTATTGCTTTCTTGTATATATCATTTTTCTAGTAATTCATTTATATGTATCTTAAATTCGGTTAAATCATTAAAGTTATACTTTAATGGTTTTTGAGTTATTATACTATTATTATTAATTAGATCAATTTTTACTTCTGTTTTATGTTTTTCCCATCCTTGTAAAGGATCCTCACTATATGATAATTCTAACTTATCTTGGATTAACTTTACTTTATCTATGGAGAATATAATTAATTCTATTTTAGGGTCTTCTTCTTTTATATTTTCTAATTTTTGTGTAATTTTTTCGCTTCCTTTTATCCATTCTCGTTGTTTTTCGTTTTTATTATTTACTCTTTTTGCTCCTATTTTTTGTTTACACGGTGTTGTGAACCACCAATGTGTTTTTGTTATTATATGTGGGTATAATTTTTCTAAAAATGGCATCCCTAATAGCATATCTTTTGTAATTAATTCAAAGTTATATATTTCTTCTATAGTTAATATCTTATCCTATATTTGTATTTTTATATTTTTTGCCTTATATGTAATCATGCTTCCTTCATTATTAAATCCTGTTACTACTATCGGTGTTTTTAATTTTTCCACTTATCTTCTGGTAAACAATTGTATTTACATATATTAGCTTTTGCTCCCGTATCTATCATTGGTGTATAATATCTGTTGTAATATCCTTCTATTATTATTTTTGCAAGTATATATATTTTCATATTTTTATCATACTAAAGTCCTTTTTATTATTACTCTTTTATTTTCATAATTTATTATTAACTGTTTGTCTTCTAGATTATATGGTTACTTGTTCTAGCCATTTTATTCCTAAAGTGATGATTTCATCTCCTTGATATATTTTAAACTTTATTATTATTGGTATTCCTCCAATAATTATTTCCTTTTCCGTAGTTTCGCGGTATGTGTTAATATTTTTGGTAGTTCGGGGCATGATTGTTCTGTAGTTATTAATTCATCTTCCGTTACTAATTCTCTTGTAATATAATTTTCTTCTAATCCTGTATTTATTAATATTAAATATTTTTGTTGTTCCATTATTCCCGTTATGTGGTAATGATGTGGTTTTATTTCTTCTTCCATTGGTTTTTGTGGGATTTTATCTATTCTTTTTTAGGTACTCATTTTTTATGATATTTGGGGTATCTCATTGTTTATTCTTTTCGATGTACTTATTCTTTCTTTTACTATTTCTAAATCTTCTTCTATATCAATTTCATTATAACTATAATCATTATTATCTATGACTGTAACTATTCTTTCAAAGGGATCTTCTATTTTTATTTTATCTATTTTATTTTTTGCTGTTATTTTATGTTTTGTTGTTAGAACATATAAGTTTTTACATCTAGCTGTAAATATTTTTTACTTTCCGAGGCTAGTTCTATTCCTGACATTTTCCAATATAATACTAATGATTTATCTATATTTAAATCATTTATCAAGCTCGAGTAGTGTGCACTTATTATAAATTTAAATTTTTGGTATATGAGGTTACCTTTTATTGCGCTTATTATACTTTTTTCTATAAGTTGTATGATCCTGTCATCTGCTAAGTATATTTCTATGGGTGTATCTATACCTTCTCTAATATATGCTTTTATTAATATTTCCGTTCCGCTTAAATATACATATTTAATTGGATTTTTGGCTTTAAAATGTTGTATTTCTTTATTTATTATTCGTTTGTTTATTATTGGTATTTTAGCTTTCCTTTGGTATATTTGCAATCTATGATATGTTCTCTTTGACTTACTACATAATATTTTCTATTTGTCGTTTAAACCAGTTTTTTATTGTTGGTATTTTGAATATTTTTGCTACACTTAGATCTAATTCTTTTCCTTTTATTTGTTCAAATATATTATTATTAAATATTATTTTTGTTCTGCCGATTCTTCATCTTGATATTTTTCTTTAGTTATTATATCTGCTTCAGTCATTTATATAGTGTTCACTATCTGATTCTGTTAATGAATTATTTTCCATTTCGTCTATTTCTTTTTCTGATAATTCATATATGCTATCTTCATTTTCTAATTCATAATCTACGTATTTTATTTGCATATATTTTTCATTGTCTATTATTATTTCTGATATTTTATTTTTTTTGAATTTTTAGGTAATTTACAATTTCTAGCTATATGTCCTAATTTTCCATAATTATAACAAGTACATTCGGTTAGTTTTCTTTTTGGTCTATATGGTCTTTTGATTTTGTAGTTTTTTACATAGTATCTTCTTCTCGATTTTTTATATTTATATTTTGATCTGTATTTTTTATTATATTTCTTTATATTTTTATAATATCTATCCATACAACCAAATTGAGGTGCTGTTTTATTTTTGCAACATGCCAAGTTTTTTACTAATATTTTTTCCATTTTTATTTCTTCTTTATGTTTTTCACATAGTTCCATAAACCATCGTTGCAAGAATTTCATTCTAGCTCCTAAGGTATCTGTTAATTCTGCTTCATTCCAACTTTTTATTATTCTTGAAATAAAAGGTTCCGGTAATTTTGTAAAATATAATTTTCTTATTTCTTTACTTTCTTCTGTTTTATATGTTCCTTTATAATAGTATTCTCTAAATGCACATGTATATTCATCTATGTAACACATATTACATATTGCTAGTTTTGTCATTAGATTCCCATTTATGATTTTTTCTTTATTTTGTTCTTCTACTTCTGTTGTCATACTACTAAATTCATTTCTTATAGCTACTTCATATTTATATAATATTTTCATAGTTTTAGTAGCTAATTCGCCATTAGATTTTTTATTACTTCTTAGAGTTTTTAAACTTTCATCTGATAAATTTTGTAGCCATAATTTTACTGTTCCTATAAGCGTTCTTTCTATATATCCTGGTGTCTCTGCTATTGTTATTTTGTTATCTATTAATTGTTTTGATATATATCCTATCCATAATTGGATTGTTTTATTTATATCTGCTACACAGTCTAAATCTAAAAAATCATATCGTTCAACTATTGGTTTAGGTGTCCATTTTTTATTTAATTTTTTATCCCATATAGATTTTTCTCTATCATATTGTTCATAGTTTTCATTATAATATTTTGGATTAAAATTTTTTGGGTTTTTTACTCCTGATGTGCTAGGCTTTTCATCCATGTCTATGTCACCTGTATTTACTTCTAAATTTTTTGTATTATCTATATTTGCTAAAAGTTCCGTATATGTTTCCCTTGTTTCTGAATGTTGTTCTATATCATTGTCGTTTATTTCATCAACTCTTATTTCAGTTAGATTATCTTGGTTATTTTCTTCTTTTTCTTCTAATCCATCTTCTAGTTGCAATTTTTCTTTAATTTTAATTATTTCATTTGTTAATTTCGTTTTTTGTTCTTTTTCTTTTTGTTTTATTTCATAGATTTCTTTTAATATTGCTAGCTCTTTTTCTAGCTCTATTATTTTAATATTTTTTACTTCCTCTAATTGTTGTACTTCTTTTTTTGCTTGTTGGTTTATTTTTTCAATTTCCGTTTTTCTATCTATTTCTTCATTTTCTTTTGTCATTCTTACCATAGCAGTTAAACTATTTTCTAGTTTTACTGCTTCTTTTTCTAACATTAAACTTAGATTTTCACCTATTTTCTTATATCTTCTTCCTAGATTAGAAAATATTATCTTTATTTTTAATCTGTCATAATTTTCGTATGTTTTTTTTATCTATTGCGTATTCTTCCTTATTCATTTATAGATTATGTTGAAGTTTATATTCTACGTTATTTATTTGTATTTTTAGATATAAAATAGTCTTTCTTTGCGCTATTATAGATTTGTGACAAATTCCTGCAAATATATTACTATTAAGTTTATTTTTTTCTATGTGCTAATTCTTGTCTTTTTGCTATAATTATTTCATTAAGTTTTTGTCTATATTCGTTATTCTCGTTATTCATTCTAATTTTAAATATTGAATATATTTATATCAATTGTATCTTCTTCCTCAGTCTCAGTCTGAGTAGCTTTGTCGTGATAGGTAATCTGCAATAACATTCTTATCAGTTTTTATTACTTCAATTGTAAATGTAAAATTTAATATATTTAATACCAATCTCCTTATTTCTTTTGTTGTTACCGAATCTTGTATTTTTCTTGTTAGCCACCATTTTACTTGTGTATTATCTGTTCTTATAATAAATTCGTTATATACAATATATGGTTCAAATGATAATAAATATTTATATACCGAATATAATTCTTTCCTATTTATTTCCCACTTTATTTCTGCATTAGTATATGTCCTAAGTAATATCTACAGTGATGTTCTATTTTTTCTTCTCCATACCTATATTGTAATACTCCTCCATAACTTTTTTCACTGGCGTCTGATTCTACTATATAAGTAAATTTTTTATTTTCATCCGAAAAATATAGTTTAGGTAGGTTCTTACACAATAATTTTATTTTTTATATTTGTGTTTGGTCTGAATTTATTTCTAAATCGTACCATTTTATTCTTTCAAAGTCTAAATCATGTAGGTCTATTTCATACCATTCTTGGTTTAATATATCTTCTGATTCATTATCTTCAAATATTTTTTCCCATATAATTCTTCTTAATTCAATTATTTCTATATTTTTAAGTATATATAGAATTAACGTTTCGTAGTTTTTTATCATTTCATCATGCATGTATGTAGTCATGTTCGTTGTTATGCAGATTTTCAATTATTCCTTCCTATCATTTTCATAATTGATTAAATTCATATTAGATCATTATGAACTAGATTATCTTTATCATGTTTTCCTGTCACTACTAGCATCGTACTTTAGCGGATACTTCCTCCTTATCAGCGCCTCAACTTTGGTTACTCCCCTAAACGGCTTTCCTCGCCTACCGGTTTCAACATTAGGATGGCATAGTATAGGAGTTTTCTCCCTTTGTTTCCGGTGTGCTAATAAACTAGAAATCATGATTCAAATAATTCTAATACATAATAACTAACATAAATTTATTCAATCATATATATGATATTCAGGAATATATGAAATTAGTTCTGCATATTTTTTGAATAATATACCTTTGCCTCTTGTTTAGCCATGTTATCTGAAATATCTGATTGGATTTCAGATTTCTCCATTAGTATTTTATTTATCTTTTAAGTGTTTTATATCTTAAGAGAGAGTGTTTTCAAGAAAGTTTTTATTATGTTAGGCATTACCTACTTTACAATGTCTACTACTAAGTCTATATAGACATACAAATTTACTATTCTAAATACTTATCCTAATACATTTTTTACATCTGTCCACTACTATTTACTACTATTCATGACTACTAGTCATGAATAGTTCTTATTTTATCTACCACTATCCTCTTTACGACTTATTTGCACATATTAATAATGTACACTATCTACCACATACACTTGTCATTATTTGTGCTATTTACTTTATGACACATATACTAAACTATACACTTTTATGACTTTTTATATATCTACTTTTGGTTTTGTGTGGCTAAACACGTTTTTGTGTTTCCTTTTATCTTCATCTTTGTCTTCTTTTATCTTTATCTTTACCTTCTCATTATCTTCCGTCTTTATCTCTTATTCCAGCTGGACGCCTGGGATTATATTATCTTCTCCGTTGCATTTCAAACATATGTGGTTAGGGTATTTGTGACCAATTAGCTTGCAATATCTAGTTAATAACTCTGCCGAAATAAATCCTACTTTTAATAGTCGTGTCGTAGGTCGTTCTTCTGGCTTGAGTAATGATAAAATCCATCTTTGGACTTCATCCATATCTGCTTTCCTTAGCTCCCTTGAATTGGAATAAATCATTAACTGATCTCTCGCATAGTAGCTCCATATAGCGTTTCCATTTAAATAATTATTTGCTAGCTCTTGTATAATGGTTGATATACCAATTATTCTCTTATTGGCATAAAAACTGGGTATCTCGCTTTTTTGTATCTATGGTTGTTGTCCGTTATCTTCCTGTATTATCATATCTTTTGTTAGTCCTATCTTTACCACTTGTATCGGAGGTTTTATTTCCTCGTATAATATCTCTGTTGTTGCCGTATAAAATTTTACATAAAATAGATTTCCCTTAGTAACTCTCTTATATGTAATAAATGCTTTATGTAGTTCCGGTATTCCACTTAGTTCCTCTCCGTCATATGTATATACTGTATTTAATAGTCCATAGTTGTAACATGTCCTCACCAAGTTGGCGTTAGTTTTTGGTTGTGCAATCAGTTTATTATAACCTTGTAATTTTTGGGTTAAATAATCTTGGTTGGGTTCTTGGGTTGTAGTAGATCTTGGGTTAAGATTTAAAAATGTTTGGATTTTGTATATATTTTCTATATAGATTCGCGTGATATGGTTGTATGTTCTTTTGTCATGGTGTATGCTATCTGCATATGTAGAAGTTTGTAGTTTTATAGTTAATATGTTTTTTGGTGTTAGCCTTGGAGTAAATGGTTTTTCGAATAGCTAGTTTAAGTTTGAATTCTTTTGTTTTTCACTAACTCGTTTGCTTGTACCTGCAACTGTATTTAAACAAATGTTATGGGTTTTAAGGAGTTTCCCATCGTCTCCTTTTAACTCTGGGTTTTTTCTGTCTTCCGATCGACGTAGCTCCGCATTTTTATAATCATGCTGCTGACTAGCTTTAGACTTCAGATTATCTTCATTAGTCTTTAGATTTTGTATCTCGTTGTCCTTACTATCCACTTTTGTACAAAGTATAGTAATGGCTTTGAGTATCTTTTCAATTGTATATTCTTCCTTAGTCTCAGTCTGAGTAGCTTTGTCGTGATAGGTAATCTGCAATAACATTCTTATCAGTTTTTATTTCTTCAATTGTAAATGTAAAATTTAATATATATAATACCAATCTCCTTATTTCTTTTGTTGTTACCGAATCTTGTATTTTTCTTGTTAGCCACCATTTTATTTGTGTATTATCTGTTCTTATAATAAATTCGTTATATACAATATATGGTTCAAATTATAATAAACACTTATACACTGAATAACATTCTTTTCTATTTATTTCCCATTTTATTTCTGTATTATTAAATGTTCCTGAATAATACCTACAATGATGTTCTATCGTATTGCCATCATATCTATATTTTAATATTCCTCCTTAACTTTTTTCACTCGCATCTAATTCTACTATATAAGTAAATTTTTTGTTTTCATCCGGAAAATATAGTTTAGGTATGTTTTTACATAATAATTTTACCTTTTGTATTTGTATTTGGTCTTTTTTATCAAACTGATATTCCATATCTTTCTTTAATTTTTGTTGTAATGATTTTAAATTCTCTGCTAATTTTGGTATGTATTCTCTTACTTGATTTACTAGTCCTAAGAATGATTGTAATTTCTTTTTTGTGTCTAGTTGTTCATTTGAGTTAATTATTTTTTGTACTATATGTGTTTGCATTTTTATTCCATTTTTATCAACTTGTATTTCTAAGAATTCTATTTGATTTTTCATTATATCTGCTTTCTTTTTACTTAGACTTATACCTGAATATTCTATGATGTGTATAAATTTTTCTAATAATCTTATATGTTCATCTTGTGTTTTAGAATATAATAATATATCGTCAATGTACACTACACAATTTTCTATTTGTTTAAAGTAATTGTCCATAAAGTGTTGATATCTACCTGGTGCGTTTTTATATCCAAATGGTAATACCTTCCATTCATAAAATCCTTGTGGTACAGTGAATGCTGTTAGTTTTTAAGATTCTTCTTCTAGTTTTAAGTGATAAAATCCTGATTTACAATCAAATTTGCTAAACTAATTATATCCTTGTATTTGTCTTATCTTTAGTATTTTATTTGGTATCGAATAATTATATGTCTTAGTTTTTGCATTTAAATTTCTATAATCAGTAACCATTCTACTTTTTTCTCTTTTTTGTTCACTATGTTTATTTACGATAAATGTCGGGCTTGTGTGCTTACTATTGCTTTCTTGTATATATCATTTTTCTAGTAATTCATTTATATGTATCTTAAATTCGGTTAAATCATTAAAGTTATACTTTAATGGTTTTTGAGTTATTATACTATTATTATTAATTAGATCAATTTTTACTTCTGTTTTATGTTTTCCCATCCTTGTAAAGGATCCTCACTATATGATAATTCTAACTTATCTTGGATTAACTTTACTTTATCTATGGAGAATATAATTAATTCTATTTTAGGGTCTTCTTCTTTTATATTTTCTAATTTTTGTGTAATTTTTTCGCTTCCTTTTATCCATTCTGTTGTTTTTCGTTTTTTATTATTTACTCTTTTTGCTCCTATTTTTTGTTTACACGGTGTTGTGAACCACCAATGTGTTTTTGTTATTATATGTGGGTATAATTTTTCTAAAAATGGCATCCCTAATAGCATATCTTTTGTAATTAATTCAAAGTTATATATTTCTTCTATAGTTAATATCTTATCCTATATTTGTATTTTTATATTTTTTGCCTTATATGTAATCATGCTTCCTTCATTATTAAATCCTGTTACTACTATCGGTGTTTTTAATTTTTCCACTTATCTTCTGGTAAACAATTGTATTTACATATATTAGCTTTTGCTCCCGTATCTATCATTGGTGTATAATATCTGTTGTAATATCCTTCTATTATTATTTTTGCAAGTATATATATTTTCATATTTTTATCATACTAAAGTCCTTTTTATTATTACTCTTTTATTTTCATAATTTATTATTAACTGTTTGTCTTCTAGATTATATGGTTACTTGTTCTAGCCATTTTATTCCTAAAGTGATGATTTCATCTCCTTGATATATTTTAAACTTTATTATTATTGGTATTCCTCCAATAATTATTTCCTTTTCCGTAGTTTCTGCGGTATGTGTTAATACTTTTGGTAGTTCGGGGCATGATTGTTCAGTAGTTATTATTTCATCTTCCGTTACTAATTCTCTTGTAATATAATTTTCTTCTAATCCTGTATTTATTAATATTAAATATTTTTGTTGTTCCATTATTCCCGTTATGTGGTAATGATGTGGTTTTATTTCTTCTTCCATTGGTTTTTGTGGGATTTTATCTATTCTTTTTTAGGTACTCATTTTTTATGATATTTGGGGTATCTCATTGTTTATTCTTTTCGATGTACTTATTCTTTCTTTTACTATTTCTAAATCTTCTTCTATATCAATTTCATTATAACTATAATCATTATTATCTATGACTGTAACTATTCTTTCAAAGGGATCTTCTATTTTTATTTTATCTATTTTATTTTTTGCTGTTATTTTATGTTTTGTTGTTAGAACATATAAGTTTTTACATCTAGCTGTAAATATTTTACTTTCCGGGGCTAGTTCTATTCCTGACATTTTCCAATATAATACTAATGATTTATCTATATTTCGGCATTTATCAAGCTCTTGAGTAGTTAACACTTATTATAAATTTAAATTTTTGGTATATGAGGTTACTTTTATTGCGCTTATTATACTTTTTTCTATAGGTTGTGTGATCCTGTCATCTGCTAAGTATATTTCTATGGGTGTATCTATACCTTCTCTAATATATGCTTTTATTAATATTTCCGTTCCTCCTAAATGTACGTATTTAATTGGATTCTTAGCCTTAATATCTTGTATTTCTTTATTTATTATTCGTTTGTTTATTATTGATATTTTAGCCTTTCCTTTGGTGTATTTGCAATCTATGATATGCTCTCTTTGGCTTACTATATAATATTCTTCTTTTTGTCGTTTAAACCAGTTTCTTATTGTTGGTATTTCGAATATTTTTGCTACGCTTAAGTCTAATTCTTTTCCTTTTATTTGTTCTAATATATTATTGTCAAATATTATTTTTTGTTCTGCCAATTCTTCATCTTGATATTTTTTTTTAGTTATTATATGTATATCTGGTTCAGTCATTTATATAGTGTTCATTATCTGATTTTGTTAATGAATTATTTTCCATTTCATCTATTTCTTTTTCTGATAATTCATATATGCTAACTTCACTTTCTAATTCATAATCTATGTATTCTATTTGTGTATATTTTTCATTGTCTATTATTATTTCTGATATTTGTTTTTTCTTTGGATTTTTAGGTAATTTACAATCTCTAGTTATATGTCCTAATTTTCCACAATTATAACGAGTACATTTGGTTAGTTTTCTTTTTGGTCTATATGGTCTTTTGGTTTTGTAGTTTTTTACATAGTATCTTCTTCTCGATTTTTTATATTTATATTTTGATCTGTATTTTTTATTATATTTCTTTCTATTTTTGTAATACTTATCCGTACAACCAAACTGAGGTCTTTGTTTTATTTTTGCAACATGCCAAGTTTTTTACTAATATTTTTTCCATTTTTATTTCTTCTTTATGTTTTTCACATAGTTCCATAAACCATCGTTGCAAGAATTTCATTCTAGCTCCTAAGGTATCTCGTTAATTCTGCTTCATTCCAACTTTTTATTATTTTTGAACTAAAAGGTTCCGGTAATTTTGTAAAATATAATTTTCTTATTTCTTTACTTTCTTCTGTTTTATATGTTCCTTTATAATAGTATTCTCTAAATGCACATGTATATTCATCTATGTAACATATATTACATATTGCTAGTTTTGTCATTAGATTCCCATTTATGATTTTTTCTTTATTTTGTTCTTCTACTTCTGTTGTCATAGTACTAAATTCATTTGTTATAGCTACTTCATATTTATATAATATTTCCATAGTTTTAGTAGCTAATTCGCCATTAGATTTTTTATTACTTCTTAGAGTTTTTAAACTTTCATCTGATAAATTTTGTAGCCATAATTTTACTGTTCCTATAAGCGTTCTTTCTATATATCCTGGTGTCTCTGCTATTGCTATTTTGTTATCTATTAATTGTTTTAATATATATCCTATCCATAATTGGATTGTTTTATTTATATCTGCTACACAGTCTAAATCTAAAAAATCATATCGTTCAGCTATTGGTTTAGGTGTCCATTTTTTATTTAATCTTTTATCTCATATAGGTTTTTCTCTATCATATTGTTCATAGGTTTCATTATAATATTTTGGATTAATTTTTTTTGGGTTTTTTACTGCTGATGTGCTAGGCTTTTCATCCATGTCTATGTCACCTGTATTTACTTCTAAATTTTTTGTATTATCTATGTTTGCTAAAAGTTCCGTATATGTTTCGCTTGTTTCTGAATGTTGTTCTATATCATCGTCGTTTATTTCATCAACTCTTATTTCGGGTAGATTATCTTTTGGTTATTTTCTTCTTTTTCTTCTAATCCATCTTCTAGTTGCAATTTTTCTTTAATTTTAATTATTTCATTTGTTAATTTCGTTTTTTGTTCTTTTTCTTTTTGTTTTATTTCATAGATTTCTTTTGATATTGCTAGCTCTTTTTCTAGCTCTATTATTTTAGTATTTTTTACTTCCTCTAATTGTTGTACTTCTTTTTTTCCTTGTTAAATTGCATGATCTAAAATGAAATGTCTCTTTTAGCATATTTTCAACTTGTTTATGCATGACTATCATACTTAGTGCATTTTTGTACTAACGCTTACTATTCCTACATTTTCCCCCAAGTGTAGGGTATGGTTGTCGAGGTGATCATTCTAGTGGCTAGAGCTTGGACTTGAGTGTCTTCCAAGCTTGTTGGTGAGTCCCCATGGTTCAAAGATGGCTTCTTCTCATGTTGCAGTTTCGTTTCATGTATTTTCCTTTTTGGACATATTGTATGGGCTAAGCACTATTTCATTCAGACATTGTTATAGATGGCTATATTGAGACTTAGTATCTAGACTTCCACTTTCGTTTATGAATAACTTTTGGATTTGAAATGTGTTTTTACTCTTATTGTTCTATTGCTTATGTTATCAGGACTAAGTGGCTTGTATGGAGTCCTTCGAGATTCTATATGCCATGTTACATATAGGGGGTACCCCTGGGTCGTGACAAACTTGGTATCAAAGCACAATGTTTAGAATGATCCTAGGATGATGTCTTATAATCCACGTCTAGTAGAGTCTTGTTCATAAGTTTGAAGCGTACCACATTTATGAATGAGAGGCTACAAGATGATTAGGAAACTTTACTTTCTCATTACTTTTAAGTCGTGCCATAGAGTTTAACTCTATAAGATTGCTCTCCTAATCCTTACCCGGTGGTCTGTAGGACATGACTACTCAAGGAGCTTTCACTAGTGGAATTGAGGGAGACAATGTTGATCAAGGAGATCCTTCTCAAGCTCCTCAAGTTCCGGTTGATCCTTTGACCGATCAAGTGACTAAGGCGAAGTTTAGGTTTGGTTTTCAAATATTGACTCTGGCCGGGATAGAAACTCCAGAATTTTATAAGTCAAAGATGGAGAAAGATCATCAAGAGTTTATAGATGAGGTCTCTAAGGTGTTGTACTTTGTGGGAGTGACTCCGATAGAGAAGGTGAATTTGGCCGCTCATCAATTGAAAGGTGTTCCTAAGATTTGGTTCAACCAATCGAATGAAGCGAGGCCGGTAGAAGAGAGTCCCAAAAAGTGGGAAAGATTTAAAAAGGATTTTTTTGGTAGGTTTTTCCCTCTAAATATACGAGAGGCTATGATACTTGAGTTCATTAACCTTTGGCAAGGTAGTATGAGTGTTAAGGAATGTATTTGGATGTTCACTCGATTATTGAGATATGGCCCATATATAGTGGCCGACACTAAATCGGAAATGAGTAAGTTTGTGTTGGGTGTGTCAGACTTGGTAGTGAAAGAATGTTGTACGGCTATTCTTGATCATGATATGAATATTTCTCGTCTTATGGCTTGTGCCCAAAGGGTTGAAGAAGAGAAACTCAAAGAGAGGTCTAGGGGGGAAAAGGTTTAGAATTGAGGATGATAGCTCCTCTCAAGGAAGGTCTGATGGACATGGTCGTCCTAGATTTCAACAAAGATTTTCCGAACAAGGTCCTTCTGAGGCTCCTCTAAGGTTTAACAAAGAGGGGATGTCTAACCCTAAGTTTCATGAAGGAAGTAATTTGTCTCTATGGCCGGATTGTGCTTGGTGTGGAAGAAAACATACGGGTAAGTGTCTAGCCGGCATGGATGGGTATTATGGTTGTGGTAAGAGTGGTCACAAAATGAGGGATTTCCTAATACTTAAGGCTAGAGGAAGAAATTGCAAGCAAGCTCCTCCAAGTGGTTCAGGTACTAGTGCTCCTAAGCAAGATAGATTTTATGCTCCCCAGGCTAGAGGTAAACAAGAGTATCCCCCAGATATGGCTACCGATATGTAGAAAGCTCTCTATTGGATTGTTTATGTTATTAGGTTTCGATGCTACTTTGTTCTTTGTTTTGTGACATCATATGTGTGTATGAGGGTTGATGTTGTTAGAACCTTTTTGTCTCTCTACCCTTGTAAGTGACTCTATTGTGGTTAAGAGGACTATAGGAAGTGCCCCGTTTCCCTATCCCATAGAGTTACTCTTGTTGACTAGGTAGAGCTTGAGATCTTAGACTTTGACATTGTCCTTGGTAAGGATTGGTTGTACTCTTGTCATGCCTATGTTGATTGTAGAATAAAGATGGTAAGATTTTAGTTCCCAAGTGAGCCTATCCTAGAATGGAAGGGGAAGGTTCCATGCCTAGAGGTTAGTTGTTCCTTATATAAAAGTTAGAAGGATGATGGCTAAAGGTTGCTTTTACTACCTAGTTAGGGAGGGGGAAATAGATTTTTAGTATTGACCAACTTCAAGGGGCTATTTATTTCTCTAAGATTGATTGTCGTTCGGGTTATCACCAATTGAAGGTAAGAGGGGATGATATTCTAAAGGCAGCATTTAGAACCCGGTATGGTCATTATGAATACTTGGTAATGTTCATAGGTCCGCCCGATTAAGTGCTCAATTAGTAGACTCCACCAAGGGTGGTGCATGGTTCACAATAGGTCTGAATCGTCTTATAAGGGTAATGTGAAAGCTAAGCAAGGGCTTGATCTCGATTTTGGTTGACTTGAAAGAAGAAGTACTTAAGGAATTAGTAGAGGCTTTCTCCCAAGGGGGAGATGGTGTACTTAGATAGAAAGGTTGTTGAGTGTACCTAATGTTAATGACAAAGGATTTACTTGAGAACCTCACCTATGAAGGGTATAATGAGGTTTTGACATATGTTGGTAAGGTTGCCTAGGAATTAGACTTACCTAGTAAGTTGACATAAGTGTATCCGATTTTCCATGTCTCTATGCTTGAGAAGCGCGATGGAGATCCGCCATCCTTAATGTCCCTAGAAGGGTTGAGAGTTGTGGAAAGTCTTCCTTATGAGGAAGTTCCAGTTGAGATTTTAGACTAGCAAATTAAGAAGTCGAGAAAACAAGAAAGTTGCTTCCTTAAAAGAGTTGTGGAGGAATTTTTTAGTTTAGGGTGCTACTCGGGAGGCTGAGGACATTATGATGTCGCGATATCCTCATTTATTTCCTTCTACTCCTACTCTAGCTTGAGACAAAGAGTTCCCCTTGACTTGTTCTATGTTTTGGAGTAATATGTGTTTTATGTGTTCCATGATCTCCTTAAGTTATGAGTGCTCATGAAAGCTTATGTTTGGTAAGAAAATGAGTTTTTTTTTGTGATTGATGTTCGTCATGATATTGTGCATTAAGTACGGATTACCTATATGCTTAATGAAATGAATTGATGAACATACTTTATATATATATATATATATATATATATATAATGGTTCCATGAGGTTGTGTTGAGCATGTTTTTAGTTTGGAGAAGATAATTCCTCCTATGAACATAAGAAATGTTAAGATTCATGCATATTGGATTGTTAGATGCAGTTCCTACTTCCTTGTGATGCATTGAATATGTTTAAATTAGAGTTGAAGTTTCCTCCTTTGAATTGTGCATTATTTTGATGTTGCATGCATGATGGGTTGTTAGTCTTGAGTCTTTACTTCCGTAAGGTGTCTAGATCATCATTCGAGGACGAATGTTCCCAAGGGGGAGATATTGTAACATGCGAAAGTTAGTAGGCAAAACTAGAGCTTAATGTGAGGGTTAGATTCATGAATTTAACTCCCCATACTTAAAATAGAGGATTTCGTATTAGCATGTCAAGGTACCACCCCTCAAGGACCAACCATGGGCCCTTGAGGAGGACCCTAGAAAACTGCTTGAGAAGTGACCAATGGTAGGACCCACGCCTCGCTGGTGGGTCCACGCCTAATGGGTGGAAAGTCTGTGGTTTGCCTAAAAGCCCCAGTCACAAAACCACATTGACCAGCACGGATCATGGGTCCAACCACGGCCCGTCAGCGTGGTTTCATGGATGGTGACCTGGGAGTAGTCTTGGTAGTTAAGCTTAGGGGTATTTAGGTCTTTCCAATTTTAATTAAGATTAAGTGGTATCGTTTTAGCCTCATCTATACCACCCATGTAAGGATTTTAGACCCCTAAATTAAGTCATTCCACTCATTATTCTTAAAATCCAAATTAAGTCCCAAAACTTCATCCTCACAAAAAATTCTCTCTCTAGAATTAGAAGAAGAAGTAGGAGAAAGTTGAAGCTATCATTCAAGAAGCAAGGTTCTTCACACCAAATTCATTGGCCTTTATTGATAAGGTATGGTAGTCCTTCATCCATGGATGGCTTTCATCCATTGAGTCTCTTCAAACTCCCAATTTCAAAGATAGAAATCCCCAAAAGTTAGGGTTTGTTTCCAAAGTCATGGGCTCCTTTCAAAAATTGATTCTAATAATTGATTTATGTTAAATTATGTGTTAATTGATGATTTCTTATGGTTTTTATGTTGTAATCCCCAAGAACCCATGGAACCCCTATATTTCTCAATTATGATCTTGTCATGTGGGTCTTTGTTGATGAAAGATGAGTGTTATGAAATTATGCATGTAGTGATTGGGTTATGTGAATTATTATGATATCCATGTCTAATGTATTGAATTCTAGACGTTATGATTTGATATGAGCTTTGAACCTTGAAAAGGCAAGGTATGGGAATTATGCATGTTTTTATGGATTTTATGTGTATGCTTTAAAAACACTTTGAGAGTGAAGTGTCTATGATCATGATGTAGTTGTTGTGTTATTGAAAGGACATTCTCATCAACACATAATGAACATAATGTGAAAGGTTTTCTCACATAATGATGATTCTAGGTTTGAAAGGCTTTCTCACCTAATTGAATCTATATGTAGACATAGACGGTGAAAGGTTATTCTCATACATGATCTAATGAGCTATCTTAATGAATCAAGTTATGACTTAATAAGTATTATGTGGGATTGATGCTTAGCACCGAGTAGATATTGAAATGAGATGGAAGTCTTTTACATCAGTTGAGTCTGGGCTTCTCATGTATGTCTCATGAGATGGGGACCTTTTACGTCAGTTGAGTTCGGGTTTCTAGTAGCAATCTCTGTATCCCATAAACTACGTGACCCTATAGGATGTTTAGCTAGTGGATCCACCTAAGCTAACAAACCATGGTTCTACCTTAGGCAAGTAGGACAACCCTTTTCGGTATGGGTAACACCGGATGATCATGTTATAGCTCACATGGTCTTCATGTCGATTAAGGTTATTTCCTACAACAAGAACAAGAATATGAATTATGAACTATGGTTACTCAAGAAGCTTTTATGTGAGTTTTCAAGGTCTTAAAGATGATGAATATGAATGATGGCCTAAGGAGGTTTACTTGGCATGGGTCAGATTTATGGGGTCTTATCCATGCATTGCACAAATATGCTTTGAGGTTATTTATGAAGTGTTTCTCTTATGTTATGATGATCTAAGTATTGACTATGTTTATGATTTATGCTTTTCCACTATCTTCATGATGATGTTTAAACTTGGTAAATTGCATGATCTCAAATGAAATGTCTCTTTTAGCATGTTTTCAATATTTTTATGCATGACTATCATACTTAGTGTGTTTTTTACTAACACCTACTTGTCCTACATTTTTCACCAAGTGTAGGGTCTTGTTCTCGAGTTGATCATTCTACTGTCTAGATCTTAGACTTGAGTATCGTCCGAGCTTGTTAGTGAGTCCTCATGGTTC
The DNA here is from genome assembly GCA_029007595.1 of Solanum commersonii. NCBI lineage: Eukaryota > Viridiplantae > Streptophyta > Magnoliopsida > Solanales > Solanaceae > Solanum > Solanum commersonii. Next base: position 1,243,226 of record JAJTWQ010000092.1, on the reverse strand, counting down.
GAGGACAGCTTCTTCTCATGTTTTAGTTTCATTTAATGTATTTCCCTTTTTGGACATGTTGTATGGGCTAGGCCCTATTTCATTCAAACATTGTAATAGATGGCTATATTGAGACTTAGTGTCTAGAATTCCGCTTTCGTTTATGAAAAGCTTTTGGTTTTGAAACGTGTTTTTACTCTTATTATTCTATTTCTTATGTTATGAGGACTAAGTGGCTTGTATGGAGTCCTTCTGGGTTCTATATGTCATGTTAAATCTAGGAGGTACCCTTGGATCGTGACTGATGCTCAGGAATGCAAGGGAAGTTTCAATTGTGATTAGTGCACACATTCTGAGAATGGAACCAAATGGCAGATTTCTTTACTAACATAGTTTTTATTTTGCAGGTAAAATTATTTTTTGCTCATATAGAAGTTACCAGCAAAGGCAAAACAAATACTACACATGGACAAATAACAAGTCCCAAGCATAATAGTCAAGATAGTTAAAAACCCCAATACTATCAACAAGTTCAAAGCTCAGCATTCATCTAATATAAAAGGACCTAACCATGGATAAGCACATAGCGCAACAATACATGCATATAATTGGCAAATCTCAATAAGACTTTCACAGCTTGGTCAAGAGTTCACTTACAGGTGTTGATTACTAGCCTATTGTGGTCTCTGTTCACGCTCATGTACATGAAATATTTAGTAAAGGTCTATGTTAAACAGTGGTATCAGCTCCACCAGGGCTTGTGACGGAAATCACTAGTCAAATTGCAAATCTAAAAGGAACTAACTGGCAAATTCTAGACAACAAGGAAGCTTCGAACCTATAAAGGGACTGTTCCCGAAAGCTTTTCATCTCTCAAAGCTAAAAGAGGTCTTCATTGATTCGGATTTCATGGCATCTGTGAGAATTTTTTATGTCTTTGGTGAAATCTTAAATGAGCTTGAAGGAAAGAAGTTTTAGACTAGGATGCTTACATGATCAAGTTTTCGTTGGTGTTGATCCAGCTATCTCCAGGTGCCGACCAAAGTCCTTTCTTCTTCGATGCATATTCACAGTTAAAGAGTGAGATGAAGAGACTTTGGTTGTTTCCTAATTGATTGTTGGTTCCCGTTTTACTTTAGTTATTTTCTTGTTTTTATTTTATTTTATTTGGGTTGGGGCCTTCTTGGTTTCAACTTCTTTTTCATTTTGGGCTTCTGTCATTTTCTCTGTACATATGCTCTTTTGTTTGATAAAAGTTTAGAAACTCTCGGAATACCTTGATAGACGTGGACATGAATCATTGCTTTCCTCATCTCCTATTAGTATTTCTGCACTTTTACTTGTGTATATTTCAAATTGAACCCAGGAGTTCCCAAAAACTTAAGCAAGACATAAAAAAAAAGTAATTTATCCCCATGAAGGAGTCAAGGAAACTCTCGGGATCACCTTGATAGATGAAAACATGAATGATTGCATTCATAATTTCCAGCTTGTACTCTTGCACTTCTACTTATTTGTGTAAATTTCAAAGTGAACCCGAGATTTCCCCCAAACACTTAAGCAATGCATTAAAAATGGAGTAATTAATCTCTCATGAAGTTGTTAGGGAACTCTTGGGATCACCTTAATAGATGTAGGCATGGATCACTTCATTCATCAAATCCAATTTGTACTCTTGCACTTCTACTTTCTTGTGTAAATTTCAAAGTGAACCCGACAGCTCCTAAACACTTCAGCAGGGCAATAAAATGAAGTAATTAAGCCCTTATGAAGTAGTTAAGGAAACTCTCGACAACACCTTGATAAATGTAGACATAAATCATTACATTCATCATTTCTAGCTTATACTATTGCACTTCTAGTTGTTTCTGAATATCTTAAAGTGAAACCAGGAGTTCCCCCAATTGCTTCAACATGGCATTAAAAATAAAGTAATTAAGCCCTCATGTAGTGGCCAAGGGAACTCTCAAGAACACCTTAATATATGCATACATAAATCATTGCACTCATCATTTCTAGCTTGCACTCCTGCACTTCTACTTATTTGTGTGTATTTCAAAGTGAACGTGAGAGTTCCCCCAAACACTTCGGGCATCAAAAGACAAAATAATTAAGCCATCATGAAGTGGTCAAGGGAATTCTCAAGAACACCTTGATCAATATAGACATGAATCACTTCATTCATCATTTCCAGCTAGTACTCTTGCACTTCAACTTATTTGTGTAATTTTCAAAGTCAACCTGGGAGTTCACCAAATACTTCAGCAGGGCATCATAAAACAAAGTAATTAAGCCCTCATGAAGTGGTCAAGGGAACTCTCAGGAACACCTTGATCGATGTAGACATGAATTACTGCATTCATCGTTTCCCTCTAGTATTCTGCACTTCAACTTATTTGTTTAATTTTCAAAGCAAACTTGGGAGTTCCCCCAAATACTTCAACAGGGCATTATAAAACAAAGTAATTAAGCCCTCATGAAGTGGTCAGGGAACTCTCAGGAACAACTTGATTGAGGTAGACATGAATTACTGCATTTATTGTTTCCCTCTAGTATTTTGCACTTCAACTTATTTGTGTAATTTTAAGGTGAACCCGGGAGTTCCCCCAAACATTTCAGCAAGGCATTAAACAATGAAGTTATGAAGCCCTCATGAAGTGGTCAATGGAACTCTCGGGAACACCTTGATACATGTAAATATGAATCATTGGATTCATCATTTACCGCTAGTACTCTTGCACTTCTACTTGTTTGTGTAATTTTCAGAGTGAATCCGGAAGTAATCCCCCAAAGACTTCAATAAGCATCAAACAATGCAGTTATTCAAACCTCATGAAGTGGTCAAGGTAACTCTCGGGAACTCCTTGATAGTTGTTACCATGAATCATTACATTCATCATCTACCTCTACTCTTGCAATTTTACTTGTGTGTGTAAACTTCAAAGTGAACCCGGGAGTTTCCCCAAACACTCAGTAGGGCAACAAAAACAAAGAATTTTATCCCTCATGAAGTGGTCAAGGGAACTCTCGAGAACACCTTGATAGATATAGGAATGAATCATAGCATTCATCATCCTCCATTAATACTCTTGCACTTCTACTTTTTGTGTAAATTTCAAAGTAAACCTGAGAGTTCCCCCCAAGCACTTCAGTAGGGCATCAAACAACAAAGTAATTAAGCCCTCATGAAGTGGTCAAGGGATCTCTCGTGAACACCTTAATTGACTTGAGAACTATTTTTGTTCATCATCTCCAACTACTACTCTTACACTTACACTTACACTTGTTTGTTTAATCTTGTTACCACATACACTCCTATTTATATTGTGTTGGTAAGCAAATTCCATGCAAGATGTGAAAGTGGAGTTTGAACTGGGATATGGGTTTACATTTTGTTGAATCTAGCTCCAAATATGGGTAATATTAAAGTTTGAGAATATCAGGAAAAAAAAAGTAATTCCTTCTCCAGACCTTTTCCCTTTTATCCCATATTGCACCTTTTCCCTTTTTGCTTTTCATGTGTTTAAGTTTAAGTGATGGCTTCACTTGCTAATTCTCATACCTAAGCTTTTAATTAACTTTGATATTAAATATGTACAAACCTAATCAATTGTCATCTTCAAGTTTTTTTTCTTGCATCAATTTGTTGGAAATAATGGATCCACTGGCTAATTATTCTTGAACTATATAATACGACTTCTTCATATTTTTTTATGCATGCCTATTTTCTTTTTTTAAAAAAATAAATAAAGAATCATAATGAGATTTTTAAATACTTTGGCTCTTGTGTAACGGAGGGGGTATATATTTTATAAAGTTATTCTAGATCTTGTCCAATTTGCTTTATGATTGGTAAAATAGAAAGGTATCAACAGAAAATTTAACGTTGAGTCAATCTCATTTGTGCATGGAATGTTTTCCCTTTATTTTGGTATAATTTTTTGCCTTCACTTGGATAAAAATATAGTCCATATTCAATATTAAAATCTTAAAAAGTATATTCTAAGCCTATTGTACCAAGGAATATTTCTTTTCCAGAGTTGAGAGAGGCAGCAACAACAACAAGTACGCTGTACGCACTCAGTGTAATCTCATAAAGTGGGTCGGGGTATGTGAAGGATAAAATGTACGCAGACCATATTATTATATTGATTGTTTTCGATAGACCCTTAGTTCAAGAAAAAATAGTCCTCAATAATATAGAGAAAGAAATAACTAAATAAATGGTCATTTATCTTGAGTAAATTTACACCAGATATATATTTTTTTAAGACCTTTAATTTTATTAACTCAAAGTGCATTGAAGAGATTAAGAGAAATTGCATGTGAACTATAAAGGTCATTTAATAACATATTACGAGAGTAAGCGTATGTGATGAGTTCGAGTTTCACTGTCATTTATTATTTTCAAAAACTAAATTTTATATGCCTGGCTGGCCAAGAAAGAGACTACGTAACCTCATATTAGGGAACATGTTGCAAATATAAAATAAATAATAAATATATATTTATATCTTCAGACGTGAGCATAGAAGTTTGATATGAATTCAGATTAATTCAATTATTATTTTTCTTAAAATGGTATATTTTTATCCAACAAATTCATTAAATGTTCTTACATATTTATTAAATCATCAAAAATGTTTATACATTTTCGCAAAGATTAGATAGAGTAACTTGGGAGAGTTGGCAAAATAGCCACTCTAAAGACTTAATGTGACATTAAGTCACAAGTCTTAAATAACTAGGGAATCAGCGCTTCGCACGATCGATAAAACCTTCGTATTTAAAATTTTATTATATATATTTTTCTTTTTGAATGTTGAAATAACATAATATAACTTCTGAAATCTAAAATGAGTTGTTAGTTTATTTTTTGAAATATAATCTAAACACAATTTATAATTTTAATTCATAAGTATTTTGCAAAACTTCTAAATTTTTAAAAGCAAAGCTAAAATGAACAAAGAATTACAAAGAAGGAATGGAAATATAAACAAAGAAAATGCGTAACATTTATTAAGTTGATGGAAGGCTTCCAAAAAATTAAATATAAAATTATATATAATTCTTCATTCATGTTTCATAGACAACAACACTAATATTTTAAAATATATTTCTTTTGAAAAGAACCATTGTTGGTCCCTAAGAGAACCCTTATCCTGGCTGACTACAAGAGGAAGACTAACTTAAGCATGCAAAAACTTAAAACTGAAATAAAAGTTCATAAAACTTAAATACAAACTTTAAGTCCAAAGAAAACTATGTATAATAAAATATATACAACTCGCCATAAAAAGGCAACTTTAGTCTTTAAAACATTTAACAAAATACATGAAGACTTCTAAAACTCTATTGTCTATCTATGAAGCCTCTAAATGACAATGATGGAAATTGGGACAAGACCCACGACCTCCTAACAACTAAAAGTAAATGGAATCCTCCGGAAGCAAGGAGGTTCACCTTAACTAACTCGAACTCCATGTGACATCAACGAAGCTCCTGTTGATGATCCTGAATACATGGATCTGCATCATGAGAAGATGCAGGCCAAATGGCTCAGTACGTGAAATGTACGAGCATGTAAGGGGAATTCTAAAGCATAAACATAAGCTTGAAAAAAAGATTCTGAAAGAAACACTTACCTTGGCTCTTCTCAACTCATAAATAACTCAAGGATACTCAAAACTACTCAAACTTACTCACCTCAGAAGTACTCAAGGATAAGATACTCAACTCAGAGATTAGATACTCAACTCAAAGATTAGATATTCGACTCTGGGTACTCAACTCAATATAAAGCGACAATACACATGTAATGTATGGAAACTTTATAAATTAGTAAAACAACTCAGTTCGTTAAAGAAAATGCAATAACAAATTCAACTTTACTCATATAATAAAGTAATATAGTTTCTGTGGGAGTTTCTCTAACCGACAACCATCATTATGAGCCTAAGTGATGGTACAACGTTTTACCTCACGTTGCCAAGGACTGTCCTATACCTTGCAATCGGTATAGAACCTGAACTACTAAGTGAATCCACTAGTCTATGCTGAAAAGCACTAAGGAATCATCTAAAAAGTATGACCCTTTTTCTGTCCATGATGGCTACATGGTTTATGGGGGCTTGAGTTAATATGAACTCGCGTCCCCATATCGATGCTTAATACTACTCCCAAAAATATTCTTAGCTCATATGTTTTTAAAACAACTTCTTCTCTGATTTGAGAGAATTACTCAAAATTAGCTTAAAAGCTCTCTTGGAATCAATGTTCCCTTTTTCTTGATCAAAACTCTTTTGGAAGTCTTAGTTTCCTCTCATCTTAAATGTGAAAACATTTACTCTTGGGAATATATATTATTTTAAAGAAAAATGAACTTTACTCTTACTCTTTACTCAACTTCAAAGCTTAAGTCTTAAAACAAAGTTTAAACATTTGTAAAAGACTTCTTAAAATATGGTTCATGCCGAATCATAGTTCACTGAAAATAACATGTTTGGCATGTGGGTGAACAAACCCAACACTATGGAAGCTTACATACCTCTTAGGGATCAAACCCATGGCGACAATCCGCAACAACTCTCAAGAATTTCGACGAACGCTTCACTCATTTCTCTTTTCTCCTCTTTTCTCTTCTTGAACTCTCAACTAAAACCCTAGGCTTAAACTAGGATTATAAAACTGAACCTAATAGGATTAGACCCTTAAAACCTTACTAAAAACTAATTAAATCTGATTTGGTAAGGAAAAGACCAAAATACCCCTTACTATTTTCGGCTAACTTTCCTTAGCTGGACAACCTAACTTCAAAAGGCCATATCTCACTCGTACGAACTTGAAACTGAGCAAACTCAGCGGTGTTGGAAAGATAATTCAAAGAGCTTTCCTAAGGTATCTTGTAGCACACCTAAATCATCCTGAGCTAGAAGTGATGGTCATTTGAAGTCAATCCAAAACTCAAACTTACCTTAACTTGCAAAATTTCAGATTTTTGCTATTTCCAATTTGATTCTTTTTGGAACTCAAAGTGCTACATCTAGTGACCTTAACACTTAAGAAATTTTAATTCCTCGGTAAAATCCTACTCACAACGAAGGATGGTTCAAGTCTTAGCTCAAAAAAATTCTGGGGTGCTACATTAATGATCAGATATGAGGGGAAGAGATATTATGGGAATTCTAAAAAAATATTGAAAAAATATTTAAATTATTATCCAATCAATATTAATATTCAAAATATTACGTGATTTCTCCCTTTATTTAAGACTCACAATTATATAAGAAATTTTAATAGTCGAGTATATTAAGACAAATTTATTTAAAGAGAAAAAAAGAGAGAAGAAAATGATAATATATTCAAGAGGTACTTAAGCAAATAAAATAAATAAGGAAAAATGCATTTTTTATGTGATATATATATATATATATATATATATATATATATATTGAATTTTAAATGACAAAATATAAAACAATAATTTAAATGCAAGTTTACACCATAATTGTATAATAACTGTTTTAATGGTTGGAAAATGGTAAAATTATCATCCAAATATTGATATCCTCTGTTATTATGTGAATTCTTCCCTTATTTAAGACTCATAATTATATAGGAAATTTATTAGTGGTATATTTAGATAATTTTATTTAGAGAAAAGTGGCAAAAGAGGCATTTCTAAGAAAACAAAATAAATGACAATAATAAAGAAATTATATTCATTTTTGTTTGAAGGAAGATGAGAGAGAGAGAGAGAGAGAGAGAATAAGAGAGATAGACTTGAAGAAATGGAATAAATGCCAATAATTAATGAGGAAATAAATATGATTTTGTACAAGTTTTTTGGTAAAATGTTTTTTTTAAAAAAATCAATATTTTGAAAAGAAAAAAAGATAAATAATGATACTGCTAAATGAAACATGTCATCTTACTTTCTTTTTCTTTAATTATAAGAAATGATCTAATTTTTTTTAAAAAAAAGTGACTGAAGGAAATAATACAACATTAATGATGAGATTGAGAAATGGTAGGAAAATCGATTAATAATATTGATGATGATAAGAATTAAATATGATTATCTTAAATATAAAATTGTAAGGTAAGATTTGGAATCTTTAAAATTAAGAAAAATGTTACAAAAACACTATAGAAAAGAAAATAATGAATATATTATTTATAGTTTAAAATGTTGCACCAGCAATTAGTAGTATCTATATTTTCTTTTATAGCTAATTTGAAATGCCTTATAATAGTTCTTTTGTTGCTTTTTGTTTTAAAAAAAATCAGTTAATTATATGAATAAATTAGAGCATTGATAAATTCAATAATAATTGACTTATCCACTATATAGAACACACACATAAAAAATAAAATAAAAAAAATACTTATTTTAAGGTGAAATCATATATATATATAGATATTCGTTATTGTAACTAATATTTACATGCTATGTTATCCCCAATACTTTCATACAGCATCCTAATAATCTAAATATTGGATATATAATGCTACATAATAAATTCTTTCGTACGAGTAATATCCCTTTAGGAAAAGAACATCTATATATACATTGGTTTTTGAATTAACATCATACATAATTGTGTAATCCTATTATATATAAATTTAATTAAAGACGCATAAAGCAAAAATAAAATAGAAAATATTTTAAAGAAGAAAGGAATTAGTTAAACAAAGAAAATGAAAGAAATAATGCCAGCATTAATTTTGGCTCTTTTCAAATCACAAAATGATTTTCCCTTATTCTCCTCATAATTTGATAAGAATTTCATAAATAAATTGATTTTCTTTCTTCAAAAAATTCTTCCTTATTCTTCTCCTCCTAATTTGATATGAATTCCATAAATAGGTTGATTCTTTCTCAAAATAATCTTCTTGTCCTTTGAACAATCTTCACTCATATAAATTTCTTAGCCAACTACTTTGTAGGAAGAATTCTAGTCCAACATTCTTTCAAAAAGTCTTTTATTTTGAGGATATATTGTTATTGCATGACCTTTCTTCTTACAATAATGTAGTCACTCTCTTTTTTCTTTTTGAATAGAGTAGAATTGTGTATTAATGTGATCAATCACTCTAATACGAAGTTAGACGAAATCTGTTGAAATTATGAATTGTTCACGAGTCATGACGATGACACCGACACACATATATAATATCAAATCTACGAAGTTTACTATTGAAAGAAGTATATATACAACTTGATTTTCGGATATTGATTGACGTGAAGAAGAAGAAGAGGAGGCAAAATTAAGAAGTATATTGTTATTGTTGTTTTTTATGGATGCTGAAATCATTTTATAGTCTAAAATATAAATAGTTGTGGAAAATGAAAAGATTTTAGTCTTTCATTTTTTATTTACTTAAATGTATTTTAATGTAATGAATGTTTTAAATGGTGTGATTAATTGGACAATGCATTTAAACACTTTCAGTTTTTTCAAAATATAAATAAAAAATAGAAAGCAAATATAAAATGCCAAAAAAAGAGATAAAAGATGAAAAAGAATGTTGGTCATAGAGAGGTGCCACATCAGATTATCTATATTCAACTTTATATATAGAGAGAGATTTGTGGTATATCCACTATTAATGACATCATAATATGCCCTAATTGGCACATACAAAATACCTTCCTAAGTTTCCATATCTCCACTTTGGTCCCCCCTCCAACAAATATGGAATAATATATTTATTTGCAATTGTTAAAATTTATATTGGAAAAAGAAAAAAGTCTCCAAGCGGAAACAAGAGCAGCTCGTTTTTGTTGCTGTCGATTTGTTGATTCCGACGAGTTTTTCAGCCGTAATATCCATTTCCAAGGTAAAATCATCATCATCTCCTACTCCATATTCGTGTTTATTCCATTTTCATTCAAAAATCAAGCTTCAAAATTAGTTTCCCGCCATTTTAGAAATTTGAGAAATCTTCCATAATAATCACTTGATAACTCATTATAGATATATTTTAGTAGTTTAAAAGCATTAAAAATCTTTTTTTCCATTGCAAGAGCTGAATTTTGAACCACGATCTCATTCAGTCACGTTTTTGTACGAATGTCGTACTTTATCGATCGTTAACGATTGATACTGTAAACTAGTATCTATTTTTGTAGTCTATAATGGCAGTAGCTGAATTTGTTATTGCTGGTGGTGATTATATGGGAGTATGGGAGGAGACTCCCAAAAGATGGGATTGGAAATCTTTTTGTAAGACGACAGTGCCCATTGTGTTGCGTCACAATGGTTCATATGACGATATGATTGCAAGCGTAATTGAGGCCGGTGAGTTAGCTTGCGAGCCAAATGACTTGGTGATTAGCTATCAAATGAATGAGAGGGGAAAAAATACATCCCACATTCATAAAAAAATGATAGGCACGTGAGCTTGTACATGTTAGATATTGGTATTGATGGCTCTAGGCCTATATTGAGGATAAACGTCAATGCGAGGCCTCCAATTGAACCAACGAATTCATTTAACGGCGACAATGATTCGATTGGAAATGAAAGATTAGGTGAGCATTCAAAGGAAAGCTTGGGTGATAATTCAAATGAGAGTTTGAGTGATCATTCAATGAATATACATGATGATCCAACTAACGTGGAAAATCAGCTAGTAGATGTGGAAGATGCCGAACCCGAATGTTGTGAAGAAATGCAGGGAGAACAGGAATTGAGATCACAATCCAACCATTCCTTCTCCAATGGAACTAATTTATGCATATATCAAACTTTCAGTAACAAGAATGAGTTACAATTGTTATTAGCCGGAGTGTCGGCAAAGAATTCTTTTGATTTTTCTATTGTGAAGAGTTCTACCAAATACTTAAAGTGAAATGTGTATCTTGGAATTTGATCATGGATGTTGTGGGTGAGGAAAAATGAGTGTTTGAATAGATTTCGTATTTACAAGTATATTGGCGAACATAGTTGTGGCGTTGAACATGCCAATAGTGGCCATAGAAAAATTTCAATCAAAGTCATTGCTTCACTTTGTGTAAATATGTATCGTGATGGCAAGGGTCCAAATGTTAAAGAGATTCAAAGAGCTATGTTTAATTCATTTCATTATAGTCCAAGTTATTGGAAATGTTGGAAGAGTGGTGTGGTTGCCAAGGAAATGGTCCGAGGGACAGTAGAGAACAGATATTCGTGCTGACTGGCCTTTTCCTACATGTTCGAGACACTTAATGTTTGTTCTAGATATTGTATCATGGTAAACAAGAATAGCCATAGGTTTATGTATTATTTCTTGGCCTTTGGTGCTTGCATGAAAGGATTTGCCCACATGAGAAAGGTAATTGCGGTTGATGACACTCATTTACATGGTAAATACGAGGGCGTGTTGTTGAGCGCTGATGCACAAGATACGGAGAGTCATGTTTATCCAATTGTCTTTTGTGTCGTGGACAAAGAGAATGATGCATCTTGGACATTCTTCTTTGAGAAGTTGAAGGAGATTGTGGTCGATGAACCAGATTTGTGTTTTATCTCTGATAGACACAAGAGTATCGCCAAAGGTATTGTGAACGTTTACAATCATGCTCACCATAGATATTATATGAGGCACCTCGGTTAAAATCTCCGTTTAAATCATTATTGTGGAGGTTACCTTTATCTTTACTACAATGCTGCAAAGGCTTATTCTTTAGAGGAGTTTGACAATCATTTTGTAGAATTCAAGAACAAATGTCTCGCGACAGCCGTCGTCCTTGAGTATGATATTGGTTTTGATAAGTGGAGCAGGGCACATTTCCTGGCAATAGATATGATGTGATGACCACAAATGTCGCCGAGTCACTTAATGTTATGTTGATAGACGAAAAAGAGTATCCTGTGGCATCAATATTTAATTCGATTGCTAAGAGGTTTGAAGAATTGTTCAGGGAGAGGCATGCATATATCCTTAAATCAATGGGTAATCAAATGGTGCCTTCTGCTAAAAAAATCGCAAGAAAGAAAATGATCGAGGGTGACTCCTTATATGTGGAGAACGTAACCGGGGACAACAATCAATTTACCACGTTCGGTGTAGGTGTTACTGTCTATGTGGACCTACTGTAAAAGTCATGTTCTTGTAGGGAATATGACTTGATCAAGATACCTTGTGCTCACGCGATGGCCAATTTGCGATCGAAGCATGGCAATGAGTATGGTATGAGCATCTATGAGTACTCTTCGCCTTTGTATAAAGTTGAAGAGTACCCTCTTGCATACATGGATTCTATTAATTTTCTCCCTCTCGAGTCGAAATGGTGTGTGCCAGAAGAATTGCTTAATGTGAAGATTATTTCGCCTTTTGTCGATACCAAGCTTGGAAGAAAAAAAACGTGTCAAAGGCGTCGGTGAGAATTTCAAAAGCAAGAGAAGGAACAAATGTTCAAATTGTAAGAGAACCGGACACAAGAGAACTACATGTGTGAACAACAACAAATCTTAAACAAGCTAGATTGAAATTGTTTTTGCAATCAAGCTACTGTTTTTTTTTCCTGCCAACATTTTGGTCAATTTAGTGTCATCTATTATCGTAATTAGTTGTGATCTAATATTGATCAATCAAAAGATGACATAGATTTTGTACTCTATCTATTAATGTTTATTATTGAGTCCACCCGTTCTCTATTAAACTGTGTATTATTAATATATGAAAATTCAGATGCAATGATTTTAATGAATGAATTAGAATGATTAAAGAAAGATGTGTTGTAAAAAAAAAGAAGATAAATTGAAGTTGTGTATTTTAATGCATGTGTATTATTATTATTATGCATGTTACTTTTAATGCACCAAATCAAACTATGCATAAGAAATAATCTAAGTATAACTAATCCAAAAATGACTAATACAAATATTATCTGAATATACACTCTACCAAACGACCCTTAAAGAATTATCAAAAAAACATGTTACTGTTGAAATTTGTATATCAAAATATCTACTGGTTGTCAAAATATATGGACCCCTTATACAATCGATGCATCTATATATGTGTGGTGTGTGTATGACCAATGAGATATACACTCTGACATTAGTAAGGTATATTTGGGTTTATATCTATGTTAAAGCATTGGCGATACTGCACCTACTAGAATATGATACTTATATATAGACCAAAACTAGTAGAATTTATAAAAGACAACAATTAATTAATAATAAATTATATTGTTTTGAAATTCATCCAATTAAATAAGTTTAAACAAGTCATATGATCATGTAAGACTCCACATAAATTGGGTGTGGTGATTAGAGATGTATGAGGAAGAGTTGTGGTTATACAATCAACATCCTTAGAACAATGTTTGAGAAAGCATAAGTATGTTGTGAGGATTCTACTGCATCGAATAATATTAATATGTCTTCACTGTAGATGAACAACTAGCATCTTGACTAAAGCAAAAATTCTGGAACGCCCAGTGGGACAATCTCTACCTCTCATCTCAACTTTTCAAGCATCAAATAATATTAATATGTTTTCACTGTAGATGAACAACTAACATCTTGACTAAAGCACAAATTCTGGTGTGCTCAGTGGGACAATCTCTACCTCTCATCTCAACTTTTCAAGCATCGAATAATATTAATATGTCTTCACTGTAGATGAACAACTAGCATCTTGACTAAAGAAATTGAAAGCTTCACAAAGTGCCCACACGAATAAGCTGTTAAAATTTCCAAGCTAACAAATAAGATGGATAACATAATTAAGAGAAGATTGATCAAACATCTGAAGCTTCCTAGAATTCAAGATGAAGGAGAATCTTGTAGAAAGAAAACAAGGATAAAAGAGATGAGAGAAGGTTTGATTCTTATTGATCACTTAAAGGACTTTATCATAAAGACCATTGAAGAACATTTGAAGCCCTCATAAAAATTTCTCTCACATATGCAAAGACGTATACACAGAGAATTGATAACTTGGAAATGTTAGAGGGCTATCAACCTCCTAAGCTCTAACAGTTTGATGGAAAAGGAGATCCCAAACAACGTAACATATAGCGCACTTTATCGAGACTTGCAATGATGCTGGGACCTATGGTGATTATCTCATCAAATAGTTTGTTCGTTCTTTCAGCAAAGAAAATTCCTTTGACTGGTACATAGACCTCGAGCCTGATTATATAGATTGTTGGGAACAGTTAGAGCAAGAATTTCTCAATCATTTCTGTAGCACAATATGTGTATTTAGTATGATCAAACTTACAAAGGCTCGTCAATGTGAAGATGAGCTAGTTGTTGACATTATCAATCGCTGGAGAAGTTTGAGCCTCAATTGTAAAGATCGCCTTCGTAAAACTTCTAGCATTGAAATATGCATTCAAAGCATGAATTGGGGTCTTCATTATATATGAAAGGAGTAAAGCCCAATACATTCAAAGATTTAGAAACTCATGCACATGACATGGAATTAAGCATGACTATAAGAGGAGATCAATGATCTTATGTCCGTGGGCTTTATGAAGGTGAAGATCTTGAAGAACTCTAAAGTGGAGGCAAGTCTGCATCTGAAGATGACTTTGAAGAGTCAATGTATATCTAGACTCTCCTAAACACATGAGCTTAAACTACAAGTTATAATGCTCCTCATCACATGATCCTAAACTGCAAGTTGTAATGCTCCTAAATCCACGAGTCTAAATTGTATATCACAAGACTCTTTAAATTCAAGCTAAATTTCTAAGTTGGAAAGCTCTTCAAATTTGAGCTAAACCTTCATATCAAGAAGTTGTTTAAATTTAAGATAAACCTTCAAGATGAAATGCTCATTGAAACACGAGCTTAAACTGTATGTCATCAAGCTTTTTCAATTTGAGCTAAATCTTCAATTTGAAATGCTCCTCAAAACACAAGATTAAACTGTATGTCATAAAGCTCTTTTAATTTGAACTAAATCTTCAAGATGAAATGCTCCTCGAAACACGAACTTAAATTGTATGTCAATAACTTCTTCAAATTTGAGTTAAATATGCAAGCTGGAATGCTTCTCGAAACACGAGTTTAAACTATATGTCGCAAATCTCTTCAAATTTAAGTTAAATCTTCAAGTTGAAATGATCCTAAATGCACGAGGCTAAACTATATGTTACAATGCTCATATATTTGAGCTAAACCTTCAAATTGTGAAATTGGTCAAAATCCAGTTAATATTCAAATTGCAAAGATCTCAAATTTAAGTCATATCCCAGAACTATGTTGTGACTTGATTCTCTCCACTAAGATATGTAGGCACTTGAAATCATATTTTAAGTTTAGTTTCATGAGTGTAAAAAACCATATGTTCCCACTTGATCTGCCACATGAAAGTTAAATATATAAGTAATCTCTCTTCAAACTTCAGACTTATATAAAATAGTGGTGACTCGATTGGGGCAAACCCTTAAGAGATATATTTTTTTCCAATAAAAGTTTAAGTTTCCAAATGCATCCAAGTATAAAAGTTGAAGTCTCTAGATTCTCTAAATTAGCAAGTTAAATTCTTCAAATTCCTTAAGTTTGCAAGTTGGGGTATCAAATCAATCAAGTTTGCAAGTTGAAGTCTTCAAATTCTTTATGTGTGCAAGATGGAGTCTCAAATCAATCAATAACTTACAAGTTGAACTCTTCAAAATCTTCAAGTCTGCAAGTTGGGGTCTCAAATCAATCATTTATGTAAGTTGGAGTCTCCAAAGTCCACAGAATGTATTCTTCTAGCCCAATGTCATCTAATCCTAGAGGCCCATTTTGGTGCTGCGTGGAAAATGATGTGGCATGCCAAGTCAAACAAAGAAGCTAATAGGATCATTTCATGTGACAAAATGACAAGCCCATTTCGTAAAGACCATATATCATGTCACTTAAATCTGATTGTCCAAAGGAAAACATTTTCCTATCACAACTCCTCAAGTCTAAAATTATAATTAGGGGTCCTTATAATTTAGAAAAGGGATCAAGAATTCTGACAAGAAGCTATAGAAACCTCGTAGATCAAAAGCCACAAATTTCTCTACAATTTCAAGAATTAAAGCATTCAAGTTAAATAACGATCAAAATCAAGATCACCGAATTCAAGATCAAGCTAGAAGCCCTTGAATTCAAAAAAAAACTCAAGATCACGATAAATTCAAGTTCATTAAATATTCAAGAACAAGGTCCAAAAGACCTTGAATTCAAGATCAAGATCATCAAGTTCAAGTCCATATCAAGTTCATCTAATCCACAAAATCAAGTACAAGTTCATCAAAAATTCAAGAACAAGCTCCAAAACCCTTGAATTCAAGCTTAAGATCAAAGAAAAAAAATCAAGATCAAGTAAAGAACAAATTCAAGCTCACTCAAGAGCCCTTGAATTATATCTGAAAAGACAAATTAGAGGAATAATATAGATTGCAACACTCACACTTTGAAATCAATATATCCGATTGTTGCGATATTTTTCCGTTCTTGCTTATTATTTTCTTGACGCGAATTTTATTGTCTACGCTCTTATTATGAAAAATAACTACCCATATCTAGAAATTGAATTAGAAAAGCAAAAGTTGGAAAATATAAACAAAACAAACAAAAAGCTTCCACTAGGATTAAGAACATAGCACCACCAACCAATGTGGTGTAGTGGATGGGGCTACTCTACCTTTAATATGAGATATCAGATTTTGAGTCTTAAGTATAGAAAAATCCTTAGTAGGAAGCGCTCCTCCTCCCAATAGGGCTCTAAGCAATGAAAATCTGAATTAGTCGGTGTCACGACCCAAGGGTACACCCTAGATGTAACATGGCGTACAAGACCCCGAGAGGCCTCATACAAGCCACTTAGCTTTCATAACATAAGATAATAGAAATGAGTAGGAATTTAAAACATTTTCAATAAGATCAAAGCTTCTTAAAACGAAACGGAAGTCTAATACACTTGTCTCAAATCATCTAAAACATGAATATCCTTGGGACACAGCCCATACAATAGTTCAAACAAAAAAGAAAGACATAAGGAAAAATGGTGGTCAAATCTTCGAATACTATGAGGACTCACCAAATCTTCAATCCTTTCTCTACTAAGATCCTAGCCACGGGGATGAGAGTCGATATCGTTGGACCGTACAGTTGGATAAGAAATGTAGGCAAGATTATGTGTTAGTACAAACATGTACTAAATATGATAACTTACATAAACAACCACATAGGCATGACATAAGCATTAGTCATCATAAGACATAAACCATAAGCATAAGAGTTAGACAATATAAGTTATAAGCATAATCCATGCACATAATAAACCATCATAACATAAGAGGAAAACTTCTTGAAGAAGCCTCAACTTATCATAAGTCTAGACTCGGTTCATCCACCTCTAGTCATTCTTATCATGAAAGGTAACTCAAACAACAATCCAAGCTAATCATTGTTCATAAAAAGTAAATCTCATCTTAAAACATACTTACGATACTTCCTTGAAGTAACCCCAAAGCATACTTAGCCAAGACATGGGTAATCATCCTCCACTAGTCTCACTCATCATGGTAGGAAACCTTAGGCCATCATCAAAGCTCATCATAAATCATCCTCATATTTATCTTATCTTTTATAGACATGGGGAAATAACCTCCTTGCCTTTCTATAAAGGCTAATGGGTAGTCGCCTCTTGCTTTACATATAGGCTAATGGGTAGTCGCTTCTTGCCTTACACATATGGTCATGGGTATTCGCCTCCATGCCCATCTTATATGATAATAGGTATTCGCCTCCATGTCATTTCATCATATGTCATGGGTATTCGCCTCCACATCATTTTATATATAAGATACAGGTATTCACCTCCATATCTTTCATTAAGGGATCATGGGTATTCACCTCCATGTCCTTGCTATAAAGACTAATGGGTATTCACATCTTGCCTTGTTACTTGAAAACATGGATTAAGGGTAGTCGCCTCACATTCATCCTCATATGACATGGGTAATCACCTCAAGCCTTACCAATTTTCATAGTCTTTTAACTTAGATTCATTTAAGGTGAACAATCCTTTCAACCTAGAATCATTTATGTGAGAAAGCCTTTCACATACATGCATACATTAGGAATCATGTGGGTAAATCCCTTCCACAACAATCCTATCAAATAATCAACAATTCATATTTCATGCTTTACTCTTAAAGCCCTAATACCCTAATTCATCATACATGCCTCAATCTCAAGACAATTCTAATTTCAAAGCCTTACAAATCATAATTCATCATATATTCTTTGATCTCAATCAATTCATGTGTACATGCTTTACTTTAAAGCAATTCATGTCTATATGCTTCAATATCAATTATTCTACAATGTATCTCGTCAATCCTAGACGAATACATCTAAATCCTCAATTTCCCTTTTCATGGCATAAAACCCACTTACATCAATTTCATCTTTCTTGACATGGGTTAGGCATGGGTACATATAAATTCATCCTAAAAACATGTAATTCTATCAATTCAATCATAAATAATCATAATCCACTCATTTGGATCAAAACCTATAACATTAGAAGAAACTCTAACTAGAATTGGGGAAACAATAGAGGCTCCATGGATGAAAGGGTTCCATGAATGAAAAGCCATCATATCTTGATTACAAAGCCCACAAATGTTTGAAGATTGGAGACTTGACCTTGATCCTAGCTTGAACTATTTCTTTTTCTTCAAGTTTTAGAGAGAGAAATATTTGAGAGAAGAGCTTTGGGTTTTTTTTTGTTCTTGAGAGAACGACTTAAGTTGGAAGAAATTTGGGAATAGACTGCGTATATGGGATTTTAGATTAAGGGTAAAACGATGTAGTAATCCTTAAGAAAATTTTGAAAAGACACAAAGGACCCTAACTTAAAACCTAAGGAGCCTCACGCTGGAGCTCGCCCAATGGCACTTGGTGACTCGCCAAGTGAACCCTTGGCATCACCTAAATTTCCAGTAGCTACTCCATGGAGGCAGACCACTTGGCGATGTGGAAGGGTCCTTTGACGACGTGCCAACTTGGACGGCAAGCCCCGACCTGGCTCGCTCAATTTTCTAGTAAGTTGGGCAATGAAAAAGGCCACTAGGTGATAGTGGCTCCCCTTGGGTAATCGCCAAGTCACTCGGCAATAGAACTTCACTTCGCCGAGTTGGCTAAGTGAGGAAATGTTTTCCCTTAACAAATCTGAGGTGTTACAGTCGGACCCCAATAAAAAAATGAAGTGCTACATCGTTATTATTATAAAAAAAACAAGAAGACTTGCAAAAATCTTGCTAGTTTAGGAGCTAATTACCTAGATACACATGAGTTTGTAATATCATGAATCTTACTAGATTTTGGTGCATTTCAATACATCGAAATACATAGGGTCAATGCAGATTGGATCATTGTCGTGGAAGAAGAGATGAATCAATTTGAGAGAAGCAAAGTTTGGCACTTGGTTCCAAGACCATCAAATATAACCATTATTGGAACTAAATGGGTTTTGAGGAACAAGTTAGATGAACATGGAACTGTAACAAGAAATAAAGCAAAGCTGGTAGTTCAAGGATATAATCAAGAGGAAGGCATAGACTACAATGAAGCATGTGCACCAGTGGCAAGACTAGAAACAATCTAGCTCCGTATAGCCTTTGTTGCGTACATAGAGTTCACACTATATCAAATGGATGTGAAAAGTGTCTTTTTAAATGGATTCTTAAAAGAAGAGGCATTTGTTAAACAACCACCAGGGTTTGAAAGAATTGACTATCCTGATCATTTTTATAAGCTTGATAAAGCTCTCTATGGCTTGAAACAAGCTCCAAGAGTATGGTATGAAAGACTATCAAAATTCCTTCTAAGTCATGTAGAAAAAGGGTTGCTTTCAATGAACTTTTATACCATTGATAAACAGATTGCTGACATCTTTACCAAAGCCTTGAGTAGAGAACACTTTGAAAGGAACAAGTAGGAACTGGGGATGATTAAGATAACATGAGCATTCTTCAATCACTGGCTACCATATCCACGTCAAAGCACAATAAATTTCTCATACCAAATCTGTATTGCTAATCACTATATCGCTTGAACTCTAAAATTATTCATGCACTATAACTATTTATTTACAATTGTTTCAGGGATAAGGGAGAATCTAGATCCAGAACTTGAGGCTAATCATGGGATTATTTTTAGGTATGTACATTACACTTTCTTAACAACTTATTAAAAACAGGACGCAAACATATAACTTGATCCCTCCCACATGTCCTATTATAAAAATATTAATCCATGCCTACTCTAAACTAACAACTGTCATTTCAAATCAAATCACACCACTCCCAAGATAAAAACTCCTCAACTTCTCCTTCCAATTCCTAAAAGGAAAAATTAAAACAACCATTTTCTTTTGCTCCTCTAATAACTCGTCTTCCCAAAACTATCTAAACAAATTCTCTGAAAATGGATCCTACTCCTAAACTAGCCCTCATACCCTTCAAAGAAAAATTCAACCCAAACACCATACCAAATTTCTTCTACATTGACGCTCTAGGTGTATCTCACATTGCACGCCCAATAACTGAAGTAGGCTCAACTCAGGGGGAATTAATCATCCAGGAGATGGGTGAAATCGGGACTGACAGGGTGATTCCATCAAGTGAGTGGAAAAAAAAAAGGTCTTTGATGATGAAACTACTGTTGAGTGTGAGGGGAAATCTGATCTACCCTCCTAGGAACATATCTAAGGATTGATTCCTGATACTGATTAACGTCTCATCTACGGAAGCCTCGAATAAACCAGTTGTCATTCCAATGGATGAACTAAAAGATAACTCACAATCCACACCTTCCATAGTAGTTTATGTTTGCTTAACTAGGTCTGTTAAAAGAACTCTAGAAGAGGGTCTCATTGCTATAGCTTCTAAAAGACCATGATCATCTAGAGGTAAGTTCACTCATCCAGTTGATCCTTTTGAGATCCATGATGAACCTTCAGAGTCTAATAGAACTAGAAAGGGAAAAAGAAAAGTGTTTTCTCCTAACCGCAAGAAACAGGTCCGACATAGTGCACCAAAAGAGGGATCTAAAATGAGAGGACTAGTTGATGATGAAGACACTTACTTTTTGACCGAACTTGATGTTTTACACAAATTTTAGGGCTTAAATATTTCGTTTATATTTGAATTAAATATTTTGATTTTTATCTTATTTTAGTTAGTTTATTTTAAAATATTTATAAACTACAAAAAATAGAATCACATTTTTAGGCTAAGTTTATTTTTATGTTTTATAAAAATGAAAGGAAAATTTACAAAAAAATATATGTTTTTTTAAAATTTAGATTTAATAAATAAACTAGTGTTTCTTAATTGTATTTTCTGATTAGCTATTTAACTTTTCTTATATTTTTATTAATTAGCTAATATTTTTATTAGTATAGCTTTTATATATATTTAATTTTTTGTACACTCCCCAGTTATCCTAACTACTACCAAATTCTTCTATACACATTCCCCACTCCCTTAAATCTCTCACCCACATATACATTTCACTACCCTCCACTTTCCTTATATTTTTCAAACACCTTAATCTTATCCTAGATGATACTACATAATCATCTGTAAAAAAAGGAAAGAGAAGAAAAAAAAACACAACACACACACGACACAACAAAAAAAGAAGAGGAGAAAATCAACAAAACAAGAGGAAAAGATTACACCCACAGATTACTACCTACACCTCTCACCCATCTTTCTTTTTGTTTTTCCAATCTACATAAATGCCCATTTTTTTATTTTATTTTAGCCTCACACTACAAAAAAATTAAAATCGGAACATACATACGTAACAACACTATTCTCAAAAGAAGAAAAATCCCACTTACATTATATATTTTTTTCTCATTCATAAAACAAAGGTTGAGTTCGAGGTTCGTTTTTGTGGTTTCGAGTTCGTGGTTCCTTATTCTGGTCTTTTCTTTTTGTGAATTAATTTTCACAAGAGGTAACACTCAATTCAATTTTATTTTTTTTGTATAATTTTATGTCATGATTGTGAGAGAATTGATTTCAATATGTCAAAGTTGTTCAAATTCCGTATGTGTTTAACTCATTAATATTATAAATGGTATAAGATTGACATATATGTGAACGTGCTGTCATTAAATTTAGAGCACAATTGGTATGACATGTGCTTATTTCTTACATGGTAAAAAGTCTATTTGTCATTTTTTTTCCTTAATTAATTATCAAAAAAATTGGTGTTCATGTCTTACTAATTTGAATGAATTCTTTGTTTGACCGTGTTTAGAAAAATGTTAAGTTATTTTATGCTATAATATAGGTGTTGCCTGGATATTTCTGGTGCTAACAAAATATGATAAGAAAATTACAGTCGATTTACTAGCTATTGTGCGCATGTATGACTAAGATGAATTATTATTATTAGTATCATTGTTATTATTACTGTTATTATCTTTATTATTATTATCATCATTATTATTATTTTAAATACCAAGATATTGATAATATTATAACGAGAGATTGATAAATTTTGATGGAACGACTGTAGTTGGGAACCACTTAATTCATGCTAAAAAATTGATAAACTAGTTTTGGTAGGAAAATTTAGATATATCTAAAAAAGATTGATTTCAATTAAGAATGTGGTTGCACATCTTTTTGAGAAACACTTAAAAGAAATTCAAGGATGCGATTATACACGTTGACAAAATTATTTTAATAACTAACTTTCATTAATTTAAATCAAGTGGTGTAAACAGAGATTATTAGGTGTGACACACTTGAGAGAACAAAGTAGTTATGCTTCTAAACTATTAAATGTCAAGCCAAAGAATGCGGTAACACATCTAGGTTAAGCCAAATTAAAGTTCAACAATACAAATGCGAGCGAAACTGTAGCCTATAAAATACATCCAAAAATAATTTAAGATAAGTATAAGCCAATAAAAGCAACCATTCTAGAAGCATGGGAATCGAGGGATGCCTAGTACCTTCCCCTTGGTCAACAGAATTCCTTACCCAAACTTTTGTTTTCTCAAAACAAAACTAAAGAATCATTCCTTTTTATTAGGGATTAAAAAATGGTGACTTGGAACATCATAACTCAATTACAAGTGGCAACTCTGAAAAAATAAACTAATCCCTAATCAATATCATTACTTAAATTAGAAAAACTCTTTTTTTAAAACCTAATTTGGAAAAATAGGGGTGTGACAGATGAATCCATTAATAGTTCTAAACGTGAAAACAAGGTAGTCCCATCTATAACTCTAGTTGATGATGATACTGAGAATGACGTAGTTCAAGAAAACGTCAGGGATGGGGATTACACTGAAAAACATCAAAGAGAGTCTTGATGCTCGTACATGTAGGATAGTCAACTTTACTCAAAAAAGTGTAGTAAGGGGTTTGGAAGGAGACTAAAATGGGTGAATTACTGGTGATCTTACAAGAACAGGGTTGGACAGACTTGTTCCTTCAGAGGAACAGAAGAAGAAAGATTGATAGAGAAGAAACTAGGCAATTCTATATTTATGCTACCATATAAATCTATTCGATCTCTAGTGTGGTTAAGGGGAAGTCATTGACTCTTACGGGTGATGTAATTGCAACGATAATGGGAATCCCAAACTTTGGGTGGTGTCATTATGTGAAAAGAAACTGGCCTCCTTTGGATGGTTTGCCAAATGCTCTTGAAATTTCTCGAAGGTTCTCAAATGATCCTACTCTAGAGGAATATATCCGTATTGATAAGGATGTCATGCTCTTTTTGCATAAACTCTTTTTTGATGTGGTGCATAAGGTGATGGTGCGAAGAAAACAGAAAAGAACTGAGGCTAACTATTTGTACCACACTCTCATGGAGTTGTTGATTTTCAAACATCCCATTACCTTACCCAAAATGATATTGATTCACATGCATCACATTTGTGTTTAGGATCAAACAAGACACTCACTGAGTTATGGGTTCTAGTTAGGTAGTATTTTCTTAGCATTTTAGGTCCTTGTTCAGTCTTGGCAAGCGTGGACTTGAAAAGATGTTTTGGGGACTGTAAATTAGGCTAATGTACCTGCTCCTCAAAGGGGGGCTAATGCGCTACTTCAGTGTTTGAGAGCTCTGTTAGTTGTGAAGGATGAAGGCATTGCTTCTCTAAGGGTGTCTCATTCCTCCGTGTTGGAATGTATACGTCCACTGGTCTAGATGGGACCAGGTCCTCAGCACAGTTACAATAACAGAAAATAAAAAAAGTGCTGAAAGTAAAGATTGCACAACAACTTTACATGGAAACCTCCTTGCTCAAAGGAGTAAAACCACGACCTGGCCTGCCAGGAATTTTCAAAAAATTGCTTTCACTAATCTTCTCAAGAAAAAGTAAAAGCAAGTTTACGAACTGAGATTAGCCTACTAATCCCAACTCTAAGCAATAACACCTATTACTTAGATGAGCCAAAGCAGATACAACACTACCCACTAAGCTATCACCCCTAGATAACTTAGACTTTGCTAAGCGGATACCACACCGCCCACTAAATCAACTAGCTCCTAGATGATTTAGACTTTGACTAAAGAGATACAACAGTGCCCACTATACTAATCCTGACCAATTAATATAGACTTTAGAGTAAGACACTAAGTTACCCTTAACCTAGTTCTTACAATGATTCACCCAAACTTGAAACGTTTCTTTCACAAGTGAAACGAATCTTACAATATAAGCACTATTACAAGAAAACAAAGTAACAGCTGGTACAAGAAGCACTTGAAGCAATTGATGTGGTCCCTACTGTTTTGAAGCTTGAAATATCTCTCTCTTTGAATGAATGAATAATTTGTTGTTTGTACTTGGATATATTTAGACATGAAAAGTTATATCCAATGAACAAGCAACCTCGTTACTTCTAATTGGTGGAGTAGTCTGCAGCTTCACCAACCTTCTGACGTAAACAACTTTCCAGCTGCACAGCACTTTGACCACTGGACGAGTATTCATACTCTGCAGAGGACCAGGTCCCTACACTTGTGAGGAGATCATTAAAACATCAAGAAGCATAAGCACTTATCAATTTCCCCCTTTTTGATGATGACAAACAACCTGCATAACTCCTCACGTGAGTGAACAAACATTCATTCAATAACTGGTGTTTCCCCCTTAATTGAACAAGCAACCTAGTCGCTTCTGATTTGTGAAGTACTCTACAGCTTCACCAACTTTCTAATGCAAACAGCTTTTATAGTTGTACAAATATTGACACTGGACGAGATTCATACTCTGCAGAGGACCAGGTACCTGCACTTGTGAGGAGATCATCAAAACACCAAAGGGCATAAGCTCTTATCAATTTCCCCCTTTTTGATGATGACAAACAACATCAGCAACTAATTAGAGTGGCCATCCTATTAGTTCCTCCTTACTGATAGCAGTTCCCCCTTAAGACAGCAATACAACAGTCAGTCCATCCTATTAGTTCAGTCAGTTCACAGCATCCAGTTCCCCCATTTGCACCAAACTTTATATCATTTGCCCCTTAATCCTTGACCAATTGCACCAAACTTCCCCCTTTTGACACCATTGAAAAGGCAAAACAGTAAACATATGCAAGTTAAAATGTTAATCAAAAAGAATTCAGAGCCTTGGGCCACACAGAACATGTGTATGTAAGCATAAAGAGAATATTAAGCCATACATGAACAGGGCAGAAACATAAATAACATTAGATCATATATACTGACCAGTGTAATCAGTCAACAAAACATAAAGCCACAAGAGTTTTAATCAAGATTAAAGAACAATGAGGGAAACTAGGGAAACAAAACACTTTCAGGACGGAGGGGGAAAAAGATTGAGGGTGCGTATAAATAGAGACAGATGCTCATTTGCATCCTTATGAGCCTTCACCAACCTCATTTTCATCCTTCAACTTTTGCAACACCTTCTCATTTCCATCACTGGTACCAGGTCCTCCTGAGACATATTTCTGTAATTTTTCCTTCAACGTTATAATTTCTACCTCTTTATCATTCAGAATTGCAGTAAGATCAGTCACTTCACATTTGAGAGATGCTGATTGTTCCAGGACATCTGCCACCATTGACCTTCCCTTAGTCTTACCTTCCACAAACTCACACTCCAGCAGGGTGACTGCAGTGAACATCTGTTTGATGGTACCAGGTACTCCTCGTCCCACCGATACCTCAAAGTGGTTAAACGTGTAGTTCAGTAAATACCCGGATGGAATCCTAGCACGTTTGATATCTCCACGTTTGGTGGCCTTTGTAGAGAACTCACTAGAGGGTTTACACCCTTCAATGGACCTCACCCCCTTTACTGGCACACCCAGAATGATACCAAGTGTCTCCACAACTAGAAGAATTTCAATATCCTGAATAGTAGTCTTGACCCCCTCTATCCTTTAACAATTCCATCTTATAATTAAATTCTCACACTTCAGGTTCATGAAGATACGAAACAG
Organism: Solanum commersonii; assembly: GCA_029007595.1. Taxonomy (NCBI): domain Eukaryota; kingdom Viridiplantae; phylum Streptophyta; class Magnoliopsida; order Solanales; family Solanaceae; genus Solanum; species Solanum commersonii. The sequence goes on along the minus strand of JAJTWQ010000092.1, from coordinate 1,216,792 downwards.
GTGGTTCAAACAAATGACTCCACTGTTGCAAGGAAACAACATCAGAAAGGTTTGACATACCAGAAGCAGCGAGTATTTCTGGATCAAGGACTCTTCTGTTCAACACCTTTTGCTTTTTCATCTCCTCTATGTGATCTTCCCTTGACACTTCCTTTTCTTCACTTTATTTTTGAACCCTAGGACCTGGCCCCTTTACGAGGTTTCATTTTTCAGCCACCTATTTTATAAATTTCTCCCTTTTCACATGAGATTTCTTTGCAACTTTCTAGGAAAGGAGAAGGTGAATGAACTAGGGTTTTCAACTTCTTGGGGGATAGGGATCTTTGAAGAAGAATTAAAGTTAGGAATTTTGAGAGAAAGAGAGAAAAGAGGGGATTAGTGAATTTCAACAAGAATTGTTTGAAGAGATTTTGTAATTTGATTCACTAAGAGAAGTAGTATATAAAACCAAAAAGACATCGGGTCCCTAACAGTAGAAACCTTTGGTTTAAAAGTGAAAAGACATCTGAAACTGACATGATGAATGGGCAACAGACACGTGGCAGTGATATTGACAGTTAGATAGTGTAGTATAAGTGATACTAACATTATGAGGACCAGGTCCTCGTTTCAATCTGCAACCCTGCCTAGTGTGATTAAATTGTCTCTTCAGCTTGACACACCATGAGTGTATACCTGCATTAAGGTACCAGAAGCGAATTCTTAAGTGACAAACATTATACAAGTATAGATACCTGCCCTCCGAAACTTAATCAAACTAAAAGATTTTTGTGCCAACTTGTCAAGGAATCAGGTAATCTTGTGCATCCCCAACATCACCCTGTTTTTGATGAAACATTATTTACTCAAGGGCTTTGTAAAGATATCAGCCAGTTGATCTTCAGTCTGATGTACTCTTTTGATCTATAAGAAAGCCTGCATAGTCAGCATCTGCAAAACTAATTAGATCAAATGAGTCACCTGTTGGGTAGGAAGAGGACCAAGTCCTGAGTTCCCTTTAGGTATCTCAGTATTCGTGTAGTAGCTTTTAGATGTGACTCCTTTGGTGCAGCTTGAAACCTTGCACACATCTGTACACTGAAGACTATGTCTGGTCTGCTTGCAGTGAGATGCAAGAGTGACTCAATGATTCCCCTATACATAGCCTGATTTACCTCAACTCCTTCTTCATCCAAGCCAAGCTTCACACTTGTGCTCATGGGAGTGTCAAGAACTTTTTCCTTAATCATATTGAACTTTCGAAGCAGTTTCTTGATGTATTTCTCTTGACATATAGAGGTACCCTGAATGGACTATTTGATTTGCAGGCCTAGGAAGAAAGTGAGTTCTCCCATCATGCTCATTTCAAACTCATTACTCATCAGATCAGCAAATTCCTTGAAAAGTAAATCTCTTGGTTGTACCCCTGCACCACAAGCCTTGACTTTTTTCTAGTAATGGTTTAATGCTCATCAAGTTTGTTTCTGAAGACCCATTTTGTTCCAATAATTGTTCTATTGATAGGTCAGGGGACCAGGTGCCACACTTTGCTCCTCTCAAACTGATGGAATTCTTCTTGAATTGATGTTACCTAATTTGTATCCTGTAAAGCCTCATTGATGTTCCTGGGTTCAATGGATGACATTAGGCTAAATATGCAACTAGATTTCTTGTCCTGGATCTAGTTTGAATTCTAGAGTCAAGTGAAGAGATGAGATTGTCTAATGGATGTGAGGATTGATGTTTCCATCCGGACTTTTTGATCAACTCTTCTTTGATTTCAGCATCAAATTCAACATTAACATCTTCATGATTTTGACATAGAACCTTCTGGGTAGTATCAAAGGGACCAGGTGCTCCTGTGAGATCTGCAACAATTTCCTTTGCAACCTATTTGTTTCCAAGGTTTTGGATATCCTTGTCTTCCCTTTCCTAGATCAGCTCTTCCATCTCATGGTCTCCCTTTGATCATCAATTTTTTCAGATTGATCGATTGTCATGTAAATGCTCTCTTCGACACATAGAGTTCTTTTGTTAAACACTTTGTAGGCCTTGCTGGTAGAAGAGTATCCTACAAACACACCTTCATCACTCCTGGCATCAAACTTATCCAGGTCATCCTTTCCATTATTTAGTATAAAGCATTTGCACCCAAATAACTTAAGGTGAGCAATTGAAGGCTTTCTGTCGTTCAACAAATCATACGGTGTCTTCTTTATCATAGACCTGATCTATTAGTAACAAAGCATGTTGTGTTAACTGCTTCTGCCTAGAAGTTCATAGCCAGCCCTGAGTTAATCGACATAGTCCTTGCAATATCAACCAGAGTTCTGTTCTTTCTCTCAACCACTCCGTTTTGTTGAGAAGTTCTTGGTGTAGAAAAATTATGATTGATTCCATTTCCAGCACAAGAACTTTCAATTTGAGAGTTCTCAAACTCTGTCCCATGGTCAGATCAAATACTAGCAATCTTCCAATTGACCTTCAATTGAATTGCTTTGGCAGAAGCAATCAAAATTCCGGCAGTCTCATCTTTTTTTCGGAGAAACATAATCCAGGTGTACCCGGAGAGATCATCAATAATCACAAGAATATATGTTTTACCTCATCTGCTTTCAATTCTGACAGGTCCACAAAGATCCATGTGGAGAAGTTCCAAAGGTCCATGTGCTCAGAAGTTCCTTGAAAGGTCTTGTTTGTGCTTTTGCACAAGATTCTTTTGCCTTTGAGAACTTCAGAAGGTCCCCTGCAACAAGTTTGTTAAGTAAAGAGGTACTTACATGACCCAGTTGTTTATGCCAAAGATTTGCATCATAAATTTGAGGACTTAGACATGACAAGTTGTCTCCTTCAATAGAATCAAGATCAACAACATAAACATTCTTGACTCTTTTTGCAGACATTACAATTTTCTTAGTTGCACAGTTTATAATCACACACCCTTCAGACATGAACTTGACTTCATTTCCCTTGTCGTTAATTTGAAACACACTTAAGAGATTAAACTTCAGACCATCCACATAGTGTACACTGTCTATGGAATGATCTGCAGTTCTTCCTATCTTGCCAATACCAAGAATAAAACCTTTCTTTCCACTGCCAAATGACACACCACCACCTTGGTGTGCTTCCAAAGAGAGGAAGTTTAGAGTATTTCCAAATATATGCCTTGAGCATCCCCTATACATGTACCAACGTTGACTGCTCCCTCTCTTTTGCACAAGAATCACTTATTAGACTTAGGAACCAACTTCAAACGGAGTTCCTAAAAACTGTCAAAAGGTTTAATGAGAAACCTTCCTGTCCATGGAGGTAAAGTGTTCTTGTTAAAACGATAATGGGGACCAGGTCCCTTGTGTCCCTTTTTACCATCATTTTCAGATCTAACAAATTTCACATTCTTTTCTGTAGCTTTGCTCAGAGTCTCGTATTTCTCTTTCAAATGACCATTTCGACCACAGTGAGTGCACAAAAGGTTGTCAGATACAGACATATATTTGCTATGAGGATTATCTGGGGGTTCTATTGGTCTGTGTCCCAACCCTTTCTTTCCATTGAAACTCTGATTAGACAGATTAGAGAGTATCTTAAAGGAGTCAGTCCATTTTAGAGAGTGGCTCAACTCCTCTTTGACCTTACTCAGATCCTTTCTCAATTGAGAATTTGTTTCTAGAGAAGCAACTAACTTGGACTCAATGATTTTAAGCTTTTTTTCCAATTCTTCCTTAAGGATGCTAAGATTTCTCTTTCCATCTACTGAGGTACCAGGTCCTTCACTAGGTTCTAGACTATCAATCTCGAGGATACCTATCATGATACTCAGTTAAGATATTTGAGCATTAAGAACTGAGTTTTCATCTTCGTACATACTCAACTTTTCACTCATCATCAAATTTTCAGAGGTCAGTTCATCAACTGAGTCAATTAATAGAGCAACAAGGTTTCTCAAATTTTTAATAGGAAGAGAGTATAAATCATCTTTAAGATCAAGAAGAGTTACCTCATTTTGATCCTCTTCATCATCGGATTTAACCATTAAAGAGAAAATGGAGTTGAAGACATTTTCATCATCTTTTTGGTCAAAAAATAGAATATTGCCATCATCCCTGAAACATCTTCATAACTTTCCCTTTCGGCATCTTCCAAGAATCTTCTTCCGACTCAGGTGGTCTTCCTCTAAATCATTTTCCTCGTATACAACAAAGGCCTTTTTCATAGTAATCACTAACAAGCGTGCACCACGAGTTCTTTACTTTTTGGTGGGGTGGAGGGCACAAATCATTTCCCCATACAACAAAGGCCTTTCTCACTAACTGATCAGCATGAGTCTTTATCCAAGCACTATCTGGGACCAGGTCCTTCTTGTGAGGTCTGAAGTCCTGAGTTTCCTGCTTCTGGCTGGGACAGTCCCTCATAAAATGACCAGGTTTACCACATTTATGACAAAGGTCATTTGCGCTAGCGGCTCTGCTGGTCGAAGCCTTCTTTTGAAAGACGTCATGTTTCTTGATGATTTTTTGAAACCTTTAAGTAACATAGGCCATTTCATCCTCCTCCTTCTCAGTCGCATCATTTTGTGAGTTTTTTAGAGCACCAAATTTCTCCTTTCTAGTTTTGACAACTATAGTGGTGAGCTCTCCATCCATCTTTCACCTCCTTTGTAGGAATATATGGTCCATCAAGAATGATGTCCCATAGCTCAGTGTCCTCAGCGTTGATCTAGTCATGCATTCAATTCTTCCACCAGCCATAATATTAACCATTAAAAGGCGGTGGCCTAGTAGAAGACTGGCCTTCTTCCACATTAGGTGGAGCAGCCATTCCTTCTGGATCTTTTCTTTTCTTGATGTTAACCAAATCAAAAAGTACCGCTCTGATACCACTTGTTGGAATGTATACGTCCACTGGTCTAGATGGGACCAGGTCCTCAGCACAGTTACAATAACAGAAAATAAACAAAGTGCTGAAAGTAAAGATTGCACAATAACTTTACGTGGAAACCTCCTTGCTCAAAAGAGTAAAACCGCGACCTGGCCTGCCAGGACTTTTCAACAAATTGCGTTCACTAATCTTCTTAAGAAAAAGTAAAAGCAAGTTTACAAACTGATATTAGCCTACTAATCCCAACTCAAAGCAATAACACCTATTACTTAGATGAGCCAGAGCAGATACAACACTGCCCACTAAGTTATCACCCCTAGATAACTTAGACTTTGCTAAGCGGATACCACAATGCCCACTAAATCAACTAGCTTCTAAATGATTTAGACTTTGACTAAGCAAATACAACACTGCCCACTATACTAATCCTGACCGATTAATATAGACTTTAGAGTAAGACACTAAGTTACCCTTAACCTAGTTCTTACAATGATTCACCCAAACTTGAAATGTTTCTTTCACAAATGAAACGAATCCTACAATATAAGCACTATTGCAAGCAAACAAAGTAACAGCTGGTACATGAAGCACTTGAAGCAATCGATCTGGTCCATGTTGTTTTGAAGCTTGAAATATCTCTCTTTGAATGAATGAATAATTTGTTGTTTGTACTTGGATAATTTAGACATGAAATGTTATTGTCCAATGAACAAACAACCTCATTTCTTCTGATTAGTGGAGTACTCTGCAGCTTCACCAACCTTCTGACGCAGACAGCTTTTCAGTTGTACAACACTTTGACCACTGGATGAGTATTCATACTGTGTAGAGGACCAGGTCCATGCACTTGTGAGGAGACCATCAAAACATCAAGAAGCATAAGCACTTATCACTCCGCCTTAGATCAATTGCATATCTTTAATGGTATTAAGCATGACCGTCTGGTTGAGGTGAACTCAAGGTTGAAGGTTGAACTAGTTGAGTCGCATGCAGGTCTGGTGTATTTGTTTAGTGTGCTTTGCATTTTATTTTTTTGTTGTTCCTAGTTGTGGTGTATTTATCTAACTCTAAAACTATGATGTGGTTTTGTTCTTCTTGTTTCAATTATGCCTACTTTTGTAAATTTGTTTTTGCCTTATTATAGCTAACTGAGTTTTTTAATAAGTTCGTGTGTAAGGTGGTAGTCAATATGATTTCTGTATTTTTTATTTCAGGGCTTAACGATGTTAAAAGGGGGAAATTTAGTTATATCATGTGTTCCATGTAGACTACCTGATCTACTGATCTATCCATCATCTTTGTATATGTGTTACACCATATAACATGTTGTTTGGAAATTGAAATGATCACCGAAAGCTAAAGTCATACGTCATCATCAAAAAAGGAAAATTTGTTAGATCACATAAATGAAGATTTTGAAGAATGACAAAGTAAATAACTAATTCATGGAACATGTTGACTCAACATGATTACGTGATCCAGTCCAAATAGAACTAGGAAACTAGAAAAAATGCAGGCGGTGGGGTGACCTAGTCCAAACAGGATTAGGAACCGAAAAAGATGCAAGCGGTGGGAAACTCTACATCACACAAGGAAAGGAACTACTCCAACTTTAGTGAGATAGAATAAAACAACGAAAGGTTGGTTGATCTATAAATAGTGCAATGTTTTCTCCAAAGAAACAAGTGCACTTACATAGAGAGAAACAAGCAAAACACGGCCAATTGTTGAGAGTTTTTTCAAGTAGAATATATTGGAAGAACTTATTTCATATAAAGTTGTAAGTAATTGTTTTATTTACAAGTAATATTGAGTGTAGTTTGGTCTAACAAGTTAGTGCAACTTGTAGACTTTAGGGACTTAAACCTTGGGGTTTTTTTTTGTCGTGAGTCTGGGAATAAGAGTTTATAATTCCTTAGATTACATAGGTTTATAATCGTGGTGTAGTTTGAAGTTTTAGTCAATAAAAGTGAAATTAAAAATTGGTGTGTTATTGATTTACATACGTTCTTACTCCAAACTACTAACTAATTAAGGAATAGATAGTTAGTATGTGTTCCTTAGAAGAATTATAGAGGTCACAATTCGAATAGGTGGTGGTGAAGTTTCAATTATTAACCAATTAGACAAAGATATAAATGGGAAATTTTCTTATCGTTTGATCTCAATCCCATTAGATTCACCAATTTCCAATGTCACAAGTCACATCAACTTTGGGAGTATGATGAGTGGTATATTTGCACTCATTTAAGGTCCATTTAGCTCAATAATTAGTATTCTCAATGCCAGATTTTGTCCTACTCTAATATAATGTTGATGATTTGCAGCTATGAAGGTAATTGGACAAGGCAAGGACAAATGTTTGCAAGAATGACCAAAATTACAAAAAAAAGTGCAAAATAAATATTGTTGATCGGCTAATATGAAGGGAAAATTGCCAACTGAGCATGACCTCACCCAAACTAATAGTGCATAGCACTTGTGTCTATCAAAGAAGGTCGGCAGACTCCAGTAGAAACGGCGACGCACCGAATGAGAAGGGAGATCCTGATGCATATTGCCCAAAGTGACAGTGTGAAAAGAAAAAATTTACTACTTTAAAGGCGAATGCAGTTGGTATTCAGCGATTCACTGAACGTGAAAGGCTGACTCAATCAAGTTCACCAACTGAGGTTGAACCACCTGAAGCCTAGAGCATCATAAAAGCGAGCTAAATAGAGAAGGGCAATTCGCTGAGCAGGTTTGGTGAGCCCTACTAATGTCACCAAGTTAGTCGCAAAATGGATTTTGGGCCAAATTTTGGGAAAGTATAAATATCCCAAAGGATACAAATTTTAGGGAGTTCCATTTTGAGTGTAAAAAGTTCTCTTTTGAGAATAGAGTTGAGAGTTTTTAGAGAGCGCTTTACCTTTGAAGAACACTTTTTTAGATATTGGGGCTTTACAACTTGGAGTTTGAATTTGATAAATTGAAGTTGAATCCAAAGTGGGTTCACTGCTAATTTCTTAATTTCAAGTTACCCATGGCTACTTTCATGGAAGGTATAATTTCTTTGCTTTTTGTGATGGGTGGCTAAAACCCAAGATCTAGAGCTGCTCAAATGGGGTTGGATGTTGATGTAATATAGTGGGTATTGTGCTATGCTCTGCTTTGTTAATGTTCATACATGAATTTGGTCTAATTACCATGAGGTTAACTTAAGGGTTAAGGTTGCAAACTTAATTTCTACTTCTGATCTCCGGTTGATGCTCGAAAGAGATTAATTGGAGTGGGTAATTAATTCAATACTAGAAATTTTGGTTTGATGTCCGTGACTTTCTTGAAAAAGATCTTATGGGTCAGATCAACTTTCTTTGATCTTGAAAGAGAGAATAGAGTAAGGTATTGGATTATTTAGATTGACATTTAGATGAAACCGAAAGGAGACTCTATGCATAGATGCTTTGAGATCGAAAGATTATTAGCGTCACTGAAGATGACTTATCCTATTCATGAATGTTCATCATTATAAAGCAACACAATTACCCCTATGTGAGATCGATTTCAAATCCCCGCACCCCTAAATTGCATGTCAACTCTTGATTTTGTCTATACTTTAGTTCAACTGCAATAATTAATAACCAAACATTTATATTAAGTTGGTGGTATCATCCACCCAATTGTTTTTACCATTACAAATGAGCTAAATTCATAATTCAAATTTCTTGATAAGTAATTCTCTACGATATATCATTCCATGTGGGATTTGACCCTGACTCCTCGTTGAGTTTTTACTAACTATGATTGTTCACTCTTTTAATTGATTTTGGAGAGTGATTTGAGTATTATTAGAGTAGTGCCATCGTGTCTGGCCATGACGTCGTTTCAACTCCTTGAACACAAAGGATCCATCCACTTTCTACTATCTGAACTTGGAAGGTGTCAGTGTTGGGAATAAGACATTGAAATTCAAATCTTCTAAAATTGGCTCTTCTAAGTTTGGCTCTGTAGGTGAAGAAGGTAACATTATAATCAATTCTGGCATAATGTTGACATTTCTACCTAATAATTTCTACTTGACTTTGGAATCAACATTGGTGAATTTAATTAGCGCTACTAAGAAGGATGATCCATTAGGGACTTTTCGTCTATTTTACGATTCTGATAATGGTACTATCAATATTCCAACGATTGTTATACATTTTACAAATGCGTATTTAGAGTTATCGCCATCGAGCACATTTTCAAAAATTGAGGAATGTTTGGTTTGTCTTATAATAGTACCTGCAAATGAAATTGCTATATTTGGAAACTTGGCACAGGGAAATTTCTTAATTGGATATGATCTTGTGGCTAACAAAATCTCCTTTAAGCCTACATATTGCACTAAGTACTAATTAGGAATTTGGGTTTGCTAACTAGTGTTAGTTTTTTCTTTATTGATTTTTTGTTCTCGTTTTAATTCTACATTTTTGTTCTTCAACTGAGTATACAATGTATCTTACATTTTTTTCTTGCATGTGTTTGCTTTTTAGTATATTTTGAGAACCCTTAAAATTGTTTTTTTGTGTACTTTTTTAAGTAATAAGTTAAATAATATTTTGCAATTTAAGATTAAGGAACTTGTAATCATCATACGACTGAAGTGTTTTGCTGATGCTGATAGTATATATGACATTGACGAGTCAAATATATTGATGAATGCTTATTTTTCCAATTCTCAGAAAGGTAAAAGGGGCTTAGATGATACAATATTTCATAAGTGTAAGGAGTTGGATGAAAATATTTTAAAACTAACTATAAATTGTCCTTTACTCACTAAAGTCAATGTACGATAAAGTAAGGAAAACAAAAAAATATTTACATATTTAGGGGTCTACCACTTGTATTTCAGACTTGGTTCTATGACTGTTGCATTGATTTGAATTGGAATATCGCTGCTCGAATTGGCAACAAAATTCCGTATATACTTAATTGAAAAGTGACCAATAGACTCGCCTTAAAGATATGAGTGGTTGTGGTTGTATTGGCATGAAGAGTTTGGACAAGGTACTAAATGTCACGATCCAATTCACCGGGCCATCTGCCACGACCTAGACCGTTGTGATTAGCACCCACACTAACCATCCGGTGGGAGAACCATTAATACTAATTAGCTAACCCAAGAACTACACAACTTAATCAATTACTTGGCATTTAAAGTTACGGAAGCAAGTTTAATTACAAGAGTCAAAATAGAGTTCCCATAAACACCCAAGAGATCTAACAACGACTAACAAAAGATTGCGGAAATTATTCCCAAGAACTTGAAAGTCAATGTACCAAAACTCTAACAAGGAACCATAATGTCTAAGGGAAATGGGTACAACCCAATTAAACATAAGAAAAATATAAAGTATTAGTCTAAGTCCGAATAGAAATGGACTAAACATAACGAGAACTCATTGAAGCTTGGAAGAACTCACCCTTAAATTTGATTAATCACTGATCTTCTAGATGAGGTATGTCAGTAACCACCTGAAAATGCCCTGTACTCAACAAAGAAAGAGCAAATGTAGTATCAGTACACAACCACAATGTAATGGTATGATCATGTAGCTATCCCAATAAGTGAAACATATGCAAATAATCACAACATAATAAAACGGCATATACCGAACATGTACAATATCAGTCATCTTATAAGAATTAACGAACAATTCCATATTCTCAAATACATCAATACGACAAGTCAATGGTCCTCTCATGGAACCCACACCCAAACTGTTAGTGTACCGGTACATGGTACCCGATCCAAGTTAGTGTGCCAGACGTGACACCGGATCCCATATATTTGTCGGAACGTGGCACCCGATTCAAGTTAGTATGTTGAAAAGTAGCACCTGATCCATTCAACAAGCCACAATCACAATCATAATGTACATTCTCAAAATCATACAATCAATTGTTGATTCATGCATGACATACAATTATTCAATCATACTTAGTTACGATTAGTGTGATCAATAATGCAACATTCGCATACATACATGCATTAAGATGAAGTAATTACTAACATACATCACACCAACATGAAATCACAACTATTACTTACCTCGAACAAAGCTTGAATCCTCCTATGAAATTTGATTCTTCCCTTTCCGAATTTTTTCCGCTTGCTCTAGGTCTACAAACAAACAATTCAATATAGGGATCAATAATTAAGATTTGATTTACCCGGATTATGACAAACCCAATAAACTAAGACCTAATTTATGATCCTAAGGTGCAGTTAGGGTTTTTCCCACCATCCAAAACAATTCAAAACCCTCCCCCAACGATATACAATCAAGATTTTACGTTCTATGGATCAAAAAATAAAATCGGGGAATGAAAACCTTACCTTTAGCTTCAAGAATGGTGAAAAACCATCAAGAACACACCTGGGATCGTCTCCTAACTCTCAAGAACAAAACTTGCAGAAAATCATGATTTTTGGGTTTATTTCTGACTTAATTTACGACTGGTCCGCTATAGCGGCCCTCATCCCTCCACAGCCTCCCCGCCCTAGCAGAAATAATCCCGCCACAGCGGCTTGCACGGAACCAGTAAGTCGATTTAAGAGTTTCAAACTCCCATTTCACAACTCACCTTCATCCCATGACACTCAGAACATATCCGTTCATACTAAGATAAGTTTAGGGAATCCTACTTGCCCAAATTTGATTCCATAAAGTCGTACGAATTTCTTAACGTCTTAGCTATCTACTCATATAATCAAATTCCTTATTAAATCACCCAATCATTACCAGATTTCCCTAGACTCACATGACTTCGATTTAGTCCAAATCTGGACTAGGCTAGGAAATTCTAAGTTACTACAAAAAAGTTTTTCGGCCCAAAAAATTTCCCTGTTGGCTTTTCTATAACGACGGGAACAGGTCATTACAATAGATACCAATTTACCCGTCACTCGTCCCTGAGTAACAAACTACAAAAAATGGGCTAAAGTTAGAGTAAAGTAATACCTGAATCAACGAACAACAGGGGATACTTATCTCACATGTCCTTCTCAGTTTCCCAAGTAGCTTTCTCAATTGGACGATGTTTCCATTGAACCTTCACGGACTTAATCTTTTTGGTCCTCAGCTTTTGGACACATGATCCAGAATTGCAATCGGTTCTTCCTCATACTCAAGGCCCTTGTTTAAAACAACTGAGTCCTATTAAATGATGTAATCCCCATCTCCATGATATTTCTTCAACATAGACACATGAAATACCGGGTGAACTCCATATAAGTTAGGAGGTAAAGCCAATCTATAAGCCACTGTCCCTACACAATCAAGAATCTCAAATGGACCAATGTATCTAGGACTAAGATTGCCCTTCCTGCCAAATCTCATCATCTTTTTCATAGGTGATACATGTTGGAATGTATGCGTCAATGACTATCGATGGGACCATGTCCTCAACACAATTACAATAACAGACAGTACAATAAATACTGAAAGGAAAGATTGCACAAACAACTTTATGCGAAAACTTCCTTGCTCAAGGGAGTAAAACCACGACCTGCTTGCTAGGACATTTCAAACTTTTTTCACTAATCTTCTCCAAGCAAAAGTAAAAGCCAGTTTACAAAATGAGATTAGCCTGCTAATCTCTACAATAAGAAATACCTCATATCACTTAGCTGAGCCAGAGCAGATAAAAAACTACCCACTAAGCTATCACCCCTAGATAACTTAGACTTTTCTAAGCGGATACCACACCGCCCACTAAATCAACTAGCTCCTAGATGACTTAGAATTTGACTTAGCAGCAAAACAATGATGCCCACTAAACCAGTTAAAATCAACTGATTTAGGCTTTTAGAAACTGAACAAAAAGTCTAATTCCTTTATAACATAGGAATAGATTTACAATTTAAGCACATAAGATACACAAATCTAAATAATACAAGACGATTCAATACTCCATCTGGTCCCTTATTGATATGAGCAGTGTTCTTCCTTGAAGATGGCCTTCTCTTTTCAAGCTTGTGAATTTTCAGAGAAAATCCAAGTTTTATTTGCCAAATCTTGAGTTTGTGTATTTTGGAAAGAGATAATATAAATCAACACAAACTCATTGAAACAGTCCTATTGGCTGAGGGCCTGCTGTTTAGAAAAGTTGTGCACCTACCACATCAGAGGTGGTAGCTTTTCTGACAATTGTCTTGTCACCTTTTCACGTAAGCAATCTTGCAGGGACCAGGTCCCTTGCAAACTTCTTTGTGGGTTCGGACCTTGCAAACTTCTTTGTGGGTTCTTGAAAAGGCCTAATGGATGACTTCCTTCTTAGGATGAATGAATTTAATATGGTGTTTGTCATGTAGAAAATATCAACCATAAAGAGTTATTACCCGTTGGACAAACACCCTCGTCCATTCTGATTGGTGTAGTACGTTAACGCCTCACCAACCTCTGACATGATAGCTTTACAGTTGTACCCCATTATAGATCTGGACGAGTAAACTCTGCCTGGGAACAGGTCCCTGCATTTGTGAGACACTGAAGCATACAATCTCGCTCGCTTTTCCTATTGGTGTAGGACACTGCACTTTTCACCTACCACCTGATATGACAGCTTTACAGCTGTACTCCATTTGTATCTGGACGAGATCACTCTACCAGGGACCAGGTCCCTGCATTTGTGAGGATCATCAAAACACCTAGAATGTAACATTTTTCCCCTTTTTGATGATTACACACAAATATTCCTCACACTAAGTTTATTCATTCATTTCCCTGTCAGCAGTCCCAATAACAAGGATCTGGTTCCTTGTTAGATCGATAAGTTTGTTAAATCATCAAAACTTCATATTAACTTCGAACTAACATCTTATATTAGCTACGAACTAACAATACCTTAAGAAGAACCTTCTCACCAGTATGAAATGTCATGTCCCTCACCTTATGGTCTGCATGCATTTCCTGTCTATTCTGGGCTAATTACAGCTTCTCTTGGATGTTTCTTACCTTATCTTGAGCTTCCTTCACTAAAGGTTTCACATCCCTAGTCTCAAACCATCTTATGGATGATCTATATCCCCTCCCATAAAGTGCCTCAAACAGTGTCGTATCTATGCTGGAGTGATAACTATTATTATAGGAGAACTCACATAACGGTAGGAACTTATCTCAATACCCTATAAAATCAATCACACATGCCCTCAACATGTTCTTCTAACACTTGAATAGTCCTCTCTGACTGTCCATCCATTTGTGGATGGAAAACTGTACTAAAAGTGAGTTGTGTGCCCAATTCATCATGTAATTTCCTTCAAAACTTGGATGTGAATTGTATACCACGGTCTAAGATGATAGAAAGGGGCACCCCGTGTAGCCTTACTATCTCTTTTACATAAACTTTAGCCAACTGTTGATCATTATAATCTATTTTGACTGGAATAAAATGGGATGACTTAGTCAATCTATCAACCACTACCCGAATAGCATCAAAAGTTCCCAAAGTCTTGGGAAGACCAACCACGAAGTCCATAACTATTATTTCCCATTTCCATTCTAGAATTGGCATTATCTGAAGCAAACCTACAGGACTTTGGTGCTCATACTTTACTTGTTGGCAATTTTAACACTTAGCTACAAATTTCGCTATATCTTTCTCCATCCGGCCACCAATATAGTCGCTCCAATTCTCAGTACATCTTGGTCACACCCGGATGAATGGAATATTATGAACCATGGGATTTTGCCAATAAATTCTGAATCAAGTCGCCTACTCTAGGGACACAAATTCTTCCTTTAAAATTGAGCACGCCCTCCCCCCCCCCCCCCCCCCCCATCAAGAGTGGTCTCTTGTGCCTTTCTAAACACTGTTTTATTTCTGAGTTGCTTCAAATGCTCATCCTCAAACTGTTTGGCCTTGATCCCCTCAATGAATATGGCCCTTATTTCAATACTAGATAACACCCCACCTTTCTCTAAGATGCCCAACTGCATGAACTTAGACTCCAAGGTCTGAATTTCCTTAGCCAAGGGTGATACACTCAAGCAAGCTAGACTATCCACACTTACCGCCTTTCGACTTAGTGCGTCTGCCACCATATTATCCTTTCTCGGATGATACTGGATGGTCACATCATAATCCTTGAGTAACTCCATCCACCTTCGATGTCTTAAATTTAGATCCTTTTGAGTAAATACATGTTACAAGCTCCGATGATCAGTAAACACCTCACACTTAACACCATAAAGGTAATGTCGCCAGATCTTAAAAGCAAACACTACCGCTGCCAACTCTAAATCATGTGTTGGGTAATTTCTTTCATGCACCTTAAACTGTTGCGATGCATAAGCTATGACATTTTTATCCTGCATCAACACAGTACCCAAACCCGAATGTGAAGCATCACAATAAATTGTAAAATCTTTACCTTCCACCGGTAATGATAGAATAGTTGTTGTGGTCAAAAGAATCTTGAGCTTTTGGAAGCTTTCATCACACTTTTCAGTCCATTCAAAGGGTACCTCTTTCTTGGTCAATCTAGTCAGATGTGTGGCAATAAAATCAAAGTTCTTCATAAATAGACGATAGTAGCTAGCGAACCCCACAAAACTCCTAACTTCAGTCGCAAAGCTTGGACTGACCAAATTCTTAACCGCTTCATTTTTTTGGGGATCTACCATTACCCCTTCTTTTGAAACTACATGCCCTAAAAAGGCAATCGATGTCAACGAAAATTCACATTTAGAAAATTGCACATACAACTTTTGTTTTCCAAGAACACCCAGAACAATACGGAGATGGTCGGCGTGCTCTTCCTCCCTTTTCGAGTAAACCAAAATGTCATCAATAAATACTATAAAAAATGAATCAAGAAAGTGTTTGAACACACCATTCACCAAACTTATGAAAGTTGCAGGTGTATTTGTCAACCGAAATGACATAACTAGAAACTTGCAGTGCCTATAGCGAGTTCTAAACGCTGTCTTAGGCACATCCTCAGGCCTAATCTTTAACTGATAGTAACCAGACATTTGATCGATCTTAGAGAAAACTGATGCACCTTACAACTGGTCAAACAAATTATCTATCTGAGGCAATGGATACTTATTTCTAATGGTGACCCTATTCAATTGTCGGTAATCTATACACATCCTCATACTACCATTTTTTCTTAACAAACAAGACTAGAGCACCCCAAGGTGAAGCACTAGGATGAATGAATCCTTAATCAAAAAGCTCTTGGATTTGAACCTTAAGCTCTCTTAATTCTACCGGAGCCATACGATACGAAAGGATGAAAATGGAGCGGGTACCAGGTTCCAAATCAATGTAGAAATCTATATCTCTATCCGGAGGCATACCAGACAAATCAGTAGGAAACACTTCTCTAAATTCTGACACCACAAAAATAGACTCAATAGAGGGAGACTCAACCTCAACATCCCGAATATGAGCCAAATAAGGCAAACAACCCTGCTCTACCAGGTTCTTAGCCCGAATTGAGGATATGACCTTAGCTAGCTTAGGCTTGTACACCCCTTTCCACTCTAATGTTTCCCTACCGGGGATCTCTAGAGTGACAGATTTCATATTACAATTTAACATAGCATGATAGCGGACAACCAAGTCATGCCTAAGATTATATCAAAGTCAGTCATATCCAAAATCATCAAATCATCCCAAGTCTGAAAACCCATAAACAAGATAGGACAAGCACGATAGACATGGGTGACTATGACAAACTATCCAACAGGGGTAGAAACATGGATGGGGGCATCAAGTATATCACAAATCATATCAAACCCTGAGGCAAATTGCACGGACACATAAGACTAAGTAGAACCTGGATCAAATAACATATTAGCCATACGGTCAAATACAAGAATAGTACATGTGATCACTGCATCATACGCCTCCGCATCGGTCTTGCCAGGAAAGGCATAACACTGAGCCATGTCATCATGACAGGCAACTTCCCTTCCTGGCTGCACTGTACCTCTACCTGCGGTACCATTTCCCCTACTTCCATGGCCTCGCTGATTTCCTCCTCGCCCACCTTATAGACATCCTCGACCATTAATACCATTTCTCACGGGTACCACTGCTCTAATCTGTTGTTGCGCCAAATCCAACATGTGCGGAAGGGGACAATCTCTCCTCATATACTCATGTTCTGCACAATTATAACAAGTGTGATCAAAAGATGGCTTGCTGCCCGCCAACGGTGTGGTTCCCTGGCTATCTTGAATCAAATTCTGAGGTGGAGTTCCTGAGTAATTACCTGTAGAAGCGGGCATAGCAGACTGTATTGGTCGGGCTTCAAGTGTCGGCCTCCTTGAACCCCTGGAGTAAGAACCCTGAAAATTACTTGAATTCTTAGCTTTCTTAGCCAATTCCTTAGCCTGACCGTCTCACCTCACCTTCTCCACTTTCTTTACAAAATTTGTTACCTCATTAAAGCTTTTACCTACAGAGGTCAAATGAGCAGACAATACCTGCAACTCAAAATTTAGTCCCTTAACAAATAGGTGGATCCTCTCTTCCTCGATAGTCACCAATTGTGTAGCATATCTAGACAAAGCATGGAACTTAACCTCATAAGCAGCCACAGACATACCACCTTGTTCCAAAGCCATGAACTCATCTTTCTTGCGATCTCTCAAGGTCCGGGGCACATACTTTTCCAAGAACAGAGCATGAAACAGGGTCCAAGTGAGTGAGGGTAAAACTAAAGATCTGCATTCCACATAAGCTCTCCCCCACTACTTAGCCTTGCCCTAAAGTTGAAAAGTCACAAACTCTACTCTATGTTAATAGACAATTCCCAACTAATGAAGTCTCTTATAACAATCTAGGACAAACTCATAGGCGTCCTCACTCTCAAAACCATGGAACACTGGCGGTTTCAGTTTCAAGAACTTAGTCAACATTTCGTGTCATTCCCAGTCATTACCGAGCCCAATAAAGGACGGAAAAAGGCATCAGTACCTAACGCTGCATCTCCCCTAGGACTAGTAACAGTAACGAGGCGATTGGTTGGGGGTTGCATAGCTTGCATTGCTAGAGGGATTCCAGGACCAACCAATCCTTTCAGAAACGACATGATTTGTTGAGCTAACACTGGGTCTAAGGGAGGAATACATGTAGTCTCAACCCGCACCTCTTCCTCTTGTCCAACATTCACCTCATCCTCAATCTCTACATTCTCCTCTATCTCTTCATAATGCGCAAGAGGATTCTCATTTCTGGGAGCATTATCAACTGGAGCACCATCCCTAGTAGGTTCTACATTTCCTCTGCCTCTACCCCTTGCTCTTCCTCTACCCCTGTCTCGACCACGACCTCTTGTTGTGGATTCCTCAACTGGCGCATTGACGTGAGCTACGAGCTTTGACGCCATTGAATCTAGTTTTAACCATCTGCGGACAAAAGAGTGAATGATATTTGATACCAATTTGGATCACTAGAAACCAACTGAAACTAAGTTATAGCACGAAGGAGACAAAAGAAAACAGAGATATTTCCTAAAGTCCTATAGCCTCTCAAAGAAAAGTACAGACGTCTATGTACCGTACTGCAAGACTATACTAGACTCGTTTTAGAACATCAAGATCAATGAACCTAGGGCTCTGATACCAAATTTGTCACGACCCAGACCGTCGTGATTGGCACCCACACTAATCCTCCGGTGGGAGAACCATTAATACTAATTAGCTAACCCAAGAACTACACAACTTAATCAATTACTAGGCATTTAAAGTTACAGAAGAAGGTTTAAATGCAACAGTCAAAATAGAGTTCCCGTAAACTACCAAGAGATCTAACAACGAGTAACAAAACATTACAAAAATTATTTCCTAGAACCTGAAAGTCAATGTACCAAACCTCTAACAAGGAACCATAAGTCTAAAGGAAATGGGTACAACCTAATTAAACATAAGAAAAATCTAAAGTACTAGTCCAAGTCTGAATAGACATGGACTAAACACAACGAGAACTCATGGCAGCCTGGAAGAACTGGCTCACCCTTGAATTTGACTGATCACTGATCTTCTAGACGAGGTCTTTCAGTAGACTCCTGAAAATGTCTTGTACTTAACAAAGAAAGAGCAAGTGCAGTATCAATAAACAACCACAGTGTATTAGTAGGATCACATGGCTATCCCAATAAGTGAAACATATGCAAATAATCACAATTTAATAAAACGACATATACCGAACATGTACAATATCAATCATCTTATCAGGATCAACGAACAATTCCACATTCTCAAATACATCAATACAACAAGTCAATGGTCTCCTCATTGAACCCACACCCAAACTATTAGTGTACCGGTACATGGTACCCGATCCAAGTTAGTGTGCCGGGCGTGACACCCAATCCCATATATGCGCCGAAACGTGGCACCCAATCCAAGTTAGTGTGTTGGAATGTAACACCCAATCTATTTCAACAAGCCATAATCACAATAACAATGTACATTCTCAAAATCATACAATCAAGTTTTGATTCATGACATACAATTATTCAATCATACTAATTTATGATTAGTGTGATCAATAATGCAACATTCACATACATACATGCATTAAGATGAAGTAATTACTAACATACATCACACCAACATGAAATCACAACCATCACCTACCTCGAACAAAGCTTGAATCCTCCTAAGAAACTTGATTCTTCCCTTTCTAGATTATTTCCGCTTGCTCTAGGTCTACAAACAAACAATTCAGTACGGGGATCAATAATTAAGGTCTAATTTACTCATATTATGACAAACCCAATAACCTAAGACCCAATTTATGATCCGAAGGTGCAATTAGGGTTTTTCCCACCATCCAAAACCATTCAAAATCCTCCCCCAATGATATACAATTAAGATTTTACATTCTACGGATCGAAAAATGGAATCGAGGAGTGAAAACCTTACCTTTAGCCTCAAGAATGGTGAAAAACTGTCAAGAACACACATGGGGTCGTCTCCTAGCTCTCAAGAATGAAACCTGCAGATAATAACAATTTTAGGGTTTATTTACGACTTAATTTGCGACTAGCCCGCTATAGCGGCCCCCATCCCACCACAGCGGCCCCGCCTGGCAGAAATAATCCTGCCAGAGCATCTTGCAAGGAACCAGTGAGTCGATTTAAGAGTTTCAAACTCCTATTTCGTAACACACATTCGTCCTATTATATTGAGAAAATACTCGTTCACGCTAAGATCAGTTTCGGGAGTTCTACATGTCGAATTTGATTCTGTAAAGTCGTACGGAATCCTTAACGTCTTAATTATGTACTCATGCAATCAAATTCCTTATTAAATCACCCAATCATTTCCAGATTTCCCTAGACTCGCATGACTCCGATTTTGGCAAAATATGGACTAGGCTAGGAAATCCCAGTTACTACGAAATTGTTTTTTGGCCTAAAATTTTTCCCCGTTGGCTTTTCTATAACGACGGGAACAAGTCGTTACACCATGCAGACACTTACTCTAGCACCTAGATAGGAGAAAACTCAACCTCCAAATAGATCATAACATGCAGAAAATAAATAAAACATAATCTAACACCGTATATAGTTATGAAATCACCATAAATTGATTTAAAACCCCGAGTTATTCACAAAAGACCAACTAACACTTTCCAAGGAACTAATCTAAGCAGGTACAAGAGCTACTAAAAGATACAATGTATGACAGAGAATTATGACACAATTCCAACCATAAGGAAAGAAAAGTCGAAGCTATAAGAGATTATCATTATCTTCACCTACGAAACATCATTGAATCTTGCAACCAAACTATGCTAAGTGGTATAGAAAAGGTAGTATCAATAGAAACAACATGTACAGGTAGACATTATCAGTCATTCTGAACCTACCACATAATATAGTACAAATAACCAGGGAGCATGAAACTTAGACATAACTATAACCCCAAACCACCCATTTAACATGTTAAGTGAAACTACACTTTTATGGATTCAGACATTCTTTTCCAAGTCAACCCACCTTCTTCCGCTACTGACTCCACCATCTAGGTCGCTTTAAGGCTTCCCAACTCTAACTTTTACACAACCTTCCTATCATATCATATCCTAATCCCTCCATCGCATAGAGATTTCCCTAATACCAAATCACCATCCACTTTGTTAACCAACGCATTAATATTCTTCAAGTTCTCATGACAAACCCTAGATCTTAAGTCATTTTAATAAACCACATACAAGACTAAACAACCTCGACTCAAATCCCCTTTATCATATACATCTTAAATATGGAACAACCATAACCAGTTCGAGCATTTAAATTATACACCAGACCCAGGTTTTCAGCCTGACTTAGCAATCATAACCTAATAAATTAATAACATATAATTATAAAAAAAAAAGCATGACATAGCCCGTACTTCATTTCCACAACAAAACTTAACATTCACATGAAATATGTTCCACATGATCACTTACAACCTATACTTGAATCCAACTCACCTTCCAAGTAATCTGGACCATTCAAGGATCCAACATGCATACATCACATTATAAAAAGGTAAATCTCAATTCACTCATGAAATCCATACATAAATTGTTATTGTACTTGCACGGTACCCAAGCCAACCAATTTCAGTATTCATACCATATGTAGTATATGAGCCAATCATTAATATTCTTGTATCGACGTGGTGTCGGAGCTAATCAACAGTTACAAATAACATGCACAATAACAATCACAATAAACAATAACACTTAAACCACAAGCAAAGTAAACAAGCTCATTGCATGAGATTATCAACATGATGTTATTTCATATCTTTCCTTATGGTTTCCTCAACATGCATTACACAAGTGATACTAATAAGTAGTAGACATGCATATATACCTTTGAAAACACACAGCCACCACCTACCAAAGGTAACCTTCTAGATAATCTCTGATCATCCCGAAATTCGCCCAAAAATTCCCTTCCCAAGACAATACCCAACAACCTCATGAAACATCAACAACTAGCTAAAATCATCATCAATTGACTAACCCCCTACTAGCCACATATTCAGTTGTCCATACTCCATTCCCGAAGACTTATGCATGCAATCTATGACCATACACAAGATATAGTGTAAATAAAGCCATGTATAACTGCTCAGGTGAAGAAAACCTAGCCTATATGGGCACCAAACATAAGTTGATGAACCTTGTCCATGAGCTTCTGACTCCGTGAAAGCCCACCAGGGCGAACGAGAACCAAAATTCCTTGGGTTTTAACTTCTCTTGCATTGTAATCTCTTCCCTTTAGTGATCCCTTGCCCCAAGTGCCATTGGAGGGTTTTTTCAAAGTAGCCTTTGTCTATTTTCTCCCTTCCAAAAGTGGGAGGAAAATAAAAGAAGTCATATAAATATGGTCTGATTTCCTGTCAGCCCACTATAGCAGCCATGTAGGAGCTATAGTAGTGTCGCCATAGAGGGACGTTTCTCTCTATGGCAGGCAGACGTTAGCCCAGATTATTCAAAATAAAGTCAATGCCATCGTGTGCTTAAATTTTTGAATTTTGCACTATATTTCCTGAATTTTGGAATTTCGTATGAGTTTCCCTTGAGTAATGACAGATCAGGTCGTCACAATAGATACCATCGTTCGATCCTATATGACTATCTAGACGGAAGGAAGAGAAACCAATTATTGAAGGTTACTGCACAATTTGGACAATGTCAAGAACGTACTCAACTCTAAGCAAGTGATGCAATGCTACCACATCTCGTACCCAAGAACACTCAAATAAGAAATTTGAACGCTCAAAGCCACAACAAAATATTCCATCCCACCCATTGAGCTGAACTCCGCTATAGCAAGGTATAGTCGCTATAGCGGTTGACCACCCATTATAGCGATTGGTTGAAAATAAAAAATGATATAAGAGGGAAGGGAATGGGCTTTTGTGCCCATTTATCTTCCTTTCAATTCCCCAAAATCTGTCAAATCACTCTGATCACTTCGTCTATAACACCAAATCTAAGGTAACTATCGTGTAGTCCTCTCTCTTTTTTTATTTTGCGCATAAGGATGATCACATGCTAAGAATTGATAGGGTAGAATAGGGTTTGAGATGATTTTTGAATTTTGAAAATAACTTTATCAATTTTTGAAATTATCGAAGCATGGGGCTTCCCCTTATGCTTACAACACAGCTACAATGTTTTGGGCCCAAGGATCAGGGGTAATACTACTGAAAATGAGTCCGCAATGGCGGGGGAAGTTGAAATGTTGTTTTTGGTGGAAAACATAGATTTGGGCCTTATTTAGGAGTTGAAATGCTCAGATGTTTGTATATTTAGGCAATGGGCATTAGGGACACAGATCTATAGAAATATTAATGAAAACATAATTTTTGGGCCAAGGAGCGTCGTCAACGCACCCTTTGGAAGTCTGAAACGATGAAGGTCGTCATAGCACCCTTACATCTTGCTATGGAGGGAGGACACTATAGTGACCTAGTTTCCGCTATGGCGAACCCCGCTATAGCACTCTACACCTCTTGTTTGTGCTCAGTTTGCTCTTTTTTCTTAAAACTAATGTTGAAATCCTTACCAAGAAGGGTATTGACTTGTAAAAGTCAAGAACAAAAAATGATTCAGATTGGATTCAAGAAGAGAAATGTTAAAATACTCTGCCTTAAAAGGCTTACTCTAACAAAAGCTTATACAACTTCACCAAATAGTGTTCCTCTTGAGATCCTATGTTGCAATTGTCCAATATCCCATCAGGTGCAACGTTCAAATAGGTGGACTGTATGAGGTAGATGGTAAAGATGATTCACAAGCATCATTGGACCCTCCTGAAACACCATCAATCTTAGGAAAACCACTCTCTTTAGGACTTACAAAGAAGACATTGGGGATTCAGTCTAAATTAGATGTGACCCCGATCTTTGACTGGCTAGCCTGCCTTTTGAAATCCTAGTATTCCTTTTAACTATCTTCATCTATGTTGATTATCTAAGGATTATGAAAGGGGTCATACTAAGAGAGTAACTAGTTATGATCAAATAAAGGTTTAGATGTCTCTACAAAAACCAACAAGCTTGTTGTAATGACCTTGAAGGTCATTATTGGAAATTATTTAGAAAATTATCGTTTTACCCCTTCTGAAATTTGTCTCCAGTCATTTCTTATTAATTACATATTGACCCTTGAAAAGGTTTATTGTGACAACCAATAGTTTTATAAGAAGTGCTATTCGTGGGATTTAAAATAGGTTTCAATTTTTTGAAACAATTAACACAAGGCTTACATTGTGTCCATGTCAAGTCACTACCACTGTCAGCAGTGAAAAAAGTGTCTATTGGGGGAGTACCAATTGATATTCTCATGTGGAATTCACCTTCGTTTGAAATAAGAGTCGATTGGATTGAATGATCACAGTTTTGCTCAAAAAAGGAAGCCTGGGAGAATGACCGACGAAAGGCCTTTTGAAGGTTTTCAGATGGAGTGTTTGATGGGTCGTGATAAGGAGACAAAGGAGAATCATGATGAATAAGATCAAGAGTTAATCCATTTTTATTTTTACGACAAGAAACCAAAGAAGATGAAAAAGCAATAGGATGAGAAATGATGACGAGGAGAAAATGTTTAGTAGCATTTTATAGGTAGCAAAATGTATGTCCAAGTCTAATTGATATGGTAGTTAATTAATTAAAAAATGTATTAGGAGAGAGTGATATTTTGTTTCCATTAATTATCAAATACTGGAGTATGAAGTGGGGCATTTTTTAAAATTGACTTTCACTTCCCCAAAAGTACATGGATATATTAGATCTTATTAGATCATGCCATATATACTCATATACTCCTTATATTTACGTTTCATATTTTCTACTAGTAATAGTGAGTACAATAAAATCCATGAACTTAGTTTCTACTATGTGAAAAGATTCATGTAGTACAATCCATTGACTTTATACCGATATGTTTCTACGCAGATTAAATGAATATGCTACTCGTTAAAGAAAATGATGCATATATATTACCATTATTCAATTACAGACCCAACTCAACTTGGGAAAAAAATCTCAATTCTTATTTTATTCAAATCCGACCCAAATCCATTTTATAACTGAATAGAAGATGGATTAAGTTTAATTTATTTGGTCAGGTCTGAAGGGGTATAAAAAGGAAAATTCCTTATTAGACATTCATTCATGCCTTATATAATAAGTCTACTTATACATTCAAAAAATTACGTATATTACAACTAATTTTAAAAGTTCTCTACAATATATTGAGTTAGATACACCTAGATACATATATTTTTACTATCAGATATACTAAAATAGGAAGAGAGATGAACGAGATGGGGAGAAAGATAGTCATGTATCCCAAATACATGTATCTGTATGTATTTGATGTGATTCGCTCAGATACATAGGGGAGTGGCGAACGAGATTTATCTATGTACCCAGCTACTTGTGAACCGACTTGGATACAGTTTATCTAGAATAAATTACACCTAACTTTGACTCCATGTATCCTAAGATACATCTGTCTGGACACACCAAGATCTAGTAAGATTCGTAATATTACAAACCAAAATATATCCAAGTAATTAACTCATAAACTAATGGGTTTTTTGTATGTTAACCTAAAAAGATTTAATATTTTAAAGTCACATGACAGAGTATGTTGGAAGGGTTCGTCTCTCATCAAAATTAGCAAGGTAAAACTAATTAGAGGGTGTTTGGATTGACATATTTTAAGTGTTTTGACTTTTAGTATCTTTCTTTTAATTTCTCATGATGTTTGGAAAAGATAAAAAATGTTTTTAAGCATTTACTTTTAGATAAAAAAAACACAAGCTAAAAACTAAAAATTAGATATGATCAATGACTTCTACACTTTGTTTGGATGATTGTTATGTATTGTTTCATAATGTATATACATTGTATTGTATTATGTTGTATTATACCATACTGTATTATTTTTAAAAATACAACATTTGTATAGACGGTATCGTTCTCCGTCATTAAATAATGTCACATATTCATAATTTGAATGATAAACCTACAAGAAAAGTAGGGTACGGAGTAGATCTACTATAAAAAGGTAGGGTAAAAGATGAAATATAATTACAAATTATAAAATAATAAATAAAGATAAAATGAGAAGAAAATAGTAAAGTAACGACGCGATCACACCAAAGCGGCCGTTACATAAAATAGGTCTTTTCGTCGTTACCATACGATGCATTTAAACCATACGATACAATAGAATTTAAGTAACACTCAAAATAAGCATTGTATTTAAATTAACAATACAATACAATACAATACAATACAACAACAACCATCCAAACAAGGTGTAAGCATTTAGCTTATAACTTATAAGTTACTTTAAAAAGGCCAATTCAAACACCCTCTCAGGAACATTGCCTCTGGTTGTATATTAGCTTAAGAACACACAAAATAAAAAGATCTCAATTACTAACTATTTGATTGAAGTAAATATAAGACATCAAGGATTGATCAACAACATTTAAATTACTGATAATAGCATTAATAAACCAAACAAGCCTAGTATTTTGTACAACCTGTTGGCTGAAAGGAAATTTTGTTGGCCACAAGATCATATCCAATTAAGAAATTTTCCTGTGCCAAGTTTCCAAATATAGCAATTTCATATGTTGGTACTATTGTAAGACAAACCAAACCTTTCTCAATTTCTGCAAATGTGCTCATTGGCGATAACTCTAAATCCGCATTTGTAAAATGTGTAACAATCGTTGGAGCATTGATAGTACCATTCTCAGACTCGTAACATAGATGAAAAGTCCCTGATGGATCATCCTTCCTAGTAGCATGAATTGAATCCATGAATGTTGATTCCAAATTCGAGTAAAAATAGTTAGGCAAAAGTGTTAACGTTGTGCCAGAATCGAT
Source organism: Solanum commersonii (assembly GCA_029007595.1). Classification (NCBI taxonomy): domain Eukaryota; kingdom Viridiplantae; phylum Streptophyta; class Magnoliopsida; order Solanales; family Solanaceae; genus Solanum; species Solanum commersonii. Next base: position 1,190,027 of record JAJTWQ010000092.1, on the reverse strand, counting down.
TATAATGTTACCAGCTTGACCATGATCACCACTAGCATCATCAGAAGGAGAAGTCATAGAAGATTTGAATTCCAATGTCTTATTTCCAACACTGACACCTTCCGAGTTCAAATAGTAGAACGTAGATGGTTCCTTTTTTATCAAGGGAGTTGAAATGACATTAGGACCAGACACGATGGCACTACTCCCAAAGTTTATGTGACTTGTGACATTGGAAATAATTGATGAATATAATGGAATTGAGATCAAACAATAAGAAAATTTCCTATTTATCGATCTCTTTATCCAATTGGTTGATAATTGAAACTTCACCACCCCCTAAACCAATAATACCAGAAGTATAATTATTAAATGTTCCACCATTGTCATGACCGCAACCAAAGGCAACATTAGGAATCATGACATTTTTGCCAGAAGTAGAAGGGAAAGTGAATTTATCAAAACCAAGGTCACCTATAGTGTTTGATCGATCACCATAACTCATTTGATATTCACAAATATTTCCTCCCACACAAGATGAACTCCCTAATGATGTACATACTTCAACGTCACACCCCATGATTTTATAAGTAGAGCTTTTCTTCGAATCAAAAAGAGGCAATGATTGTTGGAAACAATTTACACATGGTTTGCATTGCGTCCATGTTAAATCACTACCTGTATCAGCTATGTCTACAATTTCAACGGGGGGGGGGGGGGGGGGGGGGTTCCAATTGAGAGTTTCCGATTGGATTGTGTTGGGGGTAGCAAGGGAACTCTTCTTGAAAAAAGAAACACGTGAAAATGATCGATGAAAGGCATTTCTAAGGCGATTTGATTGAGTGTTTGATGGGTTATAGAAGGGTGAATAAGGAGAATCATGGTGGATAAGGTCAAGAGTGAAGCCATTTCCAACATGGCCACTTATTGTTTTGCGACAAGAAACCAAAGATACATGAAAGAATATTAAAAAGACAAATGTAGAAAAAAGAATGATAGATTTAGTATTCATCTTCATGACTATAGAGTTTATGAAAGTTGATGAAGAAAATTAGGCTGTTATTAGTATCATTTTATAGGTAAAATTAAGAGAGTAGGAATGCATGTAAGAATGTGGAAAGTCAAGGGAAATTTGTGATTTTGGGTGAATGCATATTAACTTGGAAGAAATGTATAAAATACCAAGTTCAGAGTAATTAGAAATGAAACATTTTTTTGGAATATAATAAAGAAACCACTTCCAAAAAGATTCATTTAATATCTACTCTCCCCCACCCCCCTTAATTATTTTCCATTCACACTGTGAACAATACTAATGCATTTATTTTCTGGACATTAAACAATTTAACTAATTTTGTTTGAGAAATGCGTACTTACATCGCTATAATTATGCATGTATTATATCGTTTCACTTAAGCTTGATATTAAATAATTTTATCGACTTGAGAAACTCACGATAGATGATTGCATTAAACGTTAGGACACAAATACGAAAATGTTACTCTGAATTATACTCCGTGTATAAAATATAAATATTGTTGCAAAATATTTGTGTTGGGAGAAGTACAAAATGTAACAAATCTTTTAAATCTAGAATTCAAAAATTAAAGAAATGTATATCGTACAATTTTTTGAAGTTATTGTTGTTTTTTTTTTTAACAGAAGTTCTACTCTAATTTAGACTAATAATGGATATATTCGATCACACTTGAATGCAAGTACGTACTTAAATGATTTAATGCTTATATTTTTCTCAATCAACCAATTTATTATAAATTTAAAGAGTCAATTCAAGCTCATCTCAAGTTCAATTATACTTTCACAAACCTCGATTCGATCAACTCAACTCGATATTTTAAAAGGCTTGATTGAGCTCGACTTGGTTGGGCTCGGCTCGACGCCTAAACCTACCCATAGACCAGGGAAAAAACTTTTTCCATCTAATTTGGAAAAACAATTGAGATGTTGTGTAATTTGGAGAAAGTCTTTTCCCAACTTAAACTTTCGAAATAGGCCATAAGATCAAAATGTGATCCTTTATAGATCTATCACTGGAAATTGGATTGATATAATTTGTACAAAGTCCCCACAGACTATTAATTATAATATTTAGCATGGAAAACTTACTCGTGTATTTCAAAAAAAGAATTTATTGCATATAGTTAAGTAATATATATTTTTATTTTTATTTTAGCAGGTAAAATTAAATTATTTGATCAATATAAACATAGATGACATGTAAGTAATTTCCCTATTTTCTCCTCCGATTGAGGTATCTCCCATTTCGCCCAAGAAGGATAAATTGAATAATTATTTTTAAAAAAAGAAAAAAGTAATATTAAACGGTGTCACTTAATTCAAACAAGATTTAATAGGTTGATCTTGTAAATATTTATTAAATTTGAATTAATCGCATGGTAAAAGTGATAAAAAAACAATTACTTAACTACTAAGTGATATTGTGTGTGACACTTTTGGTATGACATAATGAATTGTGGTTCAAATACTAGGATGCCATCAACTTTGTTAAAATTTTAAATGTTGATACTATATAATGAAAGTTTCAAATCCATGCAAGATTAGCACGATGCAATTATGAAACAAATTACAAACTAGTGGAAGGATGGTTGAATTAGTTTGTCATATTTTGAGGTCTTAATTTGAATATACACTATCAAGTAATTCCTATCATCATAGAGTATATGAAAGGGTTTGTTCCTCATTAGAATTAGTAGTGTAAGACCAACTCAAGAATATGTAAAAAATTACTACTACTTTGGATAGTGCAAGGATGTTTTTTGTTCACTTATATAACATAAGGATGGTGGAGGTTTAGAACTCAACCATCTCTTTGGGCTAATTTTGTAAGAAAGAAATATTGCAAAAGATCTACTGATTCTCACACCTGGAAGAGCCTGATGAAAATCAAAGTACAAATTGAACCTCACATCATTTGGAAAGTTCAAGCAGGAAACTGTAGCTTTTGGTGGGATAACTGGACAGGTATAGGGGCCTTGGCCATGCTATGCCAAGGCCTAGGTCAGTCTCCCAAGATCCCTGTCAATTTCTTTATTGAAAACAAATGTTGGAACATCACCAAATTAGGTGATGCTATACCCAATAATCTTGTGAATTTGATTTCTAATATTGCAATTGGCAATGACACTAAATTGGACTACCCCATATGGAATCCCTGTGAAAATGGTATTTTTACTAATGAATCTGCTTGGCATATTGTTAAAGACCATGTACCAAAAAATAATTTTCTCAGCAATTTTTTTTTTTAACTAAAAGGCCAAAGGGCTAGATTTTATTAATCAAAATAAAAGCAATATACATCAAATGATCAGGCCCAATCAATAAAGGAAGGAAATAAAGAAAACAATAAACAAACAAATAAAGAGAAATTTTGAAGGAAAAGAATTAAAATATGGACAGAACTAAAAGTGAAAAGAGGAAAGTGAAGAGTTGTCCTCTTCAAAACTTCATCCACATCTCCATCTTGTTGGAATTACAAATGGTGTACGAAAGTGAAGAGTTGTCCTCTTCAAAACTTCATCCACATCTCCATCTTGTTGGAATTACAAATGGTGTACGAATGAATGAAATATTTGATGCAAAAGAAGATACATCATCAAAGGAAACAAGAAAACAGACACAAACAAGGTCTTCATGTTTGGCCTTGGTTTCATCAACGAAAACTAACCCTTTTATCGGGTTTGAAGATGATAAAAGGTTATGCTATCTGGGCTAAAGAGCTATTTCTATACTGGGCCAGCCAGAAGCCCAATTCGGATAAAAGGCCCAAGAAATAAAGATTTTACATATAGCTGAAATGTATATACATAAATAGAGAATAAAATTTGTTATAAATAAGCCAATTAAGATTATACAGCTGGAATGGTAGTTACAATAGAAGGTTCTATTCTTTTCTTTAATTGTGTATAAATATAGAAAAAAAATTGTATTCTGCACATTCAATCAATACACAAAATTTCTAAATTCTTATTTCTTTTATGGTATCAGAGCTGGTTTAATCATAAAGTCTATTTTCTCATCTTCTTCAATCTATCACCTTCTTTAATAATAATGACTAACGCTGTCGAGAATTCTAGAACAACACCTGAAAATAGTAGTACTAATCTGGGTGGTAATGGTAGTATTACTCCAAGGATTGATTCCAATCACCCTTATTTTCTCACTCATTCAGATGCTCCTGGTATGAACCTCATCAATAACACCTTTGATGGGAAATGATATCAAGCATAGAAGATATATGTTCCCATTGCTCTTTCAGCAAAGAACAAGTTAGGTTTCATCACAGGTGCTCAGTCTACACCTGCTGCTGGTTCACCAGATCTGCAACCATAGAGTAGATGCAATGATATGGTCACTTCATGGTTGCTCAACTCCCTCTCCAGAGAAATTGCTGATAGTGTGATCTATTCTAGATCTGCTAGAGAACTTTGAATTAGCTTGGAGCATCGATTTGGGCAGTCCAATGGTGCGAAACTATTTCACCTACAAAAGGAGCTAAGCAGGTTAGTTCAAGGTACTAGTAACATTGCAGGTTATTTTACTAAGCTTAAAAGACTCTGGGATGAGCTAGACTCTTTGAATTCCAACATCAAGTGTTCTTGTGTATATATGTGTGAAGGAAAACAGAAAATGGAAAAATTTCTGGAAGATGAGAAACTTATTCAGTTTCTGATGGGTCTTAATGACAACTATGGTCAGGCTAGAGGAACCATTCTTATGATGAATTCACTACCTGATATCTATGTTGCATATTCACTACTTTTACAAGATGAAAATCAGAAAGAGACATACATGAGTTCTCTTATGCCATTTGATTCATCATCTTTCATGGTGAATAGCATGAATCAGTATAGAGGAAGACAGTCCCAACAATTCACAGGTAACAATTTCAGGTCTGGAAATTCATATCCCAGACCACCTAACAACTCACCAGCACCATAGAAATCTCAAAAACAGTTTCAGAAATTCAAAGGAAAAAGGGAAAAATATGATCCTAATGCAAATCGTTCACACTGTGGTAAAAATGGGCATTTGAAGATTAACTACTTTAGGTTGATAAGATTTCCAGAAGACTTCCAATTCACACATGAGAAGGGCAACCATAGTCAAATAAGGGCAAATGCAGCTGCAACAATGGAGGAGGCAGAGCCAATACTCAATGCTCATACCTTCTCTCAACATTTTAACAAGGAGCAGCTCAATTTCTTACATCAGGCTTTAACACAAATGAAAATGGAAGAAAACACCAGCACTTCAAATGAAAATGGAAGAGAACAAGTCAATGCTAATGCAGTTGTTGGTACAATTATAAAGTATTTTGGTTCTTGTTTTTCTGTGTTCAATTCCAAAACTTGGATTATAGATTCAGGTGCCTCGGAACATATGTCTTTTGATCCTTCATCCTTCTTAATTTTATCACCTCTTAGAGTTCATCTAAACATCAATCTTCCTAACTCATATTCTATTGTTGTAACTTATAGTGGTACTGTATCTTTATTTTCTGATTTAACACTGCATAATGTCCTCTATGTTCCTAGTTTCAAGTATAACTTACTATCCACTCAGAAGTTGTGTTGTCAATTCAGCCTGTCAATCATTTTCAATTCTAATGAGTGTCTCCTATAGGGCCCTTCTATAAAGAACCCACAAGTTTTTGGTGAAGCTAAGGAGGATCTCTACTTTCTTCAACCCAATCTTCAGAAGTCTTATTTTAAGGCAACTGTATCTCCATCAGCCCAAAATGATTCTAGTGTTTCTTGTTATGCTTCAAACCCTTTTTCTATTTCCTTTCCTGTTTGTTCTAGTGTTTTTTTTTATGTAAAGCTATGGCACATTAGACTTGGGCATTTACCCTTTTCATCAATGAAAAATGTCAGTTTCATTCCTATTCCTTCTAGTCTTGATTGTTACTGTGATATTTGTCCTCAAGCTAGGCAATCTAGACTTCCCATTCTAATAAGTCATATTAAATCTAAATCTAAATTTGAGTTACTTCATGTAGATACTTGGGGCCCTTACAAAGTTTCTACTCACAATCATTATAATTAGTTTCTCACCATAGTTGATGATTATAGCAGGGCTACTTGGACTTTTCTGTTGGCTACTAAAAGTAATTCCTTCATAGCATTACGATCTTTCATAATAATGGTAGAAAGACATTTTGATGCAAAAGTCAAAATAATCAGATCAGATAATGCCCTTGAGCTAGGGAAAAGTACAACAGGTGTTAGTTTCTTTAGATCTCTAGGCATTGGTCACCAGACTTCTTGTGTTGCCTCACCTCAACAAAATGGTGTGGTCGAAAGGAAACACAAACATCTCCTTGAAACTGCTAGAGCACTCATGTTTCAATCAAAGGTGCCTATGATTTATTGGGGGGAATGTATCTTAACTGCTACCTTTCTCATTAATAGGTTTCCATCTAAAGTTTTACATGGCAAAACTCCTTATGAATTAGTGTTTGGGACTGTTCCTTCTTACAAAATTTTAAGGTGTTTTGGTTGTTTATGCTATGCTAATTCCTTGAGCCATGGTAGAAGTAAATTTGAGCCAAGAGCAAAAGGTTGTGTGTTTTTAGGATATCCTATCAATCAAAAAGGGTATAAACTTATGGATTTGGATACAAAACAAATTTTCACCACTAGAGATGTTCATTTCATTGAACATATATTTCCTTTTGCTTCTGATTAATTTGTTACTCCTATTTTTACAGAATCTCCTTTTAATTTTGATTCATCACTCTCTCAATCTTTTCCTCAGGATCCTACTTCTTCACCTGTTTCTTCTTTGGATACAGAATTGGATACTCCTTTTCCCTCACTTACTTTGCCTACCAATTCATCATCTCCAGCACCTGTTTCTTTAACCCCTACTCCTCCTCTCAAAAGGTCCACTAGAACTACTTTTGGACAAGTTCCTTCTTATCTTAAAGATTACATTTGCAATTCTGTTGTTCTTACTTATGTAACTCACTCTTGTTTTTCCTCCACTACTACACCTTCCTCTATTTCAGTCCATACTCTTTCTACCCCCAATCAAGCCACTTTTCAAAGTTGTTCTCACATTTTTGAACCCTCCAACTATGCTCAGGTTTGTTTACATCCTGGCTGGAAAAGTACCATGGATGTTGAACTTGAAGCTCTACAATCCAATCAAACTTGGGATGTGGTTTCTTTACCTCAAGATAGGAAAGCTTTACCTTGTAAGTGCGTTTACAAGGTTAAGCAACATGCTGATGGTAGTTTGGAAAGATTAAAGGCCAAACTGATTGTGAGAGGTGATATACAACAACATGAGATAGATTTCATTGAGACCTTTTCACATGTGGTTAAAATGACCACCATTAGGTGTTTATTGGCTATTGCAGCCAAGAAAGATTGGGAAATTACTCAGTTTGATGTCAATAATGCCTTTTTACATAAAGATCTACAGAAAGAGGCTTAATGAAGTTCCCTGTTGGATTAGATCATCCTCAGCCTAATTTGGTTTGCAGGCTCAGAAAGTCTCTTTATGGCCTCAAAAAAGCCTCTAGGCAATGGTATGCCAGGCTTGCAAGTGCTATCAGTTTTAAGGGTTTTTCCGCCTCTCTTAATGATTATTCTTTGTTCTTTAAACAATCAGGTTCTTTCATCACTATTATTATAGTTTATGTGGATGACATACTTATTACAGGAGATGATTTGCACGAAATTGCTACTTTTAAGTTATTTCTACATTTAGAGTTCAAAATCAAGGACCTTGGGCCTATACATTATTTTTTAGGCATGGAAATACTTAGAGAGCCACAAGGTATTATTATCAGTCAACGAAAATATACCTTAGATCTCCTACAGGAGTTTGATATATCACATCTTCCTTCAATTTCTTCTCCTTTGGATCCGTCTATGAAGCTATCTGCAGATTCATGGGAAATCATGTCAAATCCGACATTATATAGGCATCTCATTGGCAAACTAAATTATTTAACACATACAAGACCTGATTTGTGTCATTCAGTTCTGCTTCTTAGTCATTTTATGCAGCAACCTTGCCTTTCTCATTATGATACAGCTCTGTGGGTAGTGCGTTACTTGAAATGTACCCCTGTTCAAGGATTGTTCATGTCCGCTTCATCCTCTTTTGCCCTTCAGGCTTTTTGTGATGTTGATTGGGCGTCGTGTAAGGATACACGAAGATCTATCAGTAGCTTCTTCATAAGCCTCAGAGGCTCACCCATTTCCTAGAAATCCAAGAAGAAAGTTTCCATTTCCCTTTCCCCTACTGAGGCTAAGTATCGCTCTATGAGACAGCTAGTTGTTGAGTTAACTTGGCTGGTCTGATTACATTCCGATCTATCAGTTCCCCCTGCTCTTCTAGTACTAGTACACTCTGATAGTCAAGCTGCTATCCATATCGCGTGCAACCCAATTTTTCATGAACGGACAAAGCATGTCGACCTCGACTGCCATTTCGTTCATCAGCAGTATCTCTCGGGACTCATATCCCTCTCATTTGTTCCATCGAGGGATCATTTAGCTGATCTTTACTAAATCTCTCTCAGGTCCTTTACATCACTCCTTACTTCGCAAGATGGGTCTCACTCAGCTCCCCTCCATCTTGAGGGGGGATGTTGGAATTACAAATGGTGCACGAATGAATGAAATATTTGGTGCAAAAGAAGATACACCATCAAAGGAAAGAAAAAAACAGACACAAACAAGGTCTTCATGTTTGGCCTTGGTTTCATTGAAGAAAACTAACCCTTTTATCTGGTCTGAAAATGATAAAAGGGTTATGCTATCTGGGCTAAAGAGCTACTTCTGTATTGGGCCAGCCAGAAGCCCAATTCGGATAAAAGGCCCAAGAAATAAAGATTTTACATATAGCTGAAATGTATATACATAAATAGAGAATAAAATTTGTTATAGATAAGCCAATTAAGATTGTACAGCTGGAATGGTAGTTACAATAGAAGGTTCTATTATTTTCTTTAGTTGTGTATAAATATAGAAAAAAAAATTGTATTCTACACATTCAATCAATACACAAAATTTCTAAATTCTTGTTTCTTTCATACATATCAATCGACCATTTCACCTCTAACCCGTCCAAAAGCTTGTTCTTCAAGAGGCGAAACTGCTCCAATCATAGACGAAAAAACAGGTGAAAAACTAACCTTTCCACTTCGTCATTTTTTCGTTAATAAGCTTGTTTCTTTGTTGTTGTAGTTGACCTCTTGAATCCGTACATTCATTTTGACTTCATCATACATTAGTGAAGAGGAAAGTCCATGATCGAGCTTGGAAAAATCATGTCAAAGTCATAAAAACACAGTAAGTGACCCTTATTACCTCTCCGTTTCCAACTATAACCTCAATAATGTGTAAAAACCAAAGCTCTCTCCTCCATTACTGAGAACCTGAACTTAGATTCTCAAGATCTAGATTTTGCCCTGATGGGTTAAATCTCTAAGGAGATTAATACCACCATCTAAACACTAAATTACATGCCAAAATCTCTAAATTGAGATCTAATATATTATGTACATTTGATACATGTGAAGAAGGATCCTCTTCAAGACAGTAGCAACTTACTAGGATTACTCAACCAAGTCTTGATTTAGCATCAAAAGGACACCCCAAAGCTCTCGCCAGGTGCATGATGCTATAACCATATGAAATTTCTTCAGACTTTGTTATTTGCCTTCTAGAGAAGTGACTATTGTTTACTTTCACCTTCCTTTAATATAATTAAGAGTTTGATGATTTCTAGTTAATCTGTGGAACTCCTTCTTATATGATGAGTGCCAACTTTGTCTAGGTTAATGATTCTTTTGACTTCACTTGGAAGTTCCTGGAATTGATTATATTGAAAGCCACCTGCAAAAATAAAAACAAGTTAGTTAAAAAATCAGCAAGAGTATTTCCTTCCTGGAGGGAATGTTGTACTCTTGCTGAGACAATCCTCATTAGCTCATTGATAGTGTTTACCTCCAAACTCAAATCCAAGGAATCTCCCACCTCCCTTCTATGATATTAACCCTTTCTAGAGCATCTGTCTCTACCAGTATGTTAGTCAATCTATTCTCTTTACAGAACATCAACCCCTCTCTAATAGCATTTGCTTCTGCCACTAAATTAGTAGAATCAATCATTTTAACTCCTTTAGTAGCCAGAAAATTCCCATTCTGATCTCTAATGCAAAGCACTGCAAAGCTAGGCCCAGGATTCCCTTTAGATGCCCCACCCGTGTTACATTTTAGCCAACCAATAGGAGGAGGGAACCATCTAACACTCTTACTAATGTGGTTAATTTTGTATCCCTCTAGAAATGCTATTAACAATGGCTAATTATTGAAATCGAAGTCCCAATTAAATCTCTCTTTGAGTAATTTCAAAATAGAGTTAGTGATCTCCCATTTAACTTTACCAACTAAATAAGAACCTCCATGAAGGATAGTATTTCTCCTTTTCCATAGAAACCATAGAATCATAATAGGTACAGCTTGAAATACCACATTTAATCTTGTATTTCCACTTGCATCCCACCATTTCTTCACTGGCTGCTTCAGTTGAACAAATCAGCCAGTCAAGCTTGCTGCTCTACCAAAATAATTCCATACAATAGATGAAATTTCACCTTCTAGAAATAAATGATCAATTGTTTCTCTCTCCGGGATAGAACAACATCTGCATAATTGAGAAATATTATGATTCCATGAATGCATGACAACAACTATAGGAACCTTACCTTGCCAAATTCTCCAAGTAAGAAAGGAGAATTTAAAAGGTATTCATTTCATCCATAAAAGTTTAAAATCATCATTGATATCCTCTCTCTACCTCAACAATTCCCAAGCGATTTTAACACTGAACTTTCCAGTGTTAGTTTTAGTCCACCACGGTTTATCACTTTGTCCACTTAGCTTAACATTACACAAATTCAGTGTGACATGATTCACCACATACTCTAGAACATAATTCTTCATATTTTCAAAGTCCCAGCCATCAGTTGTTAGAAATTCTTCAATATCTCTCATAGGATGACATGTTTGACTCTCTAAAGGATATAGATGAAGAGGTCCCAATGAAGACCAATTGTCATACCATATAGTAGAAGTACCCCCCTTTGGTTCCCACCATAAGTGCTGCTCGATAATCTCCCTGTTCTCTAGCATATGTTTCCAGATTTGAGATCCCCCTTTCCATTCAACAAGAGTAGGAATTTGCTTCTTGCAATATTTATTCCAAAGGAAATTGGACCACAAATTATTTTGTGTCCTAAACCTCCACCACAAATTAGCATACATGGCATGAGAGACATCAAACATAGATCTGAAACCAAGTCCACCTTCCTACTTTGGAAAATAAACTTTATTCCACGCAAACCAATGCTTGCTCCTTCCTGTTTCCTTGTTACTCCAAAAAAATCTAGCAAAAATCCTATGAAGTTCCTTAATCACACACATAGGAGGGGTTATAACAGATAAGGTATAAATGGGAGTGCTTTGAAGAACACTAGATAGAAGAACCTCTTTACCGCCATAAGAGAGCATCTTTCCTTTCCATGCTTGAATTCTACCTTTCACTCTGTTCAACAATTCTGAATAATGTTCCTTCATTTTCCTACCATGAGTGATGGGACATCCTAAATATTTCATTGGGAATACTCCCTTCCTCATGCCTGTGCTATGCTCCACTTGTTGAGCGATCCCTGCAGCCACATTTTGATGCAAATAAAAGAAACTCTTTTTTTTATTCACCTTATGTAAAGTAACCAAAAAAAATTCCAAAGAATATGAATGAGAAGAAGCAAAGATAATGGTGTCATCAGCATAAGAGAGATGATTCAGATTAACACTCCACTTTGACATCCCATATCCAACATATCGAGGATAATCAAATAGAGAGTTGAGAGCCCTAGTAAGAACCTCTGATGATATAATAAAAAGAGAAGGAGAGAGAGGATCTCCCTGCTTCATTCCCCTGGTAGAATGAAAAAAACCATGAGATTGCCCATTGAGCAAAACTGAGTAATGGTCGTTAGAGATCAGCCTCCAAATTATATCAACTAGAGTATTAGAAAAACCCATCTTCTTTAACACCTTCATCAAGAAAAACCAAGAAACTCTATCACAAGCTTTAGCCATATCCAACTTAATGACCACATTTGCAAGTTTTCCTCTTTTGGTAATATCTGTAATCACCTCTTGTGTAAGAATAACATTCTCAATAATGTTCCTTCCTTTGACAAAACCTGATTGATTAGAAGATATCAACTTTGGTAACATGCCTTCTAGATTGTCATGCACAATTCTTGACAGAATCTTTTTTATGAAGTTACTCAGGCTAACAGGTCTCATATCTGAGAAGGTTTGTATGTTATCCTTTTTAGGTATGAGAATCAAATTAGTATGAGTAATAGACTTTGGAAGAGTGTTCCCAACAAAAAAATCTTTCACCATTCTTACAATATCTGACCCAATAATATCCCAGCAGACTTGGTAGAATGTACCAGTGAGTCCATCAGGGCCACTAGCACTATCCCCATTAAGCTTGAAAATTGCACGTTTAACCTCTTCACTATCAAGACTCCCACTCAACAAAATATTATCCTCTACACTAATCAACTCAGGAATATGAGATAATAAAGAAAAGCTTGTAGCATCTCTTTCTTGCGTGAATTGCTTTTGAAAATAATTTACTGCTTCTGAAGCAATCTCTCCTTCCTTCTCTAGCCAGTCTCCTTCCTCCTCTAGCCAATCACCCTGTGAATTTTGAATTCTATTCACTTTAAGCTTCTACCTCTTACCTTTCACCAAACTATGAAAGAATTTGGTATTTCTATCACCAATAACAAACCACTCATATCCAGCTTTTTGTTGCCAAAAAACTTCTTCAAAATGTAGATACTTATTATACTCCGTTTTTGTTCTTTGCATGACAGATCTATGCTCACTAGAAGGATCCTCTTCAAATAACTTCTCTTTAATTCTCGCTATTTCCTCTCTAATGATAAGTTGTTGAAAATGTCACCAAACGTCTCCCAGCTCCAGGAAGTTAGGGCAGTCTTAACCTTTTTAATCTTTCGCTTAAAGTTCAAAAATGAATTAGAAGAGCAATTAGTATCCCATTGTTGCCTAATCACATCCTTGAAAGATGCATGTTCTGTCCAAAATTTAAGAAACCTAAATGGTTTCCTAAATCTGATCCTTTTATCTTCACAAGAGAGTACCAAAGGGGCATGATCCGACCCTGTTCTAGGTAAATGGTCTACCTCAAAATGAGGAAAGATATTTTGTATTTCAAAATTCAACAAGATTCTATCAAGCCTTTCAAAAATGCAATCACTGCCTGACCTACCATTCCACCAAGTAAAGGAACTACCCTTGAAATGCACTTGTGCAAGCTCACATGACTCAATACAATTTCTGAAATCTTCATTATCATAATCTACCACCAGAAGACCTCCTATTTTCTCTTCTCCACTTAGCACTACATTAAAATCACCACCAATTAGCCACGGACTACTCATTCCATTGGCTAATGAGTAAATGTCATCCCACAACTCCATCCTCCTAGAAGCATCACACTTAGCATACACTATAGTAGCATATATGTTGCTGATAAGAGATTGACTTTGTAACAAAATTGTGAGTTGTTATTGAGAATCACTCACCACTGTCACATCAAACCCATGGTTAGTAAAGATCCATATCTTTCCATTGCAATTATGCATCGCCTTAGGCATTTTGAGCCTTCTTCTATATCTATTGTTGAATCTAACATGCTGAAAAGGTTCCAATAGAGCCACAAAAGCAAACTTATGATAATTGTGCAACATTTGCACTCTTTGAAATGCTTTTTGCGTCTTTACAGACCTAATATTCCATATAAGAGCTTTAATCATCATCTTGAGTATTGAGAAAACACCTTCCGCTTTGGTTGCACTCTAATTAATTGTGCTGAGTCTCCATTACCCTGGTTTTTACCTTTCCTAGCTGATTTCATTGCTTTAGCAACCCTAGGTGATACATCTGCATCTTTGTATATTTGTGCCTCATTTACTTCTGATTGTATTACACTGTCAATCAACTTAGCATCTTCTATAGCTTCTGGGTCTGGGTCTGGGTCTGGTCTCAACAATCTTATGAGTAAGAATGTCATGCAAAGTTGAATTAGGCGACTCTGTGTACATCAACATAAAACTATCATCTGTTTGCACTGTTGTAGGGACTTCAACTAATGCCATACTGTCATTACTTATATCCTCTTGCATTTGGTCACTTGTAACAATATCATCTCCTTGCTGAATTTCAACTGCCCCTAACTCGTTGCTAAGTTCTTATTCATTTACCACATCAATCGTCTTGTTAATTGGAGTAGTATCTAACCTTTTCTCTTGCTGATTCTTAGATTCTTCATTTTTTTTATTGTGGTTCACAAATACTGAATTTATCCACTCCTTAGTAGAAATTACTTGTTGTGCACAATTTCCATTGTCTGAAGCGATGTTGTTGCTTCTACTGGTATCACCTAGTTGTTGTTGCTTTGTCATACTACCCTTATTGTTGTCATTTAACCCATTTGTTGCCCGAATAGCTTAATTCTCTGTAGAATCATGCATTACTGTTCCAATTTGCACCTTTGTTGCCTTGTCTTCTTCTTGTTCCTCTTTTCTATCACTCTTACCCGCCTTTTTCTCTACTTGCTCACTGTCATTGCTGGGACTTTTTGTACTGTTGGCTTCAACTTCATCATTGTTAAGAATATCAAACATGTTGCTAACAGGAACCTCTACTTGGGTACTAATTGCTTGAGGAAGCCTTTGATCATTTATAATTTTCCAGTTTCCAGGGTCACCCACCACTTTTCCACTGGACAGCACCCTTGCTTTTCCTTTCTGAAATTGTTGAGGTTCAGGTCTGCTAGGAAATCCATCCTTATTATCATTTTCCTCACTATCTCCATGTATTTTCTCCTTCAACTTCATGTCCTTGTCAATCATCTGTGGTTCAGGATTTAAAATTCTACACTCTCGTTTGTTATGTCCTTGTAATTTACATTCCTCACAATATTTAGGAGTGTAGTCATATCTTATGTGAACTGCTTGAGATCTTGTTTCTCCTGTTTTCTCATTCTTAATATCCATGTAAACTTTTTTTGGCAGGTCTGCACGAAAATCCACCAGAACTTTGACTCTGGCACAACTTGGCCGAGTCTTGTTGATAGTGGCCTGATCTAGTTACAAAGGAATACCTACTGCTGAAGCCAGGGAAAAGAGGGACTCCTTCTCGAAGAATGTTGGTAGTAGATTCGGAAATGAAATCCATGCCATGGATCTCGATGTTTCCTCCTCCACCCTAAACTTAGAATCATAGATTAGAGTCCTCATTAGATATGAATATCCTTCATTGCAAGTTATGTAATATACCCCTTTTGATATTATGTTGATATAGTCCTCCATATATGAGAGACGAATAAGAACATGTCGATTCTGTAATAGGCCAACCATGCACTCCCCCTTAATTCCACACTGAGATGGAATTGCCTTTCTTAAAAACTCTAAATCTGGCCATCCACATGAAAATTTGCCAATGATAGCAAATTCCAGACTCTATTTGATATTCATTCTTTCCACTTCCGATTCAGTCCATTTGATCCTTGGTATACCTTCAACTATAGTCACTGGTTTTATCAAAACTGGTTCTGTTTTTTTGTTATTGTATTCGTAGGTCTAATTGTATCAGCATATAGGGTTTTGTGAGGTGAATTTATTTTGCAAGCGTCATCGCTCTTCTCAGTTAGTGGGGGAAATTCTATCAATGTTAGCAATCCAGTCACCGAATTTGTGATTTGGCACCACAGAGTACCTTTTAAAATGGAGAATTTTTCAAAGGCGGCTCCCATTTAATGATGTCATCACTAGATTAAATATCAACTCACAAACTAACTGTTGCAAGAATGCACAGAACGACACTTTGGTCCATGTTTTTGGAGAAGGGGAAGCAGCAATGCGTATGTGGAACACCATGGGAAATCCTTTTGGTATTCAAATCACAAATCAGGCTCTAGCCAATATTTTTCATACCTGGTGTGGAGCATAAAACCAAAGAATGTTATCCATAAAACTTTGTTGAAGATCACCCCTACTATTATATGTTGGGAATTATGGAAACAATGGTGTGCATGTAAATATGGAAACAATGATATTTTTTGCACCATAAGATGACTGGCATTGGTGGAATTGTAAGAGATAGTTTGGGAGACTTGATCATGGCTTTTTTCATTTCTATCAACTGTAATAATAATAACATGGATGAGTCTTTGGCAGCTGAGTTTGGTGTAAAATGGTGCTATCATCATGGGTGCACTGATTTTATTCTTGAAATTGATTCAATGATCATAGCCAAGATGCTAAACAACAACTTGGGCACAAATTTGAAGCTGAAACAAGTTATTGATACTATTAACATCATCAAAAACAGAGTTGGATTCCAAGTGAGTCATTGTTTTAGAGAGGGGAATCAACTTGCAAACTATCTTGCCAAGATGGCTTCTTTCTCTACCCAAAGTCTACTCACTCAGGTCTTCGCTCAACTTCCTAGACAGGCTAAAGGCTTTTTTCTTTTGGATAAATGGAAATTTCCTAGCTTTAGGAGCAAGTATGACAAAGCCAATTTCTTTGTAAGTTAGCGTGTTTGCTCTTTTTTTCTTACTCAGAAGGCACTGTATTCCTTTATAAGCCTTCTGGTAATTCTTGGGTGATTGATTCACCTGTGGCTTTTGTGTTGTATTGAGGTCACACCTACCCCCACTCTGCTCCATTTTTTTTTGCTAATACAACACTATCCAGATAAAAAAATATGATGCAATTTAGATTTAAGTCATACTTTAGGGATGATTTAGCCATTAACTCTTTGAGGGAGGAGGAGGAGAAGGAGAAGGAGAAGTGTGAAATTCAAATTAAAATTGAATGTGTTTAAAAAGTATATATATATATATATATATATATATATATATGAAAAAAGGGACATTTTTGACCCATTAAATAACAATAGGGATAATTTGGACCAACTCTTCCCTTCAAAACCATTTTAGATCAAATTATTAATCAAGGCATTTTTATTCAGTTTTGCATAGTTTAAGAACAATTTTTTTTTATCATTTTTCGTTGTTATAATAAGTACATTTTAAACTAAAATAATGTTTATTCGAATATGATTAAGTCTAATATATATGAATTGAGACGGTATTTTGTAAATACGTAATTATCTTGAATATATTAACCATTTCTTTCTTTTCCGATCGCCTGGAAGGGACAAAAGAAAGATCTTGTTGTTTCTTCAACAATTTATGATCTCTAGTGGACCTCTCAGTAGGATTCGAACCCAGATGAAGTTCTAACCATCTATCAGAGAAAAAAGAACGAACGGATCTTGTAGGAATTCTCTCACTACTATATTGTCGTGTTCAAGGAATTCAAAAGGTAGATAAAATTCTTTATTTTTAACTACTCCCTCCAACTTATTAATTGTTGTTTTGTCTCTGTTTATGTCTATTAAAAATAAAATATACATCATTATAAAAGTTCAGGAACAGATTTGGATCATTTTGTAAAATTCAAGGGTAAATTCAAGTCTTTTCTTTGTAAGAAAGGTCACGTGTTGAAAAGTTTTTGACATTAATGAAATAGGCATAACTCAATAAATTTTATAATAGTAAAGGCAAATTTTATCCTAAGTATATATTAAACCATGCAGTGTGCAAATGCATATTATGCACTTAAATGAAGATTAAAAAGATTATATTGTACTAATAATACATATTTTATACATTTAATAATTAGTACTACAAAATCAAACTATCAAATTTACCAAATAATATTATTTTAAGCCAATTAAAATTGCATAAAACTTATTTTCAGATGGCAAGTATTATTCATAAAATTGGGATTAATCGCATGGTCGTAAAAGTGATAAGAGCAAAATATTGAATTACTTAGCTACTAAAAGATATTAGGTGTGTATGATAATGATACTTTCAATTTGACATAATTAATGACTTATAGTTTAAATCTTAAGATATCATTAGCTTCGTCAAACTTTAAAATTTTTACAATAATGAAAAATTCAAATTTATGTAAGATACTTGCTTTATAGTATGTATGATATTATGAGATATATTACAAATTAGTCGAAGGATTGTTGAACTAGTTTACAATAATTTGAAGTCTAATAGATACATTTATTTGTGAAATATCATTATTATTCTAAAAAATCATCTCTCAAATTATAGATATATATATATATATATATATTAAGACTTTCTTAAAATAGCGTAAGAAAAATCTATATATAGGATTTTATTGGATATGGAAGTGAATCGCTTCTATCCCCTAAGATTAATGAGCAATATTTATTTAAGGACATTGATATCATGTCAAAGCCTTGTTTTTCTTCGATTATATTTTTCTAAACAATTCTATTAATTATACTTATGTTAATGATCAACTTACAGCTTGTCAATGGTCAGAATATGAAATTGTACACAAGATTTGATTTTAGCAATCGGTATATTGCAAATGAATTTTTTACATTTATTAATGTATTCTACATGAAATTAGATCTTAATTGAGGATTATATATTTTCCTTATTAATTAAATAAAGGAAAAAAGGTCAAAAATGTTGTTATTTCATTTATTGACATATATAATACTAATAATTATAAGTTATGACATTATTTTTTATCTTTCAAGTTATAACAATAAAAAATTGCAGGTTTTAACATTTCAGTAAAATAAAAAATGATTTAAAATAACAGTAAAAATTATTTAGTGTGAAAAATAAATAAGGTAAAAACGGATATATTAGTAGTAAATAATTGAAAAACTTAATGATAATTAATAGGAGGCATATAAATAGGAGATTCATAAAAAAAATATTTGCTTTCCTCATTTAGCTCAAAGCAGTTGAAATTCGTTCAAACAAATTTCTTTTTTTTTTGTTCGAAGGTTTCTCTCTCTTCTCAATATTTTCTCTATAAGTTGTCACTCTCATCTAATTCATATTCGTTTTTATTCAATAATTCTTATTCTCTTGTAATGGACGACTTCTTATTAGTATTAATAAAGTATGGTGGTAGATGGGATCCTTCATGTTAGTGTTCTTTGCGATTTTTTATTTGTATTGAAATACAAATCAAACGTTAAAAAAAAGAAAAAAAATATGAACATTGACACTGTAAAAAAAAAAATCAGATTTTGTTTGTGTATTATACTTTTAATTATGACGTTTTTGGCATGAATATTCATTTTTTGAAATTACATAAAATTTGTTTGAAATTGGTATAGATTTTGGTTTGAACATTCATTTTTTTTGTATGTTTCTGGTTAAAAAAATTACATAAAATTTATTTGAATTTGGTATACTGATTATACCATGTTGGTACGATATTGGAATTATATTTGAAGGAATTTCTTATACTATTTATCTAATAAATGAAAATTAATAGTTAAAAGTGGTATTATTTTGATATTATAGTGGCATGATTCTGCTGTTAAAAAGTGACGACTTATGGCATGAAATAGGTACGAAAAGTGCGCATAATAATTGTACGAAATTTGTATACTGATTTCAGATTTTTTGTTGTGTATAATAATTTTAATTATGGTATTTTTTATAAATGTATAATGTTATATTTTGGTATGAACATTGAATTTGTACATTATTTGTCTGATCCATATTTATTTTTTTGGTATGTTTCTGGTTAAAAAAATAGATAATATTTTTTAAAATTTGTATACTACTAATACTAGACATGTATGACAATCAATAATGATTTTTGGTACGATTTCTAGTTTGATTGGATTATTTTTTTTGGCATTATATTGTAATGAATTTTGAAAATAATAATATAATTAATTTGGCATACTGTTTAATAAGAAATGACAATTAATATTTATATGTTGGAATTATTTTGGTATTCTAGTGGCATGATCTTGGTATGAATAATTGATAACTTTTGGCATGAAATAGGTATGAAATGTGTGAATAAGAATTGTATGAAATTTGTATATTGATATATAACATATGTGTTTTTACTTTTTGTATTCTGTAACAACATATGAAATTGTTTAAAAATAACATATGTACTTTTACTTTTGTATGAAATTTGTATACTAATATAACATATGTATAAAAGTTATTTGTACTTTTGTATGATGTAATACTGACACAATAATTTATGATGGAACAGGAAAATATGCAACCCAAAAAGTGTCGGAGCATAAATTATTGTCACCTGGTTCAAAAAGAACTGTAAGGAGACCACAACTTTAACAATGTAAATGATTTGTTGATGTGAAATTCAAGATGTCTAATTAGATTACATGAAGTATATGTCGTCGGGAGGGACACAACAGGAAGACATGTTCAAATTACCCTTTTGAAAAAAAAGACATAATTTATTTTTATTTTGATTTAGTTGTTTTATTGTGGAAAACTCATGTTTTGATTTATTTTGTCTTTTAAGTTAATGAATTATAATTTCAGAATATTTATAATGTGTGCTAGTTAATCATTTGTGTATTCAATGTTTTTCAAATGTATACTCAAAAACTAGGTAATGATGGTATGCGATTATTATCGACTGAAAAAATTAAGTCAAATTTTAGTATGAAATCGGTATACATTTGATATTCAACTGACGTCCTAGTGGTAAAATTGAAAAACAACATGTAATTGAGATTTCAACTGAAATAGCCAACCTAAAACTAGTTAATGTTGTACCCAGTTGTATAAATTTGGTATCGAATTGATATCCCATTGAAAAATTAAAAAACCAACATGTAGTTGAGATTTCAACCAAATTAGACAACCTGAGCAAGTTAATGTTGTATTCAATTGGTATCCATTTGGTATCCCATAAATATTCCACTTGAAAATGAAAAAAAAAAAAAAAACAAAATGTAACAAATATTTCAACTAAATTAGACAAGCTAAAACAAGTTAAGGTTGTATCCAACTTAAAATTTTAGAACAAAGACAAAAAATAAAAATGTATGAAATTGATATCCAACTGGTATAAATCTGGGAAGAATGCTATCTATTGTTGTCAAAAACTGTAGCAAAAGAAATATACATCACACAAAAATCAAAACATGTAATTAAAAGTCTAAACTACAATAATTAATATAAGTTCTATATTTTCCTCTCTCTTCAATTTATATTCCGTATTTAAGTGTGTCTTTTTTTTACCATATTTAGGCTGAAATTTAGGAACTCCTTATTAAAGATTTTATGATCTCATATTAATTATATATATATATATATATACAACAACAAATTTTAAAATTAAATATACTTATTTCACCCACAAAAAAGTATTTTAGATATAAAAAAACATACAAAAAACGAGTTCAAAATTTTAGTAAAACGATTTTATTCTCAGAACATCAAGTTTCATATTAAATAAAATAAAAAACGAAATCAAATTTTCAAAATATAGAATTCTTATTTCTAAAAAAATCAGATTAAAAAAATAAAAAATAAATCAAAATTAAAAATTAAAAAAAAACATCAAGAAAAACAAAAAACATAGATTAAAGAGAGAGAAAATTATCTGTTAAAACATAAAGTGATAAATTTACTTATTTTTAAAAATTAAAGACCCCAATAGGCATTAATAAATAAAAAATATTTGAATAGTAATCAATATTTATCTTGGGAATAATAAAATAATCAAAATAAGAATCAACTAATTAGGAGAAAATCAAGGGAAAGGAAAGATTTATCTTGTCAATTATAAATTACTATATTTAGGGAAATGATATTTGAGAGTAACGTGAGGGTGGAGTGTGGATTTACATGTGATCAGTTAAAAAAATATCTTAAAAGGTGTAATAGATAATTACAAATTGATTCTCTCTCATTAATATTATTTCTCTCACCTATTAATTATATAAACTAATATGTTAATACTTGTAATTAAAATGTTATAAGTAGTAATATAAAAAAAAGTAGATCTAAAAATTGTAATAGTAACCCTCAAATAGATGTGTGGTGTGATTTTTCCAATATGAAATTGTACACAAAAGATTTGATTTTAGCAATCGGTATATTGCAAATGAATTTTTTACATTTACTAATTTATTCTACATGTAATTAGATCTTAATTGAGGATTATATATTTTCCTTATTAATTAAATAAAGGAAAAATGGTCAAAAATGTTGTTATTTCATTTATGTCTTTATTGTTAGACAAATGCGCCAAAAATGCCCCAAATGTAAACTAAACTAGTGACTAACCTAAAACGAGTAGGCTAAGTTAGAGCTTGACGTAGAATTAGACCCTTAAAGATGCCTTAAAATTCATGGTTTGGTGTTAGAAGGTCAAAGCCTAAACCTCAAGGACCAACCTTGAGTCCTAAAGGAAAGGACCCTTAGGGCTGCCAAGCAGTGAACCGCGAGTGGGTTCCACGCCACGTAGATCAACCCACACCCCGTAGAGGGGCAGCGTGGGTGAAGCCTAGTGAAATCTGCCTAAGGTAGTAGCCACTGGCAGGACCCACGCCTCATGGATGGGTCCACACCACGTGGCCTGCCTCCGTAGGTCGAGGCCCCAAAAGTTGAGTCCCTAAAAGGAACCACGGATGACCAGCACAGGCCATGATCCCACCCATGGTCTATGGGTCCCCAAGCGTGGATCACCCCTGAAACTGCCTTTTGGTAGTTGAGTCTAGGGGTTCTTTGGTAATTTCCTTATTAATTAATGGTTATGTGGCGTCATTTTAAGCTTATTTTAAAGGACTATATAAGTATTTTTCCACCTAAATTAACCCATCTAAAGTCATATTCATAAATTCCCAAAACCAAATCTAAACCTCTCCAATATTTCTCTCTCTAAAACTTCCATTGAAGAAGAAGGAGAAGTCAAGGTCTAGGGCTCAAGAACTCATCTTTTCTACCCAAATTCGTGAGGAATCTTCAATTAAGGTATGGTAGTTTTGATTCATGGTTAACTTTTCATCCATGAAGCCATTAAATTCTCAATTTCAAAGAAGGTGAAATCTCCAAAAACTTAAGGTTTCTATTTCAAGCCATGGATTCTTTCTCAAAACATTTTCATTGATCTAGTTATTATATATTATGAATGAATTGTTGATTATAATCATTTTTATGAGAAAATCCCCCATGAATCCATGTATTCCCCCTAACCCTAGTTTGTGACTTGTGAATTGGGTGAATTGTAGTAATCATGAAGTTGTACTTATAGTAGTTTAGTTAATTTAATCATGTCACCATCTATATCTAATATAGTAATCCTAAATTGATTGGTTGAATGTGATCTATAGCCTTGAAGGGTAAAACATGAGAATTGACTATATATATGAGACTTGTGTGTATACAATTGGATTGCTTTGAGAGTAAAGTAACTACATTATAATCTAATTGTGGTGTTGATTGGATGATTATCCTCATGTACACGCTTAGGTATGAATAGAGTACAATGTGAAAGGTTTGTCACATGCAATGATTCTTAGGTTTGAAGACTAGTCTCACCTACTGAATCTAGGAGCTTTAGAATGAGTTGGTTGGATTGAGTGTCAAGACATTCTTCCTTAATTTCAATCTAAGTCAAGGCTTAATATAAACTCAATGGTAATGAATGTTTAGCACCGAGAGGATATGATTATGAGATGGAAGCTTCTACACTAGTTGAGTCTGGGTTCCCAAATGGGTTCTTATTACACTAGTTGAGTCTGGGTTCCCAAATGGGTTCTTATTACACTAGTTGAGTCTGGGTTCCCAAATGGGTTCCTATTACACTAGTTGAGTCCGGGTTCCCAAATGGGTTCCTATTACACTAGTTGAGTCCGGGTTCCCAAATGGGTTCCTATTACACTAGTTGAGTTCGAGTTCCCAAAGTAGTTGTCTCGTGAGATAGAAACCTTCTACAATAGTTGAGTCTGGGTTTCTAGAAGGAATATCCTTATCCCATAAACTATGTGCCCACACAACTCTTTAGCTAGTGGATCCACATAAGCTAAGAATTTTAGTTCTACCTTAGGCAAGTAGGACAACCCCTTTTCGGTGTGGGGTAGACACCGAATTCCATGATTTGGCTCTCATGGTCTATGTCGGTTAAAGTTAATCCCACTATAATAGAATGAACTAAAGTTGGAGTTATGGACTATAATCACTTAATGAGTTTTCATTTGTGTGGGTAGGAGTATGAGATCTTACTTATGCATTGCACAAGGATACTTTGAAGCTTCTTATGGGTTGTTTCCATTATGATGAGATCATTTATATGTGGAATATGTTTGTATCTTATGCTTTTACACTTACTTACATGATAGTTCCTAAACTTGGTCATATACATAGTTTTCAACTAAATGTCTCTTTTTAGCATACTTAATGATTTTCATGCATTGCTATCATACTTAGTGCAATTTTGTACTAACCCATATTTCTTCTATATTTTATACAAAGTGTAGGTTCCGGCGTTTGAGGCGATTTCTTCTAGTTCAAGCTTTAGACTATTCTCCAAAGCTTGTGGTACGTCCTCATAGATCCGAGGACAAGTGTTATATTGTTGTTTCATTTCTATCGTTGTACTAGACATTTTCATATTCTCTATTGTAAGGGCTGTGACCCTATTATTTTGAGACTTCGATTGTAGTAGATGGCTTAATGAGACTATGTCTAGACTTTCGCTTTATTTCTATGAAACTTTTATTAAAAGACTTGAAATCGCGTTTTATTCTTTATTATTCTATGCTTATGTGATGATGATATGCTAAGTGGCTTACTTGGATACTCGCAAGTCGTAATTACTATACAAAATTAGCTTAACCAACCATCTTATTATATAGTTGCATCCCATCACAATTCATCACGAACTCTTATTACCATTATGCTTGGTCAACACTGGTTATCACTACGAAGTTAACCTTTTCATCGACATGACACCTCAAACTCACGTGTACCCATCAAATTCAAAGGTCTAACCCAATTTTATATGCACTTTTTTACTAAAATCTTCAATTGCCTTCACCCAAGTATATTCAATGGGACTTTCTTTATCCATAAGCTTGTCATTCCGATATCAATCCACTCTTTTATGGCTTAAGATAAAATCACCGGTCCTCATACTACCATCCCACTTCTTTAACAAACAAGACAGGAGCACCTCATGGGGAAGCACTAGGACGGATGAAACCTTTATCAAGAAGCTCCTGGATTTGAGCTTTAAGCTCTCTCAATTCTGTCGTAGCCATGCGTTAAGGAGGGATGCAGATGGAGTGAGTGCCAAGTTCCAAGTCAATGTAGAAATCTATATCTCTATCCGGAGGCATACCAGGCAAATCGGTAGGAAACACTTCCTTGACTTCAGACACTACATGAATAGAATCAATAGAGGGAGGCACAACATCAACCTCCTGAATATGAGCCAAATATGCCAAACACCCATACCCCACCAATTTCCTAGCCCGCATTAAAGATATGACCTTAGCTGGCTTAGGTTGGTACACACCTTCCCACTCTAGCCTTTCCCTACCCGGAATCTCTAGAGTTACCGACTTAGCATTACAAGTAAGCACAACATAATAGGGGGACAACAAAATCATTCCTAAGATTATATCAAAGTCATTCATATCCAGAATGACCAAATCAGCCCAAGTCTGAAAACCCATAAACAGGATAGGACAAGTATGATATACGTGGGTGACTATGATTGACTCTCCAACAGAGGTAGAAACATGGATGGGGGCATCAAGAACATCACAAACCACATCAAATCCCAAGGCAAACTAAACTGACACAAATGAATAAGTAGAACCCGGATCAAACAAAACAGTAGGCATTCGGTTATAGACAAGAATAGCACATGTGATCACTGCATCAGACACCTCAACCTCGGTCTTTCCCAAAAAGGCATAAAACTGGGCCCTGTTATCTTGACGGGCAACCTATTTGCCTGGCGTCACTGCTCCCCTACCTGCATTACTATTTCTTCGGCCTCCATGGCCTCGCTAATTTCCTCCTCATATGCACAGGTTCTCCACAATTGTAACACTATTATTAACTTAACCAAGTAAGCATCGCTGCTATTGTAGAAGTCGTATCATGACCCTCTTTGATATACATTCAATCTAGGAAATCGTAGTACAATTTCTAACCTCAATTGTCGCAACATAATTTCATCATTTACTAAGCAACCCATACATGTTATGACAACAATATTAAATGCATTTTCCAAAGTAATGGTGTCCATGTTATAACCTGAAAAGATTTTGCTAAAAGTAGCCACTTATAAGCTTGAATTTGTAAATCTTACCTTAATCCCTTCACAAAACGATGGATTTGCTCTTTTAGACTGAACCAAAGTGGAGTACCATATTTGAATAAAACACAAACTTTTTCCTCAAGGCTGTAACAAATATATTATGTTGCTCTATATTCAGGAACTCATCTCTCATCCTATCCCTCAAAGTTTAGGGTATATACTTCTTTAGACAGAAAGCTATAAAATGTTTCCCAAGTCATGAGTAGTGCATTTACTAGTCGATACTCAACATGAGACTACCACCACATTTTGGTGTCTTCTTTTAACTGGTATATCATAAACTCAACGCCAAATCATTCTACCTTATCCATCTTATGAAGTAACTCAGTACCCATGAAGAGTGAAGGTTTCAACCTTAAGAACATAATAAAAACCTCATGTTTGTCACTAGTCATTACATGCCTACATTGAATCGGGGAAACATGTTTATTTGGAATGACGCATCCTCTTTTGGTAATGTTGGTGTTACCACTTCTATTGCTTTAGTTCTGACCATAGAGTGAAGGAGGAAAAATACCAATTTGTATCACCTAGATACTAATTGGATTCAAGTAATAACACGAAAGAAAGAAAGAAATGACTTTTCCTAAAGTCCTATAGCCTCTCGAAAAAAAGTACAAACGTCTCTGTACCATTCCGCAAGACTCTACTAGACTCGTTTTGGTACAATAAGATCAACGAACCTAGGACTCGGATATCAACTTTGTCACGACCCTAACCGTCGTGATTGGAACCCACACTAACCCTCCGGTGGGAGCACCATTACTACAACCCAACTAAGCAACTTAACGAAAACTAGAACATTTAAAGATACGGAAACAAGTTTAAATGACTAATGAAATATGGAGTTTCCATAAACTCCAAAGATTTAATAAAACAACTAAACAAACTATTGCGGAAAACAACACCTAGAACCTGAAAGTCATTGTATCAAAACTCTATAAACCAACAAATCTAAGGAAACAGGGTGCAACCCCTAAACTAACATAAGCAAAGTCTAACTAAAACAGTGTGTTTGAAAAGAGTGGACTAAACAAGGAAGGATCTATGGCAGCCTGGAAGAACTAGCTCACCCTTGAATTCGATCTTCGATCTTCGATCAATAATTCCCTAGCTGAGATATATTAGTAGACGCCTGAGGATGCTCTGTACTCAATAAAGAACGAGCAAGTGTTGTATCAGTACACAACCACAGTGTACTGGTAGGATCACGCGGCAACCCCAGTAAGCGAAACATAGGCAAACAATTATAACACAATAAACATACATATACAAAATACATAGATCAATTATCATTTTATGAGTAACATATAGTTCCCAATATCAACGACAAGTAGACGTGAATATAATAATCACAGTGGTCCTCTCATTGAACATACGCCCAAACTGTTAGTGTGTCGGAACGTGACACCCAATCTAATTTACATATGTCGAAACGTGACACCCGATCCAATATATGTGTCGGAACGTGACACCCAATCCAATCAGCACAACCATGATCACAATCACACCCATAATGAACAATGCTCATAATCATACAATCAAGTAATGAGTTTAATGGCATGTAATTGTTCATATATACTCATTTATATTAGATTTGATTCACATTCCCTTATTCACATACACACATGCATACAATGAAGCAATTAACCGGCATATATCACACATACAGGAAATCAAACCATCACCTACCTTGAAACCAAGCTTGAATCCCTTTAAGACACTTGAGCCTTCCCTTTACGAATTCTTTCCGCTTGTTCTTGTTCTAAAAATAGTTAAGTAATGCAAAGATCAATAAACAATGCCTAATTTACCTGGATAATAATCAAACTATCAATCCTAGGCCACACCCAAGATCCCAATACTCAATTAGGGTTTTTTCCACCATCAACTCTAGGCCAAAACCTTACCCCAATGATAATTACTCAAGATTCTAAGTTCTAAATATTGAATTATGGATTAGGAGAGTAATTATCTTACCTTTAGCACTAGAAATCATAGAAACTGTCAAGAACTGCTCTAGCTCGCCTCCTAGCTCTCAAGAACGAAGTGTTGCAGAAAATAACGATTTTGGGATTTTCCCCCGACCTAACTTTTGACTATCCCACCATAGCGGGACCCAACCTGCCCTGGCAGAACTAACCCCGCTCTGGAGGCTTGCACGGAGACAGAGAGTCAGAATTTGAGTTCCAAGCTCCCATTTCACAACACCCTTCAAACCTTAACGTTCTAAAACAACCCCTTCACGCTAAGATCAGTTTCAGAAGTTTTTCTCACTCAAATTCAATTTTGTAAAGCCATACAGGCTCCTTAACGTCTTGGCTATCCACTCATGTGATCAAATTCATAATCAAACCCCCGGTCTATTACCAGATTTTCCTAGACCTCACTTGACTCAGATTTCGTTCAAGTCTGGCCTAGGATAGAAATTTTCAAGTCATTACTCAAAAGTTTTTTGGCCCAAATTCTTTCCCCATTGTCTTTTCCATAACGACGGAACAGGTCATTACATGTCATCCCTACTTTTGTACTCAACATGTACTTGTTCAATCACATATGGTTACATAGAAGTTTGTACTAATGTAGACCTTGAGATAAGAGGTTATATTCTTTTTATATACTTATAATCTTGCTGCAAAAACTGTGGTTGTTAGTTATTGCTGCTAATGGTTAACTCTTTGCGTCTTTTCACAAGAAAACGCGCGCTATAAGTAATTTTGGCAAACTACATGTGTTGCACAAATAATTCAGCTATAGTAGTGAGTACTTCTTTTTGGCTGAGAATAGTTGTAGTACTTCAGTCAACTCAACCTCTCTCACATTTTCTGCTTGGCTTTTCTAAAATGAGAAATTATTTGTTCAAATTCATTAAGCTATTTAAACTTTATAGTAGTAATAGTTTTATATCAACCTAATTTTCAATCATTAATTACTTATTACTTAATTATTTTAATATCTTAAATTTAATATCATTTTAAGAAGTGTTGGAATATAATAAATATATGCATACAACATCTTATATATAGTGTGTGGATGGGGTGGGGTGGGGTGGGGAGGGGAATATGGAGTGACTGGAGAGCTTGATATCTCCAACTACACAAGGTAAACTTATAAGTGCAAAATTAATATTTATTGAAACAACTTGTACTAAAGAAACGGACTTCAACCTCTTGGTTCGAATCCAAGCAGCGGCATACGTCTTTTGAAAAAGATAAATAAATTTTATAATTAATGAATTCAATTTTTTATTTTCATTTTAGAATTATATAATTAGGGGACTCTTCATTTCAAAGGATATTTTCAACCTTAGAGCATATGTTAATTCACATTTCCCTGTTCAATCGTTTCAATTGCAATTACAATTAATTTGATAGCCTTTTTAGGTGATAAAATTGTAAAGTTATATGGTTCATTAGAAAAGGGAATCACAATTACTTTTTTGTATCACGAGATTGTTAGTTACTTGTCAATATCAAGAAAGAGTTGCTTCTTCTGTTTAATATTCCCTTGCTTTGCAGTTGATGACTTGAGACAAATACAAAATATTATGCATACAGTGCAATATCATCTATTAATAACTGATTTGGAGAAGTTGTAGTTCCAGGTTTTAGCAAGAAAAACAAAGGTCACCTTCTTTAATGTATCACTCGAACCTCAAACAAAGATAGTTTTCTTCTTTCATTTTAGTACAATTGCATGTTATATATCTTATGCAAACACCTAACAAATCTTTCTACATGTGTTGTTTGGAAGGGTTTATTCATTCCAAGAAACTTCAGATCCACAAACTTATACTACTCCTGATCAATTGCCTTAACACAAACATGGTCATTATTTTATCATATGAAACTAGACTAGGATTGTTCGAATTACTTCTCTCTCTTTATATATATATATATATATATATATATATATATATATATATATATATATATATATATGCAATCTTAATTTATTGCAGACGAATTGGCATATGCCTAACTCTCTCCATTTCCTTTTGGTTTCGAGCATCTAAGATGGTAGACGAGGAGAAAAGGAAATGAGTACTTCTATGAGTATGAGCTATAAATTAGAAGTGGTCCTAATCATTTATCTTTGTTGATACATGAATTATGCATTTATATCAAGCATGATCTAATAGAAGATGATGATGAACAAGACTTAAGAGACTGAAATAGAGTATGAGAGTCTTTTGATAATTAGGAGTTATCTGGTAGTGCTTTTGTTGTTGGAAAAAGGTAGAATGGAATGTGCCAACTGGTACACTTAGTTCATAAGTTGAGTAAATTCTTTAAGCTATTTGTAGTTATCTGTTGAGGTTTGAGGCCAAATGTTCAACTTGCCGTCCTTTTGGTGCTTTTGGTTTGTCTTTTGAGGTTTTCAAACATGTAATTATATGTTTTGATGTTTGAAGTATGCTTGAAAATGTGCAGATTGGTCTTTCACAAGAGAAAGTTCTAACTGCTTCATTCTCGATAGTTCTTGATCACATATACAACAAAATGAATAAAAATGAGGCTTGCATTCCCAAAAATTCTAATTGTTTGTTTAAGTTTTTTATCTAATATAAATTAAAATACCAAAATTGTCATGTTGTGCCCGTGCATTGCACGAGCTTTTCCTTCTAGTAATGATCTGAGTGGTGGTGTTGGCATGAAGAGTTTGGACAAGGTACTAGATGTCATGATACAATCCATTGGGCCGTGCAGACACCTACTCTAACATCTAGATATAAGAACCTTCAACCCCCTAATAGATCATAGCATGTGGAAAATAAATAAAAAAACATAATCTAACATCCTATATAGTTATGAAATCACCATAAATTGATTTAAAACTCGAGTTATTTACAAGAGACCAACTATCTCTTCCCAAGAAGGTAGTCTAAGCAGGTACAAGAGCTATTAAGAAGATACAATGTATGACAGAAAATTATGACACAACTCCCACCATAAGGAAAGAAGAGTAGAAGTTGTCAGAGATTATCATTGTTTCACCTATGAAACATCACCGAATCTCGCAACCAGGCTATGCCAAGGGACATATCAAGAGTGGTATTAGTACAAACAACACGTGCTGGTGGATATCATCAGTTGACCCAAACCTACCACATAATATAATGCAAATAATCAGGTAGCATTAAACTTAGACATAACTACAATGTCACTCCCCGAGCCTACACCTTGGACACAGTCAACACACGAGAAGCATTGTTGGTCCCCAAGTGAACCCTTGTTGTTGACTACTAACCGCAAGACTAAATCAAGCATACACAAGTATCAAACTAATGAATCATTTAAAATAGTTTACTAAATCTCAAAACAATCTGAAAATATTGAGTATGAGCTATAAAGTTCTAAATAAAACATCTAAAATCGAACACTAACAAACTATTCAAGATTGTTTATCTATGAGGCTTCTACTGTCTAAAGATAGGTGTCAGGACAATACCTACAACACTGCAAAATGCTGCTACTAACAAATCATAAAACTGGAGTCCTCTGAGAGCAAGGAAGCCTCACCAAAAGCTAATAAGTGGATGATGTGATCTCAACAGAATGTCTGTTGATGATCCTAAGTACCTGAATCTGCATCACGAAATGATGCAAGTCAAATGACATCAGTACATTAAATATACGGTATGTAATAAGGCTAAATAAACAAAATAACTTAGTTGAAAGAGTGAAAGTAACTCAACTGAAGTATATTATAGATCATGATGAAAATCATTTAAAATCTTTCTATAAAGATGTAATAATAGTAAATACTAAACTAATATATATATATATATATATACAGAGTGAGATTTATTGGAAGTTCCTCTAACTAATAACTATCACTATGAGCCTCGTGATGATACAATGTCTAGCCCACGTTGTCAAAACTGTCCTATACTTTATCAGAGTATAAAACATAACCCAACTCATGGATCCACCAAATAGGCATTCTCAAAGGCAGTGAGAAGTCTCCCGAATGTCGGTACGATCCTGTCCCACGATGGCTACATAGTTTATGAAGTTATAAGCTATTTGAAATCTCACCCAAATCAGTGTTCAATACTACTCCCAAAACATAAAAAGGACCTTTTCATGCTCATGCAAAGACCAAGTTAAAACCATATGAAAGAGGTTAGAAAACATCATATAGTCATGGTTAAATGCAAGTAAAACTTCTTTTATGAACACTTGGGGAAAATACTTCTTGAGAAATCTTAGTTCATCATTAGTGTGAGAATTTAGCCTTAACCGACATAGAGACCATGTGAGCTATAACATGGAATCCGGTGTCTACCTCACACCGAAAAGGGGTGTCCTTACTTGCCAAGGCAAGAACCTTAACTTCTAGCTTACGTGCATCCACTAGCTAATGTCTATCTAAGACAATCATCCTATGGTGGCACATAGGTATGGAATAAGAAGATTGCTATTAGAAACCTGATATCTAGCTACAGGAGAGCTTCCATCTCAATATCCTCTCGATGCTAAGCATAAATCCCACGAAATAGTCATAATTCTTTACTTGACTTATCTTTCATGGAAGGTGCTTCAAATAGCCAACCCAAGCTAACTTTCTTTAGAATAGCTCCTAAACTTGATTCTAAGTTAGTTGAGAAAACCTTCCACTTTTAAGAATCCTTATGTGAGAAAAATCCTTTCACATGAAACAACAACAACAACAACAACATATATCTTTTACTCTCAAAGCAATCTTGAATCATTTTCATCACCTTTATAAAGAACATGCATATCTTCATCAACTCATCTTTCATAGTTCAAAAACCCACATATTATCAACATAGCTTAGAAAACATGATTTATGCATGGGTTCATGGGGAATCATCTTAAAAATATGAAACTATCTCAATTCATGCTTAATAAATAATAAAGCAATCAATTGAATCAAAATAGAAACGAACCTATAACATAGAAGATAACTTCAAAAATTGGGAAATTTAGGAACTCTATGGAGGAAATGACTCCATAGATGAAGACTATCATACCTTAGTACACAAAGCCTTTAGGAAATTTGGTGAATTGTAGACTTGATCTTGAAAATTCTAGGTTGACTCCTTCTTTTTCTTCTAGAGAGAAATATTTTGGGGAAGATGAACTTGTTCTTCTTTTTAGTAAATTGAGAGAATGAATTGAATGGGTGATTTTGGGGGTAAAACACTTCATATAGGGCTTTGGGTAAAGGGTAAAACGATAGGGTATTGAATTAAAATAATTAGGAAAAGACCCAAAAGCCCTTGACTTAAAAACTGACGGACACTTTTGACGGTGGCCTTCACAGCCTGTCGTAGGCACCACGACCCGTGAACTAGGTCATGAAGAGGCCCTTAACTGAGGGGCCTCTCTCTGTTTCTAGCTCACAATAGCCTTGACGGATTTTCAAAGGTACAACGGCCCATCTAACAATCTGTAGTCCTCGACCAGTGGCTGGGGGAGAAGGCCCCCACCTGACGCCCACCTGACGACCTAGCTGATGGCAACCTCTCAAAGGGCCTTCTATGCCTCCATGTGAGGGACGCCTGCTCATCTGATCTTGAGAACTTACCATGATGACCTTCACGGCCCGTTTGGGGCTCCGTGGAGGGTTCCATGGTCCAGTTTTAGCCTATGAGTTCTCCCACTACCCCTTTTCTAGCCTTTCTCTAATTCGAGGTGTTACAGAATTTTTCTCCAAGAGTCAGTAGAGGTAATACAATAGCACCGGTATTTCTATATCATCTAGTTGTTGTGCTCTCATCATAGGTTGTTCAGAGCATTTTGGTGGGTGTTCTATACTTTAACTTAGAGTCGTTCTACGACTTCTTCTTCCATTTCATGGCCACCATTGTTTTCTATTCTCCTTAGAGTTATTTGAATTTTTGTATAAAATGGAATCATGGATCTGCCTTGACTCCGCGTATTGGGATGCTCTAGTACTGCGCAACCTATTAAAATAAAAACAAAAGAAAAAAAGTAAATCAGCAAATAATGAGTAATAGTCAAATAAAATAATCAATCTAATCCAAAAGCCTTATTACATCTCCCAAGAAAAGTATAAAGTGGTCGTTGTTGAAATATAGAACCTAGCAAAGATTAGGGTCGATCCCATGAGAAATACGATGCAGACTTAGGTCAATTGTTATTCTTCATGCTCTTAGTCGTATTATTTCCTAAATAGGGGGTTGTGTATAAAAATTAATGTTGGTAATTATATCAAGTAGCAAGGAACAATGTAATAATTTCAGGTATCTTGAATCAATAAAAGGTGAAACTAGGGTTTTGTGTTCCCCGTGAATTCATAACTAAGACAAGCTAATATACAGTAACCTTTTTGGATGTGACATACGCAAAATTGGTAAGTTATTTATAACCTAAGTGGATGGTTGCCTAAGTAGATAAATTTCATCTCGCAATATTGTTAATCTACATGTGTATACTTTAGTAACTCTTACCTTTGATCACAAATCAGATGTCAAGTTCAAGCTATTAGATAAGGAGTTGATAGCCTTAAATCTCCGTTGGTACCCCTTTTGTCAGGCCAATAAGAATAAGGTGAGTTCTAACATAGTACTCCACTAAAAAGAAATCAAAGCAAAGGGATAAACAATACTTGCATGCACATCATTCAAGGATTACTATGTATTATTAGGTCTACATTATCAATTCTTCATGGTTCCCAAAAACCCTAGTTGTGGGTTTAGCTACTCATAATTATATGATCATGATCAACAATAATTAGATTAAAAGAAATTATACACTTATAATATGAATATTGAAAATCAGAAATCTTGAATTGAAGTTCAAAGTTTAAAACGAAAGATCGATGTGTAATAACTCCAAAAATTCAAGAAAAAAAAGCAAAGACTATTTTACTTCTTAATTCCTAAACCAAATCGTGCATAACATCTAACATAAAATCTAAGAAAAGTATTTACAGGCCTAAAAACCCTATCCAAAACTATCTGAGAAACTGGATTCAGCAACTCTATGACCTCATGTATGGACCATAGTGTAACACCATGTATCCTAGAAAGACCAACCAATAGTCATTTCATAAGTTGCAGATGCCACCGATGGGTGCCACCTATGGACTGTAGGCTGAACCATGGACCGTAGGTAGGGTCTGTGGTTGGCCACCTGCAACCCCCTCCCAGAACTCCCAAAAAATTCAATTAAGGGTCAACCTACGCCAGGACCTATGGATCGTAGGTAAGACAACGGTCTGTGGTCTAGTGAAGTAGGTCGAACCCTAGATTTCAACTCCCAGAACCCCAAACAACAGCCAACCAGAACGAACCAACGGTCCTGCCACGGCCCGTCGGTGACCCCTTGATAGCTTTTAAGTCAAGCGTCGTTTGGTCTTTTCCCTATGCGTTGGACCACTAAACTACGTCATTCAACCCCTAAACTACATAGTTTTGGTAGATTTTATTCCATTAACTAAATTAGAACTTACCCTAGTCAATTCATTCTCCTAAATTCATCCAAGTTGAACAAAAAGAAGGAGAAAGAGTCGACCAAGCCCTTGTCCAAGAACACAGTAAAGTTTCTTCAGCTTCATCCCCAAAATTGAAATATTTCTTCATTAATTTCGTCACCAGTTATGTGGGATTTCATTAGTAAGTTCCTTTCAGCCATTAGGTTTCGAGAATTCTGTCAGAGTCTTGATTCTCTATATCATGCTTAGACCTAAGGTTTCTAGAATTTCAGATTTATGTTATGATGTAGTTGTTAGACTAATCCAAAACAGATTATCATGTTTTTGAGGAATTGTTGCTTAGTTTCTTTCATGAAACTCAGAACCCTAGTTGTGTAGATTCGTTTAGTTCATGAATTACACTTTCTAGGTTAGTTTATTTAGTTACACATGCCCCAATTTAAAATGTTTCATTATCAATATATTAATGTTACATTTTCAGTTAGCATGTCAGCTTTACAGATATTCAGTCATAATGTGTTAATTACATAATCAGCTGGGAGTAGGATTAATACCGAGTGGACTAAGGGTCAGTCACCCTCATAGTCCCAGAACTACGTGCCCCGTAGGTAAGTCCCCACTGTGGGAATTATACTTAGTGATCGCGCCTGTCAATCCTCTATACCCTTGGCAAGGTATATTGGTCCTCTCGATGGGGCGTATACATCGGACTCCACATTTAGATCATGTGGTTTTATATTAGTTATTAGTAGCTCCCACAAACAGATTCTAGTGTATTGACCAGGTTATCAGTTATAGCTCAGTATTCAGTCTCAGTATGTTATAAACTTGGTCACTTTATTTAGTTAGTTCATATTCAACATGTTTAGCATATTTATCATGTTCAAATTATATCATTGCTTTATTGCTTTGTTGAGTTTTATGTTTTATTTAGCTTTATTATATCATGCATGCTCATTACCTTTCAAGTACTAACGCATACTCTATGATACATCTTCTCGGGATGTAGGTTTAGGTCCTCAGCATTCAGATCACGCATAGATCGGTTCTCGATCTCCAGTTCAGCAGCATTAGTGGTGAGTCCTCATTCTTCGAGGACGAGTGACATGTTATCTTTCCATTTTCAGTCTCTAGTTTCAATTTTGCTAGAGTTAGCTGGGGACATGTCTTAGCATCTCTTGTCAGTAGAGGCTTTTATTTAGACATAGTTTAGATACAGTTTTGGTTTGAGTTTGATCTTTTAGTTGTCATTAAACTCAGTTTTATATTCAGACTTAGAATGGGTATTCCCCATCATTTCATTTTACTATATGTTTCTAGCTTTCACACAATATATTTTATTCCGTAATCTTTTAGTATGCTCATGATATGCCAGATTAGGGTTAGGTTGGGGCCACTCATGATCTTATGTCCCATGTTTACGTCTAGAGGGTAGCCTCAGGGAGTGACAAACTTGATATCAGAGCTTAAGTTTAAGTGTTCTAGGATGTCTAAAAAGCCACACTAAGTAGAGTCGTTTTTATGGGTGTGAAGTGCACCACATTTAATGAGAGGGAGGCTAACAAGTGTTTTAGGAAAACTTCACCTTCTTGGTATTCTTATCGTACGTTGATATGATCTCTCTTTCTAATCCATCGTTATGTGTTTCCATATCATGCCTCCTCGTAGAGCTTACGCAAAAAATGTGAATGCCCTCAATGCTAACGTAGCTCCTCCAGCCCTAGATCAGGAAGTTTCAAATACAGAGTTTCGAAATGCCATTCAGCTTTTGGCTCAGAGTGTGACCAACCAGAATAATCAGCAGGCCCAGTTCTAGCTAACACTAATGTTGGGTCAGCTGCAGCTAGTGTTCAAGATTTTGTTAGGACGAATCCACCTGAGTTTCTAGGGTTGCAAGTTGGTGAGGATCCCAGAACTTCATTGATGAGGTCAAGAAAATCTTTGGAGTAATGTAAATGACTGGTAACAATAGGGTAGAGTTGGAATCCTACTAACTTAAGTATGTAGCTCACATCTGGTATACTCAATGGAAAGAAAATAGGGGTACGGATGCAGTTCCAACCACTTGGGAGTGTTTTAGTGAGACTTTTTTGGACAGGTTCTTCCCAAGTGAGTTGTGGGAGGCAAAATCTCAGGAGTTCATGAATCTGAGGCAGTATGTCAGTCTAAGAGTACAAACTCAAGTTCACCCAACTCTCCAGGTATGCTTATTGCATGGTTGTTTATCTAAGGGAAAAAGTGAATAAGTTTATGTATGGGGTGTCAGACATAGTGAAAATAGAGTGCAAAAATTCTATGTTGCTGGAATATATGAATATCTCTAGGCTTATGACCCATCCTCAGCAGGTTGAGGGAGATAAGCTTAGGGAACATGCTAAGGATAAAAAGAAGGCTAGGGCAGGCAACTATGAGTATTCTCAACAGAAATCGGGTGGTAGAAATCTATCTCAGTTCTAATAGAAATCTTTAGCTCCAAAACCTTCATCAGTTAGTGCTCCATTCTCCTGGTTTCGTTGGGATTAGAAAGGTAAGGCATCAGGCTCTAAGTCGTGGGGGAGTGTTTCAGGTAATAGGACCTACCCAACTTGTCCAAAGTGTGGTAAGAACCATTCGAGCGAGTGTCTTACAGGGAAAGTGGGATGTTTTGGGTGTTGTCAGACTGGTCATAGGTTGAGAGATTGTCTTTCTTCTAAACAAAGTCAGGGAGGTAATAATAGTAGGGCTCAGTCTACAGCTCCAGCAGCACCAGCAGGGTGCTTCATCTGGTACAGGTGGTGGTCAACACCAAAACAGGTTGTATGCTCTCCAGGCTCGCCAGGATCAGGAAGAATCTCCTGATGTGGTTACTGGTACGTTGCAATTCTTTCATTTAGATATTTATTATTTATTATATCCAAGGGCTACTTTTTCCTTTATAACTCCCTATATAGCAGTAAACTTCGGTGTTAGTCCATAAACTCTTTCAGAACCCTTCTCAGCATATTCTCCAGTTGATGACCCAGTTATGGCTAAACGGGTATACAGAAATTGCCCTGTCATAGTTTCTCAAAAAGCCACCTCAGCAGATCTTGTAGAGTTAGAAATGGTAGACTTTGATGTCATTCTAGGCATGGATTGGTTACATTCCTATTATGCCTTAGTCGATTGTAGAACTAGGATAGTTCGCTTTTTTTTTATTTTCCAGACGAGCCAATCTTAGAATGGAAGGGTAGTAGTTCAGTGCCTATGGGTTGATTCCTTTCTTACCTTAAGGCCAGAAAGATGATTTCTAAGGGTTGTCTCTATCATTTAGTTCAGGTTAAGGATTCTAGCTCCGAAACCCCAACTCTTGAGTCAGTTCTAGTAGTTAATAAGTTTCCAGAAGTGTTTTCAGAAGATCTTCCCGGAGTTCCTCCCAAAAAGAAAATTGAGTTCAAAATTGATCTCTTTACATATACCCAGCCTATTTCTATTCCTCATTATAGATAGCTCTAGCTGAGCTTAAGGAATTGAAAGAACAGTTAAAAGACCTTCTAGATAAGGGCTTCATCAGACCCAGTATTTCCCCATGGGGTGCACCAGTGTTGTTTGTGAAAAAGAAAGATGGTTCTCTCAGGATGTGCATTGACTATCGGTAGTTGAATAAAGTAACAATCAAGAGTAAGTACCCTATCCCCAGGATTGATGACTTATTTGACCAAATTCAGGGTGATAGTCATTTTTCAAAGATAGACCTCAGATCTGATTATCATTAACTCAGAGTCAAAGATAGTGACATTCCAAAAATAGCCTTCAGAACTTGGTATGGTCATTATGAATTTGTAGTTATGTCATTTGGACTAACCAATGCTCCTGCAACTTCCATGGATTTGATGAACGGGGTATTCAAGTAGTATTTGGACTTGTTTGTTATCATCTTTATTGATGATATCCTTATTTACTCTAGGAATGAGGAAGAACATGTGCCTTATTTAAGGGTTGTCCTGCAAACTCTCAAAGATCACCAGTTATTTGCTAAGTTCAGCAAATGTCAGTTTTGGTTGCAATCAATTGCTTTCCTTGGGCAAATTGTGTCTAGTGAAGGGATCCAAGTGGATTCTCAGAAAATAGAAGTGGTGAAACAATGGCCCAAACCTACCTCTCCTTCAGATATAAGAAGTTTTTTGGGTCTAGTGGATTATTACAGAAAGTTTGTGGAAGGATTTTAATCCAAAGCTTCTCCATTGACTAAGTTAACTCATAAAAAGGTTAAGTTCTAGTGGTCAGATAAGTGTGAGAAGAGCTTCATAGAACTGAATATTAGGTTGACTACAAGTCATGTTTTGACTCTACCAGAGGGTTCAGACCGTTA
The DNA here is from genome assembly GCA_029007595.1 of Solanum commersonii. Lineage (NCBI taxonomy): Eukaryota > Viridiplantae > Streptophyta > Magnoliopsida > Solanales > Solanaceae > Solanum > Solanum commersonii. The sequence goes on along the minus strand of JAJTWQ010000092.1, from coordinate 1,149,919 downwards.
TGTGATCTATTGCGATGCATCCAGAGTCGGCCTAGGTTGTATGTTGATGTGGTAAGGTAAGGTTATAACTTATTCTTCTAGACAACTTAAGGTGCATGAGAAGAACTATCCAACTCATGACCTCGAGCTTGTAGCAGTGGTTTTTGCCCTTAAAATTTGGAGACATTACTTGTATGGTGTTCATGTAAATGTGTTCACAAACCATAACAGCCTTCACTAGGTGTTCACCTAGAAAGAGTTGAATCTTCGCCAGAGGAGATGGCTTGAGTTCCTCAAGGACTATAATATGAGTGTGTTTTATCACCCTTGTAAGGACAATGTAGTAGCAGATTCTCTTAGTAGACTATCTATGGGTAGTGTAGTACATGTTGAGGAAAAAAGGAAAGAACTAGCAAAAGATGTTCACCAGCTTGCTCATTTGGGAGTTCCCCTTATGAGCATATCAGATGGCGGTGTAATAGTTTAGAATAGGTCAGAATCTTCATTGGTAGTAGGGGTTAAGGAAAAGAAAGAAAGTGATCCAATATTGCTTCAACTAAAGGGTGTAGTCCATCAACAAAGGGTTGAGGTTATCTCCCAAGGGGGAGATGGTGTGCTTCGCTATCAAGGTCGTTTATGTGTTCCTAAGGTAGGTGAGTTGAGATAGAAGATTCATACAGAAGCCCATAACACCAGGTATTTATTCATCCAGGAGGCACCACTAAGATGTATTATGATTTGTGGGAAGTCTTTTGGTGGAATGACATGAAATGGGATATAGCCGATTTTGTGGCTAAGTGCCTTAATTGTCAACAAGTGAAGGTAGAACATCATAAACCAGGGGGTATGACTCAAGAGATCAACATTCATACTTGGAATTGGGAAGTGATCAACATGGATTTCATTACAGTTTTACCTCGTACTCGCAGACAGCATGACTCCATTTGGGTGATAGTTGACATAGTTAATAAGTCTGCTCACTTTTTGCCTGTCAAGACTACAAATTCGGTGGAGGACTACACCAAGCTTTATATTGATGAGATAGTCAGGTTACATGGGGTGGGTTTCTTTGTCTATCATCTCATATAGAGGTCCTCAGTTTACCTCTCATTTCTGGAAGCCATTTCAGAAAGGTTTTGGTACTCAGGTTAATCTTAGCACAACATTTCATCCACGGATGGATAGTCAGGCAGAGTGTACCATTCAGACCTTAGAGGACATGTTGAAAGCTTGTGTGATCGACTTCAAGGGTAGTTGGGATGATCACCTTCCTCTTATAGAGTTCGCCTACAATAACAACTATCATTCCAGTATTCAGATGGCCCCTTATGAGGCATTGTATGGGTGCAGATGTAGATCTCCAGTTGGGTGGTTTGAAGTAGTTAAAGCAACCTTGATAGGGCTAGATTCGGTTCATGATGTCATGGAAAAAGTTTAGCTCGTCAAGGATAGACTTAAGACAGCCTAGAGTCACCAGAAATCTTATGCAGATGTAAGGAGAAGGGACTTGGAGTTCCAAATTGATGATTAGGTTTTCCTAAAAGTGTCACCTATGAAGGGGATGATGAAATTTGGCAAAAAAGGAAATCCTAGCCCTAGATATATAGGCCCTTATAAGATTTTGAAAAGAGTTGGTAAAGTGGCTAATAAGTTAGAGTTGCCAGCAGAACTACCAATAGTGCATCCGATATTTCATATTTTGTTGTTGAAGAAGTGTGTGGGTGATCCAGCATCTATAGTACCTTTGAAAAGTGTAGCTGTGAAAGATACTCTCACTTATGAGGATATGCCATTTGAGATTCTTGATCATCAGGTTCGAAGGTAGAGAAACAAAGAAGTCGCTTTAGTGAAGGTTTTGTGGAGGAGTCAGTTCGTAGAGGGAGCTACTTGGGAAACAGATGCAACCATGAAGGCAAAGTATCCTCGTCTCTTTCCTTTCGATTTCATCCCAGCTTGAGGTAATAATTCCTCTCCGGTCTTTCAGCTACTCATGCGTGGTTTTGGTCTTAGTATCATGTTCTTTCAGTTGTTCTTGCATTTTCAGCGTATTTGCATGATCTTAGAACTTAATTCAATCAGATTTTAGCTTCCAGTGTTTAGTGGTAGGGTTTGTAGCTCTTTCCTTCCTTATTCAACTAGTTTAGTCTTCATTCGAGCACGAATGTTCCCAAGGGGGATATAATGTAACACCTCGTATCCAAGAAAGACCAACCAGCAGTCATTTCAGAAGTTGCAGGTGCCACCTACGGATCATAGGTTGAACCACAAATCGTAGGTGGGGTCTGTGGTTGGCCACCTGCAACCCCCTTCTAGAACTACCAGAAAATTTAGCTAAGGGTCAACCTATGCCAAGACTTACGGATTGCAGGTCAAACCATGGTTTGTGGTCCAAGGCTGTAGGTTAAACTCCAGATTTCAACTCCCAAAACACCAGATGACGGCCGACCAAAATAGACCGTCGGTCCTGCCACAGCCAGTCGATCTGGTCCGTCGATGACCCTCGATAATTTTTAAGTCAAGGGTCGTTTGGTCTTTTCCCTATGCATTGTACCCCTACACTACATTGTTTTGGTCAGTTTTAGCTTGGCAACTAAATTAGAACTTACCCTAGTTAAGTCATTATCCTAAATTCATCCAAGTTGAACGAAAAGAAGGAGAAAGAGTCGACCAAGCCCTAGTCCAAAAACTCAGCAAGCTTTCTTCAATTTCAGCCCCGAAATCAAAAGATTTCTCCATGAATTTCATCACCAGATATGTGGGATTTCACTAGTGGGTTCCTTTTACCTATTAGGTCACTAGAATATAGTCTGATTCTTGATTCTCTATATCATGCAGAATTTCAAATTTATGTGATGATTCACTAATCCAAATCAGATTATCATGTTTTTGGAGGAATTGTTGCTTAGCTTATTTCATGAAACTCAGAACCCTAGTTGTGTAGATTCGTTTAGTTCATGAATTACACTTGCTAGGTCAGTTTATTTAGTTATACATGCCCCAATTAAGAATGTTTCATTATCAGTATATTAATATTGTTTTTTCAATTAGCATGTAAGTATTACAGATATTCAATCATAATGTGTTAATTACATAATTAGTTGGGAGTAGAATTAATACCGAGTGGACTAAGGGTCAGTCACCCTCATAGTCCCAGAACTACGTGCCCCGTAGGTAAGACCCCATTGTGGGCATTATACTTAGTGATCACGCTAGTCATGCCTCTATACCCTTGGCAAGGTATATTAGGTCCTCTCGATGGGGTGTATACATCAGACTCCACATTTAGATCATGTGGTTTTATATTAGTTATTAGTAGCTCCCATAGACAGATTTTAGTGTATTGACCAGGTTATCAGTTACAGTTCAGTATTCAGTCTCAGTATGTTATAAACTTGGTCACTTCATTTAGTTAGTTCATATTCAGCATGTTTAGCATATTTATCATGTTCAAATTATATCATTGCTTTATCGCTTTGTTCAGTTAGATATTTTTTTCAACTTTATTAAATCATGCATGCTCATTACCTTTCAAATACTGACGCATACTCTATGCTACATCTTCTCGTGATGTAGGTTCAAGTCCTCAGCATTTAGATCACGCATAGATTGATTCTCAATCTCCAGTTCAGCAGCATCAACGGTGAGTCCTCATTCTTCAAGGACGAGTGACATATTATCTTTCCATTTTTAGTCTTTAGTTTCAGTTTTGCTAGAGTTAGTTGGGGACATGTCTGAGCATCTCTAGTTAGTAGAAGCTTTTATTCATACAGAGATTAGATTCAGTTTTAGTTTGAGTTTGATCTTTCAATTGTCATTAAACTCAATTTTATATTCAGATTTAGAATGGGTATTCCCATCATTTCATTTTATGATATGTTTCTGGATTCCGCACAATATATTTTATTCAGTAATCTTTTAGTATGCTCATGATATGTCAGCTCAGGGTTAGCTTGGAGTCACTCGTGTTCCTAGGTCCCGTGTTTACATCTAGGGGGTAGCCTCTGGGAGTGACACTTAGTCTTTTGTATGGATCGTGGAGTACTCTCTTAAATAGCAAGGACTGTAGTCTCATAACCTTTTTCATGGATGACATCTATGGTCCGTGGAAACTTCTACAACTTGTATTATTCATCTGTAGGTCTTAAGCTCTTCTCTTTCTAAATCTCTTAATCATAGACGTGAGACCTTTTTCATAACTCATTAACTGTAATGACATGTTGCCATCATTATGGAAAAGTCAATGTGGAAAGAATTTAGGCCATAAAACTTTTGAGTAGTGACTTGGAAATGTCTAGCCTAGTCCAAATTTGGATGAAATTTGAGTCAGGTAAGGTCTAGGGAAATATGGTAATGAGTGAGGGATTTCAATATGAATATGATCACATGAGTGGTAGCCAAGACGTTCAGGAGCCTGTACGATTTTACGGAATTGAATTCGGGCGAGTAGAACTCCCAAAACTAATTCTGGCATGAAATAGTAGTTTTAGAACGTCCCGGGTTGAAAGTGTGTTGTGAAATGGGAGCTTGAAACTCAAGCTCTGAACTTCTGTCTCTGTGCAAGCTGCCAGGGCGGGATTATTCCCACCCGAGCGAGGCCACTAAGGCGGGTTGGGTCGTCGCGATCTTAAGTCGGGAAAAACCCCAAAAATCATTATTTTCTGCAAAACTTCATTTTTGAGAGCTAGGAGACGACCCGGGGTGATTATTGATAGTTTTCCAGGATTTATAGCGCTAAAAGTAAGATAATTACTCCCCGAATTCATATTTCGATTCTTAGAACTTAGAATCTTGGGTAATTATCATTGGGGGAGGGTTTTGGCCTAAAGTTGATGGTGGAAAAATCCCTAATTGAACATTAGGATCTGGGTTTGGCCTCGGTTTGATAAATTTAGTTATAATCCAAGTAAGTTAGGCCTTGTTTATTAATCCATGCATTATTTAACTGTTTTAGACCAAGAACAAGCAAAAAGAATCTAGAAATGGAAAGCTCAAGTGTCTTAGAAGGATTCAAGCTTGGTTTCGAGGTAGGTGATTGTTTGATTTTCTATTTGTGTGATATATGCCAGTTGATTGCTTCATTGTATGCATGTGTGTATATGAATAGTGAAATGTGAATCGAACCTAATGAAATGATTATGTGCAAACAACTACATGCAATGAACCTACCACTTGACCATGTGACTATATGTACTATGCATTATGGTGTGGTTGTAATTATGGTTGTGCTAATTAGATATGGTGTCACGTTCCGACACATATTAGATTGGGTGTCACATTTCGACACATATATTGGATCGGGTGTCACGTTCTGACACACTAACAATTTGGGTATGGTTTCCATGAGAGAACCACTTGTGATTATTATGTTATATCTACTTGTCATTGATATTGGAGATTGTATGTTGCTCTAAAATGATAACTGAATTGTGTATTATGTATATGTGTGTTGACTATGTTTTAATTGTTTGTGTATATTGGGCTTATTGGAGTGATCGCGTGATCCTACCAGTACACTGTGGTTGTGTACTGATACTGCACTTGCTCGTTCTTTGTTGAGTACAGAGCATCTTCAAGCGGCTACTGACAGACCTCAGTTAGGAGATCATTGATCGTGACCGGATTCAATGGTAAGCCAATTCTTCCAGGCTTCCATGGGTCCTCTATTGTTTAGTTTATTCCTTACGAACTCAGACTTTATAGTTAGATTTGGGGTTGCATCCCTTTTTCTTAGACTTGTCATACGTAAAGTTTTGGTACATTGACTTTCAGGTTCTAGGGGTTGAATTTCCACAATAGTTATGTTTAGATGTTCATTTAAGCTTTTGGAGTTTATGGGAACTCCATGTTATTCTATCATTTAAACCTTCTTCCATATCTTTAAATGCTTATTTTTCGTTAAGTTTCTTAGTTAGGTTGTAGTAATGGTTCTCCCATCGGAGGGTTAGTGTGGGTGCCAATCACGGCAGTTTGAGTTGTGATAAAGTTGGTATTTGAGCCCTAGGTTCGTTGATCTCATTGTACCAAAATGAGTATAGTAAAGTCTTGCGGAACGGTACGGAGACGTCTGTACTTTTCTATGAGAGGCTACAGGACTTTAGGAAATCTCTCTGTCTTTTTCTCTCTTCGTGTTGTGACTTGATTCCAATTGGTATCTCACTATCTTTCACTCTTCTGTTCGCAGATGGTTGATACGCAATACAATGGCGTTAGGCCCATAGACCCCATCAATGAGCCAGCTGAGGAGCTCGCAATAAGAGGTCGTAGTCGAGGTAAATAAAGGGGAAGGGGTAGGGTCCAGGAAGGGTAGAACCCGCCAAGAGTGGAGCCCCAGTTTAAAATGCTCCCACGGAAAAGGCCCCTCCTGCGCTCGAAGAAGAGGTACAAGAAAATGTGGAAATTAAAAATGAAGAAGATGTTAGACTAGAGGAGGAGGTACAGGATGAGGCTATAGGTATTCCTCTCTTAGACCCAGTGTTAGCTCAGCAGATCATGACTTTTTTGAAGGGATTGGTCGGCCCTGGAGTTTTTCCCATGGTGCAAGCAGCTCAACCCCCAGCCAATCCCCCCATTATTGTTACTGTTCCCAAGGTGGGTAAAGCATTAGGCGTTGATTCCTTTTTCTGTCCCCTATTGGGTCCTGTAATGACTGGTATTGAGCATGAAATGTTGACAAAGTTTCTAAAATTGAAGTCGCTTATGTTCCATGGTTCTAAGAGTAAGGATGCTTATGAGTTTATTTTAGATTGCTATGAGAGGCTTCACAAGTTGGGCATTGAACACTAGCATGAAGTAGAATTCGTGATCTTTCAGCTTCAAGGTGAGGCTAAGCAGTGGTGGAGGACCTATGTGGAATGCAGATCGTCAATCTTACCCCCACTCACTTCGACGCAGTTCCATGCTCTGTTCCTGGAGAAGTATGTGCCCCGGACTTTGAGGAATTGCAAGAAGGATGAATTTATGGCTTTGGAGCAGGGTGGTATTACTGTAGATGCCTATGAGGCGAAGTTCCATGCCTTATCCAGATATGCTACACAATTGGCAACTATAGAGGATGAGAGGATTCATCTATTCATCAAAGGATTAAACCCCGAGTTACAGGTTTTGTTTGTTCACATGACCTCTGCAGGAAAATTTTTTAATGAGGTGACAAACTTTGTGAAGAAAGTGAAAGGAGTTCGACGTGATGGGCAATTCAAGGCTTTGGATAAGAAGTTCAAGATCACCAGTGACTTTCATGGTTCTTACTCTAGAGGTTCAGGAAGGCCAACACTGGTAGCCCCATCAATTCAATCAGCCATGCACGCTTCTACAAGTGGTTGCTCGGGAACTCCACAATATAATTTTATTTAGGATAGTCAGGGAGCTGCACCTTCGGCGAGCAGCAGGCCGTCTTTTGACCGCAGTTGTTATAATTATGCAGAACCTGGGAATGTAAGGAGAGATTCTTCCCATCCGCATATGTTTGACCCCGCGCAACAACAGGCTAGATCAGTGGTACCTGCGGGCAATGATATTAATGGTAGAGGACGTCCACAAGATGGGTGATAAGGGAATCATCGAGGTCATAAAGGTCGAGGAAATGGTAATGCATGTAGAGGAGCAGTGCAGCCAGGCAAGGAAGTCACCCATCAAGATGATAGGGATCAGAGTTATGCCTTTTTGAGCAAGACTGAGGTTGAGGCGTCTGATGCAGTGATCACATGTACTATTCTTGTTTGTGACCGGATGGCTATTGTCTTGTTTGATCCAGGTTTTACTTTTTCATATTTGTCAGTTCAGTTTGCCTTGGGATTTTATGTGGTTTGTGATGTACTTGATACTCTCATCCATGTTTATATCCCAGTTGGAGAGTCTGTCATAGTCACCCTTGTCTATTGTACTTGTCCTATTTTATTTATGGGTTTTCAAACTTGGGCTGATTTGGTTATTCTGGATATGACTGACTTCAATATAATCATAGGCATGAGTTGATTGTCCCCCTATTATGATGTGCTTAACTGTAATGCTAAGTCTGTGACTCTAGAGATCCCCGGGTAGGGAAAAGTTAGAGTGGGAAGGGGTGTACAATCCTAAGCCAACAAAGGTCATATCTTTCATTCGGGATAGGAAATTGGTGGGGCATGGATGTTTGGCATATTTGGATCATATTCGAGATATAGAGGCTGAGTCTCCCTCTATTGAGTCTATTCCCGTAGTGTCTGAATTTAAGGAAGTGTTTCCTACCTATTTGACTGGTATGCCTTCGAATAGGGATATAGATTTCTGCATTGAAATGGAACCGGGCACTCACCCCATTTCCATCCCTCATTATCGCATGACTCTGGTAGAATTGAGAGAGCTTAAAGCTCAAATCCAGGAGCTTCTTGATAAAGGCTTCATCTGTCCTTGTGCTTCCCCATGGGGTGCTCCAATTTTATTATTAAGAAGAAGGATGGTAGTATGAGGATGTGTATAGACTATCGACAGTTGAATAGGCCATTCGAAATAAGTCTATGTTACCTTGGATAGATGATCTCTTTGACCAGTTCTAGGGTGCATTCGTCTTCTCAAAACTTGATCTAAGGTCTGATTACCATCAATTAAAGATTAGGCATGAGGATGTGCCAAAAATGACATTCAGAACCCGTTATGGACATTATGAGTTTGTAGTGATGTCGTTTGGGTTGACCAATGCGTCTGCAGCCTTCATTAGTTGATGAATGGTGTGTTCAAACCATTTCTGAATTCGTTCATTATCATTTTTATTGATGACATGTTGGTTTATTCAGGGAGTAAGGAAAAGTATGCTGACCATCTTCGCATTGTTTTGGGTGTCCTTGGGAAACAAAAGTTGTATGCCAAATTTTCTAAGTGTTAGTTCTGGCTGGATTCAGTTGCCTTTTTTGGCATGTGGTTTCAAGATAAGGGGTAATGGTAGATCCCCAAAATATCGAAGCAATCAAGAACTGGGTCTGGCCTAGCTCTATGACTGAAGTTAGGAGTTTTGTGGGGCTCGCCAGCTACTATCGACAGTTTGTAAAAAATGTTACTTCCAACGCCACGCATCTGACAAGGCTGACCAAAAAGGAGGTGCCTTTCGAATGGATTGAAAAGTGTAGAAAAAGTTTCCAGAAGCTCAAGACTCTTCTGACCATAGCACAAATGCTAGCACTGCCGGTGAAAGGTAAGGATTTCATTGTTTATTGTGATGCTTCACATTTGGGTTTGGGTGCTATGTTGATGAATGATAAGAATGTCAAGGCTTATGCATAGTGGCAGCTAAAGGTGTATGAGAGAAACTATCCGACACAGGATTTGGAGTTGTCAGTGGTAGTGTTTGCCCTTAAGATCTGGGGGCATTACCTTTATGGTGTCAAGTGTGAGGTGTTTACAGACCATCGTAGTCTACAACATGTATTCACTCAGAAGGACCTGAATCTGAGACAGCGATGGTGGATGAAGTTACTCAAGGATTATGATGTGAACATCCAGTATCATCCGGATAAGGCTAATATAGTGGTAGACACACTAAGTTGGAAAACGGTAAGTATGGGTAGTTTAGCTTGCTTGGGTGTATCCAAGCGACCCTTGGCCAAGAAGATTCAAACCTTGGAATCTAAATTCATACAGTTGGGCATCTCAGAGAGAGGTGGATGTTGGCTAGCATTGAGATTAGACCCACTTTCATTAAGGAGATCAAGGCCAAGCAGTTTGAGAATAAGAGTTTGAATGAGCTTAGAAAGAAAACAGTGTCTCATAAGGCACAAGATGTGGTTCTTGATACAGGTGGTGTGCTTAGTTTTAAGGGGAGAATTTGTGTTCCCCGAGTGGATGACTTGATTCAGAAGATATTGATAGAATCCCATAGTTCATGATATTTAATTCATCCAAGTGTGACCAAGATGCACCGAGATTTGAAGTGACTTTATTGGTGGCCTGGCATGAAGAAAGGCATAGCTGAGTTTGTGGCTAAGTGCCAAAACTGTCAGCAAGTAAAGTATGAGCACCGAAGGCATGCAGGTTTGTTTCAGTGAATACCACTCCCTAAATGGAAGTGGGAGAAGATAGCTATGGATTTTGTGATTGGTCTCCCCAAGACCTTGGGGGAGTTTGATTCCATTTGGGTAGTGGTTGACAGATTGACTATGTCAACCCATTTAATTCCGATCAGAGTAGACTATAATGCTTAGCAATTGGCCAAGGTTTATGTGAAAGAGATATTGAGGTTGCATAAGTGCCCCTTTCTATCATCTCAGACTGTGGTACGCAGTTCACATCCAAGTTTTAGGGAAAATTGTATGAGAAGTTGGGCACTCAACTCGCTTTTAGCACTGCTTTCCATCCACAGACGGATGGGCAGTCAGAGAGAACGATTCAAGTGTTAGAGGACATGTTGAGGGAATGTGTGATCGACTTTGGAGGGCATTGGGATAGGTTTCTACTTTTGTGTGAGTTCTCCTGTAATAACAGTCATCACTCCAGCATTGACATGGCGCCGTTCGAGGCACTTTATGGGAGGGGATGTAGATCACCCATAGGGTGGTTTTGAGGCTGGAGATGTGAAACCTTTGGGAGTTGATTTGGTGAAAGATGTCCAGGATAAGGTAAGAAGCATCCAAACTAAGCTTCTAGCAGCCCAGAGTCGACAGAAAAAGTATGCGGACCGTAAGGTAAGGGACATGACATTTCAGTCTTGTGAGCAAGTTCTTCTAAAAGTGTCACCCATGAAAAGGGTGATGAGATTTTGGCAAGAAGGGCAAGCTTAGTCCTCGCTATATTGGGCCATTTGAGATTCATGATTGTGTAGGACCGCCTAGCCTATCTGGGGTCCATCCAGTGTTTCATTATCCATGTTGAAAAAGTATCATGGTGACGGAGATTACATCATAAAGTGGGACTCAGTTCTGTTAGACAAAGACCTTCAGTATGTGGAAGAACCGGTCGCAATTCTTGATTGCAATGTTCGAAAGCTGAGGACCAAAGAGATAAAGTTCATGAAAGTTCAATTGAAGCATCTTCCAGTTGAGGAAGCTACTTGGGAAACCGAGAAGGATATGCAAGACAAGTATTCCCAGTTATTCAACGATTTAGGTACTACTCTACTCTTACCTTAGCCAGTTTTTCCTAGTTTATCACTCGAGGATGAGGGATGGGTAAATTAGTATCTATTGTAACAACTTGTTCCCTTCGTTATGGAAAAGACAATGGAGAAAGAATTTGGGCCAGAAAACTTTTGAGTAGTGACTTTGAAATGTCTAGCCTAGTCCAGATTTGGACAAAATTAGAGCCAGGTAAGGTCTAGGGAAATCTAGTAACGTGGGGAATTTAATTATGAATTTGATCACATGATACGTTAAGGAGCCTGTACAGCTTTACGGAATTGAATTCGGGTGAGTAGAACTCCCGAAACTGATCTTGACGTGAAAGGGTAGTTTTAGAATGTCCCAGGTTGAAGGTGTGTTGTGAAATGAGAGCTTGAAACTCAAAATCCGAGCTTCTTTCTCCGTTCAAGCCGCCAGGGTGGGGCTGCTGTGGTGGGTTGGTTTCCGCTGTGGCTGAACAGTCACGAACTTAAGTCGGTAAAAACCCCAAAATTGTTATTTTATGTAAAACTTTGTTCTTGAGAGCTAAGAGACGACCCAGGGTGATTCTTGACAGTTTTCCACAATTTCTAGAGCTAAAGGTAAGAAAATTACTCCCCTAATCCGTGTTTCGATTCTTAGAACTAAGAATCTTGGGTAATTATCATTGGAAGAGGGTTTTGGCCTGAAGTTGATGGTGGGAAAAGCCCTAATTGAACATTAGGATCTGGGTTTGGCCTCAGATTGATAATTTTAGTTATAATACGAGTAAGTTAGGCCTTGTTTATTAATCCTTACAGTATTTAACTATTTTAGACCAAGAACAAGCGGAAAGAATCTGGAAAGGGAAGACTCAAGTGTCTTAGGAGGATTCAAGCTTGGTTTCGAGGTAGGTGATGGTTTAATTTTCTATTTGTGTGATATATGCTGGTTGATTGCTTCATTGTATGCATGCGTGTATGTGAATAGTGTAATGTGAATCGAACCAAATGAAATGATTATGTGCGAACAACTACATGCAATGAACCTACTACTTGACCATGTGACTATATGTACTATGCATTATGGTGTGGTTGTGATTGTGGTTGTGATTGTGGTTGTGCTGATTGGATAGGGTGTCCCGTTTCGACACATGCATTGGATCGGGTGTCACGTTCCGATACATATATTGGACTCGGTGTCACGTTCTGACACAAATGAATAATGACTTGCAAAGTGCTATTTCATATTTTCATTTTCAAAAAAATTATTTTTATCATTGATATTATTGCATTATCATATAAAAGAAGAGACCTATAGTAAATCAAAGGAATAGAAGATGATTCGTTTTTTTCAACTTTCAATTTTTGTTTTGCTCTGCAAGTAATTTATTTTTATGTGGTATAATTTGATAATTTATTTTTTTGTTTATTTTGTACATTCTAATTTTATGAAATTATATTTGAGTAAATGAAAAACATCTTATTTTAATTTGCAGGATAAAACGAGAAAAGAGTGTGCTAAAGAGGTTGCAACATGCTGTGTTAATTATAGTTAACCATGTATTTCTCTGGACAAAAAAAATAATTATTTTACATTATATATGTAAACTACGTTAACATAAACATGGCCTGATTTACATTAACACCAACATGGCCGAATTTTTAGAAATTACTATCGTAAACAAGTCAATACTATAAAAGTATGTTATTTTGTGAAAATGAGAAGTTTAAAGTTAAAAAGTTCCTAAAAATAGAAATGTATATAATTAGTAAATAATAACTCTATCTAAAGGTATCTAAAACAAAATAAAAAAAGAAACTGAAAATGTACAATATACTATTATAAATATTGTATTAATAATAAACATGTACATGAATTAATATGATGCTTTTTTCAAATAACCATTTTGTCACACAACTCTCAGCACAACAAGAAATTAAAGATGAAGATTCATAACTAGTGCTTTTTCAAACAACTATTGCATCGATTGAAAGCCTACTGCGTTTGCATCAAGTTGTTGGAATCTGTTTTTCTAAACAAAAACAATTAAAAACTTTTATCCCGTCTTTGGATTAATTTTTTGTGTCTCTTCTCTAATTCTTAATATAGATATTGGTATTTTTTTAAATTCTTATTTTCTCCTATGTTTTCACATATCCTTATTGCGCACAAAAAATATGACAAATAATTTAAAGAATCAATATCAGAAAGTTATTCCAGTTATAATTTAAAGAACATATTGTAAATACATGAGTACTTGAAAAGTATTGATTCGATTAAAATATGAAGTAATTAAATAATTAAAAAAATAAATTTAAATTTAAATCAAAAACCCAAATAATTTGCATAAATTTAAATTTTAAAAAATGAAATATTTTTAAAATAAAAAAAAAAATAATTCACAAGTGACTCTCTATTGCGTATGTCATAAAGATCGTTAATTATATTTCTTTTTATTTGTGTGATAAAATAATGTTATTCACACGTGATTCTCTATTTAACCCACATTGACAACTTTTTAATTTGTGTTCTCAGTTTTGGGAGTTTGATTTAGTTGATGATTTGTGGGGCCCATAACTCTAAATATTATATTCATCTGGGCACCACGAAGATGTATCGTGACTTGAAGTATCATTAATGGTAGGCCGGTATGAGGAGAGATATTCAATACTATATGTGTCGTTGCCTGAGTTGTTACTAGGTGAAGGCCGAGCATTTGAGACCTGGTGGTAATTTCCAAAGATTACCCATTCCGTAGTGAAAGTGGAATTGCATCACTATGGATTTTATGGCAAGTTAGCCTCAAACTTCTAGAGGTGTTGACAGTTTTTGGGTCATCGTTGATCGATTGACCAAGTCAGCACAATTCTTCCCTATTCAGTCATCATCTAGCAATGAGAGGTTAGCCTGTATCGACATAAGGTGGTTCGTCTTCATGGTGTGCCAGACTCTATTATATCAGACCGAGGTGCTCAGTTCACTTTGGATGGGTTGGACACTCGTGTTGACCTTAGCACAACTTTTCACCCACAAACTAATGGTCAGTCGAAGCATACTATCAAGGTTCTTGAGGATATGTTGCGGGCTAGTGTGTTAGAGTTCGGAGGTGAGCGAGATCATCTTTTGCCTTTGACAGAGTTTATTTATAATAACAACAACCATTGTAGCATCCAGATGGCCCTATTTGAGGCCTTATATGGTAGGTGTTGTCGCTCTTTGATTGGTTGGTTTGAGTCTATAGAGCCTAGAACTCGTGCAACTGACCTAATTCAAGAGACTTTGGAGCACGAAAAGGTGATTCTGGATAGACTTTGGATACCTCAAAGTAGGCACATGAGTTATTTTCAGTTGGTGATAGAGGTTTCCTTTATGTGTTGCCTATGAAGGGCGTGATAGGAATTTAGGAGGCGCGGTAAGCTTAGCCCCAGGTGTATTAGGACTTTTGAGATCCTTTGGACACTTGGAGAGGTTGCTTATGAGTTAGTTTTTCCTCCAATGTTCTTAGCTATCCCTCCGTTGTTCTTAGGTATCCACCAGTCTTTCATGTTTTGATGTTGCATCAATATGTTCCTGATGAGTCACACGTGCTTCATTATGATGCATGATCGCTTGACCTTCATGGAGAAACCAGTTGCCTTTCTTGCCATAGATGTGTGGTGGTTTTGCTCGAGAGCCATTCCTATGGTTAAGGTCCGTTGGAGGCATCGTCCAGTTGAGGAGGCTACCTTTGAGATCGAGCATGATATGCGAGAGCAGTTTCCTGGCTTGTTTGAGCCTTCAGGTACTTCTTGACTCTTACTCACGGACAAAATTCTTTTTTATTAGTGGATGTCGTAATGACCTCCAAGTCATTTCTGTGTTTATGTCTCCTATTTGTTGTTTAGAGTTTTCCTATAGTGGCCCCAAGTCATTTCTTACTTGTTGGGACTAACAGTGTGGTCACCTGGTCGTTCGTTTGGTTTTTATGAAAGTTTTAGTATTTTGGAACTTATGAACCTTGAATTATCATTTTTTATCAGAAGTTCAGGGAGATGACCTCAGAATCCAATTCTGACGATTCCACCAGCTTCAGAAGGGTTATTTTAGGCTAGTAGAATAGTCAGCACGACTCTCAAGAATTTTGTGTGAGTCTAAGCAATTAGGCATTTGAACTTTCAAGTTGAGGCCTAAGTTAGATTTTAGTCAACACTCTGAGTAAATGAGCTCGAATGAGTATTCCTTCAGTGCAATTAGCTCTGGAATGTTGAGTTTAGTCTAAACGACCATTCATTTAGGTTCTGAGGCTTTCAGGTTGATTTTGAAACCCATAATTGATTTTGGCTTAAAATAGGAATTGGGTGGGGACCCACTTTCTATCTAAACAAACTCTAATGGGAATTTTGATGTTTTCGTTGAGTCCGGAATGCTAAACTAGATGGGGTAACATAGTTTGTTTGTGCGCACGGGTTCCAAATGAATCTCGGGCACCCCGTTTAAGTTTGGAGGCCTTAGTACCTTGATGTCAGCTAAGGCCCTTTTTTTTGTGAATGGATGAAGCCCAAGCGTGCATGTTTGTGGGTGCCACCTGGCCTCACGTTCACGAGTGGCCAACTACCTAGCCCTATATTAAGCCAAGGTTGCGACCAGTCATAGTAAAATAATGATTTCTCCTTCGTTGAAACTCTAAATTTGGTGTTTCAAACTCTCACGTGCTCGTAATTGTCTGGGCTATGTGGTGTAGTGATTGGATTGTACCGATGACACTCCGTTTAAGGTAAATTTGGCGCAAAAGATGCTGCACATTCCTCTTTTATTTGTGATTTCATGGATTGTTGTTGCTTCCGCTAATTTAGGTCACGAATTGTGTTCTATTTTGGGACATAAGTTCAAGACATAGTTTATGACCTTTTGATGGAGTCAATTATGAAATTTTTGACACGGATCCCACGATTTCCGTTTGACTCTAAAAATTGGCATTTTATGTTTTAGGTAATTTTAGTGTCTCTATGGCTGTATTGACGTTATGATCCTATTTTTGATAGCGTGACAACGTTCATAGGCCATTTGGGAGGAAAAGCTCTGGTCTTATGATTTGAAGTGCGCGCGATCAGCCTACAGGTAGACTACAACTTCCTTTCTAATTAGATTGAGCATGAATGTGTGAATTCATGATCATTAGTGTGAATTAGGGGTGGGTACCTAGTTATTCTTGATTTTCTTTATGAAACCATGATTTAGGGTTGATCACTACTATTCCAAGGGTAGTAACATGATTAGCTGGGGTTGTATGTATGTTGTCGCATGCTCTGTGATTTACTTATTTTACTACGTGTTTCTTGATGCATGTTTGGCCTTAGTCTAGGATAGACTAGTGTTGCCTTAGACTTGTGAACCTTCTGACTTTGGTATGTCTCTGACATCGTTAGGGTGGACTAGGTCCTTGTAGACTGGAATATCATACTTAGGTCTGATAGTATGAGTCTTAGTTAAGGCATTTATGCAACTTGTTGGCCCTTATGTCTTCTCTCCCTACCTTTGCGACTCTGATACGTTATCGGAGATTGTGTACTTTCTCAAGATTGGAGTACTTCAGCCTCGGAGCCTTTTGTGATATTTTTTAGAGTGGACATCGATGCACGATGGTTTGGAGCCTACTTGAGATCCTCTTCGGAGTCGATGCTCCCCAGAGACGATCTTGCTAGCTAGGCGGCTTACGTCCCTAGGAGTAGGTTGGCTGTCTAGGCGGCCATGATATCTGAGATCCTCTACAGAGTTGACACGCCCTCAGGGCACTCTTGCTAGCTAGTAGGCTTACGCCCCTGGAGTGGATTATCTGGATGGGCGGCCTGGCTTAATTGTCACTCTTGCTAGCTGGGCTGGGAGTTGACTGGTTACTTGGACTAGCAGCCCAGGTGATGATCTTGGATTTGAATCTAGGTTATTTTTCTTTTTTGTAGACTTAGCTGTCCTGTGTACCTATCGGGCTTATAAGGGTCCGTTCAGATTTTATTTAAACTTGTGCACAAGTTTACCTTCTGGGGGCCATGGGGTCCAGCTAGGTTTAGTTTAGTTGTACTTAGATTTACATCCTGTATGCTCGTGAGCTTTTTTTTTCTTTCCCACTTGTCACACCCCTTTTTTGCATGGCGAAAGGGTTTTTTCAATTTAAGTGACGATATTGATTAGGGATTACTTTTAATTTTTTCAGAGTCACCACTTGGAATTGAGTTATGGTGTTCCAAGTCACCTTTTTGTTTAATCCCTAATCAAAGGGAAATGACTCTTTATTTGGTCTGCGAACTAGAAATTCGGGTAAAGAATTATATTGACTAAGAGGAAGGTATTAGGCATCCCTCGAGTCCTTTGGTTCTAGAATGGTCGCTTTTATTGACTTATACTTATCTTGAATTATTATTTTTAGATATATTATAACATGCCATGATTTGCTCCTATTTATTTTTATTGTTGAAATTTTATAGTCTCATCCTAGATGCATCGTTGCATTCTTGGTCTTGGCATACACCGGTTTAGAAGCATAACTTCTTTCTTCTCTCGAGTGTGTCACCTAATATTTTGTGTCTCCCATCTTGATTTTAACAAAATAAAATATTTACTAGAATAATTTTACCAAGGTGTGTCACCACATCCTTGAATTTCTTTTAAATGTTTCTAAAAAGATGTGTAACCACATTCTTGATTGAAACAATTTCTTTTTTAATGTGTCTAAAATTTTGTCTAATCATTATAAAACTAATATTTTTCCTTTATACATAAAATCAAGTAAAGTAAAATAAATCTAAATATTGAGGATACGATATATAATTCTGACATTATTTCTATATCCTTTTACATTATATTTTTATATTTGTATTACTCTTTAAATCAATGTCAAAATTAAGCATACACTTTCTAATCAAACAAAACAATAAATAATTGTAAAAAATAAATCTCATTTTTTGTTTGATAAAATAAAACAACAATAATTTATTTTTTTAGCCTAACTATACCTACTTTATCATCATTATCTAAATCAAGACAAGAACAATGTTATGACCCGTTCATTTTTAAGAGATCGCAACTAACAAATAAAAATAATAATCATCGATTAAAGATATCTTCATTCATGAAATAGAGATATAACAACTTACAAATTAATCATTTCAATCAAATTCTTGAATAAAATAAAATATAAGAAAACTTGTCATAAAATTACATCAAATTCCATAAATAAATTAAGAGATAAAGAAAAGTTTAATACCGCAAAATCTTGACCAAACCTCGATTAGAACACCCACCAAGTTTTTGTAGGTGGTTTGTGATGATATATATGTTGTGTTTAAATAAAATAGTAATGAAAAAAGAAGAAAATATGTGAATGTATTGATTAATTTTTGAAAGAAAAATAAACTAAAAATAAAATGGATTCCTTTTTTTTTTCTTTTCCTGCGTGAATGTTGAAATGTTTTTTGTTGTGTGTGCGTCTGTGTGTTGTGTATGTTTTTTTCCTTTCTTCTACGTGTGTGTGTTGTGTGTTTAGGATCCTTTTTTGGTGAATGTCTGTATCTGTTTATAGTAGTGTAGGTGTGTGTATGCGTGTTAAATGTGTGAGTGTGTGCAGGTTGTTTAGGGAAAATGGGGGAAAGTGGGGTGTGCAGGTGGGTAGTGGGTGTAGGATAGGAAATGGGGTGTGTGGGTGTACGTGGGGTAGAAAGGGAAGTGGGGTGGAGTAGATTTTTTTTATAAATAATATAATATAATATAATATAATTATTCTTGAACTAACAAAAATTGAGTAAGCTAATAATAAATTATAAATAAGAAATGCTAGCTTATTTATTAAACTAAAATAAAAATAAAACATAACTTTTTTGTTATTTTAAAATCTTTTAAATAAACTTACTAAAAATAAGACAAAACCAAAATATCTAACTTAGACATAAGAATATTTAAGGAATAAAAACATGCTCGGTCAAAAATTACGTGTCTACAGTTTGCCCCTCTTTGACTGGAAACACGAAGAGTTTTCAGACAAAGAAGTAGACAAAGTGACAATTTTTGATCGGACTCTTTTTTGAAAGAAAAATATGCAAATATATGCGACCAAGTCTTGGTTTTGGACATTCTACATATCCCGGGTTATAAGGGAATTAGGTCACGTGTAGTTCAAGGAGATGAAATAATGAGTTGGAAGTTAAATGATGTTCCATCAAGGCTCCAGGTTGCGGCTCTTATCCTTACATAAAAAAAACGAAAGCTAATAGTCAAAAGGAAAATAAAAGTACAAACTCATATCTATGTAGCTTCTCTTGGGTCTTCACTTGAGTCTTGAATTTGAGATATCACCTTGATTTTGGTGAGTATCTTGATCTTGAATTGAATTTCGAGGCTTAATATTAGAGTGAGCTTTTAACACTCTTAAATGACAATTTGAAAATGTTCTTGAATGACTGCATGTTTTCTTGATCAGAAGCTTAATAGAAATAGATGTCAGGAAGTCAGGTTGTTACATACATTGAAGAAGTTGATTCTGGCTATCATGGGATTGATCATTCTAAAAAAGAGTTGAAACTTTATTCTTGAATTTCAAATTCATGTTTCGCTTGAAGAAACCTGAAATTTATCACAAACAAAAAAATTTCCCTAGTTTTCATTGGAAATTTTTTGTGAGTTATTAGCAAATGTAAATTAAGAAAAATATTCTCAGACTAGGAAATGCTTATCCTAGGAGAAAAATAAAAATAAAGGTTTCAGACTAGGAAGTGTTTATCCTAGGAGAAAATAAAAAATAACGGTCTCAGGCTAGGAAGTGTTTATCCTAGGAGAAAAAATAATAATAAAAAAATAATTGTCTCAGACTAGGAAGTGTTTATCCTAGAAGAAAATTAAAAATAACGTCTCAGACTAGGAAGTGTTTATCCCATTGTCCAGGAGGGTCCTGCTATACTAATTCTCATTGTTCAGGAGGATCCTGCTACACTAAATCCCATTGTCCAGGAAGGTCCTACTACACTAATTTCCATTGTTCAAGAGGGTCCTGCTACACTAATTCCCATTGTCCAGGAGGGTCCTGCCAAACTTAATCCCATTTTGTAGGAGGGTCCTGCTAAACTAAATTCCATTATGTAGAAGGGTCCTGCTAATCCCATTATGTAGGAGGGTCCAGCTAAACTAAATCTCATTATGTAGTACGGTCCTGCTAATCCCATTATGTAGGAGGGTCTTTCTAATCCCATTATGTAGGAGGGTCCTGCTAATCTCATTATGTTGGAGGGTCCTTCTAATCTCATTATGTAGAAAGGTCCTGCTAATCTAAATCCCATTATGTAGGAGGGTCCTGCTAATCTAAATCACATTATGTAGGAGGGTCCTTCTAATCCCATTATGTAGGAGGGTACTGCTAAATTAAATCTCATTATGTAGGAGGGTCCTGCTAATCCCATTATGTAGGAGGGTCCTGCTAATCTTAATCTTATTATGTATGAGGGTCCTATTAAATTAAGTCACATTATTTAGGAAAATTTTGCCAAACTGAATCATCAAATACAATCACCATAACATTTTATTTTCTTATTTTTTATTTTTAAATGTCTTAGATTAGGAAATGTTTATCCTAGGAGAAGAATGAAAAATAAATGTCTCACACTATCAAATGTTTATTCTAGGAGAGAAAGGAAGAAAGTAAAAAAAAAAAAAGTTAAAATTACTTAAATACACACCTTTATTTTTCATAATTTCCATTATTCCCTACCATTTTAAAATATCTCCAAAATCCCTCTTTTTCCTCCCAAACCCCACTGTTCCGGATACATAAAGTTTCAACACTCAAAACACACGTTTCTCTTCCTAATTTCACTCCCTTAATCTCTCCATATTTCACTCCCTCAATCTCTTCCTATTTTCACTACCTCAATCTTTACTTACTTCATTTTTTTATTTTCAGATTTGTTCTCTCTCCATAAGATCGCTCCATAACTTTTTCCAAGAACTCAAGTAAGTTTTCGCTCCACAATTTTTTCCAAAGAACTATCGAATCTCCTCCCTTTCCACATTCACAAAATGTATAAGGGAAAGGTGAAAGAGATGATGTATCCCCATTGCTCCTTGCAACAAAATCGTTTCCAGGGATCCTCTTTTGCTGGTGAAATCACTTTCCATTGTTGACAGTGAAAAAAAGATACATAAGTTGATATATAGCAAAGATAAAAGTGTAGGGGGATCTCTTCGTCATTTTTTTTTCTTTCAACAGATCAATTGTTGATTTTTTTGATCTTTTGTTGTTCATCCTTTATAATACATATGAGTTCAGATTTTAATGTATCTAGTTGATTTTGTTTCTTAAACTAATGTATAATGCCTTCGTTGATTTTTAATGTATCTCGTTTATTTTGATTCTTAAATTAGCCTTTGTTAGTGTCATCACTGATCTGATACATCACTATTACAATAACTTGTGTTTTATCAATGTATCACATTCATATTTAAGGTGTTGATACATAACCCTAATGTTGTTGAATATTCGATTATTTTATCATATTCAATATAAATGTTGTTGATACATAAACACTACCTAATGTATTATCTACATGTATCAATTTCTTTAATGTATCATCAATTTTAGTCAAATTTAAAAGGCTATTAGCTAGTAACAAATCAGTTGTGTGTTATGTATCTGCACTCTTTAATATTTGTTCAGTTTTACCCAACTTAGAATGCGATGTATACATACATTTACCCAATAATAATCTTGATACATAAATCATAATGTTCTATAACGGGGAGCACTATGTATCAGATCCAACAATAGGTATATGATACTTATTCATTCTTTGGCAAACTAGAACTACATGTATATGATACTTTATAACTACCACAGAGTAATGTATCAATCTAAAAATCTTTACTTCTCTAATGTATCTGATAGGATTACAATACTTAGCAATTTACTAAATATTTTAGAAATAGTAATATATCATGAGTAATGTATCCTTTTTTCCACAACGTCCACAAGGTATCTCGTCTAGTTGAAATCTACCACAATTACATATTTTTTGTTTAAGGCAAACAATGTATTTTCTTCCAAATCAAACTAACACATAGAGACACAATTTTGTAACCATCTTATAACATGTACCAGATACATTACAATAACCAATGATACAACCATTCAACAAAATCCAAGATGGATATATATTTATGTATCATCCACACTTGTTTCTTGATCAAAACAAGTAATTTACATATCTTGATTGTTATACTAGTTTTATGTATAATATACACAATAATAGTCTGAACTTTGATACATTTATACGAATTTGTGATACACACACTCGATATTCAAAATGTATTTGATCCATCTTAATTGTTAATTCATTTATTACATGTATCCTATACAATATGTTATGACGATACATTTTTATACAAATTCCATTTAGATACAAAATAATGACCACGTCATAATCCATAGATTCACAATTACAATACACGCACGTCGTTTACCACTAATGTATCATGACTTACATTCACATCAACACAACAAACAAAACAATGACGCTGAGCTTTTTTCTTATATTTATTACTAAATTATGTTTTTGTCGAAGAAAAATGTCCAAAGGTAATGACCATTGCTTTGGTTTAATCCTTGAAGTACCAAAGCTTCACGTAACACTGCAGTCTGCACAACATCAAGCAATTAAACTTGAAGTTTATTAACTGCAATATGGTTCGACACGTTGCATATGCGCTTCACTTGATCAACAACAACCCCAATTTAGAAAGGTTCTGATTGATGGTACATCTTCTTTTTTATTAAATAGGTTGAATTGCTACTGCTTCATCTGGCAATTAATCGTAAGCCCTCTTTTTCAGTTTCTCAGGTGTAATGATTCTAAGGATGTTGTGAGTGTTTTATTCATCGCTTGTAATCCCAAATAATGACATATAATGCTCATAATGGTGGATATATATAAAACTGATTTTGTTTTCTGAAATGGAATTTATGAAGCATATATTGGCATCTGCAACTGCACTTGAGAAAATATGCGTTGTTAGCAATGTTAGCAACTTCTCAGATTCATTAATTTTCTCTAAACAAGAATTAACTTTTCAGAAATCAAATTAAATTTTAATAAACGAAAGATGAAAAAGGGGAATAGAAACTTACTAGTTGACAGAGGGATCTTGTTAGCAATGTTAGCAGCAGCCAAGGTTGTCCAATTAGATTTGTGTGATACATTGAATTCAAATTACTCAACGATTTCGAATTGATGATTCAAAATCGTGAATCATTTGTCCAATCATCTACAACGGTGGATTTGAGATTTAAGATTTTGAATTGATGGAAAAGATGAAAATTTGATTTTTGAATTTTGTGAAGTTGTTACAGATTGGAATAGATTGATATCAATCAATCCGTATGATTTGTGGGAAAAGAAAATCAGCACTACGTGATTTGTGGGAATATAAAATCAGTTTTGCGTGATTTTGGGAAAGAAAATCAGTTTTACATTAATATTCCATATTAAGCGCAACAAAGTTTATAATGTATCATATTTAATGTATCTAGATAAAATTTATGTATCCGGATTGTTGGTTTTTTAAGCGATTTTTGTAAAATGAAAAAGAGTAGGGATAGAATGTAATTTTAGGTCTAACACAATGGGATTAGGTAAGTTATACAAAAAATAATAATGATACTAACGGTCTCCGACTAGGAAGTGTTAATCCTAGGAGAAAATGAGAAATAAATGTCTCAGACTAGGAAATGTTTATCCTAGGAGAAACAATGCATGTAAATTCTTTTCTTTTTTTTCTTTTTCTTGCAATAATGTTAACAAATTTGAGTCTTCAAGATAGCTTTTATGTCAGGAACATTTTCCTGTTTTAGAAAAGAAACAAAGAAAAATTATGATTTTTTTTAATGGTGGTCGATTTGTGGCATTGACTTTGATGATAGTTGCACCTATTGTTGCCATGTTTGAAGCTAATTTTAGCTTGAGATAGACTACTTTCGTTTGCTAGTCAGCTCACCTTGATAATCTTGAAAACATCTCTAGTTGTTCAGAACTTCCAACTTCATACTTGTTATATTGTTTCCACCCTCCAACAATCATTGAATCTTGTATTCATATAAATTCTCAAAATTTGTCAATTGTTGCAAGTTACTATGCATATCAATATTTCTTGAATCATGTCATATTTTATTTGCTAATCAAAGTTTGCTTTGTCCAATTGAAAAGATGGTAGCAATTTTAAAATTATTTTCTGCTTGCTTTAATGAAGACTAACTCAAGGGAAAAAATGAAATCGAATTGAGCAATACAAAATTAGAAGAAGAAAGAAAAGTAAAAAATAAAAATTGACCCTTTAGAGAAAAAATAAAAATGAAAGTAAAAAGAGACTTCTTTGAGAGTGATGGTCAATTCTAATGATCATGACATGCATGTGAGATTAAATGGTTTGATTTTTCCAATCAATCTAAACGTTATCTTTTTCAAACCTTCAACCTTCTGAAGTCAGACTTTTATGATTCAACTTTTGCACTAGATTTATACCTCACATTCGACTTGTGGTGCCTCGAAAGGTTTTTCACCAATAATCTCTCTCATTTTGTATGTCTCTCACTCACCATCGTCTTATAGTGCCCTGAGGGTTTTCACCAATAAGACTCATTTTTCACTTTCTCTCAACACAAATGATGCCTTATAGTGCTTTCGAGGATTTTCATCGATAAGATTCCCTCATTTTCACTCCTTATGCGAGAGACATGACATTTTTCCATATATGATAATCAACACTGAAAGCTTGCTTGACTTGTCATTGTTCAAAATTGATCAGAGGTCTTTATTTGGATTGTAACATGGCTTTTGGACAGGGTTACAAAGAAAGGGTGAAAGCTCAAATATAATACTTATAACACGATTAAGACTTACAACTTTTGGAATCGATGCTATTTTGCAAAAATAAACAAATAAATTAAACAAAATAAAATAATAATAATAATTAATATTATTATTTATTATTATTATTACCCCAGTTTTTGTGATGAGGATCTTAGAGATTTTTTCTTAGTTGGATCGAAACTTAGAATAAGGTTGTCTACGTATCTCGTCAAAGCAAGAATCAGGTCGAGCGTAGTTCAGGAAGTTTGTTCTTTTGTTGTTATTGATTTTTTTCAACCCTTTTTTTCACTTTTTTTTTCTTGACTCTTTTTGTGACTTTTTCTTCTTCTTTTTTTGAATTTGTGACTCTTTTTTTCTTTTCTTTTTTTTGACTGTATTTTGATTCCAAAAGAGGGGTATGAAAGAGAATAAAATTAAAGTTCAAAAGGGGTAGCAAACGATTACACGGTGTTTGAATAGTAGAATGAAATGTCTTCGTCATATCAATTATTAAAAATGTCAAATACAAGCATGGCCTTTAAAATGTGAAGTGAAAATCATAGATTATCTCTTTGCAACGATTGCATTGATGGATATGTATATCATTTTTGTTCCATATTTGTTAGCTTGAAATCTCCATTTGAGTAATACCTTATTGACAACAAATGGCATGTGTCAATTTAAATAAAATTTATTCTTTTAAGCATTTTTTATACTAAAGAACGTATCAAGGTGTTTAACTTTTTTATTCATTTACTTGAATGTATTTTTTTACTTCTTTGATGTATTCAATCAATGACTAGATATAATCTTAAGATCTGACCAAATCCTCTTGTATATCTTGTCAAAAAATAGAATTGAAAAGAGATGCATATGTGGAAAGTCAAATAGAATGGATCAAAGTGACACAGAATAAAGATTATATTAAGATAAAAAAAAACTTGATGACAAGATAATGAACTAAATTTTAGGTTACAACCCTATAATAACCCAACTACAACAAGACTCAACCAATAGACACATAAGAGAAATGATAGAAGGGTATGACTTTCTAAAATAAAAATAAAAATAAATAATTGAATTGCATAGCAGAAATGATGACAAAATAAACTATTCATACACTCTTTTTGAGAGAAAAGAAGAGTGTCTTCCAATCACTAAGTTTTACTTAGCCATTATTTTGCACGTTAGACTTCATGAAGGCTCCACTAATTTCAATTATCTTTTCTTGATAATTAGGAGACGTATCATATTTTTGTCATCAGATATCACATCAATAAAGTGTACATCATTATGCGTTGGCAGAGGATTCTTTGTAACATTTGGAGGGCCATTATTTTAAACCACAATCATCTTTGTTTTGTTTGAATCATCTCTTCCATTTTTTTTATAAAAAAAATCGACAATCTTCAATGTTGTGCCCTGGAGCATCAAAATGATATGCACATCGTGCTGTAGGATTGAAACCTTTTGCACACGGATCCACCTAATTTTGAGAAATCGGCTCTATCATCTGCAAATATTTCAACTTATTAAACAAACTTGTGTAAGACTCTCCAATTGGTGTGAAATTGTTTCTAGGCTTTTTACCTTCTTCAAATCCCTGTCTCGAGTGAAGATTATAAGGTGCTCAAAAATTTTGAGAAGAAGGGTATACATTTTGATATGTTGGTGCTCACCATTGAGGATAATTTTGTGGGTATGCATATTGTTGTGCATTATAGACTACATATTAAGGTAGAACAATAGAGTATTGTGTGTCTTGCTTAGGGAGATAGTGATGGAATTGAGGTGATGCATACTGATAAAGTGGACCCCTTGGACTTTTTTGTGTGTCTGACACAACATTTGCTACATCCTCTTTCATTTTCTTTCCTCCAAGATTTTTTAATCCATTTTTAATCACCTGTGTTGTGGCTTTCAAGGCAACTTGACTTACAATCTTTCCAGACTTGATGCCATTTTCCACCATTTCACCAATCTTAATAACTTTGGCGAATGTTTTTCCAACAACAGAAAGTAAATAATGAAAATAGTCTGGTTCTTACACTTGAAGAAAACATCAATCATTTCAGACTCTTTTATTGGAGGCTTAACCCTAGCATCTTGGTCCCTCCACCTAATAGCATATTCACGAAAATTTTTGATAGTCTTTTTCCTCATGTTGGCAAGTGAAGTACGATCTGGGACTATGTCAATCTTATATTGAAATTGTTGAACAAATCATCGAGCCAAATCATCTCATGTATGCCAGTTAGAAGTATCTTGATCTATGAACCATTTTAAGGTAATTCCCATCAAACTTTCCCTAAAATAAGCCATAAGGAATTCTTCTTTGCTTCTAGCTCCTCTTAGTTGATTACAATATCTCTTTAAATGAGCTATAGGATCTCCATGTCCATCATATTTTTCGAACTTTAGAGTTTTAAAACCGATGGGTAGATGAACGTGGGAAAACATGCACAAATCATTGAATGAGACACTTTTGTGACCTCCCAATCTTTGTATATCTCTTACACTATGTTCCAAACTCTTCATTTTTCTAGTCATTTCTTCATGTTCCTCGTTCTTAACAGTTTTTTCAGCTTCAACATGAGAACCATACTGATGAGTGTCAGAGTAAGAGCTTGGAATTTTAAGAGCATGTTCATAGGTGTAGCCATGATTACGACGAACTTTGGATGGAGGATCATTGTTGGATTTGGGCACCATTGTTAGCTATGGAATGTTATTAGTCGGCGCAGTTGGCACGAATAGTGGATTACTCATCATAGGTGTACTCAAAGGGCACACCGTATAAGTTCCAGCGATGTTAGATATGATAGCATAGGGGCCGAATCCAGGTGGATAAATTGGATCATTTGTCGACACTTGGATATGGGGTGACATATTTGTATTTAGATAGTCACGAATTGAAGACAGTGGAGCTTGTCCACTCATCCAAACTTCATACATCTCCATCATTTATTGTCTTAATATTCTTATCTCTTTTATTGACACGATTTTTTGTGAGACCATCTAGTTTTGGACCTCATCATTGTCTGACTCATTTTCGTCTTCGTGAATCATTTTCTTTTTTCCTTTTGACCTTGTATTGTAGGTATAGAATGCCAGTTTAACCACAAATCAACCACCTTACATTAACTTTATGCATGAATAATAATGTTTGTTAGGGTTAGACCTTCTTCAATTATAACCACATGTTGCACGTCATGAGTACAAGTCTTTTTATTTATAGAATAAGTTTAGAAAGTCTAATGTTTAATCCTAGCTCAATTGAATTTTATTTTTGATTATTTATTTATATTTTTATTTATTTTTAAAAAAAATGATGCATTGATCAATTTCATTTGGATTGCGTACATAACACGCTTGATAAAAATGATTAAAATCTTTGCATAATTTTTTTTTACTAAAAAAACTTTTTTTTTCTTTGAACTTTTAAGACAAAATCTTTTGTTTTCTTGATTTACTAAAAGAAAATTAAGAAACAATCTATTTTTTATCTTGAACATCATGCTAAAATGAAATAAAAAATAAACAAAGAGAAGTATTTTTTTGGCTTTTCGTTTGAGCGATGAACTTGAAAAGATAATTTTTTTTGGTAAGAAGAAAAAAATTGTTGAATAATGACTACAACTTCTTCTTCTTTTCCTTTTTTGGAATTTTTTATGAAGAATTTTTTTTTTTTTTTTTTGAATAAAGGTCATCGAACCCAAAGAGAGTTGCCTACGTATCTCATTGAAATGAGAATCAGGTGTGCGTAGTTCGTTCAGATTAGACAGAAAGAAAAACTTTAAACATTAAAATTTGACTTGACAAATATAGTATTTTTCAAAGTATTATGAAAATAAAATATTTGAATTTTGTTTTTACAAACTATACAAAAGAAACTTATTTTTTTATGATTTTAATTAAAAAATGATTTATTTATTTTTTGGAATTTGCATTTTTATGAAATGCATGAAAGCTTCTAAAATATTGATTTTTTTATGTTTTTCCTCTTTCTTTTTATTTTCCTTTTTAATGTGAAGTTGAAGTCATTGATCACCCTAAGATTGGTCAGTATGAAAAGACCTTTGAAATAATATTTATCAATAACACATAGAATGCACGCGTTGCTCCAAAGAAGAAGTCATGTCCTAGACGAGCCCGACCTTTGTGTCAAGCCCCACTGAGTCAAATGTAAATGATGCAAGCCTACTTGGGATAAGCATGTTTATATTCTAGTTTTACTAGGTTCAATCCTAAAGAGATTGGTGTCTAGACTAGCTTACCCAAGAGGACAACTCGAGCCAGGGAGGGGCAACTTATCGGTAGCAGCGCTATTTTGACTTCATTGCTGGTACAACCCCACCTAACATATATTGCTAATAATCTTTCACCAGGTGCCAAAACACTCTAGCTTTATTTCAATGGAAAGTAGGATGCATAACTACATTCCTCTGATTGTGTGTGAAGTGTTTTTTAGAGACTAAGAAGAGTTGTGTGAAAGAAGACAATATATAATACAATTCGACAATATATAATACAATATCAAAGAAATAAATGAGCAACAAGTAGCACATTAGGCCATCATACACAATATATCCCAAAAAATAATAATTAGATCCAGTAAAAGTCAATATAATAACGCTTGAATTCTGGTTATTTTCCAGCGAATTCACCAGATATGTCACACCCCTTTTTTGCACAGTGAAAGGGTTTTTCCAATTTAAGTGACGGTATTGATTAGGGATTACTTTTAGTTTTTTCAGAGTCGCCACTTGGAATTGAGTTATGGTGTTCTAAGTTACCTTTTTGTTTAATCCCTAATCAAAGGGAAATGACTCTTTATTTGGTCTGCGAACTAGAAATTTGGGTAAAGAATTCTACTGATCGAGGGGAAGGTATTAGGCATCCCTCGAGTCCCATGGTTCTAGCACGATCGCTTTTATTGACTTATAATTATCTTGAATTATTTTTTTTGGATATATTATAGCATGTCATGATTTGCTCCTATTTATTTTTATTGTTGAAATTTTGTTAGTCTCACCGTAGATGCATCGCTGCATTCTTGGTCTTGGCATACACCGGCTTAGAAGCATAACTGTTTTCTTCTCTCGAGTGTGACACCTAATATTTTGTGTCTCACATCTTGATTTTAACAAAATAAAATAATTACTAGAATAATTTTACCAAAGTGTGTCACCACATCATTGAATTTCTTTTAAATGTTTCTAAAAAGATGTGTAGCCACATTCTTGATTGAAACAATTTCTTTTTAATGTGTCTAAAATTTTGTCTAATTATTATAAAACAAATATTTTTTCTTTATACATAAAATCAAGTAAACTAAAATAAATCTACATATTGAGGATACGATATATAATTCTGACATTATTT
This sequence comes from Solanum commersonii, assembly GCA_029007595.1. Lineage (NCBI taxonomy): Eukaryota > Viridiplantae > Streptophyta > Magnoliopsida > Solanales > Solanaceae > Solanum > Solanum commersonii. Next base: position 1,119,657 of record JAJTWQ010000092.1, on the reverse strand, counting down.
CTATATCCTTTTACTTTATATTTTTATATATATTTGTATTACTCTTAAAATTAATGTCAAAATTAAGCATACACTTTCTAAACAAACAAAACAATAACGAATTGTAAAAAATAAATCTCATTTTTTGTTTGATAAAATAATACAACAATAATTTTTTTTTAATTTTTTTTAGCCTAACTATACCTACTTTATCATTACTATCTAAATCAAGACAAGAACAATGTTATGACCCGTTCATTTTTAAGAGATCACAACTAACAAATAAAAAAAAATCATCGATTAAAGCTATCTTCGTTCATGAAATAGAGATGAGAAAATGGGCAAAAGCCTCCCTAATCTATATTCGGATTTCCAACTACACACTTTAACTTTATAGGAGTCCTATCACCCACCTAAACTGTTTAAAACTGTAATAATTACACCCTTAAAAAGCCACAACCACATCTATCTTGGCATGTGAACTTCACACGTTTGACAGGTGGAAATTGATTAATTTAATTTTTTTTTATAATTCTTTTCCACTTTCTCTCATACTCTCTCAATTTCTTCAAATTCCTAAAGTAAATTCTTCCCCCAATTCTTTCAAATTCCTATTGAATTGTGAGAAACAAAGATAAATATTGATAGCAAAAACTTGTCAAGCAATATTCGAGTTTTGCTTGTCGGAGAACCTTGAAAAACAAACTAAAAGGATCCGGAGGAGGAGGGGTTTTGCCGGAGGATGCGATGATGGTGGTTGCTGGTCGAGCAACAAAGAGAAAAATGAAAAATAAAAAGCATTCTCATTTGGGAGTTCACTTGAATTTGATGTAAACCTAATTTGATTTTTTTTTTTTCAAATCTGATCCAAATCACTTTTTTGGATGATATAAATACATGTCATTTTATCTTCAATTGAATTGATTGGTTCTTAAAAGTTTTTTACATGAGTGTTTAAAAGTTTGTGTGAAATCAACAATGGTGAATCCGGTGAAGGAATTTGGTTGCTATGGAGAAGAAAGACAATAAATAAGAAATAAAAATAAAAATACATATATTTTTAAAAGAGATATTAAAAATAAAATTTTAATACTTGTTTTTTTGTGCTCACTCTCTCAAAGAGAGTGAAATACACTCTCTTTGCTAGCTAAGCATTCAGGGAGGTATTAATTTCAGTTTTAAACACTTCAGGGGTGATAGGACTCCCATAAAGTTAAAGTGTGTAGTTGGAAATCCGGATATAGATTAGGGGGGCTTTTGACTAGATATAACAACTAACAAATTAATCATTTCATTCAAATTCATGAATAAAACAAAATATAAGAAAACTTGTCATAAATTTACATCAAATTCCATAAATAAATTAAAGAGATAAGGAAAAGTTGAATACCGCAAAATCTTGACCCAACCTCTATTAGAACACCCACCAAGTTTTTGTAGGTGGTTTGTGATGATATATGTGTTGTGTTTAAATAAAACAGTAATGAAAAGGGAAGAAAATATGAGAATGTATTGATGAATTTTTGAAAGAATAGTAAACTAAAAATAAAATGGATTCTTTTTTTTTCTTTTCCTGCGTGAATGTTGAAATGTTTTTTGTTGTGTGTGTTGTGTATGTTTTTTTTTCCTTTCTTCTACGTGTGTGTGTTATGTGTTTAGGATCCTTTTTTGGTGAATGTTTGTATCTGTTTATAGTAGTGTAGGTGTGTGTGTATATGTGTATTAAATGTGTGAGTGTGTGCGGATTGTTTAGGGAAAATGGGGGGAAGTGAGGTGTGCAGGTGGGTAGTGGGTGTGGGATAGAAAATGGGGTGTGTGGGTGTACGTGGGGTAGAAAGGGAAGTGGGGTGGAGTGTTTTTTTTTTTTAATAATATAATATAATATCTTGAGAGATTTTTGAGTTTATCAAACTCCGTCTTTCCATTTGTATAACTGGGGAGTTAGAAGAGGATCCGTAGGATGATCCTGGGGATGATCTTCCCCTTGTATTATTATTTCTGCCTCTGCTCTTGATAACTCAAGGAGGGTCCATCCTGCAAACATAACATTTTGCTTTATTTGGATATAATATAATATAATATAATTATTTTTAAACTAACAAAAATTGAGTAAGCTATTAATAAATTATAAATAAGAAATGCTAGCTTATTTATTAAACTAAAATAAAAATAAAACATATTTTTTTGTTATGTTCAAATCTTTTAAATAAACTTACTAAAAATAAGACAAACCAAAATATCTAAACTTAGACAAGAAATATTTAAGGAATAAAAAGTAGTGTATAACTTTATGTTCGGTCAAAAATTACGTGTCTACAGAGATGTCACACCCCTTTTTTGCATGGTGAAAAGATTTTTTCAATTTAAGTGACGGTATTGATTAGGGATTACTTTTACTTTTTTCAGAATCGTCACTTGGAATTGAGTTATAGTGTTTCAAGTCACCTTTTTGTTTAATCCTTAATCAAAAGGAAATGACTCTTTATTTGGTCTGCGAACTAGAAATTCGGGTAAAGAATTCTATTGACCGAGGGGAAGGTATTAGGCATCCCTCGAGTCATGTGGTTCTAGCACGGTCGCTTTTATTGACTTGTACTTATCTTGAATTATTATTTTTTGGATATATTATAACATGCCATGATTTGCTCCTATTTATTTTTATTGTTGAAATTTTGTTAGTCTCACCCTAGATGCATCGCTGCATTCTTGGTTTTGGCATGCACCGACTTAGAAGCATAACTATTTTGTTCTCTCGAGTGTGTCACCTAATATTTTGTGTCACACATCTTTATTTTAACAAAATAAAATATTTACTAGAATAGTTTTACCAAGGTGTATCACCACATCCTTGAATTTCTTTTAAATGTTTCAAAAAAGATATGTAACCACATTCTTGATTGAAACAATTTTTTTTTAATGCGTCTAAAATTTTGTCTAATCATTATCAAACTAATATTTTTTCTTTATACATAAAATTAAGTAAAGTAAAATAAATCTAAATATTGAGGATACGATACATAATTCTGACATTATTTCTATATCCTTTTACTTTATATTTTTATATATATTTGTATTACTCTTAAATTTAATGTCAAAATTAAGCATACACTTTCTAATCAAACAAAACAATAACGAATTGTAAAAAATCACACCCCTTTTTCGCGCAAATAATTGTTTGAAAAAAAATTCTTTCAATTTAAGTGACAGTATTGATTAGAGATTATTTTATTTTTTCAGACCCACCACTTGAAATGGAGTTATGCTGTTCCATGTCACCTTTTTCTTTTTAATCCCTAATTAAAAGGAAATGACTCTTTATATGGTCTGCAAAAATAAAAGTTCGGGTAAGGAATTATGTTGACCAAGGGGAAGGTATTAGGCATCCCTAGTCTCGTAGTTTTAGCAAGATCGCTTTTATTAACTTATACTTGACTTATATTATTATTATTATTATTATTTTATTTGGATAAATTGTGTTATAGAATTTATTCAATTCTGTTGAACTGCATTAGTTTCTAAGTAGCATTTTTATCAAAAGTTGAAGACTCAACTTAAAAAAAAGTATATATTATAGCATGTTCTCTCAATTATAAAGAAATCCATCTATTGAATTATGCAAATAACTTGATTCTAACACCTTTAAATATAAACACCAATTAACACAAAAATAAAAATACGATTTAACATCTATTCCTATTAAATATGCAACACCCCATTTGTTCCCTCATTCATTGGAGTCAGACTTTCAATAATAATAATAAAAAGTTAACATGTCTCAGAAAATAACGCATATGTCATTAACCATATAAAAATGTTTATAACAGAATATTTCTTGAATAGCTTATTTTTTTTAATCATAAACACAACGTTTTTTTTTTTTTATCATTATCAAAATTAGTCCAAATCCTTAGGGAAAAAAAGTATTTACAACCCAAGAAGCGTCATTTCGATTTTTATTAACAAATTATAATTATAATCATAATCACGAAAAGAAAATAAATAAAAAATAATGATAATAACATAAAACAATGGCTAAGTAAATAAGTGAATTCAAAATTAGATAAAATAAAAAAGTCAACACATTATTTTAACCTGAGATTAAATATATAAACACCCATATAATAACAATAGCAATCATTACTTTGTCTTGATTGATTAATGACCATATAATAACAATAACAATCACTACTTCATCTTGATTGATTAATGACTCAATAAACTAAACTTATATAAATATAAAATAACAATAAAAAATAAAAGAATCGAACCTTAAAAGGTATGCAAACTAGCCGCTCTGTAAACGAAAATCTCAGTCTCAACTTCTTGCTCAATTGAATTATTTTTTACTCTTGCTCTAACCTTTTCTCTCTGCCCCCTGTTCTTTTTTTCTCTATTGTACGCTGCTTTTTATAATCTTTTTGGTGTGAGTCTGGTGCTAATTAAAAGGAACGTGAGAAAGTGGGGAATATAATTTAATTGAAGATTTTATGGCTATTTGGTTGAGAGTTTTGAGGAGCAAAAAAAAAAAACAAAAAAAAAAATAAAAACAATAATAAAAAAAAAACGTGCGGATGGGAGTGTAAAATATTTTAAGTGTATTTGATTGAGTATTTTTAGGAGTAGAAAAATAAAAAAGAAAAGTAATAAAATAAGAAATAAATTAATAAAAAAAACGTGTGAATGGGGGGCGTTCACGTGAAAACAAAAAAGAGAAAATAAATGGGGAGAGGATTTACAGGAGGAATAAGTTAGGGGAATTTAAGGATAATTAGGATTAATGGTGAAGTAATTTGAAGTTTTAATGACTCTTTTTTTCTTCTTTTTTATAACATAAAATTTTATTCTTTAGACTAGGTAAAAGTTGAAATATTAATAAAAATAAATTATAACTAATAAATACATTAAATGCACAAACTTCTTTTATTAAAAATCTAAATGTAAATAAAGCATATAATTTGTTATAATTTTCACGTCTTTTTATTCATTTATTTGAAATATATATACCTACTAAAATAATAATATTTAAGTATTAAAAGGGTATAAAATCTTAAGTTCGGTCAAAAATCACGTGTCTACACCTATTTGACCTCTGTTAGAGTTTAGATTCTATCTTATCAGATTGTTTTTACCTTTCTTGCTTAGTCAGCGGCCTTTGATGCCTACTGAGTACCTTGTTTTGGTAATTATGCTATACTCTGCATCTTTTTCGTGATGCAGGTCCTAATACCAGCTACCAACGATGATCGTTCGTGCCAACTTTTGCAGCTTGTAGACATCAGAGCCGATGGTGAGCAATTGGCGTCCAGGACCAACCTGTCTCCTTCTGTACTTATATAACTAGTCTTTTGCCCTTGAGACGGCTTGTTGTGGTTCACTTTTGCGACTTGTATATGTTTTTACTAGATAGCTCTGTACTCGTGACTTTCAGGTTCTAGGAAGGTTTCTATTGTATATAATTTTGGCTTGATTCTATCTCTGTCTTTTCTTGTTGATAATTATTTTCTGTTTAGATCTGCTCTTCTATTCATTATTTGTCGTTCTGGGTATACCAATTGACTTATCTTCTGTGAATTATCATAGATGTCATCATGATTCGAGCGATCAGATCATGATCATGACAGTTATGCATATCTTGTACATAGTTTCCTTGATGGAAGGAGACACATTTTATTAGGAGTTCCTAGCAACCGTATTTTATAGAGAAGTTCCTAGAGTTAGAGTTTTTTTTTACTTTCAAGTCTATCTATATACACGTCTGTAACTCACTAACTCCATAAATTACATCATTTTTGTGATAGATAAGTTAGAAGATTCTTTGGGTTCCTTTATATTAATTAAAGACTATAGTTTTTAGTCAGATTTTATTATTTTAACTTTATATTGTATTTTTTCATGATCGAAGGCAAATATAATTATCTAAACACTTGAACAACTATAGTCAAATGTTTTATTATTCTAACTTTATATTGTATGTTATTATTTTTTCATGATTAAAGACAAATATAATTTCTACATTAATATTCATGTAATGCTAAATGACCAGAAAATTTGGCCAAAATTTGGTCAGAAATTTATAAAGTCTATAATATCCTTTTTATTTTAAAATAAACTGATCTTTTTTTCATTTTTTAATAAAAAGATATTAATGTTAAAAGATAAAATAACATAATATGAAATATGTTATTTTACGATGAGAGGGAGTTGCTCGAATGGTAAGCACCTCTCACTTCCAATCCAAAGATTGCGAGTTCAAGTCACCAAAAAAGCAAAAAGGAATGGAAGCTCCTAGGAAGGATAAAAAAAAATATTATTTTACCATTGGCCAAAAAAAATTTCCTTAATATCCACTGTTACGGCTTTGTAAGTACGTATTCTAATTTCAACATAATATGAAAAAGATTTTTCGGTGTGAATAAAATTAAAAAATGGACAAATCAAAGAAAGTTGGATGATGACTGTTATGTTTTCAAAGTAAACTCAACTTGTTTGCTGACAAAGAGGCGGCCTTTTTACTGGCCTACACGTACTTCCACTCAAGATTCTCTATTGGGACTTGATTTTATGCTAAATAATAAAAGTAAATGAAGTTCATATCTCGGAAATTCATAAAACTAAGAAGGAAATATATTCTCTCTTTTTTTAGAGGAATACCAGCAATTTCATACTCAATCCGTTCACTTTTAATTGACATAATTTTCTTTTTTTAGTTAAACTATAAGAATTTTAACTAACATTTTACGATACAGTTTTTCATCATATTCGTATGCAAAAAATTACTACTAATAGTACTTTTTGTATAATTGTTGAATATCTAATTTTTTTTTTAAATATCGAACTAATATAATCTAAGTTAACTTTGAAAATAAGTCAAATTGACTTTTGAAAAACTCAACATGACAATTAAAAGTGGACGAATAGAGTACATGTAAACGAATTTGCTTTGACCAATTTGTTAGGAGAAAGAAAAATAATATTTCTTCTTCTTCAATTTATATGATTTATTTTTCTTTTTAGTGGATCCGTCTCACAAAGAGTGATATATTTTTATATTTAATAATATTTTAACTTTAAAATATTAATTTTACCCTTGGTAAAATATATAATTTGTAGTCATATACAAATATCTATAAGTTATTATAGATGACAAATTTTAAAAATCTTTCTTTTTTATACTTCGTATCAAATCAAACTAAGTTAGATAACTTAGAGACAGAGATAATATACTACTAATAGCAATAAATAGTAGTGTGGAAGTGAAGAAGTAAAAGAGTGTATATATATATATTATATAAAAGATAAAGTTGTAAGAAAAGTAATAGAGATTGGTGGTTATTATTAGCTAAAGATAAAAAAAAAGGAAGTGGCATGCATTTTGTTGCACAGAGACATGTGCATGCCTTTTGTAGTACGTACGTAATTAATAAGTAGTAGTAGAGTTATAGATATATATCAATCAGCAGACCTTCTACGTCCACCACTGCCAGTCTCTCTTTGACAATTAAAATAGACAGCAGCAACAGGTAAACCAAGATTATAGAGTTCAGCAAAATCTCTTGTATTGAAATTCTGACGCCATCCTGGAGCATACACTGTTTGTCGACCTAATTGTCTGAACAATACAAATACAAATCGATGTATTCCCATTGATGGTCTTGGACTTTCATAGCTCACTATTTCTTGCCCTACAAAGTACATATAAACACCCAACCTCACTTTCATACACTAGCTAATTATAGATAGTCTATATGTTTTAAGTATCAATTTTCCATGCATTTCAAGTGACTACATATGTAGATATATATCCAACCTACTTCCTCCATTTCAAAAACAAATCATCATCACATGTTTTCACTTTTAATTTGAATTTTGTGGTATTAAATTAAAGTTATGTTAAATATATGTATCAAAATGTTTTTTTATCTTCTGATCTTAAACCAAATGAAAGTGGGTCATTCTTTTTTAAACAATTGAAAAGGTATACAAATATACAATAACTATTATGGTGTTTTATCACAATATATCTATGTCAATTGTTGTATGCTCTTAGGTTTTAGGAATTGATTTGGAGAATAAGAAATTAATGATGAGCATGAAACAGAAAAAAATATATATCATATTTTCTTAATATGTTAAAAAAAATCATAAATAAAAATGGAAATTTATTTTTGGAATATAGGACGAAGAAAAGTGAATGGGGAAACACATATGGCAGAGCCCAAGTCTCCTAAACCTTTGGTCAGCTAAAAATGTTTTTTTTTTCTTTTTTTCAAAAAATGTTTATTTTAAAAAATAAAGGTATTTGACTAAACTTTTGAGAGAAAATAAGTGTTTATGAAGAGTAACAGAAGTGTGTTTTTGAAAAGCATTTTTGAAAGAAAAAAAAAAGAACAATCTTTTAAATTATCTTATTCTAAAAATTTAGCCAAATAGGTACGTAATCTTTTAATGTTATGTATACAATAGATTTACGATTTAGAGTCTAGTACTTAAGAACTTTTGGGTTAATCGTGCTAGTGTGGGACATAATTAAAGGATTTTAATTGTTAGCATATCTTTTAGGAATGCTTAATAGGGCACCTCAATCACGTTTGAGAATAGATTTCATTCCCTACCCTAGGTTTTAAAAGTCTAGGACAAACATGATTTAACGCAACATTGCCACTCAATATAAATTCCTTTTATCATTACTCCGTTAGTTTCATATTATTTGTCTATACTATTATAAACATATATATTTCAAATTATTTGTCAATTTTAAAATAAGATAATGATTTTTTTTTTCCTTTAAAATTAGTTCTTTTTAAAAAAATGTAAACAATATTGATCACCTTCATACATAGCGTAAAGTTTCAAAAAATTTCTTCTTATTAATTTTTTTCATGTGTCAAAAGAATGCATTAATTTTCTAAATAAGAACAAAAATAGAGTGTATTAAAAAGATTAAATAATCGAAAATATGGGAAGACAAGAAACAAACAATTAACAAAAAGGGGATTCTCACCAAAACTTGAACCTGTGGTAGCTGGAATATCAGTTACCAACCTGTCATTAATAAAAAAAAAAAAAGTTGATAATTAGTTATATATATATATATATATATATAACAAGAAGAAATAGGAAAGAAAAAAAAGAGTAATTTTTAATATCATCCGACTTCGTATAAATATTTTTTGACTTTATTTGCAAATTTTGAAATTGAAAATGAAGTTGCATTTGATTATATCATTTACAAATAATATTTAATTGCTTAAAAATACTTTTTTCTAAAAAGTATAATAGCCTATATATTCAATACATGAATTATAATTTAAATGATTAAACACTTATTTTTAAATGAAGTGGAAAAAAAAAGTCATAGCCAAGTAGATCCTATTTAGACCAACTCTGAATTCCTAAGAAAGGCATATAAAAAATAAAGGGTAATGCTAAATTGCCAAAAAATTTGGTCAGAAATTTTAAAAAATTATAATATTTTTTTTATTTTAAAATAAACTGATCTTTTTTCCATTTTATAGTTTAAAAATATTAAAATTAAAAGGATAGAAATGTTTAAAAAGATAAAATATCATTCTAGTCAAATTCTGGCCAAAATTTCTGGCGAAAAGGATTTATCCAAAAGTAAAATCTTGTGCAGGAGGAACTCAAAGAATAAAAAGAGACGAAACTTTTAGTGGTAAAGGTGACAAAAACAGATAATCTTTTCATTCAATGGCATTCACTCACTCACCACTAGGGGTTGTAAATGGTTGAATTAGATCAGATTTAGGTGGATTAAATATGAATTAAGCAAAAATGGTTTGGGTTACAATCAATCCAAATAGAATATGAGTAAATATGAATTTGGTCAAATATGATTTGAATAAAATGATTCTAACTCATTTAAAACCTCTTCATATTTCCTTGACTAAGTGAACTGGGACTTCATGACATCAATTTATCCCCTGCCCCGGGCACCCCCACCCCCTCCTCCCCACCTTCCACCAACTGACCCTAATTTTTTTTTTGTTTTCCAAAAACAAAAAAAATCTGTTTTTCAAAAACAAAATGTACCCCTCCCCAGGCACCCCCACCCCCGGGGCGCCCCCCTCCCCATCTTCCAGCAACCTACCCCTAATTTTTTTTTTATTTTAAAAAAAAAAAAATTTACCCCCAACCTTCCATTAACCGACCCCTAATTTTTTTTTATTTCCAAAAACAAAAAGAAATAATTTACCCCCTCCCCCGGGCACCCCCCCCCCCACCTTCTACCAACTAATCCCTAAATTTTTTTCGTTTTACAAAAACAAAAAAAATCTATTTTTTCAAGAAAATAAAAACTTACCCCCTCCCACGCCCCCCCCCCCCCCGTTCCACCAACCTATCCCTATTTTGTTTTGTTTTCCAAAAACAAAAAAAAATCTGTTTTTTCAATTGAGTTTGAAAATTAATTGAATTTTGAAAATTAATATATATATATTTTTTAGCATAATTAAGAATTTTGAGTGGAAATGAAAACTAAGTGATCTATTATGAGTCAATATGGATATCCATATTTTACCCATTTTGATCATATTTATAGAGACTCTTAAAATAGCTTGAAACACATATTTATCCAATTAAAATATGAATAATCCAAGTCATTAAATATAAATAAAATAGACTCATTTCATTAATATGGGCTGAAAATGCCACCCCTACTCACCACCCTACTAGATGTTCACTTTACGAGACAAAAAAGATTTTGTCATTTAGCACACACCTTAACAAACCATAAGAGTAAAACTTCTTCCTATGTTCCTATTTATATCACTATTTTATATTTTACATCTCTTAAGAAACCAATTAAGTTTACTATTGTGCTCTTAATTCGTGTTTTCTTAAAGTCAAATTTTAAATTAGACTTAAATTAATTTATTTTGATTAATTAAATTGAATTAATTATTTAATTTTTTTATGTTTTTCAAATTCATACTTTCAAGGCTTACAACTCTCAAGGGTAAAATAGGAAGACTAGTGTTATTTATGTATTGATTTTTTGAAATGACAAATATTAAGGAATATCTATTTTTTGTAAGAACGACATAAATAGGAAGGGAAGGAGTACAAATTAGAAACTCTCTCTGCCCTAATTTGTCCACTTTTTCTTTTATAGTTGTCCCTAATTACTTGTCCAATTTGACAAATCAAGAAAGGATAAATTTTTCTTATCTATTATATTCTCAATTAATTACTTTGAAAAAAGTAAAACTTTTTGAAAATCTTAAATTTTTAATTTATCCATTTCATAATTAATAGGGATAAAATGGTAAACTTACTGTGTTAATAATTATTTTTTAATAAGTGTGTCAATTTAAAAGTAAATAGGTAATTAGGAACAGAGGGAATAATGTTTGAGTGATATTTTTATAAGAAATAATTCAACAATTTTTCTTGATATTTATGTAAAATGAGTAAAAAAATGAACGACGTGGCTTGTGCATGATTGTAGCACACAGGGAATAATCCGTACTAGCTATAAATGATTCTGGAACAAGATTTATTGGTCCACTACATTTTTTTCTGTCCCCTTTTTCCTTCACATTAAAAGACTACTGCAAGTTTTTATGGGGAATATTATAAGAGGGTCAGCGTAGCAGAATCTCACCCAATTTAGAAGGATATGACTAGGCCTGACAATCATATTTTTTAAATTAAAAAAAAGTACAAATTCTTTTGCCCAAAAAATTTAGCTAGAATGATATTTTATTTATGTTATTTTTTAATTTTTTTAATTTTAATATCTTTTAATTTAAAAATAGAAAATAATCAGTTTATTTTAAAATAAAAAAAATCATTAACTTTTTAAATTTTTTGTCATTTAGCATTGCCCTAAAAAAAAAAATTATCCATCAACGAATCAAATATGAATATTATAAATAAATATCATTCCTTAAAAAGTAGATATTTAGATGGATACAACAAAATTTAAAAATATTCATATGATTATCAGCGGAGAGTTTAAACAATTAAACTTATTTTGACTTTTACCTTATGTCTCGTTTGACTATTTTTTAAGTCACGAATAATATAAATATACATTCATATTATTCATGGACGAACATATTTCTTATGAGTGTAAATATTAATAGAGCAAATATCTTATTCACTTTTATTTAACTTATTTTTGACCCACTCATGTGTTCCTCTCCAACATGATGAAAAAAATAATTGTGATGGCATGTTTTATGGTTTATAAAATTCCATAGTGTGAAAGTTATTTATTCAATTAGGATAATTATAAGATAATAAAAATTGTAACTTACCTATTATGATTTGTGATGATATAAAAATAATATTTACATTATTAATAATGCACACATGGATAGATAGATAGATACAACTTTAATCCAATAATGAAATGTTTCTTAATCATATAACTAAGCTGTTTAAAGAATATAATTATGGGAATGTAAAAAGCAAAAAAGAAACAGATTAAAAGAAGAGAGAATAAGGAATTGGGAGGAAGGAGACGATACGGACCAGTGAAGGTATTCTCTCAGATTTGGATCACTCGGACTTGGAGCATCAGGGTCCACCATAACCTTTCGAAAAAGACAATTTTTATAATATTTTTTGCTTGCTTATGAAACTCGTAGAAATAATAACTTATTTTCCAAAATAAAGCTATAGATGTAAAAAGGATAAAAATTATATTACCAAAGTGAAAAAGGTACGTAGGTCATCTCCTCCAACTTCAACCCTTGGCTGGTTAACAACTTGGGAAGGCCTAAGCTCACAGCCATTATTAACTTCTCTATCCCTATATATAACTCTTAGGCCAATAGTTCTTGTGAATGGGTCCAATACATCCCCTACGACACGACCAACAACGAGAGGATCGCGTTCTCTAGGCATGACGATGGTTCACGATAAACAAACAAAATAAAACTATCTGTGGCTAACTTGTGTGTTAACACAACACAAGACTCTTAGCTATGCATGTTTCTTATATATCGGGCTATGCATGTTTTTACAAGTGCAGAGGTAGAGTGTGTGTATATATATATATATATGGTAGCACCACTTGCTGTCATATCCTCCTAAAGAATCTAGTACCTGCCTTTTTTAATTACTTCTCTTTTCCCACCTTACAACCATAGGTTTTCTAGGAATTCTTCTAATCGAATCATGTCACATTTTCACATTAGAAATTCTTTTTTTTTGTGGAAATTACTTCTACATAGCAATGGTGTTAAAATATTTTTGAAGATTTTACACAAATTCCATTGTGTTATGAATGAGCTAATTACATCCTATCCCTACTTTTTTTCAAATTACAAAAATTTCTTAAATTTGGTGGAATTCGGATACATCCCAAAACGTCCCGATACATCGCGTTCTGGTTTCGGATACATCCCTCAACGTTCTGATACATTGCGTAAAGTGATGATTTGACCGATACATCGCGTAAAGTAACATCTCGATACATCACGTAAAGTGATGTATCCGACCGATACATCACGTAAAGTAGGGAATTTTGTAAAAAAATAAATTTAAATAGTAGGAAATTTTAGAGAATATAATAAAATAAGTTTTGTATTTAGATATTTTTTCCAATATTTTATAGGAGTAATAGTTTTTGCTTGCTTATGAAAATCGTAAACTAATATAATTTATGAAAACAAGAAAAAATTATTAAATTTTTCTCTTTCTACTTTTAGTATTAAATAACAACGTAAACTAATAGTAATAGTTCCAAAACATCACTAATGAGATTAGATTCTATTCTCAGACAAAAGGTTCATATCAAATGTTTCGAAGAAGGGGATAGAAACTCAAAGTATTTCCATTGCCTCCTTAGAAACGATAGAAGCAAGCTTTCGATAAAAAGGATCAAGAATAATAGAGGAAAATGGGTTCAAAATGAGGAGAAAATTGCTAAAGTTGTCGTCAAACACTTTGAGACTCTTTTTAATCTCCCTAAGCCAGTCCTAGACCACAACATCCTGGAGTGCATTCCCAGAGTTATAACTGATTTGGATAACACTAATTTATCTAAATTTCCCTTGCAGGAGGAGATCAAGGAAGCTGTCTTTAGCCTTAGTGCAGATAGTACAGCAGGACTGGATGGTTTCAATGGCTTCTTTTTTCAAAGTTATTGGGATATCATAAAACAGGATATTACTGACTTTGTCATTGAATTTTTTTAAGGAAAAAAACTCACCAAATTATTTTCTCATACTTGCCTAGCTCTAATTCCAAAGACTAGCACTCCTGATTGTTTTGCTCAGTTCAGACTCATTAGTTTATCTAACTTTTCTAATAAGATTATTTCAAAAATTTCGACTTTAAGACTCAACCCTCTTCTGCCTAACCTTATTTCTGAAAATCAATCAGGTTTTGTAAAAGACAGGTTAATCACTGAAAATGTCCTCTTGGCTCAAGAAATCATCCAATCTATTTCTCATCCTAACAAGGGTGGTAACATATATAGTCATAAAATTGGATATGGCCAAAGCTTATGATAGAATGTCTTGGAACTTTGTTACATCAGTTCTTAGGAAATTTGGCTTTTCTGAAAATTGGATCAACTTGATTTTGAACCTTGTTTCAGGTGTTTGGTATTCAATCATTATAAATGGCTCAAGGACAGGTTTCTTCACTTCATCTCAGGGACTTAAACAGGGAGACCCTTTATCTCCATCTTTATTTATTCTAGCTGCTGAAGTACTTACTAGATTTCTGAATAATGTGCTTCAAAATGATAATTTTACCCCTTTTTCTATGTCTAAAAGAGGGCCGATGATTAACCATTTGGCTTATGCAGATGATATAGTAATATTCAGCAGTGGAAGAACTAAATCTATCAAACTTGTGATGAAGCAAATAAAGAAGTATGAACTTAGCTCCGGACAAAAGGTGAATAGTGAGAAAAGCTTCTTTCTTACAGCTCCTAAAGCCACTGCCACCAGGATTAACAGGATGAGGAACAGTTCAGGGTTTATGGATAAGAAATTTCCATTTACTTATCTTGGATGTCCTATATATGTTGGAAGAAAAAAAATCGAGTACTTTGACATTATGGTAAGCAAGGTAATCAAAAGATTAGGAGGTTGGCAAGGGAAAATATTGTCTTATGGAGGGAAGAAAGCTCTAATCAAGCATGTGCTCCAAGCACTCCCAACATACACTCTCGCAGCTCTTAATCCTCCTAAAGCAATTTTCAAACTTTTGGAAAGATACTTTGCAAATTTCTTTTGGGGAGTGCACCAAGGTAAAAAAAGTATCACTGAAGCTCATGGAGAAACCTATGTTATCTCGAAGCAGACACTACAAAAAAAAACAGCATTTAGCGACTGACGAAATCCGTCGCTAATCTATGGTATTCCGTCGCTTAACTGGATTTGCGACGGATTTTTGGCTGTTAGTATTTCGCTCGTTAGTAATCTCTTAGCGACAAAAAACTAGTCCGTCGCAACTTTTAGTGACGGACTATTCCGTCGTTATACTTATATAGTTCGTTGCTAATTTCATAATTAATTTCGTCATTTCAAATAAATTCGCGATGAAATTTCCGTCACTAATCCGTCGCAAAATATTCGTTGCTAAGTTCATCATTAATTTCATCATTTCAAATAAATTCGCGTCGAAATTTCTGTCACTAATCCGTCACAAAATATTCTATTATTTAAGCCAGCATATTTGCCACTAAAATGTTCCGTTGCTAATCTGTCGCCAATATTTTTCATAGCAACGACCAAATCGTCATTAAATTTGTTGCTAAAAATTTTCTTGTAAAATAATTTCATTTTTTTATTTTAAATATACATTGCTGAAATAAATTAATAACAATTACTAAATACCTCTAAAATAACAAACATTCATATAAAATAATATTTAGAGGGTTCAAAATCTGTAGATAGCAAAATCCTAATCACATACTTTCACTACAAAACATCAAAAGCAAGTCATCAACTATTGTTATCAGACAATTTGTACATTTCAAAAACACAAACATCCAAAAATTAAAGCTAAAGAAGACTAATTAAGGGATACCCTCATCACTTGAAACTAAGGGATCAACCTCGTCCTCATTAGTAGCAGTAGCAGGAGGCATCATGGGTGTCACAAGTGATGGATTGTCAATGGGAGTAACCACTTGTTGTAGCCGCTCCATAATAACAGGAAGAAAATGATTAGTAAGGGCAGGAATCATTTCCTTCACAAACACATCCATATTTCTTGTCAATGTTGATTGAGAAACTGAAGTTGCTATAGATGATGAGGTACAAAGATTCTGCCCGTAGCAAGTTTTTGCTTCAGATCCAAGATCGTATATTCTTTTCTTCTTTTCTCCCCCGGCAGCTTGGTAGTATGCTTCACATTGATCAATATCAGATTGAGAGGTTGTTTTTTCCTGTAATATTTCTTCATATTTTTCCTGTAATAAATTGAGATAAAGAGAAAACATTAAAGATTAGGAATAAATTTATAATGGAAGGGAAAGGCAGAAATGTTGTATGCCTAATTTAACCTTGGATAATAGTTTTTATATTGGGAATACCCAAAGCTGCTCAGGACATTTACGTGAGTACATAACTCACTGTGACATCATTCTATATTTCTGCAGGCCATTCATCAGTATTGTAACTGACTTGATGTATAAGGAAGACATACATCATTCTATATTAGCAAAGAAAAAAAATGTGCAGGCCATTTATCAGCATGAGGAAGACAACTAATTTGATGAATCATCATTCTATATTAGCATGGCAATTGGATTCATCATAAGTTTTTGGTTATTTTGGGCTACTCTATTAGTGAAAACATCTTGGAGACATGCCTATATGAGGTATCTTAATAAAATGGACAACAACATTTAGGTTGAACTACTTGGTACATTTGGCTTGAAATGCTGAGCCTGCATTTAGACCAGCAGTGTATACAATATGTACCAAAATTCAGCGGTGTATACATTAGACCAACAATGTATACTTATTGAAATGTTGAGCTTGCATTTAATTGTAATCCAGAATTCTCACACTGTGTCTTTTCTCTCACAATTCCTCAGCTAACAGTAAATGCAAAATTCAATCATCTTAAAACTCTCTGTACAACAAATTTCACAATTTTCCCTCTTCCTTATCAGCCATTTAAAACCCCCAAATCACAATGAGTTAAATTTAGGATCTTTTTAAAAAGAGAGGGAATTTTCAAATTAGTATTGTACAAGTATTTGGGGCATCTAAGTTTGGAGAATCAAACTTGAATTGAGAAAGAATCAACTGAGAAAACATAATTTTCATGTGGATTTGTTTGGTTAAAGTCCAGTTTGTGTTTGTCTAACTCAACACACGCAACTACAAATGGACAACTTTCAATTATTACGAAGGCTTTCCACAAATTGAGATTTGGCCGTAGAAGGATTGAATTGTATCATAAGAACATTATTCTATTCTATGTTTTGTTGTTTTAGGATTTTACTAGAAGAAACATGTGAAGGCTACCACAATAGTTGAACATGTTGCAATCCGGAATTCTCAAAACATTAATGTTATGTGATACTCACAGGATGAGAAGTATAAAGCAAAGGTATGTTACAAAAATAGTGACCTGAAAGATTATCATTGTTCCATCTTACATATAAGAAGCAACTTGAATTGTGAATATCCTGTCTGTAGCAAATCTTGATTTCCAATTTTAAAAATCTTTTTGATAGGATATAGCAAAGTTAGAAGGTTAAGCACTATTTTATTATGTCTGCACAAGTGTTTCATGACACTTGAAAGGATTGTTGTGGTTATAAGTGTCACTTGAATATCCCTAGCAGTAGAATGATTTTATTATTTCTTTTTGTGGTATGCCAACATGTTTATGCAGGTATGCATAGATGTGATTGTTCAAAGACTTGGGGATGCTACAACAGTTGCAATGTACAAGCTACTCTTCAGCACTCTCAGTGGCAAGGCATCAGGTGTTTCTCTATATGCCCTGCCTATGTGATACTCAGTGAAACTACTGGACTGGGGGAAGAAGGCCACATAACAGATGCTGAAAACATGTGTAGGCTACCACAAACTGATCCTAAAAATCTGGATCTCATTTCTGCTCTCATAACATATTTTTTTTATTAACATGCACATTTTGAAATCCTTTATGATACTCAGTGAAACTACTGGACTGGGGGAAGAGGGCCATAAAATAGATGCTGAAATAGCATCACTACGGCCAGCTTTTACGCTCGTAGTGAAGAGAACTAACACAATCCTCATGAAAACCAAAACAAGACAAAGATAAGGAAAACATGTTATGAAGTTCATAGTTAAAACTACAAATGGTAGGCATTTTCGCCTAGTTAGAATGGAAGGAACTTTAACAAAGACAACAACACAAAAGAATACTTCAGCAACTTGAAACAGGTAGCTTTTTGACTCGTTTAAACTCAACTTCTTAGTTACAGCAAACTGAAAACAAATAACTCATAATGTAGGATAACAGGGCATGTACGACCATTTATGTTTTCCTATAGAAAATGATTTCGGACTTCATGACTGAACCACGACTTTCACAGCCAACCAAAATAGTGAAATAAGAGGACCTTACTAAAGAGAAACGAACTCGAGATTGAACCAAATCATCAAGATTACAAGGAGACAATAGGCAAGCAAACAACATGAATAGCAAACAAGTTACACCACTAATTTACAGTCTAATAATAAGTCAAAACACTTTCAGAAATTTCTAACATCTAAACAATTACAAAGATCAAGAAGTAAACAGTCCACACATCAGTTGAGCAGCAAGATAACAACATCCAACCATGAAACTAAATTACTGTTTATTTTTAGGCAAGTTTTCCCTTCTAATATGAAATGACATGTATATATTCTGATAGGTTTCAAAGTTTTGGACTTACATGGACAATTCGAGAGCGTTCGCCAACAAAAAATTTACCATCATCACCATGTGTATGAACGTGTAAATGTAACTCGCTTGGTGTTGGATCTCGACCCTTTTCAATAGCCTTTACAAAAGAAAAATTACTTTTTAGATACAAAAATATCGATTGCATAATGTGTATTTAGATACAAGTGTATATATCAGACAACGTAAAGATGTTACTTATATAATTTATGAAATATATATTTACAAGTTTCTTGCGATGCTCTCCAATTGAGATAGAGCCACCTGTGTGAGTACTAGCAGCAACTTCACGACCACCACGATGATTCTTTGCATTTGTTTTTGGCTTTTTCTTGGACTCATTACTTCCCCAAAGTTGTGTCCATCTTTCCCAAACATGCTCAGGTACAAAACCTGGCCTAACTCCTCCCCCTTTTATTTTAGAAATAAAATTTCTGTATTTTATAGCTGCCTTGACCAACCAGTCTCTTCATTTCACTTTCACTAATAGAAACATCCCAATAGAATTTTTTCTGAAATAAATTTTGAAAGTAATATATCAATATCCTATCTATAAGTATGAATACACTTTCCAAACTTATCTACGATGAAAAGTAATACCTTAAATTCTCCAAAATAACCGTCTTTTACATCGTTTGAAACACTTTTCCAATTTATTCCATTGGGATCAACATCATTTCTGAAAGACTTGGTTATGAAACTAGAGCATATTATAGAAGGTTCCAACCTGTGTAAATTTGAAGACATTATTTGGAGTTTTATTATAATCAGACATTATATATGTGAGTGCTAACAAAAAGAATACTCAGATTATAGTAGGCTGCTGATTTTTCAAATCCATCAATTAGCATTGCTTAACAGGGAACCTTAAATTATAATTTGTTTACTCGGACTTGTGGATTCAAAGGCTACCAATATTAACTACACTTAAGTATAAACATGCTATGAGGATAAAAGCAAAAGAGTGGACTAACCCTGCAGAACTTATAAAAATAAGGGTCCGTGAGTGGTTACTACTAGAATCAGTATCAACTGTGTTTGTATGACCTCTTGAGTTGCTTTGAGTAGATAGATCACCTTCAGCAATTGGATTACTACAACCTGTTGGGATGCTCTGAGTAGATAGACCCTGACCTATGGGACTGCTCTGATTTGGTGTAACTGGAGGTGTCTTAGAGATAGTTGGGGTAGTACTTTGATCTGATGTTTCAACGATTGTGGTACCACCTTGTTGAGGAGAAACCATAGTGGGCATCGGAATAGTTGGCATGCTTACATGAATAGCAGGACTACTTCTACCAAAGGACTTTCCCTGACCTCTGTCTTGAGCCATACCTATAAAAAAAATATAACATTGTAGTTGGCTTCCTGAAAAATATAACAATGTAGTTGGCTTTCTGAAAAATTTATTGTCATGTCTAAACAAAGAAACTTTCAGTGATGTGGAACTACAAACACAACAACGATCAATGGGAGCTACTTATCCAATGTCAAAACAAAATACGGGCAAACCCACATAATATCATGCTGTATGAGAACGAAATGAGACTAGCAAATGACTATCACCAAACAGTTTGTTCCACCAAAAAAAGAAGTATTGCAAAAACAGAAACTTGAGTCAAACATTTATCACTAGTATAAATCAAATTAAGCTACCTCATTGAAGTGTGCTGAAATATTAAAAATACCTCTAAAAAAGCTTGTAGATCAAGTGAAAACACTTATGCCTGCATATAAAAGAGTGAAATGGTTATCATTGAGTTTGGTTAGAAGATTTACACAAATAATGAGCTTAATAAATCTATATCAAATTCTAAAAAGATTGAATACAATCATAGAAAAGGATATTAGGGAACTGTAGAAGCCTTTTAAGAGACTGAAAAGTTGAATACCATTAGATCATGTGCTTCTAATAAGGCACCTAGGCCTGATGGTTACATTCTGTCATCAAAGCTGGTAGGTATAACACTAATGTAAAATGACCACAAAACATAACATTTGTTTCAGTTTTCCCTGTACCAAGGAAGAGAACACAAACTCTCTTTGGATTGGCCATCAAAGACGCCACACGTGGCACTAGAAACTCCATAACCAATGTAAAATGACCAATGATAATGAAAAGACAAAGAGCTAAAAAGAGGGGAAAAGGTGAATGTGGAGATTTCCTAGGCATCCAAAGCATCACAAAATAGCTCTCATTCAAATGGAACATTCAGTTACCTGGTATGTATAACACTAATTAATGCTACAAGTAGATTTAAATAAAGGTTAAAATAAGAAATAGAACACACATGGTCAAAATCCAAGAGTTACTAATTTTAATCACCATAATTTGAAAAATAGAAACTAAAGAAAATGAGAATATTTGGAGAAAACTTAATACAAACAAATTACGGTGAAGATACAAAAGTAGATTATCAAGCACTAGTCACTATCTATGTCTTCTTCAAACTGTTCCTCTTCCTGATCCTCTTCATCATCTTCATCCTCCTCATCCTCCTCAGTTTCATTGGTTTCATATTCTTCTGTTGATTCTATTTGGATTTCATGATGCTCTTGCAATAAACCTTCATCAATGGGTTCATCCATTTCTAGTGTATCCCCATTTGGATCATTTAAGAGTATGTTTTCATCAATGGAAACAGTCATATCTATCTCATGGACTTCAACTTCATCAACTTGGAATGGAACATTCAGTTCTGAAGTTGTTTCCACTCCCTCATCAAGTAATTCAATAACATTTCGAGGTTTGACCTTCAATACAGCTACCCAGGCATCTTTGTCCTTTTTCTTGTTCGAATACGACACATAACAAACTTGAGTTGCTTGCATTGCCAGAATAAAAGGGTCATATTTTTTATATCGACGACGTTGATTAATCTCAACCAATTTGTACGGATTATGCCTTTTGACACCAACATTCATAGTTGGGTCAAACCATTCACATTTGAATAATACAGTTTGCTTCAAAGGTGCTTCAGGGTATTCCACTTGTATAATCTCTTTTATCCGTCCAAAATAATCACCAAAATTTGAATCTGAGATACAAACTCCACTATTCATTATTGATCTTGCGCTACCATGACATTCTATATGAAATTTGTATCCATTAACAAAATAAACAGAATGACATGTAGCACTTATTAATGGTCCACAGGCAAGACTACTCAAGAATTTATTCTCTATGGGATTGCATCGGACCTATTTTGAAAAAATTGTAAGACTTAGTAAAATTTCCGAAGTCAAGTTAAGCACATTACCACATAAAAGATAGTAGTTTTGAAATCTTACAAATTCCTTGAACCATGTAGAGAAATTTGCTTCAAGGCTCTTTTATTCGACCCTGAGATAGATTCGGAAATTCTTCTTGCAAACGTTGCATGAACATACTTCATCATAGTAAAATAAGTTTAATTTAATAGTCGTGAATAAAGATATGTTTATGTCATTAAGAAAATACCACTAACTTTTGTTACCTCACAAATGGCTCAACCTCCTCACAATTTAGTAAGATATATGTTTGGGCAGCCTTGATTTCTTCAAGGGATAAATCCCTTTTTTTTGCTTCTCCCCATACTCGACCTGGATGGGAGAATATTGATAAATTTCCTTCAAGATCTTCCACAACACCACCATTATCATTCCGTTCCACATTATGATTACATGTCATGACATGAGGTTCAAAATAATGAGAAAACAATTGTGTTGACTCTGTCATCAAGTACGCTTTACAAATGGAACCATTTACACTAGCTTTACTCCCAATCATCCTTTTAAGAGTTCCCAAATACCTAAATAAAGAAAATGGATGGACCATTACATTAGAAAAGGAATGTATGGCAAACTAGTCATAAGTGACGTAAAGTTTCACATTTACCTTTCAAAAGGATACATCCATTGATATTGCACTGGTCCAGCTATCCTTGCTTCATATGGAATGTGCACATGAAGATGTTCCATTGGGTCAAAGAACCCAGGAGGAAATATACGTTCTAACTTGCATAAGATTTGTGGAATATCTCTCTCCAATCTCTCCATATTATCCACTCGTAGAGTGGTGGAAGTAAGGTCTTTAAAAAGTAAGCTCAATTATGTAAGTGTCTGCCACACATTACTAGGAAGTAGTTCACGAAAAGCAATAGGCATTAGTTGTTGCATGAACACATGACAATCGTGACTTTTCATGCCAAATATCCTTTTCACATTTGTGTCTGGACATCTACCCAAATTGGAAACATACCCATCTGGAAACCTTAAGCCTTTCACCCAATTGAACAAGATAGCTCGTGCTTTCTTGTCTATTGTATATATAGCTTTGGGATATTTTCCACTACTGTCTTTTGCCAATTGAGGTCGATCACAGTATTCTACCATATCTTGACGTGATTGTGGATTGTCTTTGATTTTGTCATCAAAATTAAGAACCGTGTTAAACACATTATCAAAGACATTTTTCTCAATATACATGACATCAAGATTATGTCGAATCATGTTAAAACTCCAATAAGGCAAATCCCAAAAGATGCTTTTCTTTTTCCATCCACAAGACTTGCATAATCTTCGATTAACTTCATTTGCATCTAACTCTGTTACTTTCCTTATGCCCAAGTCACAAATTTGGTTCAATAATTCTGCTCTTGTTCTATAGGGTGGTGATGATCTTTGGACAGTCTTTCCTTTACGAAATTTTTTATAATCTCTCCTAAATGGGTGATTTTGGTCGAGAAACATCCTATGGCAATCAAACCATGATGTTTTTCTACCATGTTTCAATCTAGAGGATTGTGTTTCCTCCATACAATAGGGACATGCTAAATTACTAGTAGTACTCCATCCGGATAACATAGAATATGCTGGAAAGTCATTGATTGTCCACATTAAAGCTGCCCTTAGTTGAAAGTTTTGCTTTTTTGAGATGTCAAATGCTTCCACACCTGTCTCCCATAACAAAGTCAATTCTTCTATCAGAGGCTACAAATAAACATCAATTTTATGTTTGGGATTGGTTGGCCCTGGAACAATAACTGTTAAGAACATATAAGCCTCTTTCATACACATCCCTGGAGGTAAATTGTAAGGAGTGACAATCACTGGCCATGAAGAGTATTTACTCCCAGACTGACTAAATGGTTGGAAACCATCAGTACATAACCCCAATCTTACATTTCTTGGTTCCATAACAAAAAAATGATGAGTTTCATTGAAGTGCTTCCAAGCCTCAGAGTCTGATGGATGACGCATTACATCATCCTCTTTTGTATGCTCATGATGCCATCTCATGTCAGCAGCAGTAGCAGGCGATGCATATAATCTTTGCAATCTAGGAATCAAAGGAAAATAATACATTTTCTTATAAGGGACCAATTTCCTTTTACGAGAGCCGACACGACGCTTGTATCTCTCGTGGCCACAGAATGTACAACATGTAAGGTGTTCATCATCACCCCAATATAACATATATCCTGATTCACAACAATCAATTTTTTCAACTGGCAAACCCAAGCTACGAACTAGCTTCTTGGTCTGATAATAACTATCAAGAACCATGTTATCTTCAGGTAAAGCCTCTTTCAACAATTGCATCATTTGATTATAACCTCTCTGTGACATATTGTTCTCCATTTTAATATTTAACATTCGAGAGACAAGCGCAAGTTGAGAGAGAGAAGAACCGGGATACAATTTTTGAGTAGCTGCTTATAGCAAATCATATAATTTTTGAGAGTCAGGATTAGGATCTTCCTCCATCAAAGGTTCACAAGGATGAGTTGGCTGAGGTTCAATATTGCTAGAGATTGCCAACTTGACCCTTGGGAAAAGTTGGGACACGAAACATCTAAAACCATTTGTCGGTATGGATTATCATATGTTAATTCAGGTTGAGCACTACCATGCAAATCTTGACCTGAAGAAATCTCATTGATCACATCTTTTTCCCCTTGATGCTTCCAAACAAAATAGTTATCAACAAATCCAATCTTATAAAGGTGATGTTTAACGATTTCAACATCCATGAATCTAAAGTTGTGACATTTTTTACATGGACATCTAACTTTGTCACCACTCAAGCGATCCTGTTGTGTACATGCAAACTGGATAAACTTATCCACACCGGTTATGAAACTAGAGTTTATAGCCCCACGACCATCCAACCTCTCATACATCCAACCATGCTCTAGATTATTCATGTTCCTATCAATTCTTAAACAAACAAAACTTTTACTAAAAAAGCACTAGTTGATTGACCACAAGGTACTCTAATTCATATTCATTAAATTTAGTCAAAATATAGAGATCAAACTAACAAAAAATAGTTTCTCGAATTAGAATGAAATAGATTAATTTAGTAACTTTCACAACAATTGGAATTTGATCTCTTGTGCCTGTGAATTAAAGAAATGAGGAGCTGAAACTGAAATTTCTCACTAGAAAAGCTGAAAAAAAGCTTACCTAAAAAAAAAATTCCGTACTGAAGAATTCTAATTCCAGTCAACTTACAGAATAATAAAGCATTCTAAGTCCAACCAGCTTACTTTAGAGTATAAACTATATATACTTTCTTTTATAAATAAGGAACTAGTAGTACAAGCATACAAATAACAAAACACAAAACACATATAAAGAAACTAAATTTACTTAAGCACATTGGACACAATGACAACAAGCATCTTCCTAATTACATTCAATAAAGTAAATACCTCGATAGTTAAATTTTGAGCTAAATCAGGGGTACAAATAAAGAGTAAGGCTTACTTCCAGTGAATATCAACCAGATCCTCTGATTAGGGTAGAACAGTAGTGCCTGCTATATTTTAACATCAGATTGTGTTGGTTATTAACAAGAACATGAACTGGAATAGAGAAAGTAACATCTTTGATTATGCGAGAATCGACAATAATTCACACTATCAGTGTAATTTAACATGAAAGTAGATTAGACACAATTATTATTAGGTTACTTTTTACATAAAACATAAAACTTACAAAAAAAAATCCTAACTTTGAAGTTTCTAATACCTCATTGGTCTAAAAGGTGCAAGAAGCAAATTGAGAGCTCTACAAGAAACAAAAAGAAGCTGAAGCATTTCACTACGGAAAGGAGAAAGAAACAGAGGCACAAAAAGCAACTGCAGAGGCTGATTTCTACATACGTAAGCATATCATAGATGGGGATTTATATGTAAAGATGAAGGAAGCAGAAGAACTTAAAGCTCTAGCATAAGCTCAAGGGATTTGAAATTAGGCATCTTTGAACCAGCTTTTTCGATCAAATTAGTTATTAGTTGAGCTCAAAACGTCAAATGACTACCTATATCTTAGAGCACCAACATTGAGAACCTTTAATCAAATGAGAGAAAATAGAAGAACATTAACAAAGACCTGGCAAACCTAAATCAGAAAATAAATAATAGAACTCAAGACGTCTAAAAAAATATAAACTTCACCATGCCTGATTAGAACCACTAGTCATCAGTCTAACTAGTTGTATAAAACTATAGATATTTCTCAAAAAAAATAACAGTAAAAACTTGTTCTTCCAGAATGAAAAGAAATCACAATGGAACAATTGAATAGTTGTACTCAAACTGTTGACTTTGTAAATCAAGGAAATGATACTAGTGTTGTTGATGTGAAAAAGATGAACATGAAAATGGAAGTAAGAAAGAAGTTATGAAAGAATAATGAGTGATAGAAGAGAATGAATCAAGACAAATAAGATAGCCAAGCTATAAGAACATCACTGGTTCCTTTCAGGTGGAAGCTTTTTACTAATTTTTTTTTTGTTCTTTACTTTTTCTCTTTTCTTTTTATCTGTACTGGTGTTTGTTCATCATGTCATTTCCTTTTCTTCCAACACTGATATGAGATGGTTGAACAAACATTTTCCTTTTCTAACTTCAACAGAAAATCTTTTTATGATAGTGGAAAGAAAAAGAAGAAGGGGAAATAGAACACTTACCGGATGTCTATGTCTTTCTTCGAGCTTCACATACACCGGATGGTATACCTTCAAAACAAAGGCAAATTAGAGGAAATAGATGAAGGATACGGGAAGCTGAGGTAGACGAAAAATTCAATCAAACTGCAATTTTAAACCCCAAATCACCTAAATTAGTATATTCAACACCAAAATACTCAAACTAAATTAAGTTCTACCAATGAACCATACAACACTAACCAACTCAAGAGTATTAGGTAAGACAAAAAATCCCTCCTGATTTCATTGAATCAAATCATTTCGAGGTTATTTTTAAAGCATAAAATGTATTTAAACACACAAATAAAACAAACAGTTTCAAAAAATAATAGTAACATTTTCAAAATCTAAAAGGAACTCCTATCTACCAAAGATAATATATGAAGAAAAGAGAAATTACCACAAAGTAGAGAAGCAAGGTCTTGCAGGGTGAAAGACTTGTCCCGTGAGAATTGCACAAGAATATTAGTAGTTGTATTATCAAATGAAAGCAGACAGAATTTCATACATCTAAAATGCTAAACTGATGCAACAATGAAAAATATATATTAAAAGTCAAAGATACCTAGTTCGTTCAAATGAAAAATTAAGAAGATAACTAATCAAATAAAATATAAGGATGTAAAGATGGATACCAAGTTGAAGAGTATGTGCAGAAGCAATAGTTTGATAGTTGTCTCTAAATAAATGGTGCATATTATAAACATGTACACCTAGAACTACCTATATATAGTAATTATAAAACTTGGAAATAAAAGATAGAAAAAAAAGAAGCTAAATTAATGCTCACTAAATCAGAAGCTAAAATGCTCTTCAAGCTATTTCGCCAAATCTAAAAAGAAGTTACTCTATTGTATACTTAATAGCTTAGTAGCTATTAAGTATAATAAATAAACAAGAGACGAGTTTAAGAAAAGAAAGTATAACTAGTAGCTATCAAATAAAACAAAAGCAAACATATACTACTTTAATAACTGCTGAAACAAAATTCAGCGACTTCCTAATTGTTTACATCTAATCTTTTATGAATTGAACAATAAGGCAAACAAAGATTGACCCGTGACATTTTATTTAACTCACCAAGAACATAAACATACTTATACCAATATCAAACCTTTTAACAAGTCCAAACTTCAAGGACTTAAAAAGTTTGAAAATACAAGCAGAACAACATGCCGAGATGATCAGAAAAGAGAAATAGGCAACGACTTTGAAAGCAAACTACAATCTGGACAGTAATATGACTTCACACCTTATAAGCTTAATTACAAACAGTGGACATTTTTGACTAAAATTTAGGTAGATGGAAACATAAATTCGATTCGTAGAATGATCAGGGGATTTGAAAACAAGCTACTGCATCAACAAAACAAAAACACAAACAACTTACACCTTAGTTAGCTTCAAGATTCTATCCTTATTTTGAAAAGAAAGCATCATTAACAATAGCAAAACTGAATGTAAAACCTGGGCTTATAGACAATGAAAACGAAGAACAGAGATTTTGCGACATATCGAAAAGGAGTCACCGAAAAAGGATTCAAACAAAGGAACAAATAAGCGACAATACTAAATACTAAATGACAAAACCCAACTTCCACATGAATATGAATCAAGGAAATCCATTAAGAACACATATATAGCAAATTGAAGTCATCAGTTCTCATCTACAAACAACAGTGACACAACAATAGAGTAGCGAGACATATCAGAAATAGAAGAAGACGAGGAGAAGATTATGAAGGAAATGTTACCTGTAACGACCATACAGTGACCAGCTTGGAAACTACTTCACCACCAAAATAGGATTTCAAGAATTTCGCCGAGCAAAGCAGAAGCAAGAGAGGTTAGAGACTAAACAAAATTTGAAAAATATTCAAAATCAGAAATTAGAGCAAAGTAAAAGCAAGCGAGTGCACTACGTTTAATTTTGGCATATCCCTGATAACCACATCCCGTTCCCTAGTTGTTTTTCACCAAATAGAACTCAACGCCCTCCTCTTCATCGCACCAGAAGCTCACTGAACAGATGAAAAAAGAGAAATAACCAAAGGCAGAAGCTTACCTTTCACCTGAGGATGAAGGAGACAGGAGCAATTTCACCTTTCGCCTGAGGATGAAGGAGACAAGAGTAATTTCACCTTTCAACCGAGACGGGAGAAATCGAAAGGAGAAGGAGACGGAGCTTTCACTAAGAGAAATTTTTCCTGATACAAAGCTTTCACCAAGAGCTTTCACTTGATACATAGCTTTCACCTGAGCTTCTGCTAGATGGGAGCTTTCACTAAGAGAAAACCCTATCTTTTACGGATAGTAATTTTTTGTTTCCTTTTTGTGTTTTCTATGGACTGATGACTTGGTTAAAAAAATTGCAACAAACTTAGCGACGGATTATGACATCCGTTGCTACTAAATAAATATAATTATTTACATTAAATTTTAGCGACGGATATTTCCGTCACTACATAATTTAAATTCCATAAAAATATATTTATAATTCTAGCAACGTTTTTTCGTCACTAATTCCGTCGCGGAATATTAATAAATTTGTAACACCTACTTTGTTGCAAAATCCATAGCGAAAATTAGGGCGCCAAAGTTTCCCGCTATTTCTTAGCGACAAAAAAACATATTCCGTCGCCAATCCATCACTATATTATAACTCAAAAAATTATTTGTAATTTTTGCAACGAAATGGCTACTTCGTTGTGAATCCATTGTTATATAGTGACGGAAATTAATTCGTCGCTAATATCCGTCGCTAAACACTGTTTTTTTTGTAGTGAGAGGGTGGAATTGGCATCAGGAGTAATGGAGGATCAAAGCATGGTTTTAGCTACAAAAAGGTGGTGGAGATTCATATCTATTCCTTCTCTTTGGGCTACCTTCCTAAAAAATAAATATTGTATCACTACTAAAAATGGGACTTAGGTAACTCTCATCAATGGAAAATGATGACTCAAGTAAGAAGTCAGGCAGAAGAACATATGATTTGGCAGATCAACTCGAGATCAAGTAGCTTCTGATGGGATAATTGGAGTGGTAAAGATCCTCTTTCTATGTTTTACCCTGATAGTAGAAAAAACATAAATACCTTAGTCAATCACTTCTTACTTGATGGTACTTGGAATATCCATAAACTAAGAGATACTTTTATCTGAACATATGGTGCAACACATTATTACCATTGGAATTGGTAACAAAAATAAAAAGGATCAAGTTTTTGGAACTTGAATACTAATGGTAAATACTCAAACAAGTCTTCCTGGGAAATGCTTAGAACCAAGAGACCTCAGAATCAGTTTTTAGCAAAAATGTGGAGTTCTAACATTCCCTTTAAAATCTCCTTTCTCACTTGGAGACTATGGCAAGGTAAACTTCCTTTTGATGATTTTTTTGCAAGATTTAGTGCTAACAGGGACACCAATTGTAATTGCTGCTTGGTCCCAGTAGTAGAAAATATGTTTCATGTTTTTGTTACAGGTGAAGCTGCTCAACTTATTTGGAAACATTTTGGAAGGCCACTAGGCATTCGTGCTCACCGAGGAACTATTAGACACTTGATTGATATTTGGTGGAATCAAAAGACCACAAATGAAATTAAGATGATTATCACGATTGTCCCATTGTTTATATGTTGGGAAATTTGGAAACAAAATTGCGAGTGCAAATACGGAGAAAGAAAGAAGTTCAGTGTGCATATCATGATCACGCAAGCAGAAAGGAACATTTTGAGTGCCATGTCTTAAGCCTTTCCTTCTAATAGTTTGATATTACCTTGGATCTCCTTTTGTGACACTCTCTTAAGATTAAGACCTTGTCCCAAAAGCACCATTGTTTGCTGGAAATTCCCTACTGCTGGAACACTGAAATTGAATACAGATGGTAGGTTTATCTCTACCCATGAAAGTGTTGGTATGGGCGGAGTATTAAGAAATGAAAAAGGTGATTTTTTCTTGGCATTTTCCTGTCCCATTCGATGTGCAAGTAACCTAGAGGCAGAAGCAATGGCTGCTAAACATGGGATGAACATTTGTTGTCAGAAAAATCACTCTAACTTCATACTAGAGTTGGACTTGGTAGCTATTGTGGAAATGATAAATGAAGGCAAATGCTGCAATTTCAAACTGAACCTGATCATAGAGGAGTTACAACAATTGAAGAAACACGCTAATGCCAAGGTGGAGCATTGTTTTAGAGAGGCTAACGAGGTAGCAGATTTTTTAGCCAAACTTGCTGTTAACAGTCATAATGGATCCTTATATGACTCCTATCATCAACTTCCAGTGGGGGCTAAAGGTTCATTCCAACTGGACAAGAGCCAAATGCCTTCAATAAGGACCAAATACGATAAGGCAGATTTTTTTTGTTAGCTAGTCTTATAGGTAGTTAGTTTTTGCGAGGGTTGAAATGTCTATTTTTCTAGCTTCACCTCCCCTCTTTTTGAAGGATAAAGTAGTGCTTATCCTTGTGTTGTAATCGGAGGATAAGGCCAAGTCCTCTTGTAACTTTCTTCCTGATTTATAACACCCCAGACGACCTGGAAAATTTATAAAAAAAAAAAATGAAGAAGTTTTCTCGAATGATGTGCTAGATCGATAGAGATCAAGTAATACGAAAAGAGGAGTAAGTTAAATTATTGGCTTAACAATTAGTTTGTTAGAAGTCAGTTAGGCGGTTAGCTGATAATATAGTGCAATTAGTGGTATGTAGTTAATTAGTTCTATCATTACCATACATTTTATCTGTTTAACATACGTTTCATTCTGATGATGAGATTGGTTCCCTCCTTCTCTGAAACTCTTTTCACTCATTCTATTACTTGACATTCCTTCCAAACACAAATTTAGAATTTTAAATTTATGAATTCGAATAAAGATATTTTAATTAACTTACAAAAATAAATTTGAATAAAAGAAAATTTGATTTCAGAGGGGATTCAAATTTGCTCACACTAATGTTGTTGTGCTTTAGTCGTTCCTCTCTTTGCCACGGAATTAACCTTCTAATGGTTAATGGGTTCCCGACTTTATATAATTATATATTAAAAGTTTTATCAATATAATTTTAGGGTTTTAGAAAAAGTTACTGATTCCTGAAACCCACACCCGCAATTGTAAGTTACTGGGTTCCTAAAACCCATACCTGCAATTGTAGATCCTCCCTTGGGACCTAGATCACTTTGCATGGTAAGTCTTCTATAATTTATTATGGTATTAGAGCTTAAGTATTTCAAGAGGTTTTAGAAATTCAGCAGCTATATCGGAAATGTTTTTCAAATTTGTTTACCCTAAAATAGGTACGGTTGAATTTGTAGGAGGACAAGAGCATGTGTATTTATTTATCTCTATTTATATTCGTTTACTAGAGGTTTGATTATTAACTACTAGTTAGGAAAAAGTGAATACAATGAAATAAAGTAGTTTAATAGTAGAAGAGTCAAGTTCAGATATTTTCGTAGTGCTTGTAACTATAAGCCCGAGAGCTCTAGCCCTAGCTCTGAGAGTAACTTCATATAAAGATGCAAACAAAATAAATGTATGATTGATGGTTAAGAAAATAGTATATTGTTGTTGTATTGTGCTTGGAATATTGAGAGTGCCCTTACAAATGAAAGAGATCAAATATTTATAGCTAGGTTACAACGATGTGTCTCAGTTTATATTAAGACCAATATAATGTTTGTGTGCCATGTGTCAAAGCCATTGGTGACAACAATTAATATTCCTTCAGAGATCTAGTCAGCACGAGCTTGTCTACGCGCATGAGCCTTATGATATTCTTGTATCTTTTGTCCTTTCGGCCTCCACCTATCAAGCGCAAGGTCCCTAATGTTCATCCTATATTTCCAATAAACCTTAGCATCACATATTTATTCTCTTTAGTCAGCACAAGCTTGTTGCGTCTTTCTTCACGATTGTACAAGTGAAGCGACTTCTTCTCATTTAATATTCCCCTAATTGACATTTGGTTCAATCGTACTACTCTCCTAATTGCTTTTGTGATCTCAAAAGAAAATGAAGAAATAGATAGAAAAACGGAAATTGAAAAAATAAAACAACAAGCAAAAAAGGAAGTACAACAATTAGAAGAAGTAAAAAATACCAAAATAGTAGAGCTAGAAAAAGAGTTAGCAATATTAAAAGAAATGTATGAAATAAAACAAAAAGAAAAAGAACAAAAACGAAATTAACAAATGAGATAATTAAAATTAAAGAAAAATTGCAACTAGAAGATGAATTAGAAGAAAATAATCAAGATAATCTACCCGAAATAAGAGTTGATGAAATAAATGACGATGATCTAGAACAACATTCGAAAACAAGCGAAACATATACGGAACGTTTAGCAAACATAAATAATACAAAAAATTTAGAAGTAAATACAGGTGACATAGACGTGGACGAAAAACCTAGTACATCAGGAGTAAAAAACCCAAAATTTTTTATTCCAAAATATTATAATGAAAACTATGAACAATATGATAGAGAAAAACCTATATGGGATAAAAGATTAAATAAAAAATGGACACCTAAACCAATAGTTGAACGACATGATTTTTTAGAGAGCTATGGATGTCGAGAAATATAAGAAGAACCGCATTAGTAGAAAGTTAAGAAAAATAAGAAAAAAATTAAATAAATTATATCCGAAATATAAACGACTTAATATCACAAAAACTGATAACGAAAAATTAAACCAATTAATAAATAATATATCTAAAGTAGAATATAAATATATTCAATATTTAAAATTACAATGAATTACGAGAATAACGAATATAGACAAAAACTTAATGAAATAATTATAGCAAAAAGACAAGAATTAGCACATAGAAAAAATAGACTTAACAATAATATATTTGCAGGAATCTGTCCCAAATCTATAATAGCACAAAGAAAGACTATTTTATATCTAGAAATACAAATAAATAACTTAGAATATAAACTCCAACATAATCTATAAATGAATAAGGAAGAATACGCAATAGATGAAAAAACATACGAAAATTATGACGGATTAAAAATAAAGATAATATTTTCTAATCTAGGAAGAAGATATAAGAAAATAGGCGACAATATAAGCTTAATGTTAGAAAAAGAAACGGTAAAACTAGAAGATAGTTTAACTGCTATAATAAGGATAACAAAAGAAAATGAAGAAATAGATAGAAAAACGGAAATTGAAAAAATAAAACAACAAGCAAAAAGGAAGTACAACAATTTTTAATTTCCCTCTCTCTGACCTTTTATATCTTTTTCTTACCAAAATTGTTTCTTATTTCTCTAAATCTATATTCGCTCACCATCTCTTTATCTTCTTCGAGTTATTCCACGTCTTCTATGACCTCTAGTTGAGACCCCGGGGTTGTAATATGAGTAGGGGAACATAGAATGAGCAATTTCATATAGTTATACACTTGTGGTTCCTCGTATTGCTACTTCTTATACTATAATTAGAATGACTTAAATTAACTCCCTAGAATCAAAAAGTCATACTACCAAAACTCTAAAGTATCTAAATAGGGGATGCAACCCCAATCAAGAAAACATAATCTAACAGTCTAAAATGTCTGTGTCCAAAGAGAATGGACGTAGAAATAGAGAAAAATTCATGGCAACCTGAAAGAGTAGATCAACCCTTGAATTCATATGTTGTTGGTCTCACAATTAAGGTCTCGTATCAGCCATCTAAATATGTCATGTACTCAATAAGAAAAGAACAAGTGCAGTATTATTACATAACCACAATGTACTGGTAGGATCATACGATCTAGTCTCAAGAATGAATGTAAACAAGTACCCACAATACAATAATACAGGAACACATAGATCAACAATCACAACAGATATAGACTCCTAGTCACAATTATTTACTTAACTAATGAATGAAACATGTCCACATGATCACAACAACAAATACTCGGTCATCGCATGGAACTCACACATAAACTGTTAGTGTATCTCTGTGATACTCAAGCCAACCATTAGTATTTCATACTAGGCGTGGTATCTGAGCCAACCATTAGTATTTCATACCAGGTGTGGTATCTAAGCCAACCATTAGTATCATGTACCAGCGTGGTATCCGAGCCAACCGTTACAATTTTTTTTGTTGAAAAAATAGATTTTACTTGTGATTTTTAGTTGCCACTGAAAATTAGTGGCTATTGCAGTCTTTAGTCACTGCTAAAAATCAATGAAACCTTTAATGACGATATTTTGGAATTTTGTGGCGACTTTTGTCGCCGTTAAATATTTAATTTCTTGTAGTCATTCCTAGTTGACAACACTTAGGTGAAGAGATTAGCTCCACATGACTTGTCATGTCACTAAAGATTTAGATTGTTAACTCTTCAAGGCATTTGTGGTCTCCTAAAATAACGACTGAGACATTTTTTATCTTAAAATATAATAGAGGGTATAAGTGATCTATCTCGGTATTCTCTTTGGGCGTCATTTGCTTTTCCTTGTATTTGTATGGATTGTTTTGAACACTTATACGAGTAGCTAAAGGCTGCAATAGCCACTAATTTTAGGGGCAACTAAAAGTTGCCACTAAAACCAATTTTTTCAACAAAAAATATATGGTAATTAATTTTCGGTGATGACCATAATTTTCTAAAATCAATATACATTTACGATTAATATTAAAAATATCCAATATTTTTACGAAAAGCAACAAAATTGCTTCTTAACTCCAATCTCCTACTACACAACGTATTATTGTACATTTTATGCATTTACATATGACATAAAAATAAAACATATAGTGTCTTCAAACTCCTCCTTGATCGACATCATTTATGATTTTTAAAAACAATGTCCTTTTTATGGAGAAGAACAAACAAAATTATTCTTATAATCCAATGCTAAAAATAAGTGAATATCTTTAGTGGCGATATTTTGAGATGTCGCCACTAAAGGTTCAATTTCTTGTAGTAAATCCTAATTGGTGATGCTTAGGTGAAGGGATTAGTCCACATGGCTTGGCACATCATTAAAAATCTCAATTGTTAACTCTTGAGGATATTTGTGCTCTCTTGGGATAGTGTTGGATGCATTTTTTATTGCAATATGTAACGGAGGGTATAAGTTGTCTATTTGACATAGTTTAGGGACAATTTTATTCCTTTTCTGATAATATTTTAAAATCCATTTAATCGTAAATAAAATAATTTTTAATTACACAAACATCTACTAATTTATTTTAAATCATAAATTTTTAAATATAATTTTAGAACTTTTATGTGAAATCACACTATATCACATTAGGACAAAAGAAAGTAATAACATGTCCTGGATTTTCACTAATATAGAAAATCGTACTTTGTGAAAAGAAAGGTCTTGTCAAATTATTTTACTAAAAAAAATAAAGTAAGGTAAGTAAAAACAAACACAGTATCCACCTGGGGAATATGCCATGTTTACCAAGGACCCGCATTTGACTAAAGAGTATTCTTTTCTTAGTCTTAATTTAAGGGAGTACTGTTTTATTTGATTTAAATCTTTTTTAAAATGATAACTTTTAAAATTTATGATATATATTTTTTTATTATTTGTATGATTAAAAATTATAAGATAAACAAGTAATTTTATAGTTCAATTTTTTCAATTACAGAAAATAACATTCTTATTAAAGCTAATTAAAAAAAATGTCGCATAAATTGAAATAAATGTATATCTCATATGATTCTTTTTCTACTCTTTTAAAGTTCCAAAACTCTAATTTCACTTGTTTTTTTTCCTGTTGAATAGACTTTTTAAGTACTCATACTTTAACATACGAAATTTGAAGTTCCGCGTATATGAGAGCATATATTATAAAAATATAGGACTACGTTACTAAGATGACTAGGATATTCAATGTTGGTGAATTATGATAATATCTTCACAATATTGTGCTTGATTCTTCGACAGATTTTTTTATAAAGATAAGAAGATAAATAGGAATATGAAAAGGAAGAGGAAGGGGGAGAGAATGTTGTAGTGTGTGCCTATTTTTATCTAAGAATTTGATCTATTAAATTAAATCACTACCATTTGAATTAATTACAAAAAAATCATTTTCCTTCTCCCTCTTAACATCTGGATACATCACTCCACATCTATCAGATACATTGCAACTTTATTTGTGTACAATGTATCTGGTACAAAGTTATTGTTGATACATAACCCCAATTATTTCAAACATAAATATGTATGAATTTGGTTTATAGTTATATATTTGATACATATCATTCGCTATGTATAGGGCGAAGAAACAATTGTGACAATCAAAAAATGGATGTGATGACACTCCTCTTAGCCCACCAAAACAAGTCAGCCTAAAATTAGATATAACGATAAAATGCAGAAGTAAAATAAGAATGAAAGTTTTAGCACCAAAATAATAAAGCGAATAAAGAATTCAACTTAGTTTAACCCCCAAAATCTGATTGTCACATGCACAAGTCACTAATACATTGCAATACATTTGAAAGAAAAACATAAGTCTCAAATGACATTGTCTCTAAAGTAGAACAAGATCATAAATAAGAGTAAGTGGTCCGCTGAAATGACAAACACCTACCTCACAAATCTCTACAGGATCCCTCGGACAAGAAGAGAAGAGAGAGCATCATGAAGATCTGGGTTCATAACCTACACAAATGTAGAGCAATGAGTGAGCATTAAATAACACGGTACGCAGCAAGCAAATTCACAAAACAAAGAATATATAATACTGGTGCTCCTTACACTTCAACCACATCTTCAAAACTACAACATGCATAAAACCAACTCAACCTAAAGGTTCTCAATTTACATAACACATAGTTCAACAACATCACTTCAACAATTACAGATTAACAACACACAAGATCAAGTTCATCAATCACAAGTTTCACGGAAAATTACTCACAAGTTAACAAATGATAAAGATGTGCAATGCAATGAAATGCAATGTCAAGTGTAGTGATGCATATCTGGCCTATTGATACTTACCCGTTGTCTCTCAGTCCGGGATCCATGGGGGACTTATCAGTCCATGCACTCATCGCGGCGTGTGACACGACCTTCAATAATAAAATCTTTCATGGTGTGCAACACGTCCCTCGAATCATAATATTTTTCGAGGCATGCAACATGTCCCTCGAAATGATACATCCCTTTTAATTACTTATTCTTTCTCAGTTCACACAACACTTGTTATAACCGTGTCTCAGAACTAATGCAAATAGACATGTTCACACAAATAATGAGAAGATGACCATTTTTATATCAATGCTCAATTCACAACACACAATCGTGACACAACATCAACAATGAATCAATAAACCCTTCAAATCATTCTCAACACATCAGACATCGATATATACATTAATTTGCATTTTACTACCCCTTTTTCATCATTCGGATAATTCAACATGAACAAGTAAATTCATCACCAAGTCTCATTACTCTCCAACATATACAACAGGGAAATACACGATTCTATACACTAAACAAGGGTCAAGAAGTTCACTTGCCTCAAATGATCAAGAAATCACTCCGGGACTTGAGATTTCTCCTTTCGTTGGGCTTCCAAATCAATGCAGCCTATTCAAATGTACACTATTAGTAAGCAAGCAAGTCCGTAGACATCCATATTACTATACGTCTAGTTTAGATCCAAAAACTAACCCAAATCTTTAATCAAGTTCTTCATCTTGATGCCAATTAACATGTCAACTCTCATATTTTTCAAATTTCAAGTCTAAGGTTAAGTTCCAATTTTCTTTAAATTTCATAAGTCTAATAGTATTTACAAACTACAATATACCTAATATTTAATTATATATCTCCGTATATCCAACTTGAATCGTAATATAATATCATAACCAAAATTCCAATATCAAAGCCATTTTAAGGCATTTGTAATATCAATCCGCAAGTAAATAAGATTATAGAACCTAAGACCATCTTATATTCCTATACATTATTGTTTTTTTTTTTTCTATCTGTTGACTCAATCATTTGACCATGATTGTCAGTAATTGCAGACCTTATCTGCTCCCCCAACAGAACGTTGCAGCAACAGCATTTAATCCCAACTTTGCTAATATCCATTTTTTCTTTCTTTGCAATCTAATTAATATAGTAATAAAAGGATTTTCCATCTATCCATTTATTTATCTATAGAAAGTTAACACTAGATACTAGTTAGTCCTTTACCTGATCTGAAGTATGATTCTCTCACATTCGTCCGCAACGTAGGTGAGAACTGCTCTTTTTTTTTTTTTTTTTTTAAATAATTATGTATAAATGGGACAAACTCCACTAACTTATTTTAATTTATATGAACCAAGGGATATAGTGTATTAAATAAATTTCAGACTTGACCCATTTACAATTAACTAATTTTTTTTATTGATTTAATAAATATCCATCAACTAAATGATCATAGCTAAATGAATAATTCAACATTACCAAATAAACTTCATCGACTGATCAAAAATAACTCAGGGTCAATATCGGAGGGGCAAAACATTAGTTTTTACGAAAGTCTCGAAAAATGATCAATCGAGTCATTACATTATCCACCACTAAAACCCATTTTCATCCTAAAAAATAAAGCAAACGAAAGTACATGAGGCCTCGAAAAGCTGAGGATATCCGACACACATATCTGACTCTGTCTCCCAAGTTGCCTCACCAATTGAATGTTGCTTCCATTGCACCTTCACTGAAGTAATCTCCTTGGTCCTAAGCTTTCAAACCTGCATATCCAAGATGGATATAGTCTCCTCCTCTAAAAACAAGTATGGGCCCAAAATAACTTAATCAAGAGAAAGTACATGAAACTCACTCAATACGTAATTCTAAAGCATGGAGACATGAAACACATAATGCACAACTGACAAGCTAGGCAGCAAGGACAACTTATAGGTCGCCTCTCCCACTCGGCTCAAAATCTCAAAAGGTCCAATGAATCTAGGGCTAAGTTTGTCCTTCTTTCCAAACCTCATCATAGCCTTTATGGTTGATACTCAGATCCAAACATGATCACCCTCCATAAACTCTAGGGCTTAGACTCTCTCTGTATGCATAACTCTTGTGTTGACTCTGGGCTATCTGTATCTAAAGAGTCCATCTCAGCCGAATCGAACCAACCGATAAAAGATCTACAACGTCTGTCATAGAACGTCTCAAATTGGACCATTTGGATAGTGGAATGATAACTATTGTTGTAGGTAAACTCGGCTAAAGGAAAATGTTAATCCCCTCTAGCAACGATATCAATCACACAAGCTCAGAGTATGTCCTCCCGCACCTAAATCGTCCACTCAGACTGACCATTATTTGAGGGTAGAAATCTGTACTCATATCTAATCTAGTACCCAAATCGTGTTGTAAGGCCTTCTAGAAAATGGGAAGTGAACAAAGAACCTCAAACATAGATAATGAAACTAGGGACTTCATGTAGTTACACAATCTGACTAATATAAAGCTGGGCCAACTTCTCTATCATATACTTCACCTGAACTGGAATGAAATGAGCAGTGGTCAGCCTATCAACAACCACCCAAATACAATCATAACCATCCAGAGTGGTAGGTAGACCTACAACAAAGTCCATAGTGATGTGTTTCCACTTTCAAATAGGAATAGACATCCTCTGAGATATACCTCCAAGACACTGGTGCTCACATTTGACTTGTTGGCAAGTCAAGCACCTTGAAACAAAATCTGCAAAATCTCTCTTTATGTCATACAATCAGTAATGCAGACTCAAATCATGGTATATCTTCACTGCCACCAAATGGATGGAATATCAAGAACAATGGGCCTTCTCTCTTTATGTCATACAACCAGTAATGCAGACTCAGATCATGATATATCTTCACTGCCACCAAATGGATGGAATATCAAGAACAATGGGCCTTCTCAAGAATCAATCTAATTAATTCACCCATCTTAGGCAGACAGATCCGACCTCCAATCATTAAGACACCATCAGAATCAAAGACAACTTCCTTGGCTCCCCTTCTCATCACCTTGTCCCTAATGAGACATAACTTCTTATCTTAAACTGACACTCACAGATCTGCTTAACTAAGGAAGACTAGGTCTCTATGAAAGCAATTAAACCCTCTCGCCCCACTCTTTTTAGAAATCTGTAACAGGACAAACCTATTGGCTAACCTCTATACATCTCTAGCCAATTGCCTTTCCTCCATGCTTATAGTGGGAATACTTCCCATACTAGAAGTCTTTCTACTAAAAGAATTGGCCATCACATTGGCCTTCCCCAAATGATACGAGATGATGATGTCCTCTTCAGTAACTCAAGTCATCTGTGTTACCTCAAGTTCAGATCCCTCTAACTGAAGATGTACTGAAGACTCCAATGATCCGTGAAGACCTCATAATTCACCCCATACAGATAATGCCGCAATAGCTTAAGCACAAACACTGTCGCTGCCTACTCTAAATCATGAGTAGGGTAGATCTTCTCATGGGTCTCAACTATCTAGAAGCATATGTAAACACCTTACTTTCATACATCAGAACACCACCTAATCCAACCTAAAAGCATCATAATAAACGGTGAAGTCTACACCCTCCTCGGGTAAAGTCAAAACAGGGGTCAAAGTCAACATGGTATTGAGCTTTTGGAAGCTCTTCTCACACTCATCAGACCATTGAAAGCTCACACCTTGGCCAGTCAATTTGGTTAATGGAGATGCAATAGTAGAGAAGCTTTGCACAAATTATTTATAATATCCTATAAGTTCTTCAAAGCTCCGAATCTCAGTAATTGAAGTAGGGCTGGTCCAACCTTTAACTGCCTCAATATTGGCTAGATCTACCTGATTACCCTCTTTTGACACCACATGTCCCATAAATGCAATGGAATCAAGACAAAACTCACACTTTGAGAACTTGTCATATAACTTCTCTTCTGTCAATCTCTGGAGCATAGTCCTTAAGTGCCAATCATGATCCTCCTAAATCTTGGAGTACACCAAGATGTCATCAATGAACACTATCACAAAGGAATCCAAATACGATCGAAACACCTATCCATCAACTACATGAACATTGTAGGGGTGTTACTCAAATAAAAAAACATCACAAGAAACTCATAGAGCCCATAATAAGTCCTGAAAGTAGTCTTAAGGATATCTGATGCCCTAATCTTCAGTTGATGATAATTAGACCTCAAATCAATCTTAGAAAACAATGATGCCCCTGAACCTGATCAAATAAGTCATCAATATGAGGAAGAGGATACTTGTTCTTTACTATCACTTTGTTCAGCTATCGATAATCAATACATATTCTCATGGTTCTATCCTTACTTTTCACAAACAACATAGGAGTACTCCATAGAGAAAAACTAGGGCGAATGAACCCTTTAGTCAACAAATCCTCCAAATGATCCTTCAATTCCTTCACCTCTATTTGAGCCATGCGATAAGGATAAATAGAAATGGGCTTGGTGCTTGCTCCAAGTGCAAAATCAATATCCCTATCCGAAGGAACGCCTGGAAGATCTATAGGAAAGACATCTACAAACTATCAAACCACATAATCCATGGGAGGTGGCTCAATACTAATATCCTGAATACACGTCAAGTAGGAAAAACACCCTATATCAACCAATCTCTGAGCTCAAATAAAGGGGATAATTTTGCTAAGATAACAACAACTATCACCCGTCCACTCAACTTTTTGAACACCTGGCATCGCTATGGTCATAGTCTTAACATAACAATCAAGAATAACATGATGCGTAATGTAATGACCCTTCTGGTCATTTATGTGTTTTGCCTTTTGTGTGTCGTTTAGAACATTCCTGTAGCGAACCCAAGTCATATATGACTTCCTGGGACTGATAGTTCGGTCACCTGATCGTTCATTTGGCTTTTATACGGTTTTAATGTTTTTAGAGCTTATGAACCTTGAACGATCATTTTCGATCAAGAGTTCAAGAAGATGACATTAGAATCTAATTCTGGCGATTCCATCAGCTCTGGAAGGGTCATTTTAGGTTAGTAGCATGGTCGGTATAACTCTTGAGGTTTACCGTGTGAGTCGGTGCGATTAGGCATTTTAACTTTAAGTTTAAGCCTAAGTTTGACTTTAGTCAACATTCTAAGTAAACGTGCTCGGATGAGAATTTTATCAGTGCGGTTAGCTCCGGAATGTTGAGTTTGGTCTAGTTTGACCCTTCTTTTGTGTCCCGAGGCTTTTGATATTTTTTCGAGCCCTATTATGGTTTTTGACTTAAAATGGCATTAGGGTGTGGGACCCACTTTTTGTTAAGATGACCTCGTATAGAAATTTTGACTGCGCTATTGAGTTCGGAATATCAAATTTGGTATGGTTACATATCTCGTTTGTGCACAGAGTTTTGAACGAGTTCGGAGCATCTTGTCGGAGTTTTTATGTTTTGGAAAAAAATTGCAAAAATATCTGCTATATATGCAAATATATCAGCCAACTTTTCCAAACTTAAAACCCTCATCTCTCTCTTATCTCTCAACCGATTTAGGTGATTCAAAGTGCAGGAGCTTCCTATTCTCGGTGGTTTCGCTATAGAGTGTTCAAAAGTTGTCGGGTGTGCGTAGTTTTAGATAATTTTTTGATTAAATTGACTGCTGTACCCTTTTTCGAGCCTTTATTTTTGGCATTCTTGTTTTGGTCATATCTCACTCATTTTAGCTCAGTTTTGGGTGATTCGAAGTCCCACATGTTGGGAATTATCGTGGCTACCTCGTAGAGTGTTCAACGAGTGCTGGGAACTTTTCAATTCTTGTTAATTCCAAGTTTAGACTGCTGATGTTTTCTTTTAAGTTGATTAAAGTGTGATTTTCTTGCTTGTTGGTTTTTACTGTGTTTTGTGCCTTGAATTGTGTTCCATTTTGGAACAAAAGTTTGGGGTGCTGTTTAGGGTCTCTTGATGGAGTCAATTTTAGACAGTTTGGTGCAGGTCCCACGATTTCTGTTGTGACTCCAAAATTGACCCGTCTCCGTTTGTTGTGATTTTGGTGTCTAAACGATCGTACTAATGTTGTGATCCTATATTTGATAGAGTGACAACGTTTAAGGGTCGTTCAGGAAGGACACGATCCGATAAAGTGATTTGGAGCATGTGCAGTTAGCCTTAAGGTGCCTACAACTTCCTTTCTTTTAGACTGAGCTTAATTGTGTAAAAGCATGTAGATTAGAGTGAATTGGGGGTGGGTACTATTTTCCTACCTTACTTTGATTAGATACCTCATGTTAGGATCTATTGGCCATATTCGGGTATAGTATCATGTTAACCGATTTAGTAAAGTTGCATGCTTATGTTCTAAATGCTATTGTATGCTTGTGTGCTATGTGTTGCATGCCTTGTTCATCCTTAACCGTAATCATGATGTCCTTAGTCTAGGTTAGGCTAGCATTACCTTAGATTTAT
Source organism: Solanum commersonii (assembly GCA_029007595.1). Taxonomy (NCBI): domain Eukaryota; kingdom Viridiplantae; phylum Streptophyta; class Magnoliopsida; order Solanales; family Solanaceae; genus Solanum; species Solanum commersonii. The sequence goes on along the minus strand of JAJTWQ010000092.1, from coordinate 1,075,388 downwards.
GACCCGTGTGGGCTGGATAGCCTTGACTTTCTGCCGACGTCGTTCGGATAACTTAGCCTTGTAAACTGGAGTAGAAGACTTGAATCTGATAGTTTAAGCCTTAGATTAGGCGTTATCACTGCTTGTTGTACTTATGTATCTTCGCCCTCTCATTCTGCGGTTCCGACGCATTCTCGAAGATCCGGTGCATCACTAGAGGCACGAGATTGAGATAGTATAGGCTTAGATCCTTTTATGTGATTCCTAGAGTAGACGGTGATCTACGGTGGTTGTTGTTGGATTGGATCCTATTGGAGATACCATCATCCCCGGGGTCGTTCTTTCTAGCTGGGCTGGGAGCGTATTGCTGGCTGGGTAGACTCGGTGATATCGGCGATCGCCCCCGAGCCTCTCAATCTAGCTGGGCTGGGAGTGTGCTACTGACTGGGTATCCCTGGGTCGCTCTTTCTAGCTGGGCTAGGATCTGACTGCATGGTAGGACGACTCGCAATATCTACCTCACTCACAGGTCCCTCTTTCTAGCTGGGCTGGGAGTGGACTGTTTGGTTGGGTGCCCCCTGAGGTCACTCTTTCTAGCTGGGTTAGGAGTGCACTGCTAGCTGGGTGGAGTCTGATGGATTATTTTAGTTACTTTGGGCTGGGAGCCCGGTTTTCTTCTTTCTCAGTAAACTTAGCTTTTCTGTGTACCTATTGGGCTTATAGCCGTTCAGGTTTTATTTGAACTTGAGCACGAGTATACCTTCTGGGCTTATGGGGGTCCAGTTAGGTTTAGTTTAGTTGTACTTAGTTTATTTCTGGTATGCTCGTGTGCTTTCTTTTCGTATTCGCTTTGACCTCTCTATGTCTAGATTCTATCCTTTCATATTATTTTTACCCTTTTTGCTCAGTTGGCCTATGATGCCTACTAAGTACCTGTTGTGTTGGTACTCATGCTACGCTCTGCATCTATTTCATGATGTCGATCCCAGTACCAGTTATCAGCGGTGAGTAGTTCCAGCCTTCTTTTGTTGTTGTGACTCGGAGACGAGGGTGAGCACTTGGCGTTTTGTGTTTGTTCTGCCTCCTTCTTTTGGTTTAGCTAGTCTTGTTGCTTTTGAGACACGCTCTGTTGTGATCCACTTTTGGGACTTGTACTCTTTATTAGATAGCTCTGTACTAGTGACTTCCAGGTTCTGGGAGGGATTTTCGTATATATTTATGTTGGTTTGCTTCTGCCTTGTTATCCTTGTTTAGTTTATTGTTTCCACTAGTTTCTACCCTTACACTTATTGCTTGATGTTTTGGGTTTCGGGTTGGCTTACCTACTAGCAGGGTATAGTAGGTGCTATCATGATTCGAGAAATCGGGTCGTGACACATAAAGAGCCAATCCATACCCAGATGATATCAAAGTCACCCATACCCAAAATGATCAAGTCTACTCAAGTATCATATCCAGCTAAAGAAACAAGACATGATCAATACACTTGATCCACCACTAAAAGACTCACCCACTGGTGTAGAAACATAAATAGGCACATGTATTCTATCATACATCATATCAAATATGGTATAAAAATAGGTCTACATACGAGAAAGTAGACACCAAATAAAATAAATAGGTGCATATCGATGTCAAACTGGGACAATACATGTAATCACAACATTCGAAGAATTGACCTCAAGCCTCTCCGAAAAAGCATAAAATTATCCCTCTCGACCACCACTAGTCTAAGTAGAATCCCAACCTTTGCTTTGTAGAGCTGTAGCACCCTTACTAGAAGCCCTACCTCCTCTATCGAATTGACCTCTACCTTGAACCCTGGATGGAGGCGTTGGATTTATAGCTAGAGAAGCTGAATATGTACGTTAGGATCCTGAGGGAGTTTGCAAAGGACACTGGCGAACTAGATGACCTGGATCCCATACCCATTACAACACCCTCGACACATATAATTGCAGTTGCGAACCACATGAGCTACCATGGCCACCTTGGCAAGAACTAAAGAATCTTTGAGATACCTACCTACTCTTAGTTGCTGGAAAAGATTCATGAACAGGTCCCCGACATTGAAAGAAAATCCTACCTTTATGTGAACCCCTTCATCCAGATAAGGCACCAAAAAATTGACTAGAAAATCGGTCCCTCTAAGTGTCCCTAAAATCCTCCCAAACCATCAACTACACCTCTTAGGCGGTACTCATAATGGACTGAAAGGAATCCCCCTCTTTGGCTGCTCTAAGCACATACGACCTGATGCAGACTCTCTTTTTCTCATCCAGAACCAAAGTCATGGTGTTCCTGGATAGCTCACAAAAATAAGTCTCATACTCAATTACATACAAACTACCATGAGTCAATCTCTCAAACTTCAATATAATCTTCTCTCTCACTCTGTGAGGGATGAAACAGTCTTGGAAAGCACTGGAGAATGTATCCCACTCTGCCGGAGGAGATCCAACTGGTCTAGACCTCACATAAATCTTCCACCAATCTCTGGTGGGTTCATAAAGCTGAGGAGATATAGAAAAAACATGAGTATCCACCATACCCATTGCCTCAAGCATCTTATGGAATAAAGTCAAGAACTCATAGGCATCCTCACTCTTACTACTGTGAAACTAAGGTGGTTTTATCTTCGAAAACCTCTCATAGCACTGCTAATTAGTCGCTATCAGAATAACCTCAGGAGCAACCTGTGTAACAATAGTCAGTATAAGAACCACTAGTGGCTGAACCACATGATCATGAATACTTAGAACATGTTGCTGACTTGGGGTCTGTGACCCTACCCTCGTTAGAGAACCTTGTGGCATACATGTCGCACCACCATGAGAGAAGTTCTCCAGTACACCCAACATCCTTAACAAAGTCTCTTGAAACAAATGAACTCCAAACTCTAGAGGAACTTGTTCTTCAACAACCTCAACCTGTGTCTTAGGAGAAACCTTTCTAGCTCTGCCTCTAGCTGGTTTCGCTCCATGGACACGATCTCTAGCAGGTTCTACTCCACAAACATGACCTCTAGCTTGAGCCCTACCTCGATCCCTAGATTGAGCCTCAACAATTGCCTCGTGGATGACCTCCCCTCTATCACTAGAAATAGAAGCTCTGGTCCTCGGCATCTACCTAAACAACATGCGGTGACTCAACACTAGTGAAGGTATCCACACACGATAAGAAAGAACGAGCCAAATAAAGTTTCCTAACAATCTTAATAGCCTATCAAAGATAAATAAAGACGTGTCTTTACCATTTTCAAGGCTCTACTTAGACTTAACTTGTACACATATAAGACCTATGAACCTAGCTCTGATACCATTTGTCACGACTAAAAAATGGACATGATGACACTCATCTATTCCCACCAAGACAAATCAACTTTGACTCAACAAAATGAAAGAAATGTGGAAAGTAAAGCAAGATCAAGATTAAATAGAAAATTTATCTACTCTATAATAACCCCAAAACTTGATTTTCATGTTTACAAGCCACTAATACATAAAGTGTAGAATGAAAGATAATTACAAGTTGCAATGTATTTGTTGCTCAAATAGAACAAATCATAAAATAAGGAATAAGAAAGTAGCTACCTTTCAACAGTCCTTCGACAAGCCTTAGAAATAGGAGAAAAAGAAGATAAATCACACGATATCGGGCTAGGAACCTAGACAAGTATAGAAGCAAGAAGTGAGTACCAACCAACATAGTACTCAGCAAGTAACCAAATAAACAAGGCAAACTAGCTATAAATTAAGTACTCCTTCCGTTCCAACCGAACCTCCTCAAACTGCAATCTACATAGAAATCAGTCTAACCTAAAAGTTTCACAATACATAGTTCACCAGGCTAAACCATACAGTTCAATATTGTCAATTCAACAACCAACACGTATCAAATATGTCAATCATAAGTAACAAGTAGATCAATCACAAGTAACGAGTAGGTCAATCACAAGTATCAAAATGCATCAAGTCAGAATAGTCAACTCTTGCCAAAACCATTTCCCTTTGGAAAAATATTACTAGCTGGAACCATTTCCCTTCAGCTTTATTCATATCACTAGCCAAAACCATTTCCTTTCGGCTTTATATCATATCACTAGCTGGAAACATTTACCTTCAGATTTATATCATATCACTATCTAGAACCATTTCTCTTCGGCTTTATTTCACATTACCTGCAAGAACCATTTCCCTTTTGACACATAATTACTAGCCGAAACCATTTCCCTTCAGTTTTATATCACATTACTTACCGAAACCATTTTCCTTCTGCATATTATCACTAACTGAAACAATTTTCCTTCGAATTTAAATCACATGTCTCATCATGGTGCACAATAACATCAACGCAATTAAACAATTTTACACCATAAAGAAGAGATAATAATTCAAACGATTTAAGCCCACATTAATGCAATCAAAACATTTCATTAATCAATCAAATAGGGCTCACAACCAGGTAAATCACAATCATTATTATCAACATGTTGTCTTTTCATTAATCCCATTTTTATTCATTAAGGTTAATCAAGTGGAATAATGAATCCATCACCTCTTCCCCATTACTCCACAACACACACAATGAAGGAAAATATGTGATTCTACTAGATTTATAAGACCACTTGTCTCAATTCAATCAAATAGTCAATCCAAGACATGAGTCTTCCCATTCCGAATAATGTCCAAAACCATAAAATCTAATTCAATCAAGTAATCATAATAAGATTATGGAAATAACAATACCCACATCATAGTCTTTGAAAAATGGGTCAATCAACTCAAAAACCAAATTCTAAAAATAAGGTGAATTCAAAAATATTTACTTGAAAACATTACTCAAGGCATTTGGAACTCATTGGTGAAAGCCATCTCAAAAAAGGACTTAAAATTAGTTCTCAATCACCATTCTAGTTTAGAACTTAAGTTCTTGAATAACATTGTTATTTTCCAATCAAAATCCCAAGTTTTGATGTTAAAATCTATAAATGATTAATCGAAACTGAAGTTTTAGGGTCACAAAAGCTTACCCAAATAATTTAGCACAAGAATCTCTTCAAAATTTCCTCCAAGTGTTTTTCCAAGCTCAAAAATCAATTGTGGATACAATTGATTGTGGAGTTATAAAACTTTAAATGAAGTTTGGTTATCAGATGATTTATTCTTATGCTTTGTTATGCTTGATCACTATAGAAATACAACTCTTGTCTCGTGTAGAATTTGAGAGAGGAATTTAGAGATAGAACACAAGACATAAGAAGTGAGATTGTTCTTTGCTAAAACAAAGGATTGATTTACATATAAGATAGGGGTATATCTAGTTCACCTCACTTGGCTCGTAAATGTGAAGATAACGTAATGCTCCGAAATTGGTTGATTTATCCTAGCTCAATGATGTAGTTAGGTGTCTAATTTTAGTAGATGGTTAGAGGCTTGAGAGACCATAACCATATTTCTACTTCGTAAGTCAATAACTCAATAACCAAGTGAAATCTAAGGTTGGGAACAATCTGCATGACTTTGGTGATAGTTGCAGCCCTAGAATTTCTTAAATATTGATTATAACTCTAGTTTGAACTAAATTCATCATTACTTAGCCTTACTTATTTTCCCATTGCTATCTTTCAGTTACAATCACTACTAAAACAATTTTTGCACACTTGCACATAAATATAGTTAAAAGTAAACTAAATATTTGCTAACCAAAAGTCTTTTGGGTTCGATAATCCAGCTCGTAAGAGTCACTTTACTACTTCATAGACCACGTACACTTGCATGTGAAATTTTGGCATAACATAATTAGGGAGAAGTTAATGGTGATAGGGGTTTGGAGGAGTAGTAGGGATGAAGAGAACATGTGGGATAAGATAGCTAGTTGCATTAGAAAATCAACTAAAGAGGTACTAGGGGTGTTGAAGGGTAACTTTTGTGGATGTTGAGGGGATTGGTGGTGGATTAGAAAAGTTCAAAGCAAAGTGAAATAAAAGAAGGTTGTGTATGCAACGTCGGTATTGCATGTATGAGGATGAGAATCGTATAAACAGAGAAATTTATAAGGTTGCAAGGATAGAGGCTAAGTTAGCAGTTACAATAACTAAGATGGAAACTTTCGATAAACTGTATATATTAAACTAGGGGATGATGAGTCGGAATTCTTGACTCATTCTAGGCTTTAAGTTCATCAAAGTATATCCTCAATGTCTACTTATGTCATTTACTCATGAAAATGTTTTTAAATTTCAGCTATAAGACCTTGAGGATAACACGAGGACAAAATAAACCAAAAAGAAGCCAAAACATGGAAAAATAGGGAAAAGGGCAAAGCTGCTGCTCGCCAAAGGCAATTCAGTGCATTGCCAAAGGGAGTTGAGCTTACCGAAGAAGACAGTTCTCAGACCCAAGAGTTCATTTCAAGTTGGTGATCAAAAGAGACTTCAGCGCATCACCAAAGCTACTTGGCGATCTCATTGAGCGTCAAAAGTTACTGACGCTCGAAGGAAAAAAATTAACTTTGAAAAGCTGATTCGGAGATAGAATCGGAGAATTGACACATCACCGATCACTTCGGCGATCACAATCGAGCTTGCCTAACAGCCCAAAAGGGCAATTTTGTAAAGATTTTTTGAAAAAAAGTATAAGTAGCCTTTTAAATAGAGAATACAACTTCTCACCTTGTACTGTAGAACCATTCTATTGAGAGAAGTAGCTTGTACTTGAGGATTATGAGAAGCTTCTTGAGCTTGAAGATTCTTGGGATTGGTTTTTGAGGATTTTTTAACCATTTAGTTTCTATGAGTGAAAACTTTGGTAATTTTCTTTTACCTTTGGTTAAGAGTAGCTAATCTCCCTATTTATAGGGGTGTGCAACTGTAATGGTTGAATAATTTACATTTGGGTGTTTGCTAATTGCTTAATTTAGTGTTGATTTTCTATGGGTCATTATCTCTTTGTAATTCAACATATAATTTGAGTTTGCGTACTCTTATTTACTTTATTTTGTAATGTTGTTTGTGAAAGATCATTAAAGTGGAAGATATAGTTGATAATGACTCGAATTCATTCGTTTGACAGCTGAAACTTGAAATTGTTTGGCCAAATTAAGGTCTTAGATTGATTTCAAATGTTATACATGTTGGCATTTGACGAAAACAACATGGTTTATGATTGTTGATTGATAAATAGTATAGTCATTACTTTAAATTTAGCTTAACCATTAAGAACTAAACAGTGTTAGCAATTACTAATATCCAATTTGTACAATTACCTTCCATGCCAACACATTCCTATGAGTCCCAAATTACTTGTGAGCATCCCCTCTTTTGTACTCTGCATTCAAGAAATTATTCCAACGTACTAAGCGTTCAAATCTTGGAATCAAATCGTTACTCACCCCCCAAATTTTCTTATATGTATAAATTGAATCAACACAGGAATCTCTGGTGAAATAGAATACATAATATGCTGAATTAATTTTATTCAAGGATCGACCCCAACTCCTTGTTGGATTTTATATTGCATAGATCGTCTATATATCAAATTATAAGTGTGTAGTTGAACATTATCATGGGAAAATGGTAGAGATAAGAAGTTGAGCAGTCTTGTAAATGAGACAACTGAAGGCATGAGAGTTGTGTCAAGTGAAGTGCATCGATGATTAAGAAGGTGAGGTTTTGGCGAAGGAGACCCACATTAAGAAAAGATGGAAAGAAAATTTCCAAAAACTATTAACCAAAAAAGGAGGATAGAGACATTATGCTGGGTAAATTAGATCGCGCTGAGTGACATCGATATTTTGGGTACTATAGGTGTAGTAATATTGAGGAGGTAAAGCGTGCTATTAGTAAAATGAGCAAGGTAAAAACGAAGGACTAACTAGGTAAGATCCTGATTGAGTTTTGTAAGAGCATGTATAGAGCGGGTTTGAGTGGTTGAGTAGCTTGTTCAATGTCATTTTAAGACGACTAAGATTCCTGAGGAATGAAGGTGGAGTACAATGATTTTATTGTACAATAATAAGGGCGATATCAAAAATTGCAACAGCTATAGTGGGATTAAGTTGTTAAGCTACATTGTGAAGGTTTAGGAAAGAGGTTAGAGATGAGGGTGAGGAGGGGTGTATCTATTTTTTAGAATTAGTTTGGATATCCTAGGGAAATCAACTAAAGAATCCATACATCTTAGAATGATAATAATAAAGAAATATTGAGAACGGAAGAGAGGCTTACATATGGTGTTCATTGGTCTTGAAATGCCTAAGACAAAGTCCCAAGAGAAGTCGTGTGGCGATGCCTAGAGGCAAAAGATCTATAGGTGACCTTCATTATGGTGATATGGTATATGTACGAAGGAACTCATACATAAGTAAGAATGGTTGAATGATACTCAAAGAACTTTCCTATGGAGATGGGGTTACACTTGGGATCAACACTTAGTCCATTTCTATTTGCCTTAGTGATGAATGAATTGATGTGAGATATTTCAAATGAGGTGCCTTGGTGTGTGTTATCTGTGGATGACATAGTAATGATTACTGAGATACACAATTGAGTTAATTCTAAGATAAAGGTATGGAGACAAACTTTGGAAACTAAAGCGTTCAAGTTGAGAATGACCCATACAGGGTATGTAAAGTGAAAATTCAGTAATGCAATGCATCATGTAGGCGTTAAAGTGAGGATCGACACACAAAATTTCTCCAAGAGAGATAGATTCAAGTACCTTGGGTCTATAACTTAGGAGAGTAGAGACATCAACAATGATATAACACATCATATTGGTGTAGTTTGGAGGAGTTGAAAGCTTGCTTGTAAAGTCTACTCTGATAAAAAGGTATCATCGAAACTCAAACATAAGTTCTATAAAGAGATGGTTAGACTAACAATTTTGTATGAGTTATATTATTGGCTAGTCAAAAACTCTTATGTGCATAAGATGAATATTGCAAAGGAGGATGTTAAGGTATATGATGGTCATATAAGGAGTGATAGGATTATAAATGAAGATATTTGATATACGATAGGATAAAAGGTGGAGAAGATGAGGAAAGTGGGACTGAGATAGTATGCACATGTGAAGAGGAGTTGGTGTGAGAGGTTGGTTATAGAGGGTAAGATGAGAGGTAGAGATAGGTCAAAGAAGTATAAGGGAGAGGTCAAAAGGAAGTATATGACACAACTTCAGGTTACCGAGGACATAACCTTAGATAGCCGATCTGAGGGTGTGGACTATGGATGACATGTATTAGGGTAGATGGTTAGTAATAGTGTAGTGTTGTCTTACTTAGATTGGTTGGTGTTTGTCATTGTACTAGTTGTATTATTGCAGTTTTTTTTATGTTTATCATTATTTATAATTGTTTGTGAAAAGGTTCAAACATGCCCTTAACGTATTAGAAATCATTCATAAATGCCCTTCTTTCACCTATTGGGAAAAATATCTTTAACGTATATAAATGAGTCAAAAATGCGCTCCTTCCACATATTGGATAAAAAATGCACTTAACCTATTAGAAATAGTTCAAATTTTTCCTCTACGACATTTTAGATCCCTTAGGTGAACCATTTCTAATACGTTAAGGGTATTTATGACCCAATAGGTGGAATGAGAGCATCGTTGAACAATTTCTAATACATTAAGGAGTCATTTGGTAAAGTGTATTAGGAAATATAATGTGTGCATTAGGTGTGTGTATTAGTAGTACCTTGTTTGGCACACTTTTTCTTGCCATGTATAACTAATGCAAGCATTAATTATACACTTTATTGTGTATTAAGTTGTGCATGTTATAAAATATTATAGTGTGGATGTCCACTACACCAAGAAGTTACTCTCACCCATTTTCTCCATTACTTTCCTCCATTATGAAGATAACCATAACCTCCATAATCTCCACCTTTATAACCATTATTCTTGTAACCTTTCACTTCCATAACCTCCCCCATTATATTCATGTTTATGACTAACCTTTTGTAGGCCTCTATATTACACTATAAATAGAGGCATAAGAGCTCATATTGTATATACTTGAAGATTTGGTGAACACTTGAAAGAAAGAAAGTTATCTTATATTGTTCCATTTGTCTTATATTTTTTTTGTCTTCATCGTTATATTGTTCTTTTGTTCTTAAGTTTTACAACATGTTATCAGCATGAGTTGTTCATCCGTCAAGAATCAATGGTAGGTATTTCTTGATTTTTATGAGTTATCCTAGTAATTCTTCGATTGCAAGGTATACTTCATATCCTATATATTATTTGTACTAACAAAGCTTGTTTTGTGGTTATTTTAAAATGGTTAGTAAATTATGATAATCTTCACAACAATATTGAGAGGGACTATTAAAATGTTTTAATTTATTTTAACTTGGGACTTTTATATGGTTCCAACATGTTGTTCTAATTAATTAATTTTGTTCATTTTTATTCAATTTTAAGTCAAATTCAGATTATATTTATGATATTCAATATTTATTTTTTGGTAATGCGTTTGGTTAATTAAGACATTGATTGAGGGTAAGACAGTGAATTCAAGTTTCCCCGCACCAAGTGGGTAAGACATCGAGTAAAGTCTCGGTGCACCATGATAATAAGAAGTTGGGTTCAAGTCTCATTGATTTATGACCAAAGACATTTTTATATGGGTAAGACATTGGGTTTAGTCTTAATGCACTATAGTGATGATATGATGATGACTAACATAAAGTTGTATACTTTTGACTGAAAGTCATGAAATTTGCCCAATTAATTTACTTCATACTCTTATGTGAATGTGGTAGCAGTGCATAATATGTCTGAAAATTGACAAGTGGTTGAATGTATGAATATGAGTGTGGTAAAATGTTAATGATCATCATTGTTGTAATTAAAAGGAAGAGCATTATGGTTTTTTAAGATGGTCCTTCAAATGTGAAGGTGATTTTGTCCATCAAAGTGGTATGAAAGGTTATTAGGCACATTGTTTCTTAAGATGGTCCTCAAATGTGAAGATAATTTTATCCATCAAAGTGGTATGAAAAGATATTGGGCACATTGTTGTTGATGAAACCCAATTTGAAAAGCTTTGTAAACCCTCCATCAAAATAAAGGAATACAAAGTGGCAATACATTTGGTACATTTGACCTCTTAAAGTGATGTTGAGGTGAGTCTCATAAATTTGATAAAGTCAAAGCATGACAATGAGTTTCAGATAAAAACTTATGGAGCATGTACAAATGATTATGGTCCATTTCTTGAAGAAAATGTGACTTGTGTTCGTATGGATAAGAACATGTTCATGTATTGTTGGATAAATGTCACATATCACCTCTACGGGAAGTCTGAGAGATTGAAAAAAATATTTTGACATAAATGATTATTTGGTCATATACTTTGAGTACATCACAAATATTGTGGTATGTTCTATCACGAACTATGGCAGGACAAAAGAAAGAAATAATTCTTTCCTATAAATTTGTGGCAGTACACAAAATTAATTGAAAGTTTCGAAAGGACTAATTTGTTGCTATCCAGAAAATGAAATAGTTCATAATATTGAGGTTGTAGTAAGTCTTAAAAGAAACTTTTTAAGTTTCGAAGGAATTGAAAAGAAAAATCATTATATTGAGACTGTAAATTACTGAAAGATTAAATATCTTCAGATTACTACAATCAAAGCGGGTTATCAATATTTACATAAAAGGTTATCCGACTCTCTCTCGTTTGTTGTATAAAGATATGTGCATGATGAAGGAATCACATGCAAAAGTAAACTAGAAGTTTACTAAAATAAATATCAGTTGGCATAATCGGTTGACCATTCTGGTTCAGATGTGATGCAAAAGAATTTGAGAATTCACATGACTATATATTTGAAGAAATAAAAGATTCTTCAAGAATTCTCTTGTGTTGCTTGTTCTCATGAAAAAATGATCATTGTACCAACTAAGGTTGGGATTGTATTCCCTGAAATTATTTGGAACATATAAAAAGGTGAATATGGGCATGTTCACTTGTCATGGGGACCGCTTACTATTATGATTTAATAGATGCATCTATGGTATGGTCACATGTGCATTTGTATCAACTTACAAATTGGTTTTTGTAAGGTTGTTTGCTCAAATTGTTAAATTAAGAGTAGAGTTCCAAACTATAAAATTATGTTGATAATACTAGTTGGTTTAGAAGAAACTGTTTGCCTCAAATTATAGCTAGACCATTGATTTTGAGAACAAATCTCTCAAATAAAATTTGGTATGAGATGAATTTATTTAACATGTATGCATCAAGCCAACAAGGTTCTCCCATCACAATTGGTTCAGGGTCAGGAACCAAATAATTTCCATCTAAAAATTTGATGTGTGCACATATGATTTTATTTCTCCACCATGCACAAAGATGGATCCCCAAATGAGGTTAGGGGTAAATGTTAGATTTCCTAACATTGGGGGGAGATATGTTTAGCAACTGAAATTTATGTATGGGGTGAATTATCTAGATCCTCGTTAAAAAAATGTGAACTTAAAGTTCAAGAGATAATTCATTTGAAAAATGTTGTAAATAATTTGTCAGATGTATTTGCTAACCCAATATTTTAATTAAGCTGCAAATGCTTCAATAAATATTCCTTGAAGGATAAAGTCTATGGTATGCCAGAAGCGTGATAGACCAATCGATTTCAAATATAAAACTCCTTGAGGAAGGAGAGGAGAAAATTATCAAAATGGTCATGATAATGAGGTAAGTGCTTTGAAAGAGCACTATGACATAACACTTTATAAAATCTTGTCAAAGGTTCAGGTACCTGAAAATGATGAAAAATAAAGAGATCTCAATAAGTTATGTCATATTGGAATCGAATCAAAATGACAGTTGACTGTATCTTTGTTATGAAGTAGCACTCAATGTATAAATGGTTATGAGGATTTTGAATTCAAATCTGTCATATAATGTGGATAGATAAATGATTGGCCAAATAAAATGCACTATTCAAGTATATTTTGTTTCACATAGAAAAGTGATGTTTTTGAACTTATAGTTCATAGATCAAAATATATGTCAGTGGGGTACAAATGAATAATTGTGTGATAGTATAACCGTAAGATATAAAGTACGGTTTGTGCCACGGGGCATAAAAGGTTTTCGTAAAAGTCCTGACATTATTAAATGGAGATATGTTCTCCAATGGTGGATGCAATGAGACTTATTTCAGTCTGGCAATAGATGAAATACTTAAATATGTATAATGATTGATTATCATGTCTAACTAGTCGATGAATGTTATATGAAATTTTTTGAAGGATTTAAAAGGTCTTCAAACAATTCCATTGAGTACCTAATGGTTCTGAGATTGTTTAACACAGAGAAAGAATCTTTTTAACCTCATGAAAATGATTAAGAATGCCATGTATTAATGCAATTGATGCGCTTACAGATTGTTGGTTATGCAAATGCTAGAAGATTATGTGATATATATATAAAGTTATGTGAGGGGATTGCCATATTATCATTCAAGTTATGCCAAGAAACTAACAAAGCAAGTGACTCAACACATAAAAGATGTGTAATTTTCTTTGAGAATAAAAGATGAGATTTAATACAATTGAAATAATCAATCTCTAAGGCAGAAATGATTTGATTATGTAGATGCAGAATATCTATTTGATTTGCATAAAGCTCGATCACAAATGAACTATTTGTTTACATATGAAGGCACAACAATATCTTGGCATTCAAAGACAAACACTGGTAGCCACTTCTTCAAATCATGCAGAAATAATATTGATCTATGAAGTAAGTCGGGAGTGTGTTTGGTTGGAATCATGATCTATCATATTTATAAAATATGTGATTTTCCTTTGGCAAAGGATATTCTATCCATCATATACAAAAATAATAAATAGCTCAATTGAAGGGAGGATACAATCAACGGAGATCGGACAAAACATATTTCATCAAAAGTCTTTTTCACACATGATATTCAACAAAATGGTGAGATAGATGTTCAAAGACCCATTCAAGTGATAATCTTGTCAACTTATTCACTAAGGATTGTCAACATCAATATTTGAGAATTTGTGATATAAGATTGGAATGTATCGTCTATGAGATATCAAGTAAATTTTTTATCAGAGGGAGAAAAATACGTGTTGTACTCATTTCCTTAACCATTGTTTTATCCCAATTGGATTTTCTTAATAAGGTTTTTAACGAGACAACATTCAAAGCGTATTAAAAGATATGTGTACTCTTTTTCCTTCACTGAGATTTTTTTCTAGTAAGGTTTTAACGAGGCATATTATCTATGGACATCCAAGGGGGAGTGTTATAAAATATTATAGTGTCGATGTCTACTACACCAAGAAGTTATTCTCACCCATTATCTTCATTACTTTCTTCCATTATGAAGATTACCATAACCTCCATAACCTTCACCTTTATAACTATTATTCTTATAACCTTTCACTTCCATAACCTCCCCCATTATATTCATGTTTATGACTAACCTTTTGTATGCCTCTATGTTACATTATAAATAGAGGCATAAGGGTTCATATTGTATACATTTGAAGATTTGGTGAACACTTGAAAGAAAGAAAGTTATCTTATATTGTTCCTCTTGTCTTATATTCTTCTTGTCTTCATCTTTATATTGTTCTTTTGTTCTTAAGTTTTACAACAGTGCATTACTAATACCAAGTAATTTTAGATTTAAGTAATACATAGCATTTTAACACTTGCATTAGAATAAATAATTACAAAACTACCCTCACGGCCTTTTTTAAACATTTTCTCCTCTTTTCATTTACTTTCCTTTCATATGTTTTTATTTTTATTTTTATTTGTTTTTCAATGTCTTTTAATTAGTTTGTGTCTTCATAGATTTTATGGCCTCGCAGGTATCATTTTTTTGGAAATATCTAATTTCAACATACTATAATAAAAATTTTTACTATTGTGGCGATAAATTTGATAAAAAAAATTATTTTCCAACTTTTCACAAAAATATTTTGACTCAAATAGTATAACTATTTAATATTATATTTGAAAAGAAGAAGAAGAAGAGTTAATGATGTTTTAGCAAAGAAATCTTTTTTAATGTTTTAGCAAAGAACTTTGTGTGAAGGATATTTTTGTTTATATATAATTTATGCAAGATTTGTTATTTCTAATACATCAAATCAAACAGTGTATAAGAAATAATGGTTGCATAACTAATGCAAGCACTACTACTGCACCTTTTTTTGCATTATTCTTATACGGGAGGGTTGGCAAAATAGCCACCTTAAAGACTTAATGTGATATTAAGTCACAAGTCTTGAATAATTTGTGGTATACTCACTATTAATGACATCATCCATATGCCCTAATTGGCACATACAAAAGACATCCCTCGGTTTTTATATCTCCACTTTGGTTCACCCCTCCAACAAATATGGAATAATATATTTATATGCAATTGTTAAAATTTATATTAGAAAAAGAAAAAAGTCTCCAAACGGAAACAAGAGTTGCTCGTTTTTACTGCCGTCGATTTGTCGATTCCTGCAAGTTTTCTGGCCGTAATATCCATTTCCAAGGTAAAATCATCATCATCTCCTACTCCATATTCATGTTTACTCCATTTTCTTTCAAAAATCAAGCTTCAAAATTAGTTTCCCGCCATTTTAGAAATTTGAGAAATCTTCCATAATAATCTCTTGATAACTCATTATAGATACATTTTAGTAGTTTAAAAGCATTAAAAATTTGTTTCGCCATTGCAAGAGCTGAATTTTGAACTACGATCTCATTCAATTGTGTTTCTGTACGGATGTCGTACTTCATCGATCGTTAACGACTGATACTATAATCTAGTATCTATCTTTGTAGTCTATAATGGCAGTAGCTGAATTTGTTGTCGCTGGTGGTGATTATATGGGAGCATGAGAGGAGACTCCCAAAAGATGGAATATGAAATCTTTTAGTAAGACGACAGTTTCCATTGCGTTGCATCGCAATGGTTCATATGACGATATGATTGCAAGCGTAATTGAGGCCTGTGAGTTAACTTGCGAGCCAAATGACATGGTGATTAGCTATCAAATGAATGGGAGGGGAAAAATACATCCCACATTCATAAAAAATCACGTGAGTTTGTACATGTTAGATATTGATATTTATGTGCTTATATTGAGGATAAACGTCAACGTGAGGCCTCCAATTAAACCAATGAATTCATTTAACGACGACAGTGATTCGATTGGAAAAGAAAGATTCAGTGAGCATTCAAAGGAGAGCTTGGGTGATAATTCAAATGAGAGTTTGGGTGATCATTCAATGAATATACATGATGATCCAACTAACGTGGAAAATCAGCTAGTAGATGCGAAAGATGCCGAACCCGAATGTTGTGAAGAAATGCAGGGAGAACAGGAATTGGGATCACAATCCAACCATTTCTTCTCCGATGGAACTAATTTATGCATAAATCAAACTTTCAGTAATAAGAATGAGTTGCAATTCTTATTAGCCAAAGCAGCGACAAAGAAGTCTTTTGATTTTGCTACTGTGAAGAGTTGTACTAAATACTTAAAGGTGAAATGTGTATCTCACAATTGTGCATGGATGTTGCGGGCAAGGAAATATGAGTGTTCGAATAGATTTTGTATCTACAAGTACATTGGCAAACATAGTTGTGGTGTTGAACATGCCAACAGTAGCCATAGAAAATTTTCAATCAAAGTCATTGCTTCACTTTGTGTAAATATGTATCGTGATGGCAAGAGTCCTAATGTTAAAAAGATTCAAAAATCTATGCTTAATTCTTTTCATTGTAGTCCAAGCTAGTGGAAATGTTGGAAGGGTGGTATGCTTGCCAAGGAAATGGTTCGAGGGACAGAAGAGAACTAATATTCATGCATACCGGCCTTTTCCTACATGTTCGAGACACTTAATGTTGGTTCTAGCTATTTTATCATGGTAAACAAGGATATTCATAGGTTCATGTACTATTTATTGGCCTTCGGTGCTTGTATTAAAGGATTTGCCCACATGAGAAAGGTAATTGCGGTTGATGGCACTCATTTACATGGTAAATACGAGGGTGTGTTGTTGAGCATTGTTGCAAAAGATACGGAGAATCATGTTTATCCAATTGCCTTTTGTGTCGTGGACAAAGAGAATGATGCATCTTGGAAATTTTTCTTTGAGAAGTTGAAGGAGATTGTGGTCAATGAACCATATTTGTGTTTTATCTCCAATAGACACAAGAGTATCGCCAACGGTATTGTGAACGTTTACAATCATGCTCACCACAGATATTGTATGAGGCACCTCGGTGAAAATTCCTGTGTAAATCATCATTGTGGAGATTGCCTTTATCTTTACTACAATGTGGCAAAGGCTTATTCTTTAGAGGAGTTTGACAATCATTTTGTAGAATTCAAGAAAAAATGTCCCGCGGCAGCTGTCCTCCTTGAGCATGAAATTGTTTTTTAAAAGTGGAGCAGGGCACATTTTCCTGGCAATAGATATGATATGATGACCACAAATATCGCCGAGTCACTCAATGTTATATTGATAGATGAAAGAGAGTATCCCGTGGCATCTATATTTAATTCGATTGCTAAGAGGTTTGGAGAATTGTTTAGGGAGAGGCATGCATATATCCTCAAATCAATGGGTAATCAAATGGTGTCGGTTGCCAAAAAATCGCAAGAAAAAAAATGATTAAGGGTAACTCCTTGTATGTGGAGAATGTAACCGGGGACGTCAATCAATTTACCATGTTCGGTGTGGGTGTTACTGCCTATGTGGACCTACTGGAAAAGTCATGTTCATGTAGGAAATATGACTTGATCAAGATACCTTGTGCTCACGCGATGGCCGCTTTGCGATCGAAGCATGGCAATGAGTATGGTATGAGCATCTATGAGTACTCTTTGCATTTGTATAAATTTGAAGCATACCTTCTTGCATACATGGATTCTATTAATGTTGTCCCTCTCGAGTCGAAATGGTGTGTGTCAAAAGAATTGCTTAATGTGAAGATTCTTCCACCTCTTTTTGATACCAAGCTTGGAAGAAAAAAAAGAAAACGTGTCAAAGGCATCGGTAAGAATTTCAGGAGCAAGAGAAGGACAAATGTTCAATTTGTAAGAGAATCGGACAAAAGAGAACTACATGTGTGAACAACAATAAATCTTAAACAAGTTTGATTGAATTTATTTTGGTAATCAAGCTACTGGTTTTTTTGCTGCCAGCATTTTGATCAATTTAGTGTCAGCTATTATCATAATTAGTCATGATCTAATATAGATCAATCAAAAGATGACATACATTTTGTACGCTATCTATTAATGTTTATTATCGAGTCCATCCATTCTCTATTAAACTGTGTATTATTAATTTATGAAAATTCATGGTATTTGTGATGCAATGATTTTAATGCATGAATTAGAATGATTAAAGAAGGAAGTGTCGTAAAAAAAAATCATGATCTGAAGTTGTGTATTTTAATGCATGTGTATTATTATTAGCATGCATGCTATTTTTAATGCACCAAATCAAACTATCCATAAGAAATGATCTAAGTATAACTAATCCAAAATTGACTAATACAAAAATTATCTGAATATACACTCTACCAAACGACCCTTAAAGAATTATCAAAAAATCATATGTTACTGTGAAATTTGTATATCAAAATATGTACTGGTTGTCAAAATATATAGACCCCTTAAATAATTGAAGCATCTCTATGTGTGTGGTATGTGTATGACCAATGAGATTTACACTTTGACATTAATAAGGTATATTCGGATTTATATATATGTTAAAGCATTGTCGATACTGCACCTACTAGAATATGACACTTATATATAGACCAAAACTAGTAGAATTTAAAAAAGACAATAATTAATTAATAATAAATTATGTTTTTGAAATTTATCCAATTAAATAAGTTTAAACAAGTCATATAATCATGTAAGAGTCTACATAAATTAGGTGTGGTGATTAGAGATGTATGAGGAAGACTTGTGGTTATACAATCAACATCCTTAAAACAATGTTTGAGAAAGCATAAGTATGTTGTAAGGATGTCACTTGTTATGTGTGGTTATACAATCAACATCCTTAAAACAATGTTTGAGAAAGCATAAGTATGTTGTAAGGATGTCACTTGTTATGTGTGGTTATACAATCAACATCCTTATAATAAGCATGTATAAGTCTACATAAATTAGGGGTGGTAATCAACAATGTGTGGTTGAACAACATGTGATCATCATCACAACATACTTACGCTTTCTCAAACATTGTTCTAAGGATGTTGATTGTATAACCACAAGTCTTCCTAATACATCTCTAATCACCACACCCAATTTATGTGGACTCTTAAATGATCATATGACTTGTTTAAACTTATTTAATCGGATAAATTTTAAAAACATAATTTATTATTAATTAATTATTGTCTTTTTTAAATTTTACTAGTTTTGGTCTATATATAAGTGTCATATTCTAGTAGGTGCAGTATCGACAATGCTTTAACATAGATATAAACCCGAATATGCCTTACTAATGTCAGAGTGTAAATCTCATTGGTCATACACAGACCACACACATAGAGTGCATCGATTGTTTAAGGGGTATATATATTTTGACAACCAGTACATATTTTGATATACAATTTCACAGTAGCGGTAATAAAAGTTCAAATGCTACTTTTCAACGGTAACATTTGATTATTTTTTTGTATAAAACGAAGGAAATCCCTCATAAACAACTCAAACACCTCCATTTTTACAATGTCTCAAGCATCCCAAACATCCAATGCGAAAAAGTCTTACAATTGTCATTATGGTAATCCAGCTACGTTGAGGACATCACACACCGATACAAATCCAGATCGACAATTCTTTAATTGTGCAGTTGGCATATGCTCTTTTTTTAGGTGGCTTGAAAATGAATCATCAACGAGTAGCCCATTGAATTTTCAAGGCGTTGCCAAATTTGAAATATTAAAAAAGCTACGAAAATCCGAAGAAAATAGGAATCTGCTAATGACTTTCTTAATAGAAGCCAAAGAGCAGAGGAATCACTTGAAAGTGTTACTAAAAGATGTTGAAATAGATAGAGATCAACTAAAAGAAAGGTTGATTTTGGCAGAAGAAAAAGAAAAACGCTTAAAAGCTATATTGTGTGGTTTATTTTTAGTGTTTGATTTTTGGAAATGTGTAACAAATGTGTAACAGGAATGTAGTGCTGAATAAATAGAGTATTTCTCTCTATTTATTGTACTCTTATATCTTTTATTTTTGATCAATAATGTTATAGATCAACAATGATAACAGTATATAGTATTAGACATACAAGTTTATTGTCGATAATTGACTACTATATAGATCAACAATGATAGCAAAAATCACATACTGTCAAGACATAGATTAATAAGAAATCTAAAAACCCTTCATAATAAAATATGTTAAACTGTTAGATGTACACTTTTGTCGTAAAAAACAGCAAAAGAACAAACCACTTTAACCATGTTCTTAAAAATCAACTATTTCAAAAACTAATTGTCTAAAAAAACCATCTCAAAAAACCAATTGTCTTCAAACCAAGGAAAACCCAACTATCACAAAAACCATTTGTTATCAAACACCAACTATTTCAAAAACTGTCTTAAAACACCAGGGAATACCCATCACAAAAACCACAAATGCCCTTACTCATCACCACCAACCTCACCATTAAGCTCCATCATAATATCCATCACGTCTATTTCTTTTTCTAGTTCTGCCACATCAGTGGCCAAATCTTCTTCTTCCAACTTTTCCTCTTCTTCATTCTCTGTTATTTTCTCCTCTTCTTCTCCACTTGCTTCATTTTCTTCATTTTTCTTCTCTTCCATATTCTTCTCTTCACTTTCTTCTTCTTTCTTTTCTTCTAGCTTCTCCTCTTCTTTTTCTTCATCATTCTCTTCCAGATTCTCTTCTTCTTTTTATGTCATCTTCTCCTCATCTTGTTCTTTCTCTTCTTCTTTCATCTCCTCTTCCTTAATCTCTTCATCAACTTCTTCAGCAAAGTATTCATCAATGATAGCAAGATCATCGTCGATTATAGCTAATGGAAGGATCTCGTCATCAACTGTTGGTGCTGAAAAGTTGTCATCATCTACTGCAAGATCAGTAGCTAAGCATTAATACAAATAAATTATTTTACAGAAATAATATATAAATTTATCTACCTTTCTTTTTCTTGTTCTTTTCATTTCTTCTCAATTTCTCCTCTCGTACATAAGCAACAATTTCCACCATTGATTGCTCACACAGACTTTCATCTTTAGAAGTGCTTGGTACAGAATTCTCACAAGGTTGATTAGGATTGTGATTACTTAAATACTCATCCTCCACATTCTCTAGTGATGAAGTAAGGATAGTCACACCTTCAAATTTGCCTTTAAAGCATCGAGGATTGTATCCTTCACTACGTCCACATATGGCTTTAATGTTGCCAAGTAATTCTTTTTTGTGTCACGGACAGTAGGTGTGAGGTATGGGTGCACAACCTACGAAAAAAAATACAAATATTACATGACATTCACCAATTTATAAATATTGCTAAATAATGATAAATAAACTTTGTACCTTTGTACTTAAATGGATCACCTTCAATAATATTATATTTTCGTTTTTTGCGATGTGCCATCTAAGTAAATGGGAAATGGGTAAAGGAGAATCCAAGGACTTCTTGGCATACTTTTCAAGATGAGGAAAAGCCTCATATATCAAAACCTGAAATTGATAGAAGAACAAATAAACAAACAGAGGCTATACAATACTACACAAATATATAAGAATTTATCATAAATCAACTACATAATTTATAAGAAGTACCAGAAATGCCCAGGAAAATCCATATAGAGCATACAATGCATTTCCTCTTTCATTAAACACTTCACTCTGCTTCTTCAAATTGATTTTATTTTTCAGATGCGTCAATGTTAAATTAAAACTCTCTTTCCCCCACGGATAACTATTAAAGAAATCTAAATCATCCACCATTTTAATGTGGCTTGAATCCACAATTTTAGATCGATCAATAGGCAAGTAGCATCGTGTGGGCAAACAAAACCAACGAGCACTTCAACTTCTACTCCTTACTCAACTTGGAACCCTTGATCAAACGCATCAACGTTGTAGCAGTAATAGACTTATTCTTAGTCACCTTGTAGTAAAATTTCTCTCCCTTTTCAAGAACTTTTTAAATTTTGCATCACGGGGGTATGCTGAGTAATTCAACCCCGTAATTAATGCAAATTCTCTTAAGCCAAAACAAACAGGCTTATCATTCACACAAAACCAAATTTCATGTAATGTTTTGTCACTTTTCACACGTCACAACAACATATAATGGACCATCTGTCCATTGAGCTTGAAATGTTCTGGAATATGCCTCAAGTGTCCAAAACAAGTACCTTTAAAATCATCATAAATTTTTCTTGAACTAGAAGATTTATTAAATCACGATAAATAGTCATCCTTGCTCTAATAGAAATTTTTGCTGGAAATGATCCTACTTTATCTATCCACGTATTTAAATCATACGACTTAGTCAGAAATGTCTTTTGCACAAATTGGCAAAGACAGGGGATCTTCATCCTCATCATCAGTTTGAGTATCTCTACTACTCTCATCTTCACTGTCACTTTTACCATTACTAGATTCAACATCATCACTAGACTGGGCACTACTGTCCTGGTAGTTGTCAATCTCGACCATTGTATCAGAATCAGAGTTTGACTCATGTTCTTCCACAATAATTTTTTTCTTTTTTGAAGCTTTTAAAATTTCTTTAGCCTTCCTTTTCTTTTTTTAGAAGCATTAGGACCAAATCGTTTAATGATGATGCCTCTAGTTTTAGCCATACTGTATTATATACAAGCAAAAATAAATTTGTCATATCAAAATATCGACCACTAGTCTATTAGCATAATCAAAGCTTACATTAAAAACACATGCAAAAGAAATAGTAGTTCAAACAGAAATCGACAGTAAAATCACAAACATAAAACTCAAAAATCGATCAAAATATAGTAAAAGTTTTCAAATCGCTAACATAAAACTTTCAAAAAAATTCTATGCATTATCCAAATCAAAATGTCATTAACGATGCCGAATCAGAAACATAAACTAAAAAGGGTCAAATTTTCAAAAGTTTAAGCAAAAATATAAACTTCACTACATTACCGCAATTAAAAAATAAATCAAATAGGACTAAAAGTTATTGGAAATATGATGATGAAACTTACCTGAGAGGAAGAAGATTGAACAAAATAAACCTGATTCACTTCGTTTGAAATCTTCAGGAACTATTATGGGATCTTACGTTTCTTTATGGTTTCAAGAATAGAAGATTGGAAAGGTTGGTTCTTGGAGAAAGGTGTTTTATGGAGGTTTACGAAATCGATAAAGCTGGTATATGGAAGATCAAAAGCCACATTGAAGAACAAAGTTCTGAAGTTTCATCGGAAAAAGGGTTTTCTGATAACCCAATATATTAAAAAAAATTATATTGGGATTGTACTTTATTTTTGGAGGGATTAAATTTATTTAATATTTGAAGTGTTGGGAAGAAAATGATTTTTCAAAACTTGTATTTTACCCCCAAGTTTTAAAGTGTTACAAAGACCCCTGACCCCACAAGCCAACCCCACTTTTTGACTTTTTCTTAAAGTAAACCTACAAAATAAATAAAAAAGAAATGGGGTGGCTATGGACTAAATTAAGTTATATTGGTGGGCACAACACCAAATCTTCTCTTTTTATACACTCTACCAAACGACCCCTAAAGGAATTTTTAAACATTTTCCCTTACTGTTTTCAATAATTTATTTTATTATGTTGTTTATTTTGTCTCGAATTATCGCACTATTTTGTTGTTGTTTTTGCTCCCTTCTTCCAGAAATTGCATTGTTTCCTTGTTACTTGTTACTTGTTCTTCAATATTTCCTTCTTTTAATTTGTACCTAAATTTGCTGCACTTGAGCCAAAAGTCTTTTGTAAATAGCCTCTCAATCTCCACAACATAGTTATAAGGTCCACGTATATTATACCTACTTCTTATCTCACTTATGGAATTTCATTAGGTATGTTATTGTTGATTTTGATATTTAAAAAGTTCGAACTCATCTGGCTCATGAACAATCCTACTTGATAGTCAGAGAAGTTAGTTGAGAACCTTAAAACTTTTAGGCTTGGTAACAAACAGAGAGAACCAAGTTCTTGGTATCATGATTCCGAAGGATAACACACAATTTCTTATATTCTTACCTTGAAATTCAGATATGATGCATCTACAATAAATTAAAATGGAAACTAGTATTACTATATAGTACATCTTTTTCTTGAGTTATAGAGAGCACATGTCTTATCCAAATATATGGTGGTACTTGCATGAGAATGGTACCTAGGTCTAGGTGGTAAGACAAAAAGTATTTTTATGTCTTGTTGTGCTAAATGTTTGTCACTAGGTATATATTATTTTAAAACAGGTGAATGTATGTAGGATCGACAAATGGTTGGATTGGATCGAATTTGGATGGATTGATCAAAATTGGTTTGAATTACAATCCACCCAAATAGAATATAGGCAAATATGAATTTGGTCAAATATGATTTGGGTAAAATGGTTCCAACCCATTTTTAAAAAATCTATTTTTCAAAAAAAAAAATTACCTCCTCCCCCGGTAATCCCCCCACCCCCACCTTCCACCAACCTACCCCTAAATTTTTTTTTGTTTTTCAAAAACAGAAATAAATCAGTTTTTGCATAAAAAAAAAAAAAATTACCCCCTCCTCCGGGCACCCCCCTAGCCCCCCCCCCCCACCCCACCCCGGGCATACCCCACCCCTCCCCCCAACTTCCACCAACCTACCCCTAAATTTTTTTTGTTTTCCAAAAAAAAAAAAAAAAAAAATTTACCCCCTCCCCCGGGCACCCCCACCTTCCACCAACCGACCCCTAAAATTTTTTGTTTTCCAAAAACAAAAACAATCTATTTTTTTCAAAAAAAAAGAAATTACCCCCTTCCTTGGGCACCCCCCTCCCCACACCTTCTACCAACCTACCCCTAATTTTCAAAAACAAAAAAAATGGATTCTCATGTTAACCCATTTTGTCCATATTTGTATGAGCTTAAATAGGTTGAAGATCATACTAATCCATTTAAGGAAAGGAAAGAAAATATGAGTGATCCATTTAATTTAATATGGGCAAAATGGTTTCATTTCACTTATATGGGCCGAAATTGCAACCCCTAAATGCATGTAATTAGCCAATCTTATACCGAAACGTGTAAATCTAAATAATTCTATAAAGTTGTTCCTTTTGTCACATCATATATATTCTTGCATGATGAACCGTTTTGTTACCAGTCAACAAAATTTAATGAGAAAGCCCTTCCGTCTAGGAGTATCTCTTAACCTTTTTTGCACCTACCCAACTTCCATTCATAATTCGTGGCTTGTGTAATTGCATGCTTTTTTTTCAAGGGTTTAAAATTATATATGCAGCATATATCTTTGCACTGGGGTCGTTTGATAGAGTTTATTAGATTCTATGTATTAGTAGTATTTTGTTTGGTATATTTTTTAATAATATGTGTATAACTAAAATTTTACTGTGTATTGAGGAGTATATTATTAATACCATGGATTTCTTGGTATTAGTAATGTAAATGGATTTAATGTATGCATTAGCATGGTTAAAGACTCAATTACTGTTCAAAAGCACTTTTACATCTTTTTTACCATAATTGTTGTGGAGGATAATTTTATAAATAAATATTTTTATATAATGCATACTACTTTTAATACACCAAACCAAATAATGCATACAAAATAATCTATGCATATATAACTAATAAAAGCATTACTAATACAGTCTATTAACTATTATTTTTATATACTCTACCAAACAACTCCTTAATACAATATAATCAAATACAATTGATTGTTTTTTAAGCACTATTGCAGGACGTCAAATAACTTAATGGTGTAAAAATCTTGCTATTTCAGTAAACAGAAATTAATGCACAAAAGTCCTTTTACGAAAATGTGATTATTGTTACTAATTAAATGGCGCGTATACTTAGTTACTAGTAAAATATGGTATCTAATGTTGCGTTAGGAACTTTTTGGTAATAGGAAAATGACACATACCTTAGGAAAGGAGAACAATATCTCAACAAGAAACTACAATTTGACTTAATTTACGTGATACACTAATATTGGTAGATGACCATATATTTTCTATGAGTATAATGTTAATCTTAGTTTGCACTCACTCATCTAGATGAATTTTTAAAATATCTACTACTCCCTCTGTCCCTAATTACTTGTCCACTTTTGAAGTGTCACATCTATTAAGAAAATAATTAATGACATAGTGAGTTTACCCTTTTGCCCTTATTAATTACGAAGTGGATGAATTAATTGAGGGTATAATAGGTAAAAAAAAATTATTTTTTCTTGATTTGTCAAAATGTACAAGTAATTAGGGACAACTAAAATAGGAAAAGTGGACAAGTAATTAGGGACAGAGGGAGTATTTCTTATTAACACAATTATGGAATAAATTTATCGACTAAAACATAAATAGACATAAAAAAAATCACCAATACCTTTTTTTTTTAATTATAGAAAATGATATAGGTATATATAGGCTGAGTTGATTTAGATTTTTCAAATTCCAAATCAAATTAACAAGTTGTGTTTTTCAACCTCTTTCTCGATTATTATTTTTTTGGTAAATTCTTCATACACATAAATAATTAATTTATATTCTAAATATTCTTTTAGTTCTACTAAGGTAGAACTATTTTTAAGGTGTTTCCTTAGGAATAAGATAAAATATGAGATGAGTGATGACATTAATTAAATTTCTCAACAAAAAATTAAATAAATCACATAAAATTTATAATATTGCAAATTAATAAGTCCTATGAAAATGACCATAATATAAAAGTTTGATCACTACTAGAAAATAAATAATTAGTAACTGAAGAAATTTCGTAGCTAAACACCTAAAATTTCTGCAAGCTAATCACATTTCACTACAAATTAGCGATGGATTATAAAGAAATTTATTCAGCTAGGTGCTTTTTGTCAATGATACCGACAAATTTCGTAGCTAATTTCAATCTAGTAGTGTTATATCATACTAAAAAAAAGTAAACTAATAACTATTAATTACATAACTAAACACTAGAAAAAAATATTTAAATTAAGTTATGCATTTTAATTTATTTTATTTTTAAATAAAGTGTTTTAACCATCTATATCAATGCAAATCTAAAGAATAGGCATTGAACATTATTGTCATTCCTAGTGTCAATTTTTTTAATTAACATTAATATTAATTTGATTTTACTTTTGATCTTTATTTGAGTTACTAACATCTATATTTTATGAGAAACTTATTGGACCATCAAATTTTTAAGTCCGCATTTAAAATAATATATATGTTAAAGGATGAAAACAATGAAAAAATTTTAAAATATATTTATAAACTACAAATAAATAAATATCTTTTGAGTTTTGAATTCTTATATGATACAATTTGCTAGTGATTGCATTGACTTGTCATTAAATTCCTTCTATCTTTTTTGTTTATTCATGATAGTTAATGAGGAAAGAATTGTAAGTGGTGGCCAAGAAATCACCGGACTCGAATGTGTCGTACGGTAAATTCAAATTCTATCATCTTATCCATGAAGTATAATATATATTCCCACTAAGATAAATTTATTCTGTATAGGGATGAGGAAGTATATTTCTACAAGGATACTACTATTGCATTTGTTTGAATGGTTGTTACCTATTGTACTTCCTCCATCCCTTTTTACTTATAATTATCAAATTTTAATTTGACACGCTTATATTAAGAAAATAATGATTAATATAACGAGTTTATCATTTTACCCCTTTTAATTGATAGGGTGTCCAATAAATTTACTCACTATATTTTTCAAAGATATTATCTTAATGTTAATAAATTGAAGGTATAATAGGAAAAAAAGGGAAAATGAATAAGTACCCCCCAACCTATGCCCGAAATCTCAGAGACACACTTATACTATACTAAGGTCCTATTACCCTCCGAACTTATTTTATAAATAATTTTCTACCCCTTTTCGGCCTACGTGACACTATCTTCTGGGCCCAGCGCGTGTTGACAATTTTTTCAAACTATCTGGTTGATAGTGTCACGTAGGCCGAAAAGGGGTAGAAAATTATTTATAAAATAAGTTCGGGGGGTAATAGGACCTTAGTATAGTATAAGTGTGTCTCTGAGATTTCGGGCATAGGTTGGGCGGGTACTTATGCATTTTCCCGAAAAAAAAAGAATTGTCCTTCTTTGATTTGTCTAAATTGACAAGTAAAAAGAGAAATCAAATTAGGAAATATTTGACAAGTAAATAGAAACAGAGGAAATATTATATTATTAGTTTAAATATAATGGTTATTTTGATTGCTACTTAAATTTTATTGGAGTATAACACTAAATCAATCGTTAGGTAACAATGATAGATCTCATTTAATATAATGATGGATCGATTTTGATGTGATAGTATCGTTACTTTAGTTTCACCCTCATTTGTCTATATATATAGTAACTCTTTATTGTACCCTAAATTGTTTTTGTAGATTTATTCTTCAAAAATATTAAGGTGTGACATTATGTAATGATGGAAAATGATATAATATATTCAAATATTATATTTATTTTAATATAATTCAATACAATACATATAATATGAAACAATACGTAATAACTATCCAAACTGTGGCTCAGGTAGGTAACTAACCTTTATCCATGAGAGGTCTAGTAGCTGGATTCAAACATGTGATAATATGAACTAACAAAGGTGTGTTCATATCCATCTCTGTTGTTTTATTTTCATAACCCCCAAAATGTTAATAGCCATGTTCATGACATATGTAAAAGACTTGATATGTGAGAATAAGAACTCCATTTATTTACAGTAGAGTACAGGTATATATATACACAACTACAATTTCATATAATCCCTAAAATCAAGTGATCTGATATATCAAAATCAATTACTAGCACTAATTTGATTTGACTGTTGCTTTCATGGGATTTTGATTGAGCAAGATTTGCTACTTGATTTGTTTTGATCTTGTGAATATTCTATATCATTAACACACCTCCGCAAGACGGAGGATCCATCAGATACGCCGATCTTGGATCGAAGAAACTCAAGCCTTTGTCTGGACAGCGGTTTAGTCAGTGCATCTGCCAATTGGTCTTTCGTGGATACATGGGCAACGCGTAGCTGCCCCTTGGCTATCCTATCACGGACAAAATGGAAATCAATAGAAACATGCTTCATTCGACTGTGAAAGACGGGATTGACACCAATATTATCACATAGGATGGTGGGAGTTGAGGATGGACACTGATGTAGTTCATGAAGTAAGGCTTGAACCCAAGCAAGTTCAGAACATGGTAAATGGTAGATTGAAGATAGTGTAACACTCGCTTAAGAGCCTGCTAGTGCGTTGTGGTAGGATTCTGCATGAACTGAGACAACTTGTTAACACTGTAAGAAATATCAGGGCGGGTGAGATTGAGGTATTGTAAGGAGCCAACTAACTGCCGATAAGATTTGGCATCGATCAAAGAAGTTCCATCTTTCAATTTTAATTCAACTGAAGTGGACATAGGGGATGCAACAGGTTTATCACAACGTCCCTGATATACCTGTGTTGTGACAAAAAGAGGCCCCTGGTTGTTGGGATGAGTTCAACCCCTAAAAAATAATGTAAGCTGCCCAGATCTTTTAAGGAGAATCGTGTAGAGAAAGTGGAAACAAGTTGTTCCAGAAACTCTGATTGGAATTTCCTGTAATCAGTTAGTCATCAACATACACCAGGAAATAGCAAAGGACAGAACCATGTGCATAGATGAACAAAGATGCATCACTTTGAGACTGAACAAAGCCAAGAGAGAGAATAAATTTGTTCAGTTCATGATACCAAGCTCTAGGTGCCTGTTTTAAACCATAAATTGCTTGCTTTAGCTTGCAAATGTGAGATGGTCTAGTAGAGTCAACAAACCCAGGTGATTGACTCATATAGACTTCTTCATGCAATGATCCTTGAAGGAAAGCATTGTTGACATCAAGTTGCCTAATCTTCCACCCAAGTTGCAAGGCAGTGCATAGGACTACTCTAATGGTAGTTGTTTTAATAACAGGACTGAATGTGTTATGATAGTCAAGCCCGGGTCTTTTATGAAAGCCTTTAGCTACTAGACGTGCTTTATAGCGGCTAATAGTTCCATCAGAATTTTGCTTTATCCTGAAAATCCACTTACAACCAATGACATTAAAGTGAGGTTGAAGGGACAAGTTCCCATCTACCATTTTTAACAACAGCATTAAATTCTTCTGACATTGCTGCTCTCTATTCAGGATCTTTAATGGCTTGTGTAACACATGATGGCTCAACGGATGAACTAATAGGATGTTTTGTTGCGGTGAAGGCTTGTTTAGGTTTATAAATGTTGTTTTGAGACTGTGTGGTCATGGGATGGTTACGTGTGGGACCTTGTTGTATATGAGTGTTTGTTTGACAGGGTAATGAAGACAATGAAGGATCTGAAGTTCCTTGGGGAGATTCTCTACACAGAGGAGAAGAAATGACAGTGTCCTCATTTGGAGACGGTGAAGGCACGGGCAAAGGTGAAGACCTTTTTACAGATGAGGGAACTGGTAGTGTGAAATGAGTGGCAGAATTTGATGCAGCATTCCATGAAACATGGACAGAGGAAGATGGTAACAGTTGCGAGGAACATGGAAATGTGGACTCCACAAATTGAACATGCCGAGAAAAGAAGATCTTTGTCGACACAGGTTCATAACATTTGTAGGCACTTTGATTTGAGGAGTAACCAATAAAGATGCATGGCTTAGAGCGAGGCTCAAGTTTGTGATTTGCATAAGGTGGCAACCAAGGAAAGCAAAGACATCCAAAGACACGTAGTTTGGTTTTATTGGGAGAAGTACCAAACAACTTTTGAAATGGGTATTGATTGTCAAGTGTCGGGGTAGGTAGACGATTAGTCAGATAAGTGCCAGCTTGAAAAGCATGCGACCAGAAAGATGGAGGTACAAAAGCTTGGTGAACGAGTGAGCCCAGTTTCAACTATTTGACAGTGTATCCTTTCGGCATAGCCATTGTGTTGTGTAGTATATGGTGGAGATGTTAAATGACTTATTCCATGAGTGGCAAAAAGCTCTTTGAGTTTAAGATATTCAGTGCCACCATCAGAGGAGAGTTTTTATTGGTTTTTCGAAGTGTTTTTCAACCAACGATTTGAATTTGGGAAACAAGTTGGTGACATCTGATTTTCTCTTCAACGGGTAAAGCCATATATACTAAGAGTAGTGATCAACAAAATTGAGATAATATTTGAAACCGTCAATAGATTCATGTCACGTCCCGAGCCTACACCCTGGGCGGGACTGACACTTGAGAACTATTGTTGGCCCCAAGCGAACCCTTGGCCTGACTTACTTATTCAGCGGAAGACTTAAATATAAGAAACATAACTCATGAAATAACTTAAGAGATAATAGCTTAGCTAAAATGGCAACTCAAGTCTTAAACGTATACAACTGAAATGAATAAGACTAAAGAACTCTAGTATCCGTCTATGAAGCCTCTAAAATAAAGAGGGATGTCGGGACAAGACCCTCGATCATCCTAACAACTGAAAACTAGAAAGCAATGTAAAAAGGATCCCTCCAGAAAGCAAGGAGGCTCACCAACCGACTCTGAGTGCTCAACTGGATCAACGGGGTGCTGGATGCTGATCCTGGTTACCTACGTTTGCATAATAAGACGATGCAGGCCAACTAGCATCAGCATATTGAATGTACGAGTATGCATGTTGGAATGCTAAACATAACATATGCTTGAAAGGAATCTGAAAAGAACACTTACCTTGGCCCTACTCAACTCCTGAATAACTTAACTCAATATAAAGCAATAAAACAAATGCAATATACAGAAAGTTTTTAAAACAGTAGAAAGCAACTTAGTTTGTTAAAGAAATGCAATAACAAAATCAACTGTACTCGTATAATAAAGTAATATAGTTTTTGTGGGAGTTTCTCTAATCGACAACCACCACTATGAGCCGAAGTGCTGATACAACGTCTTGCCCACGCTGCCAGAACTGTCCTAAGTGGGTGCGTAAAGTCTATTGAGAATATGAGACATAATACTTTAAATAGATCATAATATTTCGAATAATCCCAAATAACAAAATTCAGGGCTCATTTATACATATATATCCATGCATCTCAAATAACCAATCGATAGGATTGGAGAACTAATCATGCAATACACATGTACAATGATCGATTATTCACTCCATAAACTTATACAGACTTAACTCAAATGGAGAGTCTACTGTTAGTTTAAGTTTACATTGATCCAATCATATATTACTCAGTTTAGGAGATTTAATACAGATTATCAAAACTAGGCGATTAAATACATATTGACTTGTATCAATTTCATCCGATAAGGAGGAAGGTCTAAGCCAGCAAATAAAACTAATACTTCACTACTATTTAATCAAATATGACCAAAAACTCATGTAACGATCTAAAAAAAATTAATTTATTTTTTACTAGGTCGTTCTTATGAATCTACCAAATTTCAAATCAATCAGAGTTCCTTTTTTTTTTCGAATTCCAAAACTCTGATCAATTTGATTGAAAACGTTATATGGTCAAAATAGAATTTAAGATTTTCCCGCTCAGTAATTCTTTTCATATATCATCATTTTGTGAAATAAATACACGAATTAAGAATAAAGAACAAAATTCTAAAATTCCAAAAGAAAAGCATGTTTAGTATACATTGAATATTAAAATTCAAAAACGCACCTCATAGATATCATTGCATCTTGAACAATAAATTTTGATGAAAAAATGACTACTCATTCAACATACATACGTGGTGTCAGATATTCACTTCAACAAATTTAGAACAAAAGCTAACTCAGATGGAGAGTATATGTTATTTTAAGTCAAGTGAATATCATTATCCTTAGATCCATTGATCCAATCAAATATTACTCAGTTTAGGAGAGTCAATACAGATAATCAAAACTAGAGATTAAACTTTAATGACTTGTATTAATTTCATCCGTTATGGAGGAAGGTCTAAGCCAACACATGAACTTAATACTTCACTAAAATTTAGTCATGAAGACCATAGAGAACAAACTCTATCATCACTATATATCATAGTTGAGTAATTTTTCAGTAAAATTAATTTTTCAAGATACAAAAATTATCTTTAAAAAAATCATCTGAACAACCTCAAATTACCAAATCACTGCATAACAATGATTATTTTAAATTTGATCGTTTCTGATGAACCTATCGAATTTCAGATCAATTGGATTTCAAAAATAATATTTAACTCCAAAGCTATGATCAAATTCAGATTCAAACAATTTGAGGAAAACTGAACAGATCTACATCCTTATCACATTCAATTTATGTTAACTCATCACGTGTAATCATGTACCACATATAACATAAATAAAACCAATATAAAGGATGGCATTCATACCAAATCACATTTTAATTTCAAAGAACAACTTTAAAATCATTTTAACTACCTCAAAGAATCATAACTACATAACAATGAGTACTTCTTACTAGGCCGTTATCAATGAACTTACCAAATTTCAGGTCAATTGGAACCTATAAAGAATCTTTATTTCCAAAGCTATGACCAAATTCAAATTAAGTAATTTAAGTATCTTTAGGAATTAAAACAATATGGCCTACATTCTTATATCAATTCATGTTAAATAACCATGTGCAATCATGTTTCAAATTTAGCATAATCATAATTGACATAAAGAATGATCTTATCATATATTCAAATCAAATTTTAATTCGACAAACTACCTAAACCCATCTAAACGATTTTCGATGGAACCATCAAATCTCAAGCCAATCAAAGGTCATAAAAATTCATGACCTCCTAAACTATGACCAAATTTGAAAAATAACTCTTTTAGGCATAGTTAATGACTAAAATAACATGATTCAAATTTTCATTCGCTTTTAATAATTATTTCATGAGCACAAAACATACTTGTGTCCTGTCTTTTGGCTAAGACACACAACTAACTAACCTCTTTACAACATATTGTTCTTGCAATTAATACACTTGAGAATTCAAGATATTATATTTCTTCCTTTAAACCGGTGAAAATCTTTAATATTTCTTCTCGTGAATTAATTTAAGTGTTACTAGTATCTAAAGGTGAATCTCCTTTCGAGTAAACAAACCTTTACTAGTATACATTTATGAAGAACAATCCATACATGATACATTGAGAATATTCTAACGACTCAAATAAATAGACCACTTTTGTAGATCCTATTTATTTATCATAATTCTCAAGTCATATTTTGTAATCTCACATATATAAAATATTAAGAATTTCTAATAATTCTAAATAAACAAACCGCTTTAATGGTAATTATTTGTTAATTATAAAATTCTTAATATATACAAATATATATTGTGAGCGCCGAGAAAAAAGATTAATGCCCATATAATTATAGTCATCTTATTCAAATATGTGATTATCGAGAATCTTGAACCATTGAAAATTACTGTGATGACCACGATATCAATTCTAAAACTGGCATGTATTTTATCTCAAAGTAAACCAAAAACGGGAATATATTACTTTGTCAATACAAAAACCAACCTAAAAAAAATATTGGTTGCTACTGACTGCTGTCACCACCAGTTCATATTCCTTTCCTCATTTTTTTTTTTTTTTCATTCATTAAAAGCTTCAAGACTTCATGCCTATTTTGCTTTATCTGTATGACAATCAGCCAACACACCCTCCATATTCTTTTTCATGTCAAACAATTGAACAAAAAAAATAAAGTCGAAGATGTCATGCCAATACGGTGTTCTTGCAAGAACCGAAGTTAAATAACGAGATTTTAAAACTAATTCTCGACAAGAGCATAAATCTAGAAACATGTATATATGCTCACGTATATATATATATTCTTTATGCATCTATTTAGATGTAAGCAAGGCACTTGATGCCAATTGTTGGAAAACATATATGCACAATGAAAGCATACTAGAATCTTACTACTTGCATGAATAATAGATAACCAATAATCGTTTATGCTAGATCACATAATCATGCTAGAACACATAAACATACTGAAATTTAATTCGATAAATACCTCTTGAAGCAAATCCCCAAGTTAGACAGACCTTCAAGTGAATCTACAAGATAGCTATGGTCTTCTACAGTGATCCCAACTTCACATCTGAATTCTCTCAATACTTGGGTGGGCAAGTATGAATAGAAAACTAATCAATCTTTTTCTAGATTAGGAGAATCTCTATTTATAAAGATTTCTTCCCCAATCCAAAAAGGAGAAGAAAACCCAGTTTTCTTGAAAAACAAGAAAACACACCCCTACTCCTTTTTCCCCTAAAAAATAGGATTCTGAGTTCTAGTTAAATATGGGCATTGGAGGGACCACAAAATTAATTACTGAGGCTTCCTATAATGGAAATAATTACAAATAATTAATTTGAATTATTCTTACCATGATAAATTACAAATCATTCCACTAGAAATTCGTAATTGCACTCCTCTATTTATATTTCATAATTCCCCATTAAACACTTATGTAATTCCCCACGTTAAGATTTCAGATATTAATCAATAAATTAAATTACTGATGAATTTAACTTAATGATTAATTTCCTTTATAGCACTACTTAACTTATTTCATGTGTCGGATTCATAAATCCACTTGCAAGGTTTGACACGATGAAAACTTATAAGTTTCTCAAAAAGACATATCAATCAATCTCTATAACGAGACATGGATTCCATCAACTAACTTATTATTTCACCAATATATATTATTATCATCCAACTTACCAGGTATATTGACCCATCTCAGAATCTCACCTTTTAATAAATCAAAACAATAATTAATAGATACAGATCATAATAGTTATATCAGGATTAAGAATATAAGTACATTTAATAGTTTAGAGAATATGATTTGTCAGTCAGTCTAAAACAACTATCTCTACTCGGTCCCGTTCAATACATAAAAAATGCACTAGCACAAGAAGTTGGAACTATACCGTTCCCATAATCAAGATAAATTACATATAATCTTGTGCTACAATCGTACCGATGGCATGTCCAATTTCCATCCTAGATTGTGAACAAAAACTTTATACTTATAAGAACTGATGATTTAATCCTTTGTGTATAAGCTAAAACTCTACACACTAAATCATCTACTATATAAGTAAACAGACACCATAAACGAATATATGATCTATTAAAATTGAGCAAATATTTATTCTATAATAAATATTATTTCTTAACACATGGTTAATAGTATATATCCCAACAATCTCTCACTTAGACTTTTAACCATCACAATTGTTATAATGTACTATAGCTAAATGCATGGTTAATAGTATATACCCTAACAATCTCCCACTTAGATATTTAATCTTGAAAATTGTTAGAATACTATGTCTAAAGACATGATTAATAGTATATAGTATATACCCTAACATGACTTTGGATCAGTATCCATGGAGGAAGGAAGAAAAGAGAAAACAAAAAGAGAGGTTGGATCGAGATTGCGGTTAAGCAAAGGCTATATCTGATACCATGTAAAAGACTTGATATGTGAGAATAAGAACTTCATTTATTTACTGTAGAGTACAAGTATATATATACACAACTACAATTTCATATAATCCCTAAAATCAAGTGATCTTATATATCATAATCAATTACTATCACCAATCTAATTTGACTGCTGCTTTCATGGGATTTTGATTGAGCAAGATTTGCTACTTGATTTGTTTTGATCTTGTGAATATTCTGTATCATTAATACATATCTTTTGATGTTCCTCCATATAATTTTGTAATACAAGAATTGAAAATTATGTTGCACGTGCTTTGATGAAAGGGTCTCTCTTTCTCTTCACATATTTTTGTTAGTTCTCCTCCTTTATTTTACAACACTTTTAAATTCTTATAAAAAAAAATTAGTAGGAAGCTATAAAGAAAATATTACGTAGAAAATCAGCGTAGGTTATGGTGCGGTGACACTGTTTTATCCTTAACCAGAGGTCTCAGTTCGATTTCTGGAAATGAAAAAAATCTTATTGGGAGCGTCACCCTTGAATGGGCCCTGCAATTTAATAAAATCTTGATATCGTTAATTTGAGTTTCCAAAACTCATTTCTTGAGGGTTTTTACTTAGATTCCAAGTGGAGAGTCGATGAATTAGAGGATAAGATGATGGAGATATTGATTAAGATGGCAAACTTTAGTACAAAAATAGCTACGATCATCTTAAATAGAGTAAATCAGATTCCATCAAGGCATCAAAAAGGAACTTCTTTTTACCTTTTCAATTTTGGGGACGAACAGCGACAATGAATTATGGAGATTCGGGGTAATCACAAATACACTATGTAAATTTATTTTTATTTAATCCCAAAATGGGTCCTTGGTGTTTAGCACATAATTAATATATGCCTATTTTTATATTTTAAAAAAAAAAAGCTGCATCCTATTTTATTTTAAAAATGATTTGTATCTTGATCTTTTTATTTCTGTGTAAAATTATAAAACTTCTATTTAAAAAACTATCTCTGAGGGTATAATAGGAAAATGCAAATAAGGAAAACACATATAATATACTTCTTCCATTTCTATTTATGTTACACCATAGAAATTTTGAGAGTTAATAAAAAAAAATTAATCGAAATTTCTTATTATGACTCTTAAATATTTTAAATTATTAATTATTATAATTTATAATATAATTATTATAACTTAACAGAATCCCCATAAGTCAAGGAGGTACAAATTATCAATCATAATATAGTTAGCCCCCATAAGACAGGTAGATGCAAACAACAACCAATTATAGTAGTGATAGGTGATACAAATGAATGCAAGTTATGCAATAAAAATCAGTAGTGCCATCAATACCAAGTGTATATACCTACCTCCTGCCCCCCGACACGTTAAGTAGGACCAATGAGGACACCCATCCTCCTATTCAGTGGTTCACACGGACATTGGGATCCATAGAGGACTTGGGAAGACTGAATATACTTTTTGATCCCGATCCAGGACTTCCACAACCTATATGTCATAGTTTCGGATTTACTTTGTTATGGTATACCAAATAGGGTTGGGCTTTCGATAATTTGGTTCAGATTTAGATTTTTTGTTTCGGTTTTTTTGGTTTTCAGTTATTGAATTTGTTGTATCGAACACCAAATTAAATTAATTCAGTTCGACTTTGGTTTTTTGTAATTCGGTTCAGTTCGGTTCAATTTATTAAATTCGGCTTTTTGAATACCTGAAACTAAAAGTTGAAATCACAGCAGTACTGGACGCCGGAGGAAGCTGCCTGGAACTTGAAAGTTGGAAGAGAAACTGAGAAGGTGCGGTGGCTGCTGCAGAAAGAGAAAAAACTACTGGAAATTCTTCTGTAAAATCAAAAAGACAAATATAAAACCTAAGGTCTAAGGGGAAAAAAGAAAATAAAAGGCTTAATACTATAAATAATTTATTTAGTATTAACAATTAAATAATATTCAATATAGTATGTATTTTAGTGCATATATTTTGGTTAAACCGAAATACAAAATTACAAAAAATATGTTACCAAAAATTGAAACTGAAAATCCAAATTTACAAAAATTATGAACCAGTATTGAACCGAAAATCAAAATACTGATCGAAAAACAAAAAAGATTGATATGGTTTGGTATTTTGATATTTGGTATTTGGTAATTGGTAATTATGCTTATCCCTAATACCAGAGATACATATGAAAAACACAATAGTATTGAAAGGGTCGGCATCCTCCTCGATCGATCAAGTAAACTGTGAGCACATCTTGAATGCCACTTTATCTCAAAATTTCATTTATCAAAGTGGTGAAGGTGGTACGACTCCCATAAAACAGTTTACGGGTAAAAAGTATAG
Source organism: Solanum commersonii (assembly GCA_029007595.1). Taxonomy (NCBI): domain Eukaryota; kingdom Viridiplantae; phylum Streptophyta; class Magnoliopsida; order Solanales; family Solanaceae; genus Solanum; species Solanum commersonii. The sequence goes on along the minus strand of JAJTWQ010000092.1, from coordinate 1,036,284 downwards.
AATCATACTTTCTTAAAAATGGTATTAAAAATCAATGAATTGCATGTGGTCATACCACAAAACACGTGAAAATGAGTATCATGCACGTCATCACCAACATCCAAACAATAATATCTAAACAACCAAAAGTACATAACCGGAATCACCTCGCTCCTAACGCATAGAAAACTAAAATGGAATCCAAATGGTCCTCAATTAAGGCCTCAGACTAAATAATTTACTAGCATACGCAACAATAATAACATAATATAATCACTACTACTTAGGAAAAATAAAGGGATCATGAAGACTCAATAACCAAAAGAGTAACTCAAGGATCTCGACCTTTATCGGAAGGTACTACTCAAGTAAACACTAAATACAACTAATGCAACCTTACGACTATAACCAACAACTAAGGTTACATGGCCTTATCTGAGATAGGGATCAACGTCAAGTCTACGGGTCTATTCAAGGTGAATTGCCATAATACCAAAGCAAACTCATGGTCCATGTACTAGCACAGGGTACCAAACCATGGTAATTTACTACAAGGAGCAACTATATTAGATAAAGAATTATTAAGAACACATTTTAGGTCACTTAGATCACCAAACAATTCTAAAGTCTCAAACATTAACTCTGAAAAGGCTAGTAATACCAAGCTAAGCCATAAGTAAGGAATTTCCAACTTAAGTTAAGGATGTCGCTAGACAATACTAGTCTAAGGCTCCTACGGGAATTAAGAAAATAGGAGTAATGAAATAATCATAAACCCATCCAATACAATCCTAAATCACATGCAATATATACTAACATCATCTCATGGAGCACAATATAAAAGAAAGTAGACAGTAGCCTACCTAGAAATTAAACTACAAACTCAGACCATCTACGAGCTGCCCGTCTACTCTTCACATCCACAAAATGACATGCCACTATCAATATTGTAAATTATGTGTCACTATGATATGAACGATGCCCGTATTGCTATAATATATAATGGGCCAAAAATCGAGCAAAAAATAAGCCCGTGGGACCCTTTACCAAAATTCCAAAATTGAACTTGTCACTAGGTCTATAATAGCTTAAGGAATTTTTTCCAATAGTTGGGCATTATTTGAGCTCGAAAACCCACTCAAATCATCCCTTAAAAAAATCAAGAACACTTATTTAAGAATCTAAAAGAGGGAAATCATTGTTAACTTATATGATAAACGCAATGCAATCAACCCTTACAACGCTCCCAACCAATTCCCAATAACTTATACCAATCTCCTTTCAAAAACAAGCTCACAAGATCTTTTAATGGATGAAAAAGACTTTTGTAGTGGTGGAAAATCACTTAAATGAGATATATAATTGTCGGGGGTCCTTTTTCATGAATGCGTACCTGGAACGCAAATGTAGAGGTCAAACTTGACCGGGGTCTAAGACCTTTCTCTACAAACATGGACCTAGTTCGAGACCGCAGTGGTCAGCTTGACTAAGTCAAGATGCTCCTTGTCCATGAACGTGGAACCTAATCGGCGAACGTTGAGGTCAAGTTGATTGGGTCAAGATGATCCATCTTTGTGAATCCGGGACCTAACCGGCGAACATGGAGCATAGTTCAAGATGCACCAGCAAGGGCTACATCAGCTAAACTTTTTGAGTTGAAAATATCTTGATAGGATGCTCAAAATTCTTTTGGAACCTCATGCATGCAAATCAACTATACTATACCACAAAATTTAATATTTCAGACTAAATAGATATGTTGAAACTTCTAATGGACATTGTGGTTACACACCATATAGTCCCATTTTAGCTAAAATTCACAAGGAAGCTCAAAATAAGCCTGGATTCCTCAAAACCCAAACCAAATGTCACACCTTGAGCCTACACCCTGGACATGGCCGACACTCGAGAACCATTGCTAATCCCCAAGCAAACCCTTGGTCTAACTCACTACTCAATGGAAGACATACTCAACAAAATAAGAACTTCAAATGCCAAGATTAACTCAACTTTATCTCAATAATAACTCAACTCAGTAAATGTCTGAAATGCTTAATTAAACATAAGAGATTGTCTTAATGTTTTCAAAACATCAACAAAGTAACAATGAAAGACTCCTAAACTACTACTGTCTATGAAGCCTCTAAATACTACGATAGATGTCAGGACAAGACCCACGATATCTTAACTAAGCTAAAATATAAATGTGGAACCCTCTGAAAAGCAAGGAGGCTTACCAAAGCTAATTGGAATGCAAATGGTATCAACGGAGCGCCTGTTGATGACTCTGAACATCTGTATCTGCATCATAACAAAATGCATGTCAAATGACGTTAGTACATTGAATGTACGAGCATGTTAGGGGAAAACTGAAAGCAATAGACAACTGAACTGACAAGGCTGGAAGAAATACTCACCTCAACTTAACTCAATACAAAGAAACAATGATAGATGCAATATTTAAAACATTATAAAATAGGTGATAAAACTCAATAAATGTATACAAATACAATAACATACTATTTACTCTTATTTGGGAGATTCTCTAATTGACAACCATCACTATGAACTACGTGATGATACAACATCTCACCCACGCTACTAGAACTGTCATATATCTTGTCGGGGTATAGAACACATCAACTAAGTGGATCCACCAAGCTATTCTTAAAATCAATAAAGAATCATCTAACAAGTATGATCTTTTACCCATGTTGCCATACGTGGGTTATGCAAATTTTGAGTTATCTGAACTCATCCCCATATCGGTGCTCAATACTACTCCCAATAATATATACTCATGCTTAAATGTATGAAACATAATTTTTTTCTCAAGTTGAGGTAATTACTCAAAGCATCCTCTTAAAGAGGTATTACTCAAAAACTTCTCTAAACTCATAAGTAATATAGAAATTGATGTTTCTCATTTTGAAAATGCAAAAGTGTTACATTTGGGAATACTTAGTTCCCTTATACTCATTTTTGAAGTATGAAACACAACTCTCCTCATTCTCTTACTCATTTACTCAAGACTTAATTCAAATCTTTAGTTAGTTGCAAAAGGACTCTCAAATTTGACTCAAAAGGACCTCTTAAACTTTTCCACTTAACTTTTCTTTAATTTGAAATGTAAATTAAGAGATGTGATTAGGATATACATGATATCTCAAGGATTAGTGAAGACTTTAAGAGTGAATATCAAAAAAAGAACATAGGTACATTTTGAGGGAACACACATGGAAAGAAGGACGGAAGGGTAAGGGACCTTGGCGCACTGAGTCGCGCGAGGCGCCAACCCCTAAACTACTGGCCAGTGTTTGGGGCGCACTGATGGTGCGGTGCGCCAGTCCCCACACTACTGGGCAGTAGTTCTGGCGCTATAGTGGTGCGCCGTCCCACCTCTGTACCCAGAAATTTGACGAATTTTCTTACTCAATTTCAAGTCTTAACTCATCTAGAATCAAATGATTTCTTCCAAACTCTCTTGGATTCATAAACCCAACACCAATTAAATGAAAACCTACTCAAAACTACGAAGAGACATCACTCATTCACAAGACCCTCACCTCAAGAACTCAAAATGTCCATTGTCAAAGAATGAGGCTAAAACTCAAGAACTTCTCAAGAATCTCTATATAGACAACCTCATGGATGAATCATGAATGAAATTACATGATTGACACGAGGGCGAACAAACCCAACACTATGAAAAGCTTACATACCTCAAAAGAATCGTTGTTCTTGGCGAAATTCTTCAATTCTTGGATGAACGTTTGAAAACCCTATTTTCCTCTTCTTATAACTTAGCCCTAAAAGTCTAAGCATTTAAGAATGTGGAAAAGTGGTCTAAATAATATTAGACCCTTAAATTAGGTGTGAAAAACATTTTAGGCTTAGTGGGGTAAGGAAAAGACCGAAATACCCCTTCCCTTAAACGAATGAAAACCTTAGCTAGAGAGACTTCAGTCAAATTGTCATAACTTTTTACTCGAAACTTGGAGTTTAGCAAACTAGATGGTGTTGGAAAGAGGACTCAAAGACCTTTGATTTGATACCTCATGGGCCACCTAACTCTTTATGTGCTAAAAGATATAGTCGTTTGAAGTTGACCCAAAACTAAAAACTGATGGAAGTCTGAGGTGTTACACCAAAGGTCCTTAAAACTAAAATTGATGCTCCAGAGTTAATAAAGTATCAAAATTGCATGTTGAGGTCGTTTGCCTAAAGATTTGACTGAACTAAAAAATTTAATATTTAGAAACTCCAAAATACATGAAAACTTGCATAAACACCTAACGAACATTCTGGTGATTGAATTATCTGTCCTAGTAAGTCAAAAATGGCTTGAGACCACTATAGGTAAACTCTAAATGCTGAAAGTACTAGAAAATAGGGAAAATAGCATGGACGGTCATCACAACATCCACTACTGAAAGAAATTTGTCTATAAAGTCAAGGAACAAAAGAAATCTTAAAGGCTCAAAAGATGAAGGTACTTGGTCCGCATTCTCGACCAAACGTCCAAACACCCTCTAGGATCGAACAACACAAATGAGTCGGTGATTTTAGACTCATTTTATGCTTCTAGTTTACCAAAGTTATGTTCATAATGTCAATTTATATCTTTTCCTAACAAAAAATATTGCAATTTCAGCTAGGAGAGAATAAGGATGATATGGAGCTAAAAGAGTGCAAAAGAAGTCAAACACATAAAGCATAGGCAGAAGGCAATATTGAGGATCGCCTAAGTTGATTCAGTACATTGCTAAATGGAATAGATATCATAGATCATCACAATTCTCAAGCCCCAAAGTTCATCTCAGCTTGGCAATTGATGAATCCACAAATTGGACTCATTTAGGGCTATATTTTAATAGAAATTGTGTCCTCAAAAGCTTATTTAGTCTAAATATCTGATGAAAACACTTAAGGTTCAGGTATTTGAAGTTTTAGTGAAAGTATGGACACTTAGGCGCAAAAAGAAACAAAAAGGTTGAAAAGAACGAAGAAGCTGAAGCCTGAGCATCGCCAGGTATGCTTGGCGATTCACTGAAGGGACACACTCCGCCTTTTGTTCCAGTACGCGAAACCCTGAAGGAGAAGGATAAAAAAGGTGATGAAAGAACCAGTCGACGCTTTGCCGATCAGTTCCGTAAAGCAGAAGTATACCGCCCAATGATCCAGAACGCACAGATATGGAAGGCAAAGCACAAACGGTGATGAACTATAAGAAGGGGGAATCGCCGAGTCATTCGGCGTTGGCGACTAGCCTCACTGAGCGATACGCCAACACTATTTTCTGAAGTCTATAAATACTAAACTATTTACTAGTTTTGGGAGAGAGAGAGAAGAGTCTGAACATTATTGTAATTTTTACTTTAGCTTTCATATTTTCTCTCAAGTTTTGGAAAGGGTTTTGAAAACTCGAAGAAGAAAATGGTTCATCTCTTTCAATTTGGAAGCAGGTCTTTTGGATTCTTCACTCTTGCCTAAATTAAGACTTAAATCTTCATACCCATTTGATTTCAACATCATTGAAGGTATAAATTTCTATTTCTTGATGTGTGGCTAAAAACCCAATTCTTAGGGTGTGATTTAGAGAATATGGGTTAAGATTGTTGTTAGGTATTGCTTGCTGATAGGTTAGATATATTTTAATAGTGATTTCACCTAGTGATTGTGGTTTAATTTAATGGGTTTGTAGTTGCAAATATAAAACCACCCATGTGTTTTCGGCTTACTCGAGAGAGAGGTCGCAAAACCAAGACCGCTAGGTTGATGACCTAAGGAGTGGGTTGACATGAGGTTCAACTCAAGAGGGTGAGCCCTAGTCCCATATCCTAAAACTTAACTCGAGATAGTGAGTGCGGTAAGGCGTAGCCTGGCCTTCATGCGGCAAATGGGTGTGTCCGAGAAGAACCCATTTGAAACGGGGTAAGTTGCTCGAGAGAGAATTTATTCCCACATATAGCTAAGCCTAGTCAGTATTACTCTAGAAATTTTCTATCGAAAGCATGTACCCAATAATTTAGATTAACCCTGTATTCCGGTCACATCCCAAGAATCCCCTCTCATTCATAGATTTCTTTGTTATTTCTACTATTTTTTCTATACTTGTGACAAAACCCCCAAATAGATATTTGACACTTTTGTGTCCCTCTTTAACTTACAATATTTTTAATTGTTAATGTCTTTAGTTACGACTAGTTAGAATTGTATTTTATTTTTCTATTAATTCTCGAAACCACTCCATTGGGACTCGACCCCAACCCTTGGTTGGGTTATTATACTATTGCACGATCGAGACACTTGTATCGAAAGTTGTATCATTGATTACACAAACATCAAAATGGAGCCGCTTCCGGGGAGTGGTGTTATTTGAGTGTTTGTGTATTGACGCAGAGGAACGAAAAATGGAAAACCACTACGGACTTCACACGGATCATCCCCTTTTGAAACTGTTAAACCTCAGGGACAACCGCTTGACCTTTAAGCAAGTAGGGGATGAGACTCTTGAGGAAATGTGGTTAAAATTTCAAACAATACTAAGTCCATGCCCGTCTCATGGGATGATTGACAAAGCGTTACTGGAATATTTCTATAGAAGTTTAGGACTTAAAACTAGAAGTAACGCGAATAAACTGTTCGCAGGTGGTGTACTATGTCAATCCTATGAGGTCGTAGCAAAAACCCTTGATGGCATGGTTGAAGCCAATAAGGAGACAAAGAAAGAAAAAGAGTGGAACACACTGGTTACTAAGTTGGATGTTTTGTCCAACCGAGTTTTGGCATTGGAAGCGCAAGCCATGGAAAGGGAGAAACATGTCATCCTCTAAGAGTGCCGAAATGGGAAAAAGGATGGAAGCGCACGAGATGATGAGGTCCTTGCCCTTATTCAACGAAAGATTGCCGAACAAAACAATAGGTTAAATGAGATGAAAGATAACATAGAAATGCTAAATGAGGTGTCCACCTCAAACTCCATGACTATCCAGCTGCAGGGTGCTCAAATCTCACATTTGATGACAAGTCGCTATCCACCGTTCACCGAGGACTCGCCCAACTACACCATGGGCGACTTTGAGAATGAGGAATAGAGGGCTGACTTATGTCGTGCCACGACGTTAACTAAGGCGCTGCTTGGGAGGCAACCTAAACCCTTTTTAATTGCTTTTATTCCTTGGTGAAACAATGGTGTGATGCTTGTACAAATTGAAGTTAGGGAAATGTTTGAAAAGGTGTATGAAGGCGAGCAAATAATCCAATTGGCGTGCCGCTGACTTATTCGGTGACCTCAATTTTTTCCGCCATCTGACTCAAAACACTATCAGCTTGGATCCTGTAAAACTCGGTGGTCAGTAAGTAATGAGAGGCGCGTCACTAACCATGTCGGCGACCTCGATGTAGACCGTCGTTAGGATTCTCACATGAGATGCAGATCTTGTTTCATTAGGCGAAATTAGGAATCACTTGGCGCTTCATCGAGTGATTGGGCGAGTTTGACTCACGTCACCGAATGGGTGGTAACTGAATGGTTTTTGCAAGCCACAGGTTTAAAAGTTCTACTTCATTCATTTTCTCTCACTTTTTCATCCTATCAAACTCACACCTGCACTTTAGCTTTATATTTCTTGCAATTCTAAAGTATTACAAGTGTCAAATTGTGCGCGAATTTGGATCGCATTACTGCCTAGCACGTCAGTACAATCTAATTTAGCACCAAAGGTTGGTAATCGAACCCCTCAGTTATTTTATCAAAATTACTACTCATTTGCATAATGATTGATAGTAAAAAATCTCTGCTGAGTCTCTGAGTTATTAGGATTGCATGTATTATTGCTTATGATTCAATAGCTTTCGTGTGATTTGAGGGACTCCCATTCGATTGTGCTTTGAGTTGAATTTTTTCCCCGGGAAAATATGAAACTCCTATGGGTCTTCGTTGAAATTGTGCTATTTAAGCCTAAATTGCATTATTTGGGTTGTGGGGTGAAATTTGAAAGAAATGGGTTGAAAATAGACACGTTTGGCTATTCGGCGAGATGAAGTAAACTCGCCGAATTGCTCAGCGATTCACCTAGTGTCCTCATTTCTCCTTTGATCGATTGATTTATGGCTTTCGACAGTTAGCCTAAATTGTAAACCACACTCGAGTGATCCGCCAACACTATTTTCTGAAGTCCATAAATACTAAACTCTTTACTAGTTTTGGGGGAGAGAGAGGAGAGTCTGAACATTATTGTAATTTTTACTTTAGCTTTCATATTTTCTCTCAAGTTTTGGAGAGGGTTTTGTAAACTCGAAGAAGAAGAGGGTTCATCTCTTTCAATTTGGAAGCGGGTCTTTTGAATTCTTCACTCCTTGCCTAAATTGAGACTTAAATCTTCATACCCATTTGATTTCAACATCATTGAAGGTATAAATTTCTATTTCTTGATGTGTGGCTAAAAACCCAATTCTTGGGGTGTGATTTAGCGAATTTGGGTTAAGATTATTGTTGGGTCTTACTTACTGATAGGTTAGATGTATTTTAATGGTGATTTCACCTAGTGGTTATGGTTTAATTTAATGGATTTGTAGTTGCAAATACAAAACCACCCATGTATTTTCGCCTTACTCAAGAGAGAAGTCGTGAAACCAAGACCGCTAGGCTGATGGCCTAAGGAGTGCGTTGACATGAGGTTCAACTCGAGAGGGTGAGCCCTAGTCCCATATCCTAAAACTCAACTCGAGAGAGTGAGTGAGTGCGGTAAGGCGTAGGCTGGCCTTCATGCGGCAAATGGGTGTCCGAGAGGAACCCATTTGAATGGGGTAAGTTGCTCGAGAGAGAATTTATTACCACATATAGCTAAGCCTAATCACTATTACTCTAAAAAAAATTATTGAAAGCATGTACCCAATAATTTAGATTAACCCGTATTCCGGTCACATCTCATGAATCCCCTCTCATTCATAGATTTCTTTGTTATTTCTACTGTTTTTTCTATACTTGTGACAAAAATCCCAAATAGATATTTGACACTTTTGTGTCCCTCTTTAACTTTTTTAATTGTTAATGTCTTTAGCTATGACTAGTTAGAACTAAATTTTATTTTTCTATAATTCTTGAAACCACTCCCTTGGGAGTTGACCTCAACCCTTGGTTGGGTTATTATACTATTGCACGATCGTAGACACTTGCATCGAAAGTTGTGTCGTTGATTATGCAAATATTAGCGATGAAAAGGAAAAGTCGACCATCATCGAACTCATTCGGCGAAGATAACCGAGATCACCAAAAGTAACAGGTGTCTGAAGGATAACTCAACTTGGTAAAGCCAGATTGGTGATAGAAACAACAGTTTAGCATATCACCGACCAATTTGGTGATCCTGACTTTGCTCACTTATTGGACCCGAAGGGCAATTTTATGGACATTTTTTGTAAACGTATATATAGCTCTCGCAAGAGAGGGAAAGTCACTTTTTTACCATTCTAAATTTGTGAGTTCTCTCTACAAAACCCTTTCTATTAGGGAATAACTTGTACTTGAAGATTTGAGAGAACTTTCTTGACATTGAAGGTCTGGAGGAATTAATTCTTAGGATTTCAATTTAGGTAACAACAATGAGTGATTATTTCAGTATAATTCTCTTGCCTTCTTATTATGACTAGTTGATCTCCCTATTCATAGGGATGTGCAATGTATGAATGATTAGTTGACAATTGGGTGTTGTTTAATTGCTTATTAAATATTGATTTGATTTGGGTTCAATTGTCTCTTTATGTTTTCATCTATAATTTGATATTGCAAGCTCTTGTTTACTTTAAATCCCTAATGTTGTTTGTGATAAATCATTTGAGTGAAAAGGAAATGTTGATAATGACTCAATTAACTTCATTTGATAGTTGGACCTTAAAATAGTTTTGTTGAATTAAAGTCTTTAATTTATATTTATGCTAAACATGTTGGGGTTTGATAAAAATATACATGATTTTTGATGGTTGATTGATAAATATTTATCATTACCTTGAATCAGGCTTACCCATTGACAATCAATTGATTTTAGCAATTAGAAAGGCCCACTTCCCAAACTATAGTCCATACAAGCACACTCCTAAGAGTCTCCAATTACTTGTGATAAATCCCTATTTTAAGCTTTGTGATTGAGAACATGTTTCAAACTATTAAGTGTTTCAATTTCGTGTTCTAATTGTTACTCACCCCTACCCCTTTACTTACATGCATAAATTATATCTATGTAATAATTTCTAGTGAAATCTCACACATTATAACGAGAATTATATTCATCCATTCCCGATGGGATCGACCCCAACTCTTTGTTGAGTTTTATGTTGCATACAATCATCTACACATTACAATATAGGTGTGTAATTGAACATTATTAAAAATTGTGCCATTGTAGGAGAATGGTGCATATAAATTCTCATATTAAAATATTTTGTTGCACTACTCTTTTTTCGCTATTTTCTCTTACTTTTTTTCTCTTATTTTGTTGAATCAATAGGTGAAAATATGAGTTCTCAATGGATTGATACTGCTAGCTAGGATGAGCAATTATCTGATGAAGATCAATTGAGAGATGCGGATCGAGCTAGTGCCATATGTTTGCCCACCAAACTATGGAAAATATCGTCTTTCATGTCACTAGCCTTATGCTATATTTGCCTCAAATAAAAGGGCTCTATGGAAAGAAAGCTCATGAGGATCCACACAATCATCTCAAAAAATCTATTGATGTATGCGATCTTTTCACTTTTGAAAACATTGCTTGTAGAGGAAGGAACCTAAGAGTTGCGTCACTCTAAGCTTGGAATTCAGATTTTGTCAATAAAATTAGCTTGATATGGAGATTTCCTACATGGTATTTCCTCTATCTCTTCTCTTATGAGTAGTTAAATCTTTAGCTAGGGTTGTGTGTGCTAGATGGGAGTGTAAAACTTATGAATGAGTATTGATTGCTCGGTTCTAAATTTGATTGTATGACATGGATTATTGAATAAAATTTTATTCATCATTTACATATGAAATATTGAACGAACGTTAAGTTTTAGCGCGTTTAGATTCATAATTGAATGTTTTGGTATAAGTTTCACAATAAAGGGATTATATGGTGCGGGGATACAACGGGTCGTTTGGTATAAAACAAATAACTGATAATAATTTTGAGATAAATGTAGAATTATTTTATCACAAATCTCATGAGATATAGAGGTGAAAAGGGAAAAAATTAAAATGTCAAAAGTGGGATTTGAACCCACACCCTCTTACGAAGACCAGAACTTGAGTATGGAGCCTTAGACCACTCGGTCATCCTGACCTTATTGTCATTATTTCTATGAGTAATATATTTGTATTAGCAATCAATAGAAAAGTATGTTGTACACAAAACTTGAAAAAACTTCTTGGAGAATATCAAAAAATGTACCACAAACAAATGGATCTGGAAGCTACCGTTTCCACCAAGAATTATCGACTTCCGATCCTATGGGTAACTTGTCACCAGTGTCTCCCCACGGTGTCATACCTGCATCGAATTGTCATATCCACATTTGTTGTTTGCTTCCAGTTCAATAATACAGCTGAAATTATACCAGATCTCCTGCTTTTCTGTCCAACCTCTATTCCATTTTGTCCTTCATCGTCATGTATTGTCCATATATGCTCATAACACATCGCCTCTCACTTGGATACCATCTCTAATACGTGCTATTTCATCCATGAAATTCCCTCGTGTTCCTTCTTCTATGATGCTTGGCTTTAGATTTTGGTCATTACGGAAAAATTGTAATAATAATTTCTATAATAATAATTTCAACATTTCTTATCACAAAGCGACTATTGTATGAATAATAGAATTTTACATCAATAAATTCATATATTCATTACTTGTAGAGGAAAAAACCTTAGATTTGCATCACTCCAAGCTTGAAATTTAAATTTTATCAATTAAATTAGCTTGAAATAGAGATTTCCTACATGGATATTGTCTTTGTTTCTTCTTTGATGAGCAACTAAATTCTTAGCTAGGAGTGTGTGTTCTTGAAACGACCCCAAAAATGCCCGAAAATGTGCTTCGAAAACACCTATAATTGTAATTTCCATATATCTCAAAATACGTGCATGATTTCAGAAATTCGACTTCATATTCTTATTCAGGGGGTCAAATTGAGTGGGAAATGGGTCTAACCCGAATTTTAGAGCAACCGTATCAAAATTCAAAAATCGCAAAAATGCGATTTGGAGGGTCAACTTTAAAGGGGAATATCTCTTAGCACACAAGGAACTGGAAGGACCTCAAACTATAAAAATTAAAGCTCTTCGAGTTAGCTTTCCAACGCACTTGGTTTCACCTCATTCCGAGTTAGGATGAAGGAGTTATGACCATTTTCGTAAAACCTGTCTGTGCAGATTCGCAAATTCCAGTGAGCTTTTGTTTTAAAGCCTCATTTTTTGAGGCTAAGTGTTGGGACGTTTTTATAAAAACAGGACATGTCCCATACTTAGTCATTTTTAACTTCAAAACACTCTCTAAGCCCTCTCCAAAATTCCACCAAGATCCTCAACCAAATTCAAAGATCCCAAACTCTAATTCCGGATTCAAGACTCAATCTCAAGCTTCAATTCTCCATTCCAATCTTCATCAAGGATTCTCCAAAGTTGAGGTATGTGGGTTTGATTGTGGAAACCTTCCTTTCCACAAGTCCAACAATTTATCCTCTAATACTACTTCAAGTTTATGGGTCCTTATGGTTATTTATGAACTCTTGAGTATGGAATTACTACTACACAACCTATTATGGTCTATTTTGCATATTATCATGAAATGGAATTATTATGTGATGTTTATGGTTTTCATGCTTCCATGATCAAATTATGAAGGTGGATATATATATATATATATGTATGTTATTGGTGGGCTGATTTATATGGATTTTGGAATTGGTTGGACTTAGTACTCTTGAAATACATGATTTTATTTACATGAACAATAGACCACCATGTGTTTGATAAAATGCTTATTTATAGAATTCTTAGGAAATGGAAGGTCCAATGTACGTCCTATGAGTCGGATGGTTATATAATTATTGAAATGATGATGAAATGAATACATGTATATGATTTTCTCTATATAGTGTTGTGAGTCGACCAAGCCTAGCTCGGGGGTTGTAGGCTCGGGTAACTGTATCAAGGGGTTGGTACCTTGGTTGCCTAGTACGGGGGGTAGTAGGCCCGTATAACCATATTGAGGGGTTTGTACCTTGGTTGCCTAGTATGGGGGGTAGTAGGCCCGTATAACCATATCGAGGGGTTTGTACCTTGGTCCCTAGCTCGGGGGGTGGTAGGCCCAGGTAACCACATTGAGGAGTTTGTACCTCTTTCGCCTTTCCAAGGGGGTGGTAGGCCTTGAGAATACTATATTGATGGTCACTCGCTACACATGTACTACGCCCTACTAAATATGGTTTTTATATAAGCATCATTATACATATCATCTCATTAATATGCTATTTATCGGGTATGATTATGCATTTTGCCTATGATGTCCATCTATTGTTGCATTGCATTGCATCCCATATACTTAGTACATTCAAATGTACTAATACATACTCTATGCCTACATGATGTCACCATGTAGGGACCGGAGCACCGCTTGACCATCCTCCTCCGCGTGGCTAATACGATTTTCTATCGAGCTTATTGGTGAGTCCTCCATTCCGGGGACGTTACTTATGATCTTTTGCTATGTATAAGAGTTTTCCTTTTAAATTGTGTATTGACTATGAGGGTGAGCCCGGTAATTTGTCTTGGCTCCCGCTAAGTATCCATGTTTAGAGGTGGTGTTGGACAAGTTGTGTATTATGTTTGGGCTTGACTCATCTATGGTATTTATGTATTATTCTCCTTTTTTCTCTTGCTCCCTTAGTCCCGATTTCCCCTTAACTATGCTTATCGCTTATGGTCATTTTAATTGCTTCCGCAACCAAGGATGTGTAATGATATGCTATGAGGCTTGTTTGGGATTCCTTCGGGTTCCCCATTCGCCGGTCACGTCTAGGCCCTAGGCTTGGGTCGTGACAAACTTGGTATCAGAGCCACTAGGTTGATAGATCCTCGGAGTCCAACACACCGCGTCGATTAGAGTCCTATTCATGGTTGTGTTGTGCACCACAACTATGAGTAGGAGTCTATGAGACGTTTTAGGAAATGTTTCCCTTCTTCATGTTCTAAGTCGTGCTATAGAGTTAAATTAAGTTTTTTCCTAACGGGTGTTGTTTGCTATGCTAGATCATGTCTAATACAAGAGAAAGATGAGCCCACGCACCCGAGGAACAACCGACCAATGGGGATCTTCGAGATGCCCTTACTTTATTTGCACAAGCTATGGCTAATCAAGCCAACCGGGGCCCAAACCCCTCAGGCTCCTACCCCGGCATCTCGGGTGAGAGACTTCGTGCGGATGAATCTCCCGGAATTCTATGGGTCTAAGTTAGATGAAGACCCCTAAGAGTTCATTGATGAAGTCTATAAGATATTAGCTATCATGGGCGTGAGGTCAGAAGATAAGGCAGAGTTGGCGGCCTACCAACTAAAAGAGATGGCCCAAATATGGTACAACCAATAGAAGGAAGAGAAGGGGGCAAACTATGTGGTGCGTTGGGAAGAGTTCAAAATGGCTTTCCTTAATCGATTATTTCCTCTTGAGCTTAGGAAAGCCAAATTGGTGGAGTTCATAAATTTAAAACAAGGGTCTATGAGTGTGAGGGAGTATGCCCTCAAGTTTAACCAACTTTCAAGATATGTTCCACACTTGGTTGCCGACTCACGGTCTAGAATGAACAAATTCGTGATGGGTGTGTCCGACCTAGTGAGTGAAGAATGCCGGTCCGCAATGTTGATTAGTGACATGGACTTGTCCCGCTTGATGGTCTATGTCGAGCAAATGGAGGAGGAGAAGTTGAGGAAGAGGAGGGGTCATGAGGCTAAGAGGGCCCATTTTGAGGGCAAGTTCCAAAGTCGAAGGGGAGGCCGGTTTCATCAAGGCCAAGGGTCTTCTCATGCGCCCCATAGGGGGTTTGCCAATGACGTTCCAAGGGCTCAAGTTGTTGGTGGTGTAGGTCCTATTAATGTATGTCCGAAGTGTGGTAAGGGTCATGGTGGCCCGTGCTTGAGAAATACCGGTGCTTGCTACAGTTGTGGGGAAAGGGGGCACAAGGCAATAGATTGTCCTCGGAATTGCAGCAAGGGTAAGGACGTTCGTCCACAAGGTGCCAATGCAGTTCCTTTGGAGAGAGGGGGCCGACAAGATGGTGCCCCAAGGCACAATCGATTTTATGCTTTGCATGGGAGGTAAGGGATCGATGAAGTCCCCGATGTTGTTACCGGTATGTTGAACATCTTTGACTTTGATGTATATACATTAATTGATCCGGGTGCCTCTTTTTCTTTTGTCACCCCCTTTGTTGCCAAAAAGTTTCATGTTGAGCCCGACTTGTTGCATGAGTCATATAAGGTGTCTACTCCTATTGGTGTATATATTGTTGCTAGGAAGGTCTATAGAAATTGTCCTATTTGCATCTTGCATAGAATATTGCCTTGTGATCTTGTTCAGTTGAACATGGTCGATTTTGATGTTGTTCTTGGGATGGATTGGTTGCATGCATACTATGCTTCCATTGATTGTAGAACCCGTAGGGTCAAGTTCCAATTCCTAAGTGAACCCATTCTTGAGTGGGAAAGCCAAAATGTGGTAGTCAAGGGTAGGTTCATCTCTTGCATTAAAGCCCGCAAGTTGATCTCTAGGGGGTGTCTTTATCACCTTGTGAGAGTTAGGAATGTGGAGTCCAAAACCCTTCTTATAGAGTCAGCTCCGGTCGTAAATGAATTCCTTGATGTCTTCCTAATGACCTTTCCAGTGTTCCTCCCGAAAGGGAATTAAATTTTGGCATAAACCTCCTCCCCGATACTCAACCCATTTCTATTCCCCCTTACTGTATGGCCTCGGCGGAGTTAAAGGAGTTAAAGGAACAATTGAGGGACTTGTTGGAGAAGGGTTTTATTAGACCTAGCCAATCACCATGGGGTGCACCGATGTTGTTTGTGAAGAAGAAAGATGGGCCCCTTAGGATGTGTATTGATTACCGGCAACTCAATAGGGTCACCGTCAAGAATAAATATCCTCTTCCTAGGATTAATGACTTGTTCGACCAATTGCAAGGGGCTAGCCACTTCTGTAAGATTGATCTTCGGTCAGGGTATCATCAAGTGAAGGTGAGGGAGTGTGACATTCCCAAGACAGCCTTTCGGACTAGGTATGGGCATTATGAATTTGTGGTCATGTTATTTGGGTTGACCAATGCACCGACTATCTTCATGGACCTAATGAATAGGGTCTTTAAACCCTACCTTGATTCCTTTGTTGTGGTCTTCATTGATGATATTTTAATTTATTCGCGTAGCGAGGAAGAACATATGGGTCAATTGAGGGTTGTGTTGCAAAGATTGAGAGAGGAGAAGTTGTATGCCAAGTATGAAAAGTGTGAATTTTGGTTGAGGGAGGTTGCCTTCCTAGGTCATGTGGTGTCGGGGGTTGGTATTAAGGTGGACCCTAAGAAGACTGATGTGATTAGAAATTAGCCTAGGCCATTGACCCCGTCGGATATTAAGAGCTTCTTGGGCTTAGCGGGTTACTATCGGAGATTTGTGAATGAGTTTTCTCTATTGCTTCTTCGATGACTAAGTTGACAAAAAAGAAGGCTAAGTTTGAGTGGACCGACGAGTGCGAAAGGAGTTTTCAAACCTTGAAAGATAAATTTGTGTCCGCTCCTATATTGTCACTACCAGATGGGCTTGAGGGATTTGTTGTGTATTGTGATGCTTCTAGAGTTGGCTTGAGTTGTGTTCTAATGCAAAATGGTAAGGTGATAGCCTATGCTTCTAGACAACTCAAAGTGTACGAAAAGAACTATCCTACGCATGATCTTGAATTAGCCGCGGTGGTGTTTGCTTTAAAGATTTGGCATCATTACTTGTATGAGGTACATGTTGATATGTTCACCGATCATAAGAGCCTCCAATATGTCTTCACCCAAAAAATATCTCAACTTGAGACAAAGAAGGTGGCTAGAATTTCTTAAAGATTATGATATGAGTGTGCATTATCATCCCGGTAAAGCTAATGTGGTGGCGGATGCTTTGAGTAGGGTGTCTATGGGTAGCCTAGCTCATGTTGATATTGGTGATAGGGAAATGGCTAGGGAGGTGCATCGGTTGGCTAGGTTGAGGGTTAGGTTGGAAGAGGTTAGTAATGGTGGTGTGGTCGTTGTTGATGGTGCTAGGTCTTCCTTGGTTGATAGGTGATAGCAAAACAAGATCTTGACTCTTCCTTGTTAGAATTAAAGGCCTTGGTGAAAGAGGGCAGGGTGGAAGTTTTCTCCCAAGGGGGATATGGTGCCCATAGGTACCAAGGTAGGTTGTGTGTGCCTTGTGTCGATGGTTTGAGGGATAAAATTCTTGAGGAGGCTCATAATTCTTCCTACTCCATCCACCCCGGTTCCACCAAAATGTATAGAGATTTGAGGGATGTGTATTGGTGGGGAGGCATGAAGAAGGACATTGCCAAATTCGTCTCCGGTTGTCATAGTTGTCAACAAGTCAAGGCCGAACATCAAAGATTGGGTGGTCTAACCCAAGACATAGAGATTCCTACTTGGAAGTGGGAAGAAATTAATATGGATTTTGTAGTTGGTTTACCCAAGACTAGAAAAGGTTTTGATTCTATTTGGGTGGTGGTTGATAGGATGACGAAATCGGCTCATTTTCTACCGGTAAAGACAACATATGGGGCGGAAGATTATGCAAGGTTATATATTCATGACTTGGTAAGGTTGCATAGGATTCCTCTATCCATCATATCGGACCGTGGTACTCAATTTACTTCACACTTTTGGAAGTCCTTTCAAAGGGGTCTAGGTACGAGAGTTAAGCTTACTACGGCCTTTCACCCACAAACGGATGGACAAGCCGAAAGGACTATCCAAACACTTGAAGATATGCTTAGTGCTTGTGTATTGGAGCTTAAGGGTAGCTGGGATGATCATCTTCCATTGATTGAGTTTGCCTATAACAATAGCTATTATTCTAGCATCCGTATGGCTCCTTTTGAGGCTCACTATGGGAGGCGTTGTAGATCACCGGTTGGGTGGTTTGAGGTTGGTGAGGTGGCCTTGTTAGGACCAGATCTAGTTATGGAGGCTCTTGAGAAGGTTAGGATGATTAGAGAAAGGTTGAAGATGGCCCAAAGTCGCCAAAAGTCCTATGCCGATGTAAGGAGAAGGGCTCTTGAATTTCGAGTTGGTGATTGGGTCTATTTGAAGGTGTCACCCATGAAGGGTGTGGTTCGTTTTGGTAAGAAGGGCAAGTTGAGCCCAAGATACGTGGGTCCTTATAAGGTGATGAGGAGAATTGGCAAGGTAGCTTATGAGTTGGAATTGCCTAGCGAAATGGATTTGGTTCATCCGGTATTTCATGTGTCTATGTTGAGGAAGTGTGTGGGTGATCCGAATGTTATTGTGCCTCTTGATGTTTTGGGTGTTGTTGAAGATAATTTGACCTATGAAGAGGTTCCGATCTAGATTTTAGATAGACAAGTGAAGAGATTGAGAAACAAAGATGTGGCTTCCGTTAAAGTCCTTTGGAGAAATCAACAAGTTAAAAGTGCTACTTGGGAGGCCGAAGTGGACATACAAAGGCGATATCCTTATCTTTTCCACTCCACTCAAGCCTAAGGTATTGATCTAAGCCCTTTATAACATCTCAGGTCTTAAGTTCAGCCCTCATGTCATTGCATACATTCATGTTTAAGTTAACAAGTTCATTGTGGTTTTACAACTATGTTGAGGTTCTTGAAATGAGGTGTAAGTGAGTTGTTGCATCCTTCAGTGGGCTGAAATTGCCATGTTTGTGTCTCTCATGTACGTTTCTTTGACATTCGGGGACGAATGTTCCCAAGGGGGAGATATTGAAACGACCTCATAAATGCCCGAAAATGTGCTTCAGAAACACCTATAATTGTAATTTCCATATATTTCAAAATTCGTGCATAATTTCGGAAATTCGACTTCATATTCTTATTCAGGGGGTCAAATTGAGTGGGAAATGGGTCTAACCCGAATTTTAGAGCAACCGTATCAAAATTCGAAAATTGCAAAAATTCGATTTGAAGGGTCAACTTTAAAGGGGAATATCTCTTAGCACACAAGGAACTGGAAGGACCTCAAACTATAAAAATTAAAGCTCTTCGAGTTAGCTTTCCAACGCACTTGGTTTCACCTCATTCCGAGTTAGGATGAAGGAGTTATGACCATTTTCGTAAAACCTGTCTATGCAGATTCGCAAATTCCAGTGAGGTTTTTTTTTTAAAGCCTCATTTTTTGAGGCTAAGTGTTGGGACGTTTTTATAAAAATAGGACATGTCCCATACTTAGTCATTTTTAACTTCAAAACACTCAAAAACACTCTCTAAGCCCTCTCCAAAATTCCACCAAGATCCTCAACCAAATTCAAAGATCTCAAGCTCTAAGTCCGGATTCAAAACTCAATCTCAAGCTTCAATTCTCCATTCCAATCTTCATCAAGGATTCTCCAAAGTTGAGGTATGTGGGTTTGATTGTGGAAACCTTCCTTTCCACAAGTCCAACCATTTATCCTCTAATACTACTTCAAGTTTATGGGTCCTTATGGTTATTTATGAACTCTTGAGTATGGAATTACTATTACACACCCTATTATGGTCTATTTTGCATATTATCATAAAATGGAATTATTATGTGATGTTTATGGTTTTCATGCTTCCATGATCAAATTATGAAGGTGGATATATATATATATATATATGTTGTTGGTGGGCTGATTTATATGGATTTTGGAATTGGTTGGACTTAGTACTCTTGAAATACATGATTTTATTTACATGAACAATAGCCCACCATGTGTTTGATAAAATGCCTATTTATAGAATTTTTAGGAAATGAAAGGTCCAATGTACGTCCTATGAGTCGGATGGTTATATAATTATTGAAATGATGATGAAATGGATACATGTATATGATTTTCTCTATATAGTGTTGTGAGTCGACCAAGCCTAGTACGGGGGTAGTAGCCCGTATAACCGTATCGAGGGGTTGGTACCTTGGTTGTCTAGTACTGGGTGTAGTAGGCCCGTATAACCATATCGAGGGGTTTGTACCTTGGTCCCTAGCTCGGGGGGGGTGGTAGGCCCGGGTAACCACATTGAGGGGTTTGTACCTCTTTAGCCTCTCCAAGGGGGTGGTAGGCCTTGGAAATACTATATTGATGGTCACTCGTTACACATGTACTACGCCCTACTAAATATGGTTTTTATGTAAGCATCATTATACATATCATCTCATTAATATGCTATCTATCGGGTATGATTATGCATTTTGCCTATGATGTCCATATATTGTTGCATTGCATTGCATCCCATATACTTAGTACATTCAAATGTACTAATGCATACTCTATGCCTACATGATGTCACCATGTAGGGACCGGAGCACCTCTTGACCATCCTCCTCCGCGTGGCTAATATGATTTTCTATCGAGCTTATTGGTGAGTCCTCCATTCCGAGGACGTTGCTTATGATCTCTTGCTATGTATAAGACTTTTCCTTTTAATTGTGTATTGACTATGAGAGTGAGCCCGGTAGTTTGTCTTGTCCCCCGCTAAGTATCCATGTTTAGAGGTGGTGTTGGACAAGTTGTGTATTATGTTTGAGCTTGACTCATCTATGGTATTTATGTATTATTCTCCTTTTTTCTCTTGCTCTCTTAGTCCCGATTTCCCCTTGACTATGCTTATCGCTTATAGTCATTTTTATTGCTTCCGTGACCAAGGATGTGTAATGATATGCTATGAGGCTTATTTGGGGTTCCTTCGGGTTCCCCATTCGCCGATAATATCTAGGCCCTAGGCTTTGGTCGTGACAGTTCTAGATGGGGGTACAAAACTTTGAATGGGTATTGATTTCTCAATTCTAAAATTAATTGTATGACATGGGTCTATTGTTTTCTTGAACCAATAATCTAAAATCAATGGTTGCAAACATTGATTGAGCTCTCTAATACAACATTTGGCTTGAGAAAGTAAAATGAATTTGGGTAAGACTCAATAGTGAGTACTTGTTGAAATTACTCCATGGGTTTGAGGCAAGGATGGGACAATCCGATTAATTTCTTATTTAATAATATGAGCTAGAGATAGTCTATCTATTCAAACAATATTCACTACAAGAAAAACAGTTTGTTAAGACCAACATTTAGTGACGAGCTAGTAATCCCTTCCCTAATGATATATGTATTGGGACGATAATCTATTCTAGTCCTTATATATATATTTTATAGCGAAGATACTAAATCCGGTCCCTAAAGAACTTAATAACTGGTCCCAAATTTTAATTGAAGGAATTAGTGGGAATTACATCCACCAAAATTTAATACTGAAATATTTAAAAAATAAACTTTTAATTTGTTTTAACCAAAATTTAGGCGCTAAGTGTTTTTTCATTAGCCAAAAAAAAAAAGACCCGCTCTTTTTTTCAGAAAATTAATAAACGTATGTGGAATAGGAATAGTCTTTTCTTCTTCCTTTTTTCGGAATAGTCTTATATGGTCGTAACCCTAGCCTCATCAATAAGATTGCTTCGACACTGCCCAATCTCAACACAGTGAATATATTTTCATAGCAGCGTTGTCTTCTTCATTGTGTAGTTGCTGCATATAGTTGCAAAAAAATAGAATTCCAGGTTTATTTCCTCTTCTAAATTGAGTTGCTTGTTTCTTCCATTGATTGATTGATTGATGCGTTTTTTCTTATTTTATTCAAGTTAGTCTTCTTCTTCTTCCCCTTTTCTAACATAATAGGTTAAAACTTTCATAATATACTCTGTTTTATTCCTTAGAATTAGTAAAAGATTATTGGGTTGTGGTTTCTAATAGTTGACTCGATTTTGCCAATGAATTTTCAGAGTACCTTGGTCTTCTTCATTGTGTAGTTGCTGCTTAGCTGCGAAAAAAAGGAATTCCAGGTTTGTTTCCTCTTCTAAATCGAGTTTCTTGTTTCTTCCATAAATCGTATTGATGGATTTTTTTGCTGTTTTACTCAAGTTAGTCATCTTCTTCTTTCTCTTTTCTAACATTAAATAGGTTAAAAGTTTCAAAATCTGCTATGTTTTCTTATTTGTCAGTAAAAGATTATTGGGTTGAGTATTCTAATATATTTGACTCTATTTTGTTGTTTTCTTGTTTCTTGATCATCAGTATTAGACAAGGAAATCTGCTATGTTTTTGTATTTGTCAGTGAAAGATTATTGGGTTGAGCATTCTAATATATATAGTTGACTCGATTTTGTTGTTTTCTTGTTTCTTGATCATCAGTATTGGACAAGGAATGGTTTTAAAACAGAGTATAAGGAGCAAGCAATTGAACTAATAATTTGGCAGTGTTTTTTTAAGTACAAACATGCTCAGAACTCTTGTTGAACTGGAAAAATCTTTCCATCTGATGATTATATTATCCATTTATATTTGACAGCCGATGCGACTAATAAAAACTTACCTCCATATCAGAAAATAATATCCTCATCTTTTTGTGAAACATGGGACAGTAAGTTATGGGCTGAACCAAGCGAAATACCTCTCTTCAAAGAAATATCTTCAGCAGCCTTCTTCACTGCATATAGCCTGGCATCAGCCATCTGTTTCTCTATCTCCCTCTTCTTGTAATCTTGTATCTTCTTCAAACGGAAGAAATCCTCCCTTTCCAGTTCATCAAGTTCCCCCTTGATGTAAAGAACTGTGTTCTCCAACCGAGGCTTCACAGCATTCGCCAAGGCATTGACCCTCCAATTTGACAGTATGTTGTATTTGAAAATCCTAATTATTTCGTGAATAACATATATTTGCATAATCCCAATGTTTCTGTTGTTTATGAATTTCAGTGGCTAAATGTATGTGGGGTACTAGAGATTTTAAGCCCTATTAAGTCTTGCTTATGAGTTTCTAGGGACTAACTCCATGTGGGGTTTTAGCGATTATGTGTTTCAGGAAGTACAAAAAAAATCTGTAGCTTGTAACGATGTATATAGGATAACATTCCCTATCATTTTTTCAAGTTATATTCATCTCTTTTATGATTGCTTCTGCAGGTTTTATCTATAGAAAATTATTTTATGTAAAGTGCATATAAATTTTTTTTAAAAATTAATTATTGTATGAATAACATACTAGTTTCACATCTTTAGTGATTTTGTAATTTTCTTAGTCCTTTCTTGATGTACTGTTTGAAGATTCAAGTAAAATAACTATTTAGTAACTATAAACAAGTAGTTTTCTTAGTATCAAATGACTATTTAGATAATCTTATGTCGTAATATATATTGTTTTGTGTAATTACTTGCTCCAATCTTTGGTAGGCTCAAAGGAAAATCATGTTTTAGGAACTGACATATTAGCTCTATAAGTAAACTTATAATCTTTTATAATTCTTAGTGACATCTATCCTTAGATTTCAACCCTATTGTGTTTATCTGATTGTAACAAGTTGTTTGCATCTTATATTTTTTGTTATTCTTTATATTTTTAAAAGAATTTTTTATGTCCTCATAAAGGTTATGGCACCTAGTAAGCAGTGGATGCAACTTGTTGATAATCGTCTCGATGAAATCTACTTGATTGGCATGCAAAAGTTTTTGGATTATGCTTTCCAAAAAACAGGAGAAAAATATGAAATACGATGTCCGTGTGTCAAATGTTACAATACAAATTTAGGAACTCGTAAAACAATTGAGACACATCTGCTAGTACATGGAATAATTCGCAATTATACTTTTTGGTATCACCATGGAGAACGTTTGGGTGAGCCATTATCAGAATTAGAATATGAAGATGAAGAACAAGATGATGATGCAATAGAAGAATGTGAGAGTGAAGATGAAGTAAAAGAACTATTGAGAGACTTATATCCTAATCTTCATGGAAGAACTACACATACTGATGACTTACTTGAAGAGGAACCAAATGATGAAGCAAAAAAATTTTACAGCCTATTGAAGGATTTTGAGTTGCCATTATACCAAAATTCAAAAGCTTCAAAGCTTTCCACTTTGATCAAATTGCTTCATATCAAAAGTATGGGTCGTTGGAGTAATGCATCATTTACAATGTTATTGAAAATGTTGAAAGAGGAGTTGTTGTCTGATGGTGCCAATTTGCCAAATTCATATTATGAGGCAAAAAAGATAATTAAAGAACTTGGTCTTTCATACGATAAGATTGATGCTTGTGATACGCTCAAATTACACTTCCTTACAGAAGTATAAGCGATCGTTATCAAGTAAAGAACCCAACTTGTAGGTTGGAATTGATCCCACAAGGAAAAATGGTTTAGACTTTACTTTAACCGACAATTATATTCAATTAGTCAAAGAACTTCCAGAAACAAATAATTAAAAAGGGGGGGTTTGTGTGTATGAAACAAATAATAAGAATTTAGTAAAAGAATCAGTAATCAGACAAAAATCAATTTTTGGTTGTTATCAAGATGAGAGAAATAACTAGGGCATACGTGTTCCCCATAAGCTCATAACGCAATAATCCTAGTAACAGGGCATCTAGAGAATTTCACCCCACACCTTGATCCGGCTACGTGTGTATACTTTACTAACCCTTACCTTTACCTCATATTAGACATCATAATCGATGTTTGGCTTAGTTACTGCTTCGCACCAATCGACACTAGTCTATTAGATAGTATCACACTAAATCTATGTTGATAATTCTTTTCTTGTTGATTACCTCCTTGATCCGGCAAGTAGCAACAAGGCGAGTTCTAACGTTGGCCACCGTTAAAAAGATTTCTAAATAAAAGAATTATCAATACATGCAAAATACTATTCACGAATTGCTTATTTACTATTCATATTTTGTTAATCGCTCATGGTTCCCACAACCCTAGTTGTGGATTTAGTTACTCATATTAGCAAGAACACAATCCATAATTTTAGATAAAGAAATCATGAACTTACGTAAAGAGAATAATAAATCTAGAAATTCAACTTGAGTTGCAAAGCCAAAAATCTTCAAAACGAACTGTAAAATTAATAATTGCACAAATTGTAATTCAATCTCCAAAGTCAAAAGTAAAACTAGAATAACAATGTCTAACCCTCAAAAACGAGGTTTACATGCCCTATTTATAAAAAAAGAAATCCTAATTTAAAAAGGAAACAATTTAAGGAAAGTCTGTTCAGGTATGCGTCTTCAATCCACGAGATTGACTTACGGACCGTCGATGGATCTACGATCTGTAAGTCCCTTCCGTAAGCCGGGACTTAGAAAATATTTTAGCCCCCAAAACTCAACCTCTCTGACACAAACGACGGAATGGCAGCCTCGCAGTCTCTTTCTACGGTTTGACAGTACGGTCCATAGACTGATCTACGGACCGTCGATTTACACCGTGGTTCCACACTTGGTCAGATTTCCCTGATTTGTCATCCGTCCTTGGCTGCTGATCTACGATCCTAACCTACGAACCGTCAATGGACCTACGGTCCGTAGATAGGCTCCGTGAATGCTCTTTTTCTGCAATTTGATCAACTGTCTCAATACTTTTACGCCTGAACATCTTTCCTGCAAAAACATAATAAAATACATAAAAACCAATACGATAAGGCCCTAGACACACACAACTTGTAAGTTAAATGTATTAGAAATACCGTAAACTCACGGTATATCAGCTTGTACTAATGATTGCGTGTTATACTAGAAGGAGGATAGCTTACTTAATTCTTGCAAAGTTTGTGGTGCGTCGAGATGGAAAATAAATACACATAGCGGGGAAACAAGGAATAAAAAAGGTAAAAAGATAGCATTAAAGAGTTTACGTTATTTTCCTTTAAAGTATAGGCTTCAGAGATTGTTTATGTCTACCAAGACATCTACTTTGATGACATGGCATAAGGATAAAAGAGTTGAAGATGGAATAATGAGGCACCCGGCTGATTCAATGGCATGGAAGTCATTTGATGAACTTCATCCTTCATTTGCGGCTGAGCCTCGAAATGTTCGACTTGGACTTGCTAGTGATGGATTTCAACCATTCCGGAATTCAAAAACCTCACATAGCATTTGGCATGTGGTTCTTATTCCTTATAATTTACCACCTTGGTTGTGTATGAAGCAACAAAATTTTATTTTGTCAATGCTTATTCCGGGTCCAAATGGTCCAGGAGATGCAATTGATACATATCTTCAGCCTTTAATAGAGGAATTGAAGGAGTTGTGGGAAGTTGATATTGAGACCTATAATGCATCAACTAAGCAAAATTTTAACTTGCATGCTTCTTTATTATGGACCATCAATGACTTTCCAACATATGGAAATTTATCGGGATGGAGTACAAAAGGAAAATTGGCATGCCCATGTTGCAATAAATACACTTCCTCAATTCGATTATCTAAGGGTAAGAAGCAGTGTTTTATGGGTCATCGGCGTTATCTTTCTCAAAATCACAAATGGCGAAGTTAGAAGGCCTCCACCAAAAGTGTGTTCCGGTATTGAGATACCTAATCAAGTGCAAGATCTTGAAGGAGTACAATTATCCAAGGATCCTAAGGTAACAAAGAAGATATCACATGAAAATCGAATGGATAATTGGAACAAGAAAAGTATCTTTTTTGAACTTCCATATTGGAAGTGTCTCTTATTGCGACATCATTTGGATGTTATGCATATTGAAAAAAATATATGTGATAATATCATGGGGACAATTATGAATGTCAAAGAAAAGACCAAGGACACAATTAACACTCGATTAGACTTACAAGAGATGAACATTAGGCCAGAATTGCACCCTATCCAAAAAGGGGAGAAAATTGAAATTCCAAAAGCATGCTACACATTGTCTCCCAAAGATAAGCACAAATTGTGCCTTTTCTTAAAGAATCTAAAGGTTCCTTGAAACGACCCCAAAAATGCCCGAAAATGTGCTTCGGAAACACCTATAAATTGTAATTTCCATATATCTCAAAATCCGTGCATCATTTCGGAAATTCGACTTCGTATTCTTATTCAGGGGGTCAAATTGAGTGGGAAATGAGTCTAACCCAAATTTTAGAGCAACCGTATCAAAATCCAAAATTTTCAAGTGAAGCCTTTTCGAGGGTCTACTTTGGAGGGTCATATCTCCTAGCACACAAATTATTTGGTGGCCAATAATATATCCATGGAAAGCCCTTTGAGTTAGCTACCTAACGCACTTCGTTTCACCTCATTCGGAGTTCGGACGAAGAAGTTATGCCCATTTTCGTAAAGTCTGTCCGGCAGAAAAGGCAATTTCCAGTAGCCGATTTACTGTTCATTTACCGTTCACCCGCCCCTTTTTTTTTTCTAAGTGTTGGACGAATTTTTTTCCAAAGGGTATATATTATTTCCTAGATACCATTAATTCATTCCCATCCCTAAAAACATTTCCCTCTCTCAAAAACTCTCTCAAAACCCCAAGGAAACTCAAGGTGAAAGATGGAGTTAGGGTGGATGGTGGCTATTGATTTCTTCACCAATTTCGTTTGGTTCTTGAAGATAAAGGTATGGGGATCCTTTATCCTTGATTATTCTTTCTTTCAAGGAGCCCAATCAAAAGGTTTTCAAGGTTTTTCAAATACACAAAAATCCTATTTCGAATTCTAAGCATGGGTTCTTGCATTAAATAATTTCAAATGATGTTTCATGTGGTTATTAATGATTATTTATGGTTTTAAGAAAGAAATATTTGTGAACCCATGTCTTCTCAAATTCTTTAAATTTAGCCTAAAGTGAGTTTAATGATTTTGAGTAATTGATGTAGGATTATTGAGTGGTTGATGTGGGTTGTTCTTATATGATCTTAGCTATGTTGAGTTGCTAGAAATTGTTATTGAATGGTATAATGTGAGGTAGTAGCCTTGAATGGTCATAAATTGGGATTTAGACTTTATGTTGGTTATTGGATATTGTTTAGCTTAGCTTGTATAGTTGATTGTTGTTATTATCATTGTTATTGTATTGTTAAATTGTTGGAAGATGAGGATGATGAAGATAGCCATGGAAAGAGGGTAAGTTGATCAAACTTGATAAATATTGTATAATTGGCATGGAATTGAGTATTGTGGCTTATGGCCTTTGAAAAGGATGGTGAGATGGCTTGATCTCTTAGTATTAATAATATTGTTATTAATTGGCTTGATCCACCTTTGGTGGAGGTGGTTATTTGTTGTATTGTTGTGAATTGAGGCCATGAAGGGCATTAGGTGAATGTTATTATATTGTTGTATTATTATACACATATGAGGCTAGATGTAAAGTCCTATATGAAGCTATATGTGAAGGTATGATGTGAATGAGTTTATGTGATCTTGTGATGATCCTATTATGGTCTATTTTGCATATTATCATGAAATGGAATTATTATGTGATGTTTATGGTTTTCATGCTTCCATGATCAAATTATGAAGGTTGATATATATATGTATGTTGTTGGTGGGCTGATTTATATGTATTTCGAAATTGGTTGGACTTAGTACTCTTGAAGTACATGATTTCATTTACATGAACAATAGCCCATCATGTGTTTGATAAAATGCCCATTTATAGAATCCTTAGGAAATGGAAGGTCCAATGTACGTCCTATGAATCGAATAGCTATATAATTATTGAAATGATGATGAAATGGACACATGTATATGATTTTCTCTATATAAGTGTTGTGAGTCGACCAAGCCTAGTACGGGGGTAGTAGGCCCGTATAACCGTATCGAGGGGTTGGTACCTTGGTTGCCTAGTACGGGGGTAGTAGGCCCGTATAACCATATCGAGGGGTTGGTACCTTGGTTGCCTAGTACGGGGGTAGTAGGCCCGTATAACCATATCGAGGGGTTGGTACCTTGGTTGCCTAGTACGGGGGTAGTAGGCCCGTATAACCATATCGAGGGTTTGTACCTTGGTCCCTAGCTCGGGGGTGGTAGGCCCGGGTAACCACATTGGAGGGGTTTGTACCTCATTCGCCTCTCCAAGGGGTGGTAGGCCTTGGAAATACTATATTGATGGTCACTCACCACACATGTACTATGCCCCACTAAATATGATTTATTTTATGTAAGCATCATTATACATATCCTCTCATTAATATGCTATCTATCGGGTATGATTATGCACTTTGCCTATAAAGTCCTTATCTAAGGTAATCTTGGGAACACTTGAGTGTGCTTGAAGAGGATTGTGTGGGCGGTCACTTCTTGTCTCACTCAAGTGTGTCTTAAGGTTATATTAGGTAGAGGTCCTATGGTAATGAAATGACATGTGTCCTTCTAAAGTTAAGCATGAGTTGTATATGGATTTATATTAAGTATATGTATGGTTGGCTATGGTCTAATATGTTAATGTTGACTTGTATTATGTCTCTTATACTTGCAAAGGAAAGGTTTTATCAAAGGACATGAAAGCATACCTTTCTTGTAAATGTCCGTTGTGCATATTTTCTTGCATGGTCTCCATACTTAGTACTTAATTGTGCTAACCCCTTTCTTTTGCTTTTTGACTAAAGTGTAGGGATTTGGAGATGGTGATATGTCATGACTACTTGATAGGTTTTTAAGAGTTGAAGATGAAGACTTGGTGAGTCCTCATAGATTCGAGGGCAATAACCAACATGTTCTTTTTATGTCTCTCTAGTATTTGCTTAAGTTTTGAGTGGGCTTAGTCCCAATGTTATATTCAGGTATTAGATGGTTTTGAGACATATTGTATAAAGTCTAGAAAGTCTTCCGCTTGCTATTTATTGAAAGTATCTTCGTGAGTGAAGAAAGTTTTTAATTCCTTATGGTTTTGGTGTCTATGCAATGAATGAATGCTAAGAGGCTTGTATTAGACCTCTTCGAGGTCGAGTACGCGTTACGACTAGGGGGTGCTCCCGGTCGTGACAAACTTGGTATCGAGCATAAGTTTCCGGGATGGTCTTAGGTTGTCTCAAAACCACATCTAGTAGAGTCTTGTTCATAATGTGAAGCGCGCCACATTATGAATAGGAGGCTATTGGGTGCTAAGAAAGTTTCACTTCTTCATTCTTTTAGTCGTGCCATGGAGTTTCTCTCTATAATGTCTTTCCTTTTTTTTTTCATATGTGATGGTCATTTGGGTGTAACCTTTGAGGAACTTTTAATGTTGCAAGGATTGAGGGAGAGAATGTTAGTTGTGATGCCAACTATGACTTGGTGACTTAGTAGGTGTGAGGTGAAAGATTGTGGTGATGACTTTAGTATGAATGGGATTCCTTTGGTTATGCGTGTTGTTGGTAGTATCCGGCTTAGTCATGAGGAAGTTTTGTGATGTGTTGAAGGAATTTGTGAAATGTGTGGTGATTTAGAAATGCTAGGTGTAATGAGTATAAAAGCCTAGTGTTGTTTTGATCCGACCTTAGGATGGAAGGAGGTGAATTTGAAAGAACTAGTAAGAGTTTCTCCTAAGTGGGGGAAATATGTGGTTAGATGATAAGGTCTTCAAGTGTGGTTGATGTTTATGAGTTAGGCTTGAAGGATGTTTTCATTACAAGAGGTTTAGTGAATTAAAGAGTTGGGTAAGAATGGTTTTGGTAAGATTGATGGTATTTTCATTGAGATTTTTATGAGATGTTAAGGTTGACCTTAGTTGGGTTTACCCTTAAGTGGGGGGATGGTACGATGAGTAGTGAAGTTGTAGAGAAGTGTTGATATCCTTACCTACTTCTATATGTGCTTACTCAAGCCTAAAACAAAGAGTTCCTAGAAGCTTGGTTCATGTTTTGGAGTCTTATGTGAAAAGGAGTTTTTCCATGGTCTCCTTATGTCATGCATGTTTTAAATGAATTCTTGTTAAATGAGAAAATGAGTTTTCATGTTTCATGCCCCTCATGTTGATAGGCAATTAGAGTAAGTAACCTATGTGATTCATGAGGTGAATGGTTTAAATGTGCTTTTAAGAAGTAATTGCATAATTGGTCAAGATCATATGATAAGCATGATTTGAGTTGGAGGAGGAAATTCCTCCAATGAAACGGAATATGTCTAAGTTGCATGCATATTGAGTTCGTAGAAGTAGTCCTATTCTCTCATGTAGTATGATGTGTGTTTTAAATGGAGATTTTTTTCTCCTAAGTTGTGCATTGTGTGTAATATGGCATACTTGACTTGATGATGTGAATTAAATGAACATGCTTGAATGTGTTCTTATGAAATGGAATGTTAGCTCCTTATGTGGTGGAAACTTTCCTAAAGAGTAGAGGAGGTAGTTCCTCCCATGTTTATGTGAATTAATGAGGTTTGCGCATTTCCATAAAAACTTGTGTTTTTGAAGAAAGATGAGTTGTATGAGTTGTTTCCCTCATGTTGTAGTGCATTGGTTATAAGTGATCAATTGTACTTCATGAAAATAAGGTATGAGCATGTCTTAGTAAGGAGTTGAGAAGTTCCTCCTTGAAAGAGTGCTATTGAACATGGAAACTTGCATATGTGCTTAATGATGTATGGACTATGTAATGACTAGGAGAAGGTAGTTCCTCCTATGAACATGAGAAATGTTGATGTTGGTGTGTTATGATTAGGAGAAGGTAGTTTATCCTTGAACATCACTAAACATGATAATGTCATTGCATACATTCATGTTTAAGTTGACAATTGGTTCATTGTGGTTTTACAATTATGTTGAGGTTTTTGAAATGAGGTGTAAGTGCATTGTTGCATCCCTATGTGGGCTGAATTTGCCATGTTTGTGTCTCTCATGTATGTTTCTTTAACATTCGGGGACGAATGTTCCCAAGGGGGAGATATTGAAAACGACCCCAAAAATGCCCGAAAATGTGCTTCGGAAACACCTATAAATTGTAATTTCCATATATCTCAAAATCCGTGCATCATTTCGGAAATTCGACTTCGTATTCTTATTCAGGGGGTCAAATTGAGTGGGAAATGAGTCTAACCCAAATTTTAGAGCAACCGTATCAAAATCCAAAATTTTCAAGTGAAGCCTTTTTCGAGGGTCTACTTTGGAGGGTCATATCTCCTAGCACACAAATTATTTGGTGGCCAATAATATATCCATGGAAAGCCCTTTGAGTTAGCTACCTAACGCACTTCGTTTCACCTCATTCGGAGTTCGGACGAAGAAGTTATGCCCATTTTCGTAAAGTCTGTCCGCAGAAAAAAGGCAATTTCCAGTAGCCGATTTATTGTTCATTTACTGTTCACCCGCCCCTTTTTTTTTTCTAAGTGTTGGACGAATTTTTTTCCAAAGGGTATATATTATTTCCTAGATACCATTAATTCATTCCCATCCCTAAAAACATTTCCCTCTCTCAAAAACTCTCTCAAAACCCCAAGGAAACTCAAGGTGAAAGATGGAGCTAGGGTGGATGGTGGCTATTGATTTCTTCACCAATTTCGTTTGGTTCTTGAAGATAAAGGTATGGGGATCCTTTATCCTTGATTATTCTTTCTTTCAAGGAGCCCAATCAAAAGGTTTTCAAGGTTTTCAAATACACAAAAATCCTATTTCGAATTCTAAGCATGGGTTCTTGCATTAAATAATTTCAAATGATGTTTCATGTGGTTATTAATGATTATTTATGGTTTTAAGAAAGAAATATTTGTGAACCCATGTCTTCTCAAATTCTTTAAATTTAGCCTAAAGTGAGTTTAATGATTTTGAGTAATTGATGTAGGATTATTGAGTGGTTGATGTGGGTTGTTCTTATATGATCTTAGCTATGTTGAGTTGCTAGAAATTGTTATTGAATGGTATAATGTGAGGTAGTAGCCTTGAATGGTCATAAATTGGGATTTAGACTTTATGTTGGTTATTGGATATTGTTTAGCTTAGCTTGTATAGTTGATTGTTGTTATTATCATTGTTATTGTATTGTTAAATTGTTGGAAGATGAGGATGATGAAGATAGCCATGGAAAGAGGGTAAGTTGATCAAACTTGATAAATATTGTATAATTGGCATGGAATTGAGTATTGTGGCTTATGGCCTTTGAAAAGGATGGTGAGATGGCTTGATCTCTTAGTATTAATAATATTGTTATTAATTGGCTTGATCCACCTTTGGTGGAGGTGGTTATTTGTTGTATTGTTGTGAATTGAGGCCATGAAGGGCATTAGGTGAATGTTATTATATTGTTGTATTATTATACACATATGAGGCTAGATGTAAAGTCCTATATGAAGCTATATGTGAAGGTATGATGTGAATGAGTTTATGTGATCTTGTGATGATCCTATTATGGTCTATTTTGCATATTATCATGAAATGGAATTATTATGTGATGTTTATGGTTTTCATGCTTCCATGATCAAATTATGAAGGTTGATATATATATGTATGTTGTTGGTGGGCTGATTTATATGTATTTCGAAATTGGTTGGACTTAGTACTCTTGAAGTACATGATTTCATTTACATGAACAATAGCCCATCATGTGTTTGATAAAATGCCCATTTA
The DNA here is from genome assembly GCA_029007595.1 of Solanum commersonii. Classification (NCBI taxonomy): domain Eukaryota; kingdom Viridiplantae; phylum Streptophyta; class Magnoliopsida; order Solanales; family Solanaceae; genus Solanum; species Solanum commersonii. Next base: position 1,002,712 of record JAJTWQ010000092.1, on the reverse strand, counting down.
TAGAATCCTTAGGAAATGGAAGGTCCAATGTACGTCCTATGAATCGAATAGCTATATAATTATTGAAATGATGATGAAATGGACACATGTATATGATTTTCTCTATATAAGTGTTGTGAGTCGACCAAGCCTAGTACGGGGGTAGTAGGCCCGTATAACCGTATCGAGGGGTTGGTACCTTGGTTGCCTAGTACGGGGGTAGTAGGCCCGTATAACCATATCGAGGGGTTGGTACCTTGGTTGCCTAGTACGGGGTAGTAGGCCCGTATAACCATATCGAGGGGTTGGTACCTTGGTTGCCTAGTACGGGGGTAGTAGGCCCGTATAACCATATCGAGGGGTTTGTACCTTGGTCCCTAGCTCGGGGGTGGTAGGCCCTGGTAACCACATTGAGGGGTTTGTACCTCATTCGCCTCTCCAAGGGGGGTGGTAGGCCTTGGAAATACTATATTGATGGTCACTCACCACACATGTACTATGCCCCACTAAATATGATTTATTTTATGTAAGCATCATTATACATATCCTCTCATTAATATGCTATCTATCGGGTATGATTATGCACTTTGCCTATAAAGTCCTTATCTAAGGTAATCTTGGGGAACACTTAAGTGTGCTTGAAGAGGATTGTGTGGGCGGTCACTTCTTGTCTCACTCAAGTGTGTCTTAAGGTTATATTAGGTAGAGGTCCTATGGTAATGAAATGACATGTGTCCTTCTAAAGTTAAGCATGAGTTGTATATGGATTTATATTAAGTATATGTATGGTTGGCTATGGTCTAATATGTTAATGTTGACTTGTATTATGTCTCTTATACTTGCAAAGGAAAGGTTTTATCAAAGGACATGAAAGCATACCTTTCTTGTAAATGTCCGTTGTGCATATTTTCTTGCATGGTCTCCATACTTAGTACTTAATTGTGCTAACCCCTTTCTTTTGCTTTTTGACTAAAGTGTAGGGATTTGGAGATGGTGATATGTCATGACTACTTGATAGGTTTTTAAGAGTTGAAGATGAAGACTTGGTGAGTCCTCATAGATTCGAGGGCAATAACCAACATGTTCTTTTTATGTCTCTCTAGTATTTGCTTAAGTTTTGAGTGGGCTTAGTCCCAATGTTATATTCGGGTATTAGATGGTTTTGAGACATATTGTATAAAGTCTAGAAAGTCTTCCGCTTGCTATTTATTGAAAGTATCTTCGTGAGTGAAGAAAGTTTTTAATTCCTTATGGTTTTGGTGTCTATGCAATGAATGAATGCTAAGAGGCTTGTATTAGACCTCTTCGAGGTCGAGTACGCCGGTTACGACTAGGGGGTGCTCCCGGGTCGTGACATTCCTGATGGTTTTTCATCCAATATTTCTCAATGTGTGAACTTGAAGGATCACAAGATATCTGGATTGAAAAGTCATGATTGTCATGTTCTCTTGCAACATCTACTCCCTCTTGCACTTCGTGGTATGTTGTCCAAAGAAGTGTTTGAACCTCTTTTTGAATTGTCTATATTTTTTAGTGTGCTTGGATCAAAAGAGTTGAGAATTGAAAATTTGGATCATATTGAAGCACAAATACCCATAACACTTTGCAAGTTGGAAAAGGTATTCCCTCCTTCATTTTTTGATGTCATAGTGCACTTACATGTTCATTTAGCTAGTGAAGCTAAGATTGTTGGACCGATTCATTATCCGTGGATGTATCCTATGGAGCGATGGTTATATTTTTTGAAATCTCTCATTGGTAATAGGGCATGTCCAGAAGGTTGTATTGCAGAGGGCTACATCGCAAATGAATGTATGACTTTATGTTCAAGGTATTTGCATAGAGTTGACACAAGATTCAATCGTCCTGAACGAAATTATGATGGTGGTTTAAAACATTCGAATGGTGGTTTATCTATTTTTAGTCAACCTAGAAAAACTTTAGGAGCTAAAGATCCATGTGAGCTTGAAGCATATGAACTAGAACAAGCACATATATACATATTGAAGAACTGTGATGAAGTTTTACCATATCTCAAGTATGAAGATTTCTTTTATATCTTCTCATTTATTTTATTTATTTTAGGTTAGTTAATTTTCAGTACGATCGAGACTTATGGTTCACTTCAATTTTGTAGAGAGTTTGCACAAACTCATGAGAATGCTGGACACTTGTCTGATGCAGAATGGAGCCGACAATTTATTGAATGGTTTAAAGATAGGGTGAGTAATACATAAATATCAAATTTTGATATTTTAATATTGTAATACTCATTCTAATATATTAAATGTTATCTTGTTGATAGGTCGCACAATTGCACAAGCAAGATGATAATCAGATCGTGGAAGATCTACTCTCACATTCACGTGGTCCCACTAAATATTCAGCGTGTTCTAATGGTTATGTCGTTAATGGATATAGATTTCATGTAGAAGATTATGATAACAAGTTAAGGACTCAAAATTGTGGTGGTGTTGTATTGGGTGAAAATGATGAAGACAGTGAGAACCTTGATTATTATGGAGTTTTAACAGATGTGATTGAGTTGCAATTTGTCATGGATAGAAGAGTGATTTTATTTCGATGTAATTGGTTCGATGTGTATGATGAAATAAAGGGAGTTAAAAAGGATGAGTATGATTTTGTGAGTGTTAATCCAAGTAGATTTTTGAAAATAAATGAGCCATTTATTTTAGCGAATCAAGCATCTCAAGTGTTTTATGCTAATGATAATTCCAACAAAGGTTGGAAAGTAGTGAGGAAGACTCAACCTCGTGATTCCTTTGAGATTGTGGAACAAATGGATAATGATATTATAGAGTTAGGAAGTCCTTCCCAAAAAAAAAAAAACTAATGGGGTGAAGTATGTTTTATGAATTAGTATTTCATTATTCAACGTTATGATGACACAATTTCTTTTATTACCACATAATTAGATGTTTTTTAGGTTTAAGTTTTAATGTTTTGGCTCTTTTTACAGGTTCAAGATGAAATCATTGAAGACTGAAAATGAGGCCGATTCTAATATGAAGAGTACTATCAGATATACATTTGTTGCGTCTGGTGCTATTGGAAAGGGACGAGGACGAGGGCTTAAATCTTTGGGTGAGAAAGAAAGTTTGTCATCTAAGAGTTTATTGCCTCAATCAAGTGATCTAGTTAAGAAGTACATCAAAGAAATTGAAACAAGTAAGATATTTTGTATTTTTTTCAGTTCAAGGCATAGCAAAATCATTATTTGTATTGAGAACAAATATCTTTTCCAACTTTCTGTATTTTGTCTTGGAGGAGAAGATTCAAAATGTCAATCATTTTAGACGAAAAGGGCTGAACCTATTGATATTCAATCATTTTCAGCTTCTTGCTCTCCAAAATACAGTGCTAAAGTATTGGTTGTATGATTTGTTTTTTTCAGGTTCTATAGGGAAGGGCCAAGGACAAGGACATAGAAACTCTACCATGTCCACTAGTCAAGGAATACGAATGATGCATAAGAACTCCATGGCTCCTGAGAAAGAGAATATGCAAATTAATACCTCATCTCCTATTACTAATCAAGTTAAGAAATACACCCAAGAAGTTGAAACAGTAAGATTTTCTTTTAAATGTTATTATTTGTATTGAGAAGGAATATCTTTTCCAACTTTCTGTATTTTGTCTTGGAGGAGAAGATTCAGAATGTCAATCATTTTAGACGAAAAGGGCTAAACCTATTGATATTCAATTATTTTCAGTTTCTTGCTCTCCAAAATACAGTGCTAAAGTATTGGTTGTATGATTTATTTTTTTCAGGTTCTATAGGGAAAGGCCAAGGACAAGGACATAAAAACTCTACCATGTCCACTAGTCAAGGAATACGAATGATGCATAAGAACTCCATGGCTCTTGAGAAAGAGAATATGCAAATTAATACCTCATCTCCTATTACTAATCAAGTTAAGAAATACACCCAAGAAGTTGAAACAAGTAAGATTATTTTTAGATGTTATATTTTTCACAAATATACTGTGTTTTCAATTTTTTTGATAAACTTTAATATCATGTTAAGTGAGTCCATGTGTTATAGGAAAGGGATAAGAGAAAAGAACAAGATCTTTGAGCTCCTCCTTGGGAATTTCTGAATATGAGGTGGGATCTTTCAACAAGAGTGCTGATTTTGATAATCAACATATGGAAACTCCTTCTAAGTGCACAAAGTTGAGTTCTGACATGTCTTCTAATCATGAAATACAAAAAATGAAAAAAATTGTTCTTGAGAAAGAGGATATGCAAACCAATGTTACATTACCTCCATCTGTTGATCAAGTTATGAACCACTCTAAAATAATAGAAAAAGGTATGATATTTTGAATTAATATGTTATTAAGTTTTAGAACTGAGTTTGATTGCTATAGTTTTTATCAAATTATGTTGTTGTAGGTTCATCTAATCCTACAAAGGTAAGAAGAGTTCGAGGAAGTAACATGTGCAAACAAGTTGCTTCACTTGAAATTGGACAAAAGCTAAAAATTACCTTTTACAATAATCGAACGGTTGGAACAAATAGCAATCTTTTTTCGAGGCATTTGGGAAAAATTGTGCGTGATCGAAATATTTGTCCCTTGGGGGTATCATCGTGGCATGATATTAAGCAAGAAAAGTTGAATCACATGTGGGCAGCCGTTGAGGTAACAAATATACACTTAATGTACAACTTTTGAAGACATTATACACCTGATTCTGATTTTGCAGTGTTAACTGCTACATCAATGTTCTTGTCAATATAGCAGCTACTGTACAAATCTTGAATACATTATACATCAGATTCTGATTTATATCGTTCATTAACTGAAGTTTTAAAAGTAATGTGCACTTGTTCATATAACAAGATGTACAGCTTATGATGCCTCTTTTTTTTCTAAAAATAATAACTCAACTCATGTTTCAATTGTTGTGGCACAAATTTGAGAGTGTTGATATGAATGATCATCGTGATCATATCTTGGGATGGATGAATGAGTTATGGAACAAATGGAGAGGACACTTGCATGCAAAATATGTGAAGGACAAGCCTATACAACAGTCTCTTAGGAATGTCCCAAGAGGAGTAGACAAAAAAGAATGGGAATGGTTAGTAAAGGAACATTTTGCTTCTGAAAATTTTTAGGTATGCCTATTGAGTTAATAGTCTGCTTTTCTACTCTTTTCTACAGTTTGATTTCCCTCCTTAGCACCTAATAGACCTTAAAAAACAAACCTAAGTAGAGAACATTTCTACTATGTAGTGTCTTAGTATTCTTGATGCACCAAATAGCTAATCCATGCCTAATTTATTATTCTTGAATCTAGCAAAGCCACATTTATCAACTCATTGTATGAAGTATAGACTAATTTTTTCACGAGCTGAGCCCCATTATGAGAGCATATTCACAATTGTACTAGCTATCTATGGTTCATTATTTCTATTGATCCTCTTAGGATCAACTCGTTGTTTCTTTCATTTATAAGCAACTTTCAAGATCATAAGATTGGTGATCTACATTTTATAAGTACTTGTACTAGAAGCTTACTGTGAACAAATATAGGCAAGAAGCACTAGGAATGCAGCAAATCGAGCGAAGTTGAAGATGCTTCATCATATTGGTAGCAAGCCTATTCGAGAGATTATTTATCAAAAGGTATTATCATAAAATTAGTTTTCTAAATGTAATATTTATGAGGTGTGTGTTATTTGACATGTTTGACTTTGATGTAAAGGGCAGGAAAGATGGAAATCCACCAGATTTGGCAATTATTTTCTTTGAGACTCGTAAGAAAGATAACAAGCTTGTTGAACCTGAAGCAATTGAAAAACATGTGCGTTTTGTAAATTAAATATGTTAATTACTTAAAATTGTTGTATGTTATAATAGAAAATGTTCTTTGATCTATTTTGTAGGCTCAACTCGAAGAAATGGTTCAAACAGATCCATCTTTACCTACCATAGAGATTGTTGAAAAATGTTGTGGACCTCAAACTCGTAGCCACGTATTTGGATTTGGGGGTGGAGTAAAGGCAAAAGACTTGAAAGGTGGAACTTTTTCAAAAGCTAAATTGTTATCTACGCTACGTTCAACGCGAGAGGATATCAAATCCTTGAATGAAGAGAACAAATCCTTGACTGAGGAAAACAAATCCTTGACTGAGGAAAACAAATCCTTGAACAATCGTTTGTCTACCTTAGAAGATGAGATGAAAGAAGTAATGAAAATCAAAGAACTCTTCCTAGCTCATCAATCACATGTACCAGCTGCAACATCGTCATTTTCAACTGAATGACCATTACCTTTTCAGCTAACCAACTTAGTAACAATATACCCATCTTTTTAATTTATTTTGTTGAAATGTAACACCATAATCAATGTGTGATTAAATATGAATAACGCCATTTTCAGTCCTATTACTAGAGCTAGTAGTTCCAAATGTAGAGCCTTGAGAAAATTTATTCTTGCTGAGAGACCTATTATCCAAGAGCCGTTGTAAGATCCATCTGTGTTTAATTTGTATCTCGACTCCGTCAGTACCCACCTCTGTTTGCACCTAGCATTACTACTCATACTTTTCTATAGTTGTATGCAAAGTTAGTGATTATTTAGAGAATAGTTGGAGTTATATTTGAACTCTTAATTTATTTAAACAAAGTCAGTTAGAGAAGGAGACGAGTTGAGGGTGAGGTGATGAGACAAAACGAGATGAGTCGAGGGATAAGAAGGCGCAACATTTAGAACATAGTACATTAATTTTTGAATTAACTGCAACTGTACATATTTTTTTTGCTGGCTCTGTTTTTATTTTCTACACAACTTCATAACGACATAAATTTTGTTTTGAAATTTTCTACTATGCTGCAACAATATCGCTACAGCTATTCTGTTTTAATGTTTTCATGTATATATCTATCACATTCAGTGTCCCTGCAGAATTAGTTTATGCTTACAGGAACTTGAGTTCTTTGACCAATGTTGTATATAGGTGTACGCAAAATTAGTGACTATTCGGACAATAGTTGGAGTTAAATTTGAACTCTTAATTTCTTTAAACAAAGTAGGTTAGAGGAGGAAATAGTTGTTGCCAGCTGCTCTGTTTTAACATTTTCTGCCCATTGTTGTTACTTCAGCTCATCTTTTATGTTATTCACTAAGTCCGTTTGTTTCTATTTCCTTCCAAATGTTGTTTAGTTGTGTTTTCTAAAAATAGATGTTGGATTCTTTTCTATAAATATATGCAAAAATAGTGATTGCTTAAATAATAGTTAGAGTTAAATTTGAACTCTTAATTTATTTAAACAAAGTTGGTTAGAAGAGGAAATGAGTTGAGGAGAGGCAACGAGACAAGACGAGGTAAGGCGACAGACTGATGCATTGCCTTCGAATAAAAATAAAAAGGCGCAACATTTAGAAAATATATAGTACATTAATTTTCTGCTCTGCTGCAAGATTGCTGCCACCTGCTCTTTTTTAACGTTTTCTGCCAACATGTTGTTACTTTAGCTCGTCTCTTAAGTTATTCATTTAGTCCATTTGAAACCGACTCAATAGAAATACTACAGTCCACCATGTTTTTCTCCCTGCGACTATGGCTAATCCTTGGGTTCCCCGACTTCTGGAGCAGCTGCCTGCATCCAAAAATTATATTAGTGTATGAATCATGACCTTTGCGAATCATCTGCACTATTTCTGTTGAGTCAATTTCAATTTGTAGATTGGAGATATTCTATCGAGCCGCCATTTTCAGTCCTATTACTTTATTTAAACAAAGTCAGTTAGAGGAGGAGACGAGTTGAGGTGAGGTGATGAGACAATACGAGATGAGTCGAGAGATAAGAAGGCGCAACATTTAGAACATAGTACATTAACCACAACTGTACATATCTTTTATACTAGCTCTGTTTTTTATTTTCTACACAACTTCATAACGACATAAATTTTGTTTTGAAATTTTCTACTATGCTGCAACAATATCGCTGCTAGCTACTCTGTTTTAATGCTTTATGTCGTGGTGTTGTTAATCTAGCTCGTCTTTTATGCTAATTCATTCCATTTGTTTCTAGTATGATCTACCAAATGTTATTTAGTTGTGATTCTTTAAAAGAGATGTTGGATTCTTGACTAATGTATCTCATAGTTTTCTAATAGATTTTTCTTATTTCTTGCAGTTTGGGTTGATGTTTCTGGATATCACTTGACAAAGACTGAAATTTTTAAGTTTTCTGCCAGACTTTTGTTCATTCTTCAGTGAAGATGCAAGTTTAGAAGATGCACTAACTCATTATTAGTTTGCTATGAATGTTTTGCAAAACTTTGGATGTTATCCAAGTTTTTTTGTTAAACAAATATCGAAACTAACATCATGGGATCGATGTTAACCAATTTATTGTAATCAATCGCACGGTTATCTCTATCTTCCTACCCCCTTTTGCAATATGATATTTTTGTATTTATATTCTTAGTACTAATCATTTTGGTATTTGTTGATGAATTTAAATTATTGTGAATAATAGCTCTAGGATCAAAGGTGGCCGGTTAGAGACCACAATTATTGATCGTCTCTAATGGTCAATCTAGGACCAAAGTTGTTGCTCGTCTATAATGGTGAATCTTGGACCAAAGTTGCTGCTCGTCTCTAATGTATAAGCTAGGACTAGAAATGATGCTCGTCTTAAATCTATTTTAGGACCAAATTGTTGATCATCTTAAAACTACTCTAGGACCAGTTTATTAAGGTCGTTATAGATGTTCTAGGAACAGATTTTTGATGATCTCTAATGCTATTTTAGGACCAGGTCACACTCGTCTCTAAAACTATATTAGGACCAGATTGCGTACAGTCGCTAAGAGGTTTAACGACATGAATACCATGATATAAATGGTCTAATTGAGACCAGATATATTGTCGCTAAAAGGTTCTCACGACCAGAGTTTTGGCCCGTCTCAAAACCATTTAGGGACAGGATTTTTGAACTCGTCCTTACTTACCAGTAGCGACAATAGTTTCTAGGACGGGTGACGACCAGGTTTTTCTGGTCTTAGTTGCTCGGTTGAGACTAGATTTGAACTTTCAGGGACTAGATTTCCCTTCCTTAGAGACTGTTTTTCTTGTAGTGATTTGGTATTTAATTAGAAAGGGTCTTGGAGTTTGAGATAACCAAAAGGACATACATTTGATAGTTTGAGAGAATATCGAATATAGCCTAGACCAAACATTATTTATGTACCAATCGATTTTGTTGCAATTAATTTTTGCACATTCAAGTTGAAACCTCAATCGTTATGTACACACCCTTAGTCTTTTCCTTTGGGTGCACAACAAAATTTTGTTGACTTAGATGGTCTCACTCCAAACCAATTGGTGTTACTACTCCACGATGGTAATCTTCGTGGAAAGGTCATGTATCAACTCATCAAAGTACATGACATGATTTAAATGATTTCTTTAACTTTTATATATATATATACACACATTTTTACATATTCATTTGATGCTCTTGTTATTTTTCTATACTAATTTTCAAGCACGTGTGTTGCGCGTTTATCTCTTGCAAATTAGTATTAATGTTCTAAAATTATATAAATAATATTGATGTGTGTGTGATGAAAATTGTAGGAGAAAAATACAAGTGTGATTTAACGAATGATTTGCTACCGTTTTTTCACCAATTCTTCCTTTTGTGATACTTCAAATTTCGTTGAACTTCAAACTTATTCAACAATTGCAAATCACACTTGAGAATTTCTCAAGAAGAGTAGAAAACTTAAAAAATTATAGTTTTAAAATGAGAGAAACCCCCTCTATTTATAGATTACAAATCGTAGTATGAATATGTGTTAAACGTGTCTTATCAGAAAATTCACAACCATTTGAAAAAGTCACAACTCATCGGAAAATTCACAACCCTTTGGAAAAGTCACAACCCTTCGGAAAAAGTCACAACTCATCGAAAAAGTTACAACTCTTTGGAAAAGTCACAACCCTTTGAAAAACTCACAACCCTTCAAAAAAGTTACAACTCATCAAAAAAGCCACAACCATTTGGAAAAGACACAACTCATCGAAAAAGTCGCAACACTTCAATGTGAAAGGTGTCTACATTTAATATATTATAATTAAATAAATAAATAAATAATATAGAAGATATACTAAATTGAGTGTTTTCAGTTGGGGTATTATAGTAATTTAACATTCAAGTTAGAGAGTTCGTGTTAAGAATTTAATTTGCTTGTGTGTTTTGAGCTGTGAAATCAATTAAAGGTGATCTCATATTTTAATCCTTGTAGTTTGACCCCAACCTCATAAGTTGGGTATTGTTTTGCATACGATCGACCGCCTATGCCCTGAAAATGGGACATAGTTGAGCATTTATAAAAAAATGGTGTCATTGTCATGAATTTGTTAACGATCATATTTTGTTGATATTAGATTTAAACTTACATGTATTTTGTGTTTTGTTTTGTTGCTTGCCAAAAAAGGGTAAGATGAGTCAAGCAGACGAAGATGAAAGTGTCACTGATTTTGCAAATAAGTTTGTCGCTGATGAAGGGCCCATGAAGTTGGGTATAGCTAGAGAAACTCGCCTACCACCATAGGTAGGGATTGTTGTGTTTCAAATGACTAGTCTGATGCTTCATCTACGAGGTATGAAGGGGTTATTTGAAGGAAAAATGGTGGAGGATGCAAATCGACACTTGAAAATTTTATTGATGTTTGTTTCCCTTTCAAGATGTGGATTATTAGCCAAGAGTCTATTCTGCTAAGGTTTTTTTCTTTTCTCTCTAACCAGAAAAGCCACCTCATGGCTTGCAGATTTGCCTCAAGGGTCTATTGTGACTTGGGATGAGTTAAAAAGACATTCCTTGAGAGATCTTTTTCACCCTCATGAATGTTGAGATTGAGGGATGAGATAAAAAGCTTCGCATAATTACTGGGAGAAGCTATACATGAGGAGTAGAAATGTTTAAGAAGAAGGTGGCTTAATGTTTAAACCATGGGTTGTCTGACCAAGTTTTACTCCAATTTTTCTACCACTCATTGGATGAGGTGAATCAACTGGTAGTTAATAACTTGGTTAGGGGTTACTTCATGAATCTCACTTACCTTCAGTGTATGTATCTCTTAACCAAATGGCAAAGATCAATATGGCATGATACACTTAAGATAGGGCAAAGTCCAGGGTGTAGTCGCGTCAACAATGACAAGTGAGATGAGAAAGAAAGAGGAGGATCGACAAGAACAAATGGCCAAAATGATGATGAGCTTTGACCTCCTAGCTAAACACATGTTGGGTACCAGAACGAAGCATAAATTATACTATGGCACATAATGCATCCTTGCTTGAAGAGGAGACTATGTATGCCTCATTTGATGAGGATGTTAGGTACTTGATGAACCAAGGGGAGGGTTCACAATCGAGGTACCAAGCAACCAACCAAGGTCTTTGGTGTCCTCGAGAAGAAAATCAAGGTTGTATAGCTCGAGATGGTCAGTAGAGATACCGAGAAAGGCAATGACGTGAGAAAGATAAAGCAAGAGGATATCATAGGTACAATAATCAAAGTTCAAATTCGTAAGCGCCACCCCAAAAATATGATGTTCCCCAAAACCAAGCAAGTGCGAGTGACCCAGCTAACTCAAAAATAAAGGATATGTTGAACAAAGTTCTCAAGTGGGCCGAGTCTACGAATAATATAGTCAAAGAGCTAAAGAATGATGCATCCCATTTGACTCAAACCATTAGGTCCCACTATACTTCAACCAAACACTTGGAGTTGCAAACAAATCACTTACTGTCTTAAATGAACCCAAGAAACAAAAATGCACTCCCAAGTAACACACTTCTGAACTCGAAAAATGATGGTCATTGTATGTCCATAGTCACAAGAAGCAGCAAAGTGCTTGAGGATTTAAAAGAGGTTCCTAAGAAGGTTTCTAATGAGAGGGTTGATGATGGGGTGAATCCTAGTGCACTCATCCAAATTTTGGTTGATGAGGAGATGTCAAAGAAACAGAATGTTAGTGTTGGTGAAGATAAGGAGATAAATCCGCTAAGAGCGATGAGCCTAAATGTACCCCTCCTTATCCTCAAAGGGTGATAAATAAGAAGAAGGATGAGCATTTCAAAAGGTTTGTAGATCAGCTCATCAAATTTTCCCTGAATATTCCACTAATTGATGCTTTGTTGCAAATGTTAGGGTACTTAAGGTTCATGAAGGAGTTTCTACAAAATAAGATAGTTGTTAATGTGAGCACAATCGAAGTTTCCAAGAGTTTTCACCATTGGGGTGCACAAATTTGATAAATTCTTATGCGATTTGGGGGCAAGTATCAATTTGATGCCTCTTTAATTTTCAAGAAGTGGGGTCTCGATAATTCTAAGCCCTCATCTATGAGTCTATTCATGACAGATCACTCAATCAATAAAATGATGGGTATACTATTTGACGTCTTAGTTAAAGTAGAAAAAAAATTGATGGATTTTGCAGTGCTTGATTTCGATATGGACCCAGAGGTGCCTATCATTTTGGGCTGACCATTTATGTGACAGGACGAGAACTTGTTGATGTGGAGCTTGGAGAGCTCCAATTTAGAGTAGGAGGAGCATCGGTGTAGTTCAATGTGGGAAAACCTACAAAACCACCTGGTAAGGGTAAAGTGGTCTCTGTGAATAAGTCTGTGGACGATTTGGTGAAATACTCATGGGAAGAGAAAGTACGACCTAACATAGGTTAATCTTGAGGTACTTGAATCGTGCAACAATGTTAAATCAAGCGCTTCTTAGTAGGCGAATCAAGTGTTTTTATTTCTTTCTTTTAACTTCACTTTTTATTGTTTTTGGGCTAGACAAGCGTAACACCAGTCAAATGCAAGTTCCCAATAGATAATTTGGAAAAACTTTTGGAACTTGCAGTTCACCAGTCAAAAAAATTATACAACGCCAGTTGAAACGTGTGGCTCGGTGCACTGGCAAGATTCTGCAACATCTGCGCTGCGATTGGCATCATGCGATTGCAGTTGGCGTGTTGCTAATCACGCGCAAGTCAGGTGAATGAGAAGAAATTTCAATTTTGACTCTTAAAGAACTAAAAGTCCCGAATTTTGACCGTCTTTTTCCCAAAAGCCAAAACTCTTCACCACCTTCCATGTACACTCCCCTTAACCTCTATTCCCACATTAATTTTCTCCATTCACCATTAAACCTCCCAACTCCCAAACCTCTTCCATTCTCTATTTAAAAACCTCCATCTTTCCTTCCTTCACCTCTCTCCAAACTCTTTCCATTCTTAAAACCTGAAAACCCTATTTGGTGAAGTTCTTGAGTTGAGGTTGATAATCTCCATTGAAGCTCTTTGCTTTTTCTCCTTACTCTCTACAATATTTGGTATTTTACTCTATTTTATTGATTTTATGCTTCATAAGGTGACATTATGGTAAATATTTCATTCTATAACCTAGTTTTTCTTCAAAACATATTTGTTGATTTCAAAATTGGTGATTAGAAAAAGGGTTTTATGCTTGAAATTGCTAGATCTGATTTAAATGTGCTTGATAATGATGGTGAATAGCATATGAAATCTGATTTAGATAGCTTAAAATTTGAATTGGGAGTGAAGTCTGAGTAACCTATTTTGTGTTTATATAGTGCATGAAATTGCTTTATGATGAATTAGGTGACATCATTCCTAAGGAGGAATTCGTCATTATGTGAATATTTGTGTTTTGGACTGAAATTTGTAAGTACGTAGCATCTCTAAATGTTGTTGATATGATTTGAGTGATTGTTATATTGCAGTGATGATAAAATAATGAACAACGGGTGTTAAATTGCTCAAATTGCATGTTTGTATGCTTGAAGATTCCCAATGATAGACGAGGTGACGTCTTTCTTAAGAGAAATCGTCAAATATTTGTTGAAATCGCCTTGTGAATCCTTTTGGGAAGTATGAATACCCTTTGGAATTGATTGATGAATTTGTTAAGTTGAACTTGGACTACTTTTTGCTATAGAGGCAATTGTGACACACTTGCGCTTCACAATGGTTGCCCTGGGTTTTGCAGGTTAAACGGGAATGTTCAATATTCCTTAACCCTCAACTGGCGTTTCACTTGTGAACCGCAGGTCTCCATTAGAGAAACACCAATGTAATGCAACTTAGCCCAATTACTTGCCAGTTTTTTATCCGGGTGTGGCACTTGAACCGACGATGTACAATCTCTCATCTATGAACCCCTGGATGATACTATGGATACCAATCTTTTCCCTCATGATACTATGGATGCACCATCACCCGTATAGTCGGGACATGCCTCGATGAGAGAGGAAACTACACACTTATGGAAGTAACTTATTCCAATGAAGATATATGCCCGAGTTGCGGCTGAAAAGGCAATGAGGAGTTTGACCAATAGTGTAAACAACGTGGAAGGAGCTGTCAATACTTTGAAAACTAATAAGAAAAAATTGAAAGGGAAAGCTTCCATGGGGGGAAATAATATGGCTATGTTGGTTGAGATAATGAGAGCTCCAAAGAATACACTTGGAGAGATAAATGCTTTGATGTGGAGCACGGCAATTTCGGAGGTAGAGGCCGAAGAGAAAGAGGCAGATATGCAGCATGCCATGGAGCCATCCCCAAGAACGACAGCTCATCTGCAACGAGGTAGAGCAGAGTCTAGTGCATCGTTCGAGGAGCACATTGATGACACAGATAATGAGATAGAGGTAGATGATGAAACAGATTGATCCAGGAACTGTTTTCCCCCATGTTATTTCAATAGCATTGCGGACAATGCTAACTTTGAAGTTGTGGGTTGTTCGATTAGGTCATTTGTGTGTTGTTTTGATGCCTAGTAATGGATAATTTTTAATTTTGTGACAATTGATTTTAAATTCTGTTGTGGAGTTTTGAACTATGCCTTGTCAAGCATGTTTGTTTGGTTGATTGTAGCCGGATCCATCTTACATTTCTCTATTATTTTACTACTCGTGCTTGGTTATTGCACTTGTTATACGAGGAAAAATATTAAAATTGATTTGAACTTTTTAGAAAAAATACAGTCGCCACTTATTATTTTGAACAAATTAAGAAAACTTAATATTTAAAAGACTAATAGAATAAGTCTTAAAATGATTAGTGAAAAGGGTAAGAGGTTCAAATTTTCACTTTGAGAAGGTGTTAGCACTCAAAATGGCATCTAACTTGCCGTTATTTGATGCTTTGAAAACTTGTTTGACTAACTTTTGGGAAAAAAAAAAAACTTAAACGTAAATAAAGACAATTAAAAATCATTTGAAAAGAAATTAACTTAAAGCACTTAAAATGATTTGGAAAGAGTAAAGTTTATCAAAAATGACTACGTAAAGAAAGTTATTTAAATTGAGTAAATCATCATAACAAACATGGTTAAGGTATTTAATTAATTTAATCTAAAGTTAAAGTTTGAATTAAGCAAATCAAATAGCACAATAATATTTAGGGAAAGAAGACTAAAGAAAAAACTTGGGTCTTGGATCCTAACTAACCTTTTTTAGGCTGTTGTTACTGCTGCTGAAACGTTGGGATTTGACCCATTTCACTGTACCTCAATGTATACAATCACTCTATATTTGGTGTATATCATGTATATCTCCTGTATATGGACTCGTATATCAGCTCCTTCTATTTATATTTGCTTCCATTTGCCTTTGTATATCAGCTTCCTTTCCAAACTCAACACAGTTGCTTCCAATTTTGACGTGGCAGACTCGAGAAGAAACAAATTTGGGCCTCTATGGCCCATGCTAAATGCAAAGGGAGAGAGGTCTATTGTAGACCCAGTAGAGCAGTTTACACTTTTCATAGCGAGCAAATGGGGTAGAAATTAGTAAGTGAAACTTTAATCAAGTCTATAACTAATAAATTAATTTCCATTTGAATTTTCTTTAAAAAAAATGAATGGAAGCAAGACATATCTCTTACGTATGCATTCATTTTTAAAAGGCAATAAAGAAAGTTAATTAATTAGGTAAAAATTGCATAACTCCCATGATATTAAGAGTTAATTACATCTTATCCCTATTCTTTTCTAAATTACAAAAATCCCTTAAAATTATAGGATCTCGGATACATTAGAAAACCTACAGATATATAGCTCACAAATTGCGAATAATACATTACTTAATGGGATGGATGTTTCTAAGAGGGAAGAGATGTATTCAAGATGGATAGGGATGTATCCAAGTTAGGAGGGATATATCCGAGAGGAGATAGGGATTTATCTGAGAGAGGATAGGGATATATCCGAGAGGGAATTTTTATAATTTTTTTAAATGGTAGGAAATTTTAGAAATCATGATGAAATAAGATGTGTATTTAAATAATTTTTTTCAATTAGGTCTGCACAAATAATGATTTTTATCCTTCATCACAGTTAAACTAACAAACTCATTTCTACCAAAAAGCTACTGTCTTAATGAAATCAAAATCAAACCTCACATTGTATCTAACTATTGCATATCTAAATAATAATAAATAAAGTAAATACATGACACAAGAGATCTGAAAATCATGCTAATGATGCAATTAATATTATCTGAATTAAAGTTACTCATGGCAAAGACCAAAAAATAACTAATAGGAGAGGACAAATCATATTTCAAATAGAAACTTGGAGAGGCTAAGAATTGCTAATGAACTAAAATCTGGGAAAAAAGACTTAAATCATAAACTAAATCACATTCGATATACATGGTTACAGATATTGAAGAAACTAAAACAGAACATTTAACAAACCTAACATCAAAGGGGAATTGGGATTCAGATACCAAATCTTGAAGCAAGACTAATGACTAAGGAATTGATCTTAAAACCAATAAACAAGACTAATGACTAAGAAATGAGTCGTTACATCAATATAATTTACAATTTGAAATTGTGCTCTTAATTTAAAATTTTGAGTAAACAACCTCACAAAATCCAATGGTAAGTTGATAGAAAAGCACATGTGACCATCTCATAGATGCATCTTTTAAAATCATATAATTGCAAATGGTCCACATAACAGGTGAATGAATTCATATTCACTTTTCTATATTTTCCAAAAATTCAAGGGACACACCAAACAACCTTATAAAAATTAAATTGTAAGTTGTATATTTCATTCGATGACATGCATTATATTTAATATTGACACACCAAACATAAAGATAAATGGTTTATAACATGCGGTCTTGATTGTCCCAAATTATTCAATTCAGGAATTGATTAAACATAAACAAAGATGCTGATTAGAACAAAAATAAATAAATAAATATATGATCGAGAAATGCAAGTTCAACGTGAGAGAATTGTTTGTAATATGTAGGAGGATTATATTAAAGACTAGTACACTACAACATGTCCAATTTTATTTTTTATTGAACTAAAACTTGATCAATAGATGTTGCATTTTTTAAGAGTATCTTTGTGATAGTGCATTATATATGTTATTTAATAAACTTTTATTATTTGGCATGATTGTCTAAAGAATTGGAACAATTTTAATAGTTTTACCGCTTATTAGATTTTTATGTTCATGAGAAGACATACAACATGGAAAGTCCAAATTACGTGTCCAAACAAAACTTCAACTTCATTTTAGGATTTCATACAACATGGTTAAACACATCCTACTGTGGGCATATATGGTACCATCTGGGACAATAATTAACTATACAATAGAGTGTACAAGTAGTTTTACTTTTATTAAGTTTTATACGTATAAAACAGGTAAGATCAATAAACCAGTCCCATGGAAGGGAGATTGCAACAGTATTAACCTTAGATATTTTAGAAAGGTATCAACTGCCTAGTTTGAAAGCATCAACAAAGAGACCTAGAATAACACCTGCTTTCCAGTAGTTCACCATTGAAATCAGAGACTGCAACCTCCTGGATGGAAGAGAAGGAGGTTTTTTATACATCAGCATTCCGATTCCCTCAATTGCAGCGACAACGACTCCTGCTACTAATACATCCCAATCACCAGTCTGTCCTAGGATTGTAGCCAAGGCATTTGCCGTATAAAAACCTAAGAGAAGCAGAAATACTTTCATAGGAAAAAATTTCCGAGCTGAATTAAGCTTCTCCAAGAACTGTCTGCCTCCAGCACCTACTATCCTCCCCAAACGGGTTCCACCTAGATCACGACCATCACCATTGAGGCCATCTTGATCATCACTACTGGGAATGCTTCCTGTATCCAGAGCAAATGCTATTCTTGAACCATGTCTTCTTGTCCAGGACCTGTTTTTGCAAAACAAAGGTCTGTTTTTAATTATATGAAAATGAAAAACTTACAAAACCAAGACAAATAAATAACTATTTTTACCACAAATATATCTCGTTGATTTTCTCCACCTCAGTCCCTATTGACTAAGTAAAGCACGTGATCCTTCACTCTCAATTTCTCGAACACACTTCCAGCATATATTTTTTTTTATGAAGTGTTTTATAAATCACAAATGCGTCAAGGAGATGCATAGTTACAAAAGAGGAGATAACAGCTCATACAAACCTATCATAAGTCTAAAGAGCTGACAAATCCAAAGGTCTATTGTAAGACTAAAGGGCTAATAAGATCCAAAAAGGAATCTGGGTTATACAGTGGCAAGATTAACCTAGCTATAAAGAGTAGTCAGGCATCTGGCCTTGAGATTGGAACTGGTAGTTGCAATACCATCAAAACATCTTTGGTTCCTTTCCAACCGAAAGCACCACAAAATACAAGCAGGAACCATGGACCATAGACCAGATTCTTTTTTTGAGATAAGGGTAACTTTGTATTCACAAAAGATTCATCATCCAAGAGATGATGAATTGGAAACTTACATCCCATAGTGTGATGAGCACACCTCCATGATGGTAATCAGATTACAAGTTTCCTAAGAAATCAACTAATTCTACCCCATCCCCCACCAAGTCTTGTTTACACCAAAAAAAATAGAAGACTATTACAGTTAGCTTTAATCCTCTGAAAATTGATTTTCTGTCCTTCAAAACACCTAGCATTCCTTTCCTTCCATATAGACGACCAGATGCATGCTGGGATGAGCTTCCACCATTCTTCCTTCTTGCCTCTACTTCCAACTCCTGGCCAGCTGTTCAGGACCTCCAAAGTAGTCTTTGGCATCACCCAACTAATCCTCAGACTGCACAAAAACGTATTCCACAACCTTGTAGCGGTTTGACAGTCAATGAACAGATGATTATTTACCTCAGCTTCATGTTCACACATAAAACATCTTGAACAAATATGCATGCCTCTTTTCTGTAAAGCTTCATGAGTAAGGCATGCTTTCCTAATCAATAGCCAAACAAAACATGAGACTTTTGATGGACATTTAAATTAGTTTCCATGGCCACCTCTCAGTCAATGAAATATTGTAGTTCATCTTCCAATAGCATGACTTCACTGTGTAGACCCCTTGCTTGTGTATTTTCCATCTTGGCTTGTCAGATCTTGGAGATGTACCTGGAAAATTATTGAGGACCTCTAATAACTTGGCAATTTCCTCAATTTCCCAATCGCTTAATGCTCTTCTGAAAATTAGATCCCAACCCTGTTGAGACTTGTGCCACAGTGGCATTGCTCTGCAAACTCAGGGTATACAAATGAGGAAATAGGCTTCTCAAATTGTTTTCCCCTAACCATATTTCATTCCAGAACTCTGTCTTTAGACCATCCCCAACACATAGAACCAGATTCTTCTGATGGTGTTCCCAACTTTCCAAGAACTCCAACAGACAATAACTTCCCTGACAGTGCGAGGCATAGGCCATTGTAGACCCAAAAAAGAGAGGAACATACTCCACATATCTGTAGCAATTGGACAGTATAAGAACAGGTGATTAATGGACTCAGAGGTGCAATGGCACAAGTAACATCTATTTAGCTAAAAGAAAATTTCCTTTTCATGAGATTGTCTGGAGTTAAACAAGCTCCTTTTAAGGTGATCCAGCAGAAACAGGAAACTTTTGGTGGTAATTTAGTTTTCCAGATGAGCTTCCAAGGCCATTGATCAATCAGGTCCTTGTTTGAGCTCAGAAGCAAGTAACCTTCTCTGACAGAGTAAGAACCATCCTTGTTACTACCCCACTTAAGTCTGTCACTTCAATGAGTGAGAACTGGACTGCTCTGCAAACTCCCAATCAATGCTATCATGTTCTCCATTCCTCAGTCATTTAAGTGTCTTTTTAAGTGCAAATTCTATGAGTTGTCCTCCAGTTCTGAGCAATTGTTGAATCTGGATTAGTAGTTATAGGGACCAACCTGGAGAAGGTATCCTTAAGAGTAGTAGAGCCAAGCCATTTGTCTTTCCAGAATAAAAGATGAGCCCATTTCCCACTTAAAAGGAACAGTTGAGAAAGAACTCATCCCACAATCTCCTGATATCTTTCCACAATCCAGACCCATAAGGAATTAAGACTTGGTTGGAGCACCAATGGCTAATGCTGCCAAAATTTAGCTTGGATAATCTCCTTCCAAAGACCAACATCATCTTGATTAAACCTCCAATGCCATTTCATTAGCATATATTTGTAGTGTACTGCTAAATCCTTTAAACCAAGACCACCTAAATCCTTTAAACCAAGACCACCTAAATGCTTTGGAAGAGTTACTTTGGCCCACTTAACTAGATAAAAATTTGTGACTTTCACTATTACCACAAAAAAGACCTCCGTAACTTGTCAAGTTGATATTGAACCTCTTCTGGTGTTGGTATTGGGAACAAAGACATGAAATAAGTTAGAATACTATCACGAACACTATTGATCTACCACCAAGAGAAAGAAATTGTAGTTGCCAAGAGGCCAATCTTTTCTCAAACTTTTCAATGACCACATTCCAAATCTCTACTGAAGTCCTTGACAGGTAGTGGGAAAAGTGCCAATGCTACAACACATAATGTTGGCTAGAAGCTCTAGTTCTGGGACCATATTGACAGGGTATATAATGCAATTCGAGATGTTAATGTTGAGCCAAGATAAGGCTCCAAAGATAATAAGGGTGAGGTTGAGTCGTTGAGATACCTCACTTGAGACTCCTCAGCACCACAGGAAATAAGAGTGTCATCAGCAAAGAGAAGATGAGAAACAAGGACTGTAAGACCACAGTTGTTACCCATTTCGAAAAACCCAATCTATTGCTATTGTTTTGCCTTTTCCAGCATGCTACTGAGACCCTCCATGGCCAGAATGAAGAGGAAGGGAGATAGGCGGTCACCTTGTCTTATTTCTCTCAAGAGGGAAAAGAAACCTACTGAGCTTCTGTTGACCACAACAGAATATATAACTGTGGAAAAGCTGTATTTGATCCATTTCTCACCAAACCCCATTTGCCTTAGGATAGAAATGAGACACTGTCAATTCAGCTTGTCAAAAGCCTTCTCTATATCCAGCTTGAATAAGAGACCAGGGACACCACTTTTTTGCCTCCAATCCAATACTTCATTTGCGATTGTACCTTTGATCCGTCAGCCTCTAATAAAAGCATTCTGATAGCCTAAGACTAATCTCCCAATCACTTTTTCAATCTTTCTGTTAGCTTTGCCACCAACTTGTAGACACTACCAATAAGACTGATAGGTCTAAAGTCTTTAAGTTCTACATCACCTTTGTTTTTATGGATAAGGGCAATAAAAAAAAGCATTGAAAGATTTAACCATGGTGCAATTGTTGTGAAAATAATGAAAGGTAACCATAACGTCATGTTTAATAGTGTCCCAACATTTCTAATAGAAGGCCACCGGAGCTCTTGTCAACACTTCCTCTTCTTCAAATGGTCGTTCAGGAACTACCTTATCATTTTGGTTCAAACAATTCTAGCCTTAAAAGGTTACTGTAGGCTTCCAAGCTTCATCCTCTCGATATAACTTCTAATAGAAGTCAAAAATAGCCTCTTTTACTTGCACTTTGTCCTCAATAATGATCCCCCCACCTTCAACCTAACAATACAGTTGTATCTCCTATGAAAGTTAGAAGCTTTTTAGAAGTATTTAGTATTTCTATCCCCTTCTTTTAACCACAGGCATCTTGATTTCAGTCTCCAAGATGTTTCCTCAGCCTTAGCTAACTGTTGGATTCCATTTTTAATTGCAACAATTGTTCTTTTCAGCTGGAGTCTGTAGAATAAAAGTAATAAGGTCGCCCCTCCCCCCCCCCCCCCCAAAAAAAAAAAAGAGGTTTACAAGCCCTATATATAGGAAAACAAGTCCCAACTAAAAAGGAAACAAAATAAGGAAATAAAGTTTCAGGACGCGTTTTCGATCTACGACACTGACCTACAGACCGTGGATTGACCTACGGTCCGTAGGTCCCTTCCGTGGTTTAGGACTTAGGCAAATTTTCCAACTTCAAAAATCTTCAACTCTGACACAATCAACGGATTAATAGTACGGACCGTGGATCCTCCTCCGTAGCACCATATTTGGACTTGTCGAAATCAGGTACTGGAACCTCCTCTCTGAATCTAATAGTAACCAGAAGTAGAGATCCAACAAAATAGAACAAAGCAAGTAGATTTACTATAAATAGTTTGTG
Source organism: Solanum commersonii (assembly GCA_029007595.1). Lineage (NCBI taxonomy): Eukaryota > Viridiplantae > Streptophyta > Magnoliopsida > Solanales > Solanaceae > Solanum > Solanum commersonii. The sequence continues at coordinate 980,164 of JAJTWQ010000092.1, read as the reverse complement.
CAAGTATCTTAAACACAACTATACAGATAAAGTTGTCCGTATGGAGAGGACAAGACTCTAGAAAATATTAGTTTTGATTCTTAATTACATAATACTAATAACTAATCCTAATTACATATATATAAGAACATAAAAGGATAAGACTGACACTATAAACTATAAACTAGGAATAATAACTGCTAGACAACTGCTATAGCAGTTGTTTGTCCAGAATTCAACTTTTTATCCTTTTGTCGATATTTTCTTCTAAGATACGTCTTGAGAGGTGGGTTGGTATCAGTGCATTCCCCCTGAATAGATGCCTTGTCCTCAAGGCAGAACAAAGGAAATTGAACAGCACGCAAGTCATAGGCTTCCCAACTAGCCTCTTCAACAGGATGACGACGCCATTGAATAAGTAATTCCAAAATTGGCACTCCTGATTCTTTCACCCAACGATGCGATAAAACTTTTTTAGGTTCCACGATAAATTCCACTTCACCCGATAGTGGTAAGGGTGGAGGGGAAGCAATATCAGAACAACCACGAGAAGGACGAAGCTGCGAGACATGAAAAATAGGATGTACCTTAGATGTTTTAGGAAGCTACAATTCATTAGAAACAAGACCAACTCGACGAACAATTTTGTATGGTCCAAAATATCGAGGTGAAAGCTTCTCATTAAGACGTTTGGCTAAACTCTTCTGTCGATAAGGTCGCAAACGAAGGAAAACAACATCACCCACATTAAAAGACAAGTCACGCCGCTTGGAATCAGCTTGAGACTTCATTCTGGATTGAGCCTTCATTAGATTGGAACGTAGTACCTCTAACATTTGATCTCGTTCCACGAGCTGCTGTTCAAGTTCAGCAATTTTAGTTTCTCCATGAATAAAGGGATGCAAGAGTGGTGGTTCTCTCCCATACACAATCTGGAAAGGAGTCATATTGGCTGAAGAATGGTATCCACTGTTGAAAGAATATTCAGCCCAAGGTAAATAGTGAAGCCATGATTTGGGCTTGTCATGAGCAAAACAACGTAAGTAAGTTTCAAGACAGCGATTGACCACCTCCGTTTGACCGTCAGATTGGGGATGATAGGAAGTACCCATACGGAGACGAGTGCGACTAAGGCGAAAAAGTTCCTACCAAAAAGCACTTGTGAAGACAACATCACGATCTGAAAGAATGGAGCGCGGTAAACCATGCAACATGACAATTTCCTTACAGAAAACCCCAGCCACTATTTTAGCGGTAAAGGGATAAGATAAAGCAAGAAAATGGTTGTATTTGCTAAACCTATCAACCACCACAAGAATAGTATCAAAGCCATTAGAAGGAGGAAGCCCAACATTGAAATCAAGGGAGATATCCTCCCAAACTATGTTAGGAATAGGCAAAGGTTGTAAGAGACCAACTGGAGCTAATGTTTCATATTTATGTTGCTGACATATCAAACAATTATGGACAAAGGACTTAACATCATGCTTCAAACAAGGCTAGAAAAATTTTGCAGATACCCTTTTGAGAGTTTTCAAGTAACCTATGTGTCCTCTTGTTGGAGAATCATGTGACTCTGCTAAAATCTTGGCTTTGAGTTCAGGATAATCAGGAATAACCAATCGAGATTTGTAGTAAAGATGGTTAGCAGACAACGAGAAATCAGGATGAATCGACGGATCAGAAGAGAGTTGATCTTGAATCTGCTTAGTATATGGATCAGCTTCAATTGCTTCTGTCAAATCACTGAAATCTAATGGAATAGGCATCACCAAAGATAAAAAATCAGCATGTTGAGGGCGACGAGATAAGGCATCAGCGCCTTTGTTTTCACTTCCCGATTTATAGACAATAGTGAAATCAAAAAGCAATAATTTAAACAACAAACGTTGTTGTTCAGCAGTAGTCACCCCCTGATGCAATAGATACTTTAGGCTACAATGGTCAGTAGCTATGTTGCTCGGACTCTTCAAAAATGCCAACGGGTGCATGTCGGATTCGCCAAAAGTAGTGTATTTTTGAAGAATCCGAGATGGGTGCGGCATCAAAAATGAAGAGTCCGTGCAACTAAGGTCAATAGTGACAATAAAATGCCGACCCAAAAGATAATGCTTCCATTTTTGCAATGCAAGGACCAAAGCCAGCAATTTACGATCATAAGTAGATTTAATGCGACTAGAAAAGGAAAATCTCTTACTGAAATAGGCTATTGGATGACAGTGTTGCAGTAAAATAGCCCCAACTCCATCAGATGAAGCATCACACTCAACTGTAAACTGTTGAGTGAAATCTGGAAGACGAAGCACTAGTACTGATGTCAAGATCCTTTTAAGATTTTGGAAAACCTACTCTACTGTTGCATGCCAGGTAAAAGCATCTTTCTTGGTCAATTCTGTTAAAGGATGAGCAATGATCCCATAGTTCTTAACAAAGCGCCTATAATAACCTGTGAGACCTAAGAAACCACGAAGTTCCTTGACATTCTTTGGAACAGGCCATTCCAACACCGCAGATATTTTTTCTGAATCCACGGCTACTCCATCTTGAGAAATCACATGACCCAAAAAACCAACTTGGTGTTGACCAAATAAACATTTCTTTGGATTAGCAAAAAACGAATTGACAGAAAGAAGATGGAGGACTGTTTGAAGGTGTTGTTGGTGTGTTTGAGGGTCAGGACTATAGATTAGAATATCATCAAAGAACAATACGACAAATTTTCGAAGGTATGGCCAGAAAAGATCATTCATGGTACCCTGAAATGTGGATGGTGCATTAGTGAGTCCAAAAGGCATTACGAGACACTCATAATGGCCTGAATGAGTGCGAAAGGCAGTTTTATAGATATCATCAGGCTGGACACGAATTTGATGGTATCCAGAACGAAGATCAATTTTAGAAAAAATTGTGGCCCCATGTAATTCATCTAACAACTCATCGATATTTGGAATTGGATGTTTGTCCGGGACAGTGATTTTGTTTAGGCTACAGTAATCCACACAAAACCGCCAAGAATTATCTTTCTTTTTAACTAGCATAACCGGACTAGCAAAGGGACTTGAACTAGGGCAAATGAAACCAGATTCTAATAAAACTGCAACTTGGTTCTCAATTTCAGTTTTTTGACCATGTGGGTAACGATAAGGTCTGATGTTTGGAGGTTTAAAATTTGGTAACAGAGGAATAGCATGAGAATGTGTGCTCTAAATGGTGGAAGAGATGTTGGTTCAGAAAACACAAACTGGAATTCATGTAAAAGGGTTTGGATTGCATTACCTAGAACCCCTGATACCATGTTAAAAGATTGGAGAGAAGCTATGGTTGAATCTGTCGATCTCACGCCTTGCAATTTGTAACGCTTCTCTTGCCAATTGAAAATTATGAACATATCCTTCCAGTTAGCTTGAATCGTATTGAGAGAAGCTAACCATTTGATACCAAAAATCAAATCAGCCCCTCCAATTGCAAAAGGGTAGTAATCCTGAGTGATAGTAAAGCCTGGCAATTGAATTTGAAGATTCCAACAAACTTTATTGCAGCGTATGATATCCGCATTCCCTATTTGCACACCGAATGTTGGAACCATTTCTACTGGTATATTATGCTCCTCCACAATGGATTCAGCCACAAAATTATGTGTGGAACCACTATCCACAAGTATTAAAACCATTTTACCATTGATCTCACCCTGAAGCCTCATTGTAGCACCCACTGATTGTCCCAAAATGGCATGGAAGGAAATTTCAGCAAGGTCATTTTCTTGAGGGTTATCACTAATTACTGCATTGACCTCATCAACCTCTTCCAATTGACCTTCTCCAGTAATCTCCATGAGAGATAATTTTGCAAATTTGCATCTATGACCGGGTGCAAATTTCTCATGGCAACGAAAGCAAAGTCCTTGTGCCATAAGATTTCTCCTCTCGGTATCCCATGTTCGCGTTTGAAGAGGTTGTGAAGCGGTTGGGTTGGATGGAACACTGCTGCGTAAATTGTAATTTGCAGATGAATTGTTCTAGGTGTTTCTAAAAGAATTCATTGGATTTTGTACCGTGGGTCTATTGTTTGGGGTCCAATTAGGCACTCTATTGCCGCGAGTTGTGCCTAATTTATTTTCAAATTCAAGTGCCAAACTCATAGCCCTGTAAACTGTTCTAGGTCTGTGAATCCTAACATCAGATTTAAGTTCCTCTTTCAACCCATTCAGGAACACCCCTAAGAGACAGTGATCTGGCCAATTTGTAACCCTAGATGAACGCTTTGCAAATTCTTGACGATACTCCTGTACAACACCTGTTTGCTGAATGTTACAAAGGTGCTCGTCGAGATTTTGAAACTCTGTAGGACCATAATTTTCCTACAATGCTTTAACAAGTTCTTCCCAATAAAGCAAAGTTTGCTCACGATTTATCCAAGAGAAGAGATCCAGAGCATCCCCTTCCAAATACATCGCCGCGATGTCAACTTTATGTTCCTCTTGAGTTTGATAGTAACAGAAATATTTTTCTGCTTTCAAAATCCATCATCTAGGATCGCCTCCTTCAAATCTGGGGAATTCCATCTTTGTGTATGGCTTTCGGGGAGGATTTTTTGACCAAGATGGACTATCAATTTCTTCTTCTTCATCTTGCCAAACAGACTTTCCTTTATTATGGTTTCTATGACTGAATTCTTCTTGTTGAGTGCAACTAGTTTGGGCCTTCAATGCTGCAACATCTGCTGCCAGGGAGTCAATCGTATTTAACTTTGACGCTATGGTAGATAATTATTGGGCAAGAGATTCAACATTAGGAACGCCTTCTTGGGAATTAGACAATCTAGTATTGACCATGTTGGATCAATCTGCTCTAATACCAAAACTGATAGTAACCAGAAGTAGAGATCCGACAAAATAGAACAAAGCAAGTAGATTTACTGTTAAATAGTTTGTGCAAGTATCTTAAACACAACTATACAGATAAAGTTGTCCGTATAGAGAGGACAAAACTCCAGAAAATATTAGTTTTGATTCTTAATTACAGAATACTAATAACTCATCCTAATTACATATATATAGAGAACATAAAAGGGTAAGACTGACACTATAAACTATAAACTAGGAATAATAATTGCTAGACAACTGTTGTAGCAGTTGTTTGTCCAGAATTCAACTCTTTATTCTTTTGTCGATATTTTCTTCTAAGATACGTCTTGAGAGGTGGATTGGTATCAGAATCATTTGACGGAACTGCAGGATGGCCCGTATGTTGACCTACGGTCCGTCGTTTGTAACCGTGGTTCCACACTTGGTCAAGAATTCCCTGATTTTCCTTCAAGCCTTGCCTGCCCATCTACGGGCCGTGACTGGACCTACGGTCCGTTAGGTCACGTTCGTAGATGCCCTTTTCAGTGGCCTGTTCAAGAATTAAAATCTCTTCCAAAGCTTTGTTAGTTTTGGTAGAAACTTTGCCAGAAAACTCCATATTCCATGTAACCAAATCGCTCTGCAAGGATTTCAACTTCTAAAAGAGGATGAAATCTGGAGAACCATTAACCACATAGCATTGCCACCACTACTTTACCGAGTCAATAAATTCTTCATACTGGAGCCACATATTCTCAAATTTTGAAATAAGAAGGTTTATTTCCAGTCACCACTCTCTAAAAAATTGGGTTTGTCTTGATGTGCCAGATCCAGCCAACTCTGTTTGCATGCAGCCTCAAAAGAAGACTTACCCTGGGTAGTGAACCTTTGAAGAGCTGGGTTTGTCGGCTTGCCCAACAATCTTCGAAGCAATTTCACACCAGCCAATAATAATAGCACTTTTCATGTCTCCCTCCAAGTCTCAATTCATAGAAAGCGCCTATAAATATTGTAATTTTGATATACCCTATGTAGATCATTACGTTGCCTTCTTCTCCATCTTCTGTAGAAGTTTCTACATCCCCGAGAAGCCTGTTATAGCGTATTGCAAACCCATCTCAGGTTGCTTTCGTCGATTTTTACTTTGCTGGGGAATCAACCGTTTTGTTCACTGAATAAGAACCACCTAAACTGGCCTTCGCTAATATCCTTAAATTCAAAAGATTTATCACCTGAAAAGAAGAAACAACTCCCACCCATAATAAAGAAGAAAGAAAATAAAGGAGGGGAGAATTTTTGGGCGATCGGAGTGATCACCGGAGAGAGAAACTAAGGCCCAGAAGGGAGTCCTCGAAAAATGTGTCTGGCAGCATATTCTTTGACAAAATTTTATATTTTGTTCGCTTATTAGTTAACTTTGCATGGATTTCAAAGAATGCAGGTATTTTGCAACAACCACCATCCAGCATATTATTGACATTGTTTCACAGAGAACAATTTATTGTTTATTGGAGAAAAGCAACACCAGAGTTTCCTTTAAAAGTAAGCCTTCATATTGACAGAGTCTCATTCGACCTTCATATTGACAGAAGTCTCATTCGACCTCATACAAGCTAAACTTTAAACAGGACTTTCAGAGCATAAACAGAATTAGTTATTCAAAGTGGCACAGACACAAACACTAGCACCATTGGACGCCGAGACAGATAGGTTGATGATAACTCTTCGATTTTTTTTAAAAGGTAATGATTGTAAACACAACACACCACAAGGGGAGTGCTGTACATTATGTACATGTGTGGTAAAAACAGTACGACCCTCAGCTAAGATTAGAATCTACAAACTCTAATAAAGTTTCTATCTCGTTAGTAGCATATTCCAGTTTGCACTAAGAATTAAACAACAAAAGATAATCTAACTGTACAAGTTGTTTAAAGTTTTCAAAATTGCTTCTCAAGTTCCGGTAATATGCTTTGTACAGAGTACAGCAAAGGGGAATCCTCAGTCAAATCTTGTTACAGAATTATGTCAAAGTAAGACCAACTCCAACATATTAAGCAATGTCCCGGGAAGCATATCTTGGAAAGTTCTTTGAAAAATGAGGAATATGACAGTAGTATGACACAATTATAAATTTATAATATTAATCTTTTATATTTTGTTACACTCCATGGATAATATAGATTCTAACCACAATACATTCAAGTAATTCAATATCTCTATATAATTTAAATAACCAACCATGCCTAAATACTAAAAGAGCAAAAATACAAAACAACAGATATCTAAATCTATTAGCAAATTCTCCTATTCTTTCTGATTTGGGGCCTGATCCCATAAAACAGAATAGATATTCCATTTTTACATTTGGGTGTGTCACAAAAAGCCTCACATATCACTTGAAACTTCTTGTTTTCTACACCTCGAGAAGAATCTGAACAAAATAATAAAAGGGGAAGCAACATTCATTTGGTTTCTTGTTGAGCGACATGAGTTTTGTCTCTCAAGAAGCTAACACAATTACACAAGTGTCCAAATTTTAAAACATTAAGCAAATAATTAGAACACAACTTTGTGTTGGCAACAGAGACCTATCTAGTGGTAATCAAATATTTTGGATTCATACTCCAGCATAAGTCAAATTCATTATCAAGAAAATTGTTAGTGTGATTCCATGAGGAGATTCATGTAAAGATGCACATAAATGATTTGGTATGGGATTAAGGTGTAGTTGATTGAAATCAATGAAAGACTAACTAATGCACATATATGTCTACACACAAAAGTTTGAAGAGCAAAGTTACAAGCTTGCAACTTTTATGAGATATGACAAATGTGTTGTTAATCATACTACAAAAAATCATGTGGTCCAGGAGATAAAAATAAAGTTTTAGAAACTAGTAAAAAGAATATAGTGCCTTGAGAAACTCATCATGCAATTTTTTTATTAGGCTGTTAGTATAAAATCCTAATACTTCTAAACCTAGAGGAAGGATCTTCCCTGGCTCACTTAGTTAATCCTATGCCTACCATCACTAGAGACAGTTTAATCATTGTCCTACCTGCAGCAAAAGCGAGGAAAAAGAAAGGGACTCTACCCTTCACCAACTTTTGGCCAAAGAGTGGGGATTGAAAGAGCTCAAATACCTTCAAACTTCTACAATTAGGAAAATTGATTGCGAATTTACTTCCAGTTCTGCTCTCAATGTCAAATAACAAGTGCCAATGTCTGAAAAACTAGTTTAATTCCATAAAGGGTCCTATTGCACATTCGGAAATGCAACTGAAATTATTTTGAGGAGCAAAAGTTAAAACCATGAAACAAAATTATTTTTCAGAAACCAATGTCATGTAAATATTTACATGATTCAAAACCAACATTTTTGTATGTTACCTAATATTAGGAGATGGCATACATTTTACACCAAACTTCGAAATTTGTTCAGTTACTTCTAGTCTGTTGGAGAAATCCAGGATAGATGAACTTCTTGAAATTACAAGCAATTGTCCAAAGCTTTCATTCTCGGCTGCTGGCAAAGACTGCAACATGTTTGCATTCATTCTATAAGCCATGAACTGTAAAGTATACAAAAGAAACAATCAGAAACTACTTGATGCTACAATAATGTGAAACGAAAGAAGGGGCATGAAAGAATCAGTGTAATCTCTGTATGTATATAACATTCAAAGTTTTCACAGTAAAGGCCTACTGCAGACATCCCAGGGTACACAATCAATTTGTCGAACTATATGCTGGATCTCAAACTAGATAAAATACTCTTGAAAGTTGAAGGTATTCCAGCAAAATACAAGCACTCTTCATGTCATCATTCAGAAAAACAAGTAGCTAGGTCAGGTTTTATTCACATTTTGAAGGTGCCGTTTTCAATTTGCCAACCAAAACTTAAGCATTCCCATGCTTGTACCACCTTGATTAGCAACTTCGTCTCTATATTTGATAGACAAGTCTTTGTGACCCAAATTATTTTTTAGAAGGAAATCATCTCTGCTACCATTTCATGTAAGAGTCCTACATTGAAGGGAAAGCTTTAAATTTCCCCAATAAGTGGCTCAGTGACGAGTGTTTTGGTACAGGTTTTAATAATGAAATAAATTACTTATCCAGAGAATCAGAAGTGGTTCAATCATGACCACTCAGCATTCTATATTCAATCTATTGGTTTTTCTTTTTTCCTGATAAATCATAGGTTTAGTGTCTAAACCCTAGGGGCCGTTTGCTTACGGTATAAGAGTTTATTTTATTCATGTATTAAAGGTTGTATTAGTTTTGTTATGTTTGGTAGAAGCTTTTTATTAGGTAGAAAAGTCAACAAAATTTATACCATGTTTGGTTGGTAGGATTTCAAAAGTTGTATAAAAGTTAATTTATGTATTAATTTTATACTGTATTTAGTTGCGTTCTTTGTAGTCCTACATAATTAATACCAAGATAACTTATGAGGGAATTTATGTATAAGTTATGTGGGGTAAAAGGTGAAATAAGTTATGCAAGTATTAGTTATACATGTATTAAAATAGTAAATTACATATTTACCCCTATTAATTTATTTTTAAAAATTTTATTGAGAACTTAACCTGACTACTGTACTGCATTCTTATTTTTTTTTTTCTTTTTCTTTTTAACACACGATCAACAGCCTCTCTTTTTTTTTGGTTTACATTTGGATTCCAAATGTAAATATTTTATTAATATTACAGTTTGGGTGGTATATATTTTGTCGGCACATATGTTAATCATATTCTAATTCATATATTTGGTGTATTAAAATTGTATAAACAATATATAAAATATATTTATAGAATATTTACTATAATAATGTATTGTAATCTCTATATAATTAAATAATACATACATAACTAATACCCGCATAACTAAACCCTGCATAATTAATATTTGCATAACTAAACCCTACATAACTAAACTCTGCATAACTAATACCTACATAACTAATACATGCATAACTCTAACCAGTAACCAAACGGCCCCTAATGGTTGTGAGAAATATATGAAAAGAATATTATTGAATTGTGTTTTAATTATTACATAAAGAACCATATTTATAGACACTATAATACAATTCCTTACCAAATAGGAGACTATAAACTAGTCCTATTTTGTATAGGATTGTGTATACCTATTATATTCTAACACTCCCCCTCAAGCTGGTGCATACAAATTATATGTACCTAGTTTGTTACAAATGTAATTAATAAGAGGACCGGTGAGGGACTTGGTGAAGATATCTGCAAGTTGATCATTTGACTTCACAAATTTGGTAACAATATCTCCTGAGAGTATCTTTTCTCTGACAAAGTGATAATCAATCTCAATGTGCTTAGTCCTCTCATGAAACAGTGGATTTGATGCGATATAAAGGGCCGCTTGATTATCATACACAAGTTACATATGACCGGTTTCTCCAAACTTCAGCTCTTCAAGCAACTGTTTGATCCAAACTAGCTCACAAGTTGCTACAGCCAGTGCTCGATATTCTGTTTCTACATTGGATCGAGCAACCACACTTTATTTCTTACTCTTCTATGACACCAAATTACCTCCTACTAAAACACAATATCCAGATGTAGAACGTCTATCAAAGGGTGATCCTGCCCAATCAGCGTCTGTATATCCGGTGATATGCTCATGGCCTTGATCCTCAAAGAGTAGTCCTTTACCAGGGGCTGACTTTATATATCGCAGAATATGAACAACTGCATCCCAATGACTATCACAAGGAGAAGTCATAAACTGACTTACAACACTTATAGGAAAAGAGATGTATGGTCTAGTCACCGTGAGATAATTCAACTTTCCAATAAATCATCTATTCCTTTCAGGATTACTGAGTTGCTCTCCCTGTCCTGGAAGCAGTTTAACATTCGGATCCATATGAGTGTCATTGAGTTTACATCCCATCATTCCTGTCTCCTCAAGAATGTCTAAAGCATACTTGCGTTGAGAAATAACAATATCTGATCTAGACTGAGCAACCTCAATACCTAGAAAATACTTCAGTCTGTCGAGGTCTTTAGTTTGGAAATGCTAAAAGAGATACTGTTTTAAATTAGCGATACCAACTTAATCATTGCCGGTGATAACGATATTATCAACGTAAACAACCAAATAAATACACAAATTTAGTACTGAATGCCGATAAAACACAGAATGATCAGCTCCACTACGAGTCATACCAAACTCCTGAATTACTATGCTGAACTTCCCAAACCAAGCTCAATGAGACTGTTTTAGGCCATAGAGTGACCAATGCAATCGACATACAAGGCTACTAGACTCCCCCCGAGCAACAAAACCAGGTGGTTGCTCCATATAGACTTCTTCCTCAAGATCACCATGCAGAAAAGCATTCTTAATGTCCAACTGATGAAAAGCCATATGACGAACAATAGCCATAGATAGAAAAAGACGGACATATGTTATTTTGGCCACAGGAACGAAAGTGTCACTATAATCTAGCCCAAATATCTAAGTATTTGGCTACAAGGCGAGCCTTAAGCCGATCGACTTGACCATATGAACCAATTTTGACCGCATAAACCCAACGACAACCAACAGTAGACTTACCTATAAGAAAGGGGACAAGCTCCCAAGTACCATTCGAATGTAAAACAGACATCTCATCAATCATAGCTTGCCTCCATCCAGAATGAGAAAGTGTTTCTCTTGTAGTCTTAGGGATGAAAATAGAGGACAAAGATGATACAAAGGCATAACGGGGTGAATATAAACGATGGTAACTCAAGAAAGTATAATGTGAATTAGTATTTCGAGTAGATCGTATACCTTTTTGGAGTGTAATCGATTGGCTAATAGGAGGCAAGGCCACAGTGGGATCAGGGCCCGGCGCATGACTTGAATCATTTGAGACTATTACTGGACGTGGACGCCGATGATAAGTTAAGAGTGGTGGCATAATAACTGAAGATGGAGAAGTTATCGTAGGTCCCTCAAAAGTCGATAAAGGCAAGACTGAGGTATAGGTAAGACCTCAAAGACATCAGGATGATCAGAAGATATGTAGTAAGGTTGAGATTCAAAGAATGTTGCATCGGCAGACATAAGATATCGGCGGAGATCATGTGAATAGCAACCCGAAACCGAAACACTTTGTTCACCCGCCCCATTATTTTTTCTAAGTGTTGGACAATTTTTTTTCCAAAGGGCATAAGATATTCCCTATATATCATTAGTTCATTCCAAGTCTCTAAAACATTTCTCAAACATCCAAAAACTCTCTCTAAACCCTCTCCAAAATTCCACCAAGATCATCAACCAAATTCAAGGATCCTAAGCTTTAATTCCGGATTCAAGATTCAATCTCAAGCAATTCTCCATTCCAATCTTCATCTAGAATTCTCCAAAGTTGAGGTATGTGGGTTGATTGTGGAAACCTTCCTTTCCACAAGCCCAATCATTTATCCTCTATTTTACTTCAAGTTTATGGGTCCTTATGATAATTTATGAACTCTTGAATTATGGAATTATTACTACACATCCTATTATGGTCTATTTTGTATATTATCATGAAATGGAATAATTATATGATGTTTATGGTTTTCATGCCTCAATGATCAAATTATGAAGGTTGTTATATATGTATATATATATGTATGTTGTTGGTGGGTCATTTTTATATGGATTTTGAAATTGGTTGGACTTAGTACTCTTGAAACACATGATTTTATTTACATGAACAAGTAGCCCACCATATGTTTGATAAAATGCCATTCATAGAATTCTTATGAAATGGAAGGTCCAATGTACGTCCTATGAGCTCGGATGATTATATAAGTATTGAAATGATGATGAAATGGATATATGTATATGATTTTCTCTATATAGTGTGTGAGTCGATCAAGCCTAGTACGGGGGTAGTAGGCCCGTATAACCGTATCGAGGGTTTGTACCTTGGTTGCCTAGTACGGGGGTAGTAGGCCCGTATAACCGTATCGAGGGGTTTGTACCTTGGTTGCCTAGTACGGGGGGTAGTAGGCCCGTATAACCACATCGAGGGTTGGGTACCTTGGTTGCCTAGTACGGGGGTAGTAGGCCCGTATAACCACATCGAGGGGTTGGTACCTTGGTTGCCTAGTACGGGGGTAGTAGGCCCGTATAACCGTATCGAGGGTTTGTACCTTGGTTGCCTAGTACGGGGGTAGTAGGCCCGTATAACCATATTGAGGGGTTTGTACCTCTTTCGCCTCTCCAGGGGGTGGTAGGCCTTGGAAATACTATATTGATGGTCTCTCACTACACTTATACTATGTCCTACTAAATATGATTTTTATATAAGCATCATTATACATATCATCTCATTAATATGCTATCTATCGGGCACGATTATGCATTTTGCCTATGATGTCCATCCCTTGTTGCATTGCATTGCATCCCACATACTTAGTACATTCAAACGTACTAACGCATACTCTATGCCTACATGATGTCACCATGTAGGGACCGGAGCACCGCTTGAACATCCTCCTCCGCGTGGCTAATACGATTTCCTATCAAGGTTATTGGTGAGTCCTCCATTCCGGGGACGTTGCTCATGATCTTTTGCTATGTATAAGACTTTTCTTTTTAGTTATGTTTTGACTATGAGGGTGAGCCCGGTAGTTTGTCTTGGCCCCCGCTAAGTACTCATGTTTAGAGGTGGTGTTGGACAAGTTGTGTATTATGCTTGAGCTTGACTCATCTATGGTATTTATGTACCATTTCTTCTTTTTTCTCTTGCTCCCTTAGTCCCGATTTCCCTTTGATTATGCTTATTGCTTATGGTCATTTTAATTGCTTCCGCGACCAAGGATGTGTAATGATACGCTATGAGGCTTGTTTGGGGTTCCTTCGGGTTCCCCATTCTGCGGTCACGTCTAGGCCCTAGGCTTGGGTCGTGACAAGCTTGGTATCAGAGCACTAGGTTGATAGATCCTCGAGTCCAACACACCGCGTTGATTAGAGTCCGATTCATGGTTGTGTTGTGCACCACAACTATGAGTAGGAGGCTATGAGACATTTTAGGAAATGTTTCACTTCTTCATTCTCTAAGTCATGCCATAGATCTATAAGCTCTCTCTCTTACTCCTTGTCTTATGGTGTTTAAAGTTGGACCACTTGAAGGGTTCTTGCTAGAAGGAGCGAGTGGTTGTAATGCCAATTATGGCTATGTGACTTGTGAGCTTTGATGGAATAGATTATGAAGTTGTATTTTGTGTGATTAATGCTTCATAATTGTCTTTGTGTTGGTTAGAAGAACTGGTGTAGGCTTACTCCAAAGGGGGAGATAGTGTGCCTACCTAGCAAGGTAATTGTGAAGTTATGTTTAGTTGATGGTAGAACCCGTATGGTCAAATTGTTGATTCCCAAAGGAGCCTATCCGAGAGTGGAGATGGGAAAAGAAATTATATGCCCTAGGTCGGGATTATGTTGTGTTTTGAAGTTGACTTTGAGGGTTGCATGTACCATCTAGTTAAGGTGAAGAATAAGAAGTATAAGTGTTGACCAACTTCAAAGGGTTAGTTGTTGTATTTTAAGATTGATCCTAAGTATGGTCACTTAAGTAGGGTGCTTAGATAATACCTAGGCATAGTTGGTTGGTAGACCCCACCAAAAGTGGTGATAAGGGTTGACATGGTCTAGAGTTGTCTTAATCCAACTTTAGTGGAAAAAAAAGAGAAAGGTTTCTTGGTCAAAATTCCTCTAAGTTCCTCTAAGGTTTAACCAAGAAAGGATGTCTACCCGTAAGTCTCAAAGAGTGAGTGGTAGTGGATCTTAAGGGTTCCGGTATGTGTTTTATGTTTTATTGAATTGCGGAAATTCCATGGGCCAAAGATAGAGGAAGATCCTCTAGAGTTTATAAAGGAGTTATCTAAGGTGATGAACCTTGTAGGAGTAATCTTAGTAATACTTGTCTTTCGTGACTTGATAAAGAGAATATCGCGATTTTTTTTTTTTTTTTTTTTTTTTTTTCGGTTTAGTTATGGCCATATGTATTCATAGTCCTTATGTTTTAGTTGTTGGATTTTGGCCATATGATTAAGAGTGATTAGTATAACTCAACTTAGTCCTTATTATGAGTTTTATGATGTGTCTGGATTTTGACTTGAATAGTGATTCTTAGGGTTGACTTGGAAGAATGGTAAGGTACCGGTATGTGGTAATTTCATGAGAGTAGAGATGATGCCTTATGAGGCCATTAAGCTCCTTTAAAAGAGTTGAGATCCTCATTGGTTTGAGAATGAATGAGATAGTTTAGGCTTAGAATCTTTATGCTTAGACGGTAAGGTTTTTAGTGTCCTTGACGTTTATGAGATAGGTTTGTTTGAATTCTCACCTTATGTTTTAGTGAATTGGAGCAATCTAGACCCTGGGGTTCATATGAGATCTGAGTGAATCCTAGTGACTACTTAGAAAAGGATGCTACTTGGGTTGACTTGAAGAATTTTTGGGATGAAGGTACCTATGTGGTAATACTCTATGAGAGTAAGTGTTATGTTAGTTCCTCGCAAATCTTGTATGATGCCTTAAGAGGCTATGAGGCTTAGAGTTCTCCGGATGAGTTAATAGAATCTTTTTCTTTTACCCTAAGTAGTGGTTTAAAGTTAGAAAAAAAGGGGTTTGTGAAGAATATCTCTTACCTTGTTCCCCTAGGAATACTCTTGTTGACTTAGTGAAACTTGGCATGTTAAGCCTTGATGTGACTCTTAGTATGGATGGGTTGGCTGTGTTTTTATTGATGATAGGGCTCGATGGTTAGAAGAATATGGGGCCCTTGAGTGTGTACTAGTTATCACCTTGTTGAGTAGGATGACATTTGGGTACAATTTCTTCCTATTATGGATTTGGTGTTTGATTGTGTCATATAAGGGTGGTATGGCTAGATGTTGAGGACCATAGACTTTTGCAAAAATGGCAAAATGTGAGTTTGGTTATGCCTTTAGGAGTGCTTGGAAAAAAGTTTTCTTGAGGGTTGTAGTGAGGACCTCCTCCTAAGGGAGGGATGGTGTGCTTAAAAAGCATGATTTGTTGAAATCCCGACATCCTCATCTCTTTCTTCCATTCCTATTCTAGCTTGAGACCAAGAGTTCCTAGATGGGCCTATGTTATGTTTTAGAAGTCATGTGTGATTTTTATATTCGATGATTTCCTTACGAAAGGTATGTTTTTGAGAATTCATGTTTTGAGATAAAAATGAGTTTTCATGTTTCATGCCCCTCATGTTGATAGGCAATTAGAGTAAGTAACCTATGTGATTCATGAGGTGAATGGTTTAAATGTGCTTTTTAGAAGTAATTGCATAATTGGCCGAACATCATATGATAAGCATGATTTGAGTTGGAGGAGGAAATTCCTCCAATGAAACGGAATATGTCTAAGTTGCATGCATATTGAGTTCGTAGAAGTAGTCCTATTCTCTCATGTTGTATGATGTGTGTTTTAAATGGAGATTTTTTTTTCTCCTAAGTTGTGCATTGTGTGTAATATGGCATACTTGACTTGATGATGTGAATTAAATTAACATGCTTGAATGTGTTCTTATGAAATGGAATGTTAGCTCCTTATGTGGTGGAAACTTTCCTAAAGAGTAGAGGAGGTAGTTCCTCCCATGTTTATGTGAATTAATGAGGTTTGCGCATTTCCATAAAAACTTGTGTTTTTGAAGAAAGATGAGTTGTATGAGTTGTTTCCCTCATGTTGTAGTGCATTGGTTATAAGTGATCTATTGTACTTTATGAAAATAAGGTATGAGCATGTCTTAGTAAGGAGTTGAGAAGTTCCTCCTTGAAAGAGTGCTATTGAACATGGAAACTTGCATATGTGCTTAATGATGTATGGACTATGTAATGACTAGGAGAAGGTAGTTCCTCCTATGAACATGAGAAATGTTGATGTTGGTGTGTTATGACTAGGAGAAGGTAGTTTCTCCTTGAACATCACTAAACATGATAATGTCATTGCATACATTCATGTTTAAGTTGACAATTGGTTCATTGTGGTTTTACAATTATGTTGAGGTTTTTGAAATAAGGTGTAAGTGCATTGTTGCATCCTTATGTGGGCTGAAATTGCCATGTTTGTGTCTCTCATGTATGTTTCTTTAACATTCGGGGACGAATGTTCCCAAGGGGGAGATATTGAAACGACCCCAAAAATGCCCGAAAATGTGCTTCGAAAACACCTAAAATTGTAATTTCCATATATCTCAAAATCCGTGCATCATTTCGGAAATTCGACTTCATATTCTTATTCAGGGGGTCAAATTGAGTGGGAATGAGTCTAACCCGAATTTTAGAACAACCGTATCAAAATTCGAAAATCGCAAAAATGCGATTTTGAGGGTCAACTTTAAAGGGGCATATCTCCCAGCACACAAGGAACTGGAAGGAGCTCAAACTATCAAAATTAAAGCTCTATGAGTTAGCTTTCCAACGCAATTTGTTTCACCTCATTCCGAGTTAGGATGAAGGAGTTATGACCATTTTCGTAAAACCTCGCCGGCAGAAAAGTGCCATTTCCAAGAAACCGAAACACTGTTCACCCGCCCCATTATTTTTTCTAAGTGTTGGACAATTTTTTTCCAAAGGGCATAAGATATTCCCTATATATCATTAGTTCATTCCAAGTCTCTAAAACATTTCTCAAACATCCAAAAACTCTCTCTAAACCCTCTCCAAAATTCCACCAAGATCATCAACCAAATTCAAGGATCCTAAGCTTTAATTCCGGATTCAAGATTCAATCTCAAGCAATTCTCCATTCCAATCTTCATCTAGAATTCTCCAAAGTTGAGGTATGTGGGTTGATTGTGGAAACCTTCCTTTCCACAAGCCCAATCATTTATCCTCTATTTTACTTCAAGTTTATGGGTCCTTATGATAATTTATGAACTCTTGAATTATGGAATTATTACTACACATCCTATTATGGTCTATTTTGTATATTATCATGAAATGGAATAATTATATGATGTTTATGGTTTTCATGCCTCAATGATCAAATTATGAAGGTTGTTATATATGTATATATATATGTATGTTGTGGGTCCTGTCTTTTATATGGATTTTGAAATTGGTTGGACTTAGTACTCTTGAAACACATGATTTTATTTACATGAACAAGTAGCCCACCATATGTTTGATAAAATGCCATTCATAGAATTCTTATGAAATGGAAGGTCCAATGTACGTCCTATGAGTCGGATGATTATATAAGTATTGAAATGATGATGAAATGGATATATGTATATGATTTTCTCTATATAGTGTGTGAGTCGATCAAGCCTAGTACGGGGGGTAGTAGGCCCGTATAACCGTATCGAGGGGTTTGTACCTTGGTTGCCTAGTACGGGGTAGTAGGCCCGTATAACCGTATCGAGGGGTTTGTACCTTGGTTGCCTAGTACGGGGGTAGTAGGCCCGTATAACCACATCGAGGGGTTGGTACCTTGGTTGCCTAGTACGGGGGTAGTAGGCCCGTATAACCACATCGAGGGGTTGGTACCTTGGTTGCCTAGTACGGGGTAGTAGGCCCGTATAACCGTATCGAGGGTTTGTACCTTGGTTGCCTAGTACGGGGTAGTAGGCCCGTATAACCATATTGAGGGTTTGTACCTCTTTCGCCTCTCCAAGGGGGTGGTAGGCCTTGGAAATACTATATTGATGGTCACTCACTACACATATACTATGTCCTATTAAATATGATTTTTATATAAGCATCATTATACATATCATCTCATTAATATGCTATCTATCTCGACCGTTATGCATGTTCCCTATGATCCCCATCCCTTCTTCCATGCCAGTCCATCCCACATTCTTAGTACATTCAAACGTACTAACGCATACTCTATGCCTACATGATGTCACCATGTAGGGACCGAGCACCGCTTGAACATCGAACGATACCCTTTTTGAACTCGAGAGTAACCAACAAAGACACATTTAAGAGCACAAGGAGCTAATTTATCTTTTCATGGGGCTAAGTCATGTACAAAACATGTGCTCCCAAATACACGATGAGAGATAGAATAGAGATGTGATTGAGGATACAGTACGGAATGTGGAACCTGATTCTGAATAGAAGATGAGGGCATTCTATTAATTAAATAACAAGATGAAAGGACTGCATCCCCCCAAAAATGCAGCGAAACATGGGATTCAATGAGGAGAGTACGAGCAGTCTCAATAAGATGCCTATTCTTTCTTTCTGCTACACCATTTTATTGGGGAGTGTATGGACAAGATATTTGGTGAATAATTCCTTGGTGAGACATAAACTCCTGAACCTGGGATGATAAGTATTCTAAGGCATTATCACTACGAAAAGTACGAATAGAAACACCAAACTGATTTTGTATTTCAGCAAAGAAACTTTTGAATATAGAAAATAATTCAGAACGATCTTTCATTAAGAAAACCAAAGTACATCTTGAATAATGATCAATGAAACTAACAAAATAACTAAATACCTAAGGTGGAACTAACTCTACTAGGACCCCAAATATCTGAATGAACTAATAAAAAAAATCGACTTTGAACGACCCTCAGTACCACGTGAAAATGTGGCATAAGTGTGTTTCCCAAGTTGACATGACTCACAATCTAATTTAGATAAACTAGATAAACTAGGCACCATCTGTTGCAGTTTTGATAGACTCAGATGTCCCAAACGTTTGTGAATGAGGTCCGAAGGATCTGTAACAAAGCATGTTGTGAAGGAATTTGAAGAGGTAAGATAGTAAAGGCCTTGTGATTCATGTCCTGTGCCAATCATCTGTCCCGTACTGCGGTCCTACATAAGTAAAGAATCAATAAAAAAGGTTATGCTACAATGTAGGGCACGTGTCAAACGACTAACAAATGCCAGATTAAAAGGGGAACCAAGGACATAAAGAACATAGTCTAGAGTGACAGAAGATAGGGGTGTGGCTTTTCCAACCCCTTTTGGTTTTTTTTGGATCCCATTGGCCAAAGTAATAACAGGAAGAGATTGTGAATAAACAATATCTGACATAAGTGATTTGTTACTAGAAATATGATCAGAAGCACTCGAGTCCATGACCCATGTCCATGAGTATTAGACTGTGAAACACAAGCAAAAGAATTACCCGCAACAACAACATCATGTTGAACAACCGAAGCTACTTGTGGAGACGTTTGCTTACTTGCTCGATATTGAAGGAACTCATCATATTCTGATTGAGCAATATAAGCATTATGGGATGGTCGATCAGGCGGAGCACTAAATGCTTCTTGTGGAGATGTCTGCTTACTTGCACGATTACGAAGGAACTCATTATATTCCTTTAGAACAACAGGATCATAACTAGGTGGTGGACCATGCAAATTATGACATATGTCACGAGTGTGTCCAAACTTATGATAATAACTACACTTGGATCAAGATTTTCCAAGACGACCTCCTTCTCGTCAATTCTTCATAGATTGATATGCTCATTTTTCTATTGTTTGATATGCGAGTGCAGATGAGTCAATGGTAGGTGATGAAACTGTTTTGTGGCTGGGAGGCGCGACAAGACGAAGTAGACAAGAGAATAATTCATCAACTGTAGTAATTGTAGGGCTAGCTAAAATCTGATC
This sequence comes from Solanum commersonii, assembly GCA_029007595.1. Classification (NCBI taxonomy): domain Eukaryota; kingdom Viridiplantae; phylum Streptophyta; class Magnoliopsida; order Solanales; family Solanaceae; genus Solanum; species Solanum commersonii. Next base: position 959,707 of record JAJTWQ010000092.1, on the reverse strand, counting down.
ACGCACTGAATCATGGTCAGTAGGAAGTCCAGCAAGTGTAAGAACTAGAAACAATGTATGTATGTGGTCTTGTTATTTTTGCACGTCCGTAATGACTGGCATCAATGTTTCAAATTCCTCCATGACTGCCTGTACTTGTCCCAAGTAGGTGGACATATCTGATTCTTGTGTTCTTTAAGTTGGTCATACGAGATATCACATCATAGAATTGAGATATGTCATTAGTGTATACAACACGAGTCTTTTTCCAAACTGAATAACATGTTTGGAATGGACGGAACAAAGGCATCAACTTGGAATAAATAGATCATCATAGGAGACTACATAACTGAGCATCAACCTTCTCCCATTGTGCTTATGCTTTTGCATCTTCCCCACTAGCCTTTGCCTTTTCATCTACCACACAAACAATTTTCGTTAAGTGATCTTGGACACCTTGACCCTTGCACCACAACTCAACCGAGGAAACCCAAGCTAAATAGTTTGAGCTTTCCATTAACGGCTCTTAAGTGATCATAGGGCTTGAACTTCTAATTCCTATATTTTTGGAGTCAAAAGTATCAATCCCGAAAGACATGTTGTGAAATTAGAATATGTAGCCAAAAGATCTGGATTTTTCAAAATCTGAAAAATAGGTTGTTGTCGAAAAAGTAGATTTGATCACCAAATATTGGTCGGAATCAGGAAAAAAATATATGGGCAACCTTGGAATGAAGAGGCGACTCCACTGGAAAAAGAAAAAAAGTCAAAAAGTGGCCGAAAAATACTCCACGCGCTGGCGCGTGGAACTGACAAGCTCGCTGGAGAATTTATTTCGACGGCGCGTGAGGGCGCGTGTGGCAGTTGTTGCCGGTGAGGTTGACTTGGCTTTTCTTGCCGGAGATTTCCGCACTTAGTGGTGGTGTTGATTTTTGAAAAACAGTGACGGAAAAATTAATTATCCAGACAACCACTTAGTTTATCGAAAAAAGTGCAAAAAAATGCTTTTTTTTCTCACAATTGCTCTGATACCATGTGAGAAATATATGAAAAGAATATTATTGAATTGTGTTTTAATTATTACATAGAGAACCCTATTTATAGACAATATGATACAATTTCTTACCAAATAGAAAACTATAAACTATTCTTATTCTGTGTAGGATTATGTATATCTATTCTATTCTAACATGTGTTATTTTACCAAGGCACAACGTGACAGCACACATCAAGCCCATAACTCTGAGGCATAATTACAATGTCATAGTGGATGGTTTATATCCTCCCCATACTTTTTGTGAGAAATATAGGGAAAAAAATTATTGAATTGTTGTCGTGTCTACATTATTACATTGAGATCCTATTTATAGACACTAGAATAAAATCCTTTACCAAGTAGGATACTATTTACTATTTACTATTCCTAATTCTATTCTAAATAAGATTGTATAAACCTATTCCTATTCTAATAGGATTGTGTAAACTTATTCCTATTCTAATTCTCCCCTTCAAGCTAGTGCATACAATTCATGTACCTAGCTTGTTACATATGTAATTAATACGAGGACCAATGAGGGGCTTGGTGAGATATCTGCAAGTTGATCAGTCGACTTCACAAAATTGACAGTCAATCTCAATGTGTTTGTCTTGTCATTAAATACTGGATTTTATGCATAATGTCAGTCAATTTCAATGTCCTTAATCTTCTCATGAAATAATGAATTTGATGCATAATGCCGATAAAACATAAAGTGATAAAATTACAGTGTTGAACTTCACAAACCAAACTTGCAAAGACTGTTTCAGACCATAGAGTGACTCACATAATCGACATACAATGCTAATAAACTCCCTCTGAGCAACAAAGTGTTCAAAATCTAGTATAAAGTATATGGATCATGTTGGAATCAATAGATGAGTCGATATTAACCAAGTCACTGAAAAATTAGCCGAAACATACTCATATGCTGGAGTATTAGATTTGATGGCTAAAAGTGGTCACGATTTAAGAAATAAAATTATATGGGTAGGGTCAGAATGATGTCACTACCCAACTAGAAAATATAAATTATATAGGATAGTTTGAATTGATGGAACGACCCCATTGAAAAAGAGAAATAATATGGGTAGGGTCAAAATGTTTACACGACCCTACTAAAAAAGAAAAAATTATACGGGTAGGGTTTGAATGATGGCACAACCCTACACAAATCAGATTTGAGAAGTCACCGAAAAGACGAATGGAACTATGCCAATCAAATCTGAGGAGTCATTGAAAAGACACATGATGCTATGCAACTCAGATATGAGAAAATAGTTCAAAAAAATCCACGATACTACACAAACTAAGTCACTAGAATGATGGCACAGTGCTACAAAAATTAAATATGAAAAAGTAGTCACCAGAAAGATGGCACGGTGCTACAAGAATTAAACATAAGAGAGTAGTCACCAGAATGATGACATGGTGCTACACAAATTAGATATGAGAAAATAGTCATATGAAACATACATGATGAAAAAGTAGTCACCGGAAAGATGGCATGGTGCTACAAGAATTAGACATATGAAAGTAGTCACCGAAATGATGGCACAGTGCTACATAAATTAGATATGAGAAAATAGTCGCATGGAAGATACATGGTGACCCAACTTTTGCTAACATAATTGGCCAAACGGGCAACATATATTGGTGCCACCTGCCGGCAGCGGAAGCTCTTTGATTTTCTAATACTTTTTACACAAGCAACACCAGTTGACCACAAATAATATAGTGTCTTGAGAAAATCAGAATGGCTCTACATGTAGAACACCACATCAAGAATGACACCTTTTTTGGACTCCTATATCTCCATAAACCTTTTCACATAGGTTTACTATTTCCTCTAGTGCATAGATGACTATAAGAGGACTTCCCCAAGAACTTTTCAAGGATAAAGCTGGTTATAAATGAAAAGGCTCGCTAAGAAGTGCTCCTCTTCTACATCCATCTCATAAGATATGCATTCAATCTTAAGAACTTTATTCATCTAGTTAAAAGTTGCAAGCTTCTAATTTGACAATTGTTCACTAGATTTCTTATATTAGAAAAACTTAAAATAAGCGATTTTTATTCTCTAACAAACGGAACTAATGCAGATATGAGTAAACTACTTAGCTTTGTTTCCTTTGCTGAATTCAAACTTTGGCGGTTTTCATTACACCTGACGCCCCATTTGCAATAGACAATTAAACCAAAAAAGTTCACTATTTTTCCTCCCCTTATCCAGCTAAAATTATCAAAATTCAACATCAAATTGCACAATACTGGCAAATACTCAAACAATTTTAAGAGATGCTGCAAAATGTTTACCACATTCGAAATTCGAACAAAAGCATACATAATTGTAACTGCGTGTGTGAAGTGGGAGGGGAGCCTAGGAGGTTACCGTAAGAAATCCTGCTTCAACAATCCCACAACAAATAACTGTTCCCTTTTACCAATGCATTTAGAGAGAGAAAAACTCTATTTGCTTCAGCCCTTTTCTAGGAGAAAGATGGTGGTTTATGAATATGGCAGAGAATGATTGTATAGCCACACACATAGAGAGGGTGTGGCCTGAGACGGCGACCCAGATTGGCGATAGTTGGACTCTAACAAGTACGGCCGAGTAACTGAATGTCTATTCCACTCATTTTTCTTTGACAAAACATAGCCAAATTATTAATTTCATTGACAACTTTATAAATATCTTTTAATTTTACTAATTAAATTTAGATCTACCCTTAACAAGTAATCTCAAATTTTTAATTAGACAAATGTTGAAAATACCTATAAACTTTGTAAGAATTTAAGGGTGTAATTTGCTTATATTATAAGACAAGTGAATTTAGCTGCGCTTCGCGCAATCATAAATAGCTCATTAAATTTGCCAAATAATTAATTTTTAGAATATTTGAGTACTAAAAATATTCTAAAGATTCTTTGTAGTGTTTAATCCAAATATATCAAATTTTAAGTCTTGATTAAATTTATTATAGTACTTAAATTTTATACCTTTTGTAACTTTAAATCGCTTAAGAACTTTTGATCTTATGAAAAAAATTTACCTAAAATTATTCTCCTTATTTTAATAAGAAAAGTAAGTTTAATTTAATAAGTTGAACTCATTATGGATATGTTTGTCTACACATAATATTTTTATTCTGAAATATACATAAGCTTAATAAATAAATAAAAATTGCGAAAAAATGGTGTTTTTTTTTAATATCTAGTTTTTGTTCCTTTAAACAAAGATTTATATTTTTATGATATCAACTATATATATTCGAAAGTTATTATTCTTTTGTTTAGTAATGAATTAAAAAAAATCATCTTTCACTAATCATAGCTTATGAAATGTTTATAAATTATTTTCTATCTTGACTAATTTTTACTACAATTATAATAAACTACGTACTATTTATATAAAAATGAATAGATTGAAAGATACATAGTCTCAATTACACAAAGAATATAAAGTATTCAAATAAACTAAACTCAAAATATTTATATGTATTAACTAAAAATACTCCTTTACATTTATCTATATTTTAGTTAATATTTCTAAATTATTCTGAAAAGTAAACATAAACAAAAATGTGGAATTTTCTAATTCTCAAAATTGATTTCATTATTCACAAGTTTTACATAAGAACAAAAGAATTAACTTTTGTGAAGAAAAAAATATATATTGTTGACACCCAATTTTGGACCTCTAGAATATATATTAATCACCGAGTTTCTTCAATTTCGAACGATTTGAAATAATTAGTTCTATAAAATTCAAAATATTTTTCAAGTTATTTTAAAGTAATTTAGTCGCTTTTATAATTTTAAAACAATAAATATGCATACTTTTTACAATTTTGTATAAAATTAGTATATTTTATGAATATTCAAAAAATGCCTCAAAAATATTTTAGTTTTACTTAAATAGTTGGTTAATTGGTTTAGTTAATTAATCCTTACAATTTTGAGTTATTAGTTTATAATTAAGTTAATTATTTTATTTTATTAAAATTAAGAAGCTCGTTAATTAATCAATTTTAATTCGTTTTGTTTAAATTGTAGTCAAATTTCCTAATTTAGACTCAATTTGACTAACTTCTTAATTCCCATGGCAATAATTGCAAATCATGTGGCTATTTTCCTATTATAAATGTACCCCATTTCTTACCTCCATTCAATTCTTTACAAGAACCCATTTGGGGCCTATTTAAATCAGTCCTTTACTTTCAGCAGCCCACTTTTTACCTCAGCAGCAGCCCAGCCCACTTTTTACCTCAGCAGCAGCCCACACAGCCAAATACAATTTCCAGCCTAATTCCTAATATTACTATACAACAACAATCAACAATGTACAACAACAAAACGTAACCCCTGCGAGTTTTTCTTCTTCCTCGTGAATCAGTGCAGCGAGAACCCAGAAAATGCGAACCAGTCCAGACGCAAACCCAGAACTCAATCGCATACCCGACCCATCTCTCACAGTCCGCGTCCCTCTCCTCTCTCCTTATCCGCTCGTATCGAGAACGTTGGAGAATAATCTAGATGTCGAAATCCCACGCCTCGAGCGTCATTGCTCCTCAAATCGACGGTCCCCTATTTGAATCTGTTGAGAATTGTACGATTTGGTACAAATTCGAGCTAGCCGACCTTATCTTTAAGGGAATTTGAATTTCAAATTTTGAAATTTGTCCAAAAATCTACCCGTTTTCCCCCCTAAATCTTCCATAATTCCTTCTATAAATACCTTCTTCCTTCAGTGTTAGGATGTGGGTGAGAAAAAAATAGAGGAGGAAGGTCAAAACATAGGTTGAGAACAGTGTTTCTTATAACATCGAATCTGCAGAACTTTGAGTCTTAGTTTTTTATTTTCTTTTTTGTTCATCAGAGCTTTCCTCGAAGCTCACCGGAGTTCATTTGTTGGTGGTGGAATTTTCTCCAACAGCTCGAGTTCTCAGTTTGCTGCACCGGAAAAATGTATTATCCTTAGTCTTATGTTTCGTTTCCTCTCCATTGATATGTGGTCGGTTCTGTTTCCGTTCTATTAGTCCTTCTTTCTCTATAGGATTTCATGTGTTGATTAATAAATTGTTGTGTCTCTTGATATGATTAGAATGTTAAGAGTGTTGTATTCTGTATTTATTGTTGATTTATTGTGATTCGAGTTGTATTTTCATCCAGTATTTCTTAGTTTCTTTGGTAGTCTCATTTTTGTCAATGTCTTTAGCTACTTCTTAACTTGTTTCTTCTCTAATGTTGCTATCTCTTTCATGACATTTTAGTGATCTTATTGTTGAACACGGTTTATGGTCTGTCCCTTTGAGTTCCATTTGAATCTTGCTGATGTAATAGTTCAATTTTCTTCGAATGAAGTCGCTTGTGTTGATAATATTTTCGTTTGAGTTTGGTTAGCTTTTTTAATTCAATTGGCTATTGCTTGTGTGATGTTAAGCAACAACTCTCAAGTTTAAACAATTTTGGGTATCTTATAGTGATGTGTTCGCTTGTCGTGTTATTTGTTCGTCCTAAAACTCCAAGCTTGTTATAAATAAAATCTTAAAATTGTTATCTTGTTGTTTTAATTTTTTCCTTGTTATCTTAGAAATCTAAGCATTGTGTTCGCAGTTTAGCTTGAGACAATAATATTGGAACTTTTAGTACAATCCTCCTTGTGATTTATCACTAGTTTATGTGTGTGTCTTCATCTTATTGAATCGTTGTTCCCTTAATCTAGTAGTTGCTCATCTTGTTTTAGATTATACATATTCTAGTCTAGGAAAAGTTGGCATTTTATGATGATATTCCTTTATTTAATTCGACTTTAGTTTAATTTTGGATAATGTCTTAATTTAATTGGGATTCATTCTCTATGCTAAGTATGGTGTACTGATTAACTATTGTCAATTCATTGTTAAGTGTGTCTATTAAAACTTAGATAATATGTGATATTTCCTAATCCTTCATGTCTAGAATAGTTAATGATGCAGTTAATCATATATTGTTAAGGATATATGAATGTGATTGGAAATTAATTTAATAATGCTTGTATCTACTTCTCTGTTTGTTTGATTAGCTTGTTAAATTTTCCTTGTGAGTATCACCTCCTATGAGTACCAAAGTTAAGATTTTTCTCTTCATTATTTTAAGTCCTACATAATATATTTATCTCAGATGACTTATGGTTTGTAGCAGTAGTACACAAATTTTGTTTTGATATTCTGATGCCATTCTTTCTTTGCTTCATGTATCGATTTAATGTATCGACTCTCATATGTAATTTTATTGTTGGTGCACGTGACTCCAATCGGAGTCCTTTTGGACTCCCCTCTTAGCATATCTTCGAGTTGAATCTCTTCGAGTCAAGCATTGACTATCGTTGGAAAGTTGGAAGCTGAAATACATGTTAAAGGAAGCTGAGATAGGCCTCAGAAAGTTCAAAAATAAGTTGTATACGTGTTGTATACAACAGTATACAACTGATATATAGGTCTAAATGTCGGTATATAGGTCGAAAATGCAGCAAAGTGCAGGTTGAAGGCAGATATGCAGGTTTGAAGATGAAATACGGGTCAAAAGTTGATATACAGAAAAAATGCAAAAAATACGGCCCGTATACAGTGGTATACATAGAATGTATACACATAATTCAAGTGTAAATAGGGGCGAAAATGGGCTGAAACCCATCAGCAGGCCCACTCTTAGAGTTTAGGACAGGTTTGGACCAAGCCCAAGAATTTGAATTTGGGCAAAAGGCCCAAATTTGATATTTTCTTCTCTCTTGTATTTATTTATCGTTGTGTTGACTAACCTTTATTTGTTTTTTTTATGGTTTAATTTAATTAAGTTTCCCAAGATAGCCTTTCTTATTTTTGAAATATCTATTATTTACTTATTTATATATTTAGTTACATATGATTATTTTGTCCTGATAGGAATTATGCTGATTCTTTCCTTTAAAAGTAACAACTTAAAATTATCTTTCTTTTTAAACTTAGTTAAATTTTAAAAGTTAGTCAAATTGTTGGTCAACTGCAAGTTAGTGGATATTTCGAGGGCCTAACACCTTCTCGGAATGTAAATTGAACCTCGAACCCTTTATCTTATTTCAATTAATTTTTGTCTGTTTAAAATCTTTTGAAAAATTATAAGTTTTCTTAATTTCTTTAAAAAATTAAGTGGCGACTTTCTTTGAAAATTTGATTTTTCTTCAAAACATAAGTTAAATTGATTTTTCGAAAAATAAAGTCTTTTATTTCTAAAACATATGCAATGTTGAAACAATAAAAAAAAATCTTGAAGGATAATGAACAAAACGATTCAAGCCTTGATAGTTAAAAATAATTTACTTAAAATTCAAAAAATATTATTTAGTGTAAGAATAAATTTAAATTAAATAAATAAATAAAAGAATTTTTGTTGGAGTACCAAAGAAAATTAGAGTAAATTAAAATAAAACAAATAAATAAAAGTATCTTTGTAGGAATACCAAAGAAAATTATTCTAGCCTCTAATATTTAATTTGTACACGCCATCAATATTCACTCCTCCATTGAAGATTAATGGACAAAAACAGTAATGTAGGGTTCCTTTTCCTAATGGGTTCATAAAACTTAAACTTAATTCCCCAAATATTGTCATGTGTTCATCTTATCTACCACTATAAACAATAAAGATTATTTACAAAAAAAAAAATATGCATATAATTATAAGTACAATAAAATCACTAATAATGAGGAAAGCAACAAAACAAAAAAAAATAAAAAAGAATATTGTAAATAAAAGACATCAAACAAACTGAAATGAAAAGAGTGACATGAGTGAAATATTGTACTCACCAAGATTAAATTTGAATTTTCAAAATTGTCTTATACTCATCTTATCTTCTACACTGTAAACAATAAAAATTAGTCACAAATAATCTATATATTATAAAATTAGACATAATCAAAGTGATGTACTCTGGTAACATAAACTAGATATTGTACTCGTCAAGATTGAATTTTGAATTCCCAAAATTGTCATATGCTCATCTTATCTTCGTCACTGTAAACAATGGAAGTTAGTCACAAATAATCTATATATTATAAAATTAGACATAACCAAAGTGATGTGCTTTAGTATAAATATAATGACGAAAGGAAAAAAAGAGAAGAAATTCTTGCAGTGGTGAAGATGACATGCTCTAGTATTTATAGTGATCAATAAACTTTTAACTATTGAATAATACTCCCTCTGTCCCTAATTACTTGTCCACTTTAAAATTTGTACACTTATTAAGAAAACAATGATTGACATAGTGAGTTTACCATTTTACCCCTATTAATTGTGAAATAGATGAATTAAAAACTTAAGATTTTCAAGAAGTTTTACCTTTTTCAAAGTAATTAATTGAGGGTATAATAGGTAAAAAAAATTGTCCTTTCTTGATTTGTCAAAATGGACATGCAATTAGGAACAACTAAAAAAGGAAAAGTGGACAAGTAATTAAGAACAAAGGGAGTATAAATTGAAAGAGTAATGTAGTAATCAATACAATTGTAACTTATATTGATAATTAGTGTCTTAATTGTAGTTTAGTACTCCCTCCGTCCCATTTTATTTGAGGTACTTTGACTCGGCACAGAGTTTAAGAAAGAAAGGAAGACTTTTCAAAACTTGTGGTCCAAAATGATTGATAGAAATTTGTGAGGCTGTAAATCATTTCATTAAGGGTAAAATAGACATTTTATAGTCAAATTGTTACTTAATATAGAAATGTGTCATTCTTTTTGGGACTGACTAAAAAGGAAAGTAAGTCACATAAATTGGGACAGAGGAAGTAATACTTTTAAGAAGGAATGGAGAAAGGTTTTAGGAAAAAGTGATTAATGGTGTTAAATAGTGAACAAAATAAATAAAATTATCTTTAATTTCTACAAAATATTTAGGCAAGAAAATAAGGAAAAAGACACAAAATCTAGTGAGAAAAAAAAAGAGAGGATGAGTTGGAAACACAAAAAGGGGTATATATATAGGGAGCTTATAATAAACAATAAAGTAATATGGTCATTAAAAATTTAAAAAGTAGCAATAGAGGCCTATAGAGAGGTGTCACATCATTTTTTCTACATTTGACTTTATATTATATATAGATTGATGGTTATTTAAATTCAGTTAGTCAACTAAAAAAGTGTTTTTAAAACTAATAATAATTTGAAAATGAAATTACTAATTCACACTGAAGTTTAACTTTAAATACTTCTCTTATTCATTTTTTTTTTGTATTATATGAAACATGATTTTTTTTATAAATCACTATACTTTCAGAGCTATTAATATTTCATAGTTATATTTAGTCTTTTATTATTCCTAGTAAATAATAAAAGATAAAAGATTATTTTGATAATTATTTTTGTCAGTTTGAGTACGATGTTTAATTAATTGATTGTTTGACTAGCAACTTGTCACGACCCAAAATAAGTCATGAGTGACATCCACAATTAACCTCATAGGTGGGTGAATCAACGAATATAACCCCAACTTATTTTAGTTGTTCAACTTACAAAATATAATCATAATGTGGAAGCTCGAATTTTATTAATATAAGAAACACAAATTCACTAAAGTCTATTAACTATCGTTTTCCAAAACCTTAAAGTCATCACGTCAAGGACATCTAATCCCCAAATACTAAGTCTAAGAGTATCAAAGACACCAAAATAAATTAATAAATAAATAAATAAAGTAGTTTGTGTCCCAAAACTAAGGACATCATGTCATGGCCGAGAGAATCCAACACGAGCTAGAATGAATAGCTCACCCTGGAAGCTGATGTATTGCTGGAGACTGGCTAGAGCTGAGGGTGAGTCGAAGTCGTTAGTACACTCGCTGCACTCCACAAAAGGAAACAAAGAAAAACACAAGTAGGGCTTAGTGCAGGGCAACATGTACTGAGTAGATATCATCGATCGATTCAAAATAGAAACTAATATGCATAAAGTAATAACATGAAATAAACTATAGCACTTAGCATGTGGCAAGCAACGAACAACATGAACAAGTGACAACAACACTGAAGCAAGTACGTAATCAGTCACAATATCAAACACACACGAGGACTCATGCCTCCACACCACACTCATTTGGGAAATGGGTTCTTTGAGATTGAGTACATTAGGTTATTTCAATATGTTTTCATTTAATGTTACCGTGCCGAAATGTGACACCCGATCCAATGATATCGTGTCGGAATGTGACACCCGATCCAATAATACCATGACGAAACTTAACACTCGATCCAATAAAAACTGTGCCTGCTCGTGGCACCCGATCCAACTATATTGTTAATTCATTTGTCATTCTTTATCATCTCTTTCCACTTCCTTAACAATATTTCATTAAGCCTTCTTTATTCAAGACATTACTTTACTAGAACAAGTCCAAGATTATGGATTTCTCGGTCTTGGGACTACAGACCAATCACAACAACACATGAATTATCCAAACCACAACAACCAAGTACATAGAAAATTTCACGATATCACTCAATGTCTATCAATCACTATTAAGAGTCTATCTATCACATAGAATAAATCATAACCTACCTCCACCAAAGAACCGAAGTCGAGCAAGTTAATTCTCCAATGTTTTTCATTTCCTCAATGTCTCGACAAGTATACAATATTAATAAGAAAACGAGTCCGTAGACATCCATATTACTATATATATATCCTACACTCAAAAACCTATCCAAGTCTATAATTAAATTCCTAAATTTTGGTATCAACTAATATATCAAGTTCCTAATCTTCAAGCCTAAGGGAAAATTCCAATTCCTTCGATTATTACAACTTTAATGGTATTCAAATAATATAATACACCTAATATTTAATAACGTATCTCAATATATGTCAAACTTAATTCATAATGTGATGCATAATAAGAGAATAAGCCAATTACGAATCATTCGTGAAAGGAATTAACCTGCATATCACAACCAGTAAGGAAGTGATATGCAAGACTTGATATCCTTCCTTTTTAATATAATTCACTTACCCCGCTATTATCTCCCAACCATTACTTCATAATTTCCTCATTATTATTATATAATTTCCCACTAATTGTCCATTACAATTTGTCCCCTAAATCCACAGAATTCACCAAAACGCTACTATCTATTACCCAATCTTAATTATAGAATAGTTTCTAATTGTACCCTTTAATTAAATATAACGCATATATGTACTAGGATAAAATATAGGAAAAATTATAGAAATCCCACAATTTAGTTTACTTATTACCATTATCCCCTATAAGTTTTATAAATTTCCAAAATCCCTTATTTTCGCGCATCAGATTAGTGTATCTCATGCATCAGATTAATGTATCAACGCTTATATTATTGTATCTCGCGCATCATATTAGTGTATCATGTATAAAATGTAATGTATCTTACTTAACGATTAATGTATCTCGCGCATCATATTAGTGTATCATGTATAAAATGTAATGTATCTTACTTAACGATTAATGTATCTCGCGCATCAGATTAATGTATCAGCGCTTATATTATTGTATCCGTTTGAGGGATTTCTGTAATTATAAACTTTTAAGGGGATAAATTGTAATTTTGCCTTAAAAGTATGTGATTTCTGTAATTTGCCCAAAAATATATGGATGAAATTTTTTGTTTACCTGCGCGAACGTGCTGCCGTTCTTTGGTGTCATACAATATGTATTCTCTATAATTTATTTTCTCTAAAATTAATTATGAATCAAAATTGCTGAATTTTACTATTTTATTTTGGAAAAATTGTATGAAATAACAAACTATTAATTCAAATTAAATGTTATAGCCATAGTTTCTTTTATTTGTAATTCGCAGCAAACATTCCATATTTTTTGCCATCCCATTTGTATACCGAAATATACAAATAGACCCGTTCGATATACATATGTGTTGTATAAAAATTAATTGCAGGACCCATTTGTATGCCGAAATATACAAATAGACCCATTCGGTATATACATGTGTTGTATAAAAATTAATTGCAGGACACATTTGTATACCGAATATACAAATAGACCCATTCGGTATGCATATGTGTTGTATATATGTAGTAATTTTGTTTATATACAATTACTGTGTTTTAGTTGGTATACCGAAATATACAAATACAAATTTTTATGTATATGTATAACGAAATAAACAGATTAATAGGCATAGCAAACATAAATTTTGCTATGGAGCGCAATTATACAAACTATAGTTATAACATACAACTATGAATTTTATGTTTGCTAAACCTAAAATTTACTCTTTTATTTTTACACATGGGCCAAGTGACATAGAGTAGTAAATAAATTTCAGATTTGACTCATTTACAATCAACTAAAAAAGGTAGTTATTTAATAAATGTCCACCAACTAAATAATCGTAGCTAAACGAACAATTCATAATTCTTACTTCAAATTTACGGGAATGTTCTTTTATAAAAGGAATAGGTCTAGTGTTTATAATAACCTAACGGGTCGTTACACAACTATAGACACAATACATGAATTTTGAGTTGTACTTGAAATAAAAAAAAAAGATAATGCATAAGTACCCCCTAGATTATAACCAAAATTTCAGAGACACACCTAAACTTAACTAGTCCTATTACCCCCTAAACTAATTTAAAATGTAATAAATACACCACAAACGGTGACATGTCATGGAGAGTGTGCACACTCTCTTGAAGGCAAGTGATGAGTGTACAAATTGGGCACATGTCATTTTTTGATTGATAATTTTATAATTAGTTAGTACACATATTTATTGATAATAAAACTTATATATATTTAATTATTTTAATTTCTTTCTTTGTAAAATATTTATTTTAATTTCTTTTCACTTTAAAATTTTTAAATTAATTTATTATCTTTTCACTTTTTTTTTTTTTAATAAATTATGTGTATTTTTATTTTTTTTAAAAAAAGTGTCCTTTAATTTAATGTTTTAATATTTTTATGTTTTATTTGATTTTCTTCACTTATTTTGATATCCGTTTTGTAACATCTTGCAATTTGAAATAACTAGGAAGAAGCTAAGAATTTGAAATAGTCATTTTTGGAAAAAAGAGTAAATGCTTTCACAATAAAGAAAGAGAGGAAACTTTGATTTCCAAGATAGCCTTTGAGTTAAGTTTTTGAGCAATTATCTTAAATCACAGAAAGACGTTTTTTTTTTTAAAACATAAGATCTAGTATCATATTTTGGGAGTAGTATTGAGTACCGTATAGGGGAGAGTTAAGACAACTCAGAGCCCCCATAAACCATGTAGCCACCATGGGTAGGAAAGGGTCATACTTTTTAGATAATTCCTTTAGTGTTTTTTTAGCATAGACTAGTGGATCCACTTAGTGAGTTAGGTTCTATACCCCTGGCAAGGTATAAGACGGTCCTTGGCAGCGTGAAGTAAAACGTTGTATCATCACTGTAGCTCTTAAGTGATGGTTGTCGATTAGAGAAATTCCCACAACAGTATTTTGTATTTTCATATACAAATAGAGTTCATATTGTATCTTTGCATACATACATAGTTATTATTGTATTTCTAAATACACAGAGTTGACATCATGTTTTAAACAACTTTTCCTTATAGTGCACTTGTTTTTAAACTGCTTTATATTGAAATGAGTTTAGTTATGCTGAGTTGAGTTGAACCATGTAAATTCTCCAGTTCCTTTGATATTTCTTTCAAGCCTATGTTGCTTTTAGCATTCCAACTCGCATACTTGTACATTCAATGTACTTATGCCAGTTGGCCTACATCTTATTATGATGTAGACGGAGGTAACCAGGATCAATATCCAGCACATTGTTCATCCTGTTGAGCTTCAGAGTTGTTGGTGAGCCTCCTTGCATTCCGGAGGAACCCCCCAGTTCATTACTTTATCATTTCAGTTCATTAGGATGTCGTGGACCTGTCCCGACATCCATCTCAGTTGTTTTAGAGGATTCATAGATAGTCAGTCAGATGCTAGTTCATTCATCATCATTTTGTTATTGGCTTATGTTCAGATTTGAGTTGCCATTTTGGCTAAGTTAAATGTTTATTTTGAAAACATTATGAGTTTAGTTTGAGACAGTTGAGTTATTTAGCATATGAATTCTTTTCTTAATGCTTAAAGTCTTCCGCTGAGTAAGTAAGCCAGACCAAGGGTTCACTTGGGGCCAATAATTATTTTCGAGTATCGGCCACGTCCAGGGTGTAGGCTCGGGGCGTGACAAACTTGGTATCAGTGCATAGAGTTTAAGAGTCCTAGGGAGTTTATGAAGCCGACATGACAATGCGTTTCTTTCCCCGTGAGCTAAGAGAAGAAAAGAGATGGTTGTCGACATGAGGATCAAGATGAGTTTATTCATTGTTGGGTTGAATCGTCTGCCAAGTAAGGAAAGTAACGCAACCATGCTAATAGGTGACATGGGCATAGCAAGACTAATGATCCATGTGCAACAAGTTGAGGAGGACAAGCTGAAGGATAGAGAAGAGTTTAAGAACAAGAGAGCTAAGACATCAGAAAATAAATCCGGGCAGAAAAAAAGTAATGTGAACCGGTCTTCTTTCTAACATAAGTAGAAAGGACCTGCTCCATCATCTGCTAGTGCACCTGCACCAAGGGAACAAATGTGAGTACAATAGTCAAGATTCTCAGAACTTCAGAGCTAGACGTACGCATTCACAAGGTAGTAAGGCACAAGGAGTAGTAAGCCTCCTGCATGTGCTAAGTGTGACAGAAACCACTCAGGTATATGTCGTGAGGGCTCTATTAGTTGTTTCAAGTGTGGTCAGAACGGTCATTTTATGAGAAAGTGTCCTGAGAACATACAAGGTAATGGTAATAGGGGAAATATAGCCCAATATTCATTAGTTGCTCCACCAGACAGGACTACACCTAAAAGAGCTACTTCTGGTACTGGTGGAGGAGCAAACCGCCTTTATGCGATCACTAATTGCCAAGAGCAAGAGGATTCGCCAGATGTTGTCATTGGTATGATCTAAGTCTTTGACTTTACTGTTTATGTTTTGCTAGACCCATGAGTGAGTTTATCTTTTGTAACTCCATATGTTGCTATGAATTTTGATGTTTTTCCTGAGCAACTTCTTGAGCCCTTCAGTGTTTCTACACCTGTTGGTGAGTTTATTCTAACAAAAAAGGTCTATCGTGATTGCCCCATTTCCATCAATCATAAGAGTACCATGGCTAATTTAGTTGAGTTAGACATGATAGAGTTTGATGTCATTCTAGGTATAAATTGGCTTCATGCCTGTTATACATCAATAGATTGTAGAGCTTGAGTAGTCAAGTTCCAGTTTCTAGTGAGCCAGTGATAGAGTTGAAAAGCAGTTCAGCAGTGCCTAAGGGTCGTTTTATTTCGTACCTTAAGGCGAGAAAGTTAGTTTCCAAGGGGTGTGTCTATCACTTAGTCCGAGTTAATGACTCTAGTGTTGAGATACCTCATATCGAGTCAGTTTCAGTAGTTAAAGAGTTTCCAGAAGTCTTTTCAGATGTTCTACCCAGAGTCCCTACTGAGAGAGAAATAGACTTCGATATAGACCTTTTTTCAGATACTCGTTCTATATCTATTTCGCCATATAGGATGGCACCAACAGAGTTACAATAGTTTAAAGAGCAGTTGAAAGTAAGGGAATGTCATGTTCCAAAGACAATATTCAGGACCCGTTATGGTCATTATGAGGTTTTAGTCATGGACTTTGGCTTGACTAATGCACTAACAACATTCATGGACCTTATGAAAAGAGTCTTCAAACCTTATTTAGATATATTTGTTATCGTTTTCATTGATGACATACTAATCTATTCAAGGAATGAAGAAGGTCATGCTAGTCATCTCAGAATAGTTCTCTAGACTTTAAAAGATAAAGAGTTGTATGCCAAGTTCTCTAAGTGTGAGTTTTGGCTTAAATCTGTGGCATTCTTAGGCCACATTATGTTTGGAGAGGGTATTAAAGTTGATACATAGAAGATTGAGGCAGTGCAGAATTGGCCTAGACCTACCTCTCCAACTGATATTAGGAGTTTCTTGGGTTTAGTTGGCTATTATAGAAGGTTCGTAGAGGGGTTCTCATCTATTTCATCCCCATTGACCAAATTGACTCAAAAGACAGTTAAGTTTCAATGGTCTGAAACTTGTGAGAAAAGCTTTCAGGAATTGAAAAAGAGGTTAACTACTGCCCCAGTATTGACCTTACCAGAAGGTACGCAAGGCTTTGTGGTGTATTATGATGCATCTAGAGTTGGTTTGGATTGTGTATTAATGCAAAATGGCAAGGTTATAGCTTATGCCTCCAGACAGTTGAAAGTTCATGAGAAGAACTACCCAACCCATGATTTAGATTGAAAATATGGCGACATTATCTTTATGGTGTTCATGTGGATGTGTTCACCAATTATAAGAGCCTTTAGTATGTGTTTACTCAGAAAGAGCTCAATCTCAGATAGAGTAGGTGGTTAGAATTATTCAAGGATTATGACATGAGTATTCTTTACCACCCAGTTAAGGCTAATATTGTTGCTAATGCCTTAAGCAGGTTGTCTATTGGTAGTATCGCCCGTGTTGAGGAAGAAAAAAGAGAGTTAGAAAAAAATGTGCATACACTTGCACGCCTGAGAGTCAGACTTGTGGATTCTGCACAAGGAGGACTAGTGGTGATGAATGGGTCTGAATCGTCATTAGTGTCAGAAGCAAAAGATAAGCAAGACAAAGATCCTTTATTGCTTGAATTAAAGGCAAGTGTTCATAAGCAAAAAGTGATGGCTTTTGAACAAGAGGGAGATAGTGTATTGAGGTATGAAGATGGATTGTGTGATTGATTTCAAGGGTAATTGGGATAATCATCTACCTCTTATTGAGTTTGCTTACAATAATAGTTACCATGCTAGCATCCAAATGGCTCCTTACGAAGCTCTTTATTGGAGAAGATGTAGATCTCCTATTGGATGGTTTGAAGTTGGTGAAGCAGGGTTGATAGGAACAAATTTAGTTCATCAAGCTATGGAGAAGGTGAAAGTGATTCAAGAGAGGTTGAAAACAGCGCAGAGTCGTTAGAAATCCTACACTGATGTTAGGAGAAATGAGTTAGAGTTTGAAGTAGATGATTGGGTATACTTCAAAGTTTCACCCATGAAAGGTGCTATGAAATTTAGTAAGAAGGGGAAGCTTTGTCCATGGTATATTGGCCCTTACAGAATATCAAAAAGGGTAGGTAATGTAGCTTATGAGTTGGAGCTACCACAAGAGTTAGTTGCGGTTCATCCAGTCCTTCACATCTCCATATTGAAGAAGTGCATATGTAATCCTTCATTGAACATACCAACTGAAGATATTGGAATCAAAGATAACTTATCTTATGAGGAGATTCCTGTTCAGATTCTAGAATCGCCAAGTTTGCAAGTTGAGAACAAAAAAGGTAACATCAGTTAAAGTCCTTTGGAGGAACCAATTTGTTAAATAAGCTACTTGGGAAACTGAGGAGGATATGAAGAAGAGATATCCACATCTCTTCGAATTCGGAGAAGTTCCAAATTAAGGTACTAATCCTTTCTTAGTATATATGTATAAGTTGGCATGTTGTTTCATATTTTCTTGTGGGTATTTGAGCTGAATGTTGCATGTTACACCCTTAGCCTAGTAAGAGTAATCTCATTCGAGGACGAATGTTCCCAAGGGGGAGATATTGTAACAACTCGCAATTTTAAATAACTAGAAAGAAGCTAAGAATTTGAAATAGTCATTTTTGGAAAGGATGAAAATCTGGAAATTTTGTTAAGTTAGGAAAAAAATGAGTTTTTGATCAACTTCAAACAGCCATAACTTCTAACTCAAGATGAGTTAGGAGCACTTCCAGTTATGGTAGGAAATATCTTGGACTGATCTTTTCAACGCCGCTGAGTTTGCACGATTCTGAGTTCGTATGAGTAAGATTTCCCTTTGGAAGTTGGGCTGTTGGAATAAGGAAGGTTCAATTCGAATTTTGGAAGTGTAATTTAGTCTTTTCCCTACCTAATTATTCTAATTCGTTTTTAGGAGTTTAATTGGGGTAAAGTCTGATTTTAGTCAATTTTAGAAAAGTGAATTTCATGCTAGGGCTTGGAGAAAGGAAAAAAGAGGAGAAAGGAGAAGAACGTTCAAGATTCGTCGAGATTAGCTTGTGGATTTCGTCGGGGGTGATCCCTACAAGGTATGTGAGATCACATAGCATTTGGTTAGTTCACCCACGCGCCAATCATGATTTATTTAAGTGAATTTAAGTTCTTGAAAGCTTAGAAATTGAGTTCTTGATGGGTTTGTTGAAGTTTTATTAAATTCTTGATTCGTTGAAATCGTTGAAGAGTTGTTTGATCCGAATCCATAATTTTAGGTTTGTTTTTTAGTAGAATTTGATGTACTTTGAGCATATAATCGATTCTAAGTGTTTGGGGAAAGAACCCATGGACTTTAGAGGGTTTAGAGCTGGAAAACAAAGAAGAAATTTCGTCGGTCGAAATTTGGTAGTGCCTCCGCGTCGCGGAGCTAGTCCCCAGTTTTGGGAAAAGTCATTTCGCATCGCGGAGCGGTCACGGACCGTTCTGCCTCAAAATTTGTTTTTGAAATAAAAAATTAAATGCTTCTCCGATTGCAGACCCACCCTCAAAAAGTTAATTCTTGATCTTTTCTCATGTTTAGCTATCTAGAATCATTCCTAAACATCATAAGATTCTAATCACAAATCACAATCCTTGAATCCATAATTCAATTCAAGGATCAGTTAAGAGTCAAGTCAAGAGAAGTTAAGAGTCAAGTTAAGAATCAAGTCAGGAAAAGTTCATAGAGTCTTCCAAAAGTCTTTTACAAATGATGTAACCTTGTTTTAAGACTTGAGTTTTGAGTTGAGTAAAGAGTAAAGTTGAAGTTCATTTCTTCAAAGTATATGGGGACTATGTATTTCCAAAGAGTTAAAATGTTCTAACATTTAAACAAGAAAAGGAAACCTTGATTTCCAAAGAGCCTTTGAGTTAGTTTTTTCAATAAAGAGCCTTTGAACTAGTTTTTTTAGTAAAGAGCCTTTGAGCTAGTTTTTCAGTAAAGAGCCTTCGGGATTGTAAAACCTCAAAAACCAGGCGTAGAAAAAAATTGCAGAATTTACCTGAAATAGTGAACCACGGCAAGGTTCACGGACAGTGATAGGGTCCACTGCCCGTAGACCTGCCCGTGGTCCATACTTGGACTTCATCAGGCCCAGGCATCAGACCACGGGACCCTCCACGGACCGTGGTCACGACAATGGGACCCTTCACAGATCGTGGTCACGACAATGAGCCGTAGTGGCGTCAGTAGTGTCAAACCAGTAGACCCCCAATATGGCGCTAGAACCCCCCAGGTTTAAGTGAAGACCACAAACACTTTTGCGGTCCGTGTTCCTTCACACGGTCAGTGGGAGCCTTCGTAGAGTTTAACCAGTAGACTCCCAACATGAAGCCTCTACACCTCAGCCCAAGTGAGGACCGCAGGGACCTTCACGATCCGTTGTCCTCTACACGGGCCGTGGTAGTGGCCGTAGTCCAGACCCCTAAATTTTCAAAACCAAGTCCAGATCATGACCGATTTCACTGTCTGTGGTCCCTTTCACTGTCCGTGAAAATGGTCGTGGTCAACCTGTCTACAGCTTTAAGTAAGGGTTATTTCGGTCTTTTCCTATTTCGTTGGACCTCTAAACTACGTCGTTTTAACCCTAAACTACGTGGTTTTGATTAGTTTTTGCCTAGAAACATAATTAGAACTTACCTAAGTCAGATCATTCTTCAAAACTTAGAAAAAATAGAACGCTAAGAGAAGAAAGAGGTCAAGAACCCTAGTTCAAGAACGCAGTAAGATTCCATCTGTTCCAGCCCCGAAATCGAAAGATTTCCCCGTGGAATTCATCACCAGGTATGTGGTATTTCACTAGTGGGTTCCTTTCACCCATTAGGTCCCTAGTTTTCAGTCAGTTTCTTGATTCCCTTATTATGACTAGACCTAGGGTTTCTTGAATGTTAAGAATTATTGGGTTCTTAGCTGTTAGAATGATCCAAATCAGATTAGTATGTTAATATTCAGTTTATTATATGAATTCCAGAATCGTAGCTATGTATTTCTTTAGTTCTTGAATTACACATGCTAGGTCAGATATTTTAGTTATTCAATTATACATGCCTCAGTTATTAATGCATCAATATCAGTTAATTGTTGCACACTCAGTTTGCATGTCCAGTTTGAGCTATCTAGTAATTTACAGAAATTCAGTCATAATGTTTTAATCACTTAATCCATTGGGAGTAGCATAATACCGAATTGGACTAGGGTTCAGTGTACCCAAATAGTCCCAGAACTACTAGCCACGTAGGTTGTAAGTCCCCTATGTGGGCATCATTTCAGTGATCACGCCAGCATTCCTCTATACATCTGACAGGGTATATTTGGTCCTCTCGATGGGGAGTATACATCGAACTCCACATTCAGCTCATGTGGTTTTATTATCGGTTATTAGTAGGTCCCATAGTTCAGTCAGTTTCTATTGTATTGACCATGTATCAGTATATTCAGTATTCAGTCTCAGCATGTTATAAATTGGTCATTGCACTCAGTTAGCTCAGTATTCAGTATCTATATCATGTTCAGATTATATCATTGCTTATTTGCTTTGTTCAGTTATATGTTATTTTCGTTTTATTCTATCATGCATGCTCAGTGCCTTTCAAGTACTACGCATACTCTGCGCTACATCTTCTCGTGATGTAGGTTCAGGTTCTCATCATCTAGATCACACTTAGATCGGCTCTCGATCTCCAATTCATCAGAAATCAGTGGTGAGTCCTTATTCTTCAAGGACAATAGTCATGAGTTTCTTTTTAGTATTTTTAGTCCTTTAGTTTCAATTTTTCTTGACTTAGCTGGGGCTTGTCCCAACATTTCTAGTCAGTTAGAGGGTATTTTCAGACATAGTTAGATTCAGCTAAGTATTGAGTTAATATCTTCTTTGTATTAAACTCGTCAGTTTTCATTTATCTCAGTTATAGTATATGGGTATTCCCCATTTTTTCAATTTATTTATGATTTAGCTTCCGCATCAGTTTATTTTCTTTAGTATGCTCGTGATCTGCCAGCAGGGTTAGCTTGGGATTACTTGTGGTCCTAGGTCCCGTGTCCGCGTCTCGGGGGTAGTTCAGGGCTTGACAAACTTTGTATCAAAATTGTAGGTTTAAGAGTCCTAGGATGTCTGAAAAGTCGCACAAAGTGGAGTCCTTTTCATGGGTGTGAAGTGCACCACATCTAATGAGAGGGAGGCTACAAAGTGTTTTGGGAAAAGTCTTCATTTTTTTGTTACTCCTATCGTGCGTAAGGTATGATATAATTCCATTCTAACTCGACGTTTTATGTTTCAAATCATTCCTCATCGTAGAGCTAACACCAGGAACGCAAATGTAGCTCCTCCAGTCCCAGATCAAGAAGTTTCGAATGCAGAATTCTGAAACGCCATTCAGATGTTAGCTTAAAGTGTTGCCAACCAGAATAATCAGCGGGCTCCAGCCCCGAAAAATACTAATGTTGGGTCGACTGCAGCCAGAGTGCGAGATTTTGTAAGGATGAATCCGCCAGAGTTCTTAGGATCACATATTGGTGAGGATCCCCAAAACCTCATTGATGAGGTAAAAATGATCATTGATGTGATGTAGGTAACTTGGAATGATCGAGTTGAGTTAGCATCTTACCAACTTAAGGATGCGGCTCATATCTGGTATACTCAGTGGAAGGAGAACATGGATATAAATGTAGCTCCTATCACTTGGGATTGCTTTAGTGAGACCTTCCTAGACAGGGTTTCCCAAGAGAGATAAGGGAGGCGAATGCTCAGGAATTTATGAACTTAAGGCAATGTAGCATGACAGTCCAAGAGAATGGGCTCAAGTTTACCCATCTCTCCGGGTATGCTCCTCACATGGTTGATGATTCCAAGGCTCAGATGAATAAGTTTCTATATGGAGTGTCAGACTTGGTGAAAACAGAGTGTAGAAATGCTATGTTGCTGGAAAATATGAGTATCTCTAGGCTCATGACTCATGCTTAGTAGGTTGAGGGTGATAAGCTTAGAGAACATGCTAATGAGAATAAGAAGGTTGGGACCGAAAAGTATGACTACTCTTAGCAGAAATTGGGTGGTGGAAATCGCTCGCCGGGTCCGCAGAAATTTTCAACTCCAGCACCTTCATGAGCTAGTGTTCCATCCTCCAAGTTCAGACAAGATCAGAAAAGTAAGGCATCAGGCTCTAAGTCTTAGGGAAGTGTTTCAGGAACCAAAACCTACCTAACTTGCCCTAAGTGTGGTAAGAACCATCTGGGCGAGTGCCTTGCAGGAAATGAAGGATGATTTGGGTGTGGTCAGTCTGGTCACAAGGTCAATGAGGCAATGTTAATCGAGCCCAATCTACAACTTCAGCAGCACCAGCAGGTCACCCGACTCAGCAGGGTAACTCTTCTGGTACAGGTGGTGGACAGTGCTAAAACAGGCTTTATGCCTTCAGTCTCGCCAGGATCAGGAAGATTCTCCTGATGTAGTCACTGGTATGTTACGAGTCTTTGATCTCGATATTTATGCTTTGTTAGATCCAGGGGCTACTCCTTCCTTTGTAACTCCTTATATAGCAGTTAAGTTTTATGTTAGTCCAGAAACTCTCTCAGAACCTTTCTCAGTCTCTACTCCAGTCGGTGACCCAGTTATAGCTAGACATGTATACATAAATTTCTCTGTTACAGTCACTCAGAAAGTCACCTCATCAGACCTTGTAGAGTTAGAAATGGTAGACTTCGATGTCATTTTAGGCATAGATTGGTTACATTCCTGTTATGCCTCAGTCGATTGTAGAACTAGGATTGTTTGTTTTCAGTTTCAGACAAACCAATCTTAGAATCGAAGTGTAGTAGCTCAGCGCTTTTGGGTCGATTCATTTCTTACCTTAAGGCTAGAAAAATAATTTCTCATTTCTTACCTTAAGGCCAGAAAAATAATTTCTAAAGGTTATATCTATCATCTAGTTCGGGTTAAGGATTCAAGCTCCGAAACCCCAATTCTTGAGTCAGTTCCAGTGGTTAGTGAGTTCCTAGAATATCTTCTCGGAGTTTCTCCCGATAGGGAAATCGACTTTGGAATTGATCTCCTTCCAGATACCCAGCCTATCTCTATTCCTCCTTACAGAATGGTTCTAGCTAAGCTTAGGGAATTGAAAGACCTTCTAGATAAGGGTTTCATCAGACCTAGTATTTTGCCATGGGTGCACCACTATTGTTCGTGAAGAAGAGAGATGGATCTCTCAGAATGTGCATTGACTATAGGCAGTTGAACAAGGTCACAATCAAGAATATGTATCCCATCCCCAGGATTGATGACTTATTTGATCAACTTTAGGGTGCTAGTCATTTCTCAAAGATAGACCTCAGATCGGGTTATCATTAGCTCAAGGTCAAATATAGTGACATTCCAAAAACAACCTTCAGAACTCAATATGGTTATTAGGAATTTGTAGTTATGTAATTCGGACTAACCATTGCTCCTGCAACTTTCATGGATTTGATGAACAAAGTGTTCAAGCAGTACTTGGACTTGTTCGTTAACGTCTTCATTGATGATATCCTCATTTACTCTAGGAATGAGGAGGAACATGCGAGTCATTTGAGAGTTGTTCTGCAAACTCTCAAAGATTGCCAGTTATTCACCAAATTTAACAAGTGCGAGTTTTGGTTACAATCAGTTGCTTTCTTTGTGCATGTAGTATCCAACGAAGGGATCCAGGTGGATTCCCAGAAAATAGAAGCAGTGAAACAATGGCCCAGAACTACCTCTCCTGCAGATATCAGAAGTTTCTTGGGTCTAGTGGGTTATTACAGAAGGTTCATGGAAGGATTTTCATCCATAGCCTCACCATTGACTAGGTTGACTCAGAAGATGGTCAAGTTTCGGTGGTCAAATGATTCTGAGGAAAGATTCGCAAAATTGAAAACTAGTTTGACTACAGCTCATGTTTTGACTCTACCAGAGGATTCAAATGGTTATGTGATTTATTGTGATGCATCTAGAGTCGGCCTAGGTTGTGTGTTGATGCAGCGAGGTAAGGTTGTAGCTTATGCTTCCAGACAGCTTAAGGTGCATGAGAAGAATTATCCGACTCATGACCTCAAGCTTGCAGCTGTGGTGTTTGCACTCAAGATTTGGAGACACTACCTGTATGGTGTTCATGTAGATGTGTTCACAGACCATAAGAGCATTCAGTATGTGTTCACCCAGAAAGAGTTGAATCTTCGCCAGAGAAGATGTCCTGAGTTTCTCAAAGATTACAACATGAGTGTGCATTACCATCCTAGTAAGGCAAATGTAGTAGCAGATGCCCTTAACATACTATCTATGGGTAGTATAGCTCATGTTGAGGAATAAAGAAAAAATCTAGCAAAGGATGTTCACAGACTTGCTCGCCTAGGAGTTCGTCTTATGAGCATATCAGATGGTGGTGTAACTGTTCAGAATGGGGAAGAATCTTCATTGATAGTGGAGGTTAAGGAAAAGCAAGACAGTGATCCGATATTGCTCGAACTCAAGGGTGCAGTCCACCAACAGAGAGTTCAGATTTTCTTCTAAGGGGGAGATGGTGTGCTTCGCTACCAGTGTCGATTATGAGTTCCTAATGTAGGCGAGTTGAGACAACATATTCTTGCACAAGCCCATAACTCCAGATATTCTATTCATCTAGGCGCCACTAAGATGTACCGCGACCTGTGGGAAGTCTATTGGTGGAATGGTATGAAAAGAAATATAGCGGATTTTGTGGCTAAGTGCCCAAATTGCCAGCAAGTTAAGGTAGAACATCAGAAACCAGGGGGTATGAATCAAGAGATCGACATTCCTACTTGGAAGTGAGAAGTGATCAACATGGATTTCATCACAGGTTTACCTCGTACTCGTGATAGTTGACAAAGTTACTAAGTCTTCTCACTATTTGGTGGTCAAGACTACATATTCGACGAAGGACTACGCGAAGCTTTTCATTAATGAGGTAGTTAGGTTGCATGGGGTTCCTTTGTCTATTATCTCAGATAGAGGTCCTTAGTTTACCTCTCATATTTGGAAGTCATTTTAGAAAGGTCTTGGTACTCAGGTTAATCTTAGCATAACATTTCACCCACAGACTGATGTCCAGGGAGAGCGTATCCTTCAGACCTTAGAGGACATGTTGAGAACTTGTGTGATCGATTTCAAGGGGAGTTGGGATGATCACCTTCCTCTCATTGAGTTTGCCTACAATAATAGTTACCATTCCAGCATTCAGATGGCCCCTTATGAGGCTGTATGGGCGTAGATGTAGATCTCCAGTTGGTTGGTTTGAAGTAGGTGAACCAGCCTTGATAGGACCAGATTCATTCCATAATGCTTTAGAGAATGTGCAACTCATTAGAGATAGACTTAAGACTGTCCAGAGTCGGCAGAATTCTTATGCAAATATGAGAATAATGGAATTAGATTTCTAAGTTGATGAGTGGGTTTTCCTGAAAGTGTCACCTATGAAAGGGGTGATGAGATTTGGCAAGAAAAGAAAGCTCAGTCCTAGATATGTAAGCCCTTACAAGATCCTAAAAAGGATTGGTAAAGTGACTTATGAGTTAGAGTTGCCAACAGAACTCGCAGCAGTGCATCCGGTCTTTCACATTTCACTATTTAAGAAGTGTGTGGGTGATCCAACATCTGTAGTGCCATTAAAGAGTGTGGTTGTGAAAGATAGTCTCTCGTATGAGGATGTACCAGTTGAGATTCTCGATCGTCAAGTTAGAAGGTTGAGAAACAAAGAAGTTGCTTCAGTCAAGGTTTTGTGGAGGAGTCAGTCCGTAGAGGGAGCTACTTGGGAAGCAGAAGCAGCCATGAAGTCCAAGTATCCTTACTTCTTTCTATCCGATTCCATTCCATCTTGAGGTAATAGCTCTTCTTCAGTTTTCAGTCATTCATGCGTGAAATCAGTCTTAGTATCATGTTTCTTCAGTTTGTACTTGCATTTTCAGCGTATTTGCATGTTTTAGGGACTCAATTATGTCATAAATCAGTCTTCAGTGTTTAATGGTAGGGTTGTAGTTCTTTCCCTCCATCTCAGCTAGTTTAGTCTTCATTTGAGGATGAATGTTTCCAAGGGGGAGATATTGTAATACCTCGAAAACCAGGCCTAGAATTTTTTTGTAGAATTTACTTGAAAAAGTGAAGCACGGCAGGGTTCACAGACAGTAATAGGGTCCACGGTCCGTAGACCTGCCCGTGGTCCAGACTTAGACTTCACCAGGCCCAAGCGTCAGACCACGGGACCCTTAACGGGCTGTGGTCACGACGACGGGCCATGGTGGCGTCCGTAGTGTTAGACTAGTAGACCCCCATCTTGGCCCTAGAACCCCTTCAGGTCTAAGTGAAGACTACAGACACTTTCGCGGTCCGTGGTCCTTCACACGGTCCGTGGGAGCTTCCGTAGAGTTTAACCAGTAGACTCCAAACATGAAGCCTCTAGACCTCAGCCCAAGTGAGGACCACAGGGACCTTCATGGTCTGTGATCCTCCACACGGGTCGTGGTAGTGGCCGTAGTCCAGACCTCTAAATTTTCAAAACCAAGTCCAGATCACGACCGACTTCACGGTCCGTGGTCCCTTTCACGGTCCGTGAAGATGATCGTGGTCAGCCCGTTTGTAGCTTTAAGTAAGGGTTATTTCGGTTTTTTCCTATTTCATTAGACCTCTAAACTACGTCGTTTTAACTCTAAACTACATGGTTTTGATTAGTTTTAGCCTAGAAACATAACTGGAACTTACCCCTAAGTCAGATCATTCTTTAAAACTTAGAAAAATTAGAACACTAAGAAGAGAAAGAGGTCAAGAACCCTAGTTCAAGAATGTAACAAGATTCCATCATTTCCAGCCCCGAAATCGAAAGATTTCTCCGTGGAATTCGTCACCAGGTATGTGGGATTTCACTAGTGGGTTCCTTTCACCTATTAGGTCTCTAGTTTTCAGTCAGTTTCTTGATTCCCTTATTTGGTCCTCTCGATGGGGAGTATACATCGGACACCACATTTAGGTCATGTGGTTTTATTATCAGTTATTAGTAGCTCCCATAGTTCAGTCAGATTCTATTGCATTGACCATGTATCAGTATATTCAGTATTCAGTCTTAGCATGTTATAAATTGGTCATTGCACTCAGTTAGCCCAGTATTCAGTATCTATATCATGTTCAGATTATATCATTGCTTATTTGCTTTGTTCAGTTATATGTTATTTTCATTTTATTCTATCATGCATGCTCAATATCTTTCAAGTACTGATGCATACTCTGCACTACATCTTCTCATGATGTAGGTTCAGGTTCTCAACATCCAGATCACGCTTAGATCGGTTCTCAATCTCTAATTCAGCAGAAATTAGTGGTGAGTCCTCATTCTCCGAGGACAATAGTCATGTGTTTCTTTTCAGTATTTTTAGTCCTTTAGTTTCAATTTTGCTAGACTTAGCCGGGGCCTGTCCCAACATTTTTAGTTAGTTAGAGGCTATTTTCAGACATAGTTAGATTCAACTTAGTATTGAGTTAATATTTTTATTGTATTAAACTCATCAGTTTTCATTTATCTCAGTTATAGTATATGGGTATTCCCCATCTTTTCAATTTATTTATGATCCAGCGCATTGCTGATCCAGCTAAGCTTCAGAGTTGTTGGTGAGCCTCTTTGCATTCTGGAGGAATCCCTTTTTCATTACTTTATCATTTCAGTTCATCAGGATGTCGTGGGCCTGTCCCGACATCCATCTTAGTTGTTTTAGAGGCTTCATAGATAGTCAGTCAGATGTTAGTTCATTCGTCATCATTTTGTTATTGGCTTATGTTCAGATTTGAGTTGCCATTTTGGCTAAGTTAAATGTTTATATTTAAAACATTATGAGTTCAGTTTGAGACAATTGAGTTATTTAGCATATGAATCATTTTCTTAATGCTTAAAGTCTTCCACTGAGTAAGTAAGCCAGACTAAGGGTTCCCTTGGGGCCAGCATTGGTTCTCAAGTGCCGGCCACGTCCAGGGTGTAGCCTCGGGGTGTGACACGTTCAAAATTAACTTATTTTAAATACAAGATATTTGAAATCAAATCAAAACGAAAGACAAAGAAAATAAACTCAATAGAAAAATAATAGAGAAAAAACAATGAATGTAAGTGAAAAAAAAGTTTTGATACAAGGTAAAAAATGTGTATTAACTTAATTTAAAT
Organism: Solanum commersonii; assembly: GCA_029007595.1. Lineage (NCBI taxonomy): Eukaryota > Viridiplantae > Streptophyta > Magnoliopsida > Solanales > Solanaceae > Solanum > Solanum commersonii. The sequence continues at coordinate 930,366 of JAJTWQ010000092.1, read as the reverse complement.
ACAAGATAAAAAAATCGATTTTTTTTTAATTTTCTTTAAAAAAAAAAATTTAATAAAAAAATTTTTACACACATGGCGGGTGAGTGTGTACAAACACAACCAACTTGGGTGGTTGAATGTGCCACATTAGCACAAAAGGTGCATAAAAATATGAAAAAATGAGTTCAAGGTGTAATAGGATCTTAGTTAAGTTTAGGTGTATCTCTGAGATTTCGATCATAGTCTAGGGGCTACTTATGCCTTATTCCTAAAAAAACAATTCTGAATTGTAATTTGATTGAATCGAGCGTGCTCTTAAACTAAACATTAGGGAATTAATTTGCGAATAAAGGATAGACATACACCTATTCGTAGTGCTTAGCTGAATAGTGCAAGAAATTAATAATACATTATTTTTATCTCTGATCTCATAGGTAGGTTTAGGACAAGATGAATAGCGAAGTATAAATTAATAAATTTGTATGAGTATTATCATTTTTATAGGTTAGTAATCTAGATAAAAATTGATTAGCTAATGTAATTTCAGAATTCAATAGGATTGTTAAACAATAACATAAACTTGAAAAATCATCGAAATCTTAGCTTTCGTGCTAAGTGTGTTAGTTATTAATTACTCTTTCTCTTTAACTATAACTTAGTGGTTAGAATTAATTACCAAAATCTGGAAACATGTTGTTGACTAGATAAATCTCTTAAAATGGAAAAATTACAAAGACAAATATTTGCTATGCATTTACTACAAGTCTATGACATCTATAATAGAAAAAAAAAATTACATTACATAGCTATACTTAGGATTTTATAACAAATCTCTCATCTTTCTCAAACTCGTGCCTGCCTCTCTTCTCCTCCTCTCACTCCCCTCTCTCCCTTAGGTTTCTCGCTTCCCTATCTCCCTTTCTCGTCCTCGCTTGATACAAATGGGGATATTATTTATATTAGGTAAGAGATGGTAGAGACCTCTCTTCTTCCTCTTCGATTTCATATACTCAACTCTCAATATGCCTCAATGAGGGAGAGATACAATATTGTATCAATCGTATTCTAAAAGAATTTATAATATATGATACAAATATATAACAAGGACAAAATACAATTGAATACAGTGATACAAATATATAGCCACTTGATACGAAGCGAATATACAAGGAAACAAATACACTTGATACTATTGGATTCGTTGATACAATTGTATTCTCTAATACAATTTGATATAGTTGTATTCATTGATACAAATCAATTGTATCAATTATATTCATGATCTGGTATTGTAAATACAGCGTGCATTTTTTCTCTCTCCCTGAAATCTCGCTCGCCTCTCTGCTCTTTCTAATATGCAGCTATAAATTGTAATTAAGCAAATCATAGTTATGAATCTCTAATTAAGCTCAAACTATTATCATTTTTTAAAGTTAATCGTAAGTTCTCATATGGAAATGATACTCACTCTTTATTACTTGATTGACTGCTTATTAGTCATGCACAACATAATTTTGCTTGGTAAAAGCATATTCATACCTAATATTTACATCAAACGAATACATACATAATATGTACTGTTTGTAAATATATTTCTACGGGAGATTTGATTTTATCGTCTTTTACAAAGTTGTTTTTAGTTTTATGTTTTTTTTTTTTGTGAGAGATCTTTACTTTTACATATACAACTACTTCACTTTTACCATAAGAGATCTAAAAAAACTATTTTCTTCTATTTAATTAAAATCGATGCGGAGTTTAACATTCATTTCTACAATGATATTGAAATGAGATTTGTATTTGTCCCACTCCCCTCTATATAACTTTCTAAGAAAAAGAGAAAATTTAGTGAAATGGAAGTGCATTTTTTCTCTAAAAGACAATTGAACTACATATGTATTGAAAATGTCTATAAACTTGTGAAGTCTTTATGATTAGAAACTTAATGTACTCTAAAGCTCAAAAACATGATCTGGTGCCATACTCAAAATTTAGGCCATGCTCTGGATGATATTGGAGAGAGCTGAATACGAACCGATCAATGCAGATGCAGTACCTATTGTGATAATAAGGACACATATTGTAACCTGCGCGCATAGAAAGGAAAGTGAATAGAACTGTTTTAGGCATAACATAAACATATAATGTGAGAACGCGTGCTGAAACTTGTCTTATCTATACCTGAAGGTGGCTTATTTTCCCCTTCAAGATTCTCAGAAAGCAAACACAAGGTAGTATTAGAGTCTGGAAATAGAGCTTTCATTAGTACAGATATATGATGACAATTAAATACATTAGCAAATAGAAAACAAACTTAAGAGAACGCGGTATAGGACTCACGACTAGCATTGTAAGTAAAGATCCAGTTAATGCCAGCATTAAACCTGCAGAATAAATAGTAATGTAAGAGAAGGAGCACAGATATAGTTGGAAATGAAACCATCTGAAATAGGCAAATGCAAATTGCTGAGAGTGACAGCACCAAAAAAGGGAACAGCAAGACCAACTAGTGATGTGGAGATTGTCAATGCAGTTCTAATGAGGATTGGGTACACGTGAGATTTGGCGTGTTTTGGTGGCAACAATTCCTCTAAACTCATTGCTACAGGAGACAGGGTTAAAGCATATTTTGTAAAAGGATTAACAACCTGCAAAAGAAGGATTTACAAGTTAATTACATCTTCAAATGGTGGTAAAGAAATCCATCAGAATGTTAGTTTTACTTACAGTTGTCCACACTGCAACCTTGGAAGCTATTAATCCTTTAGGTAAATTTAGAGTGAATTGGGATTCAGTTGAGTCCCCGAACATCAGGTATCCCAACACAGCTGTTCCACCATACAACAGAGTTACCATAACAAAACTGCATACAAAATAAGAAAAAACACGATTATCAAAACAAACTCAGGGAAAGCAGGATCATTTTCAGCGAAATCTGGTTAAGTTGGCGTTGATAATGTGCTATTGAATGATATTACAGAATGATACCTGGTCAAGAGGACTGCAGGAAACTGACTACGCTAGGGATGTATATATATTAGGAAAGACAGCATGCCCACCGAAACAAAATCCATAAAGCCCAATAGCAACAGGAAGAGTTGGTAGATTAAGTACAGTCCCTTTGCTTTCAAAGCCCACATGATCCACCAAGCCAGCCCAGTACAAGCAAAGGACAACCAATACGGAAGCAATAACTCCTCCAACTGAAAATTACAAAATGAATGTCAAAACATCAGAAAAAATGAATTCTGTTTACCGGAAGGCTTCTTATGTATGTAGCTTGCATAAGGATAGCCCAAATTAATTTGTAGATATCTGCATCAGATATGATATAACCGTGGGATTATTGAAGTACAAATTTCTCCTTCAATCCTCAATAGAAAACATGTGAACTTGTTCATGAGTACAAGAAATTTATATACATACCCATATATCTGAATTTTTTTCTTGTAGGATTTCTGTATAAATTGTCCTCTTAACCATTGTATCATATGGGTGCATTGAGGCACACGAGAATGCTATCAGATTATATTTTTTTACAGTTCAGAGATGAATCTGCTAGTCCATGATGTTGATCACTCACCTGAAATATAACTTAGGACGCTGAGGTCGTGCATCCAAACAGTAGGAAGAACAGCCAGGGTGGTTAACACAACAAAAAGGTGGCGAGCATCTAACTCAAACCCACCCAGACTTAAATGTGCATTTGGAAATATAGCCAACAAGTTATCACCCTCCACGATTATGATATCAACACAAGAGGCCTACAAGTGAAGGATAAACATATAGAATGACTACATAAGTTAGAAATGAAGCAATATCAAGATGGACGAGATACTTGGATATTAAAAAAGCAACTCATATCAGTTTTCTAGGAAAAGCAAAAGGAATAACAAACTTCTAGGCCAGATGAACTTACATATAATTCCACATATAAGAATATCTGCATCCACAAAAATACAACAATACGAAAACGGATCAGTATCATGAACAAGAAATGTTTCTAAGCATTTATCAGATATAAGATATCTAGCCAAAAGATATAATGAGGAGATTGGATTTTTTTAGTGACAAAATACCTTAACGAGTTATTCTTGAAAAATCAAACTGAGTGTTCCTCTTTTACTTATGATTTTGGCCAACAAAAAGTAAACTAAGAATAGGAATTGGTTTGACTCAGGTACCATGTTAAAAAATTGACCTTGGACCTTACTCAACCTCAAAAGCTAGCCCCGGAGGTGAGAATTGTCCAAGACAATAAAAGGAGACAACGACCCATTTCCCTCACCAATATGGCACACTTAGCATGTCAAAGTCAGCAAGGCCTTCAATATAGCCTGATGTATAAGAATCAAAGAAAACTTTAAGTTAATGGAACTTATTGATACAAAAATTCGTCCCGTTGTACCAAAAGCAGCCTGACCATGTCTGGGTACGTCTCAATCCCCAGTTGGCTATCCAAGCAGTACCTCAGGAGCATGCCAGTATAGAAAGAAAGCACACCAAAAATGAATAATATTGGAAGTCCGGCCCATCCACCTTCCTTCACAGCATAAGGAGTAGAAAGGATTCCTACTCCGCAGAGAACATTCATGCCTGTATATAAAATCAACCAAAGAATGTATGAGAAGACTTGTAGCTCACTATCTCTGAAGGCAATCAATTTAGATAGAGAAATACAACCAAGAGCTTTCCTTTTGGTCAAAGACATAACAGGCGTTAGAAAAAAGACTGAAAATATTTGGAGCTGTATTTGAAGTCTGAATATTATTAAGCAAAATAAACAATCTCATGCAATGATGATAGATATATTAGACGGATAAATTTCATTCAACATTAATCCGAAGAAGTGAATACGATATCATGGCTATGACACCATAGAATAAGCTAAATGGCAGCACTTGGGAAATGGGAACTTTCACTACAGTGGCATGTCAATCCTCTGGTGGCATAGTGCTCATCAATAAACTGAAACATGCACCATGACTTGAAATTATATACATGAAACATACCATTTACCACTGCTTGGCCATAGGAGCTTTGACGAGAAATTGGAAGTCCATCTGCATCCTTGGAGGGTTTCTCATCATGAGAAATATGCTTGTACACTGCTTTTTCTTCTTCTGCTGGCGGTATGAGAGGCTTGTGAAGAGAAGGCAATATCTCAGGAGTGTTTCTTCTTATGAGAGATGAGCCAAAGAATGAGCTTCCTAGCTGAGATAATGAAGGTGCTCCCAAGAAGTCAAGACTTGGAGATGATACATTACTGTATAGGTCCATAGATTTCCTACAAGAGGTACTCAAAACGATTAAAATTGGGAGATCGATGTTCAATGCACTGAAGTCCTCATGGATGATTGGATTCATGTGCATAAGTAACGAAGTTTGATAAATATAGTTGACTTGTAAACTTAGTCCATATGCACAAGAGATGAAATTCAGTATTCCTTGTCAAAGCTTTACGTATGATCGATCATTCTTTTGTACACATCATAACAGTAATTTGACAACATATCAAATGGCCACAATTAGTTTAGAGACAGGACAAGAAGTACAAATGTCTGATAATTACAGAAAACTCACTAAAATATGAAACATTAGATGAAGAGTGAAATACCTGTAACTCTGAGGCCAAGCAGAGGTTAAGGAATAATTGGGACGATTATTTTCATCATCATTATTGTCTTCATCGGAAAAATCAGATTCATTTTCATCATATTCCTCTTCTTCACTCTCTATGTAGAAACTCTCTTCACATACAGAATTCTTCATCATCTTAGCTCCCACAAACCTACGCACCAAATTTCATCAAATCAAACAAAAAAACGTAACCGTTGTTGAACTTTGCTTCTAGCAATCTAATTCCGTACACTTACAAGTGGAGAAACCAATTAATTACAAGGGGAAAAATAATAAGAAAGAAAATTAAATAAAAACTTGCTGTAAAAGAGCAGAAAAGAAGTTCCAATATATATATACCAGACGAAGACCATGAATGGAAAAAAGAAGTGAAAATTAAACGAAAGAGGTAAGCTTTTTTTAATTTCTCTGCAACTAGCTAGCTACTAAAATGTTCAGACTTGAATGTGCTATTTATATGGGCAAGATGTGATCACGGATTGACCCTGGATATTGAGAATTTTTTTTTGGGAGGGTCACTTTCAAATGATCGTTTAGTGTGTAATTCAAATTTAGTTGGGATTCCAATGTAGAAAAAAATAATACAGGAAAATATATACTTCCTCCATTTCATATTAATTGAATTGTTGAGGTGTTTCACACCCTTAAAGAAGATTAAGACATAAATTAGGCTTAACTTTTCATTTTTATCCTTATTAATTATTATCAAAATTATGATTAAAATAACTAAACATTAATTAATAACTAATTTCAATATTAACTAATGAAGGGTAAAGTTGAAAAAACATTCTAAAAGTAGTTTTGAAAATTAAACAATGATATTAATTTAAGGGAAAATGCATAAGTACCCCCTCAGCCTATGCCCAAAATTCCTGAGACACACCTAACCTTTACTAAGGTCCTATTACCCCCCTGAACTTATTTTATATATAATTTTCTACCCCTTTTCGGCCTACGTGGCACTATCCTTGAAAAAATTATCAACACGTGCTGGGCCCACAAGTCAGTGCCACATAGGACGAAAAGGGGTAGAAAATTATATATAAAATAAGTTCGGGGGGATAGGACCTTAGTAAAGATTAGGTGTGTCTCTGAGATTTTGGGCATAAGTTGGGGGTACTTGTGCATTTTTAAAAAATGAAAAATATCTCAATAATTCAATTAATATGAAATGGAGTTGGTATATAACGAGAGAGGGCGAAAATGCCTTAATTTAGAATCATGTTTTTGGAAAGGGCTAATTAATTGAGTTGAACAATTTCTAATCACGGCACGGCCACTTGTATTAATTTCGTTTTTCGTTAGTCTTAAATATAGGGTCTCTCGGAAACAGCCTCTCTACCCCCCACGAGGTAGTGGTAAGGTCTGCGTACACTATACCCTCCCCAGACCCCACCTAGTGGGATTTCACTGGGTATGTTGTTGTTGTTGTTGTTGTTAGTCTTAAATATATTTAATTATTTATTTTAAAATACGTACTTCAGTACTATTACTACATTACGTTATTGAATTTACATTCTAGATATTTTGTTTTAGTTCGATATAACCTTTAGACTCTAAAATCACCTTTTCCAAACTTTCAACTTAGCTATCATTTACTTCACCATGTGTCTCATCAATCATTACTATGTTATTAATTCGTGAATAACATACACCATGATACTCCCTTTGAATATCTCGTGTCAATTCATTGATCACCACGGCAAATAAGAATAGATTCTTGGTGCAACACTATCATAAAAGAAAAGTGTTCTAAATCTTCTCCCAATGTTGTTCTAACCTGAGTCTTGGCTCCATGCATGCCTCCATTATACATGTCCGTAATATGTTTGTCTCATATTTCCTTTTTAATTGTTGTTTATTGTGAACACAAAATACCTAATTTTTTTACCATATCTAAATCTTTTACACAATATTATCATTACTATTTATTTTTGGCTTAATTTTGATGTTTTTATTTTGTTTTGAGCAAGTTTTACTTGTAAAAAATTTAAAATAAAGTCACATTTTAGGATGCAAGTTTTACTTTCATTTTCAAAAGAAAAGAAAATTTCCATGTTTTCTTTTACTTTAAGTTTTAATAAAAAATTAGTAATTGATATATTTTTATGTGATATTTTTATATTAGTTTAGCTATATTTTATATTCAGCCACAAAAATATATATTTTTCCAATCTTTTTTTCACACTCATGTCGTTACATACACACAAATCACATTTTAATCACTATTCAAGGTCTCCGGTTTAAACATTCATTTGGTCAATGAGAATCAAACGTGTTAATGTAATATTCTTTCTTTAATATAATATAAAGTCCACTTGTAAGTTTCTTGATGTTCACATTGATATTATCATACATTGATACAAATGAATGTATGCTGTATCATGTTTATCTGTTCTTTGAATTGTTATTCATAATTTATTTTTGAGAATAATCATTGAATTCAAAAGAAAATTTTACTAGAAAATGGACTCATTCAATTAAATTGCTCATGAATTGAATATTAAACATGAATAAAGGAATTTGTGTAAAATCTTCTATTAATTTTTTTAATTTACGAGGGTTGACTAAATTGGTTGAGTGAGTGATTTCCTACTAGGAAGATTTGAGAATGATTCCCTTGATCACCAGCTAGTAGTTTTCTAAGTCAAATCTAGTTGGTTGCACTGAATTTGCCTAATTAGTGTAATTTATATTACGTATGATTTGCGAGCTATTACACAAGAGCGAATTTATTCAATATGCATCCAAACGATAAAGATTGTGAATTCCCTTACGGTCCCTCCTCCCCCACACACAAAAAGAGAATGTTTAGGCTGATGATAAGAAAAGATGTTGAGGTATATCGAGCTTTAAACAAATATAGATACATTTAAAAGACTTCTTGCAATTAAAAATGGGATTACACACTTTTTCAAGATGCATAAAAAGAAGTCAAAGAATGTGATTATGCATCTCGACTAAATTATTATAAATAATCAAAGGTCTTTGACTTAACTCAAGATGTATAATTAAACAAAAAATATTAGGCGATATATACACCAACAAAAGAATGATTACACTTTTAGGTCCGTGTATGTCAAAACTAAAAGTCAATAATAATGAAGCAAAATAGGTAAGCATATACAAATAAAAGTAGTTTTATCCAAATAACTATTTTTAAAGGTATAAGTCAATCACGCAAAAATTACGGGACTGGAAGGTACCTAATACCTTTCGGTAAAATTACATAAATTGAACTCATTAGGTAAAGTATTTATCCAAATGAAATGACCCAACACAATATATTTATCTTGATTGGACCCACATTTCAAGCTATTTTGATGGTATCCATCAGAAATTAAACAATTTTTTTCACTAAAACACTATATGTTCCTCCTTAATGCCATCAAAGTATATAAATATATACTCTAATGGTATCAAAAAAGTAACTAAGTAGTATTTTCACTAAATCACTGTTTTTCCTCTTTGATACCATCAGAGTGTGTGTATATATATATATATATACACTTAAAAAATATTAAAAATTAAAATTAAAATTAAGTTTTCACTTATGTTAGAGGAAAATGGTATATGTGAGTCATTTATATAATAATAGGGGTATATATGAGTCACTTTAATAACGAGGGGTATATCAGCTCTAAATAACAAAGTTAAGGGCTGTATCAGGCCTTTTCCTTAAAAAAATAAGTAGAACATTTATTCCCAAGGCAAGTTGGATTTTTTCTTGTACATTTTGTAACGACCTGATTTTCGTCGTTATGGAAAAGTCAATGGGGAAAAAATTGGGGCCAGAAAACATTTTCGTAATAACTTGAGATTTCCTAGACTAGTCCAGATTTGGACAAAATCGGAGTCAGTGGGGTCTAGGGAAATCTGGTAACAACCGGGTGACTTATTTATGATTTTGATTACATGAGTAGTTAGATAAGTCGTTAAGAAACCCGTACGACTTTACGGAATTGAATTCGGGTGAGTAGAACTCCTGAAATCGATTCTAGTGTGAATGGTGTTTTCTGAGCATCGTTGGTTAAAGGTGTGTTGTGAAATGGAGATCTTGGAATTATTAAAATAGCTCACTGGTTCTGTGCAAGCCACTGGGGTGGGATTTCTGCCGCCAGGGTGGGGTCGCTGAGGCGGAATGAGGGTCGCTATGGCGGGCCAAACGCGACTTAAGGTGTTAAATAAACCCCTAAACGACCTCATTCTGTATTTTTTGATTTTTAGAGCTAAGGAATCAACCCCAAGCGACTCCTACTCATTTTTCACTATTCTTGAGGCTAAAGGTAAGCTTTTCACTCCTCAAATCCATTTTTCGATTCGTAGAACGTAAAAGAAGAAGTGAATATTGATGGGGGAGGGTTTTGTTATAGATTCTATGGTGGAAACAACCCTAATTTGGATAATTGGGATCATGAGTTTGATCTAGGGTTCATAGAATTGTTAGTAATTCGGATAATTAATGATTGTTTATTGATTCCCGTATTCTATTGATTGTTTGTAGACCAAGAACAAGCAGAACGAATTCGAAAAGGGAAGGATCAAGTTTCTTAGGGTTTCAAGTTTGTTTCGAGGTAGGCGATGATTGTGATTCTATGATTGTGTGATGTATGTTTGTTCTTGCTTCATTATGATACATGTATGTATATGAATGTTGCATTATTGATCACACTTGTTGTAAATGAGATAGATGAATGATAGTTACCATGAAATCATAATGTATGATCTTGAAGATATACTTGTGATTGTGATTATGGTGTATTAAATGGATCATCTGCCACGTTCCGGCATAACTAACTTGGATCAGTTGCCACATTTTGACATAACTAACTTGGATCGGTTGCCACGTTCCGACATAACTAACTTGGATCGATTGCCATGTTCTGACATAATTATGGGATCAGTTGCCACGCTTCGGCATAATCATTGTATCGGGTACCATGCTCCGATATGCTAACTGTTTGGGTGTGGGTTCTATGAGAGGACCATTGAATTAGGTTCCGTGAGAGGACCATTGAATTGTGGTGTGTATCTACTTGTGATGAGTTCGTTCATATCTAATGACGATTGATATTGGAAGACGGTATGTTGCTCTAAATTGATATAACTGTGATATGTAAGAATCGTGAAGTTGTTCATTGTTCATAAATGTTGATGATATTGTATATGTTCGATATGTGCTTGTGATTATATTGTTGTATTGACTAATGTTTGTTACACTTATTGGGATAACCATATGATTCTACCAGTATATTGTGGTTGTGTACTGATACTGCACTTGCTTGTTTTTTATTGAGTATAGGGCATCTTCAGGCGGCTATTGATAGACCTCAACTAGGTAACTGTTGAGCGTGATAGGATTCAAAGGTGAGCCAGTTCTTTCATGCTGCCATGGATCTTTCTTGTTTAAGTCCATTCTTTCCGGACTCAGACTATTTGTTTAAGGTGTTGTTTAGTTTCGAGGTCGTATCCCTTGTTCTTAGACTTATTGTTAGTAGAGTTTTGGTACAATGACTTTCAGGTTCTAGGGGTTAAATTCCCGCATTAGTTTGGTTAAGTTATTTGTTTAAAACTTGGGGAGTTTATGGAAACTCCGTATTTCTTTTAGTCATTGAAATATGCTTTCGTATCTTTAAATCCCTTAGTTTTCATAAAATTTATTTGTTTGGGTTGTAGTAATGGTTCTCCCACCGGAGGGTTAGTGTGGGTGTCAATCACGACGGTCTGGGTCGTGACAAAGTTGGTATTAGAGCCCTAGGTTCGTTGATCTCATTGAACCAAAATGAGTCTAGTAGAGTCTTGCGGAACGGTACGATGACATCTATACTTTTCTTCGAGAGGCTATAGGACTTTAGGAAAAACTCACCTCTTTCTACTCTTTCGTGCTATGACTTGAATCCAATTGGTAACTGGGTGATACAAATTGGTATCTTTCCTCCTTCACTTTATGGTCCGAGCTAGAGCAGCAAAAGTGGTAACACCATCACTAGCAAGAGAGGATGTGTACAAACTATTGACAGTTAAATAGGGTCGCCATTCAGAACAAGTATCCATTGCCTCAGATAGATGACCTTTTTGACCAATTGCAAGGAGCATCGATTTTCTCTAAGATTGATTTAAGGTTTGCTTATCATCAATTAAAGATTGAGGCAGTTAAGAATTGGATTTGACTAAGTTCTATGATTGAAATTAGCAGTTTTGTGGAACTCGCTAGCTATTATTGTCGCTTGTGGTATGATTTGAGTCCAATTGGTATCTCCCGATTCCAATTGGTATCTCAATGAAGTGAACTAGACGCCTTAGTCCCGACTAAAGGGACACAAGCAAGTTAATTGGAACTGAAAAGGTTCCAATTGGTATCTGGCCTTAGGGGCCATACAAGGTATAGTAATGGTTGTCTATGGAATGAACTAATTAAAGAATTTGGACTTGTCAGCAAGTTGTAATTGCTTGAGTGTCGTAAAACTTGTTGTGAAAGGAAAGTCATCGCGAGATTAGGTGCAAGGGTCTAGATAAATTACGATGTGATTCGTAAGCAAGAAATATGGACGTGCATTGCGACCAACTGATAACCGTGTGAGAGTCTGTGTATATCCTGGGGACGACGATGTTGTAGTGTTGAAGTAACGTAAAAGAATTTTGGAGCGTGTATCGTTGGATTGACTTGATGTAGGCAACGATTATCCTAGCTAAGGGGATTGATTACTCTAAAAATGCCTGTGTTATAGCTGGGAACCTTTGGGGGAAATTGGGAAAGAAAAGAAACCAAGAAAAATTATTTGCAGGGATTCTGTTTCCGTTATGGCCGCTGGGGCTGGATTTTCCTACCAAGGTAAGACCACCAGTGCGGGATTTCTCCTGCCAGAGCGGGACAGGGCGGATAGAATCTTAGCCCAGTCTCCCCTGTTTTCTCCTAGTCACAATTATGGACCCCGAATCGTACCCGAACTAACCCGCGCAATCTAATTCAGTGTTCAACAATCGAATATAAGTTATAAGGTGTGTTAAAATTGTGGAGAACCTGGGCATATGAGGAGGAAATCAGCGAGGCCATGGAGGCCGGGGAAATGGTAATGCAGGTAGAGGAGTAGTGCAGCCAAGCAATGAGGTTGTCCGTCAAGACAACATGGCTCAGTTATATGCTTTTTCGGGCAAGACCGAGTTTGAGGGTGTGATGCAATGGTCACAAGAGCTACTCTTGTATATGCCCGGATGACTATTGTTTTGTTTGATCTGGGTTCTACTTATTCGTATGTGTTAGTTTAATTACCTTGGGATTTGATGTGGTTTGTGATATACTTGATGCCTCCATCCACGTTTCTACCCCAATTGAAGAGTCAGTCATAGTCACTCATGTGTATCGTGTTGTCCTGTTATGGTTATAGATTTTCAAATTTGGGTTGATTTGGTTATGCAGGTATGACTGATTTGATATAATCTTAGGCATGACTTGGTTGTCCCACCCTATTATACTGGGCTTAATTGTAATCCTAAGTCGGTAACTCTAGAGACCCCCCGGTAGGGAAAGAATAGAGTGGGAAAGTGTGTACAAGCCTAAGCTAGCTAAGATCATATCCTCCATTTGGGCTAGGAAACTGGTAGGGCAGGGTTGTTTGACTTATTTGGCTCATGTTTTGGATGTTGAGGTTGAGTCTCCCTCTATTGAGTCTGTTCCTGTGGTGTCTGAGTTTAAGGAAGTGTTTCCTACAGATTTGCCTAGTATACCTCCATATAGAGATATAGATTTCTACATTGACTTGAAAACTGACACTTGCCTCATTTTCATCTCTCCGTATCGTATGGCTCCAGCAGAATTAAGAGAGCTTAAGGCTCAAATTCAAGAGCTTCTTGATAAAGGGTTCATCCGTCCTAGTGTTTCCAAGTGGTGTGCTCCTGCCTTGTTTGTTAAGAAGAAGGAGGGTAGTATGAGGACTGATGATTTTATCTTAATCCATAAGAGAATGGATTAATACCATAATGACAAGCTTATGGATAAAGAAAGTTCCATTGAGTATACTTGGGTGAAGAAAATTGAAGATTTTAGTAAGAAAGTGCGTACCAAGTTTGGGTTAGTCCTTTAAATTTGATGAGTATACCTGAGTTTTAGGTGTCAGGTTGATGAAAAGGTTGCCTTCATAGTGATAGTCAGGTTTGACTGAGTGTAATGGTAATAAGAAGTCGTAATGGATTGTGATGGGATGCAACTATGTAATAAGATTGTTGGTTAAGCAAATTCTTGTATAGTAATTACGACTTGCGAGTATCTAAGGTTGTGGTTTTTCAATATTTTGTGAGTAAAGTGGTTGTATGGAAAGTTTTAAGAGATGGTAGGACACCACTCAAATATAATTTAAAAGAGCTAGGGTCATGATGAAGAAACATAGTGGGATGTAGTACACCTTTAGAGAGAGGCGAGAGTAAGAATATTTTATTTGATTCTTAAGGCTAAAGAGTTATCTTTAAAGGAGTAGATAATTGGGTTCAGAGACACGTGATTTCATTCATTTTGCTGTGGCTATGGTAATAGTGTCACAAGTCCATCAGATGGGTCAAAAACTATCGAAAACGATTTAAGAAAGGAGTGTACGGACATTAGCTTGAGTGTGATGGCAAGTGCTTGGTTTTTTTTTGAGTCTAGTAATGAGTATGATTGAAATTTTAGCGAAATATATGATAAGATCGATGGAGATGCGATCAATGATAAGCGGAGATCCATGAATTCATAAAAATCTTCAAGGTACAAGCTAATATTAATAGAGAAAGGGATTGTGTTATATGGTGGAAATTACAATTCAGATTTTTCATTGTGAGTCTACATTCGTGGTGATATATTTTGTCAAGGTATGAATTGACAAGGTGAGAAATGATCAATTGTATCCGATATTGAGCATTTAAAAGGACTTACACCTGGGATGAGTTGTAAGTTTACTACTATTGGTTGTTAAGTACCTAAGAAAGGTTTAATTTTTTTTAAAGTGTTGGTTTATAATAAGGTAAAAGGTCGGAGTGTTTATGATGGTTGTTTGTGTTGTGAGTATGATTCACTAGCTATGCTCTAGTGTGTTTTCACTTTTGTGGGTGGATCCCTAGTAGTGGATCAGGGGTACCAAATCCTGCGATGTTCTCTTGGTTGAGTGGGAAGATTGAGAAGATTTGGTTATTTCGAATGACATAATTGGTGTTGTCTTGGAGTTGTTAAAGTATTTTAGTGGTTCTACATGTACCACCTTGTTTATGAGAATTTATAAAAGAGCTACCATGCGTATTTGTTGTTGTCCGGCAATCTTAGTATTTCATCTTGTTGTTGAGGTCATGTATCGATTATGTGTGGTTGAATATGGGGATCATTGAATCCAATTCTACTGTTCTTAACAGGTAATCTATAATTACTAATTATAGCATTTCGATAGTGTTGTCGGAGAGTTTGTATGCTTGGGGATATCCCTCGATGAGTATTTGATGTCTAAAGCTCAAAATTTTATAACTTAAACTCATGGGAAATTGGGTTGTGAGATGGAGAAGTTGATAAGAACTATGATTGTTTGGGTATTATGATTGTGTGTTGGTTGGTTCAGGTTCACCTCTAATTGTGTCGAGTTTTAATTTAGGATTTTATCATGGTTGTGTGAGAAAAGATTCATCCTGATATTTGTGTCAAGATGCTTGATAACATGTGGCAGACGTGTGTACAATAGAATTTGTGGTTGTTGAGAATCGTTTTGTTGATTAGTTAAGTTTACATACAACAATATTTATCACTCGAGTGTTGAGATGACTTCATTAAGGCATTGGAAGGGAGGATGTGTAGGAATTTAATTGGTTGGTTTGAGGTTGGAGATGTCAAACCCTTAGGGGGTAATGAGATTCGGTAAGAAGGGCATGCGATACAAGTATCCCCAGTAATTCGACGATTCAGATACTACTCTATCCTTACTTTAGCCAGTCTTTCCTAGTTGATCACTCGGGGACGAGTGATGGGTAAATTGGTATCTATTGTAACGACATGACTTTCGTCGTTATGGAAAAGCCAATGGGGAACAAATTGGGGCCAGAAAACTTTTTCGTAGTAACTTGAGATTTCCTAGCCTAGTCCAGATTTGGACAAAATCGTAATCAGTGATGTCTAGGGAAATTTGATAACAACCGAGTGACTTATTTATGATTTTGATTATATGAGTAGTTAGATAAGTCAATAAGGAACCCGTATGACTTTACGAAATTGAATACGGGTGAGTAGAACTCCCGAAATCAATTTTAGCATGAACAGTGTTTTCTGAGCATCGTTGGTTAAAGGTGTGTTGTGAAATGAAAATCTTGGAATTATTAAAATAGCTCACTGGTTCCATGCAAGCCACTGGGGTGGGATTTTTACCGCCAGGGCAAGGTCGCTGAAGCGGGATGAGGGCCGCTGTGGCAGGCCAGACGTGACTTAAGGTCGTAAATAAACCCCTAAATGACCTCATTCTGCACTTTTTGATTTTTAGAGCTAAGGAACAAACACCATGCGACTCCTACTCATTTTTCACCATTCTTGAGGCTAAAAGTAAGCTTTTCACACCCCGAATCCATTTTTCGATTCGTAGAACGTAAAAGAATAAGTGAATATTGATGGGGAAGGGTTTTGTTATAGATTCTATGGTGGAAACAACCCTAATTTGGATAATTGGGATCATGAGTTTGATCTAGGGTTCATAGAATTGTTAGTAATTTAGGTAATTAGTGATTGTTTATTGATTCTCTTATTCTATTGATTATTTGTAGACCAAGAACAAGCAGAACGAATCCGGAAAGGGAAGGATCAAGTTTCTTAGGGTTTCAAGCTTGTTTTGAGGTAAGTGATGGTTATGATTCTATGATTGTGTGATGTATGTTTGTTCTTGCTTCATTATGATATATGTATGTATATGAATGTTGCATTATAGATCACATTTGTTGTAAATGAGATAGATGAATGATGGTTACCATGAAATCATGACTTAAATGTATGATCTTAAGGATATACTTGTGATTGTGATTGTGGTGTGTTGAATGGATCGACTGCCACGTTTCGAAATAACTAACTTGGATCGGTTGCCATGTTCCGGCATAACTAACTTGGGTCGATTGCCACGTTCTGGCATAACTAACTTGGATCTGTTTCCACATTTCGACATAATTATGGGATCAATTGCTAAGTTCCAGCATAATCATTGAATCAAGTACCACGTTCCGGTTTGCTAATTGTTTGGGTGTGGGTTCCATGTGAGGACCATTGAATTGGGATCCGTGAGAGAACCATTAAATTGTGTTGTGTATCTACTTGTGATGAGCTTGTTCATATCTAATGACGATTAATATTGGAAGATGATATGTTGCTCTAAATTGATATAACTGTGATATGTAAGAATCGTGAAATTGTTCATTGTCCATAAATGATATCATATATGTTCGTTATGTACATGTGATTATATTGTTGTATTGACTAATGTGTGTTACACTTATTGGGATAGCCGCGTGATCCTACCAGTACACTGTGGTTGTGTACTGATACTGCATTTGCTTGTTCTTTGTTGAGTACAAGGCATCTTCAGGTAGCTATTGATAGACCTCAGCTAGGTGACTATTAAGCGTGATCGGATTCAAGGGTGAGCCAGTTGTTTCAGGCTGCCATGGATCTTTCTTGTTTAACTCCACTTTTTTCGGACTCAGACTATTTGTTTAAGGTGTTGTTTAGTTTTGGGGTCGTACTCCTTATTCTTAGACTTGTCGTTAGTAGAGTTTTGGTACAATGACTTTCAGGTTCTAGGGGTTGAATTTCCGCATTAGTTTGGTTAAGTTATTTGTTTAAAACTTGGGGAGTTTATGGGAACTCTGTGTTTCTTTTAGTCATTTTAACCTTTTTCTGTATCTTTAAATGCCTTAGTTTTCATAAAATTTATTTGTTTGGGTTGTAGTAATAGTTCTCCCATCGAAAGGTTAGTGTGGGACTGTGGGTGCTAATCATGACGATTTGGGTCGTGACACATTTATATTTCATTTGTTGAATTTAAGTGCTTGTTTGAACTTTGTATTAACGTATTTTAAAAAAAATATAAATTCTTCAACTATGCAAGCAAGTATACTCTTCAAGATGAAACACAATTTTAGGCATGGAACTAGATTGCGATAGCACGGGCCCAATAATATATATATGATCTGTTTTGGGACTAATAATGAAGTTTTAAGTTGTAAAAGCAATAGTAGGTTACTCAAGTTGAGCACTTCTTCATTTTGAAAGCAGTTGGTTATTACAAAGTCAATATTTTGTTTTAGCCTCGGAACAATTCAACTTTTGAAGCAATTGTTTGAGAGTGATAAGGAATAAGTTTTTCTTTATCACAAACTTGACAGGAGATATACAACACATAAAAGAAAGGTAGTTTATTGTGTCATGCTTATGCTATTGAGTCTGTAATAAAATAAAGAAAAAAGAACAACAACAAATATTTGTGTTCATTTTCCTTTCTCTATATCTGGCATTTTCAGTCATTTCTTTTCAGAACGAACTATGTGAATTGGACCTTCAGTTTTTCCAACAATAAAATAATCTATATTAAATTAATTGAAGTAGAACTTGTTTATCGTTGATACATCAATTTAAGAATATTACAAAGAAATCGTGAACATCTTTCGCAGTAGTAGTAGGGGAAAGACGTCTGATAACTCGTGTTGTATAACTCCTAAACTGTAAGAACAATTAGATAATAGACAAGCAATATATATGCAGTTGATATGGCTGAAGAAAATATAAGAAGCAATACCAATTAGTTGAAAATCCATGAGTGCGCATTTGACTTCTGAATTGTTAAATATGCAGCTCCTCACCTATAATAACCCTCCACCCGTCGGCAATTAAGCACACAGTAAAGAGGAACAACCGGCAATAACAAAAAAGCACAATTTTTTTTAATAATTTCATTAATTTTGGTGAGAAAAAGCCTAATACATAACATTCCGACTGTTTAACTCAGTCACCTGTGTGTACAGATTAATAGGTTGTGAATACTTGCGCTTTTCAGTTCAATCAAGTTACCTAAGGTATCCGGTGACATACTCACTACACAATCATAATAGACCTGTGTAGTTATGACAGACTCTCCTACTGGAGTCAATACTACAAATGGTTCAGATAACAACTCTGACTCTATTTCAAACTTTTTAGTTACAAGTGAAGCAATATATGAGAGAATAGCTCTTGGGTCTATCAAATTGCATAGATCATGCGAGAAAACAGATAAGGTACCTGTGATCACGTCTGGGGATGTCTCTGAATCTTGTCGACTGGCTAGTCTGTACATATGGTTTGGGTTGACATTTGAACCAATCCCTCTAAGGTGCTGATGATGAACAGGCTGCTGCAGACCCTGCAGGCTGTGCTTTATCACTGCTATTCAATCTTTGAGTTGCGGGCAATCTCCTGTGAAATAGAGTTACTATTTAGGAATATGCATAAGTGCCTCTTAGTAATGTAAAAATTTTCAAGGTTACTACTCTGACTAACAATGTACAAAGTGCAAAACGCGCGAATTAAATAACTATCTTCTTTAGAGAAAATTTGAGGTGTGTACCACACTCACAATGGACGGAAAAGTTGACGAAGCAGCGATTAGTCATTTTTTTAGTTATAAAGTTTACAGCAGAAGATAGCTCTTATGAACTTGCTAATGAGTTGTTGCCATGCCTTTCCAACTACACAAAAATTAGTTCATGAATACAACAATAATTTATTGCATTGAAAGTTTAATCTTTCCATCAGCAGCCATCCAATTCAATCAAGTATGAGAAAATTGAAGAGCACTTTTGAAACGACCCCAAAAATGCCCGAAAATGTGCTTCGAAAACACCTAAAATTGTAATTTCCATATATCTCAAAATCCGTGCATCATTTCGAAAATTCGACTTCATATTCTTATTCAGGGGGTCAAATTGAGTGGGAAATGGGTCTAACCCGAATTTTAGAGCAACCGTATCAAAATTCGAAAATCGCAAAAAATGCAATTTTGAGGGTCAACTTTAAAGGGGAATATCTCTCAGCACACAAGGAACTGGAAGGAGCTCAAACTATCAAAATTGAAGCTCTATGAGTTAGCTTTCCAACGCAATTTGTTTCACCTCATTCCGAGTTAGGATGAAGGAGTTATGACCGTTTTCGTAAAACCTGTCCGGCAGAAAATGCAAATTCCAAAGAGCCGAAAACACTGTTCACCCGCCTCATTTTTTTTCTAAGTGTTGGGACGTTTTTTTATAAAAAGGGGACATATCCATACTTAGTCATTTAACTTCAAAACATCCAAAAACTCTCTCTAAGCCCTCTCCAAAAATTCCACCAAGATCATCCATCAAATTCAAGAATCCCAAGCTTTAATTCCGGATTCAAAATTCAATCTCAAGCAATTCTCCATTCCAATCTTCATCAAGAATTCTCCAAAGTTGAGGTATGTGGGTTGATTGTGGAAACCTTCCTTTCCACAAGTCCAACCATTTATCCTCTATTTTACTTCAAGTTTATGGGTCCTTATGATCATTTATGAACTCTTGAATTATGGAATCACTACTACACACCCTATTAAGGTCTATCTTGCATATTTTCATGAAATGGTATTATTATGTGATGTTTATGGTTTTCATGCCTCCATGATCAAATTATGAAGGTTGTTATATATGTATATATATATGTATGTTGTTGGTGGGCTGTTTTATATGGATTTTGAAAATTGGTTGGACTTAGTACTCTTGAAACACATGATTTTATTTACATGAACAAGTAGCCCACCATATGTTTGATAAAATGTCATTTATAGAATTCTTATGAAATGGAAGGTCCAATGTACGTCCTATGAGTCGGATGATTATATAAGTATTGAAATGATGATGAAATGGATACATGTATATGATTTTCTCTATATAGTGTGTGAGTCGACCAAGCCTAGCTCGGGGGGTTGTAGGCTCGGGTAACCGTATCAAGGGGTTGGTACCTTTGTTGCCTAGTACGGGGGGTAGTAGGCCCGTATAACCGTATCGAGGGGTTTGTACCTTGGTTGCCTAGTACGGGGGATAGTAGGCCCGTATAACCATATCGAGGGGTTTGTACCTTGGTCCCTAGCTCGGGGGGTGGTAGGCCCTAACCACATTGAGGGGTTTGTACCTCTTTCGCCTCTCCAAGGGGGTGGTAGGCCTTGAAAATGCTATATTGATGGTCACTCACTACACATATACTATGCCCTACTAAATATGATTTTTATATAAACATCATTATACATATCATCTCATTAATATGTTATCTATCGGGTACGATTATGCATTTTGCCTATAATGTCCATCCATTGTTGCATTGCATTGCATCCCATATACTTAGTACATTCAAACGTACTAATGCATACTCTATGCCTACATGATGTCACCATGTAGGGACCGGAGCACCGTTTGACCATCCTCCTCCACGTGGCTAATACGATTTCCTATCAAGGTTATTAGTGAGTCCTCCATTCCGGGGACGTTGCTCATGATCTTTTGCTATGTATAAGACCTTTTCCTTTTTAATTATGTATTGACTATGAGGGTGAGCCCGGTAGTTTGTCTCGACCCCCGCTAAGTATCCATGTTTAGAGGTGGTGTTGGACAAGTTGTGTATTATGTTTGAGCTTGACTCATCTATGGTATTTATGTATTATTCTCTTTTTGTCTTGCTCCCTTAGTCCCAATTTCCCCTTGATTATGCGTATCGCTTATGGTCATTTTAATTGCTTCCGCGACCAAGGATGTGTAATGATATGCTATGAGGCTTGTTTGGGGTTCCCTCGGGTTCCCCATTCGCCAGTCACGTCTAAGCCCTAGACTTGGGTCGTGACAACTTTAAAGGAACAGAAGAGTGGAAGACGAATTAAGAAAAAGAAAAGAAGATTTGGGTAAAAACATACCTGAGTTTGTAACACCAGTCGAAAGGATGAAAGAGATTGTCGGTATTTTTTGGGAGCTGACAAACTTGAGAGATGAATTTATGTGGAAGCAGAGAAACAAAGCGAAGATAAGCAGACAAATAAAAATTAGATAATTTGTTATGATCGTCAAATGGGGCAACTATGGAAGAACATAGCGGAAGAAATGCTACATTTCAATAACAAAAGAGTACAAAAAGAATTGAAATACAAAGCTATGAATGGAAACAACATAGGAGAGGAAGAGAAAACGGCAGTGACACTATCATGCAATCAAGTTAAGCTACAACCCAAACAGTAAAATTGGAGAAAAAACAATTAAATCCATCGATAATGTGAATATGCTTACAGGCATACGTTCCTACTTGCACTAATCTACATGAATTAAAGAATATAAGTAGTTTGAAAAAACTGAAATTATAAGAAATGTAAGAAATTTTTCTTAGTTTGTTAACCATAGTGAGTATCATTATATCTGTTGTATTGTTTCTTTGGTGAATTGTCAGCAGTAGATTCTGTGTATTTTTGAAGAGAAAGCAGGAATATGATGAAGTTTAAACATTTGCTTTGCAGTGTAAATTATGTGCAGGGTAAAATAAAATTATAATTATACAAATAAAAGTAAAATACCTACATCATAATGGTGGACTATTCTGTAGGACTTTGTTGAGTCTGAAGGCAGGCATTTCTGATGGAGGAGGTACAATCAAAAGGATTCAGTATTAACAGAACATATTCTTCTGCTACATTAAATAAGGTATTGTACATGGAGAGGTCAAAAAGAAAAAAATCTTATTAAGTGGTGGTGCAACAATAATAAGAATTGCGAAGAAATTGAAGATACTTCTTAACTTCAATAGCTCATAGAGCAACTTTGTCCTGAAATAAGCATCCACATTTTGTTGCTGTAATGCGGCAATTTGAGTATACTTAACATTAACTTAAGCGTCTATAAACTTAAGTTGTCGTTCAACTCTACACAGTGAAGCAGTAATTAAGATTATGAGTAATTCGTTTAATTTATAGAGATAAAGTGTGACTATGACTTAAGTTTGAAATTGGTATAACAGTTCATAAACTTTTAATCTTGAATACTACTTTCACATACCTATTTTTAACAAAGAAATCAAGTAGACGCAACTCGTAAGAATCAAATAGAAGTAACAATAGTGATGAAGGTTTCTTAAAAACCTCAGTTTCTTGTTAGTACATATTCACTTTCCATGATTATGAACCAACAGTAAGGTATGAAAACTGGGGAAAGCTATGGAAGCTAGATCGACCTGAAGTAGGAAGAATAAGTTTAACTAAAGACGGAAAAATTCAGTGCACATCAGAAGAAATCCAAAGGAAGTATTACCTAAAATCAATGGACGAAGGATTAGGGAAATACGAGAAGAAATCAGTAGACGAAGCAGTAGAAATCACATCTTCTGAAGAAAGTTACATGAGAGCAGAAAGATAGATAAGAGTGTGAACACGCGGCAGAAGCTGAAATTATCTGGGACTTACCTGGGTAAGCTGAAATTACCAATTTGCCCTTATTATTGCTAGGCAGGCATGTTGACGTCCTGCCTGGTTCACCTAGTAAACTCCCTTTTATAGAATAGTAGAAAAAAATATTGATTTTTTCAAGAACAATGACCACGTGCGTCATGCATGTCTAAAAGTCGAATACCATTTAATAATCTTCCGTGTTTATTAGGTACTTCTTTTGTCTCTAATTATTTGTCAATTTTTGAATTGACACATCTATTAAGAAAATAATTATTAATATAGTGAGTTTATCATTTTATCCTTATTAATCATGAAGTGGATGGACTAAAAACTTAGGATTTTCAAGAAGTTCTATCTTTTTCAAAGTAATTAATTGAGGGTATAATAAGTAAAAAAATTGTCTTTTTTCTTGATTTGTCAAAAATGAACAAGTAATTAAGAACAACTACAAAAGGAAAAGTGGACAAGTAATTAGGGGACAAATGGAAGTAAGTACATACTTTCTCCGTTCACTTTTATTTAGTCAAATTTAAATTTGACATACTCATTAAAAAAAATATCAATCATATGACTATTTTATCAAACTACCTCTCTATTAATTGAAGTTTAGTATATAGATTGTGAAAAATAATTTAGGAAATAAGTAAATTAATATTAAAGATAAAACATAAAGAATACTACTTTCTCTGTCCATATTAGTTGATCATTTTCCATTTTGCACAATACTTAAGAAATCATAAATACGAAGATAAATTTATTGATTCACCCATTAAAAAACTTGTTGGAAATTTTACAAACAAATATGAACACTTTTAAAAAGAATTATTTGCAAGGGTAATTTATGAAAAAATTAATTAATGTTTTCTTGATTTAGTAAGGTGATCAACTAATATGAGACAATTATTTTTAGTATAATGATCAACTAATATGGGACAGAGGGAGTAATAATTACTCCATCCGTCCACTTTTAATTGTCATGTTACGCTTTTGAAAGTCAATTTGACTAATTTTCAAAGTTAAATTAGATTACATTAATTTTATATTTTAAACAAAAAAATTTAGATATTCAAAAACTATACAAAAAGTACTAGAAATTGCAATTTTTTGCATATCAATATGATGAAAAATACATCATAAAATATTAGTCAAAATTCTTATCGTTTGACTTTAAAAAAAGAAACCATGGCAATTAAAAATAAACGGAAGGAATATCAAACTACATCTATTTATAAAATTACATTGGGGAACATTGAAAGGTGTCATATACATGACATTAATCTGTGAGAAGGTGGGGAAAATTATGAGTTGATTTGCAGCTAAAAGTTATAGACATTCACAATTAAGATAATAATGTCTCTATCCCTAATTATTTGTCCACTTTTCATTTATTAGTTGTCCCTAATTACTTGTCTATTTTGACACATTAAAAGAGGACAATTTTTTTTTACTTATTATACCATCAATTAATTATTTTGAAAAAGGTAGAATTTCTTGAAAATCTTAAGTTTTAAATTTATTCACTTCATAATTAATAGGGTAAAATGGTAAACTCACTACGCTAATAATTGTTTTTTTAATAGGTATATCAATTCAAAAGTGGACAAGTAATTATGGGCAAAGGGAGTAATATTTACAACACTCCCCGTTTAGATATCCATTGATAGATAATGTGTTTTGTTAAAATCTTACTCCTCCGTTCACTTTTAATTGTCATGTTGAGCTTTTCAAAAGTCAATGTGACTATTTTTCAAAGTGAAATTAGATTACATTAATTCGATATTTTAAACAAAAAATTTAGATATTCAAGAACTATACGAAAAGTATTATAAATTGCATATTTTTTGCACATCAATATGATGAAAAAATACATCATAAAATGTTAGTTAAAGTACTTATAGTTTGACTCTAAAAAGGAAATTATAACAATTAAAAGGAGACAGAGATAGTACTAGAATATTTTTTTTTTATAGAAAAAGTATTACTATTTGTTAGCTCGTTAAAAATCTTGCTAGAAAAATCTAGTGGGACAAAATCAAACTAAGGGGAAAAGAGTATGACACGTATCTTAGTGCTCCCCCCCTATAAAATATCACATTATTTCTCTAAGATAACACATTTCAATTTTATATGTGTTCTGTTTAAGCTTGTGTCTTCTTTTCAAAGAAAATCACATATATTTTTATATGTGGAGTTACTTGGTTAATTGGTATCTTGGCATGCCTTATAAGTACCAATGTCTGATTGTCTCGTCGAATATGATAATATGGCAATATTCTCACATGTAAATACATAACTTTTATTATGTAAATTAAATTATCTTCTTGCATTTGCATAAATCCAAAATTTCTTGATAACATAAATTAATATCAATATTTGATTTAACTCAAATATCTCTACATAAAAGTGAAATTATGTCTTTATTGCACATTAACGAAAAATATTATCTCTTGTATAGTAATAGCAAGATATGTAAGTGCATCAATTTTACTAATACATGATATTTTCTAACCATTTTTATGAGATCGAAATCGATCTACCTTTCCTATTATTAAGTAATCTCACAATTACAACTGTTGGGGTACTCAATAAAAATATCGCTATAAGACCTTTTAATTTTTTCAAGGATTTTTATATAACATTTACCGTCTAATTAGAAATGACAATTATTCATTATATGTATTCAAATGCTTTATCTATGTTAAAGTGAAAGATTAAATCTCATTGCATCCACCACAAGAGAACATATCTCTATACAATAATGTCAATACTTTCATGAAAAATCTTTATACTCCAAGGCATAGGTCGTACTTTATATCTTATAGTTATATTTTCCGCACAATAAGCTATTTGTACTCCACTGGCATTATACTTTGACCTATGGATTATAAGTTCAACACATCGCTTTTTCAAGTGTAGTAAAAAAATACTTGGATTGTATATTTTATTTGAATAATTTTTTATCTGTCCACACTATTTGACAAATTCAAACTCAAGATTGTTATTACCATTTATAAAATTGAGTGCTATGTTATATTGAAAATATCCTCTATGGTTATTTGACTCGATTTCAATACAACATAACTTATTGGGATCTTTCTATTTTCATCAATCTGAGGTAGTTGAACCTTTGTCAAAGTTTTATAAAGTGTTATGTCATGGTTCTCTTTTAAAGCACTTGCCTAAGTATCATAATCATCTTGACCATACGGTGCTCTTTTAAAGCACTTGACTCATTTTCATGGTTATATATCTTGATTATTTGTTACTCTTCTTTCTTAATTAAGGAGTTTTATGTTTAGAATTGATTGGTCTATCACGCTTGAAGCATGCATAAACTCTATCTTTCAAGGACTTTCTATTAAAGCATTTGCAACTTAACTTAAATAAAGGGTTAGCAAATATATTTAACAATTGATTTGCAACATTTTACAAATGATTCTTTTGACGAGAATTTAGATAATTCATCTTATACATAATTTTGTATAGAGTAAGTATTTATTTTGACTAATTTCACTAAGTGATATCAATAATTGCAACTTTTTATTTGGTAGCTCCAACAATTAATTCTAAACTCTTACTACTCCGTCCACTTTTGATTATCATAGTTTCCCTTTTTTTAGAATCAAACGATAATAACTTTGACTAACACTTACGACATATTTTTTCACCATATTGATATGCAAAAAAATGGAATTTATTGTACTTTTTGTATAGTTTTTGAATATCTAATTTTTTGTTTAAATCATCGAATTAATGTAATCTAATTGAACTTTAAAAATTAGTCAAATTAACTTTCGAAAAACGTAACATGACAATTAAAAATGGACAACGAGAGTACTAAATTTAACATTTCATTTCTCCAATAACACTTCCACATAATGGGACTTCTTTTTATTCAAGTAACTGGTCTTGGGTAAGAAATCATACTGCTTCATTGGAGATCTCTCCTGTGTACGTATCGAAAAGAAGATTCCAAGACTGAATTAGCATGTAAAAACAAAATAACATATGGAATTTGCAATACAATATTGAAATGAGATTTGGATTTGTCCCCTTCAAATAACATTCTAAGAATAAGAAAAAAAATTAATGAAATAGAAGTGTATTTTTTCTCTCTAAAATACAACTGAACTGCAGATGTATTTAAGAATTTTAAAGAATCATTATCAAAATCACTAGCCTGAAAATAGAGTATTGGTGCGACCTCTTCCAAGAAAATAGGAACTTGTGAAATCTATATGATTAGAAACTTAATGAACTCTAAGCTCAAAAACATCTGGTGCCATAGTATTACCAAAATTTAAATCATGCTCTGGATGATCTTGGAGAGAGCTGAATACGAACCGATCAATGCAGATGCAGTACCTACTGTGATAATAAAGACACATATGGTAACCTGCGCGCATAGAAAGGATAAAAAGTTCAATTACCTGTGAATACTTCCAGCATAGCATGGTTAAGTAGTTGAGAGGCACATATTGTCATAATGTAATATTTTTGGGATAAGATATTTTTCAAGAAAAATATCTCAACTAATACAAAGTATGATTAACTAGTCAAATTGTAACGTCAGACAGGAAAAGAGAATAGAAACGGGATATGGGCTTCTCCATACCTGAAGGCGGCTTGTTTTCCCCTTCAAGATTCTCAGGAAGCAAACACAAGGTAGTATTAGAGTCTGGAAATAGAGCTTCGAATTAGTACAGATTTATGATGATAAATAGCAATAGCAAACAAACTTAAGAGAATGTGTAAAAGGACTCACTACTAGCATTGTAAGTAAAGATCCAATCAAAGCCATTACCAAACCTGCAGGATAAATATTAATGCTTAATTTATGCAATGCTACAAAGAGAAGGAGCACGTCTAGTTGGAAATGAAACGATCTCTGAGATATGCAATAACCATAAGTTATAGCAGGACCACTGAGTATTACTGTTCCCAAAGGGTTAATGGGATCAAAAGATAATTGCTGAGAGATAAGAATACGTGGAGTCAAAGCAGCAACACTCACCAAAAAAGGGAACCGCAAGACCAACTACTACTGTGGAGATTGTCAATGCAGTTCTAATGAGGATTGGGTACACGTGAGATTTGGTGTGTTTTGACGGCAACAATTCCTCCAAACTCATTGCTACTGGAGACAGAGTTAAAGCAAATGTACATCTAATTAAGGAAGACAATTTATTTTTATGTTACAAGAGAAATCACCTTAGAAAATTGCATTTATGAAATGAGACGGAATACAAAGAAGAGAATCTTTTGACAGAAGTGCCTTAAATTTTAGCTGATGACTTTTGCAGCAGCCAGCATGAAATTATCCAGGTTTTCAAATCTGTTCATTCTTAATGTAGCAGCACCAGAAAAAAGTAGGATTCCTGTCTTTTAAGTATCATATTTTAACATAATAGCTGAGAACCAGAATTGATGATAAATTCACATCATGGATTCAGGAAAAGGATATTTTGTAAAAGGATTAACAACCTGCAAAAGGACATACAAGTTAATTACATCTTCAAATGGTGGTAGAGAACTCAATCAGAACGTTAGTTACTTACAGTTGTCCATACAGCAACCTTGGAAGCCATTAATCCTTTGGGCAAATTTAGAGTAAACTGGGATTCAGCTGAGTCCCCAAACATCAGGTATCCCAACACAGCTGTTCCACCATACAACAGAGTCACCAAACCAAAACTGCATCCAAATTAAACCCAAAGTTTGCAAAATAAGGAAAAAACTGGACATCAAAACAAACTCTGGGAACACAGGATCATTTTCAGAATAATCTGGCTAAGTTGGCATTGATAATGTGCTCTAGAATTCAACCTTGGTACTGATTACTGAATGATGGGGTAAGGTTCCCGGGATGTCTTAAATTTTCCTTGCATGGATTGCTAGAGAGAGAGCTGGAACATGAATTCCTATCCTAGAGCATATCTCCAATATAATCAACATCTACGAACAAATACCTGGTCAAGAGGACTGCAGGAAATTGACTACGATCCGCTAGGGATGTATATATATTGGGAAAGACCGCATGCCCAGAGTAACAAAATCCATAAAGCCCAATAGCAACAGGAAGAGTTGGTAGGTTAAGTACAGTCCCTTTGCTTTCAAAGCCTACATGATCGACCAAGGCAGCCCAGTACAAGCAAAGGACCACCAAAATAGAAGCAATAACTCCTCCAACTGAAAATTACAAGCAGTCAATTCAGAATCATAGTTCAGCACTTACAAATTGCATATCAAAACCACAGAAAACGTATTTAAGACTTCAAGAATTCTGTTGACTGGAAAGTCTATAGCTACAACGAAACAATCTACAAAATTGTAGATAAGTAATAAGTTTCTATGTATGCCGCATAAGGAATGAAGGATAGCCCAAATCAATAATGTAGACATCTGCATCAGATATGATATAACCGCAGGATCATTAAAGTACAAATTTCTCTCCTCTATCCTGGATAGGCGCTATGGAAGCCTGTGAGCTTGTTTGTCAGGAGTACAAGAAATCTATATACATGTACACCAAGTACCCCATATATCTGCATTTTTCTTGTAGGGTTACTGTAGGTAGGCACTGTTTTATGAATTGTCCTCTAACCAATGTTATCATATGGGTACATAGGTGCATTGAGGCTATGTTGCTCGGACTCTTCAGAAATATCGACGGGTGCCTGTTGGATCCTCCAAAAGTAGTGCATTTTTGAAGGATCCGACACGGGTGCGGTAGCAATTTTGGAGAGTCCGAGCAACTTAGCATTGAGGCACACGAGAATGCTATCAAGTTATAATTTTGACAGTTCAGACATGAAGCTCCTATTGTAGGAAGTTGGTCACTCACCTGAGATATAACTTAGGACACTGAGGTCACGCAGCCAAACAGTAGGAAGAATAGCCAGGGCAGCTATCACAACAAAAAGATGGCGAGCATCTAACTCAAACCCACCCAAACTTAAATGTGCATTTGGAATTATATCAGACAAGTTATCACCCTCCAAGATTATGTATTCAACACAGGAGGCCTACAATTGAAGGACAAATAGATAGAAAGAGAAAGCATAAATACTACATAATTTAGAAATGAAGCAATATCAAGATGGCCGAGATGTTTTAGATATTAAAACAGCAACTCATATCGGTTTGCTGGGAAAAGCAAAAAAAATGACAAACTTATAGGTAAGATGAACTTACATATAATTCCACATATAAGATTATCTGCATCCACAAAAACATAAACAAATAAACAAATTAGTATCAAGAACAAGAAATATTTTTAACCCTTTGTCAGATATAACATAGTATTCAGCAAAAGGAAAATAATAAGGAAATTGGATTAGTTGGAATGAAAAGTTCCTTTATGAGTTATTCTAGAAAAGTAAGAACCGAGTGTTCTCTTTTTCTTAAGATTTTATCTATGATAAATGCATAAAAATATCTAATTCAGTATTTTTGCACAAGTGATGTGTTCAAATTCTACTAGCTTTATTTTTTATGCACTCATCAGTAGGTAACAATTTTATTTAGCCAAGATACCCACTAGTCGATAATACTACCTGGCTATTTAGTAGATGAAGATCACATTTCTCTTCAAACAGCAGTTTTTACAACTACTGGATCTTAATGGTGTGACAAAATTGTCTCAGAATACAGTCTACTAAAGATGAAAGCACCCAGGGGCGGAGGCAGCATATACTTAGGGGTTCATCCGAACCCCTTTCAACGTAAAATATTACTATTTATATATGGTTAAAATTATTTTTTAGATATGTATAATAGATGTCGAACCCCCTTCCACTAGTTCGTGTGTTTACTTTTCGGATTTTAAACCCCCTTATTAAAAATTCTGGCTCCGCCACTTAAAGCACCACATATTTAAGAATATTAGATCCTCACCACATATTTAAGAATATTAGATCCTCACATTTTCTCCACCTTCCCAGCTAAATAGAAAACATTATTGCCTGTGCACATTCATTAGTTAAGAGTAGCTACTTTTGGATTGGGCATAACTCAACCCCAAAAGCTAGCTCATGAAGTGAGGATTTCTCAAGAGAATATAAGGAGACGACAGCCCATTTCCTCCACCAATGTGGGACAAATCAACAAGGCCTTCTATATAACCAGATGTACAAGAATAAAAAAAAGACAACTTAAAAGTTAATGGAACTTACTGATATAACAATTCGTCCCATTGTACCAAAAGCAGCCTGACCAATGTCTGGGTACGTCTCAAGCCCTGGTTGGCTATCCAAGCAGTACCGCAGGAGCATGCCAGTATAGAAAGAAAGTATGCCGAAAATGAATAATATTGAAAGTCCGGCCCATCCACCTTCCTTCACAGCATAAGGAGTAGAAAGAAGGCCTACTCCGCAGAGAACATTCATGCCTGTATGAAACAAAGAATGTATGAGAAAATGTTCCTCACTAACTTTGCAGGCAATCAATTTAGATAGAGAAATACAACCAAGAGCTTTCCTTTATGTCAAAGATGTAACAGGTGTTAGTAAGCAAAATGAATAATCTCCTGCAATGATGACAGACATATTCTGTGGAACACTTGCATGATCAATTGCATGCCTTACTTCAGCCTACAACAGCTATTATATATCTAAAGATGCTGCAATATAAAGGTTTGCTACAACTTTAGAAGGAAGAAGCCTCATATTTCTGGTTGCTCTATATTCATTTATTATGTAAGAGTATCAGTGTTTCTCAAGAGAAACTCCCAAAGATTAAAATTAATCATAAGATCCCCCATTTGACTTAAATCACAGCTCAAGAGAAATGAATTAAATTATCCTTTTACCTAACAACTAGAGGGCCAAATTTCATTCAACATTAACCAGATACAAGCATGTCACCATAAGCACAACAGGATATACGTAATTAATGTCTTTAGAATAAGTCAAATGGCAGCTTGGGAACTGTTGATGGCATTACAGTGGTATGTCTATCTTCTGGTGGCATAGTGCTCATCAATAAATGGAAAAATCCACTATGACATGAAATTATATTCAGGAAACTTACCATTTACCACTGCTTGGCCATAGGTGCTTTGGTTAGAAATTGGAAGTCCATGTGCATCCTTGGAAGGTCTCTCAATATCAGGTATTTTCTTAATAGAAGACTTCCTCGGATGTAGGGGAGGTATCAAACCATGAGAACTACGCCTGTGAGGTGCTTTTTCTTCTTCTGCTGGTAGTATTAGAGGCTTGTGAAGAGAGGGCAATACCTCAGGAGTGTGTCTTCTTATGAGAGATGAGCCAAAGAATGAGCTTCCTAGCCGAGATAATGAAGGTGTTCCCAAGAAGTGAAGACTTGGAGATGGTACATTACTGTATAGATCCATTGATTGCCTACAAGAGGTACTCAAGATGATTAGAATTGGGAATTCAATGTACATAAGTGCCAAATTTCAATTCCTTGTCAAAGATTTACATATGATCCAGAATTGCTTTATGTACATCATAGCAGTAATTTGATAACATATCAAATGGTCAATTATTTTAGAGACAGTACCAATATCTGGGAACTAAAGAAAACTCTCTAAAATATGAATCATTACATGAAGAGTGATCTGCTTTGTTATAGATCAACAGCAAATAAACTGTTGCTTGTATGACTGCCTCGAAGCAAGCTCCCCACACATCAGGCATCATTTTGAATAATTATTGAAGGAAAATTCAGTTTAAAGAGGTTATGCATTAGTTTTCTTGGTCTCTCAAGGATCCCAGTGATTGGCCATATGTCCTTGTTAGTTTCATTCTCCTTCGTGTGGTTTCCAAATTTAAACTCCTCAATTAAGATACTCTTCAGACAGGGTTTGGAAATCTTAGGCCATGTCACGTCACTATAACTATCAAATCCAACAATTTTAGTAGTAAAACTGGATTCCAATAGTTAGAATCAAAATCGTTCAGAAGGTTTTAGCTCCAAATATTCCAGGAAACTGAACATAAGATGGTTTCCATTACTCATTAATAATAAATTAATCCAATTTCACATGCTTACATCAATCAACATGAGAAAAAAAAAACGAGATCCAGGGGTAAATTAAGATATAAAATAAGGTACCTGTAACTCTGTGGCCAAGCAGAGGTTAAGGAATTTGGTCGATTAGTTTCATCATCATTATTATCTTCATTTGAAAAATCAGATTCATTTCCTTCTTCTTCATTTTCATGTTTTTCCAAATGTTCATCACCCTCTTCCTCACTTTCTATGTAGAAACTCTGTTCAGATATGGAATTCTTCATATTTTATCTCCCAGAAACCTGCACATCAGTCATCTAATCAAAATCAAAAATCCAATTATTTCCACATCGAATCTTCATATACACACATGCATGTGGACGTAAAAATGAGATGTAATATAAGAAAAAACACACTCACACAAAAGGAAAATGAATCAGAAGCGAGATTTGAGAGATACTATCAACTTTTCAGGAACAGATCCGAATTCGCAGATTCTAGTAGAGTAGTAAAAAGGAAGTGAAAAGCTCTCCTTTATGTGAAAAGGCTTTTTCAATGCAAAATACTAATAATGCTGAGTTGAGGTAGCTAGATTTGATGTTCTATTTATACAATAGAGGCATATTTATTGCATATATGATATTGATGAGGATTGAGGAGAGAGAAAATGTGTGAATTTACTAATCATCTTCACAACCTGAGTCAGAACATTTTACAATCACAAACACCGCACCACCACTTGTATTTTGGTTTTTCTTTTGTCTTCTTAAATACTCTTCCGTCCCTATTTACTTGTTCACTTTTGAATTAACACACCTATTAAATAAAATAATTATTAATAAGATGAGTTCACCATTTTACCCCTATTAATTATGAAGTGGATGAATTAAAATTTTTTCAAAGTAATTAATAGAGTGTATAATAGGTAAATTTTTTTTGTCCTTTCTTGATTTGTCAAAATTGACAAGTAATTAGGGACAACCATAAAAGAAAAAATGAACAAGTAATTAGGGATCGTTTTAAAATATAAACAACCCTTTAGACATAATATATAAATATGCATTTTTATTTGGTTTCAATAACATTTATGTCCTTCAATTTTGAGTGTGTATCAGTAAACAATTAAACTTATATAAAATTGAATAAATAGACACACACGTTCTACGTGACATAATACATGTAGGATACAACATAAGACAAAAAATCATCATGTAGGACATCACTAGTGGCAGAGCGAGAATTTTTAATAAAGGGGTTCAAAATCTGTGAAGTAAACACACGAACTAGTGGAAGGGGGTTCAACGTCTATTATATATACCTAACAAATAATTTTAACCATGCATCAATAATAAATATTTTCCTCCGATGAACCCCCTCAGTATATGCTGCCTCCGCCCCTGGATGTCACATATGACGAATTTGTTTGTTTGTTCAATTTTATATAAGTTTAAGCGTTTACTTATACAAATTCAAAGTTAAAAGACATAATGAAGCAAAGTTAAGAGACATATTTATAATTAAATAAAATAAAATAAAAAGAACCCTAATGAAGAGTGCATTTTTTTCCCCCCATAAATAGGATACTTTCATGTCATTATGTAGGTTTTGATCTCATTTAAATAAATTTGGCTGCAAGAACTAACACATCAGCACAAGTTTGAATTGACGGACAGAGACTTACCTTAACTACAAATTTGGCAGATTAATTACCAAGATTTTGATATAAATTTTATGGTAATTTGGAAATAACTTATCCACAAATTTTAACATATTATTGAAAGTTTCGAATGGATTAATAAAGACTTTCAGTGACCATGTGTATTATCAATTCATCAGAACTTTAGTACAAATTTATCATCACATTGAAATAAATTGTTCAATAATCATCGCAAATCACTAGGACTAGCACACAAATTTCACAAATACATTTTTTCTTGAAAATTACTCCAAATTCGATATCCAACACAACTTTGTCAATTTAACATCTCTAGTCTTTTTAGCTAAAACTGTAATTCTCAACCCAATTTAATAACGTGTAAATTATAATTTATTTAATTAGAAATTATTTGTAATTGCAAACATTTATAAAATAAAAAAATAATAAAAAAACACAAATATATGTGATCTATCAATGTGGTATCTTTCTATTACAAACTTTTAATTATATTAGGAAAAATGTCTGAACTTTGATCAAAATTACTGTAGCAATCTCAAACTTTGAGCATGACCTATTTACCCTCTGCACTATTTAATAATGTATTTTAAAGATATATAGGTGTCTACGTGGATATCATAAATATTGCATCATTATAAATAGTAACTTGTCCAGCTGGACACTTATATATCTTTAAATACATTATTAAATAGTGCAGGGGTAATAGGTCCTACACAAAGTTTAAGATTGTTACAACAATTTCGATTAAAGTTCGGATATATTTCAGACTTTTTTCCCATTATTTTATAAAGATTCACTAGTCAACAATAGTAATAACTAACTATTATTTCCTATAATCTCTCTTCACATTGAGTATACATATATTTTTTCCAAAAATAAAAAATAAGTCTTGTTTTATATATATAAAATATAAACTTATTAATCAAATTTTATACTTTAAAGTATTGAAAGCAGAAATCTCAAATTCTACTTTTTTGAATAATTTAAAATTTAAAATCATTATCCGGAATAACACATCAAAATGTCGTCTAAATGGCTTCTCAGACAACGCGCAAATGTAGCACTTTCATGAATGTTACAAGTAATGTCATTTTCAATGGGTCGAAGAAGAGAATTATAGCCACAAAATTATCCTTTTTGAATTCTCAAAACAATGAAAAGACAAAATAAGGAATTCGGCTTTTCGTTTGCGGCTTTGGACAACTCCCTTCTCTACTGAAATCACACTACATCACAATTAAGGTGTTAAAATCGAATGGAAAATATATTTGGCACGATACTTTTTTGGCACGATCTGGCATGATTTTATTTTTTGGGGGTAAGGTCGTAATTTCTGAGGGATGGTAAGGGTGTTAAGGTAAATTCATTTTTTTGTTGTACCCAAAGTGCCTCTAAAGTAAAACCACTTTGAAATCTATTAAACCACAACCTTTTGAAATTGAAACCACTTTTGAAACGTCTAAACCTATACTCTTTTCTTTTCAAATCACACTGCCGAATTATTTTTATTCTTTCCAATACTCTATTGAGATTTGATAGCATTATATTTCTACCAAATTTTTGGTCTTTCTCCATTATTCTTCATTTTAAAAGCTCTTAATTTTCGTTCATAATTTTTATTTGAAAAATTCAATCAACTGCAATACTCTATTGAGAGCATTATATTTGTTCCAAATTTTTGGTCTTTCTCCATTTTTCTTCATTTTGCAACAGCTCACAATTTTCGTTGATAATTTTCATTTCATGGGAAAGTACGTTTATGTTGTTTTCAAGGGTAAAAAACAAGGTATATATTCAAGTTGACAAAAATGTGCAAATTTGACCATTGGAGTTAGCGATAGTTTATACCGAAAAGACAAGAATTATGATGATGTTGTGCAAGCTTTAGAAGGTTGAAATCTTCGAACATATGGAGTGAAATTAAGCTACGAAACTAATGGGAATAATGTTGTAATTCTGTGCATGTGGATGAAAAGAAGTTGTTAGCTAATGAACAATATGTACTTATGTTAGCAATGTTTTTTGTTGGAGTTGTTGTTGGAAAATCAATGAAAGATTAATTGTATGTGTATTTGGATTGGACCCTTTTTTTTTTTGGATTTGTCCTGATATTTTGAATTGGTCCTGTCAACATAAGTACTTTTATTTACTAATTTAGACAGTAATTTATAAAGAATAAATAAATTATGTTTCGTGATTACAATCGAATGCTATTGCAGTGCGAATGATTAAAGCTTAAACGATTAGTCCATAGATCATGAGTTTGAGTCTAGGTTAGGTCCCCCATTTTAGTTATTTTTTTTTAAAACAACTCTCTTTGTAGGTTTGGGTAAGGGTGGGCATAAACACTGAAAAACCGAAAAACCAAAAAACCGAACCGAACCGAATTATTTGGTAATTCAGTTTCGGTATTTCGGTATTTCAGTTTTTGGTTTGGTATTCGGTATATGATTTTGTATTTTTCGGTATTTCGATTCGGTTTTCGGTATGTAGTTTTTGTGTAATTCGGTATTTTATTTTGGTTTACCAAAATATATTAAATTATAATATATATTAATATTATATTAATTATTAATATTTAAAAATAAATATTATAATTTAAAATTAAAAACAAAAGTTTGTCTTTTCAAACTTTTCAACTTTACAAACCCACTTCCCAAAAGGCAAAAATTACCGTTCCCACTTCCCACGTCTAGTCGTCTGCAGACTATAGCAGTGTAGACCGTTCCAGTGACCGGAAGACGCAAGGCGCAATCGACCGACGGGCAGCCGTAGCACAACAACGACCGGTAAATTTCAATGTTATAACAAGGCTACATTTCAATGTTAACGACAATTTATTATTTTGAATCATACAATAATTTGAAAAATAGAGTAAAATAAGCAAAAATAAATAAACATAAATAAAATAAACAAAAAAATTACAAAATTTTAAAAAACCCACTAAGTAGGCCCATAACAAAAAACCAAACCGAAATAATAAAAATCAAACCGAACCGAATTATTTCGGTTCGGTGTTCTGTACACGTTGTACAAGAACCGAAAACCGAAAAAGAAATCAAAACCGAACTGAAATACCGAATGCCCAGCCCTAGGTTTGGGGATTTCAATAATTTTTAATTTCTTATTTTTTTTTGGGTAAAAAAGAGTGTAAAAGTTTATATTTGGATCCTTTTTAGAACCAATGTTGATTTTCCTTTAGTATAAGTCAAGTGATTATGATGAAAATAAACGTAAAGGATAGAATGTTCTATGAGTGATACTCCTTCACAAATACAAGTCAATTGAATGTGATGAATATAATCATGATCAAGATAATATTGGGTATATATCTTAATACAAAGAATTATGCTATATCTCAACCTTTGATCAATTTATTTTCACATTTTAGGGGTGATTACACTATATTTATTTATAAATTGCCTAGTTATATTGATTAAATAACTGATATGAAAAGAATACCTAGCTTTTGTTTCATGATTATGATCGAATGCTATTGCAGCGCAAATGGCTAAAGCTTAAACGGTTAGTACACAGGTCACGAGTTCGAGTCTAGGTTAGGTCCCCCATTTTAGTTAAATTTTTTAAAACAACTCTCTTTGTAGGTTTGGGGATTTCAATAATTTTAAATTTCTTTTTTTTTTTTTGGTAAAAAAGAGTGTAAAAGTTTATATTTGGATCCTTTTACAACCAATGTTGATTTTCCTTTAGTATAAGTCAACTGATTATGATGAAAATAAACCTAACAGATATATTATTCTACGAGTAATGCTCTTTCACAAATACAAGTCAATTGAATGTGATGAATATAATCGTGACCAATATATAATTGGGTATATATCTTAATACAAAGAATTATGCTATATCTCAACCTTTGCTCAATTTATTTTCACATTTTAGGGGTGATTAGACTATATTTATTTGTAATATCTTATTTATAAATTACCTAGTAATATTCATTAAATAACTGATATGAAAAGAATACTTAGCTTTTGTTTCGTGATTATGAATAAATGCTATTGCAACGCGAATGGTTAAAGCTTAAATGATTAGTCCATAGGTCACGAGCTTGAGTCTAGGTTAGGTCCCCCATTTTAGTATAAGTCAAATGATTATGATGAAAATAAATGTAACAGATATATTATTCTATGAGTGATGCTCCTTCACAAATACAAGTCAAATTAAATGTGATGAATATAATCGTGACCAAGATATAATTGGGTATATATCTTAATAAAAATAATTATGCTATATCTCAACCTTTGCTCAATTTATTTTCATTAAACTATATTTATTTGTAATATCTTATTTATAAATTACCTAGTTATATTTATTAAATAACCGATATGAAAAGAATACCTAGCTTTCGTTTCGTGATTATGAATGAATGCTATTGTAGCGTGAATGGTTAAAGCTTAAACGATTAGTCCATAGGTCACGAGTTTGAGTCTAGGTTAGGTCTCCCATTTTAGTTAATTTTTTAAAAACAACTCTCTTTGTAGGTTTGGGGATTTCAATAATTTTAAATTTATTAATTTTTTTTTGGTAAAAAAGAGTGTAAAAGTTTATATTTGGACCCTTTTAACAACCAATGTAACAGATATATTATTCTATGAGAGATGCTCCTTCACAAATACAGGTCAATTGAATGTGATGAATATAATTGTGACCA
This sequence comes from Solanum commersonii, assembly GCA_029007595.1. Classification (NCBI taxonomy): domain Eukaryota; kingdom Viridiplantae; phylum Streptophyta; class Magnoliopsida; order Solanales; family Solanaceae; genus Solanum; species Solanum commersonii. Next base: position 890,975 of record JAJTWQ010000092.1, on the reverse strand, counting down.
AGATATAATTGGGTATATATCTTAATACAAATAATTATGTTATATCTCAACCTTTGCTTAATTTATTTTCACATTTTAGGGGTGATTAGACTACATTTATTTGTAATATATTATTTATACATTGCCTAGTTATATTCATTAAATAACTAAAATGAAAAGAATACCTATCTTTCATTTCGTGAATATGAACGAATGCTACTGCAGTTATCACGACCCAGGGGTACCCCCTAGACGTAACACAGCGTACTTGACCCCGAAGGGGTCGCATACAAGCCCTTAGCATAATCATAAACATAAGTCATAGAATAATGTGGAAAAATTAAAACTTTTACAATCGAAGTGAACTTCTCTTCCATAAACGAAAATAGAATCTAGACTTTGTCTTAATCACTATCTTAGTACAATATAGAGTACAAATAGGGTAAAAAAGCCCTTTACATCAACAAAGTCTCAAAATAGAAAATACAATAGAAACTAAGAAATGATAACATCTTGTCCTCGAACTTGAGGACTCACCAAGCCTAGGGAATTGTCGACCCAAGCTTCACTTGAAGTAAGAAGTGTGTCTCAACGACCGGACCCTACGCTCATAGTAAAAAGTAGAAATATGGGTTAGCACATAAAGTACTAAGTGTGGAAGCCATGCACAAAATCATTGAAATATACATAAAACGGACATTTGGTTGAAATCTTGCCTTTATCAAGTTTGAAAACCAATATGCGCATTTATGAAGAAACATATGTCATACCAACATACAAGCAACCCAAAGTCATACTAGTACAATGCAAAGGTAAAGTCCCATAACACTACCAAATACTAAGTACCACACTTAGATTACCAACAACATACATATCTTACCTTTGGTTCATCCATAACCAACATACACAAGTAAGGAGACATTCATGATCATAATTTGTAACAAGTAAAGTTAACCTTAACATTCATACATAACATATATACATAATTCATAAGTCTTCATAACATACGAGAACCTAACCATAACTTCCCTTAAAGTCTACTTGTGCAATGTATGCAAGTAATACCTCTTAAGAAGTCATAATTAAGGTCCATATTCTTATCATAGTTCATATTCGTATCATATAGGGAAATTAACCTCAACCGACATAGACCATGTGAGTGACATGGAATCCGGTGTTCTACCCCCACACCTAAAAGAGGTGTCCTACTTGCCTAAGGTGGGACATACATATTAGCTTCTAGGTGGATCTAATAGCTAAGTCCTATATGGGCACATAGTTATGTGATATGTAAATTGCTTCTAGAAACCCTCACTCTAACGTGAAGGCTTCCATCTCATGAGACACTGTAATGTGAACCCCCCCTACTAGTGTGAAGGAACCCATCTCATATTCATATTCACTCGGTGCTAAGCATAATTCCCTTTAAAAGTCACATTAAGTCGTTTCTTAAGTTTAGGTTCATAAAAGAATGCACTAGGCACTCAAACCAACATACATCATAATAGCTCAAGATTCATTAGAGTGAGAATGTCCTTTCAACCTTAGAATCATCAACATGTGAGTAAACCTTTCACATTATATTCGTAGTGTGTTGATGAGAATAACCTTTCATTCAACACAATAAGAATATCATAGTCATAACATGTCATACATAGTCATATCATATCGTACATAGTCATATCATATCGTACATAGTCATGTTTCGGAGTATAAGGAATAAGGATCTTGCATCAATATCACAATATACACAATAACTAAACACCTCCACCTTTCAAGTGGATGAACAAGCTTAGCATAAACATACATACATACTTCATCAATATTCATAAACCCTAGTCATTGCCCTTCAAGGCTAAGAATCAAGATCAACCCTAACTTCAAGAATTACATCACTAGATAGGGGAATTTCATGATTCAATAACATAATAAACATAAACATAGTCAATTGACAAGCTTACATGATCAATCAAACCATACCCTAGTTCACAATTTAGGAAGAAGGGGAAACAATGGGTCCAAGGGAGATTTTCATCAAAATCCAACAATACATCAACATTCCCATCATAAATCATCAGAATCAATCATAATAAATCATAATTAAATAATGGAAAACATTTTGGAAGAAAACCCATGTTGTAGATTGAAAGCTATAGATTTGAGGGATTTGAAAACATAATTTGAAGGGGCTTCTTGGGTGATAGCTACCCAAGAATGAAAATCATCCATACCTCAAGTAAGAATCTCCAAGAAATTTGGGGAAGAACCTTGAAAATCTACAAACCCTATCTCCAATGGCTTCTTCTTCTTCCTTGAACTTAGAGAGAGAAATATTAAGAGAGGAGAGGATTTGGGGGAATTATTTGGGTGTTGTGAATTAGTGAGTAAAAGTGGGTGAATTTGACTTAAAAACAATATATATACTACCCCTAAAAATAACTAAAACACCCCCACTTAAATTGACTTAAAAAGGAATTGACTTAAAAGTCCTCATTTAATTGTCCCCTGTCAGAGACCACAACCACCTCCATGAGCCATGGTATGGACCACGACCCGTGGTCCCCCTCGTGGAGTTGGGGAAGTAGCCACCAATTTGGAGCACAATGATCCTTTGGCCAAGTCACTTTCACGGGCACCTTTACGTTCCGTGAAGTAGACCACGACTCGTGGTCCTGCCCGTGAAGGGCAGTAGCCACGCTTCCTCATGCCCCCAAGCCCTCATGCCCAAGTCTCCTTTATGGAGGGCTTCACGAGTCGTGGTCCCTTCCGTGAAGTTAAGGCAGTGGCTTGGATTTGGGTGGCCATTTTTCCCAAGGCCAAGTGAAGTCCACTACCCTCTTCATGAGCCGTGGAGTGGGCCATGACTCGTGGTCCCTCTTGTGAGGGTGGGGCAGAGTGCTTCTAGCTAGGGGCTGTCTTGGGCTTTGGCCTTGGCTTGGCCCCTTTGCCTTGGCACTAGCCCCTTGGTCTTGACTCAAATACCCCTTTTTAACCTTAATTGACTTCGAAAAATTCAGGAAGTCATTTTACGACTTTTAACTTTACGTTTAGGCTCTAGTTTAACCTGTCATTTTTTCTGGGGTGTTACATTATCTCCCCCTTGAGAACATTCATCCTCGAATGATGATTTAGACACCTTACGGAAGTAATGACTCAAGACTAGTAGCCCAACAAGCATGTAACATAACAAAAATACACAGTTCATAGGAGGAAACATCAACTCCACCTTTAGACATAATCAATGCAATCACAAGGAAGTAGGAAACTACATCTACAATCCATCATGCACTAAGTTCATCAATTCACATAAACATGGGAGGAACTACTTTCTCCAACTCAAAGCAAGCTCAACAACAACAATATAAAGCCAACATAACATTTCACTAAAAACCATAGCTAATCAAGTTCATCAATTCACCTCATGAAGTCAAATATGAAATCATCATACAAGAATGCAATTCAACATGAGGTACATACAAAACATGAAAACTCAATTTATGCTAAACATGAATTCTCACAAGAACATGCACAACATAAGAAATTCATAAAGGATACTTATAGCACATATGACTTCCAAAATATCAAACTCAAGAAACTACTTACCTCAACTTGGAATAGGAGTAGAAGGAAAAAGATGAGGATAACGGGATTTCATATTGGCCTCCCATGTAGCACCCTCAACTAAGTGATTCCTCCATAAAACCTTAACCGAAGCTACTTCTTTGTTTCTTAACCTTTTCACTTGCCGGTCCAAAATTTCCACTGGAACTTCTTCATAGGATAGACTATCATCAACTCCTAATCCCTCTAAAGGAATGATGGATACTGGATCACCAATGCACTTCTTGAGCATGGAAACATGAAACACCGGATGGACCGAAGCCAACTCACTTGGCAAGTCTAATTCATAAACAACCTTCCCTATGCGCTTCAAGATTTGATATGGGCCCACATACCGGGGACTTAGTTTCCCCTTCGTACCAAATCTCATCACACCTTTCATAGGTGAGATTTTCAAGTAGACCCAATCACCAATCTCAAATTCTAGATCCCTCTTTCTAACGTCAACATAAGACTTTTGCCGACTTTGGTCCATCTTCAACCTCTCTCTAATGAGGCGGACCTTTTCAAAGGCCTCATAGACTAACTCAGGACCAAGTAGAGCAACTTCACCTACCTCAAACCACCCAACCGGAAATCTACACCTCTTACCATACAATGCTTCAAACGGTGCCATGGCAATACTTGAGTGGTAACTATTGTTGTAGGCAAACTGAATCAATGGAAGATGGTCATCCCAATTACCCTTGAAGTCAATCACACATTCCCTCAACATGTCCTCTAAAGTTTGAATGGTGCGTTTCGCTTGACCATCCGTTTGAGGGTGAAAAGCGGTACTAAGCTTGACATTGGTACCAAGCCCTTTTTGGAATGCCTTCCAAAAGTGTGAAGTAAATTGAGCACCCCGATCCAAAATCATAAATAAGGGAACCCCATGCAACTTCACTATCTCATTGATGTATAACTTGGCATAGTCTTCCACCGAATAAGAAACCTTGACGGGAATAACATGGGCGGACTTTTTCATTCTATCAACAATGACCCAAATAGAATCATGTTACCTTCGAGTACGAGGAAACCCCACAACAAAGTCCATATTCACATCTTCCCACTTCCAAGTGGAAATATTTATATATTGGGACAATTCTTCCAGCTTTTGGTGTTCGTCCTTAACTTGTTGACAAATCAGGCATTTGGCCACAAAACCCGCTATATCTTTCTTCATACCATTCCACCAATAGACTTCCCGTAGGTCACGGTACATCTTGGTGGCTCCCAGATAAATAGAATACCGGGAACCATGAGCCTATTCCAGAATTTTCTCTCTTAAGCCATTAACGTCTGGAACACATAATCTACCTTAGTGTTTAAGCACCCCATCTCCCCCTTGGGAGAAAGCCTCAACTGACTTGTTGAGTACTGATTCTTTCAATTCCATTAATATAGGATCAAGGTGTTGCTTGGACTTCACATCAACCACAAATGAAGATTCGGAACCATGATGAACCATGACCCCACCCTTGGTGGAGTCCATTAATCGGACACCTAACCAGGCCAACCTATGTACATCATGAACTAACTCCTTCTTCTCATCTTCTACATGTGCCACACTATTCATGGACATTCAACTTAGAGCATCGAAAACTACATTGGCCTTGCCGGGGTGGTAAAGGACACTCATATCATAATCCTTCAAAAGTTCTAACCACCTTCTTTGTTGGAGATTCAAGTCTTTTTGGGTGAAAACATATTGGAGACTCTTGTGGTCGGTGAACACATCAACATGCACCCTATATAGGTAGTGTCTCCATATTTTCAAAGCAAATACCACCGCCGCCAACTCGAGATCATGAGTCGGATAGTTTTTCTCATGCATCTTGAGTTGCCTTGAGGCATAGGCAATTACTTTCCCATGTTGCATAAGGATACATCCTAGACCCACTCGAGAAGCGTCACAATACACTACCAACTCATCGGTACCTTCCGGTAAGGTCAAAATCGCAGCGGAGGTGAGTTTGTCTTTCAATTTTTGAAAGCTTTTCTCAGAAGCTTTCGACTACACAATTTGGATTTCTTTTGGTTTAAGGCCGTCAATGGAGATGCAATAGAGGAGAAACCCTCAACAAACCTCCTATAGTATCCGGCTAAACCCAAAAAGTTTCTAATATCGGTAGGAGTTAGAGGTCTAGGCCAACCTTTGACCGCATCCGTCTTCTTCAGATCTACCTCAATCCCCTTGCTCGATATAATATGACCATGGAAGGCAACCGACCTTAGCCAAAACTCATATTTGCTAAACTTAGCATATAATTGGCTATCCTTGAGGACTTGTAACACAACTCTCAAATGGTCCATATGGTCACTCTCACTCTTAGAATAGATCAAAATATCGTCTATAAACACAATGACAAACATGTCGAGATAATTTTGGAAAACCCTATTCATAAGGTCCATAAAAGTCGCCGGGGCGTTGGTTAGACCAAATGACATCACAAGGAACTCATAATGCCCATATCTAGTTCGGAATGCCGTCTTCGGAATATCAACCCCTCTTACCTTTAGTTGATGGTAACCTGAACGAAGATCAATCTTGGAGAAATAGTTAGCCCCTTAAAGTTGATCAAACAAATCGTCGGTTCTAAGGAGAGGATACTTATTCTTTATAGTCACCTTGTTCAATTACGGTAGTCTATACATATTTTAAGGACCCATCTTTCTTTTTTACAAACAATACCAGAGAACCCCATGGAGATATGTTTGGTTGAATAAATCCCTTGTCTAACAAGTCCTTGAGTTGCTCCTTCAATTCTTTCAATTCGGTCGGAGCTATTCTATAAGGAGGGATGGGTATGAGTTGTGTATCCGGCAAAAGATCAATGCCAAAGTCTATTTCCCATTCGAGAGAAATGCTAGGTAAGTCATCGGGAAAGACTTATGGAAACTCACTCACCATGGGGACCGACTCTAACGAAGGGACCTTAGACTCAACATCCATAACCCTAACAATATGATACATGCACCCTTTGGAGATCATTTTCCTAGCTTCTAGATATGAAACAAATTGACCTTTAGGAATATAATTCCCCCCTTTCCACTCTAAAATTGGCTTCTTTGGAAATTGCAATTTGACCACTCGGGTCCTACAATCTATAGAAGTGTAACATGCATGCAACCAATCCATGCCCAAAATTACATCAAAATCAAGCATGTCTAATTCTACCAAATTCACCAAAGTGACTTTATGAGACAAAGAAATAGGAAAACTCCTATAGACTCTTCTTGCCACTACCGAGTCACCAATCGGGATAGATACCGAAAAAGGTTCTTCTAACACATCGGGGAGCATTTCAAATTTGATAGCCACAAAAGGTGTAACAAATGACAAGTCACACCGGGGTCTACGGAAAAGACTTGCAACATACCCGTTACAACATCCGGAGAGCTCTCTTGGTCACTTCGTGATTGGAGAGCATAGAAGCGGTTTTTCTTCGGAGCATCAAAATTTGAGCCACTTGGAGGGACTTTCTTGCCCTCTTTCCCTTGAACCCTTAGCATAGGACAATCTCTCTTCATATGACCATTCTTTCCACAATTAAAGAAAACATCTGTGCCAACTAGGCACTTGCCTTCATGCTTCTTGCCACACTTTGCACAATTAGGCCTATCAACATAAGCGCTACCACTATTACCTCCTTGTGTCTTAGGGTTAGACACCCTATCTTTGTTGATCCTTGGAGTTCTAGAGGAGCTTTGGTTGGAAAACCTCTTCTTGAACCTTGGTTTACCTTGAACCTTAAATTTTACCTTGGAATAATTTCCATCATCGGACCTTGCCCTTTTTACCTCTCTATTCTTCTTCCTAAGCGTTGTCTCGTCAACTTGTTGAGCATATACCATTAGTCGTGAAATGTCCATATTTTCAAAAACCATTGCCGCACGACATTCTTCCTCAATTGAGTCGGACACACCCGTTACAAACTGGCTTATTTCATCTCTAGGATTAGACACCAAAGACGGGGCGTATTTGGAAAACTTAGTGAATTTCAAGGAGTATTCTTGGACACTCATCCCTCCTTGACGGAGGTTGATGAACTCCTCAACTTTAGCTTCCCTTTTCTCACAGGGAAAGAATCTATCAAGGAACGCTTTCTTGAATACTTCCCAACTTATGGGACCCGCCTTTATAGGCCTATTATCTTTCCATTGCGTATACCATACTTGGGCCACGTCTTTCAATTGATACCCAGCTAATTTAGCTTTCTTAATGGAAGTTACCCCCATAGCATCAACTATCTTGTAGACCTATTCCACAAACTCTTGAGGATCTTCATTCACCTTGGAGCCAAAAAACATAGGAGGGCTCATTCTTGTGAAGTAACTCAACCTTGAGGCCATGATGCTCACATTAGGATTAACACAGGGCACAACTTCCCTATTTGCATGAGCCGTCATGGCTTGGGCTTGAGTTGTCACAGCTTATGCTTGTGCCGTCATGACTTGAGTTTAATGTTTGGAGAGCTGCCCTTATTTCCACATAGTCATAGCTTCTTGATCATTAGGAACTTGAGGATCTTGAGGAGATTGGGGAGGAAATACCTCATTGACATTATCCGCTTGTGTTCTCCTTGCCATCTCTCTTCTTGTATTCATTGCTTATAATCAAAAGAGAAGCGTTAGAAAAAGGCCTTCATAGAGTTAGGACTCCAAAGCATGACTAAATAGTAATGAAAGAAGGGAAAGTTCCTAAACAACTTATAGCCTCTCATTCACAAGTGTGGCGCACTTCACACTCATGAACAAGACTTTACTAGACGTGGTTCATGAGACATCAATCCTAAAATCATTCTAAAACTTGTGCTCTAATTACCAAGTTTGTCACGACCCAAGGGTCCCCCTAGAGGTAACACAATGTACTTGACCCTAAAGGGGTCGCATAAAAACCCTTAGCATAATCATAAACATAAGTCATAGAATAATGCGGAAAAATTAAAACGTTTACAATCGAAGTCAACTTCTCTTCCATAAATGAAAATAGAATCTAGACTTTGTCTCAATCACCATCTTAGTACAATATAGAGTACAAATAGGGTCAAAAAGCCCTTTATATCAACAAAGTGTCAAAACAGGAAATACAATAGAAACTCAGAAATGATAACATCTTGTCCTTACACTTGAGGACTCACCAAGCGTAGGGAATAGTCGACCCAAGCTTCACTTGAAGTAAGAAGTGTGTCTCAACGACTGGAACCTACACTCATAGTAAAAAGTAGAAATATGGGTTAGCACATAAAGTACTAAGTATGGAAGCCATGAACAAAATCATTGAAATATGCATAAAAGGGACATTTGGTTGAAATCATGCCTTTATTAAGTTTGGAAACCAATATGCACATTTATGAAGAAACATATGTCATACCAACATATAAGCAACCGAAAGTCATACTAGTGCAATGCAAATGTAAAGTCCCATAACCCTACCGAATGCTAAGTACCACACTTAGATTACCAACAACATACATATCTTACCTCTGGTTCATCCATAGCCAACATACATAAGTAAGGAGACATTCTTGATCATAATTTGTAACCAGTAAAGTTAACCTTAACATTCATACATAACATAAATACATAATCCATAAGCCTTCCTAACATACGAGAACCTAACCATAACTTACCTTAAAGTCCACTTGTGCAATGTATGGGTGAAGTCCCATATCCTCACTCATACCAACTAATACCTCTTAAGAAGTCATAATTAAAGTCCATGTTCGTATCATAGTTCACATTCGTATCTTATAGGGAAATTAACGTCTACTGACATAGACCATGTGAGCGACATGGAGTCTGGTGTTCTACCCCCACATCAAAAAGAGGTGTCCTACTTTCCTAAGGTAGGACGTACATATAGCTTCTAGGTGGATCCACAAGCTAAGTCGTATGTGGGCACACATTCATGGGATATGGAGATTGCTTCTAGAAACCCTCACTCTAACGTGGAGGTTTCCATCTCATGAGACTTCGTAATGTAATCCCCCTACTAGTGTGAATGAACTCATCTCATATTCATATCCGTTCGGTGCTAAGCATAATTCCCTTTAAAAGTCACATTAAGTCTTTTCTTAAGTTTAGGTTCATAAAAAGAATGCACTAGGCACTCAAACCAACATACATCACAATAGCTCAAGATTCATTAGAGTGAGAATGTCTTTTCAACCTTAGAATCATCAACATGTGAGTAAACCTTTCACATTATATTCGTAGTGTGTTGATGAGAATAACCTTTCATTCAACACAATAAGAATATCATAGTCATAACATGTCATACATAGTCATATCATATCGTACATAGTCATATCATATCGTACATAGTCATGTTTCGGAGTATAAGGAATAAGGATCTTGCATCAATATCATAATATACACAATAACTAAATACCTCCACCTTTCAGGTGGATCAACAAGCTTATCATAAACATACATACATACGTCATCAACATTTATAGACCCTAGGCATTGCCCTTCAAGGCTAAGAGTCAAGATCAACCCTAACTTCAAGAATTACAGCACTAGATATGAGAATTTTATGATTCAATTACATAATAAACATAAACATAGTCAATTGACAAGCTTACATGATCAATCAAACCATACCCTAGTTCACAATTTAGGAAGAAGGAGAAATCATGGGTCCAAGGGAGATTTTCATCAAAATCCAAAAATATTTCAACATTACCATCATGAATCATCATAATCAATCATAATAAACCATATTTAAATAATGGAAAGTGTTTTGGAAGAATACCCATGTTGTAGATTGAAAACCCTAGATTTGAGGGATTTGAAAACATATTTTGAAGGGCCTTCTTGGCTACCCAAGAATGAAAAGCATCTATAGCTCAAGTAAGAATCTCCAAGAAATTTGGGGAAGAAGCTTGAATATCTACAAACCCTAGCTCCAATGGCTTGTTCTTTGAAGTTAGAGAGAGAAATATTGATAGAGGAAAGGATTTGGGGGAATTATTTGGGTGTTGTGAATTAGTGAGTAAAAGTGGGTGAATATGACATAAAAACAATATATATACTACCCCTAAAAATACCCAAAACACCCCTACTTAAATTGACTTTAAAGTCCTCATTTAATGGTCCCCCGTCAGGGACCACTACCACTTCCATGAGCCGTGGTGTGGACCACGACCCGTGGTCCCCCTTGTGGTGTTGGGACAGTAGCCACCAATTTGGAGCACAATGCTCCTTTGGCCAAGTCACTTTCACGGGCACCTTCACGTGCTGTGAAGTGGACCATGACTTATGGTTCTTCCCGTGAAGGGTGAGCAGTAGCCACACCTTCTCATGCCCCTAAGTCTTATGCCCATGCCTCCTTTATGGAGGGCTCCATGAGCCGTGGTGAAGTCCACGAGCCGTGGTCCCTTTCGTGAAGTGGAGGCAGTGGCTTGGTTTTGGGTGGCCATTTTTCCCAAGGCCAAGTCAAGTCTATGACCCTCTTCACGAGCCATGGAGTGGACCACGACTCGTGGTCCCTTTCGTGAGGGTGATGCAGTGTGCTTCTAGCTAGGGGTTGTCTTGGCCTTTGGCATTGACTTGTCCTCTTTGTCTTGGCACTAGCCCCTTGGTCTTGACTCAAATACCCCTTTTAAACCTTAATTGACTTCAAAAAAGTTTGGGAAGTCATTTTATGACTTTTAACCTTATGTTTAGGCTCTAGTTCAACCTGTCATTGTTTTTGGGGTGTTACAGCAGTGCGAATGGTTAAAGTTTAAACGATTGGTCCATAGGTCACAACTTCGAGTCTAGGTTAGTTCCCCCCATTATAGTTTTTTTTTAAAACAACTCTCTTTGTAGGTTTGGGGATTTCAATAATTTTAAATTTCTTATTATTTTTTTTGGTAAAAAGAGTGTAAAAGTTTATATTTGAATCCTTTTTACAACCAATGTTGATTTTTCTTTAGTATAAGTCAAGTGATTATGATGAAAATAAATGTGTCACCCCCCGAGCCTACCCCCTGAGTGGGATTGGTACTCGTGAACCATTGCTGGACCGAAGCGAATCCTTGGCCAGGCTTAACTCATAGCAGAAAACTTACTCAACATAAAATGCACTTAAAAAGAATCTTTAGAAAATAACATTCAACTTAGCCAAAATGGCAACTCAGGTCTTTAAAATCAAACAACTGAAATATCAAGACTAAAGTACTCATATCTAACTATCTTTGTAGCCTCTAGATACTAAGAGGAAATGTCGGGACAAGACCCCCGATCATCCTAACCACTAAAATAGCCTAAAGAAATAAAACAAAACATAACCAAGGGATCCTCCGTAAAGCAAGGAGGCTCACCGACTGACTCTGAGTTCTCGAATGGAGCAACGAGGTGCTGGATGCTGATCCTGATTACCTGTATCTACATCATAAACTGGTGCAGGCCAACAAGCATCAGTACATTGAATGTATGAGTATGCGAGGGGAAAACTAAACACGACATAAGCTTGAAATGAATCTGGAAAGAACACTTACCTTAACTTTATTCAACTTATGGATACTCAACTCAAATGCAAAAATAATACAACAGTAAAGGTGTAGTTTATATGAAGAATTTAAATAGTAATACCAACTCAATTTACTCATAAAATAAAGTAATATAATCTATGGGAGTTTCTCTAACCGACCAGCACCACTATGAGCTAATGTGATGATACAATGTCTCGCCCACGCTGCCATAACTGTCCTATTACTTGTCGAGATATAGAATGCCTTAACTAAGTGGATCCACTAGTCTATGCTAAAAGCATTAAGGTGTCATCTAAAAGTATGACTCTTTCTACCTACGATGGCTACATGGTTTATGGAGACTTGAGTTATTATGAACTCGTCCCCATATCGGTGCTCAATACTACTCCCAAAATATACTCAGCTTATATGTTTTAAAACAATACTCTTTTTGTGATTTGAGGTAATTACTCGAAACTAGCTGACAAGCTCTCTTGGAAATCAGTGTTTCCTTTCTTGTTTAAATGTGAAAACCTTTTTAATTTTGGGAATACTTAGTTCCGTATAATCTTTTGAAGAAAAGAACTTTACTCTTACTCTTTACTCAACTCAAAACACAAGCCTTAAAACAAAGTTAAAACATTTGTAAAAGACTTTTGGAAAACTCTATGGACTTCTCTTGACTCAACTCTTAACTTTTCTTGAATTGAATTATGGATTCAATGTTCATAATCTCATGTTTATGAATGATTTCATGATGTTTAGACGTACCTTAGAGTGTAGAAATAGATTAGAAAACTTAGGTACATTGCAAGGGAACTCAAATGGAAAGAAGTGGGACAAGGTAGGGGACCTGGCGTCCTTTTCGCTCTGAGTGGCGCTGGGAGCCAGAGCCAAAACTTCAGAGTCTGGGTTGGGGCGCACTGGCTGGCATGGCACCCTAGAGCCCTAACTTCAGACTCTGTCTTGGGGTGCTCTGAATGGTGCGGTTCCCTAGACCTATTCCCAGATTTTTGACGATATTTCTTGCTCATTTTTCAATTCTAAGCCCTCTAGATTCGATTGGTTCTTTTCCCAAACACTTAGATTCGAATACCTAACTAAAATATGGAAGAATCTACTCAAAACGACATCTAGTTTCATGAATTTAAATAAAAAACTTCTCAACAACTTCAACAAGCAAGAACCCAATATAAACTTCAAAGAAATCCATCAAGAACTCTATTTCTATACTTTCAAGAACATAAATTTGTTGAAATAAATCATGATTGGTGCGTGGGTGAACGAACCCAACGCTATGTGATCTCACATACCTCATAGGGATCAACCCTTGACAAAATTCACAAACCTAGCTTCAAGAACTTGACGATTCCTTGCTTCTTCTCCTCCTTTCTCCTCTTCTTTTCCCTTCTCTTAAAACCCTAACTTAATTTGGTAAAGCGTAAACTGAATCCAATTAGTTTAGACTCCAACTTAATTACCAAAAATGAATTTAATTAATTGGGGGTTAAAAGACCATAATACCCTTCTAAAATCCGGTTTTGACTTTCCTTATCTAGACAACCCAACTTTGAATGGCCATATCTCTCTCATACGAACTCGAAATCGAGCAAATTTGGTGGCGTTGGAAATATAATTCAAATATATTATCTATGGTATCTTATATCACACCTAACTTATCGTGAGCTAGGAGTTATGATCGTGTTAAGTTGACCCAAAACTCATCCTTAGCTTAAGTTTTGTCAAACATTCCAAATTTAATTATTTCCAAAAATGGTTTCTTCCAAATTCTAATTCTTTCTAGTTCTTTCAAATAGCGAGGTGTTACAATATCTCCCCCTTGGGAACATTCATCCTCAAATGAGATTACTCTTAGTAGGCTAAGGGTGTAACGTCAAATATTCACTTCAAACACTCAACAAGCAAATCTAACACATAAAGCATATCAATTAAAGAGTACTTAGAAGGGAATTAGTACCTTGGTCTGGAATTTCTCCGGGCTAAAAGAGATGTGGATATATCTTCTTCATATTCTCCTCAGCTTCCTAAGTAGCTTCCTCAACAAATTGATTTCTCCAAAGAACTTTGATTGACACTACTTCTTTCATCCTCAACTTGCAAACTTGGTAATCTAGAGTCTGAACAGAGATCTCCTCATAAGACAAACTATCCTTGATACCAATATCTTAAGTTGGTATGATAAGTGAAGGATCTCCCATGCACTTCTTTAGCATGGAAATATGAAATACTGAATGGACCATTGCTAACTCTTGGGGTAGCTCTAACTCATAAGATACATTACCAATCCTGTTGGATATTCTATAAGGGCCAATATACCGAGGACTAAGCTTCCCGTTCTTACCAAATCTCATAACACCCTTCATGGGTGAAACTTTCAAGTATACCCAATCATTTACTTCAAAATCTAACTCCCTTCTCATAACATTAATGTAAGATTTCTGACAGCTCTGTGCTGTTTTCAACCTCTCTTGAATGACTTTCACTTTCTCCATAGCTTGATGAACTAAGTATAGTCCTATGAACCCATCTTCACCAACCTCAAACCATCCAATTGGAGATCTGCACCTTCTCCCATAAAGAGCTTCATATGGAGCCATCTGGATACTAGAGTGGTAACTATCGTTGTAGGCGAACTCAATGAGAGGTAGATGTTCATCCCAATTTCCCTTGAAATCGATCACACAGGCCCTCGGCATATCTTTTAAAGTCTGAATAGTGCGCTCTGCATGACCATCTGTCTGCAAATGAAAAAAATAGTACTCAAGTTCACCTTTGAACCCAAGCCTTTCTGAAAAGATTTCTAGAACTGTGCAGTAAATTAAGTACCTTTATCTGAAATAATCGATACTGGAACCCCATGAAGTTTGACTATCTCTTGAAAATACAACTTGGCATAATCCTCTGCTAAATGGGTAGTCTTTACCAGTAAAAAGTGGGTTGATTTGGTCATTCTATCAACAATCACCCAGATGGAATCATGTTGCTTGCGAGATCGCAACAAATCTGTAATAAAGTCCATATTAATCATTTCCCACTTCTATTGTGGAATCTCTATATTATGAGCCATACCACCAGGTCTCTGGTGGTCTACTTTAACTTGTTGGCAATTCGGGCACTCAACAACTGATTCTGTAATTCCCTTCTTCATACTACTCCACCAATAAACCTTTCTCAAATCATGATACATGTTTGTGAAACCCGGATGGATAGAATATTTGGAGCTATGAACTTCTTCCATGATTCTCTCTTGGAATTCATCCACCCTGGTACACACAACCTACCTTGATACCTCAATACACCATCTCCCCCTTGTTCAAAAGCCATTACTTTTTGCTTATGAACATTTGCCTTTAATTCAAGCAAAATAGTATATTGGTCTTGCTTTTATTTCACTTCTAACACAAATGATGATTCAGCCCCATTCATCACCACTACCCCTCATTCTGTGGAACCCATTAGGCGAACTCCCAATCGTTCAAGTCTGTGCACATCTTTCGCTAATTCTTTCTTGTCTTCCTCAACACGGGCAATACTACCCATAGACAACCTACTCAAGGCATCATCAACAAAATTAGCCTTACTTAGGTGATATAAAATACTCATGTCATAATCCTTAAGTAACTCTAATCACCTCCTATATAAACACATACTGAAGAATCTCATGATCGGTGAACACATCTACATGAACACCATAAAGATAATGACGCCTTATTTTCAAAGAAACAACTACGGCAGCCAGCTCTAGATCACGAGTTGGGTAATTCCTCTCGTGTACCTTCAACTGTCTGGAGGCACAAGCTATAACTTTGCCATTATGCATTAACACACAACCCAAACCAACTCTGAACGCATCACAATATACAACAAAACCTTGCGTACATTCTGGTATTGGGGAATTAGTCAACCTCTTTTTCAATTCCTGAAAGCTTTTATCACAAGCTTCAGACCATTGAAACTTCATTGTTTTCTGAGTCAACTTGGTCAAAGGGGATGAAATAGATTAGAATCCCTCTACGAACCTTCTATAATATCTGGCCAACCCTAAGAAACTCCTAATATCAGTTGGAGATGTGAGTCTAGGTTAATTCTGTACTGCCTCAATTTTCTGAGTGTCAACTCTAGTCCCATTACAGAAACAATGTGGCCTAAGAATGCCACAGACTGTAACGACTGGTTCCCATCGTTAAAGAAAAGCCAATGGGGAAAAATTTTTGGCCGAATTTTTTTTAGTGGTAACTTAGAATTTCCCAACCTAGTCCAGATTTGGATGAAATCAGAGTTAGTAAGGCCTAGGGAAATATGGTAACAATTGGATAATCTAATTATGATTTTGATTACATGAGTAGATAGCTAAGACGTTAAGAAACCCGTACGACTTTTTGGAACTGAATTTGGGTGAGTAGAACTCCAAAACTAATCTTAGCATGAACGGGTAGTTTTTGAGTGTCATTGGTTAAAGGTCTATTGTGAAATGGGGGTATTGAAATTATTAAATTTTCTCACTATTATGTGCAAACCTCTATGGAGGGAATTTGTGCCGCCAGGGCAGGGCCGCTATAGTGGGGTGAATACTGCTGTGGCGAGATAGAAGCGACTTAAGTAAAAAATAAACCCCAAAAACGTTTTATTCTGCACTTTTTGACTTTCACAGCTAGGAGACGACCCCCGACGCGTTCTTGACCATTTTTCACCATTATTGAGGCCAAAGGTAACGTTTTAACTCCCATAATCCATTTTTTGATCCGTAGAATAAAATCTAATAGGTAATTATCGATGGAGGAGGGTTTTGATATGGAAATTATGGTGGGAAAAAGCCCTAATCTAGGTATAGGGATCAAATATTTGACCTAGGATTGATATTATTGATATAATCTGGGTAATTATTTATTGTTTTTTAATTTCCGTGTTATTATGATTATTTGTAGACCAAGAACAAGTGGAACGAATTTGGAAAGGGAAGAACCAAGTTTCTAAAGGGTTTCAAGCTTATTTCGAGGTAGGTGATGGTTGTGATTTCATGTTGTGTGATGTATGTTTGTTTTTGCTTCATTATAATACATGTATGTATGCGAATGTTGCATTATTGATCACACTAATTGTAAATGAGGATAGATGAATGATGAATGCCATGAATCATGACTTAATTGCATGATTTGAGAGTATACTTGTGATTGTGATTGTGGCTTGTTGAATGGATCGGGTGTTGCATTTCGACACACTAACTTGGATCGATTACCATATTTCGGCGTAAATATGGGATTAGTTGCCATATTTTGGCATAAACATTGGATCGGGTACCACGAACCGGTACACTAATAGTTTGGGTTGGGGTTCCATGAGAGAAGCATTGACTTAACATAATCGTAAATATTGAGAAATGTGAAATTGTACGTTGTTCGTGAATGATGTGGATATTGTATATGTTCAGTGCATGCATGTTATTACTGTGTCGTAATGGCTTATGTATGTTTCACTTAGGAGGATAGCTGCGTGATCCTACCAGTACACTGTGGTTGTGTACTGATACTGCACTTGCTCTTTCTTTGTTAAGTATAAGGCATCTTCAAGCGGCTATTGACATACCCTATTTAGAAGATCAGTGATCGTTTTGAATTCAAGGGTGAGCCAGTTCTTCCGGGCTGCCATGAGTTCTCTTTCTGTTTATGTCCACATTTTCGGATTTAGACTAGTTCTTTAGATTTCTTAAATTTAGTCTGGGGTTGTACCCCTTCTTGTTTAGATTTATGGTTGAACCTTAGATCTTTTGGTTGTTAGACTTTTGTTTGGAGTTATTGGAACTCCCTATTTCTTTTCCTTAGCATTTAAACCTGCTTCCGTATCTTTAAATTCCTTAGTTTTTCATAAGTTGCTTAGCTTGGGTTGTAGTAGTGGTTCTTCCACTGGAGGGTTTGTGTGGGTGCCAATCATGATGGTCTGGGTTGTGACAAAGTTGGTATCAGAGCCTAGGTTCGTTGATCTCGATGTACCAAAATGAGTCTAGTAGAGTCTTGCGAAACGGTACAGAGACGTCTGTACTTTTCTTTGAGAGGCTATAGTACTTTAGAAAATCTCTCTGTTTTCTCGTCTCTTTTCGTGCTATAACTTGATTCCAATTGGTATCTGGCGATTCAAATTTGTATCAATCTCCTTCACTCTTCCATCCGCAGATGGTTAACACTAGGTTCAAGGACGTCAGGACTGTAGCTCCCAGCAATGCTTCGACTGAGGAATATTCAGCGAGAGGTCGTAGTCGAGGTAGGGGTAGAGGCCTAGGAAGGGTGGTACCTACTAGGGATGAAGCACCGGTTGAAGATGCTCCCAGGAATGAGCTCCTCCTACGCATCATGAAGAGGTATATGAGAATATCGAGGTTGAGAATGTAGGACAGAAGGAAGAGGTGCAGGCTGAGACTACATGTATTCCTCCCATAGATCCAATGTTAGCTCAACAGATTATGCCGTTCTTGAAAGGATTGGTTGGTCCTGGAGTGCTTCCCTCTGTTCAAGTAATTCAAGCTCCCGCAAATTCGTCTATTGCTATCACTATCCCTAAGGTGGGTAGAAATATAGGTAATGATGCTTTCTTTCGTGGTTTGTTGGGTCCTGTTATGACTGGTAATGAGCATGAGATGTTGACTAAGTTCTTGAAGTTGAAACCACCTGTGTTCCATGGTTCCGAGAGCGAGGTTGCATATGAGTTCATCCTAGATTACTATGAGAGGCTTTATAAGTTGGGAATTGTCCATCAGCATGGGGTTGAGTTTTTGACTTTTCAGCTTTAAGGTGAGGCTAAGTAGTTGTGGATAGCCTATGTGGAGTGCAGATCTTCAGTTTTACCCCCACTTACTTGGATCCAGTTTCATGCTCTATTTTTAGAGAAATATGTGCCTCGGACTTTGAGGGATCGTAAGAAGGATGAGTTCATGACTTTAGAGCAAGGTGGTATGTCTGTGGCTGCTTATGAGGCCAAGTTCCATGCTTTGTCCAGATATGCTACCCAATTGGTGACTACTGAGGAAGAAAGAGTCTATTTATTTATTAAGGGATTAAATTTAGAGTTGAAAGTATTGTTTGTTCATATGACCTCTGCAGGAAAAAGTTTCAATGAGGTAATAGACTTTGTGAAGAAAGTGGAGGGGGTGAGGTGAGACGGTCAGGCCAAGGCGTTGTCTAAGAAAGGAAAAAATTCAAGCAACTTTCAGGGATCTTACTCCAGAGGTTCAGGGAGGCCAACACTTGTAGCCTGGCCAATTCAGTCGGCTATGCCTGCTTCTACAGGTAATTACTCCGGAATTCCACCTCAGAATTTAATTCAGGATAGCTAGGGAGCCGCACCTTCGGTGGGAAACAAACCATCTTTTGATCGTGCATGATACAACTGTGGAGAACCTGGGCATATGAGGAGAGATTTTCCTCAGCCGTGCATGTTGGATTCCGTGTAGCAATAATCTAGAGCAGTGGTACCCGCGGAAAATGGTAATAATGATCGAGGCATCCATAAAGTTGGTGAGGAGGAAATCAGTGAGGCCGTGGAGGTAGGGGAAATGGTAACACAGGTAGATGTGCAGTGCAGCCAGGCATGGACGTCGCCCATCACGATTATAGGGCTCAGTGTTATGCCTTTTCGGGCAAGACCGGGGCAGAGGCATCTGATGCAGTGATCATATGTACTATTCATTTCAGTGATCAGATGCCTAATGTGTTATTTGATCAGGGTTCTACTTATCCTTATGTATCGGTGCGATTTGCCTCAGAATTTGCTATGATTTGTGATATACTTGATGCCCCCATCCATGTTTCTACCTCAGTTGGAAAGTCTGTCATAGTCACCCATGTCTATCGTGCTTGTCTTATTTTGTTTATGGGTTTTCAGACTTGGGTTGATATGGTGATTTTGGATATGATTGACTTTGATATATTCTTAGGCATGAATTGGTTGTCCCCTTGATATACCGTGAGTTTACGATAATTTTTATACATTTCACTTAATAGTTGTGTGGTCTAGGGCCATTTTGTATTGGTATTTATGTGGTTTGATCATATTTGCAGGAAATAAGTTTGGACGTGGAAGTTAAGAGACATAACTGAAAAATGTGCAGAAAAGGGTATCTACGGACGTGACCTACGGACTGTAAGACTAGTCACACCCCATAGATGGTAGATGTAGATGGGTAGGCAAAGCTGAAGGAAAATCAGGGAATTCTTGACCAAGTGTGGAACCACAGTTGCAAACGACGAACCGTAGGTCGACCTACGGGCTGTCCTGCAAGTCCGTCAAATGATTCAGAGAGGGGGTTCCAGTACCTGATTTTGAAGATTCTAAGTATGGAGCTACGGAGGAGGATCCACAGACTGTGGATTGAACCACGGTCCGTATTGTTGATTCGTCGATTGCGTCCGAGATGAAGATTTTTGAAGTTGGAAAATTTGCCTAAGTCCTAAACCAAGGAAGGGACCTACAGACCATAGGTCAGTCCACAATTCGTAGGTCAGTGTCGTAGATCGAAACCGCGTCCTGAAACATTATTTCCTTATTATGTTTCCATTTTAGTTGGGACTTATTTTTCTATATATAGGGCATGTAAACCTTATTTTTGCGGGGTTAGACTTTATTACTTTTATTCTAGTTTTTGGCTTTGGAGATTAACTTGTAATTTTAGCAATTCTTGATTTCCTAAGTTCGTTTTGAAGATTGTGACTTTGAAATTCAAGTTGAGATT
This sequence comes from Solanum commersonii, assembly GCA_029007595.1. Taxonomy (NCBI): domain Eukaryota; kingdom Viridiplantae; phylum Streptophyta; class Magnoliopsida; order Solanales; family Solanaceae; genus Solanum; species Solanum commersonii. The sequence continues at coordinate 870,191 of JAJTWQ010000092.1, read as the reverse complement.
CTGGGTTTATTCTTCTCATTATGTAAGTTCATGATTTCTTTATCTAAAACTATGAATTGTGTTCTTGCTACTATGGGTAACTAAATCCACAACTAGGGTTGTGGGAACCGTGAGCGATTAACCAAGTATGAATAGTAACTAAGTAATTTTTGAATAGTGTTATTGCATGCATTGATAATTCTTTCATTTAGAAGTCTTTTTAGCGGTTGCAAACGTTAGACCTCGCCTTATTGCTACTAACCGGACCAAAGAGGTAGTTAATAAGAAAAAATTATTAACATAGATTTAGTGTGATACTATCTAATATTCTAATGTCGATTGGTGCGAGAGTGAAAACTAAGCCATACATCGATGTGATGTCTAATATGAGGTAACGGTAAGGGTTAGTAAATTATACACAGGTAGCCGGACCAAGGTGCGAGGTGAAATTCTCTTGTTGCCGGACCAAGGAATTAGAAATACCTAACTTATCACTTTGCATGTAATACAGTAGGAAATGATTACTATTACTAGAATTACCGTGTTATGAGCTTATAGGGAACACGTACACCCTAGTTTCTCTCTCATCTTGATAACAACAAAAGTTTAAATGTTGCTTACTAATTGTTCACATAACTTTTAGAATTTGTTTCACAAATCCCCCCCTCTCCCCTCGTTAATTACTTGTTTTGAAAATACATTGACTAAACGAATATAATTGTAAGCTGAACTTAAGTCTAGACCATATTCCTCGTGGGATCGACCCCAACCTACAAGTTGGGTTCTTTACTTGATAACGATCGTTTACGCTTCTTTACGGAAGTGTAATTTGAGCATATCAAATTTTGGCGCCGCTGTCGGGGAATAATGCTTTTAGATTAAGTTTAACAACATTATTGAACTTTAGTCAACCATTTCCTATTTTTTCTTTTTCTTTTGTTTTTGTTTCTCTCAGGTTCCTACTCTAGTGTTGCCAAGTACATGGAGGCAAGGTGAACCACTTACTCCCTACGATCTAGAATTGAACATAACTTTGCAAAGAATGAATAACCAAGGAGTCCTAGTCAATCCTATCTGAGGAAATTTAGGTGATGGAGCTGAGTTGCAGCCTCCGAGGGTTGGTGATGAGAATAATCAGGTTCAAGGTGAAAATCTACTGGGAGATGCATTGAGGGTACATGATCTACCAGGACCAAGACTGCGTGATAACTATAGGGTCAACTTTAATGCTGCTGAATCTGAAGGACCTCTTGTTCTACCCCCTCTACCTCTGGGGCATACATTTGTGGTGACCAATAGTTTGATGCAGATCCTTACATCGAGGGGTTTGTTTGCTGGTTTGGCATCGGAGGATCCACATGTTCACGTAGCCAAGCTAAGGAGTGTTTGCAAAAGTTGTGTGGGTCGACCAGACTTGGACATGGATTTTATTGGATTGTGAGTATTGCCTCTATCATTGAACGACGATGCTGCTGTGTGGTTTACTGAGCTTCCTTATAACTCAATCTACACATGGGAACAATTAACTAAAGTGTTCTTGGAAATAGACTTTCCCGTGTCAAATAAGCTGAACCACAAGATAAACTCAATAACTATGTAACACTACCTGGAGAGTCTGTGAGTTGTTCTTGGGACATGTTCACTACTTTTATAAGAGGTGTTCTGAATCACGACATTGATGATGAATCGCTGAAGGAATACTTCTACCGAGGTCAGGATGACAATAGTAAGGCAGTGCTTGATACTATCACTGGAGGTTCATATGGTGAGTGCACTTTTGAGCAGATTGCAGAGAAATTGGAGAAGATTTCCCAAAACAAAAAAGCGTGGAGCACTAGAAAGTTAGATATTGGAAAAAACACGTTTGCAGTCCAAGTTACAATTAACCAATCTGTCGATGATATTCGTGAGGAGATGGCTCAGATGAGGCCTGAACTGGGGTCGGTGTTGAAGCATATAACTAGAGATACTAAAAGGTAAATGTTGTAAATTATTTGACTATAAATCCACCACCAGTTGAGGAATGTTACTAAGAAAATGATACTTATATGGTAAATGATCAGACGGGGGGTTTCCGAGCCAACGCCCAAGGTTCCAATACAGATAATTGGCGCCAAGGTCAAGGAAACCAAGGTGGAACTATGGCAACTACAACCGAGAGGGTCATTATGTCTGGGATGGGAACTACAATCGCAATAACAACTACAACCAGAACAACTATAGCAATATGAACAATCTGGTTGGGCCTTATGTCCCTCCTCAAAATCAAGAATCTGGTAATAGGGAAGCAGGAGGTAATATGTCACGTATTGAGGATATGATGCAGAAGATGATGAAGAGGTTTGATGCGATTGGTGAGAATGTGAAGGAGATGTGAAATGACTTGTCTGGTATTGGTCAAAAGGTTGATGCCCATGCAGTGTTGATCAAGCATCTTGAGCTACAGATGAATCAGTTGTCTACTACAATAAACCCACGTCAACCTAGCACACTTCCTAGCAACACCATTCAAAATCCAAAGAATGATGGGCATTGTATGGAAGCCACTACTCGAGGGGGTAAGCAAACCATTGATCCACCTATACCGTCTGGGGTTGAAGTTGAGGCTAGTAAAAATGATGATGTGATTGAGGTAAATGGAGAGTCCGAGAATGCAACAGAGAAGGAAACGGAGATAACTCAGAAAGTTGTTCCCATGCCTAGACCTCCTCTTTCTTTCCCACAGAGGTTAGTAAAGAAGACTGAAGAAGGAAAATATCACATATTTATTAATATGTTGAAACAACTTTCCATCAGTGTGCCATTGATAGAAGCTTTGGAGCAAATGCCTGGGTATGCGAAGTTTATGAAGGACTTGGTGACTAAAAAGCGGGGCGTGAGTTTTGAGGATGATGATATGTTGCAACATTGTAGTGCTATTGCTACAAGGTCCCTTTGTGCAAAAGAATAAGGGTCCTGGGGCATTCACTATTCCATGTACCATTGGGTTGCTACATTTTGCAAAGGCATTGTGTGATTTGGGTGCTAGTATCAATCTGATGCCATAGGTTATTTACAAGAAGTTGGGTTTAGGGGATCCAAAATCGACTGTGATGCGACTACTTATGGCCGATAGAACTGTGAAGAAGCCCATTGGTGTGCTCCACTATGTACTAGTGAAAGTGGAGTCTTCTATCTTTCTGACAGATTTTGTGATGCTTGATTGTGATGTTGACTTTGAGGTTCCCATTATCCTTGGGAGACCATTCCTAGCCACTAGGCGCACCTTGGTTGATATGGAGAAATGGCAGATGAAGTTCCGATTGAACAATAAAGATGCAACTTTCAATATCTCTAGGTCCATGAAGCAGAGTAGTGAGCTCAAATCAGTATCTACGGTGACACATATTGTAGAGAGTGGTTCTAAGGTGCCTATTGAAGAGAGGTTGGGTGTTGATCCACTAGCAGCGGTAATGATGAACTTTGAGGGTGATGGTATTGAAGACTGACGAATTGGTTGCCGCACTTGATAGGTTTGAATTTCGTTCAAAACCAAAGAGATTGGAGTTAGACATGAAGAATCACGACTCTCCACTTGCTAGATCGTCTATCGAAGAGGCTCCAAAATTGGAACGTAAGGCTCTACCATCACATTTGAGGTATGTATTCTTGGGGAAAAATGGTACTTTACCGGTCATCATTGCAGCAGATTTGAATGTGGCACAAGTTGAGGCATTGGTTTTCGTGTTGAAGAGGTTCAAGCGAGCTATTGGGTGGACTATTGTGGACATTATTGGGATTCCCCCTGGTATTTGTTCTCATAAAATTCAACTCATGCCGGATCACAAGCCTAGTATTGAGTACCAGAGAAGAGTAAATCTACCTATGCAAGAGGTAGTTAAGAAGGAAATCATCAAGTGATTGGGTGCTGGAGTTATTTATCCCATTGCAGATAATAGTTGGGTGTGTTCTGTTCAGTGTGTGCCCAAAAAAGGTGGGATTACTATGGTACCTAATGAGAGAAACGAGCTTGTTTCGATACGGCCCGTGATTGGATGGAAAGTCTGCATGGACTACTAGAAATTGAATGCTTGGACTGAAAAAGACCATTTTCCTATGCCATTCTTGGATCAGATATTGGAATGACTTGCGGGTAAGGGTTGGTGTTGTTTCCTTGATGGTTATTCGGGCTACAATTAGATTTCTATAGCTCCGAAAGACCAAGAGAAGACCACATTCACTTGCCCTTATGGGACTTTCGCATTCAAACAAATGCCATTTGGATTGTGTAATGCTCCAGCGACCTTCCAACGTTGTATGATGTTGATATTTTCTGATATGGTGGAGGACACTATTGAGGTATTTATGGATGATTTCTTTGTGGTAGGTGACTCTTTTGATCGTTGTCTGGACCATTTGGCCAAGGTGCTTAAACGGCGTGAAGAGTGCAATCTTGTGCTCAATTGGGAGAAGTGCCACTTCATGGTGAAAGAAGGGATAGTTCTAGGTCATCGAATCTCTGAGAAGGGTATTGAGGTTAATAGAGTGAAAGTTGAGGTAATAGAAAAGCTTTCACCACCTATCTCTGTTAAAGGTGTTAGAAGTTTTCTTGGGCATGCAGGTTTCTATAAGAGGTTCATCAAGGATTTCTCCAAAATTGCACATCCATTGTGCAAACTGTTCGAAAAGGAGTATAAGTTTGATTTTGATGATGCTTGTCTAATAGCATTTGGAGAGTTGAATGAGAAGTTAGTTACTGCACTTATTATTATTTCACTGGATTGGGGATAACCGTTTGAGGTAATGTGTGATGCGAGTGGAGTGGCGCTTGGCGTGGTATTGGGATAGAGGCGAGAGAAGATTCTTCATCCTATTTACTATGCTAGCAAAGCTCTAAATATGGCTCAAAAGAACTATACAGTGACTGAACATGAGCTTCTTGCAATGGTTTTCGTATTCGAGAAATTTTGATCCTACTTACTTGGTACAAAGGTCATTGTGCATACTGACCATTCTACATTGAGGTATTTGATGGCTAAGTAGAATGAAAAATCGAGGCTGATTAGATGGGTATTGTTGCTGCAAGAGTTCGACTTTGTGGGGAAAGATAGAAAAGGGACAAAAAATAAGGTTGCCGATCACTCGTCTAGATTGGAGGAAGAATCTATACTCAAGCTTGGTGATAGGGCTGAAATTAATGATGCTTTTCCAGATGAATAGGTATTGGCTGCTTCTCATGATCTGATTCCTTGGTTCGCAGACTTTGCTAACTACTTGGCAAGTGATCTGGTGCCATCAGATTTGTCTTTTCACCAATGGAAAAAGTTTATGCATGATGTGAAGAAGTTATTTTGGGATGAGCCTTATTTGTATCGTAGTTGTGCTGATGGGATTATTTGTCGCTGTGTGCCCGAGGTCGAGAGGTTGAGTATACTAGAGGCGTGCCATACATCACCTGTTGGTGGGCATCATAGTGGTATTCAGGCTGTGCATAAAATTTTGCAATGTGGGTATTACTGGCCTACCATCCACCAAGATGCTCATGATTTCACCAAGGCTTGTGACCGTTGCCAAAGAGAAGGAGGAATTTCAAAGTGGCAAGAGCTTCCTATGAATTCTATATTGGTGATAAAGTTGTTTGATGTATGGAGCATTGATTTTATGGGTCTATTGTGAGTTCACACGGCATGAAGTATATTCTTGTTGCGTTTGATTATATGTCAAAGTGGGTGGAAGCAGTTGCGCTTCCCAACAATGAAGGTAGAAGTGTCACCACATTCTTGAAAAAGAATATCTTCTCCAGATTTGGTACACCTAGGGCGATTATCAGCGATGGAGGTTCCCACTTTTGTAATAAGTTGTTCAAGGCATTACTTGATAAATATGGCATCCGCCACAATGTAGCCACTCCTTACCATCCGCAGTCTAGTGGGCAAGTTGAAGTGTTCAATAGAGAGATCAGGCAGATTTTGGCAAATATGGTGAATGCTAATATAATGGATTGGTCAAGGAAGCTTGATGATGCTCTATGGGCCTATCGCACCGTGTTTAAGGCTCCTATAGGTATGTCCCCCTACCAACTTGTGTATGGGAAGTTTTGCCATTTGTCGATAGAGTTAGAGCATAAGGCGATGTGGGCACTAAAGAAGCTAAATTTGGATTGGGACGCCGCATCAAATCAGAGAATAAGTGACTTAAATGTGCTTGATGAGTTTCGCCTAAAAGCTTATGAAAGTTCAGCCTTGTACAAGGAGAAGATGAAGAAGTATCATGATCAAAGGATTGAAAAACAATTTTTTTATTGGGTGATCTTGTGCTTCTATTCAACTCTAGGTTGTGCTTATTTTCGGGAAAGCTCAAGTCCAAGTGGATCGGGTCATTCTTAGTCATGCAAGTGCTCCTACATGGAGCGGTGGAGCTTGAGAATAGTGAGGGAACAAGGTTTAAGGTAAATGGGAAAATGATCAAGATCTATCTGGGAAACGCGAAAAGTGTGCAAGAAGTTGTTGAGGCCTACTATCTTGATGAAGTCTGAGTAATCAAGAGGCGTGCATCGTGCCGCGACGTTAAATCAAGTGCTGCTTGGGAGGTAACCCAAGATGTCCAATCTAGCCAACCATAGGTTCTTTTTTTTAGTTTAGTAGTTTTCTTTGTTTATTTGCTTTTCTGTATTCCTTTAGATAGGTGCTTTATTTTTGTTTTAGTGTTGGCTAGATATAGCATAGGGTCCATGTCTAAAAAGTTTCTAGAAAATGTAAAAAGAAAGGCTTAATGGTTGCTACATGTGCAGGGGTGAAAAGCAAAATTCTGTACAGAATATCTGTCGCAGAGATCTATGGACCCCATCGACGGTTCGTGGTTCATTCCATGGACCGTGAATAGCGTCCGTAGATCCCATGTAAGACTTCTTAATTTTCTAAGTGTAAAAGTGACCTACGGACCCCATCTACGGACTGTAGGTTGACCGACAGACTGTAGACGGGGTCTTGTGGGTCCAAACCCTAGTTTTGCCTGACCCGACCTGGACCTCTTTTAAAATAAAAACCCCTTTTTTGAAATCATTCCCCATTTCCCATATTTTCCTCCTAACCATTTCTAAACCCATCAAAATCCTAAAATCCCTTCATATTACCACCATTCTCCCCCATTAATCACTTCATATTCATCCTTCCATATTCCCAATTACTCTCCTCTCTCCTAAATCCCTTCATTCCCAATTTCCCAGAGGTTTTGATATTCGGGTTCGATGCGAAAGGAGAGTTAGAAGTTGTTGGAAGTCAATAGTCATCCCACAATCACCCATTTCCTTTGCTTGTAAGGTAATCGACTTTCCCTTCACTTTGAATTCCAGTTCATTGTTGTTATAGAAAGTCAGGAAGTGGATCTTGACCTTGGATAGTTGTTGTATGAAATTGCATGCTAAAGTAAAATTAGAAACACCCTTGGGACGATAGATTGTGATTGTGTTGTCTTTGTAATGTGTAAAAATAGTGTAATAAGAGTCTAAATGCAAGTTTCGACTTAGGGTTCCTAGCCTCGTATGCATTACCTGTTGAAACTTGAGTAATTGGAACCCTTGGGATGACAAACTAGCATAAAACTATGTTGAAATGCATGATTAGGCTATGGTCCATGGTTTGAATTTGTAAAATTTGGTTTTGAAGAGAAGAGTGTGTGATACCTGACTCAGACTGGATCCACGAGACCCCGTCTACAGACCGTAGATCAGTCTACGGACCGTAGATCAGTCTACGGACCGTAGATCAGGTCTGTGGTCTGTGGCACAAATCAATTTCAATAAGTATGGAACCACGGAGGTGGACTACAATTCGTAGGTCAATCTACGGACCGTTTTGCATATCCGTGGTTCCCATTAGAGCCCAACTCTTTGGGACTTCTGACCTACGGAGGGGATTCACAGATTGTAGGTCAACCTATAGACCGTAGAAACCCACTGTAGGTGGCCACTGAAGCCATTGTCTGGAATTTTTTATTTTTTTTATTTCGTTCATTATTTGTTCTAAATTTTTTTCGAGTGTGTCTTTAGTTCATATTGGTACTAATTCTTCCCTTACATGTACAATGGCCTCGAAAAAAGCTATAGCCGTTAAGGGTAGATAAAATCAAAGGCTCTTACTCGTCGACTAATCGACGAGGATATTAATGCTGTGAAAGACCCCGAATATGTCCCCCTAAGAGACTGCTTTAATTTCTATTGATGTGTTAGGAATGTATGTGTAGAAGCATGAGAAAGAATGAAGCATGATGGCATAATAATGAGTGAAAAGAAAATGATACCTGTCTAAAATTTATGATATGTGCTAAAATCTGTAGGCTAGAATGAATTGAATGTGTTGGCTCTTTGTATGACATGATAAAGAACCAACTGGATCTCATGACTTAAGCTAAAAATTTAAACTGGGTAATATGATAAACTGATAATGAAACTATGTTCCAAGAGTGTTTGAGAATGGTTGATTGTTCAGAAAGTTTTGTGCCAATCTAGAACTTGCCCCCATTGGTCCTGCTAGCATAATCCAGGCTAGAAGTTAGGAAGTGTTCATAGGCCATTGTTCAAATTAGTCCACTTAAGCCTAGAATGATCTAACCAAATGGTAGCATTATTCCCTTTTGATCAAAATATTTTGGCCTAAAATTGACCAATTCTTTTGATTCACCTAACTCACCTTCCCTTAAAAACATTGTCTTGGTCCTGGTCCTTCCTTGGATATGTGCACCTCAACTTAGGCCAAAAGCCTAAGTTGAGGGTGGCTAAGCCCAAAAGTTACCTTGATCTTGGCCCTGGTCTAACATCGGACATTGTGCACCTCAACTAATGCAAAATGCATAAGTTGAGGGTGGCTATGGAAAAGTAAACCAAATGGAAAAAGGGTATGAAAAGAGTTTAGTGTTGAAAAGAGAAAAAGTATGAAAGAGGATGTGACTTTGTACAAAAAAAAAGAGTTGAAAGAAATAAAATAAAAAGAAAGTTAAAGAAAAAGAAGAAAGTGAAAAATAGAAGTTAAAAAAAAATCAAAAGTCACATCCATGTTGCAAAAAATAAAGGAAAGAGCTTAAAATGGAAGGATGCCAAAAATAGGTCAAGGAAGAGGTAAAAAGCCAATGTAATGTCAAGGAAGGCAGAAAGTCACTAAAAAGTATCCAAATGTACTACACCTGACCCCGAGCCTACGTTACAAGGTAAGAAAATTCCTATAGTGATCCTAGCAACTAGTTTGGAGTGTCTAAGCAGTGAAAATAAGGGCAAACCTATGGTATTGAGCACTAACTGTACTTGAAATTACTTCTGCGCATGAGTGTTGAATGAATCCTTGTACTCAAAATCATATTCATTTTGCAAAAAAGTGATTTCGTTTGAAGTAAGGGCACTAGTTACATTGTCGAAAAGTTGGTACCTTGGTGAGAGCAAAACAATGTATGTTGTGTGTTGATTGGTTGATCTGTGTCATATTTTGATCCGCATGAGTTAGCTTGTTAAGTCTAAGAGAAAAGATTTGCACTAAAACAAGAGAGTCGGGATAGAGAGCCATGTGATTGCTTGGGCTTAAATGCTTGCTTCTATACAAGTGTCGTTTAGAGTTTTTGTGCATCGCTTGAGGACAAATAATGAATTTAAGTTGACGGTGTTGATATATTGTGAGTTTATGATATTTTTAATACATTTCACTTAAGAGTTGTGTGTGTCTAGGGCCATTTTGTATTGGTATTTATGTGTTTTTATCATGTTTGCAGGAAATAAGTTTAGACGTGGAAGTTGAGAGACACAACTGAAGAATATGCAGAAAAGAGCATTTACGGATGTGACCTACGGATCATAGTCTAGTCACTCCCTATAGATGGTAGATGTAGATGGGCAGGCAGGGCTGAAGGAAAATCAGGGAATTCTTGACCACGTGTGGAACCATGGTTGCAAACGACGGACCATAGGTCAACCTACGGGCCGTCCTGCAAGTCCGTCAAATGATTCAGAGAGGGGGTTCCAATACCTGATTTTGAAAATTCTAAGTATGGAGCTACGGAGGAGGATCTACGGATCGTGGATTGAACCACGGTCCGTACTGTTGATTAGTCGATTGCGTCAGAGATAAAGATTTTTGAAGTTGGAAAATTTGCTTAAGTCCTGAACCATGAAAGGGACCTATGGACCGTAGGTCATTACACGGTCTGCAGGTCAGTGTCGTAGATCAAAACCGCGTCTTGAAACATTATTTCCTTATTTCGTTTCCTTTTTAGTTGGGACTTATTTTTTATATATATAGGGCATGTAAACCTCATTTTTGGTGGGTTAGACTTTATTACTTTTATTCTAGTTTTTGGCTTTGGAGATTAACTTACAATTTTAGCAATTCTTGATTTCCTAAGTTCGTTTTGAAGATTGTGACTTTGAAATTCATGTTGAGATTCTGGGTTTATTCTTCTCATTACGTAAGTTCATGATTTTTTCATCTAAAAATATGAACTGTGTTCTTGCTACTATGGGTAACTAAATCCACAACTAGGGTTGTGGGAACCATGAACGATTAACTAAGTATGAATAGTAACTAAGTAATTCTTGAATAGTGTTATTGAATGCATTGATAATTCTTTCGTTTAGAAGTCTTTTTAGCAGTTGCAAACGTTAGAACTCGCCTTATTGCTATTTGCCAGACCAAGGAGGTAGTTAATAAGAAAAGAATTATCAGCACAACTTTAGTGTGATACTATTTAATAGTCTAAGGTCTATTGGTGCGAGGGTGAAAACTAAGCCATACATCGATGTGATGTCTAATATGAGGTAAATATAAGGGTTAGTAAATTATACATATGTAGCCGGACCAAGGTGCGGGGTGAAATTCTCTAGTTGTCGGACCAAGGAATTAGAGATACCTAACTTATCACTTTTCATGTATTACACTACGAAAGGATTACTATTACTAGAATTACATCATTATGAGTTTACAGGAACACGTACACCCTAGTTTCTCTCTCATCTTGATAACAACAAAAGTTTGAATCTTGCTTACTAATTGTTCACATAACTTTCAGAATTTGTTTCACAAAGCCCCCCCTTTAATTACTTGTTTTGGAAATACGTTGACTAAACGAATATAATCGTAAGATGAATTTAAGTCTAGACCATATTCCTCGTGGGATCGACCCCAATCTACAAGTTGGGTTCTTTACTTGATAACGATCGCTTACGTTTTTTTAGGGAGGTGTAATTTGATCATATCACCCCCCCTATTATGCTGTGCTTAATTGTAATACTAAGTCAGTAACTTTATAAATTCTGGAAAGGGAAAAGTTAGAGTGGGAAGGGGTGTAGAAGCCTAAGCAAGCTAGGATCATATCTTCCATTCGGGCTAGGAAACTGGTAGGACAAGGTTGTTTGGCTCATATTCGGGATGTTGAAGTTGAGTCTCCATTTATTGAGTCTATTCTTGTGGTGTTAGAAATTAGAGAAGTGTTTCCTAATAAATTGCCTGGTATGCCTTCGGACATAGATATAGATTTTTGCGTTGATTTAGAACCTGGTACTCGTCCTATTTCAATCCCTCCATTTTGCATGGCTTCGGTAGAATTAAGAGAGCTTAAGGATCAAATCCAAGAACTTCTTGATAAATGATTTATTTGTCCTATTACTTCCCCGTGGGGTGCCTCAGTCTGGTTTGTTAATAAAAAAGGATGGTAGTATGAGGATGTGTATAGATTACTGATAATTGAATAGGGTCACCATCCGAAATAAGTACCCATTGCCTCGAATAGATGATCTTTTTGACCAATTGCAAGGTGCATCAGTTTTCTTTAAGATTGATCTAAGGTCTGGTTACCATTAGTTGAAGATTAGGCTTGAGGATGTGCCCAAGACAGCGTTTAGAACCCGCTATGGGCACTATGAGTTTCTAGTTATGTCGTTTGGGTTGACTAATGCTCCCACAAATTTTATGAGGTTAATGAATGGGGTGTTCAAGCCATTTCTGGATTCATTTGTTATAGTTTTTATCGACGACAGTTTGGTCTATTCAAAAAGTGAGGAAGAGCATGCCGACCATCTTCGTATTGTTCTGGGTGTTCTTGGGAAACAAAAATTGTATGTAAAATTTTCTAAGTGTGAATTTTGGTTGACTTCAATTGCATTTTCTGGGCATGTAGTTCCAAAGAAGGGGTAATGGTAGATCCCCAAAAGATTGAGGTGGTTAAGGATTGGGTTGGGTCTAGCTCTGTGACGGAAGTTAGGAGTTTTATGGGGCTCGCTACTTACTATCGTTGATTTGTGAAGAACTTTGCTTCTGTTGCCACTCACTTGACAAATTTGACCAAAAAGGAGATACCATTTTAATGGACTAAAAAATGTGAGGAGAGCTTCCAAAAGCTCAAGACTCTTTTGACCACCGCACCTATTCTAGCATTACCGGTTGATGGTAAATATTTTATTGTTTATTATGATGCTTCACATTCTGGGTTAGGTACTGTGTTGATGCAAGATAAGAATGTTATAGCGTATGCATCGCGTCAATTGAAAGTGCATGAGAGAAATTATCCAACATATGATTTGGAGTTGGCAGCGGAAGTGTTCGCTCTTAAGATTTGGCGGCATTACCTATATGGTGTTAAGTGTGTGGTGTTTACTGATCATCATAGTTTGCAGCATGTGTTCACTCAAAATGATCTGAATTTGAGACAATGAAGGTGGATGGAGTTACTCAAGGATTATGATGTGACCATTCAAGACCATCCGAGTAAGGCTAATGTAGTGGTGGACGCACTAAGTCAAAAAATGGTGAGTATGGGTAGTTTAGCTTGCTTGAGTGTATCCAAGCGACCTCTGACAAAATAAATTCAGCAATTAGAGTCTAAGTTCATGCAGTTGAGCATCTTAGAGAAAGGTGGGGTGTTAGCTAGCATTGAAGTATGGGCCACGTTCATTGAAAAGATCAAGGCCAAACAGTTTGAGGATTGAAATTTGAATGAAGTCAAGCAGAAGACTGCGATTGGTAAGGCACAAGAGACCACTCTTGATGCAGAAGGTGTGCTCAGTTTTAAGGGAAGGATTTGTGTTCCTCGAGTTGATGACTTGATTCAGAAATTGTTGACAGAATCCCATAGTTCACGATATTCCATTCATCCAGGTGTGACCAAGATGTACTGAGATTTGAAGCGAATTTATTAGTGGTCGGGCATAAAGAAGGATATGGCGGAGTTTGTGGCTAAGTGTCAAAATTGCCAACAAGTAAAATATGAGCATCAAAGGCCTGCAAATTTGCTTCAAAGAATGCCAATTCTGGAATGGAAGTGGGAAATGATAGCCATGGATTTTGTGGTTGGTCTTCCCAAGACTTTGGGAAAGTTTGATTCTATTTGGGTAGTGGTTGACAGATTGACTATGTCAGCCCATTTTATTCTGGTAAGAATAAATTATAATGCTGAACAACTGGCTAAGGTTTATGTGAAAGAGATAGTGAGGTTGCATTGAGTGCCCCTTTCTATCATCTCAGACCGTGGTACCCAATTCACATCCAAGTTTTGGAGGAAGTTACATGATGAATTGGGCACACAACTCACTTTTAGTACAATTTTCCTTCCGTAGATGGACGGACAGTCAGAGAGGACTATTCAAGTGTTAGAAGACATATTGAGGGCATGTATGATTGATTTTGGAGGACATTGGGATAAGTTCTTACTTTTGTGTGAGTTCTCCTATAATAATAGTTATCACTCCAGCATTGATATGGAACCATTTGAGGCACTTTATGAGAGGTGATGTAGATCTTCCATAGGATGGTTTGAGGTTGGAGATGTGAAACCTTTGGGGATTGATTTAGTGAAAGATACTCAAGATAAGGTGAGGAGCATCCAAGCTAAGCTTTTAGCGGCCCAGTGTAGATAGAAAAAGTATGTAGACCATAAGGTAAGAGATATGACATTTCATATTGGTGGGAATTTTCTTCTTATGGTATCTCTCACGAAAGAGGTGATGAGATTTGGCAAGAAGGGCAAACTTAGTTCTCATTTCATTGGTCCCTTTGAGGTTCTTGATTGTGTAGGGCTAGTGGCTTACATATTGACCTTACCTTTGAACTTATCGGGAGTTCATTTGGTATTTTATGTATCTATATTGAAGATATATCATGGAGATGAGGATTACATCATAAAATGGGACTCAGTTGTGTTAGACAAAGACCTTCAATATGAGAAGGAATCGATTGCAATTCTTGATCGTGATGTCCGAAAGCTGAGAACCAAAGAGATTAAGTCTGTGAAAGTTCAATAGAAGCATCGTCCAGTTGAGGAAGCTACTTGGGAAACTGAGAAAGACATGCGAGACAAGTATCCCCAACTGTTCGTCAATTCAGGTACTAGTCCATTCCTTTTTTAGCCTATTTTTCCTAAGTTTGTCACTCGGGGACGAGTGATAGGTAAATTGGTATCTACTGTAACGATCAGTTCCTGTCGTTATAGAAAAACCAACGGGGAAAATTTTTGGGCCGAAAAACTTTTTTGTAGTAAATTAGGATTTCCCAACCTATTCCAGATTTGGATGAAATCAGAGTCAGTAAAGTATAGGAAAATCTGGTAACAATTGGCTGATCTAATTATGATTTTAATCACATGAGTAGATAACTAGATGTTAAGGAACGCATACGACTTTACGGAATTGAATTCGGCTGAGTAGAACTCTAGAAATTGATCTTAGCGTGAATAGGTAGTTTCTGCGTGTCGTTGGTTGAAGGTGTGTTGTGAAATGAGGGTATTGGAATTATTAAATTTGTTCACTATTCTGTGCTAGCCGCTATGGCGGGGATTTGTGCCGCTAGGGCGCGACCGCTGTAGTAGGGTAAGTATTTCTGTGGTGGAACAAACGCAACTTAAGTCAGAAATAAACCCCAAAAACATTTTATTCTACACTTTTTGACTTTGAGAGTTAGGAGACGACCCCAGACAAGTTCTTGACCATTTTTAACCATTCTTGAGGCTAAATGTAAGGTTTTAACTCACCGAAACCATTTTTTGATCCGTAGAATGTAATCTAATGGAGAATTATCGATGGGGGAGGATTTTGATAAGGAAATTATGATGGGATAAAGCCCTACTCTGGGTATGGGGATCAAGGGTTTGACCTAGGATTGATATTATTGATATAATTCGGGTAATTAGTGATTGTTTTTTGATTTCCGTGTTATTATGATTGTTTGTAGAGAAAGAACAAGCGAAACGAATCCCAAAAGGGAAGAACCATGTTTCTTAGGAGTTTCAAGCTTGTTTCGAGGTAGGTGATGGTTTTGATTTCATGTTGTGTGATGTATGTTTGTTCTTGCTTCATTATAATACACGTATGTATGCGAATGTTGCATTATTGATCACACTAATTATAAATGAGGATAGAAGAATGATGAATGCCATGAATCATGACTTGATTGTATGATTTAAGAATATACTTGTGATTGTGATTGTGGCTTGTTGAATGGATCGGGTGTTGCATTCCGACATACTAACTTGGATCGCTTGCCACATTTCGGCATAAATATGGGATTGGTTGCCATATTTTGGCATAAACATTGGATTAGGTACCACGAATCGATATACTAATAGTTTGGGTTTGGGTTCCATGAGAGGACCATTGACTTGACATAATCGTATATCTTGAGAAATGTGAAACTGTATGTTATTTGTGAATGATGTGGATATTGTATATGTTCGGTGTATGCATGTTATTACTGTGTTGTAATGGCTTAAGTATGTTGCACTTAGAAGGATAGCCGCGTGATCCTAACTAATACTGCACTTGCTCTTTGTTTGTTGAGTACAGGGCATCTTCAAGCGACTATTGACAGACCTCGTTTAGAAGATTAGTGATTGTTTCGAATTCAAGGTTGAGCCAGTTCTTTCGGGCTGCCATGAGTTCTCTTTCTATTTATGTCCATATTTTCAGACTTAAACTAGTTCTTTAGATTTCTTATATTTAGTATGGGGCTGTACCCCTTCTTGTTTAGACTTATGGTTGAACCATAGATGTTATGGTACATTGAGTTTCAGGTTCTAGGTTTTATTCCAGATTGTTTTGGTTGTTAGACTTTTGTTTGGAGTTTACGGGAACTCCATATTTCCTTTCCTTAGCATTTAAACCTGCTTCCGTATCTTTAAATACCTTAGTTTTTCATAAGTTGCTTAGCTTGGGTTGTAGTAGTGGTTTTCCCACCGGAGGGTTAGTGTGGGTGCCAATAATGACGGTCTGGGTTGTGACACTGATTCAAGACAAAACTCACATTTAGAGAACTTAGCATATAATTCTCTATCATATTAAGAAGAGAATGTACACATGGTTTGAATAAACACATACGGAAAGAAGGATGGAAGAGTAAGGACCTGGCGATCCTGGCGCATTGAGTGGCGCAGGGCGCCATCCCCTAAATTACTGAGCAGTGTTTGGGATGCACTGCTGCCGCAGCGCGCCAGAACCCAAACTACTAGCCAGTAGTTTTGGCGCTATGGCTGGCGTGACGCTCCACCCCTCTGCCCAGAAACGTGACGAATTTTCTTGTCAAATTTTAGGTCCTAACTCATCTTGAATCGAATGATTTCCTCCAAACTCTCTTTGATTCATAAACACAATACAAATTCAATGAAATCCCACACAAAATCTATCAAGAAGCATCACTCATTCACAAAATCCTCACCTCAAAACTCAAAACCTCCATTGTTAACGAATGGGGCTAAAACTCAAGAACTACTCAAGACTTTCAATATAAACAATCTCATGGACGAATTGATGAATGAAATTACATGATTGGTGTGAGGGCGAACAAACTCAACACTATGAGAAGCCTACATACCTCGATAGAACCCTTTTTGTTGGCGAAATTCCTCAACCTTTGAATGAACGCTTGGAAACCCTCTTTTCATCTTCTTGAAACTTAGCCCTAAAATTATAAGCGTTTTGTAATGTGAAAAATAACTTAGCATCTGATTAGACCCTTAACTTGGGTAAGGAAAAACGTGGTCAAGTCGTGTGGGGTAAGGAAAAGACCAAAGTACCCTTTTCCCAAACGGATGAAAAGCCTTAATTGGATAGGCTTCACTCAAATAATCATAACTTTTTACTCGCACCTTCAAATTTAGCAAACTTGGTGGCATTTTTAAGAGGACTCAAAGACCTTTGTTTGAAGAGTCAATTTCCATCAGTTTTAGTTTTGGACCAACTTCAAATGACTATATTTTTTAGCACATAAAGAGTTAGGTGGCCCATCACATATCAAATGGAAGGTCTTTGAGTCTTCTTTCCAACACCACCAAGTTTGATAAATTTTGAGCTCCGAGTTAAATGTTATGGTTGTTTAAGTGAAGCCTCTCTAGTTAAGGCATTTCATCCATTTGAGAAAGGAGAATTTTGGTATTTTCCTTACCCCACTAGGCTTGAACACATTTTTCTCACCCAATTTAGCGGTCTAATTAGACGCCAAGTTATTTTTCACGTTCCTAAATACTTGAAATTTTAGGGCGAAGTTTGAAAAAGAGGAAAGGAGAGTTTTCAAGTGTTCATTCAAGGGTTGAGGAATTTCGCCAAGAACATTTATTTTTCCAGTATGTGAGGTTTTCCATAGTAATGGACTTGTTCGTCCTCACGCCAAGCATGTAATTATTCCATTAATTCGTCCATGACATTGTTTATGTAAAGATTCTTGAGTAGTTCTTGAGTTTTAGCCTCATTCTTTAACATTGGAGGTTTTGAGTTCTTGAAGGTTAGGGTCTTGCGAATAAGTGGTGTTTCTTGATAGAATTTGGGTGGTATTTCAATGAATTTGTGTTGGGTTTATAAGTCAAACTGAATTTGGAAAAAAAACAATTGATTCTAGATGATTTAGGACCCAAAATTGAAGAAGAAAATTCGTCAACAATTTGGTTTCGGGGTGGGGCAGAGCCCCTCTAAAGTGCCTAGAACTTGGTGCTTCAGCTTTGGGGTTGGCGCCTTGTGCCTACAGTGTGCCCTAAAGCAGCCCCGGGGCTGTTGAGGCTTGTGCGACATGCCACTACTAGGCCAGGGTCGCCTGACCCTTTTCTTCTCCATTCTTCATCCCGTATGTGTTCTTTCAAATTATGTCTTCACTCTCTTCTTGATATTAACTCTTAATGTCTTTATTAATCCTTGAGAGATCCTGCATATCCTGATCACATTTCTTAATTTAATTTACAAGTCAAAATTGAAGTACAGTTAAGAGGAAAGTTTAAGAGGTTCTTTTGAGTCAAATTTGAGAACTCTTTTGCAATCAACTATAGGTTTGAACTAAATCTTTAGTAAATGAGTATGAGAATGAGAGGAGTTATATTTAATATTTCAAAATGAGTATAAGGGAACTAACTATTCCCAAGTGTAACACTTTTCCCTTTAAAAGAGAGAAACATTAATTTCTAAATGAGTTTATGAGTTTAGAGAAGTTTCAGAGTATTACCTCTTTTAAGAGGATCTTTTTAGTAACTACCTCCAATTGAGAAAGAGTTATGTTTTATACATTTGAGCACGAGTTATTTATTATTGGGAGTAGTACTGAGCACTGTTATGGGGATGAGTTCAAACAAGTCACATTCCTTATAAACCATTTCACCAACATGGGTAAGGGATCATACTTTTTGGACAACTCATTGTTTTTAAGCATAGCTTAGTGGATCCACTTAGTTGAGGTGTTCTATACCGCGGCAAGGTATAGGAAAGTTATGGAAGTATGGGCGAGACGTTGTATCATCACATAGCTCATAGTAATGGTTGTCGGTTAGAGAATCTCCCAAATAAGAGTAAAGAGTATGTTATTGTATTTTTATACATTTCAGTTTATATCTTCTATTTTAAAAGCTTTAAATATTGCATTTATTATTATTTCTTTCATATTGTAGTTGAGCTTAAGGTGAGTATTGTCTTTCCATGTTATTAGTTCAGTTATATATGTTTCAAATTTCCCCTTATATGCTCGTACATTCATACTAATGTCATTCGGCCTGCATCATTTTATGATGCAGCAACCGGTGTTCAAGGTCATCAACAGGGGCTCCGTTTATACCATTTGCATCCCAGCTAGTTAGAGGTTGAGGAGTTTCTCCCTATTTCCCTTGTTCATGTTTTGAGATTTTGAGTCACTTATTTATGTTTAATTAAGTATTTCAGACATTTACTGGGTTGTTGTTTTTGAGATGCTTTGAGTTAATTGTTGGTAGTTGGAGTCCCCATTTTTCTTGAGTAAGTCTTCTGCTAAGTAGCCAACCAGACCAAGGGTTCACTTGTGGACCAACGATAGTTCTCAAGTGCCAGCCATGTCCAGGGTGTAGGCTTGGGCCGTGACACCAAGCTTCATTCTAAGGAATTCAATCTTATTAACATGAAATGGTGTAGTGAATCAGTATTTTAATCTTCCGACTTGCAATAAACCAACTTCACCTCTCTATCTGCTTGCACTTCCTTGAGATAATACAATTTGATATTCAAATGTTTTGTTTTTCCATGAAAAACTAGATTATGAGAAATTTCCATGGCTGTCTGATTATCCACAAACACTTTCGTGCTTTCTTGTTGCTCCAGATCAAGAGCTAACATAATCTTCCTTAGTCAAAGAGCTTGATTAACAACTGATATTACAACTTTAAATTCATCTTATGCAGTTGTCTGTGCCATGATACCTTCCTTCTTTTTTAGCACCATGAAAATCATCCCGAACCAAGGCTAAAATAATTACCCGAAGTGCTTTTCATGTCATCATTTTACCCAACCCAATCACTATCATAATAGCCTTGCAAGTTGAAGTTCTAACTTTTCCTAAACCTAACACCATTATCCAAAGTTCCATTGACTGTGCTACGCTACCTTGCTTCTTTTAGAACCATGAGAAACATCCCGAACAAAGAATAAAACAATCACCTGAAGTGTTTATGATGTCATGATCTGACCCAACCTAATCACTATTAGAATACCCTTGCAAGTTGAAGTTGTAACTTTTCCCGAACCTAACACCATATTCCAAAGTTCCTTTGACATACCTCATGATTCTTTTGGTTACTTTCATGTGCATTTCACTTGCACAATTCAAAAATCTAGATAAGACACTTACTACTTGTAGAATATCGAGTCTCTTGTTAGTGAGATACATAAGACATCCAACCATACTTCTATAACTTGCCTCATCAACCTTGTCACTACCATAATCTTTAATCAACTTTTCTTTCTGATTTGTTAGAGTATTCATAGGTTTGAAATCTTCCATTTTGAACTTCTTCATTGTCTCCCTTGCATATTTCTTTTTACAAATGAACACTTCATTGTGGGTTTGACAAATCTCCATTCCAAGAAAGTAAGACATTTCTCCCTAGTCTGTCATTTCGAACAATTTCTTCATCTCTACCTTGAATTCATCTTTAGTGTCAAGGTTGTTGCCTGTTACAAGAAGATCATCAACATAAAGTGATATAACCATAATATTAGAATCTCTTTTTTCAATAAATAGAGTTGATTCGCTTAGGCTATTCTTAAAACCTAAGCCTTGAAGTGATCATCAATTCGACTATACCAAGCCCTTGGAGCTTGTATAAACCAGAAAGGGTTTTCTTGAATAGATAAACTTTGTCGTCATGTCCCTTTACACAAAAACCTTAAGGTTGCTCCACATAAATTTGCTCATGTAGAAAACCATTTAAAAAAATGAACTTGACATCTGATTGAAAGATTTTCCAACCTTTTTGAGCAGCAATAGCTAGTAACAACCTTATAGTATCAAGCCTAGCAACTAGAGAAAAGGTTTCTGAATAATCAACTCCAAAAATTTGTGGGTAACTTTTCACAACAAGTCTTGCTTTGAGCTTGCTAACAGACCCATCAACATTCAATTTCGTGCGATAAACCCACTTCACACTAATGATCTTCCTATGTTATGTTTTTTCCACATGCTACCAGGTCTCGCTCTTCTTAATAATTGCAAGCTCCTCTTCTATTGTAGCTTTCCACTTGGGATCAGAAACAACTTCTTAAAATCTAGAATGCTCCAAAATGGCCACATTGCATCTCTAGTATATGTCAGAGTGCGACCCTGTTCCTCTCACATATTGATCATCAATGTTCTCATCTGAATCTATTAGATTTCTTGTGATTTGCTTCTGGTTAACTGCTTCCTAGTCCCATTACTTATTCTCCATAATAAAAACATCTTTGATTACTGATAACGTTCAAATATACTTCTTGAAAAAAAATATAAATGATCGTATGTAATATATTTACCCAACTATGAGTCGGGATTGATCCAACAGAGAATATGGAAGAATATTGTGAATAGCAAATATTTAACTTGATAGTAATTATATAAAAAAGGGGGGGGGGGGGATTTAAATTGAAATAAAATAAAAACAATAAAAATAGCTTTGAACTAAGTATTTAATTATATTCAGATTATTAGAAATAACTAGGAATATGTTCCCCATAAGCTCATAATGCGGTAATCCTAGTAATTTCAATCCTTTCCTAGTGTATTACATGCAACGTGATAAGTTAGGTATCTCTAAATCCTTGGTCTGTCATCTAGAGAATTTCACCCCGCACCTTGATTCGTCTACGTGTGTATAATTTACTAAGCCTTACCATTACCTCACATTAGACATCATATCAATGTATGGCTTAGTTTTCACGCTCGCACCAATTGACATTAGACTATTCGATAGTATCACACTAAATCTATGTTGATAATTCTTTTCTTATTAACTACCTCCTTGGTTCAGCAAGTAGCAACAATGATAGTTCTAACGTTAACTTCTAAACAAAAGAATTATCAATGCATGTAACAACACTATTCAAGAATTGCTTAGTTACTAGTCATACTTTGTTAATTGCTTATGGTTCCCACAACCGTAGTTATGAAATTTAGCTACTCATTATCTCAAAAAGACAATCAAAATCTATTAAAATAAATATGCTTGTGTTAATCATAAAAAGTTAAGAACAATAGTTAAACACTCTTTTATTAATCACGAATAGAAATAAATAATAAAGGAGAAGAAAGAATAAACCACAATTATCAGGCCTCCACGGCGGCTCTTCCAAAATTCCTAAGCTAGAAGAAAATTTAAATTATGTATTGTTTCTTGGTTCTTGGCTCCCTCAAGAATTAACTTTTCATGTCCTATTTATAGCTATAGAAACCCTAATTAAAATAATTGAGTCCACTTTAAATTAGGAAGCCAAAGCCTATGAGGAATTGGATTCCTTTTTTTTATATGGTTATACGGGCCTACTACCCCCGTACTAGGCAACCAAGGTACCAACCCCTCGATATGGTTATACGGGCCTACTACCCCCGTACTAGGCAACCAAGTACCAACCCCTCGATATGGTTATACGGGCCTACTACCCCCGTACTAGGCAACCAAGGTACCAACCCCTCGATACGGTTATACGGGCCTACTACCCCCGTACTAGGCAACCAAGGTACCAACCCCTCGATACGGTTATACGGGCCTACTACCCCCGTACTAGGCTTGGTCGACTCACAACACTTAATAAGCCACAATACTCAATTCCATACCAATTATACAATATTTATCAAGTTTGATCAACTTACCCTCTTTCCATGGCTATCTTCATCATCCTCATCTTCCAACAATTTAACAATACAATAACAATGATAATAACAACAATCAACTATACAAGCTAAGCTAAACAATATCCAATAACCAACATAAAGTCTAAATCCCAATTTATGACCATTCAAGGCTACTACCTCACATTATACCATTCAATAACAATTTCTAGCAACTCAACATAGCTAAGATCATATAAGAACAACCCATCAACCACTCAATAATCCTACATCAATTACTCAAAATCATTAAACTCACTTTAGGCTAAATTTAAAGAATTTGAAGACATGGGTTCTAAATATTTCTTTCTTAAAACCATAAATAATCATTAATAACCACATGAAACATCATTTGAAAATTTAATGCAAGAACCCATAGAATCTTTTTGTGTATTTGAAAAACCTTGAAAACCTTTTGATTGGGCTCCTTGAAGAAAGAATAATCAGGATAAAGGATCCCCATACCTTTATCTTCAAGAACCAAACGAAATTGGTGAAAGAAATCAATAGCCACCATCACCCTAGCTCCATCTTTCACCTTGAGTTTTCCTTGGGGTTTGAGAGAGTTTTTGAGAGAGGAAATGTTTTTAGGGATGGGAATGAATTAATGGTATCTAGGAAATAACACTTAGAAAAAAAAAAGGGGCGGGTGAGCAAAATGAACAGCCTACCATTGCCTTTTTCTGCCGGACAGACTTTACGAAAATGGGCATCCTTCGTCGAACTCAGAATTGAAACACGTTAGGTAGCTAACTCAAAGGGCTTTCCATGGATATATTATTGGCCACCAAATAATTTGTGTGCTAGGAGATATGACCCTCAAAAGTAGACCCTCGAAAAAGGCTTTGAAAATTTTGGATTTTGATACGGTTGCTCTAAAATTTGGGTTAGACTCATTTCCCCTCAATTTGACCCCCTGAATAAAGAATACGAAGTCGAATTTCCGAAATGATGGATTTTGAGATATATGGAAATTACAATTTATAGGTGTTTTAAAGCACATTTTCGGGCATTTTTGGGGTCGTTTCAATATCTCCCCTTGGGAACATTCGTCCCGAATGTTAAAAGAAACATACATGAGAGACACAAACATGGCAAATTCAGCCCACATAGGGATGCAACAATGCACTTACACCTCATTTCAAAAACCTCAACATAATTGTAAAACCACAATGAACCAATTGTCAACTTAAACATGAATGTATGCAATGACATTATCATGTTTAGTGATGTTCAAGGATAAACTACCTTCTCCTAATCATAACACACCAACATCAACATTTCTCATGTTCATAGGAGGAACTACCTTCTCCTAGTCATTACATAGTCCATACATCATTAAGCACATATGCAAGTTTCCATGTTCAATAGCACTCTTTCAAGGAGGAACTTCTCAACTCCTTACTAAGACATGCTCATACCTTATTTTCATGAGGCACCAACTCATCTTTCTTCAAAAACACAAGTTTTTATGGAAATCTTTAATTCAAAACATGGGAAACTACCTCCTCTACTCTTTAGGAAAGTTTCCACCACATAAGGATTCCATTTCATAAGAACACATTCAAGCATGTTCATTTAATTCACATCATCAAGTCAAGTATGCATATTACACACAATGCACAACTTAGGAGAAAAAATCTCCATTTAAAACACATCATACTACATGAGAGAATAGGACTACTTCTCACGAACTCAATATGCATCATATTCCGTTTCATTGGAGGAATTTCCTCCTCCACTCAAATCATGCTTATCATATGATCTTCGGCCAATTATGCAATTACTTCTTAAAAGCACATTTAAACCATTCACCTCATGAATCACATTTACTTACTCTAATTGCCTATCAACATGAGGGCATGGCATGAAAACTCATTTTCTCATTTAAAAAATTCATTTAAAACATGCATGACATAAGGAGACCATGGAAAAACTCCTTTTCACATAAGACTCCAAAACATGAACCAAGCTTCTAGGAACTCTTTGTTTTAGGCTTGAGTAAGCACATATAGAAGTAGGTAAGGATATCAACACTTCTCTACAACTTCACTACTCATCCTACCATCCCCCACTTAATAACATTCTCTCCCTCAATCCTTGCAACATTAAAAGTTCCTCAAGGTTACACCCAAATGACCATCACATATGAAAAAAAAAAGGAAGACATTAGAGAGAAACTCCATGGCACGACTAAAAGAATGAAAGTGAAACTTTCTTAGCACCCAATAGCCTCCTATTCATAATGTGGCTTCACATATGAACAAGACTCTACTAGATGTGGTTTTGAGACAACCTAAGACCATCCGGAAACTTATGCTCGATACCAAGTTTGTCAATCCGGCGTACTCGACCTCGAAGAGGTCTAATACAACCTCTTAGCATTCATTCATTGCATAGACACCAAAACCATAAGGAATTAAAAAACTTTCTTCACTCACGAAGATACTTTCAATAAATAGCAAGCGGAAGACTTTCTAGACTTTATACAATATGTCTCAAAACCATCTAATACCTGAATATAACATTAGGGACTAAGCCCACTCAAAACTTAAGCAAATACTAGAGAGATAAAAGAACATGTTGGTTATTGCCCTCGAATCTATGAGGACTCACCAAGTCTTCATCTTCAACTCTTAAAAACCTATCAAGTAGTCATGACATATCACCATCTCCAATCCTACACTTTAGTCAAAAAGCAAAAGAAAGGGGTTAGCACAATTAAGTACTAAGTATGGAGACGGTATATGCTTTCATGTCCTTTGATAAAACCTTTCCTTTGCAAGTATAAGAGACATAATACAAGTCAACATTAACATATTAGACCATAGCCAACCATACATATACTTAATATAAATCCATATACAACTCATGCTTAACTTTAGAAGGACACATGTCATTTCATTACCATAGGACCTCTACCTAATATAACCTTAAGACACACTTGAGTTGACCGCCCACACAATCCTCTTCAAGCACACTTAAGTGTTCCCAAGATTACCTTAGATAAGGACTTTATAGGCAAAGTGCATAATCATACCCGATAGATAGCATATTGATGAGAGGATATGTATAATGATGCTTACATAAAATAAATCATATTTAGTGGGGCATAGTACATGTGGTGAGTGACCATCAATATAGTATTTCCAAGGCCTACCACCCCCTTGGAGGCGAATGAGGTACAAACCCCTCAATGTAGTTGCCCGGGCCTACCACCCAGAGCTAGGGACCAAGGTACAAACCCCTCGATATGGTTATACGGGCCTACTACCCCCGTACTAGGCAACCAAGGTACCAACCCTCGATATGGTTATACGGGCCTACTACCCCCCGTACTAGGCAACCAAGGTACCAACCCCTCGATATGGTTATACGGGCCTACTACCCCCGTACTAGGCAACCAAGGTACCAACCCCTCGATACGGTTATACGGGCCTACTACCCCCGTACTAGGCATACCAACCCTCGAGGTTATACGGGCCTACTACCCCCGTACTAGGCTTGGTCGACTCACAACACTTATATAGAAAATCATATACATGTGTCCATTTCATCATCATTTCAATAATTATATAGCTATTCGATTCATAGGACGTACATTGGACCTTCCATTTCCTAAGGATTCTATAAATGGGCATTTTATCAAACACATGATGGGCTATTGTTCATGTAAATGAAATCATGTACTTCAAGAGTACTAAGTCCAACCAATTTCGAAATACATATAAATCAGCCCACCAACAACATACATATATATATCAACCTTCATAATTTGATCATGGAAGCATAGAAAACCATAAACATCACATAATAATTCCATTTCATGATAATATGCAAAATAGACCATAATAGGATCATCACAAGATCACATAAACTCATTCACATCATACCTTCACATATAGCTTCATATAGGACTTTACATCTAGCCTCATATGTGTATAATAATACAACAATATAATAACATTCACCTAATGCCTTCATGGCCTCAATTCACAACAATACAACAAATAACCACCTCCACCAAAGGTGGATCAAGCCAATTAATAACAATATTATTAATACTAAGAGATCAAGCCATCTCACCATCCTTTTCAAAGGCCATAAGCCACAATACTCAATTCCATGCCAATTATACAATATTTATCAAGTTTGATCAACTTACTCTTTCCATGGCTATCTTCATCATCCTCATCTTCCAACAATTTAACAATACAATAACAATGATAATAACAACAATCAACTATACAAGCTAAGCTAAACAATATCCAATAACCAACATAAAGTCTAAATCCCAATTTATGACCATTCAAGGCTACTACCTCACATTATACCATTCAATAACAATTTCTAGCAACTCAACATAGCTAAGATCATATAGAACAACCCACATCAACCACTCAATAATCCTACATCAATTACTCAAAATCATTAAACTCACTTTAGGCTAAATTTAAAGAATTTGAGAAGACATGGGTTCACAAATATTTCTTTCTTAAAACCATAAATAATCATTAATAACCACATGAAACATCATTTGGAAATTATTTAATGCAAGAACCCATACTTAGAATTCGAAATAGGATTTTTGTGTATTTGAAAAAAAACCTTGAAAACCTTTTGATTGGGCTCCTTGAAAGAAAGAATAATCAAGGATAAAGGATCCCCATACCTTTATCTTCAAGAACCAAACGAAATTGGTGAAGAAATCAATAGCCATCACACCTAGCTCCATCTTTCACCTTGAGTTTCCTTGGGGTTTTGAGAGAGTTTTGAGAGAGGGAAATGTTTTTAGGGATGGGAATGAATTAATGGTATCTAGGAAATAATATATACCCTTTGGAAAAAATTCGTCCAACACTTAGAAAAAAAAAAAAGGGCGGGTGAACGGTAAATGAACAGTAAATCGGCTACTGGAAATTGCCTTTTCTGCCGGACAGACTTTACGAAAATGGGCATAACTTCTTCGTCCGAACTCCGAATGAGGTGAAACGAAGTGCGTTAGGTAGCTAACTCAAAGGGCTTTCCATGGATATAGTTCTCTTTTGAATTGACCCTCCAAATTGAAAATTTTGGATTTTGCCGCTCTTTTGGGTTAGACTCATTTCTATGTGATATAAAATATATTATTCTATTTTGAGATTTATTCTATTTATAGGTGTTTAGAAGCACATTTTCGGGCATTTTTGGGGTCGTTTGATTTTTCTCTTTTTCAACCTTTTTTTCCTATTCTTTATTCTTCGTTTTAGCTTCAAATTTGTTCATTTTCCCACCAATTTAATCCTACAAATAAAATACACAATTTAGCACAATCCATAAAATTTATGCTCAAAACGGACAAATATAAATAATAAATATGAGGCAAATAATGATTAAAAATATGTATTTTAGCCTCACATCAGCACCCCACACTTAAAACTTTTGTTCGTTCTCGAGCAGACATTAAAACTCATCTAAAAAATAAATAAATCATACTAGCAATGTTATTACTTTGGCTAATACAAACAGTTAGGCCATAGACCAATTTCAAAACATCAAGTGGACTTATCAATCATTAGGCAAGACATCCAAATAAACAACAAACCTCTAACCTTCTAACCTCAATTAAGGACATTGAACTCATCAAATTTAAGCTTGCTCACCTACTCTCATCAAAGAAAATTAATAAAATCACCTATCTATCATGAAACAAGTGCCCTCACAAGAAGAAATAGTCCACACACTCAAATCAAAAGATTTAAGATAAATTAAGGACTTTGCATCAAAGAACACTCTCACACTCACAGAAAATTCACATGTACGCACAAAGAACCATATGATTGCCCATTATGTACATCTCCACTAATAAGCATGCTTGAATACAATCAAATAGGACTTTAACGAGTTGTAATTTAGGCTAGGGGACGGGTAGGAAAACTATATAATAGTGACTTACACTTCTTTAAGCACTTTGCAATTTTAGACTTCCTAACCCATCATTTTTTTCTCTTTATTTTTAGCCTTCTCTTCAACAATTATTTCACAAGTAATTCTCATCATCTCAAGAATGTTTCAATCATTATTTTTTATTATTTTTTATTTTTTATAAGTTTTCCTGCACAATAGCCACCCTCAACTTTCGTATTTTACATGCGTTAAGGTGCACGATGTCCTTGGATGGACCAGGGTCATCATCATGGTAACTTTTTTTTCATGTCACATTCGTTTTTTTTTTTTCATGTCACATTATTTCGAAGAGGGCTTTTAAAAACTTTGTAGCTATCATTGATTACCTTGTCACTCAACTATCCCTTTTTCTCATAATTGATAATTAGAATAAGTCTATGCTAAAATGATCAAGGAAGCAAGGTGCAAAAACTAGGGATTCAACAAAATAGTCAAGGGCAAAATATGGCTACCAACAAAAAGCTATAGGCTCAAAAGGGCTAACTGGTGATAAAATATCTGAAAAGACTAAAATTTACCAGACAAATCAAAGAAAGCCTATTATTATATCCTAAACAAAGCAACACTTTTTATATCGCTTCAATAACATGCAGGGCAAGTTCTAGACTAAGATGCAAAACATGGAATAAACAAAATCTCACCACACATGGCACAAGTATCAATCAAAATGGATCAATTCCACTTCTAAGAGAGACAAGATCATAACAAACTACAAAAAAAAATAAGTTATATACAAACTCACAACCATGAGCTTAGATGTCAAAGAGTCTGCATTTTTTTATCAAGCATTCACAAGAAAGTACTACTCCAAAATTAGGCCCAAATAGCAAGTATCACGTAACTCAAAAGGGTCTTTTCTTTTATCGCCAAATAATAAAAAAATAAAAAAATAAAAAATTATTCCTAAAATAAAAAAATAAAAAAAAGACGCTCGGTTCAAAGGGACTATCCTCAAGAAAAGAACCGAAAACAAAAGTCAAGGAACCCATCCTAAAAAAAAAACTCAATAAAAAAGTAAAAACTAGGAATCATTCCTCCACCCCACACTTAAAATCATGCTTTTTCCCCAAAGCAATTTATAGAAAAGATAAGAAGAAGAAGGGTGAGAAATACTCCCTCGGGCCCTCTATGGCCTAGCTAACAACATGTTCTTTTTTCTCCTTGCATCAAGGGTTGTCACCCACACTTAAGCTCAAACATGCTCCTTTTTTTTTTTTTGGGTACTCAGACTTCCCCTAATTTGCGAAAACAAGAAAAGAAAAAAAGTGGTACTAATAAAATAAAAATAAAATAAAAATTACACTACTAATTGGGTTGCCTCCCAATAAGCGCTTAATTTAACGTCACGACACGACACCATCAATTTTACTATTTGTCCTTTCACTTTGAAGATATGAATTGAACCCCTAATTTCACATCAATTATTCTATCACGCTCAAGGGGTAGTGTTATAAAAATAAAGGTCTCAAGCAATATATATCGCATTATGCACTTCTTGGATCCTAAGTGAGGAATGTAATTCTCCGATGTTGGAACAATAAATTTAAGAATATAGACACAATTTTCCTCCTCCATACACTCTTCTATAGGCACAGATGGCTCGATTAATTTCTCATTATCTAAACATAATGTTGAAAAATGATTGGAATGAGGTCCAATGCGCCCTAACTTATGAATTATTTTATTATTTATACCCTCATATTTACACATACTAGAGTTTATAAAAATAGTATTATCTACTTCATTACATAACTCTAGTACACTCTTCTTAACAGTTACATCATTAATAACAATATGATCAAGCAATTGGCCCTCAACTTTTAGCTGTTCAAGTTGTCTTATAAGTATTTTTTCTTTCTCACACATATTATTACTAAATTGTTGGGTGTCATATGATTTAATGTTTGCACTTAACTCAAAATTTAATTTATAGAGATCCCAATCCAAGTTATCTTCATCAATCATGCACTTAAATATTGATTTATAGCACAGTATTAATAAATCTTCCATGTCCCCACATAACTTATTTTGTTGAGAAAAAATTAGCTTATAAGAATCCATAATATCAGAAGTACAAGAATTGCAAGAACACTTATAACTACATACTTTTTCAGATGTCATCTCAAGAGAGTAAAATAAATTTGATAATAATAAAAAAAACAAATTTAAAACTAATCCTAAGAAACAACAAAAAAAAATTTACAAGTCAAAATAAATACTATAGACAATTTCTAAGCCACATTCCCCGGCAGCGCACCATTCTTGATAACGTTCAAATATACTTCTTGAAAAGAAATATAAACGATCGTATGCATTATATTTACTCAACTATAAGTCGGGGTTGATCCCACAGAGAATATGGAAGAATATTGTCAATAGCAAATATTTAACTCAATAGTCGTTATATAAAAACGGGGGGGGGGGGGGATTTAAATTGAAATAAAATAAAAACAATAAAAATAGCTTTGAACTAAGTATTTATTTATATTCAGATTATTAGAAATAACTAGGAATGTGTTCCCCATAAACTCATAACGCGGTAATCCTAGTAATAACAATCTTTTCCTAGTGTATTACATGCAAAGTAATAAGTTAAGTATCTCTAAATCCTTGGTCCAACATCTAGAGAATTTCACCCTGCACTTGGTCCGGCTACGTGTGTATAATTTACTAAGCCTTACATTTAACTCATATTAGACATCACATCAATGTATGACTTAGTTTTCACGCTCGCACCAATTGACATTAGACTATTAGATAGTATCACACTAAATCTATGTTGATAATTCTTTTCTTATTAACTACCTCCTTGGTCCGGTATGTAGCAATAAGGTGATTTCTAACGTTGACCACCGTTAAAAAGACTTGTAAACGAATGAATTATCAATGCATACAACAACACTATTCAAGAATTGCTTAGTTACTATTCATACTTTGTTAAACACTTATGGTTCCCACAACCGTAGTTATGAAATTTAGCTACTCATTATCTCAAAAACACAATCAAAATCTATTAAAATAAATATGCTTGTGTTAATCATAAAAGTTAAGAACAATAACTAAACTATCTTTTATTAATCACGAATACAAATAGATAGTAAAGGAGAAGAAAGAATAAACCACAATTCTCCGACCTTCATGGCGGCTCTTCCAAAGTTCCTAAGCTAGAAAAAAATTTATATTGTGTATTGTTTCTTGATTCTTGACTCCCTCAGGAATAACTTTTCATGCTCTATTTATAGCTATAGAAACATTAAATAAAATAATTGAGTCCACCTTAAATTAGGAATCCAAAACCAAAAGGAATTGGATTCCTTTTTTTTCCGTGAGGCTGTCCGCATGAAGGTCAAATTCTTGTGTCTTCGACACTTGCCACGTGGCAGTAGAGGTAAGTTCTCTTTTGAATTGCAAATTTTAGCCGCTTTTTTCTATATATATAAATATATTATTTTATTCAATTTATTGCATTAAACTGTCTACTTGATTTCCTTCTCAACCTTTTATTTTTAATTCATTTTAGCTCCAAATTTCTTCATTTTCCCACCAATTTAATCCTACAAATAAAATATACAATTTAGCACAATCCATAAAATTTATGCTCAAGAAGGACAAATATAAGTAATAAATGTGAGGAAAATAATGATTAAAAATAGGTATTTTGGCCTCACATCAATTACCATAACTTTTTCTATATGAGGCTGGAAAATTCTGTAAGCTTTGGAGATTGTACTATAACCAATAAAGACTCCAAGTTCAACTTTCTTATCTAACTTGTCCCTCTTAACCCGTGGAATATGTGAGAATCACAAACAACCAAAGATTATTAAGTTTTGTAAGGATAGATTATACCCATGCCATGCCTCAAAAGGTGTCTATTCCTTCATGACTTTTTTAGGGAACCAATTTAGCAAAAAAAAAAACAACAATAGAGTTAGTTGCTTCTATCCATAACTTTTTTGGTAGGCCCTTTTCACATAACAAGCATCTCGACATCTCCATTGTCGATTTGTTCTTCCTTTCACTGAAACCATTTTATTGCGGAGTATATCAAACAATGATTTGATGCTCAATTCCTGCATTTTCACAAAACTTTTTAAATAGATCAGATGTGTACTCGGTACCCTTATCTGATCTAAGCATTTGAATCTTGCAACTACTTTGATTTGGTACCAAAGTTTGAATTTTCAGAACACTTCAGGTACTTCAGATTTGAACATGAGAATATAAATCCAACACATTTGGTCATATCATTAATGAATGCTATAAAATATTTACTTCCGTTAAGAGAACCAGTCCTATGTGGTCCATACAAATCAGTATGGACTGATTGAAGCTTCATTGATGCTCTCTGGGATGCCTTGGAAAAAGGCATCCTACTTTGCTTTCCCAATTGACATGTGTTGCAAACTACATGTTCATCCTCCATAAGTGATAGTCCTCGAAACCATGTCTTTCTTCAACATGTGCAACAATGCCCTTTGATAGAAATGTTTGAGTCTCTTGTGCCATATATTTGTTGTCATCTCTTGGCTTTGTAGGTAGCCAACTTTTCCTCCATTGGATCAAAGGAAAAACTCTTTCCTCTCATGTAAACTTGACAGATTTGTTGGTCCTCTGGATCAAAGATCACGCACTTCTTATCCTCAAATGTAAGATTAAAACCATTTTCCAAAAGTTACCTTACGTTGAATAAATTTTGATCAAGTTCAGGGAAAAAAGTACATATGAGATTAACTTTGTACTTGAGTAGCTTCCAATAGCTATTGTACCTTTCCCTTTGGCTAGAAGATGATCCCTATTAACAATTATGACTTTAGAGATTGCAGATCTTTCTAACTCTCTAAAACTCTCCTCATCATGAGTCATATGATTTGTACAACCGCTATCAATTAACCAGCTTTCCCTTGAACTTCTAATTGCAAAAGAAGTAGCCACAAACAATTGATCTTCTACTTATTCATTTGCAATTTGAGCTCCATTTAATTGTTATGGTCCTTTTTCATTGCAAATAATCTCAGAATGACCAAGTTTATGACACTTAATGCATCTCATATCATGTTTTTTCCAACATTTGAAGTATGGATGATTTCTCTTCCCACAATGCTGACATGGTGGATATTTTCCACTTTTGTTGTTGTTGCTAGAATTGCTATCAGTTGCAGAAACTTTTGTTTATGTAGCATAGCTATTCTTAACTTCTGCTTCTTACGTTTGCCTCCGACATTGAATTGATGCCTTGCTTGCAAATCTCTTTCAACAGTTGCCTTGTTCCTTAAAATTCTTCTTTGTTCATGTTCTTGCAAGAAGTTTAAAAGTTCTGCCAAAGTAATGTTTGACAAATCTTTTGTATTTTGTAGTGAAGCAATTGTTGCTTCAAACTTTTCAGGTAAAGTAACAAGGATTTTCTGCACAATCCTTGTATCGTAAAGTTCAACACCAAGTAACTTTACCTTATTAGCCAAACTAATAAGTTTATCTGAGTACTCTTTAATGGTATCAGATTCCTTCATTTTTTGCATTTCAAATTCCCTCACCAGGTTTAAGACCTTCATGCCTCGAATTCTTTCATCTCCATTATGTTCCTTTTTCAGAAAGTCCCGTATTTCCTATTTAAGAGTCATGATTTTGGAAAAATAGTAGGAGATACTACAACATAGACACATGCCTTCACCTTCAACTTCCTGGTCTTCTTCTTTTGATAAGTTTTAATCTGAGCCATTATAGGATAGCATGGTAAAAGAGGAACTTCATAATCCTCCTCTATTGCCTACCAGAGATCACATACATCCATGTAGGCTTCCTTCCTAACAACCCAAATCTGTTAGTTTTCTTCATCAAAAAACTGGCAGAGCAAAACTAGTTTTATGGAATGGTTTAATTAGGTTTAGGTTTTACTCAATATAACTCACAAATTCTTACAAGTCCCTTAAGAACCAAAGAGCTCTGATACCAATTTTAGTGTTTAATAGAGGAGAATAAGAACTGAATGAAGAAGAAAAAGAAAATGTCATTTCTATTGTTAAATGAGACTGAATAAATACATCGCATCTTAACTAACATGATGTAAAGTTATGCTAAAGAATCTGCTAAAACTTAGTTATTTTTTGCTGAAATTGAGGAACTAATACTGAACAGTAACTAACAGAGCTTTAAACAAACTAGGAAACAAAAAATGGCTAAAATATAACAATTCATTATGGTGTGCACTTACTCAATATTCTTATGCCCTCCGTCATCTTTTAGCTTGAATTTAGGTCATGTAGTGGTAGAAGACAACTGCAACAATTAGGTTTAGTTTGATTTCTCTCTTTCTTGCTTCAAGAATCAAAAAGAAACTTTTTTATCCTCATTCTCTCATTTAATTTATTCCCTTATGTTTTTATTTATGTTTCATATAAATCACATGTTTTATGTGAAAAATCTTTGTGTTCAATGCTTAGTCTTTACCTTTGGATGTATTAATTTTGATGAAGCATGACTCATACGCTTATCGTTAGTATCCTTGCCTCATTTGAATTAGCTAATTTTGTCTCACTACGAGTAGAAAAAAAGATTCTAATGTAAAAGAGAAGGAGAAATTATCCATGTTATTGTAGAAGCTTGACTCGTGTCTCTAGATTTTGGGGTTCCAGACCTAATTATTTATGCATTCTATTTTGATTTTTGAAAGTTTGAATTTGAGACTTGATTTACACTTCTTAATTACCTATGTTTTGTATATTTTATTTAAATAAATAATAATTTGGATAAGAGATTGTCATACCTATTGGTTGAATCGAAATATGTGTCATATTATGACCTCTATTTTTGGACTGTGACAAATACCTAGAGGGAGACAAAGTCGGGGAACATGTTCTTGCTATTAGATAATTGGCATTTTTTTCAGCTTATTAGTTTTACTATTTTTCACTTAATTCAGTTTAGTGCTTCCTATTTTCTAGCTAGACTTAGTCAACATTAGTTGCTTAACTTTTTGAAGTTAGTGGCCCCTTTTTTGACTGTTAGTGGCCCCTTTTGTGACTGTAAGTGGTTACTAGATAGGAAATGGTTAGGTTTTTCCTTGGATAAATTTAGATCTTCTGCAAATTAATGCATTGTTGGAATTTCATAAGTTCACACTATTTTTATTCTTCAAATAAGTTTCTTGAGTGTTTGTGTTTTAACAGTTGCATCAGAGCCTCAGGTTGATCTTACATGACCAAAAAGTTTTAACCTACAACACAAAATGACATCCAACAACCTACCTTTAAATTCACCATTCACTTTCACCGGTGAAAATTACCAAATCTGGTCTGTGAAGATGCAAGGTTTTCTGGAAGCCTATGAACTTTGGGAAACTGTGACAGAAGAAAAACCATTTGCTGCTCTACTAACAAATCCTACTTTGGCTCAGATTAAATCTAACAATGAAGAGAAGGTAAATAAATCTAAAGCCAAGTGGCTTATGTAGAATACTGTGGCAGATTCTGTGTCTTACAGAATCATGATGTAACACCCCAGATTCGAGAAAGGAAAAAATATCTAGATTTTTAGAAATTGCAGGTGCCACTGACGGAAGCCACCTACGGACCGTCAGTCAGCTCCGTCAATAGGATAGCCAACTTTCAATTTCACACTTTAGATTTCAACCTTCAGTCGCGAATGACGGTCGACTAGTATGAATCGTCAGTCGACTCACGGCCCGTTAGTCAGCTCCGTTGATGGAGTAGTCAACTTTTAGTTTCAGACCCTAAATTCCAGCATTCACTCGCGAATGATGCTCGATCAGTACAGACCATTAGTCGACTCTCAGTCCGTTAGTCCCGTCGTCGGTCACTCCAACTGCAGTTA
This sequence comes from Solanum commersonii, assembly GCA_029007595.1. Taxonomy (NCBI): domain Eukaryota; kingdom Viridiplantae; phylum Streptophyta; class Magnoliopsida; order Solanales; family Solanaceae; genus Solanum; species Solanum commersonii. The sequence goes on along the minus strand of JAJTWQ010000092.1, from coordinate 833,856 downwards.
AGTCGGGGGTCTTTTGATCTTTTCCTATTTCATTGGACCCCTAAACCTCATCGTTTTTACCCTAAATTACATGGCTTTGGTCAGTTTTAGCCTAGAAACATAACTAGAAGTTACCTAAGTCAATTCATTGAACAAACTTAGAGAAATTAGAGCTTGAGAGAAGAAAAGCGATCAAGAACCCTAGTTCAAGAAAATAGCAAGAATCCATCAATTCCAGCCCCGAAATTGAAAGATTTCTCCATGGAATTTGTCACGAGGTATGTGGGATTTCACTGGTGGATTCCTTTCATCCATTAAGTTCCTAGAATTCAGTTAGTTTCTCTATTTCCTTATTATGAACAAAATTAGGGTTTCTAGAATCTTAGCAGATTATCATGAATTACTTATGTATATGTTCCAAATAAGATTATTGTGTTATTACTTAGTTTATTGCGTGAATTTTAGAACCCTAGCTAAGTATTTCTTTAGATCTGGAATTACATATGCTAGGTTAGATATTTCAGTTATTCAGTTATACATACCGCAGTTATTAATGCATCATTATCAGATAAATTATTGCATTCTCAATTTGCATGTTTAGTTTTAAGCTATCCAGTATTACAGAAACTTACTCATAATGTGTCAAATACTTATTCATTTGGTATTAGCATAATACCGAGTTGGAATAGGGTCAGTTACCCATATAGTCCCAGAACTACGAGCCACGTAGGTGTAAGTCCCTTTTGTAGGTAGCTTTTAGTGATCATGCCAGTCATGCCTTTATACCTATGGCAGCATATATTGGGTCCTCTCTATGGGACGTATACATCAGACTCCATATTTAGCTCATGTGGTTTTATTATCGATTATTAGTAGCTCCCACAGTTCAGTCAGATTCTATTGCATTGACCACATTTATAGGTCAGTCAGTATTCAGTCTCAGTATGTTATAAATTTGGTCATTGCATCAAGTTAGCTCAGCATTCAGTATCTATATAATGTTCAGATTATACACTTTCTCTATTGCTTGTTCCGTTATATGCTTTATTTAGCTTTACTCTATCCTGCATTCTCAGTTCCTTTCAAGTACTGACGTAAACTCTGCGCTACATGTTCTCGTGATATAGGTTAAAGTTCTCAGCATTTGGATCATGCATAGATCGGTTCCCGATCTTCGGCTCAGCAGTATCAGCAGTGAGTCCACATTCTTCGAGAACAATAGTCATGAGTTTTTTTTTCCAGTACTTTTAGTGTTTAGTTTCAGTTTTTCTAGACTTAGCTAGGCCTGTCCCAGCACGTCTAGTCAGTAGAGGGTATATTTTCAGACATTGTTAGATTCAGCTTAGTATTTTGTGTTGATATCCTTTGTATTGTACTTATCAATTTTCATATATTTCAGATTTAGTATATGGGTATTTCCCCATCATTTCAGTTCGTTTTATGTTTTAATATTCCGCACTAGTTTTGTTAGTATAGTATGCTTAGTTTATGCTAGTAGGGTTAACTTTGGGTTACTTGTGATTCTAGGTCCCATGTCCACATCTCGGGGGTAGCTAGGGGAGTGACAAACTCGGTATCAGAGCATTAGGTTTAAAAGTCCTAGGATGTTTGAAAAGCTGAACTAAGTAGAGTCCTTTACATGGGTGTGAAGTGCACCACATCTAATGAGAGGGAGGCTATGAAGGGTTTTAGGAAAACTTCACTTTCTTAATATTCTTATCATGAGTTGGTATGATCTCCTTTCTAATTCATTGTTACACGCTTAAGATCATGCTTCCTCGTAGAGCTTACACAAGGAATGCTAATGCACGCGATGCTAATGCAGTTCCTCTAGTCCCAGACCAAGAAGTTTCGAATGCAGAGCTTTAGAATGCCAATTTAGCTTTTGGCTCAGAGAATGACCAAGAAGAACAATCAGCAGGTTTTAGTTCCTAGTAATAGAAATGGTGGATTAGTGGCAGCTAGAGTTTGAGATTTTGTTAGGATAAATCCACCTAAGTTTTTAGGGTCGCAAGTTGGTGAGGACCCACATAATTTCATTGATGAGGTTAAGAAAATCTTTGGACTGATGACAGTGACTAGTAGTGATAGGGTGGAATTGGCAACCTGCCAGCTTAAGGATGTGGCTCACATATGGTTCACTCTGTGGAAAGACAACAGGGGCTACTTTGTCTTTTGTAACTCTTTATATAGCAGTTAACTTCAGTGTCAGTCTAGAAACTCTCTCAGAACCCTTCTAAGTCTCTACTCCAATCGGTGACCCAGTTATAGCTAGACAGGTAAATTGACTTGTCACAATCTCCCAGAAAGTCACCTTAGCATATATTGTAGAGTTATAAATGGTAGACTTTGATATCATTCTAGGAATGGATTGGTTACATTCCTCTTATGCCTTAGTCGATTGTAGAACTAGGATTGTTCATTTTCAGTCCCATGTGAACCAGTCTTAAAATGGAAGGGTAGTAGCTTAGCGCCTCTAGGTCGATTCATTTCTTACCTAAAGGCCAGAAAGATGATCTCTAAAGGTTATCTCTATCATCTAGTTCGGGTTAAGGAATCAAGCTCCGAAACCCAAGATCTTAAGTCAGTTCCCGTAGTCAATGATTTCCTAGAAGTGTTTCTAGAAGATCTTCCCAGAGTTCCTCCCGAAAGGGAAATCAAATTTGGAATTGATCTCCTTCCAGATACCCAGCCCATTTCTATTCATCCTTATAGAATGGCTCCAGCTGAGCTTAAGGAATTGAAAGCGTAGTTGAAAGACCTTTTAGATAAGAGCTTCATCAAACATAGTTTTCCCTATGGGGTGCATTAGTGTTATTAGTAAAGAAGAAAGATAGTTCTCTCAGAATGTACATTGACTATAGGCAGTGGAACAAGGTCACAATCAAGAAATAAGTATCCCATCCCCAGGATTGATGACTTGTTTGACCAACTTTAGGGTGCTAGTCATTTCTCAAAGATAGACCTCAGATCCGGTTATCATCAGCTCAGAGTCAGAGATAGTGACATACCAAAAATAGCATTCAAAACTCAGTATGATCATTGTGAATTCGTAGTAATGTCATTTGGACTAACTAATGCTCCTACAACGTTCATGGATTTGATGAACAGGGTGTTCAAATAGTATTTGGACTTGTTTGCTATCGTCTTCATTGATGATATCCTTATTTACTCTAGGAATGATGAAGAACATGAGAATAATTTGAGGGTTGTTTTGCAAACTCTCAAAGATCGCCAGTTATTTGCTAAGTTCAGTAAGTGCAAATTTTGGTTGCAGTAAGTTTCTTTCCTTGTGAATATTGTGTCTAGCATAAGGATTCGAGTAGATTCTCAAAATATAGACTCAGTGAAACAATGGCCCAGACCTACCTCTCCTATAGATATCAGAAGTTTCTTGGGGTTGGCGGGCTATTAGAGAAGGTTTGTGGAAGGATTTTCATCCATAACCTCTCCATTGACTAAGTTAACTTAGAAGAAAGTCAAGTTTCAATGGTTAGATGATTGTGAGAAAAGCTTTGCAGAATTGAAAACTAGGTTGACTATAACTCATGTTTTGACTCTACCAAAGGGTTTAGACGGTTATGTTATCTATAGTGATGCATCCAGAGTCGACCTAGGTTGTGTGTTGATGCAGTGAGGTAAGGTTATTGCTTATGCTTCTAGACAGCTTAAGGTACATGAGAAAAACTATCCGACTCATGACTTCGAGCTAGCCGCAGTGGTGTTTGCATTGAAGATTTGGAGACATTACCTTTATGGTGTTCACATGGATGTATTCACAAACCATAAGAACCTTCAGTTTGTGTTCACCCAGAAAGAACTGAATCTTTGCCAGAGGAGATGGCTTGAGTTCCATAACGATTATGATATGAGTGTGCATTACCATCCTGGTAAGGCCAATGTAATAGCAGATGCTCTTAGTAGACTATATATGGGTAGTGTAACACATGTTGAGGAAGAAAGAAAGAAGATAGCAAAAGATGTTCACAGATTTGCTCGCCTAGGAGTTCGTCTCATGCACATATCAGATGGTGGTGTGATAGTTTAGAATTGATCAAAATCTTCATTGGTAGTAGAGGTTAAGGAAAAGCAAGACAATGATCCAATATTGCTTGAACTCAAGGGTGCAGTCCATCAATAGAGGGTTGAGGTATTCTCCCAAGAGGGAGATGGTGTGCTTTGCTATCAGTGTCGACTATCTTTTCCTAATATGGGCGAGTCGAGACAACATATTCTTGAAGAAGCCCATAATTCCAGGTATTCTATTTATCTAGGTGCCACTAAGATGTACTGCAGTCATCGAGAATTCTATTGGTGGAATGGTATGAAAAGGGATATAGCAGATTTTGTGACTAAGTGCCCTAATTGTCAGCAAGTGAAGGTAGAACATCAGAAACCATAAGGTATGACTCAAAAGATTGACATTCCTTCTTGGAATTGGGAAGTGATCAACATGGATTTCATTACAAGATTACCTCATACTCGCAAACAGCATGACTCCATTTGGTTGGTAGTTGACAGAGTCACTAAGTCTTCTCGCTTTTTGGCGGTCAAGACTACAGATTTGACGAAGGACTACGCCAAGCTGTACATTAATGAGATTGTAAGATTGCATGGGGTTCCTTTGTCTATCATATCAGATAGAGGTCCTCAATTTACCTCTTATTTCTGGAAGTCATTTCAGAAAGGCCTTAGTACTCAGGTTAACCTTAGCACGATTTCAAGGGGAGTTGGGATGATCAGCTTCCTCTTATAGAGTTCGCCTACAATAATAGTTACCATTCTAGCATTCAGATGCCCCCAAATGAGACATTGTATGGGCGTAGATGTAGATCTCGAGTTGGTTGGTTTGAAGTAGGTGAAGCAGCCTTGATAGGACCAGATTTAGTTCTTAAAGCTATGGAGAAGGTGCAACTCATTAGAGATAGACTTAAGACAACCCAGAGGTGCCAGAAATCCTATGCAGATGTAAGGAGAAGGGAACTAGAGTTCCAAGTTGATGAATAAGTTTTTCTGAAAGTGTTACCTATGAAAGGGGTGATGAGATTTGGCAAACAGGGGAGGCTCAGTCCTAGATATGTAGGCCCTTACAAGATTTTGAAAAGGATTGGTGAAGTGGCTTATGAGTTAGAGTTGCATCCGATTTTCCACATTTCGCTATTGAAGAAGTATGTGGGTGATCTAACATCCATTGTGCCTTTAGAAAGTAGGGCTATGAAGGATAGCCTCACTTATGAAAAGGTACCAGTTCAAAACCTTGATTGTTAGGTTCAAAGGTTGAGAAACAAGGAAGTCGCTTCAGTCAAGGTTTTGTGAAGGAGTTAGTCCGTAGAGGGAGCTACTTGGGAAGCAGAGGCAGCTATGAAGGCCAAGTATCCTCACCTCTTTCCTTTCGGTTCCGCTCCAGCTTGAGGTAATAGTTCCTCTTCAATCTTCTAGTCATTCATATGTGAATTCAGTCTTAGTTTCATGTTCCTTCAGTTTATACCTACATTTTCATCGTATTTGCATGTACTTGGAACTTAGTTCAGTCAGAAATCAGTTTCTAGTGTTTAGTGGTAGGGTTTGCAGCTCTCTCCCTCCGTATAACTAGTTTAGTCTTCATTCGAGGATGAATGTTCCCAAGGGGGAGATAATCTAACACCCCAGATTCGAGAAAGGAAAAAAATTCCAGATTTTCAGAAGTTGCAAGTGTCATCGACGGAAGCCACCTATGGACTGTCAGTCAGCTCCGTCGATGGGCCAACCAACTTTCAATTTCACACTTCAGATTTCAGCTTTCAGTCATGAGAGACAGTCGACCAGTACGGACCGTTAGTCGACTCACGGCCCGTCAATCAGCTCCGTCGATGGGCCAGTCAAACCCCAAATTCCAGCTTTCAGTGGCAAACTATGGTTGACCAGTACGGACCTTCTGTTGACTCATGGGTCATCAGTCCCGTCCGTCGGTCACTTCGACAACAATTAAGTTAGGGGTCTTTTGGTCATTTCCTATTTCGTTGGACCCCTAAACCTCATCATTTTTACCCTAAATTACATGGTTTTGGTCAGTTTTAGCCTAGAAACATAAATAGAACTTATCTAAGTCAATTCATTAATCAAACATAGAGAAATTAGAGCTTGAGAGAAGAAAAGAGGTCAAGAACCCTAGTTCAAGAATGCAACAAGAATCCATCAATTCCAGACCCAAAATCGAAAGATTTCTCAATGGAATTTGTCACCAGGTATGTGGGATTTCACTAGTGGATTCCTTTCATCCATTAGGTCCCTAGAATTCAGTCAGTTTCTTGATTTCCTTATTATGAACAAACTTAGGATTTCTAGAATCTCAGCAGATTATCATGAATTACTTACGTATATGTTCCAAATCAAATTATTAAGTTATTACTCAGTTTATTGCATGAATTTTAGAAACTTAAGTTAAACCACTTGTTGTTCTACCGACAAATCCTACCTTGTCTCAGATCAAATCTAACAACGAAGAAAAGGTAAATAAATCTTAAGTCAGGTCACCTATGTAGAATATTTTGGTAGATTCTGTGTTTTACTGAATCATGACTTGTAAAACTGCAAAAAAGGCTTGGGGTAGGTTGAAAGAAGAATAATAAAACAACGATAGAACACGTCAAATGCAAGTGTTGAACCTAAATGGAGTTTGAGTCCTTGAATCTGTAGGAAGGTGAAATAATTAGTAAGTATGTTGATCAAATCTCCTTAATTGTTAATAACATTAGACTTCTTGGTGAAGAATTTAAAGAAAAACAAATCATGGAGAAAGTTCTTGTGACTCTTCCTGAGAGGTTTGAATCTAAGATTTCCTCTCTTGAAGAATCCAAAGACTAGGGCAAACTTTCATTAGGTGAACTAATGAGTGCTCTTCAAGCACAAGAGCGAAGAAGGACTATGAGAGGGGACAAGTTCACTGAAGGAGCTTTCTCTATACAAAAGAAAATTTCCAGTAAAGAAAAGCAAAAGTTCAACTAAAAGAATCATGATGGAGGAAACAATAGTGGAGATGTGAAGAAGAAGTTCCGTTTGTACAAACATTATAAAAGAACTACACATATGGAGAATTACTGTTGGTGGAGAGTCGATGCAATATGTGGCAACTGCAAGTAGACATGGCGCATATCCAAGGTCTACAAATCAAGAGCAAAGGGCTCTGAAGCTTTGCAAGCACAAGCAACAGAAACTGCAGATGCATATGAAGAGCAATTCTTTGCAGTTTCATACTTTTCAATTAATGAGTCCTCTGATCATGTCTTATTGATAGTGGTTGCACACATCACTTGTGCAATGATGCTGAAATATTCAAATTCCTTGATGATACTTACAAATCTAAAGTAAAAGTGGGAAACAATGAGGCAATAGAAGTCAAAGGCAGGGGTACAATGTCTATGTCAACAATATCAGGTATGAAAACTATTTCAGAGTTCTATACACGCCTGATATGAGTCATTGAGGGTTGGACAACTACTTGAAAATAATTATTCTCTGCATTTTAAGAATCGTGAATGTGTTATTTCTGACCCTTTTGGAGTAGAATTATTTTATGACAAGATATGCAACATAATGTTTTCAGTTGATTGGGAGAAATAATTGAGCATGCTTACACTATTAATTCATAAACATGTACAAACTTATGGCACAAAAGGTTTGGTCACTTTAATAGAAGAAGCATCGCAGTGATGAAAAAGAAGGTGCTTGTGGAAAATATGTCTGGATTTCTTTCTAATGATCAAGTTTGTGAAACCTGCTAACATGGAAAGCAAACAAAATTGGCATTTCAAGCAAATCAAGTATGGAGAGCTAACCAGAAACTTCAGCTCATTCATACGGATGTTTGCGGCCCAATGAAAACAAATTCATTGAGTGGTAACAAATACTTTCTCCTCTTTAATGATGACTACACCAGAATGTGTTGGATTTATTTCAATAGACTGAAGAGTGAAGTCTTCGATATTTTTAAACAATTTAAAGCTTTAGTAGAAAATCAATTTAATTTTACTATTAACACTTTAAGGTCTGACAATGGAGGAGAATATACTTCTTCTCAGTTTGTGGATTTTGTAATAGCATAGGTATTGAACGCTAATTAACATTACCATACACTCCACAACAAAATGGCATGTCAAAAAGGAAGAACAAGACAGTAATGGAGATGACAAGATGTCTTTTACTCGAAAGAAAGATCCCAATTCAGTATTGGGCAGAGGCAGTTAATACCTCTGTATATTTGCTGAACAGATTGCCTACTAAGGCCTTGCATGACATGACTCCATATGAAGCTTGGTGTGGGAACAAACCATCAGTACACCATCTCAGAATATTTGGGTGTATATGTTTTTATCTAGTTCTAGAAACAAAGAGGAATAAGTTGGAAAATAAGGCTCATAAGGGAAAATTTATGGGCTATAGTTCATCCAAATGATACATGATTTTCTGTTTGAAAATAGAAAAATAATTCTTAGCCAAGAAGTGAAGTTTGATGAAGCACCTAATTAGGACTGGAAAAATTAGAAGACCTCTTATTCTGATTTATTTTCAGAAGAGCAGCCTCAACTTCCAGAAGATGAACTAGTGGATGCTTTACCAATGAAGGGAACTCGAACCTTAAAAGATATCTACCAGCGGTGTGATTTGGTTACCTCTAATCCAACAAGATATGCTAAAGCACAAGACTCTCATGCATGGAGGAGATCTATGCAAGATGAACTAGACATGATCCAGAAGAATGGAACCTAGTAGCTTGTTGATAGACCTAGAAATCGCAAGGTTATTGGTGTAAAATGGATTTTCAAGACAAAACTCAATCCCGATGGAACAATTTGCAAACATAAGGCTAGTTTAGTGGTGCAGGGATACGCACAACAATATGGTACAGATTACCAGGAAACATTTGCTCCTGTAGCAAGGTATGACACAATCTAGCTTATTCTTGCATTGCATCTCATAGTTGCTAGTAGATTTATCAGCGTGGTGTCAAATCGGCTTTTTTAGATGGTTTTCTTATTGAAGAGATCGATGTAGAGAAACCTGATGGTTTCTCAATTCTGGAAAAGAGGATCAAGTTTATCTCTTACGAAGGTCTTGTATGGCCTAAAATAATCCCCAAGGTCATGGTATGAGAGGATGGAAAATCATCTCATTTGACTTGGCTTTAGTAGAAGTCAAAGTGAAGCTACTTTGTATGAGAAAGTCACTGCAGGTGAGTCCTTAATTGCCTCAATTTGTGTGAATGACATGCTTGTGACATGAAACAAAATTGAACTTATACAAAGGTTCAAATAGAGAAAATCTTTGAAATGATTGATCTTGGACTCATGAAGTATTTCCTTTGTAACACCTCATATCCGAAAATAGACCAGATTGTAGATTTTTGGTGTTGCAGGTGGCACTCACGGGCACCATCCACGAAGCATAGAAGGACCCATGGTCCGTGGTTCGTGTCAGCAAACTCCTCGAGAACTTATCCAGAAATTCGGCTAAGTGTTGTCCCACTGCAGGACCTACGATCCGTAAGACAGGTCACGAACCATGGTTCGTGTTCGTGGATCCATGCCCCTAAATCCTAGCTTCAATCCCGATTGATGGTTGACCAACATGTACCATCATTCGATGCACGGTCAGTAGGTCTGACCGTAGGTGAGGGTAGCAGCCAGTTAAATGAAATTTGTGATTGGGCTAACTTCAGATGGTCATAACTCTTAGCACAAAAGTAATTATGTGTCCTATGACCTATTATATGATAGAAAATTAAATCCTCTTTCCAACGCCACCGAGTTTGCTAAAATCGGACCTCCGAGTAACATGTTATACTCATTTCAGTGAAGCCCTGTCGGGTAGAATCGACAGACGACTCCAATCGACGGACCGTCGATTGACCTACGGCCCGTAGGTCATGTCCGTCGATCAATCCGATAGTAATTAATTTAGGGGCCTTTTGGTCTTTTCCTATTTCGTTTAACCCCTAAGATACGTCGTTTAGACCCTAAATCATGATGTTTTACTCAATTTAAGCCTGAAAACATAACTAGAAGTTATCCAAGTCAAATCATTAATCAAAACTAAGAAAATTAGAAGCAAGAGAGGAGGAAGAGGTCAACAACCCTAGTTCAAAAACGTAGTAAGATTCCATCAGTTCCAGCCCCGAAATCTACAAATTTCTCTGTGGAATTCGTCACCAGGTATGTGGATTTCACTAGTGGGTTCCTTTCGCCCATTAGGTCCCTAGAATTCAGTCAGATTATTGATTCTATGTTTATGAACAGACCTAGGGTTTCTAGAATTACAACATATCATCATGAATTAGTTATTAACATGTTCCTAATCAGATTATCAAGTTATTACATCGTTTCTCGCATGAATTTCAGAAACCTAGCTATGTATTTCTTTAGTTCTAGAATTACACATGCTAGGTCAAATATCTCAGTTCTTCAGTTATACATGCCTCAATTATTAATGCATCATTATTAGATTAATTGTTGCATTCTCAGTTTGCATGTTTAGTTTTAAGCTATCCAGTATTTTATAAAAATTCAGTCATAACCAGTGAACCACTTAATTCATTGGGAGTAGCATAATACCATGTTGGACTAGGGTTCAGCGTACCCTTATAGTCCCAGAACTACAAACCACATAGGTGTAAGTCCCCTCTGTGGGCAACATTAGTTTAGTGATCACGCCAGCATGCCTCTATACCTATGGCAGGGTATATTGGGTCCTCTTGATGGGGCGTATAAATCGTACTCCACATTTAGCTCATGTGGTTTTATGCCGGTTATTAGTAGCTGCCACAGTTCAGTCAAATTCTATTGCATTGACCATTTAACAGTATAATCAGTATTCAGTTTCAACATGTTATAAATTGGTCACTGTATCCATTTAGCTCAGTGTTCTGTATTTATATCATGTCCAGATTATTTCATTGCTTTATTGCTTTATTCAGTTATATGTTATTTCATCTTTACTCTATCATGCATGCTCAGTACCATTCAAGTACTAACACATACGTGCACTACATCATCTCGTGATGTAGGTTTAGGTTCTCAGCATCCAGATCACGCTTAGATCGTTTCTCGATCTCTAGTTCAGCTGAATCAGTGGTGAGTCCTCATTCTTCGAGGACAATAGTCATGAGTTTCTTTTCAGCATTTTTAGTCTTTAGTTTCAGTTTTGCTAGACCTAGTTGGGGCATGTCCCAACATCGTTAGTCAGTTTAGAGGCTTATTTTAGACATAGTTAGATTCATCATAGTAATGAGTTAATATCTTCTTTGTATTAAACTTATCAGTTTTCATTTATCTAAGTTATAATATATGGGTATTCCCCATCTTTTCATTTTATTTATGACTTAGTTTCCACATCAGTTTATTATCTTTAGTATGCTCATGATCATGCCAGCAGGGTTAGCTTGGGATCACTTGTGGTCCTAGGTCCCGTGTCCGCGTCTCGGGGGGTAGTCTCGAGGCGTGACAAACTTGGTATCAGAGCATTAGGTTTAAGTGTCCTAGGATGTCTGTAAAGCCGCACTAGGTAGAGTCCTTTTCATGGATGTGTAGTGCGCACCACATCTAATGAGGGGGAGGCTACAAAGTGTTTTAGGAAATCTTTATTTTTTTGTTACTCTTATCATGCGTAAGGTATGATCTAATTCCGTTCTAACTTGACTTTCTACATTTCAATGATCAGGCCTCCTCGTAGAGCTTACACAAGGAACGCAAATGTAGCTCCTCCAGTTTCGGATCAGGATGTCTCAAATTTTGAATTTAGGAATGCCATTCAGATGTTGGCTCAGAGTGTCGCTAACCAGAACAATCAGCGGGTTTAAGGTCCTGTGAATGCAAATGGTGGATCAGCAACATCAAGGGTCCGTGACTTTGTTAGGATGAATCCGCCTGAGTTCTTAGGATTGCAGACTAGTGAAGATCCCCAGAATTTCTTGGATGAGATTAAGAAGATCTTTGAGGTGATGCTGGTCACTGGGAATGATCGAGTTGAGTTAGCATCTTACTAACTTAAGGATGTGGCTCATATCTGGTACACTCAGTGGAAGGAGAACAGGGGTACAAATGCCGCTCCTATTACTTGGGATTGTTTTAGTGAAACCTTTCTAGACAGGTTTTTCCCCATAGAGTTGAGAGAAGCAAGGGCCCATAAATTTATGAACTTGAGGCAGGGTAACATGACTATACAAGAGTATGGGCTCAAGTTTAACCAACTCTCTAGGTATGCTCCTCACATTGTTGCTAATTCCAGGGCACATATGAATAAGTTTCTGTATGGAGTGTCAGACTTAGTGAAGATCGAGTGTAGGAATGCTATGTTGTTGGGAGATATGAACATCTCTAGGCTCATGACTCATGCTCAACGGGTTGAGGGTGATAAGCTTAGGGAATATGCTAAGGAGACTAAGAAAGTAATAACAGGTAAGTACGAGTATTCCCAAAAGAAATTAGGTGATGGAAATCGCTCGTAGTTTTAGCAGAAATCTTCGATTCCAACACCTTCATCAGCTAGTGTTCCATCCCCTAGGTTTCGTAATGATAAAAAAGGTAGGGCGTTAGGCTTTAAGTCTCAAGGTAGTGTTTCAGGCACCAAAACCTACCCAACTTGCCCGAAATATAGTAAGAACCATCCGAGTGAGTGCCTTGCAGGTAAGGAAGGATGCTTTGGGTATGGTCAGTCTGGTTATAAATTAAAGAATTGTTCATCTAGACAAGGTCAAGGAGGAAATAATGGTATAGCTCATTTTACAACTTCAGCAGCACCATCAGGTCGCACGACTCAGCAGGGTAACTGCTCTGGTACTGGTGGCGGATAGTGCCAAAACTGGATCTATGCACTTCAGGCTCATCAAGATCATGAAGATTCTCCTGATGTAGTCACTAGTACGTTATGAGTCTTTGATCTTGATGTTTATGCATTGTTATATCCAGGGGCTAATTTGTCTTTTGTAACTCCTTACGTAGCAGTCCAATTCAGTGTTAGCCCAGAAACTCTTTCAGAACCCTTCTTAGTCTCTACTCCAGTCGGTGACCCAGTTTTAGCTAGACAGGTATACAGAAATTGCCCTATCACAGGTTTCGAGAAAGTCACCTCAGCAAATCTTGTAGAGTTAGAAATGGTAGACTTCGATGTCATTTTAGGCATGAATCGGTTACATTCCTGTTATGCCTCAGTCGATTGTAGAACTAGGATTGTTTGTTTTTCAGTTTCTAAACGAACCAATCCTAGAATGGAAGGGTAGTAGCTTAGCGCCTATGGGTCTATTTATTTTTTACCTTAAGGTCAGAAAGATGATCTCTAAGGATTATCTCTATATTCTAGTTTGGGTTAAGGATTCTAGTTCCAAATCCCCAACTCTTGAGTCAATCCCCGTAGTTAATGAGTTTCCAGAAGTGTTTCCAGATGATCTTCCTAGAGTTCCTCCCGAAAGGGAAATTGACTTTGGAATTGATCTCCTTCCTGATACCTAGCCTATCTCTATTCCTCTTTACAGAATGGCTCTAGCTGAGCTTAAGGAATTGAAAGAGCAGTTGAAAGACCTTCAAGATAAGGGTTTCATTAGACCTAGTATTTCACCTTGGGGTAAACCAGTGTTGTTCGTGAAGAAGAAAGATGGTTCTCTCAAAATGTGCATTGACTATAGGTAGTTGAACAAGGTCACAATCAAGAATAAGTACCCTATCCCCAGGATTGATGACTTGTTTGACTAACTTCAGAGTGCTAGTCATTTCTCAAAGATAGAGCTCAGATCAAGTTATCATCAACTTAAAGCCAGAGATAGTGACATTCTGAAGACAGCCTTCGTTATTACGAATTTGTAGTTATGTCATTTGGACTAACCAATGCTCTTGCAGATTTCACGGATTTAATGAACAGAGTGTTCAAGTAGTACTTAGACTTGTTTGTTATTGTCTTTATTAATGATATCCTCATTTACTCTAGGAATGATGAAGAACATGCGAGTCATTTGAGAGTGGTTCTGCAAACTCTCAAAGGTTGCCAGTTATTTGCAAAATTTAACAAATGCGAGTTTTGGTTACAATCAGTTGCCTTCCTTGGGCATATTGTGTCTTGTGAAGAAAATTGAGTAGATTCCTAGAAGTTAGAAGTAGTGAAACAATGGCCCAGACCTACCTCTGCTATAGATATCAGAAGTTTCTTAGGTCAAGCGGGCTATTATAGACGGTTCATGGAAGGATTTTCAGCCATAGCCTCACCATTGACTAGGTTGACTCAGAAGATGGTCAAGTTTCAATGGTAAGATGATTTTGAGAAAAGCTTCGCAGAATTGAAAACTAGGTTGACTACAACTTCTGTCTTGACTCTACCGGAGGGTTCAGATGGTTATGTGATCTATTGTGATGCATCCAGGGTTGACCTAGGTTGTGTATTGATGCATTGAGGTAAGGTTATAGCTTATGGTTCTAAATTAAGGTATATGAGAAGAATTATCTGACTCATGACCTCGAGCTTGCAGCAGTGGTGTTTGTACTCAAGATTTGGAGACACTACTTGTTTGGTATTCATGTTGATGTGTTCACAGACCATAAGAGCCTCCAGTATGTATTTACCCAGAGAGAGTTGAATCTTCACTAGAGAAGGTGGCTTGAGTTCCTTAAAGATTATGATATGAGTGTGCATTACCATACGGGTAAGGCGAATGTAGTAGCAGATGCTCTTAGCAAATTATCCATGGGTAGTATAGCACATATTGAGGAAAAAAGAAGAGAGCTAGCAAATGATGTTCACAGACTTGCTCGCCTAGGAGTTCGTCTTATGAGCATATTAGATGGTGGTGTAACGGTTCAAAATGGGGCAGAATCTTCTTTGGTAGTAGAGGTTAAGGAAAAGAAAGACAGTGAACCAATCTTGCTTGAACTTAAGGGTGCAGTCCACAATTAGAGAGTGGAGGTTTTCTCCCAAGGGGGAGATGGTGTACTTCGCTATCAGGGTGAATTGTGTGTTCCTGATGTGGGTGAATTAAGACAACATATTCTCGAAAAAGTCCATAATTATAGATATTCTATTCATCCAGGCGCCACTAAGATGTACCGCAATTGCGAGCAAGTCTATTGGTGGAATGGTATGAAAAGAGATATAACAGATTTTGTTGCTAAGTGCCGCAATTGCCAGCAAGTCAAGGTAGAACATCAGAAACTAGGAGGTATGACTTAAGAGATTGACATTCCTACTTGGAAGTGGGAATTGATCAACATGGACTTCATCATAGGTTTACCTCGTACTCGCAAAATGCATTACTCCATTTGGGTGATTGTTGATAGGGTTACTAACTTTTCTCGCTTTTTGGTGATCAAGACTACAGATTTGGCAGGGGATAACACCAAGCTTTACGTTAATGAGATTGTGAGGTTACATGGGTTCCTTTGTTAATCATCTCAGATAGAGGTCCTCAGTTTACCTCTCATTTTTAGAAGTCATTTCAGAAGGGTCTTGGTACTCAAGTTAACCTTAGCATAACATTTCATCCACAGAAGGATGGTCAGGCAGAGCGTACTATTCAGACCTTAGAGGACATGTTGAGAGCTTGTGTGATCGATTTCAAGGGTAGTTGGGATGATCAACTTCCTCTTATTGAGTTTGCCTACAACAATAGTTATCATTCCAGCATTCAGATGGCCCCTTATGAGGCATTGTATGGGTGTAGATGTAGATCTCCAGTTGGTTGGTTTAAAGTAGGTGAAGCAGCCTTGATAGGACCAGATTCAGTCCTTGATGCTATGGATAAAGTGCAACTCATTAGAGATAGACTTAAGACTTCCCAGAGTCGCTAGAAATCTTATGCAGATGTGAGAAGAATGGAACTAGAGTTCCAAGTTGATGATTGGGTTTTCATGAAAGTGTCACCTATGAAAGGGGTGATGAGATTTGGCAAGAAAGGAAAGCTCAGTCCTAGATCTGTAGGCCTTTACCGGATGTTGAAAAGGATTGGTAGAGTGTCTTATGAGTTAGAGTTGCCAGCAGTGCATCTAGTCTTTCACATTTCACTTTTGAAGAAGTGTGTGGGTGATCCAACATCCGTAGTGTCATTAGAGACTGTGGCTGTAAAAAATAGCCTTTCTTATGTGGATGTACCAGTTGAGATTCTTGGTCGTCAAGTTAGAAGGTTGAGAAACAAATAAGTCGCTTCACTCAAGGTTTTGTGGGGGAGTCAGTTTGTAGAGGGAGCTACTTGGGAAGAAGAAGCATCCATGAAGTCCAAGTATCCTCACCTCTTTCCTTTCGATTCCATTCCATCTTGAGGTAATAGTTCCTCATCAGTTTTTCAGTCATTCATGCACAAATTCAGTCTTAGAATCATGTTCCTTCAGTTAGTACTTGCATTTTCAGCATATTTGTATGCTCTTGGAACTTAGTTCAATCAGAAATTCAGTTCTCAGTGTTTAGTGGTAGGGATTGTAGCCCTCTCCCTCCATTTCATCTAGTTTAGTTTTCATTCGAGGACGAATGGTCCCAAGGGAGAGATAATGTAACACCCCGTATCCAAAAATAGACTAGATTGCAAATTTCTGGTGTTGCAGGTGGCACTCAGAGGCACTATCCATGGACCATAAGAGGACCCACGGTTCGTCTTACAGGTCTGTGGTTCGTCTCAGCAAACTCCCCCAGAACTCAGCGAGAAATTCAGCTAAGTGTTGACCCAAAGCCGGATCTACGGTCTGTAGGTCAGGTCGCGGACCGTGGATCAATGTCCCTAAAGCCCAACTTTAGTCCCGATTGACTGTTGACCACCACGCACCGTCATTCGATGCACGGTCTGTAGGTCTGACCATAGGTGAGGGTAGCAGCCAGTTAGATGAAACTTATGATTGGGTCAACTTCAGATGGTCATAACTCTTACCACAAAAGTAATTATGTGTCCTATGATTTATTATTTGATAGATAATTGAATCCTCTTTCCAACGCCACCGAGTTTGCTAAAATCCGACCTCCGAGTAACATGTTATACTTATTTCAGTGAAGCCCTGTCGGGTAGAATCGACAGACGACTCCAATCGACGGACCGTCGATTGACCTACGGCCCGTAGGTCATGTCCGTCGGTCACTCCGACAGAAATTAAGTTAGGGGCCTTTTGGTCTTTTCCTATTTCGTTTAACCCCTAAGATACATCGTTTAGACCCTAAATCATGAGGTTTTAGTCAGTTTATGCCTAGAAACATAATTAGAACTTATCCAAGTCAAATCATTAATCAAAACTTAGAAAATTAGAAGCAAGAGAGGAGAAAGAGGTCAAGAACCCTAGTTCAAGAATGCAGCAAGGTTCCATCAATTCCAGCCCGAAAATCTACAGATTTCTCTGTGGAATTTGTCACCAGGTATGTGAGATTTCACTAGTGGGTTCCTTTCGCCCATTAGGTCCCTAAAATTCAGTCAGATTCTTGATTCCATAATTATGAACAGACATAGGGTTTCTAGAATTACAACAGCTCATCATGAATTAGTTATTAAAATGTTCCAAATCAGATTATCAAGTTATTACATCGTTTCTCGCATGAATTTCAGAACCACAACTATGTATTTCTTTAGTTCTTAAATTACACATGCTAGGTCAGATATCTCAGATATCTCAGTTATTCAGCTATACATGCCTCAGATATTAATGCATCATTATCAGATTAATTGTTGCATTCTCAGTTTGCATGTTCAGTTTTGACCTATCCAGTATTTTACAAAAAATCAGTCATAACCAGTTAACCATCTAATTCATTAGAAGTAGCATAATACCAAGTTGGACTAGAGTTCAGTGTACCCATATAGTCCCAGAACTACGAGCCACGTAGGTGTAAGTCCCCTCTGTGGGCAACATCAGTTTAGTGATCACGCCAGCATGCCTCTATACCTCTGGGAGGGTATATTGGGTCCTCTCAGTGAGGCGTAGACATCAGACTCCACATTTAGCTCATGTGGTTTTATGTCGGTTATTAGTAGCTCCCACAGTTCAGTCAGATTCTATTGCATTGTCCATTTATCAGTATAGTCAGTATTCAGTTTCAACATGTTATAAATTGGTCACTGCATTCAGTTTGCTCAGTATTCAGTATCTATATCATGTCTAGATTATTTCATTGCTTTATTGCTTTGTTTAGTTATATGTTATTTTAGCTTTACTCTATCATGCATGCTCAGTACCTTTCAAGTACTAACGCATACGTGCGCTACATCATCTCATGATGTAGGTTCAGGCTTTCAGCATCCAGATCACACTTATATTGGTTCCCAATCTCCAGTTCAACATAATCAGTGGTGAGTCCTCTTTCTTCGAGGACAATAGTCATGAGTTTCTTTTCAGTATTTTTAGTCTTTAGTTTCAGTTTTGCTAGACCTAGTTGGGGCGTATCCGAACAACCCTAGTCAGTTTAGAGGCTTATTTCATACATAGTTAGATTCAACTTAGTATTGAGTTAATATCTTCTTTGTATTTAACTCATCCATTTTCATTTATCTCAGTTATAGTATATGGGTATTCCCTCTCTTTTCATTTTATTTATGACTTAGCTTCAGCATTAGTTTATTATCTTTAGTATGCTTATGATCATGCCAGCAGGGTTAGCTTAGGATCACTTGTGGTCCTAGGTCCCATGTCCGCGTCTCGTGGGCAGTCTCGGGGAGTGACATCCTTGGCATGGAAGTGTTGCAGTGCAGTGATGGAATTTTCATATGCCAGCAGAAATACATTTAAGATATTCTAAACAGGTTCAAAATGCAAGACTTCAAACCTATGAGTACTCCAATCTCTATTGGTTTGATGCTTGGCAAGGATGAGGATTCCGAAAAAGTGAATGATAGTATGCATAGAAGCTTAATTGGCAGTCTTCTCTATCTAACCACAAACAAACCTGACATTCCATTTGTTGAAAGTTTGCTCTCTAGGCTCATGCATTAACATAAAGACACACATTTCACAACGACTAAAGAGTGTTAAGGTATATTAAAGGAACCAACAAGTTTGGAACTTTTTTTCCAACATCTGCCAAAGTAACTATGAACCTGGTCCGGTACTATAATAGTGATTGGGGTGGCGGACTTGATGATTTCATTTGCACCTCTAGATATCTTTTTTGTTTGGGGACAAGTTCTTTTTGTTGGAGCTCTTGGAAACAAGAAACTACAACTCAATCAACAATAGAATATGAGTACATAGATGTTGCATCTACTGTGAATCAAGCTATCTGGCTAAGGAATATGTGAAGGACTTGGGCCATGAACAAACAAAAGCTACCAAGATCACGTGTGATAATAGTTCATCAGTTTCAATCTCAAAATATATAGTGTTTCATGGTCGAACTAAGCATATCAAGATCAAGTTTCATTTTCTTAGAGAATTCCAATAATCTAATGAAGTGTTTGTTGTTCATTATTCATCTGAGAACCAGCTAGCTGACATTTTCACTAAGCCACTACCAAATGAAAGGTTTGAAGATCTGAGGCAAACAATTATTATTTGTCACAAAAATGCCAAGGAGGAGTGTTAGATAATTGGCATTTTTTCAACTTATTGTTTTCACTGTCTTTTACTTATTTCAATATAGTTCTTTCTATTTTCTAGCTAGACTTAGTCAACTTTAGTTGCTTAAATTTATGAAGTTAGTGGCTCATTTTATCGCTGTTAGTGGCACATGTTCTTATTCGGTTTTAACATCCACTTTGTAAATGGCTACTAGATAGGAAATGGTTAGGTTTTTCCTTGGATAAATTCAGATCTTCTGTAAATTAATGCATTGCTAGAATTTCATAAGTTCACTCTAGTTTTATTTTTCAAAACAGTTTCTTGAGTGTTTTTGTTTTCACACTTGCTATGTTGGGTTATGATGTGAATAGGATAAGTCACAGCCTCCTAAACTATGATCGGAATCTCAATAATACACCTTAACTAAACTAAGTTTCTATTACCCACGAACTCATTTTTTTGTAATTTTGTACATCTTTTGGCTTACGTGGCACACTTTGTGACTCCACGTAGTTAAGACATGTGGTAGATGTTTGGATGGAATGTAAGCCAAAAGGTGTACATAATTACAAAAGAAAAATGGGTTCGTAGGGGAGGGAGGTAGGTGCAATAGGACCTTAATTTAGTTAAGATGTATCTCTAGGGTTTCGATCATAGCCTAGGGGGTACTTGTTCTTTATCACAATAATATAATAAAGTGATCCCACTACATGATCTATCCAAATATGTAATACATTGACAATTACATGTCTCATCTAGTATTGCAATACACCGAGTTCACTTATTAATCAATCTAAGCATAAAATATATTAACATTAACTCCATGATTCATCTAGTAGTGTAATAGATTGAATCCCCTGCATGATCTACTCAAAATAAAATATATTGACACTGATTTCATGACTTATCTTGTAATGTAGTATACAAAAGTCTATTGTATGATCCATCCAAATATAAAATATATTGATATCAACTCAATGAATTATTTAGTAATGTAACATACTGGAACAATGTACATCTAATACTTATACAATCCAATCACCATCCAATGAAGTATGTTGAGATAAAGATTTTGTTTCACTTAATATCAATAAAAAAGTTCCTTATATATGATCATTTATCTCTTGTTTATCAATCTTATTTAGTTGCTATCTATGGTCTGCAAGAACCTACCATATATTCTGAAGCCATAAAAGATCAAAGGTGGGTAGAGGCAATGAAATCTGAGATACAATCATTGGAGGATAATAAGATTTGGAGTGTTACAGACTTACCAGCTAGAAAGAAGGCTATAGGCAGCGGGTGGATATACAAGATTTAAGTATAAATCTACAGGTTAAGTGGAAAGATTTAAGGTAAGACTTGTAGCAAAAGGGTATAGTCAAAAGGAGGGAATAGATTACAAAGAAAATCTCTCTCCTATAGTGAAAATGGTAACAATTAGGACTATACTATCCATTATGGTAGCAGGAAGCTGGCATATTCATCAAATGGATGTGTTCAATGCATATTTGTAAGGTAATTTGGAGGATGAGATTTATATGACTATGCCGCAGGGGTTTTCTAGTCAAAGGGGGATAAGGTATGTAGACTAATCAAATACCTCTATGGGATAAAATAGGCCCAAGATAGTGGAATCGCAAGCTCACTATGGCCCTTAGCAATCTCAACCTGCAACAAAGTCAACATGAGTATTCCTTGTTTATTAGGAGAAATAGTGAAGGGATAACTATTATATTTATGTATGTTGATGATATGCTTATCATATGTAGTAGCTTCAAGCTTATTGAAGGTACAAAGAAAGCATTACTAAGTGTTTTTAAGATAAAAGACTTAGGAGAGCTTCAGTATATTTTGGGAATTGAGTTCACAAGATCAAAAAAAGGAAATACACTTTGGAACTTGTAGAAGAAGTTGGATTCTTTGCATCTAAACCAGCAAGTGCTCCTATTGACTGTAATGTTAAGAGTACCACAAGAAAGTATGATGAACATGTCAAGCAAGGTATACCGAAAAATCCTTTAGTAGATCAAATTATGTATCAAAAAATTATTGGGAAACTGCTTTATCTTAACATGACAAGACCAGATATTTCTTATAGTGTTCAAAGTCTCTGTCAATTTCTCAAACAACCTAAAAGGTCGTATATGGATATTACATTAATTCTAATGGAAAGATCACAACATTTTGTGATGTAGATTGGGCATATTGTCCACATACCAAAAAATATGTGACTGGTTACTAGCATTGGTAGGAACTGGGACCTGGTGATTGTTCTGGTTAGCTACGCTCTGAGCCAAAAGCTTAATCGCATTCCAAAACTCTGCGTTCGAAACATCATGATCTGGGACTGGAGGGGCTGCGTTAGCGTTCCTTCCATTAGCTCTACGTGGAGGCATGATCTGAAATGCATAATGATGAGTTACAAAGGAGATAATACCCACACACGGTAAGAATAGCAAGAAAGTGAAGTATTTCCTAAAACACTTCATAGCCTCACTCTCATTAGATGTGATGCACTTCACACCCATGAAAATGAATCTACTTACTGCGGCTTTTCAGACATCCTTGGACTCTTGAACCTAACGCTTTAATACCGTGTTTGTTAATCCCCGAGGCTACCCCCTTAACTAACACGAGACCTAGGATCAAGAGTGACCCAAGTTAACCCTGAACTGACATATCATAGGCATACCGAATATTCTATAACAATTAAAACTTACGCGAAAGCTAAATCATGATAAAATTTAATAGTGGGGAATAACCAAAGTTGTTAAAAATAAAAAGATACTTATGAGTTCAATACAGAAGAAAGATTAAACTCAATTCTAAAGTTGAAAATTAACTATGTCTGAAAAGAAGCATTTAGTGACTAAAGCTACTGGACATGCCCCCAGCTAACACTAGAAAATACTAAAAATTGAAATGAAAAGACTAAATAGAGAAACATGTGCATTTTCCTCAAAACGTTAGGACTCACCACTGAAACTTTTGAAAATGGAGATCGGGAGTCGATCTATGCATGACCTAGATGCTGAGTACATGAACTTACATCATGAAAGGATGTAGCATAGAGTATGTGTTGGTACTTGGAATTTACTAAGCATGTAGGATAGGATAAAACTGAACAAAACATACTAAGCAATAATATAATCTGGACATACTGGAAAAATACTGAAAACATACTACAAATGAATTGAAATGAATTCAATGACCAAGTACATAACATGCAAAGAAAGAATACTAAAATATAACTGAAAACCTGCTCCAATGCATTAAACTCTAATTGTGCGAGCTACTAATAACCGACATAAAACCATGTGAGCTAAACATGGATTTCGATGTATACAACCCATTGAAAGGACCCAATATACCTTGCCAAGGGTATAAATGCATGACTTGCAATCACTAAATATAATGCCCACAAAGAGGACTTATTTACCTACGGGGCACGTAGTTTTGGGACTAAACAGGTATGTTGAACCCTAGTCCTCTCGGTCTAAGCCTACTCCCAACTAGAAATATTAATAAACAACATAACTGAATTATACTGGATAGCTCAATATTCTGACATGCTAACTAAGAATGACATTTTAGTACTGGTAATGTAACATTTGAAATTTGAGGCTTGTATATATGTGTATGTAACATAGCTAGTCTAATTCATGAACTAAATGAATCTACACCACTAGGGTTATGAGTTTCATGCAAAAAGCTAAGCACAATGTCACGAAAACATGATAATATGATTTGGAATACCATAATTGCCAAATCGCAACAATTTATCTAAAGTTCTAGAAACCCTAAGTCTAAACAATACAAAGGGAGTCAAAATTCTAATTGAATTCTAGAGACCTAATGGATGAAAGGAACCCACTAGTGAAATCCCACATACCTTGGGATGAATTTCACGGAGAAATCTTTCGATTTCGAGGCTGGAACTGAAGGAAACCTGTTGCATTCTTGGAGAGGGCTGCTCAACTTTTTTCTCTTGTTTTCCTCTAAGATCGATGATTTTTTGGTGAAAGATCGAATTAGGGTAGGTTCTGATTAAGTTAATAGGCTTAAACTGACTAAAACTATGTAGTTTAAGGGTTAAACAATGTAGTTTAGGTGTCCAATGCGTAGGGGAAAAGACCAAACAACCCTGACTTAAAATATGGTGAAGCTGGCCATGGGCCTTATGACAAACTGTCAAAGGGAACATGGACCGTCAAGTGGGTCGTGGTTCTTGGTCCAGTGGCTGCTGGTTCTGGGTGCTCTAACCACGAGCCCTACCACGACCCGTGTGAAGGACCACGGACCGTAAAGGTCACTGTGGTTCTTTACTTGGGCTGGGGTCTGGTGGCTCAGGTTCACGGACCCTCCCATGGCCCGTCATCAAGACCAAGGCCCGTAGAGGGCTCCGTGTTCTGACGCCAGAGCTTGGGAGGTTATACCTCAGCCCCACAAGCCTTCCCACGACTCGTTAGGTAGTCCATAGCCCGTGAAGGGCTCTGTGGTCCACCACTTCTGGGGTGTGAACCATGGGAAGGTCGATGGATCGTGGTTCCTTTCACGGTCCGTGAACCTTGTCATGGTCCACTATTTCTAGTGTTTTTCTGCTACAACTTCTAAGTCTGATTTTTGAGGTGTTACAAGTTTGAATACATTATATCTGATTTTGTGAAATATATTCATTACTAGAATATATTGAACTATTGTAAGAGTTTTTGAACTACTGTACACATATTTAGAATATTGCTTTATAAGTATGTGTATGTACACAAGACATATTATCTTTTGAAGTTTATTGCAAATATATATATTTGGATTACTTATTAGCTAATTTAATGCTTTAGATTATTTATTGCAAAACAATATTGTTGTTTTTATATTAGAAATTGTTGCATATAAATATTTTATAGCCAAAATAATATTACCACACTTAAAAGTGTAGCCATAGGACTGTCAATTGTGTAGCATATTCCATGTAAATTGTGGTATGCACATGGGCAAAGACTAAACTTCAAAGTGTTGTCATACATAAGATAGAAAAGACAACATTTTAAAATCATGGGCAATATGGAAGCAAAGGCCACGCTTGAAAGAGTAGTTGTATGAGATCGAAATGTTGCTATATAAAGTACTGCAAAGTGTGGCCTTTTTGCCTTTTAGGCTACTCTTTTAAGAGTAGCTGATAAGGCAACACTTGAAAAGTGTCGCCTAAACTTTAAGGTTACGCTTCTTTCGGCCACCTCTGGAAAAGTGTGGCTTAAAGTAAAAAAGTGTGGCCTTTTATCAAAGTCCATACTTTTTCATAGTTTAGGCCACACTTTTCTCGGGTGGTTGTAGACATAAAATGTTGTAGTGGCATACTACACTTTTGCATTTTTTTTAGATGCAACACCTAGCAAGATTCATCATCATCGATCTTCACTCATTCAAGACCCTTTTGTTGTTTAGATTGTGGTGAGCTCTTCATATCTGGAGGCTTGTTGCTTTTCCTTCTGTATTTATTGTCTACATATTTTGTATTTTATTAGACATTTATGTTTTGTATAACTCTACTTCCGTGTTTAGATGCTCTTGTACCTATAATACTAGGGTTGAGGTTTGGTTCCTTGTATACATTTCATATTCTTCAATCCCTTTTGAGGACTTTTTGTATATTTTATTCTATTTTGTATGTATCTATGATGGAGCTGATTTCTCATCTTTATTCTTTTTATCTTATGTTATCATGACTTCAGCTTGCCTGCTAGGGTTTATAGTAAGCACCATCAAGATGTGATTTCGGGTCTTGGCATTTATAAAAAAGAATTTTCCAAATGTTTATAAAAGTAGAAATTATAGAAATCTATATATTATATGCATATAAAGATATTTTTTTTTTATAATAAATGGAAATATAGCCTTACAATGCTTTTAAAAATATTTTTAATTTTGCAAAACAATTATTGCAACGTTGTTTGAAATCGAAGAAACTTAAAAAATGAATTAGAATGTGAAGGGTCAAAATTAGGTGTAAACAAGCCTCCATTGTTTTTCTTTTAAAAACTTACATCACTAAAGTTTTGGAATTTTTGAAGCATTATGTCATAGACTTAGACTTCAACTAACGCTCCGTGCGGCACTTGACAAGTTACTCATGACTTTTTCATGATCTTTTAAGCTCAAGTAAACCTTTTCAAACTTAGATTACTACGAGAATGAAGAAAGATACGAGCATTTGTAAGAAGCCTTTTTGTATTGGTTGGAGAATGCTTTACACTTGCTTGCTTTAGTTTCAAATGAGAGACTTCTATTTATACTACTCTTCTAGGGGATAAAGTGTAAATAAAAATTACTATACAAGTCCCTACATATTTTCAATCTAGTCTCGCTACTAGAATTCTCTACAAGCCTAGAGAATTTTAAAGCCTTCCAAGAATTCTTCTTGTGTATTCTAGAGTCTTCCACAAACCTCTCCAAGACTCTAGATCCTTCCCAATTAGGCTAGCTTACTTATGCTTTAATTTTATGACTAAGTGGGATGACAAAGTGGCAGCTCATGACACTCTCCCTACTTGATACTGCTACGACTACGGAGCATCGCTTCCATATGGAAAATTGAGTCTTATCTTCACTATGAGAAACTCCGCACATGAGATTTGGTGGTGCGTTGACTGTCTTGAGGTGGGTGTTACATGGAATGTAACTCAATCCTAACTTTGTTTCTACGGTCTTAATCATGATGTTAGCCTCCGCACGTGTGTCGCTCATAGCACTAGTGGGTAGTCCATCGATCGTGATGTCTACATATTGTGCATCTTATTCTTTCGGCCTTTCTCATTGCTTTGCTATAGCTCTACATAGTCCAATCAAGTCTAACTGCTTCATATCTGAACCTTGCCCTGGCTCTTATCCATATTCCTCCTTCCATTACCATAATATGGTACCAAGTTCTTTAGTTCAGGGAATTATTTATAGCCATGCGGGCCATTGCATACGTATCAACTGTTTCTCTTTGTAGCCTCTGCCTTCCTCTCCGTATCCCTTTGACGTCCAGACTTCTTTCCATCAGACTTATAAGTGTCACGATTTATAGGATGTGGCTGCTGCTCCTTGATTTTTCCAGGATCTCTCCACCCTTGGTCATGACTACATCTCATCTCCTCTTTTCTGGCTCGGTCAGGGTTTTTCATGCCTAAAGTCTGTCAAAGCTTCGTCCTGCATGATACCTTCATTAATAGTCCTGACCTGTCACCATTCTAATTCCTTTATGGCCCATTTTTCAGCCCATCCATGAAATGGAAGAACATATCTTCATCTATGAGGGTCGGAATATGGAGACTGAGGGTGGTGAACTTCTTCATGGGTTCCGTGTGCTGCCTATCTACTTCAGCTCCCTAAACTTACGCTTTTCCTCATATATGATATTAGAAAAAAAAGCCTTCTTGAACTCCACTCGAAATTTCTCCTATGTGTTGATGGTGCAAAGCCCTTTCCCTATTTTTGACTCCTTTCACCTCCACCACAACATGGCCATCTCCGACAGGTACAACACCATAATGTTGATCTTTCTCTTATCACTCTTCACCTTGTTGCACTTAATTAATTCTCCAAATGCCACAAGAAATTCTCTAGCTCCTGTGCGTAACAAATACCTTTGAACATTGTTCGTTTGGAAGACTAAATCTTGGCCTCCTTATCTCCATTGGGTATTGAAGATCCTTAAGCTTCCATCTCAGCCTTCATTATTTCAATTGTGCTTATTGCCTTCATGAGCCGACACTCCAATGAAGTGATGATTTCCTTCATCTCACACTCTACTTGCTTACGCACCTCTAACTCTTTGTGGATGTTGTCCTTCTCTTCGAGGGTGAAGTCCTTGGGAGTCTTAAACTTGTCGTCGACCTTGTTCAAGCACTTGCCTAAGATCTACACAACATGCCTCAAAGTGTCAACCTCGCGACCCTCTCCACTCCAGACGTGATGTTAATGGGCTCCTCACCACGTTCCTTATTACTAGCTTTAGTGATTGAGGGTCGAGCAATAATTCCTCGTTACTCTTAAGGTTCTTCCTTTCCTTTCAGTGCTTCACTCCACCATCCAACCTGACGTTGGTGGTGCTAGCAGTGTTTATATTTCCCTCGTTAGCCATTCCCTTAGAAACAATCTAGCTCTGATACCACTTTTTCACGGATTCAGACTTCGACTAACGCTTTGTGTGACACATGACAACTTAGTGACGGATCTTTTACGATCTTATAAGCTCAAGTAAGTCTTTCCAAACATAGATCAACAAGACAATGAAAAAAGAAACAAGAGAGATTGTGATAAGGCTTTTTGTATTGATTGGAGAATGTGTTGCACTTGCTTGGTTGAATTTCAAATGAGATCCCTTCTATTTATATTACTCTTGTAAGGGATAAAGTATAAACAAAAAGTTACTAAACAAGTCCCTATATATTTACAATCTAGTCTCTCTAGAATTCTCTACAAGCCTAGAGAATTGTAAAACCTTCCAAAAATTCTTCTTGAGTATTATACGGTCTTCCAAAAGCCTCTCCATGAATCTAGCTCTTTTCCCCTTAGAATATATCACTTATGCTTTGATTTTATACCTATGTGGGATGACAAAGTGGCATCATGACAATTAGCTAATACTTCATTAAAGTTTGTGACAACTTCCTATGTTATATGGTCATGTGGAACCTTTTTTTTTTTTATTGAAATACGCATTAAGTCAAAATTTGATTAGAAAAACAAAAAACAATACAAAGGATCGGCCCAAAAGCCAAAGCCCAACAAAAATGATAAAAGATAAAAAGGTAAGAAAATCAAACAGAGAAACAAAACAAGAAACACAAACCTAAAATTAAAGTCAGAGAGGCACTAGATGCTTCTAGTGAAAACTTCAAAAATCAAAGCATCAGAGAAGCTGTCAAAGATATTAAAGAGTTTCTCTACACTTGTTGAAGAAAAATTGATGCTTGTTCACCATGTCAAATTAACTCCCCCGGGTAATTTTCTAATCAATAACTAGTTTTCCTTTCTTGGATGTATCCATTAATAGGTTCTATCTCACAAGATTGATTAATTCCACCATTTATGTTTAAATGCTTTAAAGTCTAATTCATCATCTTTTACAGGAGGTGGTTTAAGGAAATCTAGATCTACACCCATCAAGAGCCTAAAAAACTCATTGTTTATTTTATCTGGTAAGTATAACTCCGGTATCTCTATTGTTGTATCATATCAACTTACTTGAATTGTTGTCGATGGAAAATCGTTGAGATTGTATGAAATCTAAGTAAAATTGTAGATTTGTACTTCTATCTAGACATCACACATTTTTTATTTCATAAAACACTAAATTAGAAGACAGAAACGGTACTTTTTCTATAGCTTACCCTTGATAAAAAAAAAGCTTCAAAAAGATTATTTTAATGATCTGTCCTATCTTTCTGAGTAAAAAAAGAAAAAAATAATCGATTTTGGCTGCTATAGTGATAAGAAATTGTAAATGTAGAAAACCCCCTACAATCACCCATAATGACCCAAGAAAATTTTTGGAGTAGAAAAGAGTGACCTAGGGAAATTTTTAGTAGGTTTTCATGAGCAATATCATTCCCTACTTTTGTAGTTTGCTTATTAGTTCTTACCAAAGTATTTTTGGCATGATGTAAGGGTTTGAATTCATTCTAAGGTGGCGAAAATGCGGGTTTATGAGGAATTTCGGGTGTAAGACCTTCAGTTGTTCATAAAAGAGGCAATTCTTGACTTTATTTATCATAATGTGTTAGAGTAATCATACGATTGATAATCCTTGATAAATTAATAGTGGGGAAATGATGAGGTTATCCTAGAGTTTTGGATTATAATAAAATATGGAATATTTAGGCCAGTTGTGATTGATTTGGTATTGTATTATTATTTTAGATCAAGAACAAGCAAAAAGCCTCACAAAAGGAGTCAAAGTTTGCAATTAGACTTCAGGAGTTGTTTGGTGCTCAGGTAGGCTCGATTTACTTAATTGAATAGTTAGACTTGTAAACTATTTCATAATATTCTTGTTGATGGATGAGAGGTTTCATCAGATGCCTTTGTGCATGCTGGAAGGCTAAAGGTTATTTTAATTACTATCAAAGTGGGAAAAGATAATGAATAAGGGTTAGGTTTTCTAGTTCTTGATTGTTAACCTTGAATTTTCTTTTCGGGGTGGTTTGGTGGTGATTTTAAGGTTAAGTATTATGAAATTTTTTATTTATAGCCATTTTTGGGGCTTGAGATAATCAAGGGGAACTGAATGAATGGGAAGAGTATTAATTGATGGACTAGGGAGGTATTTTCCTGTTAATGAATGTGTAGTAATAATGGGGTCCAATATTGGGCTACTGATATATAGGTGTATATATGTATGTGTGTTTTCATATTGATTGTTTCATGTGAAATGTTTGTGTAATGCATGTACAGGAAATAAAGGGTGAGTGTGAAATGACTTCATGTTTATAATCTCATGCAATGAACTTGTTTAATTTACACATGGCTTCAAGTTTGGCTGTTCATTGTGATTTTAATTGTGCATGTTGTTTGTGAATGGTGGTTTTGTAGGATACCACGCTAGTATATAATACTAATGGTTGACTCAAGTACCACACTAATAAAAAATACTAATGGTTGGCTTGGATACCACACCTAGTATGTACTAACAATGGTTGACTTGGATACTACACCGATATAGTATCAGTTTGTTTATGGGTTTCATGAGAGAACTAGTTTTGATTATTATGTTATATTTGTCCCGTGTTGGTCCATAAATGGTTGGGTTTGTGTTTAAATGATGGGATGGTTCTTATGTAGATCATATTTGCATGTCAAAAACTACAAATGATGTTTTATGAACTCTTGAGTGGTCCGGGTTACTTGAAAGGTGAGTTGGACTCATACATGGATTTATGTGTGATCATGTGGGACATTAAGTTTGGGGTTAATAGTTCTCCTATCTAGGTGTTAGAGTAGGTGCATGTATGATAAGTGGGTTGGATCGTGACAATTTGGTATCAGATCCCACATGTGTGATCATGTGGGACGTTAAGTTTGGGGTTATGGGATCATGGCAATTTGGTATAAGAGTCCATATTGGATCATCAGGCTATAAATCATTTTAGAAACTTGTGTCACTTCTTCACTCCTTTTGTGTGGCGTGTATCTTGTCATATGAGGTGAGTCCAATTGTATCTTGGGATTCCTATTGGTTTCTCGATGAGGTAAACTAGATTCCATTGTTACAGCTGAAGGGACTCAAGCAAGGAAAGATTAGAACCGGGAAGGTTCCAATTGGTATCTGGCTTTAAGAGTCATGTGAATGCTTGGGTGATCAGTTTGTGGTCATTAATGATATGAATAAGAGGTAATGAACCTGACTTTCCATAACAATATAACTTAATGATTGTTACTTTGTGCATTGTAAATCCTAAATTTTTGTATGTGCAGGAAGTGTACTTACTTGTATTTGTATGATATTATGGACAAGAAAAGTACTTAAATTGATTATGTGTGATGAATTAATGATAAATTTCTATATTTTTTACTGAACATATTTTGGTATAGTCCAGTCCTACAATTTAATGGTTATGTTGTTGATTGGAAGTGTCGTATTAAACTGGCACGGGCATATTGGTTGGGAAACTCTGATTTAGGAACAGTTGGTATTGGTTGGGAACCATAGGGAAGAGGCTTTTCCGGTATGATAGAATGAGATATTATGCACTACTTTCTAGTGTTATTCATAATTAATTTTGTGAGAAGGTGGTGTTAGGTGCCTAATTATATGTTGTTGGTTATGAACTTGGGGTTTATGTTGAATCTATGATGCACATATCTAGGATACCTATGTCTCAGATTGATCTTGGGATTATATTATTAACAGTTATGTGTTTCAAGAGTTGGTAGGGATAAGGAAATGGAAAATAATTCTTATTTTAGAAAATTTATAGGTTGAACTCGTCAAGGCTGCACAGTGCGACAGGGCCACTTTAGTGGGCATTTTTCTGCTATGAAAGTAGTCGTGATAGTGGTGTGTCAGTCTCTATAGTGGAAATGGTGAGGTAGAATCTAAACTTTGTTTCCTTTATTTTTACATTGTATTTCCAAAAATTAAAATCTCCAGTTTGAGTTCATATCAATGTGAAATAACATAAATGTGTCTGAAACAATGTGGGGTTCGAAAAGACCCGGAATTCCACCCTTGATGCGTGTTGGGTACTCAATCTTAGTTGGTGGGTTTGTGTTCCTCATGTTGATGATTTAATTCAAAACGTGTTGGTAGAATCTCATGATTCATGGGTTTTGATTCATCCAGGTCTAGCCAAGATGTTTTGGAATTTGAGGCAACTCTATGTTGGCTTGGATTGAAGAGCGACACAGTGGAGTAAATATCCAAGTGTTACAATTATCCGCAGGTGGAATATCAAACTAGATGCCTACATAGTTTTCTTTAAAAGATGCCCATTCTTGAAAAAAAGAGGAAAATAATAGCCATGGACTTCGTGGCGAGTCTTCTTAAGGCTTTGGAGAAGTATAATTCGATTTGCACCATTGGGATTATTTCTTACCATTCTGCGAGTTCTCATATAAAAATACTTGTCACTTCGGTATAAATACGACATCCTTTGAGACACTTTATGCGAGGGGATATAGATTTCTCATTGGGTCGTTTGAAGCATGTTAGGTGAAGCCTCTATGCATTGACTTGATAAAGGAAGCATAGTACAAGGTGAGGGGTATCTAAACCAAGTTATTGGCAGCTCAAAGTAGACACAGGAAGTATGCAGATTGCAATGTATGGGATTTGGCATTTCAGGTTGGTGAACATGTTTTATTGAATGTGCCACCAATGAAAGGTGTGATGAGCATTTGTAAGAAGGGTAAGCATAGCCCTCGGCATATTGGGTTATTTGAGGTTCTTGACAATGTAGGGCTAGTAGTGTATAGGTTAGCTTGCCACCAAGTTATTTATATTTCATTCAGTGTTCCATGCATCCATGCTGAAAAGGTACCACAGGATGGGGAGTTCATTATCAAGTGAGACTTAATAGTGCTATACAAGGATCTACAATATAAAGAAGAGTCAGTTGCTACGCTTTATTATGATGTCCAGGAGTTGAGAATAGAGGAAATTAGATTGGTAAGGGTTTGATAGAAGAATTATATAGTTGAGTAAGCTACTTGAGAAATCGAGGAGGACCTACGGGACAAACATCCTTATTTCTTTGAGGAATCGAGCACTACTTTCTTCTTGACTTAGCCCAATTGTTTCTTGTGTGATCGCTCGGGAACGAGCGATGAGTAAATTAGTATCTATTGTAACAACCCGTCATGCCATTACGAGTAAGAAAAATAGTCGGTCCAGGCTGCTATAGTGGGGTAAGTTGTTGTAAATGTACAAAAACCCCCTAAAATTGCCCATATTCATCCAAGAACGTTTTAGATAAGAAAAAAAAGGGTGATCTAAGGCAAATTTTATAGTTTTTCATGAGGAATTTTTGTAAAGGTAAGCAATTTGATCCCCTACTTTTGTAGTTCAAGTTTTAGGCCCTAAAGAAGATATTTGTGACCGTGGGGGGGAGGGGGTTGAATTCATCCTAAGGTAGGGAAAATGTGAATTTTTTAAGATTGTAGGCTGTAACACCTGGGGTAGTTCTTAAAAAAGGCAATTCTTGATTTTATTTACCATAAGGCAGTAGTGTAACCATGATGTTGGTAATCCTAGGTGAATTAATAGTGGGAAAGACCTAGATTATGTGGGAAAATAAATGAGGTTGGCCTAGCATTTGGAATTATGATATAATTTGAAAATATTTAGGCCATTTCTGATTGATTTTGTATTGTATTATTATTTGACGCCAAAAGTAAGCTTAAAACTTCACAAAAGGAGACAAAGTTCGCGATCAAACTTCTACAGCATTTGATTTGCCCCATGTATGCTAGGTTATCTTAACTGAATAGTTAGACCTATATTCTATTTCATAATATTCTTGTAGATGGACGGGAGATTTCGTGCATAGTCTTTTAGGCACAGAGTCTGAATGGCTAAAGGTTGTAGTTATTGCTATTAAGGCGAGGAAAGATAATGACTAAGGGTTCAGTTTGCTAGTTCTGGATTGTTAACCTTGAGTTTTCTTGTTGGGGTGGTTTGGTGATGATCGTAGGTTAAGTGTTATGAAATTTCTAGTTATAGCCATTTCTAAGACTTGTGGTAATTAAGGGAACTGAATAAACGGGAAAAGTATTAATTCATGAGATTGTGGAGGTAATTTTCCAAGGAACGAACTTGTACTCATAATGGGCCTAGTATTGGGCTATTGATATACAGGTGTATAAAAGTATTTGTTTGTTCATATTGACTAATCCATGTGAAATGCGCATGTAATATATGTTTAGGAAATAAATGTTGAATGTGAATTCACTTCATGTTGATAATCTCATAAAATAAACTTGTTTAATTTACTTGTGGCTTCCAGTGTGGTTGTTCACTCTTTGTTCACTCTGATTGTGATTGTGCATGTTATTTGTGATTGCTGGTTGACTAGGGTACCACGCCGGTATGAAATTATCACGAACTCTACCTTAGACGTGACATGACATTATTTAAGACCCCAAGAGGTCCTACACAAGCCACTTGACATACATCTAATACAATAGAATATACAATAAGAGAGTTTAAGTAGGACGTCTCATATCATGAAAGACAGCTTTAACAAAAATGTGGAATCATAACTATGTCTTGACAAGCCATTCTAAGCAACATAAGAGTGGTTGGGCTGTAACCCATACATTACTTACAAAGTCCGAAAACTAAATACATAAAAAATGTAGCTTAGGTAACATAGCCCTCAGAATATGAGGACTCACTAATCATCAGAGGAAAGCAAACTACTAGCCACGAGTGAGAGGAGAAAGTGCATCAGGCCCTACATTATGAGACAATGTAGGCACAAGTATGCATTGGTACACAGAATGTACTAAGTATGGGGAAAATATGCATAAACGTAGATATGATATCATAATAGGCTTAAAACATGTAATCCATGACCAATTAGAACATTTAAAACCTTAGGAAAAGCATGATATAAAGAAAACATGAAACAAGGCCAATGCATTAGTACAAGGACATAACGTAAATCTTTAAAGGAAATAATAGTTCTTTTGTGGGATATTAGATTTAACCGACAATAGACCATGTGAGCTATAATATGGAATTCGATGTAACTCCCACTCTAAAAAGGAGATCTAATTACCAAGGTAGAACGATGTATCAGATCATCAAGGCTATATGGATCCACTAGAGCTAGGTTATTTAAGACAGTCCCACGGGGGCATATAGTTTGGGACTAGAGAGTGCTACTAGAGACTACCCTATTTGAGCCTCCACCTTAAAGTCCTCTTTGTGCTAAGTTAAATCCCAATGGAATTAGATAAAGTCAATTATCAAAGTATAAGATTAGGAAAGGAATGATCGCAATACCAATCTAAATAATAAAGTCATATAAGAGTAGCTTCTTTCAAAACCATGATTTCATAACTTTATTCATATAAATAATTACCTTCTTAAGCATCAAAAATCATGATTTCCTTTCAAATTGTGAGAAAAACTTTCACAAATCATAGATGCTTAACTTAAAATCATCCTTAAATCATAACTTGATCCTTTCATAAAATATGCACAAAATCTCATATCAATTCATGATCATTGTTGATAGTTCATAGTTAAAATTCAAAGCATAAAACATGGGTCCATATGAAATCAACTATAAATCATGTAATTAGGTTAAATAATGCAAATTAAGATAGAACAAAATCAATTGAATCATAATAAATAGGATCCATGAAGATTTACATAAAACCCTAATTGAATTGGAGATTGGAGTTCTTTTGGGACCCAATGGATGAAAGGAATCCATTGGTGAATACCCACGACCTTGATAATCAAAGCACAAAAAGCAATGGATATTGAGGCCTTGAATCCTTTGAAAATCTAGTTCTTCACCTGGAAGGTTAAGAGAGATTAGGGAATTTTAAGTGAATGGAAGAAATTAGGCTTAGTTTGTAAGAGTAAAAAAGGTTATACGGAAGTTATAGGTCCCTCAAAAATAGTTTAGGTTACGGTGGGTAGAAAATGACCAAAACACCCTCAATTTAGAAACTACCAAATTTACCTATGGTTTCGAACTGTGGTCCATAGACCTTTCTACCCCCCATACTAGTCAATCTTCAAATCACTTACTGGGGCCTAAAATCTTGGGCAATTCCTACGAGTCAGTCTTACGACTTGTCAGCTGGTCTATAGTCCGTAGTCCTTAACTTTGAGTCCAAAATTTTACCAAGTCTAAATCAACTCTACAGGCACTTACTATGGCCTGTAATTCATCCTACGACCGATCTTGCTCAATCGTAGACCCAACTTTGAAAACTAAAATTTCTCAAATCTCAACTTAGTTCCTACGAACGTTATCTATGACTTATAGATGCTCCTACGAACTATAGATGGGTCTCATGGGTTTGAAGAAATATCCAAAAAAATGAAAGCTTTCCTTTCAAATTTGACTTTCCAATTTCGGTGTTACAAGAATACTAATGGTTGGCTTGAGAACCACATCAATACATAATACTACTGGTTGGCTCGAATGCCACGCCTAGTATGTACTAATAATGGTTTGCTCGGATACCATGCCAGAACACTAAAAATTTGTGTGTGAGTTCCATGAGAGACTGAGTTTATTTATTATGTTATATTTGTGACATGTTAGTCAATGAATGTGGCCAGGTTTGTGTTTAAATATTGGGATGGTTCTTGTATATACCATATTTACATGTTAAATACTTTGGATAATTTTTAAGGATCCTTGTTACATGAAAAAGGTGAGATGGACTCAGATATGAATTTGTGTGTGATCATGTGGGACATGCTTCCTCTAAAGGTTAAGTTTGGGGTTGAGTGTTTTCCTATGTATTAGCGTAGGTGCCTGCACAGTTTAGTGAGTTGGGTTGTTACACTAATAAAAATAAATTCTAGAAACTAGAACAATGTAATCTCTAACTAAGTTACTGTTTAAATTTTAGAGATAATTAGTTGTTAAGAACTCATTGACCCTCTCCATTATTCTCCCTTGATAGAATGAATCTCAAAGAGACTAATGCCACAAACAATGGGAAAAAAGTAAAGATGTATGATAAATGAGTAAATATTAGCTAAATAACCCTAAAACAACAAAGAAAATCACATAGTTGCATGTTAAAACAATATAAAATCAATCACTTAAATACTTAAGTAGTAGTGAATTACTATTGTTCACCTTAATCTCTTACCTAGTGGCATATTTAATTCTTTATATGAACTAACTTTAGGTTGGTCATTAATTGATTAACTATTTTCCAGCTCTCCATGATGCAACCTATGTGGTAAATGAACATTGATATAGAGTTATTTGTTTTTTATTTGAGTAAGTCTTAAAT
The DNA here is from genome assembly GCA_029007595.1 of Solanum commersonii. Lineage (NCBI taxonomy): Eukaryota > Viridiplantae > Streptophyta > Magnoliopsida > Solanales > Solanaceae > Solanum > Solanum commersonii. The sequence goes on along the minus strand of JAJTWQ010000092.1, from coordinate 796,921 downwards.
GAGGCAAACTCATTTTAAACATGTTCATGGTTCTCTTTGCTAGAAGTGGAATATCTTAAAAATTCTCTATCATGTATATACCTATAAAATGAACAAATAACTTGGCAAAAAAAATTAGTCAGTGTGTTGCCTTCCCTAAGAGTGTGTTTTAATTGAATTGGGTCATCATCCCTTACTATGTTTACAACTTCAACCTCCTTCATAACACTCTAGAGCACTTTCTATCTTCTTTTCTATATATTGAGCATGACAAGTTAGTAAGATGTATATAACCTCTATCACTACAAAACTAAACCCCTTCTCTAATTGTTACTACTTCAGTAATAAGATTTTTGAAATCAATAATTCTCCTTCCTTTCACCCCTAAAATAATTCTCTCACTATTTTTGACACAAATAACAGTAGCACTAGGACCATCCAACATAAGAGGGATTCCTCTCACAATCATATTGGGTTACCCTTGGATGCAAACTTTTTAAACATGTTCATGGTTCACTTTGCTAGAAGTGCATATAAACCATCATATAAGATGGCAACATAAGAGGTGTTTTAGTTCCTCTCACAATCATATTCACAACACTCTAGCATTAATATATTGAGCATGACAAGTGACTTTCATTCTTTCTAATTGTTACTACTTGATGGTAATAAGATTTTGAAAAAATCGTAACATATGAGGCCATTTCATAGATAAATTTCACAATAAAAGGAAGTTTAAGAAGATAAAGTTATGATTGGAATAACTTATCTCATGAATTACCTTCTCATAAGGGAACTATCCACCATGAAGATTAGTGTTTCTTATCTTCCATATAAACCATAATATCATAACAGGTACTATAACCATAATAGTCCTAACCTTTAGGCAGATTGTTTGTCAAAAGGTACCTTGACATGAGAAAATATTGAAGTTGTAAATTTCTTTTTTAGGGGGCCTCTGTTTCACTATTTAATATTTCTTTTTGGTGGGAATTATTAAATTTTAGATAATCTTAAATATAGGAGACATAGAACTATTTGAGATTATTTTTTTCTTCTTATGTTGTATATGTCAATTTCATTCATCCTAAATTAGAAGAAATAATAATTTAATATGCATTAAATTCTAAGTGAATTTGGATGAGCGGGGGTGGGTGGGTGCCCCATGCCTTCTTAGAGTTCATCTATATAATAAATAAATCATGTTCAATGTTCTTCATCCAATAACAATTTTTTACCTACTCAAATATCCTTTTTACTCAGCTATTTTCTTTATTTTTATATGTTATAAGTCTTCATAAGTCATCCCCTCTCCCTCTACTCTCACACAAACCATCAATAGCTTTTATTTAAAAACATTTTTTACTTCTTGAGATTTTCTTGCTCCATGCTCCATTTTTTACAACTACTAAATATAATTTTATATAAATCTAATATGATTGGTAATAATTGGGTTATAAGAAGTTTCAAAATTAATAAATTTAAATGTGTTGTAGCTCCTAGATCAGGCTTGATCTCTTAATTATCAAAATTATGATTGAAATTCTCTTGAAATACTTTTACATTTGGCATGACTAATTTGAATTTCTTTCTTGAATGTTTCCTATGAATTCTCTAGTTTCTTATCGGAAAAACCCAAATGATCAATCTTTCATGATCATCAACACCACAAACCCCATTCATGTGATTGCTAATCAAGTTATCATGAATCAAAATGGTAACCAACAAATTTTATGATTCGTTCAATCAACGTTACTATTATGTAAAATATACTCATAAAATAATAAATAAGACGAGGCAAAAAGTTTACATGTTTATCTCAGTTTCCTCTGTAGGAACAAGAGCTAAAATCGAAACGTTAACATTGACATCTTCGATCATGTTTATCTCAGTTTTCTCTGTAGTAACAAGATCTAAAATTGGAACGTTAACATTGGCAACGGAATGTTAGAAGATGCCAATGTTAACATTCCGATTTTAGATTTTATTCCTACAGAGGAAACTGAGATAGAAATGATTGAATATGCCAATGTTAACATTCCGATTTTAGATCTTGTTCCTACAAAGGAAATTGAGATAGAAATGATCGAAGATGACAATGGAGTTTCTGGAGGATGTTGGATCCTCACAGTCCATGTACCTGTATATGTATATTCATGACTATTAGAACAGATAGAGATCGAGATATATAGTATCTGAACAAACATAGATCAAGATCATGTAAATATATATTCCTATGAATAACTTGGTATCTAGGAGAATGAATCAGAACGCGAGTGTTGTTCTCAGAATTTTGAACATCTTCAAGTGAAATGTAGGCGGCAAAACCATGATTAACGCACTTAGCAAAGGGAGTTAAACTCATAACTGGTAAAGGTTTGGAGGAAGCCAAAAGACAAGGCTGCAGAAAATCAATAAAGCCATGAGTCAAGCTTGTAGTAGCATTTGATCTTGTAGCAGCATTAGCTTCTTTCTCAATTACGACACGTGATCGTCCCCTAAACCCATCTAGGATCTCTTTTCTCCCCACATTCACTGCAGTATCAATGAATCTTTTTATAATTGTTGCCTTTTGCTCAACTAAATTTTCCATGAAGATGTATGAGAGTCCAACCTTAGAACATCTATCACATAAACTTCATATATATAAGTTTAATTATCATCATAATGATTATAGATACATAAAAATAATTAAGCCAATAATCCATGAAGAAAGAAACATAAGCTTTTGTTGTGTTTGGTACGAAGGAAAATGTTTTCTAGAAAAACTCTATGAGTGTAAAGGGTGGAAGGTAAGGTGTGGGGTGATGGAGATGGAAGCTACGGGGATGCTAGAGGGTAAAGGTAAGGTGTAGGGTGGGGGGGATCGATGGCTGGATGGGTTGGAGGGTAGGATAAAGATAATAAACATCAATTATAAAAATTTATTTTATTAGCATAGAAGTCATTTTTTCAATCTTAAAAAAAAAGAGTTTATGAAAAGTTTTGAGTAACAAAAAAATTGAAAAATATTTTCATTCGTATCAATCGCACCCTTGAAACCATGTTTAAGTTTGATAAAATAGTTCCCTCCAACCATTTTGGATCAAATTTTTCCCCATCTAATTATAATGAAACCAAATTCTTGACTCATATTTATTCCGAACATAGCCCACACCCTAATATTTCTCTCTATTCATCTTCTCCTTTCCCGAAAAAGCATGTCTTCACTATTACGATTCGAAATCTCAAGTCATGATGACACCTACAACATTCAACCAATGGGTAAGTCAACCATATCCCAGAATGTATAAACCTTGAATTCTAATCCCTTAGGAACCACCAAATTTCTATTCTCCCAAATCGATTGAGAACCAAATTTTTCTGAGATTTTGAAATCTATATAAATCCATCAAGTCTTCACTGTTTTAAATGGAGGAAGGGACACCCAAAAGGCTAGAATCTCCTTTACTTGAGTAGGTTTTGGACACTTTGTCCTCAGCCTAATAGTTGTGAAAATTATTAACTTCTAAGCATTTTTCTTTTCTTTGTTATTTTTGAGTTGAAGATCAAAGGTGGAATTGTTTCTGGTTTTCTGAATAATTTGTGTGTTCAAAGTAATTTTTTTCATTTAAGCAGACGAGCTTAAACCAAGTTTCTGGTTCCTAAGATCATGTAATAATTTAGTATTCTACTTTGTCTTTTCGTCTTAAACATTGTTTTGAGACTTGAAATATGTTAATATTTATGGTTAGTTTTAGTGTTTAACAGAGGATAATAAGAATTGATTGAAGAAGAAAAGGGAAAAGTGATTTCTATTGATAAATGAGACTGAATAAATACAACGCAGCTTAACTAAGATGATGTAAAGTAATGCTAAAAAATATGCTAAAATTAAGTTATTGTTTGCTTAAATTGAGGAACTAATACTTAAAGTAACTAACAGAGTTTTAAACAAACTAGGAAACAGAAAATAGCTAAAATAAAGTTATTGTTTGCTGAAATTGAGGAACTAATACTTAACAATAACTAACAAAGTTTTAAACAAACTAGGAAACATAAAATACCTAAACTATAGCAATTTATTCTGGTGTGCACTTCCTAAATATTCTTATTCCCTACGTCATCTTCTAGCTTGAATTTAGGTCATGTAATTCTAGAAGAAAAATGTAACACTCCTCATGGTTAAAGAACTCCATAGTCCAAGTGTAACACCTCGAACTTCCATCAATTTTAGTTTTGGGTCAAATTCAAACAATCATATCTTTTAGAACATAAAGAGTTAGGTGAACCATGACCTATAAAACTGAAGGCCTTTGAATCCTCTTTCCAATGCCACCAAGTTTACTAAATTTCGATCTACGAATAAAAAGTTTTGACTGTTTGAGTGAAGGCTCTCTAGTTAAGACATTTTATCCATTTGAGAAAGGGGTATTTTGGTCTTTTCCATACCCCACTAGGCTTGACCACGTTTTCTCACAAATTTAGGGGTCTAATCAGACTCTAAATTATTTTTTCACATTCCTAAACACTTAGAATTTTAGGGCGAAGTTTCAAGAAGAGAAAAAGATGGGTTCTAACCGTTCATTCAACGGTTTAGAAATTTCTCCAAGAACAATCATTCTTTCTAGGGTATGTGATGTTTCTCATAGTATTTGTCACGCCCTGAGCCTACACCCTGGATGTAGCTAGCCCTTGAGAACCATCACTGGTCCCTAAGAGAACCCTAGCCAACCCTTGGCCTAGCTCACTGCTCAGTGGATGACTTACTCAACAAAAGAAGAACTTCAATTGCAAAGATTTAACTCATAAGGTATCAACTACAACTTAACCCAAAGTATGTCTTGAAATAGTCAAAGCAACTCATCTCAAAACATCACAAAGGAAATAGTGAAAGACTCCTCAACTAGTATTGTCTATGATGCCTCTAAATACTACGATAGATGTCGGGACAAGACCGACAACATCTTAACCAAACTGAAATATAAATGTGGAACCTACAAGAAAGCAAGGAGGCTCACCAAAGAGAACTGGAATACAAAGGTATCAACGAAGCGCCTGTTGATGACCCTGAACACATGTATCTGCATCATAAAAAGATGCAGGTCGAATGACATCAGTGCATTGAATGTATAAGCATGTAAGGGGAAAACTGAATATAATAGTTAACTAAACTGATTACGTGGGAAGACAATACTCACCTCAAACTCATCTCCAATATGAAATCAATAGTAGGAAATGCAATATTTAAATCTTTTAAAACAATAGATATCAACTCAAATGTATAAAAATACAATAACATACTCTTTACTCTTATTTGGGAGATTCTCTAAGCGACAACCATCGTTATGAGCTATGTTATGATACAACGTCTTGCCCATGCTACTAGAATTGCCCTATACTTTGCGGGGGTATAGAATACCTCAACTAAGTGGATCCATCCGCTAAGCTATTCTTAAAAGCAATAAGGAATTATCTAAAAAGTATGATCTTTTACCCATGTTGGCATACATGGTTTATGAGGATTATGAATTGTCTGAACTCATCCCTATATCGGTGCTTAATACTATTCCCAATAATATATAACTCATGCTCAAATGTTTAAAACATAACTCTTTCTCAATTTGAGGTAATTATTCAAAAGACTCTCTTAAAAGAGGTAATACTCTGAAACTTCTCTGAACTCGTAGGTCATTTAGAAATCAATGTTTCTCTCTTTTATATGTAAAAGTATTACATTTTTGGAATACCTAATTCCCTTATACTCATTTTGAAACATGAAAGAAAACTCTTCTCATTCTCATAATCATTTACTCAAGATTTAGTTGAAAACTATAATCAATTTAAAGAATTCTCAAAGTGACTCAAACGAACCTCTTGACTTTCCTCTTAACTTTAGTTTAATTCGAAATGTGAATTGTGATTATGACATGTAAGATCTCTCAAGAATTACAGAAGACTTTAAGAGTTCCTATTAAGAAGAGAATGTACACATGATTTGAATAAACATATACAGAAAGAAGGACGGAAGAGTAAGGACCTGGCGACCCTAGCGCATTAAGTGGTGCAGGGCACCATCCCCCAAATTACCGAGCAGTGTTTGGGGTGCACTTCTAGCGCAGTGCGCCAGAACCCAAACTACTGGCCAGTAGTTTGGGCGCTATGGCTGGTGCGACGCTCCACCCCTCTACCTAGAAACACGACAAATTTTCTTGTCAAATTTCAGGTCCTAACTCATCTAGAATCGAATGATTTCCTCAAAAATCTCTTTGATTCATAAACCCAATACAAATTCAATAAAATCCCACACAAAATCTATCAAGAAGCATCACTCATTCGCAAAATCCTCACCTTAAAACTCAAAATCTCCATCGTTAAAGAATGGGGCTAAAACTCAAGAATCTCAATATACACAATCTCATGGACGAATTGATGAATGAAATTACATGATTGGCGTCAGGACGAACAAACTCAACTCTATGAGAAGCCTACATACCTCGAAAGAACCCTTTTTCTTGGCGAAATTCCTCAACCTTTGATTGAACTCTTGGAAACCCTCATTTCATCTTCTTGAAACTTAGCCATAAAATTCTAAGCATTTTGTAATTTGAAAAATAACTTAGCATCTGATTAGACCCTTAACTTGGGTGAGGAAAAACTTGGTCAAGTCGTGTGGGGTAAGGAAAAGACCGAAGTACCCCTTTCCCAAATGGATGAAAAGCCTTAACTGGGTAGTCTTCACTCAAATAATCACAACTTTTTACTCGCACCATCAAATTTAGCAAACTTGGTGGCATAAGAAAGCGGACTCAAAGACCTTCATTTGAAGACTCACATTTCCATCAGTTTTAGTTTTGGACCAACTTCAAATAACTATATTTTTTAGCATATAAAGAGTTAGGTGTCCCATCATATAGCAAATGGAAGGTCTTTTAGTCTTCTTTCCAACACCACCAAGGTTGATAAATTCCAAGATCCTAGTTAAATGTTATGGCTGTTTAAGTGAAGCCTTTCTAGTTAAGGCATATAATCCATTTGAGAAAGGGGAATTTTGGTATTTTCCTTACCCCACTAGGCTTGAACACACTTTTCTCACTGAATTTAGGGGTCTAATCAGATGCTAAATTATTTTTCACATTCCTAAATACTTAAATTTTTAGGGTGAAGTTTCAAGAAGACGAAAAAAGGGTTTTCAAGGGTTGAGGAATTTCGCCAAGAACAATAATTTTTTTCCAATATGTGAGGTTTTCTATAGTAATGGACTTGTTCATCCTCACGCCAAACATGTAATTATTCCATTAATTCATCCATGACTTCGTTTATGTAAATATTCTTGAGTAGTTCTTGACTTTTAGCCTCATTCTTTAACATTGGAGGTTTTGTGTTCTTGAGGTAAGTGTCTTGCAAATAAGTGGTGTTTCTTGATAGAATTTGGGTGGTATTTCAATGAATTTGTGTTGGGTTTATGAATCAAAGTGAATTTGGAAGAAAACAATTTATTCTAGATGAGTTAGGACTCAAAATTGAACAAGCAAATTTGTCAACAATCTGGTTACGGGGTGGGGAAGAGCCCCCCTAAAGCGCCAGGAACTTGGCGCTTCAGCTTTAGGGTTGGCGCCCTATGCCTACAGTGTGCCCCAAAGCATCCCCAGGACTATTGAGGTTGGCACAACGCGCCACTACTAGGCCAGGGTCGCCTGACCCTTTCCTTCTCCATTTTTCGTCTTGTATGTGTTCTTTCAAATCATGTATTTGCTCTCTTCTTGTTATTAACTCTTAATTTCTTTATTAATCCTTGGCAGATCCTGCATGTCCTGATCATATCTCTTAATTTAATTTACAGATCAAAATTTAAGTAAAGTTAAGAGGAAAGTTCAAGAGGTTCTTTTGAGTCAAATTTGAGAACTCTTTTGCAATTAACTATAGTTTTGAATTAAATCTTTAGTAAATGAGTATGAGAATGAAAGGAGTTATATTTATTATTTCAAAATGAGTATAAGGGAACTAAATATTCCCAAGTGTAACACTTTTACCTTTAAAAGAGAGAAACATCAATTTCTAAATGAGTTTACGAGTTTAGAGAAGTTTCAGAGTATTACCTCTTTTAAGAGGATCTTTTGAGTAACTACCTCCAATTAATAAAGAGTTATGTTTTATACATTTGAGCATGGATTATATATTATTGAGAGTAGTACTGAGCACTGACAAGGGACCACACTTTTTAGACAACTCCTTATTGCTTTTAAGCATAGCTTAGTGAATCAACTTAGTTGAGGTGTTCTATACCACGGAAAGGTATAGGACAGTTCTGGCAGCGTGAGCGAGACGCTGTTTCATCACATAGCTCATAGTAATGGTTGTCGGTTAGAGAATCTCCCAAATAAGAGTAAAGAGTATATTATTGTATTTTTATACATTTGAGTTTATATCTTCTGTTCTAAAAGCTTTAATTATTGCATTTATTATTATTTCATTCATATTGTAGTTAAGTTTAAGGTGAGTATTGTCTTGCCATGTTATTAGTTCAGTTATGTTTGTTTCAGTTTTCCCCTTATATGCTCGTATATTCAATTTACTAAGGTCATTCGACCTGCATCAATTTATGATGCAGATACAGGTGTTGAGGGTCATCAACAGGCGCTCCGTTTATACCATTTGTATTCCAGCTAGTTTTGGTAAGCCTCCTTACTTTCAAGAGGACTTCACGCTATCATTATTGTTTTATTGAGTTGTCGAGGATCCTGTCCCGATAGCTTTCGTAGTATTTAGAGGTTTCCTATATAGTTCAAAGTTGAGGAGTCTCTCCCTATTTCCAATGTTGATGTTTTGAGACTTTGAGTCACATATTTATGTTTAATTAAGTATTTCACACATTTAATGAATTGGGTTATTGTTGAGATGCTTTGAGTTAATTGTGGGTAGTTGGAGTCTCCATTTTTCTTGAGTAAGTCTTCCACTAAGTAGTCAGCCAGACCAAGGGTTCGCTTGTGGACCAGTGATAGTTCTCAAGTATAGACAATGTCCAAGGTATGGGCTCGGGGCGTGACACCAATCTTCACTAAGGAATTCAATCATATTAACATGAAATGGTTTAGTGAACATTAGTATTTTAATCTTCCGACTTGCAATAAACCAACTTCACCTCTCTGTCTGCTTGCACTTCCTTAAGATAGTATAATTTGATATTCAAATGTTTTGTTTTTCCATGAAAAACTAGATTATGAGAAAATTCCATGGCTGTCTGATAATCCACAAACACTTTTGTGCTTTCTTGGTGCTCCAGATCAAGATCTAACATAATCTTTCTTAGTCAAAGTGCTTGATTAACAAATGATATTACAACTTTAAATTTAGCTTCTGCAGTTGTCTGTGCCATGATATCTTGATTCTTTTTTAGCACCATGAAAATCATCCCGAACCAAAGATAAAACAATTACCCGAAGTGCTTTTCATGTCATCATTTGACCCAACCCAATCACTATCATAATACCCTTGCAAGTTGAAGTTCTGACTTTTCCTAAACCTAACACCATTGTCCAAAGTTCCCTTGACTGTGCCACGATACCTTGCTTTTTTTAGAGTCGTGAAAAACATCCCGACCCAAGAATAAAACAATCACTTGAAGAGCTTATGATGTCATGATCTGACCCAGCCCAATCACTATCAGAATACCCTTGCAAGTTGAAGTTGTAACTTTTCCCGAACCTAACACCATATTTCAAAGTTCCCTTGACATACCTTATCATTCTTTTGGCTTCTTTCATGTGCATTTCACTTGCATAAGTCAAAAATCTAGATAAGACACTGCTTGTAGAATATCGGGTCATGGTAGTGAGATACATGAGACATCCAACCAAACTTCCATAACTTGCCTGGTCAACCTTGTCACTACCATCATCTTTAATCAGCTTTTCTTTCTGATTCATTAGAGTGTTCATAGGTTTGAAATCTTCCATTTTGAACTTCTTCATTGTATCCCTTGCATATTTCTTTTTACAAATGAACACTTCATTGTGGGTTTGACAAATCTTCATTACAAGAAAGTAAGACATTTCTCCCTAGTCTGTCATTTCAAACACTTTCTTCATCTCTACCTTGAATTCATCTTTCATTTCAAGGTTGTTGCCTCTTACAAGTAGATCAACGACATAAAGTGATATAAGCATAATATTAGAATCTCTTTTTTCAATAAATAAAGTTGATTCTCTTAGCCTTTTCTTAAAACCTAAGCCTTGCAAGTGATCATCAATTCGACTGTACCAAGCCCTTGGAGCTTTTTTTAAACCATAAATGGCTTTCTTGAATAGATACATTTTGTTGTTATGTCCCTTTACAAAAAAAACCTTAAGGTTGCTCCACATAAATTTGCTCATGTAGAAAACCATTTTAAAAAATCGACTTGACATCTGATTGAAAGATTTTCCAACCTTTTAGAGCAACAATAGCTAGTAACAACCTTATAGTATCAATCCTAGCAACTGGAGAAACGATTTCTGAATAATCAACTCCAAAAATTTGTGAATAACTTTTCACAACAAGTCATGCTTTGAGCTTGTTAAAAGATCCATCAACATTCAATTCCGTGTGATAAACCCACTTCACACCAATGATCTTCCTATGTTATGGTTTTACCAGAAGCTGCCAGGTCTCCCTCTTCTCAATAATTGCAAGCTCCTCTTCTTTTGCAGCTTTCCACTTAGGATCGAAAATGACTTCTTAAAGTCTAGAAGGCTCCAAAATGGTCACATTGCATCTCTGGTATATGTCAGAGTGCGACCTTGTTTCTCTCACATATTTATCATCAATGTTCTCATCTGAATCTATTAGATTTCTTATGATCTGCTTCTGGTTAAGTTCTTCCTAGTCCCATTACTTATTCTCCATAAAAAATACATCTCTGATTACCATAATTTTTTCAGTATAAGGCTGAAAAAAATTGTAAGCTTTGGAGATTGTACTATAGCCAACTAAGACTCCAAGTTCAACTTTCTTATCTAACTTGTCACTCTTAACCCATGTAAAACGTGAGAAGCACAAACAACCAAAGATTATTAAGTTTTGTAAGGATGGATTATACCCATGCCATGACTCAAAAGGTGTCTATTCCTTCACGACTTTTGTAGGCAACCAATTTAGGAAAAAAAAAGCAACAGTGTTAGTTGCTTCTATCCATAAATTTTTTGGTAGGCCCTTCTCACATAACAAGCATCTCGACTTCTCCATTATCGATCTGTTCTTCCTTTCACTGACACATTTTATTGCGGAGTATATCAAACAATGAGTTGATGCTCAAATCTGGCATTTTCACAAAACTTTTTAAATCGATCAGATGTGTACTCGGTACCATTATCTGATCTAAGCATTTGAATCTTGCCACCATTTTGATTTTGTACCAAAGTTTGAATTTCTAGAACATTTCAGGTACTTTAGATTTGAACATGAAAGTATAAATCCAATTCATTTGTGTCATATCATTAATGAATGCTATAAATTATTTACTTTCGTTAAGAGAAGCAGTCCTATGTGGTCCACACAAATCAGTATGGACTAATTGAAGCTTCACTGGTGCTCTCCGGGTTACCTTGGCAAAAGGTATCTTCCTTTGCTTTCCCAATTTACATGTGTTGCAAGTTGCATGTTCACCCTCCACAAGTGGTACTCCTCGAAACCATGTCTTTTTTCAACATGTGCAAGAGTGCCGTGTGATGAAAATGTTTGAGTGTCTTCTGCCATATATTTGTTGTCATCTCTTCGCTCGATAGGTAGCCAACTTTTCCTCCATTGGATCAAAGGAAAAACTCTTTCCTCTCATTTTAACTTGATAGATTTGTTAGCCCTTTGGATCAAAGATCACACACTTCTTATCCTCAAATTTAAGATTAAAACCATTTTCCAAAAGTTGCCCTACATTGAACAAATTTTGATCAAGTTCAGGAAAAAAAAAGTACATATGAGATTAACTTTGTACTTGAGTAGCTTTCAATAGCTATTGTGCCTTTCCCTTTGGCTAGAAGATGATCCCTATTAACAATTATGACTTTAGAGATTGCAGATCTTTCTAACTCTCTAAAAATCTCCTAATCATGAGTCATATGATTTGTACAACCGCTATCAATTAACCAGCTTTCACTTGAACTTCTACTTGCAAAGGAAGTAGACACAAATAATTGATATGTTTCTTGTTCGTCAACAATTTGAGCTCCATTTAATTGTTATGGTCCTTTTTCTTTGCAAAAAATCTCAGAATGACCAAGTTTATGACACTTTATGCATCTCATATCATGTTTTTCCAACATTTGAAGTGTGGATGATTTCTCTTCCAACAATGCTGACATGGTGGATATTTTCCACTTTTGTTATCGTTTCTAGAATTGCTATCAGTTGTAGAAACTTCTGTTTATGTAGCATAACTATTCTTAACTTCAGCTTCCTACCCTTGCCTCTGACATTGAATTGATGCCTTGCTTGCAAATTCCTTCAATAGTTTCCGTTCCTTAACATTCATCTTTGTTCATGTGTTTGCAAGAAGTTTAAAAGTTCCACCAAAGTAATGTTTGACAAATCTTTTGTATTTTTCCAGTGAAGCTATTGTTGCTTCAAACTTTTCAGGTAAAGTAACAAGGATTTTCTACGCAATCCCTGTATCGTAAAGTTCAACACCAAGTAGCTTTACCTTATTAGCCAAACTAATAAGTTTATCTAAGTACTCTTTAATTGTATCATATTCCTTCATTTTTTGCATTTCAAATTCCCTTACCAGGTTTAAGACCTTCATGCCTCAAATTCTTTCATCTCCGTAATGTTCCTTTTTCAGAAAGTCCCGTATTTCCTTAGCTGATTTAAGAGTCATGATTCTTGAAAAATAGTAGGGGATACTACAACATTGAGACATGCCTTCACCTTCAACTTCCTAGCCTTAATTTTTTTATGAGTTTTAATCTGAGCCATTGTAGGATTGCATGGTAAAAGAGGAACTTCATAATCCTCCTCTACTGCCTCCCAGAGATCAAATACATCCATGTAGGCTTCCATCCTAACAACCCAAATCTATTAGTTTTCTTCATCAAAAATTGGCAGAGCAAAGCTAGTTTTATGGAATGATTTAATTAGGTTTGGGTTTTACTCAATATAACTCACAAATTCTTACAAGTCCCTTAAGAACTGAAGGGCTCTAATACCAATGTTAGTGTTTAATAGAGGAGAATAAGAACTGATTCAAGAAGAAAAAGGAAAAAGTGATTTCTATAGTTAAATGAGACTGAATTAATACATCGCATCTTAACTAAGATGATGTAAAGTAATGCTAAAAAATCTATTAAAACTAAGTTATGTTTTGCTGAAATTGAGGAACTAATATGGAATAGTAACTAACAGAGTTTTACACAAACTAGGAAACAAAAAATGGCTAAAATATAGCAATTTATTATGGTGTGCACTTCCTCAACATTCTTTTGCCCTCCGTCATCTTTTAGCTTTAATTTAGGTCATGTAGTTGTAGAGGACAACTGCAACAATTAGTTTTAGTTTGATTTCTCTATTTCCTTACTTGAAGAATCAAAAAGAAACTTTTTATTCTCACCCTCTCGTTTAATTTATTCGCTTATGTTTTTATTTATGTTTCATATAAATCACATGTTTTATGTGAAAAGTCTTTGTGTTCAATGTTTAGTCTTTACCTTCTTATGTATTAATTTTATCAAAGCATGACTCATATGCTTATCTTTAGTATCCTTGCCTCGTTTGAATTAGCTAATTTTATCTCACTACGAGTAGAAAAATGATTCATAATATAAAAGAGAAGGAGAAATTATCCATATTATTGTAGAAGCTTGACTCGTGACTCTTGATTTTGGTGTTGAAGGCTTAATTATTTATGCATTTTATTTTGATTTTTTAAAGTTTGAATTTGAGACTCGATTTACACTTCTTAATTACTTATGTTTTGTATTTTTTCTTTAAATAAATAATAATTTGGATAAGAGATTGTCATACCTATTGGTGGAATCGAAATATGTGTCATATTATGACCACTATTTTTTTACTGTGACAAATACCTAGAGGGAGACAAAGTCGGGGAACATGTTCTTGCTATTATTAGACAATTGGAAGTTTTTTTCAACTTATTATTTTTTCTGTTTTTTACTTATTTCAGTTTAGTGCTTCCTATTTTATAGCTAGACTTAGTCATCTTTAGTTGCTTAACTTTTTGAAGGTAGTGGCCCCTTTTATGACTATTAGTGGCGCATGTTCTTATTCAGTTTTAACATCCACTTTGTAAGTGGTTACTAGATAGGAAATGGTTAGGTTTTTTCGTGGATAAATTTAGATCTGCTACAAATTAATGCATTGTTGGAATTTCATAAGCTCACTCTATTTTAATTTTTCAAATCAGTTTCTTGAGTGTTTGTGTTTTAACAGTCGCATCAGAGCCGCAAGTTAATCTTACATGACCAAAAAAATTTAACCTACAACACAAAATGACATCCAAAAACCTACCTTTAAATCCACCATTCACTTTCACTGGTGAATATTACAAAATCTAGTCTGTGAAGATGCAAGGTTTTCTGGAAGCCTATGAACTTTGGGAAACGGTGACAGAAGATAAACCATTTGGTGCTCTACTAACAAATCCTACCTTGGCTCAGATCATATCTAACAACGAAGAGAAGGTAACTAATTCTAAAGCCAAGTCACTTTTGTAGAATACTGTGGCAGATTATGTGTTTTATAGAATCATGACTTGTAAAACATCAAAAGAGGCTTGGAGTAGGTTGAAAGAAGAATAGCAAGTCAACGTTAGAACACATCAAATGCAAGTGTTGAACCTAAAAGGGAGTTTGAGTCCTTCAATATGCAGGAAGGTGAAACAATTAGTAAGTATGCTGATCAAATCTCTTTAATTGTAATAACGTTAGACTTCTTGGTGAAGAATTTACAGAAAAACAAATCATGGAGAAAGTTCTAAGATTTCCTCTCTTGAAGAATCCAAAGATCAGGGTAAACTTTCATTAGGTGAACTAATGAGTGCTCTTCAAGCATAAGAGCGAAGAAGGACTATGAGACAGGACAAGTTCACTGAAGGAGCTTTCTCTATACAAAGAATATTTCCAGTAAAGAAAAGCAAAAGTTCAACCAAAAGAATAAGGGCAAGCCTGATTGAGGAAACAATAGTGGTGATGTGAAAAAGAAGTTCCCTCCGTGCAAAAATTGTAAACGAACTACACATCTGGAGAAGTACTGTTGGTGGAGAATTGATGCAATATGTGGCAACTGCAAGCAGACATGGCGCATATCCATGTTCTGCAACTCAAGAGCAAAGGCCTCTGAAGCTTTGTAAGCATAAGCAACAGAACTTGCAGATGCACATGGTGAGCAATTCTTTGCAGTTTCATACTTTTTAATTAATGAATCCTCTGATTCATGTCTTTTTGAAAGTGGTTGCACGCATCACTTGTTCAATAATGCTGAAATATTCAAATTCCTTGATGATACTTACAAATCTAAAGTAAAAGTGGGAAACAATGAGGCAATAGAAGTAAAAGGCAAAGGTACAATGTCTATGTCAACAATATCAGGTATGAAAACTATTCCTGAAGTTCTATACACACCTGATATGAGTCAAAATTTGTTGAGTGTTGGATGATATTTGGGTAATCAAGGAAACAACTTCAGATGCAAGTGTCAACGATCATGCAATAGTATAGTAACCCAACCAAGGGTTGGGATCGTCCCACGAGAGTGGTTTTGAGAATTAATAGAAAAATAAAAATTAGTTCTAACTAGTCATAGCTAAAGACACAGACGAGTACAAACATTATAAATTAAAGGGGGACACAAGAGTGTCAATTAACATGGGGGGGGGGGGGGAGAGGTTGTCACCAGTAAGGCAAAAACAACAAAATAACAATGGTTTCTATGTAATAAGAGGGGATCCTTGGGATGTGGCAGGAATATGAGTTAAGCTAGATTATTCGGTACATCATTTTGATAGAAGATTCGTAGAGTATTTTTAACTAGGCTAAGCTTTAAGGAGGATAAACTCTCTCTCGAACAACTTACCCCGTTTCAAATGCATTCCTCTCGGACACCAACTAGCCGTATACAGACCAGCCTACGCCTTAACCCACTCACTCTCTCGAGCTGAGTGTGTCGACATGGGACTAGGGTTCACTCTCTTAAGCTGAACCTCATGTCGACCCACTCACACTGGCCATCAATCTAGTGGCCTTAGTTTAACGACCTCTCTCTCGAGCAAGCCTAAAACACATAAATAAACTTGTATTTGCAACTACAAATTCATTAAATTTATCCACAACCACTAAATGAAATCATATTTAAACAACGAATAGACTATCAACAAGCAGGCCTAACAATTGTCTTAACCCATATTCGCTAAATCACACCTAGAGAATTGGGGTTTTTAGCCACACATCAAGAGATAGAAATTTATACCTAAATGAGCTAGAATTCAAATAGGTATGAAGATTTTAGTCTTGTTACAAGCCAAGAATGAAGAAATCAAGAGACCCAAGTCCAAATCCTTGGAGATGAAACCCTCTTCTTCTTCAAGTCTTCAAAACCCTCTCAAACTTAGAGCAAAAATATCAAAAAGTACTATTCTATATGAAAACTATCACAATTGTTCGACTCTAAGTGAAAATTATAATAATTGTTCCACACTAAAACTAAAACTCTAACTAGTATTTATAGTTTTTATAAATTTATGTTGCAGTGGATCAATCGGCGTCGTTAATCGGAATCACCGATCAACTCGGCGATTCGTCCTTTGGTGTAGTTCATCACCTTCTTACACCAGCCCTCAACATTGTCGTGCTCTGGGTTATTGGGTGACATGGTACTGCTTCGCGAAACTTCTCGGCGATGCACCAACTGCTTCCTTTTTCTGCCGACTTGATCCTTTCCTTCAGGGCTCACCACACTAGAACAAAAGGCAAAGTAAGACACTTCAATGACTCGCCAAGTAGACTCGGTGATTGTCAGGCCTTCATTTCTTTGTTCTTTTCAGCCTTTTCATTCCTTTTTGCGACGTAATGTCCATACTTTCCTTAAAACTTCAAATACCTGAAACTTAAGGGTTTTCATCAGATATTGAGATAAAATAAGCATTTGAGACACTATTTCTATTAAAATATAGCCCTAAATGAGTCCAATTTGTGAACTTATCAACACCCCCAACTTAAACTTTTTCTTGTCCTCAAGCATACTCAAGTTCAGTCATTCAAAAAAGGTGTCTCCAACAATGTTATACAAGACTCAATCATAAATGAACACAACAAGACTTAATTTACTTATGCAAAGATCAAGTGTGCACTCAAAGATTCAAGTTGTGACTCACCAATATCAACGAATCTCATGCTCACAACACTTGCTTCAAATGCAAGTTCAAGCTCAACTATAGTGTTCAAATACCCTCACACAAAGAATGATTCCATATTCACACAATGGTTCACAGTTTAAAGCATTGGAATCAGATGCAACGCTTACACTCACAAAGAAGACATTAATGCATAATTTCACCGATAGGGTTGCTCGTATTTTCCAATCAACATTTGTTTCAGCTCACTCAAGATCAAAAAGGTCTTTTCAAGGCTTGTAATGAGGCTTAGTGCAAAGGTATGGTCATTTAGGGTCAGTGACTTTCATCCTCATGAGGTGTGGTGCTCACAACACTTCCTTTCCTTTCTCCTTCATCATTTTCATTAGTGCTTATAAGTCATCCTATTACTTACTTTCCAAGAATTGTTTGGAAACCCCCTTTTCATTTTTCAACTTTATTCCACAACTTATCTTTTTCTTTTCTGTCTTTTCTTTTTATATGGAGGGGTTCCATTTTCCTCAAAACCATTGGTAGGAGGGACTTTCTTGCACTTCTTGAATTGCCCCTATCTTTTAACCACACCCCCAACTTAGGCAATAATATAATCTAGACATATTGGAAAAATGCTGAAAACATACTACCAATGAACAGAAATGGATTCAATGACCAAGAACATAACATGCTAAGACCGAATACTAAAATATAACTGAAAACCTGGTCCAATGCATTAAGGCCTGAATGTGGGAGCTACTAATAACCGACATAAAACCACGTGAGCTAAACTTGGATTCCAATGTATATGACTCATCGAAAGGACCCAATATACCTTGCCAAGGGTATAAAGGCATGATTTACAAGATCACTAAATATAATCCCTACAGAAAGTACTTATTTACCTATGGGGCACGTAGTTCTGGGACTATACGGGTACACTAAACCCTAGTTCACTCAATTTAAGCCTACTCCCAACAAGAAATTTGAATAAACAACATAACTGAATTATACTAGATAGCTCAATATTCTGACATGCTAACTGAGAATGTAATATTTTAGTACTGGTAATGAAACATTCAAAATCTGAGGCTTATATATATGTGTATCTGACCTAGCTAGTGTAATTCATGAACTAAATAAATCTACACCACTAGCGTTATGAGATTCATGCAAAAAGCTAAGCATAATGTCATAAAAACATCATAATATGATTTGGAGTACCATAACTGTTAAATTGAAACAATTTATCTAAAGTTCTAGAAACCCTAAGTCTAAACAATACATAGGGAGTCAAGATTCTAACCGAATTCTAGGGACCTAATGGATGAAAGGAACCTACTAGTAAAATCCCACATACCTGTTGACGAATTTCACAGAGAAATCTTTTAATTTTTGGGTTGGAACTGAAGGAAACCTGGTGCGTTCTTGGAGAGGGATGTTCGACTTTTCTCTCTTGTTTTGCTCTATGATCGATGAATTTTTGGTGAAAGCTCGATTAGGGTAGGTTTTGATTAAGTTAATAGTCTTAAACTAACCAAAACTATGTAGTTTAGGTGTACAATGCATAGGGGAAAAGACCAAACAACCCTTGACTTAAACTCTAGCGAGGCTGACCACGGGTGTCACGACCCAAGCCTAGGGCCTAGATGTGACATGGCGAATGAGGAACCCGAAGGAACCCCAAACAAGCCTCTCAAACTTGTCATCACACTTCATCGGTCGCGGAAGTACATTCAACATTAAATAACGGGAATTAGGGACTAAGGGCAAACCATTTCAAAATAACATCATAGAATAAGAGTCAAGCTCATTTACAAAATATTTGTCCAACGCACACCTCTACATACATAGATAGGACGGGGTCCATGACATACTACCGGCTCCCCTCATAGTCAAAATACAATTGCAAGCTAAAGTCTCAAAACATAGGAGTAGGAAACATAACATAGCCCTCGAATCATTGAGGACTCACCAACAAACTAGGATAAGCACCGTACTAGCCACGTGGATGGAGAGAAGGATCAAGAGTAGCTCCGGTCCCTACATGGTGACATCATGTAGGCAAAATATGCGTTAGTACTTGGAATGTACTAAGTATGCGGGGTGCAATACAACAATAGACAAGGACACAATCGAAATGCAAGAAATAGTTCCATAGGCATAATGAATAACAATATGAGGATGCATGATCAAAGTGAAGTCAAAATATGTTTAAGTAAATCTATACTAATAGTAGATATCATATGTGTGTGCATAATCCAACCAATCTATAACCCCAACTTAGGATGGGGGATGCCGTTCACACCCGGACACCCTGGTGGCAAGGTATAAACCCATCACATGGTTGATGTTGGTCACACCCCAAGCATCCTAGGTGGTGAGGTATAAACCCCTCACATGGTTGATATTGGTCACACCCCAAGCATCCTAGGTGGTGAGGTATAAACCCCTCACATGGTTGATGTTGGTCACACCCCAAGCATCCTAGGTGGTGAGGTATAAACCCCTCACATGGTTATTCGGTTCTTTTCCCCTGGACCGGACATGGTCATGCAACACTTTATATAGGAAATTCACATTAAGCTCTAATGCAATCTCATGTATGGAATGAACATATACACAAGCTTAGTTTGTCATCAACACATCTCTGGAATGCCATACATCTCATAACTCGAGCCTTAAAACATCAATTCATCAATTCTCCATAATTAGACATTTTGTCAAACACCTTGAAGGCATGTAATGGGGTCAAAGAGCTTGGAAAATAGGGTAGTAATTATGCAGCAAAACTAGTGAACAACTTGCAACAACGCCTTTTAACACCCACAAGACCACATGAAAAATCTCCACATCAATTCCAAGTTTAGATTCAAGTTCTAGAGTCACAACATGCTCAAAACAACCACTTTTCGTGCTAGAATTCACTGTGCAGGAAATTTATACCATGAATTAGTGAGTAGAATAGAGTCTAGGCACTATGGGTGGAAGGACCCATGAGTTCAACACCACATACCTTGAGTCTTTATGAAGGTCTTGAGAGTGTCTTCAATGGAATCTTGGAACTTGGAGCAAGAATCTCTTCAATCTTGAGGAAGGTTTTGGATTAGGGTTCTTGAGAGAAAATGTGTCTAAGTATGGGAGAGTATTTTGGGAAATATTTTAGAGATGGAAATTGAATTAATGCTATATAGGAAATAAAATATGCCCTTGGAAAAACGGGTCCAACACTTAGAAAAAAAAAATGAGGCTTATGAACAGTAAATTCGCTCTCTGGAAATTGCATTTCTTGCACGGACAGATTTTACGAAAATGGGCATAACTTTTTCGTCCGGACTCCAAATGAGGTGAAACGAAGTGCGTTGGGTAGCTAAATCAAAGGGCTTTCCATGGATATGTTAAGGACCACCCAATTATTTGTGTGCTAGGAGATATGACCCTCCAAAGTAGACCCTCGAAAAAAGCTTCACTTGGAAATTTTGGATTTTGATACGGTTGCTCTAAAATTTGGGTTAGACCCATCTCCCACTCAATTTGACCCCCTAGAAAAGAATATGAAGTTGGATTTTCGAAAAACGAAACGGATGTTTAGATATAGCTAAAACAAGTTTCCGGTAACTTCCGAAGCACATTTTTAGGAACTTTTTGGGTCGTTTCAACGGGCCTTATGATGGACTGTCAAAAGTACCACGGACCATCAAGTGGGTCGTGTTCCTTGGTCGAGTGGTTGCTGGTTCTGGGTGGTCCAACCACGAGCCGTACCACGGCCCGTGTGAAAGACCACAAACCGTAAAGGTCACTGTGGTTCTTCACTTGGGCTGGGATCTGGTGGATTAGGTCCATGGATCTTCCCATGGCCCATCATCAATTCCATGACCCGTGGAGGGCTCCGTGGTCTGACGCCAGAGATTGGGAGGTTCTACCTCACCCTTACGAGCCTTCCCATGGCTCATGAGGTGGTCCACAGCCCGTGACGGGATATATGGTCCACCACCTCTGGGGTGTGAACCATGGGTAGGTCAACGGACCATGTTTCCTTTCATGGTCCGTGAAACCTGCCGTGGTCCACTATTTTCTAGTGTTTTTCTGTTGTAACTTCTACAACTAATTTTCGAGGTGTTACAAGTTTGAATACATTATATTTGATTTTTTGAAATGTATTCCTTTCTAGAATATACTGAAATATTATAAGATTTTTTGAACTAGCGTACACATATTTAGAATACTGCTTTATAAGTATGTGTATGTACACAAGACATATTATCCTTTGTAGTTGATTGCAAATCTATATATTTGGATTACTTATTAGCTAATTTAATGCTTGAGATTGTTTATTGCAAAACAATATTGTTTTTTTTTAATTACAAATTGTGGCATATAAATATTTTATAGACAAAATAATATTACCACACTTAAAAGTGTAGCCATAGGACTGTCAATTGTGTAGCATATTCCATGTAAATTGTGGTATGTACTTGGGCAAAGACTACACTTCAAAGTATTGTCATACATAAGATAGAAAAGACAACACTTTAAAATCGTGGGAAAAAAGGAAGCAAAGGCCACACTTGAAAGTGTAGTTGTATGAGATAGAAATGTTGTTATATGAGGTACTGCAAAGCGTGTCCTTTTTTCCTTTTAGGCTATGATTTTAAGCATAGCTAATAAGGCAATACTTGAAAAGTGTCACCTAAAATCTAAGGTTACGCTTCTTTCTGCCACCCCTAGAAAAGTGTGGCTTAAAGTAAAAAAGTGTGGCCTTTTATCAAAGGCAATACTTTTTCATAGTTTAGGCCACACTTTTCTCAGGTGGTTGTAGACATAAAATGTTGCAGTGTCATACTACACTTTTACGCTTTTTTTAGATGCAACACCTAGCAAGATTCATCACCATCGATCTTCACTCATTCAAGACCCTTTTGTTGTTCAGATTATTGTGAGCCCTTTACATCTGGAGGCTTGCTGCTTTTCCTTATGTATTTATTGTCTACATATTTTGTAATTTATTAGATATTTATGTTTTGTATAACTCTACTTCCGTCTTTAGATTCTCTAGTACCTATAATACTAGGTTTGAAGTTTGGTTCCTTATATACATTTCATATTTTTCAGTCCCTTTTGGGGCCTTTTTGTATATTTTATTCCGTTTTGTATGTATCTATGATGGAGGTGATTTCTCATCTTTCTTCTTTTTATCTTATGTTATCATGAGTTCAGCATCCCTACTAGGGTTTATAGTAAGCACCATAAAGATGTGATTTCGGGTCTTGGCATTTATAAAACGAATTTTCCAAATGTTTATAAAGGTAGAAATTATAGAAATCTATATATTATATGCATATAAAGATATATTATTTTATAATAAATGGAAAAATTGCCTTACAATGATGTTTAAGATATTTTTAATTTTGTAAAACAATTATTACAACGTTGTTTGAAATTGAAGAAACTTAAAAAATTAATTAGAATGTGAAGGGTCAAAATTAGGTGTAAACAAACCTCCGTTGTTTTCCTTTTAAAAACATACATCACTAAAGTTTTGGAATTTTTGAAGCATTATGTCACAAACTTAGACTTCACCTAATGCTCCGTGCGGCACTTGGCAACTTACTCATAAATCTTTCACGATATTTTAAGATCAAGTAAACCTTTTCAAACTTAGAGCGCTAAGAGAATGAACAAAGATACAAAAGCATTTGTAAAAAGCCTTTTTGTATTGTTTGGAGAATGCCTTGCACTTGATTGCTTCAATTTTAAATGAGAGACTTCTATTTATAATACTCTCCTAGGGAATAGAGTGTAACTAAAAATTACTATACAACTCCCTGCATATTTGCAATCTAGTCTCGCTACTAGAATTCTGTACAAGCCTAGAGAATTCTAAAGCCTTCCATGAATTCTTCTTGTGTATTCTAGAGTCTTCCACAAACTTCTCCAAGACTTTAGATCCTTCCCTATTAGGCTAGCTCACTTATACTTTAATTTTATGCCTAAGTGGGATGACAAAGTGGCAGTTCATGACACTCTCCCCAGTTGATGCCGCTACGACTACGGAGCATCGCTTTTTCAAGGAAAACCAAGTCTTGTCTTCACCATGAGTAACTCCGCACACAAGAGTTGGTGGTGTATTGACTGTCTTGAGGTGGGTGCTACATGGAATGTAACTCAATTCTAACTTTGTTTCTGCAGTCTTGGTCATGATGTTAGCCTCCGCACCTTTGTCGATCGTAGCACGAGTGGGTAGTCCATCGATTGTGATGTCTACATATTGTGCATCGTATTCTTTCGGCCTCTCTCATTGCTTTGCTATAGCTCTACATAGTCCAATCAAGTCCAACTGCTTCATATCTGGACCTTGCCCTGGGTCTTGTCCATCTTTCTCCTTCCATTCCCATAATATGGTACCAAGTTCTTCAGTTCAAGGAATTTTTCATAGCCATGTGGCCCACTGCATATGTAGCAACTGTTTCTCTTTGTAGCCTCTACTTTCCTCTCTGTATCGCTTTGACGTCCAGACTTCTTGACATCAGACTTATAACTGTCATGATTCATAGGATGTGGCTGCTGCTCCTTGATTTCGCCACGATCTCTCCACCCTTGGTCATGACTATCTCTCATCTCCTCTCTTCTGGCTCGTTTAGGGTTTTTCATGCCTAAAGTCTGTCAAAGCTTCGTCCAGCATGATACCTTCATCAATAGTCCTGACCTGTCACCATGCTAACTCCTTCATGGCTCATTTTACAGCCCATCCATGAAATGGAAGAGCATATCTTCATTTATGAGTGTTGGAATCTGGAGCCTGTGGGTGGTGATCTTCTTCATGGATTCTGTGTGCTGCCTATCTGCTTCAGCTCCCTAAACTTACGCTTCGCCCTATATATGATTTTGTTAGGAAAGAAGGCCTTCTTGAACTCCACTCAAAATTTCTCCCATGTGTTGATAGTGCAAAGCCCATTCCCTATTTTTGACTCATTTCTCCTCCCCAACAACATGGCCATCTCTGACAAGTACAACACCGCAATATTGATCTTTCTCTTATCACTCTTCACCTTTTTTCACTTAAATTAATTCTCCAAATTCCATAGGAAATTCTCTACCTCCTGTGCGTAACAAATGCCTTTGAACATTGTTCATTTGGGAGCCTAAATCTTAGCCTCCATATCTCCATTGGGTATTGAAGATCCTCAAGCTTCCATTCTTCCTTTGAGAGCTTCCATCTCAGATTCATTATTTCGATTGTGCTTATTGCCTTCATGAGCCAACACTCCAATGAAGTGATGATTTCCTTCATCTCACACTCTACATGCTTACGCGCCTCTAACTATTTGTGGATGTTGTCATTCTCTTCGAGGGTGAAGTCCTTGAGAGTCTTAAACTTGTCGTTGACCTTGTTCAAGCGCTTTCCTAAGATCTACACAACATGACTCACCATGCCAACCCTCGCGATCCTCTCTACTTCAGGCGTGACGTTAATGGGCTCCTCACTACGTTTCTTATTACTAGCTTCAATGATTGAGGGTCGAGCTATAATTCCTCGTTACTCTTAAGTTTCTTCCTTTCCTTTTAGTGCTTTTTTCCACCATCTGACCTGATGTTGGTGGTGCTAGCAACGTTGATGCTTCCCTTATTAGCTATTCCCTTAGAAATAATTTGGCTCTAATACCATTTTTTCACGGACTCAGACTTCGACTAACGCTCCGTGTGACACATGATGACTTAGTGATGTATCATTTATGATCTTATAAGCTCAAGTAAGTCTTTCCAAACATAGATCGGTAAGACAATGAAGAAAGAAACAAGAGAGTTTGTAATAATGCTTTTTGTATTGATTGGAGAATGCTTTGCACTTGCTTGGTTGAGTTTCAAATGAGATCCCTTCTATTTGTATTAATCTTCTAAGGGCTAAAGTATAAACAAAAATTTATTATACAAGTCCCTATATATTTACAATCTAGTCCCTCTAGAATTCTCTACAACTTAGAGAATTGTAAAACCTTCCAAGAATTCTTCTTGAGTATTCTACAGTCTTTCAAAAGCCTCTCTAAGAATCTAGCTTATTTCCCCTTAGAATATATCACTTATGCTTTGATTTTATGCCTATGTGGGATGACAAAGTGGCATCATGACAATTAGCTAATACTTCATTAAAGTTTGTGACAACTTCCTATGTGATATGGTCATGTGGAATCTTTTTTTTTTTATTGAAATATGCATTTAGTCAAAATTTGATTAGCAAAACAAAAAACTATACAAAGGAAAGGCCCAAAAGCCAAAGCCCAACAAAAATGATAAAAAATAAAAAGGTAAGAAAATCAAATAGAGAAACAAAACAAGAAACACAAACCTAAAATTGAAGTCAGAGAGGCACTAGATGCTTCTAGTGAAATCTTTGACAATCAAAGCATCAGAGAAGCTGTCGGAGATATCAGAGAATTTAAAGCTTCCACGATGAAACCATGCGACCAAACCAATAAAGCTTAGCCTCTACACTTGTTGAAGAGAAATCGATGCTTGTTCACCATGTCAAATTAACTCCCTCAGGTAATTTTATCATCAATAACTAGTTTTCCTTTCTTGGATGTATCCTTTAATGGGTTCTATCTCACAAGAGTGATTAATTCCACCATCTATGTTTAAATGCTTTAAAGTCTAATTCATCATTTTTTTATAGGAGGTGATTTAATGAAATCTAAATCTACACCCATCGAGAGCCTAAAAAACTCATTGTTTGTTTTATCTGGTAAGTATAACTCCAGTATCTCTATTGTTGTATCATACTGATTTGCTTGAATTTTTGTCGATGGATAATTGCTGAGATTGTATGAAATATAAGTAAAATTGTAGATTTGTACTTCTATCTAGATATCACACATTTTTTATTTTAGCAAACACTAAATTAGAAGACAGAAACTATACTTTTTCTATAGCTTACCCTTGATTAAAAAAAGCTTCAGAAAGATTATTTTAATGATTTGTCCTATCTTTATGAGTAAAAAAAGAAAATAAATCAATTTGGGCTGCTATAGTGGGATTAGGGGTCCGATTAGACAGCTATAGCGCGATAAGACATTGTAAATGTAGAAAACCCCCTAAAATCACCCATAATCACCCAAGAAAGTTTTTGGAGAAAAAAAGAGTGACCTAGGGAAAATTTCAGTAGGATTTCATGCGGAATGTTCATAAAGGTGAGTAATATGATTCCCTACTTTGGTAGTTCGCTTATTAGGTCTTACAAAAATATTTGTGGCACGATGAAAGGGTTTGAATTCATTCTAAGATTAGGAAAATCCAGGTTTATGAGGATTTTTGGGTGTAAGACCTTTAGTTGTTCATAAAAGAGGAAATTCTTGATTTTATTTATCATAATGTGTTAGAGTAATCAAAAGATTGATAATCCTTGATAAATTAATAGTGCGAAAATCATGAGGTTAGCCTAGAGTTTTGGATTATAATAAAATATGGAATATTTATGCCATTTGTGATTGATTTGGTATTGTATTATTATTTTAGATCAAGAACAAGCTAGAAGCCTCAGAAAAGGAGTCAAAATTTGCAAACAGACTTCAGGAGTTGCTTAGTGCTCAGGTAGGCTCAATTTACTTAATTAAATAGTTAGACTTGTATTCTATTTCATATTATTCTTGTGGATGGACGAGAGGTTTCATACATAGGCCTTTGTGCATGCTGGAAGCCTAAAAGTTATTGTTATTACTATCAAAGTGGGGAAAGATAATGAATAAGGGTTATGTTTTCTAGTTCTTGATTTTTAACCTAGAATTTTCTTTTTGGGGTGGATTGGTGGTGATTTTAAGGTTAAGTATTATGGAATTGTTGAACTATAGCCATTTTTGGGACTTGTGATAATCAAGGGGAACTAAATGAATAGGAAGAGTATTAATCAATGGACTAGGGAGGTATTTTCCTGTTAATGAATGTGTAGTAATAATGGGGTCCAATATTGGGCTATTTATATATAGGTGTATATATGTATGTGTGTGTTCATATTGACTATTCCAAGTGAAATGTTTGTGTAATGCATGCTCAGGAAATAAAGGGTGAATGTGAAATGACTTCATGTTTATAATCTCATGCAATGGACCTATTTAATTTACACATGGCTTCAAGTGGGGTTATTCACTGTTATTTTGATTGTGCATGTTGTTTGTGATTGGTGGTTTGCTCGGGTACCATGCTAGTTTATAATACTAATGGTTGACTCGAGTACCACACTAATAAAAAATACTAATAGTTGGCTTGGATACCACGCCTGGTATGTACTAACAATGGTTGACTTAGATACCACACCAATATATTATCAATTTGTGTATAGGTCTCATGAGAGAACTATGTTTGATTATTGTGCTATATTTGTCACGTGTTGATCTATAAATGGTTGGGTTTGTGTTTAAATGTTGGGACGGTTCTTATGTAGATCATATTTTCATTCAAAAACTACAAATGATATTTTATGAACACTTGAGTGGTCCAAGTTACTTGAAAGGTGAGTTGGAATCATAAATGGATTTATGTGTGTTCATGTGGGACATTATGTTTGGGGTTAATGGTTCTCCTATCTAGGTGTTAGAGTAGATGCATGTATGACAAGTGGGTCAGATCGTGACAATTTGGTATCAGATCCCACATGTGTGATCATATGGGACATTAAGTTTGGGGTTATGGGATCATGACAATTTGGAATTAGAGTCCATATTGAATCATAATGCTATAAATCATTTTAGAAACTTGTGTCACTTCTTCACTCCTTTTGTGTGGCGTGTCTCTTGTCATATGAGGTGAGTCTAATTGTATCTCGAGATTCCTATTTGTTTCTCGACGAGGTAAACTAGATTACATTGTTACAGCTGAAGGGACTCAAGCAAGGAAAGACTAGAATCAAGAAGGTTTTAATTGGTATCTGGCTTTAAGAGTCATGTGAATGCTTGGGTGATCAGTTTGTGGTCATTAATGATATGAATATGAGGTAATGAACCTGGCTTTCCATAACAATATAACTTAATGATTGTTACTTTGTGCATTGCATTTCCTGAAATTTTTTGCATGTGCTAGAAGTTTAATTACTTGTATTTGTATGATATTATGGACAAGAAAAGTACTTAAATTAATTATGTGTGATGAATTTATGATAAATTTCAATATGATTTACTGAACATGTTTTGGTATAGTCCAGTCCTATAATTTAATGGTTATGTTATTCATTGGAAGTGTTGTATTAAACTGGCACGGACTTACCATTGGTACATATGGTAAGGGAAAAGGATAAATTGTGACAGTGGGGAAACTCTAATTTTGGAACAGTTGGTATTGGTTGGGAACCATAGGGAAGAGGCTTTTCTGGTATGATAGAGAGAATGTGATATCATGCACTACTTTCTAGTGTTATTCATAATTAATTTTGTGAGAAGGTGGTGTTAGCTGCCTAATTATATGTTGCTGGATATGATCTTGGTATGATGCACATATCTAGGATACTTGTATCTCAGATTGATCTTGCAATTATATTATTAATAGTTATGTGTTTCAAGAGTTGGTAGGGATAAGGAAATGGAAAACAATTCTTATTTTAGAAAATTTATGAGCTGAACTCGTCAAGGCTGCATAGCGCGACTGGGCCACTGTAATAGGAGTTTTTCTGCTATGAATGTAGTCATGATAGTGGTATGTCAGTCTTTATAGTGGAAATGGTGAGGTAGAATCTGAACTTTGTTTCCCCTATTTTTGCATTGCATTTCCAAACAATTAAAATATCCAATTTGAGTTCATATCAGTGTGAAATAACATAAATGCGTCCGAAATAATGCGGTGTTTGGAAAGGCCCAGAATTCCACCCTTGATGCGTGTGGGACACTCAGTTTTAGTTTGTGGGTTTGCGTTCCTCAGGTTGATGATTTAATTTAAAATGTGTTGGTAGAATATCATGTTTCATGGGTTTTGATTCATCCGGGTCTAACCAAGATGTTTCGAAATTTTAGGCAACTCTATGTTAACCTCGATTGAAGAGGGACCTAGTGGAGTAAGTGTCAAAGTGATATAATTGTCCGCATGTGGAATGTCAGACTAGATGCCTACATAGTTTTCTTCAAGAGATGCCCATTCTTGAATGAAAATGGAAAATAATATCCTTGGACTTCGTGGTGGGTCTTCCTAAGGCTTTGGAGAAGTATGATTCGATTTTCACCATTGGGATCATTTCTTACCATTGTGCGAGTTCTCATAAAAAAATACTTATCACTTCAGTATAAATACAACATCCTTTGAGACACTTTATGCAAGGGGATATAGATTTCTCATTGGGTTGTTTGAAGCATGTGAGGTGAAACCTCTATGCATTGACTTGATAAAGGAAGCTTAGAACAAGGTGAGGGGTATCAAAACCAAGTTGTTGGCAACACAAACTAGAAACAAGGAGTATGCAGATTACAATGTATGGGATATGGTATTTCAGGTTGGTGAACATGTTTTATTGAATGTGCCACCAATGAAAGGTGTGATGAGCATCTATAAGTAGGGTAAGCATAGCCATCGACATACTGGGTTATTTGAAGTTCTTAACAATGTAGGGCCAGTAGTGTATATAGGTTAGCCTGCCACCAAGTTATTTATATTCCATTCAGTGTTCCATGCATCGATGCTGAAAAGATGATATACCATGAGTTTACGGTATTTCTAATACATTTCACTTACAAGTTGTGTGTGTCTAGGGCCTTTTTGTATTGGTTTTTATGTGTTTTATTATATTTTGTAAGAAAGATGTTCAGGCGCAAAAGTATGGAGACAACTGAGCAAAATTCAGAAAAAGGGCATTCACGGATGTGGTATACGGACCGTAGGTCCATTGATGGTTCGTAGGAGATGACCGTAGATCAGCAGGCTAGGTATGGATGACAAATCAGGGAAATCTGACCAAGGGTGGAACCACGGCAGCAATTGACGATCCATAGATTGATCTACGGACCGTACTAATCAAACCATAGAATGAGACTGTGAGGGTTCCAGTACCTGATTCTTGAAGATTCTAAGTGTGGAGCTACGGAGGGGATTGACAGACCGTAGATCGATCTATGGTCCGTACTGCAACACCGTCGTTTGCTTCAAAGAGGCTGATTTTTGGGAGCTGAAATATTTTCTAAGTACTGGCTGATGGAAGGGACTTACGGACCGTAGATCCATCGACGGTCCGTAAGTCAGTCTCGTGGAACGAAGACGTGTGCCTGAAAAAACTTTTCTTAATTTGTTTCCTTTTTAAATTAGGATTTGTTTTCTATAAATAGGGAATAAGCAATTCTGGAATAGTGTTTTGCATGCATTGATAATTCTTTCGTTCAGAAGTCTTTTTAACGGTGGCCAACGTTAGAACTCGCCTTGTTGCTACTTGCCGGATCAAGGAGGTAATCAACAAGAAAAGAATTATCAACATAGATTTAGTGTGATACTATCTAATAGGCTAGTGTCGATTGGTGCGAAGTAATAACTAAGCCAAACATCGATTATGATGCCTAATATGAGGTAAAGGCAAGGGTTAGTAAATTATACACACGTAGTCAGATCAAGGTGCGGGGTGAAATTCTCTAGATGCCGGATCAAGGATTTAGAGATACCTAACTTATCACTTTGCATACAGTACACTAGGAAGGATTGCTGTTACTAGGATTATTGCGTTATGAGCTTGTGGGGAACACGTATATCCTAGTTATTTCTCTCATCTTGATAACAACCAAAAATTGAGTTTTGTTTGATTACTGATTACTGATTACTTATTGAATTTTTACTATTTGTTTCATATAAACAAACCCCCCTTTTAATTACCTGTTTCTGGAAGTAATTTGACTAATTGGATATAATTGTTGGTTAAAGTAAAGTCTAAACCATTTTCCTTGTGGGATCGACTCCAACCTACAAGTTGGGTTCTTTACTTGATAACGATCGCTTATACTTCTGTAGGGAGGTGTAATTTGAGCATATCAAAAGGTACCACGGGATGGGGAGTACATTATCAAGTGAGACTTAATAGTGCTATACAAGGATCTACAATATGAAGAAGAGTCAATTGCTATGCTTTATTATGATGTCCAAAAGTTGAGAATAGAGGAAATTAGATTGGTAAAGGTTTGATAGAAGCATCAAATAGTTGAGTAAGCTACTTGAGAAATCGAGGAAGACCTAGGGGACAAACATCCTCATTTGTTTGAGAAGTCGGGCACTACTTTCTTCTTGACTTAGCCCAGTTGTTTCTTGTGTGATCGCTTGGGAACGAGCAATTGGTAAATTAGTATCTATTGTAGAAACCCGTCATGTCATTACAAGTAAGAAAAATAGTCGGTCCAGGTTGCTATAGTGGGGTAAGTTGTTGTAAATTTAGGAAAATGTCACACCCCAAGCTACCCTCGAGACGCAGACACGGGACCTAGGACCACAAGTGATTCTAAGCTAACCCTGCTGGCATGATCATGAGCATACTAAAGATAATAAACTGATGCGGAAGTTAAATCATAAATAAACTGAAGAGATGGGAAATACCCATATACTGTAACTGAGATATATGAAAACTGATGAGTTTAATACAAAGAAGTTATTAACTCAATACTAAGTTGAATCTAACTATGTCTGAAATAAAACTCTAAAGTGACTAGAAATGTTGGGAGATGCCCCAACTAGATCTAGCAAAACTGAAACTAAGAACTAAAAGCGATAAAGGTAAACATATCACTAATCCTCGAAGAATAAGGACTCACCACTGATGTTGCTGAACTGAAGATCGGGAACCAATCTAAGCATGATCTGGATGCTGAGAACCTCAACCTACATCATGAGAAGATGTAGCGTATGTATGCGTCAGTACTTGAAAAGTACTGAGCATGCAGGATAGAGTAAAGCTGAAATAACATATAACTGAACAAAGCAATAAAGCAATGAAATAATCTGAACATGATATATATTCTGAATGTTGAGCTAATTGAATGCTATGACCAATTTATAATATGCTGAGACTGAATACTAAATATACTGATAAATGGTCAATGCAATAGAATATGACTGAACTGTGGGAGCTACTAATAACCGACATAAAACCACATGAGCTAAATGTGGGGTCCGATGTATGTGCCCCATCAAGATGACCCAATATACCCTGCCAGAGGTATAGAGGCATGCTGGCGTGATCACTAAACTGATGTTGCCCACAGAGGGGACTTACACCTACGTGGCTCGTAGTTCTGGGACCATATGGGTACGTTGAACCCTAGTCCAACTCGGTATTCTGCTACTCCCAATGAATTAAGTAGTTAACTGGTTATGACTGAATTTCTGTAAATATTGGATAGCTCGAAACTGAACATGCAAACTGAGAATGCAATAATTAATCTGATATTGATGCATTCATAAACTGAGGTATGTAAAACTGAATACTGAAATATCTGACCTAGCATGTGTAATTCAAGAACTAAAGAAATACATAGTTAGGGTTTTGAAATTCATGCAATAAACTGAGAAATAACATGATAATCTAATTTGGAATATTTAAATAACTAATTCATGATGATCTGTTGAGATTCTAGAAACCCTAGGTCTATTCATAATAAGGAAATCAAGAAACTGATTGAATTCAAGGGACCTAATGGGCGAAAGGAACCCACTAATGGGTGAAAGAAACCCGTAGGTCGAGTCTGCCCAGTAGGGCTTCACTAAAACGAGAATAACTTTTTACTCAGAGGTCGGATTTTAGAAAACTAGGTGGCGTTAGAAAGATAACTAAATTATCTATCATATCATAGGTAATGGGACACACAATTCTTTTTGTGCTAAAAGTTATGACCATCTGAAGTTTATCCATCAACCATTTTCAGCTAACTGGCAACTGATACTCATCTACGGTCAGACCTATGGACCGTAGATCGATTGACGGTCCGTGCTGGTCAACCATCAATTGGGACTGAAGTTGGGCTTTTGGGGAATCAATCCACGGACACAAACTACAGTCCGTGACCTGACCTACGAATCATAAGTCAAGTCGTGGGTCAACACTTAGCCAAATTTTTGACTTAGTTCTAGGGAAGTGATTTGTCATAAACGACGGACCAAGAGTCCATCTACGGTCCATGGATGGTGTCCGTGAGTGCCACCTGTAACACCAGAAATCTGAAATCTCTATTTTCGAATATGGGATGTTACATTATCTCCCCATTGGGGCCATTCGTCCTTGAATGAAGACTAATCTAGCTGAAATAAACGGAGAGGGCTACAATCCCTACCACTAAACACTGAGAACTGAATTTCTAATAGAACTAAGTTCCAAGAACATGCAAATGCGTTGAAAATGCAAGTAAAAACTGAAGGAGCATGATTCTAAGACTGAATTTTCGCATGAATGACTGAAAAATTGAAGAGGAACTATTACCTGAAGCTGGAATGGAATCGGAAAGAAAGGGGTGAGGATACTTGGATTTCATAGCTGCTTCTACTTCCCAAGTAGCTCCATTTATGTACTAACTCCTCCACAAAACCTTGACTGAAGTGACTTCTTTGTTTCTCAACCTTCTAACCTGGTGATCGAGAATCTCAACTGGTACATTCTCATAAGAAAGGCTATTTTTTATGGCCACAGTCTCTAATGGCACTATGGATGCTGGATCACCCACGCACTTCTTCAAAAGAGAAATGTGAAAGACTGGATGCACTGCTGCTAAATCTGCTGGCAACTCTAACTCATAAGCCACTTTCCCAATCTGTTTTAAGATTCGGTAAGGGCCTACATATCTGGGACTGAGCTTCCCTTTCTTGCCAAATCTCATCACCCCTTTCATAGGTGACACTTTCAGGAAAACCCAATCATCAACTTGGAACTCTAGTTCCCTTCTTCCACATCTGCATAAGACTTTTGGAGATTTTGGGCAGTCTTAAGTCTATATCTAATGAGTTGCATTTTCTCCATAGCATCAAAGACTGAATCTGGTCCTATCAAGGGTGCTTCACCTACTTCAAACCAACCAACTGGAGATCTACATCTACGCCCATACAATGCCTCATAAGGGGCCATCGAATCTTTGGAATGGTAACTATTGTTGTAGGCGAACTCAATAAGAGGAAGGTGATCGTCCTAACTACCCTTGAAGTCGATCACACAAGCTCTCAACATGTCCTCTAAGGTTTGAATGGTACGCTCTGCCTGACCATCCGTCTGCGGATGAAATGTTGTGCTAAGACTAACCTGAGTACCAAGACCTTTCTGAAATGACTCCCAGAAATGAGAGGTAAACTGAGGACCTCTATCCAAGATGATAGACAAAGGAACCCCATGCAACCTCATGATCTCATTAATGTAAAGCTTGGCGTAATCCTCCGCCGAATCTATAGTCTTGACCGCCAAATAGCAAGAAGACTTAGTAACCCTATCAACAATCACCCAAATGGAGTCATGCTGTCTACAAGTACGAGGTAAACCTGTGATGAAGTCCATGCTGATCACTTCCCATTTCCAAGTAGGAATGTCAATCTCTTGAGTCATACCTCCTAGTTTCTGATGTTCTACCTTGACTTGCTGGCAATTGGGGCACTAGCCACAAAATCTGTTATATCTCTTTTCATACCATTCTACCAATAGACTTCCCGCACATCACGGTACATCTTAGTGGCACCTGGATGAATAGAATATTTGGAATTATGGGCTTCTGCAAGAATATGATGTCTCAACTCACCCACATTAGGAACACACAATCTACCCTGATAGCGAAGTACACCATCTCCCCCTTGGGAGAAAACCTCCACTCTCTGATTGTGGACTGCACCCTTAAGTTCAAGCAAGATTGGATCACTGTCTTGCTTTTCCTTAACCTCTACTACCAAAGAAGATTCTTCCCCATTCTAAACCGTTACACCACCATTTGATATGCTCATAAGACGAACTCATAGGCGAGCAAGTCTATGAACATCCTTTGCTAGCTCTTTTCTTTCTTCCTCAACATGTGCTACACTACCCATAGATAGTCTGTTAAGGGCATCTGCTACTACATTCGCCTTACCCGGATGGTAATGCACACTTATATTATAATATTTGAGGAACTCAAGCCACCTTTTCTTGCGAAGATTCAACTCTTTCTGGGTAAACACATACTAAAGGCTCTTATGGTGTGTGAACACATCTACGTGAACACCATACAAGTAATGTCTCCAAATCTTAAGTGCAAACACCACTGCTGCTAGCTCGAGGTCATGAGTTGGGTAGTTCTTCTCATGCACCTTAAGTTGTCTAGAAGCATAAGTTATAACCTTACCTCGCTGCATCAACACACAACCTAGGTCGACTCTGGATGCATCACAATAGATCACATAACCATCTGAACCCTCTGGTAGAGTCAAGACAGGAGCTGTAGTCAACCTAGTTTTCAATTCTGCGAAGCTTTTCTCACAATCATCTGACCACTGGAACTTAACCTTTTTCTGAGTCAACCTAGTCAATGGTGAGGCTATGGATGAAAATCCTTCCACAAACCTTCTGTAATAACCTACTTGACCCAAGACACTTCTGATATCTGTAGCAGAGGTAGGTCTAGGCTATTGTTTCACTGCTTCTATCTTTTGGGAATCTACTCGAATTCCTTCACTAGACAAAATATGCCCAAGGAAGGCAACTGATTGTAACCAAAACTCGCACTTGTTAAATTTTACAAATAATTGGCGATCTTTGAGAGTTTGCAGAACAACTCTCAAATGACTAGCATGTTCTTCCTCATTCCTAGAGTAAATGAGGATATCATCAATAAAGATGATAATGAACAAGTCCAAGCACTGCTTGAACACTCTGTTCATCAAATCCATCAAAGCTGCAGGAGCATTGGTTAGTCCAAATGACATGACTACAAATTCATAATGACCATACCTAGTTCTGAAGTTTGTCTTCGGAATGTCACTATCTCTGACTTTAAGCTGATGATAACCCGATCTGAGGTCTATCTTTGAGAAATTACTAGCACCCTGAAGTTGGTCAAACAAGTCATCAATCCTGGGGATGGGATACTTATTCTTAATTGTGACCTTGTTCAACTACCTATAGTCAATGTACATTCTGAGAGAACCATTTTTTTTTCTTTACGAATAATACTGGTGCACCCCATAGAGAAATACTAGGTCTGATGAAGCCCTTATCTAGAAGGTCTTTCAACTGTTCTTTTAATTCCTTAAGCTCAACTGGAGCCATTCTGTAAGAAGGAATAGAAATAGGCTGGGTATCTCGAAGGAGATCAATTTCAAAGTTGATTTCCTTATCAGGAGGAACTCTGGGAAGATCTTCTGGAAACACTTCTGGAAACTCATTAACCACTGGAACTGACTCAAAAGTTGCAGTTTCAGAACTAAAATCCTTAACCCGAACTAGATGATAGAGATAACCCTTAGAGATCATCTTTCTAGCCTTAAGGTAAGAAATGAATCGACCCATAGGCGCTAAGCTACTACCCTTCCATTCTAAGATTGGTTCTTCTGGAGATTGAAAACGAATAATCCTACTTCTACAATTGACTGAGGCATAACAAGAATGTAACCAATCCATGCCTAGAATGACATCGAAGTCTACCATTTCTAACTCTACAAGATCTGCTGAGGTGACTTTCTGAGAGACTGTGATAGGGCAATATTTGTATACCCATCTAGCTATAACTGAGTCACCGACTAGAGTAGAGACTGAGAAGGGTTCTGAGAGAGTTTCTGGACTAACACTGAATTGGACTGCTATGAAAGGAGTCATAAAAGATAAAGTAGACCCTGAATCTTTCCACTGAGTGTACCATACGTGGGCCACATCCTTAAGCTGGTAGGACACCAACTCAACCCTACCATTATCAGTCACTTACATCACTCCAAAGATTTTCTTAACTTCATCAATGAAGTTTTGTGGGTCTTTACCAACTTGTGACCCTAAAACTCAGGCGGATTCAACCTTAACAAAATCTCAAACTCTAGCTACCACTGATCCACCATTTATATTAGTAGGAACTGGAACCTGTTGATTGTTCTTATTGGTCATACTCTGAGCCAATAGTTGAATCACATTCTGAAACTATTCATTTTTAACCTCATGGTCTGGGACTAGAGGAATTGAGTTAGCATTCCTAGCATTCGCATTCCTGGTGTTAGCTCTACGAGGAGGCATGATTGCTAAAACGTAGAACATTGAGTTAGAATAGAATTAGATCATACCTTACGCACGATAAGAATATCAAGAAAGTGAAGTTTTCTTAAAACACTTAATAGCCTCCCTCTCATTAGATGTGGTACACTTTACACCCATGAAAAGGACTCTACTTAGTGCGGCTTTTCAGACATCCTAGGACCATTAAACCTAATGCTCTGATACAAAGTTTGTCACGCCCCAAGCTACCCCCGAGACGCAGACACAGGACCTAGGACCACAAGTGATCCCAAACTAACCCTGCTGGCATGATCATGAGCATACTAAAGATAATAAACTGATGCAGAAGCTAAATCATAAATAAACTGAAGAGATGGGAAATACCCATATACTATAACTGAGATATATGAAAACAGATGAGTTTAATACAAAAAAGTTATTAACTCAATACTAAGCTGAATCTAACTATGTCTGAAATAAGCCTCTAAACTGACTAGAAATGTTGGGATATGCCCCAACTAGATCTAGCAAAACTAAAACTAAAGACTAAAAGCGATAAAGGTAAACATGTCACTAGTCCTCAAAGAATAAGGATTCACCACTGATGTTGTTGAACTGAAGATCAGGAACCGATCTAAGCATGATCTGCATGCTGAGAACCTGAACCTACATCACGAGAAGATGTAGCGCATGTATGCATCAGTACTTGAAAGATACTGAGCATGCAGGATAGAGTAAAGCTGAAATAACATAAAACTGAACAAAGTAATAAAGCAATGAAATAATCTGAACATGATATAGATACTGAATGCTGAGCTAACTAAATGTAATGACCAATTTATAACATGTTGAGATCGAATACTGAATATACTGATAAATGGTCAATGCAATAGAATTTGACTAAACTGTGGGAGCTACTAATAACCGACATAAAACCACATGAGCTAAATGTGGTGTCTGATGTATACGCCCCGTCGAGAGGACCCAATATACCCTGCCAGAGGTATAGAGGCATGCTGGCGTGATCACTAAACTGATGTTGCCCACAGAAGGGACTTACACCTATGTGGCTCATAGTTCTGGGATTATATAGGTACGCTGAACACTAGTCAAACTCGGTATTATGCTACTCCCAATGAATTAAGTGGTTAACTGGTTATGAATGAATTTTTGTAAATACTGGATAGCTGAAACTGAACATGCAAACTGAGAATGCAATAATTAATCTGATAATGATGCATTCATAAACTGAGGCATGTAACACTGAATACTGAAATATCTGACCTAGCATGTGCAATTCAAGAACTAAAGAAATACATAGATAGGTTTTTGAAATTTATGCAATAAACTGAAAAATAACATGATAATCTAATTTGGAACATTTAAATAATTAATTCATGATAATCTGTTGAGATTCTAGAAACCCTAGGTCTATTCATAATAAGGGAATCAAGAAACTGACTGAATTCTAGGGACCTAATGGGCGAAAGGAACCCACTAGTGAAATCCCACATACCTGGTGACGAATTCCACAGAGAAATCTTTCGATTTCGGGGTTGGAACTGATGGAACCTTGTTGCAATCTTGAACTAGGGTTCTTGATATTTTTCTCCTTTCTTGCTTCTAATTTTCTAAGTTTTGATTAATGATTTTGACTAAGGTAAGTTCTAGTTATGTTTCTAGGATTAAACTAACTAAAATCTCATGATTTAGGATCTAAAAGACTTATCTTAGGGGTTAAACGAAATAGGAAAATATCAAAAGCTCTCTGACTTAATTGCTGTCGAAGTGACTGACGGATTGGACCTACGGTCCGTACTCAATATACGGTCTGTCGATTGGGTCCGTAGGTCGAGTCTGCCCAATAGGGCTTCACTAAAACGAGCATAACTTTTTACTCGAAAGTCAGATCTTAGCAAACTCGGTGTCGTTGGAAAGATAATTCAATTATCTATCATATAATAGGTCATAGGACACACAATTCTTTTTGTTCTAAAATTTATGACCATCTGAAGTTGATCCATCAACCATTTTGAGCTAACTGGCTGCTGATCCTCATCTACGGTCAGACCTACGGACCGTGGATTGATTGATGATCCATTCTGGTCAACCGTCAATTGGGACTGAAGCTGGGCTTTTGGGGCATTGATCTACGGACATGAACTATGATCCGTGACCTGACCTACGGACCGTAAGTCCGGCCGTGGGTCAACACTTAGCCAAATTTTATGACTGAGTTCTGGGGAAGTTTTTGTCACGAACCACGAACCTGCAGGATAGACCGTGAGTCCATCTACGGTCTATGGATGGTGTCCGTGAGTGCCACCTGTAACACTAGAAATATGAAATCTCTATTTTCGGATACGGGGTGTTATAGAAAAACCCCTAAAATTGCCCATATTCATCCAAGAACGTTTTGGATAAGAAAAAAAAGGGTGATCTAAGGAAAATTTAACAGTTTTTCACGAGGAATTTTTGTAAAGGTAAGCAATCTGATCCCCTACTTTTGTAATTGATGTTTTAGGCCTTAGAAAAGATATTTGTGACCGCGTGTGTGTGAGGGAGTTGGTTGAATTCATCCTAAAGTAGGGAAATGTGATTTTTTGAAGATTTTAGGGTGTAACACCTTGGGTAGTTCTTAAAAAAAGTAATTCTTGATTTTATTTACCATAATGCACTAGTGTAACCATGATTTTGATAATTCTAGCTGAATTAATATTGGGAAAGACCTAGATTAGGTGGAAAAATCATGAGGTTGGCCTAGCATTTGGGATTATGATATAATTTGAAAATATTTAGGCCATTTGTGATCGATTTTGTATTGTATTATTAATTTACGCCAAAAATAAGCTTAAAACTACACAAAAGGAGACAATGTTAAAATCATCCTTAAATCATAACTTCATCCTTTCATAAAATATGCACAAAATCTCATATCAATTCATGATCATTGTTCATAGTTCATAATTAAATTCAAAACATAAAACATGGGTCCGTATGAAATCAATTATAAATCATGTAATTAGGTTAAATAATGCAAAATAAGATAGAACAAAAACAATTGAATCATAACAAAAAGGATCCATGAAGATTTACATAAAACCCTAATTGAATTGGAGATTGGAGTTCTTTTGGGACCCAATGCATGAAAGGAATCCATTGGTGAATTCCCACGACCTTGATAATCAAAGAACAAAAAGCAACGGATATGGAGGCCTTGAATCCTTTGAAAATCTAGTTTTTCACCTGGAAGGTTAAGAGAGATTAGGGAATTTTAAGGGAATGGAAGAAACTAGACTTAGTTTGTAAGAGTAAAAAAGGTTATACAGAAGTTATAGGTCCAAAAAAAAATTAGTTTAGGTTTCGATGGGTAGAAAATGACCAAAACACCCTCAATTTAGAAACTACCAAATTTACCTATGGTTTTGACCTGTGGTCC
Source organism: Solanum commersonii (assembly GCA_029007595.1). Taxonomy (NCBI): domain Eukaryota; kingdom Viridiplantae; phylum Streptophyta; class Magnoliopsida; order Solanales; family Solanaceae; genus Solanum; species Solanum commersonii. Next base: position 756,058 of record JAJTWQ010000092.1, on the reverse strand, counting down.
ATAGACCTTTCTACGCCCTATACTAGTCAATCGTCGAATCACTTACTGGGGCCTAAAATCTTGGGCAATTCCTACGAGTCAGTCTTACGACTTGTCAGCTGGTCTACAGTCCGTAGACCTTACTTGTAGTCTTCAACTTTCAGTTCAAAATTTTACTAAGTCTGAATCAACTCTACGAGAACTTTCTATGACCTGTAATTCATTATACGACCCATCCTGCTCAATCGTAGACCCAACTTTGAAAACTCAAATTTTCGTAAATCTTAACTTATTTCCTAAGAACGCTATCTATGACTCAGATGTTCCTACGAACTGTAGATGGGTCTCATGGGTTTGAAGAAATAGCCAAACAAATGAAAGCTTTCCTTTCCAATTTGACTTTCCAACTTTGGTGTTACAAGAATAATAATGGTTGGCTTGAGTACCACATCGATACATAATACTAATGGTTGGCTCGAATGCCACGCTTAGTATGTACTAATAATGGTTTGCTCGGATACCAAGCCAGTACACTAACAATTTGTGTGTGATTTCCATGAGAGACTGAGTTTATTTATCATGTTATATTTGTGACATGTTAGTCCATGAGTGGCCGGTTTTGTGTTTAAATATTGGGATGGTTCTTGTATATACCATATTTACATGTTAAATACTTTGGATGATTTTTAAGGATCCTTGTTACATGAAAAAGGTGAGATGGACTCAGAAATAAATTTGTGTGTGATCATGTGGGACATGCATCATCTAAAGGTTAAGTTTGGGGCTGAATGTTTTCATATATAAGTATTAGAGTAGACTCCCGCATGGTTTGGTGAGTTGGGTTGTTACACTAATAAAAATAAATTCTAGAAACTAGAACAATATAGTAATCTCTAACTAAGTTAGTGTTCAAATTTTCGAGAGAAATAGTTGCTAAGAACTCATTGACCCTCTCCATTATTCTCCCCTGATAGAATGAATCTCAAAGAGACTAATGCCACAAACAATGGGAAGAAAGTAAAGATGTATGATAAATGAGTAAATATTAGCTAAATAACCCTAAAACAACAAAGAAAATCACATAGTTGCATGTTAAAACAATATAAAATCAACCACTTAAATACTTAAGTAGTAGTCAATTACTATTGTTCACCTTAATCTCTTACCTAGTGGCATATTTAACAGTTTATATGAACTAACTTTAGGTTGGTCATTAATTGATTAACTATTTTCCAGCTCTCCATGATGCAACCTATGTGATAAATGAACATTGATATAGAGTTATTTGTTTTTAATTTGAGTAAGTCTTAAATGAGGCAAACTCATTTTAAACATGTTCATGGTTCACTTTGCTAGAAGTGGAATATCTTAAAAATTTTCTATCATGTATATACCTGTAAAATGAACATATAAGATGGCAAAATAATTAGGCTGTGTGTTGCCTTCCCTAAGAGTGTGTTTTAGTTGAATTGGGTCATCATCCCTTACTATGTTTACAACTTCAACCTCATTCACAACACTCTAGAGCACTTTCTATCTTCTTTTCTATATATTGAGCATGACAAGTTAGTCAGATGAATATAACCTCTATCACTACAAAACTAAATCCCTTCTCTAATTGTTACTACTTCAGTAATAAGATTTTTGAAATCAATAATTCTCCTTCCTTTTACCCCTAAAATAATTCTCACTATTTTTGACACAAATAGCAGTAGCACTAGGACCAGGGTTACCCCTGGATGCATTATCTGTGTTGCATATAAACCATCCAACAGAAGAGGGATTCCTCTCACAATCATTTGTCATTAACTTGACTTTCATTCTTTCAAAAATCATAGCATATGAGGCCATTTCATGGGTAAATTTTACAATAAAGGGAAGTCTAAGAAGATAAAGTTATGATTGGAATAACTTATCTCATGAATTACCATCTCATAAGGGAACTATCCACCATGAAGATTAGTGTTTCTTATCTTACATATAAACCATAATATCATAACATGTACTATAACCATAATAGTCCTAACCTTTAGGCAGATTCTTTGTCAAAAGGGACCTTGACATGAGAAAATATTGAAGTTGTAAATTTCATTATTAGGGGGCCTCTGTTTCACTATTTAAGATTTCATTTTGGTTGGAATTATTAAATTTTAGATAATCTTAAATATAGGGCACATAGAATTATCTGAGATTATTTTTTATCTTCTTATGTTGTATATGTCAATTTCATTCGCCCTAAATTAGAAAAAACTATATTTAATATGCATTAAATTCTAAGTGAATTTGGATGAGCGGGGGTGGGTGGGTGCCCTCATGCCTCCTTAGAGTTCATCTATATAATAAATAAATCATGTTCAATGTTCTTCATCCAATAATAATTTTCTACCTACTCAAATATCTTTTTAACTCAGCTATTTTCTTTATTTTTATATGTTATAAGTCTTCATAAGTCATCCCCTCCCCCTCTACTCTCACACAAACCATCATTAGCTTTTATTTAAAAACACATTTTTTACTTCTTGAGATTTTCTTGCTCCATGCTCCATTTTTTACAACTACTAAATATAATTTTATATAAATCTAATATGAGTGGTAATAATTGGGATATAAGCACGATTATAAGAAGTTTCAAAATTAATAAATTTAAAAGTGTTCGAGCTCCTAGATCAGGATTGATCTCTTAATTATCAAAATTATGATTGAAATTCTCTTGACATACTTTTACATTTGACATGACTAATTTGAATTTCTTTCTTGAATGTTTCCTATGAATTTTCTAGTTTCTTACCGGAAAAACCCAAATGATCAATCTTTCGTGATCATCAACACCACAAACCCCATTCATGTGATTGCTAATCAAGTTATCATGAATCAAAATGATAACCAACAAATTTTATGATTCATTCAATCAGCGTTACTATTATATAAAATGTACTCATAAAATAACAAATAAGACGAGGCAAAAAGTTTACATGTTTCTATACAATCACAAATACAATTTTTATAGAAGATCAAGTCATTCTTGTGGTGCTACAACAATTGTTGGTAAATACGCTAGCTCAGCAGCTGGTGGTAAAAAGGGAAGAAAGGTTTGTTGGCTAAGATGAGCTTGCTGAAAGGATCGTAGCATTGGTTGATTATCATTTTGATTCATGATAGTCGGATCAACAATTACAGGAATGAGAGTTGGGGGATTGATGATCTCTAAAGATTGATAATTTAGAGAATATTTAGGAAAGCAATCCAAATTAGTCATGTTAACATATTTCAAGAGAATTTCAATTATCATTTTCATAATTCAGAGACTCTAAGCCTGATCTAGAAGCTACAACATTTTAGACTTATTAATTTAGAAGCTTCCTACAATCGTGTATATATCTCAATTGTTATCACCCATATCAGATCGAAATAAAATTGCATCTAGTTAACTACAAAATAAATGAAGTACAAAGCAAGAAAATAATACAAAATAAAAAATATTCATACAAAAAAATGAAGTTAATTATGTTTTGTGTGAGAGGGGAGCGGGGGAAGAGGGATGACTTATAAAGAACAATAACATAAAAGAACAAAGAAAATAAAGGAACTCAAAAGGGGAACCTACGCACCCTCACTCATCCACACTCACTTAGAATTTAATGTATATTAATTTTTTTTGCTATTTTACGGCTTGATAAAATATGTTAAAAGGGGCGGCTGATACGAATGGAAATGTTTTTCAAGTTTTTTGTTACTCAAAACTTTTGATAAACTCTTTTTTTTAAGATTGAAAATAATGACTTCTCTACTAATAAAACAAATCTTCATAACTGATGTTTATTATCTTTGTCCTACCCTCCAACACATCCGGCCATCGATCCCCACCACCCTAAACCTTACCTTTACCCTCTAGCACCCCCGTAGCTTCCATATCCATCACCCCACACTTTACCTTCCACCCTCTACACTCATAGAGTTTTTCTAGAAAACATTTTCCTTCGTACCAAACATAACACAAACTCATGTTTTTTTCTTCATGGATTATTGGCTTAATTATTTATATGTATCTATAATCATGATGATGATAATAAAAGTTGTATATATGAATTTTGTGTGACAAATGGTCTAAGGTTGGACTCTCATACATCTTCATGGAAAATTCAGTTGAGCAAAAGGCAACAACTATAAATAGATTCATTGATACTACAGTGAATGTGGGGAGAAAAGAGATCCTAGATGGATTTAGGGCACGATCATGTGTCGTAATTAAGAAAGAAGATGTTGCTGCTACAAGATCAAATGCTACTACAAGCTTGACTCATGGCTTTATTATTTCTCTGCATCGTTGTCTTTTGGCTTCCTCCAAACCCTTACCAGTTATGAGTTTAACTCCCTTTGCTAAGTGTGTCAATCATGGTTTTGCCGCCTACATTTCAGTTGAAGATGTTCAAAATTCTGAGAACTACACTCGCGTTGTGATTTATTCTCCTAGATACCGAGTTATTCATAGGTATATATATTTACATAATCTCGATCTTTGTCTGTTCTGATACTATATATCTCGATCTTTGTCTGTTCTGATAATCATTAATATATATATATATATATAGACACACTATAAGAAAAGTGTGAATTACATGGGGATTTTCCTAGGGATTAGTATGAAAATTTGCAGGAAAATAATTTTTATGCGGATTTTCATACTAATCCACAGGAAAATTCCCATGTAATTTACACTTTTCTTATAGTGACAGGTACATGGACTGTGATTTGGATCCATCATCCTCCTGAAACTCCATTGTCATCTTCGATCATGTCTATCTCAGTTACCTCTGTAAGAATAAGATCTAAAATTGGAATGTTAACATTGGCATCTTCGATCATGTCTAAATCAGTTTCCTCTGTAGGAACAAGATCTAAAATTAGAACGTTAACATTGGCATCTTCTAATATTCCAATGCTAATGTTAACATTTCGATTTTAGATCTTGTTACTACAGAGGAAACTAAGATAGACATGATCGAAGATGCCAATGTTAACGTTATGATTTTAGATCTTCTTCCTACAAAGGAAACTTAGATAGACATGATCGAAGATGACAATGGAATTTCACGAGGATGTTAGATCCAACTCACAGTCCATGTACCTGTATATATATTCATGACTATCAGAACAGACAGAGATCGAGATACATAGCATCTGAACAGACAGAGATCAAGATCATGTAAATATATATACCTATGAATAACTCGGTATCTAGGAGAATGAATCACAACGTGAGTGTTGTTCTCAGAATTTTGAACATCTTCAAGTGAAATGTCGGCGGCAAAACGATGATTGACGCACTTAGCAAAGGGAGTTAAACTCATAACTAGTAAGGGTTTGGAGGAAGCCAAAAGACAAGGTTGCAGAGAATCAATAAAGCCATGAGTCAAGCTTGTAGTAGCATTTGATCTTGTAGCAGTAACAACTTCTTTCTCAATTGCAACACGTGATAGTGCCCTAAACCCTTCTAGGATCTCTTTTCTCCCCACATTCACTATAGTATCAATGAATCTTTTTATAATTGCTGCAGTTTGCTCAGCTGAATTTTCCATGAAGATGTATGAGAGTCCAGCCTTAGACCATTTGTCACACAAACTTCATATATACAAGTTCAATTATCATCATCATGATTATAGATACATATAAAATTAAGCCAATAATCGGTGAAGAAAAAAACATGAGTTTTTGTTGTGTTTGGTACGAAGGAAAATGTTTTCTAGAAAAACTCTACGAGTGTAGAGGGTGGAAGGTAAGGTGTGGGGTGATGGAGATGGAAGCTACGGGGATGCTAGAGGGTGAAGGTAAGGTGTAAGGTGGTGGTGATTGATGGCCGGATGTGTTGGAGGGTAGGAAAAAGATAATAAACGTCAGTTATGAAGATTTGTTTTATTAGCATAGAAGTTATTTTTTTTCAATCTTAAAAAAAAACGTTTATCAAAAGTTTTGAGTAACAAAGAAATTGAAAAATATTTTCATTCGTATGAACCGTACCCTTGAAACCATGTTTATGTTTGATAAAATAGTTTCGTCCAACCATTTCGGATCCATTTTTTTTCCATCAAATCATAATGAAACCAAATTCTTGACTCATATTTCCTCCGAACATACCCCACACCCCAATATTTCTCTTTATTCATCTTTTCCTTTCTCGAAAAAGCATGTCTTCACTATTAAGATTCGAAATATCAAGTCATGATGACACCTAAAACATCCCACCAGTGGGTAAGTTAACCATATCCCAAAATGTATAAACCTTGAATTTTTATACCTTTGGAATTTCTAAATTTCTATTCTCCCAAATTGATTAAGAACTAAATTTTTCTGAGATTTTGAAATCTATATAAATCCATCAAGTCTCCACTGTTTTAAATAGGGGAAGGGACACCCAAAAGCTAGAATTTCCTTTACTTGACTAGGTTTTGGACACTTTGTTCTCAGCCTAATAGTTGTGAAAATTATTAACTTCTAAGCATTTTTCTTTTCTTTGTTATTTTTTAGTTGAAGTTCAGAAGTGGAATTGTTAATGGTTTTCTGAATAATCTGTGTGTTCAAAGTAATTTTTTTTATTTAAGTAGACGAGCTTAAACCAAATTTTTGGCTCCTAAGATCATGTAATAATTTAGTATTCTACTTTGTCTTTTCGTCTTAAACATTGTTTTGAGACTTGAAATATGTTAAGATTTATGGTTAGTTTTAGTGTTTAACAGAGGAGAATAAGAATTGATTGAAGAAGAAAAGGGAAAAGTGATTTCTATTGATATATGAGACTGAATAAATACATCGCAACTTAACTAAGATGATATAAAGTAATGCTAAAAAATATGCTAAAATTAAGTTATTGTTTGCTGAAATTGAGGAACTAATACTTAAAGTAACTAACAGAGTTTTAAACAAACTAGGAAACAGAAAATAGATAAAATAAAGTTATTGATTGCTGAAATTGAGGAACTATTACTTAACAATAACTAATAGAGTTCTAAACAAACTAGGAAACACAAAATAGCTAAAATATAGAGATTTATTCTAGTGTGCACTTCCTAAATATTCTTATTCCCTACGTCATCTTCTAATTTGAATTTAAGTCATGTAATTCTAGAAGACAAATGTCACACTCCTCATGGCTCAATAATTACATAGTCCAAGTATAACACCACGAACTTCCATCAATTTTAGTTTTTGGTCAAATTCAAACAATTGTATCTTTTAGAACATAAAGAGTTAGGTGAACCATGACCTATAAAACTGAAGGTCTTTGAGTCCTCTTTCCAATGCCACCTAGTTTACTAAATTTCGAGCTACATATCAAAAGTTATGACTGTTTGAGAGAAGCCTCTCTAGTTAAGACATTTCATCCGTTTGAGAAAGGGGTATTTTGGTCTTTTCCTTACCCCACTAGGCTTGACCATGTTTTCTCACCCAATTTAGGGATCTAATCAGACTCTAAGTTATTTTTTCATATTGCTAAACATTTAGAATTTTAGGGCAAAGTTTCAAGAGGAGGAAAAGATGGGTTGTAACCGTTCATTAAATGGTTTTGAAATTTCGCCAAGAACAATCGTTCTTTCCATGGTATGTGATGTTTCTTATAGTATTTTTCACGCCCTAAGCCTACACCCTGGATGTAGCTAGCCCTTGAGAACCATCGTTGGTCCCTAAGCGAACCCTAGCCTACCCTTGGCCCGGCTCACTATTCAATGGAAAACTTACTCAACAAAGAAGAACTTCAATTGCAAAGATTTAACTCATAAGGTATCAACAACAGCTTAATCCAAAGTATGTCTTGAAATACTCAAAGCAACTCAAAGTCTCAAAACATCACAAAGGAAATAGTGAAAGACTCATCAACTAGTACTGTCTATGAAGCCTCTAAATACTACGATAGATGTCGGGACAAGACCAACAACATCTTAACCAAACTAAAATATAAATGTGGAACCTACTAGAAAGCAAGGAGGCTCACCAAAGAGAACTGGAATAGAAAGGTATCAACGAAGCGCCTGTTGATGACCCTGAACACCTGTATCTACATCATAAAAAGATGCAAGTCAAATGACATCAGTGCATTGAATGTACAAGCATGTAAGGGGAAAACTAAAAGTAATAGTTAACTGAACCGATTACATGGGAAGACAATACTCACCTCAAACTCAACTCCAATATGAAAGCAATAGTAGGAAATGCAATATTTAAAGCTTTTAAAACAGTAGATATCAACTCAAATGTATAAAAATATAATAACATACTCTTTACTCTTATTTGGGAGATTCTCTAAGTGACAACCATCGCTATGAGCTATGTTATGATACAACGTCTTGCCTACGCTACTAGAATTGTCCTATACTTTGCTGGGGTATAGAATAACTCAACTAAGTGGATCCATCCACTAAGCTATTCTTAAAACCAATAAGGAATCATCTAAAAAGTATGATCGTTTACCCATGTTGGTATACATTGTTTATGAGGATTATGAGTTGTTTGAACTCATCCCTATATCGGTGCTCAATACTACTCCTAAAAATATATAACTCATGCTCAAATGTTTAAAACATAACTCTTTCTCAATTTGAGGTAATTATTCAAAAGACTCTCTTAAAAGAGGTAATATTCTGAAACTTCTCTGAACTCGTAGCTCATTTAGAAATCGATGTTTTCTCTCTTTTAAAAGTAAAGGTATTACATTTTGGGAATACTTAGTTCCCTTATACTCATTTTGAAACATGAAAGAAAAATCTTCTCATTCTCATCTCATTTACTAAAGATTTAGTTCAAAACTATAATCAATTTAAAGAATTCTCAACATGACTCAAACGGACCTCTTGACTTTCCTCTTAACTTTAGTTTAATTCAAAATGTGAATTAAGACATGTGATTATGACATGTAAGATCTCTCAAGAATTACAGAAGACTTTAAGAGTTCATATTAGGAAGAGAACGTACACATGATTTGAATAAACACATACGGAAAGAAGGACAGAAGAGTAAGGACCTGGCGACCGTAGTGCACTGAGTGGCACAGGGCTCCATCCCCCAAATTACCGTGCAGTGTTTGGGGTGCACTGCTGGCGCAACGTGCCAGAACGCAAACTACTGGCCAGTAGATTTGGCACTATGGCTGGCGCGACGCTCCACCCTTCTGCCTAGAAACCCGACGAATTTTCTTGTCAAATTTCAGGTCCTAACTCATCTAGAATCGAATGATTTCCCTCAAACTCTCTTTGATTAATAAACCCAATACAAATTCAATGAAATCCCACACAAAATCCATCAAGAAGCATTACTCATTTGCAAAATCCTCACCTCAAAACTCAAAACCTCCATTGTTAAAGAATGGGGCTAAAACTCAAGAACTTCTCAAGAATCACAATATAAACAATCTCATGGATGAATTGATGAATGAAATTACATGATTGGCGTCAGGGTGAACAAACTCAACACTATGAGAAGCCTACATACCTCGAAAGAACCCTTTTTCTTGGAGAAATTCCTTAACCTTTGATTGAACGCTTGAAAACTCTCTTTTCATCTTCTTGGAACTTAGCCCTAAAATTCTAAGCGTTTTGTAATGTGAAAAATAACTTAGCATCTGATTAGACCCTTAACTTGGGTGAGGAAAAACGTGGTCAAGTCGTGTGGGGTAAGGAAAAGACCAAAGTACCCCTTTCCCAAACGGATGAAAAGCCTTAACCGGATAGGCTTCACCTAAATAATCATAACTTTTTACTCGCACCTTCAAATTTAGCAAACTTGGTGGCTTTGAAAAGAGGACTCAAAGACATTCGTTTGAACACTCACATTTCCATCAGTTTTAGTTTTGGACCAACTTCAAATGACTATATTTTTTAGCACATAAAGAGTTAGGTAGCCCATCACATATCAAATGGAAGGTCTTTGAGTCTTCTTTCCAACACCACCAAGTTTGATAAATTTCAAGCTCCGAGCTAAATGTTATGGCTATTTAAGTGAAGCCTTTCTAGTTAAGGCAATTCATCCATTTGAGAAATGGGAATTTCGGTATTTTCCTTACCCCACTAGGCTTGAACATGCTTTTCTCACCCAATTTAGGGGTCTAATCAAACGCTAAGTTATTTTTCACATTCCTAAATACTTTAAAAAATTTAGGGCAAAGTTTCAAGAAGAGGTAAAAAGGGTTTTCAAGCGTTCATTCAAGGGTTGAGGAATTTTGCCAAAAAAAATGGTTTTTTTTCCAGTATGTGAGGTTTTCCATAGTAATGGACTTGTTCGTCCTCATGCCAAACATGTAATTATTCCATTAATTCATCCATGACATCGTTTATGTAAAGATTCTTGAGTAGTTCTTGAATTTTAGCCTCATTCTTTAACATTGGAGGTTTTGTGTTCTTGAGGTAAGGGTCTTGCAAATAAGTGGTGTTTCTTGATAGAATTTGGGTGGTATTTCAATGAATTTATGTTGGGTTTATGAATCAAAGTGAATTTGGAAGAAAACAATTGATTCTAGATGAGTTAGGACCCAAAATTGAACAAGAAAATTCGTCAACAATTTGGTTTCGGGGTGGGGCAGAGCCCCCCTAAAGCGTCAGGAACTTGGCACTTTAGCCTTGGGGTTGGCGACCTGTGCCTACAGTGAGCCCCAAAGCTCCCTGAGGACTGTTGAAGCTGGCATGACACGCCACTGCATGGCCAAGGTCTCTTGACCCTTTTCTTCTCCATTCTTCGTCTTGTATCACTACAACAAATTTTATTGTCGTAAAAAGTGTAACTTTTTGTAGTTAATAGTATGTTTTGTCACTAAAAATATTATTATTAGTGACAAAATTAAATCATCACTAATTATTTTGTTCAATCAGTGATGCCATCAAATGTCTCTAAATCTATATGTATTTCATAGTTGAAAAAATATAATATCGTCACTAGTGACTATTTTTTATATATAAAAAAATATTTTGTCCTTAAATGTATAAATTAGGGACAAATTTATTATTATAAAAAAAGTTAATAATTTTATGATTAAATATATCATTTTGTCACTAAAAGTGTTGCTTTTACAAATGACATATATTGTCACTAAATATATTATCATAAGTAGTGACAATTATAATTGTCACAAAAAAATAATTCATATTCAATAAAAAGGGGTACTAGTACAGTACATTTTTTGTCACTGAATGTAATCAACTTGTGATGAATTAATTTAATTCATGAAAAAAATATTTGTCATAAAATTCACCCATGATCATATAAAAATAACAACTAAAATTATACTAAATTAATAATATCCCATTACAAACTCCTAAAATAAAAGTAAAATATGTCCAATGACTAGAAAGTCAAACCAAAAATATACTAAATATTACTCCTAAACAAAGACATATAAGTAACAATTCTTTTCAAAATATCAATAATATGGTAACACATAGCTTGCAATTAATCTTGATTCAATTCTCACCCTTTATACCTGTATAAAGAGAGAGACTATAAAATAAAGATTTAAATTGAGATGTTTATACCAGAGTCAAAAGTAAAATATGTAACACAATTTGTCTTCCATATGTTCTAATGCCCACTTTTATAAGACTTATTGGATGGATTGTCCCTGGCATTCCAATTCCATATATATATATATATATATATATATATATATATATATATATATATATATATATATATATATATATATATTAGTACTTTCCAATTTACAATATAAATTTTATCATTACAAGTTTAACATAAGTGAAAGTTTATGGAGTATATCATCACAAACTACTCTACATGGCAACATAAACTCTATCATTCATGAAAACTATTAACTATAAAAATATAATGTAATTTATGTAGGAATTCTCACATTAGAATCAAACAGGCGTGAATTAAAGGAGAAACTACATATAACTAGAATTTATAGCCTCATCCATTTTGTTGCAAAAAAAAAAAAAGAGATCTAGAAATATAACTCAAGCAAATCTTTAATTTAGAACAGAATAGAAAGAGGCCATCAATTTGTCAAACAAATTAATGTGACCAAGAAATGACACAAATGAAGCAATCAAAGGGCTCCTTTTTCATAAAGTCGACAGATAAATACTTGTAAGTCCAAATCTTTTTTATCTAGCTCATTTAACTAAAAATTGAAATGTTATGTCAGTTAATTAGGTGCATGTTATCAACAATGTAATTATCATTCGCAAAACACAAAAGCCCTAAATAACTCATGAATGTGGCAGGTGAATACAAAAGCCAAGAACTGATACTGTTAAGGCAATGAATAAAAGTCTCTTACTTGACACAAATATTTCTAACGTGCCTAAAACTCACCTAGTATTAAAAGTAAATACTCTTATTTTTGTGAATTTTAGAGAACTAATCTTTCATTCCATTATTATATTAATTGATAATATTTTTAAATAAATTAATCCTCATATCAAAGGATTCAGCTAATCCAAAATGGAGTAAATTCAAGTTTAACAACATAACCCATTTGTTTGTTCATTAGGTAATCACATTTATTTAAAAGTATGTAAATTAAAATAGGCAATTGACATGAACTAATAGCTACAACAATGTCATAAAAATAGTGTCTTAGGCATGACAAAATTAAACAACAATAACAACAACAACAAAAATTCTTACGTTATATAGGAATTCATTCATTAAATAGAGATATAACACTTTAACCCAATCTTCATTTCAATCAAATTATAAATAAAACAAACTACAGAAAAACTTATCACATAATTACATCAATTTCCATAAGTAAATTAAGAGATAAGATGAAGTTGAGTACCACAAATGAAGAAATAAGAACCGTAAAATCTTGATCGAAGCTTGATTAAAACGCTCACAAATCTTTTTTTGGTGTGTGTGTATTTTTTTTTCCGTGTGTTGTTGTCGCTTTGCATGTATATTAATTTTTTTGTTTGGTTTTTGCTGATCGTCCTTTTTTTTGTGTGTGTGTTTTTGTGTTATGGTAGTATAGGGTTTTTTTTTTTCCTTTTTTTCCTTTTTGTCGTTTCCTGGGTTTGGGGGTAGTGTAGGTGTGTGTTGCTGATTCTTTTAGTTTTAGTTTATTGTTGTGTTAATACATGTAATGATTGTGTGTGTTGGTAGATGGTGGGTAAATTATTAGCGTAGTAGGAGGAAAATAGGATGGTGTAGGTGTAGTAGTGGGGTAAGAGGTAGTCTAGGTTAGTTTTTTTTCTTTTTAATTAAATTGATATAAAAATATTAGCTAATTATTTTGAACTAATGAAAATATAAGAAAAGATAAATAGTTAATCTAAAAATGTAATTAAAGAAAATATTAAAATTACTAGCTTATTTATTAAACCTAAATTAAAAGAAAACATATTAAAACAATTATAATTTTTTATTTTCTTTTTAAAAAAATAAAACTTACCTAAAAATGTGATTCATTTTTTGTGCTTTTTCAAATCATTTAAAATAAAATAATAAAATAAGATAAAAATTTAAATATTTAATTTAAATTTAAAAAAATATTTAAGCAGTAAAAATAATGTAAAACTTAAGTTTGGTAAAAATTTACGTGTCTACACAATATATTAAATCAAATATAATAATCTATAGAATGACCTAATTGACTCTACATGTATGAGGGTTTTAGAATAAAGTATTTAAAATATGGCCAAATGATTGTAAACTTAGTCAAATTGAGTGGCATGTTGTATTAGGAATTTAGTCAATTGAATTTAAATATATTTGCTAAATTCGATTGAAGTTTAAATAAGACAAGTAATTATCGATTAATTATTTGAGGTTCTAAATTTAAACAAGACAAAATATTTGTTAAGACATAAGTTAATTAATAACTATACATAAATATAAAGTTAACTAATTTAGAGGAAAGTAAATACATATTCGTGGTAAACACAATTTTTATGATATATATATATATATATATATATATATATATATATATATATTAAATTTATTCTCTAAATAGTATTGTTAGTTTTCAGTTATGTAATTATTTTCAAAAACTAACAAAACTATTTAGAGAATAGATTTAAATTTTTTTTGAAATTTTCAAAAATATTGATTTCAAATTGAAGAAGCTCGATTATTAATACGAATTGCATATGATCAAAATTGAGTGTCAACACTCATGATAATTGAAAGGTGTCCTATATTATAATTGTATATAATCAATGTTTATACACACTGATAAAGTGCAGGTACATTATTTAAAAATGATCTATAATTAATTTGTATATGTGTTGTTTAATTATGTATAACAATATAAAAGTGTATATAAGCACCTTTTATACACTATTATATATGTATATACAAGTCTGTACACTATTTTAAAATTAAAAAAATATTCAGTATAATGATAAAGTTATATAAAATTAAACTTTTAACTTTATTAAAAGAAATACTAATACTCGGTTTGCTTCGATCGGTAAACCAAATTTAAAAAAATATTGATACCCACAATGATAGTACTTTATCATAATATATTCAAAATCTTAGTTGGCTAATTTTTTTGATTTGTGCTTTCATTTTTTTTAGTTTATTTCAATTTCCACACGGATGAGAAAGGTAATAGAATCCATGAGATATTTTGCATCTTTGCAGTCTAAGTTTGTAAGTCGATATTATCTCTATAGAGTTGCTCTACATACATGGAATCACAACTAATTATGTATTTATTTTTAGACAGAAGCAAATAGATCGACTTAGTCTGTACAGTTACCAACAACAAAATCGATAGGCACACAAAAATAAGCACCAAGACTTGAGAAATTATTTTTTCTATCTTCTTTATTGATGAAAGTGTATAAAATAAAAAAATGAAATGTCTTAAACCAACAAATATTTGTGATGTAGTGGTAGAATAGTACCCATTCATGATACTTATAATCTGGATTGTATTTTTCAAATGATACATTTTATAATTGCATAATTTAAGAAAATTGATGAATTGAATTTTTTATATTTACAAAATCGACCGAACTCATTGATTTTAATTTCCCCCCGCACCAATTAACAAATGAACTAGTCTACTTCTTGTGAAGCACTTGTATTATTCTTTTTGTCAATTTTCACTTGTAATTATGAAGAGAAAATGTCATAAATGGTCCCTCAACTATTGTAGTAGGTCTAAAATAGTCTTTTAACTATACATTTACCGAATTTAAGCAATATTTTAACTATCCCAAATGTTATCAAGTTTGGTCTCTTAACTTTACGCTTTCCGATTTTAATCTTTTTTATGTATTCTAAAATTTATTAGGTTTGGTCTTTGTCTATTTTTATTTTATAGAAATAGCTTATGTTTATATCAAAGAAACTCATGTCTTCGTGAAATTAAATATTTAACCCATGTTTCAATTGTTTCTCTCCCCGCTATTTTTTCTTCAAATTTCTCTTATGAAAAGAACTTAAGCCAAACAATTCAAAATAAAATGTTCCTTTATTTAGTGTTTAACGGTTCATAATCTGTGTGGATTTTTTTAAAAAAATTTCATATAAAATAAATAAAAGATTTGATCTTATTATTAAATTTCTCTACATAAAATCAAATGAACAGAATAATAAAATTGATATATTTCAAAATAAAAAAATCTTTTAAATGGAGGAAAATCTACCATTTTATAAATTTCAACTTCTAAGAAATTAAATAAATTCCCTTTTATAAAGTCGTTCAAAATATGCGAGTAATTTTTTTTTATTTTATTCTAATTGCAAGAAATTCATTTCTATTAAATATAAATAAATTTCTCTCTACATCTAACGGGTAATAACATTTTTCTAATAATAAATTTTAGCATTCTCAAGTCATTAGTGACAATAATATATTTCATTTCATCCTCCAATGAATAAATATCAGGACTTGTATCTTCTTTTACCGTGAATGTTATTTTGAATCATTAAGGTAAGGTTCTTTTCTTAAGAGTAATTTGAAGAAAGAGTAGTGGGGTAAGAGAAACAACTTAAAAATGGGTTAAAGATTTAATTTCACATAGACATGAGTTATATTAATATAAAGCTACACTATCTGTATAAAAATAAGCAAGAAACCAAACATGATAATTTTTTGAATACTTAAAGGACTAAAACAAGTAAATGTATAAGGGACCAAACTTGACAACATTTTGAATAGTTAAAGGAATAAATATGATAAAGGTATAGTTATGAGACTATTTTAGACCTACTTCAATAGTTGAGGGACCATTTATGAAATTCTCTAATTATGAACAATCGTAGCCAAAGAAAGTTTTGTATAAAGTTATTAATTTTTTTGTAGAAAATAGTTGAATTATTCAACTACAAATTCTAAGTCATCGCTATTTAATACCTTACATATTTTGTGACAATATTTTGTTGTCACTAAATCGTAGGTTGATTAGACACAATAAAATGATTGTCACCAATTGTTTATATTATTAGTGACGAAAATAAATGCCACAATTAAATCTAAATTTTTATAGCTAAAACTTAGAATATTTAACTACAAGCTCTAATTTGTCGCTATTGTATCAATATATTTTTTGAGACGAAATTATTGTGTCTAAAAATTAATTACTTTTAAGACAAAAATAATTTTTCACAAATTAAATACATCATTATTGACAAAATAATGTGTCATTGGTAACTTTGAATTCGTGACTGACAGTACTCAATAAATGGCGCCAATACATTTTTTGGTGGGAAACTTTAGTGGACAAAACATTGCTACGAACTATTATGTTTCATCACTAAAAGTATCTGCCTCGTATATTTAAGCACGAAAAGTAATTTTTTTTCACTAAAAGGGAACAATTAATGACAAATTTTATGTCGTAGCTAATAATTTCGTAGTTATATATCATATTTGTTGTAGTGTATGTGTTCTTTCAAATCATGTATTTGCTCTCTTCTTGATATTGACTCTTAATGTCTTTATTAATCCTTGAGAGATCCTGAATATCCTGATCACATCTCTTAATTTAATTTACAATTCAAAATTTAAGTAAAGTTAAGAGGAGAGTTTAAGAGGTTCTTTTGAGTCAAATTTGCGAACTCTTGTGCAATTAACTGTAGTTTTGAACTAAATCATTAGTAAATGAGTATAATAATGAGAGGAGTTATATTTAATATTTCAAAATGGGTATAAGGGAACTAAGTATTCCCAAGTGTAACACTTTTACCTTTAAAAGAGAGAAACATCAATTTCTAAATGAGTTTAGAGAAGTTTCAGAGTATTACCTCTTTTAAGAGGATCTTTTGAGTAGCTACCTCCAATTGAGAAAGAGTTATGTTTTATACATTTGAGCACGAGTTATATATTATTGGGAGTAGTAATGAGCACTAATATGGAGATGAGTTCAGACAGCTCACATTCCTCATAAACCATTTCACCAACATGGGTAAGGGACCGTACTTTTTAGACAACTCCTTATTGCTTTCAAGCATAGCTTAGTGGATCCACTTAGTTGAGGTGTTCTATACTACGGCAAGGTATAGGACAGTTCTGGCAGCGTGGGTGAGACGCTGTATCATCACATAGCTCATAGTGATGGTTGTCGATTAGAGAATCTCCTAAATAAGAGTAAAGAGTATGTTATTGTATTTTTATACATTTGAGTTTATATCTTCTGTTCTAAAAGCTTTAAATATTTCATTTATTATTATTTATTTAATATTATAGTTGTGTTTAAGGTGATTATTGTCTTGCCATGTGCTTAGTTCAGTTATATTTGTTTCAGTTTTCCCCTTATATGCTCGTATATTCAATTTACTAATGTCATTTGACGTGCATCATTTTATGATGCAAATACAGGTGTTCAGGGTCGTCGACAGGTGCTCCGTTTATACCATTTGTATTCTAGCTATTTTTGGTAAGCCTCCTTACTTTCAGGAGGACTTCACGCTATCATTACTGTTTTGTTGAGTTGTCGAGGATCCTGCCCCGATAGCTTTCATAGTATTTAGAGACTTCCTATATAGTTAGAAGTTGAGGAGTCTCTCCCTATTTCCTGTGTTGATGTTTTGAGACTTTGAGTCACTTAGTTATATTTAATTAAGTATTTCAGACATTTACTGAGTTGGGTTACTGTTGAGATGCTTTGAGTTAATTGTTGGTAGTTGGAGTCCCCATTTTTCTTAAGTCTTCCACTAAGTAGTTAGCCAAATCAAGGGTTCGCTTATGGACGACCGATAGTTCTCAAGTGCCGGCCATGTCCAGGGTGTAGGCTTGGGGCGTGACACCAAGCTTCATTCTAAGGAGTTCAATCATATTAACATGAAATGGCTTAGTGAACATCAGTATTTTAATCTTCCAACTTGCAATAAACAAACTTCACCTCTCTATCTGCTTGCACTTCCTTGAGATACTACAATTTGATATTCAATTGTTTTGTTTTTCCATGAAAAAATAGATTATGAGAAATTTCCATGGCTGGCTGATACTCCACAAGTACTTTCGTGCATTCTTGTTGCTCCAGATCAAGAGCTAACATAATCTTCCTCAGTCAAAGAGCTTGATTAACAACTGATATTACAGTTTTAAATTCATCTTCTTTAGTTGTCTGTGCCATGATACCTTGCTTCTCTTTGAGCACCATGAAAATCATCCCGAACCAAGCCTAAAACAATTACCCGAAGTGCTTTTCATGTCATCATTTGACCCAACCCAATCACTATCATAACACCCTTGCAAGTTGAAGTTCTGACTTTTCCTGAACCTAACACCATTGTCCAAAGTTCCCTTGACTGTGCCACGATACCTTGCTTCTTTTAGAATGATGAAAAACATCCTCAACCAAGAATAAAACAATCACCTGAAGTGCTTATGATGTCATGATCTAACCCAGCCCAATCACTATTAGAATACCCTTGCAAGTAGAAATTGTAACTTTTCCCGAACCTAACACCATATTCCAAAGTTCCCTTGACATACCTTATCAATATTTTGGCTGCTTTCATGTGCATTTCACTTGCACAATTCAAAAATCTAGATAAGACACTTACTGCTTGCAGAATATTGGGTCTCGTGGTAGTGAGATACATGAGACATCCAACCATACTTCTATAACTTGCCTCATCAACCTTGTCACGACCATCACCTTTAATCAGCTTTTCTTTCTGATTCATTAGAGTGTTCATAGGTTTGAAATCTTCCATTTTGAACATCTTCATTGTGTCCCTTGCATATTTATTTTTACAAATGAACACTTCATTGTGGGTTTGACAAATCTATATTCCAAGAAAGTAAGACATTTCTCCCTAGTCTGTCATTTCGAACAATTTCTTCATCTCTACCTTGAATTCATCTTTCATTTCAAGGTTGTTGCCTATTACAAGAAGATCATTAATATAAAGTGATATAACCATAATAGTAGAATCTCTTCTTTCAATAAATAGAGTTGATTCGCTTAGGCTTTTCTTAAAACCAAAGCCTTGCAAGTGATCATCAATTCGACTATACGAAGCCCTTGGAGCTTGTTTTAAACCATAAATGGATTTCTTGAATAGATACATTTTGTCGTCATGTCCCTTTATAGAAAAATATTAAGGTTGCTCCACATAAATTTGCTCATGTAGAAAACCATTTTTTTTAAAAACGGACTTAACATCTAATTTAAAGATATTCTAACCTTTTTGAGCTGCAATAGCTAGTAACAACCTTATAGTATCAAGCCTAGCAACTGGAGAAAAGGTTCTGAATAATCAACTCCAAAAAATTGTGAGTAACTTTTCACAACAAGTCTTACTTTGAGCTTGTTGACAGATCCATCAACATTCAATTTCGTGTGATAAACCCACTTCACACCAATGATCTTCCTATGTTATGGTTTTTCCAGAAGCTACCAAGTCTCGCTCTTCTCAATAATTGCAAGCTCCTCTTCTATTGCAACTTTCCACTTGGGATCGAAAATGACTTCTTAAAATCTAGAAGGCTCCAAAATGGCCACATTGCATCTCTGGTATATGTCAGAGTGCGACCTGGTTCCTTTCACATATTGATCATCAATGTTCTCATCTGAATCTATTAGGTTTCTTGTGATCTGCTTCTGGTTAACTTCTTCCTAGTCCCATTACTTATTCTCCATAAAAAATACATCATTGATTACCATAATTTTTTCTGTACGAGGCTGAAAAAATCTATAAACTTTGGAGATTGTACTATAACCAATAAAGACTACAAGTTCAACTTTCTTATCTAACTTGTCCCTCTTAACCCGTGGAGTATGTGAGAAGCACAAACAACCAAAGATTTTTAAGTTTGGTAAGGATGGATTATACCCATGCCATGCCTCAAAAGGTGTCTATTCCTTCATGACTTTTGTAGGCAACTAATTTAGCAAAAAAAAAAAAAAACAACAGCGTTAGTTGCTTCTATCCATAACTTTTTTGGTAGGCCCTTCTCACATAACAAGCATCTCGATATCTCCATTATTGATCTATTCTTCCTTTCACTAACACCATTTTATTGCGGAGTATATCGAACAATGAGTTGATGCTCAGTGCCTGCATTTTCATAAAACTTTTTAAATCGATTAGATATGTACTCGGTACCATTATCTAATCTAATCATTTGAATACTGCAACCACTTTGATTTTGTACGAAAGTTTGAATTTCCAGAACATTTCAGGTACTTCAGATTTGAACATGAGAATATAAATCCAACGCATTTGTGTCATATCATTAATGAATGCTATAAAATATTTACTTCTGCTAAGAGAAGCAGTCTTATGTGGTCCATACAAATCAGTATGGACTAATTGAAGCTTAACTGATGCTCTCTGGGGTGCCTTTGCAAAAGGCATCCTACTTTGCTTTCCCAATTGACACGTGTTGCAAGTTGCATGTTCATCCTCCATAAGTGAAAGTCCTTGAAACCATGTCTTTCTTCAACATATGCAAGAGTGGCCTGTGATGAAAACGTCTGAGTCTTTTGTGCCATATATTTGTTGTCATCTCTTGGCTCGATAGGCAGCCAACTTTTCCTCCATTGGATCAAAGGAAAAACTCTTTCCTCTCATTTTAACTTGACAAATTTGTTAGCCCTTTGGATCAAAGATTACACACTTCTTATCCTCAAATATGAGATTAAAACCAGTTTCCAAAAGTTGCCCTACGTTGAACAAATTTTGATCAAGTTTAGGAAAAAAAAGTACATATTAGATTAACTTTGTACTTGAGTAGCTTTCAATAGCTATTGTGCCTTTCCCTTTGACTAGAAGATGATCCCTATTAACAATTATTACTTTAGAGATTGCAGATCTTTCTAACTCTCTAAAAATCTCCTCATCATGAGTCATATGATTTGTACAACCGCTATCAATTAACCAGCTTTCGCTTAAACTTCTACTTGCAAAAGAAGTAGCCACAAACAATTGATTTTTTTCTTGTTCGTCTGCAATTTGAGCTCCATTTAATTGTAATGGTCCTTTTTCTTTGCAAATAATCTCAGAATGACCAAGTTTATGATACTTTATGCATCTCATATCATGTTTTATCCAATATTTGAAGTGTGGATGATTTCTCTTCCCACAATGCTGACATGGTGGATATTTTCCACTTTTGTTGTCGTTGCTAGAATTGCTATCAGTTGCAAAAACTTCTATTTATGTAGCGTAGCTATTCTTAACTTCTGCTTCCTACTTTTGCCTCCGACATTGAATTGATACCTTGCTTGCAAAGCTCCTTCAACAGTTTCCTCGTTCCTTAACATTTTTCTTTGTTCATGTGCTTGCAAGAAGTTTAAAAGTTCCGCCAAAGTAATGTTTGACAAATCTTTTGTATTTTCCAGTGAAGCAATTGTTGCTTCAAACTTTTCAGGTAAAGTAACAAGTATTTTCTGCACAATCCTTGTATCGGAAAGGTCAACACCAAGTAACTTTACCTTATTAGCCAGACTAATAAGTTTATCTGAGTACTCTTTAATTGTATCAGATTCCTTCATTTTTTGCATTTCAAATTCCCTCACCAGGTTTAAGACCTTCATGTCTTGAATTCATTCATCTCCATAATGGTTCTTTTTCAGAAAGTTATGTATTTCCTTAGCTGATTTAAGAGTCATGATTCTAGAAAAATAGTAGGAGATACTACAACATAGAGACATGCCTTCACCTTCAACTTCCTGGTCTTCTTCTTTTTATGAGTTTTAATCTGAGCCATTGTAGGATTGCACGGTAAAAGAGAAACTTCATAATCCTCCTCTACTGCTTCCCAGAGATCACATATATCAATGTAGGCTTCCATCCTAACAACCCATATCTGTTAGTTTTCTTCATCAAAAACTAGCAGAGTAAAGCTAGTTTTATGGAATGGTTTAATTAAGTTTGGGTTTTACTCAATATAACTCACAAATTCTTAGAAGTCCCTTAAGAACTAAAGGGCTCTGATACCAATGCTTGTGTTTAATAGAGGAGAATAAGAACTGATTGAAGAAGAAAAAAGGAAAAGTCATTTCTATTGTTAAATGACACTGAATAAATACATCGCATCTTAACTAAGATGATGTAAAGTAATGCTAAAAAATCTGTTAAAACTAAGTTATTTTTTGCTGAAATTGAGGAACTAATACTGAACAGTAACTAACAGAGTTTTAAACAAACTAGGAAACAAAAAATGGCTAAAATATAGCTATTTATTGTGGTGTGCACTTCCTCAACATTCTTCTGCCCTCTGTCATCTTTTAGATTGAATTTAGGTCATGTAGTTGTAGAAGACAACTGCAACAATTAGTTTTAGTTTGATTTCTCTATTTGGTTGCTTCAAGAATCAAAAAGAAACTTTTTTATCCTCACTCTCTCATTTAATTTATTCCCTTATGTTTTTATTTATGTTTCATATAAATCACATGTTTTATGTGAAAAATCATTGTGTTCAATGATTAGTATTTACCTTCTTATGTATTAATTTTATTGAAGCATGACTCATACGCTTATCTTTAGTATTCTTGCCTCGTTTGAATTAGCTAATTTTATCTCACTACGAGTAGAAAAAATGATTCATAATGTAAAAGAGAAGGAGAAATTATCCATGTTATTGTAGAAGCTTGACTCATGTCTCTGGATTTTGGTGTTGTAGACTTAATTATTTATGCATTCTATTTTGATTTTTGAAAGTTTGAATTTGAGACTCGATTTCTACTTCTTAATTACTTAGGTTTTGTATTTTTTCTTTAAATAAATAATAATTTCGATAAGATATTGTCATACCTATTGGTGTAATCAAAATATGTGTCATATTATAACCTCTATTTTTGGACTGTGACAAATACCTAGAGGGAGACAACGTCGGGGAACATGTTCTTGCTATTAGACAATTGACATTTTTTTCAGCTTATTATTTTTACTATTTTTTACTTATTTCAATTTAGTGCTTTCTATTTTCTAGCTAGACTTAGTCAACTTTAGTTGCTTAACTTTTTGAAGTTAGTGGCCCCTTTTATGACTGTTAGTGGCACATGTACTTATTCAGTTTTAACATCCACTTTGTAAGTGGTTACTAGATAGGAAATGGTTAGGTTTTTCCTTGGATAAATTCAGATCTTATGCAAATTAATACATTGTTGGAATTTCATAAGTTCACTCTATTTTTATTCTTCGAATCAGTTTCTGGAGTGTTTGTGTTTTAACAGTTGCATCAGAACCTCAAGTTGATCTTACATGACCAAAAAATTTTAACCTACAACACAAAATGACATCCAACAACCTACCTTTAAATCCACCATTCACTTTCACTAGTGAAAATTGCCAATTCTGGTCTGTGAAGATGCAAGATTTTTTGGAAGCCTATGAACTTTGAGAAACTGTAACAGAAGATAAACCACTTGCTGGTCTACCAACAAATTCTACCTTGGCTCAAATCAAATCTAAAAATTAAGAGAAGGTAAATAAATCTAAAGCGAAGTCGCTTATGTAGAATACTATGGCAGATTCTGTGTTTTACAGAATCATGACTTGTAAAACAACAAAAGAGGCTTGGGGTAGGTTGAAAGAAGAATTACAAGACAACGTTAGAACACTTCAAATGCAAGTGTTGAACCTAAAAGGGAATTTGATTCCTTGAATAAGCAGGAAGGTGAAACAATTAGTAAGTATGCTGATCAAATATCCTTAATTGTTAATAGCATTAGACTTCTTGGTAAAGAATTTATAGAAAAAACAAATCATGGAGAAAGTTGTTGTGACTCTTCCTGAGAGGTTTGAATCTAAGATTTCCTCTCTTGAAGAATCCAAATACTAGGGTAAACTTTCATTAGGTGAACTAATGAGTGTTCTTCAAGCACAAGAGTGAAGAAGGACTATGAGATGGCACAAGTTCACTGAAGGAGCTTTCTCTATACAAAAGAAAATTTCCAGTAAAGAAAAGAAAAAGTTCAACCAAAAGAATAGGGCAACCATGATGGAGGAAATAATAGTGGTGATGTGAAGAAGAAGTTCCCTCCGTGCAAACATTGCAAAAGAACTACACATCTAGAGAAGTACTGTTGGTGGAGAATCGATGCAATATGTGGCAACTGCAAGCAGACATGGCGCATATCCAAGGTCTGCAACTCAAGAGCAAAGGCCTCTAAAGCTTTGAAAGTACAAGTAGCAAAAGTTGCAGATGCACATGGCGAGCAATTCTTTGCAGTTTCATACTTTCAATTAATGAATCCTTTGATTCATGTCTTCTTGATAGTGGTTGCACACATCACTTGTGCAATGATGCTGAAATGTTCAAATTCCTTGATGATACTTACAAATCTAAAGTAAAAGTGGGAAACAATGAGGCAATAGAAGTCAAAGCCAGGGGTACAATGTTTATGTCAACAATATCAGGTATCAAAACTATTCCTAAAGTTCTATACATGCCTGATATGAGTCAAAATTTGTTGAGTTTTGGATGATGTTTGTGTAATCAAGGACACAACTTCCAATGCAAGTGTCTATGATCGTGCAATAGTATAGTAGCCCAACTAAGGGTTGGGATCGTCCCAAGAGAGTGGTTTTGAGAATTAATAGAAAAATAAATTTTAGTTCTAACTAGTTGTAGATAAAGACATTGGCGATTACAAACATTGTAAATTAAAGGGGGATGCAAGAGTGTTAATTAACAATGGGGGTTTTTGTCACCAGTAAGGCAAAAACAACAAAATAACATGGGTTTATAAGTAATGAGAGGGGATCCTTGGGATGTGATACGAATAGGGGTTAAGCTAGATTATTGGGTACATGCTTTCAATAGAAGATTCGTAGAGTATTGGTGACCAGGCTAAGCTTTAAGGGGGATAAGCTCTCTCGCGAGCAACTTACCCCATTTCAAATATGTTTCTCTCAAACACCCACTTGCCGCATGAAGACCAGCCTACACCTTAACCCACTCACTCTCTCGAGCTGAGTGTGTGGATATGGGACTAGGGTTCACTCTCTCGAGCTGAACCTCATGTCAACCCACTCATACTAGCTATCAATCTAGTGGCCTTAGTTTTACGACCTCTCTATCAAGCAAGCCAAAAACAGATAAATAAACTTATATTTGCAACTACAAATTCATTAAATTCATCCACAACCACTAAATGAAATCACATTTAAACTACGAATAAATCAATCTAAGCATAAAATATATTAACATTAACTACATGATTCATCTAGTAATGTAATAAATTGAATCCCTTGCATGATCTACTCAAAATAAAATATATTGACATTGATTTCATGTCTTATCTTGTAATGTAGTATACAAAAGTCTACTGTATGATCCATCCAAATATAGAATATATTAATATCAACTCAATGACTTATTTAGTAATGTAACATACTGGAACAATGTACATCCAATACTTATACAGTCCAGTCAACATCCAATGAAGTATGTTGAGATAAAGATTTTGTTTCACTTAATATTAATAAAAAAGTTCCTTATCTATGATCATTTATCTCCAGCTTATCAATCTTATTTAGTTTCTATCTATGGTCTGCAACAACCTACCACATATTCTGAAGCCATAAAATATCAAAGGTGGGTAGAGGCAACGAAATTTGAGATACAAGCATTGGAGGATAATAAGAGTTGGAGTGTTACAGACTTACCAGCCGGAAAGAAGGCTATAGGCTGCGGGTGAATATACAAGATTTAAGGTAAGACTTGTAGCAAAAAGGTACAGTAAAAAAAAGGGAATATATTACAAAGAAACTCTTTCTCCTTTAGTGAAAATGGTAACAATTAGAACTATACTATCCATTATGGTAGCAGGAAGCTGGCATATTCATCAAATGGATGTGTTCAATGCATATTTGTAAGGTAATTTGGAGGATGAGATTTATATGACTATGCCGCAGGGAATTTCCAGTCAAGGGGGATAAGGTATGTAGACTAATCAAATCCCTCTATGGGTTAAAATAGGCCCCAAGATAGTAAAATAACAAGCTCACTGCAACCCTTATCAATCCCAACTTTCAACAAAGTCAACATGACTATTCCTTGTTTATTAGGAGAAATAGTGAAGGGATAACTATTATACTTGTATATGTTGATGATATGCTTATCATATGTAGTAGCTTAAAGCTTGTTGAAGGTAAAAAGAAAGCATTACTAAGTATTTTTAAGATAAAAGACTTAGGAGAGATTAAGTATTTTTTGGGAATTGAGTTCACAAGATCAAAAAAAGGAAATACACTTTGGAACTTGTAGCAGAAGGTGGATTCTCTGCATCTAAACCAGCAAGTACTCCTATTGACTGTAATGTTAAGGTTACCTCAAGATAGTATGATGAACATGTCAAGCAAGGTATACCGGAAAATCCTTTTGTATATCAAATTATGTATCAAAAAATTATTGGGAAACTGCTTTATCTTAACATTACAAGACCAAATATTTCTTATAGTGCTTAAAGTCTCTGTCAATTCCTCCAACAACCTAAAAGGTCGTATATGGATGCTGCATTGAGGGTCATCAAGTATCTTAAAAAAATAGCCTGGTCAAGGTATATTACTATCCAGTAATTCTAATGGAAAGATCACAACATTTTTTTATGCAGATTGGGAATATTGTCCACTTACCAAAAAATATGTGACTAGTTACTAGCATTGGTAGGAATTAGGACCTACTGATTGTTCTGGTTAGCTACGCTTTGAGCCAAAAGCTGAATTGCATTCCGAACCTCTGCGTTCGAAACATCATGAACTGGGACTGGAGGAGTTGCATTAGCGTTCCTTACATTAGCTCTATGTGGAGGCATAATTTGAAACACATAACGGCGAGTTACAAAGGAGATCATACCCACACACAATAAGAATAGCAAGAAAGTGAAGTTTTTCTTAAAACACTTCATAGCCTCACTCTCATTAGATGTGGTGCACTTCACACCCATGAAAATGACTCTACTTAGTGTGGATTTTTAGACATCCTAGGACTCTTGAACCTAAGGCTCTAATACCAAACTTGTTACTCTCCGAGGCTACCCCCTTAACTAACACGGGACCTAGGATCACGAGTGATCCCAAGTGAACCCTGAACTGACATATCATAAGAAAACCAAATATTCTATAACAATTAAAACTGATGCAGAAGCTAAATCATGATAAAAAATTAATAGTGGGGAATGCCCAAAGTTGTTCTAAATAAATAAGATACTTATGAGTTCAATACAGATGAAAGATTAAACTCAATTCTAAAGCTGAAACTAAACTATGTCTGAAAAGAAGCCTCTAGTGACTAAAGCTACTGGACATGTGCCCAACTAACTCTAGAAAATACTGAAAACTGAAATGAAAACACTAAATATAGAAACATGTCTATAGTCCTCAAAATGTGAGGACTCACCACTGAAGTTGTTGAAAATGGAGATCAGGAGTCAATCTACGCGTGACCTGGATACTGAGTACATGAAGTTACATCATGAAAGGAGGTAGCGCAGAGTATGCGTCAATACTTGGAATGTACTAAGCATGTAGGATAGGATAAAGCTAAACAAAACATACTAAGCAATAATATAATCTAGACATACTGGAAAAATGCTGAAAACATACTATGAATAAACTGAAATGAATTCAATGACCAAGTACATAACATGCTAAGACCAAATACTGAAATATAACTGAAAACCTGGTCCAATGCATTAAAGTCTAATTATGGGAGCTACTAATAACCGACATAAAACCACGTGAGCTAAACGTGGATTTTGATGTATAAGACCCATCGAAAGAACCCAATATACCTTGCCAAAGGTATAAAGACATGACTTACAAGATCACTAAATATAATCCCCACAGAGAGGACTTATTTACCTATAGGGCACATAGTTCTGGGACTATACGGATAAGCTGAACCCTAGTCCACTCAGTCTAAGCCTACTCCCAACTAGAAATTTGAATAAACAACATAACTGAATTATACTAGATAGCTCAATATTCTAACATGCTAATTGAGAATGCAATATTTTAGTACTGGTAATGAAACATTCGAAATCCGAGTCTTGTATATATGTGTATCTGACCTAGCTAGTATAATACATGAACTAAATGAATCTACACCACTAGGGTTATGAGTTTCATGCAAAAAGCTAAGCACAATGTCACGAAAACATGATAATATGATTTGGAGTACCATAACTGCTAGATCGCAACAATTTATCTAAAGTTCTAGAAACCCTAAGTCTAAACAATACACAGGGAGTCAAGATTCTAACTAAATTCTAGGGACCTAATGGATGAAAGGAACCCACTAGTGAAATCCCACATACCTGGTGACGAATTTCACGGAGAAATCTTTTTATTTCGGGGGTGAAACTAAAGGAAACTTATTGTGTTCTTGGAGAGGGCTGCTTGACTTTTCTCTCTTGTTTTTCTCTAAGATTGATGATTTTTTGGTGAAAGATCGATTAGGGTAGGTTCTGATTAAGTTAATAGGCTTAAACTGACAAAAACTACGACGTAGTTTAGGTGTCCAACGTATAGGGTAAAAGACCAAACAACCCCTGACTTAAAATATGGCAGGGCTGACCACAGGCCCTATGACAGACTGTCAAAGTGACCACAGACCATCAAGTGGGTCGTGGTCCTTCATCTAGTGGCTGCTTGTTCTTGGTGGTCCAACCACGAGCCCTACCACGGCCCGTGTGAAGGACCACAAACCGTAAAGGTTACCATGTTTCTTCACTTGGGTTGCGGTCTAGTGGCTCAAGTCCACGGACCCTCCCATGGCCCATCGTTATGACCACGGCCCGTGGAAGGCTCCGTGGTCTGACGCTAGAGGTTGGGAAGTTAAACCTCACCCCCACGAGCCTTTCCATGGCTCATGAGGTGGTCCATTGTCCGTGAAGGGCTCTGTGGTCCACCACCTCTGGGGGTGTGAACCATGGGTAGGTCAACGGACCGTGGTTCCTTACACGGTCCGTGAAACCTGTCGTGGTCCACTATTTTCTGGTGTTTTTCTGCTGCAACTTCTATGTCTGATTTTCGAGGTGTTACAAGTTTGAATACATTATATTTGATTTTGTGAAATATATTCATTTCTAGAATATATTGAACTACTGTACACATATTTAGAATATTTCTTTATAAGTATGTGTATGTACACAAGACATATTATCTTTTGAATTTTATTGCAAATCTATATATTTGAATTACATATTAGCTAATTCAATGCTTGAGATTATTTATTGCAAAACAATATTGTTGTTTTTTTAATTAGAAATTGTGGCATATAAATATTTTATAGCCAAAATAATATTACCACACTTAAAAGTGTAGCCATAGGGCTGTCAATTGTGTAGCATATTCCACGTAAATTGTGGTATGCACATGGGCAAAGACTACACTTTAAAGTGTTGTCATACATAAGATAGAAGAGACAACACTTTAAAATCGTGGGCCATAAGGAAGCAAAGGCCACGCTTGAAAGTGTAGTTGTATGAGATAGAAATATTGCTATATGACGTACTGCAAAGCGTGGCCTTTTTCCCTTTTAAGCGTAGCTGGTAAGGCAACATTTGAAATGTGTCACCTAAACTCTAAGGTTACGCTTCTTTCGGCCACCCCTGGAAAAGTGTGTCTTAAAGTAAAAGAGTGTGGCCTTTTATCAAAGGCCATACTTTTTCATTGTTTAGGCCACACTTTTCTCTGGTGGTTGTAGACATAAACTGTTGTAGTGTCATACTACACTTTTACGATTTTTTAAGATGCAACACCTAGCAATATTCATCACCATCGATCTTCACTCATGCAATACCCTTTTGTTGTAAAGATTGTTGTGAGCCCTTCACATTTGGAGGCTTGCTGCTTTTCTTTATGTATTTATTGTTTACATATTTTGTATTTTGTTAGACATTTAGGTTTTGTATAACTCTACTTCTGTCATTAGATGCTCTTGTACCTATAATATGAGGTTTGGTTACTTGTTTACATTGCATATTCTTCAGTCCCTTTTGGGGCCTTTTTGTATATTTTATTCCATTTTGTATGTATCTATGATGGAGGTGATTTCTCATCTTTATTCTTTTTATATTATGTTATCATGTGTTCAGCTTGCCTACTAGGGTTTATAGTAAGCACCATCAACATGCGATTTCGGGTCTTGGCATTTATAAAAAGAATTTTCCAAATGTTTATAAAAGTAGAAATTATAGAAATCTATATATTATATGCATATAAAGATATTTTTTTATAATAAATGGAAAAAATACGTTACAATGATTTTAAAAATATTTTTAATCTTGTAAAACAATTATTACAACGTTGTTTGAAATTGAAACTTAAAAAATTATTAGAATGTGAAGGGTCAAAATTAGGTGTAAACAAGCCTCCATTGTTTTCCTTTTAAAAAATTACATCTCTAAAGTTTTGGAATTTTTGAAGCATTATGTCACAGACTTAGACTTCAACTAACGCTCCATGTGGCACTTGACAACTTACTCATGACTCTTTCATGATCTTTTAAGCTCAAGTAAACCTTTTCAAACTTAGATCGCTAAGAGAATGAAGAAAGATACAAGAGCATTTATAAGAAGCCTTTTTGTATTGCTTGGAGAATGTTTTACACTTGCTTGCTTTAGTTTCAAATGAGAGACTTCTATTTGTACTACTCTCCTAGGGGATAAAGTGTAAATAAAAATTACTATACAAGTCCCTACATATTTGCAATCTAGTCCCGCTACTAGAATTCTCTACAAGCCTAGAGAATTCTAAAGACTTCCAAGAATTCTTCTTGTGTATTCTAGAGTTTTCCACAAACTTCTCCAAGACTCTAAATCCTTCCCAATTAGGCTAGCTCACTTATACTTTAATTTTATGCCTAAGTGGGATGACAAAGTGGTGGTTCATGACACTCTCCCCAGTTGATGTGGCTACGACTACGGAGCATAGCTTCTACATGGAAAACCGAGTCTTGTCTTCACCATGAGCAACTCCGCACACGAGAATTGGTGGTGCATTGACCGTCTTGAGGTAGGTGTTACATGGAATGTAACTCAATCCTAACTTTGTTTCTGCGGTCGTGGTCATGATGTTAGCCTCCGCACCTGTGTCGATCATAGCACGAGTAGTTAGTCCATCGATCATGATGTGTACATATTGTGCATCGTATTCTTTCAGCCTCTGTCATTTCTTTGCTATAGCTCTACATAGTCCAATCAAGTCCAACTACTTCATATCTGAACCTTGTCCTGGCTCTTGTCCATCTTTCTCCTTCCATTCCCATAGTATGGTACCAAGTTCTTCTGTTCAGAGAATTTTTCATAGCTATGCGGCCCACTGCATATGTAGCAACTATTTCTCTTTGTAGCCTCTGCCTTCCTCTCCGTATCGCTTTGACGTCCAGACTTCTTGCCATCAGACTTATAAGTGTCATGATTCACTGGATGTGTCTACTTCTCCTTGATTTTGTCACGATCTTTCCACCCTTGGTCATGACTATCTCTCATCTCCTCTCTTCTGGCTAGGTTAGGGTTTTCATGCCTAAAGTCTGTCAAAGCTTCGTCCTGCATGATACCTTTATCAATAGTCCTGACCTGTCACCATTCTAACTCCTTCATGGCCCATTTTTCAGCCCATCCATGAAGTGGAAGAACATATCTTCATCTATTAGAGTTGGAATCTGGAGCCTGAGGGTGGTGATCTTCTTCATAGATTCTGTGTGCTGCCAATCTGCTTTAACTCCTTAAACTTACGCTTCACCCCATATATAATGTTGTTAGGAAAGAAAGCCTTCTTGAACTCCACTCGTAATTTCTCCCATGTGTTGATGGTGCAAAGCCCCTTCACTATTTTTGACTCATTTTGCCTCCACCACAACATGGCCATCTCTGACAGGTACAACACCACAATGTTGATCTTTCTCTTATCACTCTTTACCTTGTTGCACTTAAATTAATTCTCCAAATTCCACAGGAAATTATCTACCTAATGTGCGTAACAAATGCCTTTGAACATTTTTCATTTGGGATCCTAAATCTTGGCCTCCCTATCTCCATTGGGTATTGAAGATCCTCAAGCTTCCATTCTTCCCTTGAGAGCTTCCATCTCAACCTTCGTTGTTTCAATTGTGCTTATTGCCTTCATGAGCCGACACTCCAATGAAGTGATGATTTCTTTCATCTCACACACTACATGCTTACGCGCCTCTGACTATTTGTGGATGTTGTCATTCTCTTCGAGGGTGAAGTCCTTGAGAGTGTTAAACTTGCCACTGACCTTGTTCAAGTGCCTTCCTAAGATCTACACAACATGCCTCACCATGTCAACCCTCGCGATCCTCTCTACTCCAAGTGTGACGTTAATGGGCTCCTCACCACGTTCCCTATTACTAGCTTTACTGATTGAGGGTCGAGCAATAATTCCTCGTTACTCTTAAGGTTCTTCCTTTCCTTTGAATGCTTATTTTCACCATCTGACCTGATGTTGGTAGTTCTAGTAGCGTTGATGTTTCCCTCGTTAGCCATTCCCTTAGAAATAATCTGGCTCTGGTACCACTTTTTCACGGACTGAAACTTTGACTAACACTCTGTGTGACACATGACGACTTAGTAATGTATCTTTTATGATCTTATAAGCTCAAGTAAGTCTTTACAAACATAAATCAGTAAGACAATGAAG
This sequence comes from Solanum commersonii, assembly GCA_029007595.1. NCBI lineage: Eukaryota > Viridiplantae > Streptophyta > Magnoliopsida > Solanales > Solanaceae > Solanum > Solanum commersonii. The sequence goes on along the minus strand of JAJTWQ010000092.1, from coordinate 723,049 downwards.
AAAGAAACATGAGAGTTTGTAATAAGGCTTTCTGTATTGATTGGAGAATGCTTTGCACTTGCTTGGTTGAGTTTCAAACTAGATCCCTTCTATTTATATTACTCTTCTAAGGGTTAAAGTACAAACAAAAAGTTACTATACAAGTCATTATATATTTACAATCTAGTCCCTCTAGAATTCTCTACAAGCCTAGAAAATTGTAAAACCTTCCAAGAATTCTTCTTTAGTATTCTATGGTCTTCCAAAAGCCTCTCCAAGAATCTAGCTCTTTTCCCCTTAGAATATATCACTTATGCTTTGATTTTATGCCTATGTGGGATGACAAAGAGGCATCATGACGATTATCTAATACTTCATTAAAGTTTGTGACAACTTCCTATATGATATGGCCATGTGTTTTATTATTGAAATACATATTGAGTCAAAATTTGATTAGCAAAACAAAAAACTATACAAAGGATCGGCCCAAAAGCCAAAGCCCAACAAAAATGTTAAAAATAAACTAAAAAGGTAAGAAAATCAAACAGAGAAACAAAACAAGAAACACAAACCTAAATTTTAAGTCAGAGAGGCACTAGATGCTTCTAGTGAAATCTTCGACAATCAAAGCATCAGAGAAGCGGTCGGAGAAATCAGAGAATTAAAGCTTCCACGATGAAGCCATGCGACCAAACCAATAAAGCTTAGCCTATACACTTGTTAAAGAGAAATTGATGCTTGTTCACCATGTCAAATTAACTCCGCCGGGTAATTTTGTCATCAATAACTAGTTTTCCTTTCTTAGATGTATCCTTTAATGGGTTCTATCTCACAAGATTGATTAATTCCACCATATATGTTTAAATGCTTTAAAGTCTAACTCATCATTTTTTACAAGAGTAGATTGAAGGAAATCTAGATCTACACCCATCAAAAGCCTAAAAAACTCATTGTTTGTTTTATCTGGTAAGTATAACTCCAGTATCTCTATTGTTGTATCATATCACATACTTGAATTGTTGTCGATGGAAAATCGCTGAGATTGTATGAAATCTAAGTAAAATTGTAGATATGTACTTCTATCTAGACATCACACATATTCCATTTCAGCAAACACTAAATTAGAAGACAGAAACTATACTATTTCTATAGCTTACCCTTGATTAAAAAAAGCTTCAAAAATATTATTTTAATGATTTGTCCTATCTTTATGAGTAAAAAAAGAAAAAAATAATCGATTTAGGCTGCTATAGCGGGATGAGGGGTCCGATTGAACTGCTATAGCACGATAAGACATTGTAAGTATAGAAAACCACCTAAAATCACCCATAATCACCCAAGAATGTTTTTGGAGAAGAAAAGACTGACCTAGGGAAAATTTCAGTAGGATTTTATGAGGAATGTTCGTAAAGGTGAGCAATATGATTCCCTACTTTTATCATTTGCTTATTAGGTCTTACAAAAATATTTGTGGCACGATGGAAGGGTTTGAATTCATTCTAAGGTGAAGAAAATCCAGGTTTATGAGGATTTTAGGGTGTAAGACCTCAGTTGATAGAAGCAAGTAATCTACTTGAGAAATTGAGGAGGACCTAGTGGACAAACATCCTCATTTGTTTGAGGAGTCGGGTACTACTTTCTTCTTGACTTAGCCCAATTGTTTCTTGTGTGATTGCTCGGGAACGAGCGATGAGTAAATTAGTATCTATTGTAATAACCTGTCTTGTCATTATGAGTAAGAAAAATAGTCGGTCCAGGCTGCTATAGTGGGGTAAGTTGTTGTAAATGTAGGAAAAACCCCTAAAATTGCCTATTTTTATCCAAGAACGTTTTGGATAAGTAAAAAATGGTAATCTAAGGCAAATTTAACAGTTTTTCATGAGGAATTTTCGTAAAGGTAAGCAATTTGGTCCCCTACTTTTGTAGTTCAAGTTTTAGGCCTTAGAGAAGACATTTGTGACCGTGTGTGTAGGGGGGTTGAATTCATCCTAAGGTAGGGAAAATGTGATTTTTTTGAAGAATTTAGGGTGTAACACCTTGGGTAGTTCTTAAAAAAAGGCAATTCTTGATTTTATTTACCATAAGGCACTAGTGTAACCATGATGTTGGTAATCCTAGGTGAATTAATAGTGGGAAAGACCTAGATTAGGTGGGAAAATCATGAGGTTGGCCTAGCATTTGGGATTATGATATAATTTGAAAATATTTAGGCCATTTGTGATTGATATAATTGTAGTTATTCTTATTAAGGTGAGGAAATATAATGACTAAGGGTTAGGTTTTCTAATTCTTGATTGTTAACCTTGAGTTTTCTTGTTGGTGTGGTTTGGTGATGATCGTAGGTTAAGTGTTATGAAATTTCTAGTTATAGCCATTTCTAAGACTTGTGGTAATTAAGGGAAGTGAATAAACGGGAAGAGTATTAATTCATGAGACTGTGGAGGTAATTTTCCAAGGAACAAATTTGTACTCATAATGGGTCTAGTATTGGGCTATTGATATATAGGTGTATAAAAGTATTTGTTTGTTCATATTGACTAATCCATGAGAAATGCGCATGTAATATATGTTTAGGAAATAAATATTGAATGTGAATTCACTTCATGTTGATAATCTCATAGAATAAATCTATTTAATTTACTTGTGGCTTCCAGTGTGGTTGTTCACTCTGATTGTGATTGTGCATGTTATTTGTGATTGTTGGTTGACTAGGGTACCACGCTGGTATGAAATTTTCACGATATAAACTATACCTTAGACGTGACATGACATATAAGATCTTGAAAGGCCCTACACAAACCACTTGACATACATCTAATACAATAGAATATATAATAAGAGAGTTTAAGTAGGACATCTCATATCATGAAAGACAATTTTAACAAAAATGTGGAATCATAACTATGTCTTGACAAGCCATTCTAAGCAACATAAGAGTGGTTGGGCTGTAACCCATACATATTGTACAAAGTTCGAAAAAAAATACATAAAAAATGTAGCATAGGTAACATAGCCCTCAGAATATGAGGACTCACTAATCTTCACAAGAAAGCAAACTACTAGCCACGAGTGATAGGAGAAATAGGGCCAAACCCTACATTATGAGACAATGTAGGCACAAGTATGCATTGGTACACAAAATGTACTAAGTATGGGGAAAATATGCATAAACATAGATATGATATCATAATAGGCTTAAAACATGTAATGCATGACCAATTAGAACATTTAAAACCTTAAGAAAAACATGATCTAAAGAAAACATGAAACAAGGCCAATACATTAGTACAAGGACATAATGTAAATTTTTAAGGGAAATCATAGTTCTTTTGTGGGATATTAGATTTAACCGACAATAGACCATGTGAGCTATAATATGGAATTCGATGTAACTCCCACACTGAAAAGGAGATCTAATTACCAAGGTAGAACGATGTATCATATCATCAAGGCTATGTGGATCCACTAGAGCCAGGTTATTTTAGACTGTCCTACGGGGGCATATAGTTTGGGACTATAGAGTACTACTAGAGACTTCCCTATTTGAGCCTCCACCTTAAAGTCCTCTTTGTGCTAAGTTAAATCCCAATGGAATTAGATAAAGTCAGTTATCAAAGTATAAGATTAGGAAAGGAATGATCATAGTACCAATCCAACTAATAAAGTTGTATACGAGTAGCTTCTTTCAAAACCATGATTTCATAACTTTATTCATATAAAGAATTACCTTCTTAAGCATCAAAAATCATGATTTCCTTTCAAATTGTGAGAAAAACTTTCACAAATCATAGATACTTAACTTAAAATCATCTCTTAAATCATAACTTCATCCTTTCATAAAATATGCACAAAATCTCATATCAATTCATGAACATTGTTCATAGTTCATAGGTAAAATTCAAATCATAAAACATGGGTCCGGATGAAATCAATTACAAATCATGTAATTAGGTTAAATAATGCAAAATAAGATTAAAAAAATCAATTGAATCATAATAAAAAGGATCCATGAATATTTACATAAAACCCTAATTGAATTGGAGATTGGAGTTCTTTTGGGACCCAATGGATGAAAGGAATTCATTGGTGAATTCCCACGACCTTGATAATCAAAGCACAAAAAGCAATGAATATTGAGGCCTTGAATCCTTTAAAAATTTAGTTCTTCATCTTGAAGGTTCAGAGAGATTAGGGAATTTTAAGTGAATGGAAGAAATTAGGCTTAGTTTGTAAGAGTAAAAAGGTTATACGGAAGTTATAGGTCCCAAAAAAAATAGTTTAGGTTTCAGTGGGTAGAAAATGACCAAAACACCCTCAATTTAGAAACTACCGAAGTTACCTACGGTTTTGACCTCTAGTCCATAGACCTTTCTACGCCCCATACTAGTCAATCATTGAATCACTTACTGGGGCCTAAAATCTTAGGTAATTCTTATGAGTCAGTGTTACGACTTGTCAACTAGTCTAAAGTCTGTAGACCTTACCCGTAGTCCTCAACTTTGAGTCCAAAATTTTACCAAGTCTGAATTAACTCTATGGGCAGTTCCTATGGCCTGTAATTCATCCTATGACCCATCCTACTCAATCGTAGACCCAACTTTGAGAACTCAAATTTTCCTAAATCTCAACTTAGTTCCTACGAATGCTATCTATGACTCATAGATGCTCCTACGAACTGTAGATGGGTCTCATGGGTTTGAAGAAACAGCTAAACAAACGAAAGCTTTCCTTTCCAATTTGACTTTACAACTTCGGTGTTACAGGAATACTAATGGTTGGCTTGAGTACCACAGTGATACATAATACTAATGGTTGGCTCGAATGCCACGCCTAGTATGTACTAATAATGGTTTTCTCGGATACCAAGCCAGTACACTAACAATTTGTGTGTGAGTTCCATGAGAGACTGAGTTTATTTATCATGTTATATTTGTGACATGTTAGTCCATGAGTGGCCAGTTTTGTGTTTAAATATTGGGATGGTTCTTGTATATACCATATTTACATGTTAAATACTTTGGATGATTTTTAAGGATCCTTGTTACATGAAAAAGGTGAGATGGACTCAGAAATAAATTTGTGTGTGATCATGTGGGACATGCATCATCTAAAGGTTAAGTTTGGGGCTAAGTGTTTTCATATATAAGTATTAGAGTAGGCTCCCGCATGGTTTGGTGAGTTGGGTTGTTACACTAATAAAAATAAATTCTAGAAACTAGAACAATAGTAATCTCTAACTAAGTTAGTGTTCAAATTTTTGAGAGAAATAGTTGCTAAGAACTCATTGACCCTCTCCATTATTCTCCCCTGATAGAATGAATCTCAAAGAGACTAATGCCACAAACAATGGGAGGAAAGTAAAGATGTATGATAAATGAGTAAATATTAGCTAAATAACCCTAAAGCAACAAAGAAAATTACATAGTTGCATGTTAAAACAATATAAAATCAATCACTTAAATACTTAAGTAGCAGTCAATTACTATTGTTCACCTTAATCTCTTACCTAGTGGCATATTTAATAGTTTATATGAACTAACTTTAGGTTGGTCATTAATTGATTAACTATTTTCCAGCTCTCCATAATGCAACCTATGTGGTAAATGAACATTGATATAAAGTTATTTGTTTTTTATTTGAGTAAGTCTTAAATGAGGCAAAATCATTTTAAACATGTTCATGGTTCTCTTTGCTAGAAGTGGAATATCTTAAAAATTATCTATCATGTATATACCTGTAAAATCAACAGATAAGTTGGAAAAAAATTAGTCAGTGTGTTGCCTTCCCTAAGAGTGTGTTTTAACTCAATTGGGTCATCGTCCCTTACTATGTTTACAACTTCAACCTCCTTCACAACACTCTAGAGCACTTTCTATCTTCTTTTCAATATATTGAGCATAACAAGTTAGTCAGAGGAATATAACCTTTGTCACTACAAAACTAAACCCCTTCTCTAATTGTTACTACTTCAGTAATAAGATTTTTTAAATCAATAATTCCACTTCCTTTCACCCCTAAAATAATTCTCTCACTATTTTTGACACAAATAGCAGTAGCACTAGGACTAGGGTTACCCTTGGATGCATTATCTGTGTTGCATATAAACCATCCAACATAAGAGGGATTCCTCTCACAATCATATGTCATTAACTTGACTTTCATTCTTCCAAAAATCGTAACATATGAGGCCATTTCATAGATAAATTTTACAATAAAGGGAAGTTTAAGAAGATAAAGTTATGATTGGAATAACTTATATCATGAATTACCTTCTCATAAGGGACTTATCCACCATGAAGATTAGAGTTTCTTATCTTCCATATAAACCATAATATCATAACAGGTACTATATCCATAATAGTCCTAACCTTTAGGCATATTCTCTGTCAAAAGGGACCTTGACATGAGAAAATATTGAAGTTGTAAAATTTATTTTTTAGGGGGCCTCTGTTTCACAATTTAAGCTTTCATCTTGGTGGGAATTATTAAATTTTAGATAATCTTAAATATACAGGACATAGAATTATTTGAGATTATTTTTAATCTTCTTATGTTGTATATGTCAATTTCATTCACCCTGAATTAGAAAAAATATATTTAATATGCATTAAATTCTAAGTGAATTTGGATGAGCGGGGGTGGGTGGGTGCCCCATGCCTCCTTAGAGTTCATCTATATAATAAATAAATTATGTTAAATGTTCTTCATCTAATAACAATTTTCTACCTACTCAAATAACATTTTTACTCAGCTATTTTCTTTATTTTTATATGTTATAAATCTTCAAAAGTCATCCCCTCCCCTCTACTCTCACACAAACCATCATTAGCTTTTATTTAAAAACACATTTTTTACTTCTTGAGATTTTCTTGCTCCGTGCTCCATTTTTTACAACTAATAAATATAATTTTATATAAATCTAATATGAGTTTCAAAATTAATAAATTTAAAGTGTTGTAGCTCCTAGACCAGGCTTGATCTCTTAATTATCAAAATTATGATTGAAATTCTCTTGACATACTTTTACATTTGACTTGACTAATTTGACTTTCTTTCTTGAATTGTTTTCTATGAATTTTCTAGTTTCTTATTGGAAAAACCCAAATGATCAATCTTTCGTGATCATCAACACCACAAACCCCATTCATGTGATCATGAATCAAGTTATCATGAATCAAAATGATAACCAACAAATTTTATGATTCCTTCAATCAACGTTATTATTATGTAAAAAATACTCATAAAATAATAAATAAGATGAGGCAAAAAGTTTACATGTTTCTATACAATCACAAATATAATTGTTATAGAAGATCAAGTCATTCTTGTGGTGCTACAACAATTGCTGGTACATACGCTAGCTCAGCAGCTGGTGGTAAAAAGGGAAGAAAGGTTTGTTGGCTAAGATGAGATTGCTGAAAGGATCGTTGCATTTGTTGATTATCATTTTGATTCATGATACCCGGATCAACAATTACATGAATGAGAGTTGGGGGACTGATGATCTCTAAAGATTGAAAATTTAGAAAATATTTAGGAAAGCAATCCAAATTAGTCATTTTAACATCTTTCAAGAGAATCTCAATTATCATTTTCATAATTCAGAGACTCTAAGCCTGATCTAGAAGCTACAACATTTTAGACTTATTAATTTTGAAGCTTCCTACAACCGTGTATATATCTCAATGGTTATCACCCATATTAGATAAGAATAAAATTACATCTAATTAACTACAAAATAAATGAAGTACAAAGCAAGAACATATTATAATATAAAAAATATTCATGCAAAATAATAAGTTAATTATGTTTTGTGTGAGAGGGGAGCGGGGGAAGAGCGATGACTTATAAAGAACAATAACATAAAAGAACAAAGAAAATAAAGGAACTCAAAAGGGGAACCTACCCACCCTCACTCATCCACACTCACATAGAATTTAATGTATATTACTTTTTTTTTGTTGTTTTATGGTTTGATAAATATGTTAAAAGGGGCGGTTGATACGAATGAAAATAGTTTTCAATCTTTTGTTACTCAAAACTATTGATAAACTCTGTTTTTTAAGATTGAAAAAAAATTACTTCTCTGCTAATAAAACAAATCTTCATAACTGACGTTTATTATCTTTTTCCTACCCTCCAACACATCTGGCCATCGATCCCCACCACCCTACACCTTACCTTCACCCTCTAGCACCCTCATACCTTCCATATCCATCACCCCACACCTTACCTTCCACTCTCTACACTCACAGAGTTTTTTGTAGAAAACATTTTCCTTCCTACCAAACACAACAAAAACTCATGTTTTTTTTTTTCATTTGGCTTAATTATTTATATGTATCTATAATCATGATGATGATAATTAAACTTATATATATGAATGTTGTGTGACAGATGGTCTAAGGTTGGACTCTAATACATCTTCATGGAAAATTCAGCTGAGCAAAAAGTAGCAATAATAAAAAGATTCATTGATACTACATTGAATGTGGGGAGAAAAGAGATCCTAGATGGGTTTACGACACGATCACGTGTCGTAATTGAGAAAGAAGCTACTGTTGCTACAAGATCAAATGCTACTACAAGCTTGACTCATGGCGCTATTAATTCTCTGCAGCCTTGCCTTTTGGCTTCCTCTAAACCCTTACCAGTTATGAGTTTAACTCCCTTTGCTAAGTGTGTAAATCATGGTTTTGCCGCCTACATTTCACTTGAAGATGTTCAAAATTCTGAGAACTACACTCACATTGTGATTCATTCTCCTAGATATTGAGTTATTCATAGGTATATATATTTACATGATCTCGATCTCTGTCTGTTCTAATATTATATATCTCGATCTTTGTCTATTCGGATAGTCATGAATATATGTATAGGTACATAGACTGTGAGTTGGATCCAACATCATCCTGAAACTCCATTGTCATCTTCGATCACGTCTATCTCAGTTACCTCCATAGGAACAAGATCTAAAATGGGAACGTTAACATTGGCATCTTCGATCATGTTTATCTCTGTTTCCTCTGTAGTAACAAGATCTAAAATTAGAACGTTAACATTGGCATCAGAATGTTAGAAGATGCCAATGTTAACGTTCCGATTTTAGATCTTGTTCCTACAGAGGAAACTGAGATCGACATGATCAAAGATAACAATGGAGTTTTAGGAGGATGCTGGATCCAACTCATAGTCCATGTACCTGTATATATATTCATGACTATCAGAACAGACAGAGATAGAGATATATAGTATCAGAACATACAGAGATCGAGATCATGTAAATATATATACCTATGAATAACATGGTCTCTAGGAGAATGAATGACAATGCGAGTGTAATTCTTAGAATTTTAAACATCTTCAAGTGAAATGTAGGCGGAAAAACCATCATCGATGAACTTAACAAAGGGAGTTAAACTCATAACTTGTAAGGGTTTGGAGCAAGCCAAAAGACAAGGCTGCAGAGAATTAATAAAGCCATGAGTCAAGCTTGTAATAACATTTGATCTTGTAGCAGCAACATCTTCTTTCTCAATTACGACACGTGATCATGCCCTAAACCCATCTAGGATCTATTTTCTACCCACATTTACTGTAGTATCAATGAATCTTTTTATAGTTGTTGCCTTTTGCTCAGTTGAATTTTCCATGAAGATGTAGGAGAGTCCAACCTTAGATAATTTTTCACAAAAACTTCATATATACAAGTTTAATTATCATCATCATGATTATAGATACATATAAAAAATTAAACATGAGTTTTTGTTGTGTTTGGTACGAAGGAAAATGTTTTCTAGAAAAACTCTATGAGTGTAGAGGGTGGAAGGTAAGGTGTGGGGTGATGGAGATGGAAGCTATGGGAGCGCTAGAGGGTGAAGGTAAGGTGTAGTGTGGTGGGGATCGATGGCCGAATGTGTTGGAGGGTAGGAAAAAGATAATAAATGTCAGTTATGAAGATTTGTTTTATTAGCATAGAAGTCCATTTTTTCAATCTTAAAAAACATGAGTTTATCAAAAATTTTGAGTAACAAAAAAATTGAAAAATATTTTCATTTGTATGAACCGCACCCTTGAAACAATGTTTAAGTTTGATAAAATAGTTCCCTCCAACCATTTTGGATCCATTTTTTTTCCATCAAATCATAATGAAACCAAATTCTTGACTCATATTCCCTCCGAACATATCCCACACCCTAATAATTCTCCCTATTCATCTTCTCCTTTCCCGAAAAATCATGTCTTCACTATTACGATTCGAAATCTCAAGTCATGATGACACCTACAACATTCCACCAGTGGGTAAGTCAACCATATCCCAGAATGTATAAACCTTGAATTCTTATCTCTTAGGAATTCCTAAATTTCTATTCTCACAAATCGATTGAGAACCAAATTTGAAATCTATATAAATCCATCAAGTCTCCACAGTTTTAAATAGGAGAAGGGACACCCAAAAGGCTAGAATTTTCTTTACTTGATTAGGTTTTGGACACTTTGTCCTCAGCCTAATAGTTGTGAAAACTATTAACTTCTAAGCATTTTTCTTTTCTTTGTTATTTTTTAGTTGAAGCTCAGAGGTGGAATTGTTTATGGTTTTCTGAATAATCTGTGTGTTCAAAGTAATTTTTTTTATTTAAGCAAATGAGCTTAAACCAAGTTTCTGGCTCCTAAGATCATGTAATAATTTAGTATTCTACTTTGTCTTTTCGTCTTAAACATTGTTTTGAGACTTGAAATATGTTAAGATTTATGGTTAGTTTTAGTGTTTAACAGAGGTGAATAAGAATTGATTGAGGAAGAAAATGGAAAAGTGATTTCTAGTGATATATGACACTGAATAAATACATCGCAGCTTAACTAAGATGATGTAAAGTAATGCTAAAAAATATGCTAAAATTAAGTTATTATTTGCCTGAATTGAGGAACTAATACTTAAAGAAACTAACAGACTTTTAAACAAACTAGGAAATAGAAAATAGCTAAAATAAAGTTATTGTTTGCTGAAATTGAGGAACTAATACTTAACAATAACTAATAGAGTTTTAAACAAACTAGGAAACACAAAATAGCTAAAGTATAGAAATTTATTCTAGTGTGCACTTCCTAAATATTCTTATTCCCTACATCAACTTCTAGCTTGAATTTAGGCCATGTAATTCTAGAAGGCAAATGTCACACTCCTCATGGCTCAAGAACTGCATAGTCCAAGTGTAACACCTCGAACTTCCATCAATTTTAGTTTTGGGTCAAATTCAAACAATCATATCTTTTAGAAAATATAGAGTTAGGTCAACCATGACCTATCAAACTTAAGGCCTTTGAGTCCTCTTTCCAATGCCACCAAGTTTACTAAATTTTGAGCTACGAATAAAAAGTTATGATTGTTTGAGTGATGCCTCTCTAGTTAAGACATTTCATCCGTTTGAGAAAGGGGTATTTTGGTCTTTTCCTTACCCCACTAGGGTTGACCCCGTTTTCTCACCCAATTTAGGGGTCTAATCAGACTACAAGTTATTTTTTCACATTCCTAAACACTTAGAATTTTAGGGCGAAGTTTCAAGAACAGGAAAAGATGGGTTCTAACCATTCATTCAACGGTTGAGAAATTTCGCCAAGAACAATCGCTCTTTCCAGGGTATGTGATGTTTCTCTTAGTATTTGTAATGCCCTGTAGAACAACCCTAGGCCTAGCTCACTACTCAGTGGAAGACTTACTCAACAAAAGAAGAACTTCAATTGCAAAGATTTAACTCATAAGGTATCAACAATAGCTTAACCCAAAGTATGCCTTGAATTACTCAAATCAACTCAATGTTTCAAAACATCACAAAGGAAATAGTCAAAGACTCCTCAACTAGTACTATCTATGAAACCTCTAAATACTACGATAGATGTCAGGACAAGACCAACAACATCTTAACCAAATTGAAATATAAATGTGGAACCTACTAGAAAGCAAGGAGGCTCACCAAAGCGAACTGGAATACAAAGGTATCAACGAAGCGCCTGTTGATGACCCTGAACACCTGTATCTGCATCATAAAAAGATGTAGGTCGAATGACATCAGTGCATTGAATGTACAAGAATGTAAGGGGAAAACTGAAAGTAATAGTTAACTAAACCGATTACGTGGGAAGACAATACTCACCTCAAACTTAACTCCAATATGAAAGTAATAGTAGGAAATGCAATATTTAAAGCTTTTAAAACAGTAGATATCAAATCAAATGTATAAAAATACAATAACATATTATTTACTCTTATTTGGGAGATTCTCTAAGCGACAACCATCGCTATGAGCTATGTTATGATACAACGTCTTGCCCACACTACTAGAATTGTCCTATACTTTGTTAGGGTATAGAATACCTCAACTAAGTGGATCCATCCACTAATCTATTCTTAAAAGCAATAAGGAATCATCTAAAAAGTATGATCCTTTACCCATGTTAACATACATGGTTTATGAGGATTATGAGTTGTCTGAACTCATCTCTATATCGGTGCTCAATACTACTCCCAATAATATATAACTCATTCTCAAATGTTTAAAACATAACTCTTTCTCAATTTGAGGTCATTATTCAAAAGACTCTTTTAGAAGAGGTAATACTCCAAAACTTCTCTGAACTCGTAGCTCATTTAGAAATCGATGTTTCTTTCTTTTAAATGTAAAAGTATTACATTTTGGGAATACTTAGTTCCCTTATACTCATTTTGAAACATGAAAGCAAACTCTTCTCATTGTCATACTCATTTACTAAAGATTTAGTTCAAAACTATAATAAATTTAAAGAATTCTCAAAGTGACTCAAACGGACCTCTTGACTTTCCTCTTAAATTTAGTTTAATTCGAAATGTGAATTAAGACATGTGATTATGACATGTAAGATCTCTCAAGAATTACAAAAGACTTTAAGAGTTCATATTAAGAAGAGAATGTACATATGATTTGAATAAACACATATGGAAAGAAGGACGGAAGAGTAAGGACCTGACGACCCTAGCACAAGGCGCCATCCCCCAAATTACCGAGCATTGTCTGGGGTGCACTGCTGGCGCAGCGCGCCAAAACCCAAACTACCGGCCAGGAGTTTTGGCGCTATGGTTGGCGCTACGCTCCACCCCTTTGCCTGGAAACCCGACAAATTTTCTTGTGAAATCTCAAGTCCTAACTCATCTAGAATCGAATGATTTCCTCCAAACTCTCTTTGATTCATAAACCCAATACAAATTCAATGAAATCCCACACAAAATCTATCAAGAAGCATCACTCATTTGCAAAATCCTCACCTCAAAACTCAAAACCTCCATTGTTAAAGAATGGGGCTAAAACTCAAGAATTTCTCAAGAATCTCAATATAAACAATCTCATGGACAAATTGATGAATGAAATTACATGATTGTCGTTAGGGCGAACAAACTCAATACTATGAGAAGCCTACATACCTTGAAAGAACCCTTTTTCTTGGGGAAATTCCTTAACCTTTGATTGAACGCTTGAAAACCCTCTTTTCATCTTCTTGAAACTTAACCCTAAAATTCTAAGTGTTTTATAATGTGAAAAATAACTTAGCATCTGATTAGACCTTTAACTTCAGTGAGGAAAACCGTGGTGAAGTCGTGTGGGGTAAGGAAAAGACCAAAGTACCCCTTTCCCAAACGGATGAAAAGCCTTAACTGGATAAGCTTCACTCAAATAATCATAACTTTTTACTCGCACCTTCAAATTTAGCAAGCTTGGTGGCGTTGGAAAGAGGACTCAAACACCTTCGTTTGAAGACTCACATTTTCATCTGTTTTAGTTTTGGACCAACTTCAAATAACTATATTTTTTAGCACATAAAGAGTTAGGTGGCCCATCACATATCAAATGGAAGGTCTTTGAGTTTTCTTTGCAACACCACTAAGTTTGATAAATTTCGAGCTCCGAGTTAAATGTTATGGCTGTTTAAGTGAAGCCTTTCCAGTTAAGGCATTTCATCCATTTGAGAAAGGGGAATTTTGGTATTTTCCTTATCCCACTAGGCTTGAACATGCTTTTCTCACCCAATTTAGGGTCTAATCAGACGCTAAATTATTTTTCACATTCCTAAATACTTGAAATTTTAGGGTTAAGTTTCAAGAAGATGAAAAAAGGGTTTTCAAGCACTCATTCAAAGGTTGAGGAATTTCGCCAAAAACAATCATTTAATTTAATTTACAGTTCAAAATTTAAGTAAAGTTAAGAGGAAAGTTTAAGAGGTTCTTTTGAGTCAAATTTGAGACTCTTCTGCAATTAACTATAGTTTTGATCTAAATCTTTAGTAAATGAGTATGAGAATGAGAGGAGTCATATTTAATATTTCAAAATGTGTATAAGGGAACTAATTATTCCCAAGTGTAACACTTTTACCTTTAAAAGAGAGAAACAACAATTTCTAAATGAGTTTAGAGAAGTTTCAGAGTATTACCTCTTTTAAGCAGTTCTTTTGAGTAACTACCTCAAATTGAGAAAGTGTTATGTTTTATACATTTGAGCACGAGTTATATATTATTGGGATTAGTATTGAGCACTAATATGGGGATGAGCTCAGACAACTCACATTCCTCACAAACCATTTCACCAACATGGGTAAGGGATCGTACTTTTTAGACAACTCCTTATTGCTTTTAAGTATAGCTTAGTGGATCCACTTAGTTGAGTTGTTCTATACCACAACAAAGTATTGGATAGTTCTGGCAGAGTGGGCGAGACATTGTATCATAACATAGCTCATAGTGATGGTTGTCGGTTAGAGAATCTCCCAAATAAGAATAAAGAGTATGTTATTGTATTTTTATACATTTGAGCTTATATCTTCTATTCTAAAAGCTTTAAATATTACATTTATTATTATTTCTTTCATATTGTAGTTGTGTTTAAGGTGAGTATTGTCTAGCCATGTTATTAGTTCAGTTATATTTGTTTCAGTTTTCCACTTATATACTCATACATTCAATTAACTAATGCCATTCGACCTGCATCATTTTATGATGAAAATACAGGTGTTCAGGGTCATCAACAGGCGCTCTGTTTATACCATTTGTATTCCAGCTAGTTTTGGTAAGCCTCCTTACTTTCAGGAGGACTTCACACTATCATTATTGTTTTTTTGAGTTGTCGAGGATCCTGTCCCGATAGCTTTCGTAGTATTTAGAGGCTTCCTATATAGTTAGAAGTTGAGGAGTCTCTCCCCATTTCCTGTGTTGATGTTTTGAGACTTTGAGTCATTTGTTTATGTTTAATTAAGTATTTCAGACATTTATTGAGTTGGGTTATTGTTGAGATGCTTTTAGTTAATTGTTGGTAGTTGGAGTCCCCATTTTTCTTGAATAAGTCGTCTGCTCAGTAATCAGCCAGACCAAGGGTTCGCTTGTGGACCAGCGATAGTTCTCAAGTGCCAGCCATGTCCAGGGTGTAGGCTCGGGGCGTGACGCCAAGCTTCATTCTAAGGAATTCAATCATATTAACATGAAATGGCTTAGTGAACATTAGTATTTTAATCTTTCGACTTGCAATAAACAAACTTCACCTCTCTGTCTGCTTGTACTTCCTTGACATAGTACAATTTGATATTCAAATGTTTTGTTTCTCCATGAAAAACTAGATTGTAAGAATTTTCCATGGCTATCTGATAATCCACAAAGACTTTCGTGCTTTCTTGTTACTCCAGATTAAGAGCTAACATAATCTTCCTTAGTCAAATTGCTTGATTAACAACTGATATTACCATTTTTAATTCAGCTTCTGCAGTTGTCTTTGGCATGATACCTTGCTTCTTTTTGAGTGCCATGAAAATCATCCGAAACCAAAGGTAAAACAATTACCCGAAGTGCTTTTCATGTCATCATTTGACCCAACCCAATAACTATCATAATACCCTTGCAAGTTGAAGTTCTGACTTTTCCTGAACCTAACACCATTATCCAAAGTTCCCTTGCCTGTGCCACGATACCTTGCTTCTTTTAGAACCATGAAAATCATTCCGAACCAAGAATAAAACAATCACCTGAAGTGCTTATGATGTCATGATCTGACCCAGCCCAATCACTATCAGAATACCCTTGCAAGTTGAAGTTGTAACTTTTCCCGAACCTAACACCATATGCCAAAGTTCCTTTGACATACCTTTTCACTCTTTTGGCTACTTTCATGTGCATTTCACTTGCACATTTCAAAAATCTAGATAAGACACTTACTGCTTGTAGAATATCGGGTCTCGTGGTAGTGAGATACATGAGACATCCAACCATACTTCTATAACTTGCCTCGTCAACCTTGTCACTACCATCATCTTTAATCAACTTTTCTTTCTTATTCATTAGAGTGTTCATAGGTTTGAAATCTTCCATTTTGAACTTCTTCATTGTATCCCTTGCATATTTCTTTTTACAAATTAGCACTTCATTGTGGGTTTGACAAATTTCCATTCCAAGAAAGTGTCACGACCCGAGAGCACCCCCAAGTCGTAACATGCGTATTCGACCTCTCAGAGGTCTTATACAAGCCCTTAGCATTCATCGCATTAGATATGTAAAATAGTGCGGAATTAAGACCTCTTTAAAATAAAATCCATAAGACTCAAAGGTCTTTTTTTTAAAAACATCATTCCAAAGTACACAAGCGGAATATTAAGTCTCTTAGCCATCTTAGAAATAAACCTGAAAACATACTAGGGACACGACCCCTTTACATTCAAAAGAAGTCTACTAAGTCTATTACAAGAACATTATCATAAAACAAGAATAGAAAAGTCTTGTCCTCATACTTGAGGACATCCCACAAGATCTAGGAAGAACTTCAAATCCCAAGCTTACTACAGAACCCGCTCACTTGTTGGAACCTACACTTGTAGAAAAAATAGAGAAAAAAAAATGAAATTAGCACAATTAAGTACTAAGTATGATGACTATGCAAAAACATGCTAAAACGGGCATTTATTTGAGATATAGGTTTTCATTCCATTTTTGATAAAACATTCATTACACAAGTATAAGAGACATATTTCAAGTCATCATCCACATATAAGACGATACCCACATAATAGATATACTCAACTAGTACCAATGTACAATACATAAACATAATAGTCAAGTAAGTCCTTTCATCATCTTGAAACCTCTATCTCAAGTCACCCTAAGCCACACTTAAGTGAGACATGAAGTGACCGCCCATACAACCTGTTCATATACACCTAAGTGTTCCTAAGGGTTACCATAGATGAGGAATTTATCATTACAATATAATGTGCTAAGTCAACATTTTTTATTACACCATTTTAGGAGATATTTAAGCAATTAGGGGACTTTCACTTAATAGTCATTTAGACTTAGGGACTCACTTCAGCATCTTCTAGGCCTACTCGTGCCATGTGTAGATAGCATCCCATACTACTACTTACACTTTGTAGAACCTAACCAATAACTAGAGTGCACATCCCACATGATGGGAATAGGCGTTAACTGACATAGACCATACTAGCTAGGCATGGAATCCAGAGACTACCCTACTCCGTGGAAGGTGTTCTACTTGCCAAGGGTAGAACTAATATGGAACCCGTGTAGGCACATGGTTCAGGGGATATCCAAAGAAGTTCATTGTACCCTAACCTCATATTCGGAGAGGGCTACCTTCTTAACCATATCCACTCAGTGCTTAGATTTAGTTCCCATAGAGTAATTTCATTCACACGTATGTACTAGAGAGGGCTCCATCACTAAGTCTAGCCAACCCATAGTACTTCTACCAAGAAGGGCACCACAAGGATCTACCAATCAAGGTTCATTAGGATAGCTCATTGACTTTCTTAGAGACAGTTTTCTACTATTTCGGTCCACCAACTCTAAGTCTATCATTTCACACAAGAAGAAGGTCATCACCCTAGGGTCCACCACTTCAAGGTTTTTCATTCACTTAGGAGTCTAAACTTATGAAAGGGTACCATGCTTAGGTCTACCAATTTAAGGCTTAGCCTAAAAGTCCTGTTTTATCATTCATAGAAAGGGCACCACAAGGATCTACCGATCCTACACATTCAGTCATTCTATAAGCTTTCATGTAGCAAGAATGTCATCTAAGTCTACCAAGCAAGCCACACCATTACCATATAGAGACTTTTCATAGTCTAACATCATCACATATATTAACATTAAAAGAGATCACACTTTCAATCAAAATGCAATAACACTTAATACAGGATCACCTTATATCCATAAGAATACCTTCACATATATACCTTCACATAGTACAATGACACTTCATAACTTGATAACACTTTAATTCAATAGATAATGCCTTGAAGGTCATGTTCATAATACATTCCATAATTAAACACCTCCACCATAAGTGGATCAAACAAAACAAGAAAAATTATATCAATAATATGAGATTAAGCCAACTTACCATCCTCCAAAGCCATATTCAACAACACTCAAGTCCCAACCATTTTACTTATAACAAGGGAATTCATCCATAACTTGCCCATAAGGCCACAAATCTTAATTCATCCATACATCAACAATTCATCATAGATAGATATAGAAAATCAAAAGAGTCACCAATATAATCCAATCCAACACAATTTCATAAACTTTGAATTATAAGCAAAAGACCTACTTCATAAGAAAATTCTAGGGTTTTGTGGAAGATAAGTGTTCATAGAGTTTTTCATTCAAAACCTTTAATCAAACATTAATAACATCATATTTAATCATTGAAACCATTTTCTTGCAAGAATCCTTGAGAGAATTGAGAAACAAACTTTTTTTTCATAACTTTTTGGAAAACTTTGAAATTCATTTGATATTGGTTCTAAAGTGAAAACTAGCTTTAGATAAAGAGCCACCATACCTCAATTGATGAAATCCCAACGAAATTTGGTGGAAGGAACCCTCAATTTGAAACCCTAACTCTCCACCTTCTTCTTCCTTGAACTTGTGAAAACTTTAGAGAGAGAAAGTCTTAGGGAGTTTTAATTTGAAGAATGAATTAAAAAAAATACCTTTGAAACCCTAGCTCTCCATCTTCTTCTTCCTTGAACTTGTGAAAACTTTAGAGAGAGAAAGTCTTAGGGAGTTTTAATTTGAAGAATGAATTAAAAAAATACCTTTTAAATATTTTAATACCTTATATAGTTATTTAGAAATAATATTAAATATACCCACTTCTTAATTTAACTTAAAAATAATATTTACGAAAATGCCCCTTGCCGACATGGACTTACCAAATAAAACTAAGGCAAAGTCCAAGGGAGTATTTAAGGTCCTTCAAGTGATCCACTAGCCTTGGACCCTCCCTTGGACTTTGCCTTTGGCTTTTTAAATCTAAGGCATATCCATGGGAGTATTCAAATGACCTACTTATATCATATATATATATATATATATATATATATATATATATATATATATATATATATATATATATTTATTTATTTATTTATTTGTTTAAAAAATAAAATAGGTTATACCCATTTAATTTAGACCAAAAAGGAAATTACCCCTTTTTATGCCTCCCTGGGATTGCCTAAATAAAACTAAAGAAATTACCAAGGGAGCTTCTAAGGGCCCTGGAATGGTCTACCATCCAGCTAAGGCGAAGTTCAAGGGAGCTTCAAAGGGCAGTGATGCCTTTCGCCTTCCTTGAACCCTCTCTTGAACTTATACTTCGTCAAATTTTTGGAAAATTTCATAACTCCAATTTATGCTTAAACTTTTAAGATTCATACGTTAGGCTCTAGTTTCACCTATCAATTTTTAGGGTCGCTACATTATCCCCCACTTGGAAACATTCGTCCACGAATGACACTTTAAAACATTAAAGGGTAATGACTCAAGACTAGCAGCTCACGATAATCATACAATATCCAAGAACACAATATGCAATTATCTCATTAAAACACAATCATGCCACATCAAGAATACACTTAAGCATGCTCAACTAGTCAACTCATGAAATATTTTAGCAACTCATCATATATGCATATAAACATGAGAGACATCATTATGAAAACTCATTGTCTCATTGAACAAGAATTCAACTTAAAACTTGCATATCATAAGGAGACTATAGAAACTCATTTTCACATAAGACTCCAAAACATGCAACATGCCACTAGAAACTATATGTCCCAAGCTTAAATAGGAATAGAAGAAAGTGTCAAGGATGTCAAAACTTACCACAACCTACTATTCAACATACCATCCCCCACTTAGGAGAAACCCATCTAGGCCACCATAAACAACAAATAAAGATCTTATTACAAAACAAGGAACTATGACTTACCGGCACTTTCATCTAGATTTGCTTCCTTGTTAGCTTGGAGAGCATAAAAACTAGTCTTCTTTTGACCCTCAACATATGCACCACTATAAGAAGCTTGCTTAGCATCTCTCCCTTTAGCCGCAAGAGTAGGACAATCTCTCACCTTATGATCATCCTTTCCACAACCATAGCACCCATTAGTACCGGCTAGACATTTCCTAAAATGCTTCTTTCCACAAGTGGGACAAGTAGGCTTAACAAATTGAGAACTACCACCTCTATCTTGGTTGACCTTAGGAACACTTGAGAAATCTTGGTTAGGAGCTCTCTTCTTAAACCTAAGTTGTCCTTGCTCATCGGACCTACCCTTTTTTAAATCCTTCTTCACCCTCATAAGTTTGGACTCCTCAATAGATTGAGCATACATAACAAACCTAGAGATATTCATGTCACCATGGAGCATTGTTGTACGACACTTTTCCTTAACCAAGTCAGATACACCGGTAACAAACCTACACATCTCGTCCCTTGGATTAGACACCAAGGATGAAGCATATCTAGAGAACAAGGTAAACTTCAAAGCATACTACTCCGCACTCACACTACCTTGCTTAAGGTTTATGAACTCCTCAATCTTACACTCCCTCTTCTCACGGGGAAATTACTTTCCTAAGAATGCTTCCTTAAACTCATCCCATTCTATAGGACCCGCTTCAACCGGTTTATTGGCTTTCCATTGAGTGAACCAAATTTGGGCCACCTCTTTCAATTGGTAGGAAGCCAACTCCGCCTTCTCTCTAGATGACACACCCATAGTATCTACAATCTTGTAGATTTCATCCAAGAATCCTTGGGGATCTTCTCCCATTCTAGAGCCAAGAAAGATAGGAGGATTCATCCACACAAAGTCTCTCAATCTTGAGGCTGCAGTACTCTCATCTCTATTCACTTGAGCCATCATGGCTCAGGCTAAGGTTAGAAAAGCCGCCCTAATCTCCTCATTAGTCATTTTTGGGGGAACCACCGGAACCTCATTCTCTTGCTCACCTATAGGGACTTGGTCACCTTAAAGACCTTGGGGAGGAACTCCCTCATCAACTATCTCTCTTTCCACTCTCCTTTGGTTAGCCCTCATATTCATATCCTATAAACACAAGAGAAGGATTAGGAAAAGGACACTTATAGACCAAACTCTAAGGCACGACTTCAAGTATAATGAAAGAAGTGTAACTTCTACCATTCTATAGACTCTCGCTCATAGATGTGTCGCGACTCACACCGATGAACAAGACTCTACTAGACGTGGCTTTTGAGACTTTGAACCTAAAAACCATTTTCCAAAACCTTATGCTCTGATACCAAGTTTGTCACGACCCGCGAACACCCCCAAGTCGTAACATGCGTATACGACCTCTTAGAGGTCTTATACAAGCCCTTAGCATTCATCACATTAGATATGTAAAATAGTGCAGAATTAAGAACTCTTTAAAACAAAATCCATAAGACACAAAGGTCATTTTCTAAAAGAACATCTTCCAAAAGTACACAAGCGGAATATTAAGTCTCTTAGCCATCTTAGACATAAACTTGAAAACATACTAGGGACACAACCCCATTCCAATCAAAAGAAGTCTACTAAGTCTATTACAGGAGCCTAATCATAAAACTAAAATAGAAAAGTCTTGTCCTCGACATATGATGACATACCACAAGATCTAGGAAGAACTTCAAATCCCAAGCTTACTATAGAACCCGCTCACTTGCCGGAACCTACACTTGTAGAAAAAATAGAGAAAAAAAATGGAATAAGCACAATTAAGTACTAAGTATGATGACTATTCAAAAACATGCAAAAACGGGCATTTATTTGAGATATAGGTTTTCATGCCATTTTTGTTAAAACCTTTATAACACAGGTATAAGTGACACATTTCAAGTCATCATCCACATATAAGACAATACCCACATAGTAGACATACTCAACTAGTACCAATGTACAATACATAAACATAATAGTCAAGTAAGTCCTTTCTTCATCTTGAAACCTCTATCTCAAGTCACCCTAAGCCACACTTAAGTGAGACATGAAGTGACCGCCCATACAACGTCTTCAAATACACCTAAATGTTCCTAAGGGTTACCATAGATAAGGAATTTATCATTACAATACAACATGCTAAGTCAAGATTCTTTATTACACCATTTTAGGACACATTCAAGCAATTAGGGGACTTTCACTTAATAGTCATTTAGACTTAGGGAACTCACTTTACCAACTTCTAGGCCTACTCGTGCCATGTGTAGATAGCATCCCATACTACCACCTACACTTTCTAGAACCTATCCAATAACTAGAGTGCACATCCCACATGATGGGAATAGACATTAACCGACATAAACCATACTAGCTAGGCATGGAATCCGGAGTGTACCCTACTCTGTGGAAGGTGTTCTACTTGCCAAGGGTAGAACTAATAAGCAACCCATGTAGGCACATAGTTTAGGGGATATCCAAAGAAGTTCATTGGACCCTAACCTGATACTCGAAGAGGGCTACCTTCTTAACCATATCCATTTACTGCTTAGCCTTAGTTCCCATAGAGTAATTTAAATCACATGTATGTACTAGAGAGAGCTCCATCACTAAGTCTAGCCGACCCACTTCTACCAAGAAGGGCACCCCAAGGATCTACCGATCAAGGTTCATTAAGATAGTTCATTGACTTTTTTAGAGAGGGTTTTCTACCGTTTCGGTCCACCAACTCTAAGTCTATCATTTCACATAAGAAGAAGGTCATCACCCTAAGGTCCACCACTTCAAAGTTTTTTATTCACATAGGAGTTTAGACTTATGAAAGGACACCATGCTTAGGTCTACTGATTCAAGGCTTAGCCTAGAAGTCCTCTTTTATCATTCATAGGAAGGGCACCACAAGGATCTACCGATCGTAGACATTCATTCATTCTATAAGCTTTTATATAACAAGAAGGGACATCTAAGTCTACCAAGCAAGCCACAACATTACCATATAGAGACTATTCATAGTCTAACATCATCACATATATTAACATTAAAAGAGATCACACTTTCAATCAAAATGCATTAACACTTTATGTAAGATCACCTTATGTCCATAAGAATACCTTCACATAGTACAATGACATTTCATAACATGATAACACTTTTAATTCAATAGATAATGCCTTCAAGGCCATGTTCATAATACATTCCATAATTAAACACCTCCACCACAAATGTGTCAAACAAAAAAAGAACAATTATATCAATAATATGAGATTAAGCCAACTTACCATCCTCCAAAGCCGTAATCAACAACACTCAAGTCCCAACCATTTTACTTACCACAAGAGAATTCATCCATAACTTGCCATAAGGACACAACTCCCAATTCATCCATACATAAAAAATTCATCATAGATAGATATAGAAAATCATAAGAGTCACCAATACAATCCAATCCAAACACAATTTCATAAACTTTGAATTATAAGCAAAAGACCCACTTCATAAGCAAGTTCTAGGGCTTTGTGGAAGACAAGGGTTCATAAAGTTTTTTAGTCAAAACCTTCAATTAAACATTAATAACATCATATTTAATCATTGAAACCATTTTCATGCAAGCTTCAGAGAATTGAGAAACAAGCTTTTTTTTAATTACTTTTTGGAAAACTTTGAAATTCATTTATGATTGGCTCTAAAGCGAAAACTAGCTTTAGATAAAGAGCCACCATACCTCAATTGATGAAATCCCAACGAAATTTGGTGGAAGAAACCCTCAATTTAAAACCCTATCTCTCCACCTTCTTCTTCCTTGAACTTGAGAGAACTATTGAGAGAGAAAGTCTTAGGGAGTTTTAATTTGAAGAATGAATTAAGAAAATATCTTTTAAATGTTTTAATACCTTATATAGTTATTTAGAAATAATATAAAATATACCCACTTCTTAATTTAACTTAAAAATAATATTTACAAAAATGTCCCTTGCCCACATGGACTTACCAAATAGGACTAAGGCAAAGTCCAAGGGAGCATTTAAGGTCCTTCAAGTGATACACTAGCCTTGGACCCGCCCTTGGAATTTGCTTTTGGCTTTTTAAAGCTAAGGCATATCCATGGGAGTATTCAAATGACCTACTTATATCATATATATATATATATATATAAAACAAAATAGGTTATACCCATTTAATTTAGACCAAAAAGGAAATTACGAAATTACCCCTTTTTATGCCTCCCTTAGATTGCCCAAATAAAACTAAGGCAATTACCAGGGGAAATTCTAAGGGCCTTGGAATGGTCTACCATCTGGCTAAGGCGAAGTTCAAGGGAGCTTCTAAGGGCAGTAATGCCTTTCGCGTTCCTTGAACCCTCTCTTGAACTTATACTTGGTTAAATCTTTAGAAAATTTCATAACTCCAATTAATGCTTAAACTTTTAAGATTCATACGTTAGGCTCTAGTTTCACCTATCAATTTTTAGGGCCACTATATAAAGTAAGACATTTCTCACTAGTCTGTCATTTCGAATACTTTCTTCATCTCTACCTTGAATTCATCTTTCATTTCAAGGTTGTTTCCTATTACCAGAAGATCATCAACATAAAGTGATATAACCATAATATTATAATCTCTTCTTTCAATAAATAGAGTTGATTCGCAAAGGCTTTTCTTAAAATCTAAGCCTTGCAAGTAATCATCAATTCGACTGTACCAAGCCCTTGGAGCTTTTTTAAAACCATAAATGGCTTTCTTGAATAGATTCACTTTGTCGTCATGTCTGTTTATAGAAAAACATTAAGGTTGCTCCATATAGATTTGCTCATGTAGAAAACCATTTTTAAAAAATGGACTTGACATCTAATTGAAACATTTTCCAACCTTTTTGAGCAGCTATAGCTAGTAACAACCTTATAGTATCAAGCCTAGCAACTGGAGAAAAGGTTTCTGAATAATCAACTCCAAAAATTTGTGAGTAACTTTTCACAACAAGTCTTGCTTTGACCTTGTTAACAGATCCATCAACATTCAATTTTGTGTGATAAACCCACTTCACACCAATGATCTTCCTATGTTATGGTTTTTCCAGAAGCTGCCATGTCTCACTCTTCTCAATAATTGCAAGCTCCTCTTCTATTGCAGCTTTCCACTTGCGATCAGATACAACTTCTTAAAATCTAGAAGGCTCCAAAATGGCCACATTGCATCTCTGGTATATGTCAGAATGCGACCTTGTTCCTTTCACATATTGATCATCGATGTTCTCATCTGAATCTATTAGATTTCTTGTGATCTGCTTCTGGTTAACTTCTTCCTAGTCCCATTACTTACTCTCCATAAAAAATACATCTTTGATTACCATTATTTTTTCTGTATGAGGCTGAAAAAATTTGTAAGCTTTGGAGACTGTACTATAACCAATAAAGACTCCAAGTTCAACTTTTGTATCTAACTTGTCCCTCTTAACCTGTGGAATATGTGAGAAGCACAAACAACCAAAGATTATTAAGTTTTGTAAGGATGGATTATAACCATGCCATGCCTCAAAAAGTGTCTATTCCTTCACGACTTTTGTAGGCAACTAATTTAGAAAAAAAATAACAGTGTTTGTTGCTTCTATCCATAACTTTTTTGGTAGGTCCTTCTCACATAACAATCATCTCAACATCGCCATTATCAATTTGTTCTTCCTTTCACTTACACCATTTTATTGCGGAGTGTATCAAACAATGAGTTGATACTTAATTCCTGCATTTTCACCAAACTTTTTAAATCGATTAGATGTGTACTCGGTACCATTATCTGATCTAAGCATTTGAATCCTGCAACCACTTTGATTTTGTACCAAAGTTTGAATTTCCAGAATACTTCAGGTACTTCAGATTTGAACATGAGAATATAAATCCAACACATTAGTATAATATCATTAATGAATGCTATAAAATGTTTACTTTCGTTAAGAGAACCAATCCTATGTGATCCATACAAATCAGTATGGACTAATTGAAGTTTCATTGATGCCTCTGGGTTGCCTTGGCAAAAGGCACCCTACTTTGCTTCCCAATTGACATGTGTTGTAAGTTGCATGTTCATCCTCCATAAGTGGTAGTCCTTAAAACCATGTCTTTCTTCAGCATGTGCAAGAGTGCCTTGTGATGAAAACGTCTAAGTCCCTTGTGCCATATATTTGTTGTCATCTCTTGGCTCGATAGGCAGCCAACTTAATATCAATTAATAGATAATATATCTAAAGTAGAATATAAATATATTCAATATTTATAATTACAATGAATAATGAGAATAACAAATACAGACAAAAACTTAAAGAAATAATTATAGCAAAAAGACAAGAATTAACACATAGGCAAAATAGACTTAACAGTAATATATTTGCAGGAATTTGTCACAAATCTATAATAGCACAAAGAAAGACTGTTTTATATCTAGAAATACAAATAAATAATTTAGAATAAAAACTTCAACACAATCTATAAATGAATAAGGAAGAATACACAATAGATGAAAAAACATATGAAAACTATGACAGATTAAAAATAAAGATAATATTTTCTAATCTAGAAAGAAGATATAAGAAAATAGGTGACAATATAAGTCTAATGTTAGAAAAAGAAACGGTAAAACTAGAAGATAGTTTAAGTGCTATGATAAGAATAACAAAAGAAAATGAAGAAATAGATAGAAAAACGGAAATTAAAAAAATAAAACAACAAGCAAAAAAGGAAGTACAACAATTACAAGAAGTAAAAAATACCAAAACAATAGAGCTAGAAAAAGAGCTAGCAATATTAAACGAAATGTATGAAATAAAACAAAAAGAAAAAGAACAAAAAACAAAATTAACAAATGAGATAATTAAATTTAAGGAAAAATTGCAACTAGAAAATGAATTAGAAGAAAAAGAAGAAAATAACAAAGATAATCTACCCGAAATAAGAGTTGATGAAATAAACGACGATGATCTAGAACAACATTCGAAAACAAGCGAAACATATACGGAACTTTTAGCAAACATAGATAATACAAAGAATTTAGAAATAAATACAGGAGACATAGACATGCATGAAAAACCTAGCACATCAGGAGTAAAAAACCCAAAAGATTTAAATTCAAAATATTATAATAAAAACTATGAACAATATGATAGAGAAAAAACTATATGGGATAAAAGATTAAATAAAAAATGGACACCTAAACCAATAAGCGAACGACATGATTTTTAGATTTAGACGTGTAGCGAGATATAAATAAAACAATCCAATTATGGATAGGATATATATCAAAACAATTAATAGATAACAAAATAGTAATAACAGAGACACCAGGATATATAGAAAGAACGCTTATAGGAACAGTAAAATTGTGGCTACAAAATTTATCAGATTAAAGTTTAAAAACTCTAAGAAGTAATAAAAAATCTAATGGCGAATTAACTACTACAACTATAGAAATATTATATAAATATGAAGTAGCTATAAGAAATGAATTTAGTAGTATGACAACAGAAGTAGAAGAACAAAATAAAGAAAAAATCATAAATCGGAATCTAATGACAAAATTAGCAATATGTAATATGTGTAACATAGATGAATATACATGTGCATTTAGAGAATACTATTATAAAGGAACATATAACACAGAAGAAAGTAAAGAAATAAGAAAATTGTATTTTACAAAATTACCAGAACCTTTTAATTCAAAAATAATAAAAAGTTGGAATGAAGTAGAATTAACAGATACCTTAGGAGCTAGAATGAAATTCTTGCAACGATGGTTTATGGAACTATGTAAAAAACATAAAGAAGAAATAAAAATGGAAAAAATATTAGTAAAAAACTTGGCATGTTGCAAAAATAAAACAGCACATTTGGTTGTACGGATAGATATTATAAAAATAGAAAGAAATATAATAAAAATTATAGATCAAAATATAAATATAAAAAATCGAGAAGAAGATACTATGTAAAAAACTACAAAACCAAAAGACCATATAGACCAAAAAGAAAACTAACGGAATGTACTTGTTATAATTGTGGAAAATTAGGACATATAGCTAGAGATTGTAAATTACCTAAGAATGCAAAGAAAAAACAAATATCAAAAATAATAATAGACAATGAAAAATATACACAAATAGAATACGTAAATTATGAATTAGAAAGTGAAGATAGCATATATGTATTATCAAAAAACGAAATAGATGAAATGGAAAATAATTCATTAATAGAATCAGATAATGAACACTATATAAATGACTGAAACAGATATACAAATAATAACTAAAGAAAAATATCAAGATGAAGAATCGGCAGAACAAAAAATAATATTTGATAATAATATATTTGAACAAATAAAAGGAAAAGAATTAGATCTAAGTGTAGCAAAAATATTCGAAATACCAACAATAAGAAACTGGTTTAAATGACAAAAGAAGAATATTATGTAGTAAGTCAAAGAGAACATATCATAGATTGCAAATACACCAAAGGAAAGGCTAAAATACCAATAATAAACAAGCGGATAATAAATAAAGAAATACAAGATATTAAGGCTAAAAATCCATATGTACATTTAGGAGGAACAGAAATATTAATAAAAGCATGTTTTAGAGAAGGAATAGATACACCCATAGAAATATACTTAGCAGATGATAGGATCATACAACCTATAGAAAAAAGTATAATAAGTGCAGTAAAAGGTAACCTCATATACCAAAAATTTAAATTTATAATAAGTGCTAACTACTCAGTAGCAATAAATGACAAAAATATAGATAAATCATTAGTATTATATTGGAAAAAGTCAGGAATAGAACTAGCCCCGGGAAGTAAAATATTTACAGCTAGATGTAAAAACTTGTATGTTTTAACAACAAAACATAAAATAACAGCAAAAAACAAAATAAATAAAATAAAAATAGAAGATCCCTTTGAAAGAATAGTTACAATATTTAATATTAATAAATACAGGACTAGAAAAAAACTATATTACAAGAGAATTAGTGACAGAAGATGAAATAATAACTACTGAACAATCATGCCCCGAACTACCAAAAGCATTAACATATACCGAAGAAACTACGAAAAAGGAAATAATCATTGGAGGAATACCAATAATAATAAATTTTAAAGTATATCAAGGAGATGAAAATATCACTTTAGGAATAAAATGGTTAGAACAAGTAAAATCATATAATCTAGAAGATAAACAGTTGACAATAAATTATGAAAATAAAAGAGTAATAATAAAAAGGACTTTAGTATGATAAAAATATAAAAATATATATACTTGCAAAGATAATAATAGAAGGATATTACAACAGATATTATACATCAATGATAGATACGGGAGCAGAAACTAATATATGTAAATACAATTGTTTACCAAAAGAAAAGTGAGAAAAATTAAAAACACCGTTAGTAGTAACAGGATTTAATAATGAAGGAAGCATGATCACATATAAGGCAAAAAATATAAAAATACAAATATGGGATAAGATATTAACTATAGAGGAAATATATAACTTTGAATTGACTACAAAAGATATGCTATTAGGGATGCCATTTTTAGAAAAATTATACCCACATATAATAACAAAAACACACTGGTGGTTCACAACACCGTGTAAATAAAAAATAGAAGCAAAAAGAGTAAGTAATAAAAAACAAAAAACAACAGAATGGATAAAAGGAAGCGAAAAAATTACACAAAAATTAGAAGATATAAAAGAAGAAGACCCTAAAATAGAATTAATTATATTCTCCATAGATAAAGTAAAGATAATCCAAGATAAGTTAGAATTATTATATAGTGAGGATCCTTTACAAGGATGGGAGAAACATAAAACAAAAGTAAAAATTGAGCTAATTGATAATAATAGTATAATAACCCAAAAACCATTAAAGTATAATTTTAATGATTTAACCGAATTTAAGATACATATAAATGAATTACTAAAAGAAGGGTATATACAAGAAAGTAATAGTAAGCACACAAGCCCGACATTTATTGTAAATAAACATAGTGCTGTACCACAAGGATTTTACGAATGGAATGTATTACCATTTGGATATAAAAATGCACCAGGTAGATACCAACACTTTATGGATAACTATTTTAAACAATTAGAAAATTGTGTAGTATATATTGATGATATATTACTATATTCTAAAACTCAAGATGAACACATAAGATTATTAGAAAAATTCATACATATTATAGAATATTCAGGCATAAGCCTAAGTAAAAAGAAAGCAGACATAATGAAAAGCCAAATAGAATTCCTAGGAATACAAATAGATAAAAATGGAATAAAAATGCAAACGCATATAGTATAAAAAATAATTAACTCAAAAGAATAGCTAGATACGAAAAAGAAATTACAATCATTTCTAGG
The DNA here is from genome assembly GCA_029007595.1 of Solanum commersonii. Lineage (NCBI taxonomy): Eukaryota > Viridiplantae > Streptophyta > Magnoliopsida > Solanales > Solanaceae > Solanum > Solanum commersonii. The sequence goes on along the minus strand of JAJTWQ010000092.1, from coordinate 692,349 downwards.
ACTAGTAAACCAAGTAAGAGAATATATACCAAAATTAGCAGAAAATTTAAAACCATTACAACAAAAATTAAAGAAAGATGTAGAATACCAGTTTGATAACAAAGACCAAACACAAATACAAAAAATAAAATTATTATGTAAGAACCTACTTAAACTATATTTTCCGGATGAAAACAAAAAATTTACTTATATTGTAGAATCAGACGCTAGTGAAAAAGGTTATGGAGGAATCTTAAAATACAACTACGATGGAGAAAAAAATAGAACATCATTGTAGATATTATTCAGGAACATTTACTAATATAGAAATAAAATGGGAAATAAACAGGAAAGAATTATATTCAGTGTATAAATGTTTACTTTCATTTGAACCATATATCGTATGTAACAAATTTATTATAAGGATAGATAACACACAAGTAAAATGGTGGCTAACAAGAAAAATACAAGATTCGATAACAACAAAAGAAATAAGGAGAATGGTATTAAATATATTAAATTTTACATGTACAATTGAAGTAATAAAAACTGATAGGAATGTTATTGCAGATTACCTATCACGACAAAGCTACTCAGACTGAGACTGAGGAAGAAGATACGATTGAAAAGATACTAAAAGCCATTACAACATTTTGTACAAAAGTGGATAGTATGGACAACGAGATACAAAAGCTAAAGACTAATGAAGATAATCTGAAGTCTAAAGCTAGTCAGCAGCATGACTATAAAAATGCGGAGCTACGTCGATCGGAAGACAAAAAAAACCCAGAGCTAAAAGGAGACGATGGGAAACTCCTTAAAACCCATAATGTTTGTTTAAATACAGCTACAGGTACAAGCAAACAAGTTAGCGATAAACAACATAAAAATGTGAACTTAAACCAGCTATTCGAAAAACCATTTACCCAAAAGACACCTAGACATATGTCCATAGAACCACAAACATCTACATACGCAGATAATTTGCAAAACCAAAATGAGAGAAAGACATATAACTACATCACACGAACCTATATCGAAAATATACACAAAATCCAAACTTATTTAAACTGCAACCCCATATTAATTACAAAAGAACCAAACCAAGATTATTTGACACAAAAATTACAAGTATATAACAAGCTAATTGCACTGCCAAAAACTAACGCTAATTTAGTAAGAACATGGTACAACTACGGACTGTTAAATACCGTATACACATACGATGGAGAAGAAGTTAGTGGAATACCAGAACTACACAAAGCATTCGTCACATACAAAAGAGTTACAAAAGGAAATTTATTTTATATAAAATTCTATACAGCACCAGCATAGATATTATACGATGAAATAAAACCTCCAATACAGGTTATCAAAATAGGATTAACTAAAGATATGATTATACCCGAGGACATCGTACAACAAGAAAAGATATGCAAAATAGAGATACCAAGTTTTTATGCCAACAAAAGAATAATTGGTATATCAACTATTATACAAGAGCTAGCAAACAATTATTTAAACGAAAATGTTATATGGAGTTATTACTCGAGAGATCAATTAATGATATATTCAAATTCAAGAGAACCACAAAGAGCAGATATGGATGAAGTCCAACGATGGATTTTATCATTATTAAAACTAGAAGAACGACCTACGACGAGAGCACTAAAGGCAGGATTTATTTCAACAGAGTTATTAACCAGATATTGCAAGTTAATTGGACATAAATACCTTGATCATGTATGTTTAAAGTGCAACGGAGAAGATAACATAATTCCAGATGTAGACTTGGAATGATAATGAAGATAGAAACGAAGATAACAATGAAAGATAAAATGAGACAAAGGAAGATGGACAAGATAAGAAGTCAAGAAAGATAAAGTCATCTACATATTAAAAAGATGTAAAAGTCATAAAGTTATTTAACTTATTAAAAATAGTAGTAGACATGTGTAAAGTAGGAATAGTAAAGTTGTTTTGTTTGTAAACACAAAAGTCATGTAAAGTTTTTTGTTTATAGACTTATTGTAAAGTAGAAAAGATGTAAAGTCGTAAAATAAAAGATAAGTGTAAAGTAGAAAAGATGTAAAGTCGTAAAATAAAAGATAAGTGTAAAGTAGGAATAGTATAAAGTAAATAGCATAAGACAAATGTAAAGATGTAAAGTCATAAAGTAGGAGACAAGTGTAAAATAGGAATAGTATAAAGTAAATAGTATAAGGACACATGTAAAAAGGGTGGAAAAACTTTACTAGCATAAATAACAAGCTATTAGGCATATCTAAGGAAATACTTTCTCGACGGAAAGCAAGCATTCTTTGTACAGAAAAATATTCTCAATAAATATTAAGTTACTAATAAAAGATTTCATAAAAAAATCACTCTCTCAAGATACTAAATACTTAAAAGTTAATGGATAAATCTGAAATCCAATAAGATATTTCACATAGCATGGCTAAGCAAGAAGCAAAGGTATATAGTTCAAAAAATATGCAGAACTAATTTCATATATTCCTGAATATCATATATATGATTGAATAAGTTTATGTTAGTTATTATGTATTAGAATTATTTGAATCATGATTTCTAGTTTATTAGCACACTGAAAACAGGGAGAAAACTTCTATACTATGTCATCCTAATGTTGAAACCGGTAGGCGAGGAAAGTCGTTTAGGGGAGTAAACAAAGTTGAGGCGCTGAAAAGGAGGTATCCACTAAAGTATGATGCTAGTAGTGATAGGAGAACATGATAAACAAATAATCTAGTTCATAATGATCTAATATGAATTTAATCAATTATGAATATGATAGGAAGGAATAATTGAAAATAAAAAATTTGCATAATAACGAACATGACTACATACATGCATGATGAAATGATAAAAAACTACGAAACTTTAATCCTATATATACTTAAAAATATAGAAATAATTAAATTAAGAAGAATAATATGGGGAAAAAATATTTGAAGATAACGTATCAAAAGATATATTAAACCAAGAAAGGTATGAAATAGACCTACATGATTTAGACCTCGAAAGAATAGAATAGTATGATTTAGAAATAAATTCAGATTAAAATGAACTACGAATATTTACGATATTGGACAGAATCTATGAAAGATATAAAATTATTAGAACAATTAATGGAAGAAAATTTATATATGTACCAAAGAACCCAAGATATGTTATATCTAGAATATATCATAAATAATATTAAAGAAATATTCAGATTAAAACAACTATCAAAAGAATATTACAATAAATATTATTACATTTTACCATGAATTCCGCACCGAAAAAATGGTAGATTAAGACACTTAGCAAAAGAATATTATAATAAAATCTTTAAAATAAATTACTCACCTACCACACTACCACCACTACAACTTTCATGAAACCCTCAATTACCAGTTCCGCATCGAAAATTGGTCATATATTCTATCCAATATCATAAATATTCGTAGTTTATTTTAATCTAAATTTATTTCTAAATCATACCATTCTATTCGTTCGAGCTCTAAATCATGTAGGTCTATTTCATACCATTCTTGGTTTAATATATCTTCTGATTCGTTATCTTCAAATATTTTTTCCCATATTATTCTTCTTAATTCAATTATTTCTATATTTTAAAGTATATATAGGATTAAATTTTCGTAGTTTTTTATCATTTCATCATGCATGTATGTAGTCATGTTCGTTGTTATGCAAATTTTTTATTTTCAATTATTCCTTCCTATCATATTCATAATTGATTAAATTCATATTAGATCATTATGAACTAGATTATTTGTTTATCATTTTATCCTGTCACTACTAGCATCGTACTTTAGCGGATACTTCCTTCTTATTAGCTCCTAAACTTTGTTTACTCCCCTAAACGACTTTCTTCGCCTACCGATTTCAACATTAGGATGACATAGTATAAAAGTTTTCTCCCTGTTTTCAGTGTGCTAATAAACTAGAAATCACGATTCAAATAATTCTAATACATAATAACTAACATAAACTTATTCAATCATATATATGATATTCAGGAATATATGAAATTAGTTCTGCATATTTTTTGAACAATATACCTTTGCTTCTTGCTTAGCCATGCTATCTGAAATATCTGATTGGATTTCAGATTTATCCATTAAATTTTAAGTATCTAGTATCTTGAGAGAGTGATTTTTTATGAAAGCTCTTATTAGTAACTTAATATTTATTGAGAATATTTTTGTGTACAAAGAAGGCTTGCTTTTCGTTGAGAAAGTATTGCCTTAGATATGCCTAATGGCTTGTTATTTATACTAGTAAAGTTTTTCCACCCCTTTTACATGTGTCCTTATACTATTTACTTTATACTATTCCTAATTTACACTTGTCTCCTACTTTATGACTTTACATCTTTACATTTGTCTTATGCTATTTACTTTATACTATTCCTACTTTATACTTGTCTTTTATTTTATGACCTTACATCTTTTCTACTTTACAATAAGTCTACAAACAAACAACTTTACATGACTTTTGTGTTTACAAACAAACAACTTTACTGTTCCTACTTTACACATGTTTACTACTATTTCTAATAAGTTAAATAACTTTATGACTGTTACATCTTTTTAATACGTAGATGACTTTATCTTTCTTGACTTCTTATCTTGTCCCTCTTCCTTTGTCTCCTTTTATCTTTCATTGTTATCTTCGTTTCTATCTTCATTATCATTCCAAGTCTACATCTGGAATTATGTTATCTTCTCTATTGCACTTAGAACATATATGATCAGGGTATTTATGTCCAATTAACTTGCAATATCTGGTTAATAACTCTGTTGAAATAAATCCTGCCTTTAGTGCTCTTGTCGTAGGTCGTTTTCTGGTTTTAATAATGATAAAATCCATCGCTGGACTTCATCCATATCTGCTCTTCGTAGTTCTCTTGAATTTGAATATATCATTAATTGATCTCTCGAGTAATAACTCCATATAGCATTTCCGTTTAAATAATTGTTTGCTAGCTCTTGTATAATAGTTGATATACCAATTATTCTTTTGTTGGCATAAAAACTTGGTAACTCTCTTTTGCATATCTCTTCTTGTTGTCCGATATCCTCGGGTATAATCATATCTTTAGTTAGTCCTATCTTGATAACATGTATTGGAAGTTTTATTTCCGCGTATAATATCTATGCTGGTGCTGTATAGAATTTTATATAAAATATATTTCCTTTTGTAACTCTTTTGTATGTGATGAATGCTTTGTGTAGTTCTGGTATTCCACTAACTTCTTCTCCATCGTATGTGTATACGGTATTTAACAGTCCGTAGTTGTAATATGTTCTTACTAAATTAGCGTTAGTTTTTGGCCGTGTAATTAGCTTGTTATATACTTGTAATTTTTGTGTCAAATAATCTTGGTTTGGTTCTTTTGTAATTAATATGGGGTTGCAGTTTAAATAAGTTTGGATTTTGTGTATATTTTTTATATAGGTTCGTGTGATGTAGTTATATGTCTTTCTCTCATTTTGGTTTTGCAAACTATCTGCGTATGTAGATGTTTGTGGTTCTATGGACATATGTCTAGGTGTCTTTTGGGTAAATGGTTTTCCGAATAGCTGGTTTAAGTTTGCATTTTTATGTTGTTTATCGCTAACTTGTTTGCTTGTACCTGCAGCTGTATTTAAACAAACATTATGGGTTTTAAGGAGTTTCCCATCGTCTTCTTTTAGCTCTGGGTTTTATTCATCTTCCGATTGATGTAGCTCCGCATTTTTATAGTCATGCTGCTGACTAGCTTTAGACTTTAGATTATCTTCATTAGTCTTTAGCTTTTGTATCTCGTTGTCCATACTATCCACTTTTGTACAAAGTATAGTAATGGCTTTGAGTATCTTTTCAATTGTATCTTCTTCCTCAGTCTCAGTCTGAGTAGCTTTGTCGTGATAGGTAATCTGCAATAACATTCTTATCAGTTTTTATTACCTCAATTTGTAAATGTAAAAGTTTATGACACTTTATGCATCTCATATCATGTTTCTTCCAACATTTGAAGTTTGGTTGATTTCTCTTCCCACAATGCTAACATGGTGGATATTTTCCACTTTTGTTGTCACTGCTAGAATTGCTATCAGTTGTAGAAACTTCTGTTTATGTAGCATAACTATTCTTAACTTCTGCTTCCTACCTTTGCCTCCGACATTGAATTGATGCCTTGCTTGCCAAGCTCCTTCAACAGTTTCCTCGTTCCTTAACATTTTTCTTTGTTCATGTGCTTGCAAGAAGTTTAAAAGTTCCGCCAAAGTAATGTTTGACAAATCTTTTGTATTTTCCAGTGAAGCAATTGTTGCTTCAAACTTTTCAGGTAAAGTAACAAGGATTTTCTGCACAATCCTTGTATCGGAAAGTTCGACACCAAGTAACTTTACCTTATTAGCCAAACTAATAAGTTTATCTGAGTACTCTTTAATTGTATCAGATTCCTTCATTTTTTGCATTTCAAATTCCCTCACCAGGTTTAAGACCTTCATGCCTCGAATTCTTTCATCTCCAAAATGTTCCTTTTTCAGAAAGTCCCATATTTCCTTAGCTGATTTAAGAATCATGATTCTGGAAAAATAGTAGGAGATACTACGACATAGAGACATGCCTTCACCTTCAACTTCCTGGTCTTCTTCTTTTTATGAGTTTTAATCTGAGTCATTGTAGGATTGCATGGTAAAAGAGGAACTTCTTAATCCTCCTCTATTGCCTCCGAGAGATCACATACATCCATGTAGGCTTCCATCATAACAACCCAAATCTGTTAGTTTTCTTCATCAAAAACTGGCAGAGCAAAGCTAGTTTTATGGAATGGTTTAGTTAGATTTCGATTTTACTCAATATAACTCACAAATTCTTACAAGTCCCTTAAGAACTAAAGGGCTCCGATACCAATGTTAGTGTTTAATAGAGGAGTATAAGAACTGATTGAAGAAGAAAAAGGAAAACTGATTTCTATTGTTAAATGAGACTGAATAAATACATCGCATCTTAACTAAGGTGATGTAAAGTAATGCTAAAAAATCTGTTAAAACTAAGTTCTTTTTTGCTGAAATTGAGGAACTAATACTGAACAGTAACTAACATCGTTTTAAACAAACTAGGAAACAAAAAATGGCTAAAATATATCAATTTATTGTTGTGTGCACTTCCTGAACATTCTTCTGCCCTCCGTCATCATTTAGCTTGAATTTAGGTCATGTAGTTGTAGAAGACAACTGTAACAATTAGTTTTAGTTTGATTTCTCTATTTGCTTGCTTCAAGAATCAAAAAGAAACTTTTTTATCCTCACTCTCTCGTTTAATTTATTCCCTTATGTTTTTATTTATGTTTCATATAAATCACATGTTTTATGTGAAAAATCATTGTGTTCAATGCTTAGTCTTTACCTTCTTATGTATTAATTTTATCGAAGCATGATTCATACGCTTATCTTTAGTATCCTTGCCTCATTTGAATTATCTAATTTTATCTCTCTACGAGTAGAAAAAATGATTCATAATGTAAAAGAGAAGGAGAAATTATCCATATTATTGTAGAAGCTTGACTCGTGTCTCTAGATTTTGGTATTGTAGACTTAATTATTTATGCATTCTATTTTGATTTTTGAAAGTTTGAATTTGAGACTCAATTTACACTTCTTAATTACTTATGTTTTGTATTTTATAATGTAAAAGAGAAGGAGAAATTATCCATATTATTGTAGAAGCTTGACTCGTGTCTCTAGATTTTGGTATTGTAGACTTAATTATTTATGCATTCTATTTTGATTTTTGATAGTTTGAATTTGAGACTCGATTTACACTTCTTAATTACTTATGTTTTGTATTTTTTTCTTTAAATAAATAATAATTTGGATAAGTGATTGTCATACCTATTGGTGGAATCGAAATATGTGTCATATTATGACTTCTATTTTTGGACTGTGACACATACCTAGAGGGAGACAAAGTCGGGGAACATGTTCTTGCTATTAGACAATTGGCAATTTTTTCAGCTTATTATTTTTACTATATTTTGCTTATTTCAGTTTAGTGCCTCCTATTTTCTAGCTAGACTTAGTGAACTTTAGTTGCTTAACTTTTTGAAGTTAGTGGCCCATTTTATGACTGTTAGTGGCACATGTACTTATTCAGTTTTAACATCCACTTTGTAAGTGGTTACTAGATAGGGAATGGTTAGGTTTCTCCTTAGATAAATTCAGATCTTCTGCAAATTAATGCATTGTTGGAATTTCATAAGTTCACTCAATTTTTATTCTTCAAATTAGTTTCCTGAGTGCTTGTGTTTTAACAGTTGCATCAGAGCCTCAAGTTGATCTTACATGACCAAATATTTTTAACTGACAACAAAAAATGACATCCAACAACCTATCTTTAAATCCACCATTCACTTTCACTAGTTAAAATTACCAAATCTGGTCTATGAAGATGCAAGGTTTTCTGGAAGCCTATGAACTTTGGGAAACTGTGACAGAAGATAAACCACTTGCTACTCTACCAACAAATTCTACCTTGGCTCAGATCAAATCTAACAACGAAGAGAAGGTAAATAAATCTAAAGCCAAGTCGCTTATGTAGAATACTGTAGCAGATTTTGTGTTTTATAGAATCATGACTTGTAAAACAGCAAAAGAGTTTTGGGGTAGGTTGAAAGAAAAATAACAAGACAATGTTAGAACACGTCAAATGCAAGTGTTGAACCTAAAAGGGAATTTGAGTCCTTGAATATGCAGGAAGGTGAAACAATTAGTACGTATGCTGATCAAATCTCCTTAATTGTTAATAACATTAGACTTCTTGGTGAAGAATTTACAGAAAAAAAAATCATGGACTTCTTGTGACTCTTCCTGAGAGGTTTGAATCTAAGATTTTCTCTCTTGAAGAATCCAAAGACCAGGGTAAACTTTCATTACATGAACTAATGAGTGTTGTTCAAACAGAAGAGTGAAGAAGGATTATGAGACGGGACAAGTTCACTGAAGGAGCTTTCTCTATACAAAAGAAAATTTCTAGTAAAGAAAAGCAAAAGTTCAACCAAAAGAATAAGGGCAACCATGATGGAGGAAACAATATTGGTGATGTGAAGAAGAAGTTTCCTTCGTGCAAACATTGTAAAAGAACTACACATTTGGAGAAGTACTGTTGGTGAAGAATCGAGGCAATATGTGGCAACTGCAAGCAGACATGGAGCATATACAAGGTTTGCAACTCAAGAGCAAAGACCTCTGAAGCTTTGCAAGCATAAGCAGCAGAAGTTGCAGATGCACATGGCGAGCAATTCTTTGCAGTTTCATACTTTCAGTTAATGAATCCTCTGATTCATGTCTTCTTGATATAGTGGTTGCACAAATCACTTGTGCAATGATGCTGAAATGTTCAAATTCCTTGATGATACTTACAAATCTAAAGTAAAAGTGGGAAACAAAGAGGCAATAGAAGTCAATGGCAGCGGTACAATGTCTATGTTAGCAATATTAGGTATCAAAACTATTCCTGAAGTTTTATACACTCCTGATATGAGTCAAAATTTGTTGAGTGTTGGATGATTTTTGCGTAATCAAGGACACAATTTTTGATGCAAGTGCCTACGATCGTGCAATAGTATAGTAACCCAACCAAGGGGTGGGATCATCCCAATAGAGTGGTTTTGAGAATTAATACAAAAATAAAATTTAGTTCTAACTAGTCGTAGCTAAAGACATTGACGATTACAAACATTGTAAATTAAAGGAGAACACAAGAGTGACAATTAACAATGGGGAGTTTTGTCACGAGTAAGGCAAAAACAACAAAATAACAAGGGTTTCTAAGTAATAAGAGGGGATCCTTGGGACGTGATGGGAATACGGGTTAAGCTAGATTATTGGGTACATGCTTTCAATAGAAGATTTGTAGAGTATTTGTGACTAGACTAAGCTTTAAGGGGGATAAGCTCTCTCTCGAGCAACTTACCCAGTTTCAAATTTGATCCTCTCAGACACCCACTTGCAGCATGAAGACCAGCCTACACCTTAACCCACTCACTCTCTCGATCTCAGTGTGTGGACATGGGACTAGGGTTCACTCTCTCGAGTTGAACCTCATATCGACCCACTTACACTAGCCATCAATTTAGTGGTCTTAGTTTTACGACATCTCTCTCGAGCAAGCCAAAAACACATAAATAAACTTGTATTTGCAACTACAAATTCATAAAATTCATTCACAACCACTAAATGAAATCACATTTAAACTATGAATAGACTATCAACAAGCAAGACCCAACAATTATGTTAACCCATATTCGCTAAATCACACCCCAAAAATTGGGGGTTTTAGCCACACATCAAGAGATAGAAATTTATACGTAAATGAGCTTGCATTAAAATGGGTATGAAGATTTTTGTCTTGTTACAGGACAGGAATGAAGAAATCAAGAGATCCAAGGTCAAATTCTTGGAAATGAAACTCTCTTCTTCTTCAAGTCTTCAAAATCCTCTCAAACTTGGAGCAAAAATAGCAAAAAGTATTTTTCTATATGAAAACTATCACAATTGTTTGACTTTAAGTAAAAATTATAATAATTGTTCCACACTAAAACTAAAACTCTAACTAGTATTTATAGTTTTTACAAGTTTGTGTTACAACGGATAATTCTGCATCGTTAGTCGGAATCGCCAATCAACTCGGTGATTCACCCTTTGTTGTAGTTCATCGCCGTCTTGCACCAGCCCTCAACATCGTCGTGCTTTGGTTTATTGGGAGATATGGTACTGCTTCGCAGAACTTCTCGGTGATGTGTCGACTGCTTCCTTTTTCACCCAACTTGATCCTTTCCTTCAGGTCTTAGCACACTGGAGCAAAAGGCGAAGTAAGACCCTTCGGTGACTCGCCAAGTAGACTCGGTGATCCTCATGCCTTCATTTCTTCATTCTTTTCAGCCTTTTCGTTCCTTTTTGCGACGTAGTGTCCATGCTCTCATTAAAACTTCAAATACCTGAAACCTAAGGGGTTTCATTAGATATTGAGATAAAATAAGCATTTGAGGATACCATTTCTATTAAAATATAGCCCTAAATGAGTCCAATTTGTGGAATCATCAACACCCCCAACTTAAACTTTTGCTTATGCAACACTCACACTCATAAAGAAGAACATAATGCATAATTCCACCCATAGGTTTGCCTGTATTTTCCAATCAACATTTGTTTCAGCTCACTCAAGATCAAAAAGGTTTTTTCAAGGCTTGTAATAGGACTGAGGGCAAATATATGGTCATTTAGGCTCAGTGACTTTCATCCTCATGAGGTGTGGTGCTCACAACACTTCCTTTCCTTTCTCCTTCTTCATTTTCTTTAGTGCTTATAAGTCATCCTATTATTTACTTTCCAAGAATTGTTTGGAAACCCCCTTTTCATTTTTCAACTTTATTCCACAACTTTTCTTTTTCATATTTTTCTTTTTCTTTTTTGTCTTTTCTTTTTATATGGGGGGGTTTCATTTTCCTCAAAACCATGGGTAGGAGGGACTTTCTTGCACTTCTTAACTTGCCCCTATCTTTTCACCACATCCCCAACTTAGACTTTTGGCCTAAGTTGGCTATTCAACTAACCACAACTTCATGAGGATTATGGGTGATGGATAAAAGAAGGTCATTATTTTCATCAAGTTTCTTCCAAAGAAGGATATGGCTCAATGGGTGTTCAAGAGAGACTCACACACTCACAAGGTAGGTCACAAAAGAGGTATATGTCAAATTGGTTTACGCTAGTAGAAGTTGCCTAAGATCATATCAAGAGATAGCATCACTCAGTTGACCAGACCGATGGGGCAAATTCTATGATCTATCATGCATAGTTCACATGTAAGCTCATCATACTAGGCATTGACACTATAAGTTAAACAAGACTCCACACTTTATTTACTATGCAATGGTCATCACGAGAGACTCAATTTGATACTAGGCTAGTCATAATGAGATGTAAAGAGTTCACATATTTTCTATGCAACTTCATTTGGCCTCATCGTAGTCGCACATTTATGTTCGTTCAATTGAGAGCACTATTCAAGTCATCGGTATTGATTGGAATCGAGACTTAAATTTTTGCAAAAGAACAGCCACATTCAACACATGAGAGGTGGCAAATTTTTTTGGAAGGGTCAAAATCATTTTGCAATTTAAAATAAAAGGAGTTGTAAACTCAAACATCCACAGAAAGCAGTATTTAACACAATTTTAAAAATAGAACGGCCCAAATATATACACAAACCATGAACATCAAAAGCACACAAAGGTGGGCCTCACCCCACCAATAAAAGCAATTTTTCCTCAAATACAATTAACATAGAATCTGAAAGGTAAAATAAGGAAAGATAGAGAGGGAGGCAAAGAGGGGATCCTGGCTAATTGGTCACACCATCTGTCTGGGCTTCAGTGCTCGGAGTGACCCCCAGAAGGACTAGCTTCCCTGGATCCAGCAGCAGGATCCTTTGCCAAGGAAGCTTGCACAACAACATCTATCATGATTTCTTCACTCTAGGTTATGTCGTCTGTTGCAGCTCCCTCAAACATCTCTTCGTAAGTCTCTACCTCTGATTCAGGATCGGCTATATGGTCCATTCCATCCCCATGTCCTGTGGTGGTCTGAGGTATTTTGGGCACATCTAGAATTTCCACTGTTCCAAATATCATGGATATATTAGTGGACTGTAGGTAGTCCACATCTTTCCTCAGTTCTACAATGGCGGCCTTTAAGGCTGTCACCTCATCTGTGGTTCCTTGGTCGTGCTCAAACACTGCTATCCTGGCCGTTAGAGCATCAATAGTAGTGTTCAGTGGTTTCATAGCATCATCAAGGACAGCCTGAATCATGCTCGGAATGGAGCTTTATATGTTGGTAGTCCGACAATTAGCAGATTGGGCAAGATGTCCCATCCAAATCAAGGATGCCTGAGTGATCGGCCCACATGAGGCAATGGCAGCAGTAGGTCTGGGTGGTAATGAAGCAGCTGAGGGACCTGGATGGTCAACAAGAGTGGTAATGGCATCAGATATACATGAAGGCCCAAGGGACGGAGTAGGCAAAGATGCCTCTGCATGTGTAGATCCAATGGCCACAACTTCCTTTTGTTTTTTTTCTGCTTGTTCCTTAAGATATTCAGCTTCGATCTTTTGGATATTGGTGGAAGTGGTGGTAACCAATTCCACATCCTTCTTTGTATCTCTGGGCACCCGAGCTCTTTTGCACAATGCAGTGATTAATATTGGGAAAGGGAGAGATGTCTTGCTTTGCTTTGCACGCATATGGATCTCAAAAGCAATGAACATCCCTAGATTTATCCTGGTTTTCTCCATGAAGCATCCAAGACAAGTTGCCTTGGCAAGGTGAAGGATTGATCCATTCTATGATGGAATAATTGTGTTGCTGATGAACCCGAACCAGTATCTTGTAGCTACGTTCAGATCTTTCTTTTCAATCAAAACACCTTCTGCTAACCAATTTGGAGCATTATCATCTGAGATTAGCGAGGCTAACCACTTTTACATTGCATCCAGCTTCTCTGTTCTAATCAAGTGATGGCAGTGATCATTAATTTAATCGGACATACCCAAGGCTATGTTGATAGCCTTACTGTCACTAGCTACCTTTCTTCCTCTGACAACCACGTAGTCAACTACTTTGAAAGACGCTACCAGCCTCTTTCGATGAGGTACTAATGCACTGTATGCATTGTAAGATTCTTTGACCCAGCTTGGTATATAAGAGCCATAGGGTTTGGGGTTTTGTGAAGATTTGAAATTTGTAATATTTCAGGAACTTTATTATCTCAGGATACCTATCTATCATCCCATCTATGGACAACCATTTTTCCTCGATGATTGTTCTTTGCCCCTCTAATTTTATTCTATTCATTGATTTAAGTGGGGGGCCTTGTACTGGAGGTGCCAATACTATTTCCTGCTCTAGAACTGGAGGAGTCAGAGTGGTGAATCAAGGATTTCTTATCCTAGATGAGTCGTTTAGTTGTTTAGATCGTAACTCATTCCACTATGCCTCCATCAGTTCATCCTCACCTGAATCCATACTCTCACTGTCATATGTTGTTGGGTCATTGGTGTAAAAACTAGTACTATTCGAGATTGCATCTGATAACTCAACAGTTTTGTCCTTGCCCTTGCCTTTCCCACCAGTTGTGGAAAGTTTAGTGGCCTTGTTCCTGGATGAGGTTGAATCCTTATTTATTGTGATCCCTTTTTTTGTTAGGTTTACTCATATCTACAAAAGATTGAGAAGAGTTAGGGGGAAAATCAAATAGAAGCTCAGGCAATTTACTGTAGAAAGACTCGCTTAGTGGATCGGTGAGTCGCTGAACCTCTTTGGCGAGCTAACTCGGGCTCACTGAAAGGATTGGCTCCAAATTATAGCAAGTCGGCGATGGTAAGGTCCTTTCGTTGAATCACCGACTACTTTCGGTGAGCATGGGTTTGTCCGCCGAAAGTTACAGGGCATGAGGGGGTCAGAATAGCATACAAAGGGAGATCAAGAATACTTTCGACGAGTTGCCTAGTGCTTTCAGTGACTCATGTATTCTCGTCAAAAGTTACAAATTCAAACATCCAATTTGAGATGATGTGAAGGGTGAGATGGAGACATTGGGCAAACTATCGAATGATTCGGCGAGCTTGACCCAGCTCGCCAAATGGCCCAACGTGCCCATTTTCAATCTACCCTCTCCAATTCAATCCCTCAAACCCCAAAAACAAAATCAAAGAATGCACTAATGAAATTCAAACGATACCCATACTACCCATCACCCCAGAATACTCAGACTTCTCCCGGATTTGCCGCATTTAGCCATTTGATGATATTTGCTCTTAAGAGCGGTGTCACCCGCTCTATCATTGGCCAAATTTTTGACATTTAGCATAATTTTGGGATACTCAGACTTCACCAAATCAATTTAACCACACTCAATCACAATCCAACTAATTAAAAAGCACAAAAGCCACGGGCATTTGACAATCAAACATTCCGGGCAAGGTTTTCAAGTTAAAATAAACTTGTAAACATTCTAATTCTAGCAGAGAGGCCCAACACACATCAATAAGATACGATTATTGCAAAAGAGTACAAACTATTCGAAAGCAAACTCGAGGTTTGGAGAGCTAACCTACTATTCCGATTAAAATGTGATTGAAAAGCTAGGCGGCAAAGAAATCCAACTCCGAGCACAAATCAACCAACCAAAATACTACTGGAATATAAGAATATTGGAAATACTACCTTGGTGTGAGTTTGTGAAGATTAAAAGTGAGGGGAAAGTGAAGGATGATATGCCACAAATTTTGGCACATTTGATGCTTCAAAACAAGGAATTAATACTAGAATTAAGTATGTTTTTGTATACTTTGATATGTTTCTTAATGGTGTAGGTAGGATCTAGCGTATGTAGAAAAGTGGAAAAAGAAGCAGAGAATGATGATGATCAAGTGAAGTTCATGGCTAACTTCACGGACCGTGACCTTTATAACAGTCTATAGTTGAGATCATGAAACTGAACCGGTGTGAAGGCCTAAGAGGAGCAGAAAGGGAATTGAACAAGTAAAGACCACGACCAACTTCACAGGCCGTGGTCCTCTCCACGGTCCGTCGTGCTTGTCGTAGTGCAGTTTCCAATGAAGGCATTGAAGAGTGGAAGAAAGTTGAAACCCAAGTGAAGACCACGAACCACTTCACGGGCTATGGTCATCACTACGAACCGTCGTGCTTATCGTGGTACATTTTCCAGTGATCAAGTTTGAAGGACAAATTTTTGGGAAGTTTCAAGGGAAGTTCACGGAAGGCTTCACGGTCCGTGAAGCCCTCTACGGGCCGTAGAGCCACCCGACATTTCAATCCTAGTTTGACTAGGACTCATTTTAAACATTCTATTTTGAATTACTTTAGGTCATTTTTGCAATATTATTCATTATCTTACATTGGACGACAAAGAACACAATATTATTTTTAACTTACGATTTTTGAATCTTTGATTATTGTTATCAATTGGAAACTTGGATTCAAACTATCAGATTATCAAAGTCATTGTTGGTTTGCTAATTATTTTCGTAAGTCTTTCTCAATATGTTTTCATTCCTACTTACTGATTATTTATGTGAAAGCACGAGTGGCTAAATACCAAGATTGGGGTTGTGGGATCTATGACGATATTCTAATTGCGATTTCGTAAAATGAGTAAAAGGCAGTATGTGTGTACAACCTGTAGTTTTTAGCTTTCAATATCATTTTAGTCTAGTGAGTTCACGTATTAGACAAGCCTGTATCTGGCATTTGTTCGATAGAAAAATATCAGTTAGGAAAAAGCTGAATTAAAATAACAAATTGGAGTTAAAGCTTGAGTTCAAGAGAAAAGATCTTTAACACCATATCATTTCAAGCGAGGTTCAATGTCAGTAACACTCTAAGGTCAAGAGAAAATAAGTGATCATTATTTGATTAGGCTGAGAAGCGTTAGATAAATTTAATTCGAAAGGATTCTGTAAATATTGATTTGCCTGACACTCATATTATGGGAGAACACTAGAACTAATGTTATGGGGAACACAATCCAAGTTTCTCTTAATTAACTAAATCAATCTTACAACAAAATTGTTTGTTAGTCTTGAGCCTGTATTTTGACTGCAAGTTTTGGTAATTATAATTATTCAACCATACACAATTTACTTTCATTTTGTTATTAGTCTAGGAGATAATAACAACATTCGAATAAACGTGATAGTGAAACCCTACCTGTAAAGAAATTCTCCATGGGATCGACCTCAACTCTAGTTGAGTTATGTAAATTGAATTCGACCATTTACACTTCTTATTTGAATTGTAAGTTTTGACGTATCAAATTTTGGCACCGCTGTCGGGGAATTTCAATTCAGAAGTGTTTTACTAACTTTTATTTTATTTGTAGTTATATTTCCTAATTTTATATTTTGTCCTGTGTTTGTGTCATTTTTAGGTGAGTGCTACTGTGTATGCCAAGTACCAGGAGTAAAGGAGCTCCATTAATCCCTTACGACTCAGAACTCCCAAAGAACCTTTGAAGAATGGTGACTGAACAAGAACTTGAGGTAGAAAGACAAAGGTTGGGACTAGAAGCTGAAGTCACTGCAAGAGGTGTTCAGCAGAACTGCGGTAACACCTAACCTAGGGTGGTAGATGAGAATAGAGAAGTGGATGGATTGATCCCTCCCCAGTGCCAACCAATAGCTCCAAGGGGTAGAGCTCAGCATCCAGCGCACATGATGTATAATGAAGATGATGCAGATTTTGATGGACCTGAAGCCACTAGAGTGATAGTGTTACCTGTACTACCTCCAGGTGTTAAGTTCACAATCACCAGAACCATGATTCAATTGTTGAACCTGAAATGTATGTTTAGGGGTGCAGCTGGTGATGATGCAAATCAACACCTAATGAATTTTGTGGCAATCTGTACATCACAAGAGATTCCTGGGGTCAACCAAACATCTATGATGTTGAGGCTGTTTGCATTGTCTCTTACTGGAGAGGCGACTAACTAGTTTAATGAAATGCCAGATAACTCTATCCGAACTTGGAATGAGTTGAAGGAAGCTTTCCTGGAATGATTCTTCCCAGAAACAAAAGAGCTGCAAATGAAGGATGAGATTAGTACACACAAGCAGCTACCAGGAGAGGCAATGCATGATACTTGGTGGAGGTTCAGCCAAAAGCTGAAGAAATGCCCCAACCATGCTCTTACTAAAAGGCATCTCAAACAGGCGTTTTATAGGTCTCTGAATTATGTTACTAAACCTATTGTTGATGAAGTTTGTTGAGGCTCATTTATGAGGAAGCCATTTTCGGAGAGCATGCAGCTATTGGATGAGGTCTCATAGAACAATATAGCATAGTACACTAGAGATGCAGAGGTAGGAGAGCTTGGGTATATATTTGAGCTTTCAGCTGAACAAAGGAAGAGAGAAGAAGAAAGAGACCAAGATATGGCACATATGAGGACTGAAATAGATCTGCTCACAAAGCACATTGTCGCCAAGTCTAAAAAGGTGAACGTCGTGGGACATCAAAATAGGTATGAGGATCAGGATCTTGAACTTGATGAGAAAGCTAACCACTTGGGGAACCAAGGGGGTTTCCAGAATTAAAACTGTGGAAATCAAGGTTACAATTCTGGAAACACAAGTCGGAACTATGCTAGGGATGGTCAGTATGAGAGGCCATCGAATAAAGATCAAGGAAACAGGCAAAATAGAGATGGGTATAGAAATGATTGCAGTGGTGTTTATCAGCCCACAAGCAATAGAGACTGGGCAAGTGGTAGTTCCAGCGGATCTAAGCTGGAATATATGATGGCTAAAGTACTCTACAAGGTTGAATCAACTGATGTAGGGGTAAAAGAAATGAGAGGTGATTTCTCAAGCATGAGTCAGTTGGTGGACTCTGACACTACCTCCATTAAACAAATTGAGCAGCAGTTGGGGAAACTCTCAGCCTCATTGAATCAGAGGAAGACTGGATCACTACCAAGTGACACCATTCAGAATCCCAAGAAGGACAGGCACTGCATGGTCACCGCCACCAAGAATGGTAGAGTTCTTACTGACCCTACTTATGCAGGTACAAAAAATGGACAGATCCTGGAGCAAGCTAGCAAAGATGAAGATGAAACTCTATAGGTAGATGATTTGAAAGATGCTCAGCCTAAAGCACAACCTGCGAGGGGAAAAGAGAAAGCGATCAAGGAAAACCTGCCTTTACAGCAAATTCCCAGACCGCCTCCTCTTTTCCCTCAAAGACTAAAAAAGAAAGCTGAAGATGGGAAGTTTACAAAGTTTATCACCATGCTGAAACAACTTTCAGTAAACATAGCACTGGTGGAAGCCCTGGAGTAGATGCCAGGATATGCCAAGTTAATGAAAGACTTGGTTACTAAGAAAAGAGCTGTAAGTTTTGATTTTTCTAATGATGTTCCTCATTGCAGCGCTATTGCTACCATATCTCTGGTTTATAAGAAGGAAGATCCAGGTGCATTCACGATCCCATGCACCATTGGGTCAATTAGCTTTGCAAAACCTTTATGTCACCTAGGAGCTAGCATCAACTTGATACCATTAGCCATTTACAAGAAGTTGGGATTGGGAGTACCAAAACCTACAGCAATGAGGTTGATGATGGCTGATAGATCAGTTAAGCGGTCTGTCGGAGTCCTATGTGATGTACATGTGAAGGTGGACACTTTTATCTTTCCAGCTGACTTTGTGATCTCAATTGCAAAGTGGACTTTGAGGTCCCCATCATTTTGGGAAGACCATTTTTGGCAACAGGGAGAGCCTTGGTAGATGTTGAGAGAGGTGAGCTGAAGTTCAGACTTAACAAGGATGGGGTAAAATTTAATATTTGCAGGTCAATGAAGCAACCCAATGATATGAAAGTGATATCTGCAATAGAGGTGGTTACTGATAAGCACATGAGGGTACCCATAGAAGAGAGGATGGCGGTTGAGACATTAGCAGCAGTGTTGATGAACTTTGATGTTGATTTCCAGTCTAACTATGTAAAGATTGTGAATGCTTTGCAGGGGATGGGAGCACACTCGTATGCTCCAAAGAAATTGGACCTGGACTTTAAAAATAGGCCAAGCTCTCTAGCAAAACCATCCATTAAGGAGCCACCAGTGCTAGAGCTGAAACAGTTACCTAGTCAACTTAGGTATGTATTTTTGGGGACTAATAACACTTTACCTGTGATTTTGGTTGCAAATTTAAATGAAGAGTAGGTGAACGAGGTGATCACAATGTTGAAAAGGTACAAAAGGGCCATTGGGTGGACAATTGTGGATATAATTAGAATACCTCTAGGCATATGCACCCACAAAATTCAGTTAGAGGAGGATTGCAACCCAAGCATTGAATACCAACGGAGACTAAACCAACTAATGCAAGAGGTGGTGAAGTAAAAGATAATCAAGTGGTTAGATGCTGGGGTTGTCTACCCTATTTCTGATAGTCACTAGGTCAGTCCAGTGCTATGTGTGCCCAAAATAGGCGATATGACTGTGGTGACAAATGCCAAAAATGAATTAGTCCCACAAAGACCAGTCACTGGATGGCGAGTGTGTATGGACTATAAAAAGCTCAACAAGTGGACTTTGAGAGATCATTTCCCCATGCCTTTCATGGACCAGATGCTTGATAGGTTGGCAGGTAAATGGTGGTATTGTTTCTTAGATGGATACTCTGGCTACAACCAGATATCAATTGCTCCTGAATATCAGGAAAAGACCACCTTCACATGTCCTTATGGCACCTTTGCGTTTAAACGCATGCCATTTGGACTGTGTAATGCACTAGCAACATTCCAAAGGTGTATGGTGTCTATTTTCTCTGACATGGTGGAAGACACTTTAGAGGTATTGAGGGATGATTTCTCTAGAGTAGGTGATACTTTTGATGATTGTTTGTTGAATCTTAGCAGGGCTTTACAGAGATGTGAGGAGGACAACCTAGTGCCGAATTGGGAGAAGTGTCATTTCATGGTAAAAAAGGGCATAGTTCTTGGACACAAGGTATCATAGAAAGGGATCAAGGTCGATAGGGCCAAGATTGAACTAATTGAAAAATTACCCCCGCCGATCTGTGTGAAGGGTGCTCGCAGCTTCCTAGGACATGCCGGATTCTATAGGCGTTTCATTAAGGACTTCTCCAAAATTGCACACCCTATGTGAAAGCTTTTGGAGAAGGAGGTGAAATTTGTCTTTGATGAGGCATGTCTCAAAGCTTTTGAGTACCTACAAGAAAAGCCGATTTCAGCACCAGTGATTATTGTTCCATACTAGGTAGAGCTATTTGAGTTGATGTGTGATGCTAGCAGGACTACGTTAGGAATTGTGTTGGGACAGAAGCACAACAAGATGTTCCATCCGATTTACTATGCTAGTAAGTCGCTAAATAGGGCACAACAAAACTACACAGTCACTGAGCAGGAACTATTGGTTGTAGTGTATGCATTTGAAAAGTTTAGAGCTTATCTGCTTGGCACTAAGGTGATAGTTCATACAAATCATGTTGCCTTGAGATATCTTATGGCAAAGAAAGATGCCAAACCCAGGCTAATCCGATGGGTGTAGCTTCTCCAAGAGTCTGACTTCGAAGTGAAGGATATGAGAGGTTGTGAGAACCAGGTAACTGATCACCTGTCTAGGTTGGAGGCTGCAAAGAAGGAGGAAATTGAGCTTGAGATAGATGATACATTCCCGGATGAGCAGGTATTAGCTGCTACTCTTGACCTTTTTCCTTAGTTTACTGACTATGCTAATTTTCTGGCTAGTAATGTGATGCTTGAGGGGCTGATATATCAGCAGAGGAAAAGGTTTCTTGATAATGTAGGTAAGTACTTTTGGGATGAATCATATCTGTACAGGGTGTGTGCTGACAACATAAATAGGCGATGTGTTTCGGAAGATGAAATATTGCACATTTTGGAGGCATGTTACTCATCTCCAGTTGGTGGTCATCATGTTGGTGCTTGAACAGCCCACAAGATACTTCAGTATGGGTACTACTGGCCTATAATTCATCAAGATTCAATGCACATAGTAGGGAGCTGTGATGTGTGCCAGCAACAAGGAGCCATCTCTCAGTGCCATGAGTTACCCATGACACTTATTCTGGAGTTGAATTATTTGATATGTGGGGTATTGATTTCATGAGCCGCTTTGTGATCTCATATGGTCAGAAATACATACTGGTTGCGATTGACTATGTGTCCAAATGGGTTAAAGTTGTTGCTTTACCTGAAAACGATGGAAGAAATATTGTTGGTTTTCTAAAAAAGAACATCTTCTCAAGGTTTGGAACACTCAGAGCCATTATCAGTGATGGTGGTTCTCACTTCTGCAATAAGGTGTTCAACACGTTTCTGACCAAGTATGGGGCAAAACAACACAAGGTGGCAACACCTTATCACCCACAAGCCAGTGGACAAGTAGATGTTTCCAACAGGGAGATTAAAGTAATCTTAGCCAAGACAGTTAATGCCAACATAACAGATTGATCAAGGAAGCTGGATGATGCTCTATGGCATATCAGACAGCTTTCAAGACACCTATTAGTATGTATCCATACCAACTGGCGTTTAGAAAGGCATGTCATTTTCCAGTTGAGCTTGAGCATAGAGCACTCTCAGCGTTGAAAAAGCTGAACCTAAATTGGAGCGAAACAACAAACTTGAGGCTGGATCAGATCAATGAGATGGATGAGTTCCATCTGAGGACCTATGAGAGGTATCCATTGTATAAGGAGAGGATGAAGCTATATCATGACAAGCATATTCAGAAAAAAAGCTTCACTCTTGGTGATTTGGTGTTACTCTTCAACTCCAAACTGGGTATGTTTCCAGGAAAACTGGGGTCTAAATGGTCTAGACCTTTTAAGGTCACACAGGTATTTCAATTTGGTGCTATTGAGCTAGAGAATGATAAAGGCGAGAGGTTCAAAGCTAATGGCCAGAGAATCAAGGCATATCTAGGTGTCTCTGATGATGTGAAGATTGTCGAGGAATGCAAACTTGATGAAGTCTGAGTAATCAAGTAGCCTATGTCGCGTTGCGGCGTTAAATTGTGCACTGCTTAGAAGGCAACCCAAGATGTAATTGTAGTAGGTACTTTCCATTTTCTTTATATCTCTTTGTTTTTATAGAGTCACTGTATATTGATGTGTGTAGGAGAGAATGGGTTATAAATTACAGGAACTGAGTGCAGACTATCCTTTATGGGCAGTCTCACGGATCATGGTGCCCTTCACAGGCACTCTCACGGTCTGTCGATTTAAGCATCAACCTAAAGGAGCTACTGGAATTTGTAAGAAAAAGGTTTACGGAAGGGTTCGCAGTCCGTCATGTTTTGTACGGACCATCTAGCCTCTAGTTAACCACAGGTAACTATTTTGCTCCCCAAGTCAGTTTAACGGACCATGGTGACCTTCACGGGCACTTTCACGGTTCGTTGTCCACAATCCAGTCCTACCAATACTTGACCCGCGATGGCATCAAAATTACAAGAATGGTTTATATAATTCCTAAAGCACCAAAGGTCGGGGGTTTTCAATTTCGTCTCTTCCATAGCGGTTCTTAGAACTTTTACAACGACTCTCATCATCCATAAATTCCAAATTCATCAAAGATTCCAAGCCCCAATCCTAAGTTGTCAAGGACTTCAAGTCGCAATCACTGATTCATCCTTCTACGTAAAATTTGTTTTTGAACTCCAAGTAAGTTCTTTCATTACTTTCCACAAGGTCAATCTTGTATAAAAGTGAATTGAGTTACTTCGATCTAGTCGAGTTTAGTATAAGCATGTGACGAGTTACTTGTGATTTGTACTGATCTGTTGTGGGTTAAGTTGAATCTAGTATTGTTTACTGTTCTTATACTTGGGTATGTGTGAGTTTATGAGGGTAGTTTTGTATTGATGTTTGGTTGTGGGAATGATAATGGGGGGTTGGCTTCTTGATTGTTCGAGTTGGTTGTGCATTTGTGTTAAAATGGGGGTTAATTGCTGGAACTCGGTATTAGGACGAAGACGCGTGAACTGCTGGTCAAGTGTAAGACCACGACTGGTGTCACAGACCATGGAAGAGACCACTGTCCGTGAAACCTATCGTGGACCACACTTGCATCAACCTATTCATACAACAAAGTTCATGGGTAGTGTCACGAATCGTGATGCACTACACGGGCCGTGAAGCTATTCGTGAACATCACTCTATAAAAAGTTCACAACCCCATGATTGATTTCAGGGTCTGTGGTGCATACCACGTCCCGTATAAGTTCTCGTACAGTCTAATTGAGTATACAATTTTTAAAAAAAATTATATTCAGCTTTTGTTCATTATTGGTTCCGTGGCCCTTCTCGATGATAGATTGGGTGATTGCATTCTTAAGGCAAGGAGTCACGATAATATTACACAGGGGAAGTTTGAGTACCCGATAGTGCATCATTTGACTTTGTTGATTACTAATGAGCTCTCTATTTCTCAGGTACAATGGGTCCCAGAAAAAAGAAAGCTAACAAACCTTCCCCCATCACCGCTTCACAATCAGAGGGTCATGACGACTCCGAAGCAAGTGGATTTGAGGTGCAAATAAATGTTACACCTGAAGATCACTCGCCTCGGGCTACTAGATCATTGGGTAGAAAAGCTATTGTCCAGGACTCTCCTCCTCAGGCTGAAGAGGGAGGTAGTAGTTTCGATAACATGGAAAACTCGGAAGTAAATCTGATGCTGCTGATGGTAGCCAATCTGTAGATGACTTAGGGGGGAGTGCTGAATCTGAAAGTGGTTCTCAAGGCGACACAAGTACCTCTCCACCTGTTGCCAATACAGAAACTGAAATTGAACCCCGGGAGGAAGAAATTAATAGAGAGGATGAGGAGGAAATCATCGATAATGATACCATGGTGATATATGTGAATGCTTAGGAACCTATATGGACTGTTAACCGGTCTAAAGAGTTCTTGGAAAATGGCATTGTGAACAAAATTGGAAGCTTCAAGAATTGAGCAATCATGCATGAGACTAGGGTGGTTGTAGCTGACATCAAAGCATTCCCGGATATCTATCGGATATGCACCTGGTAAATACTCTAGCCACCTGACCAGAGAATTTTATTCCTCTTATGCAACTACATTGATGAATTTTGCTGCGGATACAGAGACCACGAATCGTGGACAGAAAGACATGGTTAATACCTGGGGTCCAGTTAACTCAATCATAGTTACGGGCAAATCAATAGATATTTTTGAGGCTTCGATTAACAGAATATTGTAGGGCCCAAAATACTCTACACCAATTTCAGTTGGCCTTTTCGAGGGCAAACATCATGAAGTCACCAGTGATGCCACGATGGAAGATCAGACTTCTCGAGAAAGGGTTTTACGCTGGATTGCAAAGTAGATTGCCATAGATGAGGAAAGTGCAGTTTGGGTCACCACAACTCCAACACTCATCACTAAAGCTTCGCTGTCTTTTCCAGCCAAGGTTTGGTGGGCTGTCGTCCGAGCACAATTGCAAACGATAACTAATGATAACAGTTTGTCACCTTCCCTGGCCTCGTTGGTAGCATGTCTTATGGTTGGTTACCCGATCAATGCGGGACGGATAATAGCAATCGAGATGAGAAAAACATGGAGCTAAATGAGAGAGCTGCACTTCCTTTTCCCTTTCTGATAAGGAAATTATGTTGAGGAGAAAACATTTCTCCGAACAACCTGGTTGACAGATGGGGTGAGGCATTCAGACTAACACAGGTTTCTAAAATCAAGGATGTCGCAAACCATTTTTTTGGCGCGAAATCTACCGCTGTGAGTACTTTAGTTGTTGTTCCACATGTCCAAATTGATATCCCACATGGAGATAGAGGTCCAGCACACAGAGAGTCATCACAGCCTTCCATAGAGAGACCACCACCTCCAGCTTCGGCCTCCCAGGCTCCAGGTACCTTTGTCATTGTCCCTATGCTTTTTTCTTGAGAAATTGGTTGCAGATCAGTGCCAGACCAGGACATTGGTAGACCAGATTATGCTCCGGATGCCTCAGCTGATAGAGATGAAGGTGTTAGCTGTGAAAAAGGAGATCAAAGATGAGATGAGGATGGAGCTATCGATCTTGAAGAACAGAATGGATGGGTTGGAGAACCTTGTTTAGGATTTATTCCAAGCTGCCAGTTCAACAAATATGAAGGGTTCAGAGCCTAGTTGGCCGAGATGCGCACTCAGATTGCTAAGTTGGTTGAAAAACCAGTACAAGTGCCCACTCCTGTCATGCCAGAGTCATTGATGCAAATGTTAAATTAGGCACCCTCCATGTAATCAATTGATGATCTTTGGGGAGAACCCCCCACGAGTATATCCGGCACGTGAAAACACAAAGCTGGAGAAATTAATGAGGTGACCCCTACTGACCCAGCTAGAGAGGCAAGAAGTCAAGAAGTCAAGAAAAGAGAGCTCGTAAAGCATCAAAGAGGGAAGTTTGGGAAAAGAAAGCCATTGAACATCAACATCGAGATGCAGCCTTAGTGGGAGCTTCTGGTAGTGGAGCACCCACTCCAACTAATGAGGTCCAAACTGATCATATCCCGAGTTCTGAGAGTGGACCCATTGATAAGGATGTCAATGTTGATCCGGCGACCGATGCCTAGAGCGTTGTACGTATGACCCCTCCTCATAGCCTGTGTGTTTTATTGTTCTATATTGACTTTGAGGGAAAAATCCATTTTATTTGGGGAGGGGGTGGTGAGCAACCTGCCATAGATGTTCAGGAAATGGAGGTTATCTCTATGTGTTACTATTTTGGGTGTTTTATGCATTGAGATGTGTAGCAGCTAATCTGTAAAAATTAAGAACCTGAATCTGAGTTTGACTGTTAGGATATTTAGATGACATCTTAGATACTGATATGTTAGACATGGGTAATCTGACAAATTAATTAGTGAACCAAGAAACTAAAAGAATGCAATCTTGTGTAGTGTGTGTGTATGTTTTGATTGAAGTCTAACACTAGGAGGAAAAACTAGAACTTGCCTAAGTAATCTTGCTTGAATCTGAGAATAGTCGGATAGGAAAGGATCAGTAGGCCATTTTGTTTAAACCAATCAAAAGAAAAAAACTAAAAGAACCAAATGAAAATCTTATCACTTGAACCCAATTTGAGCCTTAAACCAGTCTTTGTTCTTACCCAACATATATCGTATCCTTGGTTCTCCGAAGGTACGATATAACAACTTAGGCCAAAAGCCTAAGTTGAGGGTGATTCCAATGCGAACAGAAAGAAAAAGGGAAAAAGAAGGTTCGTCGTGTGAGCTAAGTACATATAAAAATCACATATTAAGAAAAAAAAAGCAGAAAAAGAAGAAAAGAGAAAGAAAAAAAAGGAAAATAATAACTACTGGATCGGGCTGAAATAAGAAAAAGAGGGAATCACTCAGAAAAGAGTATGTGAAACTGACACTTTAGAAAACCAAGGGATTAGTCACTCACGAAACCAAATATCCATTCCCTTGCCCCGAGCCTATGTTACAAGCCAACAAAGTCCTACAATGATCCTATTCGGGGTGTTTGAAAGGTAAAGCGTAAAAAGCAAGGGAAAACCTATGGTAGTTAGTTGTTAGTGTTAGAAATTCATTGAGAGCGTGAGCGTAGTACTCAGTCCCTACCATTATGAGCGAGGGACTTCTTTGGTGTGAGGACACAGTGGTTGCATTTAAAAGTAGATTTTGTGAGTTGATAATTCGAAAGTATAAGCATGATTGACTATGAGTAATGAGATGTCGTGTATTGATCCTTACATGTTAGATTCAAAGGTTTGGGATACAAATTAAACTGGAAATAGTTGTTGCATAGTGTCATAAATCTTGAATTAAATTGATGGCTGATTGTAGTTGTTTTTCTCATCACTTAAGGACAAGTAATGGTTCTACTTGATGTGCCGCGAAATCTTAGCACATTTGATGCTTAAAAACAAGGAATTAATACTAGAATAAGTGTGTTTTTGTATACTTTGATATATTTGTTAATGGTATAGGCAGGATCTGGTGTATATAGAAAATTGGAAAAAGAAGTAGAGAATGATGATGAACAAGTGAAGTTCATGGCTAACTTCACGGACCTTTATAACCGTCCGTAGTTGAGCCCGTGAAACTGAACCAGTATGAAGGCCTAAGAGGAGCAGAAACAGAATTGAACAAGTGAAGACCATGGCCAACTTCACGGGACATGGTCCTCTCCACGGTCCGTCGTGCTTGTCGTGGTGCAGTTTCTAGTGAAGACATTGAAGAGTGGAAGAAAGTTGAAACCCAAGTGAAGACCACGGACCACTTCACGGGCCGTGGTCCTCACTATGAACCGTCGTGCTTTTCGTCATACATTTTCCACTGATGAAGTTTGAAGGAAAATTTTTTGGCAAGTTCCAAAGGAAGTCCACGAAAGGCTTCACGGTCCGTGAAGCCCTCTACTAGCCGTAGAGCCACCCGACATTTCAGTCCTAATTTTATTAGGACGCATTTTAAACATTCTATTTTGAATTACTTTAGGTTGTTTTTGCAACATTATTCATTATCTTACATTGGACGATGAAGAACACAATATTATTTTTAACTTACGATTTTAGAATCTTTGATTATTGTTATAGGTTGGAAATTTGGATTCAGACTATTAGATTATCAAAGTGATTATTGATTTGCTAATTATTTTCGTAAGTCTTTCTCAATACGTTTTCATTCCTAATTACTGATTGTTTATGTGAAATCATGAGTGGCTAAATACCACGACTGGGGTTGTGGGATCTATGACGATATTCTAGCTGTTATTCCGTAAAACTAGTAAAAGGCAGTATGTGTGTACAACCTGTAGTTTTTAGCTTTCAATATCATTTTAGTCTAGTGAGTGCACGCATTAGACAAGCTTGTATCTGGCATTTGTTCGAGAGAAAAATACTAGTTAGGAAAAAGCTGAATTAAATTAACAAATTGGAGTTAAAGCTTAAGTTCGAGAGAAAAGATCTTTAACACCATATCATTTCAAGCTAGGTTCAATGTCAGTAACACTCTAAGGTCAAGAGAACATGAGTGATCTAATTAGGCTGAGAAGAGTTAGATAAATTTAACTCGCAAGGATTCTGTAAACATTGATTTGCCTGACGCTCAAATTACGAAAGAGAACTAGAACTAATGTTATGGTGAACACAATCCTGGTTTCTCTTAATTAGTTGAATCAATCTTACAACGAAATAGTTTGTTAGTCTTGAGCTTGGATTTTGACTGCAAGTTTTGGTAATTATAACAATTCAACCATACCTAATTTACTTTTATTTTGTTATTTGTCTAGGAGATAATAACAACATTCGAATAAATGTGATAGCGAAACCCTATCTATAAAGAAATTCTCTGTGGGATTGACCTCTACTCTGGTTGAGTTCTGTAAATTGACTTCGACCGTTTACACTTCTTATTTGAAGTGTAAGTTTGAACGTATCAAAGTATTTTAAATTCTAGGACCTTTGGCCATTATAAGTTGTCCAGTGCACGCTCATTCGATGATATTAGTGGCACTTCACCGATTTAATCGGTGATTCGTGATCTAATCGGTGATTCGCCAAATGGTCTCGTATCTCGCCGAGTTTTACAGGGCTTCCAGTTTAGATAGAGGTCCAAATGGCGGACACTAGCGAGATCGCCAACCAATTCCGTGATTCGCAAACTGGATCCTTATTTCGCCAACCTGCATCTATCAACACTTTCCAAACACAAACCTACAACATCAACACACCATTATTTCTTAAACAAGATTAAAGCATTTAGGGGTTTTAGGTTGCGTCCCAAACAATGCCTTAGTTAATGTCGTGGCACGATGTGGGTTAACACCTAAACTTCGCTTTTGGGGTTAACCAAAACATCACTTGGCAACCCCTGTTTTTTTTCAGATGGAGATGAGGCATCACATGACCCGTAAGGTTCTCAAGCAACTGAATGGGTCTAGAATGAGAACCAATCATTTGTTTCATCAATTAGATGTTCTCCTTCACTTCTTCTAGCACCCTATCATGCTCACTTACCTTGTCGAGAATGATTAAGAGCATTCCCTCAACACATTTTCCTTCATTGTCCTTAGGGTTTCTTCCCTCATGAGGGGGAACGTATTTGTCCTTCCTTTTGCATTGGACTTCAATCTCCACCATCTTTTTGGCCAACTCATCCATCTGAGTCATCAGTGCAGCCAACATGAAGTCCTTCTCTACTTCTTGGTTTTCTTCAGCCATGTGATCAAGCAGGTGGGCTGCCATCGCATAGGGCTGATGTGTAATATCACCCGGAGTGAGTCGGTCAGCCAATGCTTTGTTTCCGGGACCAAGACTTCTGTAGAGGCAGTCCACGAGGACTATATCGGGAATTTCATGAATGGGCATCAAATCAAAAGTGATTTAAACCTTGCACATGCCTTATGAATCTGTTCACCTTCCAATTGTTTGAAAGTTAGAATACGATCCTTGAACATCATTACTTCTAATGGAGGGAACTCCATTTGCTCATGAGTACTGCTTGACATACTCGTATGTCTGTTGAAACACACAAACACTCAAAACAAAACTGAAAATTAAGTGAGTAAACTACAACTAAGAAGAACAAAAATTCTACTAATCTAAAAATTCTCAAATAACACCACTCCTCGGCAGTGGCGCCATTTTGATGTTTGCGTAATCAAGGACCCAACTTTCGATGCAAGTGTCTACGATCGTGCATTAGTATAGTAACCCAACCAAGGGTTGGGATAGTCCCAAGAGAGTGGTTTTGAGAATTAATAGAAAAATAAAATTTATTTCTAACTAGTCATAGCTAAAGACATTGACGATTACAAATATTGTAAATTAAAGGGGGACACAAAAGTGTCAATTAACAATGTGGGTAGTTTTGTCACCAGTAAGGCAAAAACAACAAAATAACAAGATTTTCTAAGTAATGAGAGCGGATCCTTGGGATGTGAAGGGAATACGGGTTAAGCTAGATTATTGAGTACATGCTTTCGATAGAAGATTCATAGAGTATTTGTGACTAGGATAAGCTTTAAAGGGGAAAAACTCTCTCTCGAGGAACTTATCTCATTTCAAATGCATTCATCTCAAACACCCACTTGCTGTATAAAGACCAGCCTACGCCGTAACCCACTCACTCTCTCGAGATGAGCGTGTGGACATGGGACTAGGGTTCACTCTCTCGAGCTGAACCTCATGTTGACCCACTCACACTGGTCATCAATCTAGTGGTCTTAGTTTTACAACCTCTCTCTCGAACAAGCCAAAAACACATAAATAAACTTGTATTTGCAACTACAAATTCATTAAATTCATCCACAATCACTAAACAAAATCACATTTAAACCACGAATAGACTATCAACAAGCAAGATCCAACAATTATCTTAGCACATATTCGCTAAATCACACCCCAAGAATTGGGGTTTTTAGCCACACATCAAGAGATATAAACTTATACCTAAATGAGCTTGCATTCAAATAGGTATGAAGATTTTAGTCTTATTACAGGCCAAGAATGAAGAAATCAAGAAACCCAAGTCCAAATCCTTGGAGATGAAACCCTTTTCTTCTTCAAGTCTTCTAAACCCTATCAAACTTAGAGAAAAAATATCAAAAAGTACTATTCTATATGATAACTATCACAAATGTTTGACTCTAAGTGAAAATTATAATAATTGTTCCACACTATAACTAAAACTCTAACTAGTATTTATAGTTTTTTCAAATTTATGCTGCAGCGGATCATTCGGCGTCGTTAGTCAAAATCGCCGATCAACTCAGCGATTCACCCTTTGGTGTAGTTCATCTCCGTCTTTCACCAGCCCTCAATATTAGCGTGCTCTGGGTTATTGGGCGACATGGTACTGCTTCGCAAAACTTCTTGGCGATGCCCCAACTGCTTCCTTTTTCCGCCGACTTGATCCTTTTCTTCAAGGCTCAGCAAACTCGAACAAAAGGTGAGGTAAGACCCTTCGGCAACTCGCCAAGTAGACTCGGCGATCCTCAGGCCTTCATTTCTTCATTCTTCTAAGCCTTTTTATTCCTTTTTGCAACATAGTGTCTATGCTTTCCTTGAAACTTCAAATACCTAAAATTTAAGGGTTTTCATCAGATATTGAGATAAAATAAGCATTTGAGGACACCATTTCTATTAAAATATACCCCAAAATAAGTCGAATTTGTGGACTAAACATTGGACAAATGCTTGAAAATAATTATTCTCTGCATTTTAAGAATCGTGAATGTGTTATTTCTGACCTTTGTGGAGTAGAATTATTTGATGTCAAGATGAGCAACAAAATGTTTTCAGTTGTTTGGCAGAAAATAACTGAGCATGCTTACACTATTACTTTATAAAGATGTACAAACTTATGGCACAAAAGGTTTGGTCACTTAAATATGAGAAGCATCGCACAGATGAGAAAGAAGGAGCTAGTGGAAAATATGTCTGAATTTCTTTCTAATGCTCAAGTTAGTGAAACCTGACAATAGGGAAAGCAAACAAAATTGTCATTTCAAGCAAATCAAATATAGAGAGCTAACCAAAAAATTTAGATCATTCATACGGATGTTTGTGGCCCAATGAAAATAGATTCATTGAGTGGTAACATATAATTTCTCCTTTTTAATAATGACTACACCAGAATGTGTCGGGTTTATTTCATTAGACTAAAGAGTAAAGTCTATGATGTTTATAAACAATTTAAAGCTTTAGTAGAAAATCAATGTAATCTTAGTACTAACTCTTTAAGGTCTGATAATGGAGGAAAATATACTTCTTCTCGGTTTGTGGAGTTTTGTAATAGCATAGGTGTTGAACGCCAATTGACATTACCACTCCACAACAAAATGACATGTCTGAAAGGAAGAACAAGATAGTAATGGAGATGACTAGATGTCCTTTGCTCGAAAGAAAGATCCCAAATAAGTATTGAGCGGAGGTAGTCAATACCTCAGTATATTTGCTGAACAAATTGCCTACTAATGCCTTGCATGACATGACTCCATATGAAGCTTGGTGTGGGAACAAACCATCAATACATCATCTCAGAATCTTTAGGTGTATATGTTATTATCGAATTCTAGAAATAAAGAGGAATAATCTAGACAATATCTCTGACAGGTACAACACCAGAATGTTGATCTTTCTTTTATCAATCTTCACCTTTTTGCACTTAAGTTAATTCTCTAAATTCCACAGGAAATTATCTACCTCCTGTGCGTAACAAATTCCTTTGAACATTGTTCGTTTGGGATCCTAAATCTTGACCTCTCTATCTCCATTGGGTATTGAAGATCCTTAAGCTTCCATTCTTCCCTTGAGAGCTTTCATCTCAGCCTTTATTGTTTCAATTATGCTTAATGCCTTCACGAGCCGACACTCCAATGAAGTGATGATTTCCTTCATCTCACACTCTACATGCTTACGCGCCTCTAACTCTTTGTGGATGTTGTCATTCTCTTTGAGGGTTAAGTCCTCGAGAGTCTTAAACTTGCCATCGTCCTTGTTCATGTGATTGCCTAAGATCTACACAACATGCCTCATCGTGCCAACCCTCGCGATCCTCTCTACTCTAAGAATAACGTTAATGGGCTCCTCACCACGTTCCATATTACTAGCTTTAGTGATTGAGGGTCAAGCAATAATTCCTTGTTACTTTTAAGGTTTTTCCTTTCGTTTAAGTGCTTCCTTCCACTATTCGACCTGACGTTGGTGGTGTTAGCAGCGTTGATGTTTCCCTCATTAGCCATTCCCTTAGAAACAATCTGGCTCTGATACCACTTTTTTACGGACTCAGACTTTGACTAATGCTCTGTGTGACACATAACAACTTAGTGATGGATATTTTACGATTTTATGAGCTCAAGTAAGTCTTTCCAAACATAGCTCAGTAAGACAATGAACAAAGAAACAAGAGAGTTTGTAATAAGGCTTTTTGTATTGATTGGAGAATGCTTTGAACTTGCTTGGTTGAGTTTCAAATTAGATCCCTTCTATTTATATTACTCTTCTAAGGGCTAAAGTATAAACAAAAAGTTGCTAAACAAGTCCCTATATATTTACAATCTAGTCCCTCTAGAATTCTCTACAAGCCTAGAGAATTGTAAAACCTTCCAAGAATTTTTCTTGAGTATTCTACGGTCTTCTAAAAGCCTTTCCAAGAATCTAGCTCCTTCCCCCTTAGAATATATCACTTATGCTTTGATTTTCTGCCTATGTGGGATGACAAAGCGGCATCATGACAATTAGCTAATACTTCATTAAAGTTTGTGACAACTTTCTATGTGATATGGTAATGTGGCACCTTTTTTTTTATTGAAATACGCATTGAGTCAAAACTTGATTAACAAAACAAAAAACTATACAAAGGATCGGCCTAAAAGCCAAAGCCCAACAAAAATGATAAAAAATAAAAAGGTAAGAAAATCAAACAGAGAAATAAAACAAGAAACACAAACCTAAAATTGAAGTCCGAGAGGTACTAGATGCTTCTAGTGAAAACTTCGATAATCAAAGCTTCAGAGAAGCTATCGGAGATATCAGAGAGTTTAAAGCTTCGACGATGAAGCCATGCAACCAAACCAATAAAGCTTAGCCTCTACAATTGTTGAAGAGAAATTGATGCTTGTTCACCATGTCAAATTAACTCCCCCAGGTAATTTTATCATCAATAACTAGTTTTCCTTTTTTGGATGTATCCTTTGATGGGTTCTATCTCAAAATATTGATTAATTCCACCATCTATGTTTAAATGCTTTAAAGTGTAATTCATCATTTAGTACGGGAGGTGATTTAAGGAAATCTAGATCTACACCTATCAAGAGCCTAAAAAACGCATTGTTTGTTTTATTTGGTAAGTATAACTCCAGTATCTTTATTGTTGTATCATATCGACTTACTTGAATTGTTGTCGATGGAAAATCATTGAGATTGTATGAAATCTAAGTAAAATTGTAGATATATACTTCTATCCAGACATCACACATTTTCGATTTCAGCAAACACTAAATTAGAAGACAAAATTTATACCTTTTCTATAGCTTACCCTTGATTAAAAAAAGCTTCAAAAGATTAATTTAATGATCTATCCTATCTTTATGAGTAAAAAAAGAAAAAATAATCAATTTGGGCCGCTATAGCGGGATCAGCGGTCTGATTGGACCGCTGTAGCGCGATAAGACATTGTAGATGTAGAAAACCCCCTAAAATCACCCATAATCAGCCAAGAAAGTTTTTGGAGAAGAAAAGAGTGACTTAGGGAAAATTTCAGTAGGTTATCATGAGGAATGTTCGTAAAGGTGAGCAATATGATTCCCTACTTTGTAGTTCGCTTATTAGGTCTTACAAAAATATTTGTGGCACAATGGAAGGGTTTGAATTCATTCTAAGGTGAAGAAAATCCAAGTTTACGAGGATTTTAGGGTGTAAGACCTTTAGTTGTTCATAAAAGAGGCAATTCTTGATTATATTTATCATAATGCATTAGAGTAATCACAAGATTGATAATCCTTGATAAATTAATAGTGGGGAAATCATGAGGTTAGCCTAGAGTTTTGGATTATAATAAAATAAGGAATATTTAGGACATTTGTGATTGATTTGGTATTGTATTATTATTTTATATCAAGAACAAGCTAAAAGCCTCAAAAAATGAGTCAAAATTTTCATCAAACTTCATGAGTTGCTTGGTACTCAGGTAGGCTTGATTTACTTAAGTGAATAGTTAGACTTGTATTCTATTTCATAATATTCTTGTAGATGGACGAGAAGTTTCATGTATAGGCCTTTGTACATTCTGGAAGGCTAAAGGTTTCATGCATTGGCCTTTGTACATACTGGAAAGCTAAAGGTTATTGTTATTACTGTCAAAGTGGGGAAAGATAATGAAAAATGATTAGGTTTTCTATTTCTTGATTATTAACCTTGAATTTTCTTTTTGGGGTGGTTTGGTGGTGATTTTAAGATTAAGTATTACGAAATTGTTGAGTTATAGCCATTTTTGGGACTTGTGATAATCAAGGAAACTAAATGAATGGGAAGGGTATTAATTGATGGACTAGGGAGGTATTTTCCTGTTAATGAATGTGTAGTAATAATGGGGTCCAATATTGGGCTATGGATATATAGGTGTATATATGTATATATGTGTTCATATTGACTGTTTCATGTGAAATGTTTGTGTAATGCATGTTCAGGAAATAAAGGGTGAATGTGAAATGACTTCATGTTTATAATCTCATGCAATGAACCTGCTTAATTTACACATAGCTACAAGTATGGTTGTTCATTGTGATTTTGATTGCGCATGTTGTCTGTGATTGGTGGTTTGCTCGGGTATCACGCTATTATATAATACTAATGGTTGACTCAAGTACCACACTAATAAAAAATACTAAGTTAGCTCGGATACCACGCCTGGTATGTACTAATAATGGTTGACTTGGATACCAGACCGATATAGTATCAGTTTGTGTATGGGTCTCACGACAGAAATAGGTTTGATTATTGTGTTATATTTGTCATGTGTTGGTCCATAAATGGTTGGGTTTGTGCTTAAATGCTGGGATGGTTCCTATGTAAATCATATTTTCATGTCAAAAACTACAAATGATGTTTTATGAACTCTTGAGTGGTCCAGGTTACTTGAAAGGTGAGTTGGACTCATATATGGATTTATCTGGGACATTAAGTTTGGGATTAATGGTTCTCCTATCTAGGTGTTAGAGTAGGTGCATGTATGACAAGTGGGTTGGATCGTGGCAATTTGGTATCAGATCCCACATATGTGATCATGTGGGACGTTAAGTTTGGGGCTATGGGATCATAACAATTTGGTGTTAGAGTCCATATTCGATCATCAGGCTATAAATCATTTTAGAAACTTGTGTCACTTCTTCTTACCTTTTGTGTGGCGTGTCTCTTGTCATATGAGGTGAGACCAATTGTATCTCGGGATTCCTATTGGTTTCTCGACGAGGTAAACTAGATTACATTGTTACAACTGAAGGGACTCATGCAAGGAAAGATTAGAACCAAAAAGGTTCCAATTGGTATATGGTTTTAAGTGTCATATGAATGCTTGGGTGATCAATTTGTGGTCATGAATGATATGAATAAGAGGTAATAGACCTGACATTCCATAACAATATAACTTAATGATTGTTACTTTGTGCATTGTATTTCCTGAATTTTTGCATATGCGGGAAGTATAATTACTTGTGTTTGTATGATATTATGAACAATAAAAGTACTTAAATTGATTATGTGTGATAAATTAATGATAAATTTCTATATGATTTACTGAACATGCTTTGGTTTAGTCCAGTCCTTTAATTTAATAGTTATGTTATTGATTGGAAGTGTCGTGTTAAACTGGCACGAACTTAGCATTGGTACAGATGGTAAGGGAAAAGGATAAATTGTGACAGTGGGGAAACTATGATTTTGGAACAGTTGGTATTGGTTAGGGACCATAGGGAAGAGGCTTTTCTAGTATGATAGTGAGAATGTGATAATATGCACTACTTTCTAGTGTTATTCATAATTAATTTTGTGAGAAGGTGGTGTTAGGTGCCTAATTATATGTTGCTGGATATGATCTTGGGGTTTGTGTTGAATCTATAATGCATATATCTAGGATACCTATGTCTCAGATTAATCTTGGGATTATATTATTAATAGTTAGTTATGTGTTTTAAGAGTTGGTACGGATAAGGAGATGGAAAACAATTCTCATTTTAGAAAATTTATGGGCTGAACTCGTCAAGACTGCATAGCGTGACTAGGCACTATAGTGGGAGTTTTTTTGCTGTGAAAGTAGTCGTGATAGTGGTGTGTCAGTCTCTATAGTGGAATTGGTGAGTTAGAATCTGAACTTTGTTTCCCCTATTTTTGCATTGCATTTCCAAAAAATTAAAATCTCCAGTTTGAGTTCATATCAGTGTGACATATAATAAATGCGTCCGAAACAATGTGGTGTTCAGAGAGGCCCAAAATTCCACCCTTGATGCGTGTGGGGTACTCAGTCTTAGTTAGTGAGTTTGCATTCCTCAGGTTGATAATTTAATTCAAAACGTGTTGGTAGAATCTCATGATTCATTGGTTTTGATTCATCCGGGTCTAACCAAGTTATTTCAAAATTTGAGGCACCTCTATGTTGCCCTGGATTGAAGAGGGACACAGTGGAGTATCTGTCCAAGTGTTAGAATTGTCCACAAGTGGAATATCAGACTAGATGCCTAAATAGTTTTCTTCAAGAGATGCTCATTCTTGAATGAAAGCAGAAAATAATAGCCATGGACTTCATGGTGGGTCTTTGATGAGTCCACAATTTAGACTCATTTAGGGCTTTATTTTTAAAGAAATAGTGTCCTAGAATGCTTACTTTGTCTCAATATCTAATGAAAACTCTTAAGTTTCAGGTATTTGAAGTTTTAGTTGAAGCATGGACACTGAGGTGCAAAAAGGAACAAAAAGGCTGGAAAGAATGAAGAAGCTGAAACCTGAGCATCGCCAAACGGTAGTAACGGAAGATAGGTGGGCCATCAGGACGACATCGACAACCTCAACGATGTTCAAGAGCCCAATATCAATGATCTACATCTCATGGGAGGTGTTGGATCTATCCGTCTACCTCCAGCAGAGGGAAACGTGGTATTCCACATAACAAGCACTATGTTGCATCTTTTGCTACTAAAGGGAGTTTTCAGTGGGTTAGCTCATGAGAGCCCACACTAGTATCTTCGAAACTTCATAGATGTGTATGGACCATTCTCATTCAAAAACATCTCTCAGGAATCAGTTCGATTGAGTCTATTCCCTTGTTCTTTGATAGGGGAGGCATGCAAGTGGCTGACTTAGTTGCCACGAAACTTCATCACTTCGTGGGAGGAGTTGGTTACCACATTTAATGTGAGATTTTTCCCTCCCTCAATGATGATGACTATTCAAGATAGCATCAAAAGCTTTATGCATCTGAATGGAGAACCTATACACGAAACTTGGCTCCGGTTTAAGAAATTAGTACTGCAATGCCCAACTCATGGTCTGCCTGATAATGTGCCCCTTCAATACTTCTGCCGGAGTCTAGACTCGGTAAACAAGGTTGTCATTGACCAACTCTCACCCGGAGGCTTAATGCAACAGCCATACGCAGTAGCAGCTCAGTTTTTGGATGGCATGACAACCATTAACAGGGCATGGTACATTCGTTAGGACCAAGTCTCTCCTGTCACCTTCTAGTTATCTATGGAGCAGATTGTAAAGGACGATAAGAGAGACCAAAACATGGCCAAAACCATGACTCAGCTTGACATTTTATCCAAAAATATGATGGGGACTGGTACCCGTGGGGTTAAAGCTGTGGGAGTAGGGGGTGTGAATCCTGATAAGATGAAGTTTAAAGCCATGTATGATGAGGAAGTAAATTTTCTAGCTAACCTAGGCGGGGGCTATTATTCAAATTACCCAAGGCAGGGTGGAAATCAAGGATGGGCTAGAGGCGAAGAATGGAAATATCGAGACCGTGAATGGAGGGACTGAAATCCAAATTGGAAGGATGGCGAAAAAGACAGATATGTGCCTCCTAACGAGCGACAAAAACCAAAGGATTCGAAAGGTGGTAGATCCGAGGATATGCTCTCACGTATCCTAAACAAAGTTGAAGGGTCAGACAAAATGCTAAAAAGCATGAAAGAAGATGTGTCTACCCTCACTCAAACTATCACCTCTCATTCAGTCTCGATCAAGCAGTTAGAGACCCAAATGGGTCATATATCATCTCATCTCAACCCAAGACATCATGGGAGTTTGCCTAGTGATACTACGGCTAACTTCAAAAGTGAGGTTTAAAGGTTGACTTGCGTTGTGCCACGACATTAACTAAGGCGTTGCTTGGGAGGCAACCCAAAACTCTTTATTGCTTTGTTTTGCTTTAAGTAAATAATGGTGTGTTATTTGTAAAGGTTAAAATGAGGGAGGTGATTGAAATAGGATAAGGAGGTAGGCAACAGGTCCAGTTAGCGGATCGCTGAAAAGATTGGAAAACCTGATTCTGTCCGTTGGCTAACACAAGGCATTGTCAGCCTAAACCTTGTACAACTAGGCAGTCTAGAGAAGTTAGTGGTGCATTGCCGATCATGTCGGCGATTTTGATGTAAACCGCCGTTGGAATGTTCATAGGAGCTGAAAATCTAGTGACATTTGGCGAACTAGCTAGACACTTGGCGCTTTGTTGAATGAATGGACGAATTGACCCATATCGGTGAACGGGAGGGAACTGGACGGTTTTTACAAGCTACAGGTTTTAAAGTCTTATTTCACTCATTTTCTATCATCTCTTCGCCCTACCAAACTCACACATGTACCCTAGTTGTATATTTCTTGCACTTTTGGAATATAGTGGTCCATTGATTTGTGTGGGAATTTGGATTGCATTGCTTCCTAGAACTTCATTAGAATCCATTCACCATCAAAGGTTGGTAGTTTGAACCACGCATTTCAAAATATTAAAATTTTACTCATTTGCATAATGATGAAAATGTTAAACCTCTGCTGAGTGTCTGAGTTACTGGAATTACATATATTTTCAATTATGATTTGGTACCTAGTGCATCATTCGAGGAGTTCCCAATTAGCCAGACTTTGAGTTGAAATTTTATGTGGTGGGAATAGAAGTTTCTATGGTTCTTTATTGAAATTGAGTTATATGCGCGTAAGCTACATTATCTGGGGTTACTGGGTGAGCTTCGAAAGGCTGGAGTGATAATGCGCACGTTTAGCTGATAGGTGAGGTGAACAAATTCCGCCGAACTACTCTGCAGTTCGCCTAATAGCCCCATTTCTCTCTTAACCGCACATTTCATGTACTGATTGACCTATAACTCTCGGCGGTCAGTTCGATTCGCATAATACACTCGGCGACTCGCCAAAATATCCCTTGTTCTTCCTTTAATTTCCCTTTTATATCATTTGTGCATCAATTTCAATGATTAACCTAACAACCTAGCTGAGAAATTCTACACTCAGAAACACATTTTTTCTCTTAGTTGAATTAATATTTAACTTATCCTCAAAGTTTTTGCAGAAATGGCCAGACCAAAAGTTAAAGGGAAAGATGATACACCCAGGCACATAAGGGCACGAGAATTTAGACACGATGAGAAGAGAGCAGAGCTAGCCAGACAAAGGAAGTACATCAAGGAAGCTAGGGAGAAGAGACAAATTCCCTTCGATCTTAATGTGCGCCCATGTGATCAAAGTTTAGTCAATGCAATACATGCCTTCAGAGCAGCTCATGAGATAGATCAGATGATTGTAGCAAATCTTGCTACAGAGGCTAGGGCAAAAACAAACAATGGGGACTAAAATAACAATGCTCGAGGGACCATTGTTTTACTTCAAGAAGATGCATCGGGCAGTATCTCCGCAGATAGGGAGACTGCATAGACAGGACCCTTTTATATCCATTTTCCTTGTCTTATCTTTTTTTAGCCTTGGATATTATTACTGTTCGCATTTGAGGACAAACGCTTTTATTTGTGGTAGGGTGAGGCCCACACCTTTTGTGTTGACATTCATGTTTTGTTCTGTATATATTTGGGTTGTTCTGTTTTAAAATGTTTTTACACTGCTTTTTGTGGATGTTTGAGCTCAGGGCTCTCTTTTGTTTTAACTGAAAACGATTTTGACCCTTCTGAAAAATTTTAAATTTTTTGCAAATTTTTCACCACCCCTCGCAAGATGAATGTGGTTGTTCTTTTGCAAAAATTTAAGTCTC
The DNA here is from genome assembly GCA_029007595.1 of Solanum commersonii. Lineage (NCBI taxonomy): Eukaryota > Viridiplantae > Streptophyta > Magnoliopsida > Solanales > Solanaceae > Solanum > Solanum commersonii. The sequence goes on along the minus strand of JAJTWQ010000092.1, from coordinate 650,961 downwards.
GATTTTGATCAATATTGATGACTTGAATAGTGCTCTCAATTGAACGAACATGAATGTAGGGCTACGATAAGGCCAAATGAAGTTGTATAGAGAACATGTGAACTCTTTGCATCTCGTTGTGATTAGCCATTTATCAAATTGATTCTTTTGTTATGACCGTTGCACACTAGCGAAAGTGTGTACTCTTGTTTGGCTTAAGTGTCGATGCCTTGTATGATTAGCTTGCTTTGAACCATGCATGAATAAACCTAGAATTTTCCCTGTTAGTCTGATTGATTTAGAAAGGTGTCCTATTGAAATGATCTTAGGCAACTTTAAAGAGTGTGAGCCAAATCTGACATCTACCTCTGTTGTTGCATACCCGGGAGCGTATGAAACTCTTTTGAACACCCTTTGAGCTTTACCTTTCTTTGGAAGAACCTTGATGAACCCTAGACCTTACTTGACCCACTACCTATAATCCTCTTGATTTGTGGTTTAACGAATAGACAACTTAGGCCAAAAGTCTAAGTTTGGGGTGTGGTGAAAAGAAAAATGAGAAGTCAAGAAGTGCAAGAACAATCCCCTCTAACCCATGGTATTTCATGAAAATGGACCCCTTCAATTCAATTAAAAAAAACAAATCTTATGAAGGAGATCGAGTTCCAAGCAATCCATGAAGGTGAATAAAAAGCTGACTTAGAAACACAATAAAAAGAATTGATAGAAGAAAAGAATGGAATGCCTTGAGAATACCACATCTCACGAGAACAAAGTCACTGAGCCTAAATGACCATACCTTCGGACTCAGCCCCATTACAAGACTTAGAAAGACCTTTTTGATCTTGAATAAGCCGAATCGAAAGTCGATTGGAAAATAAGGGCAAACCTATGAGTTAAAACATGCATTGTGTTTCTCTTTTTGAGTGTGAGTGTCGCATATGATTCCTGATCTTGAATTGATTAACCTCTGTGTGTGAATATGGACTCATTCTTTATGTGAGGGAATTTAGATACTTTTTGTTAAACTTGAACTTGCACAAGTAGCAAGTATTGCGAGCATGAGAAGCTTTGGTAATGGTGTGTCACAACTTGAATCATTGAGTACACAGTTGATATTTGGTAATGGTGTGACAATTTGGTATCAGATCCCACATCTGTGATTATGTGGGACGTTAAGTTTGGGGATATGGGATCATAACAATTTGGTGTTACAGTCCATATTGGATCATCAGGCTATAAATCATTTTAAAAACTTGTGTCACTTCTTCACTTCTTTTGTGTGGCGTGTCTCTTGTCATATGAGGTGAGTCCAATTGTATCTCGAGATTCCTATTGGTTTCTAGACGAGGTAAACTACATTCCATTGTTACAGTTGAAGGAACTCAAGCAAGGAAAGATTAGAACCGGAAGGTTCCAATTGGTATATGGCTTTAAGAGTCATGTGAATGATTGGGTGATTAGTTAGTGGTCATTAATGATATGAATAAAAGGTAATGGACCTGACTTTCCATAAGCAATATGCATTAATGATTGTTACTTTATGCATTGTATTTCCTGAATTTTTGCATGTTCGGGAAGTGTAATTACTTATGTTTATATGATATTCTGGACAAGAAAAGTACTTAAATTGATTATGTGCGATGAATTAATGATAAATTTCTATATGATTTACAGAACATGTTTTCGTTTAGTCCAGTCCTATAATTTAATGGTTATGTTATTGATTGAAAGTGTTGTGTTAAACTGGCACGGACTTACCATTGGTATAGATTGTAAGGGAAAAGGATAAATTGTGGCAGTGGGGAAACTCTGATTTTGGAACAGTTGGTATTGGTTAAGAACCATAAGGAAGAGGATTTTCTAGTATGATAGTGAGAATGTGATATTATTCACTACTTTCTAGTGTTATTCATAATTAATTTTGTGAGAAGGTGGTGTTAGGTGCCTAATTCTATGTTGTTGGATATGATCTTGGGGTTTGTGTTCAATCTATGATGCACATTTCTAGGATACCTATGTCTCAGATTGATCTTGGGATTATATTATTAATAGTTATGTGTTTCAATAGTTGGTATGGATAAGGAAATGGAAAACAATTTTTATTTTAAAAATTTATGGGCTGAACTCGTCAAGGCTGCATAGCGTGGCTGTGCCACTATAGTAGGGGTTTTTTTTCTATGAAAGTAGTCATGATAGTGGTGTGTCAGTCTCTATAGTGGAAATAGTGACGTAGAATATGAACTTTGTTTCCCCAATTTTTACATTGTATTTTCAAATAATTAAAATATCCAGTTTGATTTCATATCAGTGTGAAATAACATAAATACGTCTGAAACAATGTGGTGTTCGGAGAGTCCCAAATTCCACCCTTGATGTGTGTGGGGTACTCAGTCTTACTTTGTGTGTTTGCGTTCCTCAGGTTGATGATTTAATTAAAAACGTGTTGGTAGAATCTCATGATTCATCGGTTTTGATTCATCCGGGTCTAACCAAGATGTTTTGGAATTTGAGGCAACTCTATGTTGGCCTGGAATGAAGAGGGAAACAGTAGAGTAAGTGTCCAAGTGTTAGAATTGTCCACAGGTGGAATATCAGACTAGACGCCTACATAGTTTTCTTCAAGAGATGCCCATTCTTGAATAAAAGTGGAAAATAATAGCCATGGACTTCATGGTGGGTCTTTGATGAGTCCACAATTTGGACTCATTTAGGGCTTTGTTTTGATAGAAACAATGTCCTCGAATGCTTATTTTGTCTCAATATCTGATGAAAACTTGTAAGTTTCAGGTATTTGAAGTTTTAGTAAAACCATGGACACTGAGGTACAAAATGTAACAAGAAGGCTGGAAAGAACGAAGAAGTCAAAGCCTGAGCATTGCCAAACATCGTTGGAGATTCGCCGAAAGAACCGACTCTGCCCTTTGTTACAGTATGTGAAGTCCCTGAAGTAAGAGGATCAAGAAGGCGATGAGATGAGCAATCGGCGCTACGCCGAATATTTCCGTGAAATAGTACTATACTGCCCAACGGTCCAGAACGTGAAGACGCAGAGGTCAAGCACTAAACGACGATGAGAGAAAAGATGGGCGAGTCGCCAAGTCACTTGGTGAACTCAACGAATTTCATCGAGCTATCCGCCAGCACTGATTTTTGATGGCTATAAATACTAAACTTGTTATTAATTTTAGAAGATCTAAACCATTTTTATATTGTTCACAATAGAATAGTACTTTTAGATATTTTTCTCTCAAGTTTGGAAAGGGTTTTATGGGAGACGTGAAGAGAGAATGATTTCATCTTCCCCAAGTTGGAAGTGGATCTTCTCCATTCTTCTTCCTTTGCTTAAATCAAGGTTTAATTTTAGTATCATTTGAAGTGTATTTTGTTACTTCTTGGTGTGTGGCTAAAAACCCCCATTCTTGGGGTGTGATTTAGTAAATATGTGTTGATATTGTTGTCGGGTCTTGCTTGCTGATAGGCTAGATGTATTTTAATGGTGATTTCACCTAGTGGTTGTGGTTTAATTTAATGGGGTTGTAGTTGCAAACACAAAACCACCCATGTGTTTTCGGCTTGCCCGAGGGAGGTCATGAAACCAAGACCACTAGACTGATGGCCTAAGGAGTGGGTCAACATGAGGTTCATCCCGAGAGAGTGAGCCCTAGTCCCATATCCTAACACTCAGCTCGAGAGAGTGAGTGGGGTAAGGCGTAGGCTGGTCTTCATGTGGCAGATAGGTGTCCGAGAGAAACCTATTTGAAACGGGGTAAGTTGCCCGAGAGAGAACTTATTTCAATTTAAAGCTTACCCTAGTCACTATAATTTTGCAAATTTCCTATCGAAAGCATGTACTCAATGATTTATCTCAGCTTGTATTGCAGTCACACCCTAAGAACTTCTCCCCATAATTGATTTTCTTGTTAATTTTTTGTTGTTTTTACTACTGTGACAAAACCCCCATTTGATAGTTGACACTTTCGTGTCACCCCCTTTAATTTACTATGTTTTTGTTCGTCAATATCTTTAGCTACGACTAATTAGGACGCAATTTTATTTTTCTATCAATTCTCAAAACCACTCCCTTGGGATACGACCCCAACATTTAGTTCGATTACTATATTATCGACGATCGTAGACACTCATACCGTAGGTTAGTGTCATTGTTCACGATAAGCATCAAAATGGCGCCGCTGCCGGGGAGTGATGTTACTTGAGAATTTTTAGATTAGTAGAATTTTTGTTCCTCTTAGTTGTAGTGATTACTAATTTAATTTTTAGTTTTATTTTGTTGAGTGTGTAATCATTTCATAAAGCATGAGTTTTAACGGTAGTAACGGAAACTAGGTGGTTCATCAGGACCACATCAGCAATCTCAACGATGTTCAAGAGCCTAATATCAATGATCCGCATCTCATGGGAGGTGTTGGAGTTATCTGTCTACCACCAGCAGAGGGAAATGCGGTATTCCACATAACAAGAACTATGTTGCAACTTTTGCAACTAAAGGGCTTTTTCAGTGGGTTAGCTCATGAGGACCCACACGAGCATCTTCAAAACTCCGTAGATATGTGTGGACCATTCTCGTTCAAAAATATCTCTCAGGAATCAGTTCGATTGAGACTATTCTCGTTTTTTTTTATGGGCGAGACATGCAAGTAGCTAGCTCAGTTGCCACAGAACTCCATCACTTCGTTGGATGAGTTGGTTACCACATTTAATATGAGATTTTTCCCTCCCTCGAAGATGATTACTATTGGGGATAGCATCCAAAGTTTTAAGCGTCTGAATAAAGAGCCTCTACACAAAACTTGGCTCTAATTTAAGAAATTGGTACTGGAATGCCCAACTTATGGTCTGCCTGATAATGTGCTCCTTCAATACATCTTCCGGAGGCTAGACTCGGTAAATAAGGGTGTCGCTGACCAACTCTCACCAGGAGGCTTAATGCAACAGCCATACACAGTAGTAACTCAGCTTTTGGATGGCATGACAACCATTAACAGGGCATGGTACACTCGTCAGGACCAAGTATCCCCTGACACCTTCCAGTTATCTAAGGGGCAAATTGAAAAGGACAATGAGAGAGACCAAAACATGGCCAAGATCATGACTCAGCTTGACATTTTATCCAAAAATGTCATGGGGGCCGGTACCCGTGGGGTTAAAGTTGTGGGAGTAGGGGGTGTGAATCCTAATGAGATGAAGTTTGAAGCAAAGTATGATTAGGAAGTAAATTTTATAGCTAACCAAAGCGGGGGCGATCGTTCAAACTACCCAAGGCAGGGTGGAAATCAAGAAAGGGCTTGAGATGAAGGATGGAAAGATCGAGACCATGAATGGAGGGACTGGAATCCAAATTGGAAGGATGGCAAAAAAGACAGATATGTGCCTCCTCACGAGCGACAAAACCCCAAGGATTCGGAAGGTGGTAGATTCGAGGATATGCTCCCACGTATCCTAAACAAAGTTGAAGGGTCAGACAAAATGCTTAAAAACATGAAAGAAGATGTGTCTACCCTCACTCAGACTGTCACCTTTCATTTAGTCTCGATCAAGTAGTTAGAGACCCAAATGGGTCATATATCATCTCATCTCAACTTAAGGCAGTATGGGAATTTGCCTTGTGATACTATAGCTAACCCCAAAACTGAGGTTTGAAAGTTGACTTGCGTCATGCCATAACATTTACTAAGGTGTTGTTTGGGAGGCAACCCAAAACCCTTTATTGCTTTGTTTTGCTTTAAGTAAATAATGGTGTGTTATTTGTACAGGTTGAAACGAGGGAGGTGATTGAAATAGGATATGGAGGCAAGCAACATGTCCAGTTAGCGGATCGCTGAAAATATTGGAAACATGATTCTATGTGTTAGTTAACTCAAGGCATTGTCACCCTAAACCTTGTACAACTCGGCGTTCTAGAAAAGTTAGTGACGCATTGCCGACATTGTCGGCGATTTTGATGTATACCGCCATTGGAATCTTCACAGGAGCTGCAAATCCTGTGACATTTGGCGAACTAGCTAGACTCTTGGTGCTTCACTAAATGAATGGGCGAATTGACCCACATCGCTGAACGGGCAGGAACTAGACAGTTTTTGCAACCTACATGTTTAAAAGTCCTATTTCACTCTTTTTCTATCATCTCTTCGTCCTACCAAACTCACACCTGCACCCTAGTTGTATATTTCTTGCACTTTTGGAATATAGTGGTTCATTGATTTGTGTGCGTATTTGGATTGCATTGTTGCCTAGCACTTCATTAGCATCTATTCACCATCAAAGGTTGGTAGTCTGAACCACGCGTTTAAAAATATTAAAAGTTTACTCATTTGCATAATGATGAAAATGTTAAACCTCTGCTGAGTGTCTGAGTTACTAGAATTACATATAGTTTTTATTATGATTTGGTACCTAATGCATCATTCAAGGAGTTCCCAATTAGCCAGACTTTGAATTGAAATGTTACGTGCTGGGAATAAAAGTTTTTATGGTTCTTCATTGAAATTGAGTTATTTGCGCATAGGCTACATTATCTGGGTTGTTGGGTGAGCTTTGAAAGGTTGGGGTGATAATGGGCACATTTAGCTAATAGGTGAGGTGAACAGATTCCGTCGAACTGCTCAACAGTTCTCCTAAGAGACCCATTTCCCTCTTAACTGCACATTTCATGTACTGATTGACCTGTAACTCTCGGCGGTCAATTTGATTCGCATAATACACTCGGCGACTAGCCAAAATATCCCTTGTTCGCCCTTTACTTGCCCCTTATATCATTTGTACATCAATTTCAATGACTAACCAAACAGCTTAGCTGAGAATTTCTACACTCAGAAACACCCTTTTTCTCTTAGTTGAATTAATATTTAACTTATCCCCAAAGTTTTTGCAGAAATTGCCAGACCAAAAGTCACAGGGAAAGATGATACACCTACGCACATAAGAGCACGAGAATGTAGACACGATGAAAAGAGAGCAGAGCTAGCCAGACAAGGAAGTACACTAAGGAAGCTAGGGAGAAGAGACGAATTCCTTCGATCTTAATATACGCCCTTGTGATCGAAGTTTAGTCAATGCAATACATGCCTTCAGAGCATCTCATGAGATAGACCAGATGATTGCAGCAAATCTTGTTGCAAAGGCTAGGATAAAAACAAATAATGCGGACCAAAATAATAATTCTCCAAGGACCTTTGTTTTACTTCAGGAAGATGCATCGGGCACTATCTCAGTAGATAGGGAGACTGCATAGACAGGACCCTTTTCCTTGTCTTATCTTTCTTTAGCCTTGGATATTATTACTGTTCGCATTTCAGGACAAACACTTTTATTTGTGATGGGGTGAGGTCCACACATTTTGTATTGACATTCATGTTTTGTTTTATATATATTTGGGCTGTTCTATTTTAAATTGTTTTTACACTATTTTTTGTGGATGTTTGAGCTTAGGGCTCTCTTTTGTTTTTAACTAAAAACAATTTTGACCCTTTCGAAAAAATTTAATTTTTTTGCAAATTTTCACCACCCCTAGCAAGATGAATGTGGCTGTTGTTTTGCAAAAATTTAATTCTCGATTTCGATCAATACCGATGACTTGAATAGTGCTCTCAATTGAACGAACATGAATGTATTGCTACGATGTGGCCAAATGAAGTTGCATGTACAATATGTGAACTCTTTGCATCTTGTTGTGATTAGCCATATATCAAATTGATTCTCTTGTTACGACCGTTGCACACTAGCGAAAGTGTGTAGTCTTGTTTGACTTAAGTGTTGATGCCTTGTGTGATTATCTTGCTTTGAACCATCCATGGATAAACCTAGAATTTGCCCTGCTGGTCTGATTGATTTAGAAAGGTGTCCTCTTGAAATGATCTTAGGCAACTTTAAAAAGTGTGAGCCAAATTTGGCATATACCTCTTTTATTGCCTAGCCGGGAGCGTTTTAAACTCTTTTGAACACCCTTTGAGCCTTACCTTTCTTTGGAAGAACCTTGGTGAACCCTAGACCTTACTTGACCCACTACCTATAATCTTCTTGATTTTTGGTTTAGCGAATAGACAACTTAGGCAAAAAGACTAAGTTGGGGGTGTGGTGAAAAGGAAAAGAAGAAGTCAACAAGTGCAAGAAAAGTCCCCCCTAACCTATGGTATTGCATGAACATGGAACCCCTTCAATTCAATTAAAAAAAAAATCTTACGAAGGAGATCGAGTTCCAAGCAAATCATGAAGGTGAATAAAAAGGTGACTTAGAAGCACTAGAAAAAGAATTGATAGAAGAAAAGAAGGGAATGCCTTGAGAATACCACATCTCACGAGAACAAAGTCCCTGAACCTAAATGATCATACCTTTGCACTCAGCCCCATTACAAGCCTTAGAAAGACCTTTTTTTATCTTGAGAAAGCCGAATCGAAAGTCGATAGGAAAATAAGGGCAAACCTATGGGTGAAAACATGCATTGTGTTCCTCTTTTGAGTGTGAGTGTTGCATCTGATTCCTTATCTTGAATTGATTAACCTCTGTGTGTGAATATGGAATCATTCTTTATGTGACGGAATGTAGATACTGTTTGTTAAACTTGAACTTGCACAAGTAGCAAGTATTGCAAGCATGAGAATCTTTGGTAATAGTGTGTCACAACTTAAATCTTTGAGTACACAGTTGATCTTTTGTAATTGTGCAACAATTTGGTATCAGATCCCACATGTGTGATCATGTGGGAAGTTAAGTTTGGGAATATGGGATCAGAACAATATGGTATTACAGTCTATATTGGATCATCAGGCTATAAATCATTTTAGAAACTTGTGTCACTTCTTCACTCCTTTTGTGTGGCATGTCTCTTGTCGTATGAGGTGAGTCCAATTGTATCCTGAGATTCCTATTGGTTTCTTGACGAGATTAACTAGATTCCATTGTTACAGCTAAAGGGACTCAAGCAAGGAAAGATTAGAACCGAGAAGGTTCCAATTAGTATCTGGCTTTAAGAGTCATGTGAATGCTTGGGTGATCAGTTTGTGGTCATTAATGATATGAATAAGAGGTAATGAACTTGACTTTCCATAACAATATAACTTAATGATTGTTACTTTGTGCATTGTATTTCCTGAATTTTTGCATGAGCAGGAAGTGTTATTACTTGTGTTTGTATAATATTATGGACAAGAAAATTCCTTAAATTGATTATGTGTGATGAATTAATGATAAATTTCTATATGATTTACTGAACATGTTTTGGTTTAGTCCAGTCCTATAATTTAATGGTTATATTATTGATTGGAAGTGTCGTGTTAAACTGGGCCACTATAGTGGGAGTTTTTTTGCTATGAAAGTAGCTGTGATAGTGGTGTGTCAGTATCTATAATAGAAATAGTGAGGTAGAATCTGAACTTTGTTTCCCCAATTTTTGCATTGCATTTCCAAATAATTAAAATCTCCAGTTTGAGTTCATATCAGTGTGAAATAACATAAATGCTTCCAAAACAATGTGGTGTTCGGAGAGGCTCGAAATTCCACCCTTGATGTGTGTGGGGTACTCAATCTTAGTTTGTGGGTTTGTGTTCCTCATGTTGATGATTTAATTCAAAACGTGTTGCTAGAATCTCATGATTCATGGGTTTTGATTCATTCGGGTCTAACCAAGATATTTTGGAATTTGATGCAACTCTATGTTGGCCTGAATTGAAGAGGGACACAATGGAATAAATGTCCAAGTGTTAGAATTGTCCACATGTGGAATATGAGACTAGACGCCTACATAGTTTTCTTCAAGAGATGCCCATTCTTGAATGAAAGTGGAAAATAATAGCCTAGGACTTCATGGTGGGTCTTTGATGAGTCCACAATTTGGACTTATTTAGGGTTTTATTTTGATAGAAACAATGTCCTCGAATGCTTATTTTGTCTCATTATCTAATGAAAGCTCTTAAGTTTCAGGTATTTAAAGTTTTAGTTGAAACATGGACAATGAGGCGCAAAAAGGAACAAATAGACTGGAAAGAACGAAGAACGTAAAGCTTGAGCATCGCCAAACATCTTTGGCATTTAGCCAAAAAAATAGACTCCACCCTTTGTTCCAATATGTGATGCCCCTGAAGAAAGAGGATCAAGAAGGCGATGAGAGGAGAAGTCGGTGCTTCACCGAATAGTTCCGCGAAGCAGTACTATACCTCCCAACGGTCCAGAATATGAAGACGTTGACAGCAAGTACTAAACGGCTATGAGAGAAAAGATGGGCGAGTCGCTGAGTCACTCGGCGAACTCAACTAATTTCACCAAGCTATTCGCCAACACTAATTTCTGATGGCTATAAATACTAAACTTTTTATTAATTTTAGAAGTTCGAACCATTTTTATATTGTTCACAATAGAATAGTACTTTTTAAATATTTTTCTCTCAAGTTTGGAGAGGGTTTTGTGGGAGACTTAAAGAGAGAAGGTTTTTATCTTCCCCAAGTTGGAAGTGTCTTCTCCATTCTTCTTCCTTTTCTTAAATCAAGGTTTAATTTCTTATACCCAATTGATTTGAGTATCATTTTAGGTGTATTTTGTTATTTCTTGATGTGTGGCTAAAACCCTCCATTCTTGGGGTGTGATTTAGCAAATATTTGTTGATATTGTTGTTGGGACTTGCTTGCTGATAGGCTAGATGTACTTTAATGGTGATTTTACCTAGTGGTTGTTGTTTAATTTAATGGGTTTGTAGTTGCAAATACAAAATCACCCATGTGTTTACGGCTTGCCCGAGAGGGAGGTCGCGAAACCAAGACCACTAGACTGATGGCCTAAGGAGTGGGTCGACATAAGGTTCATCCCAAGAGGGTGAGCCCTAGTCCCATATCCTAACACTCAGATTGAGAGAGTGAGTGGGGTAAGGTGTAGTTTGGTCTTCATTCGGCAGATGGGTGTCCGAGAGGAACCCTTTTGAAACAGGGTAAGTTGCCCTAGAGGGAACTTATTCCAATTTAAAGCTTAGACTAGTCACTATTATTTTGCAAATTTCCTATTGAAAGCATGTACCCAACGATTTATCTCAGCTTGTATTGCAGTGACACCCCAAGAACTTCTCCCCATACTTGATTTTCTTGTTAATTTTTTGTTGATTTTACTACTTGTGACAAAACCTCCATTTGATAGTTGACACTTTCGTGTCAGCCTCTTTAATTTACTCTATTTTTATTCGTCAATATCTTTATCTACGACTAGTTAGAACATAATTTTATTTTTCTATCAATTCTCAAAACCACTCTCCCTTGGGACACGACCCCAACCTTTAGTTGGGTTACTATACTATCGACGATCGTAGACACTCTTACCATAGATTAGTGTCATTGGTCACGATAATCATCAGTCTTCCTAAGGCTTTGGAGAAGTATGATTCGATTTGCACCATTGGGATCATTTCTTACCCTTGTGCGAGTTCTCATACAAAAATACTTATCACTTTGGTATAAATACGACATCCTTTGAGCCACTTTATGCGAGGGGATATAGATTTCTCATTGGGTTGTTTGAAGCATATGAGGTGAAACCTCTATGCATTAACTTGATAAAGGAAGCTTAGAATAAGGTGAGGGGTATCTAAACCAAGTTGTTGGCAGCTCAAAGTAGGAACAAGAAGTATGCAAATTGCAATCTATGGGATATGGCATTTCAGGTTGGTGAACAGGTTTTATTGAATGTGACACCAGTGAAAGATGTGATGAGCATCTGTAAGAAGGGTAAGCATAGCCCTCGACATATTAGGTTATTTGAGGTTCTTGACAATGTAGGGCCAGTAGTGTATAGGTTAGCTTGCCACCAAGTTATTTATATTCCATTCAGTGTTCCATGCATCCATGCTGAAAAGGTACCACGGGATGGGGAGTACATTATCAAGTGAGACTTAATAGTGCTATACAAGGATCTACAATATGAAGATGAGTCAGTTTCTACGCTTTATTATGATGTCCAAAAGTTTAGATTAGAGGAAACTAGATTGATAAAGGTTTGATAGAAGCATCATATAGTTGAGTAAGCTACTTGAGAAATTGAGGAGGACCTACGGGACTAACATCCTCATTTTTTTGAGGAGTCGGACACTACTTTCTTCTTGACTTAGCCCAGTTGTTTCTTGTGTGATCACTCGGGAACTAGCAATGAGTAAATTAGTATCTATTGTAACAACCTGTCATGTCATTACGAGTAAGAAAAATAGTCGGTCCAGGCTACTATAGTAGGGTAAGTTGTAAATGTAGGAAAAATCCCTAAAATTGCCCATATTCATCCAACAACGTTATGGATAAGAAGAAAAGGGTGATCTAAGGCAAATTTATAGTTTTTCATGAGGAATTTTTGTAAACGTAAGCAATTTGATCCCCTACTTTTGTAGTTCAAGTTTTAGACCTTAGAGAAGATATTTGTGACCGTGTGGGGGGGGGAGGGGGGTTGAATTCATCCTATGGTTGGAAAAATATGAATCTTTGAAGATTTTAGGGTGTAACACCTTGGGTAGTTCTTAAAAAAGGCAATTCTTGATTTTATTTACCACAAGGCACTAGTGTAACCATGATGTTGGTAATCCTAGGTGAATTAATAGTGGGAAAGACCTAGATTAGGTGGAAAAATCATGAGGTTGGCCTAGAATTTGGTATTATGATATAATTTTAAAATATTTAGGTCATTTGTGATTGATTTTGTATTGTATTATTATTTTACGCCAAAAATAAGGTAAAAACTTCACAAAAGGAGACAAAGTTCGTGATCAAATTTCTGTTGCATTTACTTCGCTCCAAGTAAGCTAGGTTTTCTTAACTGAATAGTTAGACCTATATTCTATTTCATAATATTCTTGTAGATGGACGGAAGATTTCATGAGTAGTCTTTCAGGCACGGAGTCTGAATGGCTAAAGGTTGTAGTTATTGCTATTATGGCGAGGAAAGATAATGACTAAGGGTTAGATTTTCTAGTTCTTGATTGTTAACCTTGAGTTTTCTTGTTGGTGTGGTTTGGCGATGATCGTAGGTTAAGCGTTATGAAATTTCTAGTTATAGCCATTTCTAAGTCTTGTGGTAATTAAGAGAACTAAATAAACGGGAAAAGTATTAATTCATGAGACTGTGGAGGTAATTTTCCAAGGAAAAAAATTGTACTCACAATGGGTCTAGTATTGGGGTATTGATCTATAGGTGTATATAAGTATTTGTTTGTTCATATTGACTAATCCATGTGAAATGCGCGTGCAATATATGTTTAGGAAATAAATGTTAAATGTGAATTCACTTCATGTTGTTAATCTCATAGAATAAACCAAGTTAAATTTACTTGTGGCTTCCAGTGTGGTTGTTCACTCTGGTTGTGATTGTGCATGTTATTTGTGATTGCTGGTTGACTAGGGTACCACGTCGGTATGAAATTGTCACGATCCAAACTATACCTTAGACGTGGCATGACATATAAAACCCGAGAGGCCCTACATAAGCCACTTGACATACATCTAATACAATAGAATATACAATAAGAGAGTCTAAGTAGGACGTTTCATATCATGAAAGACAGTTTTAACAAAAATGTGGAATCATAACTATGTCTTGACAAGCCATTCTAAGCAATAAGAGTGGTTGGGCTGTAACCCATACATAACGTACAAAGTCCAAAAACTAAATACATAAAAAATGTAGCATAGGTAACATAGCCCTCAGAATATGAGGACTCACTAATCTCCACAGGAAACCAAACTACTAGCCATGAGTGAGAGGAGAAAGAGCACCAGGCCCTACATTATGAAACAATGTAGGCACAAGTATGCATTGGTACACAAAATATACTAACTATGGGGAAAATATGCATAAACGTAGATATGATATCATAATAGGCTTAAAACATGTAATGCATGACCAATTAGAACATTTAAAACCTTAGGAAAAGCATGATCTAAAGAAAACATGAAACAAGGCCAATGCATTAGTACAAGGACATAACATAAATCTTTAAGGAAAATCATAGTTCTTTTGTGGGATATTAGATTTAACCGACAATAGACCATGTGAGCTATAATATGGAATTTGATGTAACTCCCACACTGAAAAAGGAGATCTAATTAACAAGGTAGAATAATGTATCATATCATCAAGGCTATGTGGATCCACTAGAGCTAGGTTATTTTAGACAGTCCTCCAGGGGCATGTCGTTTGGGACTAGAGAGTGCTACTAGAGACTACCCTATTTGAGCCTCCACCTTAAAGTCCTCTTTGTGCTAAGTTAAATCCCAATGGAATTAGATAAAGTCAGTTATCAAAGTATAAGATTAGGAAAGGAATGATCTCAATACCAATCCAAATAATAAAGTCGTATAAGAGTAGCTTCTTTCAAAACCATGATTTCATAACTTTATTCATATAAAGAATTACCTTCTTAAGCATCAAAAATCATGATTTCCTTTCAAATTGTGAGAAAACTTTCACAAATCATAGATACTTAACTTAAAATCATCCTTAAATCATAACTTCATCCTTTCATAAAATATGCACAAAATCTCATATCAATTCATGATTATTGTTCATAGGTAAAATTCAACGCATAAAACATAGGTCCGTATGAAACCAATTATAAATCATGTAATTAGGTTAATAATGCAAAATAAGATTCAACAAAATCAATTGAATCATAATAAAAAGTATCCATGAAGATTTACATAAAACCCTAATTGAATTGGAGTTCTTTTGGGACCCAAAGGATTAAAGGAATCCATTGGTGAATTCCCACGACCTTGATAATCAAAGCCTTGAATCCTTTGAAAATCTAGTTCTTCACCTGGAAGGTTAAGAGAGATTAGGGAATTTTAAGTGAATGGAAGAAATTAGGATTAGTTTGTAAGAGTAAAAAAGGTTATACGGAAGTTATAGGTTCAAAAAAAATATTTTATGTTTCGGTTGGTAGAAAATGACCAAAACACCCTCAATTTAGAAACTACCAAATTTACCTAGGGTTTTGACCTCTGGTCCATAGACCTTTCTACGCCCCATACTAGTCAATCGTCGAATCACTTACTGGGGCCTAAAATCTTGGGCAATCCTACGAGTCAGTCTTAGACTTGTCAGCTGGTCTACAGTCCGTAGACCTTACCCGTAGTCCTCAACTTTGAGTCCAAAATTTTACCCAAGTCTGAATCAACACTACGGGAACTTTTTATGGCCTGTAATTCATCCTACGACCCATCCTGCTCAATCATTGACCTAACTTTGAAAACTCAAATTTTCCTAAATCTCAACTTAGTTCCTACGAAAGCTATCTATGACTCATAGATGCTCCTACAACTGTAGATAGGTCACATGGGTTTGAATAAATAGACAAACAAACGAAATCTTTCCTTTCCAATTTGACTTTCTAACTTCGGTGTTACAGGAATACTAATGGTTGGCCTGAGTACCACAGTGATACATAATACTAATGGTTGGCTCGAATGCCCCGCCTAGTATGTACTAATAATGGTTTGCTCGGATACAATGCCAGTACACTAACAGTTTGTGTGTGAGTTCCATAAGAGACTGAGTTTATTTATTATGTTATATTTGTGACATGTTAGTCCATGAGTGGTCGGGTTTATGTTTAAATATTGGGATGGTTCTTGTATATACCATATTTACATGTTAAATACTTTGGATGATTTTTAAGGATCCTTGTTACATGAAAAAGGTGAGATGGACTCAGATATGAATTTGTGTGTGATCATGTGGGACATCCTTCATCTGAAGGTTAAGTTTGCGGTTGAGTGTTTTCCTATATAAGTATTAGAATAGGTACCCGCACGGTTTGGTAAATTGGGTTGTTACACTAATAAAAATAAATTCTAGAAACTAGAACAATAGTAATCGCTAACTAAGTTACTGTTTAAATTTTAGAGAGAATTAGTTGTTAAGAACTCATTGACCCTCTCCATTATTCTCCCTGATAGAATGAATCTCAAAGAGACTAATGCCACAAACAATGGGAAGAAAGTAGAGATGTATGATAAATGAGTAAATATTAGCTAAACAACCCTAAAACAACAAAGAAAATCACATAGTTGCATGTTAAAACAATATAAAATCAATCACTTAAATGCTTAAGTAGTAGTCAATTACTATTGTTCACCTTAATCTCTTACCTAGTAGCATATTTAACAGTTTATATGAACTAACTTTAGGTTGGTCATTAATTGATTAACTATTATCCAACTCTCTATGATGCAACCTATGTGATAAATGAATATTGATATAGAGTTATTTATTTTTTATTTGAGTAAGTCTTAAATGAGGCAAAATCATTTTAAACATGTTCATGGTTCTCTTTGCTAGAAGTGTATTGAAGTATTAGAGTAGCTATAGCTTAGACTAGATAATTATGTATTCTATATAATAGTCAGCTGATGTGATTAGAGTAGTTGGTTAGAAAGTTGTTAGCTTGTTAAGGCAGTTACAACATCAACTTCACATTACATGTACATCTATAAACCTCACTTGTGGTAGATAATTCAATATACAGTTTTCATTTTACGAATTGCTTTTTCATTCTCCCAACAATGGAGTCGATTACTCCATTAAAGCTCAACATTGAGCTGGATTGAATTTGACATGGTATCAGAGCCTCATGGCTAAATTCTGTGATTTCGTCGTCTCATCCTCGCTTTTCTTCTTCCTTCTTCTTCTTCTGAATTGCTTTTTGCAGTAATCCTCTGCAATTTCGTATCCGATCTGAAATCGATCATTCATTATTCTATTGATCTCTATTTGATTGATCTCTCCTCTATTTTTTTCTGTTTTCCACCATGGGAGATCAAACTGAAAATGTCGGTGTTGTTTCTTTGGTTTTAGCTGGACAACCAACAGTTGACACAACCAGTCCACTCTATGTGCATCTCTCAGATAATCCCGATGCAATGTTAGTACCAACTACATTTGATGGAATCGGGTATCGATCATGGAGAAGAGGCGTTCTGTCATCCCTATCTGTGAAGAACAAAGTCGGCTTCATCACCGGAGAATGTGTGAAACCAGGGCCAACTTCATCTCAATTGCGACAATGGGAGAGGTGCGACGATATGGTAACTTCTTGGATCCTTAACTCTGTTACTAAGGAAATTGCAGATAGTGTTGAATACGTTAATAGTTCAATAGAGCTCTCGAAGGAGTTAGAGGATCAATATGATCAAATCAATGGTGCAAAGCTATACCAAATACAAAAGGAAATTAATGACATAGCTCAAAGAAATATCGATATCACTACTTACTATACTAGATTGAAAAAGTTATGGAAAGAGTTGTACACTCTAAATGTCGAGGGACAATGTACATGTACTTGACCTTGTGGTGCAAAAGATAACTCGCATAAGGCAGAACAATCTAGGAGATTGATTCATTTTCTCATGGGACTCAATGAAGTGTACATTGTGGTGAGGGGGAATATTCTTATGATGACTCCATTGCCAAGCATGGCGCAAGCATTTTCGATATTGATTCAGGAACAGAAACAACGCGAGTTTAAACCAAACAATCAACACTTCATGGAGTCCACCTCCCTCAATGCAAGCTCATTTGGTGCTTCTTCTTCAAGAACCTTTAAGACAAATTATTCCCCCAGCAACTACCCTCCGAGGCAAAATTATGCATCTGGTAGTACATCTGGAAATTACTTTACAAGAAGGCCTATGTGTGAGTACTGCAAGAAACCAGGGCACACAAAAGATAAGTGTTACAAACTATATGGTTATTCGACTACCAACAACTCATCTAATGAAACTAATGTGGACTTGTTATGGCACAATAGGCTTGGACATGTTCCTTTGGTCAAAATGCAAAGTATATCCTCTATACCTGCACAATTTTCCCCAAAACAACCCTTCATGTGCATGATATGTCCCATGGCCAGACAAAATAGACTTCCAGTCCCCACAAGAACCACGAAACTACCAAAATCTTTGAACTAATTCACATTGACCTTTGGGGGCCTTATCATACTCCGACTCATGATAATTACAAATATTTCCTTACCATAGTGGATGACTTTAGCAGGTCTACTTGGACACATTTATTAAGCTACAAAAGAAATGCCCTACAAGTTATCAGAACATTCATTTCTTTGATTGAAACCCAATTTAAAACTACCATTCAATCTGTTAGGTCTGATAATGGCCTAGAGTTTACCAACACTGAAGCCACAAAATACTTTCAAGCCAAAGGAATAATCCACCAAAAAATATGCCCTTATACACCCCAACAAAATGGCATTGTTGAGAGAAAACACAAATACCTTCTTGAGACTGCTAGGGCATTAATGCTTCAGTCACAAATACCCCTAAAGTATTAGGGGTAATGCATCTTAACAGCAACACACATCATAAATAGACTACCCACCATATCACTGAAAAACAAATGTCCATTTGAAGTCCTTCACAATAAGAAACCACAGTATTCTGAATTGAGAGCTTTTGGATGCCTATGTTATCTTACTATACCTAAAGCTCCACAGAGATAAATTTGACCCCAAAGCCACACCACACATCTTCATTGGATATCCATTTGCAATGAAAGGTTACAAGTTATTAAGCCTAGCCATAAAAAGACTGCATGTTTCTAGAGATGTTGTGTTTCATGAGCATGTGTTTCCTTTTAGTTTGTCTCCAAAGGGGTCTTTCTTTCCTACTGTCTCTAAATCTGTGTCAAAATCTGCACAATCTGCAGATGTGTTCATTGATGATGTGTTACCTAGTGCTGCACCTATTTATGATAATCAAAGGAACACTAGTGTTGTAACCTCAAATTTTGGTCCTGCCACCATTACACCTCCTTACTCTCACAATGATGTTGTACCTGAAACACAGCCTACTCAACCTTAAAGGAGATCTATTAGAACCCACAAAGCACATACCTACCTGCTAGATTATGTATGTCCTACACCCAAAGCAATAACTTGCTCTACACCATTATCTCTAAGCTCACTATTTTGTAGACATAGTCACATTGCTCCTGATGTCCTAGCATTAACTAGTCGGCACTTGGTTAACAATGTTTGCAATGATAGTGAACCATCATCATTTGAGGAGGCAATTCTCAATCCTGCATGGCAAACAGCCATGACACAAGAATATGAAGCATTACATGCCAACCACACATAGGATCTGGTTCCTTTACCTGAAGGGAAGAAAGCCATCGGATGCAAATAGATTTACAAAGTAAAGCACAAGGCTGATGGTAGCATTGAGAGGTTTAAAGCCAGACTAGTTGTCAAAGGCTATACTCAAAGAGCAGGAGTAGATTATACAGAGACTTTTTCCCCTGTTGTCAAGATGACTACTATCCAATCATTGATTGCTAGTGCTGTAAAGAGAGGCTGGGATATTTTCCAATTAGATGTGAATAATGCTTTTGTTCATGGAGATTTGCATGAGGAAGTTTACATGGAGGCACCTTAGGGTCTTGCTCTTGATAAACCAGGGTTGGTGTGTAGATTAAACAAATCTCTTTATGGTTTAAGCAAGCCAGCAGGCAGTGGTATGCAAAGTTAGCAGAAGCACTTTCAATTAAAGGTTATGTTCACTTAGAAAATGACTACTCTCTTTTCCATAAGAAAACCAGTTCTTCTACCATTTTTGTAGTTGTATATGTAGATGCTATAATCATTACTGGGACAGATTCTTTGGAAATAGAGAACCTAAAGGCTTTCCTTCATGCAACCTTTAAGATCAAAGATTTAGGGAAGTTGAATTACTTCTTGGGCATGGAAATTCTATATACTACTGATGGTGTCCTTATTTCACAAAGAAAGTTTGCATTGGACTTACTTAAAGAATATGATTTGTTCGACTACACCTGTTTGTTCTCTCCACTTGATCCAAATGTCAAACTTAAAGCAAAAGAAGGCCCTCCCCTTCCTAATCCATCTTATTACAGAAAACTGATTGGGAAGATGAACTTCCTCACAAATACCAGACTAGACATTACTTATAGTGTTCAGCACCCTAGCCAATTCATGCAGGATCCAAGAGAGCCTCACCTTCAAGCTGCTATTCACCTACTTAGATATTTGAAAAAGGATCCTACCCTTGGTATTTTTATGTCGAAAAACAGTGACTGCAAAGTTAAAGCTTATTGCGATTCAGACTGGGCTGCATGCCCTGATTCCAGAAAATTAGTTACTGGGTATATTGTTCTTCTAGGAGACAGCCCTGTGAATTGGAAATCAAAGAAGCAAGAAACTGTGTCCTTGTCTTCAGCAGAGGCCGAGTATAGATCTCTTAGAAAAGTGGTGGGTGAATTAGTATGGCTAAGCAAACTATTTGCAGAACTTGATATTTCATTTCCTTCTCCAATTGATGTTTTCTACGACAGCCAGTCTGCTCTTCACATTGCCAGAAATCCAATATTCCATGAGCGAACTAAACATATCGAGGTTGACTATCACTTTGTAAGGACTAAGTTGCAGGAAGGTCTCATTGCCTTGCATCATGTTACCACTGTGGATCAACTAGCAGACATTCTCACTAAAGCCCTCACAGGAGTCTCTCATCTATCCATTCTCAGCAAGTTGGCCATACGTTCCTCCCTTCCAACTTGAGGAGGGGTATTGAAGTATTAGAGTAGCTATAGCTTAGACTAGATAATTATATATTCTGTATAATAGTCAGCTGATATGATTAGAATAGTCGGTTAGAAAGTTGTTAGTTTGTTAAGGCAGTTACAGCATCAACTTCACATTACATGTACATATATAAACCTCACTTGTGGTAGATAATTCAATATACAGTTTTCATTTTACAAATTGCTTTTTCATTCTCCCAACAATGGAGTCGATTACTCCATTGAAGCTCAACATTTAGCTGGATTGAATTTGACAAGTGGAATATCTTAAAAATTCTCTTTTTATGTATATACCTGTAAAATGAACAAATAAGTTGGAAAAAAAAATTAGTCAGTTTGTTGCCTTCCCTAAGAGTGTGTTTTAACTGAATTGGGTCATTGTCTCTTACTATGTCTACAACTTCAACATCCTTCACAACACTCTAGATCACTTTATATTTTCTTTTCTATATATTGAGCATAACAAGTTAGTCAAAGGAATATAACCTCTATCACTACAAAACTAAACCCCTTCTCTAATTGTTACTACTTCAGTAATAAGATTTTTGAAATCAATAATTCTCCTTCCTTTCACCCCTAAAATAATTCTCTCACTCTTTTTGACACAAATAGTTGTAGCACTAGGACTAGGGTTACCCTTGGATGCATTATTTGTGTTGCATATAAACCATCCAACAGAAGAGGGATTCCTCTCACAATCAAGTCATTAACTTGACTTTTATTCTTCCAAAAATCGTAACATATGAGGCCATTTCATAGATAAATGTTATAATAAAGGGAAGTTTGAGAAGATAAAGTTATGATTGAAATAACTTATCTCATGAATTACCTTCTCATAAGGGAACTATCCACCATGAAGATTTGTGTTTCTTATCTTACATATAAACCATAATATCATAACAGGTACTATAACCATAATAGTCCTAATCTTTCGACAGATTCTTTGTCAAAAGGGACCTTGACATGAGAAAATATTGAAGTTGTAAAATCTATTTAAGATTTCTTTTTGGTGGGAATTATTAAATTTTAGATAATCTTAAATATAGGGGACATAAAATTATTTGAGATTATTTTTTATCTTCTTATGTTGTATGTGTCAATTTCATTCACCCTAAATTAGAGAAAAAAATATTTAATATGTATTAAATTCTAAGTGAATTTGGATGAGCAGGCGTGGGTGGGTGCCCCATGCCTCCTTAGTGTTCATCTATATAATAAATAAAACATGTTCAATGTTCTTCATCAAATAACAATTTTCTACGTACTCAAATATCTTTTTTACTCAGCTAGTTTCTTTATTTTTATATGTTATAAGTCTTCATAAGTCATCCCCTCCCCCTCTACTCTCACACAAACCATCATTAGATTTTATTTAAAAACACAGTTTTTACTTCTTGAGATTTTCTTGCTCCTTGCTCCATTTTTTACAACTACTAAATATAATTTTATATAAATATAATATGAGTGGTAATAATTGGGATATAAGCACGGTTATAAGAAGTTTCAAAATTAATAAATGTAAAAGTGTTGTAGTTCTTAGATCAGGCTTGATCACTTAATTATCCAAATTATGATTGAAAATCTCTTGACATACGTTTACATTTGACATGACTAATTTGAATTTCTTTCTTGAATTGTTTCCTATGAATTTTCTAGTTTCTTATCGGAAAAACCCAAATGATCAATCTTTCGTGATCATCAACTGTTGGAAAACTATATGCACAGCGGAAGCATACTCGAATCTTAATGCTTACATGAATAATAGATAATCAATATTGTTTATGTTAGACCACATAATCATGCTAGAACACATAAACATACTGAAATTTAATTCGATAAATACCTCTTGAAGCATGAACAGATACCTTCAAGCGAATCCCCAAGTTAGACAGTCCTTCAAGTGAATCTACAAGATAGCCATGGTCTTCTACAGTGATCCCAAGTTCACATCTGAACTCTCTCAATACTTGGGTGGGCAAGTATCGAATAGAAAACTAATCAATCTTTTTCTAGGTTAGGAGAATATCTATTTATAGAAATTTCTTCCCCAATCCAACAAGAAGAAGAAAACCCAGTTTTCTTGAAAAACAAGAAAACCCACGCCTACTCCTTTTTCCCCTAAGAAATAGAATTCTGAGTTCTAGTTAAATATGGGCACTGGAGGGACTACATAATTAATTACTGAGGCTTCCTATTATGGAAATAATTCCAAATAATTAATTTGAATTATTCTTACCATAATAAATTACAAATCATTCCACTAGAAATTCGTAATTGCACTCCTCTATTTATATTTCGTAATTCCCCATGTTAAGATTTCATTTACTAATCAATAAATTAAATTACTAACGAATTTAACTTAGTGATTAATTTCCTTTAGAGCACTACTCAACTTATTTCATATGTCTGTTCTAATCTAAAACGTTTGTCATATTATTAATTAATTTAATTTTTTTCTCATTATTATTTTTGTCTTATCATTGATTACTTTTGTTCTTTCTCTTTAATTATTTTTTAATTTTCTTTTATTATTTATTATCATTTATTATTTTTATTCTATTTTTCATATTATCTTATAGTATAGATACCATTTGGTAATTATTTTTTTGGATCAGTTTATCTTCTTCTTTTTTTCTCTCTTTCTATATTTTTACCTTTTTAAGAAAATAAAATAAATTACTTTTGTTCTCTCTTATTTATTATTTTTATTTTCTCTTTTATTCTTTTCTCATTTTTTTTCTTTATACTATCCTTTATTGGAGATACTATTTGGTAACAATTTTATTATTTCTTTCTTTATCCTTTATTACAAATATCATTTGGTAATAATTTATTATTTATTTCTTTGTTCTTTTTTGTTTCTTTTTTCCTTTATTACAGATACCATTTGATAATATATATACCTACAGTATCATTTACCAATGAGTATAGGGTGTGAATAAAAAATCTTAATATATATACACACACAAACACACTGATTTACCATCGGTTAAATGAAATTATCACTTGGGGCATCTATTGTAATTATTTAGAGGGACATCAATGTAAGGGATTATATATTTGTAAATAATTTGTATCTATGGAATATTTGCTTAGTTTCCTCTATTTATTTGATGCTATTTATCTAATTTAATATGATTATATGAAGTATCATAGTAAATAAATTTATTTTATGCTATATCTAATCATATATGAAGTATCATTGTAAATGTATTTATTTTAAATTTTATTAGAAGTCAAAAATTATTTGTAGAGATTACATGAGTTTGGAAGTAAATATTTTGTATTGCAACATTATGTATCGACTTTCAAGACATCTATACAATATAACAATTTAGTTCGTTCAATTTATAGTTTTTATTGATGATTCATTGAAATATTTTTTTAAAAATGAAGATAAAAATTGTGCATTTAGCAACAAAAATCAACTACCTTAGGAGACATATATCACTATTATATATACTAATATTATGTAGACTTTCAAACAATGACACATATTACTACTTTTAATAATTTATACTATATATTATTAAAGATACAATAAGAGTCTCATATCCCTTAAAACTAGAATTGACTAATTTTCTCCTTCTTAATTGATTCTCTAACTCCAAATCAATCACTCTCTCAGTCTCTCTTAATCAGTTCCTCCCATATTTATAACTCAATTATATCTCCTCCTTTATGATTCAAGAATTTCTCCATACAATTTATTTCAAAAATGGCTAATCTAATCTCTTATTCTCAAGATATTATCACCATGACAGACAAAATCTCCTAAACTCAAACCTTATTCTCTATTGTTCCTTTCTAGTGAAATTATTACAAAGAAAGCTTTTCAAGTTAATCGATTGAGTGACCAAACAATTCACATGCATCGTTGAATACCCCACAAACTCTTTATCATCAAAGTCATGGATTCTATGGATTTTCGAGTCTATTTTTGATAAATTAGTAATGATGTGTTGTATCTTTATTAACTAATCTTTTTCGTCGTAGACTACAGAGATACAATGAGGAGAGAAATAAAAATGATTTCTTTCATATGAATTTGAAATTAATGTTATGTATCTCAATCTAAAAAGTTTTGAATCTTGTTTTATTAGATGTATCTGGTGTATTTACATAAGTTAATATATTTTTTTTTTCATTATATATGCAGTAAGTTTGCATATGTCGATTAGGTATATACGTGTATTTGTATGAATGAAGAATTTATCAATATGATAGATATCGTCGTTATATACGTTTTTATATACAAATGCATCTAAATTATAAAACTCAAATACATGATCATGTATAATGGATACAAATGTACTTATGAAAATCATTCTTAAACAAAACCTTTTATATATATATATATATATATATATATATATATATATAAAAAAAGAAGTCAATTACTCTTTTAATTAAGAAAATCGATTACAACCATTTAATTTTATACGGTGTCGTGTTCTTCTTAATTGATTAATTAAGAAAACCTTAGTTGCTCTGTCTTTTGTATTGCACACGGTGTCGTATTCTTCTTGATTGATTTGGTACTCCCTCTGTCCCTAATTACTTGTCCACTTTTAAATTGACACACTTATTAATAAAACAATTAATAACATAGTGAGATTATCATTTTACCTCTAATAATTATGAAGTAGATGAATTAAAAACTTCAAATTTTCAAGAATTTCTATCTATTTCAATGTAATTAATTGAGGGTGTAATATGTTAAAAAAATTGTCCTTTCTTGATTTGTCAAAATGAACAAGTAATTAGGAATAACCAAAAAAGGAAGAGTGGACAAATGACTAGGGACAGAAGAAGTATTTTTTATTTTTCGAGAGTTAAATGATTTAAATTTGATTGGAAATTTTAAAATTTTTAAAATAAAATTTATAATTTGTAAACTAGGTAGAAAGAACTACAAAATTTATAATTCATGATGATAATGCAGTTGATAACGAGGTATATATTTGTAGGTTTAAGCCACGAAACGACTTCCAAATAGATGGAACTTCACTAATGGCGAAGTCACTGGCAACAGCAGCAGAGACCATTAACATAATAACAGTAGTCGAAATAAATTAGAAGAAGAAATCGGCAGAAAGTGCAACAACAAAAACAGAGACAATTTCTATCTTCGTAACAGAAAACATTATAATTTGTGTATAAACTAAAACTCTATATGTTAAATCGTCTATTGTATTTGCCATAAATAAATATATGATCTATTAGAACTTTTATTAAAACTGAATAAATAATTATCCTATAATAAATATTATATTTAAATATGTGATTAATAATATATCCCAACAGAGACAACCTTGCCGCTAGTGTTAGTGGCGGGTCCCTCAGAAAAGAAAAAGAGGTGAATATGGTTCAAAGAAAAAAAAAATTGTGTTTAAACTTTTTATCCTTCGAAATTCCAAGTAAGTACAATAAATTTATTTGAAGTAAGTTTTAAGGTGACATGGCATATGTTAGTTTTGAGGGATAAAAGTAAGTCAATACGTTAACGGTAAGGATATTTTTTACTCTAAAACCAAATAGAAGATATATTTGATCCATTTTCAATAGTTGAGAGATAACTTTCACCTTTTTTCATTTTTTTTTAAAGTATTAGATTAAATAATAATTTAAATTTAAATTGAAAATAATTATATATATATATATATATATATATGTCTTTGTAAATAATCTTATAAAGTGTAAAATAAATACCTATAAATATTATTAATATTATATAATTTTAATAGTGTTGATATTGAAAATAAGTTATATATATTTATTTTCTGCTTTAAAATAGTCCAAGGGGTAATAGGACCCTCGTAAAATATAAATATGTAGTTGAGAATTTGAATAGGTTAGAGAGCCATTTGACCATTTTTCTTTTTTTGTTTGGAAAACTTGATATTTTTATGAGTCCGAGGAGCAACCCAACTGCTCTTTTGTAGATGCTTATTACATAAAAGAATTTACAAATCTACATAGCTAATATTTATATTAATTATTAGAAAATTTATATTTTATTTTATACAAAATACAAACTGAAAAAACTAATAGGAGAATAAATGTTACATAAAATAATATATATTATCAATAACTAATTTCTATATTACTAATATTATATATTTATAATAAACTACTAAATGACTCGCTATCTTTTTGTGATGATTTATTCATTTTTAATTTAATACGTATATACATTTAATATGGATAAATTTTTGCCAAAAAATTAATAATCAAGAAAACAAAGAGAAGAAGTGAATGCATACTTATAGTGGGCCCACATATATTGTGAGAAGTCATAATTTTTAAAGATCGTACAAAAATGATAATGTGAAAAGCTATTAAGCGTGTGTTTGTGGTACGAAGGAAAACATTTTTCAATTTTCTCATGTTTGGTTGGATAAAATGTTTTTCAAATCAACTCATTTTCCTCAAATTTAAGGAAAATGACTTCCCTTCAAAAATTAAGGAAAACGTTTTCCAAAACTTTCCTTCAACTTCAAATTACATTTTTTTTGTTGAAAAAATAATAATTTAAAGCTTATTTTAGAAAATATTTTTCAACAATAGATATCAACAATGTTGGATACACATTAGGTGTATATGTAACTAGTTAAGAGTTCATGTATCTAAGCTAAGATTATATGTATCTATGAGAAAAAAATTCACATGTTCAAAAAAAGGAAGATTTTTTGAAACTTTTACTTTTTTTTGGATTAATGATAAGACATATACTATACCATTATGATTTGTTCCTAAATTTGTGCGTTTCAATTATATTTCATATTTAGATACACATATTATATGTATGAATATAATGTATGAAATTGATACTTGGTACATCAAATTAATACTAGATACATATAAAAGATAAATGAAATTAATATTAGATCATATAAATAGATACATGAAATTAATACTAAAAATATATAACAAATAAAAGAAATTAATACTAGATACTTCTTTGATACATTTGAATGTACTTGTATGATATTCATATATCTAAGTGTTTAGTTTGTTGGATACACCATATATTGATAATAGATACCTCAAATTAATGAATTTATTATTTTAAGAGTAATAAAATAAAATAAATCAAATTACATGACCAAGAAATACATGTTTTTTGTTTTTTAATTAATAATATTAATGAATTTATTATTTCAAAGAATAATACAATGAAATTAATTAAACATAGATACCTTATATTAAGGGATTTGATTAATTTAAATTTCCAAAATTAATTGTACATGTATACTGAAAATCAACCAATTAATGTAAACAGATAAAATATATATCGCAATTTTAAATTTCAGCAAATACATGTATCTTGCAGATTCAAACTCATGTATCCTAAGCATCAAAATATGGTAGAAGAAGTAATATTCAAAACTATTGAGAATCTTAGTAATTAGGATGTAAACTAGTGGAATTGATGTAGTTTGCCCTATTATTAGCTCGATAAAGTATAAAAAAATTCCATGAATTACATTTTTTCTCTCATTCTTATTTTCTAGGAGTATCTTCTTTTCACGCTATTAGTACTATCCAATTCTTCATTTGCCACCTAATTCGATCTATTACCATGACAGAGCATATCCGGTACCACGACAATTATATTTGAAAGTTTTTTATCGGGAACAGAAAGTGTACACAGACTTCTAAGTCCCATGTAAGTCCTTCTAGTTATGTAACACATTAAGGCAGATGAGGGTATTCACATAGGTCCTACCTAGATGCCAGGGGGAGAACGTGTATGTATATATTGTTGTGTGGCACTTGGTTTTGATGGCTCAGTTGGTTTCTATTGCATTACCAATATTGATATGCATTACCTATCATAAGTGTAATTGAGTGTTGTTTGTGGGGGGTTGGTTGGGTTATGTTTGTTGCTTCTACCTTCCGGGCTTATAGGGGACCAATTAGGTTATTGTTTGACCATAATTGTGTATATTGTGTTGGATTGAGCCTTAGTTACTTAATGGCTTGACTTTTGTTGTAAATATATTTGTGTTTAATTTTGTTTCTTTGTTTCAAATCATTTCCCGTTCCCCTTATGTTTTCTTGCCCATGATAGCCTGTTACTCATGGTTCTGGGATATGAGTTTAGATTACCTATGGTAGGATGTAGTAGGTGTCATTATGACCAGAGAATTGGGATCATGATATTTTTAAATGTCACGACCTAAAGTATACCCTAGGTGTAACATGGTATATAGAACCCCGAAAGACCCTACACAAGCCACTTAACATATATTATACAAGATAATAGAAATAAAATATTTCAAAAGTAACATTTTCATATTCTAAAAGAGTTTGACAAAATGGAAGTCTAAAATAATCTCAACAAGCCATTTAAACATCATAAGAAGTGGTTGGGATGTAATAGATACACCACGTACATAATCCAAAACCTAGAAAGACATGAAGCAAGTAAAAATTTCTTGGTCCTCGTAACACAAGACTCACCAACTTTTGAATTTGATAAAATGATCAACTAATCACGAGTGTGAGAGGTAGGAGCGCCAGACCCTACAATAATGAGACAATATAGGCATAAGTATGCATTAGTACATGGAATGTACTAAGTATGGGGCAATATGCATAGCTAGACATGATGTCATGAATAGCTTAAACAAGAAATGCATGACCAACATTTAAATATTTAAAGGCTTAAAGAAACAACAACATATATTTCATGAGATATGGTCAATGCATTTAAAATAGGAGACATAAGAAAATCATTTGAAGAAACATAATCGTATTTGTGGGATATTAGTTTAAACTGACAATAAGACCATAAGAGTTATATCATGGAATCAGTATGTCCCTCATACCGAATGAAGGGGATTCTAATTTCCAAGGTAGAATCCGTACACATCATATTTTTCTCAAGTTGATCCACTAGCTAGGTCATTTACGACAATCCTACGGGGGCACGTAGTTATGGACTAGAGGTTGCTACTAGAGATTACCCTATTTGAGCATCTGCCTCAAAGGCCTCTTGGTGCTTAGTCTAAATGCCAACAAAATAGATAAAAATCAAATATCATTATAACATAGGAAATGTAATGATCAATGGATAATCCAAATCTTAGAGATCAAAACATAGAATAGCTCCTTAAGTTAAAATTCAAGCATAGGTGAGAAAACCTTTCAGTATTGTGAATCCATATGTGAGAAATTTCTTTCACAATCATGATCATATTCATATGTGAGAAAGCCTTTCACAATAACATTGATACTTTCATCTAAAAGAACCATATCATCATAAACATCATTTTCATAATACATGTATAATCCTTCAAAATTCATAGTTCAGGGAAAGTCATGGATCATGCTTGAGTTCATATAATTTCAACTAGATATCATGTAATTTACATTAAATCATGCGATGGAAGACTTAAACGACAATAAAAATCATAATTGAATGAAACTCATGTAGAATTAAGAAGAACCCTAATTTGATCGATTGAAATTGAAAACCTTGAAAACCCCATGGAGGAATGGACTCCATGGGTGAATACCCACATACCTTTCTACTCAAAGCCCAAGATGAATAGTGAATTGAAGAACTCGGAGTGAACCCTAGCTTCTTTTTCTTCCTTAGGTTGAGAGGGAATTTGGGAGAATGAATTTGGTTGAGTTTTTGGAAAATAGGAGAATAGGTTTAAAGTGGGTAGATGTAGGACTTAAAAGTATTTATATAGGGCTTAGGATAGAGGCTAAAATGACATAGTATAGAATTAAAACATTTCGGAAAAGACCCAAAATCCCCTAGGAAATAAAAGTCGGATAGTCTATGATTTTGATCTACGGACCATAGAACTTTCTATGGTTTTTACTGGTCAATCGTAGATCAAGTACTGGGATCTTAAAATTACCCAACTTTTGACGGGACCCTTCTACGGTCCATAGGACTTTCTTCGGCCCGTAGACCCTACTAGTAGAACTCAACCTTAACTCTAAATTTCACTAATTCAGATCGCTTCCACGGAATACACCTATGACCCGTAGACCATACGACGGACTGTCCTGGTCGATCGTAGGATAAGGTACTGGAACTTGATTTTAAAAATAATTTTCCAACTTTCTATGAGACTAGTCTACGACTCGTAGAAAGTTGTACGAATAGTAGACTGGTCTCGTACACTTGAACCATTAGAAAAAAAATTATGCAACCTATTCCCTTTTTGAAATATATAGTGTTACAATAAAATAATTTTCCAAATATCTATAAAAGTAGAAATTATATAAATCTTTCCTTGCAATGATTTTAAAAGTGTTTTAAATTTTGTAAAACAATAATTACAACATTGTTTGAAATTGAAAAGGCTCAAAAAGTTAATTAGAATATGGAGGGTCTAAATTGGTTTTCAACAAGCACATGTAGTTTTTCTTTTGAATATTTACATCATTGAAAATTTGAAGTTGTTGTAGCATATGCCACTACTTCATTAAAGTTTCGTACAACTTTTTATGTGATGTGGTCAAGTTGCACCTTTTTTATTAAAAAGACCCATTGGGTCAAAATCTTTATTAGCAAAGCAAAAAACTATACAAAGGACTAGCCCAAAATCTAAAGCCCAACAAAAAATCAGCAAAAAATAAAAACTAAAACATAGGAAAATCAAATTGCAAAACAAAACAAGAAACAAAAATCTATAATGGATGTCAGAGAGATACCAGATGCTTCTAGTGAAAGCTCCGGCAATCAAAGAATAATCTTCCTTGATGAAGCTATAATACAAAATCAATAAAGATTTCCTTATTCTCTTACTAAAAAGAAATCGATGTTTGTTCATCATGTTGAATTAATTGTCTCAAGTAATTTTATCATTAACAACTAGTTTTGCTTTCTTGGATCTATCCTTTAATGGGTTGAATTTCACAAGATAAATTAATACCACAATATATGTTTACAACTTTAAAATGTTAATTATTCAGTTTTTGTTAGGAGATGATGTGAGGAAATTTAGATATACACCCGTAAGAGCCTAATAACTCATTATCTTGGTAATATGATAAGTATAACTCCAATACCCCTATTGTTATATCATATCAGGTTACCTGAATTGTTGTTGATGAAAATTTGTTGAGATTGTATAAAAGCTATATGAAGTTGTAGATGTGTGCTTCTATCTAGTCAATCACACATTTTTTATTCCAAAAATAAATAAATTAGATGATAGAAAATTGAAGTTTTTCTATGGTTTACCCTTTATCAATAAAGCTTCAAAATGCTAATAACAATAAATTCTATGTCATGATCAGAGATCTCAAGTCACAATGACACTTACCATCACCCACAAGTAGGTGAGTCAATCCATAACTTGAAACCACAAGTAACAAACATATTGGGTAGAATCAACAACCAATGAGTAACTATTAATAGTATAAAGGAAAGCAAAGCGAAAATGAGAAATGACATCAATATATACATACAAGAATATACAATCCAATCTCACAACCTGGTGGATGGAAATACAAAGCTAATAAAGAAGTATGAATCTTAAAAGTAGACCAAAAAGTACAAACCTGTCTCAAATACAGATGCCTGCTCAAAACTAAATTAAGATGGAGAATACGTCAAACCAGGACGCCATCAACTTACCCTCAATCTCCAAAGATCTCTACAAATGCTCAAATCACCAATGTCAGATAATGCTCAAATTTGCATCAAGAAACACGTATAGAGTGTAAAGACATAGTTTAGGCTGACCTTAAATTACTCAACTTTTGACGGGACCCTTCTACTGTCAATAGGACTTCCTATGGTCTGTAGACCCTACTCGTAGAACTTAGCCTTAACCTCAAAATTTCAAGAAGTCTGGATTGCTTCTATGGAACACACCTACGATCCATAGACCATACGACAGACCGTCCCGATCAATTGTAGGATAAGGTACTGGGACTTAATTTAAAAAATTATTTTCTATGAGATTGGTCTACGACCGATAGAAAGTTCTACAACTATAGACTGGTCTCATAGACCTGAACCAGTAGACAAAATTTATGCAACTTATTCCCTTTTTGAAATTTGTGGTGATACAATAAAATAATTTTCCAAATGTTTATAAAAGTAGAAATTATATGAATCTTGCCTTGCAATGATTTTAAAAATATATTAAATTTTGTAAAACAACTATTACAACATTGCTTGAAATTGAAAAGGCTCAAAAAATTAATTAGAATATAGAGTGTCTAAATTGGTTGTCAAAAAGAACGTATAGTTTTTCTTTTATAAATCTACATCCCTAAAAAAATTTAGTTGTCGTAGCATATGCTACTACTTCATTAAAGTTTGTAACAACTTTTTATGCGATGTGGTCAAGTTGCACCTTTTTTAAAATTAAAAGATCCATGGGTAAAAAATATTTATTAGCAAAGCAAACAACTATACAAAGAACCGGCCCAAAATCTAAAGCCCAATAAAACTCAACAATAAAATAAAAACTAAAGCACAAGAAAATCAAATAGCAAAACAAAACAAGAAACAAAAACCTAAAATGTATGTTAGAGATATACTGGATGCTTCTAGTGAAAACTCCGGTAGTCAAAGCATCGATAAACTATAGGAGATGTCTAAGAGTTTAAATCTTCCATGATGAAGCTATCATACCAAATCAATAAAGCTTTCCTTATACTCTTGTTGAAAAGAAATTGATGTTTGTTCATCATCTCGAATTAACTCTCTCAGATAATTTTATCATAACAACTAGTTTTCCTTTCTTGGATCTATTCTTTAGTGGGTTGAATCTCACAAGATAGATTAAAACCACAATCTAAGTTTAAATATTTAAAAGGTTAACTATTCTATTTTTGTTAGGGGTGATGTAAGGAAACCTAGATCTACACTTGTCACGAGCCTAATAACTCATTATCTTGCTAATACGGTAAGTATAACTCCAATACCTCTATTGTTGTATCATATCAGCTTACCTGAATTGTTGTCGATGAGAATTTGTTGAGATTGTATGAAAGCTATATCAAAAATAGCAATTGGTCCTCCACAAAGGTCAAATGGTCATTCAATTGAACTGAGTCATGTCATACCACATGAGACTTATCAAAAATATACTGGTGAAGTATCAAAACATGAAAAATCGAATGAATAGATGAAAATGCAGAAGGTAAGGCTAACTCATAAACAACATCACAGGTAGTCCAGAGAATCTCAAATTGCCATATATACCAAGGGCTAATCTTGCCCCACCTCCCAAATCTCATCATGCCCTTCATAGGTGATACTCGAAGGAATACCCGATCACTTACTCCAAATCTCAGACGCCAGTGCCTATGGCTAGCATAACTCTTATGCCTGATCCATGATGGCCTCATCCTAAACTAAATCACTCTAACTCTATCCAAAGCCTTCTGAAGCAAATTAGTACCAGGTAGCCTAGGCTCCGAAGCCTCAAACCAACTAATTGGAGTGTGACAACGCCTACCATACAAGGACTCAAATGGGCCCATCTGAATACTCAAGTGGTAGTTATTGTTATACCCAAACCCGTTAAGGCTAAGAACTTGTCCTATTAACCCTCAAAGTACAATACACAAGCCCGTAACATATCTTTGAAAAACTAAATAGTACACTATGACTGATAATCGGTTTATGGGTGAATGGTTGTGCTAAAGTCAACTCGGGTACCCAACTACCCCCGAAAGGACCTCCAAAATCTAGTAGTAAACCGAAAAACCCCATCAAAATAATAAACACATGCACCCCATAAAAAAAACTACCTCTCAAATATAGACACAAGTCAACCTCTTGGCACTAAAAGAAGAATGCATGAAAAGGAAGTATGATCATTGGTTAATCAATCCATAATGAACAAATTCTATCAACGTCTCTAGACATACAAAGGCCATAGTGAAATGCTCCCGCTTCTACTC
Source organism: Solanum commersonii (assembly GCA_029007595.1). Classification (NCBI taxonomy): domain Eukaryota; kingdom Viridiplantae; phylum Streptophyta; class Magnoliopsida; order Solanales; family Solanaceae; genus Solanum; species Solanum commersonii. The sequence goes on along the minus strand of JAJTWQ010000092.1, from coordinate 616,490 downwards.
TAGAATGGGTAATCTCCAGAACTCACCAATATGCCTCAAATGCTCAACCTTCACCTGCTGGAAACACAAGCAATAAGACACATAATCTGCTATGTCTATCATCATACCACTCCACCAGAAGTGTTACCTTAAATAATGATACATGTTTGTTGTACTAGGATGAATAAAGTATCTTGAATCATGGGCCTCACAAAGAATCAACTATATCAAGTCCCTAACTCAAGGAACACAAATACGATCATCAAACCTTAGAATACCACACACATCCAGATTTTTTTGCCTGATGTCACCTTATAAAACCCAACCTTGAATAGCTAGCAACGCATCGTCAAACTTCCAACCACGAATCCACTCCAATAAAGACAATTGAACCCCAACATAGATTAGAACCTGCATAGAATATGAAATGTCATGGTAAATCATCATGTTGGCTAAAAAATAAATGTCTAAATCTAAAGATTGCTATAATATTTACCCTTTTTGACTCAATGTATTCACTACCACATTCACCTAACCTGGATGGTATAAAATAGAGAGTTCATAGTTCTTTAGGAGCTCAATCCACCTATGGTGCCTCGAATTGAGGTGAATGTACTCATAATATACTACAAACTCCTCTAATGAGTATCGATCTCCATAAAGGTTATGCCTCCAAATCTAAACAAAAAAACTACCACTATCAACTCCAAATTATTAGTGGGGGTAGTTGCATTCATGCACTTTAAGTTGTCTCGATGCATAAACAATCACATGAATGCGCTACATCAACACACAACCTATAACAGTGTTGGATGTGTTGCAATACACTTTGAAGCCATCGCCCTTAACTGAAAAGTCAGAATAAGAGCAGTAGTAACCAACACATTAAGCTTCTGAAAGCTCAACTCACACTGATTTGACCACCCAAAAATAACATCAAGATGAGTCAACCTAGTCAGTGATTCTTAAATCGATGATAAGCTCTCTATAAACCGTCTATAGTAATCAGCTAATCCTACGAAACTCTAAACCTCAGTAATAGAAGTGGTCCTTGCCCCAATCATGAATAGCCTCAATCTTCACTAGATTAATCATAATGCTATCCTCGGACACCACGTTCCCCAAGAAACCTACTGAATCAATTCCAATCTCACACTTTAAGAACTTCACATAAAGTCGATAATCTCTCAAAGTTTGGAGCACAGTCCTTAAATTTTTCTTGTGCTTCTCCCTAGTACAAGAGTATACAAAAATGACATCACTAAAAATAATGATCAATGAGTCTTTATACATCTTGAATACACTCATCATCAAATGTATGAATTTTATTAGGACATTGGTCAATGTAAAAGATATCACTAGGAACTCATAATGACCATAACGATCCCTAAAAGTTGTCTTAGGGATGTCTGCATCCCTTATCCTTAACTGATGATAACTAAATCTTAAATCAATCTTAGAGAAAACCAGGTTACCCTAAAGATGATCAAACAAATCATTGATATGAGCCATAGGGTATCTATTCTTCACCACCACCTTGTGTAGCTACTTGTAATTGATACACATAAACTAAGTCCATCCTTTATCTTCATGAATATAACTAGGGCACCCCATGAAAAATGATGACTGAATCCCTTACCTAAGAGATCATGAAGTTAAACTAAGTTTGTTTATCTTTGTGTGGGTCGTATGGGACTGCGGACTAGAGATAAACGAGTTTCTAGCTTAATTTCAATAACAAAATCAATATCAAATGGTGGGGATGCTAGGTAGATTGGTAGGGAATACATCTTTGAACTCTTGCACAATAAGAATATAATCAACAATAGGGACTTCCTTACTAACATCCCGTATGCCAAACAAGATAAGGATATATCAATCTTTACGCCCAAACATAATAAATAACCCAATCGGTGTGTGACTAAAAGAACCTTGCAACACCACTGGAAGGATATCAGGCATGACTAAGGTAATGATCTTAGCAAAATAATCCAAGACTACATGGTAAGTGGATAACTAGTCCATGCCCAAAAATACATCAAAATCAAGCATTCTTGTAGGAGACTCAGTCTTTATCCCTAGAATATTATAGTTTCCCTTGTGATGAGTGTTTTTGTTACTGCCTCTAGGGCCTTGCGATGGAGCTCTTCTATAGTACAAGTGTTATCAACAACATCCAAGAAAGATCTGTGTAAGGAAGCTATATACTCAGTCTCAATTCTCAGCTACAACTTTAAACCACAGGCGAAGCAACAAAGTTTCTCCTACTCAGTAGGTAAAATCATGGTAGGATGCTTGGAGATCATGTCAAACCTAGCCATGTACTCTTATACGATCATGGATCCCTGAGCAAACCTAGAAAACTGATAACAAAATTGATTCTTGACGTTCCTCTGTATGACCCCGGACAAAAAGGCCTTTAAAAACTCCATCCAAGACAAAGAGGTGACTCAACTGGTCTGCACTCCATAAGCGAATACCACCACTGCCTGACTGGTTCATCAAGTCTGGTAAAGTTTTCTCCTCTCGACTTTATTAATCCCAAGGTATACAAATTCTCTTCATATGTCATCAAAAACTTACATGCATCCTCCCCTCCAACACTAGAAAATATCAGGAGAGTTGATCTCAAAAACACTTGAAGAATTTTCCGCACCTCTAATGGCATAGCTTTAAGTGTGATACTAGATTGAGGTGACGGGTGTTGGTGGAACCTTAACCTATAGAGTCGTTACTACTGGTTGAACCTGTGGTGCTGGCATAGATGGAACCTACTACATGTCCACTAGCATGGCCAATAACTATGTGATTGCCATCTGTGAATCTGGTGGCATAGCTAGCCTAGGTGGTAGCTGAGTAACAATATGAGCTAGTTGAGGTTATGCTATTGGATCCAGGGTGGCCTTTCTACCTCGACCCTGAGTTGGTGCTGCAGCTCTCACCCAACCTTGAGATCATCTTCATCACCAAGTTGAGGCTCTATCTGCTGGCCTAAGAGCATCACCCTCGACTGTTGAATCCTGTATATAATTCATTCTGCAAAGAATGAAACAAGTAAGCTTCCTGAAACTGAATACATAATCAAATGCACAATAATAAACCAAAAGAAGGAATCGTCTAAAGATATCATGTAGCCTCACAAAGATGGGATATAAACGTCTTTGCATCAATCCACATGACTTTCCCAGACATATACCAGCTTTTTACGAACTACACTGGTGAACCTAGGGCTTTGATGTGAACTTTTTCAATAAAAGGACTTAAGTCATGATCACACATACCATCAATAACTAGTAGGTAAGCTAACCCATATCTCAAAATGAAAAGTAATAATCATATTGGGCAAAATCAACTACCAACAAGAAGTTAATAACAATATAAAAGAAAGCATAGAAAAAATGAGAAATGACATTAAGATATAAATATACACAAGAGTACATGATCCAATCCCACGACTTGGTGGATGAAAGTACAAAGCTACTACAAGAATACAAGTCCCAAAAGTAGACCAAAAAGTACAAACTTGTCTCGAATACAAAATACTAGTCAAAGCTATATACAAATGGACATAATTCAAAATAGGATGCCATCAACTCATCCTCAATTTTCGAACGTGTCCACAAAGTCTCAAATCACCATTGGCAACCGACACTTGGATCTGTATCAAGAAAATAGATGTAGAGTGTAGCAAGAGTACAAAAAAAAAAGGTACCCAGTAGGCATCATAAGCTGATTGAGCTTGGAAAGTAAATATAGTATGAAAATAGAGAAAATAGAAAGTGACTAGAGGTCATATAAACAAAGAAATAGTTGAAAGTCTAACTATATAGCTCATGAGTCTAGAAATGATGAAATGTTAAAGTAAATCACCTATATATAACCTAACAGGACACCATAAACCTAGAAGGTACACTCGTGCACAATTTGAAAGTAAATAACCCAAATGGACCCCCTGATTAATAGACATTAGAGCTAAAGATAATACTAAGTAAAATGAAAAGTACTCCAAAACATAAACGAATGATGCCAGACTTTAACTATGGCGAAGGCACCTCGAAGAACCAAAATGAATCACCATGCCAGGACTCAAACCTGACTAATATAAGTATACTTGGAATAAAAATGTTGCTAATATATATGTGGTAGGGCTTGAAACCATGGCAAAAAGAGATGTGCTAGGGCCACAAACCATGGCTAAAGAGTTGCACTCGGGCTTCAAATTGTAGCTAATAGACTTTGAATGTTTCTGAGTCACATGGTGTTTTTCATGTGAGAGTGTGTCGTAGAGAGAAACCATCTTCAGATTCAATAGGGACCCTCTCCATCTCTAAACCCAAAAGGTGATCCAATATAACCAATAATGCCCAAAATCACAAAAGAATACATTGGGGCCAAAGCATAAAGGAATTATGGATAAAAGGTTACAAGAGCTGAGTTGTCCCTTAACTTAGGATCCATACTATAGAGGACAAGTCTACTATATCAATCTGTAGGGATTTAAGTCATTCGAAGATACGTCATAGAATTTGTAAGGTATAACAATTCAAAATTGCAAATCTAAAGCAATTACTATCATATGTCTAGGAAAAGGCCAAGAACAAGCCACAAAAATTAATACAACTAGACAGATAGCTATTTCAAGACATGATACAACAACGCAAAAAGGTTGGTATGCTCAATTTCCTTAAAAAACACTACCTGAAAAGAAGTCTAACGCATGAATTATATCCACAAAACATGATACATACTAGGCACCCCTTCCAAAATTGGCTAAACATCATGAATTTACCAACACAAGTTCAATCTAAGATTGGTAAATCGTAGCCTCCCTCAAAGCCTATCACGCGCGCTCCAAAAATGTCAACACGGATGTTTCACAACAACATTACAATAATTAAAGCTAGGACTAAAATCGAGTAAAAATAGCATTGTGGAACCCATATGGGGAATCCCAAAATTAACTTCGTCAATTAATCTCATTTGGCTCAATGAGCTTCTACCCCAAAAAAGGCACAATCTGAGCCTTTCAACAACCTAAAACAGAATCATGCAATCATAAGAACATCACCTCTCTATTGAAGATAAACAGAGAAAAATGAAAAGGATTACAAGTTCACAAGCGTAATGAATAAGCCAACCAAACTCTTGAAACAAATCTCCAGCCAAAACCTACAACATCTAGATAAAACCCATTGAAAATCAAGCTCCTAAAGAAAATTTATTGAACAAGAACTTATGAAATGAGGCTAAAAATGGGTATAACCACCATTTGATTCCACTAAAGTAGTCATTTTGGCTGCTTAACTGGCCTCACTAATGCTACACACATGCCACTTAAGTGGCGAGGACTAGCTAGCTACTCAATCAAAATGGCTCCTTAGCCTCTTTAGCAACCACTGCTTACGCGAGGCCAGGGCCACTAAAGCGACTCCCTTTAGCTGGAGAGCCTTACATAAGAAACACCCTTGCCACTAAAGTTGTTGCTACTTTAATGGTGCCAATGCCGCTTGAGCAGCTACACAAAAATAGTTCACTAGCCAAATGAGCTAAGTCCCAATGGACTCCACTCAGGTGCTCGAGATTCGTTTGCAAAACTTGTGCATGCAAGCAAACTATGCTACCCCACCAAATTTGACATCTCAAACTCAATGGAGATGTCAAAACTTTAATGGAAGTCATCTCAACAAAAATTGAGTCTCATACCTAAGCTCTATTTTTAGCCAAAATCCATAAGATAGCTTAAAATGAGCTCGGAAGCCTTAGGGCGTACACCAAAGGTCCTTCTAGACCTAACTCAATGTTTTGAAGCTAACAAAATCGTTAGAATTGCATTCTGAAGCCATTTATCTAAAGTTTTGACCGAAGTCAACCATTCAAGTTTCAAAAGCTCCTAAACATGAATACTCACACACAAACTAAATGAATGATCATGTGACCTTGCTGTTAGTCTGTGCAAGTCATAAATGACTTAGGGTCACCATAAAAAAATTTTGAACACTGAAAATAATGCAAAAAGTGAAAATGACCTTGAGAGGCATTACATTCTAGAAAATAGAACAATAGTAATATCTAACTATTTGATATTGTTTAAACTTTAGAGAGAACCAATTACTAAGAACTCATTAACCTTCTCCATTATTCTCCGCTGATATAGAATGAATCTCAAACAATCCATCGCCACACATCATGGGAAGAATAAGTTAAGTGCAACAAACTTTTATTTTATTTTAAAAATGTATATATGATAATTTTGATTTTTTCCAAAAAAAAAACAGTAGTAAGGATATATGATTAATGAGTAAATAGTAACTAAATGACTCTCAAACAATAAATAAAATCATATAGTTGTATCTCAGAACAATATAAAGTCAATTACTTAAATATCTAAGTTGTAGTCTATTACTATTGTACACATTGATCTCTTACCAGGTGGCATAGTTAATAGAATATATGAACTCAGTTTAGGTTGTTCATTTATTGATTAACATTTTTTCAGCTCTCTATGATGCAACCTATGTGATAAATAAACATTGATACAGAGTTATCTGTTGTTGATTTGAATAAGTCTTAAATGAAGCAAACTCATTTTATCTATGTTCATAGTTCTCTTTCATAGAAGTGGAATGTATTGGAAATCCTCCACTACGTAAGTACCTACAAAATGAATAAGTTACAATTAGTCAATGTGTCACCTTCCCTTAAAGTGTGTATTAGCTGAGTAGGGACACCTTCCCTTATTATGTTTACAGCTTCAACCTCCTTCACAACACTCTACGGAACTTCTCATCTTCTTTCCAATATATTGAGCATAGTAAGTGAGTCAGTTTCCACTATCAGGGGACAAAACCTCTATCACAACGAAATTGAACCCTTTCACTAATTGTTTTTTCTTCAAAATTTTGATTTGTGAAATAACCCTTCCTTGCACCCCTACAATAACCCTCTCGCTATTTCTGTCACAAAAGTAGTAGAACTAGGACCAGGGTTACCTTTGGATGCATTAAATGTGTTTCATTTATACCATCCAACATAAAAGAAGTTCTATCTCAAAGTCATATGTCATTAACTTGGCTTCCATTATTCCAAAACTTGTAAAATTTGAGGCAATTTCTTAGGTAAATTTTGCAGAAAATGAAAGTTTAAGAAGATAAGCTTATGAATTGAATCTTTATATCATAAATTAGCTTCTCATAAGGAAATAATCCACCTTGAAGACTAGTATTTCTTTTCTTCCCTAGAAACTATTATATCATATTATGTACTACAACCATAATAATCAAAAGCATTTCATTACCATGTGCATTTCTCTATTTCTACACCCTTTATTTTAATTGTATCCAAGATCTTTACAAAGTAGTAGAAATTCTAAAACAGTTTCATACCCTGAACATTTCACCTAAGAGGAAAAAAAGTTTAACTATTACCAGAATGGGCACTGCACAACGCAAGCAATTAGGATCCACATAATTGTTACATCTAGCAACAATGATAGCTAGATGAATTTCGTTTCTCCAACTTCTCCTAATCAAGAAATAAAATGTGAAAGGCAGATATTCCCCCCAAATATGATTATATTGTTAGTTTGCTTCCTTCTTAACTCTCAATAAGTCCCCTCCAGAATTTAAATTTCCATGTGCTATTGAGCACCAACCATGGTCTATCAACAAGATCTGTAGTGAGAAAGTTTATCAAATACCCCAAAATATGATTGAAAATTCTTTCTAAGAATATTTGATGCAGTCTCTCTATCTCCCATCTCTTTTCATTAATCAAATCCTTTATTTCTTCCATTTTAAACAAAATATGATATTTATCTTCTTGATGGAAAGAACCAAGCTTTGTCCAATATTCATAACAAATGTTGGTTGAACCACCTCTTGTTTCCCACCAAATGTGCTTCTCAAGAATTTCTATGTTCTCTCTACCATGTATTTCCAAACATATGAACCTCCTTTCCAATGAACCAATAAAGATCTTTCCTTTTTGCAATACCTATTAACGTAAAATTTGTCCATCGAGATTTTTCAATTATAAACTTTCACCATAAATTTTCAAGCATAGCTTTTGAAATATCAAAAAAGTATCCAAACCAAGATCGCCTCCCTTTTTAGGTAGACAAATATTCAGTCATGCAACCCAATGCTTATTTTTACAAGTTTCTTTGTTGTTCCAACAGAATTTGGAAACAATCTTGTGTAGCACTTTTATTGCACATTTGAGAGGGAGAATTGTTAAAGAATAGGAATACTTTATAGTACCCTACAAATTAATGTAGCCTTACCGCCATGAGATATCATCTTCCCTTTCAAAGTTTGAAGCTTATCCTTCACCTTTAAAATGAGATCATTATAATAAATCTTCCTTCTTTTTACATGAGAGATAAGATACCCTACATAAGTAATAGGGAACTGACATAGGGAACTGACCTCTAGAAAAATATGTACATTTATCAATCGATCCTCCTAACTATGTACTAGTGTTATGATGCATATACCGAGCACACATATCTTTCATACAAAAATGGTGATTGTAACTATTAGTCCCACTTTTCACATTATTGAAAAGTCAATGGATATAAAAAGATATTGAAATTATAAAAAAAATCTTAGGGGACCTCTGTTTTACTATTTAAGATTTCTTTTTGGTGGAAAATATTAAGTTTTAAATAATCTTAAATAGTAGGGTACATAGAATTACTTGGTACTATTTTTTGATTTTGATTTCTTATCTTGTATATGTCAATTCCTCTCACCCTAAAATAGAAAAAGAAACATTTAATGTGAATTAATTTCTAAGTAAATGTGGATGTGCGATGGTGGGTAGGTTTCCCCTTTGAGTTCTTTTATATAATAAACAAATTATGTTCAATGATCTCCATCCAAGCAATTACCTATCCACTCAAAAATATTTTTATACTAAGTTGTTTTATTTATTTTTATATGTTATAGTTCTTCATAAGTCATCCCCTCCCCCCCCCCCCCCCTTGCACCATGCATATTCTTTTGCAACTAGTAGATATAATTTTATAAAAATCTCATATAGATCATAACAATTGTGATATTAGGGTGGTTGTTAGAAGCTTTAAAATTAATTAACCTAACAATGTTATAGCTCCTAAATAAGGCTTCAAATCTCTTAATTATGAAAATTATGATTGGAATTTTTGTGACAGGCTTTAAGATGTTGACATGATAATTTGAATTACCTTTTTGAAAATTTCCATATGAATTTTCTAGTTTCTCATCAGGAAAATCCAAATGATCAATACTTAGTGATCATTAACCCCACTACCCTAATTCATGTGATTGCAGACCAGGTTATCATAAATGATAACCAGGAAATGTTACAATCGTATCATCTAACTCATATAAGTCAACAAATCTTTTTTCCTCCACTACCACTAGATGCTTAGCTAGCATATGTGCCAGTAGTTGCTGCAACACCTAGGAAATTAATTGATTTGTATAAATAACTCGTGATATGAGCTAATGTTCATCCTACTTTCACCTTGCTCATGGAGACTCCTCGAATCCAAAACTCGTAGAATATAAGTACTTCTCCATTTCATTTTATGTGTTTGTTTTTAGAGTTTGAGTCTTGTACTTTTGATTTGAAATCAAGAAAAATAGGTCAATAAAGGTTATAACTGAATTGAAGCAAGAGGAACTCACAGATCATACATGGATACAGTACAAGTGTGGTTCAAAGACAATTAAAAAAATTCCATTTTTGAAATTTTCTCTCTTCTCTATATTTCTCATGTCATAGAAAGTTTCATTCATTTTTCAATTTCTATGAAAAAAATAAATAAAATCTATATAGTAATGGTATAGAGACATATTTTTTGCATGTCCCTATAACATCACTAATGTATATTTATTTATTTATTTTTTGTCAAGAAAATTGAGAACTAAATAAAACTTTCTATGACATGAAAAACAGTGAAAAGAGCGAATCTCGAAAATGGAGAATATTACACTAGATCCAAGTATCAACTTCAAGTTTCTCTTGCTTTAATTTATAGATAATCATTATCAACTTATTTTTTTCTAATTTCAAATCAAATGAACAAAACTAAAAATTTGAAAGAAGAAAGATAAAATGAAACATATGAAGTATTTACCTTCTTTGATTTCAAATTAGTGTAATTCTTATAAAGAATGTAAAATTAGGGTGAATGTTATGACACATCATTAATTTTTACAGCAGATCAATTCATTATTCATATTTTATAAAAACTATTGACACATACGTTAGTACTGCAGCTAGTGGTAAAAGGGGAAGAAAGATTTGTTGGCTAAATTGAGTTTGCTGACAGGATCATAATATTTGTTGGTTACCATTTTGTTCCATGATAATCTAATTAGAGCTTGTTGGAGTACCATTGCCAAGATCTAGTGTAATTCCCTTTCCCCGGGAGCCAGTCCCACAGAAATTATAGGAATGGGATTGTGGGATTGGTGATTACAAAAGATTGCTTATTTGGATTTTCCTGGAGAGCAACTAGAAAATCCATAGGGGAAATTTCAAGAAAGCAATTTGAATTAGTCATGTTTGTTGGGCATATAGCAAGAGTTAATGGGAAATGTAGGGAAGATGAAAAGAGAGGAACTTGAAAAGTCCTCTTATGCTTTAGTAAAAAGGCATTTCTCCATCATCGGTGGTGGAAATAAAAATAGAAGAGTTTAAATAGAGAAACACTTCTATTAATTGTTAAAAGGGTTGGAAAGAGGGACCTATTTTGCACCGTCGTCGTCGTCGCTTGCTTGGCTTTGGCTTAAGAAAATGGTCGATCGAGAGATTATTTTTGGACAAAGTTTTATTTTAATTATTTATTTAATTAATTAAATAAAATTAAATCGACAAAAATGTTTTAATAAATTAGTTAATTAACCGAAATGTTCTGACCCGAATCGAACCCGCGTGACACGTTTTATTTAAATTACTTTCCCATTTTATTTGAATTTCCCGCCGTTGGAGAAGAGTGTTATGAAAGGTTGCAACTTTCAAGAACAACCATGACAGTTTGAAAGATTGCACACTTTTTGAAATGGTCGTGTTGTTTCTGAAAGGTTGCAACCTTTCGGAACCAGTTCCTCTTGGCTATAAATACCAGTTATTCTTCAGACCTTTTACATACGAAAATTTCTGAATTCTTCTTCTTCTTTTGCACAAATAATTTTTGTGTACTTTACTGTCGTTGAGTGGTTCACTGACACCAGCGTTTTTGGTATCAATACACTGGTGATTCAGATCATTCTATCTTGGGAGGACATATTCCAAATCAAACCTCGGATACTAGAGGGGAATAATTTCCTTAAGGGGACACTGTGCATTTAGTGGGCTTGATCACTTTCCGTTCTGTCTTTTCCATATTTTGGTATGTTTTACAGATTTTATTTTTTTGTGATTTAATTTATGTTCTTCTGTTCTTCAATGTTTCATTGGAAACTTTGGTAACTTTGTGTTTCTGCAAAGTTTCTGGTAGTCAGTATTACTATTTTTTAAACACAGATTAACAACAATCTTAAGGAAATTATTTATTTTATTTTAATCTATGTTTCTAGTGGAGATAAAAACCGTCGTGGTTTATACTACTATTAAGTTTGCAATTTAGGTTATTGCTTACTAAATCATTTGTATCAATTTCTATTTATTACAGATTCTGAAATGGCAAATGATAATGTTATGGTGGCTATTGCTGCTCCAACCCGAACTGCTGTACCACCAGCAGAGAAATCGGGAAAATTCTCTGGTGTGAATTTCAAAGGATGGCACCAACGGGTATTTTTCTAACTTACCACTCTTGGTCTGTAGAAATTTACCAATGAAGTAACTCCGGTGCTTGCTGTTGAAATGCCAGACAGAAATAATCATGATTATTGAAGCATGGAAACATGAAGACTTTCTATGTAAGGGCTACATTCTCAGTGCTTTAGAGGATGACTTATATAATGTCTATAGTGCAATGACAACTTCGAAAGAATTATGGGATGCACTTGAGTAGAAATATAAGACAAAAGATGCATGCTTGAAATGTTTGTGGTCGCAAAGTTTTTAGACTATAAAATGTCAGATAGTAAAGCTGTTGGAACACAACTGCAGGAACTTCAACTTATTTTCCATGATCTGATTGCTGAGGATATGGTAGTAGATGAAGCTTTTCATGTGGCTGCAATGATCGAAAAGTTACCTCCTTCGTGGAACGACTTCAAGAATTTTTTAAAGCATAAACGTAAGGAAATGAAGCTTGAAGATCTTGTGATTCGACTCAAGATTGAGGAAGATAACAAAATCGCCAAAAAGAAGTCTCGCAAGAGTTCGACAATATTTGGAGTTAATATTGTTGAAGAAGCTCCTACTAAACGCAAGAAGAGAAAGAAGTCTAACAGACATAAGTTAGAACAGGACAAGAAGAAATTCAAGGGCAACTGTTACAATTGTGGTAAGGCTGGTCATAAGTCTTCTGACTGTTGTGCTCTAAGAAACGACAAAGACAAAGACAAAGGCAAAAGTCAAGCAAACATCTTGGAAGAGATGGAAGTTGTAGATGACCTCTGTGCAATGATCTCGGAGTGCAACTTAGTTGGAAATCCTCAGGAGTGGTTTCTTGACTCAGGTGCCACTCGGCATAGTTGCTCTGTGAAAGAAGCCTTTGCAATGTACACTCTTGCTGAGTTCGATGAAGATTTGTTCATGGGGAACACAACAACAACAAGGATTGTAGGAACTGGGAAAGAAATGTTGAAAATCACATCCGGCAAGATTTTGACTTTGAACAACTTTCTATACGTTCCTACTATTAGGAATAATTTAGTTTTTTGCTGCACTACTTGTTAATAACGGGTTTAAGTGTTTCCTAGTTAGTGACAAAGCTGTAATAAGTCAGAATGAGATGTTCGTAGGAAAAGGCTACCTCACTGAGGTACTCTTCAAACTAAATGTAATGGTTGCTGACAGTATTAATAATAATTTTGCTTTTGTTTACTTATTGGAGTCAAATGATTTATGGCATGCCAGTTTTGGACATGTAAATTACAAAGCCTTGCGAAAATTGGTTACTAGAGAAGTATTGCCTGATTTCAAATTTAATAAATCGAAATGCAAAATTTGTGTAGAAAGTAGGTTTGTTAAACATCCTTATAAGTCTGTTGAAAGAAATTCAAAACATTAATTAATTCACACAGATATATGCGATATGAAGTCGACACCATCTCGTGGTGGGAAAAGGTATTTTATAACTTTTATTGACGATTGCACTCGATTTGGTTATGTATATTTTCTTAATAGTAAGAATGAAGCAATTGATGCATTTAAGTAATACAAAAATGAAGTGGAGAATCAATTGAGTCTAAAGATAAAAATGATTCGAAGTGATACGGGTGGAGAATACGAATCTCCTTTTGCAGAGATATGTTTGGAATACGGTATTATTCATCAAGCTATTGTACCCTATACACCACAGTCAAATGGTTTGGCAGAACGGAAAAACACAAAATTAAAGAAAATGATGAATACCTTGATAAGCAGTTCTGGTTCACCGCAAAACTTGTCGGGGGAAGCCATCCTTACGACTAACAAGATACTCAATAGGGTACCCAAAGAAAAACACAATCGATTCCATATGATTTATGGAAAGGAAGGAAACCTAACTTGAAATATTTCAAAGTGTGGAGGTGTCTGGCCAAGGTAGAGGTTCCTTTAACAAAGAGGGTGAAAATTGGACCCAAAATAGTGGATTGTGTATTTATTCGATATGTTGTGAACAGGAAGGCCTGTCGATTTTTGGTTCACAAATCTGATAATCCTGAAATTCATGTGAATACGGTAATTGAGCCTGATAACGCTAAGTTCTTTGAACATATTTATACATATAAAACTGAATGTGGGTCGACAAGTGAAAGACCTAAAAGACCACAAGAAGAATCAACGGAAAATACACAACCTAACTTGGATCCTAGGCCTAGTTGTCACACCCCGAGACTACCCCCGAGACGCAAACACAAAACCTAGGACCACAAGTGATCCCAAACTAACCTTGCTCGCATGATCATGAGCATACTAAAGATAAAAAATTGATGTGGAAGCTAAATCATAAATCGCATGAAAAGATGGGGAATACTCATATACTATAACTAAGATATATGAAAACTGATGAGTTTAATACAAAGAAGATATTAACTCAATTCTAAGCTGAATCTAACTATGTCTGAAATAAGCCTCTAAAATGACTAGAAATGTAAGGACATGCCCTAACTAGATCTAGAAAAACTGAAACTAAAGGACTAAAAATACTGAAAAGAAACTCATGACTATTGTCCTCGAAAAATAAGGACTCACCACTGATTCTGCTGAGCTGGAGATCGCAAACCGATATAAGTATGATCTAGATGCTGAGAACCTGAACCTACGTCACGAGAAGATGTAGCACACATATGCTTCAGTACTTGAAAGGTACAGAGCATGCATGATAAAGTAAAGCTGAAATAACATAGAACTGAACAAAGCAATAAAGCAATGAAATAATCTGAACATGACATAAATGTTGAATACTTAGTTAACTGAATGCAATGACCAAATTTATAATGTGCTGAAACTGAATACTAGATATACTGATAAATGGTCAATGCAATAGGATCTAACTGAACTATGGGAGCTACTAATAACCGATAATAAAATCACATGAGCCAAATATGGAGTCTAATGTATATGCCCTATCGAGAGGACCCAATATACCCGGCCAAGGATATAGAGGCATGATTGGCATGATCACTAACTGATATTTCCCACAGAAGGGACTAATACCTACGTGGCTCATAGTTCTGGGACTACATGGGTATGCTGAACCCTATTCCAACCTGGTATTATGCTACTCCCAATAGATTAAGTGGTTAACACATTATGACTGAGTTTCTGTATATAATAGATAGCTCAAAACTTAACATGCTATATGAGAATGCAACAATTAATCTGATAATGATGCATTCATAAACTGAGGCATGTATAACTGAATACATTATGACTGGAATACTGAATAGCTCAAAATACTGACATGCAGATATCATACTTGAAAACTCTTTCTTAGAAAACAATTCAAAATCATAATATATTTTGATCATTGATGACTTGAGAAGTCATATTGCATAAACATTGATGGTATATCTAGATACCATACTGCTCATACATTAATGACCTACTCGATTGTCATACTAATCATGTTTTAGAAGCTCTTTCCAAACCTCATCTTAACTTTCTCAAAAACGCATTTTAAAAGTCAAGTGTTGTCAAAAAAAGATTCTCAAGATTTATAACTCAACATAGGCTTTATGCTGAAATATACTGATAATGTGGCGTTCAAAAATTGGAGCAAGTATATCTGAATGACTGAAATATCTTACCTAGCATGTGCAATTCAAGAACTAAAGAAATACATAGCTAGGGTTCTGGAATTCATGCAATAAACTAAGTACAAACATGATAATTTGATTTGGGATATATTCATAAGTAATTCATGATAATCTGCTGAAATTCTAGAAACCCTAGGTCTATTCATAGTAAGAGAATTAAGAAACTGATTGAATTCTAGTGACCTAATGGGTGGAAGGAACCCACTAGTGAAATCCCAGATACCTGGTGACGAATTTCATGGAGAAATCCTTTGATTTCTGGGCTGGAACTGAAGAAAACTTGTTGCGTTCTTGAAGTTATGGTTGGTCGCCTTTTTGTTTTCTTAGGCTTCTAATTTTCTAAGTTATGAAGAATGATTTGACTTAGGTAAGTTCTAGTTATGTTTCTAGGCTTAAACTAACTAAAACCTCATGATTTAAGGTCTAAACGATGTATCTTAGGGGTCCAATGAAATAGGAAAAGACCAAAAGACCCTTGACGTAACTGTTGTCAGAGTGATCGATGGATTGGACCTATGGGCCGAGTTTAATCTACGGTCCGTAGTTCAATATCGTAGGTCAAGTCTCCCTGACAGGGCTTCACTAAAACGAGCATAACGTTTTATTCGGAGGTCGGAATTTAGCAAACTCGGTGGCGTTGGAAAGAGGATTCAATTATCTATCATATCATATGTAATGGGACACATAATACCTTTTTTTGCTAAGAGTTACGACCATTTGAATTTGACCCACTCAAGTATTTTCATCTAACTAGCTGCTGACCCACACATACGGTCAGACCTACAAACCGTAGATCTAATGACAGTACATGCTGGTCAGCCATCATTTGCATCAGAGGCTGGGTAAAGGGGGCCTCGATCCACGAACACAGACCACAGATTGTGGTCTGACCTACGGACCGTGGGTCTGTCCATGGGTCGACACTTAGCCAATTTTTCTGAGCTGGGTTTGGGGAGGGGTTGCAGTGGTGAACCACGGGCCACCAGCATGGGCCGTGGTCTGACTTACGGTCTGTGGATGGCAACCATGGGTTGCACCTTCAACTTCACCCCTTGGGACCATTCATCCTCGAATGAAGACTAAACTAGCTGAAATGGAGAGAGAGGGCTGCAATCCCTACCACTAAATACTGAGAACTGAATTTCTAACTGAACTGTGTTCTAAGAAGATGCAAATATGCTGAAAATGCAAGTAGAAACTGAGGGAACATGATTCTAAGACTGAATTTATGCATGAATGACTGAAAAACTGAAGAGGAACTATTACCTCAAGCTGGAGTGGAATCAGAAGGAAAGAGATAAGGATACTTGGACTTCATGGCTACTTCTGCTTCCCAAGTAGCTCCCTCTACGGACTGGCTCCTCCACAAAACCTTGACAGAATCGACTTCTTTGTTTCTTAACCTTCTAACCTGATGATCGAGAATCTCAACTGGTACATCCTCATATGAGAGACTATCTTTCACAGTCACACTCTCTAATGGCACTACGAATGCTGGATCACCCACACACTTCTTCAATAGTGAAATGTGAAAAATCGGATGCACTGTTGCTAATTCTAGCAACTCTAACTATAAGCCACTTTACCAATGCTTTCAGAATCTTGTAAGGGCCTACATATCTAAGACTGAGCTTCCCTTTCTTGCCAAATCTCATCACCCCTTTCATAGGTGACACTTTCAATAAAACTTAATCATCTATCTCAAACTTTAATTTCCTTCTCATTACATCTACATAGGACTTCTGTCTTAAGTCTATTTTTGACGAGCTAAAATTTTTCCTATAGCTTCATAAATCAAATCTGTCCTAATTAAGGTTACTTCACCTACTCATCCACCTAAGGAACACATAATTGACCTTGATAGCGAAGCACACTATCTCCCCCTTGGGAGAAAACCTCAAATCTCTATTGGTGGACAACACCTTTAAGTTGAAGCAAGATTGGATAATTGTCTTGCTTTTCCTTAACCTCCGCTACCAATGAAGGTTCTGACCCATTCTGAACTGTTACACTACTATCTTATATGCTCATCAGGCGAACTCCCAAGCGAGCAAGCCTGTGAACATCCTTCACTATCTCTTTTCTTTCTTCATCAACATGTGCTACACTACCCATAAATAGTTTGCTAAGAGTATCTGCTACTACATTGGCCTTACCAGGATGGTAATGCACTCATATCATACTCCTTGAGGAACTCAAACTATCTTCTCTAGCGAAGATTCAATTCTTTCTAGGTGAATACATATTGAAGGCTCTTATGTTCTGTGAACACATCTACATGAACACCATACAAGTAGTGTCTCCAAATCTTGAGTGCAAACACCACTGCTGCAAGCTCGAGGTCATGAGTCGGATAATTCTTCTCATGCACCTTAAGCTGTCTGGATGCATATGCTATAACCTTTTCTCGCTGCATTAACACACAACCTATAACGACTCTGGATGCATCATAATAGATACATAACAGTCTGAACCCTCTGGTAGAGTCTAAACGAGAGCTGTAGTCAACCTGGTTTTCAGTTCTGCGAAGCTTTTCTCACAAACATCTTTTTTCTTTACGAACAACATGGGTGCACCCCATGGAGAAATACTAGGTATGATGAAGCCCTTATCTAGAAGGTCTTTCAACTACTCTTTCAATTCCTTAAGCTCAGCTGGAGCCATTCTGTAAGGAGGAATAAAGATAGGCTGGATATCTGGAAGGAGATCAATTCCAAAGTTGATTTCCATATCGGAAGGAATTCCATGAAGATTTTCTGGAAACTCATTAACCACAGGAACTGACTCAAGGGTTGAGGTTTCAGAGCTTGAATCCTTAACCCAAACTAGATGATATAGATAACCCATAGAGATCATCTTTCTGGCCTTAAGGTAAGAAATGAATTGACCCATAGGCGCTAAGTTACTACCCTTCTATTCTAGGATTGGTTCGTCTGGAAACTAAAAATGAACAATCCTAGTTTTACAATCAACTGAGGCATAATAAGAATGTAACCAATCCATGCCTAGAATGACTTCGAAGTCTACCATTTCTAACTCTACAAGATCTGCTGAAGTGACTTTTTGAGAGACTGAGATAGGGCAATTTCTGTATACCCATCAAGCTATAACTAGGTCACCAACTAGGGAAGAGACTGAGAAGGGTTCTGAAGTAGTTTCTAGACTAACTCTTTAGATTACTGCTATAAAGAGAGTTACAAAGGTAAGAGTAGCCCTAATCCTAATACTACAAAAACACTAAAGAAGGACTCAAAACGTACCAATGATAGCATCATGAGAATCTTCCTGGTCCTGGTGAGCCTGGAGAGCATAAAGCCTGCCTTGGCGCTGACTGCCACCTGTACAAGATGACACACCTTGCTGAGTTGGGGGACCTGCCGGTACTGTTGGAGCTGTAAACTGAGCCCTAGTATTGTTACCTTCTTGCCCCTTCTTGGCAGAAGGGCGATTCTTCACCCTATTAACAGACTGACCACACCCAAAGCATCTTTCCTTGCCTGCAAGACACTCGCCTCGATAGTTCTTACCACACTTTGGACAAGTTGGGTAGGTCCTATTTCTTGAAACACTTCTCTGAGACTTAGAGCCTGGTGCCCTACTATTTTGATCTTATCGAAACTGTGAGTGATTTCCACCACCCGATTTCTGCTGAGAGTACTCATAGTTCCCTGTTCTAGCTTTCTTGTTTACCTTAGTGATTTCCCTAAGATTATCTCCCTCAACCTGTTGATTGATCTGATTATTCATACTTTGAGCGAAAAGTGGAATAGCGTTCTCAAACTCTGTATTTGAAACTTCCTGATCTGGGACTAGAGAAACTGTGTTAGCATTCTTGGCATTAGCTCTACGAGGAGGCATGATCACTGAAACGTAGACGTCGAGTTAGAATAGAATTTAGATAATAACTTATGCATGATAAGAGTAACAGGAAAATAAAGATTTCCTAAAACACTTTGTAGCCTCCCTCTCATTAGATGTGGTGCGCACTACACATCCATGAAAATAACTCTACCTAGTGCAACTTTTCAGACATCCTAGGACACTTAAACCTAATGCTCTGATATCAAGTTTGACACCCCCCGAGACGCGGACACGGGACCTAGGACCACAAGTGATCCCAAGCTAACCCTGCTGGCATGATCATGAGCATACTAAAGATAATAAATTGATGCGGAAGCTAAATCATAAATAACATGAAAAGATGGGGAATACCCATATACTATAACTAAGATATATGAAAACTGATGAGTTTAATACAAAGAAGATATTAACTCAATTCTAAGCTGAATCTAACTATGTCTTAAATAAGCCTTTAAACTGACTAGAAATCTTGGGACATGCCCCAACTAGATCTAGCAAAACTGAAACTAAAGGACTAAGAATACTGAAAAGAAACTCATGACTATTGTCCTCGGAAAATGAGGACTCACCATTGATTCTGCTGAACTGGAAATCGGAAACGGATGTAAGGGTGATCTGGATGCTGAGAACCTGAACCTACATCACAATAAGATGTAACGCACGGATGCGTCAGTACTTGAAAGGTACTGAGCATGCAAGATAGAGTAAAGCTGAAATAACATATAACTGAACAAAGAAATAAAGCAATGAAATAATCTGAACATGAAATACATGTTGAATACTGAGTTAACTGAATGCAATGACGAAATTTAAAACATGCTAAAATTGAATACCGGATATACTGATAAATGGTCAATGCAATAGAATCTGACTGAACTGTGGGAGCTACTAATAACCGATAATAAAACCACATGAGCTAAATGTGGAGTCCGATGTATACGCCTCATCGAGAGGACCCAATACACCCGGCCAAAGGTACAGAGGCATGACTGGCGTGATCACTAACTGATATTGCCCACAGAAGGGACTTACACCTACGTGGCTCGTAGATCTGGGACTATATGGGTACGCTGGACCCTAGTCCAACTCGGTATTATGTTACTCATAATAGATTAAGTGGTTAACACATTATGACTGAGTTTCTGTATATAATAGATAGCTTAAAATTGAACATGCAATGTGAGAATATAACAATTAATCTGATAATGATGCATTCATAAACTGAGGCATGTATAACTGAATATATTATGACTGGAATACTGAATAGCTCAAAATACTGACATGCAGATACTCATACTTGAAAACTCTTTCATAGAAAACAATTCAAAATCACATTATACTATGACCATTGATGGTATATCTAGATACCATACTGTTCATACATTGATGACCTACTCGATTGTCATACTAATCATTTTTTAGAAGCTCTTTCTCAAAACTCGTCTTAACTTTCTCAGAAACTCAGTTTAAAACTCAAGTGTTGTCAAAAAAAGCTTGTCAAGATTTATAACTCAAAATAGGGTTTATCTTGAAATATACTAATAATGTGGCATTCAAAACTGGAGCAAGTATATCTGAATTACTGAAATATCTTACCTAGCATGTGTAATTCAAGAACTAAAGAAATACATAGCTAGGGTTCTGGAATTCATGCAATAAACTGAGTACAAATATGATAATCTGATTTGGGACATATTCATACATAATTCATGATAATCTCCTGAAATTCTAGAAACCCTAGGTCTGTTAATACTTAAATAATCAAGAAACAGATTGAATTCTAGGGACCTAATGGGTGGAAGGAACCCACTTGTGAAATCCCACATACCTGGTGACAAATTTCATGGTGAAATCCTTTAATTTCTAGGCTGGAACTGAAGAAAACTTACTGCGTTCTTGGAGTTAGGGTTGGTCGCCTCTTTCTCTTCTTATGCCTCAAATTTTCTAAGTTATGAAGAATGATTTGACTTAGGTAAGTTCTAGCTATGTTTCTAGGCTTAAACTAACTAATACCTCATGATTTAGGGTCTAAACAACGTATCTTAGGGATCCAATGAAATTGGAAAAGACCAAAAGACCCTTGACTTAACTGCTGTTGGAGTGACCGACGGATTAGACCTACAGGCCGTAGTTGAATCTATGGTCCGTAGATTGGAGTCGTAGGTCAAGTCTGCCCGATAGGGCTTCACTAAAACGAGCATAACATTTTACTCGAAGGTAAGATTTTAGCAAACTCGGTGGCGTTGGAAAGAGGATTTAATTATCTATCATATAATTGGTCATGGGACACATAATTCCTTTTGTGCTAAGAGTTATGACCATCTGAACTTGACCTACTCAACAATTTTCATCTAACTAGCTGCTGACCCTCATCTATGGTCAAACCTACGGACCGTGGATCGAACAACGGTCCATGCTGGGCGGCTGTTGTTTATGTCAGATGATGGTCAAAGGGGGCCTCAATCCACAGATACAAACCACGAACTGTGGTTTAACCAGTGGACCTTAGGTCTGTCCGTGGGTAGAGACATAGCCAATTTTTCTGAGCTGGGTTTGGGGAGGGGTTGTAGTGGTGAACCACAGAACATCAACATGGGCCGTGGTGTGACCTACGATCCGTGGATGGCAACCGTGGGTTGCACCTACAATTTCTTAAAATTTGTTTGTTTGGTTTGTTTAAGATACGGGGTGTTACAGTAGTAATTGGCAACGAAAATCCACTTCTTTCGGACCAGATTTTGTGGCAATTTTTCTTGAAAATGAGCCTCAAACATTTAAAGCAGCTATGTCTTTATCTGAGTAAATTTATTGGAAAGAAACAGTCAATAGTGAGATCGAATCAATTTTAAGTAACCATACTTAGGAATTGACTGATCTTCCCCCAAGAAATAAACCTTTAGGGTCAAATTGGATCTTTAGAAGGTAAATGAAAGTCAATTGGACTATTGACAAATATAAGACTAGACTTGTAGTCAAAGGATACAGACAAAAGGAAGGTCTGGACTTTTTTCATACATACTCTACAGTAATAAGGATAACATCAATTAGGATGTGAATAGCACTAGCGGCAGTGCATGATCTTAAAATCCACCAAATGGATGTAAAGATAACTTTCTTAAATAGAGAGTTGGAGGAAGAAATTTGCATGGAACAGCCTGAATGGTTTATGGTTCCTGGTAAAGAAGAGAAAATGTGCAAACTTGTGAAGTCGCTTTATGGGCTTAAGCAAGCTCCCAAACAATGTTGGCAAATGGATTCAAGATTAACAAATGTGATAAGTGTGGTTACATTAAAAACGTTCCGAATCGTGAAATTATTGTTTGTATGTATGTTGATGACATGTTAATAATGAGTAAAGATATTGACGATATAAATGCTACTAGGCGCATGCTGTCCAGCTAGTTGGATATGAAGGACTTAGGAGTTGCTTATTTGATTTTAGGGATCAGGATTCTCAAAACTCCTCAGCGACTAGCATTATCTCAATCTCATTATATTGAAAGAGTATTGGATAACTTCAAGTACTTGAATTTCAATGTTGTCAAAAATTCAATTGATTTAAGCTTTACATTTCAAAAGAATGTAGGTGAAAGTTACTCTTAATTGGAATATGCCAGAGTGTTGGAAAGTTTGATGTATATTATGAATTGTACGCAACCAGATATAGCATGTGCTATTAGCAAACTGAGTCGGTTCACTAGTAATCCAAATCAAACTCACTGGATGGCAATGAAACATATGTTGGGGTATCTGAAACTTACACAACCTCTATTCTCTGCATTATATTAAATATCCTACCGTGATTAAAGGATATAGTGATACAAATTGGATCACCAGGTCAAATGAAGTAAAATCCACAAGTGGTTTTGTGTTTACACTTGGTGAAGGAGTAGTCTCTTGGAAATCATCCAAATAGACATGTATTGCTCGCTCCACAATGAAATCTGAATTTATTGCTTTAGACAAGGCCGGTGAAAAAGCTAAATGGCTCCACAATTTCTTAGAGGATATTCCATTCTGGCCTAAACCTATCGGACCTATTTGCATACATTGTGATAGTCAAGCAACAATAGGTCAGGCAGGGAGCGTCATGTACAATGGGAAGTCTCATCATATATGATAGAGACATAACACAGTAAGACAATTGCTCTCTAGTGGAATTATCACAGTTGACTATGTAAAGTCAAGCGATAATGTGTCATATCCACTACCGAAAGGCCTAGTGAGAGAGGCAGTTGAAAGATCAACTAAGGGAATGAGTTTACGGCTTAGGACAAGTCAGCATGGCGGTAACTCTATCTAGTAGATTGTAGATCCCAATAGTTAGATTCAAGGAGAAAAACAAAGTTGTGACTGACGGTTCGACATTGTGAATCAACTCAATCAATTCTCATGATGAAGACAATGTTCAAGAACAAGGTTAAAACTTTAAGGCTTGTTAATGAGTTAATAAAGCTTAAAGTTTTTAATGATTAGCTAAGTTTGGCAAATTTGACCAAATAGTGTATCTACAAGATGACACGTTTAGAAATCACCTATGTTAGTGTGAAGTGTAAGCCGCTTCGAAGAGAATTTTATGTCAAAAGCATGTTCTCTATACACTTATGAAACTAGGAGGTGTTCATAGCTGAAACGAACACAACCATAAGAACCATAAAAGGTAAAGTGTTAATTGTGTGACATATGGTTGTCTTGGTATACACCAAAGCTCAACTGTTCAAAGATATTGCATCTACCGATTGACTGAGTATATTCGACATATGTTCACTACGAAAAGTCCATGGGGAAACCTACTTCTCCAGATGCAATTAATCCTAACTTGTATAGTACACACTCGTCCGTGCATTCCTTATGTTATAAGCATTCCCATTTCATGTGGGGGATTGTTGGGTATATAGCAAGAGTTAATGGGAAATGGAAGGAAGATGAAAAGTTGGGAACTTCAAAAGCCCTCTTATGCTTTATTAAAAAAGGCATTTCTCCCTCATCGGTGGTGGAAAGAAAAATAGAAGAGTTTAAATAGAGAAACACTTCTATTAATTGTTAAAAGGGTTGGAAAGAGGGACTCTCCTCGCTCCGTCGTCGTCGTTGCTTGCTTGGCTTGGCTTTGGCTTCGGCTTCGTCTTTGGCTTTGGCTTTGGAAAATGATCGAGAGATTAATTTTGGACAACGTTTTGTTTTAATTATTCATTTATTTATTTATTTAATTAATTAAATAAAATAAAATGGCCAAAAACGTTTCAATTAATTAGTTAATTAACCAAAATGTTTCGACCCGACTCGGATCCGCGTGACCTATTTTATTTGAATTTTCCGCCGTTGGAGATGACTGTTCTGAAAGGTTGCAACTTTCAGGAAAAACCATGACCGTTTGAAAGGTTGCAAACTTTCTGAATTGTGTGGTTTTTGAAAAGTTGCAACCTTTCAGAATCAATTCCTCTTGGCTATAAATACAAGTTATTCTTCAGACTTTTTACTTAAATATTTTCTTAATTCCTCTTCTTCTTCTGCACAAATAATTTTCTTTTACTTTACTGTCATTGAGTGGCTCGCTGACACCCGCATTTTGGGTATCAATACACTGGTGATTGAGATCATTCTATCCTGGGAGGACATATTCCAAATCTAACCACGGATGCTAAAGGGGAATAATTTCCTTAAGGAGAAATTGTGCATTCCGTGGGCTTAATCTTTTTTCGTTCTGTCTTTTCTAGATTACGGTATGTTTTACAAATTTTAATTTTTTGTTAATTAATTTTTGTTCTTCTGTTCTTCACTAGTTCATTGGAAAGTTTGGTAACTTCCTGTTTCTGCAAAGTTTCTGGTAATCAGTATTACTATTTTTCAAACACAGATTGGAAATAATCTAAAGGAAATTATTTATTTTATTTTAATCTGTGTTTCTCGTGGAGACAAAAACTTTTGTGGGTTTATACTCCTATTAAGTTTGTAATTTATGTTATCGCTTATTGAGTCACTTGTATCAATTTTTGTTTATTACAATTTTGAAATGGCAAATGATAATGTTACGGTGGATGTTGCTGCACCAACCCAAACTGCTGTACCACCAGCAGAGAAACTAGGAAAATTCTCTGGTGTGAGTTACAAAGTATGGCAGCAGCGGGTATTTTTCTGGCTTTCCAATCTTGGTCTGCAGAAATTTACCAATGAAGTAACTCTGGTGCCTGCTGCTGAAATGCCTGATAAAGAAAAATACATGATTATTGAAAGATGGAAACATGCAAACTTCCAATATAAGGGCTACATTCTCAGTGCTTTAGAGGATGACTTATATAATGTCTATAGTGCAATGACAACTTCTAAAGAATTGTGGGAAGCATTTGAGAAGAAATATAAGACAAAAGGTGCATTCTTGAAAAAGTTTATGGTCGCAAAGTTTTTAGACTATAAAATATCAGGTAGTAAAATTGTTGGATCATAAGTGTATGAACTTCAACTTATTTACCATGATATAATTACTGAGGATATGGTAGTAAATGAAGCTTTTCAGGTTGCTGCAATGATCAAGAAGTTACCTCCTTTGTGGAACGACTTCAAGAGTTATATAAAGCACAAAGGTAAGGAAATGAAGCTTGAAGATCTTGAGATTCGGCTCAAGATTGAGGAAGATAACAAAACCGCCAAAACAAGTCTCGTAAGTGTTCGACAATAATTGGAGTTAATATTGTTGAAGAAGCTCCTACCAAAGGAAAGAAGAGAAAGAAGTCCAACAGACAGAATTTTGAACAAGCCAAAAAGAAATTCAAGGGCAACTATTACAACTGTGGTAAGACTGATCATAAGTCTTCTGACTGTCGTGCTCGAAGAAAGCACAAAGACAAAGACAAAGACAAAAGTAAAATTCAAGCAAACATCATGGAAGAAATGGAAAATGAAGATGACCTCTGTGCAATGATCTCGTAGTGCAACTTAGTTGGAAATCCCAAAGAGTGGTTTCTTGACTAAGGTGCCAATCGACATATTTGCTCAGTGAAAGAAGCCTTTCCAATGTACATTCCTGCTGAGTTCGATTAAGATTTGTTCATGGGGAACACAACAACAACAAGGATTGCAGGAACTGGGAAAGTAATGTTGAAAATCACATCTGGCAAGGTTTTGACTTTGAACAACATTCTGCACATTCCTACTATTAGGAAGAATTTATTTTCTACTATACTGCTTGTTAAAAACGGGTTTAAGTGTGTCCTAAGTAATGACAAAGTTGTAATAACTAAGAATGAGATGTTCTTAGGAAAGGGCTACCTCACTGAGGGTCTCTTCAAACTGAATATAATGGTTGTTGATAGTATTAATAAGAATTCTGCCTCTGTTTACTTATTGGAGTCAAATGATTTATGGCATGCCCATTTGGGACATGTAAATTACAAAGCCATGCAAAAATTGGTTACTTTAGAAGTAAGGCTTGATTTCAAATAAGATAAATCGATATGCAATTTTGTTTTAGAAAGTAAGTTTGTTAAATATCCTTTATAGTCTGTTAAAAGAAATTCAAAACCTTTAGATTTAATTCACACATATATATGCGATATGAAGTCGACACTATCTCGTCGTGGGAAAACGTACTTTATAAATTTTATTGACGATTGCACTCGATTTTGTTCTGTATATTTGATTAACAGTAAGGATAAGGCAAATGATACATTTAAGCAATACAAAAATGAAGTGCAAAATCAATTGACTCTAAAGATAACAATGATTCGGAGTGAAAGGGCTAGAGAATACGAATCTCCTTTTCCAAAAATATGTTTGGAATATAATATTATTCATCAAACTTCTACACCATATACACCACAGTCAAATGGTTTGGCAGAACAGAAGAATAAAACATTAAAGGAAATGATGAATGCCTTGATAATCAGTTCTGGTTCACCGCGAAACCTTTTGGGGGAAGCCATTCTTACGGCTAACAAGATACTCAATAGGGTACCCCGAAGCAAAAGACAATCGGTTCCATATGAGTTATGGAAAATAAGGAAACCTAACTTTAAATATTTCAAAGTGTGGAGGTCTCTAGCCATGGTAGAGGTTCCTTTACCCAAAAGGTTGAACATTGGACCCAAAATAGTGGATTGTGTATTTATTGGATATGTTGTGAACAGTAAGGCCTGTCGGTTTTTGGTTCTCAAAACTAATAATCCTGAAATACATTTGAATACGTAAATTTAATTAGATAATGCTGAGTTCTTTAAACACATTTATCCATATAAAACTGAATGTGAGTCGACAAGTGAAAGACCTAAACGACCACAGGAAGAATCAACGGAAAATACAAAACATAATGAGGATCATAGGCGTAGTAATCGCCAACGGAAATCTACTTCTTTCAGACCATATTTTGAGGCATTTTTTCTTCAAAATGAGCCTCAAATATTTAAAGTAGCTATGTCTTCGTCTGAGTCAATTTATTGGAAAGAAGTAGTCAATAGTGAGATGGAATCAATTTTAAGTAACCATACTTGGGAATTGGCTGAACTTCCTCTAGGAAATAAACCTTTAGGATCAAAGTGGATCTTTAAAAGGAAAATGAAGGCCGATGGGACTATTGATAAATATAAGGCTAGACTTCTAGTCAAATGATACATATAAAAGGAAGGTCTAGACTACTTTGATATTTATTCTCCAATAACAAGGATAACATCAATTACGATGTTAATAGCACTAGCAGCAGTGCATGATCTTAAAATCCACCAAATGGATGTAAAGAGAGCCTTCTTAAATGGAGAGTTGGAGGACAAAATTTACATGAAACAACTTGAAGGGCTTGTGGTTCCTGGTAAAAAAAAGAAAGTGTGCTGATTTGTGAAGTCGCTTTATGGGCTCAAGCAAGCATCCAAACAATGGCATGTTAATTTAACCAAACAATGTTGGCAAATGGATTCAAGATTAACGAGTGTGATAAGTGTGTTTACATAAAAAATGTTCCAAATCATGAAGTCATTGTTTGTGTGTGTATGTTGATGACATGTTAATAATGAGTAAAGATATTGACGATATAAATGTTATTAAGCGCATGTTGTCCATCAAGTTCGATATGAAGAACTTAGGTGTTGTTGATTTGATCTTAGGGATCAGGATTCTCAAAACTCCTCAAGGACTAGCATTATCTCTATCTCATAATATTGAAAGAGTATTGGATAAGTTCAAGTACTTAAATTTCAATGTTGTCAAAACTCCAATTGATTTAGACTTTAGATTTCAAAAGAATATAGGTGAAAGTGACTATCAATTGGAATATGCCAGAGTGTTGGGAAGTTTGATGTATATTATTAATTGCACGCAACCAGATATAACATGTGCTATTAGCAAACTGAGTCGGTTCATTAGTAATCCAAATCAAACTCACTGGATGGCAATGAAACGTGTGTTGGGGTATCTGAAACATACACAATCTCTATGCTTTGCATTTAATAAATATCCTGCCGTGATTGAAGGATATAGTGATGCAAATTGGATCACCAGGTCCAATGAAGTAAAATCCATAAGTCATTATGTGTTTACACTTGGTGGAGCAGCAGTCTCTTGGAAATCGTCCAAACAGACATGTATCGCTCGCTTCACAATGGAGTCTGAATTTATTGCTTTAGATAAGGCTGGTGAAGAAGCTGAATGGCTTCAAAATTTCTTAGAGGATATTCCATTATGGCCCGAACCTATGGGAACTATTTGCATACATTGTGATAGTCAAGCAACAATAGGTAGGGAAGGGAGCGTCATGTATAATGGGAAGTCTCGTCATATACGATAGAGACATAAAATCGTAAGACAACTAGTCTCTAGTGCAATTATAACAATTGACTATGTAAAGTGAAGCGATAATGTGTCAGATCCACTAACAAAAGGCCTAGTGAGAGAGGCAGTTGAAATATCATCTAAGGGAATGAGTTTATGGCTTTGGACAAGTCAGCATGGTGGTAAATCTATCTAGAATATTGGAGATCCCAAGAGCTAGATTCAACGAAAAAAACAAAGTTGTGACTGATGGTTCAACATTGTCAATCGACTCAATCCATTCTCATGATGAAGAAAATGTTCAAGAACAAGGTTAAGACTTTAAGGGTTTTTAATAAGTTAATAAAGCTTAAAGTCTTTAATGATTTGCTAAGTTTGGCATAATTGACCAAATAGTGTATTTACGAGATGACACGGTTAGAAATCACCTATGTGAGTGTGAAGCGTAAGCTTCTTCAAAGAGAATTTTATGTCAAAAGCCTATTCTCTATACACTCATGAAACCAAGAGGTGTTCTAGGTTAAAACGAACACAATCGTAAGAACCATAAAGGGTAAAGGGTTAATTGTTTTAACGTATGGTTGTCTACGTATACACCAAAGCTTGAAAGTTCAAAGATATCGCATCTACTGATTGATCGAGTATATCCGACATATGTTCAGTACGGAAAGTCCAAGGGAAAACCTACTTATCCATATGAAATTGATCGTTGCTTGTAAAGTACACACTCGTGTGTGCTTTCCTTATGTTATAACCATTCCTCATTCATGTGGGGGATTGTTGGGCATATAGCAAGAGTTAATGGAAAATTGAGCGAAGATGAACAGAGAGGAAATTGAAAAGATTTGGGAACTTGAAAACTCCTCTTATGCTTAAGTAAAAAAGGCATTTCTCCCTCATCGGTGGTGAGAAGAAAAATAGAAGAGTTTAAATAGAGAAACACTTCTATTGATTGTTAAAAGAGTTAGAAAGAGGGACCCCTCTCGCTCCGTCGTCGTTGTCGCTCGCTCGGCTCAACTTCAACTTTGGCTTTGGCTTTGGAAAATTATCGAGAGATTATTTTTGGACAAAGTTTTGTTTTAATTATTTATTTAATTAATTAAATAAAATTAAATGGCCAAAAACGTTTTAATCATTTAGTTAATTAACCGAAACGTTCCGACCCGACTCGAATCTGCGTAACCCATTTTATTTAAATTACTTTCCCATTTTATTTGAATTTCCAGCCATTGGAGATGACTGTTCTAAAAGGTTGCAACTTTCAGGAACAACCATGACCGTTTGAAAGGTTGCAAACTTTCTGAAATAGTCGTGTGGTTTCTGAAAGGTTGCAACCTTTCAGAACCAGTTCCTCTTGGCTATAAATACAAGTTATTTTTCAGACTTCTTACTTATGAAATTTTTTGAATTCTTCTTCTTCTTCTGCACAAATAATTTTCGTGTACTTTATTGCCGTTGAGTGGCTCGCTGACACCAGCGGTTTGCGTATCAATATACTGGTGATTGAGATCATTCTCTCTTGGGAGGACATATTCCAAATCAAATCTCGGATACTAGAGGGGAATAATTTCCTTAAGAGAAAACTGTGCATTCAGTGGGATTGATCCTATTCCGTTCCGTCTTTTCCATATTCTGGTATGTTTTACAGATTTTAATTTTTTCTGAATTACTTTTTGTTCTTCACTAGTTCATTGGAAACATTGGTAACTTCTTGTTTCTGCAAAGTTTCTGGTAATGAGTATTACTTTTTTTTAAACACAGATTGGCAACAATCTTAAGGAAATTATTTATTTTATTTTTATCTATGTTTCTAGTGGAGACAAAACCCTTCATGGTTTTATATTCCTATTAAATTTGTAATTTAAGTTATTATTTACTAAGTCATTTGTATCAATTTCTGTTTATTATAGATTCTGAAATGGAAAATGATAATGTTACAGTGGCTGTTGCTGCACCAACCAGAACTGTTGTACCACCAACAGAGAAATCGAGAAAATTCCCTGGTGTGAATTTCAAAGGATGGCAGCAACGGGTATTTTTCTGGCTTACCACTCTTGGTCTGTAGAAATTTACCAATGAAGTAACTCCGGTGCCTGCTGCTGAAATGCTAGACAGAGAAAAATTCTTGATTATTGAAGCATCAAAACATGTAGACTTCCTATGTAAGGGCTACATTCAGGGTGCTTTAGAGGATGACTTATATAATGTATATAGTGCAATGACAACTTCGAAAGAATTGTGGGATGCACCTGAGAAGAAATATAAGACAAAAGATGCATGCTTAAAAAAGTTTGTGGTCGCAAAGTTTTTAGACTAAAATGTCAGATAGTAAAACTATTGAATCACAAGTGAAAGAACTTCAACTTATTTTCCATGATCTGATTGCTGATGATATGGTAGTAACTGAAGCTTTTCAAGTGGCTGCAATGATCGAGAAGTAAGCTCCTTCGTGGAACGACTTCAAGAATTATTTAAAGCACAAACGTTAGGAAATGTAGCTTGAAGATCTTGTGATTCGGCTCAAGATTGAGAAAGATAACAAAACCACTGAAAAGAAGTCTCGTAAGAGTTCGACAATAACTGGAGTTAATATTGTTGAAGAACCTCCTACCAAAGGCAAGAAGAGAAAGAAGTCCAACAGACAGAAGTCAGAACAAGCCAAGAAGAAATTCAAGGGCAACTGTTATAACTGTGGTAAGTTGGTCATAAGTCTTCTAACTGTCGTGCTCAAAGAAAGGACAAAGACAAAGACAAAGGCAAAGGCAAAAGACAAGTAAACATTGTGGAAGAGATGGAAGATGTAGATGACCTCTGTGCAATGATCTCGGAGTGCAACTTAGTTGGAAATCCCATAGAGTGGTTTCTTGACTAAGGTGCCAATCGACATATTTGCTCAGTGAAAGAAGCCTTTCCAATGTACATTCCTGCTGAGTTCGATTAAGATTTGTTCATGGGGAACACAACAACAACAAGGATTGCAGGAACTGGGAAAGTAATGTTGAAAATCACATCCGGCAAGGTTTTGACTTTGAACAACATTCTGCACATTCCTACTATTAGGAAGAATTTATTTTCTGCTAAACTGCTCGTTAAGAACGGGTTTAAGTGTGTCCTAAGTAGTGACAAAGTTGTAATAACTAAGGATGAGATGTTCTTAGGAAAGGGCTACCTCACTGAGGGTCTCTTTAAACTGAATGTAATGGTTGTTGGTAGTATTAATAAGAATTCTGCCTCTGTTTACTTATTGGAGTCAAATGATTTATGGCATGCCCGTTTGGGACATGTAAATTACAAAACCTTGCAAAAATTGGTTACTTTACAAGTATTGCATGATTTCAAATGCAATAAATTGATATACAATTTTTTTCATAAAAAGTAAGTTTGTTAAACTTCCTTATAAGTTTGTTGAAAGAAATTCAAAACCTTTAGACATAATTCACACAGATATATGCGATATGAAGTCGACACCATCTCGTTGTGGGAAAAGTGTTTTATAACTTTTATTGACGATTGCATACGATTTTGTTATATATATTTACTTAATAGTACGGATGAAGCAACTGATGCATTTAAGCAATACAAAAATGAAGTGGAGAATCAATTGAGTTTAAAGATAAAAATGATTTGGAGTGAAAGGGGTGGAGAATACGAATCTCCTTTTGCAGAGATATGTTTGGAATATGGTATTATTCATCATACTACTGCACCATATACACCACAGTCAAACGGTTTAGTGGAACAGAAGGATAGAACAATAAAGGAAATGATGAATGCCTTGATAATCAGTTCTGGTTCACCGCGAAACCTTTTAGGGGAAGCCATTCTTACGGCTAACAAGATACTCAATAGAGTACCCCGAAGCAAAAGACAATCGGTTCCATATTAGTTATGGAAAATAAGGAAACCCAACTTTAAATATTTCAAAGTGTGGAGGTCTCTAGCGAAGGTAGAGGTTCCTTTACCCAAGAGGTTGAACATTGGACCCAAAACAGTGGATTGTGTATTTATTGGATATATTGTGAACAGTAAGGCCTGTCGGTTTTTGGTTCTTAAATCTAATAATCCTGAAATACATTTGAATACGTAAATTAAATCATATAATGCTGATTTCTTTGAATACATTTATCCATATAAAACTGAATGCGAGTCGACAAGTGAAAGATCTAAATGACCAAGAAAAGAATCAACGGAAAATACACAACCTAATAAAGATATTAAGCGTAGTAATCGCCAACGGAAATCCACTTCTTTTGGACCAGATTTTGTGGCATTTTTACTTTAAAATGAGCCTCAATCATTTAAAGCAGTGATGTCTTCGTCTGGGTCAATTTATTGGAAAGAAGCAGTCAATAGTGAGATTGAATCAATTTTAAGTAACGATACTTGGGAGTTTGCTGATCTTCCTCCAGGAAATAAACCTTTATGATCAAAGTGGATCTTTAAAAGGAAAATTAAAGCCGATGGGACTATTGATAAATATAAGGCTAGACTTGTAGTGAAAGGATACATACTAAAGGAAGGTCTAGACTACTTTAATACATACTCTCCAATAACAAGGATAACATCAATTAGGATGTTAATAGCACTAGTGGCAGTGCATGATCTTAAAATCCACCAAATGAATGTCAAGACAGCCTTTTTAAATGGAGAGTTAGAGGACAAAATTTACATGGAACAACCTGAAGGGTTTGTGGGTCCTGGTAAAGAAGAGAAAGTGTGCAGATTTGTGAAGTCGCTTTATGGGCTCAAACAAGCACCCAAACAATGGCACGCTAAATTTGACCAAACAATGTTGGTAGATGGATTCAAGATTGACGAATGTGATAAGTGTGTTAACATTAAAAGCGCTTCTAATCATGAAGTCATTGTTTGTCTGTATGTTGATAACATGTTAATAATGAGTAAAGATATTGACGATATAAATGCTACTAAGCGCATGCTGTCCAGCAAGTTCGATATGAAAGACTTAGGAGTTGCTGATTTGATCTTAGGGATCAGGATTCTCAAAACACCTCGGGGACTAGCATTATCTCAATCTCATTATATTGAAAGAGTATTGGATAAGTTCAAGTACTTGAATTTCAATGTTGTCAAAACTCCAATTGATTTAAGCTTTACATTTCAAAAGAATATAGGTGTAAGTGAATCTAAATTGGAATATGCCAGAGTGTTGGGAATTTTGATGTATATTATGAATTATACGCAACTAGATATTGCGTATGCTATTAGAAAATTGAGTCGGGCCACTAGTAATCCAAATCAAACTCACTGGATGGCAATGAAGCGTGTGTTGGGGTATCTGAAACATACACAATACTATGCTTTGCATTTAATAAATATCCTGCCGTGATTGAAGGATATAGTGATGCAAATTAAATTACCGGCTCCAATGAAGTAAAATCCATAAGTCATTATGTGTTTACACTTGGTGGAGAGTAGTCTCTTGAAAATCGTCTAAACAAACATGTATCGCTCGCTCCACAATGGAATCTGAATTTATTGCTTTAGATAAGGCTGGTGAAGAAGCTGAATGGCTTCAAAAAAATTTAGAGGATATTTCATTCTGGCCCAAACCTGTGGACCTATTTGCATACATTGTGATAGTCAAGCATCAATAGGTAGGTAAGGGAGCGTCTTGTACAACGGGAAGTCTCGTCATATATGACGAAGACATAACACCCTAAGATAACTGCTCTCTTGTGGAATTATCACAATTTACTATGTAAAGTGAAGCGATAATGTGTCAGATCCACTAATGAAAGGCCTATTGAGAGAGGCAGTTGAAAGATCATTTAAGGGAATGGGTTTACGGTTTAGGACAAGTCAGCACGGCGATAACTATATCTAGCAGATTGGAGATCCCAAAAGCTAGATTCAAGGAGAAAAACAAAGTTGTGACTGATAGTTCGACATTGTTAATCAACTCAATTCATTCTCACGATGAAGACAATGTTTAGGAACAAGGTTAAGACTTTAAGGCTTGTTAATGAGTTAATAAAGCTTAAAAGTTTTAATGATTTGCTAAGTTTGGAAGATTTGGCCAAATAGTGTATTTGGCCAAATAGTGTATCTACGAGATGACACGATTTGAAATCAACTATGCGAGTGCGAAGTGTAAGCCACTTCAAAGATAATTTTATGTCAAAAGCCTATTCTCTATACACACATGAAACCAGGAAGTGCTCATGGCTGGAATGAACACAGCCGTAAGAACCATAAATGGTAAAGGGTTAATAGTGTGACATATGGTTGTCTAGGCATACACCAAAGCTCGATGGTTCAAATATATTGCATCTATCGATTGACCTAGTATATCCGACATATGTTCACTACGGAAAGTCCAAGGGGAAACTTACTTATCCAGATACAATTGATCCTTGCTTGTAAAGTACTCACTCGTCTGTGCATTCCTTATGATATAACCATTCCCTATTCATGTGGTGGATCATTGGGTATATAGAAAGATTTAATGGGAAATGGAGGGAAGATGAAAAGAGAGGAACTTGAAAAGTCCTCTTATGTTTTAGTAAAAATGGCATTTCTCCCTCATCGGTGGTGGAAAGAAAAATAGAAAAGTTTTAATAGACAAACACTTTTATTAATTGTTAAAAGGGTTGGAAAGAGGGACCCCCCACGCATCGTCGTCACTCGCTTGGCTCGACTTCGGCTTTGGAAAATGATCGATCGAGAGATTATTTTTGGACAAAGTTTTGTTTTAATTATTTATTTAATTAATTAAATAAAATTAAATGGCCAAAAATGTTTCAATTAATTAGTTAATTAACTGAAACATTCCGACCCAACTCGGATCAACGTTACCCATTTTATTTAAATTACTTTTTTCGCCGTTGGAGATGACTATTTTGAAAGGTTGCAACTTTCAGGAACAACCATGACCGTTTGAAAGGTTGCAAACTTTCTGAAATGGTCGTGTGGTTTCTGAAAGGGTGCAACCTCTCGGAACCAGTTCCTCTTGGCTATATATACCAATTATTCTTTTGACTTTTTACTTATGACAATTTCTGAATTCTTCTTCTTCTTCTACACAAATAAGTTTCGTTGTCTTTACTGGCGTTGAGTGGCTTGCTGACACCAGCGTTTTGGGTATCAATACACTGGTGATTGAGATCATTCTATCCTAGGAGGACATGTTCCAAATCAAATCTCGGATATTAGAGGGGAATAATTTCCTTAAGGGGACACTGTGCATTCAGTGGGCTTGATCCTTTTCCATTTTGTCTTTTCTAGATTTTGGTATGTTTTACATATTTTAATTTTTGTGAATTAATTTCTGTTCTTCTGTTCTTCACTAGTTCATTGGAAACTTTGGTAACTTCGTGTTTCTGCAAAGTTTCTGGTAATCAGTATTACTGTTTTTTAAACACAAATTGGCAACAATGTTAACATCTAAAAGTTTGTCAAGAAAATTTCAATAGTCATTTTCATAATTCAGAGATCCAACCATGATCTAGGAGCTAAAGCATTTTTAGGCTTATTAATTTTGATGCTTCTTACAATCGTGCCTATATCTCAATTATTATCACCATATCGGAATCTGCTTAACTACAAAAAGAAATGGAGTACGGAGAAAGAAAATCTTAATAAATTAAAAAATATTCATATAAATAAAAATCTAATGATGATTTGTGTGATAGAGGAACGGGGGACAGAGGGATAACCTATCAAGAACAATAAAATATAATGATGAAGAAACCAACATAGTAAAACAAATAATTGAATGGGTAGGGAATTTCTTGGATGAAAACATGAATTGTTTGTAATATAGTGGTACTCAAAGATGGAACCCATCTGCTTCCACACACCCACGCACACTTAAAATTTAATGCATATAAAAACCTATTTTATGAGTGGATTGATATAAATAAGATCAGAAGATAAACATATAATCTAAAGTGATTTCATGTACCATATTATTTAAATACTATTTAAAATTTAATTTGCTTGTAACACCTTAAGATTTGGAAAAAGAAAGAAGGCCAAAAGATTGGCTACTGGTTCATGTCCATGAGACCAATCTAAGATTTGTAGAATATTCTATGGGTCATAGACCAGTGTCATAAGAAGCGGGAAAATAATTCTTGGAAATCAGTCCAGGTAACTCATTCTAAGACTAACCAAGATGATTTGTCGAATTAACTACAGATCGTGGGAAGGTACCGCAAAAGAGTCACAGATTTAGTGAAAAATTAAGTTAAAAGCTGATATCTACGGATGGGGTCTATGGACCGTAGGGTGTTTGACGGAACGAGTCGTAGGATTTTCCCAAGATTTATGCCCCAGTCACTAAACATACGGTTGACCAGGCAACCGTAGGATCTGCGGATAGTTATTATTTAAGGGTATTTGGATTTTCTTTTCTATGTGCTTAATTCCTAAGATATGTCATTTTGACCCAAATTCTAAGCCCTATATAAGATTTTGAAGTCCTAAAACTACCCACTCAAAATTCATTCCTTTAATTCCCAAATTCCAACCAAAATTCATCGCATTTCTCTCTCAAACTCAAGGAAGAAGAAGATGAATTATAGGTTAGTTCAAGTTCAAGTCTTCTTTAT
This sequence comes from Solanum commersonii, assembly GCA_029007595.1. Classification (NCBI taxonomy): domain Eukaryota; kingdom Viridiplantae; phylum Streptophyta; class Magnoliopsida; order Solanales; family Solanaceae; genus Solanum; species Solanum commersonii. Next base: position 578,917 of record JAJTWQ010000092.1, on the reverse strand, counting down.
TCATAAATTTCCCAGGGCTTGAAGATCAAGGTATGTAGGGATTTCATCAATGGGTAAATCCAAAAGTTTTCTCCAATTTTCAAATTCAATTTCCCCAAATTGGTTAGGTTTTCAATCAATTCCTTATGGGTTCTATTTTTATTGATTTAATTGTTCGATTTTGATCATATTATGATTGTTTAGACTCAATTACATACTTTCCAGTTAATCCATATGAACCCTAACTTATCCATGATTTATGAAAAGAAAAGTTTTATGATCTAGGTTGCTTTAATATTGGCATCAATTCAATTGTGAAAGTTTTTCTCTCATTAAGGGAACATAGGTTGGTGAAAGGTTTTCTCGCTCATGCATGATTCAAGATTTAAGGAGCTATTCTATGTGTTGATGTTTATGACTAATTATGTTGGGATTTTTCTTAGCAACGAGAGGATATTGAGATGGAGGCTCTTCGTTAGTAGTGGTCGGGTCTCTAGTAGCAATCTCCTTGTCTCTAACTATGTGCCCCCATAGGATTGTCTTAAGTGACATAGCTAGTGGATCCACCTAAGTTAGAATTTAAGGTCGTTCCCTTGACAAGTACAAATATCTATTTTCGGTGTGGAAGCTAGACACTGGATTCCATGTAATAGCTCACGTGGTCAATGTCTGTTAATAGTAAATATCCCAAAAATCAAACCAAGTTTTTCTTAAAGGTTTTATAAACCTTTACTCATGATTTTAATATGAATTGACCATGTTTATGACTTATGATGCCTCTTAAATTTTTTACTATGTTTATCTTAGTCATGCATTTCATGTTTTTGATTGTGTCCCTTTATTATCATGATTCATGTTTTTACACATATCCCTCATACTTGGTACATTCCATATACTAATGCATATTTGTGCCTAAGTTGTTTCACTAATATAGGGCTTGATGAGTCCTCCCCCTCTGTTCATGGCTAGTTAATCACTTTAGAGATTTGAAGACTTAGTGAGTCCTCATACTCAGAGGACTGTGTCGCCTTTATTTATTTCTTATTTCTTTACTTTTTAAATATTGTACATGGTGTACGGGTTACGTCCCGACCACTTCTTGATGTTGTAGGAAGGCTTTTCAAGACTATATTAGATTTCCACATAAATGTCAAACACTTTCATTATATGAATTTTCTACATTTCTTCATTATGTTGTGTACATGTATGTGAAGAGGCTTTTGTAGGTTCTCTTAGAGTCTTATACGTTATGTCACATCTCAGGTTTACTTTGGGTCGTGACAAATATGGTATTAGGGCAAAAGTTTTTAGAGAATGATCCTAGGATATTTGACAAGGCGCATTGAGTACAGTCTTGTTCATTAGTGTGATGTGTGCCACATTTTTGAATAGGAAGCTAAAAATATCCTAGGAAACTTCACTTCTTTCGTTACTCTAAAGTCATTCCATAGTGTTTATTTCTATAAAGATCATTTTCCTAAATAGTGTTCGATCATTTTCAGTGTATTGCCCCTCAAAGAGATTATGTGAGAAGATATATTGGAAATGATAGTGTGGAGCCTAAGGTTCCTCAAGTTCCAGTTGATCCTTTGGCCGAGCAAGTGATTCAATGCTAAATGTCGAATCGCTTTCCAAGTGTTGGCTAAAGTCATAACAGTCCAATCCAATAGAGACTCTAATGCTCTCGTGAAGTCAAATATAGGTACAACGATGCCAAGGATAAGGGAATTCACTAGGATGAATCCCTTAAAATTCCATGGTTCTAAGGTTGATAAGGATTCTCAAGATTTCATTGATGAGGTTTACATTATGGTAGGCATTGTCTATGGTTGAAAAGGAAAATTTAACTACTTATCAACACAAAGGTGTTTCTTAAGTGTGAGGGCTATTGATACGGGTCCTCTTGATTGCGAGAAATTTTAGGGAGCTTTTCTTGATTGTTTCTTTGCTCTTGAAATGAGAAAAGCAAAAGTTATTGAATTATTTAACCTCCTACAAGGCAATATAAGTGCAAAGGAGTATGCCTTGAAGTTAACTCAATTGGCTAGGTATGCTCCAACTATGGTTGTCTACTCTAGGGAAAGGATGAGTAAGTTTGTGCTAGGTGTTTCCAACTTGGGTGTCAAAGTATGTAGTACCATCATGTTGATAAAGGAGATGGATATTTCCCATTGATGACACATGCCTAACAAATTAAAGATGAAAATCTCAAGGAAAGGGCAAAGGAGTCCAAGAGGGCAAAGGCCGGTAATGGTGACTTTTCTCATTCTAGGTCCAGTGGAAAAGGGCGTTCTCAATTCCTGCAAAAGTTTTTCGGTCAATGTTCCTCTAAGATCTGGCTCTTAAATTTAATAAATATAAGTTTTCTAACCCTAAGCCTTAAAGAGGGAATGGTGGTAATGGATCTTTTATCCCCGCTTGCACTAGGTGTGGTAAGAAACATGATAACAAGTGTTTGGCCTGTATGGATAGTTGCTTAAAATGTGGAAAGAGTTGTCATAAGATGAGATATTGCCTATTTCTTTTTACTAAGTTAAGGTATGGTAGGAATGTTCAGTGTAGTAATTCCAATACGGGTTCTCCAAAGCAAAAAAAATAGATTTTATGCTATTTAGACTCGATAGGGTGGTGATGGTTCTTCAGATGTAGTGACCAATATGTTGAAAGTTTTTCATCTTGATGTTTATGCTTTACTTGATCTGGATGATACCGTATCGTTTTCTACTTCTTATGTGTCCATGAGATTTGATATTGGTCCCGAAATCCTTTCTAATCACTTTCATGTCTCTACTCCAATTGGTAATGTTATTGCCGCTAAGAGAGTTTATAAAAATCATCCTATTTCCGTTTCTCATTGAGTCACTCATGTTGATATTATAGAGATTGATATGTAAGATTTTGATATTATTTTTGGGATAGATTGGCTTCATGCATATTTTGTTTCCATAGTAGGATTTGATTGGTGACTTTCAAGGTTTCAAACGAACCTATCATGTCATGGGAAAGGGAAATTGTTTTCTCAAGGGTCTGTTTGTGTCTTGCCTAAAATCTAGAAAAATGACTTTTAAGGGTTGCATTTATCATCTTGTTCGGGTTAGGGAAATAGATTCTGAAGCCCCTACTCTAGAGTTAGTTCTGATTGTAAATGAGTTTTCAGAAGTGTTTTCGATGATCTTTTTAGTATTCCTCCCAAAAGGGAAATAAACTTCATTATTAACCTTCTCCTAGATACACAACCTATCTCTATTGTTTCTTATCGTTTGGCCCTTGTAAAACTTAAAGATTTAAAGGATCAATTGAAGGATTTGTTGGATAAGGGTGTTATTAGACCAGGTATCTCTCCATAGGGTGCTCCGCTCTTTGTTGTTTGAAAGAATGATAGTTTTCTCTGAATGTGCATTACCTATCGACAATTAAACAAGGTTACCTTTAAGAATAAGTATCCTATTCCAAGGATAGATAATTTGGTTGATAAACTCCAAGAACAAAGTTACTTCTCTAAGATTGACCTTTGGTCGGGTTATCACCAATTGAGGGTAAAAGAAAATGACATTCTGAAGACAACTTTTCAAACTCGATATGGTCATTATGTCAGATGGTTTGAATAATTCCCCGGTGGCATTTATGGATTTAATGAATAGGATTTCAAGAAATATCTTGATATGTTTATAATCATGTTTATCGGTGGTATCTTGATTTACTCACGAAGTGAGGATCAGCATGTTGAGAGTTTGAATATTGTGTTACAAATTCTCAAAAGGAACCTGAATTGTATTCTATATTTACCAAGAGTGAGTTTTGGTTGAGGTATGCTGTTTTCCTTGGTCTTATTGTCTCCGATGAAGGTATTGAAGTCGATCCCAAGAAAATTGAGGAGGTTAAGAATTGTTCTAGATCCTTGTCCACTTCGGATATATGAAGTTTCTTGAGTTTGATCGGTTACTATAGGCGGTTCGGGGAAGGATTTTCCTCTATTGCTTAACCATTAATGAAAATGACTAAAAATAAGGTAAAATTATTATGGTCAGAAGGTTGTGAAAATAGTTTCTAAGATGTGAAGGATAGACTCACTTTAGCCCTTATTTTGATGTTATCGGAAGGATCAGATGGTTTTGTGGTTTATTGTGATTTATCACGAATTGGTCTTGGTTGTGTTTTGATGGAACATGGTAAAGTCATTGCTTATGCTTCAAGGAAATTGAAGGCAGATAAAAAGATTTATCCAACTCATGATTTAGAGTTAGCGGCAGTGGTGTTTTCCTTAAAGATTTTGACGCATTACTTGTATGGAGTTCATGTAGATGTATTCACCGAACACAAGAGCTTGAGATATGTGTTTACTCAAAAGGATCTAAATCTTCGCCAAAGAAGATGGCTTGGGCTGTTAAAGGATTACGACATAAGTGTCCTATATCATCCCAGAAAAGTAAATATGGTAGGATATACCCTTAGTCAACTGTAGATGGGTAGTGTTGCTCATATTGAGGATGATAAGAAGATTTAGTTCGTAGTGTTCTTAGATTGGCCTGATTGGGTGTCTGGTTGGTTGATTTTATTGAAGGTGGTGTAGTTATTCATAATGGTTTAGAATCTTTTTTGTATCGTATGTGAAGGCAAAGCAAGATCTCGATTTGAATATGGTTGAGTTGAAGAAGTCAGTTTCCGAAAAAGCCATTGAGGCATTCTCCCAACTGGCAGATGGTGTCCTTCGATACCAATGTTGGTTATGTGTTCCAAATGTTGATAAGTTGATGAATCAAATTTTGACAGAAGCTCACATTTCTCAATTTTCATTCACTCGGGAGCCACCAAAATGTACTGTGATTTGTGAAAAGTCTATTGGTGGAATGGGATGAAGAAGGATATTGTGGAATTTGTGGCTAAATATTTGAATTGTCAACAAGTGAAAGTTGATCATCAGAAAATGACGGTTTGGCTCAAATCATTAATATTCCTACATGGAAATGGGAAGGTTTTAACATGGACTTCATAACAATTTCACCCCTCACACGTCGACAATTTGACTTTATTTAGGTTGTAGTGGACTAAATATCGAAATAGGATCACTTTCTTCCCATTAAGACTTCATTCTCATTGAAATATAGTGCCAAGATTTATATTAGGGAAATGGTAAGGTTGCATAGAGTATCTTTGTCCATTATCTCCGATCGAGGTACTCAATTTACATCTTAATTTTGAAAGTCGTTTCAGAAAGGTCTTGGTAGTCAAGTGAAACTTAGCTCAACTTTTCATCCTCACATTGATAGGCAGGCCAAGCGTACCATTCAGACTTTAGAAGATATTTTAAGAACTTTTGTCATTGATTTCAAGGGAAATTGAGAAGATCATTTACCTTTGATCGAGTTTACATATAATATGCTTATAATAATAGCTATCATTCTAGCATTGGGATGGCACAGTTTGAGGTTCTTTATGGTAGAAGGTGTAGGTATCCTATAGTTGGTTTGAAGTGAAGGAGGTCGCTTTGATAGGGCCCGAGTTGGTGCGTGATGCTATGGAAAAGATTTGACTTATACGTGAGAGGTTGAAAATAGCTCAAAGTCGACAAAAGTCTTATTTCGATGTTAGGAGAAGAGAACTAGAGTATGATGTTGATTATTGGGTCTACTTGAAAATTGCAACCATGAAAGGTGTAATAAGATTTGGAAAAGAAACGGAAACTTAGACCCCATTATGTGGGCCCATATCAAATTTTGAGGTGTATTGACAAAGTTGGTTATGAAATTGAGTTTCCTAATGATTTATCATTAGTACATCCGGTATTTCTTGTCTCCATGTTGAAAAGTTTGTTGGAGATCCGACGTACATTCTACCTTTGGAAGGTTTGGTAGTTAAAGAGAATCTTTTTTATGAAGAGATTCCAGTTGAGATTTTAGACAGTCAACTCTAAACGTTGAGAAATTAGGAAGTTACTTCCACTAAGGTTCTTTGGAGGAATCAATTAGTTGAAGGTTCTAATTGGGAGGTTGAAGCCAATATGATGTCCTGGTATCCTCATCTTTTTTCCTCCACTTCTACACTAACTTGAGGTATTAATTCCTTATGGTTCATTCTTTCACATTCATGCATCTTAGTTATTCTCATGTTTCCATATGCATGCATGTTCATGAAAACTCAATTTTGATGTTCTGATTTAGCTTGGAGTAATTCTCCATGTTTATGTGCATTTTGATGACATTTGCATTCATATTGGGTCTTTAGTGTCACTCATATTCTATTCATGCTAGTTTGAGTCCCATTCGAGGACGAATGTTCCCGAGGAGATATTGTAATACCATGAAATTCATAAAAGGAAAGAAGGACAAAAGATTGGCAACTAGTTCAAGTCCACCAGACCAGTCTACGGTTCAAAGAATGTTCTATGTTGCTTCCAATTGCACACACAATTTTACGTAGTCACACAAGTAATATAGTGGCCTTAAAAGATCCGTTTATCGAACCCAAAGGAATTATTGATTAACTATTTTACTAAATTATACTATTCTAATTATTTATTTAAGTGTGTCAAAAGAGTTTAATATATATTTAAATACTAAGAATGCAAGAATGATAAAATAGAATTACCTACAATTATTGAAAAACTCCAGGGCTGGAACATGCATAGGGTTTCATGTGACGCATATCATGTAATGAATTAACTAAGGTTATCAAATTACTATTTACAGGGTTAATTTTATGATCCTGATCTCTTGACCTCTAATCACCTACTCCAATTGACTGTCTAACTACATCGTTGAGTGGGGATAGAAAGACTCAATTGGCGAGCATTTATATTTTCATCTTGTTTAGTAATCAAGCTTGGTGTTCGTCTGGATGTCAATCCTAAACAAGAATTTGAACCAGTGATATACAAGAGAGATTGTGTTCTTTGTATTCTTTGGTCTATCCACCTCTTCGTTTTTCGAGTTCAAGAATAGAAAAAATGCTTATATCTATGGTGGTCAATCATGAAACATTAAAATATGAATACAAAAGTTATTTAAGCGATAACCAACATTAACTAAAAATAATCGATGTTCAACAATTACCCATAGTTAAAGCCCCAGAGCAAGTATCTTTAGGTACTAGAAGAAGAAGAAGAAGAAGAAGAAGAAGAAGAAGAAGAAGAAGAAGAAGAAGAAGAAGAAGAAGAAGAAGAAGAAGAAGAAGAAGAAGAAGAAAGAGGGGGAGGAGGAGGAGGAGGAGAAGAAGAAGAAGAAGTGGTAGTAGTAGAAGAAGAAGAAGAAGAAGAAGAAGAGACCCTAAAAAGTATTACGGATACAAAGTATGATAAAGAAGTTCTCTCTACAAAATATACCTACGATACTATTTATAGAGTTTAGGAGGAAATAATTCCACTTCTAGTCAAATTAGGAATCCTAAATCAATTAAAATTTGTCTGTAAAGTCGAGGTTGACCTTGGCCAGCGCGCCACCATCACACTAGAACTGATGGGGAAGCACGCCACCGGTGCAGCAACACTTGGCATCAACAATTTAGGCCCTAGCGCGGCGCGTCACGACTGCTCCTGGTGTGTCTTCTCTATGCTCATTTCCTTTCGCTCCCTTCCCTTCCTATTTTTCTTATATTCCTTTAGAAACCCCTACATATGCTAATCATGTAGGTTAGTGTAAATTCATTACAATACTTAATCAAAACACAACAGTTATCATCAAGAATGTCCTCGAAACATAAGGCACGTGCTGGTAAATCTTAGTAAATGGGCATATAAATGCGCCTAAGATCACCACCCCACACTTAAACCTTTGTTCGTCCTCAAACAAACATTTAAAGTTCAGCTAAAAAATCAAACTATGGATGCCACCACTTTTGTTGATAAAAACAATTAGGTCAAATAAAAATTTCAAAACATCAAGTCCACTTCTCAACATTATGCAAAATATACAAATAAACAACAAATCTCTAACCTCCTAATCTCAAGGAATGACTCTGAACTCATCAAATTTAAGCTTGCTAACCTACTCTCATCAAAGAAAGCAAATAAAATTAGCTATCTATCATGAAGAAAGTGCCCTCACAAGAAGAAATAGTCCACACAGTCAGTTAAAAAGATTGAATATAAATAAAGGACTTAGCATCAAATAACAACTCTCAAACTCATAAATAAAATTCACGTGTATGAACAAAGAACCATATGTTTTCCCATTAAGTACATCTCCACTTATTAGGCATGTTTGAATAGAATCAAATAGGACTTTAACGGGTTGAATGTAGGCTAGGGGACGGATAGGAAAACTATAAAATAGTGACTTACACTTACCTAAGCACTTCATCACCCATTATTTTCTTCTCTTTATTCCCATTCCTTTCTTCAACAATTATTTCACAATTAGTTCTCATCATCACAAGAATGCTTCAATTATCATTTCTCTTTCTCAAAGATTTTTTTTATGCCACTTTTTTCCAAAGAGGGTTTTTTCATAACTTTGTAGCTATCATTGTTTACCTTTTTCAGTCAACCATCCATTTTTCTTTAAGATTTAAAAATTATAATAAGTCTATGCTAAAGTGCTCAAAGAAGCAAGGTGCAAAAACTAGGGATTTAACAAAATAGTTAAGGGGAAAATATGGCTATCAGCAAAAGGCTATAGGCTCAACAAGGTGTTATAATGTCTGAAAAGGCAAAAAATCACAAGACAAATCAAAGAAAGCTTATTATCATCTTTTAAACAGAGCAACACTTTTTATTTTGTTTCAATAACATGCAGGGCAGGTTCTAGACTAAGATGTAAAATATTGAATGAACAAATTCTCAGCACGTACACTTGGCACAAGTATCAATAAAAATGAATCAATTCCATTTCTATGAGATATTAGATCATAACAAACTACAAACTAGAATAAGTTGTTTACAAATTCACAACCATGAGCCTAGGTGTCAGAGAGTCTGTGATTTCATTAGTAATCAAGCATTCATAAGAACGTTCTACGAAAAATTAAGCCTAAATAGCAAGTATCACACAACTCAAAAGGGTTTTTTCTTTTATCTCCAAAAAAAGAAATTTTATTCCTTAAAAATAAAAGATACTTAGTTCAAAGAGACTATACTTAGGAAAAGAACCGAAAACAAAAGCCAAGGAACCCATCCTAAAAAAAGACTCAATAAAATAGTAAAAATTAGGAATTCATTCCTCCACCCCACACTTAAAAAGATGTTGTGTCCGCGAAGTATCAAATAAAATTTAAAACAAGAGTTAGAAAATCACCCTGAGGTCTCTATGCCAAGCTAGTAGAATGTTTTGTCAACTTTCATTAAGGGTCGTACGCACCACACTTAAGCTCAAACGTGTTTCTTTGATTCAAATTTTTGGCTAGTCAGACTTCCCCTAATCTGCAAAAACAACACAAAAATGACACTAAAAAAATAAAATGAGAAGCTACACTATAAATTGGGTTGCCTCCCAATAAGTGCATGATTTAATGTCGTGGCATGACAAAAGTAAGTTCACCACTTTTCTTTCCACTTTAAACTTATGAATTGCACTCCTAACTTTACATCAACTTTTTTGCTCCTCTCAAGGGGCAGTGGTATCGCGATAAAGGAACCAAGTAATTTATATTGCATCTTACACTTCTTGGCAGTTATCTGAGGAATATCATTTTGTCTTTGTGGAGTAGAAAACTTTAAGATGTAGGGTCTTTTTCCTCATCTATAAACTCATTCATTAGTTTAGATGACTCAAATTTTATGTCGTAATATCACCATAATGTAGAATTTTTTTTAGAATGAGACCCAAGATGCCTCAACTCCAAAGCAACATTATTTACAACATTCTCATGTTTGTACTCCTTCTCAACATTAACATTAAGGAATAAGGTATAGTTGAATGATTGAAATTCTTCTTTTTGCTCCACTAGTTGGTCATCATCCACGATAATTTGTGATTAGGCATCAGAAGCCTCAACCTTTTTGTTCAAGCAAGCCTCCAAGTCATGAATATCTGAGCCAAATTGATTTATTTCTTATGTGAGTTCAACTCTTCCTTCTATCAGTTAGGTTGTCATATATGTTAGACCATTACAGATAGACTCTTGAAACTTTAGAAATTGGGTTTTCTCCTGTAGCCAAGATTTGCTAACTATCTCAGCTTCTTCACAATTTTCTTTTTCTTGGGATTCGATATCTTTCTCTAATTAAGTATTAGTTAGGTCTGTAACTTACAATTGATCAATGTCAACCTTAGCTTGCAGTTCCATGATTTTTGCTCGGTGTTCCATGAGTATTGATTCTAGTTCCATGAGTGATAAATTACTTTTGTCCAGTATGTCCATAATATTGCTTAAAAAATATATTGCACGCCTCTTGTTCAACATTCTCCACTTCATCTCCCCTACCAACATCACTAATAACTGAAGAACCACAATAGGGGTTCGGGGGATTGAAATAAGAGTTAGGACAATCGTTTTATAGACCAAAGTGACCACCACATATATGACATATAAGACACTCGATATACAAATGGGTTTCATCACAATGTTTACAAGTATACCCATCACCTAACAACCATTTATCCCAATCATTCATTCTGAAGTTTGACCTACGAATGGGAAAGACGAGTAGTAAAACTTTGGACAAGTCATAGATGGGTTCTGTAGAAATACTTCAAACTTAGTCAGATTTTAGGTTATTTTTGAGGTCTACGAATGGGATTTACAAACCGTAGGAAGTTAGATGGTCCGAAAAATAGAGTCGTAGGTAGTTGGCCTAATTTTAGGCCCCGGTAACTCAACAAACGGTTGACCAGTACGGTCTGTATGAATTTCTACAGACCGTAAGTCCAAAAGGTAGGCCTTCCGGTAGTTATTTAGTAAGGGTAGTTGGGTCTTTTCATATGCAATTAATACCTATATTATATTGTTTACCATCCACAATCATCCTCTCCAAATCCTCTCAAAATCAATGAAGAACACCTACAGTTTCAAGCATCAAGTCTCCAATTCCTCCATTGCTTTATGGTTTTGATCCTCAAGGTATATAATGTTTCATAAATGGATTTCATTCAGCCATTCAGCCCCGAGATTTATTAAGTCTCCAAAGTTCAATTTCACCAAAATTGATTGAGACTTCATTCAATTATTCATGGGTTTTAATTATGTCAATTCAATTGTTTGATTTTGATCTTATAATGACTCTCTTTACAAAATTACATGCTTTATGATTGATTTCACATGAAACCATACATTATTCTTGATTTGATTATGAACCCTAAGGGTTCATTTGGTGTGAGTGATAAGAATAATTAGTCATGGGATAAAAAAATAAACATGGGATAAATTTTGGTGTCTTGTATGGTTTTCATGTTTGGGATAACATATCCCACCATATATACCACAGTGATGGGATAAGTTATCCCAGGATAACTAATTCCAAGATAATTAGTCCTAGGATAATTAATCTCGGGATAACTTGTTCCCAACCAAACGACCCCTAAAAGACATGAATTTATAAACAAGAGTGAATCTATGAATGATGTTTTCATGAAAATTATGCATGATTTATGAAAATGAATATTTTGTGAATATAGATTTCTTTAAGATGAGCATCAAGTAATTGTGAAAGTTTTTCTCACAATAAGGAATCATAATTTGTGAAAGGTTTTCTCACATATGGTTTAAGGAGCTACTCTATGATATTTTTGTCATGCCCCGAGCCTACACCCAAGATGTGTCCGACATTCGAGAACTAGTGTTGGTCCCCAAGCGAACCCTTTTTCGTGACCCAGGAGTACCCCCTAGATGTAACATGGCACATAGAAGCCCGAAAAGCATCATGTAAGCCACTTAACATATCATAATATAAGCATAAAACAATAAAGAGTAAAAACGCATTTCAAGTCCAAGTCTAAAATTTTCATAAAAGACAAAAGAGGAAGTCTAGATTCTAAGTTTTAGCATAGCTGTCACTCCCTGAACTACCCCCGAGACGCGGACACGGGACCTAGGATCACGAGTGACCCCAAGCTAACTCTGTTGGTATAATCATAAGAATACTAAGAATATCAAACTGATACGGAAGTTTAAAACATGAATTAAATCTGAAACAATGGGGAATACCCATTTACTAAACTGAATATATGAAATCTAAGAGTTTTAATACAAAAGAGATATCAAACTCAAATACTAAGCTGAAACTAACTATGTCTGAAAATAGCCTCTAACTGACTAGAAGTGTAGGGAGATTCCCCATCTAAGTCTAGCAAAACTGAAACTAAAAGACTGAATGAAAGATAGCATGACTATTGTACTTGAACATTGAGGACTTACCACTGTACCTGCCGAACTGAAGATCGGGAACCGATCTATGCGTGATCTGGATGTTGAGAACCTAACCTATATCATGAGAAGATGTAGCGTAGAGTATGCTTTTGTAATTGATAGGTATTGAGCATGCATGATAGAGTAAAGCTGAACAATAACATAACTGAACCAAAACATATAGCAAGAATATAATCTGAACATGATATAGATGTTGAATACTGAACTAACTGAATGCAATGACCAAATATATAACATAATGAGACTGAATACTGACTGTACTAAAATGTGGTTAATGCAATGTAGTCTAACTAAACTGTGGGAGCTACTAATAACCGATAATAAAACCATATGAGCTAAATGTGGAGTCTGATGTATACGCCCCATCGAGAGGACCCAATATACCCTATTAGCGGTACAGAGGCATGCTGGCGTAATCACTAAAATGTTTCCTATAGAGGGGACTTACAACCTACGTGGCTCGTAGTTCTGGGACTATGTGGGTGACTAACCCTAGCCCAACTCGGTATTATGCTACACCCAATACATTAAATGATTTGACTCATTATGATTGATTTTCTGTAATATACTAGATAGCTCAAAACTGACATGTAAACTGAGAGTGTACATTTATATACTGATAAAGACACATTCAAAATTGAGGCATGTATATCTGAAATAGCTGAAATATCTGACCTAGCATGTGTAATTCAAAAACTAAAGAAATACAAAGCTAGGGTTCTTAAATTCATGCAAGAAACAAAGTAATAACATGATAATCTAATTCAGAACATTAAACTAACTAATTCATGATAGTCTGCTAAAGTTCTAGAAACCCTAGGTCTAATTAATTGTAGGGAATCAAGAATCTGACAAAATCTAGGGACTCAATAGGCAAAAGGAATCCACTAGTGAAATCCCACAGACCTGGCGACAAATTCCACAGAGAAATATTTCAATTTCAGGGCTGGAACTGATGAAAACCTTGTTGCGTTCTTGAGCTAAGGTTGGTAGACTCTTTCTCCTTTTTACATTCTAATTTTTTAAGTTTTGATTAATGATTTGATTTAGGTAAGTTCGAGTTACATTTCTAGGCTAAAACTAAACAAAACCACATAATTTAGGGTTAAAATGACGTAGTTTAGAGGTCCAATGAATTTGGAAAAGAACAAAAGAACCCTGACTTAGGTTGCAGATGGGGCTGACCACAACCATTTCCATGGACCATGAAAAGGACCACGGACTGTGAAATGGGTTGTAGTCTTTGTCCAGGACCTGGTGGGTTCTGGGATCTGGTCCACGAACCCCTACCATGGCCCGTGTGAAGGATCAGGGACCGTGAAAGTCCTTGTGGTCCTCACTTGGGATGATGGTCTGGAGCCTCAGGTCTGAGGTCTTACTGGTTGGCCTTCATGGACTCTACCACGGGCCGTGTGGAGGACCAAGAACCGTGAAGGTCCTCGTGGTCATCACTTAGGCTTGGGGCTGAGGGATAGTCTAGGGGGGCTACTGCCTAAGTCTTCACGAACCCCTCCATGGCCCGTCATCAAGACCACGGCCCGTGAAGGTTCCCGTGGTCTGACTCATGGGCCTGGTGGAGTCCAACTCCCCACCACGAGCAGGTCAACAGACTGTGGTCCCTGTCACGGTCTCTGAACCCTGCCATGGTTCACTACTTCAGGTAAGTTTTGCAAAAAACTTCTAAGTCTGGTTTACGAGTTGTTACATTATCTCCCCCTTGGTACCATTCGTCCTTGAATGAAGACTAAACTAGGTGAAATGGAGGGAAGGAACTGCAACCCTACCACTAAACACTGCAAAAATAATTTTTTGACTGACCTGAGATCCAAGAACATGCAAATACGTTGAAAATGCAAGTACAAATTGAACGAACATGATACTAAGACTAAATTCATGCATGAATGACTGGAAAACTGAAGAGGAATTATTACCTCAAGTTGGAGTGGAAACGGAAGGAAAAATGTGAGGATACTTGGACTTCATGGCTGCTTCTGCTTCCCAAGTAGCTCCTTCTACAGAGTGACTCCTCCACAAAACCTTGACTGAAGCGTCCTCCTTGCTTCTCAACCTTCTAACCTGACTATTAAGAATCTCAACTGGTATATCCTCATAAGAAAGACTTTCTTTTATAACCACATTCTACAATGGTACTACGGATGCTGGATCACCTACACACTTTTTCAAAAGCGAAATGTGAAAGACCGAATGTACTGCTGCTAGTTCTGCTGGCAACTCTAACTCATAAGCCACTTTACCAATCCTTTTCAGGATCTTATAAGGGCCTACATATCTAGGACTGAGCTTTTCTTTCTTGCCGAATCTCATCACCTCTTTCATAGGTGATACTTTTAGGAAAACTCACTCATCAACTTGGAACTCTAGTTCCCTTCTCCTTATATTTGCATAAGACTTTTGGCGACTCTAGGCTGTCTTAAGTCTAGCTATAATGAGTTGCAGTTTCTCCATAGCATCATGGACTAAATCTGGCCCTACCAAGGCTGCTTCACCTACTTCAAACCAACCAACAGGAGATCTACATCTACGCCCATACAATGCCTCATAAGGTGATATCTGAATGCTGGAATGGTAACTATTATAGTAGGCGAACTCAATAAGAGAAAGGTGATCATCCCAATTTCCCTTGAAGTTGATCACGCAAGCTCTCAACATGTCCTCTAAGGTTTGAATGGAACGCTCTTCCTGGACATCCATCTGCGGATGGACTGCTATACTAAGATTAACATGGTTACCAAGACTTCTCTGAAAAGACTTCTCTGAGAGGTAAATTAAGGATCCCTATCTGAGATGATAGACAAAGGAATCCCATGCAACTTGACTATCTCATTAATATAAAGCTTGGTGTAGTCCTCTGCCGAATCTATAGTCTTAATCGCCAAAAAGCGAGAAGATTTAGTAACTCTGTCAAGTATCACCCAAATGGAGTCATGATGTTTACGAGTATGGAGTAACCCTGTAATGAAGTCCATGTTGATAAATTCCCATTTCCAAGTAGGAATATCGATATCTTGAGTCATACAACCTGGTTTTTGATGTTCTACCTTCACTTGTTGACAATTGGGGCACTTAGCCACAAAATCTGCTATATCTCTCTTCATACCATTCCACCAAAAGACTTCCTACAGATCGCGATACATCTTAGTGGCGCCTGGATGAATAGAATATTTGGAGTTATGGGCTTCTGCCAGAATACACTGTCTCAACTCACCCACCTTAGGAACACATAATCAACCTTGATAGCGAAGTACACCATTTTCCCTTTGGGAGAAT
Source organism: Solanum commersonii (assembly GCA_029007595.1). Classification (NCBI taxonomy): domain Eukaryota; kingdom Viridiplantae; phylum Streptophyta; class Magnoliopsida; order Solanales; family Solanaceae; genus Solanum; species Solanum commersonii. The sequence goes on along the minus strand of JAJTWQ010000092.1, from coordinate 563,353 downwards.
ACCTCAACTCTATTTTGGTGGAAAACACTCTTAAGTTCAAGCAAAATTTGATCACTGTATTGCTTATCCTTAACCTCTGCTACCAATGAAGATTTTGACCCATTTTGAACCGTTACACCACTATTTCATATGCTCATAAGGCGAACTCCCAAGAGAGCAAGCCTATGAACATATTTTACTAGCTCTTTTCTTTCTTACTCAACATGTGCTACACTTTCTATAGATAGTCTACTAAGGGCGGCTGCTACTACGTTGGCCTTACCAGGATGGTCATGTACACTCATGTCATAGTCCTTAAGGAACTCAAGCCATCTCATCTGGCGATGATTCAACTCTTTCTGGGTGAACACATATTGGAAGCACTTATGGTCTGTGAACACCATACAAGTATTATCTCCAAATTTTAAGTGCAAACACCACTGCTGTGAGCTCGAGGTCATGAGTCAGATAGTTCTTCTTATGCACCTTAGTTATCTAGAAGCATAAGTTATAACCTTATCTCGTTGCATCAACACACAACCCTGGCCGACTCTGGACACATCACAATATATAACTAACCATCTGAACCCTCTGGTAGAGTCAAAACAAAAGCTATAGTCAACTTAGTTTTCAATTATGTGAAGCTTTTCTCACAATTATCAAACCACTGAAACTTAACCTTTTTATGAGTTAACTTAGTCAATGGAGAGGCTATGAATGAAAATCCTTCCATGAACCTTCTGTAATAACAAGCCAAACTCAAGAAACTTATGATATTTGTAGGAGAGGTAAGTTTGGGCCATTGTTTAACTACTTCTATTTTATGTGAATCCACTCGGATTCCTTCGCTAGACATAATATGATCAAGGAAAGCAACATATTGTAACCAAAACTCACATTTGCTAAATTTAGCGAATAATTGACGATCTTTGAGAGTTTGCAGAACAACCCTCAAAAAACTCGTATGTTCTTCCTCATTCCTAGAGTAAATGAGGATATCCTTAATAGAGACGATAACGAATAAGTCCAAATACTGCTTGAACAGTCTGTTCATCAAATCCATGAAAGTTGCAGGAGCATTGGTTAGTCCAAATGACATAACTACAAATTCATAATGATCATACCAAGTTCGGAAGGCTATTTTTGGAATGGCACTATCTCTGACTCTAAGCTGATGGTAATCGGATCTGAGGTATATCTTAGAGAAATGACTAGCACCCTGAAGTTGGTCAAACAAGTCATCAATCCTGGGATAGGGTACTTATTCTTGATTGTGGCCTTGTTCAATTGCCTATAGTCAATGCACATTCTGTGAGAACCATTTTTCTTCTTCACAAACAACACTGGTTCACCCCACAGCAAAATACTAGGTCTGATGAAGCGCTTATCAAGAAGGTCTTTCAACTGCTCTTTCAATTCCTTAAGCTCTGCTAGAGCCATTATGTAAGGAGAAATATAAATAGGTTGGGTATCTGGAAGGAGATCTATTTCGAAGTCGATTTCCCTTTCAGAAGAAACTCTGGGAAGATCTTCTGGAAACACTTCTGGAAACTCATTAATAACCAAAACCATCTCAACAGTTGGGGTTTCAGAGCTAGAATCCTTAACATGAACTAGATGATAGAGATAACCCTTAGAAATCATCTTTCTGGCCTTAAGGTAAGAAATGAATCAACCCATAGGCGCTAAGCTACTACCCTTCCATTCTAAGTTTGGTTCATCTCGAAACTGAAGATGAACAATTCTAGTTCTATAATTGACTGAGGCATAATAGGAATGTAAGCAATCCATGCCTATAATGACATCGAAGTCTACCATTTCTAACTCTACAAGATCTGCTGAGGTGACTTTCTGTGAGATTGTGACAGGGCAATTTCTATATACCCATCTAGCTATAACTTGGTCATCGACTGGAGTAAAGACTGAGAAGGGTTCTGAGAGTGTTTCTGGACTAACATTAAACTTGACTGCTATGAAAGGAGTAATAAAGGAAAGAGTATCCCATAGATCTAGCAATGTATAAATATCGAGATTAAAGATTCGTAACATACCAGTGACTATATCAGGGTAATCTTCCTGATCCTGGCGAGCCTGAAGAGGATAGAGCATGTTCTAACGTTGACCGCCACCTGTACCAGATGAGTTACTATGCTGAATCGGGCGACTTACTGGTGCTGCTGAAGTTGTAGGCTGAGCTCTACCATTATTACCTCCTTGGCCCTGTTTAGAAGGACAATCCCTCAACTTGTGATCAGACTGACCACACCCAAAGTAGCATTCCTTTCTTGCGAGGCACTCGCCCGGATAGTTCTTATCACACTTAGGACAAGTTGGGTAGGCTTTGGTAGTTGAAACATTCCACTGAGACTTAGAGCCTGGTGCCCTACCTTTATGATTATGTCTGTACTTGGAGAATGGAACACTAGCTGATGAAGGGGTTGGGGCTGAAAATTTTTGCTGACCCTGCTAGCAATTTCCAGCACCCGACTTCTGCTGAGAATACTCATAGTTCCCAGTCCTAGCCTTCTTGTTTTCCTTAGCCTGTTCCCTAAGCTTATCTCCCTCAACTTGCTGAGTATCAATCAGGAGCCTAGAGATGCTCAAATCTTGCAATAACATGGCATTCCTACACTCTATTTTCACCAAGCTCGCCAACCTATAAAGAAATTTATTCATCTGAGCCCTGGAATCAGCAACCATGTAAGGAGCATACTTAGAGATTTGGGTGAACTTGAGTCCATACTCTTAGACTGTCATGCTGTCTGTCCTTAAATTCATAAACTTCTGAGCCTTTGCTTTTCTTAACTCTCTTGGAAAGAACCTTTCCAGTAAAGTTTCACAAAAGCAATCCCAAGTAATAGGAGAGGCATTTGTACCCTTGTTTTCTTTCCACTGAATATACCAGATATGAGCCACATCTTTAAGTTGGTAAGCTGCTGACTCAACCCGATTATTCTCAATTACCTGTATCACTTCAAAAATCTTCTTAACCTCATCAATGAAATTTTGGGATTCCTCACCAACTTGCGATCCTAAGAACTCAGCTGGATTCATTCTAACAAAGTCTCGCACTCTAGCTGCAGCTGCCCTAACATTTGCATTTGCTAGAATTGGAACCCGCTGATTGTTCTAGTTGGCGACACTCTAAGAAAACATATGAATGGCGTTTCAGAATTCAGCATTCGAAACTTCCTGATCTAGGACGGGAGGAGCTGTGTTTGCGTTCCTGGCATTCACATTCATAGCGTTAGATCTATGAGAAGGCATGATCTAAAATGTAGAACGTCGAGTTAGAACAGAAATTAGATCATCCCTTAGGCACGATAAGAGTAACAAGAAAATGAAGTTTTTCCTAAGACACCTTGTAGCCTCCCTCTCATTAGATGTGTTGCATATCACAACCATGAAAATGACTCTACTTAGTGCGGCTTTTCAGACATCCTGAGACACTTAAACCTAATGCTCTGATATGAAGTTTGTAATGCCTCGAACTATCCTCGAGACGCCAACATGGGACATAGGATCAGGAGTAACCCCAAGATAACCATGCTGGCATAATCATAAGCATGCTATGAATATCAAACTAATGCGGAAGTTTAAAACATGAAGTAAATATGAAATGATTGTGAATACCCATATACTAAACTGAATATATGAAATCTGAGATTTTAAATACAAAAGAGATATCAAACTCAAATACTAAACTGAAACTAACTATGTCAGAAACTAGCCTCTAACTGACTAGAAGTGTTGGAACATGCCTTAGCTAAGTCTATCAAAATTAAAACTAAAAGACTGAAATGAAAGATAACATGACTATTGTCCTCGAAGAATGAGGACTCACCACTGTAGCTGCCAAACTGAAGATTGAGAACCGATCTATGCGTTATCTGGATGCTGAGAACCTGAACCTACATCACGAGAAGATGTAGCACAGAGTATGTGTTAGTACTTGAAAGGTACTAGCATGCAAGATAGAGTAAAGTTGAACAATAACATAAATGAACCAAAGCATATAATAAGAATATAATTTGAACATGATATAAATGTTGAATACTAAACTAACTAAATGCAATGACCAAATTTATAACATGCTGAGACTGAATACTGACTGTACTAAAATGTGATCAATGCAATGGAGTCTGACTGAATTGTGGGAGCTACTAATAACCAATAATAAAACCACATGAGCTAAATATGGAGTTAGTTGTATACGCCCCCATCAAGAGGACCTAATCTACCCTGCAAGAGGTATAGAGGCAACCTATGTGGCTCACTAAAATGTTGCCCACATAGGGATTATATGGGTGACTCCGGATTATATGGGTAGCCCAACTCAACCAAAGTTATGCTAGTCCCAATAGATTAAATGATTTGACTCATTATGACTGATTTCTGTAATATACTAGATAGGTCAAATCTGGCATTCAAACTGAGAATGTACATCTATATACTGATAAAGACACAATCAAAACGAAGGCATGTATAACTGAAATAGCTGAAATATCTGACCTAACATCTGTAATTCAAGAACTAAAGAAATACAAAGCTAGGGTTCTGAAATTCATGTAAAAAATGAAGTAATAACATGATAATCTGATTAGGAACATTAAACTAACTAATTCATGATAATCTGCAGAAGTTCTAGAAACTCTAGGTTTAATTAATAGTAGGGAATCAAGAATTTGACTAAAATCTAGGAACCTAATGGGTGAAAGGAACCCACTAGTGAAACCCCACATACCTGGTGACGGAATTGATGAAAATCATGTTGCATTCTTGAGCTAGGGTTGGTCCACTCTTCCTCCTTTTTACGTTCTACTTTTCTATGTTTTGATTAATAATTTGGCTTAGGTAAGTTCTAGTTATGTTTCTAGGCTAAAACTAACCAAAACCACGTAGTTTAGTGTTAAAACGTCGTAGTTTAAAGGTCTAACAAATTTGGAAAAGACCAAAAGACCCCTGTCTTATGTTGCAAACGGGGTTCACCACGGCCACATCCATGGACCGTGAAGTGGGTCGTGGTCTTGCTCCAAGATCTAGGGGTTCTAGGGTCTGGTCCACGAGCCCCTACCACGGCCCATGTGGAAGACCAAAGACCGTGAAGGTCCCTGTGATCCTCACTTGGGCTGATAGTCTTGAGGCTCAGGTCTGAGGGCTTACTGTCTGGCCTTCAGGGACCCTACCACGGGCCGTGTAGAGGACCACAGACCGTGACTTAGGCTTGAGGGTCTGAGGGCTAGCCTAGGGGGAAAACTACCTAAATCTTCATGAACACCCCCACGGCCCGTCATCAAGACCACGACCCGTGAAGGGTCCCATGGTCTGACTTATGGGTTTGGTGGAGTCCAACTCCCCACCACGGGCAGGTCAACGGACTGTGGTCATTTTCACGGTCCGTGAACCCTGCTGTGGTTCACTGCTTCAGGTAACTTCTGCAAAAAAAATTTAGGTCTGGTTTCCGAGGTGTTACAATAACCATCTATTGCAATAGTTCAAATGAAAGGGGCACAACCCATACAACATAATCCGAAAGGAAGTACTTGAAATGAAACTCTTGTCCTCGTATCATGATGACTCACCACAAGCTCGGAGAATAGTGGAATCCAAGCTTGCCCCCCCCCCCCCCCCCCGCCCGCTCCAAAAATTAAAATTTAAAGTTTGTTTTTAAGAAGTATTTCCAATTTCAAATTTTTATCTTTTCACCCCACAACCCCCACCCCGGACGACACCCCTCCCCGGCAAGCCCCCCTACCCGCCAAAAAAAAAAGTTACAGTTTGTTTTTTAAAAATACTTTCAATTTCAAAATTTTATTTTTCACTCCCCCCCAGCCCCCTACCCTTGACCCCCAGGCCAGTCCCACTACCAACCCCCCAGCCCCATCCCCCTAAAAAATAAGTTTATTTTTAAAAAAATATTTTCAATTTCAATTCAAAAATTATTTTCTACTCTCTAGTAAAAATAAAAGATATTTTCTCAAAAATGTATTTCATTCATAAATCAAACACTAAAAATCTTTTTTGAAAAATATTTTCTACTTACCAACCAAACATGAGAAAATAAGTCAAAAATCTACTTGTTTTCCAAGAAAACATTTTCTAGAAAAACATTTTCCTTCATACCAAACACACCCTAAGTGTTGGGGAAGATCGAGAAAATTACATGATAAGATCAAACTCAACTACATAATTAATTGTAGTTATATGTTGCAAATATAAAAGATTTTATTACATGTATAGCAATTTTAATAAAAACTTCAAACAATTAATATTAAGGAAAAACTAAATAACCATACATATATCACTACTATATTTACTATATTTATCTCTAGTTTAAAAAAATTACATATACTACCACTTTAAATATTTATACCATATATTTTAAAAGATTTAAATCAGATACACAAATCACTGAAATATGGTATTAAATAATTATCTTAAATTTAAATTCCTTAATTAATGTTCGATTGACAAGTCAATTTTTTCTATTCACATCTATCGTTCCCACCCCCACATCCACCAGTCCTTTTTCTTCCTTCATCCTCTCAATACATGTTTGCATGTTCAAATCAACATCATACATATTGGTTTGTTTCTATTGTTTTATTATTCTCATGTATCTTGGTTTTGTATCTGAGTTAAAATTCATAGTGTTCTAAAGATCAATTTTAAAAAGTTTTACAAATTACGTTTTATATTTTTTGATCTTGTTGTTTCTCAAACACTTTAATGGCTGACCATTCTCAAAATCGGTTCTCAAAATCAGATGATTCTTGTTAAATGTACTACACATTAACACTATTATACTAAATCAAACCACTTTTATTTGTTTATTTTCATTTATGAATTTCTCATTGCAGGGACTAACTCTTCAGCCGCCAACATTCAAGCTGAGAAGAGTTCTAAGTATAGGAATGATCCAATCAAAATGGAAGAATTATGCCAAGCTTTAAATAACATAATAAATACACCATTAGATATGCAACAATGTTGGATACACATTAGGTGTACATGTAACTAGTTAAGAGTTCATGTATCTGAGTTAAGATTATATGTATTTATGAGAAAAAAATTCACATGTTCAAAAAAAGGAAGATTTTTGAAACTTTTTACTTTTTTTTTATGATTAATGATAAGACATATACTATACCATTATGGTTTGTTCCTAAATTTGTGTGTTTCAATTATATTTCATATTTAGATACACATAATTATATGTATGTGCTAACTATGTATCTGAGATACATGTTTTTGAATATAATGTATGAAATTGATACTTGGTACAATAAATTAATACTAGATACATATAAAAGATACATGAAATTAATATTAGATCATATAAATAGATACTTGAAATTAATACTAAACACATATAACTAGTACAAAAAATTAATACTAGATACTTCTATGATATATTTGAATGTACTTGTATGATATTCATTTATCTAAGTGTTTAGTTTGTTGGATACATCATATATTGATAATAGATACCTCAAATTAATGATTTTATTATTTTAAGAGTAATAAAATGAAATTAATCAAATTACATGACCAAGAAATACATGTTTTTTTCTTTTTATTAATAATATTAATGAATTTATTATTTCAAAGAATAATACAATGAAATTAATTAAACATAGATACCCTATATTAAGGGATTTGATTAATTTAAATTTCCAAAATTAATTGTGCATGTATACTGAAAATCCTCAATTACTCCTATAATTAAGGAAATGAGTTACAATCAATTATTTTAAACAAATAAATATGTATCTCAATTTTAAAGTTCGGCAAATACATGTATATCGCAACTCATGTATCCTAAGCATGAAATATGGTAGAAGAAGTAATATTTGAAACTATTGGGAATCTTAGTAATTAGGACCTAAACTAGTGGAATTGATGTAGTTTTCCCTATTATTAACTTGATAAAGTATAAAAAAAATTGCACGAATTCCATTTTTTCTCTCATTCTTATTTTTTAGGAGTATCTTCTTTTCACGCTATTAGTATGTATCCAATTCTTCATTTGCCACTTAATTCGATCTATTACCATGACGGAGCATATCCGGTACCACGACAAATATATTTGAAAGCTTTTTATCGGGAAAAGAAAGTGTATACAGACTTCTAAGTCTCCTGTGAGTCACTCTAGCTGTGTGACACATTAAGCCAAATGAGGGTATTCACATAGGTCCTACCAAGATGCCAGGGGGAGAACGTAGATGTATATATTGTTGTGTGGCACTTGATTTTGATGGCTCAGTTGGTTTCTATTGCATTACCAATATTGATATGCATTAACTATCATAAGTATAATTGATTATTGTTTGACCCACCGGCCTTATGGGGAGGGGGGTTGGTTGGGTTATGTTTGTTGCTTCTACCTTCCGAGCTTATAGGGGACCAATTAGGTTATTGTTTGACTATAATTGTGTATAATGTGTTGGATTGAGCCTTAGTTACTTAATGGTTTGACTTTTGTTCTAAATATATTTGTGTTTAATTCTGTTTCTTTGTTTGATATCATTCCTCGTTCCCCTTATGGTTTCTTCCCCATGATAGCCCGTTACTCCTGGTTCTGGGATATGAGTTTGGCTTACCTATGGTAGGAGGTAGTAGGTGTTATTATGACCAGAGAATTGGGGTCATGACATTTTTAAATGTCACGACGCAAAGTATACCCTAGGTGTAACATGGTGTATAGAACCCCGAAAGACCCTACACAAGCCACTTAGCATATATTATACAAGATAATAGAAACAAATATTTCAAAAGTAGCATTTTCATATTCTAAAAGAGTTTGACAAAATGGAAGTCTAAAATAATCTCAACAAGCCATCTAAACATCATAAGAAGTGGTTGGGATGTAACACATACACCACATACGTAATCCAAAAACTAGAAAGACATAAAGTACGTAAAAAATTATTGGTCCTCGTAACACAAGACTCACCAACTCTTGAATTTGATAGAATGATTAACTAATCATGAGTGTGAGACGTAGGAGCTCCAGACCTTACAATAATGAGAGAATGTAGGCATAAATATGCATTAGTACATGGAATGTACTAAGAATGAGGCAATATGAATAATTAGACATGATGACATGAATATCTTAAACATGAAATGCATGACCAACATTTGAACATTTAAAGGCTTAAAGAAGCAACAACATATATTTCATGAGATATGGTCAATGCGTTTAAAATAGGAGACATAAGAAAAGCATTTGAAGAAACATAATCGTATTTGTGGGATATTAGTTTAAATTGACAATAAGACCATGAGAGTTATATCATGGAATCGGTATGTCCCTCATACCGAAAGAAGGGGATTCTACTTTCCAATGTAGAATCCGCACACATCATATTTTTCTAAAGTGGATCCGCTAGCTAGATCATGAACGACAATCCTACGGGGGCACGTAGTTACGGACAAGAGGTTGCTACTAGAGATTACCCTATTTGAGCATCCACCTCAAAGCCCTCTTGGTGCTTAGTCTAAATTCCAACGGAATAGATAAAAATCAAATATCATTATAACATAGGAAATGTAATGATCAATGCCTAATCCAAATCTTAAAGATCAAAACATAGAATAGCTCCTTAAATTATAATTCAAGCATAGGTGAGAAAACCTTTCACAATTGTGAATCCATATGTGAGAAATTTCTTTCACAATCATGATCATATTCGTATGTGAGAAAACGTTTCACAATAACATCGATACTTTCATCTAAAAGCACCATATCATCATAAACATCATTTTCATAAGACATGCATAATCTTTCAAAAATCATAGTTCAGGAATTTATGGATTTTTCACAAGCTCATAATTGAAAGTCATGGATCATGCTTGAGTTCATATAATTTCAACTACACATCATGTAATTTACATTAAATCATGCAATGGAAGACTTAAACAACAATAAAATCATAATTGAATGAAACTCATGTAGAATTAAGAAGAACCCTAATTTGATCGATTAAAATTGAAAACCTTGGAAACCCCATGGAGGAATGGACTCCATGGGTGAATACCCATATACCTTTCTACTCAAATCCCAAGATGAATAGTGATTTGAAGAACTAGGAGTGAACCCTAGCTTCTTCTTCTTTCTTAGGTTGAGAGGGAATTTGGGAGAATTAATTTGGCTGAGTTTTGGGAAAATAGGAGAATAGGTTTAAAGTGGGTAGATGTAGGACTTAAAGTATTTATATAGGGCTTAGGGTAGAGGCTAAAACGACATAGTATAGAATTAAAACATTTCGAAAAAGACCCAAAATACCCTAGGAAATAAAAGTCAGACTAGTCTACGATTTTGATATACGGACCACAGAACTTTCTATGCTTCGTACTGGTCAATGGTAGACCGAGTCCTAGGATCTTAAAATTACTCAACTTTTGATGGGACCCTTCTACTGTCCATAGGACTTTCTTCAGTCTGTAGACCCTACTAGTAGAACTCAACCTTAACCCTAAATTTCACTAATTCAAATTGCTTCCACGGAACACACTTATGACCCGTAGACCATGCGACAGACAGTCCTGGTTGATCGTAGGATAAGGTACTGGAACTTGATTTTAAAAATAATTTCCCAACTTTCTATGAGACTAGTCTACAACCTGTAGAAAGTTCTACGAATAGTCGACTGGTCTCGTACACCGGAAATATTAGAAAAAATTATGCAACCTATTCCCTTTTTGAAATTTGTTGTGTTACAATAAAATAATTTTCCAAATATCTATAAAAGTAGAAAGTATATAAATCTTGCCTTGCAATGATTTTAAAAGTATTTTAAATTTTGTAAAGCAATTATTACAACATTGTTTGAAATTGAAAAGGCTCAACAAAATAATTAGAATATGGAGGGTCTAAATTGGTTTTCAACAAGCACATGTAGTTTTTCTTTTAAATATTTACATCATTGAAAATTTGAAGTTGTTGTAGCATATGCCACTACTTCATTAAAGTTTGTTACAACTTTTTATGTAATGTGGTCGAGTTGCACTTTTTTATTGAAAGACCCATTGGGTCAAAATCTTTATTAGCAAAGCAAACAACTATACAAAGGACCAGCCCAAAATCTGAAGCCCAACAAAAAATTAGAAAAAAATAAAACTAAAACATAAGAAAATCAAATAACAAACCAAAACAAGAAACAAAAATCTATAATGGATGTCAGAGAGATACCAGATGCTTCCAGTGAAAGCTCCGGCAGTCAAAGCATAATCTACCATTATGAAGCTATCATACAAAATCAACAAATATTTCCTTATTCTCTTACTAAAATGAAATCGATCTTTGTTCATTATGTTGAATTAACTATCTCAAGTAATTTTATCATTAACAACTAGTTTTGCTTTCTTGGATCTATCCATTAATGGGTTGAATCTCACAAGATAAATTAATACCACAATCTAAGTTAAAATCTTGCAAAGGTTAATTATTTAGTTTTTGTTAGGAGATGATGTGAGGAAATCTAGATATACACCTGTTAAGAGCCTAATAACTCATTAGCTTGGTAATATGGTAAGTATACCTCCAATACCCCTATTGTTGTATCATATCAGCTTACCTGAACTGTTGTCGATGAAAATTTGTTGAGATTGTATAAAAGCTATATGAAATTGTAGATGTGTGCTTCTATCTAGACAATCATACATTTTTTATTCCGAAAATAAATAAATTAGATGATAGAAAACTGAACTTTTTCTATGGTTTACCTTTTATCAACAAAGCTTCAAAATGCTAATAACAATAAATTCTATGTCATGATCACAGATCTCAAGTCATGATGACACTTACCATCACCCACAAGTAGACAAGTCAATCCATATCTCAAAACGATAAGTAACAAGCATATTGGGTAGAATCAACAACCAACGAGTGACTATTAATAGCATAAAGGAAAGCAAAGCAGAAATGAGAAATGACATCAATATATACACACAAGAATATACAATCCAATCTCACAACCTAGTGGATGGAAATACAAAACTACTAAAGAAGTACGAATCTCAAAAGTAGACCAAAAATTACAAACCCGTCTCAAATACAGATGACTGCTCAAAACTAAATTACGATGGAGATAAGTCAAACCAGGACACCATCAACTTACCTTTAATCTCCAAAGATCCCTGCAAATGCTCAAATCACCGATGTCGGATAATGCTCATAGTTGTATCAAGAAACACGTATAGAGTGTAACGACATAGTATAGTCTTAAAACATGTAAGAAAAGATCCAAAAACCCCCAAGAAATAACTGTCGGACTGGCCTACGGTTTTGACAAGCGGACCGTATACAAAGTAGTGGGACCTTAAATTACTTAACTTTTGACGAGACCCTTCTACGGTCTTGAGGACTTCCTACGTTCTGTAGACCCTACTCGTATAACTTAGCCTTAACCTCAAAATTTCAAGAAGTCTAGATTGCTTCTACAGAGCATACCTAAGACCCATAGACAATATGATAGACCGTCCCGATCGATTGTATGATAAGGTACTGGAACTTAATTTAAAAAAATATTTTCCAACTTTCTATGAGACTGGTCTACGACCCATAGAAAGTTCTACAACCGTAGCCTGGTCTCATAGACCTGAACTAGTAGACAAAATTTATGCAAGTTATTCCCTTTTTGAAATATGTGATGTTACAATAAAATAATTTTCCAAATGTTTTTTTAAAAGTAGAAATTAAATGAATCTTGCCTTGCAAAGATTTTAAAAATATTTTAAATGTTTTAAAACAATTATTTCAACATTGCTTGAAATTGAGGATCAAAAAATTAATTAGATTATGGAGTGTCTAAATTGGTTGTCAAAAAGAATGTATAGTTTTTCTTTTATAAATCTACATCCCTAAAATTTAGTTGTCGTAGCATATGCTGCTACTTCATTAAAGTTTGTAACAACTTTCTATGCGATGTGGTCAAGTTGCACCTTTTTTTAATTGAAAGATCCATTGGATAGAAATTCTTTATTAGAAAAGCAAACAACTATACAAAGAACCGGTCCAAAATCTAAAGCCCAACAAAAACTCAGCAATAAAATAAACACTAAAGCACAAGAAAATCAAATAGCAAAACAAAACAAGAAACCAAAACCTAAAATGTATGTTAGCGAGATATTGGATGCTTCTAGTGAAAACTCTGGCAGTCAAAGCATTGATAAATTATAGGAGATGTCTGAGAGTTTAAATCTTTCATGATGACGCTATCGTACCAAATCAATAAAGTTGTCCTTATACTCTTGTTAAAAAGAAATTGATGTTTGTTCATCATGTCGAATTAACTCTCTCAGGTAATTTTATCATTACCAACCAGTTTTCCTTCCTTGCATCTATCCTTTAGTACGTTGAATCTCACAAGATAGATTAACACCACAATCTAAGTGTAAATCTTTAAAAGGTTAATTATTCTGTTTTTGTCAGGGGTGATGTGAGAAAATCTAGATCTACACCCATCAAGAGCCTAATAACTCATTATCGTGCTAATACGATAAGTATAACTCCAATTCCTCTATTGTTGTATTATATCAGCTTACCTGAATTGTTGTCGATGAGAATTTGTTGAGATTGTTTGAAAGTTATATGAAATTATAGATATGTGCTTCTATCTAGACAATCACACATTTTTTATTCCTAAAAACAATAAATTAGATGATAGAAAACTAAACCTTTTCTATTGTTTACCCTTTATCAACAAAGTTGCAAATCGCTAATAACAATATATTGTATGTCATGACCAGAGAAACTCGAGTTATGATGACACTTGCCATTACCCACCACTAGGTAAGTCAATTTATATCTCGAAAGAATAAGTAACAAGCATATTGGGTAGAATCAACAACCAACGAGAAATTATTAACAACATAAAGGAAAGCAAAGCGGAAATAAGAAATGACATCAACATATACAAACAAGAGTATATAATCAAATCTTACGACCTCGTGGATGGAAGTATAAAGCTACTACAAAAGTACGAATCTCCAAAGTAGACCAAAAAGTACAAGCCTATCTCAAATACAAACGACTAGTCAAAACTAAATTAATATGGAGATAAGTCAAAGCAGGAAGTCATCAACTTACCTTCAATATCCAAATATCTCCACAAATGCTTGAATCGACGATGTTGGATAACTGTCAAATCTTCATCAAGAAATAGGTGCAGAGTGTATGAGTACCAAAACAATAGTTACTAAGTAGGCATCATATGCCGACTGAGCTTAGAAAGTAAATACAGTATGAAATGCCAGGAAACAAATGGTGACTAGTGGTCATATAAACGAAACGATAACTTAAAGTCTAACTATATAGCTCACGAGTTTATAAAGGATGAAGCGGTAAAGTAAAGAAGCTATGTATAACCTTACTGACCCTCAAAAGCCCATAAGGTACACTCATGTGTAGTTTGAAGGTAAATAACCCATGTGGAACCCATAAGCCCGATGAGTATACAAAAGAGATAAATATAATACTAGCTAAGTCAAAAAGTATTTGAGAACTAAAATGGCATACCCCAGACTCAAACTGTGGCAAAAGGACCCCCAATGAACCCAAATGAACTACCATGTTAGGAATCGAACCCGACTAAAAGAAGTGCACCTGGACTCAACCGCAACTAATAGAGATATACTAGGGCCTAGAATTGTGGCTAAAAGATATGTGTCAGGACCTTGAATGGTGGCTAAAGAGATGAGTTTGAGCCTTGAACCGTGGCTAAAATAGATATGCCAAGGCCTCGAAAAACGATTAAAAGACTCCAAATGTCTTAAAATTGCGTGCCTCTCTTCATGCGGGAACATACCATAGAGCAAAACCACCTTTAGAGTCACTATAGACCACTATAACTCAAAACCTAAGACCCGATCTAGTATAACAACAAAGTCTGAAATCACAAAAGAACACGATGGTCGAAACATAAAAGAAGTTATGGATGAACGGTTATAGGAGCTAAGTTGGTTAGGATACAAACTATAAAACAAAAATTTGATATATCAATCTACAGGGATCTAAGTCCCTCCAAGTGATGACGGAGAATTTCTAAGACATAATGTCTCCAAATCCCAAGTCAAAGGCACTCACTATCCTACACCTATGAAAAGGCCAAGAACAAGCCATCAAAATAATACAACGAGACAAATAGCTACAACAAGGCATGATACAACAACAGAACAAGGTAGGTATGCTCATTTTCCCAAAAACCACCCAAAAAGAAGGCTGATGCATGAATTATATCCACTAAACATGATACATACTAGGAAACCCTCCCAAAACAAACTAAACAACATGAATTTACAAAGAGAAGCCCAATATAAGATAGCTAAGTTGTAGCCCACCACAAAGATGATCATTTGTGCTCCAAAATCAACTAAATTAGAGTTTTACACATCCAAACCACCTCTGATTGTTGCCACACTATCAAATAAATGACAACAATGTCAAAATAGACGTTTTGTAATACAAATCACAATAATTGAAGGCAGGACTAAAAATAAGTCAAAAACAACATTGTGAGACCCACATTGGAAATATTGAAATTGACTCTTTCAATTTGTCTCATTGGGGTCAAGGAGTTTGTGCCCCAAAAACAAACACAATACAAACTTTACAACAACCTAAAAAAATCATGCAATCACAAGAACAACAGATCACTATCAAATCTAAAACAGAGAAAAAGAAAGAAACTTACTGGTTCACACATATGATGAATGAGCCAATGCCAAAGGTCGTTATATACCAAAATCAATGTTCTGGAGCTAATAGACTCATAAAAAATGAATTCTAAGGCCATTTACCTGAAGTTTTGACTGAAGTCAACCATTCAAGTTTCAAAAGCTCCAAAATATGAAAAGTTTCAAAAAAGTCAAATGAACAACCAGGTGACCAAACTATTAGTCCTAGCAAATTATAAATCACTTTGATTTTCTACAAGAAATCTCTAAATGTAGAGAATAGTAAAATAAAGAGGAAATGACCTAAAGGATCATTACAACATCCACTACTCAAAGGACTTTTGTCCTCAAAAGTAAAGAGTCAAGAAGAACTTGAAGGCTTAAACATGTGTGGAAAATGAAGTCACATCTTGAGCTTGATCTCCCAGGTAGAGTTCTTGACTGAACGGTGCCCGTACCAAACTTGAACAACATGAATGTCACTCAAATTCCTTCACCTCACATCTAAAAAATCCCAATCGGTTCTCCACAAAAGTCAAATCGTCATTCAATTGAACTGAGTCATTTCATATCACATGGGACTTATCGAAAATATACTGGTGAAGTATCAAAACATGAAAAATCGAATGAATAGCTGAAAATGCTGAAGGTAAGGCTAAGAACTTGTCCTATTGACCCTCAAAGTCCAATACACATGCCCACAACATATCTTTAAAAAACTAAATAGTACACTATGACTGATCATCGGTCTATGGGTGAATGGTTGTGCGAAAGTTAACTCAGGTACACAACTCCTCTCTAAAGGTCCTCCAAAATCTAGTATTAACCCAAAAATGCCCATCAAAGTAATAAACACAGGCACCCCATAAACAAAAATTACCTCTCAAATATAGACACGAGTCAACCTCTTGGCACTAAAAGAAGAATGAACAAAAAAAAGTATGATCATTTGGTTAATCAATCCACAATGAACAAATTATATCCACATCTCTAGACATCTGAGGCGACCCCATAACAA
Organism: Solanum commersonii; assembly: GCA_029007595.1. Taxonomy (NCBI): domain Eukaryota; kingdom Viridiplantae; phylum Streptophyta; class Magnoliopsida; order Solanales; family Solanaceae; genus Solanum; species Solanum commersonii. Next base: position 546,675 of record JAJTWQ010000092.1, on the reverse strand, counting down.
AGGCCATAGTGAAATGCTCGTGCTTCTACTCTAGAATGGGTAATCTTTAGAACTCACCAACAAGCCTCAAATGCTCGACCTTCACCTACTGGAAACACAAGCAATAAGACACATAGTCCGCTATATCTATCATCATACCACTCCACCAGAAGTGTTACCTCAAATAATGATACATGTTTGTTGTACTCGGATGAATAAAGTATCTTGAATCATGGGCCTCACAAAGAATCAACTATATCAAGTCTCTAACTCTAGGAACATAGATACGACCATCAAACCTCAAAACACCACACACATCCAGATTAACTTGCCCAATGTCACCTTATAAAACCCAACCTTAAATAGCTAGCGATGTATAATCCTTAAACATCCAACCACAAATCTACTCCAATAAAGATAATTGAACCCCTACATAGACTAGAACCCGCCTAGAATATGAAACGTCATGGTAAATCATAATGTTGCCTAAAAAATAAACGTCTAAATCCAAAGATTGCTATGATATTTAACCTTTTTTACTCAAGGCATTCACTACCACATTCACCTAGCCTAGATGATATAGAATAGAGAGTTCATAGTTCTTTAGGAGCTCAATCCACCTATGGTGCCTTGAATTGAGGTCAATTTACTCATAATATACTACAAACTCCTCTGATGAGTATCGATCTCACATCGAACTCCATAAAGGTTATGCCTCCGAATCTTAAGCAAAAAAACTACCACCGTCAACTCCAAATTATTAGTGAGGTAGTTGCACTAGTGCACTTTAAGTTGTCTCGACACATAAGCAATCACATGAATGTACTATATCAACACACAACCTAAAACGTTGTTGGATGTGTTACAAGACACTTTGAAGCCATTTTCCTTCACTGAAAAGTCAGAATAACCAATTCATTGAGCTTCTGAAAGCTCAACTCACACTGATTTGACCACAAAAAAAAAACATTAAGATGAGTCAACCTAGTCTGTGGTGCTTAAATCGATGATAAACTCTCTATAAACTGTTTATAGTAATCAACTAACCCGATGAATCTCTGAACCTCAATAACAGAAGTGGTCCTAACCCAATCATGAATAGCCTCAATCTCCACTAGATTAATCATAATGCTATCCTTGGACACCACGTTCCCCAAGAAACCTACCGAATCAATTCTAATCTCACACTTTAAGAACTTCGCATAAAGTTGATGATCTCTCAAAGTCTGGAGCACAGTCCTAAATTTTTTCTTATGCTTCTCCCTAGTCCAAGAGTATACAAGAATGACATCAATGAAAATAATTATCAAGGAGTATTTATATAGCTTGAACACACTCATCATCAAATCTATGAATTTTGTTGGGACATTGGTCAACCTAAAAGACTTCACTAGGAACTCATAATGACCATAACGAGCTCTAAAAGTTGTCTTAGGGATGTCTGTCTCTCTTATCTTCAATTGATGATAATCAAATCTCAAATCGATCTTAAAGAACACCAGGACACCCTAAAGATGATCAAAGAAATCATCGATATGAGCCATATGATATCTATTCTTCACCATCACCTTGTGCAGCTACTTGTAATTGAAACACATAAGCTAAGTCCATCCTTCATCTTCACGAATAGAACAGGGGCACCCTAAGGCAAAATGATGAATGAATATCTTACCCAAGAGATCATGAAGTTAAACATAAAGCTCATTTATCTTTGTGTGGGTCATATGGGACGGTAGAATATAGATAAGATGAGTTTCTTGCTTAATTTCAATAACAAAATCAATGTCAAATGGTGGGGACTCCAGGTAGATTGGTAAGGAAGACATCTGTGAACTCTTGCACAATAAGATTATAATCAACAATAGGGCCTTCCTTACTAACATCCTGTATACAAAATAGGATACGGATATACCAATCTTTGCGCCCAAACATAATAAACAACCTAATCGGTGTGTGACTAAAAGAACCCTGCAACACAATTGGAAGGATATAAGGCATGGCTAAGGTAACGATCTTACCAAAATAATCCAAGACTACGTGGTAAGGGGATAACTAGCCCATGCCCAAACATACATCAAAATCAAGCATTCTTGTAGGAGACTCAGTTTTTTTCCTTAGAATACTATAGTTTCCCTAGTGATGAGTGCTTTTGTTACTGCCTCTAGAGCCTTGCAATAGAGCTCTTCTATAGTCAGGTGTTATCAATAACATCCAAGAAAGATTTTTGTAAGGAAGCTATAAAGTCAGTCTCAATTTGCATCTACAACTTCAAACCACAGGCGAAGCAACAAAGTTTCTCCCACTCAGTAGGTAAAATCATGGTATCATGCTTGGAGAGCTTGTCAAACCTAGCCATGTACTCTTATACGATCATGGATCCCTGAACCAACTTATAAAACTTATCACAAAATTGATCCCTGACGTTCCTTGGTATCACCCCAAACAAAAACGCCGCTAAAAACTCCATCCAAGACAAAGAAGTGACTCAATCGGTATGCACTGCATAAGTGAATGCCATCACTGCCTGACTGATTCGTCAAAATCGGTAAAGTATTCTCCTCTTGACTCTATTAATCCCAACGTATACAAATTCTCTTCACATGTCATCAAAAACTTGCATGCATCCTCCCCTCTAGCACAAAAAAATCTCAGATGAGTTGATCTCAAAAACACTTGAAGCATTTTCCACACCTCTAATGGCATAGCTCCAAGTGTGATAGCACATTGAGGTGACGGGTTTTGGGTTTTGGTGGAACCTTAACCTATAACGTCGTTACTATAGGTTGAACCCGTAGTGCTGGCATAGCTGGAACCTAGTAGATGTCCACTAGCATGGCAAATAACTATGCGACAGCCATCTATGAATATGGTGGCATAGCTAGGCAGCTTAGGTGGTAGCTGTGTTGGTCCCAACCCCACCAATAGGGAAGAATATGAGCTAGTTGAGGTCATGCTATTGGATCCAAGGTTGCCTTTCTACCTCGACCCTGAGTTGGTCATGTAGCTCTCATCCAACCTCGAGATCATCTTCATCACCAAGTTTATGCTCTTTCTGCTGGCATAAGAGTGTCACCCTCGGCCGTTAAATCCTGCATATAAGCCATCCTGCAAAGAATGAAACATGAAAGATTCCAAAAACTGAATACATAATTAAATGCACAATAATGAACTAAAAGAAGGAATCATCTTAAGATGTCATGTAGCCTAACAAAGATGGGATATAGATGTCTCTGCATCGATCCACATGACTTTCCCAGACATACACTAGCTTTTTACCAACTACACTGGCAAACATGGGGCTTTGATGTGAAGTTTTTCAATAAAAAGAATTAAGTCATGATCACACATACCATTAATAACTAATAGGTAAGCCAACCTATATCTCAGAATGACAGATAATAATTATATTGGGAGGAATCAACTACCAACGAGAAATTAATAACAATATAAAGGAAAGCATAGAAAAAATGAGAAATGACATCAAGATATAAATATACACAAGAGTACATGATCCAATCCCACGACTTGGTGGATGAAAGTACAAACCTACTACAAGAATACAAGTCCCAAAAGTAGACCAAAAAGTACAGACTTGTCGCGAATACAAAAGACTAGTCAAAGCTATATACAAATGGACATAAGTCACAATAAGATGCCATCAACCCATCCTCAATTTTCGAAGGTCTCCACAGAGTCTCGAATCACAGTTCTCAGCCGACACTTGGATATGATCAAGAAAATAGATGTAGAGTGTAGCAGACACCATAAACATAGAAGGTACACTCATGCACAATTTGAAAGTAAATTACCCAAATGGACCCCCATAATCCTGATGAGTACACATTAGAGCTAAAGATAATACTAAGTAAAATGAAAAGTACTCCAAAACTGAAACGAATTATGCTAGACTTTAACTGTGGCGAAGGCACCCCGAAGAACAAAAATGAATCACCATGCCAGGACTCAAACCCGACTAATATAAGTATACCTGGAATAAAAATGTTGCTAATATATATATGGTAGGGCTTGAAACCATGACAAAAAGAAATGTACTAGGGCCACGAACCATGACTAAAGATTTGCACCCGGGCTTCAAATTATGGCTAATAGACTCTGAATGTTTCCAAGACACTTGATGATTTTCATGTGAGAGTGTGTCATAGAGAGAAACAACCTTTAGATTCAATAGGGACCCCCTCCATCTCTAAACCCAAGAGTTGAACCAATATAACCTACAATGCCCAAAATCATAAAAGAACACATCAGGGCCAAAATATAAAGGAATTATGGATAAAAGGTTACAAGAACTGAGTTGTCCCTTCACTTAGGATCCATACTATCGAGCCCAAGTCTACTATATCAGTTTACAGGGATTTAAGTCATTCGAAGCTAGGTCATAGAATTTGTAGGGTATAACGGTTCAAAATTGCAAGTCTAAAGCAATTACCAGCCTATGCCTAGGAAAAGCCCAAGAACAAGCCACAAAAATCAATACAACTAGAAAAATAGCTACAATAAGGCATGATACAACAACGCAAAAAGGTTGTTATGCTCAATTTCCTTAAAAAACACTACCCGAAAAGAAGTCTAAGGCATGAATTATATCCACAAAACATGATACATACTAAGTACCCCTCCCAAAATTGGCTAAATATCATGAATTTACCAACATAAGCTCAATCTAAGATTGGTAAGTCATAGCCTCCCTCAAAGCCTATCATGTGCGCTCCAAAATCAACTAAATCAGAGCTTTACCATTCCAACCAGCCTCTAAGTGCTCCCACGCTATCAAATAAATGACCATAATGTCAACATGGATGTTTCACACCAACATTAAAATAATTAAAGTTGCGACTAAAATTGAGTCAAAATAGTATTGTGGAACCCATATGGGGAATCCCAAAGTTGACTTCGTCAATTGGTCCCATTTGGCTCAATGAGCTTCTACCCCAAAAAGGCATAATCTGAAGGTTTCAACAACCTAAAACAAAATCATGAAATCACGAGACTATTACCTCTCCATTGAAGATAAATGGAGAAAAATGAAAAGGCTTACAAGTTCACACGCGTAATGAATGAGCAAACCAAACTCTTGAAACAAATCCCCAGCCAAAACCCACAACAGCTAGCTAAAACCCATTAAAATCAAGCTCCTAAAGAAAATTTATTGAACAAGCCAAAGCCCACAACAACTAGCTAAAACCTATTGAAAATCAAGCTGATCCTAAAGAAAATTTATTCAACAAGAACTTATGAAATGAGGCTAAAAATGGGTATAACCACCATTTGATGCCGCTAAAGTAGTCACTTTGGCTGCTCAATTGGCATCGCTAAAGCTACACATCTGCCACTTAAGCGGCTAGGCGTAGCTAGCTACTCAATTAAAATGGCTCCCTAGCCTCTTAAGGAACTACTGCTTAAGCGAGGCCAGGGCCACTAAAGCGACTGCCCTTAGCTGGAGAGCCTTGCATAAGAGACACCCTGACCACTAAAGTTGTTACTACTTCAATGGTGCCAAGCCCGCTTGAGCGGCTGCACCAAAATAGTGCACTAGCCAAATGAGCTAAGTCCCAACGGATTCCACTCAGGTGCTCAAGATTCGTTTGCAAAACTTGTGCATGCAAGCAAACTATGCTACCCCACCAAATTTGACATCTCAAACTCAATGGGGATGTCAAAACTTTAATGAAAGTCATCTCAACAAAAATCAAGTCTTACACCTAAGCTCTATTTTAAGCTCAAATCCACAAGGCAACTTAAAATGAGCCCAGAAGCCTTAGGGCTTACACCAAAGGTCCTTCTAGACCTAACTCAATGTTTTGAAGCTAATAGAATTGTCAGAATTTCATTATGAAGCCATTTACCTAAAGTTTTGACCGAAGTCAACCATTCAACTTTCAAAAGTTCCTAAATATAAAAACTCACACAAAAACCAAATGAATTATCAGGTGACCGAACTATTAGTTAGTGCAAGTCATAAATGACTTAGGGTCACTATAAAAAAGTTTTGAACACTGAAAATAATGCAAAAAGTGAAAATGGACTTGAGAGGCATTACATTCTACAAACTAGAACAATAAAATTTGTAACTATTTGTTATTGTTTAAACTTTAGAGAGAATCAATTACTAAGAACTCATTAACCTTCTCCATTATTCTCCCTTGATATAGAATTAATCTCAAACAAACTATCACCACACATCATGGGAAGAAAGTAAGGATATATGATTAATGTGTAAATGACTCTAAAACAATAAACAAAATCATACAGTTGCATCTCAGAACAATATAAAGTCAATTACTTAAATATCTAAGTTGTAGTCTATTACTATTGTTCACCTTGATCTCTTACCAGGTGGCATAGTTAATAGAATATATGAACTCAGTTTAGGTTATTCATTTATTGATTAATATTTTTTATCTATCTATGATGTAACCTATGTGATAAATGAACATTGATACAGAGTTATCTGTTGTTGAGTTGGGTAAGCCCTAAATGAAGCAAACTCATTTTATCAATGTTCACATTTCTGTTTCATAGAAATGGAATCTCTTGGAAATCCTCCACTGCATAAGTACCTACAAAATGAATAAGTTACCAAAACAATTAGCCAATGTGCTGCCTTCCCTTAAAGTGTGCTTTAACTGAGTAGGGACACATTCCCTTATTATGTTTACAGCTTCAACCTCCTTCACAACACTCTACGAAACTTCTCATCTTCTTTCCAATATATTGTGCATACTAAGTGTGTCAATTTCCACTATTAGGGGACAAAACCTCTATCACAACGAAACTAAACCTATTCAGTAATTGTTTTTGCTTCAACATTTTGATTTGTGAAATCAATAATTCTCCTTCCTTTCACCCCTACAATAACCCTTTTGCTATTTCTGTCACAAAAGTAGTAGAACTAGGACTAGGGCTACCCTTGGATGCATTATATATGTTTCATTTATACCATCCAGCAAAAAAGGAGTTCCATCTCACAGTCATATGTCATTAACTTGACTTCCATTCTTCCAAAACTTGTAACATCTAAAGCCATTTCTTAGGTAAATTTTGCAGAAAATGGAATTTTAAGAAGATAAGCTTATTAATTGAATCATTTATATCATAAATTAGCTTCTCATAAGGGAATAATCCACCATGAAGACTAGTATTTCTTCTCTTCCATAGAAACTATAATATCATTACACATACTACAACCATAATAATCCTAAGCTTTACATTACCAGGTGCATTGCTCTATTTCTACACACTATGTTTTAATTGTATCCAAGGTCATTGCAAAGTAGTAGAAATTCTAAAACACTTTCATACCCTGATCATTTCACCTAAGAGGAAAAAAAGTTTAACTATTTCCCGAATGGGCACTGCACAACACAAGCAATTAGGATCCACATAATTGGTACATCTAGCAACAATAGTAGCTAGAGGAATTCTGTTTCTCCAAATTCTCCTAATCAAGAAACAAAATGTGAAAGGCAGATATTCCCCCCAAATATGATTAAATTGCTAGTTTGCTTCCTTCTTAACTCTCAATAAGTCCCCTCCAGAACTAACTTTAAATTTCCATGTGCTATTGAGCACCAACCATGGTCTATCAACAAGATCCGTAGTGAGAAAGTTTTTCAAATATCCCAAAATATGATTGACAATTCTTTCTAAGAATATTTGATGCAGTCTCTCTATCTCCCATCTGTTTTCATTAATCAAATCCTTTATTTCTTCCATTTTAAACAAAATATGATAGTTATCTTCTTGATGGAAAGAACCAAGCTTTGTCCAATATTCATACCAAATGTTGGTTGAACCACCTCTTGTTTCCCACCAAATGTACTTCTCAAGAATTTCTATGTTCTCTCTGCCAAGTATTTCCAAAGATATGAACCTCCTTTTCAATGGACCAATAAAGAACTTTCCTTTTTGCAATACCCATCAACTAAAATTTGTCCATCAAGATTTTCCAATTCTAAACATTCACCATAAATTTTCAAGCATAGCTTTTGAAATGTCAAAAAAGTATCCAAACCAAGATCACCTCCTTTTTTATGTAGAAAAATATTCAGTCATGAAACCCAATACTTATTTCTATAAGTTTCTTTGTTGTTCCAAAAGAATCTGGAAAAAATCTTGTGTAGCTCTTTTATTGCACATTTGAGAGGGACAATTGCTAAAGAATAGGAATACTTTATAGTACACTATAAATTAATGTAGCCTTAGTGCCATGAGATATCATCTTCCCTTTCAAAGTTTGAAGCTTATCCTTCACCTTTAAAATGAGATCATTATAATAAATCTTCCTCCTTTTTACATGAGAGATAAGATACCCTAAATAAGTAATAGGAAACTGACCTCTAGAAAAATATGTACATCTATCAATCAATCCTCCTAACTATGTACTAATGTTATGATGTATATACCGAGCACACATATCTTTCATACAAAAAAATGGTGATTGTAACTATTAGTCCCACTTTTCACATTATTGAAAAGTCAATGGATATAAAAAGATATTGAAATTGTAAAAAAAATCTTAGGGGACCTCTGTTTCACTATTTAAGATTTCTTTTTGGTGGAAAATATTGAATTTTATATAATCTTAAATAGTAGGGTACATAGAATTACTTGAGACTATTTTTTGATTTCTTATCTTGTATATGTCAATTCCAATTACCCTAAAACAGAAAAAGAAACATATAATGTGAATTAAATTCTAAGTAAATGTGGATGTGCAATGGTGGGTGGGTTTCCACTTTGAGTTAATTTATATAATAAACAAATTATGCTCGATGATCTCCATCAAAGCAATTTCCTATCCTCAGAAATCTTTTTTTACTAAGTTGTTTTATTTATTTGTATATGTTATAGTTCTTCATAAATCATCCCCTACACCCCCCCCCCCCACATTTTTCAACTTCTTAAGGTTTTCTTGCACCAATATGCATTTTCTTTTGTAGCTACTAGATATAATTTTATATAAATCTCATATAGATCATAACAATTGTGATATTAGGGTGGTTGTTAGAACCTTTAAAATTAATTAACCTAACAATGCTATAGCTCCTAAATAAGGCTTCGAATCTCTTAATTATGAAAACTATGATTGGAAATTTTGTGACAAACTTTAAGATGTTGACATGATAATTTGAATTACTTTTTTGAAAATTTCCATATGAATTTTCTAGTTTCTCATCACGAAAATCCAAATGATCAATACTTAGTGATCATCAACCCCACTACCCCAATTCATGTGATTGCAGACTAGGTTATCATAAATGATAACCAGGAAATGTTACGATCGTATCAGTTAACTCATATAAGTCAACAAATATTTTTTCCTCCTCTACCACTAGTTGCTTAGCTAGCATATGTGCCAGTAATTTCTACAACACCCAAGAAATGAATTGATGTGTATAAATAACTCGTGATATGAGCTAATGTTCATCCTACTTTCACCTTGCTCATGGAGACTCCTCTAATCCAAAACTAGTAGAAGATAAGTACTCCTCCATTTCATTTCTGTGTTTGTTTTTAGAGTTTGAAACTTGTACTTATGATTTGAAATCAAGAAAAATATGCCAATAAAGGTTATCAGTCAATTGAAGCAAGAGAAACTCACAGATCATACATGGATACAGTACAGGTGTGGTTCAAAGACAATTAAAATTTCTCTATTTTTGAGATTTGGTCTCTTCGCTATTTTTCACATGTCATAGAAAGTTTCATTCATTTTTCAATTTCTGTGGGAAAAAAAAAAAGAAAAATATATATAGTAATGGTATAGAGACATATTTTTTACATGTCCCTATAACATCACTAATGTAAATTTATTTATTTATTGTCAAGAAAATTGAGAACTAAATGAAACTTTCTATGACATGAAAAAAACAATGAAAAGACCAAATCTCATAAACGGAAATTTTGCACCATATCCAAGTATCATCTTCGAGTTTCTCTTGCTTTAATTTATAGATAATCGTTATAAACTTATTTTTTCTAATTTCAAATCAGATGAACACAAGTAAAAATTTGAAAGCAGAAAGATAAAATGAAACATATGAAGTATTTACCTTCTTTGATTTCGAATTAGAGTAATTCTTATAAACAATGTAAAATTAGGATGAATGTTATGACATATCATTAATTGTTACAGCAGATCAATTCATTATTCAGATTTTATAAAAACTTTTGACATATACACTAGTACTGCAGCTGGTGGTAAAAGGGGAAGAAAGATTTATTGGCAAAATTGAGTTGGCTGACAAGATCATAACATTTGTTGGTTACCATTTTGTTCCATGATAACCTAATTAGAAATTACAAGAATTAGATTGTGGGGTTGGTGATCACAAAAGATTGCTTATTTGGATTTTCCTGAGAGCAACTAGACAATCCATTGGGGAAATTTCAAGAAAGCAATTTGAATTAGTCATGTTAACATCTAAAAGTCTGTCAAGAAAATTTCAATAATCATTTTCATAATTCAGAGACTCCAACCCTGATCTAGGAGCTAAAGAATTTTTAGGCTTATTAATTTTGATGCTTCTTACAATTGTGCCTATATCTCAATTGTTATCACCCATATCAAATTTTTATAAAATTATATCTACTTCAGCTACAAGAAGAAATGGAGTACGGAGAAAGATAATCTTAATAAATTAAAAAATATTCATAAAGGAAAAAATCTAATGATGTTTTGTGTGATAGAGGAACGGGGGGAAAGAGGGATAACCTATCAAGAACAATAAAATATAATGATGAAGAAACTAACATAGTAAAACAATTAATAGAATGGGTAGGGAATTTCTTGGATGAAAACATGCATTGTTTGTAATATAGAGGTACTCAAAGATGGAACCCACCCGCTCCCACAAATCCACGCTCACTTAAAATTTAATGCATATAAAAAACCTAATTTATGAGTGGATTGATATAAATAAGATTAGAAGATAAAATATAATATAAAGTGATTTTATGTACCATATTATTTAAATACTATCTAAAATTTAATTTGCTTGTAACACCTCGACATTTGGAAAAGGAAAAAAGGCCAAAAGATAGGCTATTGGTTTAAGTCCATGAGACCAGTCTAAGGTTTGTAGAATATTCTATGGTTAGTAGACCAGTCTCATAGGAAGCGGGAAAATAATTCTTAGAAATCAGTCCCAGTAACTCATTCTAAGATTGACCAAGACGATTTGTCGAATTAACTACAAAATGTGGGAAGGTACCATAAAAGAGTCCCAGATTTTGTGAAAATTTAAGTTAAAAGTTGAGATCTACAAATGGTGTCTACAGACCATAGGAAGTTTGACGGAACGAGTCGTAGGACTTTCCCAAGATTTAGGCCCCAGTCACTCAACCTACGGTTGACCAGGCAACTGTAGGGTCTGCGGACAGTTATTTTTTAAGTGTATTTGGATTTTTTTCTACGTGCTTAATTCCTAAGATATGTCATTTTGACCCAAATTCTAAGACCTATTTAAGATTTTGAAGTCCTAAAACTACCCACTCAAAATTCATTCCCCTAATTCCAAAAATCCAACCAAAATCCATCTCATTTCTCTCTCAAACCCAAGGAAAAAGAAGATGAATCATAGGTTACTTCAAGTTAAAGTCTCCTTTATTCATAAATTGCCTAGGGCTTCAAGATCAAGGTATGTAGGGATTTCATCAATGGGTAAATCCAAAAGTTTTCTCCAATTCTCCAATTCAATTTACCGATATTGGTTGGGTTTTCAATGAATTCCTCACGGGTTCTATTTTTATGGATTTAATTTCTTGATTTTTATGATATTATGATTGTTTAGAATCAATTACATACTTTCCAATTAATTCCATATGAACCCTAATTCACATGAATTTGTAGAGAAATTATGAATCTGTGAAACATCTTTTTTCATGAACTTATATATGATTTATGAAAAGAAAAGTTTTATGATGTAGGTTGCTTTAATATTGGCATCAATTCAATCGTGAATGTTTTTCTCGCATTAAGGGATCATAGGTTGGTGAAAAGTTTTTTCGCTCATGCATGATTCAAGATTTAAGGAGCTATTCTATGATATTTTTAGCTCAAATTAGTAACATAATTGTGATTTTCCATGGAGGAATACGTGTTTATGTTTATGACTAATTATGTTGGGATTTTTCTTAGCAACAAGATGGTATTGAGATGGAGGCTCTTTTGTTAATAAAGATCGGGTCTCTAATAGAAATCTCCTAGTCTCAAACTATGTGCCTCCATAGGATTGTTTAAGTGACATAACTAGTTGATCCACCTAAGTTAGAATTTAAGGTACTTCCCTTGATAAGTAAGCATATCTCTTTTCGGTGTGGAAGCTAGACATTAGATTCCACATAATAGCTCAGGTGGTCAATGTCGGTTAATAGTCAATATCCCACAAATCAAACTACATTTTTCTTAAAGGTTTTATAAAGCTTTACTCATAATTTTAATATGCATTGACCATGTTCATGACTTATAATGCCTCTTAAATTTTTTACTATGTTTAGCTTAGTCATGCATTTCATGTTTTCGATTGTGTCCCCTTATTATCATGATTCATGGTTTTATGCATATCCATCATACTTGGTACATTCCATGTACTAATGCATACTTGTGCCTAAGTTGTTTCACTAACATAGGGCTTGACGAGTCCTCCCCCTCTGTTCATGACTAGTTAATCACTTCAGAGATTTGAAGACTTAGTGAGTCGTCATACTCCGAGGACCATGTCAAATTTATTTATTTCTTATGTCTTTAATTTTTAAATATTTTACATGGTGTACTAGTTACATCCTGACCACTTCTTGATGTTGTAGAAAGGATTTTCAAGAATATGTTAGATTTTCACATACATGTCAAGCTCTTTCATTATATGAATTTTCTACTTTTCTTCATTATGTTGTGTATAGGCATGTGAATAGGATTTTGTAGGGTCTCTTAGAGTCTTATACATTATTTCACATGTAGGGTTTACTTTGAGTCATGACAAACTTGGTATTGGAGCAAAATGTTTTAGAGAAAGATCCTAGGATATTTGACAAGCCGCATTGAGTACAGTATTGTTCATTAGTGTGAAGTGTGATACATTTATGAATAGGAGGATACAAAGTACTTAGGAAACTTCACTTCTTTCATTACTCTAAAGTCGTGCCATAGATTTTATCTCGATAAAGATCATTTTCCTAAATAGTGTTCGATCCTTTTCAGGGTATGACCTCTCAATGAGATTATGTGAAAAGGTGTGGGAAATGACAATGTGGAGCCTGAGGTTCCTCAAGTTCTGGTTGATCCTTTGGCCAAGAAAGTGACTCAATATTGAATGTTGAGTCATTTTCCAAGTGTTGGCTAAAGCCATAACAACCCAATCCAATAGAGACTAATGCTCCCGTGAACTCAAATATGGGTACAATGACACCAAGGATAAGGGAATTCACTAGGATGAATCCCTCGATATTTCATAGTTCTAAGGTTGATGAGGATCCTCATGATTTCATTGATGAGGTTTACAATATGGTAGGTATTGTCTATGGTTGAAAAGGCGAAGTTGACAGCTTATCAACTCAAGGGTGTTGCTTAAGTGTGGTTTGAACAATGGAAAAGTGAGAGGGCTACTGATCGGGTCCTTTTAATTGCAAGAAATTTAAAGGAGCTTTTCTTGATTGTTTTTTTCCTCTTGAAATGAGAGAAGAGAAAGTTCTTGATTTCATTAACCTCCGACAAGGCAATATAAGTGCAAAGTAGTATGCCTTGAAGTTAACTCAATTGTCTAGGTATGCTCAAACTATGGTTGTCGACTCTAGGACAAGGATGAGTAAGTTTGTGTTAGGTGTTTCCAACTTGGTTGTCAAAGTATGTAGTACCGTCATGTTGATAAAGGAGATGGATATTTCCCACTTTTGACACATGCCCAACAAATTAAAGATTAAAATCGCAAGGAAATGGCAAAGGAGTCCAAGAGGGCAAAGGCCGGTAATGGTGACTTTTCTCATTTTAGGTCCAGTGGAAAAGAGCGTCCTCAATTCCTGCAAAAGTCTTTCAGTCAAGTTCCCTCTAGAGTTTTGGCTCCTAAGTTCAATAAAGATAAGTTTTCTAACCCTAAGCCTTAAAGAGGGAATGGTGGTAATGGATCTTTTATCCATGCTTGCACTAGGTGTGGTAAGAAATAGGATAACAAGTGTTTGGCTAGTATGGATAATTGCTTTAAGTGTGGAAAGAGTGGTCACAAGATGAGAGATTGCCTATTGCTTTCTACTAAGTTAAGGGATGGTAGGAATGTTCAATGTAGTAGTTCCAATGCGGGTGCTCCAAAGCAAAATAGATTTTATGCTCTTCAGACTCGATAGGGTAATGAGGCTTCTCCGGATGTAGTGACCAATATGATGAAAGTATGTCATCTTGATGTTTATGCTTTACTTGATTCGGGTGATACCTTATCGTATGTTACTTCTTATGTGGTGATAAGATTTGATATTGGTCCCGAAATCCTTTTTAATCCCTTTCATGTCTCTACTCCAATTGGTAATGTTATTGTCGCTAAGAGAGTTTATCCAAATAATCCTATTTTTATTTCTCATTGAGTCACTCATGTTGATATTATAGAGATTGATATGCTAGATTTTGATTTTATTTTTGGGATGGATTGGTTTCATGTATATAATGGACCCGATTGGTTACTTTTAAGGTTTCGAACAAACCTATCATGTCATGGGAAGGGGGAAATTGTGTTCTCAAGGGTCAGTTTGTGTCTTGCCTAGAAGCTAGAAAAATGATTTTTAAGGGATGCATTTACCATCTTGTTCATGTTTAGGGAAATAGATTTTGAAGCCCTTACTTTTGAGTCAGTTCCGATTGTAAATGAGTTTTCGAAAGTGTTTCTAATGATATTCTTAGTATTTCTCCCAAAAGGGAAATAGTCTTCGTTATTAACCTTCTCCTAGATACACAACCTATCTCTATTGCTTCTTATCATTTGGCCCTTGCAAAACTTAAACATTTAAAGGATCAATTGAAGGATTTTTTGGATAAGGGTGTTATTAGACCGGGTATCTCTCCATGGGGTGCTACAGTGTTTTTGGTTTGAAAGAATGATAGTTCTCTCTGAATGTGCATTACTTATCGACAATTAAACAAGGTTACCTTTAAGAATAAGTATCCTATTCCAAGGATAGATAATTTGTTTGATAAACTCCAAGAAGAAAGTTACTTCTCTAAGATTGACCTTTGGTCGTGTTATCACTAATTGAGGGTGAAAGAGAATGACATTCTGAAGACAGTTTCTTAAACTCGGTATGGTCATTAGGAGTTTTTGGTTATGTCTGATGGTTTGAATAATTCCCCGATGGCATTTATTGATTTAATAATAGGATTTTAAGCAATATCTTGATATATTTATAATCATGTTTATCGGTGATATCTTGATTTACTGACGAAGTGAGGATCAACATGTTGAGAATTTGAGTATTGTGTTACAAATTCCCAAAAGGAATGTGAATTGTATTCTATATTTAGCAAGTGTGAGCTTTGGTTGAGGGCTGTTGTTTTCCTTGGTCTTATTGTCTACGATGAAGGTATTCAAGTCGATCCTAAGAAAATTGAGGAAGTGAATTGTTCTAGAACCTTGTCCACTTCAGATATATGAAGTTTCTTAAGTTTGGTCGGTTACTATAGGAGGTTCGAGGAACGATTTTCCTCTATTGCTTCACCATTAATGACAACTACTCAGAAGAAGGTAAAATTCTTATGGTCGGAAGCTTGTGAAAAGAGTTTCCAAAATGTGAAGGATAGATTTACTTTAGCCCTTATTTTGACATTATCGGAAGGATAAGATGGTATTGTGGTTTATTGTAATGCATCACGAATTGGTCTTAGTTGTGTTTTCATGAAACATGGTAAAGTCATTTCTTATGCTTCAAGGCAATTGAAGGCAGATGAAGAGATTTTTCCAACTCATGATTTAGAGTTAGGGGTAGTGGTGTTTTCCTTAAAGATTTTAACGCATTACTTGTATGGACTTCATGTAGATGTATTCACCTAACACAAGAGCTTGAGCTATGTGTTTACACATAAAGATCTAAATCTTCGCCAAAGGAGGTGACTTGGATTGTTAAAGGATTACAACATAAGTGTCCTATATCATCCCAGAAAAGAAAATATGGTAGGAGATTCTTTTAATCAACTGTCAATGGATAGTGTTGCTCATGTTGAGGATGATAAGAAGCTTTAGTTAGTACTGTTCATAGATTGGCCTGATTGGGTGTCCGGTTGGTTGATTCCATTGAAGGTGGTATAGTTGTTCATAATGGTTTAGAATCGTCTTTTGTATCATATGTGAAGGCTTAAGCAATATCTCAATTCAATTATGGTTGAGTTGAAGAAGTCAGTTTCTAAAAAATCCATTGAGGTTTTCTCCTAAGAGGCAGATGGTGTCCTTTGATACTAAGGTCGGTTATGTGTTCCAAATGTTGATGAGCTGAGGAATCCAATTCTGATAGAATCTCACATTTCTTAGTTTTCGTTCACTCGGGAGCCACCAAGATTCACTGTGATTTGTGAGAAATCTATTGGTGGAATGGGACGAAGAAGGATATTGTGGAATTTGTGGCTAAATGTTTGATTTGTCAACAAGTGAAAGTTGATCATCAGAAATTGGCGGTTTGGCTCAAATCATTAATATTCCTACATGGAAATGGGAAGATTTTAACATGGACTTCATATCAGGTTCACCCCGCACACGTCGACAATTTGACTTGATTTGGGTAATAGTGGACTAAATGTCAAAATAGGATCACTTTCTTCCTATTAAGACTTCATTCTCATTGGAATATAGTGCCAAGATTTATATTAGAGAAATGGTAAGGTTTCACAGAGTATGTTTGTCTATTATCTCCGATCGAGGTACTCAATTTGCATCTCAGTTTTGAAAGTCGTTCCAGAAAGGTCTTGTTATTCAAGTGAAACTTAGCACGACTTTTCATCCTCAGACATATGGGCATGCCAAGCGTGCCATTCAGACTTTAGAATATATGTTAAGAGATTGTGTGATTGATTTCAAGGGAAATTGAGAAGATCATTTACCTTTGATCAAGTTTGCTTATAATAATAGCTATCATTCTAGCATTGGGATGGCACGGTTTGAGGCTCTTTATGGTAAAAGGTGTAGGTATCCTATAGTTGGTTTAGCTATCATTCTAGCATTGGGATGGCACGGTTTGAGGCTCTTTATGGTAAAAGGTGTAGGTATCCTATAGTTGGTTTGAAGTGAAGGAGGTCGCTTTGATAGGGCCCGAGTTGGTGCATGATGCTATGGAAAAGATTTGACTTATTCATGAGAAGTTGAAAACGGCTCAAAGTCGACAAAAGCCTGATTTAAATATTAGGAGAAGAGAACTAAATTATGATGTTGATTATTGGGTCTACTTGAAAATTCAAACCATGAAAGGCGTAATAAGATATGGAAAAGAAAGGGAAACTTAGTCCCCATTATGTGGGCCCATGTCCAATTTTGAGGCGTATTGGCAAAGTTGGCTATGAACTTGAGTTGCCTAATGATTTAGCATCGGTACATCCGATATTTCATGTCTCCTTGTTGAAAAAGTGTGTTGGAGATCCGACGTCCATTCTACCTTTGGAAGGTTTGGTAGTTAAAGAGAATCTTTCTTATGAAGAGATTATGGTTGAGATTTTAGACCGGCAAGTCTAGAAGTTGAGAAATAAGGAAGTTGCTTCTGTTGAGGTTCTTTGGAGGAATCAATTAGTTGAGGGTGCTAATTGGGAGGCTGAAGCCAATATGATGTCCTGGTATCCTCATCTCTTTTCCTCCGCTTCTACACTAGCTTGAGGTATTGATTCCTTATGGTTCATTCATTCGCATTCATGCGTCTTAGTTATTCTCATGTTTCCATATGCATGCATGTTCATTAAAACTCAATTTTGATGTTATGATTTAGCTTGGAGTGATTCTCCATGTTTATGTGCATTTTTATGAAATTTGCGTTCATATTGGGTTTTTAGTTTCACTCATATTCTATTCATACTAGTTTGAGTCTCATCCGAGGACGAATGTTCCCAAGGAGATATTGTAACACCACGAAATTCAGAAAAGGAAAGAAGGCCAAAAGATTGGCAATTGGTTCAAGTCCACTAGACCAGTCTACGATTCGTAGAATGTTCAATGTTGCTTCCAACTGCACATGCAATTTTACGTAGTCATGCAAGTAATATAGTGGCCTTAAAAGATCCGAATGTCGAACCCAAAGGAGTTATTGATTAACTATTTTACTAAATTATACTATTCTAAGTATTTATTCAAGCGTGTCAAAAGAGTTTAATTTATATTTAAATACTAAGAATGCAAGAATGATAAAATAAAATTACCTACAATTATTGGAAAATTCCAGGGCTACAACATGCATAGGGTTTCATGTGACGGATATCATGTAATGAATTAACTAAGGTTATCAAATTACTGATTTACAAGGTTGATTTTATGATCATGATCTCTTGACCTGTAATCACCTACTCCAATTGATTGTCTAACTACATCATTAAGCGGGGATAGACATACTCAATTGGCGAGCATTTATAATTCATCCTGTTTAGTAATCGAGCTTGGTGTTCGCCTGGGTGTCAATCCGGAAGAAGAATCTGAACAAGTGATGTACAAGAGAGATTGAATTCTTTGTATTCTTTGGTCTATCTACCTCTTCGTCTTCTGAGTTCAAGAATATAAAAATGCTTATATCTATGGTGGTCAATCATGAAATACTAAAAGATGAATAAAAAAGTTATTTAAGCGATAACCAACATTAACTCAAAATAATCAATGTTCAACAATTACCTGTAGCTAAAGTCCCAGAGCAAGTGTATTTAGCTACTAGAAGAAGGAGGAGGAGAAGGAGAAGGAGAAGGACAAGAAAGATAAGAAGAAAGAGAAGGACAAGAAGAAGGAGGAGAAGGAGAAGAAGGAGAAGAAAGAGAAGAAGAAGAAGAAGAAGAAGAATTCCACCAGTGCAGCAACACTTGGCTTTTTCGGCTTTCGAGTTTAAGAATATAAAAAATGCTTATATCTATGGTGGTCAATCCTGAAATACTAAAAGATGAATAAAAAAGCTATTTAAGATATAACCAACATTAACTCAAAATAATCAATGTTCAACAATTACCCGTCGCTAAAGCCCCACAACAAGTGTGTTTAGCTACTAGAAGAAGGAGGAGGAGCAGAAGAAGGAGGAGGAGGAGCAGAAGAAAGAGGAGGAGGAGGAGAAGGAGAAGGAGAAGGAGAAGGAGAAGGAGAAGAAGGAGGAGGAGAAAGAGGAGAAGGAGGAGAAGGAGAAGAAGGAAAATAAGGAGAAGAAGAAGAAGAAGAAGAAGAAGAAGAAGAAGAAGATGATGATGATGATGATGATGATGAAGAAGAAGAAGAATGCCACAAGTGCAGCCGCCAATGCAGCAACACTTGGCTTTAGCATTTTAGGCCCTAGTATGGAGTTTCACGGCTGCTCCTGGTGTATTTTTATTTGCGCTCATTTCCATTCGCCCCCTTCCCCTCCTATTTTACTTTTATTCCTTTAGAAGAAGAAGAAGAAGAAGAAGAATGCGACCAGTGCAGCAACACTTGGCTTTAGCATTTTAGGCCCTTGCGCTCCTGGTGTATTTTTATTCACGCTCATTTCCCTTCGCTCCCTTCCCCTCCTATTTTGCTTATATTCCTTTAGAAACCCCTACATATTCTAATCATGTAGGTTAGTGTAAATTCATTACAATACTTAATCAAAACACAATAGTTATCATCAAGAATGTCCTCGAAAGATAAGGCACGTGCTGGTAGATCTTAGTACATGGGCATATAAATACGCCTAAGATCTCTACTCCACACTTAAACATTTGTTCCTCCTCAAACAAACATTTAAAGTTTATCTAAAAAAATCAAACTATGGGTGCCACCACTTTTGTTGATAAAAACAATTAGGTCATATAAAAATTTCTAAACATCAAGTACATTTCTCAACATTATGAAAAATATACAAACAAACAACAAATCTCTAACCTCCTAATATCAAGGAATGACTCTGAACTCATCAAATTTAAACTTGCTCACCTATTCTCATCAAAGAAAGCTAATAAAATTAGCTATCTATCATGAAGCAAGTGCCCTCACAAGAAGAAATAGTCCACACAGTAAATTCAAAATATTGAAAATAAATAAAGGACTTAGCATCAATTAACATCTCTCAAACTCAATTCACGTGTACGCACAAAGAACCATATGTTGTCCTATTAAGTACATCTCCACTTATTAAGCATGCTTGTATAGAATCAAATATGACTTTAACGGGTTGAACGTAGGCTTGGGGACGGATATGAAAACTATAAAATAGTGACTTACACTTACCTAAGCACTTCATCACCCATTATTTTCTTCTCTTTATTTCCATTCCGCTTTTCAACAATTATTTCACAATTAGTTCTCATCATCTCAAGAATGCTTCAATCATCATTTTTCTTTCTCAGAGATTTTTTTTTATGCCACCTTTTTTTAAATAGGGTTTTTTTCATCACTTTGTAGCTATCATTGTTTACCTTTTTCACTCAACCATCCCTTTTTCTTTAAGATTTAAAAATCATAATAAGTCTATGCTAAAGTGCTCTTGGAAGAAAGGTGCAAAACCTAGGGATTTAACAAAATAGTTAAGGTGAAAATATGGCTACCAACAAAAGGCTATACGCTCAAAAGGGTGATATAATGTCTGAAAAGGCAAAAATTCACAAGACAAATTAAAGAAAGCCTATTATCATCTTCTAAAAAGAGCAACACGTTTTACTTCGCTTCAATAACATGCAGGGTAGGTTCTAGACTAAGATGTAAAATATGAATGAACAAATTCTCACCACGTACACTTGGCACAAGTATCAATCAAAATGGATCAATTTCATTTCTATGAGCTATTGGATCATAACAAACTACAAACTAAAATAAGTTGTTTATAAAGTCATAACCATGAGCCTAGGTGTTAGAGAGTCTTTGATTTCATTAGTAATCAAGCATTCATAAGAAAATACTACTAAAAATTAGGCCTAAATAGCAAGTATCACACTAACCAAAGGGTCTTTTCTTTTCTCTCCAAAAAAAGTAAATTTATTCCTTAAAAAAAAAGATACTCAGTTCAAATAGACTATACTCAGGAAAAGAACCGAAAACAAAAGTCAAGGAGCCCATCCTAAAAGAAGACTCAATAAAACACTAAAAATCAGGAATTCATTCCTCCACCCCACACTTAAAAAGATGTTCTGTCCCTGAAGCATCAAATAAAATTTAAAACAAGAGTTCGGAAATCTTCCTGATGCCTCTAGGCCAAGCTAGTAGCATGTTTTGTCAACTTTCATCAAGGGTCGTACGCACCCCACACTTAAGCTCAAACGTGTTCCTTTGATTCAAATTTTTGGGTAGTAAGACTTCCCCTAATCTGCAAAAACAACACAAAAATGACACTAAAAAATAAAATCAATAGCTACACTATAAATTGGGTTGCCTCCCAATAAGTGCATGATTTAATGTCGTGGCATGACAAAAGTAAGTTCACCACTTTTCTTTCCACTTTAAACTTATGAATTGCACTCCTAACTTTGCATCAACTTTTCTGCTCATCTCAAGGGGCAGTGGTATCGTGATAAAGGAACCAAATAATTTATATCACATCTTACACTTCTTGGACCTTCTGTGAGGAATATCATTTTGTCTACGTGGACTAGAAAACTTTAAGATGTAGGGCCTTTACCCTCATCTATACACTTATTCATTAGTTTAGATGACTCAAATTTCATGTCGTAATCCAAGCATAATGTAGAAAAATGTTTAGAATGAGACCCAAGATACCTCAACTCCAAAGCAGCATTATTTACAACATTCTCACTTGTGTACTCCTTCTCAACATTGACAATAAGGAATAAGGTATAGTCGAATGGTTGAAATTCCTCTTTTTGCTCCACTAGTTGATCATCATCCATGACAATTTGTGATTGGGCATCAGAAGCCTCAACCTTTTTGTTCAAGAAAGCCTCTAAGTCAGGAATATCTGAGCCAAATTGATTTATTTCTTGTGTGAGCTCAGCTCTTCCTTCTATCAGTTAGGTTGTCATATATGTCAAACCATTACGGATAGACTTTTGAAACTTTAGAAGTTGGGTTTGATCTTGTAGCCAATATTGGCTCACTATCTCAGCTTCTTCAAAATTTTCTTCTTGGGATTCAGAATCTTTCTCTAATTTAGTATTAGTTAGGTCTGTAACTTACAATTGATCAGTGTCAAAATTATCTTGCAGTTCCATGATTTTTGCATGTAGTTCCATGATTTATGCTCGATGTTCCATGAGTATTGATTCTAGTTCCATGATTTATGCTCGATGTTCCATGAGTATTGATTCTAGTTCCATGAGTGTTATATTACTTTTGTCCAGCATGTCCATAAATTGCTTAAAAAATATATTATGCGCCTCTTGTTCAACATTCTCCACTTCATCTCCCCTGCCAATATCACAAATAACTGAAGAACCATAACAGGAGTTTGGGTGATTAAAATGAGAGTTAGGACAAGCGTTTCAGAGACCAAAGTGACCACCACATATATGACATATAAGACACTCGATATCCCAATGGGGTTCTCATAATACTTACAAGTATACCCATCACCTAACCACCATCTATCCTAATCATCCATTCTGAAGTTTGGCCCACGAATGGGAAGGACGAGTTGTAAAACTTTGGACTAGTCGTAGATGGGTTCTGTAGAAAGTTTCAAACTTAGTCAATTTTAGGTTATTGTTGAGGTCTACGGATGGGATCTACAAACCGTAGGAATTTAGATGGTCCGTACAATAGAGTCATAGAAAGTTGGCCAACTTTTAGGTCCCGATAACTCAACAAACGATTGACCAGTATAGTCTGTAGGAATTTCTACAGATTGTAAGTCCAAATGATAGGTCCTCCCGTAGTTATTTCTTAAGGGTATTTGCGTATTTTCATATGCATTTAATACCTATAATATGTCATTTACCATCCACAATCATCCTCTCCAAATTCTCTCAAAAATCAAGGAAGAACACCTACGATTTCAAGTTTTAAGTCTCCAATTCATCCATTGCTCTATGGTTTTGATCCTCAAGGTATGTAACGTTTCATCAATAGATTTCATTCACCCATTGAACCCCGAGATTTATCAATTCCCCAAAGTTCAATTTCACCAAAATTGATTGGATTTTCATTTAATTGTCTATGGGTTTTAATTATGTCAGTTCAATTGTTTGATTTTGATCTTATAATGATATTTTTTACTCAATTACATGCTTTACAATTTATTTCCCATGAACCCATGCATTATTCTTGATTTTTGACTATGAACCCTAAGGGTTCATCTGGTGTGTGTGATAAGAATAATTAGTCATGGGATAAAACAAAATAAACATGGGATAAATTTGGTGTCTTGTATGGTTTTCATGTGTGGGATAACTTATCCCACCATATATACCACAGTAATGGGATAAGTTATCCTATATATATGGTGGGATAAGTTATCCCAGGATTACTAATCCCAGGATAACTAATTCCAAGATAATTAGTCCTAAGATAATTAATACTGGGATAACTTGTTCCCAACCAAATAACCCCTAAAAGACATCAATTTATAAAGAAGCATGAATCTATGAATGATGTTTTCATGAAATTTATGCATGATTTATGAAAAGGAATATTTTATGATCTAGGTTTCTTTAAGATGAGCATCAAGTAATTGTGAAAGTTTTTCTTACATTAAGGAATCATGATTTGTGAAAGGTTTTCTCACATATAGTTTAAGGAGCTACACTATGATGTTTTTTTCAATCCCCGAGCCTTCACCCAGGACGTAGTTGGCATTCAAGAACCATTGTTGGTCCCCAAGCGAACCCTTTGTCACGACCCAGGAGTATCCCCTAGATGTAACATGGCACATAGAACCCCGGAAGGCACCATGTATGCCACTTAGCATATCATAACATAAGTATAGAACAATAAAGAGTAAGACCATTTTTCTTGGGAGCATTGGAGTTTGAACCACTAAAAGGAGCTTGCTTGCCCTCTCTTCCTTGAACCTTAAGAATTGGACAATCTCTCATCCTATGACCACTCTTTCCACACCCATAGCAACCATCTGTTCCAACTAGGCACTTACCCTCATGCTTTCTTCCACACATTGAACAAGTAGATCTAGCAATATAAGAACCACTACCATTACCTCCTTGAGGTTTAGAGTTGAAAACCCTATGTTTGTTGACCCTTGGAGAACTAGAGGAGCCTTGGTTGGAGAACCTTCATTTGAACCTCGGTCGACCTTTTCCATCAGACTTAGCATTGGAGAAGTTCCCATTATCGGTCCTTGCTCTTTTCACCTCCCTATTATTTTCTTGGAGTTTCTCATCCTCCATTTGTTGGGAATACACCATAAGACGTGAGATATCCATATCATAATGGAACATTGCCGTACGAAATTATTTTTTTATCATTTTGGACACACCCATCAAATACCTACTCATTATATCCCTTGAATCCGCCACCATAGCCGGAGCATACTTGGATAATTGAGTAAAATTTAGAGAATACTCTTTCATACTCATACTCCTTGACGAAGGAATTCTTTTTTTACCATTTTGGACACACCCATCAAATACCAACTCATCATATTCCTTGAATCTACCACCATAGCCGGAGCATACTTGGACAATTGAGTAAACTTTAGAGAATACTCTTTCACACTCATACCTCCTTGACGAAGGTTAATGAACTCTTCCCCCTTAACTTCCTTCATATCCCAGGTAAAGAACCTATTAAGAAACGCCGATTTAAATGCTTCCCACACTATGGGACCTGCTCCTACCGGCCTACCATTCTCCCATCAATTATGCCATACTTGAGCAACACCTTTAGATTGGTAAGCGGCTAACTCCTCTTTCTTTACCGAAGTAACCCCCATGATATCAAGTACTTTATAAACCTCTTCCAAAAATTCTTGAGGATCCTCCTCCACTTTGGAGCCATGAAATTTGGGGAGGTTCATTCTTACAAAATCCCTCACTCTAGAAGCTGTGGAATTCTTATTAGGGTTTATCGGAGATACAACTCCTCAATTGGCTTAGGCCGTCATGGCTTGAGCTTGAGTTGTCATAGCTTGGGCCAACATTTGGAAAGTTGACCTAACCTCCATATTCGAAATAGCAAAAGAATCAATCGAAGCTTGTGCAACTTGAGGAGGAACTCCTTCTGCCACGCCCCGAGCTACCCCCGAGATGCAAACACGGGACCTAGGACCACAAGTGATCCTAAGCTAACCCTGATGGCATGATCATGAGCATACTAAAGAAAATAAATTGATGCGGAAGCTAAATTATAAATAAAATGAAAAAAGATGGGGAATACCCATATACTATAACGGAGATATATGAAAACTAATGAGTTTAATACAAGGAAGATATTAACTCAATACTAAGCTGAATCTATCTATGTCTGAAATAAGCCTCTAAACTGACTAGAAGTGCTGGGACATGCCCCAGCTAAATCTAAAAAATCTGAAACTAAAAGACTAAAAATTGAAAGAAACTCATGACTACTGTCCTTGGAGAATGAGGACTCACCACTGATTCTGCTGAACTGCAGATCAGGAACTAATCTAAGTGTGACATGGATGCTGAGAACCTGAACCTACATCACAAGAAGATGTAGCGCACGTATTCATCTGTACTTGAAAGTTACTGAGCATGCAAGATAGTGTAAAGATGAAATAACATATAACTAAACAAACCAATAAAGCAATGAAATAATCTGAACATGATATAAATACTGAAAATACTGAATACTGAGCTAACTGATGCAATGACCAAATTTATAACATGATGAAACTAAATACTGACTGTACTGAAATATGGTCAATGCAATAGAGTCTGACTAAACTGTGGGAGCTACTAATAACCGATATAAAACCACATGAACTAAATATGGAGTCCGATGTATACGCCCTATCGAGAGGACCCAATATACCCTGCCAGAGGTATAGAGGCATGCTGGAGTTATCACTAAACTGATGTTACCCACAAAGGGGACTTACACCTACATGGCTCGTAGTTCTGGGACTATATGGGTACGCTGAACCCTAGTCCAACTCGGTATTATGCTACTCTCAATGAATTAAGTAGTTAACTGGTTATGACTGAATTTCTATAAATATTGGATAGCTTGAACTGAACATGTAAACTAAAAATGCAACAATTTATCTGATAATGATGCATTCATATACTGAGGCATATATAACTGAATACTGAAATATCTGACCTAGCATGTGTAATTCAAGAACTAAATAAATACATAGCTAAGGTCCTGAAATTCATGCGAGAAACAATGTAATAACATGATAATCTGATTTGGAACATTTAAATCACTAATTCATTATGATCTGTTGAAATTCTAGAAACCCTAGGTATGGTCGTAGTCATGGAATCAAGAATCTGACTGAATTCTAGGGACCTAATGGGTGAAAGGAACCCACTAGTGAAACCCCACATACCTGGTGACAAATTCCATGGAGAAATCTATAGATTTCGAGGCAGGAATTGATGAAACCTTGCTGCATTTTTGAACTAGGGTTCTTGACTTCACTTCTCCTTTTACGCTCTAATTTTTCTATGTTTTGATTAATGATTTTGACTAAGGTAAGTGCTAGTTAGGTTTCTAGCCTTAAACTGACTAAAACCTCATTATTTAGGGTTTAACGACGTATCTTAGAGGTTAAATGAAATAGGAAAACACTAAAAGGCCCCTGACTTAATTGCTGTCGGAGTGACCCACGGATTGGACTGATAGGCCATAGGTCAATTGACGGTCCGTCAGTTGGAGTCATTGATCCAGTCTGCCTGACAGCGCTTCACTAAAATGAGCATAACTTTTTATTCGGAGGTCGGATTTTAGCAAACTCGGTGGCATTCGAAAGAGGATTCAATTATCTATCATATCATAGGTGATGGGACACATATTTCCTTTTGTGCTAAAAGTTAAGACCATCTGAAGTTGACCCACTTAACAATTTTCATCTAACTGGCTGTTGACCCTAACCTACGGTCAGACCTACGGACCATGCATCGAATGACGGTCCGTTCTGGTCAACCGTCAATCAGGATTGAAGCTTGGCTTTAGGGGTATCGATCCAAGGACATGAACCACGGTCCGTGACCTGACTTATGGACCATAGGTCCGACCGTGGGTCAACACTTGGCCGAATTTCTGGCTGAGTTATGAGAAAGTTTGTTGACACAAACCACGGACCTGCAGGATGGACTGTGGGTCCTCCTACAGTCCATGGATGGTGCCTGTGAGTGCCACCTGCAACACTAAAAATCTGCAATCTGGTTTATTTTCGAATATGGGGTATTACATTATCTCCCCCTTGGGACCATTCGTTCTCGAATGAAGACTAAACTAGATTAAATGGAGGGAGAGGGCTACAATCCCTACCAATAAACACTAAGAACTGAATTTTTGACTGAACTGAGTGCCAAGAACATGCAAATACACTGAAAGTGCAAGTACAAACTGAAGGAACATGATTCTAAGACTGAATTTACACATGAATGATTGAAAAACTGAAGAGGAACTATTACCTCAAGCTGGAGTCGAATCGGAAGGAAGAGGTGAGGATACTCGGACTTCAGGGCTGCTTCTGCTTCCCAAGTAGCTCCTTCTACGGACTGACTCCTCCAAAAAACCTTGACTGAAGCGACTTTTTTTTCTCAACATTCTAACCTGACGATCGAGAATCTCAACTGGTACATCCTCATACGAGAGACTATCTTTTATGTCCACACTCTCTAATGGCACTATGGATGCTGGATCACCCACACACTTCTTTAAAAAAGAAATGTGAAAGACTGGATGCGCTACTACTAAGTCTGCTGGCAAATCTAACTCATAAGCCACTTTACCAATCCTTTTCAAGATCCAGTAAGGACCTACATAACTGGGACTAAGCCTCCCTTTCTTGCCAAATCTCATCACCCCTTTCATAGGTGACACTTTCAGGAAAACCCAATCATCAACTTGGAACTCTAGTTCCCTTCTTCTCACATTTGCATAAGATTTTTGGCGACTCTAGGCAGACTTAAGTCTATGTCTAATGAGTTGCACTTTCTCCATAGCATCAAGGACTGAATCTGGTCCTATCAAGGCTGTTTCACCTACTTCAAACGAACCAACTGGAGATATACATCTACGCCCATACAATGCCTCATAAGGGGACATCTGAATGGTAACTATTGTTGTAGGCAAACTCTATAAGACGAAGATGATCATCCCATCTACCCTTAAAGTCGATCACACAAGCTCTCAACATGTCCTCTAAGGTATGAATGGTACACTCTTCCTGACCATCCGTCTGTGTATGAAATGTTGTGCTAAGGTTAACCTGAGTACCAAGACCATTCTTAAAGGACTTCTAGAAATGAGAGGTAAACTGAGGACCTCTATCTGAGATGCCAGACAAAGGAACCCCATGCAACCTCACAATCTCATTAATGTAAAGCTTGGCATAATCCTCTGCCAAATCTGTAGTCTTGACCGCCAAAAAGCGAGAAGACTTAGTAACCCTATCAACAATCACCCAAATGGAGTCATGCTGTCTGCGAGTACGAGGTAAACTTGTGATGAATTCCATGTTGATCACTTCCCACTTCCAAGTAGGAATGCCAATCTCATGAGTTATACCTCCTGGTTTCTGATGTTTTACCTTGACTTGCTGGCAATTAGGGCACTTAGACATAAAATCTGCTATATCTCTTTTTATACCATTCCACCAATAGACTTCCCGTAGATCGTGGTACATCTTAGTAGCGCGTGGATGAATAGAATATCTGGAATTATGGGCTTCTGCGAGAATATGTTGTCTCAGTTCACCCACATCAGGAACACACAATCTACCCTGATAGCAAAGTACACCATCTCCCCCTTGGGAGAAAACCTCCACTCTCTGATTGTGGACTGCACCTTTAGCTCAAGCAAGATTAGATCACTATCTTGCCTTTCCTTAACCTCTACTACCAAAGAAGATTCTGCCCCATTTTGGACCGTTACACCACCATCTAATATGCTTATAAGACGAACTCCTAGGCGAGCAAGTCTGTGAACATCCTTTGCTAGCTCTCTTCTTTCTTCCTTAATATGTGCTACACTACCCATGGAAGAAAATTTTGATATATGTAGCAGAGGTAGGTCTGGGCCATTGTTTCATTGCTTCTATCTTTTGGGAATCTACTCGAATTCCTTCATTAGACACAATATGCCCAAGGAAGGCAACTGATTGTAACCAAAACTACACTTGTTAAATTTTGCAAATAACTGGTGATCTTTGAGAGTTTGCAGAACAACCCTCAAATGGCTCTCATGTTCTTTCTCATTCCTAGAGTAAATGAGGATATCATCAATAAACACGATAACGAACAAGTCTAAGTACTGCTTGAACACTCTGTTCATCAAATCCGTGAAAGCTGCAGGAACATTGGTTAGTCCAAATGACATAAATACAAATTCGTAATGACCATACCGAGTTATAAAGGTTGTCTTTGGAATGTCACTATCTCTAACTCTAAGCTGATGATAACCTGATCAGAGGTCTATCTTTGAGAAATGACTAGCACCCTGAAGTTGGTCGAACAAGTCATCAATCTTGGGAATAGGGTACTTATTCTTGATTGTGACCTTGTTCAATTACCTATAGTCAATGCACATTCTGAGAGAACCATCTTTCTTCTTCACGAACAACACTGGTGCACCCCATGGCGATAAACTAGGTCTGATGAAGCCATTATCTAGAAGGTCTTTCAACTGCTCTTTCAATTTCTTAAGCTCAGCTGGAGCCATTCTATAAGGAGGAATAGAGATAGGCTGGGTATCTGAAAGGAGATCAATTCCAAAGTTGATTTCCTTTTTGGGAGGAACTCAGATAAGATCTTCTGGAAATACTTCTGGAAATTCATTAACCACAGGAACTGACTTAAGAGTTGGGGTTTCAGAGCTTGAATCCTTAACCCAAAATAGATGATAGAGATAACCCTTAGTTATCATCTTTCTAGCCTTAAGGTAAGAAATGAATTGACCCATAGGCTCTAAGCTACTACCCTTCCATTCTAAGATTGGTTCGTCTGGAAACTGAAAATGAACAATCCTAGTTCTATAATTGACTGAGGCATAACATGAATGTAACCAATCCATGCCTAGAATGAGATCGAAATCTACCATTTCTAACTCTACAAGATTTGCTGAGGTGACTTTTTGAGAGACTGTGACAGGGAAATTTATGTATACCCGTCTAGCTATAATTGGGTCACAGACTGGAGTAGAAACAGAGAAAGGTTCTGAGAGAGTTTTTGGACTAACACTGAATTGGATTGCTATGGAAGGAGTTACAAAAGACAAAGTAGTCCTTGTTGTTTTTCCATTGAGTGAACCATATGTGAGCCACATACTTAAGCTGGTAGGATGCCAACTCAACCCTACCATTACCAATCACTTGCATCACTCCAAAGATTTTCTTAACCTCATCAATGAAGTTCTGTGGGTCTCCACCAACTTGTGACCCTAAAACTCAAGCGGATTCATCCTCAAAAAAAATCTCAAATTCTAGCTACCACTGATCTACCATTTCTATTAGTAGGAACTGGAACTGCTGATTATTCTTGTTGGTCATATTTGAGACAAAAGTTGAATTGGTGTTCCGAAACTCTGCATTCAAAACTTCCTGATCTGGGACTAAAGGAATTGCATTAATACTGCGTGCACTAGCATTCCTTGTGTAATATCTATGAGGAGGCATGATCTTAAGCGCATAACAATGGATTAGAAAGGAGATCATACCAACGCACGATAGGAATATCAAGAAAGTGATGTTATCCTAAAACACTTCATAGCCTCCCTCTCATTAGATGTGGTGCACTTCACACCCATGAAAAGGACTCTACTTAGTGCAGCTTTTTAGACATCCTAGGACTCTTAAACCTAATACTCTGATACCAAGTTTGTCATGCCCCAAAATACCCCCCAAGACGCAGACACGGGATCTAGGACCACAAGTGATCCTTAGCTAACCCTGCTGGCATGATCATGAGCATACTAAAGAAAATAAACTGATGCGGAAGCTAAATCATAAATAAAATGAAAAAAGATGGGGAATACCTATATACTATAACTGAGATATATGAAAACTAATGAGTTTAATACAAGGAAGATATTAACACAATATTAAGACGAATCTATCTATGTCTGAAATAAGCCTCTAAACTGACTAAAAGTGCTGGGACGTGCCCTATCTAAGTCTTGAAAATCTGAAACTAAAAGATTGAAAACCGAAAGAAACTCATGATTATTGTCCTCGGAGAATGAGGACTCACTACTGATTCTACTGAACTGGAGATCAGGAACCGATCTAAGTGTGATCTAGATGCTGAGAACCTGAACCTACATCATGGGAAGATGTAGCACACGTATGCATCAGTACTTGAAAGATACTGAGCATGCAGGATAAAGTAACTTGAAATAACATATAAATAAACAAAGCAATAAAGCAATGAGATAATCTGAACATGATATAGATACTGAAAATTCTGAATATTGAGCTAACTGATGCAATGAGCAAATTTATAACATGTTGAGACTGAATACTGACTGTATTGAAATATGGTCAATGCATTAGAGTCTGATTGAACTGTAGGAGATACTAATAACCGACATAAAACCACATGAGCTAAATGTGGAGTCCGATCTATACGCCCCATTGAGAGGACCCAATATACCCTGACAGAGGTATAGAGGCATGCTGGTGTGATCACTAAACTGGTGTTGCCCATAGAGGGGACTTACACCTATGTGTCTCGTAGTTCTGGGACTATATAGGTACGCTAAACCCTAGTCCAACTCGATATTATGCTACTCCCAAAGAATTAAGTAGTTAACTGGTTATGACTGAATTTCTGTAAATACTGGATAGCTCGAGCTGAACTTGCAAACTGAGAATGCAACAATTAATCTGATAATAATGCATTCATAAACTGAGGCATGTATAACTGAATACTGAAATATCTGACCTAGCATGTGTACTTCAAGAACTAAAGAAATACATAGCTAGGGTTCTGAAATTCATGCGAGAAATGATGTAATAACATGTTAATCTGATTTGGAACATTTAAATAACTAATTCATGATGATCTGTTGGAATTTTAGAAACCCTAGGTCTGTTTATAGTCATGGAATCAAGAATCTGACTGAATTCTAGGGACCTAATGGGTGAAAGGAACCCACTAGTGAAATCCCACATGCCTGGTGATGAATTCCACAGAGTAATTTGTAGATTTCGGGGCTAGAACTGATGGAACCTTGATGCGTTCTTGAACTAGGGTTCTTGACTTCTCTTCTCCTCTTACGCTCTAATTTTTCTAAGTTTTGATTAATGATTTTGACTAAGGTAAGTTCTAGTTATGTTTCTAGGCTAAAAGTGACTAAAACCTCATGATTTAGGGTCTAAATGACGTATCTTAGGGGTTAAATGAAATAGGAAAAGACCAAAAGAGCCCTAACTTAATTGCTGTTGGAGTGATTGATGGATTGGACTGACGGGCCGTAGGTCAATCGACGATCCGTCGATTGGAGTCGTTGGTCGAGTCTGCCTGATAAGACTTCACTAAAACGAGAATAACTTTTTACTCAGAGGTTCGATTTTAGCAAACTCAGTGGCGTTAGAAAGAGGATTCAATTATCTGTCATATCATAGGTCATGGGACACAAAATTACTTTTGTGCTAAAAGTTATGACCATATGAAGTTGACCCACTCAACAATTTTCATCTAACTGGCTGCTGACCCTAACCTACGGTCAGAACTATGGACCATGCATCGAATGATGGTCCGTGCTGGTCAACCATCAATCAGGACTGAAGCTGGGCTTTAGGGGCATTGATCCACGGATATGAACCACAGTCCGTGACCTGGCTTACGAACTGTAGGTCCGGCCGTGGATCAACACTTGGTTGAATAAAATCCCTTCGAGAGTCATACACTATAGACCATCGAATAAGGGTTAGAAGAAAGACCTTATAGAGTTAAACTCTATCACACAACTCAAGAGTAATGAAAGAAGTGGAATTTCCTACTCGTTTTGTAGCCTCTCATTCATAAATGTGGTGCGCTTCACGCTTATAAACAAGACTCTACTAGACATGGATTATGAGAGATCATCCTAGAATCATTCTAAACCTTGTGCTCCGATTACCAAGTTTTGTCACAACCCAGGAGTACCCCCTAGATGTAACATGGCGCATAGAACCTCGAAAGGCACCATGTAAGCCACTTAGCGTATCATAACATAAGCATAGAACAATAAAGAGTAAAAACTCATTCCAAGTCCAAGTCTAAATTTTTCATAAAAGACAAAAGGGGAAGTCTAGACTCTAAGTCTCAGCATAACCATCTATTACAATAGTTCAAATTAAAGGGGCACAACCCACACAACATAATCCGAAAGGAAATACTATAAATGAAACTACCAATGAAACTCCTTTCCCTCGAATCATGAGGACTCACCAAAAGCTAGGAGAATAGTCAAATCCAACGTTGAAATCCAATGATGACCAATTTTAGAATCGGACCCTACACTTGGGAAGATCATAGAAAAAATATGGGTTAGTACAAATATGCACTAAGTATAATACCCATGCATAAAAACCTTGAAAACATGCTAAAAAGGACTTTGTGGTTTAAAAGCATGCACTTTACCAACTTTAAGGATCATCATGATGATTAGTCTAAAAGCATAAATCATAAGAATATTCAATATATAGATCATCATAACATAATGGAAACATACCATACGTACCCTCAAAGCATACTTGTGCTATGCATGAATAAGATCTCATAATCCTACCCATGCTAAGTAAAGCTTCTTGAGTAACCATATTTCATAATTCATATTCTTGTTCATAATGTTGTTGTGGGAAATTATCCTTAACTAATATAGACCATGTGAGCTTAACATGGAATCAGGTGACTCCGACACCAAGGGTTGGTCTATTTACCTAAGGTAGAACCGGTAATTTTAGCTTAGGTAGATCCACTAGCTAATAACTATGAGGACACATAGTTTATAGGATAAGGAGATTGCTACTAGAAACCTGGACTCAACTAAGATAGAAGGTTTCCATCTCATGAGATACATATTTTGGGAACCCGGACTCAACTTCTGTAAAAGCTTCCATCTCATACACAATATCCACTCGGTGCTAAGCATTAATTCCCACAGAGTACATTTTAAGTCTTGACTTAAGTTCATATTCATGGAAGAATGTCTTGATACTCAATCCAACATAATTTGTAAGATAACTCATAGATTCAGTAGGTGAGAATAACATTTCAACCTTAGAATCATCATATTGTGAGAAAAACTTTCACATCATATCATATTCATACACAGGTGTGTAAATGAGAAAAAACTTTCAACAACACACAACAAGATCATAATCATAATCACTTTACTCTGAAAGTGTTCATAAAGTATATACCTATATATCTCATAATCATACTCAATTCTCATACTTTTCCCTTCAAGGACCATAATTCATATTCCATCAACACATCTAGAATTAGTACATTAGACATGGTTGATAACATAATTCAAGTAGTTCAATTACTACGTGCATAATTCTATCATATTCTACTTGCATCAATCAATACCCCTACTTTGAGATCCAAATTGGGAAAATAGGGGAATTCATAGATTCTTGGGGGATTCACCATAAAACCATATAAAATCATCAATATATCCATAATAAAGCATAATTCAATAATTAAAAATGAATTTTAAAGGAATCCATGAGATTGAAGTCAAACCCTAACTTTTGGGATTTCTAGCTTTGATATTGGGGTTTTTAAAGGGGCTCCATGGATGGATTTTATCCATGGGTGAAGAGCTACCATACATTAGCTATGCAATCCAATGAATTTGAGAAGAAAATCTTGCTCCTTCAACCTTAGCTCCAACTTCCTTCTTCTTCTTCTTCCTTGAAGTTCTAAAGAGAGAATATTTAGGGAAAAATTGGTTTTGATTTGGGATTTTGGAATAACGAGGAAGATGACTAAATTTGGGGGTCTAGAAATCATTATATAGTTAGCCTAATTTAGTGTAAAACGACGTCACTTAATATTAACCAAAACTGGAAAATCCCAAAATGCCCCTACACTTAACTGCCAAAAGGCAGTTTCAGGCCTTACCTACGACCCTCATAGACGGACCATAGTTGGACCCACAGCCCGTGCTGGTGAAGCGTGGGTCGGGGTTCATAGAGCTTGTTTTGCAGGATTGACCTACGCCCCTCCCCCACGAGGCGTGACCTAGCCCATAAGGTGTGGGTCCCCTCCGTGGGTGACTGTTCAGGTAGCTTCTAGGGCAGTTTTGAATGGTCCTCCTCAAGGACCCATGGTTGGTCCTTGTGGAGTCATACCTTGACGTTCTAACCCAAAAACTTATATATTTAGTACTGGGGGTTATTTATAACTCTAACCCTCACGTCAAGCTCTAGTTTAGCCTACTAGTTTCTGGAGTGTAACAATATCTCCCCTTTTGTAACAGTCATCCTCGAATGATGATATAGACATCTTACAGAATTAAAGACTCAAACTAGCAGCCCATCATGCATGCAACATCAAAATAATGCAAAAATTCAAAGGTGGAAACTTTCACTCCATCTCAAACACAATCAATGCAACACAACGAAGTAGGAAGTACATCTAACAACCCATTATACATGAAACTCACCATTTCTAATAATCATGTCACGACTCGAGCCTACACCCCAGATGTGACACGGCGTACAAGACTCCAAAGAGCCTCATACAAGCCTCATAACATTCATAACATATGACATAATAAATGGTACAGAATTTAAAACCTTTTCTTTTACAATCTAAGTATTTTATAAACATGAGCGGAAGTCTATACTTTGTCTCAAACCATCTACAACCATAAGACTAAAACTTTAGGACGCAACCTATACAAAAGCTCTAAACATAAAAGAATGAAATGTAAAGGACATGATGGTCAAGCCCTCGCATACTATGAGGACTCACCATATCTTCTCTTCTTCATCTACTATGAACCTATCCACGAGGATGGAAGACAATATCACCAAACCCTACACTTTGTGAAAAATGTAAAGGAAATATGGGTTAGCACAAAAATACACTAAGTATGATATCCATGCATAAAAAACTTTAAAACATACATTTTTATTGAAAACCATGCTATATGCCAAGTTTGAGAACCATCATGAACATTAGTGTGAAAACATAAGACATAAGCATATTAAACATATAGGTTATCAGAGCATAATAAAAGATACCATAAGCACCCTAGAAGTCTACTTGTGCAATGCATAGATGAAGTCCCATACCCCCATCTATATTAAGCAAAGCTTTTTGAGTAGCATAGTTCATACCATCATAGTCAATATTTACATCATCATATCAAATAGAACCATCTCATGAACAACCCTAAGTTATACTTGTGCAATATATGAATGGCATCCCATAATAACACTCATACTAAGTACTACTTTTGGGCCACCATTATCATACTTACCATTCTTTAATGTCATCCTTAGTTCATACTCATAAACAAGGAACATTCACATTTAACAAGGCATATCAAGGAAAGCAACTCATAGAAACAATCCATATTAAGCATACTCCATCACATTTAGCCTTCATATCAGCATACTTAGTAGCATCATCATAAGCATATTTCATCTCATAAATAATTATAACATAAAGGAACACAGCATGACTACTCTCAAATCCTACTTGTGCAATGCATGGATGAAGTCCCATACCCCTACCCACACTAAGTACCTAAAATGCCCCTCCATGGCCGAGACTTGGCAGATTCTGCAAGCATGACCTATGCTTGGGACCGATGATTCGTAGGTCATGGCATGTAGCTTGATTTTGAAGGCTTGACCCATGAACCCCATCTACGGGGCGTGGGTCCACCAACTGGCCGTAGATACCATCCGTAGGTAGCCCTTTTTTGGACATCCTTGGCAAATTTGGGGAGTCTTGGGGGTTAGGCTTTAAGGTCTACTCAAGGACCCTTGGTTGGTCCTTGAGGGTCATAACTTGATGTTTAATCCCTAAACTCCTCATCCTAAGTTTGTGAAACCATTTTACAAATTCTAAACCACACATCAAACTCTAAAACTCTAACGTAAGGCGTTTCACCTACTAGTTTCTGGGGTATTACATTATCTCCCCTTGGGAACATTCTTCCTCGAATGACATTTCTAAGAACTTCTAGGAATTAAAGCCTCAAGACTAGAAGCCCATCATGCATGAAACATCAAAATATGGCAGAATTCAAATGAGGAAACTTCAATTCCATCTCAACATACTCAATGCAACACAAAGAAGTAGGAACTACATCTAACAATCCATTATGCATGAAAACTTAACATGTAAACATTCATAGGAGGAACAACCTTCTCCAACTCAAAACATGTTCATCAGAATAACATAAAGCCAATTATGCAATTACTCTCAAAAGCACATTACGGCATGTTTATTAATCATCTCGTGAAGCATATAGGCAGCTCATACTAAATGCATATCAACATGAGGAATATGTATATCATAAAATCTCATTTTCTCATTAACCATGAATTCATCAAGAACATGCATAATCATAAGGAGGTCATGGAAACACATAAATCACACATGACTCCAAAACAGGAAACAAGCCACAAGGAACTCTATGTCTCAAGCTTGAACAGGAATAAAAGGAAAAGAATGAGGATATCAAGACTTCTCATTGTCCACTGGCCTCCCAAGTAGCACCCTCAACTAAAACCCTTACTAAAATACCACTCTTCAACATTTTCATGGAAACAATTCCCTCACTCTTCTATTTCTTAACTTG
This sequence comes from Solanum commersonii, assembly GCA_029007595.1. Lineage (NCBI taxonomy): Eukaryota > Viridiplantae > Streptophyta > Magnoliopsida > Solanales > Solanaceae > Solanum > Solanum commersonii. The sequence continues at coordinate 508,669 of JAJTWQ010000092.1, read as the reverse complement.
CTAATCTAAGAACTCTACCAGAACTTCTAAATTAGAGAGGTTCTCATTTAAGCACTCTTGCTCACAAGCAACCTTACCAACACCACTCAAGATCTCATATGAGCCTACCAAACCGGGACTCAACTTCTCAAACTCACTACACCTCTCAAGGTGAGAATTTCAAGCCAATCCAAATCATGAACATCTAGAACACTCAACGAACTTGCTATCTAAGCAGATTATCTCCCCCTTGGTAGTAAACCTACACAGACTTTTCTAAGCACCATTTCTTTCAACTTCTAAGGTTGGCCCAAGTTATCACTGAACTTTCACATCCATCGCACAAGGTGATTCTAAACCATGGAGAATTACACTTCTACCCTCTTTTAAAGGAGTCTACTCATTCAACATCTCTATGCACCACTTAAACACCCTATTTCATCAAATCCTCAAACACCATAAAACTTATCATTACAAAGTAGGGTTCTACCAACAAACACACATAACCATAATACAACCCATTTATACTAAAGGATATCATCTAAACCTATCATATCAAGTTTCATCTAGTCATATAGATATAATTGGCATCACTAGTAACTTTTTCTCCCTCGATCCTTGTAGCATGAGCCCTTCAAGTGGTCATATCCTAAAGACCATCGGATAAGGAGTAGGAGAGAGATCTGATAGAGTTAAACTCTATGGCATGACTTGGAGAATGAATAAGTGAGTTTTTCACTAACATCTAATAGCCTCCTATTTATAAATGTGGTGCGCTTCACACTATGAACAAGACTTTACTAGATGTTTGAGACAACCCTATAATCATCCCAAAATCTTGTGCTTTGATACCATGTTTGTCACGACCTGAGCCTAGACTTTGTATGTGACATGGCGTACAAGACTGCGAAGAGCCTCATACAAGCCTCATAGCATTCATAACATAAGACCTAACAAAATGGTCTGGAATTTAAAACTTTATCCTTTATAATAAAACACTTTAATAAACATGAGTGGAAGTCTATACTTTGTCTCAAACCATCTACAATCATAAGACTAAAACTTTAGGATGCAGTCCATACAAAAGCTCTAAATATAAAAGAATGAAATGTAAAGGAAATGATGGTCAAGCCCTCGGATACTATGAGGACTCACTATATCTTCTCTTCTTGATCCACTATGTACCTGTCCACGAGGACGGAAGCCAATATCACCAAACCCTACACTTTGTGAAAAATGTAGAAGAAATATGGGTTAGCACAAAAATGCACCAAGTATGATAGCTATGCATAAAAACCTTTAAAACATTATAAAAAGGACATTGATATTGAAAACCATGTTATATGCCAAGTTTGAGAATCATCATGAACATTAGTGTAAAAACATAAGACATAAGCATATTCAACATATAGATCATCATAGCATAATAAAACATACAATAAGCACCCTCGAAGTCTACTTGTGCAATGTATAGATGAAGTCACATAGCCCCATCTATACTAAGTAAATCTTCTTAAGTAGTCATAGTTCATAGTTCATACCATCATAGTCAATACTTACATCATAATATCAAATAGAACCATCTCATGAATAACCCTAAGTTATACTTGTGCAATGTATGAATGGCATCCCATAATACCACTCATACTAAATACCACTTTTGGGACACCACTATCATACTTACCATTCTTTGATATCATCCTTAGTTCATACTCATAAACAAGGAACATTCACTTTTAACAAGTCATAACAAGGAAAGCAATTCATAGCAACAATCCACATTAAGCATACTTCATCACATTTAGCCTTCATATCAACTTACTTAGTAGTATCATCATAAGCATATTTCATCTCAAAAATCATTATAACATAAAGGAACACACCATGACTGCTCTCAAAGCCTACTTGTGCAATGTATGGATGAAGTCCCATACCCCCACCCACACTAAGTAGTGCATTCTTGAGAATCCATAGTTCCTTATTATTAATTATGGGGGTAAGCCTTTGTCACGACCAGAGTTACCCTCGAGACACGGACACGGGACCTAGGATCACAAGTAACCCCAAGCTAACCCTACTGGCATAATCATAAACATACTAAGAATATCAAATAGATGCGGAATTTTAAAACATGAAGTAAATCTAAAATGATGGGGAATATCCATATACTAAACTGAATATATGAAATTTGAGAGTTTTATTACAAAAAAGATATCAAACTCAAATACTAAGCTGAAACTAACTATGTCTTAAAATTGCCTTTAACTGACTAGAAGTGTTGGAACATGCCCTAGCTAAGTCTAGAAAAAATGAAACTAAAATTCTTAAAATGAAAGATAACATGACTATTGTCCTAGAAGAATGAGGACTCACCACTGTAGTTGCCGAACTGAAGATCGGGAACCGATCTAAGCATGATCTGGATGTTGAGAACCAGAACCTACATCACAAGAAGATGTAGCGCAAAGTATGCGTAAGTACTTGAAAGGTATTGAGCATGCATGATAGAATAAAGCTGAACAATAACATAACTGAACCAAAGCATATAGCAAGATTATAATCTAAACATGATATAGATGTTGAATAGTAAACTAACTGAATGTAATGACCAAATGTATAACATGTTGAGACTGAATACTGACTGTACTAAAATGTGGTCAATGCAATGGAGTCTGACTGAACTATGGGAGCTACTAATAACCGATAATAAAACCACAAGAGCTAAATGTGGAGTCTGATGTATACGCCTCATCGAGAGGATCTAATATACCCTGCCAAAGGTATAGAGGCATTCTGGCGTGATCACTAAAATATTTCCCACAGAGGGGACTTACAACCTACGTGACTCGTAGTTCTGGGACTATGTGGGTGGCTGACCCTAGCCCAGCTGGGTATTATGCTACTCCCAACATATTAAATGATTTGACTCATTAATACTTACTTTATGTAATATACTAGATAGCTTAAAACTGACGTGCAAACTGAGAATGTACATTTATATACTGATAAAGACAATTAAAACTGAGGCATGTATATCTTCAATAGCCAAAATATCTGACATACCATGTGTAATTCAAGAACTAAAGAAATACAAAGCTACGGTTTTGAAATTCATGCAAGAAACAAAGTAATAACATGATAATCTGATTCGGAACATTAAATTAACTAATTCATGATAATCTGCTGAAGTTCTAGAAACCTTAGGTCTAATTAATAGTAAGGAATCAACAATCTGACTGAAATATAGGAACCTAATGGGCGAAAGGAACCCACTAGTAAAATCCCACATACCTAGTGATGAATTCCATGGAGAAATCTTTTGATTTTGGGGTTGGAACTGATGAAAAAACTTGTTACATTCTTGAGCTAGGGTTGGTCGACTCTTTCTCATTTTTACGTTTTAATTTTCTAAGTTTTGATTAATGATTTGACTTAGGTAAGTACTAGTTATGTTTCTCGCCTAAAACTAATCAAAACCACATAGCTTAGGGTTAAAAAGACATAGTTTAGAGGTCCAATGAATTTGGAAAAGACCAAAAGACCCCTGACTTAAGTTGCAGATGGGGCTGACCACAGCCACTTCCACGGATCATGAAAAGGATCACGGACCATGAAGTGGGTCGTGGTCTTCGTCCAGGATTTGGGGTTTTAGGGTCTAATCCACGATCCCCTACTATGGCTTGTGTGGAAGACCACGGACTGTGAAGGTTCCTGTGGTCCTCACTTGGGCTATTGGTCTGGAGGCTCAGGTCTGAGGGCATACTGGCTGGACTTCGCAGACCCTACCATGGGTCATGTAGAGGACCATGGACCATGAAGGTCCTCATGGTCCTAACTTAGGGCCGATCCGGGCGGAAGACATTGTCAGGTGGGGAGTTTGGCTGGGGCGGCACATCTGTTAAAAGATAACGCAGGTGTCCTAAGATGAGCTCAACGAGAACAGAAATCTCGTGTGGAACAGAAGGGTAAAAGCTCGTTTGATTCTGATGCATTCCTCAGCGACGCACGCCGCGCGCCGCATGAGCCCGCCCGACGGACGGACGAGACCTGAGGGCTAGTCTAGGAGGGCTACTGCCTAAGTCTTCACGGATGCCCCCACGGCCCGTCATGAAGACCATGGCCCGTGAAGGGTCCCCGTGGTCTGACTTATGGGTCTAGTGGAGTCCAAATCCCCACCACGGGTAGGTCAACGAACCGTGGTCCCTGTCACGATTTGTGAACCCTGTCGTGGTTCACTGCTTCAAGTAACTTCTACAAAAAAAATTCTACGACTGGTTTTTTAGGTGTTACATTATCTCCCCCGTTGGGACCATTCATCCTCGAATAAAGACCAAACTAGCTAAAATGGAGGGAAGGAACTGCAACCTACCACTAAACACTGAAAACTGATTTTTCGACTCAAATACGCTAAAAATGCAAGTACAAATTGATGGAACATGATACAAAGACTAAATTCATGCATGAATGACTGGAAAACAAAAGAGTAATTATTACCTCAAGCTGGAGTGGAATCGGAAGAAAAAAGGTGAGGATACTTGGACTTTATGGCTGCTTCTGCTTCCCAAGTAACTCCCTTTACGGACTGACTCCTCCACAAAACCTTGACTAAAGAAACTTCCTTGTTTATGAACCTTCTAACCTGACGATCAAGAATCTCAATTGGTACATCCTCATGAGAAAGACTGTCTTTCATAGCCACACTCTCTAATGGTACTACGGATGCTAGATCACCCACACACTTCTTCATAAGCGAAATGTGAAAGACCGGATGTACTACTGCTAGTTATGCTGGCAACTCTAACTCATAAGCCACTTTACCAATCCTTTTCAGGATCTTGTAAGGGCCTACATATCTAGGACCGAGCTTCCCTTTCTTATCGAATCTCATCACCCCTTTCATGTCATAGTCCTTGAGGAACTCAAGCCATCTCCTCTGGCGAAGATTTAACTCTTTCTAGGTGATCACATATTGAAGGCTCTTATGGTCTGTGAACACATCTACGTGAACACCATACAAGTAGTATCTCCAAATTTTAAGTGCAAACAGCACTGCTACAAGCTCGAGGTCATGAGTCAGATAGTTCTTCTCATGCACCTTAAGTTTTCTAGAAGCATAAGTTATAACCTTACCTCGTTGCATCAACACACAACCTATGCCAACTTTGGATGCATCACAATAAATAACATAACCGTCTGAACCCTCTCGTAGAGTAAAAAACAGGAGTTGTTGTCAACCTAGTTTTTAATTCTGTGAAGCTTTTCTCACAATCATTTGACTACTGAAACTTAACCTTTTTCTGAGATAACTTAGTCAATGGAGAGGTTATGGATGAAAATCCTTCCACAAACCTTCTGTAATAACCAACCAAACCCAATAAACTTCTAATATCTGCAGGAGAGGTAGGTCTGGGCCATTATTTCACTCTTCTATTTTCTATGAATCCATTCGGATTCCTTCGCTAGACATAATATGACCAAGGAATGGAACAGATTGCAACCAAAACTCACATTTGCTAAACTTAGCGAATAACTGACGATCTCTGAGAGTCTGCAGAAAAAACTTCAATTGACTTGCATGTTCTTCCTCATTCCTAGAGTAAATGAGGATATTATCAATAAAGACGGTAATGAACAAGTCCAACTACTACTTGAACACTTTGTTCATCAAATCCATGAAAGTTGCAGGAGCATTGGTTAGTCCAAATGACATAACTACAAATTCATAATGACCATACCGAGTTTGGAAGGATGTCTTTGAAATGTCACTATCTTTGCCTTTGAGCTGCTAATAACCGGATTTGAGATCTATCTTAGAGATATGACTAGCACGCTGAAGTTGGTCAAACAAGTCATCAATCCTAGGGATAGGGTACTTATTCTTGATTATGACCTTGTTCAACTGCCTATAGTCAATGCACATTCTGAGAGAACCATCTTTCTTATTCACAAACAACACTGGTGCACCTCACGACAAAATACTAGGTTTGATGAAGCCCTTATCTAGAAGGTCTTTCAACTTCTCTTTCAATTCCTTAAGCTCTGCTGGAGCCATTCTATAAGGAGGAATAGAAATACGCTGGGTATCTGGAAGGAGATCTATTCCGAAGTCGATTTCCCTTTTGAGAGGAACTCCAAGAAGACTTCTGGAAACACTTCTGGAAACTCATTAACAACTGAAATTGTCTCAAGATTTGGGGTTTCGGAGCTAGAACCCTTAACCCAAACTAGATAATAGAGATAACCCTTAGAAATCATCTTTTTGACTTTAGGGTAAGAAATGAATCGACCCATAGGCACTAAGCTACTACCCTTCCATTCTAAGATTGGTTCGTTTGGAAATTGAAAATGAATGATACTAGTTCTACAATCAACTAAGGAATAATAGGAATGTAACCAATCCACACCTAAAATGACATCGAAGTCTACCATTTCTAACTCTACAAGATCTGCTGAGGTGACTTTCTAAAAGACTGTGACAGGGCAATTTATGTATACCCATCTAGCTATAACTGGGTTACCAAGTGGGGTAGAGACTGAGAAGGGTTCTGTGAGTGTTTCTGGATTAACATTAAACTTGACTTCTATGAAAAGAGTAACAAAGGAAAGAATAGCCCCTGGATCTAACAATTCATAAACATTAAGATTAAAGGCTCGTAATGCACTAGTGACTACATCAGGAGAATCTTCCTGATCCTGGCGAGCCTAAAGAGCATAGAGCCTGTTCTGACACTGACCGCCACCTGTACTAGATAAGTTACCCTACTGAATTGGGCGACCTGCTCGTGCTGCTGAAGTTGTAGACCGAACTTTACCATTATTATTTTATTGACCCTGTTTAGAAAGACAATCCCTCAACATATGACCAGACTGACCACACCCAAAACATCCTTCCTTTCCTTTGAGGCACTCTCCCAAATGGTTCCACACTTAGGACAAGTTGGGTAGGTTTTGGTACCTGAAACACTCCCCTGAGACTTAGAGCCTGATGCCCTACCTTTCTGATCATGTCTGTCCTTAGAGGATGGAACACTAGCTGATGAAGGGGCTGGGGCTGAAAATTTTTGTTGACCCTGTGAGCAATTTCCAGCACCCGACTTCTGCTGAGAATACTCATAGTTCCCAGTCCTAGCCTTCTTGTTCTCCTTAGCCTGTTACCTAAGCTTATCTCCCTCAGCCTGCTGAGCATGAATCATGAGCCTAGAGATGCTCATATCTTGAAATAACATGACATTTCTACACTCTGTTTTCACCAAGTCTGATACCCCATAAAGAAATTTATTCATCTAAGCCCTGGAATCAGCAACCATGTGAGGAGCATACCTGGAGAGTTGGGTGCACTTGAATCCATACTCTTGGACTATCATGCTACCTTGCCTTAAGTTTATAAACTCCTGAGCCTTTGTTTCACTTAACTCTCTTAGGAAGAACCTGTCCAAAAAAATTTCACTAAAGTAATCCCAAGTAATAGGAGCGGCATTTGTACCCTTGTTCTTATAACACCCCAGAAAATGATAGGTTAAACTAAAGACTAAAGTTAAGGTTAAAAGTCATAAAATGAATCCCCGAATGTTAATAAGTCATTTAGGGTTGAAATGAGGTTTAGACCGGTCAGAGCCAAGAGGCAAGTGCCAAGGCAAAGGGGCCAAGCCAAAAGCCAAAGGCCAAGGCTGCCCCTAGATAAGGCACACTACCTCACCCTTCACGAGGGGGACCACGGATCATGGTCCTCACCACGGCTCGTGAAGGGGGCTCATGAAGATTACTTGACTTGGGAAATAATGGCCACCTAAAACCAAGCCACCGCCTCAACTTCAAGGAAAGGACCACGGCTCGTGGAGTCCTTCATGAAGGAGACTTGGGCATGGGGGCATGAGGTAACTTAGCTACTACCTCACCCTTCACGAGCAGGACAACGATTCATGGCCTACTTCACAACTCGTGAAGGTGACTTGGCCAAAGGAGCTTTGTGCTCCAAAATGGTGGCCACTACCCCAACTCCACAAGGTAGACCATAGGTCATGGTACATACCACGTCTCATGAAGGTGGGTTGTGGTGCCTGACGGGGACCCTTAAATGAGAGTCAACTTGGTTATTTCATTTTTAGTCCAATTAAGTGGGGGTGTTTTGGGTATTTTTTGGGGAAGTATACAGGTTGTTTTGAAGTAAAATTTAACAAGACTTGGTCATTATTCACAAACACCCAAATTGAAATCAAAAACTCCCTCCTCTCTCAATATGTCTCTCTCTAGACTCAAAGAAGAAGAACAAGCCATTGGAGCTAGGGTTTGTAGATTTTCAAGGTTCTTCCCCAAATTTCGTGGTGATCCTTAATTGAGGTATGGATGATTTTCATTCTTGGGTAGCTATCACCCAAGAATCCCCTTCAAATTATGTTTTCAAATCCCCAAACCTAGGGTTTTTAATCTATGAAATGGGTCTTCTTCCAAAATGTTTTCCATTGTTTAATTATGGTTTGTTATGGTTAATTATGATGATTTATGATGGTAATGTTGAAGTATTGTTGTATTTTGATGAAAATCTCCCTTGGACCCATGATTTCCCTTTCTTCCTAAATTGTGAACGGGGGTATGATTTATTGATCATGTAAGCTTGTCAATTCATTATGTTTATGTTTATTATGTTGTTGAATCATGAAATTTCCCTATCTAGTGTTGTAATTCTTGCAACTAGGGTTGATCTTGATTCTAAGACTTGAAGGGCAATAACTAGGGTTTATGTATGTTGATGAAGATTGTATATGAACTTGTGATTCACTTAGATAGTGATGAACCTATGGCTATTGTGTAATTGTGATATTGATGCAAGATTCTTCTTTCCTATACCTTAGCACTTGATTATGTATGAAGTATATATGTATGTTTATGTTAAGCATGTTGTGTTAATTGAAAGGCCATTCTCATGAACATACTATGAATATGATGTGAAAGGTTTACTCACATATTGATGATTCTAAGGTTGAAAGGGGCATTCTCACCTAATGAATCTTGAGCTATTATGATGTATGTTGGTTTGAGTGCCTAGTGCATTCTTTCATTAACCTAAACTTATGTAAATACTTAAAGGGAATTATGCTTAACACCGAGAAGATACAAAAGTGAGATGGGAGCTTTTACCTTAGAAAGTTTGGCTTCCCTATTTATGTATTCTCATGAGATGGAAACCTTTTATGTAAGAAGTCTGGGTTTCTAGTAACAATCTTCATGTCCCATAACTATGTGCCCACATAGCTCTTAGCTAGTGGATCCACCTAAAATCTATTATGTATGTCCTACCTTAGGCAAGTAGGACACCTCTTTTTGGTGTGGGGGTAGAACACCGAATTCCATGTAGCTCACATAGTCTATGTGGGTTAAGGCTATTATCCATATATGATACGAATATGAACTATGGTAAGAACATGGACTTCAATTATGACTTTTTAAGAGGTACTACTTAGTATGAGTGGGGGTATGGGACTTCACCCATACATTGCACAAGTGGACTTTAAGAGAGGTTGTGGTAAGGTTCTCTTATGTTATGAAGGCTTATGAATTATGTATGTATGTTATGTATGAATGTTAAAGTTGTATTTACTTGTTACAAATTATGATCATGAATATCTCCTTACTTATGTATGTTGATTATGGATGAACCGAAAGTAAGATATGTATGTTATTAGTGATTTGAATGTGATACTTAGCATTTGGAAGGGTTATGGGATCTTTCTTTTGCATTGCACTAGTATGACTTTGGGTTGCTTGTATATTGATATGAATTATGTTTCTTTGTATATGTGCATAATGGTTTTCAAACTTGATAAAGGTCTGTTTTCAACTAAATGTCCCTTTTTGCAGGTTTCAATGATTTTGTGCATAGCTTCCATACTTAGTACTTTATGTGGTAACCCATATTTCTACTTTTTCCTATGGGTGTAGGTTCCGTCGTTGAGACATACTTCTTCCTTCAAGTGAATCTTGGGTTGACTATTCCCTAGGCTTGGTGAGTCCTCAAGTTCGAGGACAAGATGTTATCATTTCTTAGTTTCTATTGTATTTCCTATTTTGAGACTTTGTTGATGTAAAGGGCTTTTGACCCTATTTGTACTCTCCATTTTACTATATGGTGATTGAAAGAAGGTTTAGATTCTATTTTTGTTTATGAAAGAGAAGTTGACTTCGATCATAAAGTTTTAAATTTTTTTCACATTATTCTATGACTTATGTGTATGATTATGCTAAGGGATTATATGCGACCCCTTCAAGGTCAAGTACACCTTGTTACGTCTAGGGGGTACCCCTGGGTTATGACAAACTTAGTAATCAGAGCACAAGGTTTAGAATGATTCTAGGATTGATGTCTCATGAACCACATCTAGTAGAGCCTTGTTCATGAGTGTAAAGCACACCACACTTATGAATAAGAGGATATAATATGTTTAGTAACTTTCCCTTCTTTCATTACTCTTTAGTCGTGCTTTAGAGTTTTAACTCTTTGAAGCCCTCTTCCTAACCCTTTTTCTTGTCTGTATAGGATATGAATACTAGAAGAGGAAATGCAAGAAGGAGGGAAGAAGAGATTGTGAATGAGGCAGTTCCTCCCCAAGGTCCTCAAGAGCCTCAAGTTCCTCAAGCTCCTAATGATGAGGGGGATATGACTAATGTGGAAATAAGGGTAGCTCTCCAAACATTAACTCAAGTCATGACAACTCATTCCTAAGCCATGATGGCACAAGCTAATTGGGAAGTTGGGCCCTGTGTGAATCCTAATGTGAGAACCATGGCTTCAAGGTTGAGAGACTTCACAAGAATGAATCCTCCTATGTTCTTTGGTTCCAAGGTGAATGAAGATCCTCAAGAATTTTTGGAAGAGTTCTACAAGATAGTGGAAGCTATGGGGTGACTTCTATTGAGAAAGCCAAACTAGTCGGGTAGCAATTGAAGGATGCGATCCAAGTATGGTATATGCAATGGAAGGATAATAGGGCTATAAGGTCGGGTCCCATAAGTTGGGAAGTATTCAAGAAAGTTTTTCTTGGAAGGTTCTTTCCCCGTGAGAAGAGAGAAGCCAAAGTTGAGAAGTTCATCAACCTTCGTCAAGGAGGTATGCGCATCTAAGAATACTCCTTGAAATTCACTAAGTTGTCCAAATATGCCCCATCTTAGGTGTCTAATCCTAGGGATGAGATGAGCCGATTTATGACGAAGGTTTTTGACTAGATTGAGGAAGAATATCGTGTGGCAATGCTTCATGACAATATGGACATTTCACGTTCAATGGTACATGCTCAACAAGTTGAGGAGACAAGGCTTAGGAAGAAGAATAGAGAGGTAAAGAGGGCAAGGGTTAATGATGGAAATTCTTCAAAGGGTAAATTTGAGGTTCAAGGTAAACCAAGGTTCAAGAAGAGGTTTACCAATCAAGGCTCTTCAAGTGCCCCAAAGGGAAACAGAGATAGGGTATCTAACCCTAAGCCACACAAAGGTAATAGTGGCAGTTCTTATGTTGAGAGACGTACTTGTGCCAAGTGTGGAAAAAAGCATGATGGCAAGTGCTTAGTTGGCATGGATGGTTAGTTGTGGAAAGAGCGGCCATATGAAGAGAGATTGTCCCATGGTAAAGGTTCAAGGAATAGAGGGAAATAAAGCCCCTCGTAGTGGTTCAAATTCCGATGCTCCCAAGAAGAACCGCTTCTATGCTCTCCAATCATGAGGGGACCAAGAGAGTTCTCCGAATGTTGTAACGGGTATGTTGCACGTCTTTTCCATTGATGTTTATGCATTATTAGACCCGGGTGCCACATTGTCATTTGTTATACCTTTTGTGGCTATAAAATTTGAAATGCTCCCGGATGTTTTAGAAGAACCTTTTTCAGTGTCTACCCCGGTTGGTTACTCGGTAGTGGCAAAAAGAGTCTATAGTAGTTGTCCTATTTCTTTGCATCATAAAGTCACTTTGGTTTATTTGGTAGAATTAGACATGCTTTATTTGATGTGATTGTTGGAATGGATTGGTTGCATACATGTTCTCCTTCAATAGATTGTAGGACCCGAGTGGTCAAATTTCAATTTCCAAAAGAGCCAATTTTAGAGTGGAAAGGGGGGATTCTATTCCTAGAGGTCAATTTGTTTCATATCTAAAAGCTAGGAAAATGATCTCCAAGGGGTGCATGTATCATATTTTTATGGTTTTGGATGTTGAGTCCAAGGTCCCTTCTTTAGAGTCGGTCCTCGTGGTGAGTGAGTTTCCAAAAGTCTTTCTCGATGACTTGCTCGGCATTCCTCCCAAATGGGAAATAGACTTTGGCATTGATCTTTTGCTGGATACATAACCATATCCATTATTCCTTATAGAATGGCTCCGGCCGAATTGAAAGAGTTGAAGGAGCAACTCAAGGACTTGTTAGACAAGGATTTTATTCAACCAAGCATCTCTCTATGGGGTGCTCTGGTAATGTTTGTGAAGAAAAAGGATGGGTGCCTTAGAATGTGTATAGACTATCGTCAATTGAACAAGGTGACTATAAAAAATAAGTATCCTCTCCCTAGAATTGACGATTTTTTTATCAACTTCAAGGGGCTAACTGCTTCTCCAAAATAGATCTTCATTTGGATTACCATCAACTAAGGGTAAAAGGGGTTGACATTCCCAAGACGGCATTCCGAACTAGATATGGGCATTATGAGTTCCTTGTGATGTTATTTGGTCTAACTAATGCCCTGGCGGCTTTTATGGACCTTAAGAATAGATTTTTCCAAAAATATCTCGATATATTCGTCATTGTGTTTATCAACGATATCTTGATCTATTCTAAGAGTGAAAGTGACCATATGGACCATTTGAGAGTTGTGTTGCAAGTCCTTAAGGATAACCAATTATATGCTAAGTTTAGTAAATGTGAGTTTTGTCTAAGGTCAGTTGTCTTCCTTGGTAATATTGTGTCTAGCAAAGGTCTTGAGGTAGATTCGAAGAAGACGGATGCGGTCAAAGGTTGGCCTAGATCTCTAATTCCTATTAGAAGCTTTTTGGGTCTACCCAACTACTATAGGAGGTTTGTTGAGGGTTTCTCCTCTATTGCTTCTCCATTGACGGCCTTAACCCAAAAGAAGGCCAAATTTGTGTGGTCAGAAGCTTGTGAGAAAAGCTTCCAAGAATTGAAAGATAAACTCACCTCCGCTCCCGTTTTGACCTTACTGATGGGTTTGTAGTATATTGTGACGCTTCTCGAGTGGGTTTAAGATGTGTCCTTATGCAACATGGGAAATTAATTGCCTATGCCTCAAAGCAACTCAAGATACATGAGAAGAACTATCCAACTCATGATCTCGAGTTGGCGGCGGTGGTATTTTCTTTGAAAGTATGGAAACATTATCCATATGGGGTGCATGTTGATGTGTTCACCGACCACAAGAATCTCCAAAATGTGTTTAGCGAAAAAGACTTGAATCTCCGACAAAGAAGGTGGTTAGAACTTTTGAAGGATTATGATATGAGTGTCCTTTACCACCCCGGCAAAGAAAATGTAGTTGTTGATGCCCTAAGTCGAATGTCCATGGGTAGTGTGGCTCATGTAGAAGCTGAGAAGAAGGAGTTAGTTCATGATGTGCATAGGTTGGCCCGATTAGGTGTCCAACCAGTGGATTCTACCAAGGGTGCTGTCATGGTTCATCATGGTTGCGAATCTTCATTTGTGGTTGATGTGAAGTCCAAGCAACACCTTGATCCTATATTAATGGAGTTGAAAGAATCAGTACTCAACAAGTCCGTTGAGGCTTTCTCCCAAGGGGGAGATGGGGTGCTTAGGTACCAAGGTAGACTATGTGTTCTGGATATTGATGGCTTAAGAGATAAAATTTTAGAAGAAGCTCATGGTTCGCGATATTCTATTCATCCGGAAGCCACCAAGATATATCGTGACCTATGGGAAGTCTATTGGTGGAATGGTATGAAGAAGGATATAGTGGGTTTTGTGGCCAAATGTCTGAATTGTCAACAAGTTAAGGTCGAACACCAAAACCCGAGAGGATTGTCCCAATATATAGATATTCCTACTTGGAAGTGGGAGGATGTGAACATGGATTTTGTTGTGGGGTTGCCTTGTACTCGAAGGCAACATGATTCTATTTAGGTCATTGTTGATAGAATGAAAAAGTCCACCCAGTTTATTCCCATCAAGCTTTCTTATTCAGCGAAAGACTATGCCAAGTTGTGCATCAATGAGATAGTGAAGTTGCATGGGGTTCCCTTATCTTTCATTTCGGATCGGGATGCTCAATTTGCTTCACACTTTTGGAAGTCATTCCAAAAAGGGCTTGGTACCAATGTTAAGCTTAGTACCGCTTTTCAACCTCAAATGGATGGTCAAGCAGAATGCACCATTCAAACCTTAGAGGACATGTTGAGGGCATGTGTGATTGGCTTTAAGGGTATTTGGGATGACCATCTTCCATCGATAGAGTTTGCCTACAAAAATATTTACCACTTAAGTATTGCCATAGCACCATTTGAAGAATTGTATGGTAGGAGGTGTAGATCTCCGGTTGGGTGGTTTGAGGTAAGCTAATGTAAAATCTCACAATTTGAAATAACTAGTAAGAAGCTAATAATTGGAAATAGCCATTTTTGGAAAGAATGAAAATCTGGAACTTTTGTGTAAGTTAGGAAAAGTTGAGTTTTGGTCAACTTCAAACGGCCATAATTTCTAGTTCAGGATGATTTAAGTGTACTTACAGATATGGTTGGAAATATCTTGGAATGATATTTTCAACGCCGCCAAGTTTGCACGAAACCGAGTTCGTATGAGTGAGTTATCCCCTTTGGAAGTTGGGTTGTGAGATTAAGGAAATCTAATCCGTATTTTTTTGAAGGGTAGATTAGTCTTTTCCTTACCCAATTAATTTAATTCATTTTAGTTAATTAATTAAAGTTCAAATTAGAATGAGATCAGTTTAGTCAATTGGAAATTCACGCTAGGGATTGGAGAAAAGAGAAAAGAGGAGAAAGGAGAAGAAAAGCTCAAGGTTCGCCAAGAACGATCGATTTTGGTTGTGGATTCGCCAAGGAATTCATCTTACAAGGTATGTGAGTCTTTCATAGCATTGTGTTCATTCACCCAGGCACCAACCTGTTTAGTTCAGTGAAATTCTTCCTAAAAGAGTTTGAAAGTTGATGTTCTTGACATGTATTCTTGAATTTGAATGTTGTTCTTGAATTGGGATGAATTAAGGAGTTTTTGAGATCTTTGAGTAGAATTATAGAGTTGTTTTGAGTTAGGTTCTTGAGTCCATATGCTGGGTATCGGAATCTAAAATGAATTTGAGATCAATAGTCGAGTTTAGACAAATTAGGGCTGTAAAACAGAGAAGGAAAAAGTCGAGCGTGATCTGGCATACAGGTCTGCGTCGCGGACATGCTCCCCCAGTGACTAAAAATTTTCTCTGCATCGCGGTTAAGACGCGGACTCCTTTGTCTGAAAATTTAATTTCGCAAGTAATCATTTAAAACACCTCCGCGTCACGAACTTGTTCCAAGACGGTGATTTCGTCACTTTTCTCATGTTTAGCTATTTAAGATCATTCCTAAACAGCATGTGATCTTTTCTATCACAAATAAAAATCCTTGAATCCATAATTCAATTCAAGGACCAGTTAAGAGTCAAGTCAAGAGCAGCTAAGGTCAAAGTCTAGAGAAGTTCTTAAAGTTTTCCAAAAGTCTTTTGCAAACGTTTTAACTTTGTTTTGAGACTTAAATTTTGAGCTCAGTAAAGAGTAAAGCTTGAAGTTCATTTCTTCAAAAGTATATGGGGACTATGTATTCCCAAAGAGTGTATAAATATTTTTACATTTAAAAAAGAAAGGAAACCTCGATTTACAAAGAGCCTTCGGGCTAGTTTTCAGAAAAGAGTAATCGTTTTCTAAATGAAGCAAGAGGGGAAACTTTGATTTCCAAGATAGCCTTTGAGCTAAGTTTTTGAGAACTAATCTCAAATCACTGAAGAAGTATATTTTTAAACACAAAGAGATAGTATCATAATTTCGGAGTAGTATTGAGCAGCGATATGGGGGAGCGTTCAGAGAACCCACAACCCCTATAAACCATGTAGCCATCATTGGTACAAAAGGGTCATACGTTTCAGACGAACCATTAGTGCTTTTTAGCATAGACTAGTGAATCCACTTAGTAGTTCAGGTCCTATACCCTTGGCAAGGTATAGGATGGCCGTGGCAGCTTGAGGCAAAATTATGTATCATCACAATAGCTCTTATGTGATGGTTGTCGGTTAAAAAAACTCCTACAGCAATAATTGTATTCTTATATACATAGTTTATTGTATTTTCACATACATTTCAGAGTTTTGTTGTATCCTTGCATGCACACAGAGTTGACATTATGTTTTTAAATAACTTTTCTTTCTATTGCACTTGGTTTAAACTACTTTATATTGAAACGAGTTCAGTTATGTCGAGTTGAGTTGAGCCAGGTAAGTTTTTCAGATTCCTTTCATGCCTATACTGTATTTAGCATTCCAACTCGCATACTCATACATTCAATGTACTAATGCCAGTTGGCCTACATCTTATTATGATGCAGATACGGGTAACTAAGATTGGCATCCAGCGCATCGTTGATCCAATAAGCACTCCAGAGTGAGGTAGTGAGCCTCTTTGCATTCTAGAGGACTCATTTTATTGCTTTCAGTTATTTTATCAGTTCATTAGGATTTTGTGGGGCTTGTCCCAACATCCATCTCAGTTGTTTTTAGAGGCTTCATAGACAATCAGTCAGTTAGAAGTTTAGTTGTCTTTATATTATCATTCAGATGTTGTTTACAGACTTCACTTACCGTTTTGTCTAAGTTTATATCTCTTTAAAGTTATGTTTTGAGATTATCTTGTTAATCTAAGTCTTCTGTTGAGTAGGTAAGTCAGGCCAAGGGTTCGCTTGGGGCCAACAATGGTTCTCGTGTGCTGACCACATTCAGGGTGTAGGCACGAGGAGTGACAAACTTGGCATTAGAGCTTAGAGTTCAAGATTCCTAGAGAGTCTATGAAGTTGTGTCTGTGGAGTCGTTGTTATCGGTGTGAAGCATGCCACATCTATAATTAAGAGGCTGCAATATTTAGAAAAACTTCTCACTTCTTTCACACTTATTTCGTCCGTTAGAGTTTGATCTCTGAAAAGTTTCTTTCTAATTCGTGCTTGTTCATGTTTTCAGATACTCATGCCTCCACAAAGAGCAATCAAAGGTCGTCCAGCTAGGAGAAATGTTCAGGAGCAAGGGGTACCCAATGTACTTGAAGTGCAACCTCAAAGGGAAGTTACTAAGGATGAGTTCAGAGAAGCAATCAGGATGCTGAGTCAAGCTGTCACTAACCATGTTGGGCAACAAAGAGGGACTCAACAAGAAGAGGCTGACACTTCAAAGATTCGTGAGTTCTTGAGGATGAATCTTTCAAGTTTCACTGGTTCAAGCACTTCTGAGGATCCGAAGAACTTTATTGAGGACTTAAAAAAGGTTTTTGATGTGATGCATGTTGTTGATACTGAGAGAGTTGAGCTAGCTACATATCTACTGAAGAATGTCGCTAGGACTTGGCTTGACTAGTGGAAAGGGGGTAGAGCTGAGGATACACCACCTGCGAGTTGGGCCTATTTTAAGGAGGCTTTTTTGGGGCATTTCTTTCCCCGAGAACTGAAGAAGGATAAGGTACGAGAATTTCTTACCCTTAAACAGGAGTCGCCAAGTGTTCATGAGTATGGGTTGTTCACCCAACTATCCTGTTATGCTCCGGAGATGGTTGCTGACATGAGGAGTAGAATGAGCTTGTCTGTTATTGGGCTTTCTCGTCTCTATAGTAAGGAAGGTATGGCTGAAATGCTAATTGGGGACATGGATAAATAGAGGTTAAAGGTGTATGTACAGTAGGTTTAGGAAGAGAAGCAAAGGGATAAAGGAGAATTTAAGAACAAGAGAGCCAAGACAGGGAATTAGTCTAGGCAGCAGAAGAGTAGTGCCAACCGGTCATCTTTCCAACAAAAACAGAAGGGACTTGCTCCATAACCTGCTAGTGCACCTGCACCTAAGAACAAAGGTGAGTACAATAGTAAGAATTTTAGAGCTAAACCTACTTATTCTCAGGGTAGTGTGGCACAAGGGGGTAGTAAGCCTTCTGCATGCGCCAAGTGTGGTAGGAACCACTCAAGTACTTATCGCGAGGACTCCACTGGTTGTTTTAAGTGTGGTCAAAATCGGCATTTCATGCAAGAGTGTCCAAAGAACAAGCAGGGAAAAGGTAATGGGGACAACAAAGCCTAGTCTTCTTCAGTTTCTCCACCAGACAGAGCTACACCTAAAGGGACTACTTTCGGTACTGGTGGAGGGACAAACTGCTTATATGCTATCAACAACCACCAAGAGCAATAGGATTCGCCAAATGTTGTCGCTGGTGTGATCCAAGTCTTTGACTTTACTGTTTCTGCTTTGCTAGACCCAGGAGAGAGTTTGTCTTTTGTAACTCCATATGTTTTTATGAATTTTGATGTTATTCCTGAGAAACTTAGTGAACCATTCAGTATTTCTACACCTGTTAGTGAGTCTATTCTAGTAGAGAGATTTATCGTGATTGTCACGTTTTTGTCAATCACAAAAGTACCATGGATGACTTAATTGAGTTAAACATGGTAGATTTTGATGTAATTCTTTGTATGAACTGGCTTCATGCCTATTATACCTCAGTTGATTGTAGAACTCGAGTTCTCAAGTTTTAGTTTCCATATGAGTCAGTCTTAGAGTGGAAAAGTAGTTCAACAGTGCCTAAGGGTCATTTCATTTCGTACCTTAAGGCAAGAAAGTTGGTTTCTAAGGGGTGTGTCTATCACTTAGTCTGAGTTAATGACTTTAGTGTTGAGATACCTCTTATCCAACAAGTTCGTATAGTAAAAGAGTTTCTAGAAGTCTTTCCAGATGATCTACCCGGAGTCTCTCCTGAGAGAGAGATAGACTTCGATATAGATGTTCTTCCAGATACCCATCCTATATCTATTCCTCCATATAGGATGGCACCAACAAAATTTAAAGAGTTAAAAAACTTGTTAAAGGATCTTTTAGATAAGGGCTTTATTTGACCAAGTGTCTCACCTTGGGGCGCTCTGGTCTTGTTTGTGAGAAAAAAAGATGGTTCCCTTACGATGTGTATAGATTATCGTCAGTTGAACAACATTACCATCAAGAACAAGTATCCTCTTCCAAGGATTGATGATTTATTCTATCAACTTCATAGTGTTTCTTGTTTTTCTAAGATTGACCTCAGATCTGGCTACCATCAGTTGAAAGTAAGGGAGTGTGATATTCCCAAGATAGCATTCAGGACCCGTTATAGTCACTATGAGTTTCTGGTCATGTCATTTGGTTTGACCAATGGACTATCAGCGTTCATGGACCTTATGAATAGAGTTTTCAAACCTTATTTAGATATGTTTGTTATCGTCTTCATAGATGACATACTAATCTATTCAAAGAATGAAGAAGATCATGCTAGCCATCTAAGAATTGTTCTTCAGACTTTGAAAGATAAGGAGTTGTATGCTAAGTTCTCAAACTGTGAGTTTTTGCTTGAGTCAGTGGCATTTTTGGGCCACATAATTTCCAGTGATGGAATTAGAGTTGATACTCAAAAGATAGAGGCAGTGCAGAGTTGGCCTAGACCTACATCTCCAATTGATATTAGGAGTTTCTTGGGTTTCACTAGATATTATAGATGGTTCGTAGAGGGCTTCTCGTCTATTTCATCCCCTTTGACCAAATTGACTCAAAAAATAGTTAAGTTTCAATGGTCTAAAGCTTGTGAGAAAAGCTTTTAAAAATTGAAAAGAGGTTAACTACTTCCCCAGTATTGACCTTACTAGAAGGTACGCAAGGTTTTGTGGTGTATTATGATGCATCTAGAGTTGGATTGGGTTGTGTGTTAATGCAGAATGACAAGGTTATAGCTTATGCCTCCAGACAGTTGAAAGTTCATGAGAAAAACTACCCAACCCATGACTTAGAATTTGCTTTACAAATATGGCGCCATTATCTTTATGGTGTTCATATGGATGTGTTCACCGATCACAAGAGCCTTCAGTATCTGTTTACTCAGTAAGAGCTCGATCTCAGACAGAGGAGGTGGTTAGAATTACTCAAGGATTATGACATGAGTATTCTTGACCACCCATATAAGGCTATATTATTGATGATGCCTTAAGCAAGTTGTCTACTTGTAGTACCACCCATGTTGAAGAAGAAAGAACAGAGCTAGCAAAATATACGCATAGACTTGCACGCTTGGGAGTCAAACTTATGGATTTCACAGAAAGAGGAGCAGTGGTGATGAATGGGGATGAATCATAATTAGTTTCAGAAGTAAAAGGCAAGAAAGACCAAGACCCTATTTTGCTTGAATTGAAGGCAAATATTCATAAGCTAAAAGTATTAGCCTTTGAACAAGGGGGAGATGGCGTACTTAGATACCAAGGTAGATTATGTGTACCAATGGTGGATGGACTCGAAGAGAGGATCATGGAGGAAGCTCATAGCTCCAGATATTCCATTCATTCAGGTTCCACAAAGATGTATCGTGATTGGAAGGAGGCGTATTGGTGGAATAGTATGAAGAAGGGCATTGCAAAAATTGTTGCTAAGTGCCCAAATTGCCAACAAGTTAAAGTAGAGCACCAAAGGCCCGGTGACTTGGCTCAGAATATAGAACTTCTGGAATGGAAGTGGGAGATGATTAACATGGACTTTATCATAGGTTTACCAAGGTCTCGCAGGCAGCATGATTGTATTTGGGTAATTGTCGACAGAATGACAATATCAGCCCACTTTTTGCCGATAAAAACCACCCATTTGGCAGAGGATTATTCCAGGCTATATATTTAGGAGGTGGTAAGACTTCATGGAGTCCCTGTTTTGATTATATCAGATAGGGGTGCTCAATTTACTCCACAATTCTCTAATCTTTTCAGAAAGGCTTGGGTTCAAAAGTGAACTTAAGTAATGCCTTTCATCCTCAGACAGATGGGCAAGCAGAACGCACTATTCAGACATTAGAAGATATGTTGAGGGATTGTGTGATTCATTTCAAAGGTAATTGGGATGATCACCTACCCCTTATTGAGTTTTCATACAATAATAGTTACCACTCTGGCATCCCGATGGCTCCATATGAAGCTCTTTATGGGAAAAGATACAGATCTCCTATTGGATGGTTTGAAGTTGATGAGCAGGGTTGATAGGACCAGATCTAGTTCATCGAGCTATGGAGAAGGTGAAAGTTATTCAAGAGAGATTGAAAACAGCGCAGAGTCGTCAGAAATCCTATACTGATGTTAGGAGAAGGGCATTACAGTTTGAATTAGATGATTGGGTATATCTAAAAGTTTCACCTATAAAAAATGTTATGAGGCTTGGTAAGAAGGGAAAGCTTACTCCCGGGTATATTAGACCTTATTGAATATCGAAGAGGATTGGCAATATAGCTTATAAGTTGGAGATACCACAAGAATTAGTTGCGGTTCATCCGGTGTTTCACATGTCCATGTTAAAGAAGTGCATGGGTGATCCTTCATTGATGATACCAATTAAAAATATTGGGATCAAGAATAGCTTATCTTATGAGGAGATTCCTGTTCAGATTCTAGATCGCCAAGTTCGCAAGTTGAGAACAAAAGAGGTAGCATCAGTCAAAGTCCTTCGGAGGAATCAATTTGTTGAGGAAGCTAATTAGGAAGTTGAAGAGGACATGAAGAAGAGATATCCACATCTCTTTGAGTCCGGAGAAAATACAGACCAAGGTACTAATTCTCTTCTTAGTACTTTTTAAATTATGAGTGAGCATGTTGTTTGTTGCATTTGCTTGTTGGGTGTTTGAACTTGATACTACACCCTTAGCCTAGTAAGAGTAATCTCATTCAAGGAAGAATGTTCCCAAGGGGGAGATATTGTAACATCTCGCAATTTGAAATAACTAGGATGAAGCTAATAATTGGAAATAGCCATTTTTGTAAAGAATGAAAATCTGGAAAATTTGTTTAAGTTAGGAAAAGTTGAGGTTTGGTCAACTTCAAACGGCCATAACTCCTATCGCAGGATGAGTTAGGTTTACTTCCAGATATGGTTGGAAAGCTCTTAGAATTATCTTTCAAACGCTGCCGAGTTTGCACGAATTCGAGTTTGTATAAGTGAGTTATTACCTTGGGAAGTTGGGCTTTGCAATTCAGGAAAGTATAATCCGGATTTTTTTGTAGGGTAGATTAGTCTTTTCCTTACCCAATTAATTTAATTCATTTTAGTGAATTAATTAAAGGTCAAATCAGAATGAGACCATTTTATTCAATTGGAAATTCACGCTAGGGATTAGAGAAAAGAGAACAGAAGAGAAAAGAGAAGAAAAGCTCAAGGTTCGCCAAGAACTATCGATTTTGGTTGTGGATTCGCCAAGGAATTCATCTTACAAGGTAAGTGAGTCTTTCATAGCATTGGGTTCATGCACCAATGTGCCAAACCTGATTAGTTCAGCGAAATTCTTCCTAAAAGAGTTTGAAAGTTGGTGTTCTTGACATGTATTCTTGAATTTGAATGTTGTTCTTGAATTGTAATGAATTGAGGAGTTTCTGAGATCTTTGAGTCGAATTATAGAGTTGTTTTGAGTTAGGTTCTTGAGTCCATATGATGGATGTTGGAATCTAAAATGAATTTGAGATCAATAGTAGAGTTAGGGCAGCTGTAAAATGGAGAAGGAAAAAGTCGAGCGTGATCTGGCACGCAATTCCGCGTGGAGGACTTGCTCCCCTAGTGACCAAAAAGTTTCTCCGCATCGTGGTTAAGACGTGGACTCCTCTATCTCAAAATTTAATTTCGCGAGTAATTATTCAAAAAAACCTCTGTGTCGCGGGCTTGTTCCAAGACGGTGATTTTGTGACTTTTCTCATGTTTAGTTATTTAAGATCATTCCTAAACATCATATGTTCCTTCCTATAACAAATCAAAATCCTTGAATCCATAGTTCAACTCAATGACCAGTTAAGAGTCAAGTCAAGAGCAGTTAAGGTCAAAGTCTAGAGAAGTTCTTAAAGTTTTCCCAAAGTGTTTTGCAAACGTTTGAACTTTTTTTAAGACTTAAGTTTTGAGTTCAATAAAGAGTAGAGCTTGAAGTTCCTTTCTTCAAAAGTATATGGGGACTATGTATTTCCAAAGAGTTTAAAATATTTTCACATTTAAACAAGAATGAAAACGTCGATTTACAAAGAGCCTTCGGGCTAGTTTTCATAAAAGAGTAATCACTTTCTAAATGAAGCAAGAGGGGAAACTTTGATTTTCAAGATAGCCTTTGAGCTGTGTTTTTGAGAACTAATCTCAAATCACTCAAGAAGTATGTTTTTAAACACAAAGAGCTAGTATCATTTTTTGGAGTAGTATTGAGTAGCGATATGGGGAGCATTCAGAGAACCCACAACCCCCATAAACCATGTAGCCATCATTGGTACAAAAGGAACATACATTTTAGATAAACCCTTAGTGCTTTATAGCATAGACTAGTGGATCCACTTAGTAGTTCAAGTCCAATACCCTCGGCAAGGTATAGGATGGCGCTTGCAGCGTGAGGCAAAATGTTGTATCATCACAATAGCTCTTACATAATGTTTGTCGCTTAGAGAAACTCCCACATCAATAATTGTATTCTTATATACACAGTTTATTGTATTTTCATATACATTTCAGAGTTTTGTTGTATCCTTGCATACACACAGAATTGACATTATGTCTTTCAATAGTTCTTCTTTATATTGCACATGTTTTAAACACCTTGAGATTGAAATGAGCTCAGTTTTGTCGAGTTGACTTGAGCTAGATAAGTTCTTCAGATTCCTTTCAAGCCAATGTTGTATTTAGCATTCTAACTCGCATACTCATACATTCAATGTATTGATGCCAGTTGGCCTGCATCTTATTATGATGCAAACATAGGTAACTAGGATTGACACCCAGCACATCATTGATCCAGTGAGCACTCCAGAGTGCGTTGGTGAGCCTCTTTGCATTCCGGAGGACTCCTATTATTGCTTTCAGTTATTTTATCAATTCATTAGGATTTTGTGGGGCTTGTCCCAACATCCATCTCAGTTGTTTTTAGAGGCTTTATAGACAATCATTCAGTTAATAGTTTAGTTGTCTTTATATTATCATTCAGATGTTGTTTACAGACTTCAGTTACCGTTTTGTCTAAGTTTATATCTCTTTAAAGTTATGTTTTGAGATTATCTTATTAAGTAAAGTTTTTCGCTGAGTAGGTAAGGCAGGCCAAGGGTTCACTTGGCGCCAGCAATGGTTCTCAAGTGCCGGCCACGTCTAGGGTGTAGACTCGGGGTGTGACAAACTTGGTATTAAATCCCAGAGTTCATGAGTCCTAGGGAGTCTATGAAGTCGTGTCTGTAGAGTCCTAGTTATCGGTGTGAAGCGCGCCACATCTATAATTAGGTGGCTGCAACATTTAGAAAAATTTCTCACTTCTTTTAAACTCATTTCATGCATTTGAGTTTGATCTCTAAAAAGTTTCCTCCTAATTCATACTTGCGAGTGTTTTTAGATAATCATGCCTCCACGAAGAGAAGTCAAAGGTCGTCTAGCTAGGAGAAATGTAGAGGATCAATGGGTACCTGATGTACATGAAGTGCAACCTTAAGGGGAAGTCACTAACGCTGAGTTCAGAGAAACAATCAGGTTGCTGAGTGGATGCTGAGTCAAGTTGTGACTAACCAGGTTGGGCAACAAAGAGGGGCTCGACAAGAAGAGTTTAACACTTCAAGGATTCGTGAGTTCTTGAGGATAAATCCTCCAAGTTTCACTGGTTCAAGCACTTCTAAGGATCCAGAGAACTTTGTTGATAAAATGAAAAAAGGTGTTTGATATGATACATGTTGCCGATACTAAGAGAGTTGAGCTAGCTGCATATCCACTGAAGAATGTTGTTAGGACTTTGTTTGACAAGTGGAAAGGGGGTAGAGTTGAGGATGCACCGCATGCGAGTTGGGCCTGATTTGAGGAGGCTTTCTTGGGGTGTTTCTTTCCTCGAGAACTGAAAGAGGATAAGGTAAGAGAATTTCTTACACTTAAATAGGAATCGCTAAGTGTTCATGAGTATAGGTTAAAGTTCACCCAACTATCCCATTATGCTCCATAGATGGTTGCAGATATGAGGAGTAGAATGAGCTTGTTTGTTGCTGGGCTGTCTCGTATATCAAGTAAGGAAGGTAGGGATGCAATGATAATTGGGGACATGGATATATCGAGGTTAATGATATATATGCAACGGGTTACGGAAGAGAAGCTAAGGGATAGAGGAGAGTTTAAGAACAAGAGAGCGAAGACAGGGAATAAGTTCGGGCAATAGAAGAGCAGTGCCAACCGGTCATCTTTCTAACAGAAACAGAAGGGACCTGCTCCATCATCTGCTTGTGCACCTACACCTTAGAACAAAGGTGAGTACAATAGTCAGAATTTCAGAGCTAAACCTTCTTAGTCTCTCGGTAGTGTGGCACAAAGGGGTAGTAAGCCTCTTGCATAAGCCAAATGTGGTAGGAACCACTCAGGTACTTGTTGTGAAGGTTCCACTGGTTGTTTCAAATGTGGTCAAAATAAGCATTTTATGCGAGAGTGTCCAAAAAACATGTAGGAAAATGGTAATGGGGGAAACAGAGCCCAGTCTTCTTCAGTTTCTCCACCAGACAAAGATACACATAAAGGGACTACTTCTGATACTTGCGGAGGGACAAACCGCTTATATGCTATCAACAGTCGCCAAGAGCAAGAGGATTCGCCAGATGTTGTCACTGGTATGATCTAAGTCTTTCACTTTACTGTTTATTCTTTGCTAGACCCAGGGGCAAGTTTGTCTTTTGTAACTCCATATGTTGCTATGAATTTTGATGTTATTCATAAGAAACTTAGTGAACCATTCAGTCTTTCTACACTTTTTAGTGAGTCTATTCTAGTAGAGAGAGTTTATCATGATTGTCCCGTTTTTGTCAATCACAAGAGTACCATGGCAAACTTAATTGAGTTAAACATGGTAGATTTTGATGTCATTCTTCGTATGGACTGGCTTCATGCCTGTTATGCCTCAATTTATTGTAGAACTCGAGTTGTCAAGTTTCAGTTTCCAAATGAGCTAGTCTTAGAGTTGAAAGGCAGTTCTGCAGTGCCTAAGGGTCATTTCATTACGTACTTTAAGGAAAAAAAGTTAGTTTCTAAGGGGTGTGTCTATTACTTAGTCCGAGTTAATGACTCTAGTGTTGAGATACCTCTTATCCAGCCAGTTCTTATAGTAAAAGAGTTTCCAGAAGTCTTTCCCGATGATCTACCCGGAGTCCCTCCTAAGAGAAAGATAGACTTTCGTATAGATGTTCTTCCAAATACCCGTCCTATCTCTATTCCACCATATAGGATGGCACCAGTAGAGTTGAAAGAGTTAAAAGAGCAGTTAAAGGATCTCTTAGATAAGGGCTTTATTCGACTAAATGTCTCACCTTGGGGAGCGCTGGTCTTGTTTGTGAGAAAGAAAGATGGTTCCCTTAGGATGTGTATAGATTACCGTCAGTTGAACAAGGTTACCATCAAGCATAAGTATCCACTTCCAAGGATTGATGATTTAATTGATCAACTTCAGGGTGCTTATTGTTTTTCTAAGATTGACCTCAGATCTGACTACCATCAGTTGAAAGTAAGGAGTGTGATATTCGCAAGACAGCATTCAGGACCCGTTATGGTCACTATGAGTTTCTGGTCATGTCGTTCGGTTTGACAAATGCACTTGCAGCGTTCATGGACCTTATGAATAGAGTTTTCAAACCTTATTTAGATATGTTTGTTATCGTCTTCGTTACTGACATACTAATCTATTTAAGGAATGAAGAAGATCATACTAGTCATCTCAAAATAGTTCTTCATACTTTGAAAGATAAGGAGTTGTATGCTAAGTTCTCGATATGTGAGTTTTGGCTTGAGTCGATGGCATTCTTGGGCCACATAGTTTCCAGTGATGGAATTAGAGTTGATACTAAGAAGATACAGGCAGTGCAGAATTGGCCTAGACTCATATCTCCAACTGATATAAGGAGTTTCTTGGATTTGGTTGGATATTATAGAAGGTTCATAAAGGGGTTCTCATCTATTTCATCCCCTTTGACCAAATTGACTCAGAAAACAGTTAAGTTTCAATAGTCTGAAGATTGTGAGAAAAGCTTTCAGGAATTGAAAAAGATGTTAACTATTGCCACAGTATTGACCTTACTAAAAGGTACGCAATGTTTTGTGGTGTATTGTAATGCATCTAGAGTTGGATTCAGTTGTATCTTCATGCAGAATGGCAAGGTTATAGCTTATGCCTCAGGACAGTTGAAAGTTCATGAGAAGAACTACCCAACCCATTACTTAGAATTGGTTGTTGTAGTATTTTCTTTAAAAATATGGCGTCATTATCGTTATAGAGTTCGTGTGGATGTGTTCACCGATTACAAGAGCCTTCAGTATGTATTCACTCAGAAAGAGCTCAATCTCAGACAGTGGAGTTGGTTAGAATTACTCAAGGATTATAACATCAGTATTCTTTACCACCCAGGTAAGGCTAATGTTGTTGTTGATGCCTTAAGCAGGTTGTCAATGGATAGTACCACCCATTTTAAGAAAAAAGGAGAGAGCTAGCAAAAGAAGTGCATAGACTTGCACGTTTGGGAGTCAAACTTATGGATTCCACAAAAAGAAGAGTAGTGGTGATGAATGGGGTTGCATCATCATTAGTGTCAGAAGTAAAAGGCAAGCAAAACCAAGACCCTATTTTGCTTGAATTGAAGGCAAATGTTGATAAGCTAAAAGTATTAGCTTTTGAACAAAGGGGAGATGGCGTACTGAGATATCAAGGTAGATTGTGTGTAACAATGGTGGATGGACTCCAACAGAGAATCATAGAGGAAGCTTATAGCTTCAGATATTCCATTCATTCGGGTTCCACAAAGATGTATCGTGATTTGAAGGAGGTGTATTGGTGGAATAGTATGAAGAATGGCATTGCAGAATTTGTTGCTAAGTGCCCAAATTGCCAATAAGTTAAAGTAGAGCACCAAAGGCCCAGTGACTTGGCTCAGAATATAGAACATCTAGAATGGAAGTGGGAGATGACTAACATGGACTTCATCACAGGTTTACCAAGTTCTCGCAGGCAGCATGATTCTATTAGGGTAATTGTCGATAGAATGACAAAATCAGCCCACTTTTTATCGGTAAAGACAACTCATTCAGCAGAGGATTATGCCATGTTATATATTCAGGAGGTGGTAAGACTTCATGGAGTCCCTATTTTGATTATACCAGATAGGGGCGCTTAATTTACTGCACAATTTTGGAAATATTTTTAGAAAGGCTTGGGTTCAAGAGTGAACTTAAGTACTACCTTTCATCCTCAGACAGATGGGAAAGCAAAGCACACTATTCAAACATTCGAAGATATGTTGAGGGCCTTTGTGATTGATTTCAAAGGTAATTGGGCTGATCACCTACCCCTTATTGAGTTTGTGTACAATAATAGTTACCACTCTAGCATCCAAATGGCTCCATATGAAGCTCTTTATGGGAAAAGATGTAGATATCCTATTAGATGGTTTGAAGTTGGTGAAGCAGGGTTGACAGGACCAGATCTAGTTCATCAAGCTATGGAGAAGGTGAAAGTGATTCAAGAGAGGTTGAAAATGGGGCAGAGTCACCAGAAATCCTACAATGATGTTAGGAGAAGGGCGTTAGAGTTTGAAGTAAATGATTGGGTATATCTAAAAGTTTCACCAATGAAGGGTGATATGAGGTTTGGTAAGAAGGGGAAGTTAGTCCCCAGTATATTGGACCTTGTCGAATATCCAAGAGGATTGGCAATGTAGCTTATTAGTTTGAGCTACCACAAATATTAACTGCGGTTCATCCGGTGTTTCACATCTCCATGTTAAAAAAGTGCATGAGTGATCCTTCATTGATCTGAAAATATTGGGAACAAGGATAGCTTATCTTATAAGGAGAGTCTTGTTCAGATTCTAGATCGCCAAGTTTGCAAATTGAGAACAAAAGAGGTAGCATCAGTCAAAGTCCTTTGGAGGAATCAATTTTTTAAGGAAGCTACTTGGGAAGCTGAAGAGGACACAAAGAAGAAATATCCACATCTCTTTAAGTCCAGAGAAAATGTAAACCAAGGTACTAATTTTCTTCTTAGTACTCTTTAAATTATGAGTGAGCATGTTGTTTGCTGCATTTACTTGTTGGGTGTTTGAACTTGATATTACACCCTTAGCCTAGTAAGAGTAATCTCATTCAAGGACAAATGATCCCAAGGGGGAGATATTGTAACATCTCACAATATGAAATAACTAGGAAGAAGCTAATAATTGGAAATAGCCATTTTTGGAAAGAATGAAAATCTGGAAAATTAGTTTAAGTTAGGAATAGTTGAGTTTTGGTCAATTTAAAACGGCCATAACTCCTAGCTTATGATGAATTAGGTGTACATCCAGATATGGTTGGAAAGCTTTTCGAATGATCTTTCGAACGCCACCAAGTTTGCACAATTCCCAGTTCGTATGATTGCGTTATTCCTTTCAGAAGTTGGGCTACGCGATTAAGGAAAGTATAATCCAGATTTTTTTGAAAGGTAGATTGGTCTTTTAATTACCCAATTAATTTAATTCAATTTAATGAATTAATTAAGGGTCAAATCAGAATGAGATCAATTTAGTTAATTGGAAATTCATGCCAGGGCTTGGAGAAAAGAGAAAAGAGAAGAAAGGAGAAGAAAAGCTCAAGGTTCACCAAGAACGATCGATTTTGGTTGTGGATTCGCCAAAGAATTCATCTTACAAGATATGTGAGTCGTTCATAGTGTTGGGTTCATTCACCAACGTGCCAAACCTGTTTAGTTCAGTGAAATTCATCCTAATACGGTTTGAAAGTTGATATTCTCGACATGTATTCTTGAATTTGAATGTTGTTCTTGAATTGGAATGAATTGAGGAGTTTCTGAGATCTTTTAGTCGAATTATAGAGTTGTTTTGAGTTAGGTTCTTGAGTCCATATGTTGGGTATCGAAATCTAAAATGAATTTGAGATCAATACTCTAGTTTAGGTGAATTGGGGCTGTAAAATGGAGAAGGAAAAAGTCTAGCGTGATCTGGCACGCAAGTCTACGTGGTAGAGTTACGCCCTCGGTGACCAAAACGTTTCTCCACGTCGATGTTAACAAGTGGACTTAACACCTCCGCGTTGTGGACTTGTTCCAAGATGGTGATTTCATCACTTTTCTCATGTTTAGCTATTTAAGATCATTCCTAAACATCATGTGATCCTTCCTATCACAATTCAAAATCCTTGAATCCATAATTCAATTCCAGGATCAGTTAAGAGTCAAGTCAAGAGCAGTTAAGGTCAAACTCTAGAGAAATTCTTAAAGTTTTCCAAATGTCTTTAGCAAACGTTTTAACTTTGTTTCAAGACTAATGTTTTGAGTTTAGTAAAGAATAAAGCTTGAAGTTCATTTCTTCAAAAGTATATGGGGATTATGTATTCAAAAAGGGTTTAAAAAGTTTTCACATTTAAACAAGAAAGGAAACCTCAATTTCCAAAGAGCCTTCGAGCTAGTTTTCAGAAAAGAGTAATCTCTTTCTAAATGAAGCAAGAGGGGAAACTTTGATTTCCAAGATAGACTTTGAGCTAAGTTTTTGAACACTAATCTCAAATTACAGAAGAAGTATGTTTTTAAACACAAAGAGCTAGTGTCATATTTTGGGACTAGAATTAAACACTGATATGGGGGAGCATTCAAAGAACCCACAGCACCCATAAACCATGTAGCCATCATGGGTAGAAAAGATTCATACTTTTTAGATGAACCCTTAGTGCTTTATGACATAGACTAGTTGATCTACTTAGTAGTTCAGGTCCTATACCCTCGGCAAGGTATAGGACGACCCTGGCAACGTGAGGCAAAATGATATATCATCACAATAGCTTTTACGTGATGGTTGTCGATTTGAGAAACTCCCACAACAGTAATTGTATTCTTATATAGACAGTTTATTGTATTTTCACATACATTTCAGAATTTTTTTGTATCCTTGCATACACACAGAGTTGACATTATGTTTTTAAACAACTTTTCTTTATATTGCACTTATTTTAAATTGCTTTATATTAAAATAAGTTCAGTTATGTCGAGTTGGGTTGAGCCAGGTAAGTTCTTCAGATTCCTTTCAAACCTATGTTGTATTTAGCATGCCAACTCGCATACTC
Organism: Solanum commersonii; assembly: GCA_029007595.1. Lineage (NCBI taxonomy): Eukaryota > Viridiplantae > Streptophyta > Magnoliopsida > Solanales > Solanaceae > Solanum > Solanum commersonii. The sequence goes on along the minus strand of JAJTWQ010000092.1, from coordinate 477,335 downwards.
GTATATTCAATGTACTGATACCAGTTGGCCTGAATCTTATTATGATGCAGACACAAGTTACTAGGATCGGCATCCAGTGCATCGTTGATCCAGTGAGCACTCCAGAGTCAGTTGGTGAGTCTCCTTGCATTCCAGAGAACTCCTTTTATTGCTTTCAGTTATTTTATCACTTCATTAGAATATTGTGCGGCTTGTCCCAACATTCATCTCAGTTGTTTTTAGAGGATTCATAAACAGTCAGTCAGTTAGTAGTTCAATTGTCTTTATATTATCATTCAAATGTTCTTTATAGACTTCAGTTGTCATTTTGGCAACGTTTATATCTCTTTAAAGTTATGTTTTGAGATTATTTTGTTAAGTTAAGTCTTTCGCTGAGTAGGTAAGATAGGACAAAGGTTCGCTTGGGGCGAGCAATAGTTCTCGAGTGTCGGCCACGTCCAAGGTGTTGACTCGGGGAGTGACAATTAAGTTGCTCTACTTGGTCCCGAGTTAGTCTATGAGGCCATTGAAAAGGTTCGCCTCATTAGAGACAGGTTGAAGACAGCCTAAAGTCAGGAAAATTCCTATGCCGACGTTAGAATGAGGGATCTAGAATTTGAGATTGGTGATTGGGTCAACTTGAAAATCTCACATATGAAAGGTGTGATAATATTTGGTAAAAAGGGGAAGCTAAGTCCCCGGTATATGGGCCCATATCAAATCTTGAAGTGTATTAGGAAGGGTGCTTATGAATTAGACTTACCAAGTGAGTTGGCTTCGGTTCACTCGGTGTTTCATGTTTCGATGCTCAAAAAGTGCATTGGTGATCCGGTATCCATCATTCCTTTAGAGGGATTAGGAGTTGATGATAGTCTATCCTATGAAGAAGTTCCAGTGGAAATTTTTGACTGGTAAGTGAAAAGGTTAAGAAATAAGGAAGCAGCTTCGGTTAAGGTTTTATGGAGGAATCACTTAGTTGAGGGTGCTACATGGGAGGCCGAGGCTGATATGAAGTCCCGCTATCCTCATATTTTTCCTCCTACTCCTATTCCAACTTGTGTTAATTAGTTTCTTGAGTTTGGTATTTTGGGAAGTCATGTATGCTATAAGTGTTCTTTATGATTTCCTTATGTTGTGCATGTTCTTGTGAGAATTTATGTTTAGCATAAATTGAGTTTTCATGATTTAGATGATCCTCATGTTGAGTTGCATTTTTGTATGATGATTGCATAATTGACTTTATGAGGTGAATTGATGAACATGCTTAGCTATGGTTTTTGGTGAAATACTATGTCGACTCTATATTGTTGTTATTGAGCTTGCTTTGAGTTGGAGAAAGTAGTTCCTCCCATATTTATGTGAATTGATGAACTTTGTGCATGATGGGCTATAGATGTAGTTTCCTACTTCCTTGTAATTGCATTGATTATGTCTTGAGATGGAGTTGATGTTTCCTCCTAATGAATTGTGCATTTTGTTATGTTACATGCTTGTTGGGCTGCTAGTCTTGAGTTTATATTTCTATAAGGTGTCTAAATCGTCATTCAATGATGAATGTTCCCAAAGGGGAGATAATATAACACCCCAGAAAATGACAGGTTAAACTAGAGCCTAAACGTAAGGTTAAAAGTTGTAAAATGAACCCCCGAATATTATTAAGTTATTTAGGGTTGAAATGAGGTTTAGAAGGCTCAGAGCCAAGAGGCAAGTGCCAAGGCAAAGGGGCCAAGCCAAAAGCCAAAGGCGAAGGCTGCCTCTAGCCAAGGCACACTGCCTCACCCTTCACGAGGGGGACAACGGATTATGGTCCTCACCACGGCTCATGAAGGGCGCTCGTGAAGAATACTTAGCCTTGAAAATAATGACCACCCAAAACCAAGCCACGACCTCAACTTCACGGAAGGTACCACGGCTCGTGGTCTTGACCACGACTCATGGAGCCCTTAGTGAAAGAGACTTGGGCATAGGGGCTTGAGGGCTTGAGATAGCTCAGCTACTGCCTCACCCTTCACGAGTAGGACCACGAGTCGTGGTCCACTTCACGGCTCGTGAAAGTGCTTGTGAAAGTGACTTGGCCAAAGGAGCTTTGTGCTCCAAAATGGTAGATACTGCCCCAACTCCATGATGGGGACCATGGGTCGTGGTCCACACCACGGCTCGTGAAGGTGGGTCGTGGTCCCTTACGGGGACTCTTAAATGAGGGTAAACTTGGTCATTTCCTTTCTAGTCCAATTAAGTGGGGGTGTTTGGGTATTTTTAGGGGAAGTATATAGGTTTTTTTGAAGTCAAATTTCACAAGACTTGGTCATTATTCACAAACACCCAAATTGAAATCAAAAACTCCCTCCTCTCTCAATATTACTCTCTCTAGACTCAAAGAAGATGAACAAGACATTGGAGCTAGGGTTTGTAGATTTTCAAGGTTCTTCCCCAAAATTCGTGGTGATTCTTATTTGAGGTGTGGATGCTTTTAATTCTTGGGTAGCTATCACCCAAGAAGCCCCTTCAAATTATGTTTTCAAATCCCCCAAACCTAGGGTTTTCAATCTATGAAATGGGTCTTCTTCCCTATACCTTAGCACTTGATTATGTATGAAGTAGGTATGTATGTTTATGTTAAGCTTGTTGCGTTGATTGAAAGGACATTCTCATGAACACACTATGAATATGATGTGAAAGGTTTACTCACATGTTGATGATTCTAAGGTTAAAAGAAGCATTCTCACCTAATGAATCTTGAGCTATTATGATGTATCTTGTCTAAGTTCCTAGTGCATTCTGTCATTAACCTAAACTTAAGTAAAGACTTAAAGGGAATTATGCTTAGCACCGAGCGGCTATGAAAGTGAGATGGGAGCTTTTACATTAGAAAGTCTGGATTCCCTATGTATGTAATCTCATGAGATGGAAACCTTTTACGTTAGAAGTCCAGATTTCTAGTAGCAATCTCCATGTCCCATAACTATGTGCCCACATAGGTCTTAGCTAGTGGATCCACCTAAAAGCTATTATGTATGTCCTACCTTAGGCAAGTAGGACACCTCTTTTTCGTGTGGGGGTAGAACACCGAATTTCATGTAGCTTACATGGTGTATGTCGGTTAAGGCTATTATCCCTATATGATACGAATATGAATTCTGGTAAGAACATGGACTTTAATTATGACTTTTTAAGAGGTACTACTTAGTATGAGTGGGGGTATGGGACTTCACCCATACATTGCACAAGTGGACTTTAAGAGAGGTTGTGGTAAGGTCATCTTATGTTATGAAGACTTATGAATTATGTATGTATGTTATGTATGAATGTTAAGGTTGGCTTTACTTGTTACAAATTATGATCATGAATGTCTCCTTACTTATGTATGGTGATTGTGGATGAACCAAAAGTAAGATATTTATGTTGTTAGTGATCTAAATGTGATGCTTAGCATTTAAAAGGGTTATGGAATCTTTCCTTTGCATTGCACTAGTATGACTTTGGGTTGCTTGTATGTTGATATGACTTATGTTTTTTTGTATCTGTGCATAATGGTTTTCAAACTTGATAAAGGCATGTTTTCAACTAAATGTCGTTTTTTGCATGTTTCAATGATTTTGTGCGTGGCTTCCATACTTAGTAATTTATGTGCTAACCTATATTTCTATTTTTTAATATAAGTGTAGGTTCTGGTCGTTGAGACATACTTCTTACTTCAAGTGAAGCTTGGGTTGACTATTCCCTAGGCTTGGTGAGTCCTCAAGTTCGAGGACAATATATTATCATTTCTTAGTTTCTATTGTATTTCCTATTTTGAGACTTTTTTTATGTAAAAGGATTTTGACCATATTTGTACTCTCAATTGTACTAGATGGTGATTGAGACAAGGTCTAGGTTCTATTTTTGTTTATGTAAAAGAAGTTGACTTCGATTATAAAGTTTTAAATTTTTTCCGTATTATTCTATGAATTATGTGCATGATTATGCTAAGGGCTTGTATGTGACCCCTCCGGGGTCAAGTACGCTATGTTACGTCTAGGGGGTACCCCTGGGTCGTGACAATTCTCTTTCCACTGAGTATACTAGATATAAGCCACATCTTTAAGCTGGTAAGATGCCAACTCAACCCGATCATTCCCAGTTACTTGCATCACTTCAAAGATCTTCTTAACCTCATCAATGAAATTTTGGGGATCCTAACCAACTTGCGTTCCTAAGAACTTAAGCAGATTCATTCTAACAAAGTCTAGCACTCTAGCTGCAACTGCCCCAACATTGGAATTGCCAGAACTGGAACCCGTTGATTGTTTTGATGACACCCTGAGCCAATATCTAAATGGCATTTTGGAATTCAGCATTCGAAACTTTCTGATCTGGGACTGGAGGAGCTGCGTTTGCATTCCTAGCATTCACATTCTTGGCATTAGCTCTACAAGGAGGCATGATCTGAAACGTAGAACGTTGAGTTAGAACGAAATTTAGATCATACCTTACGCATGATAAGAGTAACAAGAAAATGATTTTTTCCTAAGACACATTGTAGCCTCCCTCTCATTAGATGTGGTGCACTTCACACCCATGAAAAGGACTCTACTTAGTGCGGCTTTTCAAACATCCTAGGACAATAAAACCTAATGCTCTGATACAAAGTTTGTCAAGCCCCGAGCTACCGCCGAAATGCAGACACGGGACCTAGGATCACGAGTAACCCCAAGTTAACCCTGCTGGCATAATCATAAGCATACTTAGAATATCAAACTAATGCGGAAGTTTAAAACATAAAGTAAACCTGAAATAATGGGGAATACCCATATATTAAACTAAATATATGAAATCTGAGAGTTTTAATACAAAATAGATATCAAACTCAAATACTAAGATGAAACTAACTATGTTTGAAAATAGCCTCTAACTGACTAGAAGTGCTGGGACATGCCCTAGCAAATCTAGCAAAACTGAAACTAAAAGACTGAAATGAAAGATAACATGACTATTGTCCTCGAAGAATGAGGACTCACCACTATAGCTGCCAAACTAGAGATCGGGAACCGATCTAAGCGTGATCTGGATGCTGAGAACCTGAACCTACATCACGAGAAGATGTAGCGCAGAGTATGTGTCATTACTTGAAAGGTACTAAGCATGCAGGATAGAATAACGCTAAACAATAACACAACTGAACCAAAGCATATAGCAATAATATAATTTGAACATGATATAGATGCTGAATACTGAACTAACTGAATGCAATGACCAAATTTATAACATGCTGAGACTGAATATTGACTGTACTAAAATGTGGTCAATGCAATGGAGTCTAACTGAACTATGGGAGCTACTAATAACTGATAATAAAACCACATGAGCTAAATGTGGAGTCTGATGTATAAGCCCCATCGAGAGGACACAATATACCCTGCCAGAGGTATAAAGTCATGCTGGCGTGATCACTAAAATGTGGCCCATAGAGGGGACTTACAACCTACGTGACTTGTAGTTCTAGGACTATGTGGCTGACTAACCCTAGCCCAACTCGATATTATTCTACTCCTAATAGATTAAATGATTTGACTCATTATGACTGATTTTCTATAATATACTAGATAGCTCAAAACTGACGTGCAAACTGAGAATGTACATTTATATGCGGATAAAGAAACATTCAAAATTGAGGCATGTGTATCTAAAATAGCGGAAATATCTTACCTAGCATATGTAATTTAAGAACTAAAGAAATACAAAGCTAAGGTTCTGAAATTCATGCAAAAAATGAAGTAATAACATGATAATCTGATTTGGAACATTAAACTAACTCATTCATGATAATCTGCTGAAGTTTTAGAAACCCTAGGTCTAATTAATAGTAGGGAATCAAGAATCTGACTGAAATCTAGGGACCTAATGGGCGAAAGGAATCCACTAGTGAAATCCCGCATACCTGGTGACGAAATCCATGGAGAAATCTTTTGATTTTGGGGCTGGAGCTGATGAAAACCTTGTTGTGTTCTTGATCTAGGATTGGTCCACTCTTTCTCCTTTTTACGTTCTAATTTTCTAAGTTTTGATTAATGATTTGACTTAGGTAAGTTCTAGTTATGTTTCTAGGCTAAAACTAACCAAAACCACGTAGTTTAGGATTAAAGCAATGTAGTTTAGAGGTCCAACGAATTTGGAAAAGACCAAAAGACCCCTGACTTAAGTTGCAGACGGAGATGACCACGGCTACTTCCACGGACCGTGAAAGGGACTATGGACAGTGGAGTGGGTCGTGGTCTTGATCCAGGAGCTGGGGGGTTCTGGGGTCTAGTCCATGAGCCCATACCACGGCCCGGGTGGAGGACCACGAACCGAGAAGGTCCCATGGTCCTCACTTGGGCTGATGGTCTGGAGGCTCAGGTCTGTGGGCATACTGACTGGCATTCACGGACCCTACCACGAGCCGTTTGGAGGACCACAGACCATGAAGGTCCTTGTTGTCCTCACTTAGGCTTGAGGGTCTAAGGGCTAATCTAGGGGGTCTACTTCCTAAGTCTTCACGAACTCCCCCACGGCCCATCATCAAGACCACGGCCCGTGAAGGGTCCCGTGGTCTGACTCATAGGCCTGGTGGAGTCCAACTCCCCACTACAAACAGGTCAATGGACCGTGGTTCCTGTCACGGTCCGTGAACCCTGCCGTGGTTCATTGCTTCACGTAACTTCTGCCAATTTTTTATAGGTCTAGTTTTCGAGGTGATACAGCCTTAACCGGCAAAGACCATGTGAGCAAATCATGGAATTCCGGTGTTACCCACATAGAATAAGGGATTCCTACTTGCCTAAGGTAGGACCTTTAATTTAGATTAGGCGGATCCACTAGCTAATATCCTATGTGGGCACATAGTTATGGGATAGGGAGATTGCTACTAGATACCCCACCTCAACTCACGAAAGAGCATCCATCTCAAGAAATTGCTACTAGATACCCCGCCTCAACTCACGAATGAGCATCCAACTCAATCCATATCCACTCGGTGCTTAGCATTATTCACTACAGAGTACTTAACATTATTTACTTTAGTTCATTAAAATGGGATATAAAGATTGTTACTAGATACCCCACCTCAACTCACAAATGAGCATCCATCTCAATCCTAACATTCATTCATTAAGATAGCTTATAGATTCAAAGATGAGAATATCCTTTCAACTAAGAATCCCCATATTGTGAGAAAGACCTTTCACAACATGTCATTATCATTTAGTGTACAATTGAGAATAGCATTTCAATCAACACGTCATCATTAACATAATCATAGAAACTTCATTCATTATTCATTTATGAGTGTGTGTGTATGTGAGAATAGCCTTTCAACAACCACACCATTACATTATAGTCATGATAACAGTACTTTCAATATATTACAAAGCATGTACATAAGCATTATGATTATACAAATCTCACAATTTGCCCTTAAAAGACCATGAATCACAATTCACCAACACACCTAGAAATACTACAATTAGGCATGGATAATAACATGATTCAAGTATTTAAACTACTACAAGAACAATTTCATAGCATAACCTTACTACAATTCACCCACATCACATAGTCTTAAATTAGGGTTATGGGGAATTCATGGATTCGTGGGACATTTTATCATAAAACAGCAATTCAATCTTAATATATGATAATTTAATCATTGAAAATGTTTTAAAGAAGAATCCATGACTTGGAGTGAAAACCTAGGTTTTGGAGAATTTTCATCTTCGAAATTGAAAGTTTGAGGGCTCCATGGAAGAAAGCTTTCCATGAATCAAGACTACCATACCTTAGATGAAGAAATCCAACCAAAATCGTGTGAGAATTCCCCCTCCTTCAAACCCTAAATTGACTTTCCCTCTTCTTCTTCAATGGAGTTCCTGCATGAAGACTTTGGGGGTAAAGGTGGTTATGATTGGGGTAGTTGAGATTTATGAAGTATATGAGGTGGTTAATGCCTTAAAAGTACTTATATAAAAATTATATAAACAATATAAAATGACCTCACTTCAAACTAACCTCAAAAAAGGAATTACCTAAAATCCCCCCCCCCCCGGCAGAGACTTAGCAAATTCTACAGGCATGACCTACGCCTGGGACCTATGGTCCATAGGTTAGAATACTGGCCATTCTACAGGTCCATAGGTCATGGCCTGTAGCTTTATTTTGAGGGCTTGACCCACGACCCCCACCTACGGGGCTTTGGTCAACCTACTGGCTGTTGGTGGCCCTTTTTGGGCAACCTTGGCAGATTTGGGGAGTCTTGGGAGTTAGGCTTTAGGGTCCTCCTCAAAGACCCTTGGTTGTTCTTGTGGGGTGGTACCTTGACGTTTAACCCCTAAACTCCTCATCCTAAGTTTGGAAAACCATTTTACTATTTCCAAACCTCACATCAAACTCTAAAACTCTAACGTAAGGCTCTAGTTTCAGCTACTAGTTTTTGGGGTATTAAATTATCTCCCCCTTGGGAACATTCGTCTTCGAATGACATTTCTAAACACTTCTCGAAATTAAAGACTCAAGACTAGCATCCCATCATGCATGAAACATCAAAATAAGGCACAATTCAAAGGAGGAAACTTTAACTCTATCTCAACTTACTCAATGCAGCACAAGGAAGTAGGAACTACATCTAACAACCCATTATGCATGAAAACTTAACATTTCAATATACATAGGAGGAACTACCTTCTCCAACTCAAATCATGCTCATCACAATAACATGAAGCCAATTATGCAATTACTCTCAAAAGCACATTACGGCATGTTCATTAATCGTCTCATGAAGCATATAGGCAACTCTTACTAAATGGATATCAACATGAGGAATATAAAAATCATAAAATCTCATTTTATTATTAACCATGAATTCATCAAGAACATGCATAACCATAAGGAGGTCATAGAAACACATAAATCACACATGACTCCAAAACATGAAACAATCCACAGGGAACTCTATGTCTCCAGCTTGATTAGGAATAAAAGGAAGAGAATGAGGATATCGGGACTTCTCATCGGCCATTGGCCTCCCAAGTAGCACCCTCAACTAAAACCCTTACTAAAATACCACTCCTCAATATTTTCATGGAAACAATTCCCTCACTCTTCTATTTCTTAATTGGCCGGTCTAAGAACTCTATCAAAACTTCTAAATTAGAGAGGTTCTCATTTAAGCACTCTTGCTCACAAGCAACCTTACCAACACCACTCAAGATCTCATATGGGCCTACCGAACTGGGACTAAACTTCACAAACTCAATACACCTCTCAAGGTGAGAATTTCAAGCCAATCCAAATCATAAACATCTAGAACACTCAACGACCTTGCTATCTAAGCACATTATCTCCCCCTTGGGAGTAAACCTACACGGACTTTTCTAAGCACCATTTATTTCAACTTCTAAGGTTGGCCCAAGTTACACTTAACTTTCACATCAATCACACAAGGTGATTCTAAACCATAGAGAATTATACTTCTACCGTCTTTAAAGGAGTCTACTCATTCAACATCTCTATGCACCACTTAAACACCCTATTTCATCAAATCCTCCAACACACCATAAAACTCATCATTACTAAGTCGAGTTCTACCAACAAACACACATAACCATAATACAACCCATTTATACTAAAGGATATCATCTAAACCTATCATATCAAGTCTCATCTAGTCATATAGACATAATTGGCATCACTACTAACCTTTTATCCCTCGATCCTTGTAGCATGAGCCCTTCAAGTGGTCATATCCTGAAGACCTCGGCTAAGGAGTAGGAGAGAGATCTTATAGAGTTAAACTCTACGGCACGACTTGGAGAAGAAAGAAGTGAGATTTTCCTAACATCAAATAGCCTCCTATTCATAAATATGGCACACTATGAACAAGACTTTACTTGATGTGGTTTGAGACAATCCTATAACCATCCCAAAATCTTGTTCTCTAATACCATATTTGTCACGACCCGAGCCTACACCCCGGAAGTGACACGGCGTACAAGACTCTGAAGAGCCTCATACAAGCCTCATAGCATTCATAACATAAGAAAATGGTACGGAATTTAAAACTTTTTCTTTTACAATCGAAGTCTTTTATAAACATGAGCGAAAGTCTATACTTTGTCTCAAACCATCTATAACCATAAGACTAAAACGTTTGGACGCATCCCATACAAAAGCTCTAAACATAAAAGAATGAAATGTAAAGGACATAATGGTCAACCCCTCTGATACTATGAGGACTCACCATATCTTCTCTTCTTGATCTACTATGAACCTATCCACGAGGACAAAAGCCAATATCACCAAACCCTACACTTTGTGAAAAATGTAGAAGAAATATGGGTTAGCACAAAAATGCATAAAGTATGATATCCATGCATAAAAACCTTTAAAACATGCTAAAAAGGACATTTTTTATTGAAAATCATGCTATATGCCAAGTTTGAGAATCATCATGAACATTAGTGTAAAAACATAAGACAGGAGCATATTCAACACATAGATCATCATAGCATAATAAAACATGCCATAAGTACCCTCGAAGCATACTTGTGCAATGCATAGATGAAGTCCCATACTCCCATCTATACTAAGTAAATCTTCTTGAGAAGTCATAGTTCATAGTTCATACCATCATAGTCAATACTTACATCATCATATCAAATAGAATCATCTCATGAATAACCGTAAGCTATACTTGTGCGATGTATGAATGGCATCCCATAATACCACTCATATTAAGTACCACTTTGGGCCACCATTATCATAATTAGCATTCTTAGATGGCATCCTTAGTTCATACTCATAAAAAAGGAACAATCACATTTAACAAGTCATATCAAGAAAGGCAACTCATAGCAACAATCCACATTAAGCATATTTCATCACATTTAGCTTTCATATCAACATACTTAGTAGCATCATCATAAGCATATTTCATCTCATAAATCATTATAACATAAAGGAACACATCATGACTACTCTCAAAGCCTACTTGTACAATGCATAGATAAAGTCTCATACCCCCCCACCCACACTAAGTAGTGCATTCTTGAGAAGCAATAGTTCATTATCAATCATTGTGGGGGTAAGCCTTAACCGACATAGACCATGTGAGCAAATCATGAAATTCTGGTGTTACCCACACCGAATAAAGGATTCCTACTTGCCTAAGGTAGGACAGTTAATTTAGCTTAGGTGGATCCACTAGCTAATAACCTATGTAGGCACATAGCTATGGGATAGGGAGATTGCTACTAGATACCCCACCTAAAATCACATATGAGCATCCATCTCAAGAATTTGCTACTAAATACCCCGCCTCAACTCACGGATGAGCATCCATCTCAATCCATATCCACTCGGTGCTTAGCATTATTCCCCACGGAGTATTTAATATTCATTACATTTGTTCATTAAAATGGGATATAGAGATTGTTACTAGATACCCCGCCTCAACTCACGGATAAGCATTCATCTCAATCCTAGCATTCATTCATTAAGATAGCTCATCGATTCAAATATGAGAATAGCCTTTCAACTAAGAATCACCATATTGTGAGAAAGACCTTTCAGAACATGTCATTATCATTCATTAGTATACAATTGAGAATAGCATTTCAATCAACACATCATCATTAACATAATCATAGTAACTTCATTCATTCATTATTCATTCATGAGTGTGTGTATGTGAGAATAGCCTTTCAACAACCACACCATTACATTATAGTCATGATCACATTAATTTCAATATATACACAAAGCATGTACATAAGCATCATGATTATACAAATCTCACAATATTCCCTTAAAGGACCATGAATCATAATTCACCAACACACCTAGCACTACTACAATTAGTCATGGATAATAACCTGATTCAAGTATTTAAACTACTACAAGAACAATTTCATAGCATTCACCTTACTACAATTCACCCACATTAGAGAGTTTTAAATTAGGGTTATGGGGAATTCATGAATTCATGGAAGATTTTATTATAAAACCACCATAAAATAGAAATTCAATATTAATATATGATAATTTAATCATTGAAAATGTTTTAAAGAAGAATCCATGACTTGGAGTGAAAACCTAGGTTTTGGAGAATTTTCATCTTCGAAATTGAAAGTTTGAGGGCTCCATGGAAGAAAGCTTTCCATGAATCAAGACTACCACACCTTAGATGAAGAAATCCAACCAAAATCGTGTGATAATTCCCCCTCCTTCAAGCCCTAAATTGATCTTCCTTCTTCTTCTTCAATGGAGTTTCTACAAGAAGACTTTAGGGGTAAAGGTGGTTATGATTTGGGTAGTTGAGATTTATGAAGTATATGAGGTGGTTAATGACTTAAAAGTACTTATATACGTCTATATAAATAATATAAAATGATCTCACTTCAAACTAACCTCAAAATGAATTACCTATAATGCCCCTTCTTTGGCCGAGACTAGGCAGATTTTGCAGGCATGACCTACGCCTGGGACCTACGGTCCATAGGTCAGCCTACTGGCCGTTCTGCAGGTCCGTAAGCCATGGCCTATAGCTTAATTTTGAGGGCTTGACCCACGACTCCCACCTATGGGTGTGGGTCCACCTACTAGCCATAGGTACCATCTGTAGGTGGCCCTTTTTGGGCAGCCTTGGCAGATTTTGGGAGTCTTGGGGGTTAGTCTTTAGGGTCCTCCTCAAAGACCCTTGGTTGGTCCTTGGGGGATCATACCTTGACGTTTAACCCCTAAAATCCTCATCCTATGTTCGGGAAACCATTTTACAAATTATAAACCTCACATCAAACTATAAAACTCTAACGTAAGGCTTTAGTTTCACCTACTAGTTTCTGGGGTATTACAAATCATAGGAGGAACTACCTTCTCCAACTAAAAGCATGCTAAACACAATATCATGGAGCCAATTTGTAATTACTCTCAAAATCGTACTAGATCATGTTCATATATGCATGTCATGAAGTCGAATATACAACTCATACTGAGTGCATAACAATATGAGGAACATATAAATCATGAAAATTCGTTTTCTTAGTAAACATGAATTTCACCAAGAACATGCTTAACATAAGGAAATCATGGAAAAACTCATATAGCACACATGACCCCCCCTAAACACTAAAACTCAAAAGGAACTACTTACCTCAAGCTTTAATAGGAGTAGAAGGAAAGAGATGAGGATATCGGGACTTCATATCGGCCTCAGCCTCCCAAGTAGCACCTTCGATAAAGTGATTCCTCCATAAAACCTTTATAGAAGCTATTTCCTTGTTTCTCAATCTCATGGCTTGCTGGTCTAGGATCTCTACCGGAACCTCTTCATATGAAAAGCTTTCGTCAACTCCCAGACCTTCTAAGGGGATAATGGATACCGGATCTCCAATACACTTCTTAAGCATAGAAACATGGAATACCAAACTCATTTGGCAAAGCTAACTCATAGGCAACTTTCCCAATATGTTTCAAAATTTGGTATGGGCCCCATACCGCGGACTAAGTTTTCCCTTTTTCATAAACCTCATCACACCTTTCATAGGTGAGATTTTTAGACAGACCCAATCATTAACTTAAAATTCTAGATCCCTTTTTCTCACATCGGCTTAAGACTTTTGTCTACTTTGAGCCATTTTCAACCTCTCTCTAATAAGCTGAACTTTCTCAATGGCTTCATAGACTAGCTTGGGACCTATCGAAGCAATTTCACCCACCTCAAACCAACCAATCAGAGACCTACATCTCCTACCATATAAAGCTTCAAAAGGAACCATACCGATACTTGAGTGATAGCCATTATTATAGGAAATCTCTATTAATGGCAAGTGGTCATCCCAATTACCCTTCAAGTCTATCACACATGTCCTTAACAAATCTTCTAATATTTGGATGGTACGCTCAGCTTGCCCATCGGTTTGGGGATGAAAAGTCGTGCTAGGCTTAACCTTAGTACCTAATCCTTTTTGCAATGGCTTCCAAAAGTAAGAAGTATATTGAGCACCCCGATCGGAAATAATAGATAAGGGTACCCCATGAAACTTCACTATTTCTCTTATATACAACTTGGCATAGTCTTCCGCCAAGAAAGAAACTTAGACGGGAATAAAGTGGGTTGTTTTTGTCATCAGATCTATAATGACCCAAATAGAATCATGTTGCCTTCAGGTGCGAGGCAAACCCACAATAAAATCCATATTCATCTCTTCCCACTTCCAAGTGGGAATTAATATATCTTGGGATAAGCCTCCCGGCCTTTGATACTCAACCTTAACTTGTTGACAATTCGGACATTTGGCCACAAATCCCGCAATATCATTCTTCATTTCGTTCCACCAATAGACTTCCCGTAGATCATGGTACATTTTGGTGACTCCCGGATGAATAGAATACCAAGAACTACGATCTTCTGCTAAATTTTTTTCCCTCAAACCATCAACATCCGAAACACATAACCAACCTTAGTACCTAAGCACCCCATCTCCCCCTTGGGAGAAAGCCTTAACGGACTTCTTGAGTACCGACTCTTTCAACTCAACTAATAAAGGATTAAGGCCATTTTTAGACTTTACATCCATCACAAAGGACGATTCGGAACCATTATGGACCATGACACCACCCTTGGTGGAATCCATTAGTTGAACACCTAACCGGGCAGCATATGCACATCACAAACCAAATCTTTCTTTTCATCCTCTACATGAGCCACACTACCCATGGACAATCTACTAAGTGCAGGTGCTACCACATTAGCTTTGTCGGGGTGATAAAAGACACTCATATCATAGTCCTTCAATAATTCTAACCACCTCTTTTGTCGAAGATTTAAGTCCTTTTGACTAAACACATATTGCAGGCTTTTATGATCGGTGAACACATCAACATGAACCCCATATAGATAATGCCTTCATATCTTTAAGGCAAAAACAACCGCCGCTAACTCAAGGTCATGGGTAAGATAATTCTTCTCATGGAATTTTAGTTGCCTTGAAGTATAGGCAATCACCTTACCATTTTGCATAAGCACACATCCCAACCCAACTCTAGAGGCATCACAATACATCACAAAACCATTTGTACCTTCCGGTAAGGTCAACACCAGAGAAGAAGTAAGTCTATCTTTCAACTCTTAGAAACTCTTCTCATATGCTTTCGACCACACAAACTTAGCTTTCTTTTGAGTCAAGGTCGTCAAAGGAGAGGCAATGGAGGAAAATCCCTCAACAAACCTTCTATAGTAACCGGCCAAACCCAAGAAGCTTCTAATATCCAAAGGAGTTAAAGGTCTATGCCAACTCTTGACCGCATCCATCTTTTTAGGATCTACCTCAATACCCTTGCTTGACAGAATATGACTAAGGAATGCTACGGACCTTAACCAAAACTCACATTTGCTAAACTTTGTGAAAAGTTGATAGTCCTTAAGAACTTGCAATACAATTCTTAAATTGTCCACATGTTCATTCTCACTCCTTGAATAGATCAAAATATCATCGATAAACATTATCACAAACATGTCAAGATATTGTCGGAACACTCTATCCACTAAGTCCATGAACGCCGTCGAGTGTTAGCCAAACCAAAGGACATTACTAGAAACTCATAGTGACCATATTTGCTTTGGAAAGCCATCTTTGGAACATCAACCCCTCTCACCCTCAATTGGTTATAATCTGAACGAAGATCAATCGTAGAGAAATAACTAGCTCCTTGAAGTGTCAAACAAGTCATCAATCCTTGGAAGGGGATACTTATTTTTTATGGTCACCTTGTTCAATTGGTGATAATCGATGCACATTCTAAAAGACCCATCCTTCTTTCAAAAAAATAACACCGGAGCACCCCATGGAGATATACTCGATTGAATAAAACCCTTATCTAGCAAATCCTTTAATTGCTCCTTCAACTCTTTTAACTCTGCCGGAGCCATTCTATAAAGAGGAATTGAGATAGGTTGCATATCCAAAAGTAGGTCAATACCAAAATTTATTTCTCGCTCAGGAGGAATACCGGGCAAATCATCGGGGAAAACTTCCAGAAACTCATTAACTACCGGAACCAACTCTAGAGAAAGGGTTTTAAACTCAATATCCATCACCCTAACCATATGGTAAAAACAACCTTTTGAGATCATCTTCTTAGCTTTAAGGTAAGACACAAATTGACCTCTAGGTATAGAATTTCCTCCCTTCCACTCTAAGATAGGCTCATTCAAAAATTTGAATCTAACCACCTGAGTCCTACAATTGATAAAGGCATAATATGCATGCAACCAATCCATACCAAGAATCACATCAAAGTCTAACATGTCTAGTTCTACAAAGTCAACAAGAGTAACTCTATGGGATAAGGAAATGAGACATCTTTTATAAACCCTCTTAGCCACCATAGACTCACCCACTGGGGTAGAAGCCGAAAAAGGTTCTAATAACAATTCAGAAAGCATATGAAACTTCATGGCCACATAATGTGTCACAAAGGATAAAGTAGCACTAGGATCTGACAAGGCATATACATCTATAAGAAAAACTTTTAACATACCGATCACCACATCCGGTTAGCTATCTTGGTGACCTCGGATTTGAAGAGCATAGAAGCGGTTTTTGTTGGGAGCATTGGAGTTTGAACCACTAGGAGGAACTTGATTGCCCTCTCTTCCTTGAACCTTAGAATTGGATAATCTCTCATCATATGACTACTCTTTCCACACCCATATATACCATCCGTGCTAACTAGGCACTTACCCTCATGCATTCTTCCACACCTTTAACAAGTAGATCTAGCAACACAAGAACAACTACCATTACCTCCTTGAGGTTTAGAGTTGGAAACCCTATCTTTGTTGACCCTTGGATCATTAGAGGAGCCTTGGTTGGAGAACCTTTGTTTGAACCTTGGTCAACCTTGTCGATCGGGCTTAGCATTGGAGAAGTTCCTATCATCGGTCCTTGCTTTTTTCACCTCCTTATTATTTTCTTGGAGTTTCTCATCCTCCATTTGGTGGGAATACACCATAAAACGTGAGATATCCATATAATGATAGAGCATTGTTGTATGACATTCTTTTCATACCACTTTGGACACACCCGTCAAATACCTACTCATCATATCCCTTGAATCTGCCACCATAGCCGGAGCATATTTGGACAATTGAGTAAACTTTAGAAAATACTCTTTCACACTCATACCTCATTGTCGAAGGTTAATGAACTCTTCCACCTTAGATTCCCTCATATCCCGGGGAAAGAACCTATTAAGAAATGATAATTTAAATGCTTCCCACTCTATGGGACCTGCTCCTACCAACCTACCACTCTTTCATTGATTCTACCATACTTGAGAAACACCTTTCAATTGGTAAGCGGCTAACCCCTCTTTCTCTACCGAAGTCACCCCCATGATATCAAGTACTTTATAAACCTCTTCCACAAATTCTTGAGGATCCTCCTCCACTTTGGAGCCATGAATTTTGGGGGGGTTCATTCTTGTAAAATCCCTCACTCTAGAACCCGCGGAATTCATATTAGGGTTTATCGAAGCTACAACTTATCTATTAGCTTGGACCGTCATGGCTTGAACTTGATTTGTCATAGCTTGGGCAAATATTTGGAAAGCCAACCTAACCTCCACATTCAACATAGCCAGAGTATCAACCAGAGCTTATGGAACTTGAGGAGGAGCTCATTCATTCACATTGTCTTCCTCAATCCTTCTTGCAAAAACCCTTCGTGTAGTCATATGTTGTAAACCATCGAATAAGGGTTAGAAGAAAGACCTTATAGAGTTAAACTCTATCACACAACTTAAAAGTAATGAAAGAAGTGGATTTTCCTACTCATCTTGTAGCCTCTCATTCATAAATGTGGCGCGTTTCACACTTATGAACAAGACTCTACTAAACGTGGCTTATGAGACATCATCCTAGAATCATTATATACCTTGTTCTCTGATTACCAAATTTGTTATTACCCAGGAATACCCCCTAGATGTAACATGGCACATAGAACCCCGAAAGGCACCATGTAAGCCACTTAGCATATAATAACATTAGCATAGAACAATAAAGAGTAAAAATGCATTTCAAGTCAAGTCTAAAATTTTCATAAAAGACAAAAACGAAAGTCTAGACTCTCAGGATATCCATCTATTACAATAGTTCAAATGAAAGGGGCATAGACCATACAACATAATCTAAAAGGAAATACTCGAAATAAAGCTACAAATGAAACTCCCGTCCTCGAATCATAAGGACTCACCACAAGCTAGGAGAATAGTCGAATCCAAACTTGAACTTCGATGATGAATACCTTAAGAACCGCACCCTATATTTGGGAAAAGTATATAACAAATACGGGTTAATACAAAAATGCAGTAAGTATAATAGCCATGCATAAAAACCTTGAAAACATGCTAAAAGAACATTGTAGTTGAAAAGCATGCACTTTACCAAGTTTAAGATCAACATGAAGATTAGTGTAAAAGCATCAATCATAAGAATATTGAACATATAGATCATCATAACATAATGGAAACATGCCAAAAGTACCCTCAAAGCATACTTGTGTAATGCATGAATAAGATCCCATAATCCCACCCATGCTAAGTAAAGATTCTTGAGTAACCATAGTTCATAATTCATATTCTTGTTCATAATGTTGTTGTAGTAAATTAGCCTTAACCGACATAGACCATGTGAACTTAACATGGAATCTGGTGACTCCCACACCAAAAAGGGTTGGTCGACTTGCCTAAGGTAGAACCGGTAATTTTATCTTAGGTGGATCCACTAACTAATAACCTATGAGGGCACATAGTTTATAGGATAAGGAAATTGCTACTAGAAACCCAAAATCAACTAAGGTAGAAGGTTTCCATCTCATGAGATACATATTTTGGGAACCCGAACTCAACTAAGGTAGAAGGAACCCATTTGGAAAGTCAGACTCAACTAGTGTAAAAGTTTTCCTTGGAAACTGGACTCAACTAGTGTAAAAGCTTTCGTCTCATATACAATATACACTCGGTGCTAAGTATTAATTCCCATCAAGTACATATTAAGTCTTAACTTAAGTTCATATTCATGGAAGAATGTCTTGACACTCAATCCAACATAATTCATAAGATAGCTCATAGATTCAATAGGTGAGAATATCCTTTCAACCTTAGAATCATCATATTGTGAGAAAGCCTTTCACAACATATCATATTCATACATAGGTGTGTAAATGAGAATAACCTTTCAACAACATACAACAAGATCATAATCATAATCACTTTACTCTCAAAGTGTTCATAAAGCATATACATAAATCTCATAATCAAACTCAATTCTCTGAAGAAAAGTATGGACACTACTTGGCAAAACGGAATAAGGCGACTGAAAAGATGAAGAAAAGAAGGCCAAAGGATCGCCTAAAGCATTAGGCGAGTCGCCGAATGGCCTTAATCTCGCCTAATGTTCTAGTGTGCTTAGCCCTGAAGGAAAAGATCAAGTTGGCAATGACAATAAGCAATCGGCGCGTCACCTACTAGTTTCGCGAAGATGCTGAGGGAAAAAGCTGAAAGGCGATGAAGCAGACCAAAGGGCGGATCACCGAATGCATTGGCAATCCCTACTAATTGTACCGAGTGGTCCTTCGCAGCACAAATATTTGAAAACTATAAATACCCATTTAATTTTGTAGGTATCTAACCAGAAATTTAGAAAGTTGTAGAGAATTTTGAGACTTAGAATATTTCATTTTGAGTTCTTAGAGTTTTTGGGAGACATTGCTCTTGAGCTTGAAGGTTTTCATCTCCAAGATATTGGAAGTGGGTATCAAAGAATCTTCATCCTAGACCTGTTTAAAGACATTTTTTATCGTACCCATTTCATGGAAACACTTTTTGGTATCAATTTCTATCTCTTTTTCATGTCTAGCTAAAACCCCAATTCTTGGGGTATGATTATGTGAATATGGTTTAAATTTACTGTTGGGTATTTCTCATTAATGGTCTATTTCTTGTTTAAATTCATTTAGTAGTTGTGTTTGAACTTAATGAAATTGTAGTTGCAAATACGATTTCATCTTCGTATTTTTGGCTTGCTCAAGAGAGAGGTTTTAAAACCAAGACTACTAAATCGATAGCCGGTGGTTATTGGGTCATCGTGGGTTCAACTCGAGAGAGTGAATCCTAGGCCTTTTCCCACACATTCAGCTCGAAAGAGTGAATCCTAGGCCTTTTCCCACACATTCAACTCGAGAGAGTGAATGGGCTAAGGCGAAGGCTATGCTTAAATGCTGCAACTCGGTGTTCGAGCCAAACCGAATTGATTCAGGGTAAGTTGCTCGAGAGAGAATTTACCCCCACTAAAGTCTAGCCTAGTTACAAATGTTCAGCGATTTACTATCAATAGCATTTACCCGATTGTTTATGTTATCCCATATTCCTATCACCTCCCAAGAATCCTGTCTCCCTAATCGCATCTTTTTATTTTCACTGTTTTTGTTCACTAGTTGAATACAAAACCCCGCATTGATAATTGACATTCGTGTCACTTTTAGATTTAGTATGTTTTTATTCATAAATATTTATAGCTATGATTGATTAGAACTAAATTTTACTTTTCTATTTGATTCTCGACTACTAACCGCTCCCTTAGGACTCGACCCCGACCCATTCAGTTGGGTTATATTACGACACACGATCGTACTTGATTTGGAAGTTGTGTCTTTGATTAAGTCAAACAATTAGTGATGCGTCATGCCAGGCCTCCACTTGGGTCATTTTTGGCGCACTACTGGCGCCCCATGCTAGCTCTCAGGCGTATATAAGGCGCGCCACCCCAAGCAATTTCTAGAGCATTCATATGAAGTTTTCTTCCTAATTTTTGGTCCTAATTCACCTAGAATCAATTGATTTCTTCCAAACTCCCTTAGATTCATTAACTGAACACAAGTAAACGAAAATCTAATCAAAATGCCTCAAGAACAACCCTCAAACCTCAAGAACAAAACATGATTCTCAATATACTCAATCTCATGAGGAAACTCATTATTGGTGTGAAGGTGAAAAACCCATAACTGTAAAAACATACATACCTCAACAGAACCACTTTCTCGGCGCTTTCCCCAAATTCTTGAAACTTCTTGAAATCTCTTTTTTTCTCCTCTAGAACTTCTTCCTAGTTTCTTGAACGCTTTAGACTTGAGTGAGAACTTACTTTAATCAACTTTTACCCCCCTAATTGATTAAACAAAACGTGTAGGCTTAGTGGGGTAAGAAAAGACCAAAGTACCCCTCCTTAATTCAAATGAATTTCCTTAACTAGATAGGTTAAACTCAAACGGGCATATCTCCCTTATCCAAACTCAAAAATTTTTGCAAACTTGGGGGAATTGGAAAGAGTACTCAACCACCTTAGATTTTATATCTCATGAGCCACCTAACTCGTCTTGTGCTAAAAGTTATGGTCGTTTGAAGTTGACCCAAAATTCACAATTTAAGAATAACTTGCATTACTCTCAAATTGGCTATTTCCAATTTAGTTCTTACTAAAATTAGCTCTTTCTAAGACCTAGGTGTTACAATAACTCCCTCTTGGGAACTTTCATCCTCGAATGAGATCACTCTAAATAGAACTGAGGGTAGAGACATTTAACACCTAACATGCATTTTAACACAACATAGCATATCGATTTAAAGAGTGTTTTACAAAAATATCATTACTTTAGTCTGGAATTTCTCCGAAAGTAAAGAGATGTGGGTATATCTTCTTCATATCCTCCTTAGCCTACCAAGTAGCTTCCTCAACAAACTGATTCCTCCATAAGACCTTGACTGATGCAACCTCTTTGGTTCTCAACTTGCAAACCTAACGATCAAGTATCTTAACGGGTATCTCCTCAAAAGATAGGTTGTTCTTAATACCAATATTTTCAATAGGTATGATAAGTGAAGGATGGCCCATATACTTCTTTAACATAGAAATGTGAAATACCGGATGGACTGCTGCTAACTCTAATGGTAGCTCCAATTAATAAGTTACATTGTCAATTCTCCTGGATATCCTATAAGGACCAATGTATTGGGGGATGAGTTTCCCCTTCTTACCGGATCTCATAACACCCTTCATGGGTGAAACCTTCAAGTAAACCCAATCATCCACCTCAAACTCCAAGTCTTTTCTCCTAACATATGTATAGGATTTCTGATGACTTTGGGCTGTTTCCAACCTTTCTTGAATGATATTCACTTTATCCATAGCTTTATGAACCAAGTCTGGTCCGATCAACCTAGCTTCACCAACCTTAAAACATCCAATAGGAGATCTATATATTTGCTGATAAAGAGCCTCATAAGGAGTCATCTGGATGCTAGAGTGATTGATATTATTGTAAGCAAACTCTATGAGAGGTAAGTGATCATCCCAATTAACTTTGAAATCGATCACACAAGCTCTCACTGTCTGAATCATACACTCTTATTGACCATCAGTGTGAGGGTGGAAAGCAGTACTCAAATTTACCTTTGAAACCAAACCTTTATGGAAAAGCTTCTAGAATTGTGTGGTTAATTGTGCACCTCTATTAGAAATGATCGATATTGGAACTCCATAAAGTCTTACTATCCCTTGAATATTTAACCTGGCATAATCTTCTACCACAAATATAGTCTTTACCGGCAAGAAATTGGTTGATTTAGTCATCTAATCTACAATCACCCAAATCAAATCATATTGCCTGCGAGACCGCGGCAAACCAGTTATGAAATCCATATTAATCATATCCCACTTCCATTCCAAAAGATCTATATTCTAAGCCATACCATCGGGCCTTTGGTGCTCTACTTTGACTTGTTGGCAATTTGGGCACTTAGCAACGAACTCTACAATACACATCTTCATACTACTACACCAATAGACTTCTCTCAAGTCACAGTACATCTTTGTGGGACAAGAATGGATAGAGTATCTAGAGCTATGAGTTTCCTCTGTGATCCTCTCTTGGATTTCATCCACCTTTGGTACACTCAATCTACCATGATACCTAAACACGCCATCTCCCTCCCTCCCCCGTTCAAAAGCCATCACTTTTTGCTTATGAATATTTGCCTTCAATTCAAGCAAAACAGGGTCTTGGTCTTGTTTCTCTTTCACTTTAAATACTAGTGATGATTCAACTACATTCATCATCACCACTCCACCTTTATTGGAATCCAACAATCGGACTCCTAATCGTGCAAGTTTGTTCACATCTTTGGCTAATTCTTTCTTGCCTTCCTCAACATGGGTAGTACTACCCATAGATAACCTACTCAAACCATCAACAACAACATTAGCCTTACCTGGGTGATAGAGAATACTTATGTCATAATCCTTGAGTAAGTCCAACCACCTCATATATCTGAGATTAAGCTCTTTCTAACTGAAAACATATTAAAGACTCCTGTGATTGGTGAACACATCTACATGAACACCATAGAGATAGTGACGCCATATTTTCAAAGCAAACACTATAGCGGCACACTCAAGATCATGAGTTGGGTAGTTCTTCTCGTGAAACTTAAGTTGTCTGGAGGCATAGGCTATAACCTTACCATTCTGCATCAATACACACCCAAGTCCAACTATAGACGTATCACAATACACAATGAATCCGTGTGTACCTTCCGGTAGGGTCAATATTGGGGCAGTAGTTAACCGGGTTTTCAATTCCTGAAAGTTTTTCTCACAAACTTCAGACCATTAAAACTTAAATATTTCTGAGTTAAATTGATCAACGGGGACAAAATTGAAGGAAACCCTTCGACAAGCCTTCTATAGTAACCAATCAATCCCAAGAAACTTCTAATATCAGTAGGAGATGTGGGTCTGGGCTAGTGATGTACAGCTTCAATCTTTTGAGTGTCAACTCGAATCCTTTCACCAGCCATAATGTGGCCTAAGAACACCACTAACTCAAACCAAAACTTACACTTGGAAAATTTGGCATACAACTGTCTATCTCTAAGGGTTTGGAGAACTACTCTGAGATGACTAGCATGATCCTCCTCATTCCTCGAATAGATCAGAATGTCATCAATGAAGACAATAACAAACATGTCAAGATACGGTTTGAATACTTGGCTCATAAGATCCGTGAACATTGCAGGAGCATTAGTCAAGCCAAATCGCATAACAAGAAACTCATAGAGCCATAACGGGTCCTGAATGTTGTCTTCGGGATGTCATTTTCTCTAACATGTCACTTTTTGTTAATCTCAACTGGTGATACCTAAATCTAAGTTATATATTAGAAAAGCAAGTGGCGCCCTGAAATTGATCAAATAGATCATCAATTCTCAGAAGAGGATACTTATTATTTATAGTAACCTTGTTCAATTAGTGGTAGTCAATACAAATCCTAAGAGAACCACTTTTCTTCCACACAAATAAGACTAGAGTGCCCCAAGGTGATACACTTGGTCGAATGAAACCTTTATCAAGAAGGTCTTTCAACTCAGCGGGAGCTATTCTATATGGCAGAATAGAAATAGGTCGAGTATCAGGAAGAGTATTTATACCAAAGTCTATTTCTCTCTCAGGAGGGACTTCGAGAAGATCGTTTGGAAATACCTCTGGGAACTCACTCACAACTGGAACTGATTGAATAGGTGGTGTCTTAACACTAGAGTCATTAACTCGGACTAAGTGATAGATGCGACCCTTTGAGACTAACTCTCTGGCCTTAAGGTATGAAATGAATCGACACTTAGGCACTTTTGAACTACTCCTCCACTCTATAACTAGCTCATTAGGAAACTGGAACTTAACTACTCGAGTTCTACAATCAACTGAGGCATAACAAGAATGAAGTCAGTCTATACCTAGAATAACATCAAAGTCCACCATGTCTAACTTGACTAAGTCATCCATGGTGTCCTTGTGATTGAAAGAGATGGCACAATCATGATAAACTCTCTCAACTAGAATAGACTCACCAACAGGTGTGCAAACACTGAAGGGCTCAAGAAGTCTCTCTGGAAGGATATCAAATCTCATAGCAATATACGGAGTCACAAAAGATAGACTCACACCTGGATCAAGTAATGCATATTCATCAAAAGTAAAGACTTTGATCATACCAGTGACAAAATCCGGTGAATTCTCCAACTCTTGGAGACTGGTGATAGCATACAGATGGTTTGCTCCTCTGCCTATTCCTGAAGTAGATCCTCTATGTGTAACTCTGTCTACTAGAGCTGCTGAAGAAGATTGGGATCTATTGCCTCCATTACCACTGACTTGCCTATTCTTAGGGGATTCTCTCATGAAGTGACATGTCTGACCACCTTTGAAGCAAACAGTGGAGCCATCACAATAGCTCCAAGGTGGTTCCTACCATACTTAGCACATGTAGGAGTCCAATTGGTCCATTGTGCCACACTACCCTGAGATTAGGCAAGTCGAGAACTGAAGTTCTGTGAATTATGATTCCTAAACTCGCCTCTACTCTTTGGTATAGGTGCACTAGCTGATGATGGTGCAGGCCTAATTGGGCTTTATTGAAAAGATGACCGGTTCACATTACCAGCCTTCTGCTATCCAGACTCATTACATGTGGTCTTAGGCTTCTTATTGCGGAACTAATCCCTATCTCTCGACTTTTCTTTCTCAACTTGCTACACATGGATCATAACCCTTCCTATGTCCATGTCCCCTATCAATATAGCAGTCTTGCCCTCTTTTCTTGATAAGCGGGACAATCCAGACATAAATAGACTCATCGTCCTTCTCATGTCATCAACCATCTCAGGAGCATAAAAGGACTCTACAGACACGGCTTCATAGACACCCTATGACTCTTGAATTCTGTGCTCTGATACTAAGTTTGTCACGCACTGATCCTACACCTTGGACGTGGTCGACACTCGAGAACCATAAATAGTCCCCAAGTGAACCCTTAGCCCAACTCATTACTTAGCGGAAGATTTACTCGTCAATAAAGAAACTCAATGTAAACTCAACTCATAAGGATATCATAAATGATAATAGTTTGAATTCCAAATACTCAATTGAACGCAAGTGTTCAACTCAAAGCCTTTAAAACATCAACAAGGGAAATGAAAGAAAGAATCCTCACTATTGTCTATGAATCCTATAACATACTATGATGGAAGTCAGGACAACACCCACGACATCCTAACAAAACTGAAATATAAATGTGAAGCCTTCCAGAAGCAAAGAGGCTCACCAAAGTAAATCTAGAACTGCAAGTGGTATCTACAAAGCACTTGTTGATGACCCTGAATACCTATATCTGCATCATGAAACAGTGCAGGCCAAATGGTGTTAGTACATTGAATGAACGAGCATGCAAGGAAAACTCTAAAGCATAGACATAAGCTTGAACTGGTAAAAAGGAAGGACATACTCACCTCATCTTAACTTAACTCAAGGATACTCAACTCAATTTAATATAAAAGAAATAATAAAGATGCATTAGAAAGAAAGTTTTTAAAACAATAGATAATAACTCAATGTATATAAAAATACAATAGTAAACTCTTTACTCTTATTTGGGAGATTCTCTAACCGACAACCATCACTATGAGCTATGTGATGATACATCGTCTTGCCCACGCTGCCAGAACTGTGTTATACCTTTCCAGAGTATAAGAGATCCTCAACTAAGTGGATACACTAATTTATGCTTAAAAGTGATAAGTAATCATCTAAAAGGCATGATCCTTTACCCATGTTGTCATACATGGTTTATGAGGATTTTGAGTTGCTTGAACTCATCCCCATATCAGTGCTCAATTCTACACCCAATAATTAATATATATTATATGTTTTAAAGAAAACATAATTCCTCCTCAATTTAAGATAATTACTCAAAACTTTCTTAAAAGAGAAGAATGTTCAAAAGCTCCTCCTGAACTCATATAGAAATCAAGGTTTCTTCTCCTTTAAATGTAAAAGTTTTACATACTTGGGAATACTTAGTCCCCTCATATTCATTTTGAAAAAATGAACTAAACTATCCTCATCCTTATACTCATTTACTCAAGCCTTAAAATAAGTTATAAATAACTGTAAAAGACTTCTCTAAATGACTCAAAAGACATTCTCAAACTTTAATCTTAATCTTTACTTTAATTTGAAAAGTGAAATTAAGAGACATTTTTAGGATATATAAAGTATCTCACAATGATTTATGAAGGTTTAGATGGTTGGTATCGAGAAGAGAATGAAAGCTCAGCTCAAAGGAACAAGTACGAAACTAGAACAGGAAAGGAAAGTGGCATGACGCTCCGAGCACAGGGGTGGCGCGTTGCTATGTCTCCACTTCCTGGGGGTCATTTTTGGCACATTGCTGGTGCCCCATGCCAGCCCCTCAGGCGCAACTGAGGCGGCTACCCTAGGCAATTTCCAGAACATTCTGACAAATATTTCTTCTCAAATTTTGGTCCTAATTCACCTATAATCAATTGATTTCTTCCAAAGTCCCTTAGATTCATTACCCCAACACAAGTAAACGAAACTCTACTCAAAATTCCTCAAGAACAACCCTCACATGCAAGACCCTCACTTGAAGAACTCAACAAAAATTCCATATTCAAGAATGAAGCAGTAAAACCTCAAGAACTCAACAAGATTCTCAATATACTCAATCTCATGAACGAATTCAATAAGAAAACTCCTGAATTGCGTAAGGGTGAATAAACCCATCACTATGAAAACTTACATACCTCGAAAGAAAATTCTTCAAGAACTTCTTCAAATCTCTTTTTTTCTCCTCTAGAACTTTGCCCTAGTTTCTTTAACGCTTTAGACTTGAGCTAAAACTGATTTTAATGAGCTTTAACCCTTAATTCAATAAACAAAAAGTGTAGGCCTAGTGGGTGAGGAAAATATCAAAATACCCCTCCTTAATTCGAATGAATTTCTTTAACTAGACAGGCTGAACTCAAACAGGCATATCTCCCTCATCCAAACTCAGAATTTAGCAAACTCGGTGGCATTGGGAAAAGGGCTCAGCAACCTTCGATTTGATATCTCATAGGACACCAAACTCATCCTGTGTTGAAGTTATGGTTGTTTGAAGTTACCCCAAAACTCATAATTTAAGAATAACTTGCACTACTCTCAAATTGGCTACTTCCAATTTAGTTCTTTCTAAAATTAGCTCTTTCCAAAACCGGGTTGTTACAGTTTTAAGCTTGGATAAATAAATTAATTGTGATTTTCCATTGATGATTATATGTTTATGAATATGACTGTTTCATTGGAATTTAACTTAGCACCAAGAGAACTTTGAGGTGGAGGCTCAAATAGGGTAGTCTCTTGTAGCAACCTATAGTTCCAAACTACATGTCCATGTAGGATTGTCTTAAATGACCAAGATAGTGGATCCACATATATTATATGATATGATATGGAGTTCTACCTTGGCAAGTAGATTATCCCTTCTTGATGTGGGAGTTACGTCGGATTCCATGGTCTCGTGTCGATTAAAGCTAATATCCCACAAAAAGAACTAAGTTACTTTCGAAAGTCTTCATGATTTATGATTTTTCTTTAATAGGGTTTTACTATGCTTAGCTTGGCCATGCATATCAGATTTTGATTATGTCCCTTTATGATCACATTTCGTATTTTATTGCATATGCCTCATACTACATTTCATGTGTTAATACATAGTTTTCCTACATTTTTTAACTAATGTAGGATTCAACGATCATTCTCCACCCGCTCGTGGATAGTGGTTTGACCATATGAAGTTTAAAAGTTGGTGAGTCATCATGTTTCGAGGACCATGTCGCATTTACTTTACTTTCGTATATTATTAGTTTTAGGATGTTGTATGTGGTTTAGGGGTTACAGCCTAAACACTTCTTTAAGATGTTAGAATGGCTTGTCGAGACTACGATTATACTTCCACTTTATGTCAAAACTCTTTTATAATATGAGACATTCTTCTTAATTTCTCAAATTTTCTACTATGTTGTGTTGTATGTATGTCAAGTGTCTTGTATAGGACCTCTCGAGGTCTTGCACGCCATATCACGTCTAGGGTGTACTTTGGGTCATGACAGCCTAAACCAAACCCAGGAGTTCATAACTGATCTGCCTCAAATTTTCTCAATCATAGTACTAGAGATTCATAAGAAAACCACATCTACATAGAAAGGGTCGGAATCCTCCTTGACCAATCAAGTGAATAGTGAGTGCATCCTCGATGCATATTTATCTTTAAAATCCATTTATCATAGTAGAAAAGGTGGTACGATTCCCATCAAAACCATTCTAAGAGTAAAAAGTGTTAAACCATGCTTTCTCAATAATGGTAGTGAAAATTAATGAATTTTTTTGGATCATAACCCAAAACACATAAAATGAACATCAATGCAATAAATGCATGCTATCATCAGTATCCAACAATAGAATCTAAACAACCAAATGTACATGGATAAAATTCCCTTGCTCTCATAGCATAGAAAACTAACATGGAATGTAACTGCTCCTCGACCAAGACCTTGGGCCCAACAATATTCCAAATATCAAATTAGTAAGATCGTCATATAAACATAACAACTCAGTAAATGAAGGTAAATATGAGAAATCAATGGCCGAAAGAGTAAATTGGGCAGCTCAACCTTTACCGGTCGTACTACTCAAAAGAACACTAAGTACAACTAATTCCAACCTACAGTTATAATAAGCAAATAAGGTTTCATAGCCTAATCTGAGATAGGGATCAATGTCAATGCTAAGGGTATATTTAGGGTGAATTCCCTTAATATCAAAGTGTAACCAAGGTTCATGCACTAATAGAGGATACCAATACATAGCAACTACTACAAGGAACAACTATGTTAACTAAAGCATCATTAAGAAATCATTTTAAGGCTCACAAATTAACAAACTATTCCAAAGCCACGAAAATCAACTTCGAAGAGGCTAATAATATCAACTAAGCCATAAGGAAGTAATTTCACACCTAAGCTAATGATCCCACAACCCAATGTTAGCATGAGGCTACCATGAGAATCAAAAATATAGAAATGAGGGAATAACCCTAAACCTACCATATAAGTCCATCCCCCAAAGCAATCTATACTAAAAAATATCTAATAGAGCACAATCTAAAAGAAAGTACATCGTAGCCTACCTGGAAGCTAAACAACAATCTTGACCTGCCCATCAGTTTTTTGTCTCCTTTACACATCCTTAGAAATCCAAGAGATTATCATTATCACAAACTATGCATCACTAAGAGTAAAAAAATTCCCATGTTGCAATAGTTATACTTGGGCCCAAAATAAGATCAAATTTAACAAACGAGGACATGCATGAGGAATCACAAAATCAACTCCACCAATAGGTTTCAATCAGCTCAAATAACTTGTTCCCCAAAGTTGGTCAAAATTCAAAGCCCAATCACCCAAAAATAGACCCAATATTAAACTAGCTCACAATACCCATTTTGAGAATTAATTGGAGAAATTAACGAGAACTTTTGCTTTAGAAGCATGGATGATGAACCCCACAATGATCCCACATAAATCCCAACTCAAACCTATGAAAACCACATGTAATTGCCTTAATGTTTCTTTTTTCATCCTCTTCTTCAAAATATGAAATGAAGAGGAAAACAAAGTTATTAAGTCATTATAATTGCCACCCTGGCAGACCCAACTTTTCAAGAGCGTCTTCAAAAGAGCATAAGTTTACCCATAAGGCTGAGATTCATTCAAGGTTCATAAGATTTGTAGGAATAGACCATTCCTCACAAGCGCAAGCCCGTATAAGAGAGGGACTTATCGCAAGAGTAAAGGTTCGATGAGCTGGATTCTACTGCTAGACTAACTGGCTCTCTACTAATAGGCTACGTCGAAGTGAACCTAGCTCCACAAGAGCGGAGACTTAAGCACAATGGACCATCATGCTTTGAGATAAAAATCCCAAACCTCTAATGGACCCTTAGAATCTATTCAGGGTCCAAAATGAGGCAAACCAAGAATGCTACCCAACCAAAATGTTATTCTGAACTCTAAAAAATTGTCAAGATTCCTAACAGAGGATATTTTTAATAAAAAGTGGTCCCACAATGGTGAAAACATATTTATAGAGGCTTGGGGTGGTGTAACAATCATATTGCATAGTCCCTTCTAAATTTCTACTTTATATTATGTGGTAGGTTTGGGTCGAACGATAATGTTTACCAATACGTGTTGTTTGTACTGATACTACTCTTGTTATGCCACTTGGCATAATCTGGTTGCAAGAATTTAGGGATATTTTATAGGTGAAGACGATAATGATCTCTGAAAGCTTCTACTAATCTTTTCTTATGGGGAGTTGTATCTTATTTCTTTTATAAATTTCACTCTCTTAGTTGCTCTTGTACCTTTTTTATACTAGTTCCTTGGGAGGGTTTTCGTGTATTTTTAAAAAGATTTTCGTTGAAAATTAAGGTTGAGATTGACTCTTTCATTTTATTAAGGTAATATATCACATTTTGTTTTACTTTCAAATTTCCAGTTTTAAATTGGGTGATTATTAATCTAGGTGTTAGAGTAGGTGCTAGCACGGCTCGGTGGGTTATGTCGTGACATAAAGTTTCTGAGACTTGAAAAAACATTGTGCTAATCCTTAAAAATCTAAAAGTAAGATCCTAGTCATTTCAAAGAGACTATCCTCAAAAAGAGTACCAAAAACAAAAGTCGAGAACCCAAACAATTAAAACAAATAAAGATTAAATAAGAATAATATAACAACATAACAAACAACTTAGAAATAATTTGAAATATCATGTTTTAGCAAAAAAAAAAAATATCTAATCATAGAAACCTGACCATCACAACTTTAGACAAAACATGACCGAATGCAAACATCCTTAGAATATCAAAAAATAGTACAACTCGATAATGAAAACAACAAGAAAATGCAAGAGTAATATCCCCTATGACATATATAAAATTGCAATACCAAAGAAAATATTGCACTGTCCTCAATATTCAAATCAAGACAAAACAAAAGTCGAGTAAGGGAAGAAATTACTCCCTGTCTACTCATTTTCTGTGCTGAGACCTTCTATTCTTCTTCACTAAACTCCTCATTGAAGTCTCCCTATATACGCTTCTCCTCAATGGGAACATCATCATCTAGTAGATTCTCAAAATCTAGTCTAATGCAGGATATCTTTGAGCAGTAGCACAAAGTGGATAACCATGATAGATCTACTCTATTTTTGCCTCAGTAGGGGGTCCTCTATATCTTAGTCATATTACAACTACATCGTATGTATAATTATGATAATTATCCTTTCGGGGATTTTCCTCGTCTAAAGTAAGAATCGTTCGTGCTAAATATCTCTATTTTCCTCCTTAATACCATATAAGACTGCCCAAGCCAAATTAAATCCTTTTTCACCCTTACACTCCTCATCATTTTTTTAGAACTGCCTCTACATTAATTGGAATCCTATCCATCAAAGCATACATCAAAAACACCCTATCTCACGTGATGTTTATCATGTGTGTCTAAGGAAGGAGACAATTGCAAATAATGCATAACTGCACTCTATCTTTCCTATTCAAGTGGGGAAAAGGTAAAGTATGAAGTGTACCCTACACTGATGGCATTTCCACCTTACCGTGGATGTCATGCCACATAGTGTCTGACAAATATCTCTCTATGGAGGATTTGTGATCAATGTATCTCATGAATTTGTTTCCTCCATATGTGCATTCAAAAGTTCACACAAGGCACCAACAGTGAACATGATGGTTCGGCGTCAGATAGATAGTTGATTGCTTTGAATCCTTGGGCTCTAGTTGGCAAAAAATTCTCTTACCTTATTCAAATTCTACTCGTCGGGGTTATCAAAAATAAATCTCATCCCTAATTCATAGATTCTATAAAGGATATTAGGAAAGTGGGTAGTCATGTTGAACCTGTTATTGGGATGATATATTCCTTCATTATACCTAGGGATGGCTATTCAGTCGGTTCGGTTCATTTTGAGAAATTCAGTTCAGTTTTTTGGTCTTCGGTTTAGTAAATGTAAAAATCAAATCTGAAATGAAATTACTTCTATTTGTTTGGTTACTTTCTATTCCATTTTTTGATTTGCACTTATCATATTAGAAAATTTTGAAATCCACAGATTATGAAAAAAAAAACACAAAAAAAACACAAAAAAAAAAAATTAAAAAATGCTTTAAGAGATGCAACTAAAACTAGATAAATTTAAACTAAGCAGCTAAAGTATTATTGGTTTCCACAACCATTTTTGTAAATCACCCTACATCTCTAAAGACGTCAAAATCTACAAACATGTAATAGTAGCTATGTGTATTTCTTTTAATCCAAAAGATCATAATGCTAGTAAAATAGTTCAGAAATCTTTATTGGATCATGAATGGATTACAATTTTTAGAAAAAAAATTAAAACCGAGGTCATTTTTAGAAAAAAAAAATTGTAAAATTACAATCTTTACCCCTTCTGATAGTTTTCTTGATTTATTTCTGAATAATGTGTGGAGTTGGTTTTGAAATTTGAAGGAAAAGTTATATTTTTTTAGAAGTTTTGAGTTTTGAAAGGCTTAAATAGGTGAAAAGCGGTTTTTGGTATCAACTAGAGTTTAAAATCTCAGAATCAATTTTCGTTAGTTCTATTAGCTCCAGATTGTAAAAATTTTCCTGGGAGAGCCTTCATTTTCAAATTCAGAGTTGTTTCGTGGATTTGAGGTCTTAAGTTGAAAGTTGATGTGATTTCAGTCTTTGGAATGACTTTGGTCAATATTTGGAGTTCAGATACTCGGATTGGATTTCTAA
This sequence comes from Solanum commersonii, assembly GCA_029007595.1. Lineage (NCBI taxonomy): Eukaryota > Viridiplantae > Streptophyta > Magnoliopsida > Solanales > Solanaceae > Solanum > Solanum commersonii. Next base: position 443,539 of record JAJTWQ010000092.1, on the reverse strand, counting down.
TGGATTGATTGGCTTTGGGGGATGATTTTAGGACTAAAAGAGGTTTTGGTTGATTTTACAGAGGTTCTGAGGACAAATTGGTCATTCTTAGCATTATATTAGTTTATTGTGACTTCACGAGTTTCAAGTCAAGAAGAACTCAAATTCATATTTTGGTGATTCTATTTAGTCTGGAACATCAAATTTAATTGAGTAGCATATTTGGTTTATGTGTTCAGGATCCCATACGAATATCGAGGGTCCTTTTAGAGATTTAGGTATTTGTTGATTTCTGTAATGAGGTCTAGTGTCCCCCATGTTTGCGGAGCTTGACTACATTCATAGAAAGCCTTGATTTGTCGCCTCCGTGTTCGCGTGAAAGCACTCGCATTCGCAGAGGGCTAAGCTTTTGGCCTTCACGTTCATAGATGGATGGCCATGTTTTAGAGAGGAACTGTATGTCGGACCGCATTCTCGGACAGGGTCCTCATTTGCGAAGGACACGTGGCAGTGCTATGTTTTTTGAAATCGAGGTTCTTGCCCCATTTTCTCCCATTTTGAGTTCTATAGAAACCCTAAGTAGGCAATTTCAAAGAGTGTTTTCAAGATAGATCATTTGGGTAAATGATTTTGACCTTAATTCTTATCAATTTTAAACATCAAATTTGGGACATTGAATGACAAATTTTGAAAGGTTTTCAAGAACTTCAAGTTTTACAAAAATGGTGATTGTGGGTTGAGTTCAACAATATTTTCAAAATCATTTTCACTGATGGCTTCCAAATTCTTTGGGTAACGCATTTTATATAGATTTACCCTCCATTTTCATAATCATTTTTTTAGGTTGGTCTGACCCCATTTTCCAAAATTCTTGATAAGGGAGTTGTTAGCTTTGAAATTTTATTGTGATTACTTATTTGATTAGATTACATTGCTTTGGAGACTCAAATAACGGAGAAAGCTTAAGTCCCAGAGTGATTGTTTGATTAATTAAGGCAGGTGGACTTCTTGATTTTTCTTTGAGTTTATTGAACCTTGTATGCTATTGAATGATTGTGAGTAATGGGAATTGGTGAAGAGATTCATGTAAGAATTACTTATTGTAAATTGATGATGTGAACTTGATAAACAACTTCGGTTAAAACAAGAATATTGTTGATTTGTGTGACTTGATTGTGTTGTGGGCAATTGGCCGAATGAGATCACTTAATGATATGCCTTGATTAACTATTTTGGAAATTGGTGTTGAATTGCCATCCTCATATTTGATCATTGTACTATTATGTTTGCATTGCTATTATACTATTATGGTGATGATATTGGTGAGGATGAGAGGAAATAGGAAATGGGCCACACGCCCTTGGCAGATGCATAGACTAAGAAATCTCACATGGGTCCCAGACTAAGAGAAAATGGATGTGTATTGTTAGGACAGACATGCATCACTCTATATGATATTGCACATCACTACATTGCACTTCATTATGTGCTTTGTTATGTGGAGTGAGAATTGCTTAGGGTAGGCTGTTTATTATTGCAGGTTGTAGTTATGGAGGATCATAAGGAGTGGTTTGAGTATTTGTGTTCAATAATGCTTTACAATGAGTTAGTTGTGTACTTGTTAAGTATCATGTTGTTTGGTACTCACCTCTTGCATCAATACTTGTGTAGATTACGAGCTCGCATTCTCATGATTATCCTTCATCTATATCTTGTCCAAAGCTTTACTGTGGATACTTGAGAGATAGTTGTTTGTTATCTTAGCGGACCCTCTTGTTCCTTTATTATGTTTTTGTTCTGCTCAGAAACAATGACATTGAGACTTATTTTTTCCTTCATTCTATTGTAACACATAAGAGGCTTGTATACGTGACAACCAGGTTTTGAGAGTTTGTTTAAGTTTATTATAGTTTCCGCATTATATTAAGGTGTTAGACTTTTATCCTTGTTTTATTTCCACAATTATAGTTATGTTATGGATTTTAGGCTAACTTGTCTTGGTGGGATAAGACGAATGTCATCACGCCCATTTTTGGGTCATGATATTTTCAACTCAAATACATAGTCCTCTAATTTAGATATCGCAAATTAAATGATGATATCATTGGTCTTGACTTCGGTAAAAAGCACATTTAGTTTTGGTTACCTACATGGGTTTGTTGGACATGAAGGAATTGGTATGAGGAAAATGAAAAAGTTACAAATTACAGAAATTTGGTTTTTTTGCTTAACTGGATTTTTTTTATTAAAAATCAAAAACCGAGTCAAATTATCGAAATCTTAAAATTTAAAATTGAAAACGACCAATTAAACCGAAAAATAGAAACCAAAATTTTTAAAAAAATCAATTTGGTCATTTTTTTCAGTTTGAACCAAATTATGTCCAACCCTAATTACGCCTCCTAGTCAACTCCTTGCTTTCAGCCTCCTAAATATATCTACTACGGTACTAGATATATTTATGAGGGTGCACATGGACCAAGTGGGTTAGATCGAAAGGGTTGTCCTGTCTTTGTTCTTTTGGGATTCCTTCATAAAGGCCCAGCTTTTTCATTACCTTCACTATGGTATGACTTCATTGTACCTGAGAAATAACCTAAGGAATTTTCAGATTTCTAGTTTAGTTAGGTAACAAAGTAAAGTTCAAAGGATTACCCCACATTAAAATTGCTAGCATGGTGTTAGTTTTATAGTTAGCTAGGTACTGAAAATTCCCTAACTGTATTTGAGTAATCACTAGTAACCATTTTTGTAGTGATGCATTGAATTTTTACTAACCTTTTCAGAAAATCAACGATTTTCTTAGTTTAAATCTTAACGGCTATCCTAATTTAATATTTTCTAGGCAATATGCAAGTGTTTTCTTCAATACCTAATAAAGCTCTAGGAAAACCCTATTGATTTAAGATTTTTAAAAAATCACATGCCCAATGTTAATTGGAAATAATTTAAAGGGCTGGGAAAGAATTGTAAGGTTTAGCCAAACAAACCTTGAAACATTAAGTAATTTTCAACGAGTAATAGAATTCATATCTTGATGCTTGTGAGAAAATAAAGAAGGAAAATTATGAAATATGGATGTGCCTTGCTAGGTTCTAAGGAGAAAATCAAGTTTTTGCACCGCAAGGGAAAGAAAAAGATGAAAATATTTGATTTGGGATTTAAAATAGGAATTTTGTAGCAGGTTGACTCAAATTTTAAGTGAAAATTCACGAACCCGCGTCGGGCATGATGCAGGGTCCATTAGGGACCCTGTGGGTGCTGCCACAAGGCCCAATATGAGTCTCCCCTATCTTGTGTAGTGTCTAAACATTAGTCTAGAGACAGTCGCAACACGAGCCTTTGTGCAATGACATAGGGTTCATGGCACGAGGCTTGTGTGTTTACCTAAATTAATATATATTTTCATCATTGCTTTGCTTCAATGCATTTTTCCTCTTTTTCCTTCCTCAAAACCTGCAAGATCGCTCAATATAGCTTTAGTAGGGTTGGTTTCCTCCTAGAAAGTGCCTTATTTCTTTTCATGGAAACTCATATTTTTGTATTTTTATTGTATGTCCTACTTTATTATGATTCTTGAATTACCTCCCGAGCAACACTTGATTTAGCATCACAACACGGTGAAACTTAACTTAATCTATTGGTTCATGGACATATGGTTCCTCACAATGTGGTATTCCACTCATGCACATGTCTGATTACATCATTTAGCACGTTTATAGCCTTCTCCTATGACATGTTATTAAGTATCTCTCTAGTCACTCGCATTGCAAGCTCTTAATTTACAGAACAAAGTGATGTCCAGAAAGCATCTAGAATAGTTGAGTCATGCAACCCATGATTATATTACTTCCACAGTATCCAAAGTCTTACCATGTATCCGGTAGTAGGTCATCTTCTAGTTGCTTGAAGTATAAGATACTATTGATAGCTTGCATTCTTCTAGATACTAAACTCCACTCCTGGATGAACATATAAACTAGTTTTTTGTCTAGGAGTCAATCTCATCTGGTATCAGTGCTTTGAACCATGTGTTTGTTTCACCTGTAAGAGAGTACACAAACATGTTAAGTTTTCACAGTTTATCAGATAGTAATGCACTCTTATGATTAGCACAAACTCTTATAAAATTTCTCAAGTGTTGGAGAGGATCGCTCTTGATTGAAAAATAGCCCTCGACTCTTGCAATCTATTTTAATTAAATATTGAAAATAAAGCAATGGTGTATTGGGTCTTTTAGATTTTGCATCTATTGTTGTAATCAGGCATGGATTCCCATAGTGGGATGTTTTGAAGATGCTTTGTAGATCGTGAAAGTCATCTCTTTGTTGTAGACTCTCATAGTCATCTTTCCTTCATTTACATTGATTAGTTCTCGCTCAATATCTAAGAAAGGACGTCCTAGAATGATTGGCATCCTAGCATCTGCTTCAAAGTCTAGAATATAAAGTTCGTGGGAATGATGAATATCCTTACTCTGATGAGCATATCCTCAATAATACAATCTACTGCCAAGTGGATATGTTTGCCAATACCAAAGTGTTATTAGTAGGATGTTGTTTCCCAAGTCCAAGAGCTTTGAACACACACAATAATACTAGGTTCAAGCTTGTTCCTAGATCACATAGTGCAAGTCCAACTTCCCTTTTACCACTTTGTATAGTGAATGTGAAACTCCCTAGATCATCAAGATTTTTGGGAAACTGGTTCCTTACTATCGGCTTACACTCATCAATAAATGCTAGTTTTTTACTCTGTCCAATCCCTTCCTTGCATAAAAAATCTATTGTAAATACTTCGCATACTTTAGCATTCCCCTCAATGCATTGATAAACGGAATGTTGAAGTGTAGTCCTCTGAAGAGATCAAAAAAATTGTTGAAGATAGCTTCTTCCTCATCATGTTCCAACTTCTAAAGAATTGGTGGAGTATCTCTAAAGTAGGTGTAGTTGCCACAATCTTTCCAACCTCTTCATCTTTGCTTACATGTTCATCAATAATGCTTGTTTACTATTTGTTTATATCTTCTTCTTCCAGATCTTCACTCACCACTTTGTAAAATGTGACTACATCTTGATCTTGTGTTGCGATAGTCATGCATTGACTTACATTAACTCCATATGCTTTTGGATTTATGATTGTATCACTTGGAAGAGTACCCTTCTACATTTTATTTACCTCTATTAAGATTCGACTCAGTTGAGTCTCAATGTGTTTGTTAGATGTAGCATGCGAGTTTACCACATTTTCTATAAATGATATGATGTTGCATAGTTGTTGCATAGTGTTTTCAGTATTTTCCACTTTCTTGAGTATGCAAGAAAGTGTCTTTCCTTTTAGATGTTACAAGGTTATTGAAGGTTGGTTGGTGATCATATGTCCCTTTTGAGTGGCACATATGGATTAGTACTTCTATGAATAAAGCCTTGGTCTCAATTACCTTGATTCCTATCTCTCCAGCCTTAGTTGTGGTCTCTATTCCAACCTTGATCCTATTGTCCTTGCCTCAAAGGTCCTTGGTAAGAACGATTTTAGTTCAGATGGAAACCACCCATATAATATTAATATAGTGAACTTCCCGCTCATAATTATGGTACACATCCTCGTGTTTGTACCCTTGATCACTAAGAGGTACAACATTCACCTTATGTTTAGGGGCATCCATCACATGCCTAGTCAATAACTAAATTTGCGTCATGAACTTTGCCATTCTTTCCTATTTAGCCTCTTCTTTGAGTCTCTCTTTAGTTGAAGCCTTTTGGATTGATGCACTGCCTACTACATCAGCTTCTCTAGCATGTCACGGCATGTTCATCTTGTTCATCTGGTCAAGCAAAGTACTAACCTCTTCATAAGTGTGGTTTATCAGTGAACCCTCTACAATATTGTTGGCCATGAACTTTTTCACTGCATCTAGTGATCTGTAAAATATCTCTGGCAACACTTCATCTGACAGCTAGTGATTCGGACACCAAACTGCCTTTATTTTTAATTTGAGCCAAGCTTCATGTAGCTCTTCACTTGTCACCTTTTTGAGGTTACTAATCTCATTCCTAAGCTAGATACACATACTTGGAGGAAAGAACCTCTCCAAGAATCCACGTGTAAGTTTCACCCAGGCTAGTAACTCCCCAACACATGTAGTTGCTTCACCAATCAAGGAGAATGGGAACAACTTAAGTCTAATTCCTTTTTGAGAGATACATGGTAGGTTGTAAGCTAGACTTACCCCTACAAAGTCTTTAACATATTTATTTGATTCTTCAAGAGGTAGACCACCAAATAAAACCTTCACACCCTGTAAATGCAAAATTGTGTTGGTGAAGTTGAAACTAGCATTTCCCACTCGCGGTAGAGGTCTATTGGCCCCAGCATAGCCTATTCTGAAAGCATCCTTACCTACCAACCTGTGGTTGTGTTCGTCACTCATTGCAAAATTCAGCCTTGATTTCCTGAATGTTCTCTCTATTTTTGGGTCCATTGGAGTCAAGGGAGATCCTTGACTCCTAGTATCGAGCATAAACTATGGAAACTCCTACAATGGATGAAAACAACAACCAGTGTATGATGAAAAGGAAAATAATAGCTACCTAATGAATTTCTAGAAATTATAAAACTCTAAAATACATTCCCCGGTAATGGCACCATACTTTTGATGTCGCTCAGACTACAACCTTTTATGGGATTGGAGTGGTCTATTAAAAATACACTAACCAATCTAGGTTGAGGTTGAATCTTGTAGAGAGCGTACTAGAGTTTGTTTATAATTTGTTGTTAAGATTCACAAAAGTAACTATTATTGGAAATTTAGGGGGTTTGGATTATAATCTATTAACTACTTTCATTACTTAGATTTGTAATCAATAAGGAAGACAAATTGTCACGCCCTGAGATTATCCCCTAGATGTGACACGGTTCTTAGAGCCACAAGTGACCTCAGGCTAACCTCATGGAATGACATTAAGAAGCATAGAATAGACTAAATAAACTAAAAGGCAGAATCAAGTCTGAAATAGTCTAATATATCATAAGAAAGAATGTGATACAAAACACAAATGCAGAAATCGAACTAACTGTCTGAAAAACCTCTACTAACATAAGTGACTAGGATAAACCCGTAGCTCACTTTAACTATCTGAAAATTGAAAGTAATGACTGAAATCAAATATGGAGAGGTCGTCTTAGGATAATGAGGCCTCACCGAAGCTGCTCTAATGTTGACTGAATCTATAATAATCGTGGGATAGATGATAAATGTCAGAACCTATCTTATGAAACAATATAGGCAGAATAGTATGCAGTCAGTATTTGGAATGTACTGAGTATGAGGAAATGCATAAAACATGATATATGAACATGATATGTCTGTAGAACATGGTGAGCAAAGACCAAGTAAACTAATTTATACTGATCTAAAATACATAGCTAAAAGGTCATGCAATAACTCAAAAATCATATCATAATGTGGGAGATACTAATAACTGACATAAGTCATCTGAGCTACAACATAGAGTTCAGTGTACTTCTCCCACACATGAAAGGAAGTGTTCTACTTACCAAGGTAAAGACCATGATATCTGAGCTAAGGTGGATCCACTAGCTAATGTATGTTTGAGATATAACCTATGGGAGCACGTACTTTTGGGGATTAGGAATTACTACCTAAAGGTCCACGGATGCCAAAAGGTAACATTCATCCCAAAATTCCACTCGGTGCTAAGTATACTCTTAATGGAAACATGTCTAAATCTGGAAATAGTAATAAACTGCCCTACTAAATCATACTGATTATTTGATAAAGTGGTGAATAGCTCCTAAATCATGACAACTAAATATAATCTGAACGATACTTTAATAGAAAGCATATATATCATGATATCTAAAAATACTGAGAGATACTTCATTTGGAAGCATCACATCTCATGAAAAACTGATAACTTGAGACATGCATATAAAAATAATATAATTTTGATCATGAAAATATTTCCAGGGTATGTGCTCATAAAAATATCATTCGTAAAATGGAATTAAAATCAATTCATGCACTTTAAGATCTATTATAGAGAAGAAGAAACTGAAATTCAATAAGAACCCATGAAGATCACATGAACCCTAGTTTTGGGGAAATGAAAAATGAGAAATTAAAGTTTCTTTGGAATTTAATGGGTGAAACAGAACCCATTGATGAAATTCCAACATACCTTGAATGAAACCCTAGCTTGAATCTTGGAAAAAGGGAATTGAAGCTTGAATCTCGTATTCTTGCCTTGAGAGGAAACTTGGGAGAGAAGAAACATTAACTTGGGAGAATGAGAGGGAATCAAGAGGTTAGGATATTAAGAAATCAGTTATACCCAATTAGAATAGGCCAAAATGACATAGTATAGCGATTAAAATAGTGGGAAAAGACTAAAATAATCTTGACTTATAAATGTCGAACAACATCTACAGGAGCCCTCCACGGACATTTCAACATTTCACGGTTCGTGAAGGTGTCCGTGAATGTAGAGTCTGGGCTCTGAGGGCTAACTTATACGAAAGCCCCTACAGGACGTACAACACTCCACGATCCACACAAGTGTCAGTGAAGGGGAAGATTCCTGAGTCCTAGGGGGTTCTGTCTTTCACAGTTCGTGAATCCATCTGTGAAACTTACCTCCAAAAGTTCCAATTTCTAAGTTCTAGTCCACAGGTAATTCATGCCTCATAGTTCCTTTCACGATCTATGAATGGGTCTGTACAAGCCCATTGTTCTGCAACATTTCAGTTCTTCTTGTTTCCAAAGTCTTGTCTGGTCTTAGGAACCTTCAGGTGTTTCACAAACTAGGGCTAAAGTTCTTAGATATCAGAACTCCAAAATTATTTACTATACAGTCATTCAAGTGTGTTCATTGTGCACAACTAATCTATAAGTCTCTTAAAACCTCTCGACTAAATTAAGAGAATCTCACCCAAAGTCATTCTCAATCACTTGAGTGCGAATTAATTTGTTCATATTGTCATAATTTTCAAGATAACTATCTTCTCTCTATCTCAAGTTATTAAATGATGGTTGGTAGTACCAAATCCATGTTAATGAATAATTTTCCTAGTTTATACCTTTATGGTCAAGCATGTAAGAATACATTAATTATTGCCAATCAACTTTAGAGAAAATGTTATGTATGAAAGGAACTTAGTACACAATAATCACTCTTTTATAAACGGTTGTTTTACTGTAGAGCATTCATTATCATCATCTCTACCCTAAGTTCCATAACTCTAGCTACTCATAGCTAGTCTAGACTAACAATTAAAATAATTTAAACTACTGGAAAATACGAATGCAAGAGATAATAAGAGAACATTTGAATAAAGCACCACTTGCAAGTTAATCTTGTTAGTTCCACAATAATCGTCTAAAACTGTGAAGTAAAACCTAGAAACTAAGAACAATAATTTCTAATATTTAATTTTAAGTCCTAATAGCTATTCTAAGAATTTGTTCCTCTTTAAAACCATCATCAATATATATATATATATATATATATATATATATATATATATATAGGGATTCTAAATCCTAATCCCAGTTGGACTCTGCGTTGACTGGGTCAAACCTAGTCTAACTGACAAAAGAGGGTCGCAATATGAGGGGCATTGAGAGGAGCCCTACCTCGCAGTGCAAGGCTCATCTCGCACTTGTCCACCTTTTGTGGAGTCTTTGAAGTTTAGTTTCTTGATAAGTGCGGCGCGAGGTTTATCTCATGATCCTTTATGGAGTAATTTTTGTTCATTTTTGCCTAAATCACTTTGCCTTACGTTTTTTTATCCATCACATGGGTCTTTTGTTGCTATCTTTCGCCTGAAATTAAACGTAACATATCCATTAGTTCGTCACAGCATATCGTTAATAAACACAAGAATTTCACAAGATTATACTTAGAACTAGGCTAAAATATGGGTATAACGTGGTGTTTAAATGCGTAAATACACCCCAATCTAAATCAGCTTTATATAGCTTACTCCTTCATTTGATCCCTTATGACATACCAAAGTTGCCCTCCAAGCTACAATATCTATATTTAGCAAATAGAAATATAAGGGCTATATAACAAGCACGGCCATGCGGAAAACACAGTAATTTTCTCAACAAGTTACAAGCTCATCAAATACTATAAACAAGGTGTATCACTAAACCCTTCTTCCCCATCACCCAAATGATCATATGACCCTAAAATAAGGTGAATATTACTCTATTTATTTATTCCATAATGTACAGAACCTACTATGCTCAAATAGATATACATAACTCATGACTTTTGATCAATATATAAACTTTTCATCACCTCAAACTCACAGAACCATTCACGATCATGAAATTGGTCGTGAAATGCCATCCATAGCTGTGATACTCACCATAAGTTGTGGAGGTTTCCTTATTTAGAATTTCATTTTATCTCTCTCTCAAGAACATCTATCTTCACGGCCGTAAATCAACTTTATGGACTATGATTGAGCTTGTCCTTAGCAATGTCAACTGTTTATGGAGGTGCTTTTATATATATTGGAGATGTACGAAGGTATCTTTCTTTCATAGTTGTGAACCACACCATATAGATATGTTCAAATACTTAGGCCTTAAATAGTAGTATTAATTCATATGTCAAGGCATGGATCATATGTACCACATACAGCCGTGAATCCCATGCATCTTGGGTTGGCCTCATTGTTTGACTCCTAAACTTACTCCTCTCTTGGGATAACCTTTTTACATTTGTGTTCTTGGCCTTAAAGGCTCAAATTATTATGAATTTTATCGACATCAACTTGGTTGTGCATGTACTATAAGCTACAGGGTGTTACGGTGCCATATGTGGGTGTTGATCATTATGGGACATATAAGTGCGATAAAGAGGTATCTAGACAAAGGAGAAGATTTTTGATTGCCAAATGCTCATAAAGGGTGAGTGTTGAAAAGACCAGAAAAGTGTAAAATGAGGAAATGACACCCATATACATAAGGTCATGTTTGATATGTTGAAAAAATGAATGATCATTCTCAAGTACAAATAAAAAGAGGAGGCTAATTTTAGAGACATGAATTTTATGGAGCTATTAATTAAGAAAGAAAATAAGATAAATATGGGGAAAGCAACTGAAGAGAATATTAGCCTTATAGCTTCTTGCTTACAAGGAATATTATCAACATATGAGTTATTATTAAGGGGAAGATGCACATCAAGAGGTCATGAGAATTGAAGATGTTACAAGAGTGCAGATGAAGACGTATCAAGTTTTATCAAGCAAAATGTTTCTCTCAATCATTTGCATAACTATAAGACTACTGTACCAAATTGCCTTTGTTTCATTCTATCTGTGGGTGTATCAGATACCAATAGTAAGCATCCCCTTGTCCATGGCCATCAACCATCCCTATGCTCTTTCATTTGCTGGCCAAGAAACCCAACATGGAAATTTCTTAAACATTTTGCTTTTATATATGAATTGGCTCTGGACATTGAATACTTGCAAAACGTAGACTGTGATTCAATACTTTTGTACTTTCAGGATTAGAAAACATCTTTATTAGCTAATGATACCTAAAGATTGTTTGGATTTGAAACTTTTAGAGAAAAAAAAAAGATAAGGTTGAGCAGAGGAAATTTTCATTCATATTCAGCTTTTAAAAAGCATACACACATATATCTACATAAGCTTTTCTAAAGTTAGTAGAGGACCATACATATCCAACCACTCTTGACTTTCTTACAAAACATATTCCATAAAACAAGAACTACCTTTCCTTTACATACTTAACATAATATTTAAGAAAATAACAATTAAACAAAAGACATCTAGAAATATCTCAATTTTTAACACTCCTCATTGAGATTTTTCTTGGATACTCCCAACTTAGCCCTCAGAACTTCAAATTTCCCCTTAGGAAGAGCCTTGGTCATGATGTCTGCAATCTACTGATCTGAGTTGCAATGAACAAGTTCAACTTCGCCATCCTTCTCTGCTTGCCTGATAGCGTGAAACTTCACATTTATATCTTGCTACGACCATGTTGCACTGGATTTTTGGCCATAGATATTGCTGACTTGTTGTCAACCTTAATGACAGTAGCTTCAATGTCATTTTGCTCCAGATCACATAGAATCTTTCTTAACCATAGCGGCACCAGCAGCGGCGATGTATTCTGCTTCTGCAGAAGATTGAGCTACCACCTCTTGCTTCTTTGAATTCCATGAGAACATGCCTAAACCAAGTGTAAAAGCATATCCAGAAGTGATTTTCATATCATCAACGCTTCCTGCGCAATCATTATTTGAATAACCTATCAGTTGCCCTTGCTCTTCCCTTTTAAACCAAATACCATAATCAGCAGTTCCTTTGATATATCTCAACATTCGTTTAGCAACACTAAGATGAACTTGATTTTGAGCTTGCATAAACCTCAACAGTAAACTTGTCACGAACATGAGATCGGGTCTTGTTGCTATCAAATACAGCAAACTACCAATCAGGCTTCTATAAACTGTTGGATCAGTCCTGTCAACTCCTTCAAACTTCAAAATCTTTTCTTTGTGAACCAGTGGAGTCAGTACAGACTTGCATCTCTCCACCTTGAACCTTTTAAGGATATCCCATGCATATTTTCTCTAAGAAATAAAGATTCCAGCAGTAGCTTGATGAATCTCCATTCCCAGAAAGCAACTCAATTCACCCAAATCTAACATTTCAAACTTGGTCTCCATTTCTTGCATGAACTGATTCACCATTGCTTTATTGTTTCATGTTACCAGAAGATCATCAACATAGAGTGACACCACAAACACATCTCCTCCTTTATCCTTTTTCACATATAAAGTGGTTCATTTTCACTTCTCTTAAAGCCACAATGAATGAGATGATCATCAATCTTACTGTACCATTCTCGAGGAGCCTGCTTTAATCCATACAATGCCTTATGAAGTCGGTAGACTTTATCCTCCATTCCTGCAACTTGAAAGCCTTCTGGTTGATCAACATATATCTCCTCCTACAACAGTCCATTTAAGAATGCAGACTTCACATCCAAATGATACAGCTTCCAATTTGATTGAGCTGCCAAAGCAAATAGAACCTTATTGTATCATGTCGTGCAACAGGTGCAAACATGCCTCCATAATCCAGACTTGCAACTTGCGCATAACCTTTCATAACAAGCCTTGCTTTGTATTTATAAACTGAGCTATCTAGATTAATTTTGGTTCTATAAACCCACTTCACCCCGATCACATTTTTGTTTTTGGGTTTATCAACCAACTTCCAAGTATCATTCTTTTCTATCATACCAATCTCCTCCTTCATGGCTTAAATCCAAACTTCATGTCTTGATGTTTCTTGATAGCTATTTGGTTCCGAGATTGCAACATTACATCTTTCATATATCTCGGAAAGAGACCTTATCTTTAAAATTGGCGAATCAAGTGAGGATTCCCCATCTGATTCTTCGTCTTCTTCTAGAGTTTCAGACCCAAATGTTTTGATTTCAGGCAGCGGACTCAAGTTCTGAAAAATTGCATTATCTTTCTCAATCTGCAACTTATCTCAGTTCCAATAAGAATGCTTATCGACGACTACATCTCTTCGGATTGAAATACTTTTTGTTTGCAAGTTGAAAACTCTATAACCCTTGGCTTGTGATGAATAACCAGTAAAGATCCCCAATTCACCTTTTGGTTCAAGTTTGCTTCTTTTGACAGAAGGAACATGAGAATAGCATATCGAACCAAAAACTTTTAGATACTTGGCAAATGGTTGTATTCCACTCCATGCCTCAATAGGAGTCTTTTCATCCACAGCTTTTATTGGCAGCCTATTTAACAAATACACTGAAATATGAATAGCTTCTGCCTAAAAGCTTAGTGGCAGTTTCTTTTCCAGCAACAAACATCTTGCTATTTCAACTACTATTATGTTCTTCCTCTTCGAACTCCATTTTGTTCGGGCGAATAGCTTACTGTCAACTTGTGATCAATCCCCATATCTTCACAATACTTATTGAACTCATTTGAAGTCTATTCGCCACCATTGTCTGACCTCAAAGCCTTTAGCTTACAACCATTTTGTCTTTCCACAAAAGCTCTAAATTTCTTGAAAATTGAAAATACTTGAGACTTGTTACTCAGAAAATACACCCAAGACATCCTTGTTAAGTCATCAATAAAGAGCACAAAATATTTATTGTGTCCCAAAGATGATGTCTGCATAGGTCCACACACATCAGTGTGAACTAGTTCAAGTTTTTCAGTTGCCCTCCAGGTAGCACTTTTAGGAAATGATTTTTGTGTACCTTACCTATCTGACATGACTCACAAACTTCTTTAGACAGTGAAATCTCAGGTAAATCCTTAGTCAAGCCCTTTTCATACATAGACTTTAAAGTAGCATAGTTAAAATGACCATATCTTTTGTGCCACAACCATGACTCATCCTTACTTGCAAAATTTACACTATCAAACCTCCCATCTAAAGGAAAAGTTTTATCCACCATTCTTACTTTAACAATCAAACTATCTTCAGAGTCAAAAATCAAACAATGTTTGTCCTTAAAAAATAAGGAATAGCATTTAGACATCATTTGAGCCTCACTTAACAAGTTACATGCTAAAGAAGGAACATACAACACATCATGTATAAACTTTGTACCTTGTGTAGTCTGAAAGGAAACTGAACCCTTTCCATGTGCATCAACCATTACACCATTTCCCATCCTAACTTTAGCTTTGAATGACTTGTCAAGTGTGTGAAACAAGAACTCATTGTGTGACATATGACTCATACATCCACTATCTATGAACCATGAGGATTTGTTGGTTGTGTTTTCTACATGAGAAGCCATAAACAAGATTTCTTCTTCATTTTCGGACTTTTCAACAAAATTTGCCTGCTGCACATGGTTTTGTCGTGGTTGATTCTGCCTGGTTGCAAGGTGGAAACTTCCCTCTCTTTAAAGATTCCTTCCTTGTTTTCCCTTTTCTAATTTATTTCCTTCCATCCTTCTATTGTCCTTCATAGGCTGTTTGCCTTTATGTTGTGCTTGAAATGCCACTTCTACTACTTCTTCATCTCTTATACTTGATCTTTGCAACTTGCTGATCAGTTCTGCCACAGATAAAGTCTTCAAATCACAAGATTCTTCTATTTCTGAAATCTTGGACTAAAACCTTGTAGGTAAGCTTATCATCATCTTCTCCACCACCCTTGAATCTGGAAAGGTTTCACCAAACAGCCTTACTTTGTTTACAATCTCCACAAGTTTGGCAGAATACTCTTTCACAGTATCTCCTTCTTTCATCCTTAACATCTCAAATTCTCCTTTAAGAGTTAAGAGTTTGACAGTCTTCACTCTGTCACTTCCATCGAACTCCTCTTTTAGCTTCTCTCATACTTCTTTAGGTGTTTCAAGCCATTATTCTTGTGAAAATCGTATCTGAAAGTGCTGAATGAAGACATGTGAGAGCCTTGGGTTTCCTTGACTTCGCATCTTCATAAATCTTCATTTGTGCAACTATTGGATTTGGTCCAAGTGGAAGAGGATCATCTTCACTTTCAATTGTTTCCCATAGACTAAGATTTTTGAGATAAGCCTTCATCTTTATCACCCATATGTGATAATTTTCTCCTGTAAACATAGGAGGGCCTGCACCCAAGAAACTGTTGGATGCCATGTTACTGTTGCTCAACTCTCACCTTAGAAGGAGAAAAAAACCTTAGCCTTTTTGCCTTCACAGATCCCTCAAGAAGAAGGGCTCTTGATACCACTGTTAAGATTTTAAAAAATTTAGAGAAAAAAAAGATTAAGGTTCAGCAGAGGAAATTTTCATTCATATTCAGCTTTTAAAAAGCATACACACATATATCTACATAAGTTTTTCCAAAATTAGTAGAGGATCATACATATCCAACCACTATTGACTTTCTTACAAAACATATTCCAACCTTTCCTTTACATACTTAACATAATATTTAAGAAAATAACAATTAAACAAAAGACATCTAGAAATATCTCATTTTCTAACAGAGATAGCAGTACATGAAAATATACATGAGTAACAGCGCTTAAATTCTCACCTTTAACTACGAGAAAATAAGGTTAACGGAGAAAAAATAATTTGGCCATCAAAATTCCATGGTTGTGTTGTCTTTTTCTAATAATTTACCAGCTTACTAGATACTCCTTCCAAAACTAGCTTATTATCCACAGGTTGATATATTTTTTCTCCGCTTGTAACATTTGTATTAGACAACACCTGATTTTTCTAAAACCTTACTATCAGTAACTTCAGCTTGGTATAGCAGACTAGTTTCATCCTGGCAACCAAGAGGAGCTTGTTGGTTCACCTGTTCAAAGACCACAAACGATAATACTTAACATGAGGATCTAAGTAAAGAAAATCTGTTGAGATGTTATGAGCAAAGGAAATGCACCATAGTAATGAGAGGAGTTGGAGCATCCGTATCACTGTTTTCACATCCTCCGAGTGCACTGAGAAGTAGTAAAAAAGTTTAGTTTTTATCAGCTAGGAAAGAAATTACAGAGCTTGAACACAACAAACAGCACAAGAACACAATCAAATTCTAAGTGTGCATTTGGATCCTAAACGTGTTCACTGTTCCAAAGGACAATCAAGACTGAACAACCTAATATAATACTACAAACAGCCTCTGCAACCAACATTCCTTTACAATAAAAATAGATCAATAAGTAAGATGTTCATTTGCTGAACTTCCTAATCCCCTATCCATTATATGTTATCACTCCTTAGTCATCCAATAGTTACAACAGTAATTATTTCTTTATAGTAGTAGTTATTTTCCTGTAATAGTGCAATTTTTCATTCTAGTAATGTTAGGTGGGAACTTGCTTGACTAATGATATTTCTCTTGCCACTGATGAAGTTTCAACATACCTTGAATGAAACCCTAGCTTGAATCTTGGAAAAAAAGTGCTTGTAGCTTGAATGGGTGAAAACGAACCCATTGATGAAGTTCCAACATACCTTGAATGAAACCCTAGCTTGAATCTTAGAAAAAGGGGATTGAAGCTTGAATCCCATATTCTTGCCTTGAGAGGAAACTTGGGAGAGAAGAAATAGTAACTTTGGAGAATGAGAGGGAATCAAGAGGTTAGGATCTTAAGGAATCAGTTAGACTCACTTAGAATAGGCCAAAATGACATAGTATAGGGATTAAAACAGTTGGACAAGACTAAAATAATCTTGACTTATAAATGTCGAACAACTTCTACAGGAGCCCTCCACGGACATTTCAACACTTCACGGTTCATGAAGGTGTCCGTGAATGTAGAGGAGTCTGGGTTCTGAGGGCTAACTTATACGGAAGCCCCTACAGGACGTACAACACTCCATGGTCCACACAAGCGTCCGTGAAGGGAAAGATTCCTGAATCCTAGAGGGTTCTGTCTTTCACAGTCCGTGAATCCATCTGTGAAACTTACCTCCAAAAGCTCCAATTTCTAAGTTCAAGTCCACAGGTCCTTCATGGCTCATGGTTCCTTTCACAATCTGTGAATGGGTCTGTACAAGCCCATTTTTTTGCAACATTTCAGTTCTTCTTTTTTCCAAGGTCATGTCTGGTCTTAGGAACCTTCAGGTGTTTCACAAACTAGGGCTAAAGTTCTTAGATATCAGAACTCCAAAATTCTTTACTATACAGTCATTCAAGTGTGTTCATTGTGCACAACTAATCTATAAGTCTCTTAAAGCCTCTCGACTCAATTAAGAGAATCTCACCCAAAGTCATTCTCAATCACTTGAGTGTCGAATTAATTTGTTCTTATTGTCATAATTTTCAAGTTAACTATCTTCTCTCTATCTCAAGTTATTAGACGGTGGTTGCTAGTACCAAATCCATGTTAATGAATAATCTTCCTAGTTTATACCTCTATGGTCAAGCATGTAACAGTACATTAATTATTGCCAATCAACTTTAGAGAAAATTTTATGTATGAAAGGAACTTAGTACACAATAATCACTCTTTTATAAACGGTTGTTTTACTGTAAAGCATTCATTATCATCATCTCTACCCTAGGTTTCATAACTCTAGCTACTCAGCTAGTGTACAATAACAATTATAATAATTTAAACTACTGAAAAATATGAATGTAAGAGATAATAAGAGAACCTTTGATTAAAGCACCACTTGCAAGTTAATCTTGTTATTTCCACAATAATCGTCTAAAACTATGAAGTAAACCCTAGAAACTAAGAACAATAATTTCTAATATTTAATTTTAAGTCCTAATAGCTATTCTAAGAATTTGTTCCTCTATAAAACCATCATCAATATATATATAGGGAATCGAAATCCTAATCCCAGTTGGACTCTGCGTTGACTAGGTTAAACCTAGTCTAACAGACAAAAGAGGGTCGCAATGTGAGGGGCATTGAGAGGAGCCATGCCTCGCAGTGCAAGGCTCATCTCGCACTTGTCCACCTTTTGTGGAGTCTTTGAAGTTTAGTTTCTTGATAAGTGCGGCGTAAGGTTTATCTCATGATCCTTTCTGGAGCAATCTTCCTTCATTTTTGCCTAAATCACTTTGCTTTATGTTTTTTATCCATCACATGGGTATTTTGTTGCTATCTTTGGCCTGATATTAAACGTAACATATCCATTAGTTCATCACAGCATATCATTAATAAACACAAAAATTTCACAAGATTATACTTAGAACTAGGCTAAAATATGGGTAAAACGTGGTGTTTAAATGAGTAAATACACCCCAATCTAAATCAACTTTATATAGCTTACTGCTTCATTTGATCCCTTATGACATACCAAAGTTGCCCTCCAAGCTACAATATCTGTATTTAGCAAATAGAAATATAAGGGCTATATAACAAGCACGGCCCTGCCGAAAATATAGTAATTATCTCAACAAGTTCCAAGCTCATCAAATACTATAAACAAGGTGTATCACTAAACCCTTCTTCCCCATCACCCAAATGATCATATGACCCTAAAATAAGGTGAATATTACTCCATTTACTTATTCCATATTGTACAGACCCTACTATGCTCAAATAGATATACATAACTCATGACTTTTGATCAATATATAAACTTTTCATCACCTCAAACTCACAGACCCATTCATGATCATGAAAGTGGTCGTGAAATGCCATCCATAGTTGTGATACTCACCATAAGTTGTGGAGGTTTCCTTATTTAGAATTTCATCTTATCTCTCCCTCAAGCACATCTATCTTCACAGTCATAGATCAACTTTATGGACTATGAAAGTCATCGTGGTTGAGCTTGTCCTTAGCAATGTCCATTGTTATGGAGGTGCTTTTATATATATTGGAGATGTACGAAGGTATCTTTATTTCACAGTTGTGAACCACACCATATTGATATGGTCAAATACTTAGGCCTTAAATAGTAGTATTAATTCATATGTCAAGGCATGGATCGTATGTACCACATACAGCCGTGAATCCCATGCATCTTGGGTTGGCCTCATTGTTTGACTCCTAAACTTACTCATCTCTTGGGATAACCTTTTTACATTTGTGTTCTTGGCCTTAAAGGCTCAAATTATTATGAATTTTATCGACATCAACTTGGTCGTGCATGTACTATAAGCTACAGGGTGTTACGGTGCCATATGTGGGTGTTGATCATTATGGGACATATAAGTGCGATAAAGAGGTATCTAGACAAAGGAAAAGATTTTTGATTGCCAAATGCTCACAAAGGGTGAGTGTTGAAAAGACCAGAAAAGTGTAAAATGAGGAAATGACACCCATATACATAAGGTCATGTTTGATATGTTGAGAAAAAGAATGATCATTCTCAAGTACAAATAAAAAGAGGAGGCTAATTTTAGAGACATGAATTTTATGGAGCTATTAATTAAGAAAGAAAATAAGATAAATATGGGGAAAGCAACTGAAGAGAATATTAGCCTTATAGCTTCTTGCTTACAAGGAATATTATCAACATATGAGTTATTATTAAGGGGAAGATGCACATCAAGAGGTCATGAGAATTGAAGATGTTACAAGAGTGCAGATGAAGACGTATCAAGTTTTATCAAGCAAAATGTTTCTCTCAATCATTTGCATAACTATAAGACTACTGTACCAAATTGCCTTTGTTTCATTCTATCTGTGGGTGTATCAGATACCAATAGTAAGCATCCCCTTGTCCATGGCCGTCAACCATCCCTATGTTCTTTCATTTGCTGGCCACGAAACCCATCATGGAAATTTCTCAAACATTCTGCTTTTATATATGAATTGGCTCTGGACATTGAATACTTGCAAATCGTAGACTGTGATTCTATACATTTGTACTTTCAGGATTAGAAAACATCTTTATTAGCTAATGCTACCTAGAGATAGCTGCACATGACAATATACATGAGTAACAGCCCTTAAATTCTCTCCTTTAACTACGAAAAAATAAGGTTAACGGAGAAAAAATAATTTGGCCATCAAAATTCCATGGTTGTATCGTCTTTTTCTAATAATTTACCAGCTTACTAGATACTCCTTCCAAAATTAGCTTATTATCCACAGCTGATATCTTTTTTCTCCGCTTGTAACATTTGTATTGGACAACACCTGTTTTTTCTAAAACCTTACTATCAGTAACTTCATCTTGGTATTGCAGACTAGTCTCATCCTGGCAGCCAAGAGGAGCTTGTTGGTTCGCCTGTTCAAAGACCACAAACGATAATACTTAACATGAGGATCTAAGTAAAGAAAATCTATTGAGATGTTATGAGCAAAGGAAATGCACCATAGTAATGAGAGGAGTTGGAGCATCCGTATCATTGCTTTCACATCCTCCAGGTGCACTGAGAAGTAGTAAAACAGTTTAGTTTTTATCAGCTAGGAAAGAAATTGCAGAGTTTGAACACAACAAACAGCACAAGAACACAATCAAATTCTAAGTGTGCATTTGGATCCTAAACGTGTTCACTGTTCCAAAGGACAATCAAGACTGAACAACCTAATATAAGACTACAAAACAGCCTCTGCAACCAACATTCCTTTACAATAAAAATAGATCAATAAGTAAGATGTTCATTTGCTGAACTTCCTAATCCCCTATCCATTATATGTTATCACTCCTTAGTCATCCAATAGTTACAACAGTAATTATTTCTTTATAGTAGTAGTTATTTTCCTGTAATAGTGCAGTTTTTCTTTTTTGAAAATTTATTTACAACCAATAGGTTTTGCACCAGGAGGTAAATCTGTCAAAATCCATGTATTAGTTTTCATTATTGAATCAATTTCAATTTCATTGCCTCTTTCCAAAATTTAGCATCAAAGGAAGATATAACCTCAAAATAATTTGATGGTTCATTGTCAACCAGGACAGTTTGAAAATCATTTTCATAAGAAAAACACTCTTTCCTAGACCTTTTACTCCTTCGCAGTTCCTCAATATTAGAAAGACTCGCTATTTATTTCAACAGGTGCATGAGAAATTGTATCCCAATGAAAAAATATATTCAAAAAATTCAGCATTCTTTGTCTCAATAATAGTATTGCAATCAAGCGCATAACTCTTTAAGACAAGAAATCTATATGCAGATCTCTATCTTCAGCATAGTTAAAAAGCATGCAATCAACAGTTTTAGAACCTATTTTACTTTTTTTAGGTTTAGGGAAAAGAACTTTAACATGGCACTCTCAGACTTAAAAATATTTCAAGTTAGGTTTATAACCTTTCCACAACTCATAAGGAGTTCTGCCAATTCTTTTATGATGAATCCCATCTTAATTAGTTCTAATGCTCCTGATAATTTGTGGGGTAAAGCTATATTCTGCATGTCATTTGTCTCCTAAAGACATAATTATCAAGCTTGAATAGGTTATCAAAGTCATATTACAATTTTCATGTTACGTTCTGCATAATTTGAATGTTATATCTCTCTGACTACTCCCTTCTTCAGTCCTTAAAAAACAGAGAAAACAAAAGGGAAACATACTCTGCATATCCTTGATCCACAATTTCACTCCCTTCAATTT
Source organism: Solanum commersonii (assembly GCA_029007595.1). Taxonomy (NCBI): domain Eukaryota; kingdom Viridiplantae; phylum Streptophyta; class Magnoliopsida; order Solanales; family Solanaceae; genus Solanum; species Solanum commersonii. The sequence goes on along the minus strand of JAJTWQ010000092.1, from coordinate 421,515 downwards.
GCTCAGCTTGGAAGACCTCAGAAAGCGCACTGTTTCCATCCAACTCAACAGTCTCCTTGCTTTTTATGTGGTCAAGTTGAGTTTGATAAGCTTCTGGATAAAAATGAAGTTTTAGTCCATCCATATCAAATCTCCATCTCCCTCCACAGTAAATGAGGAGTTTTACATACCTGTTGATTCACTTGATACCTCTGGAGGGATATTCTGGAGGAGTTTCTGACACATTACTGTACCCTAGAAATCAAGGAAAGTGTAATTCAAGAAGTTTAGCCTCTGCGATTCTTTCACCATTGTGAAACCAAATGAAGTGGTCCATGTGTTTAGCACGGTGGGGGCAGCAGGCAAAACTAGCCTCTCAACTCCTAATTCCATTAGTTTCTGGAAAGAATAACAAAATTGCATTAGTTGAAAGGCAAGCAGATCAGATGACAAGCATATTCAATCTATGTCAAAGCATGCTCATCATTATCCCACGTACGTAGCGACAAAGAAAGAAAGCCATATATGTGCACCATACCATCACTTATTCTTAACTAGAATTGAAGTCCTTTTGTTTTGATAGGTAACCATAACTTGACATCGATGTAGCATAACTGAGCGTTGAAGCCAACCAAAAAAAAAGCCCTAAGACTGCTGCTTAATATGACATCTAGAGAACCAAAATAACCATGTCCAAAGGTATTTCTCTTATAAAATGCATGTTTATGCATCCGATAAGGAGAGCAAGCCAATGTCCCCAAACAGTCAACTCAAATGCATAGCCTCGAAAATGTTAATTATATAACCATGGAATGAAAGAAACACATGACTAAAAAATAAAAATTCAAAGATATCTCCTATAAATTATAGCTTTCATGAACATCCCTGCTTAATAAAGTAATTATTGGTGATCTTTTAAATACAGACATTAGATACATCCTTAGCAACAACTCTTCCTTCCGCTCCCTGAAGAAGGAAAATGAAAGAAAAAGTAGATTTGCATACCTTTTCAAGCTCATTCATTAAGATGCGACACATTCCAAGTCTGCGGTACTGAAATCTTGTTGCCACAAGAGGAACCTCAGCTACCTTTTCTCCATAAATCCTATGAGCATGAAAAATTGTTAGCTTACTATCTAAGATTCAGTCACATTATTCAACTAATTTTTCATACTAAAGAGATTTATACTAAAATGATAAGTTGAGAAAAGTTTACTTCAATGAATAATATACTAATATATAATGGTTGGATACCTCACAGTTGCTACTGTAATCACTTCATCATTTCTTTCCAGAAGCACAGTATAGAAACCCTGAAAATTTAAGCGATTCAGCTCTGACCTGCAATTTCGAATTACAACTTTTTTCAGAGCATAAATAATTAAAACATATAGATACAAGTCTCTGAAAGTAGTGTTTAAGCAACTCGAGAGTTAAATACTACACTTGCTAAGTAACCCCACAACAATTTGCTGTCAAAACATCTGGTTAGAATCGAATACCATACTCAAACATCAGCTAGGTACTGCAGCTTAGAAACTAATACGTGTTCAAGTTGAGATAAACCACGTCATCTATAGTTTTTTTACACAGAGTATCATGTTATCTATAGTTACAAGTACTAAAGGCACTTTCAACTTCTATTTATGGCAAGTCTAAAATCAAGGCTGATTAAGTTCATGAATGGTAGAAGCTCTAATCTAACCTTTGATGAAAGAGTGTCAACAATGAAAGTGTCATATGATATGCATAACTTTGTTTTGCATAAATTATGCAGTTCAACAAGAATATTTGCACAAAATTCAACAAAGGTTACTCAAGAATTTATAAAGCTGGATATTACCATCTATTAAAGATAACATATTCCATAAGATCCCTTCTTGTGTAAGGTTCTTCGACAGGCTCAAAGCACTCATGCATCACATCCAAAGCGACACCAAGTTTACTATAAGTCTCCAAGACGAACTCATCTTTAGCAGCATCCGAATCAAAATCATCAGGTTTTACGTATTTCAATAAAGTCCAAGTGAGGATATCAATTCCCACCATAACTGGTTTTGCCAAGAGTTGGTGGATACCCAAACATATCTGCAACAAATATTAAGTTGACTTAGACAAACTGTTTCTTAAAAGTAAACTTCAATAGACAGAAGAGGAGACTCATTTAACATAGCCCTAGGATTGATAACATGGGAACAATCAATAAGAAATTCTTTTAAGATCCGACCGGTCAACTGCATTCTACACTGAAAATAACCTCTCAATGAGACAATTGACAAGAAATGGAAGCTGTGCGCTCTACTCAAGATGCAAATGCTTTCTATTCTGTGTTAGGCATGAATCCAAATACCTGCTCACATCTCTTATTGCAAAACCATTTTCCTACAGGATAACAATCCAGCTTTTGAAGACCCTTATCTCTCACGCACCGAGCATGATCTGTACATAATTGATCAACATCAATAATGCCAAACATCCACATAATCCTGTATAAGCTGCTGTAGGGACATAAAAAATGATCAAAAGAACTTCTTACACTTGTGCTCACACTGACAACAGATAAGTAGACTGATGTCTGTAAAGTGGTCTTTGTTTTTATCAAATCTGCTCTCGCCACACATTTCACAACAGCATGATGGGCAAAACCATTCGCCATCGGGAACCTCCTGTTTAAGCAATAGAATGCAGTTGGTATCAAACAGGTGTAGAACCAATGCGCTCTCTCTCTCTCTCTCTCTCTCTCTCTCTCTCTCTCAACGGCTCCAACCCATTACACTAAAAAGAATATTCACTTTATATTATTCCCTCTCTTCAATATTATATTATTATTTTTTATTTCATTTATATTTTCAAAAGTTTTATATAATACAAATAATAATAAAATAATCAAAAAGAGATTTGGTGTTGATGACTAGTATAACACCAAATTTGGTGTAACACAATTTACACACTAAAATAGTGCAAGAATTGTTGTTGGGTTGGAGATGGGAGAAGAAAGAAACAAAGGTATGATAACAGTGACAGAGAGAAGGACACCTTCATTCCAAGGCAACCAGTATGAAAGGAAGATGGGCATTCATCACACAGAAGTAATTCACCACCGTAATGGCACACAGAACACACATTATCATTTGTGCCCAAATGGCTGCACTTCTTCAACAAAGGTGATCTCTTCCTCATATTTCTTACAATACTCTTTTCTTTCATCTGCAGTTGACAATCAAGAAGGGATCGTCCATCTTCCAAAAATATATTCGCTGAAGGTCTGTGATAATTGCTTCCAGCATGCACCTCAAAATTGCTAATGCCATAAACTTTTTGGCAGCACTTGCATTTGATCCCTGCACAAGTGATCCACCCTTCTGCCATTAGACGACCATCTTTTTTCACACAATACTGCACTTTGGCACGGGGTAGAACCACACTATTGTCAATCAACCAAGATAAAACTGTTCGAGGTGTATGATGCAAGGAAGAAGAAGCTGTTGCCTGCCGAGCTCTTTTACTTGATCGCAACTGACGAGCTGAAGACTGAGATTCTGTACCATCTACTACTGTTCTTGAAGATCTGGATTTTCCTTCTTTCAACATGTTCCACCCACCTGCGTGGTTGCTCTTCTTTCTTGTTTTGCTGATTTCACAAACTGTGACTTTATTAAGTTGAGCATGTTCTTTCGGAAGTGGTAAGACAGAAAATGTCGCCATTGATAATTTCTTACATGAGGTCCTCTGAGGTACCAAATTCCCCTGAAATTCCAGAACATTTGACCGGGAAAATAATTCAGGCATCTGTCCCTCAGCTTTCCACTGCTGCATACACCATATGCATGCCGTTCGAAGAGAGATGAATTTTTTGCTCCCATGAGGAGGACAATACCGCAGTTCTCTCCTGTCCCCTTTCTGACAATAAGAAAATTTCATCCTATTGCAGAGAGGTGTTTCTTAGCTTTCATGATCATAGACTTCTTTTCCCCACTGTTCAACTTCTTATAGGCAGGACTGTCTGTTGATCCCAGTAAACAATAGTCAATTACAGCTTCAGGGCAGATTTCAGGAGGAACGATTGGTTCTTGAGAAGTATATTGCAGCTCAGACACCTCACTGCATGTCTGTGCTTTTGCCAGGCAAGTAGAAAGGTTGAGATCATCAGATGAACCATCATATGATGTTTTTTGGCCTTCTACCCAAGTTTCTGACTTTTCCAACATTTTACAAACTTTACGAAGTGATTGAAATATCTTCCCATCAGGAGCCACATACCGTGTCCTAATGATGTTGTAATCCTTTGCTTGCTCAATTTTCCATCCTAAGTAAGACAAATGTTCCTTAAGTTCTTGCAAGGACTCTAAGGACCTATGGTTCGACATATAATTATCATTGCACTCGGAAACTGCATCAGGACAAAGCTCAGTTTCATGGGAGATGGTCTTCCATTCAAGTCGCTTCCTCTTTCTAGAATGTTTCTTATTGGAAGACTGAAAGTTCAGTCTCTCACTCTTAGTAATTGACAAAGTACCGGAAATTTCATTTTTAGGGGGATGTAAAACTGACAAAGCATTAGGTGATATAGCTGGTTGTTGTTCTTGGCTTGGCAGAACTGAGTTAAACATAACACTACCACTCATTGGAACATCCTCTGAGATTGGTGCAAAACCCTCCGAAACAAGTTGTTTTCTACAGGCTGAAGACATGATACATACGGATCCACACACAGCATCTCCCCACTAACCGAATTGCATATGGCTTCAATAAAAGGTACCATGGCTGAGTTATCAAAATATGTTTCAACCTTGAGTATAGCTTGATGAAAATTCTATCAATTGCCTCCTCTACAAATTCTATCAATCCTAAAAGCCACTAAACCAGTGCTTCAGCTTTCTTATCATGTTCTTGAAGTTTCCTGAAGAAAAAATTCAAGAATTTACCTTTCATGAAGTAACTGAATTTTTTTATGGTAAAATTCTTCATTCAATTAAAAATTCATGTTCCCTCAAGATTAAATTCAACCAATTCACTGATTACAGTGGCATAAGAATGAATTCATTCAATTAAAAATTCATGTTCCCTTCAAGATTTAATTCAACCAATTCTCTGATTAAATTGGCGTAAGAATGAATTCATTCAATTAAAAATGTATGTTCCCTTCAAGATTAAATTCAACCTATTCACTGATTGAATTCATTCAATTAAAAACTCACGTTCCCTTCAAGATTTAATTCAACCAATTCACTGATTACATTGGCATAAGGATGAATTCATTCAATTAAAAATTCATGTTCCCTTCAAGATTTAATTCAACCAATTCACTGATTACATTGGCATACGGATGAATTCATTCAATTAAAAATTTATGTTCCCTTCAAGATTAAATTCAACCAGTTCACTGACAATGGCGGCTCAACCCAAGGCCACCCAAAAAAAAACAAATTCAGTTCGCTCTAATACGAAAACATACCGAAGATGCACAAAAAAAAAAAAAGAAACAAATTCGACCTAGAGGCAAGGTTAAACGAAGAACCAAAACCACTGAGCAGACGGAAGAAGAAGAAGATTACATACCTATAAAAGAGAACCAATGAAGGCGATGTAAAATATTATTTAATTGTGAGAAGTACCGTATTAACAAAAGATACCCTTTATTATTGTATTGTATTTGTATTTTTATTGTTACGCTACTCAGCTAGAGCAGTCAAATTGGATTGGGCCATTATTTAATTTGGGTTAATTTATACGGGCTTTGAAATTTGACAGATTAAGTCGGGTTGATTTTTTGGGCTAAAAAGTTGTCAGTGCAACTCACAAGTAGGTGAACTGTGGACTATTCCGGTCTAGCCTATTTTTTTTTAAAATATTTCTTTATATTTTTTAATTTAAGTTATTTTTAAAATATTATCATAAATATCAATAAAATAATATTATATGGTGTTAGTGTTACTATTGTTAATCATATCCATAAATAAAATTATCTTTATAATATTTATTAAGTTTGATTTCAAGTAAAAGTATAAATAGTTAAATAGAAATATTAACATAATTGGTTTTCGATGATCACTATAAAACACAAAAAAATGACAATATTTCATCCATAAAATGGTGAATAAATAGGCTACGGAGTACGGCCTACGTAGTAATTTCCTAGGAATGTTAGGAAATTTTTATTTTATGTATTACATATTTTATAAACATAAGTTGTATTTAAATTTTTATATTTAAAACTTTAAATAGATTTTGAGTTTGGACTCTTGTTATTTTTAATACTCTATTTTATTTTTATTTTTTTAATTAATTTTTATTTAGCCCATGGGTCTACCCTACCCATATTTCTCAAGACCCACAAATCAGCAAGTTTATTCAGGTCAGGCTATAAAAAATTTTCCGTAAATGGGCTCCAAAAATCTTAGCTTAGCTCTATTAAATCACGGTTTAGGCTTAGCCATATTGACAACTCTAGTTATAGCATATTTGGCATTGTTGTTGGAAGACCAAAAACACTTATTTTGAGTAATAAGGTGTTTGGCTAATCACTTAAAATGTTTTTAAATAGAAGTAGAAGCATTTTTTTCTGTTGTTGAAGAAAAGCCAAAATTTTCTGTTTTTAAAAAGAAGTAAGGAGCAAAAGCAAAAAGTTATTTATTTCAAGACCAAAATATCTCTGTTATAGCATATATATACATATTTAATAATATATCTCTTATATTTATTTATTAACGAGTTTTTTGTATGTAGTGATTTAATTTGTGAAATGATTTTTAAACTTATTTTGCTTGATATTTTTAATTATATAATCATCATGTTAATGTTTCATTAATATTTAATTTATTTTTTATTCATCTATGTATAATATTGATCGAAATTTTGAACATGTATATTCTAATTTAAAAAATATAAATTTAAATATAAATTTTATAATAGATATTTTAAATAATCTTTAATATTACAATTGAATTGATACATGTCTTTTTTAGTAATTTGATTCTCAAAAGTATTTTATTTTTAAAAAAAAAAATAGTCAAGCACAATCCACTTATCAAAAACACTTTCCAAATGAATTAACCAAACACAGATTGCTTTTTTTCAAAACCATTTTTTCGAAAAGCTATTTTTTTTAAAAAAAAACTTCTAAAAATAAGCAGTTTTTAGCAGCATTGTCAAATAGGCTCTAAGTCTAAATACAGTGTTTGTTTTGATTGTTACTTAAATTTTATTGTATCGTACTCCCTCTATTTCAAAATAAATGAATTGTTGAGACATTTTCCATATTCCAAATTAACTTAATTGTTCAATCTTCAAGACTACTTTTAGAATATTCTTTCATTTTTACCCTTCATTTGGATTTTCTATGTGATAAGTTCAAGAAACTTTAATTGCTTGAATTATTCTAAAGATTAATTTGACAATAATTAATAAGGGCAAAAATGAAAAGTAAAGTCTAATTTATTGTCACGACCCAGGGGTATCCCCTAGATGTAACACGGCGTACTCGACCCCGAAGGAGTCTCACACAAGCCCTTAGCATAATCATAAACATAAGTAATAGAAATGATGCGGAATTAAAACTTTTTACAATCAAAATCTTTTCATAAAATTGAAATAGAAGTCTAGACATCGTCTCCATAAACCATCTAATACAATTGAGAATATATAGGGTCATAGCCCTTTACAATAAAGTCTCAAAGTAGAACATACGAAAGGAAACTAGGAAGAATAGCTCTTGTCCTCGAACCATGAGGACTCACCAAGGCAAGGAGAGAATCAATCCAAGCCTTCAATCAAAGAGAAGCAACCTCAACAACCGGGACCTACACTTATAGAAAAATGTAGAAAATATGGGTTAGCACAAAAATGTACCAAGTATGGAAGCCATGCATAAAAATCCTTAAAACATGCTTAAAAGGGACATTTAGTTCAAATCATGCATTTGTCAAGTTTAAATGCCATCATGAACATTTGTGAAGAAACATAAGTCATACCATATCATAAGCAACCCAAGGCTATACTTGTGCAATGCATAGGTAAGATCCCATAATCCTACCTAATACTAAGTACCACCCTTAGGTCACCAACATCATACATCTCATACCTTGACCTCATCATTAGCCAACATTCATAGACAAGGAAATATTCATATTCATAACTTGTAGCAAGTAAAGTCATTCTTAACAACAATACATATCATATATGCATAATTCATAAGTTTTCATAGCATAAGAGAACATTACCACAACCACTCTTAAAGCCTACTTTGCAATGCACAAATGGAGTCTCATACCCCCACTCATACTAAGTAGTACCTCTTAAGAAGTCATAGTTATTGTTCATGGTCTTGTCATAACTCATATTCATATCATATAGGGAAATATAGGCTTAACCGACATAGACCATGTGAGCTACATGGAATCTGGTGTCTTACCCCCACACCGAAAAGAGGTGTCCTACTTGCCTAAGGTAGAACTCATATATTATCTTTTAGGTGGATCCACTAGCTAAAGACCTATGTGGGCACATAGTTATGGGGTAAGGAGATTGCTACTAGAAACCCGGACTTTCTAACGTAAAAGGTTTCCATCTCATGAGATAACTTACTTTGGGAAGCTGGACTTTCTAATGTAAAAGCTTCCATCTCATATTCATATTCACTCGGTGCTAAGCATAATTCCCTTTAAAATTCATATTAAGTCTTTACTTAAGTTCACATTCATGAAAGAATGCACTAGGCAATCAAACCAACATAGCATCATAATAGCTCATAGATCCATTAGGTGAGAATGTCCTTTCAACCTTAGAATCATCATTATGTGAGTAAACCTTTCATATCATATTCATAGTGTTCATGACAACAACCTTTCAATCAACACCACAACATTATCATATTCATAGACATTTTATGCATAGTCATGTGTAAAGGTATTGGGAGAATGATCTTGCAACAACACCACACTTGCACAATAGTCATAGGATCTTCACCATCTAAGTGAATCATAAACTCATACACAATTCTCATCAACATGTACAAACCCACATAATTTGCCCTTCAAGGCCATGAATCAAACTCAACGCAAACATCTAGAATTTCTATATTAGATAGGGGAATATAATGATTCAATAACGCATTCAACATAAACATAATCAATTAACATGCTTTTATAATCAATCAGCACACATCATGAATTCACAATTTAGTAATATAGGGGATTCATGGGTTCTTGGGGGGATTTTTATCATAAATCAACAATTAATCATCAATTCAACCATAATCAACCATAAATCAATAATTGAAAATGTTTTAAAAGAGAACCCATGACTTAGATTAAAACCCTAGGTTTTAGGGAAATTGGAAGCTTTGAAATCAAGTTTTGAAGGGACTCTATGGGTGGAAACTACCCATAGATGAAAAGCCACCATACCTTGCTTAAGAATTTCCAAGAAATTTGAGGAAGAAACCTTGAATCCTCCAAACCCTAGCTTTAATTCCACCTTTCTTATTCTTTGAGTTTTAGAGAAAGAAATATTGTGAGGAAGATGAAGTTTTGGTTTGATTTGGGAGTTTGAGTGTAATGACTTGTTTTTGGTGTATTTGGACTTAAAACAACTTATATAGTACCTCTAAAAATACCCAAAATGACCCCACTTTAATTGGACTTCAAAAGGAAATTACTTATTTAACCCTCACTAAGTGACCACGCCCAGACACCACGAGGGCCCTTCACGAGTCGTGGTGAGGACCACGATCCGTGGTCCCCCTTGTGAAGGTTGGGCAGTAGCTAAGAAAAAGGTGCATGAGTCTAACTTGCCCAAGGCATTCCCACGAGGGGCTCCACGAGCCGTGGTCCTTCTCATGGTCCTTGAGGCAGTAGCTAGGCTACTTTGTACCACAAGCCACCTTGCCTAAGTCATCTTCACGAAGGGCTCGACGAGCCATGGTCAAGACCACGAGTCGTGGTCCATTTCGTGAAGTTGAGGCAGTAGCTAGGTTATTGGGTGGCCATTCTACCATGGCCAAGGCAAGTCCACGGGCCACCTTCACGAGCTATGGTGAGGACAACGATATGTGGTCCCACTGGTGAAGGGTGAGGCAATGTGCTCCAAGCTAGGGGCAGCCTTGGCCTTTGGCTTTGGCTTTGGCTTTGGCTTGGCCCCTTTGCCTTGGAACTTTCCTCTTGACCTTGACTCTTATACTCTTTATTTCACCCCTAGATGTCTACTAATATACGGGGAGTCATTTAATGATTGTTACTCGGGGTGTTACATTTATTGTCCTAGTCTTGTTTTCTTTAAGGGTGTGAAACACCCCAATAATTCAACTATTTTGAAATGGAGGGAGTATTGTTTAAATTCATCATTAGGTAACGATGAAAAGACTCACTTTGTGCAACAATCGATTTGGTGTGATCGCATCGTTACCTTAATATTTTTTTCTCATTTTATCTTTACTTATTATTTAGTAATTCTATTTTTTTATTTACCATACTTTCTCATTGTAGTTCTACCCTGTATCCAATAATTTCTTGTAGGTTTATCATTCAAATTATAAATATGTGACATTATGTAATGAACGTTATAATACGATACAATATAATACAATACGATATATTATGAAACAATACATAATAACCATGCAAAAAAAGTGAAACTAGAATTAAAATGTTGCAAGCCTCCCTGGCTTGGAAAGCATGCAAGAAACCCTAAACCATTTGGGCGAGGATAATGTATTTTAAATACTTCCACGACAAGATCCCAGCTACAAAAATGAAAAAGTGGTTTAAAGGACATGGAAACTGTGTAATGCGAGGCTTGCAAAAAAGGGTCTAAACGGATAGCCAACAATGTCAGAACAATAAGGTTCTTCGAAGATATCTAAATCCCAAACCTAAATCCAATAAGAAACCTCATTCATGGTTCCCCTAAACAAAACGAGGATAAGGTAATACTGAATCAATGATGTGAGAGAGAGAATGAAAAATGGGGGTGCTATCTTTCAACCTGCCAGGACTCACTAACATCACCCAAGATAATCACTTCACCCCTCTGAATGGGAAATAAGACGATCTTACTTGGGGCCTTATCAAAGATGACCTTTTTTTCTATAAAAAGTACCTACTACGTGCTTGACAAGAAGCATAAGGAGCTTGGGAAAATCAATCAAAAAGAGTTTGGATAGATTTGAAAACAAGAAATCCCCAATAAAATCAAAACTTTCATGTGGATCCTTCGGCATAAAAGATTACCCACCAATGGCTACCTCCACAGCATAGGTATCAACATCAACCCATAATATCATTATTATGGGCATCAAAGTAAAGACATATATCACATCCTCTTCCACTGCCCCAAAGAAAGGAACTCTCCCTCTAGAACAACCCAGGATAGAGATAGATCTTTCAAACATGAATGCAACTAACATAAAATAGGCCGAAAAATTCCTTAAGGATAAGCACTTCAACAGGTAAATACCAGGAAAATTAGTAATCCTCTTAAGCTTATGGCATATGTGGCTAGGAAGGAAAGATAATGTATTTAATGAGAATAAATACATGATAAAATAAAAAAAAAACCTTGTGATCACTAGTGCTACTAAATACCACCTTCTTATCAACACAATAATGACAAAAATCAAGAAAAACACATTCAAGTCAAATGGGACACCCCACCATAGGGCACACACCAACTCAACATAAATGGCTCAATGGGAACCTCTCCAGGGCCTAGGGGCATTGGGGGGAATAATCATAAATCACAATGGAGAGTGGATATGTGTTTCACTAAAAGGCTACCCCACACAGATGCAACTAATGCCGGAATTATAACAATCCTCCATGGACTTCGAGTAACAGTTCAACTGATTTTAAAAGGTCACCTTGTTTTACTTGAAAAAGGTAAATAAAATAAAAATTACTAAGTTTTGAAAAATCGATTAAACTTATAATTTAAGAGAAATCAAATTTTCAAAAGAACAGAGTGGCCACTTAATTTTTAGTAAAATCAAGAAAAAACTTATAAAATTTCAAAAGATTTAAACAGATAAAATCAATTGAACATAAAAGGGTTCGAATTCAAATGTACATTCCGATAAGGTGTTAGAAAATGTCCGCTAACATGCGGTTGACCGGCGATTTATCTAAATTGACTTTGACTAATTTTGAGAAAATGATTTGACATAAAAAAAAATTGCAATATTTAATTAACTTTGAGAAGATAGTTAAAAAGAACATTTTTTAATTTTTTTTTTTTTTTAAGAAAATTGAACCTTGATTGAAATATTCGAATTAATTTGCAAGCAATTAGAATTTCGGCAAATCTAGGTTAATTAGAATTTTATTTTGAATCTCTTAAAAAATAATAATTTAGAACCATTTAGTCAATTAAAGCATGGAAATTATTTTAAATTAATCAAAGATTAAGTAAAAAATTTCAATAAAAGTACAAGAGTTGATAAGAATGAAATTTTATTAAAGTATACTAACATAAATAATATGATTCATCTTTTGGGGATTTAATTAAGTTAATTAACAAATTAAGAGTTAAACAACAAACAACAAATAATCACAATTATATAATTAAAGAGTAAGGGAAAAAATGAATTTGGGCCTCCTTTTGGGACAATTTCGCAGGAAAAACCATGTATACAACCAGTGTATAACTTTGCATACGGGTTGTATTTTGACTCATTTTCTTGTATATCGGATTGTATACCAGTGTGTACAATCCTCTTTTCTGCTTTTCGGGACCTGTACGTCAACTCTAATAGCTGGCTGACTCAAAGAAGGTGGAATTTGAGCCTTTATGGCTCTCTTGAAATGCAAGTACAGGAGAAGAAGTCCATAAGGACTTGGGCAGATTTTACATGTGAACAAAAATGACAAAGTATTACTGCCGGCAATGATAAGATCAATGATGTGCCTAATGGCAACTTATTATAACAAATTCACAAACTGGAAAATAATGCAAGTTCACAAAATAGCCCTAAATCATATTGATGATTAAATGTTGATCAATCAAGCTACTACTTTCAAATGGAAAGCCAAAATCTTATACAGTAAGGAAATGAAATGGGATCCACTTAATATATTATATGATGAAGATGGACGGTTAACATTACAAACCATAAAAATTCAACAATTCCCAGGTCCCAAGACAAGATTGAATAAGAAAACTCTTTTCAAATGGAATCTCAGAAATGGAAGCATGCTGGAAAATTTATAACCCACATGATATAATATATCAACAAAAGAATTGGTGAGTTTCAAAATTACTAGGGACAAATCACCAAAAATGCAAACCTAGACATAACATGCTCAATCATTGTCCAAACTAGGATCTTCAACTAAAGTTGGCTTATCTTTACTAGTAGCAGCAAGACAACTGATTTAAATATGAAACGGGGAAAAACAACTTGAATCGACCTAAACGGAGAGGCGAAGGAACACTTGACTCTATCTTAAGCTAAAATTAAATACGGACAGCCCCCAAAGACAGCATTCTGTTGCTGCATCAACTAATTTTATCCTTTAAAATATCTAAAGATCAATAACAAGTAACAACTCACAACAAATAGAAGAGGAACTGACACTTAGATATAATAAAGCGGATTAATACAAAATTGATAACAAGTTCAACTCAGCAAATATAGTAATGATAACGAAACAAATTTCTAGAGTCTTTCAACACAAAGATTTAACTCCAACATCAAACCCAAATAAAGACCAAAAACTTATCATAATCTACTAAACTTGCACTTGAACATATCAAATGTCCCCTAAACTAGACTCAACAACTGTATAAAGAAAATATTTTAAAAAAACTTGAGTAGTAATAAAGTGATCTATGTATAGACAATACATCTTACTACTAAACTATATTAGTCAAATTGAGACTCTAATGGTTACCTGTAGACATGACAAAATAATGAAGTCTCTGATGTTAAAAAGAAAAGAACAATGCACATAATCATTTGCGTCAGCCAACACTAACAATCGAACAGACCCCGACCTTCACTAAGCCTAAGAAGATGCAAAGAAATTGATCCAGACAACATCAAAGGATTCAAACAATAAGTAATCTTAGACTAAACATGGGAAGATTTGATCAAAACAAAGCTTAAACTACATCAATAACACATTCTATCAGCAAGAGGAGTAACATTTGGCTATATTCAAATGCTAAAACGACAACCCGATATCACTATTAAAGGAAGCAGAAAGCGAGCAACAGTAACATAATCGAAATCGAAAACTTCAAATAATGAAAACACGAGATGAAGAATAACTTAACAAAGAGAAAATGATATTACCTTTTTCCAGGCAGTGACTGGGACAGAACGAGCTCGAAAGAGTAGTGACTTCACCACCAAAATGCGATTCTTAGAAGTCCAATAAGTAGCAAGAAACGACGGGAACAAAAGCTAAACCAACATCTGAATTGCTAAAGACTATCTTAAATATCTGTATAGAATATTGTTGTTGCAAAATTTCAGTGAATTTTTCTTGTCCTAAAAAAAATCTAATCGATTCCTATGTTTCCTCCCAATATATCTTTTCAACGATTTTTTCCCAATAATTTCTTCTTCTTTTCTTCTAACAGTGAATAAGATGGATGTATTCATAGAATCGAATTAGGGCAGAAATTGGGGAACTTTAAATTTGAAATTCAAATTTTTCTTTAGGAAAAGGCTAGGCAATGGATTCTTGTACCATCCTTCACCAGAAAAATGGCCAGGGCCGCTGATTTCAGAGAGAAGGACAAAGGAGCAACTCGATCATGACACCTTGAAAGATCAAGTACGAGCGAATAAGAACGAGAGGGAAACAGACGCATGAGCTGCTGCTTGCGTCTGGACTAGGTTGCAATTTTGGGCTGGGAATTTGCTGGAGTTTGGGTCGAATTTTCTGGGTTTACGCATTGAAAAAGACGACCAGAGGGGTCGGGTCGCTATGCATCGATGTATGTATTATTGTACATATGCCGGTATGTGTATTGGACTGGGTATTTGTTATAAGATTTGGGCCTGGGTTATTTGTTGAATTGGGTTGTCTGAAAATACATGAAAAAGGCCCAAAATGATATAAAATTGGAGGTGAGGATTGGCTAATAATGCAATTGAGAAAAGAATGAATTGCAACTATAGCCGATGGAAGTGAAGGACTTAGCAAAAACTGATCAAATTTAGTAAGCTTGGCTAATAATTAAATAAGATGAATTAATATGATTAATTGGCGAGCTTTTTAATTTTAAAGAAATAAAATAATTAACTTAATCGTAAACTAATAACTCAAAAATATAAATATTAATTAACTAAACCAATTAATCAACTAATTAAGTCGAATTAAAAAAAACTTCAGACGATTTTTGAATATTTATAAAATATACTAATTATATACAAAACTATATAAAAGACATATTATTATAAAAAGTGACAAACTATTTAAAATAACTTGCAAACTATTCTTTTTTTTGAAATTTTCTAGACTAATTATTTTAAATCGTTTGAAATTGAAGAAGCTCGATAATTAATCTATATGTGGAGGTCCAAAATTGGGTCTCAACAACTATTCCTCGTTTTACTTGGATTGATGAAAGAAATTCGAGGCAAATGAAATTGACGAATCCAATTTTGACAGATCACATATTCGTCCTTCAGAAAAGAAAGTTTGGTATGGACTTTAGGAATTATGGCCGAACCCTAGAAACGGGTTTCCTACATATCTCAGGCTATATGAGAATTCAAGCCACTGGTAGTTTGATACGCTTGATTTAACGCATGATTATGAATGAATTCAAAAGCTATTTCGATATCGAATTATGAAAAGATCGAAATACTAGGGAATAATATTGAAGAAAGAATGTAAGAGTACATTCGAGTTTTCTACATTGAGCCCGCCTACATATCCTTAAACATTAGGAATCATGCTAGTTGTAGTTCGACTCGATCGGTTGAAAAGGAAATCTATTATGCAAGATAACCATTGGTTATGGAGGAGTGACAAATTAGTCGAGTATGAAAAAGAGGCTTGCAACCTCTTAGCTAGGAATGCGGAGTCTTCACATCCAAAAGTAATAACTTACACGGACATAATTTTTCAAGCTCTTAGTGCATAGTCACCCAGATTGGAAAGCTGCTTTCAGTGAAAACCAAACAATTTCAAATGCGAAACTAAAATCGATAAACCTAAAGAAAAACCTACATGTCTTCTGATAGAGGTGTGGTTTGATTGCGATGGACGTCATTTTTCTATTCGCGTCCTAAGAGTTTGACACTCATCTTCAGACTATGTCTCAGTTCGTTGCTAAGAAAAAGTTTCACGTTGTGCTACATCCTTATTGATGTCGTCCGCACCTATGGTTTGTTTTGAGAATTCATCCTCTTGGATGCTCTCGACAAAGACTGAGATAAAACTCATTAGCATAAAATGTAATTCAAAAGAAGAGATAATGTCTTTTACTATGTGGACACTTAGCTGCTCCTTTCAAATAATTGACGTCAACTTTCTTTTAATTTGACGTTGAGCAAATAAAACTTATATCTCATATTTGTAATATAATTTTTCAATGTACCCTTCTTTTGATATGAAGTAATAAGAAATAGACTGATGTAATATGTTGATAGCTCTCTTGATGGCGTTCTTGCAAATGAAAATAATAATGATGATTCTTTATTAGTAAGATAACGATAATTCATTGGTAGAATGATGCTGATCCATTGGTAGGATAATGCTGCTACATGATAGGATGATGATGATGTTTCATCGATGGGATGATAATGTTGATGCTCCATTGATAGGATAATGATTCTTCATTGATAGGGCAACGATAATGATAGGATAATGATGAAGATGCTCCATCGATAGGATGATGATGTTGATGCTCCATTGGTAGGATAATGATGTTTCATTGATAAGATGACGATAATCCATCGATAAGACGATGCTACTTCATCGATAAGATGATAATGCTCCATCGATAAAATGATAGTTGACAACGATCCATTAATAGGATAATACTGATGAAGATCCATTGATATAGTAATGATAATAAAGATCTGTTGGTAGGATGATGATGATGATGATGATGATGATGAAGATTCGTCCGTAGAATAATATGGATCCATTGGTAGAATAATGTTGATGATGTTCCATCTATAGGATAATGATATTGACACTGATGAAGATTCGTCGGTAGGATAATATTGATCCATTGGTAGAATAATGTTGATCTATTGATAGGATAATGTTGATGATCCATTGGTAGGAT
Source organism: Solanum commersonii (assembly GCA_029007595.1). Lineage (NCBI taxonomy): Eukaryota > Viridiplantae > Streptophyta > Magnoliopsida > Solanales > Solanaceae > Solanum > Solanum commersonii. The sequence continues at coordinate 404,292 of JAJTWQ010000092.1, read as the reverse complement.
AATGTTGATCCATTGGTAGGATAATGTCAATGAAGATCCTTCGGTAGGATGATGTTGATCCATTGGTAGGATAATGATGATCTATTGGTAGGATAATGTTGATGATCCATTGGTAGGATAATGTTGATCCATTGGTAGGATAATGTCAATGAAGATCCTTCGGTAGGATGATGTTGATCCATTTGTAGGATAATGTCGATGATCCATTGGTAGGATAAGGATAATGAAGATCCTTCGATAGGATGTTGTTAATGAAAATGAAGATCTGTTGGTAGGATGAGGATATTTCATTGATAAAATGACGATGATGTCCCTCTGCGTGATGGTTTTATCTCGTTTGATAATATTTTAGGAAAGTCAATCTGGGTGGTAAGGACAATGTCCCTCATGGTAGTTCACATTACCTCGTCTAATATCAACGAGATTTGTGAATAGTCTTTAAAGGTTCTTGATGCTGAAAAGTGTAATCTCGTGTAATCGAAGATGCTTGTATATGTTGAGAGTGATGCTTTCACTTGTTTCCATTTTGAACACTTTGGTCGTTGTGACTTATGCTTTGCTGGGAATTTAAATGAGTTGTTGTTACTCGTATTCTAAACTCTTTCTTTTCTTCTGAAAACTTAAATGACTTTCCTGCATCCACAGAAAAGTTGTCAATTTTGGGAGCTCCTCGCCATTTTGATTTCTCCATATTCATTTAATGGAGAAATATGATGAACTTGAGGCAATCTTATAGACCTGCATCCACAGAAAAATTGTTAGTTTTTCAAACAAACTGATTTGTGTTGCCTTCTTCAATCGTTTGCTCCTTGTCTTGCTATCTTCAGTTGATCGCTCTGATCTCTTGCTTTTCGATAGACAAGGCGAAACATTTTATGCAAAAATATTTGAAACATATAGATCAAATCTTTAAGAAAAAAAAAGTTTTCAAAAAGTTGTAATTGAAAAGATCAATGTCAAGCGTCATGTCACGTCAAGCTTAAATGAACGTCTTTGGTTCGAAACTTTGGTGTGTCCTATATCTTGTTCTGGAGAATTCAAAAATCTTTAAAGCTTGGGAAATTTCTGGCATGGTTCTCCCGAAATCTACTATAATCGGGAAGTTTTGTAGTTGACTCTGAAATCCAACGATGCGGGAGATTGTTGAAGTTGACTATGAACTTTAACGATGTCAGAGATCATTTGAAGTTAGTTTTAATTTTCTAATCATGCTCCAAATATTCAAAATTGACTACAAACTTCTAGTGATGCTTGAAGAAATTTTTGAGGTCATCCTAAAAATTTCTGTCCAGTTAGATGTCTTGGAGTATCTCCAATTGTCGATATATGACTCGTAGAATTTTTGAGACCCTCTCAAAAATTCTGTCCCAGTTGCAACTCTCAATGTATAGAGATCTTCTTCTTGAGAATTTTTGAGTCCTTCTCAAAAACTCTGTCCCAGTTTCTATTGTAAAAGAATATAGAAATCTTATGGGAGATATGATCGAACCATTGTGGCACCTACGTATCCCGTTGAAGCAAGAATCAGGTCAAACGTAGTTTCCCCTTTCAAGGTTTATTAAGAAATTTTAATAAGTAAACGACTAAGGCTGACACAGGCCGCCTACGTATCTCATTTTTGAGAATTCAGGTCAAACGTAGTTCAAGTACAAAAGGGAAATATTGAAAATATATAAAAGGGTGACCGAAGCCGACATAGAACACCTATGTATCTCATTCTTGAGAATTCAGGTCAGACGTAGTTCATTACAACGAGATAGATTCTAAGCATAAAGGATTACAAACAAATAAATGCAGTTACAATGAAGAGATAGAAATCGAGTCTTCAAACATGGTATCTTTTGACACATTTAAGTAGATTGATGACTTGTGAGATCCAATGTTCATGCTCAACCACGTAATGTCATCAAACAAATGTATCGATGTATTCTTTAAGCAAACTGATGAGTTCTTTTTCCTGTGTTTTTGTTAGATAGGCACCGATTTTGATTTCTTTAATGCGTTCATCATTTTTCTAATTCACTATTCTGATATCTTCTGAATTTGGCTTATCGTGACTTTTGAACTGTCTGAACTCCTCAAACAGGTGTTTGGGTACCATGATCTTCTCATTGTAGTCCTCAAATTCGCTGCATCTACCCCATTTTGTTCATTCAGCTTGTGACATGACATGATATTGACAGATTTGAAGACATTTTTATTGAAATCATAGATAGATATTGTTAGATAAATATAAAGCAAGTAAAGCAAAATTTTGCAATAAGGGAGGTTTTAGTTTGAAATAAGAAAATAAGAACTTCTGCTATAACGATAATTCATTTTGTCTTTTTCAAGATATGAGGATGGAGATTGAAACATAGTGAGGCAAAAATAGAGTAAAAGATGGGTATTGAGCCTCATTCGAAACACTATCAATTTTAGAAATAACATAAAAAAATGTTTATGTCTACCAAGACGAGCGAGGAATCAAGACCGAAGTGGATGTCCAATTAGGCATTTTCTCCTTTGACTTGTTGTCTGGTATGACTGGTGTCTTGATCATCTCTTCAAGCACAATATCACCTTCTTTGAACCAATTTTCGATTCCTTCCCCTAGACCATTTTGCATTGGAAAAGATTGATATAAGTGAGGCAATGATTTTGGAAAAGCTTGATCGAACTTCTGCTTGTTCTGACTCTCATTCGGAAATAAAGCGAAAGCTTGATGAGGTGTCATGATCACAAATTTGGATTTCTCTCTTTTGATTGGAGAGGGTACAACTTTCTCAAGCTTTTCAAGGTTGGCTGAGATTATAGCTTTCTCCACATTCAAATCTTCTTCGGCTTCAACCATATTAATAGTCACCCCTCCATGATTAGGCATGGGGTTACTATTGACATGAGAAGTGGCAGTCTGAAGAGTGACGACCATTTAATCTATCAAGTCTTGAATTTTATGCTTCAAGTTGATACAATCCTCATTAATATGCCCAGCACCTCCTGAATGGTAAGCACAATGAAGATCAGATCTATAAAGCTTTGAGTTGATATTGATATTTTTGGATCAATTATCTGTATCAGGCCAGCTGATTTCAATCTCTCAAAAAGTTGTGTTCGGCTCTCAACCAAAGGAGTAAAGACTCTAGTAGGTTTCTTCTCAAGATTTGGGCAAGGAGGATAGTAATTATTTCTTAGATGTGAAGGTACTTGACGGTATTGTGGAGGATTTTGGTGAGATGGTGCTTGCGTTTGGAGATTTGGGTATTATGGAGCTCGATAGCTAAGAGGGGTATTTTGATTGTGCGGGGGCGGAATTTGGTAACTTGATTGGACATTTGAACAATTAACTGATAGGACTTGGTAATATGGATAGGTATTTTGGTAATGTGGAGATGGAGTCTGGTAAACAAGAGGTTGAATTTGATAACTCGGTAGTGGAGTTTGGCAATTATGAGGTAGAATTTGGTAACTCGGTGGTGGAGTTTGATAACCCGATTGGGTATAACAAACTGGATATGAATTTTGTAGATGTCGAGGATAACCTATGTAAGGTGAGGATTTTCTGAAGTGTCATTTTCCATCAGATGCGCAGAAATAGAAGACGCATCCTCTCTCTTCTTTTTCAACAATCCTGAAGATTCGGTTGGGGCGGCAACGCGAGAAATCTTTCCAGTTTTAATCTCATCTTCAATAACCTCACCTACCTTGACTATCTCCGCATATTTTGATCCATTGAGCAACATTATCCTATCATAATAATCTGGCTCTTGAATGCGTATGAACACTTCAACGATCTCCTTCTCAGACATAGTGGGTCGAACTCGGGCGGCCTCTTTTCTCCACCTATACGCATTTCACGATAGCTTTCAATGGATATCTGCTTAATTTTCTCCAAAGAATAGTGAACAGGAACGATCTCTACATTGTAGGCAAACCGTTCGACAAAATCCTTAGCTAGTACATTCCAGCTAGACCATTGCTTTATCTCATGAGAGATAAACCATTCCAATGCTTCCCCACTTAAACTTCGACTAAAGAGCCGCATTAACAAGGCTTCATTCCTGCCAACTCCTATGAGTTGGTCAAAGTAGGCTCTTAGGTGCGCCAATGGTTTCCTTGTTCCTCCGAAAGTGTCAAATTTTGGCACTTTAAACCCTTCTGGGAGGTCCAGATTCGGATGGATGCACAAATCCTCATAACTGAACCCATCGACTTCAGGAATATAGTGCAACTCCTTTATGGCTTTCCTGATCTCTTCTTTCATATTCAGCTTGGTTGCCTCTTCCTTTGACCTCCACTCTCTCTCATGTTCCTCATAGTGATCAAGCTCGGAACAGTTCGCATATGGCTCATTTGGGATTGGAATTTGAAAAGTAGTCTTTTGAGGTAATTGCGGAGCAATTGAAGGACTCTAGGTATTTTGGGGGAAATTTTGGGGGTTAGTATGCTGATTTTGGTGATGGGGGAAGGTTTGGGGATTGTTAACATTTTGATTTTGAGGGGGAGGGCAAGCTTGCGGGTTGGCATTTTGATAAGGAGGGAAGGTTTAAGGGTTGATAGCTTGAGGAAGAGATGACGCTTGGTAAGAAACGGAGGCATGATGGAGATTTGGAACGGTTAGGTCGATGATTAGGGGATTTTGAGCGGGGTTAGAGGGTGGATTCTGAACCTGTTCCGCTCTTGGAGAAGGAAAGTGGAGTGGAGGTCTTTCATCTCATGAAAGGTTGATCGAAAAAATTAGATTCGGTAGATCTTGTTTTCTTTGCATTTCAACCCTCATTTCGACAATATATTGCATCAATTGCATAATTAACTCATTTTGATCAGCGACAGTGGGCTGAGCCACAACAGCATCAGTTAGGCCAATCTCTTCATTGTTATCACCAATTACTGCCTTTCCTTTTTGTGAATTTTGATCAGGGAAAAAATCTTTGGGAGCCCTAGATCTTGTAAAATAAGGGTGTTCAGCCAGCTTATCAACACAGATCAGTTCTAAACACCCGGTAGAAGAAAAATAACTCAAAAGGTAAATGTGTTAGTGTCTGAAGGTGATAAATAGTGCAAGATATCACCCATTGGTGCAAACACACAAGAGTTGCTTCATTTGAAGATAGACGAGCCCATGGATATAGAAAAATACATATATAGACAAGAATTCGTCTATTTGACTTTGGGATTAGTGAATCAAAGAAGTTGACTTTTGTGGAGCTAAGGTCCTTTTGATGTATTTGATTTTCGACGTTTCGATCTCCTTGAGAGAGAGTTGAAAAAGTATAATTTCCCAAAGGTAGGGATCGAGCCTTGAAAGGCTGCCTACGTATCTCACGGGGGAGAATTCAGGTCCTACGTAGTTCGACCAACTTGAATCTTCTTCGATCTAAGAAAAAGGGTTAACTCTTTTTTTTGTGAGTTTTGAAAAATAAAGTTCGAAATTTTTGTGAAACTAAAGATTCGAAGAGTATTTGGACGTGCTTTTGATAGTGACTTGATATTTGTGCTTAAAGGATTCTAAAAAATAATTCAAAGAGGAATGAGCTAGAATATCTTCAAATAAAACGACATGTTCACACAAACAGTTATAACACATAAGCAAATATTGTGCGTTCTAAACAAATATGTGATCCTTTTGTGTCAAGGGTAGTCCTAGCGATTCGAAGGATGTATAACATCGTTTGAAGCATTGCATTGCCTCGAAACACAAATTTATACAAATTTTACGAATAAAACTGAAAGAGGATACACAATAGGGAAAAGGGATACAAATAATCAATCCCACGCAGGGGTACAATCCTAAACTATGCTTCCATGGACGGTCCCTCGTTTTGATTTCTTGTCGTCTCCGAATGTCTATGTTTTTGGATGAAATGGTAACTTGATCCTTCTTCGACTCGAACAAACTATTAACTCCCAACCTCAAGAGACAATGTTTTGCCAGATGATGTATACATCCTTCAAATTTAAACACATAAGCATAATTGTCTTTTATTGACCAACGGGTCAAATCGACACAAGGTAGTCTTCTAATAGGCCCAACACGCCTTGGATGTTGGGTCGACTTAGTTCAAAATACGCTAAAAATCGAGATTTGGTTTCGCTCTATGCTAGTTGACTAAGAGTGGTTTTTAAAAGACCGAGAACCTAAGTGGACAACTTATGCTTGAATTCATGACAATCATTAGATGCATGACGAACTAATAAATTGTCGATCATTTTGAAAAAGGGTTGAGTATAAAAAAGTTCGGTTGCGGTTTCGCAAAACCATCTTTTAATATATTATACATATAAGAGAAGATGTCATGAAATGTAATGACAGTTATAGAAGTTTAAACACATTAAGCGCAGATAAACAAATCAGCAATTAATAACAATCAGTCAAATAAGTCAAATCTTATGGTTATAACTTAATTAGGTCCCCAGCAGAGTCGTCATTTCTGTTTTACTCGAAAAAGGTAAATAAAAGAAAAATGACTAAGTTTTGAAAAATCGATCAAACTTATGATTTAAGAGAAATCGAATTTTCAAAAGAACAGAGTCATCACTTAATTTTTAGTAAAAATCAAGAAAAAACTTATAAAATTTCAAAAGATTTAAACAGATAAAATCAATTGAAAATAAAAGGGTTCGAGTTCAAATGTACATTCCGAGAAGGTGTTAGGCCCTCGAAATGTCTGCTAACTTGCGGTTGACTGGCGATTTGACTAAATTGACTTTGCCTAATTTTGAGAAAATGATTTGACATAAAAAAATAATTTGCAATATTTGATTAACTTTGAGAAGATAGTTAAAAAGAACAATTTTTAATTTTATTTTTTTTAAAGAAAATTGAACCTTCATTGAAATATTCAAATTAATTTGCAAGCGATTAGAATTTCGACAAATCTAGGTTAATTAGAATTTTATTTTGAATCTCTTAGAAAATAATAATTTAGACCCATTTAGTCAATTAAAGCATGAAAATTATTTTAAATTAATCGAAGATTAAGTAAAAAATTTCAATAAAAGTACAAGAGTTGATAAAAATGAAATTTTATTAAAGAATATGATTTATCTTTTGGGAAATTAATTAAGTTAATTAACGAATTTAAAAGTTAAGAGTTAAACAACAAACAACAAATAATCACAATTATATAATTAAAGAGTAAGGGAAAAATTGAATTTGGGCCTCCTTTTGGGCCAATTTCTCTGGAAAAACCATGTATACAACCAATGTATAACTTTGCATACGGGTTATATTTTGACTCATTTTCTTGTATATCGGATTGTATACCAGTGTGTACAATCCTCTTTTCTGCTTTTCGGGACCTGTACATCAACTCTAATAGCTGGCTGACTCAAAGAAGGTGGAATTTAAGCCTTTATGGCTCTCTTGAAATGCAAGTACAGGAGATGAAGTCCATAAGGACTTGGGCAGATTTTACATGTGAACAAAAACGACAAAGTATTAGTGCCGGCAATGATAAGATCAATGATGTGCCTAATGGCAACTTATTATAGCAAACTCACAAACTGGAAAAGAATGCAAGTTCACAAAATAGCCCTAAATCATATTGATGATTAAATGTTAATCAATCAAGCTACTACTTTCAAATAGAAAGCCAAAATCTTACACAGTAAGGAAATGAAATGGGGTCCGGTTAATATATTATATGATGAAGATGGACGGTTAACATTACAAACCATAAAAATTCAACAATTCCCAGGTCTCAAGACAAGAATGAATAAGAAAAATCTTTTCAAAGTGAACATGAAATGGAATCTTAGGAAATGGAAGCATGCTGGAAATTTTATAACGCACATGATATAATATATCAATAAAAAAACTGGTGAGTTTCAAAATTACGAGGGACAAATCAACAAAAATGCAAACCTAGACATAACATACTCAATCATTGTCCAAACTAGGATCTTCAACTAAAGTTGGCTTATCTCTACTAGTAGCAGCAAGACAAGTGATTTAAATTGAAATGGGGAAAAACAACTTGAATTGACCTAAACGGAGAGGCGAAGGACACTTGACTCTATCTTAAGCTAAAAATAAATACGGGCAGCCCCCAAAGACAACATTCTGTTGTTGCGTCAACTAATTTTATCCTTTAAAATATCCAAAGATCAATAACAAGTAACAACTCAAAACAAATAGAAGAGGAACTGACACTTAGATATAATAAAGCGAGTTAATACAAAATCGATAACAAGCTCAACTCAGCAAATATAGTAATGATAACGAAACAAACCTCTAGAGTCTTTCAACGCAAAGATTTAACTCCAACATCAAACCTAAATAAAGACGAAAAACTTATCATAATCTACTAAATTTGCACTTGAACATATCAAATGTCCCCTAAACCAAACTCAACAAATGTATAAAGAAAATATTTAAACAAAACTTGAGCAGTAATAAAGTGATATATGCATAGACAATACATCTTTCTACTAAATTATATTAGCCAAATTGAGACTCTAATGGTTACCTGTAGACATGACAAAACAATGAAGACTCCGATGTTAAAAAGAAAAGAACAAGGCACATAATAATTTGTCTAAGCCAACACTAACAATTGAACAAACCCTGACCTTAACTAAGCCTAAGAAGATGCAAAGAAATTGATTTAGACAACATCAAAGGATTCAAACAATAAGTAATCTTAGACTAAACATGGGAAGATTTGATTAAAACAAAGCTTAAACTAAATCAATAACACATTCTATCAGCAAGAGGAGTAGCATTTAGCTATATTCAAATGCTAAAATGACAACTCGGTATCACTATTAAAGGAAGCAGAAAGCGAACAACAGCAACATAATCGAAATCGAAAACTTCAAACAATGAAAACACGAGATGAAGAGGAACTTAACAAAGGGAAAATGACATTACCTTTTTCCGGGCAGCGATTGGGACAAAACGAGCTTGAAAGAGTAGTGACTTCACCACCGAAATGCGATTCCTAGAAGTCCAATAAGTAGCAAGAAACAACGGGAACAAAATCTAAACCAAAATCTGAATTCCTAGAGACGATCTTAAATATTTGTATAGAATAGTGTTGCTGGAAATTTCAGTGAATTTTTCTTGTCCTAAAAAAAAAAACTAGCCGATTCCTATGTTTCCTCCCAATATATCTTTTCAACGATTTTTTCCCAGTAATTTCTTCTTCTTTTTTCCAACAGTAAATAAGAGAGATGTATTTATAGAATCGAATTAGGGCAGAAATTGGGGAACTTTAAATTTGAAATTCAAATTTTTCTTTAGGATAAGGCTAGGCAATGGATTCTTGTACCATCCTTCAACAGAAAAATGGCGAGGGCCGCTGATTTCGGAGAGAAGGACGAAGGAGCAAATCGATCATGACACCTGGAAAGATCAAGTACGAGCAAATAAGAACGAGAGGGAAACAAACGCGTGAGTTGCTGCTTGGGTCTGGATTGGGTCGCGATTTTGGGCTGGGAATTTGCTGGAGTTTGGGTCAAATTTTTTGGGTTTACGCGTTGAAAAAGACGACCAGAGGGGTCGGGCTTTTGTGCATCGATGTATGTATTATTGTACGTATGATGGTGTGTGTATTGGACTGGGTATTTGTTATAAGATTTGGGCCTGGGTTATTTGTTGAATTGGGTTGTCTGAAAATACATGAAAAGGGCCCAAAATGATATACAATTGGAGGTGAGGATTGGCTAATAATGCAATTGAGAAAAGAATGAATTGCAACTATAACCGATGGAAGTTAAGGACTTAGCCAAATTGATCAAATTTAGTAAGCTTGGCTAATAATTAAATAAGATGAATTAATATGATTAATTGGCGAGCTTCTTAATTTTAACGAAATAAAATAATAAACTTAATCGTAAACTAATAACTCAAAAATATAAATATTAATTAACTAAACCAATTAATCAACTAATTAAGTAGAATTAAAAAAAATTTAGACAATTTTTGAATATTTATAAAATATACTAATTATATACAAAACTATATAAAAGACATATTATTATAAAAAGTGACAAACTATTTAAAATAACTTGCAAACTATATTACTTTTTTTGAAATTTTCTAGACTAATTATTTTAAATCGTTTGAAATTAAAGAAGCCCGATAATTAATCTATATGTGGATGTTCAAAATTGGGTGTCAACACACCTTCCTCACACTAACTTAATTTCTGAATGCAGGTCCTTGATGTGGCATATGAGAGCAACGCTAACACATGTATTTCAGGAGCAGAACAAGGTGGCAGATGCGCTGGTGAAGGAGAGAGCTAGGCAGGTAGTTACGGGGAACCCTACCCTCTTTGAAGTTTCCCCCGTGTATGCCATAACATCATTAGAAGCAGACACGCTAGGAACTTTTTTTGTAAGAACAATTACAAGCCATAATGGCAGAACAAACGGCTATACACAACATTTTTTTCCAAGTGGGGAATTCCCCTCAACTATGTAATGAGCTAATTTGGTGGGGAAGAAGTTATCTCAGGATTAATCATCCTGAAATTAACTATCTTAGGATAACTTATTCTATCACTATGGTATAAATAGTGAGATAAGTTATCTCAAACATGACAATCAAATAAGACACCAAAATTTTATCCCTAGACAATTTTTTTATCCCAAAACTATTTATTTTATCACTCACACCAAACGATCCCTAAGTTTAATTTATAAATCTCCAGTATGACCAAACAAAAAATAAAATGAACCAAGAGGTTTAAATTTGAAATAATTAAAAAGGTAAGTAGGGGCTTATTTGTTTTTTTTCCAAAAACTAGGAGGACATGCTGGTGAAATATATAAATATATTAAGAAGAAGTAGCAGATGAAACAATTCGCTCAGAGAAAACGCTGGAGGTAGTTTTTTTTCCTCTCTGTGAATCTCCGACGGTGTTTTGAGAATTTGCGTAGGGTTTCGGCAGTTTTAGGGTACTGGCTGAATTGAAAAGATGTCAGGGAAGGTTCAAGATTATCGAATTTTTGTTGGTGGGTTATCTTGGGACGTAACTGAACGTCAGCTCGATGACGCCTTTAGCCCTTTCGGTAAAATTGTTGATTGTCAGGTTCGCTGTTTTCCTTAATTCACTCTTATATTTCTTCCAATTTCTTAACGTAAATTAGCGCAATTTTTTCTTTGATATGGAAAAGTTGAAGATGTTAGCTGTTGTTCATATATTTGATGATTTACAAAAAATGCTAGTTATATTGGAAGAGCATATAAATCTCGAACAATTTTGATCGGTGTTCAACTAAGGACCCTGTAGTTGAATGTTGTAAGCCATCCTGCTTGATGCTGAGTTTACTTCATTTTATTCACCTTTTGTTCTAGCAACTATATGGAGCATTTTTTTCTTGATTATTATAACAAGTCCACTTTTCTAGAGTGTTTATAACTTAGGCTCAAACATATTCAAAAATATCATCTAGTCATTTATATTGTTGAAACTATATTATTTGCTTGATATCATATATTAATGGGCTTAGTTATATTAACCGAGGGAAGGGTTACTGCTGCATACACACCACCTTCTCTAGACCCCATTTGTGTGATTACACGGGATATGTGGTTGTTCTTGTTGCTTAGTTAAATTAAGACAAGATATTTTTAACTGGTTGGGGTTAATTCTCAATGCCCTCCTTTAATGAAGCTACATGTACTCCTAGTAAATTAATGGTCCAGATTGTCACCTTGGTTTTCCACCAGCACTCTACTTCCCAATGTGTTTTCTTTCTTTCACTAAATGTTTCACTTTGTTTCTATGTGATTACAATAAAAATTGTGATTTCAAGTTCATTACTTACTTCGGTATTTTGTTTTTATGACTTTCTCCATATAAATATTTTAGTATATTCGTTCACTTTTACCTGTACAAAGAGAACCGGGCTTTTCCAAAGAATTACTGCAGCTTTCCCACTCCCTTTGATTCCACTATACTAAATATTTATTTCTACTTTTAGCATATCAAGAGAAGAATCAACATTGATTATGTATTCCCCAAATCATTTTTCAATACCTAAGACTAAGCATCAATTAATATGGATCTTGTGATAAAATGCGCATACGAATCATTGTCTTTTAAGTGGCATGCAAAGTCCAAAGTGGACAAGTAAAAGTGAACTAGGGAATATCACAGTACATAATATAGAGAATTTGGATAGTGAAATTTATTGGAGAAGAAGAGTAAAAAGCTTTTTGTCTTCATCAATTGGGTGTGCAACCAAGCTATTCAAAATCCAAATTCACATCCCAAGTTCTTTATCTTCATCTGCAATGGAGCTTTGGAAATCAGGTTCTCATCCCCAACCCCAAGTTTTTAATCTTTGAAGAGTACAATTCAAATTATACTATTGTTACTGTAATATAAAGAGAAATTGAATATATTCACACAAAGAGAAAAAGTGCAAGGAAATGAATGATAGTGAAGAAGCAGGGTAAAATATGAAGTCTATGAAGTGTTGGGGAAGTGGGCTTATGGTGGCAAACCAAGGTGACGGAGAATAAACAAGAGGATAACAATCTGGACCATTAATTTTCTGGGAGGACATGTGGCTTCTTTAAAAGAGTGTATTGAGAATTACTGCAGGTCAGTGGAGGATCCAAATCCATTTTTATCAATGGTATATTAACAGCCTTTTGTACCCGGATGCCTAATTGTTGCTTCTTTATCTTAATCTGATAAGCGCTATCCAACAGAAACAGATTGCATGTTACTCCTTGTAGGTTGTCCTTTGAGTTGCGAACTTTTGGTGAGGTATACATCTGCTTAAGCAATGGAAACGTTTTTTAAAGATAAACCGTGGATCAAACTGCTTTTGTTTTCAAATTCTTTTTTCTTCATTTCTTTATGATTTGTGTTCTGTGGGAATGTGGCTGGGACAGTCTTTGATGTTTGCATTTACTAGATTGCCTGATGTTGAGAACTATAGTCTTGTTATATTCTATATTTTTGTCCAATTTGATTACGTATTGATAACTTCCCTCAATTTTCTGTGGATCAAGCTTCTTATAGATTTGATGCCTTAAATGGACTTGTATGAGGAAGTTGTTAGTTCATTGGGATGTGCAAGGTTTGCTGGGTGCCACATTTGAGATACTAGAATCTGTTCAGCAGCTTGTTTTTGAATTCACTCGCTAGACTATTCACAAAAGGCAGTTGACTTTCAATTCCATGTAACAATGAACAGTGGTTTGCTTTAAAGAAACATTTGAAAGTAGTTGAACTGAGATCAGATTCAATTTTGGAAAAAACTTGTTTGGAAGTGTGCTCTTTGATGCAGATTGCAGCGATTCACAAATTGTGCTCTGGTGTGATTAACTGCTTGAATTATTAATATCCTTTTTCTTTCTAGACTTCATTGCATCATCTGGATGTTGGCCTTGGATTGAAGACATTCTTCATTCTGATTTAGATGCATAGCAGTCAACTTACATTAATGTCCAGTAAACCGGTTTACCTTCTGAGATGCATCAAATGTGGTTATAGAGAGGGTATTCATAACATTAGATGTAAGATGCTTTGATTATGCGTATAAGTGGTATGTGGGCATACATTTTTCTGCTCTAAGAAGGAGGGTATTGGCTCTTTCTCTATTAAGAAAGTGTAGTGTGAATTCCCCTACTGAAAAGGTTCCATCAAGAGATGAATTTCAAATACATAAACTAAGCTCAGTCGTCAGTTCAAACATTTCTTCAAGTTGAGTTGGCAGACAGCTTCTGAGAATGGCACCTCTTGGTCTTGGCATCCTTCGAAATGAATCTGATTTGGAAAATGTCGTCTGCTCTTCTTACTAGAATTTGGGTGTCATATTCCCTAGTTCAAGGGGTCAGATGTTAGACATGATTATCTAAGTACTTTGGCAGGAACATGGAAGTATCATTTTCTCTTTTTAAGTTAACTTTTCAAATGTGCTATTTATTTTCTAATTTGTGATCTCTGAGGTCCTTGGATTTTGTCCCATCAATAGATTCTTTGTACTGTAAGCTGCATAAGATCTGGTGCACGAAGTTCACAGGAGAAACATAAATGACTTTCATGCTTCTGCTTAGATGCTATTAAAATATTGAGACCTCTAGCTTTCTATGAGGATGTCCATTTCATCGCCTTATGTTTGGGGTGTTCATAGACTACACGTTCTTTTTGAGTTTGTTTTGAAGAAGAATCAGGGAACAAAATTTTTTTTTTGATAAGGATCAGGGAACAAAAATTTTGAAATTATGGTGGCACTTATCAGACACCCTGATTCTCTAAACATGTGCCACAATCAAGAGGGAACTCGATTCTTGACCTTTTGGAAAGTCATAAGATCTAGATAGCTTGTTCTGTTTATTTGAAGGTTGGTTTGTTGCTTCAGTGTCTGAGGTCTTCATACTTTGGACCATCAGAAGAGGACATACTTCTGAAGACAGAAGAGTAGTAGTTCTTCAAACAACCTAGTGAAAACAATGAAGTATCTTACTTATCAGATTTTTGTGGTTGATGATATATTGTGTTAGTTTAGTTCTTTGGCATCTTAGTTGTCCTCTCCCTTTGCATTGTATTTAATATGCTGAAGCTGGATTAAGATTGTGAAGGTTGGCTTCATCTTCTTTGGTGGCTTTCTAGTCAAGAGTTGAAGAGGGGGAAGTTGAAATGTCCCTAGTTGGTGGATGTTCATAATATAAATTAGTTGAATTGATGCTGGAAAAGGTACCTGAATGAAGATCAGTGTGTTGCATAATAACCGAAATTAAATGTTTGTGGGAAATCTAACGCGAAGAGCTCCTCAAAAAAAGGTATCTTGCAGCTGTGAGATTTTCTCAGTATGATCAATCACCTATGGCTTAGATATACTTCTTCCATACATTTACTCGGCACTCATGGTTGAAGTAAGTGAAGAAAAGTATATGGCTTTAAATCAGATCAATTGGCATTGTCAAGAATTTACCTGAGATGTTAGAATGCCTTCATATTTGTTGTTTTATATTTGCTGTTAATGGTACCGACTTCATTGGGTGCATTTGATTCGAGTCAACCTAATGGGGATTGGGGTCAGATGATTGAAATCTGCAGGACTGCAGATTCTGCTGCCCAAGTAAGACTCTTTTGCTGTTTTAAATGTATTGTCATATATAATATCTTTCTACTTTTGGTGTAAAGAAGTACGTTTAGAGGATATAGATCAGTTTGTAGATTTATTAAGATCTCTGTAAGTATCTTCTTTTCTATTTGTTTTTTTTTTATATAACACTTTTTGATGGTGTCCAGATTGTCCTTAATGCTGAGGAATACACATTTACCAGTTCCAAACAAAAAAAAAACTACTTTTAAGAAAACATGTTGATTCAAGATCCTCCATTCTCATCTTGTGATATGATTAAGAAAACGTGTTGCCGTCTATTTTACCCACTTTATTTTAATTGCCTCCATTTGTGCCATTGTTGCACGCACAATAATAAAATTGTATTTGACTTGAGACCTGAAGTCCCTATCATGAAGTAAGTTAACAAAGTATTTTGAAGTTGAATGCTGAAGTGCCCAAGCAAAATCAAAAATTGAGGTGCTACCTGATAGCATAAGTCTTATTTCCCTAAGTTGCTCGGACTCTCCAAAAATGTTGCCGCACCCGTGTTGGATCCTCCGAAAATGCACTAGTTTTGAAGGATCCGACACGCACATGATGACATTTTTGAAGAGTCCAAGCAACATAGTTATTTCCAGTAGAATAATTGAGAATGTTTAACTCTAATCACTCATAATACCTTGTATTTGGTCTGGTTGTTAAGCGTAGTTAGGAGGGAAGGGAGCATCATAGAGTAAGCTTTATGGACGAATTGTAGATAATTTATTTTTGGTAAGCAAAAATAAATTTGCTGATATTTCATCTCCAAGAAGGTAGTTTCCTACTATAAAGGTATCAAGGACTTCATGTCTTTCAAAAATGCAAGGAATCTCAATACATGATCTAAATCATATGCAGCGTTTCTACATCAGCAAAAAGTATTGGTATAAGTTTTACAAATGAAAACTCATAGATTGAGGATGACCTGAGGGATTAGTTAAAGGGGAAAAGGTTGAGGGACTTATAACTTAGGTCACAGGTTCGAGCCCTGCGCCATGCGAACTAAGCCTGGTATTTAAATGGGGAAGTGTGGAAGGGCAACCCATTTTCCCTGAGTTTCGAAGGCTGCCGCTGGTCCTCAATGATGGCCCCAGACGGATTTCTCGGTCATAGGAAGCCATAAGGATTTCTCAATTTATGGCTTTTCTCAGTCACAAGGAAAAAAACTTTAAGTTATGAATGATTGAGGATTTTGTAGCAATGGCAAAAATTTGAAAAACTTACCTAGGAAAGGCAATTATTCCCTTTCGTGTAAACAAAATAACTGTGAAATTTGTCTATGTCTTCAGATCAGTATATGAAGGTTGATGCATGGGTGTCAAAAAAACCTTTTTCTTTTTGTCCCAAGACTTATATTTTGATACCCTATTGTTGGTGGGAGGTGACAGATATCCCGTGGAATTAGTTGAGCTACGCGCAAGCTGGCCCGGACACCTAAGTTATCCAAAAAAAAATTGACACCAATTATGAGGGGCCCCAACATGAACTATTCTAAATTCTTGAAAGTTGTGTCATTCTTAACGTTTCTTGCTTATTTATTGACTCAAAGTAACAGTCTTCAAATAGCTTTGATTTCTTTGATTCTATCTTGGTCCAATCATGTCTTGGTATATTTGTGTAGGAGATAGGTTATTATTTTGTGAATATGGGGAGGAGTAAAAAGGTTAATGATACTGCCTCTTCTTTTCTGAATTTTTCTGATGGTTCACTGTGATAAGATTGAGTTCCTGTGTTTAAATTGGCTATGTTGAGCAGTTTGTTTTCCTCAGAATTTGAGTTCCCGTGTTAAAAAATTGGCTTGGTTGAGCAATTTTTTTCCGCAGTATCATTCTGAAAGGAAGCTGTCTTATTATGCTGATTGAGACAGTTTCTATTATACATGTATTGATCCACAATGTATTAGCTATGCCTCAATCCCAAACAGGTTGAACAATTTCTACTAGTATTAAAATGAAGGAGCTCAAAACATTTCTGGTCTTTCAGATATTTAGTTTTTCCATTTGATGCTCTAGATATGTAGTGAAAAAAGTAAATGATAATATCCTGGCAATATAATGCTCATCATCAGTTTGATTAATTCACACTAGCATATTACAGGGGGTTCGAAGAACTCAGCTCTTCTGTTTGATGTATGTTTTCTGGCATTAGTTTCTGAGTTTTTTGCCCTGTAGGTTATGCTGGACAGAGACACGGGCCGACCTCGTGGATTTGGGTTTTTAACATTTGCAGACCGCCGAGCAATGGAGGATGCAATAAGAGAAATGGATGGTGCGGAGGTTGGTGATAGGGTGATATCAGTGAACAAGGCCCAACCAAAGATGGGAAGTGAGGATCCTGACCATGGCTATGGTGGAGGTTACGTATCAGGTGGCAGGGCGAGCTATGGTGGGGGTAATAGGTCAGTTGGGCAAGACACTTGCTTCAGCTGTGGTCGCCCTGGCCATTGGGCTAGAGACTGTCCATTGGAAGGAGGTGGCCGGGGTGCTCGACCACTAACACCCCCTCCTCGTTCTAGGTATGGTGGTGCACGTGGGGATAGGTTTGGAAGTGACCGTGATAGGTACATGGATGACCAATATGATAGAGGGAACCATGCTGATAGGGAGCGCTATGACAGCAGATATGAGAGTCGTGATCGATACACTAGTGACAGGTATGTCCTTGTAAGAACTGAATAAAATGCAGTGGTATCACAATCTTGAGGGGAAGTTTGTTAGCAAGCCGCTTAGCTTTAAGATTTTAACCCCAACTCCCCCAAAAAATAATGGAGTAATTGTTTGAGGTGTCGCTGCATTTAAATCCTTTTTTGCCCTCTTCTTCATTTCTTGTCTAGTTTTAAAATTGTGAAGTGGTCGCTTGTTTTCTCACCAAAATAACTTGTATTCTTACCCTAGGTACCCTCCTGGTGGTGATCGCTTGGGCAACAGGTATGGGGGTTCTGACCGCTACCCTCAGAATGACTATGGCAAAGAAAGAGGGTTTGACAGAGATGTGGGTGACAGATATGAAGCTGGAGGGCCAGCACGATATGAGGGAAGAAACTACAGAGATAGAGCAGGACCTTATGATCGCCCTCGAAGGGGAGGCAGGCCACCTTCCTTTGACCGTTACTGAGATGAATAAGCACATCCATGTTGAATTTTAGTTGATCTTTGTAGTAGTATAGTGGTACGGAGCACACTAGGATAAATGTATGTCGCTCTGTTTGGAAGCAGTTAGTAGTGACTATGCATGAGTATTGAGAAGTAGTGTAAATCAGTAGAGCTATGCTTTTTCAGTGAATATTGTATGCTTGATAAAAGAGGGAGCTTCCTCTATTGGAATGCATTATGGTGTTTCCACTTATAATATGAAGCAATAAACAGCTGGAGGAGCGGTGACCAAAACTTGCAAGATAAACAAAAATGCATGAAGGCAACAACCAATCTCTGATATCTATCCCTACCAATGTACAAAATGTGGGACGTTCATAAATACAATTAATCTCGAGTTTCGTTGAATAATAATATTAAGTCTGGTGACCTAAAATGCTATAGTAAGTGTAAGAATGGTATTGATAGTTGAGCATCTTGATTGGTGATAGTTATGTACAAAGTCAGAAGAATGAAAAAAGAGAGTAAGATGGGGGTGGTTGTTGGTGGTGCTGCAGATGCACCAGTACCGCTGAATATCATTCCGAACAAGTCGACACTGCCGCTATTGGACTGGGCGTGACCCCTGCCGCTTCCTTCAGTAGCGCCCCCTTGGGGTGAGATGCTTATGCTGTTGTCCCTGTTCTATATATATATTAATCCCTTTACAAGTAAGAAAGAAAATGCAGCCGGTATGATAAAATTTTGCATCAGTTTTAAGTTTTATCTAACATGAATTGATAATGCTAGCAAGTAAAATTCTATGACAAGCACTAATTGATGAGTGATGAGTAGCATGATGATATTAAAATTTTCATGCTTTTTGGTATAGACTTTGAATTATGATTTAAAACATTGATTTGAATAGATGTTGAAATTGTGTCTCAGACATGCAATCTAAATATCAAAAGTTATATTTTTTTTTTTCTCATTGGAGGAGAATTTGAAATGTGAAATCAAAATTTTAAATTAAAAAGTAGAAGTTCCATTCAAAGTTTGAGAAGCAACCACAAATTTAAAATCTTTTGAGTTTGAAATTGTACGTCCAAACAACAACCTAAGTACAATTATTATTTTTAGCTGCCTCTATATTAGTATAATAATATAAATAAATTCTCATTTTTTAAACTTAAAAAGAGACTTTAAAATTATTTGTAATGATGTGACTAGAGTAGAATGACATACTACTCTCCGGTTGCCAAAAAAAAAAAAATCTTTCCTTTTTAGTCTATTAAAAAAAATAAACCCTTTCTTTTTTTGGTAATATTTTAATTTCAATTTCAATTTTTCATGTGACATATTTAAGGCCACAAGGTTAGATGATAGTTTGATACATTTGACATAACTTTAAACTAGAATCGCAAGATAAAAAAGTTTTTTTATTTTATTAAACTTCATGCTGAATTATCATATATATTTTTTTGGAACGGAGAAAGTATAAAAAATGAGGGCGTCCTTCGTATTGCTGGAAAGCTTGGAGCAGCAGAGCTCTCACATGCTAAACAGTAATGTGGTCCTCATCTGTCCTTTTTGTTTCCCCTGCCCTACAACTCTTATTAGCCAGAAAAATGAAAGATTCCAATTTCCACCGGGTTGTGTCGTTTGGTAGGATGTATCATGTTTAGGCAAAATATTATTTAGTAATTTTTTATTTGGTAGAATTTTTACTTCATAATTTATTCAGTATTATAAGTGCATAATTAATACATAACAAATTATGATGTTAATAATATACGAGTTATTAATCTAGGTATACAAGGGGCTGAACATGTAGTGGCCGGCGGGGCCCTACTGAAGGGTTTTACATCAGCTTTCACTGTCCCACATAATCACGTGAAGAACCTACCTTTAATACTACACTTAAACACTCTTTTGAAAAAAACAAATTACGTCGTCATTTCAAATCATGATTTGAATCATAACCTAATTGTTGTTTTGAGTCTATGAAGGCCATTTGAAGAGCTGATTTTCTCTTATTTGTTTAGGTTTGTCAATTTAATTATTGTCAGAGTTTGAGTCGATCAACCCCATAATTATGGATAATTTAGTACTTATGTATATATATATAATGAGAAAAATGAGTCCAGCTACTTTTTAGCTGTCTTTATGGTGCAATTACTTTCTATCTGCCTCTAAAGTCAGCTATTAGTTTAGAGGTACTTTTAAATTTGCTCAGGTGGTGTGTATGAATCATTTGAAATTGACCCACTTGTTATAATAATTTTCAAGAAAAAAAGTAGAAATATGGGAGAAGTACCTGGGGCCACCAAGGACACCAGCATTGGCGGTGAGCTGGTTGATGAGAAGGGCGGATTTGGGATCGACGCTGTAGGCTTTGGTATATTGGTTGGCAAGGCCTTGCCCTGAAGGCACAAAAAATGCGCCATTAACCATAGTGTCCCCGTCCGTCCTCCAATTCCATTCATCCCACTGCCCATTGTCCGTGTCCTCCCGCTTCGTCACCTGTTCGTTCATCCCACATATATAATCACAAATCAATTTCACTGCTTGAAATATTAAGTTAAAAGGGATTCACTTTTCAGCTTTTATTACCTTTACAACTTCTTATTCAGGAGTAATTATTAGCTCTTAAAAGTTTGGTTCTCAATTATAGTTTCAAGTTTCAACTTTAATGGAGTAATAATCATATCATATTCAGGTTTCTGATTAAATATGTAATATTCCCTCCGTCCCAATATATGTCACATACATTTTTTTAGTCTTCTGTAATTATAAATAATTAGAACACAAATGGCCAAGAGTCTTCTGCACTAAAACTATTAAACTTTATGTCAAATTAAACAGTATCACATAAATAAATTGAGATGGAGAGAGTAGTTTATTAAACATGACAAGGCTCAAAATAATTTAGGTTCCAAATGCAACAATTATCACCAAAATATGTCCTACAGAAAGAGAAAAAAACAACTTTTTCCTAGTAGCCCCAAATTAAAAAAGGATTGAGAAATTTTTTTTGGATGAGAAAGGAAGCACACATGATAAAACCCCGATCTTATGAAATAGCTCACAAACCACATACGAGAGGTAACAAGAAGGATTGAGAAATTTACCTCCTTCAAATTTGGATCATCAGGAGCAGTATATCGATTGCCTTGACTGTTAATGGTAGGATTAGCACTTCCACCAATTGCATACATTTGCCAGTGTGTGAAATCGTTGTTCACCACATGTACATATCCTCTTCTAATTCTTGGCATTCTTTGTACTAATCCTTCTCCGAAATGATTGAATGCAATTGTCACCTAAACAACATAGATCCATCTCGCAATTACTTACTAAAACTAGAAAGAAAAAACAAAGAAAGAGAAAAATCAGTAATCAACCTGCATTCCTGAATCAGGCAAGTATTTATCATCATGTCCCAAGAGCATAACATCATCATGATGACTAAAATAGTTATTCGATATGGTAATAGCAGTAGACCCCATGATCGCATCAATCAAGCCGTCGGTACAATGAGATAATGCACAGTGATCAATCCAGATATTATGAGATCCAAAGATGGATATACCATCACCATCCGATTTGCCTCTCCACCCAACATGCGTAGGGCTCGACCGTATGTTAGTATTACCCGAAGGGACACAATTGTAAATATGAACATTATGTATAATCACATTGCTCACATACTGTAATGTAATACACCCATTGCCGGTGATGTGAACATTTGCTCCCCGTCCGTCGATGGTCTTGTAGTTGTTGATAATAAGCTCGTGCTTTAGCTTTATGACCATGTCTGCTGCAAACACGATCCAGAGAGGTTCCTCTTGAACTACGGCGTACCGGAGAGTGCCCGGAGTTGGGTTGACGGTGTCTTTGTCGGAGGAGTCTCTGACTACGTAGATCTGACCTCCTTTTCCACCCATTGCACCCTGACCGAAACCAATGGAGCAGTCTGCTAGCCTTTGCCGGTCTTTGGCCCAGTTTGGGTCGCATTGCCAGCAATCGTCTATTGGGTTTCCTGTACTCTGACATTTGTTATCTCTTAGAGTTGTCTGGAGTAGTAATCTGGACTCATTGACTCTCCTGTAACAGAAACAAGCTATGGATGCATAAACATGAAATTAAGTGGGAATTTAAGAGAAATAATGCAGATATTTAGTTACCTTTGTAGTTGGTGAACAACAGATTCAGGATAAGGGTGTTGGTTAGGAAGGGTAAGATTGAGTTGGGCATTAACTAGATGTGAGAAGGAGACAATGAGGTAGATAAATAAGAGAATGGCAGTGACAGGAGGCATCCTCAGCTTCATCCTTGCCCTGTAAAACAAACTCTGGGAAGACATATCTAGTTCTTTAGAATGCTTGCTGCACATTCTGGGAAAACTAATAGAATACTACTATAATAATAATAATGGAGTAGTGTCAGTAATTAGGGTTTTGGACATACTCTACAAATACTATGATAAATATTGGGGATGATGACTGTGATGTTCACACTACATTGAAGGATGGAGGAGGGAGCACTTTTCTTTAGTAGCTCCCTCACTCTCTATTTAGGGGTCTTCAAACAAAATGGATGTGTCCAATCAAATTTTCAAAAAAAAAAACAAATTACTTGTGATTTGGTTTTAATTTGATTTTATGTTAATTTAGTACTATAATGTAACCACTTATCACACTAGTGAGGAGGTATGAGGTGTTAATAATAGAGGGTACGAGGAGATGCAGTATAAGCTGAAAGAGTATTGAGCAGAGGTGATAAAATATGATACTTATATTACACATGATCTTAAATAGAAGGGTGTGAAGGATATGTATTATGGCAGAATGTTAGAAAGTAGTGTAGTATTGTCTTGCTTATACTAGTTGGTGTTTGTAATTATACTAGTGGTATTATTATTGATTAGTGTCTTTTGATTATCGCACTATCGTATTATTATTTTTTCCTTTTTTTGATAGACTTTGCACTACCTATGTGTTACACTATATTTTCTTCACTATCTTTGTTGTACATGGATTTACTATCGAGGTTTTTTCGGAACAACCTCTCTACATGCACGAGGTAGTGGCTAAATTAACATACATTTTACCTTGTCCAATCTTCACTTATAAAATTTCACTAGATATGTTATAAAATTTTACTAAAATATAAAAAAGATACTTCGAAACACTTCTTATATATTTTGTGTTGCAGAGACCCTACAAAAGAATTAAAATAAAAATAAAAGAAACCAAACCGAGGGAAAATGAGATAAAAATCCAACTTTTATTGGTTTAATTTTATCTTATTTAAATAATTTAAAAATTAATCTGGTTTAATAAAAGTCAAGGTTAAGGGCATTTTGGTACTTCAGTTTGTGCACTACTATGTGGACACATAAAAAAGTGTTTAAAATATGAAGAAGTAAACATTTATACAAAAATAAAATAAAATTAACTATATATATATATTATAATTTTTTGTCAAGTTCTACTCGACTCCGCCCTTAGACATTTGTTATTGTGCTCTACCTGTTTGTTAGATGTTTGACAACTAAATGAAAAATCTTTTCTTTTTTTTTTGGTTAAAATCTTTTTGTAGGAACATGAAATAGAAATTTTATCATTAAAAAAATATGATTTAGCTTTTTTCTATACACCGTGCGTATTGTGGATTAGCTGGCTTCCACACTGTAGAATGGCAACGACCCTTCTCTTCGTTTAACGAAAGAATCTTTCTTTAACACTATTTGACTTTTTGTAGTTTTTCTCTTTGGTACATTTGGTCCGTTGTTATCCAACCATTGCTCCATTCATTAAAATCTTTTTAAATTAGTATCGTGAAAACATGAAATATTATTATTTTATAAAAAAAATTATATAATTAGTAAATTAATATTTATCAATTTAAAGAGTATTTCAAAATTCAATAAAAGTTAATTTTGATTATATCATTTGGGGATGAATCCTCAAGGAATTTAAATGATCCTTCTTGTGAAAAACAACATTCATGATTTGAGGTTATGATTAATAATTTTGATTATTTCAATAAAATGGATGTCAATGACCCGTTAGATTATTCGGATGAAAATTATATATGT
Organism: Solanum commersonii; assembly: GCA_029007595.1. Classification (NCBI taxonomy): domain Eukaryota; kingdom Viridiplantae; phylum Streptophyta; class Magnoliopsida; order Solanales; family Solanaceae; genus Solanum; species Solanum commersonii. The sequence goes on along the minus strand of JAJTWQ010000092.1, from coordinate 380,061 downwards.
TTAGAGATTCAGAGCTTAGAAGGAATTGTGGATACTATCGAAGAAAATAATGTCGAAAATGAAGTTGAAGGCAATACAATTCCAAAGGAACTAATTAATTGATCGAGTATTAATTTATAAAGATTCTACCGTATTAAAAAAGTAAAGGGTCGTTTAATTCATAGATATAGGATAACAATTTAGGATAGTCGTACTTGAAATTATTCAATTCTATATTCGATTGAATTTTTATTTTCAATACATCTAATATTTATTTTTAAATGTAATATAGATGGTGCTAATCAGTGTTCTAAAAGTTAGGATTGTAACACCTCAAAAATTGGAAGTTGAAAAGGAAAGAAAATGTGTAATTTTTGCACTAATTCAGTGGTCTACGAAACAGATCTATGGATCATCGTAGGAAATCCTACGGGCCGTAGGAAGGGAACTGTAGACCTAGAGTTGAGTTTTTGAAATTTCAAGTTTTTGAAGTTTGGCCTACGAATGTACAGGATGAATCGTAGAAATTTAGACTAGTCGTAGATGGATTTCGTAGGGGTACTCCAGACTTCGTAAAAAATTTAGGTTAAGATTGAGGTCTATGGTTAGGGTCTACAGACCGTGGAAAGTTAAACGGTCCGTAGAATGGTGTCATAGGAAGTATTTTAGGCCCAGTAACTCGACCTACCATTGACCAGTACGGTCCATAGGTCCATATCGTAGGGCCCTCCGACAGTTATTTTGTAAGGGTATTTGAGTCTTTTTTTTATGCATTTAATACATATACTATGTCATTTTGATCCTAATTTTAAGTCATACAGCTACCCTTCTACTCCTAAAATTACCCCAAAGCTAGGGTTTCAAGATTCAAGTCTCATTTTCCCCCCATTGATTTTGAGCTTTGATTATCAAGGTATGTAGAGTTTCATTAATGGGTTCCATTCACCCATTGAGCCCCAATAATTTCTCAATTCTCCAAGTTCAATTTCATCAAATTGATTGGGTTTTCATTCAATTATTCATGGGTTCTAATTGTGTTGATTCAATTGGTTGATTTTGATCTTATTATGATTTTTTTACTCAATTGAGATGGGGCTGCATCAGGGATCTGTTCTTAGCCCTTTTCCATTTGCTTTGGTGATGGATGAGTTGACGCGATCGATTCAGGAGGAGGTCCCATGGTGTATGTTATTTGCGGATGACATAGTACTGATTGATGAAACGCGGGACAGAGTTAATGCGAGGTTGGAGGTGTGGAGACAAGCGTTGGAGTCCAAAGGGTTCAGGTTGAGTAGGACCAAAACAGAATATTTGAGGTGCAATTTCAGTGATGTGGTGGAGGAGGCAGAGGTGGAAGTGAGACTTGCCACACAGATCATTCCTAAGAGAGAAAGTTTTAAGTATCTTGGGTCTGTAATCCAAGGAAGCGGTGACATCGATGATGATGTCACACATCGCATTGGGGTTGCTTGGATGAAATGGAGGCTTGCCTCTGGAGTCTTGTGTGATAAGAAAATCCCAACTAAACTTAAAGGTAAGTTCTACAGAGTGGTAGTTAGACCGACCTTGTTGTATGGAGCGGAGTGTTGGCCAGTCAAGAACGCACATGTCCAAAAAATGCATGTTGCGGAGATGAGGATGTTGAGATGGATGTGTGGGCACACTAGGAGCGATAAGATTAGGAACGAGGTTATCCTAGGGAAAAGGTGGGAGTGGCCTCTGTGGTGGACAAGCCGAGGGAAGCGAGACCGAGATGGTTTGGACATGTAAAGAGACGGGCGCAGACGCCCCAGTGAGGAGGTGCGAGGGGTTGGTTGTAGAGGGTACGCAGAGGGGTAGAGGTAGGCCTAAGAAGTATTAGGGAGAGGTGACTAGGCAGGACTTGGCTCAGCTTCACCTCACCGAGGACATGACTCTAGATAGGAAGGAGTGGAGGTCGCGTATTAAGGTTGTAGGTTAGTAGGGTTAGCGTATTGTTAGCGTTTGTAGTAGTCTTAGTCTTGCATGTGTAGTTCTTGTCTGTGATACCTATAGCCTTTTGTTATTTACCGAGCCTCACTTCCCACAGTATTTCACTGATGTTATTATCTCCTTGGTTGATTATTCACTATTTTTCTTATTGGATGTTATGCTTTATACACTGTTCTCCTCCCTTTGTACTTGGATGTGATGTACTTGAGCTGAGGATCTCTCGGAAACAGCCTCTCTACCTCCACGAGGTAGTGGTAAGGTCTGCGTACAATCTACCCTCCCCAGACCCTACCTAGTGGGATTTCACTGGGTATGTTGTTGTTGTGCATGTTTTTCAATCGATTTCATATGAACCCATGCATTATTCATGATTTTGACTATGAACTCTTAAAGACGTGAATTTATGAAAAAGTTATGAATCTATGAACGTTGTTTTCATGAAAGTTATACATGATTGGTGAAAATAAATGTTTTATTATTTAGGGTTGATTTAAGATAAACATCAATGAAATTGTTAAAAGATTTCCTCACATATTAAGGAATCATGATTGGTGAAAGGTTTTCTCACACATGCATGATTCATGATTTAAGGAGTTACTCTATGATGTTTTAAGCTTGGATTAGTAATTTAATGTGCTTTCCATGTATGATGATATGTTTATGAATATGACTATTTCATGGGAATTTTACTTAGCACTGGGAGGATATTGAGATGGAGGCTCTCATATTAGTAGATGTTGGGTCTCTAGTAGCAATCTCTTTGTCCCTAACTGCGTGGCCCCATGAGATTTGTCTTAGAAAGACATAACTCGTGGATCCACCTAAGCTAAAAGTGTAAGGTCCTTGCCTTGGCAAGTAAGGACATCTCTTTTCAGTGTGGGAGTCAGTCAACGGATTCCATGTTATAGCTCACATGGTCTATGTCAGTTGTAAAAATCCCACAAAACAAACTAAAGTTACTTCAAGGTTTTTATGAAGCTTTCCTTATGATTTTAAAATGCATGGACCATGTTCATGATTTATGATTCTCCTTTAAAGGTTGTTACTATGTTTTAGCTTGGTCATGCATATCATGTTTTCCTTTATGTCCCCTTATGATCATGCTTTATGTTTTATGCATATCCCTTATGCTTAGTACATTTCATGTACTAATTCATACTTATGCATGCATTTTTTAAATAATGTAGGGTCGGACGATCTTCCTCTCCCCGTCCGTGGCTAGTGGATTGCTTTGTAGATTGAAGACTTGGTGAGTCCTCATGTTCTGAGGACCTTGTCACTTATGTTTACATTCTTTTATGTCTTTAGTTTTTCGGCATTGTATGTGGTGTATGGGTTACGTCTCAATCACTCTTAATATATTAGATTGGCTTGTCTAGACTAGGATTAGACTTTCGCTTTCATGTCAAACTATTTCATGATATGATATTATTTACTTAAACTCTCACATTTTCTATTATGTTATGTTGTATTTATGTCAAGTGACTTGTGTAGGGCCTCTCATGGCCGTATACGTCATGTCATGTCTAGGGTGTACTTTGGATCGTGGCAAGGGTGGGGGCATAAGGCGAGGTGTTTTATACATTATAGGGTGAGGCGTAATCCTCGAGATACGGGGCATAAGTCTCATGAATCTACAGGGTGTAAGTCTCATGAATCTTAGGGGGAGTACATCTCATGTATATTCAATTCTACAATTTTATCACTAAGAAAATAAGGAAAAGTAAGACTTTCGATGATTTTACTAATAAATTTTAATAAATAACCAATAATATAAAAAAGTATTATAATTATAATTTGAGAAAGGCAACAACTAACAACACAAATGATAATAGTTAAAATAATCTTTATAACGAAATCATCATTTATCTTTGCATACTAGTCCTTCTCATCCTCAATTATTATTTGCACTGATTATTGTTTATATATTTTGAACTAGAAGGATAAAAAGTGTAAGAATAACAAAAAAAAAGTAATTTGTTAAGGCTAAAAATGTAAGAATAACAAAAAATTGAATAAAATTATCTTAGAAACATAGTGCTATGAAAGCTCTTTCCTATCATTTAAGACATGATTATCTAAAAAATTGTTTATAGCAATATTATTTTCTATGAGAGTTTAATTATACATTTTAGAAAGAAAAAAAATAACTACAACCTAAAAAAACATGATAGCATCAAATATAAGTATCATTACATCAATAATATATAAATATAATTTAAAGCAAAAATGGTTCAAAAACCAAAATAAATAAATAATAATGTATGTGGCGTACGTTTTTACGCCAAGGAGTTATATTTTTAGGACTTATGTCCTATGAATCTAAGCCTTCAATTTACACCCCGAAACATTTTTGATATGTCTCACCCTAAAAATATTTTTGAAAACACAGATGCCAACAAAAGTAATCCAAGTAGGAGTTCTTAATCCAATTAGCAGATCCATAGGAACAAACCAAGCTCCGAGGAAGTGGTTGCATCAACAATTGCAACTAATTTTCAAAGTCCTCGAACGAACTCTTAGTATTCATTTGGAGTCCTGTGAATGTAAATCGGACATGCTATCCAAGCATAAATGATATTTTCGACTCAACAAATTCAAGAAAACAATCATTGTGAATCGTCTTGACAAAATGTTGATCAAAGTCAATACTTCAATTAAAATCAACTAAAAACAAAGAAACAACCAGGCGCTCCAATCAAAGCAACAACCTTGAGACTCAAACCATTGGTCCTAGTAGATCAAAATCAATATTCTGGAGATAATGGTGCTGACAGAAATCTAGTTTGAGTCCGTTTACCAATCGTGTTGACAAAAGTCAACCCTTTCAACACAAAAACTCCAAACTCCAAACTGGGAAAAACTCACCCAAAACTCTCTGAAATACCTCAGAAACCAATCCATTTACCTCGACAAGCTACAAAACACAAAACAGAAGCTACAAGAAGGAAAAACAGTCAACCACGCAAAAACAAGCAAATAGCCACGAGAATCATTACAAAGAATAAAATCAAGAAATATAAAAAAAAATCTCTAAATCACCAAGGATAGCAATGTGCCATAATGTCGTTAATAGATTTCCTATTTATTTTCAGACTGACTATGAAGCCAAAAAATATGTCAAACTCACAAATATGAAATTCATCCCAAAAGGAAAAATAGACTCAACAAAACATAACAACATTGAAATAACAAAAACATGATTCGATAGTGTATTCAAATCAGAATACATAATCTAGGCTATGTTGTCATTATTGTTTAATTAAAGGAGCACGGACAATGGATTGTGTACTTATAATCGTAGCAGAAATCGTTGATTTGGTTATCAACCGAATTTGTCCCAAGCCCACATTTAATCACTAAGAAATAAAATTATGATTCCACAAACTAAAAGTCTTGTGTCTTTTCCTTTGCGAAGAAGAGAGATCTATAAAAAAATTGGTTATACAAAAAAATGATTCTAGAGAAAAGCCCTTCTGCACTTTATTACTTTAGTTTTTCTCCAGTAGCTTTTTTCAATTTGATCTCCTCTAAATGAATCGAGTCGGACCAGTCCACATGGGTAACTGTCACTATTGGGATATATATTATTAATCACGTGTTTAGATATAGTATTTATTATAGAATAATTATTTATTTATTTTAATAGATCATATATTCGTTTATGGTGCTTGTTTACTTATATAGTAGATAATTTAGTGTATAGAGTTTAAGCTTATACACAGAGGATTAAATCATCGGTTATTATAAGTATAAAGTTTTTTTTTGTTCACAATCTAAGATGGAAATTGGACATGCCATCGGTATGATTGTAGCACAAGATTATATGTAGTTTATCTTGATTATGGGAATGGTATAGTTCCAACTTCTTGTGCTAGTGCATTTTATATGTATTGAACGAGACCGAGTAGAGATAGTTGCTTTAGATTGACTGACAAAAGCAATTCTCTAAACTATTAAATGTACTTATATTCTTAATCCTGATATAACTATTATGATCTGTATATGTTAATCATCGTTTTGATTTATTAAAAGGTGAGATTCTAAGATGGGTCAATATTCTTGGTAGATTGGATGATGTTAATACATATTGGTGAAATAATAAGTTAGTTGATGGAATCCATGTCTCGATATAGAGATTGATGATATGCCTTTTTGAGAAGCTTAAAAGTTTTCATCGGGTCAAACCTTGCAAGTGGATTTAAGAATCCGACACATGAAATAAGTTAAGCAATGCTCTAAAGGAAATTGATCATTGAATTAAGTTCGTCCGTAATTTAATTTATTGATTAGTATCTGTAATCTTAACATGGGGAATTACATATGTGTCTAATGGGGAATTCCGAAATATAAATAGAGGAGTGCAATTACGAATTTCTAGTGGACTGATTTGTAATTTATTATGGTAAAAATAATTCAAATTAATTATTTGGAATTATTTTCATAATAGGAAGCCTCGGTAATTAATTATGTGGTCCCTACCGTGCCCATATTTATCTAGAACTCAAATTTTATTGTAAAGGGAAAAATGAGAAGTATGTGTCTTTCTTTATTCTAAGGACAGGGAGAAGTATGTATCTTTCTATGTTCTAAAGCAAGGGAAAAGTATATCACTTTTTCTATTCTAAGGAAAGGAAGAAGGACATGACTTTTTCTTTTCTAAGGAAAGGGAGATGTACATGTCTTTCAATTCTAAGGAAAGACATGGTATTCCTTTTCCTTGGACTAAGAAGAAATCTCTATAAATAGGGATTCTTCTAACCCTTGAAAATAGTATAATTTTTTCCATAAAATACTTGTCCACCCAAGTATTGAGAGGGTTTGGAAGTGAACTTGGGATCACTGTAGAAGACCGTAGAACTGTGGTCTAGTTTGTGGACTAGCTTATGAATTTGCTTGAAGTTTCTAGTGTCGACTAGCTTGTAGATTCACTTGAAGGTATCGGCTCACGCTTCAAGAGGTAATTCTGAAATTAAATTCAGAAAGTTTATATGCCTAACATGATTGTACTTGTTCTAGTATAAACAATTTGTTGTCTATTATTCATGTAAGTTGTATGATTATGGTATGCTTCCGCTGTGTATATAGTTTTCCAACAATTGGTATCAGAGTCATACTTACATCTTTATAGATAACATAAAATATATGTATGTGCAATTGTATGTATGATTCATGGTTGGTAAATATATTTTTATTGCGAAAAAAGATGAATCAGATGAAACTTTAAGGTTTTTGATTCGTTGACTAAAGTACATATGCTCTTAAATTTTGAGATGATCAAGAGGGCAAAATGTGTTGGCGACAATTTTTCACTTTCACGTGGGAATGGACAGCAATAGTAAACATTTGTCCTAATGATTATTTGAAGTCCTTTATTTTTTAAATTAATGGAACCCAAATTGAAAACTTTTCATCAGTTAAAAGAAAAGTTAAAGTTCAATGGATTTGTTTTATTTAATAAATGAAAGTACGAACTTCTGCACATGTAATTGATTTTTTTTTTGGCGGCTAGTTGCAATTTTTTTTGGGTTGTTTCTTATTAATCCATCAAATTTGCAAAGCTTGATAAGAAAGGGAATCATAGAGGTTGTTGATGAACAAATTATCATTGAACTGATTGTGAAGTTTTTTTTTTTCAACTTAATAAATTTTGTCCTTGACTAATTGTTGACTCCAAACCTTGTTAAGTGGTGGTGGTAGGCACTCTTCAGGTCAATTGAATTTTATTTTTTTTGTTCAATAATTATTCGAGCATGTTATTCATTACATATATATCAATTTGTATAAATTAAGAATTTTTTGGTTAATAAATAGTTATCACTTAAGTGATTTATTTATTTGAAATCGTTGAAAATTCGTTAGACTTTATACATGTGATAATATATTTTGTAATAGATGAATTGAGAATTATGATTAATAAATAGGATTCACTAAAATGATCTATGTATTTGAGTCATTAGAACATCCTCAATTCATCAAGAATAAATTATTCTAAGTGAATATTAGTGGTAAATATTTATTTACGTAACTATTGATGTACCTTAAAATACTAGTAATGCTTAATAATTCATGAGAAGAGATATCGAGGTTTTCAGTCAAAAGAGAGAAACATAATATCTTGGATTCTCAAGTGTATTAATTTAGAGAATAATTTATTATAAGAAGGTATTGAGTGCCTCAGCCAAAGGAACGACACAACATATGTTTCATGCTCATGAGATAATTATAAAATGAAAATGAAAATCTGAATCATGTTTTTAAATTTTTTAACTATGGTCTAAAATGACTATTTTTCAAATTTGGTCATATTTTAGGTGGTCATGAATTTTCTGATCTCTAATTGACTTGAAATTTGATGGTTCCATCGAAAATTATTTAGATGGGTTTTAGGTAGCTTGTCAGATTAATTTGATCTGAATATGATAAAGTCATATTGTTTTAATTCCTAAAGATACTTAAACCACTTGAATTTGAATTTGGTCATAGCTTTGGAAATATTTTTTATAGACTCCAATTGACCTGAAATTTGGTAAGTTCATTGGTGATGGACTAGTAAGAAATACTCATTGCTATGTGGTTATAGTTTTGAGGCCCTTAAAATGGTTTTTAAGTCACTCTTTGGAATTAAAATGTGATAATATAACCCTTTATATCAGTTTTATTTATATTAAATGTGGTACATGATTACACATGATGAGTTAACATGAATTGATATATGATAAGGATATGGATCTGATTATTTTTCTTAAATCGATTCAATCTGAATTTGATCATAACTTTGGAGATTAATATTATTTTTGATCTGAAATTCAGTAGGTTCATCAGAAACAGTCAAATTAAAAATACTCATAGTTATGAAGTGATTTGGCAATTTGAGGTCATTTAGATGAAGTTATTTTTTTATATATATATTTTTGTATCTTGAAAATTAATTAAATGAAAATTACTCGACTATGATACAGAGGTGATAGAGTTTGTTCTCTATGGTCTTCATGACTAAATTTTAGCGAAGTATTAAGTTCATGTGTTGGCTTAGACCTTCCTCCATAGCGAATGAAATTAATACAAGTCATTAAAATTTAATCTCTAATTTTGATTATCTGTATTGACTCTCCTAAATTGAGTAATATTTGATTGGATCAATGGATTTACGGATAATGATATTCACTTGACTTAAAATAACATATACTCTCCATTTGAGTTAGCTTTTGTTCTAAATTTGTTGAAGTGAATATCTGACACCACATATGTATGTTGCATGAGTAGTCATTTTTTCATCAAAATTTATTGTTCAAGATGCATTGATATCTATGAGGTGTGTTTTTGAATTTTAATATTCAATGTATACATAAACATGCTTTTCTTTTGAAATTTTAGAATTTCGTTCTTTATTCTTAATTCGTGTATCTATTTCACAAAATGATGATATATGATAAGGAATTATTGAGCGGGAAAATCTTAAATTCTACTTTGGCCAAATAACGTTTTCAACCAAATTGATCATAGTTTTGGAATTCGAAAAAAAAAAAGAACTCTAATTGATCTGGAATTTGGTAGATTCATAAGAACGACCTAGTAAGAAACTAAATTTTTTTGGATCGTTATATGAGTTTTTGGTCATATTTGATTAAATAGTAGTGAAGTATTAATTTTATGAGTTGGCTTAGACCTTCCTCCCTATCAGATGAAATTGACATAAGTCACTATGTATTTAATCGTCTAATTTTGATAATCTGTATTAACTCTCCTAAACTGAGTAATATAGGATTGGATCAATGTAACTAGAGGATTTTCACTTGACTTAAACTAACACTAGACTCTCCATCTGAGTTAGGTCTGTAAAAGTTTATGGAATGAATAATTGATCATTGTACATGTGTATTGCATGAGTAGTTCTCCAATCCCATCGATTGGCTATTCGAGATGCATGGATATATATGTATAAATGAGCCTTAAATTTTGCTATTTAGGATTATTTGAAATATTATGATCTATTTAAAGTATTATATCTCATATTCTCAATAGACTTTACACACCCACTTAGTACTACTTAAGCTTTTCTTTTGGTAGAGATAAAGATATTAATTCAAAGAATGCATTGTACATGTACCTTATGTTAGAAGGAATTATTTTCAGTTTCTAACTAGATAAGAGATGACTATTTAATATTTTTGGTTGTAACTCTCCTATCATTGAGTTTGATGAATATTTTATTTTTTGTGGTATATTGATGCGTGATTCTTTTATTAGTATTATTTCTCATGAATTGAATTATATTAATCTGTCCCATAAGGAAAAATATCTTTTAAATTGAATGAAACTTATCTGTACATTAGTGTCTAAGTCATTTATTCTAAATAGAATTTCGAGGTTGGTTAATGGATGAACATAATGGTTCATTGAAAGTGAAGTCACTACCAACATATGAGTTTTGTTTAGAAGGAAAAATGACTAAGAGACCTTTCCTCTTAGAAAAGGAAAAAGAGGTAGTGATAAGTTATAATTAATCTATTCTAATTTGTGTAATAAATGAGCATTTGGGCAAGCGGTGAATGTGAGTATTTTGAGTTTTCAAGAAGGTTACTCTTGATATGGATATATTTTTTGATGTTTTGTAAATCTAAATGTCTTGATAAACTCAAAATATTTAAGACACATGAAAATAGCATCATGACAAATATATAAAGTCACTGCAATCTAATTGTTGTGACGTAAACCTCTCTGCAGAGCTCATAAGTCACTTATCTTATAGAATAATTGCATTTCAACTGTCTACACCAGACACTCTATAATAGATTGTTGTAGAAGAGAAAAGAAGTAGACTCTTATGAAGATGATAAGATTAATTATTGATTTATTATTAATTATTTTGTTTCTTTTGGGATAGGTTCTAATAACTACATATCACATTCTGAATTCAATTTCTTTCAAATCAATACCTTGAACAACTATAGAACTAGTTGAATTTGACGTAAGTCTAATCTGTGACATGTTTAGATATAGGATTGTTCAAAGACATGTGCCGAGTGGGAGAATAAGAAAATTGGGATTAAGAACGAGATGTGTGTGTTAATTAGATGTCCTAACCAGTGAAACAAGGTTTATTATAGTGTCCTAAATAAAGTAACACAATTATTTACACAACTGTCGATTTCTAGAAAAGGATCATTTAGTAAACCATGTTCCTAGAAGTAAACTAGTTTTACAGAATTGAACAAAGAAATAACATATGAGTCAGTTGTAAATTCAGACACTCAAGAACATCTAACTAGTATGTCAGAATTGACGTTCCATTGCATTTACGTAGTGGGAGAAACGTTATTAGACATAACAATACTACTACCTCAAGTAGTGCAAGTGATGTTGGACAAATTAAAGAACACTACATGAAAAGTAGTTAATATTTCATTACCGAAAGGTTTTGAGGAAAATATTAAGACTCAAGAACATGAAAGTGTGACTATTGTAGTAATACTTAGTCGTAGTGGGAGAATCATAACAAAGATTGATTGATTTTGTATATTTAAGAGGACTTTCATGATAAACCTCTGAACATCTAATACAAAAATGATAAGTTATGACTCAGCATTACTAGACGAAGTTGCATAAGAAAATAACTTTGTAAGATCCTTTTGATAAGAAATATAAAAGGAATATTTGTGAAAGTTGTAAATGCATTGTTAACAGTCTAAGTGGGAGATTGTTAGGGCATATACTATTAATCATGTGTTTAAAAATAGTATTCTAATAATTTTCAAGATTAAATATCTTAGTGGGAGATTGTTAGGATATATACTATTAACCATGCATTTAGATATAGTACATTATAAAAATCGTGATGGTTAAAAGTCTAAGTGGGAGATTGTTGGGATATATACAATTAACCACGTGTTTAGATATAGTATTTATTATAGAATAATTATTTATTTATTTTAATAGATCATATATTCGTTTATGGTGCTTGTTTACTTATATAGTAGATGATTTAGTGTATAGAGTTTAAGCTTATACACAGAGGATTAAATCATCGGTTATTATAAGTATAAAAAAAAAAAATCACAATCTAAGATGGAAATTGGACATGTCATCGGTACGATTGTAGCACAAGATTATATGTAGTTTATCTTGATTATGGGAATGATATAGTTCCAACTTCTTGTGCTAGTGCATTTTGTATGTATTGAACGGGACCGAGTAAAGATAGTTGCTTTAGATTGACTGACAAAAGCAATTCTCTAAACTATTAAATGTACTTATATTCTTAATCCTGATATAACTATTATGATCTGTATATGTTAATCATCGTTTTGATTTATTAAAAGGTGAGATTCTAAGATGGGTCAATATTCTTGGTAGATTGGATGATGATAATATATATTGGTGAAATAATAAGTTAGTTGATGGAATCCATGTCTCGATATAGAGGTTGATGATATGCCTTTTTGAGAAGCTTAAAAGTTTTCATCGTGTCAAACCTTGCAAGTGGATTTAAGAATCCGACACATGAAATAAGTTAAGCAATGCTCTAAAGGAAATTGATCATTGAATTAAGTTCGTCAGTAATTTAATTTATTGATTAGTATCTGTAATCTTAACATGGGGAATTACATATGTGTCTAATGGGGAATTCCGAAATATAAATAGAGGAGTGCAATTACGAATTTCTAGTGGAATGATTTGTAATTTATTATGGTAAAAATAATTCAAATTAATTATTTGGAATTATTTTCATAATAGGAAGCCTCGGTAATTAATTATGTGGTCCCTACCGTGTCCATATTTATCTAGAACTCAAATTTTATTGTAAAGGGAAAAATGAGAAGTATGTGTCTTTCTCTATTCTAAGGAAAGGAAGAAGTATGTATCTTTCTATGTTCTAAGGCAAGGGAGAAGTATATCACTTTTTCTATTCTAAGGAAAGGAAGAAGGACATGACTTTTTCTTTTCTAAGGAAAGGGAGATGTACATGTCTTTCAATTCTAAGGAAAGACATGGTATTCCTTTTCCTTGGACTAAGAAGAAATCTCTATAAATAGGGATTCTTCTAACCCTTGAAAATAGTATAATTTTTTCCATAAAATACTTGTCCACCCAAGTATTGAGAGGGTTCGGAGTGAACTTGGGATCACTGTAGAAAACCGTAGAACTGTGGTCTAGTTTGTGGACTAGCTTATGAATTTGCTTGAAGTTTCTATTGTCGACTAGCTTGTAGATTCACTTGAAGGTATCGGCTCACGCTTCAAGAGGTAATTCTGAAATTAAATTCAGAAAGTTTATATGCCCTAACATGGTTGTACTTGTTCTAGTATAAACAATTTGTTGTCTATTATTCATGTAAGTTGTATGATTATGGTATGCTTCTGTTGTGCATATAGTTTTCCAACAGTCACGACCCAAAGTATACCCTAGGTGTAACATGATGTATAGAACTCCGAAAAGACCTATACAAGCCACTTAACATACATCATACAAAATAATAGAATAAAGATTTCAAAAGTCATATTTTCATATTACAAAAAAGTTTGACAAAGCGGAAGTCTAACATAGTGTAACACCTCACTTTTCGAAAGAACTAGAAAGACTTAGAATTGGAAAGAAACCATTTTGAAAATAATCAAATTGGAAAGTTTGACAAAGTTAAGTTAAGTATGAGTTTTGGGTCGACTTTAAACGACCATAACTCCTAGATCAAGATGATTTAGGTGTGCTGCCAAACACTGTAGGAAATATCTTTGAATTATCTTTCCAACGCCACCGAGTTTGATAAATTTCGAGTTCGTATGAGGGAGATATGCCCATTTGAAGTCGGGCTGTCCGAATAAGGAAATTACCCGAATTTTAGAAGGGTATTATGGTCGTTTCATTAACCAATTAATTAAATTCGTTTTTGATAATTAAGTTAGGGACAAAACTAATTGGATTCAGTTTACTCTTCATAAAAATAAGTTAGGGTTTTGAGAGAAGAGAAAAGAAGAGGAGAAAAAAGGAGAGGATTAAGACGTTCGTCGAGGTTCTTGAGTTTTGTCGCGGATTTTCGCCATGGGTTTGATCCCTAAGAGGTATGTAAGCTTCCATAGTGTTGGGTTTGTTCACCCACACACCAATCATGTTAATTTCAGTGAAATTCGTTCTAGAAAGTTGAAAGTTTGGTATTCTTGAATTGTGTTCTTGAAATTGGCTTTCGTTCTTGAGTTTAGATGAGATTGATGAGTTCTTGAGAAAATCGTGTTGATTTTAGAGTTGTGTTTGATTAGATTCTTGTGTTCATCTATGGGGTATCTGAATCTAAAGAGGAATTGAAAAAAAGAATCGAATTTAGGCAAATTGGGGTTAGAAAATGAAGAAGGAAAAAGCCAGGTAAATCTGGGTACCAGGTCCGCGACGCGAACCTATTCCTTAGGATGGGAATTTTTTTCTCCGCGTCGCGGAGGGTCACGGACCCTTCTGCCTCAAAATTTATTTCGTGACCAATATTTAAATGCATCTCCACGTCGCAAACTTGCTTCCATCGTTTCTCATGTTTAACTATCTAAAAACACTTCTAAACATCACGAGATCTTTCTTATCACAAATAACAACCTTGAATTCATAAATCAAATTCAAGGTAGAGTTGAGAGTCAAGTTTTGAGAGTTCTTTCGAACATTTTTGAGAAAGTCCCTTTGAGTCTTTTTGAAGAGTCTTCTACAATTTCTAATAACTTGTTTCGAGACTCGAGTAAGTGAGCATGAGAGTGAGGGGAATGTATTCATGAGTCTACACTACCATCGAGATCCTTCATATCATGAATCATAACTCTTGAATTCATAATTCACATTCAAGAAAGAGAGTTAAGAGTAGAGTTCAAGAAAGTCTTTGAGTTCAATTGTGAATCCTTTGAAATCAACTATCGATTTGAGCTAAGTTTTGAGGAAGTAAGTATGAGAATGAGGAGAGTCGTATGCATGAGTTCCATAATGTTCTGTAGACCCTCGAGTCGAGTCGTTCATGCCCATAAATTCTGCATGAACTTCATAAATTTAGCATCTTTGAGAGGAGTAGTATCTTCAAGTTCTAAGTCTTGAGTATTGAGTTCCTAATCCCTTTAGAGTTTAGTAGTTCATGCCCATAATTTCGCATGAACCCTATAAGTTGAGTAGTCTGGAGATGAGAAGTATCTTTGAGTCCTTGAGTTGAGTAGTTCATGTCCACAATTCCGCATGAATTCTTTGAGTCGAGCATTCTTGAAACGAGTATTATCATTGAAGTTCTTGAGTTCTGAGTTGTTGAGTTTCGACTATTGAGTTATATATATATGATTATTGAAAACCTTGAATTGAGTCGTTCACGTCCATAATTCGGCATGAACTTTGTTCTGAGAAGTCTTTTACAATTTTTTCCAAACTTGTTTTAAGACTTGAGCACTTGAGTTGAGAAAGAGTAAAGTTGAGTCATTTTCTTTAAAATGATATATGGGAACTAAGTATTCCCAAGAGTAAATGTTTTCACATATAAAAGAGAAGGAAACTGAGATTTCCAAAAGAGTTTTGAGCAGTTGAGTAACATCTCTTTTTTTACAGAAAGATTTTGAGTAATAATCTCAAACCATAGAAAGAGTTGTGTTTTTAAAACATATGAACTGAGTATATTTTGGGAGTAGTATTGAGCACCGATATGGGGACGAGTTCAGATAACTCAAGTCTCCATAAACCATGTAGCCGACGTGGGTAGAAAGGGTCATACTTTTTAGATGATCCTTAGTGCTTTTTAGCATAGATTAGTGGATCCACTTAGTTGAGAGGTCTTATACCTTGACAAAGTATAGGATAGTTCAGGCAGTGTGGACAAGACGATATATCATCACATAACTCATAATAATGGTTGTCAGTTAGAGAAACTTCCAGAGAGTTATATTGTGTTTTTATATACACACCGAGTATTATTGTATTTTTTCAATACATTGAGTTGCATCTTTTACTATTGCTTTATCCTTGAGTATTTCAAGTTGAGTATCTTATCCTTGAGTACTTCTGAGTTGAGTAAGTTTGAGTAGTTTTGAGTATCCTTGAATATTCTTGAGTTGAGTAAGTTTGAAAAGAGATAAGTATGTTTCCTTTTTATCAAGTCCAAGCTTATGTTTATGCTTTAGAATTCCCCTTACATGCTTGTACATTCCACGTACTGAGTCATTTGGCCTACATTATTTCATGATGCAGATACAGGTATTCAGGGTCATCAACAGGAGCTTCGTTGATACCACATGGAGTTCGAGTTAGCTATGGTGAGCCTCCTTGCTTCCGGAGGGTTCCACTTTTACTTTCAGTTATATCAATTGTTAGGAGGTCGTGGTCTTGTCCCGACTTCCATCTTTGTCATTTAGAGGCTTCATAGATAGACTGTAGAGTTTCAAAAGTCTTTTTATTTATTTTATTAAATGTTTTAAAGACTTAAGTTGCCTATTTTATGGCGAATTGAATAATTTATTTTTATTCAGAGTTTTTCATTTGAGTTAAAGCTTTGTAATTGAGTTTCATGAATTTTTATTTAGTTTTTAAGCTTTGTATGCTTGAGTTAGTCTTTCGCTTGTAGTTAGCCAGGATGAGGGTTCGCTTGGGGATCAACAATGGTTCTCGAGTGCCGACCACGTCCAGGGTGTAGTCTCAGGTCGTGACACATAATCTCAACAAGCCATCTAAACATCAAAAAAAATGGTTCAGACGTAACCCATACACCACATATATCATCCGTAAACTAAAAATACATAAAACAAGTAAATGTGTCTCGATCCTCGAAACATAAGGACTCACCAACTCTTGAATCCGGTAGAATGATCAACTAGCCAAAAAAAATGTGTGTGAGAGGTAGGAGCGTCGGATCCTACATTAATAAGATAATGTAGGCACAAGTATGCATTAGTACATGGAATGTAGTAAGTAGGAGGCAATATGCATAAATATACATGATGACACAACTTAAACATGTAATTCATGACTAACATTTGAACATTTAAAGCTTTAAAGAAGCGATGACATGTAAATCATAAGATATGGTCAACACATTTAAAAGAAGAGACATAAGAAAGCTTTGAAGAAGCATAATCATTTTTTGTGGGATATTAGCTTTAACTGACAATAAGACCATAAGAGTTAAATCATGGAATCCAATTTTTCTCTCATATCGAAATAAGGGGATTCTACTTGCCAAAGTAGAATCAGTACACATCATCTTTTGCTAAAGTGGATCCACTAGATAGGTCATTTAAGACAATCCTACAGGGACAGGTAGTTTGGGACTAGAGGTTGCTACTAGAGACTACCCTATTTGAGTCTCCACCTCAAAGATAACCCTCTCGGTGCTAAG
Organism: Solanum commersonii; assembly: GCA_029007595.1. NCBI lineage: Eukaryota > Viridiplantae > Streptophyta > Magnoliopsida > Solanales > Solanaceae > Solanum > Solanum commersonii. Next base: position 362,774 of record JAJTWQ010000092.1, on the reverse strand, counting down.
TCTAAATCCAACGGAATAGATAAAAGTCCAAATATCATTATTACATAGGAAAGTCGATATTCAATACCAATCCACATCTTAAAGACCATATCATAGAATAGCTCCTTAAATTACAATTCAAACGTAGGTGAAAAAACCTTTCACCAATGTGATATGTGAGAAACACCTTTCACAATCATGATCATACTGGTATGTGAGAAAACCTTTCACAACAATATATCATTAATACTTTCATTTAAAAGCACCATATCATCATAAACATCATTTTCACAAGACATGCATATTCTTTCAAAATTCATAGTTCATAGGTTCATGGATTTTTCATAAGTTCATAGTTGGAAGTCATGGATCATGCTTGGGTTCATATAACTTCAACTAGATATCATGTAATTTACATTAAATCATGCAATAAAAGATTTAAACAACAATAAAGATCATAATTGAATAAGACTCATATAGAACTAAGAAAAACACTAATTTGATCAATTGAAATTGAATTGAGAATTTGAAAACCTTGGGGACCCATGAAGGAATGGACTCCATGGGTCAATACCCACATACCTTGCTACTCAAGCGCAAGATGAATGGTGAATGGAAGACCTTGGAGTGAACCCTAACTTATTTTTCTTCCTTAGGTTGAGAGGGAATTTAAGAGTATGAATTTGGCTAAGTTTTGGGGAAATAGTTGAATGGGTTTAAAGTGGGTAGATTTAGGACTTAAATTTTTTATATAGGGCTTAAGATAGATATCAAAACGACATAGTACTGGCTTAAAACATTTAGAAAAAAACCCCAAAAGCCCCTAAAAATTAATTGTTGAGCTGGACTACGGGTCAAACTTACGGACCGTACAACTTTCTACAGTCCGTATTTGATCAACCGTAGACCAAGTATTGGGCCTTAAAATTACTCAACTTTTGACAGGACCCTTCCACGGCTCGTAGGACTTCCTTCGGACCTTAGACCCTAACTGTAGAATTCAACTTTAACTCCAAAATTTTACTTAAGTCTGGATAGCTTCTACGGAACACATCTACGACCCATAGACCATACGAAGGACCGTCTTGGTCAACCGTAGGATGAAGTCTGGGACTTGATTTTCAAAAATTATTTCCCCCTTTTCTACGAGACTGGTCTACGACCCGTAGAAAGTTCTACGAACCGTAGACTGGTCTCGTAGACCTGAACCAGTAGCCAAAATTCATGCAATCTATTCCATTTTTGAAATCCGAGGTGTTGCAGTAACCCACGATTTAAACTCAATAACCAACAAGTTTAAGGAGGTGTTTGGATAAGATTTTTTTAAAGTGATTTAAAAGTCAAAAGTATGTAGCTACCTACTTTTGATTTTTGACTTTTCTTTTTATACTTTTTAATTTGTATCTTTGCCAAACACTTGCTTAAAAGTCAAAAGCACTTAAAAATAAGTTAATCTAGACATCTTCTAAATTTCGTAAGCCTCTTTATAGTTAAGTTTATATAACATTTTGATATGATTGAATTATTGATAGAGAACTGTAATGATATTTTGAGCATGATAGAGCTATGACTTTGTATAGATCTTTTCTAACATCAGGTTGGTGGTTTTGCTTCTCCTTGAATAAGATATTTATGAAGTAAATTTTTTGAAGCATCCCCCAAACTGCCCCTATAGGTAAACAGACAGCTATTTTTTCTGGTTGTTTATCAGAAATCTAGCAAGAGTTGCACCTCCCACTACCACCACTAAGATTAAAATACCAAATTGAAATAGTTTATTATCCAAGGTGTTTTCATCCTTGATGTTTAAATTACCTTCCAGTTTATTTTCCTCTTTTTCTTAGTTTTCACACTTCTTTTTTGGTGAAAAGGATGTATTTGTGCTATGCAGAGGCGGACCCACATGTATAGGTGGGGTGTAGGTGCACCGATTAACTTCAATTTTTTTTACTTGTATATCTATTTTGAAAAAATGAAAGAAATAAATATAACTAATAGTGTCCTCATGAAAAGCATAAAAGGGCAGTTAGTAGGGATCTAGTTAGTGTTGCTGGTACAAGCTAGCACGACTTCCCATGCTGCTATGGTTTGATCCCAGCTAAAACCACATTTTATTGTTTTTATCAACTCATAATATTGGTGCACCCGAGCAGGTATTTCATCTTTTATGTGCATGCTTCATGAAGATAATCTTGTGTACACCAAAAATAGAAAAGGACTAGATAGTTCATCTTTATCTTTCGGATAGAGCTACCATTATCCTCCTCTGATCTTCCAAATTGTTCATCAGATGCAAGTCGGGATAATCTACAAATCTCTCTCTGTGTCCTGACAGGTTCCCATCTCTGTTCCAGCAAGATAACACTTGTTGAACTCTCCTAGCCAGCTTCCCCTTGAGCTGATCAAAATCTTCCAACCTTCATTTGTTACTTCGCAGTGAAAAAAGAGATGATTGATATCTCTGCCTCATGTAGCACACTTGTTCCTCTTTTCATAAGATTGTCTCGAGCCTCTCTTTCCGGTATTCATGTAAAGCATGCTATTTCATCAGGAAATTTTACTCTCCATATCATCTTCCAGGCCAACATCTGCATTGATGAAGCTTTCATAATATCTTTAGTTTCCAGATCAAATAAAATCAATGGCTGGCTTAATTTCACTAAAATTGGCACAAGGCAACCGGTACTAACTTCTTCTTAATATCTTGCACAAGATTCTTGGAACTCACAGTGACAGTGCACCTATTGGTACAAACTGATCTGATGGCAGAAATGGCACTAACAGTGAGGAAGCAAATAAGTCCCTTGATCCAGTCAAGCATGACTGCGATACTGAATCAAGCAAGAAACAGGCCACTAAATGATACAAGTGATAACTTGCAATTTAAAGATGGAGCACTCCTATGATCTTTCAAACTTAGGGTTTGACGTTGCTTGAGGAGTACCTTATGTACTTTGATGCAAATAAGAATTTGGGTTTTGATCCTTGAGTCCTAATTGGATAATGGATACAGTGGGCATCGATTTATGAAGCAGGCAAGCCAGATGTTGGGGAGTATTCCTGCGTTTGCTTTGGAGTTACCTACAAAGGATGTTCTGAAGTTCAGTGCATGTTTCAAATAAGGAACATGACAGAGTGGTCATCTTTATTGCAACATTATCCTATCTTTTGGCATGTCTCCAGGTAATGATAATTCTGCCACTTTGGAATCAGTTGCTAGCTTTCTTGTAAAAGCAAACATTTATGGTATCCAGGGGCTGCTTCTGTTCTTTATTCTTTCAAGTCCTACTTCTTTCCATGAGCTTCAGAATTGGGACTTCGATTTGTGCTAGGTAAAGTCTAGCAAGTCAAATCAACACAAGGGTTCAAAGTTTTTTTCTTCTCAAAAATAATTCTCAGCACCTCACTACTACTCTTGACAAAAATCCAATACATACACCTATATATTTAGTTCAAAAATTTTCATTTACTGTAGGTAGTAGACTGAGGCTGCTGCAAATGCCGTCTATAGACTCTTGACGATGAAGGACATCAGTAAATTAAAGCAGATAGCCCAAAATGCCAAACAGATCATTCCAAAACCGAACCAATCCGAACTATTTTGTTTGGATTTGGATTGTAATTTCTCAACTGAAAATCAAAAATTCCAAGCCGAAGCTTTCATATCCAATCTGTATTGCCTTAACGCCCACCCCTAGCAGCAATCAGATCTAGTCAACTTCAAAGATCATTTGCATACATATTACATTTTCATTTACCTTTGTGTTCATAGGATCTAAACCCGTTCTGCAAAGGTCAAAAGCCGTTGATAACCTGGCTCTATAGTTTCACATTTCTCCAGGGAGCATTGTGTCTCCTGGCAGATCACATACAGCAATACCCTAAAAAGAGAAAATATAGACTCAGTCCACTGGGAAAAACACAAAATTTAAATGACTAATACCAGTGGCTTAGTACTCACCACCCTGAGGAGAGGGGAAAAAACAAAGAAAGTAAAACAAAATCTCACCTCTCCTGTAAGATGCGCGACACATCTCTTCTCAGCAAGCAATTCATCTTCTGACTGCAAAATCGTAGACAAACACCAGATTAATTAACTGCTTCATGAATGTCTATGCGAAAGCACGGAATTGGAGCTTTTTGGCTTTATATGTTCGACATGCTCCATGTCCAAGGAAATGACATTTTACTTATGAAGGGAAAAAAGTGTTCCAAAATCTAAGAGGAAAGGGAGATAACCTTCTTTATTCGGCTTCGGAGGTAGTCATCCATTAATATATCCTTGACAAGTTCATAGTCACCATCACCCTGCAAGCAATAAGTATATTAGACCCGATATTGATTTGCACAAAAAACACCAGATGAAACTGGGAACTGAGGTAAATAACTAACTTTTGATCTGCATGGCATGCTGAAAACTATATCCTCTGCTATCCCATAAGGATTTCCATTGGTGTACACCTACATTATCAGATCTAATTACTACGAAACTCATAAATAACCATCATATACCATGCAACCGGAAAATAAGGAGCCATAAAACTAGTTACTCTATATCATAACAGATATGGTTGGATTAAATGTTTATAAGTTTATACAATAAAAATATGGCTTCCATTTCAGCTAATTATGCCTATTTGATCAGGATAAAGTCTGTGGCTGTGGGATGCCACTGAGCTCCTTTGTGATAATGAGTAAAAGATTTGGTATAAATACACACACACAACACAAAAGGTGGGTGTATCCGCACATGTGTCCAGTATATAAGTCGATAAACCTCCACGTGGAATTAAAAAATGAACAAAGCGAAACTCATCCACCTTCTAATAACAGTATCTCCTGAAACCTGGGCGGGAAGGTGGGTGGGTTGGGGGGAATCAATATTTAGCATGCTCATTTCCTATAATAGGTTATTGAAGGCACTAATAGACAACTTAATTCTCTTACAAAGAAGAATTCATAAGCTTACGCCAGTGGAGAACCAATCGCCTTCTGGTGTAGGAGTCACAAGAGACCTCATTGCATCAACAACTGATACAGCAGTCGACGCAGCAGAAGATCTTCCCCATTTCTGAATAAGTACACCACCTCTCTGGAGATCAATGCCTAAGCATTAGACTCTTTTGACAAAAACACATGACAGGCACAAAAGAAAACTCTGAACTTTGAAACCATACCTTTTGAATCTTTTCAGTGAACTCTTCCTCTAACCATTTAGAATCTCTAATGACGTCTTTGACCGGAAAACCATTAATTTTTGCATTTAAGAAGTCTGGAACCTGATAGCAAGAAACTGATCTAACTTATAGCAGGAACAGTAGGCAAGTGAAAATAGCTTTGGCACCAGTGAATGAGAATCTTATGAGAAACCTGAGTAGTCGAATGGTTTCCCCAGATGGTCATATTAGATATTTTGTCATAGAAGACTCCAGCTTTCAGAGCAAGCTGCACAACCATAAAACTGTATCTTACCTTTTGTGTTCACCGTGTAAAAGAGCCTGCTAAACCATATGATGGCTTACCTGGCATTTTGCTCGATTTTCATCTAATCTTGTTAATGCATGAAATTTTTTTGCAGGTATGTCTGGAGCATTTTTCAAACAAATCAATGCACTAGAGAGGAATAGGAAGATATTAGCAATGAACAGAGAGGGGTATAAAAGGAGATTTGGCATTCAGTGAAATAGTATATTACTTGGTATTACAAGGGTTTCCCACCACTATAACTTTGACATTACGAGATGCAACAGCATTGAGAGCTTTTCCCTGTAATGATTTGGAAAAAGATATGAAAAACTTTACTCAACATGTTAACTCTAGCTTATGAGGATAACAACTAGAAGAAGGTACCTGCTCAGCAAAGATTTGCCCATTTATATCCAATAAGCCAGCTCGTTCCATTCCAGGACCTCGAGGCTTTGCTCCAATGAGAAGTGCCCATTCAGCATCCTGGAACACCTCATAAGGATCTATGCCTATGCTGACCTCCCTAAGCAACGGAAACAAGGAATCCTCTAGTTCCATAGCAACTCCTGAATGGCGACATCTAACCGTTAGTAAAGCAGAAATTCATCAACTGTTACCAACAGAAGTAGGAATTCCATCCTTTTCCTACAGTTAGTGAGAATGAATATCATAGAAAGCAAGTGGAGCAAAGAGCTGAAAGTTGCAAAACCCATATAAACTACTATAAATAAGAAAATGAACATTCTTTATCGAATGTCAGACAACAAGCACATTTTAATTTTATTTTAATAATGCTTGTTTGGAAGTGCTTAAATCATCTGACCATATAAAGATAGCTAAAATTGGTCATCCTACAGTTAAGTTACAAACATACCGCCCGTCCACCCCACACCCACAAAAAATGAAAGGAATTAGATAAGAGAAAAGAGGAAACAACATATTTATGTCCGTGAAGGATCCTCCAAAAATGTAGATGCTGATGGTACAGGGAAAATACCTACCTTCAAGGGCTTGGATCGACCGCTCAGACCCCAATAATTTTAATGCAACTGGTTGATCTGGCCCAAAAACTTCACCTGATGCAAGCTGGAAAAATTGAAACCATTACATACTTTCTGAGGCTTTATGAGTACTGATTAAAAAGCTTCTGGAATTTTCACCTATGAAGAAATGGTTCATAAGAACAAACATAATGGTGCTAGATAGCATAAGTTCAAACCGTTAATTCATACTTTAAGGTCATTAATAGATGAACTGTGAGTCCAGCAATCAGCTGGATCCATTTGAAAGGATATTAGATAACATAAAGAACCCGGTCCGGTCACAGATGCATTCAAGCCAAGAAGTTAATTGAAAAGAAAGATTCTCTACATGGTGGGAACTGACTTTAGATAATAAATGAGTTTCTGCAACTATAGTATCTCAAGAACGTGGTCACGCTTTACTGATGCTGGTGTGCGGATGCATATTAATTTTGACTCTAATAATCACATGACTGATCTATTACTGTCTAAATGATACAGTCTGGAAAATTAATCAAGTAATATGCTCAATATTTTGTTACAGTTGCGCTCTTAACGAAGAAATTTGTACATTATTTGCGTTGTGGTTGAAGTAAAAAAAACTAAAACTCATTAAAAATAATGGAAAAAAGGGCTTCTTCTTACTTTAAAAAGAAGATGATTAGCGATCATTCCGGCAGCACCAGAAACAGAGACATTTATCAGCTTCTTCCAAGAACTTGTCTCTTCTTCCTGTTGAAAAAAATTATTCTTAAAATACAATACAAACTAAAAGCCGAAGATAGTTTCTGCTCGACTATTCACATACAACAGTTGTACATTGTCTTTCCTTCTTCTTTCAATAAGAAACTCTACATATTGTTTTTGGACCATTAGGGACTTAACTATTAACCCTCCTTAATGAAAATTCTCACTCCGCCCACTGATTAGGGTCGATAAAGAATGTTAGTAGGTGATTTTTTTTTCATATGTTTTGCGCATAGTATATATTAGAGAGACAAAATGATAGATGTAAGAAAGTGAAATGGTCCAGGGTGACCTGAATTTCATTATTACGAAGGTAACTTACAGCTTTGAGATCATAAGTAAGACAGAAAACACCAAAGCATTCAGTTTTTTTAATTGGCTCCTTCGCCACCGGCACTGGTGCTTGAACTTCACTGGGACAATAAAAAAAAAGGTGTTAAAAAAGGTTTTCTCTAACACAAGTAGTAAGGGGTGAAGAAAAATGAACATACTTACTTAGAGATAACAGAGCAGCATATTTTACTTCTTCGGAGAGGAGTTGGTGATAATCGAGGCTTGTGGGTTGATACATGTAAAAGTTGTGAAGAATAAAGAGATATGGTTTTAGTGAGTGAAGAAGAAGAAGAAGGAATAAACTCTGCCACTGCCATGTCAGCAGAGCAGAGTATGAAGGGAGTATGTTGAGAGTATAATTTGATGGAGAGAGGACAGAGAGAAGCTAAGTGTCACCTTATCTCATCTCATATATACCCGCTTCCTCTTCACATTTTTATTATTAATATTATAATAAAATCTATTAAGTACTATTATTTTTATTTTTAAATTTTCCAGCACTTTAGTCATCTCTACCTCAATGCCTTAACGTTCTAACAATAATACCTCTACAATCAATCACGATAATTAAGATCAAAACTTTAATCAATTTCCACAAATCAACTCCCCTCCTTCTCCTCCTCTTCGAAAAAAGAGAGTAGATTTTAGGTCAAAAATCATGTTTAAATGTTTTTTATAAGTGAAATTTTCACTCTAATACAATATTCTAGCATTTTTTTGAGAAAACAACGGATGTTTTGCACCTGCACTAATAACTCTAAAGGGGATATGAACAATAACAAATATTGTCAACAACACTAAACGTATCTCCTCTGGACTCACTCGTCCCCCTTTTGCTTCTCGAGGTGGAGGCGGTGGAAGTGGAGAAAATGGTTCATAAGTTTATGCCATATGCAAATATCAAATGAGAAGGTGTGCGTTGGATGGTCTGCTAGCTCCTTATTTTTCAATCAAAAAATAAAAAGATTTTCTCAATGCTCATAATTTTTTTTGTGTTGGTAATGTTGGAATACTAACCCCCAGATTTGCCTAAGGAACATGTATATTCTATATGTTCCTTTGCAGATTACAGCAGTTACGTTATGTAAAACAAATAAAGTAATAACACAATATTTTATCGCGGAAAACTCCAACTTATAAAGGGTAAAAAATCACGACCTACACCTCTGTAAGATTTAACTCTACTTCATTAAACTCTGAGCCTCAACAAAACATTACAAACCTATGTAACCTAAGGAATTATAAACTCTAATTCCTAGACGCCAACAACCAACTAGATTGTCGACCCACTTCAAGTTATGAATTCGGATTACAACTCTTGCAATCCTAGGAACTAACTCTAATTCCTAAACTCCAACACAAACCCCCCCAAGGTTTATGTTCCCAAGTCTTTAAGTCGCCCCAACTTGAAGATTTTATTCCTACTCCAGTTTATACTTCACTGGATCTAGAAAGAACTACATATACAACTCGATAAAAACTCAATACAAGCAAACTTGACTCAAGAACTATAAAACATAAGCCTATGAATCAGTTCTTCAATTCTTGTTTTTGTTTCCTTGCGTTGGCTGCACTTTGTAATCGGAAATCACTCAAATATGAACTCCCTCTATTTGATTGTATTCTACTTGTAATTCTCTGTTTAAGTGCACAAGTTTCGTTGGAAGATTCTTGCTCTATTTATAGACTAAGTAGACCAAGAATCATTTTCCTACTTCAACTTTGTTTCCTTATCCGTGTGGAATTTGAAAATTCTTGTAAACTAATTTTATGCACCCTTCCTCTTCCTTGAAGGAATTCTTTTTATGAAAGGAAACCATTTTTGCACTGATTTCTTGTCGAAAAAGCAACCCTTCCACCGTTTTATAACTTTTAATTTGCGTGGTTGACGTTCTCCTTATCCCAGTTGGATTCGGTATGAAAGGAACATGTCGACACAACTGGTTCCTTTAATCTGTTCCTCTATTTGTCAATTATCAAAATCTTTCTCGATCTAACAAATTCCCCCTTTTTGATGATGACAAACCATTGCTTCTTGTGTGAATAGATCAATCTATATTATATGTCAGTTTCTTAAAACTCAATACACAAAGCAAACACATTAGAGGATCAAGTTAGACCAATTGGGTTATAAATATTACACAAGTATGCACTTCCCCCTTTTGACATCATAAAACACTGTGAAGGCATACACCACACTAAGAGAAGCAAATTCGATACTCATGGCCACTGGGCTATCACCTACACAAACATTTAAAAATCAAGAACTCAGTTAGCTATAGCAAAGCATTTGCACAAACATATGAGATAGAAAAGAACCTGAAACTCAAACCCAACATTAGCATTAATAAAAAAAGTATATACACCACAAATGTAATCAAAATTAAAGATAGATAAAGCACTTGTGATGAGAAAAAAATTGAGAAGTCAAAGGCTAGAGTGGCTAGGTAATAGCAAAAGATCGGGCATGAAAGGGTAAATAGAAGTCCTTTTTCAGCAACACAAAAAACATCTTTTGGATTAACAAAATTAGTAGTCTTCTAAATTTCAAAGGTTGCCTTGGTCTATGCAGGCTCAGCCTTGAGCTTTGTGTTTTATTTTTCTTTAGCAGGCCTACATGTTCAAGATCATAGTTCATATGCAGCTGGTCCATGGCATTCTGGTGAGTGATACATATGACTTCAATTTCAGCTTATTTTTTTCCGTTTTGTATCACCTTTAAGGAACTGGTTCAATCTATCTTGTACCCTCCGGAGAAACAATAGTTCACTTATCTCTAACCCTCAAAATCAGTACTCACCTTGCCTAAGAGTACTGTTTGCTTCCCAAAGTTCACAACTCTAATTTCAATAGATTTATCCTTAATTTAAATTGAGTCAATAAGAAGAACAAATTTTCTTCAGCATCATTTGTGGAAGAACGTGTTCTCTCAATCTGTTCCCTAGACGTGGTATTATCAGGTGCAGCACCAACTATAATTATTGTTTAACATCAACCCTAAATTCAAGTTGATATGGATCCCAAATAGAAGAACTAGGTTCGACATAGAGGTCCCCAATAGATTCCCCCTCACTAGATGCACCTGAGTTGAGCCTAACAATTGACTTTGTTCAACTGTAGGATCCCCAAAATATTCCCCCTCACATGGTATATCCTCCAAAACTTCCTCAGTAATTTTAGACACACCATATACAGATTCCCCCTAAGAACTAGTGATGAGTCCACAAATTGGACTCATTTAGGGCTTTATTTTGATAGAAATAGTGTCCTCAAATACTTATTTTGTCTCAATATCTGATGAAAACTCTTAAGTTTCAAGTATTTGAAGTTTTGGTGGAAGCATGGACACTTAGGCGCAAAAAGGAACAAAAAGACTGAAAAGAACGAAGAAGCTGAAGCATGCATATCGCCAAGCACACTTGGCGACTCGTCGAAGGGACACACTCAGCCCTTTGTTCTAGTACGCGAAGCCCTGAAGGAGAATGATCAAAAAGGCGATGAAAGGAGCAGTCGACGCTTCGCCAAATAGTTCTGCGAAATAGTACTATACCGCCCAATGACACAGAGCACGACGACGCTGAAGGCTAGTGCAAGACGGCGACGAACTACACCAAAGGATGAATCACCGAGTTAATCGGTAATTCTGACTAACCTCGCCAAAAGATCAGCTATCACTATTTTCTGAAATCTATAAATACTAAACTCGTTATTAATTTTTAAGGAGTTGAACATTAATTTTAATTTCCAGAATAGAATAGTACTTTTTGGATATTTTCTCTCAAATTTGGAGAGGGTTTTGGGAGACTTGAAGAAAGAAGATTTCATCTTCCCCAAGTTGGAAGTGGGTCTTCTCCATTATTCTTCCTTTGCTTAAATCAAGGTTTAATTTCTTATACCCATTTGATTTTAGTATCATTTTAGGTGTATTTTGTTATTTCTTGATGTGTGACTAAAAATCCCCATTCTTGGGGTGTGATTTAGCAAATATGTGTTGATATTGTTGTTGGGTCTTGCTTGCTGAGATGTATTTTAATGGTGATTTCACCTAGTGGTTGTGGTTTTATTTAATGGGTTTGTAGTTGCAAATACAAAACCACCCATGTGTTTTCGGCTTGCTCGAGAGGGAGGTCACGAAACCAAGATCGCTAGACTGATGGCCTAAAGAGTGGATCGACATGAGGTTCAGCCCGAAGGGGTGAGCCCTAGTCCCATATCATAACACTCAGCTCGAGAGAGTGAGTGGCGTAAGGCGCATGCTGGCCTTCATGCTGCAAATGGGTGTCCGAGAAAAACACATTCGAAATGGGGTAAGTTGCCTGAGAGGAAACTTATTTCCATCTAAAGCTTAGCATAGTCACTATTATCTTGCAAATTTCCTATCGAAGGCATGTACCAACGATTTATCTCAACCTGTATTGCGGTCACACCCCAAGAACTCTTCCCCATAGTTGATTTTCTTGTTATTTTCATTGTTTTTACTACTTGTGATTAAACCCCCAAATCGATATTTGACACTTTGGTGTCACTCCTCTTTGATTTATTATGTTTTTAATTGTTAATATCCTTAGCTACAACTAATTAGAACTAAATTTTATTTTTCTATCAATTCTCAAAATCACTCCCTTGGAACACGACCCCAACCTTTAGTTGGGTTACTATATTATCGACGATCGTAGACACTCATACCGTAGGTTAGTGTTGTTGGTCACGATAAGCATCAACCAGTACTACCTAATCTCTACCCCACAACCTCTATTTTATAAGGCACCAAAGTAGAGGTGTCATCCACCGAAGTCATCCCAATCATAACATTAGATAGACCATCACACTTAGTGTAACACCCCGTGTTCGAAAACAGACCAAAATGCATATTTTGAAAAGTTGTAGGTGCAACCTACGATTGCCATCCACGGACCGTAGGTCAGACCACGGCCCGTGCTGGTGGTCCGTGGTTCACCACTGCAACCCCTCCTCAACCAAGCTCAGAAAATTTGGCTAAGTCTCGACTCACCAGCACAGACCATCATTTGATCCACGGTCCGTAGGCCTGACCGTAGATGAGGGGTCAGCAGCCAGTTAGCTGAAAATTCTGATGGGTCAACTTCAGATGGTCATAAATTTTAGCAAAAAAATAATTGTGTGTCCCATTACCTATGATATGATATATAATTGAATTATCTTTCCAACGCTACCGAGTTTGCTAAAATTTGACCTCCGAGTAAAACGTTATGCTCGTTTTAGTGAAGGCCTGTCAAGCAGGCTCGACTTACGGACACAATCTACGGACCGTAGATTGACCTACGGCCCGTAGGTCCAATCCGTAGGTCACTCCGACAGCAGCTAATTTAGGGGTCTTTTGGTCTTTTCCTATTTCGTTTAACCCCTAAGATACATCGTTTAGACCCTAAATCATGAGGTTTTAATTAGTTTAATCCTAGAAACAAAACTAAAACTTACCTTAGTCAAAATCATTAATCAAACTTAGAAAATTAGAAGCAAGAGAGGAGAAAAGAGGTCAAGAACCCTAGTTCAAGAACGCAGCAAGGTTCCTTTAGTTCCAGCCCTGAAATCGAAAGATTTCTCCGTGGAATTCTTCACCAGGTATGTGGGATTTCACTAGTGGGTTCCTTTCGCCCATTAGGTCCCTAGAATTCAGTTAGATTCTTGATTCCATGATTATGAACAAACCTAGGGTTTCTAGAATTACAGCAGATCATCATGAATTAGTTATTTAAAATGTTCCAACTCAGATTGTCATGCTATTTCTCAGTTTATCGCATGAATTTCAGAACCCTAGCTATGTATTTCATCAGTTCTTGAATTACACAGGCTAGGACAGATATTTTAGTATTCAGTTTTACATGCCTCAGTTTATGAATGCATTATTATCAAATTAATTGTTGCATTCTCAGTTTGCATGTTCGCCGAGCTATCCAAAGATTTACGAAATTCGGTCATAATGTGTTAATCACTTAATCTATTGGGAGTAGCATAATACCGAGTTGGACTAGGGTTCGGCGTACCCATATAGTCCCGGAACTACGAGCCACGTAGGTGTAAGTCCCCTCTCAGGGCAACATCGCTTTAGTGATCACGCCAAAGATGCCTTTATACCTCGGGCAAGGTATATTGGGTCCTCTCGATGGGGCGTATACATCGGACTCCACAAAGAGCTCATGTGGTTTTATGTCGGTTATTAGTAGCTCCCACGGTTCAGTCGAGACTCTATTGCATTGACCATATTTCAGTACAGTCGTATTCGGTCTCAGCATGTTATAAATGTGGTCATTGCATCGCTTAGCTCAAAGATTCAAAATATTCAAAGATCTATATCATGTTCGATTATTTCATTGCTTTATTGCTTTGTTCGCTTATGTTTCACTTCACTTTACTCTATCATGCATGCTCGCACCTTTCAAGTACCGACGCATACGTGCGCTACATCTTCTCGTGATGTAGGTTCGGGTTCTCGCATTCGATCACGTTTAGATCGGTTCCCGATCTCCGCCCAGCGAGAGATCAGTGGTGAGTCCTCATTCTCCGAGGACAATAGTCATGAGTTTCTTTTCAGTATTTTTAGTCTTTAGTTTCAGTTTTGCTAGATCTAGTTGGGGCATGTCCCAACATTTCTAGTCAGTTTAGAGGCTTATTTCAGACATAGTTAGATTCAGCTTAGTATTTTGAGTTTGATATTTCTTTTGTATTAAACTCTCAGATTTGATATATTTAGTTATAGTATATGGGTATTTCCCATCTCTTCAGTTTATTTATGATTTAGCTTCCGCATCAGTTTATTATCTTTAGTATGCTCATGATCATGCCAGCAGGGTTAGCTTGGGATCACTTGTGGTCCTAGGTCCCGTGTCCGCGTCTCGGGGGTAGCTCAGGGCGTGACACTTAGAATGTCCAAGAATGTCATTAAGAACCATAAATTGTAATTAATCAAGCATGAACATGTTTTTTTTTTAAGAACACTTTATTCCACAATTTTAGAAAAAGAGGATTTCTTGGTTAAGAAGTTTATGAAAGAGAAGGGTGTGAGTTGTAAAGAGACACACTAGGATAAGGCTTTAAATAGGTTTTTAATAAGATATCTATTTAGTGGTATTTATAGTCCTTTGAGATGAAGAGTTTAATCTTGGGTAGAGATATGATTATATTTTATCACAAGAAAGCGTGATTAGATTCCTTTTAGACAACATCGAAAATAGAGCATAGGACATGGATATATCTTTTGGGACAGGTAGTAAGAACATTTTCAAGTGCATTAATTCTATATTTAGTCATGAACAATTGTAGTATACATACCTTAGATCACTGGATAATACTTAATTTTGCTCCAATTTTACCAAGTCTTTCTTGTAACATATGCAAATACAATGTTATAGTGCATGAGTGACTTGACTTTAAAAGTGGTATAGAGACATACAACTTAATGTACAAGATTGAGCATAAAATTCAAGATTAGAGGGCAGTATGCGCATGTTCATTAGCCATTGAAGGATACTCACGTGATCTTAATCATCCCCGCCAACCTCTCTAACTAACATACAATACAATTTCACTTCACAACACGGCCAAAAGTTCTAAATTGTTCCTTTTTAAAGTGTTTTTCGAGGTTGATCATCCTTCTTGATTGTTGGACTCGCAGTTTACACACTCTGATCATCTAAGTGCACCTCATATAGCTTTTCATGTTCCTATTGTAAGATACTGCACAGGTTGGACCTGTTTCTTTCACATATTTCTTCATAATTGATTTAAAGACCATTGACAACTCATCATCATCCTGTGGGATTATTTCTGTTATTACAAAGTTGTAATATACTGAGTGTATTTTGGTTCATTCCTTTAACATGATGCTTTCTTTCAATTTGTGTTCTTTAGTCTTGCCCATTTTTTCAATTTTTTTTAAATGTCAAAGCTATTATTCCATCCTTTTCTTTTGCATGTGAGAGGAATTTCTTCTAGCTTCAATCATGCGTCTGGAGCAATATGTGTTCATTGGTGAATGTTGCCTGTTTCCTCTCACTTTTCCTTTAAATTCAAAGGTTAGATTTAGGAACCCAGACTAGCTTGGGTCCTTTGTATTGATAAAAAGAATGAATGAGATCTCTATTAATCCATATTGGTGAAACATTTTTAGATTTTTTCTTTTGCCCCAACCTGTTTCTTTGACGTGATTCCTTTCCTTTAACAGGGTTGGTTTTTCTATTTGAGGCAGCTTTGAAGTTTTTATTCATGTGAGTTATAACTATTGGGCAGGTACCCCTTGAGTCCAATACTACTACAATGTGTGCACAAATAAGAGGCTTTCTTAGGGACTTCTTTAATAAAACTTATTCCAGATTTAGTGTTATGTGTTCTATTATTGAGCTAAGTCACAATCATTGAGGACCGAGTCCATTTTTTTGCCCTCTCAAGCTCATACTTAGTTCTATCTAGGTCAAGATTTATTCTTCTAGATTTTTTACTTTCAGAAAATAGTTCATCTTTTAACCTCTTTAGATCTTGGTCACATCTGATTTGGTCACCGCTATTTTTTCCTTTTCCATTCCCAGTAACACTTTGTTTCAAAATTTCAGATTTGAGAGCCAAAGTGCAGGAATCAAGTTGTTGTACTTGTTCCTTTAGGAATTGATTTTATTTCTTGAGATCAGAGTTAATTTTTTCAAGATCAGTATATTCAAATTTTAAGCTGGCAAAGGAAGCCAATAATTGATCTTTGTTTTCATCCAACTCTTGAACATTATCTATGAGAGTTAAAATAAGGGAAGATAATTTTTTCTTTGAAAATAATTTTAGTTTAGTTTTAAGGTCAAGAAGATTTTCCTCCCTTTTCTCAGTGTCTGATTCAAAGTCCTCTATGGCCATCAAAGCCATATCTTTTGCATCATCTTTATTTGAGTTATCTGAATTTGTTCCCCAAGCAATATACATAGATTTTCAAGATGCTTTTTCTTTGCTTGGGGGTAGTTTTTCCTCATAGTTTCCATCTTTCTTAAAGAGTTTTTTTGAGGTTTTTGCTGATCATGGCTATGTCCTCATCATTCATATCAGATTCATCAATCTCAGTTGCTTTGATAGAAAAAATTATATCTTTGTTTCTTCCACTCATTTTTGTTTCATCAACATTTATCTCGTAAGTGTTTAGATTTCCTACAAGTTCATCTAAATTCATGGTTGTCAAATTCTTTGCTTCTCTAATTGCAGTGACCTTGATCTCCCACGACTTAGGTAGAGTCTTCAGCACTTTATCAACAAGTTCCTCAGTAGTGTATATCATTCCCAAAGACACCAGTTCATTCACAATAGTAGTGAATCTAGTAATCATATCTTGAAGTGATTCACCATTCTCCATCTTAAATATTTCATATTCAGTGCATAATCTAGCAATTCCAATTTTTCTTACTTGGGGAGTTCCTTCATGTGTATTGAGTAGTGTGTCCTAAATTTGTTTTGTTATAGTACAACTAGAGATGCGATTGAACTCGTCAGGTTCAAGTCCACATACAAGAATGCACTTACCTTTAGCATTCTTTGCGAACATTCTATAATCAACCTCTCCATATTGAGCCTTGGGCTTTGGAATGCCTTTCCCTTCATCATCATTCATTATAGGAATAAGAGGACCATCAGTAACTCTCATTCATAATTCATAGTCATGGGCTTGTAGAAAATCCTCCATTCTCACCTTCCACCATGCGTAGTAATCTCCATTGAATTATGATGGTATGTTGATGTGTTGACCTTCACTGTGTCCAAGAGGAGGTGCAGAATTCATAGTGATCTTATCTTGAGTTATTAGACTCTACAAAGATAACCTGCTCTGATACCAATTGTTAAAATAGTAACCCCCAGATTTGCCTAAGGAACATGTATATTATATTTGTTCCTTTGCGGATTACGGCAATTACGTTATGTAAAGCAAATAAAGTAATGACAAAATATTTTATCTCGTAAAACCCCGACTAATAAAGGGTAAAAAACCATGAAATACACCTCTGTAGGATTTAACTCTACTTCATTAAAATTTAAGTCTTAACAAAATATTACAAACTTATGTAACCTAAGGAATTATAAACTCTAATTCCTAGACGCCAACAACCAACTGGATCATCGACCCACTTCAATTTATGAATTCAGATTACAACTCTTGCAATCCGAGGAACTAACTCTAATTCCTAAACTCCAACACAAACCCCCCAAGGTTTATGTTCCCAAGTCTTTAAGTCACCCCAACTTGAAGACTCTTTTCCTACTCCAGTTTATACTTCACTGGATCTAGAAAGAACTAAAGATACAACTCGATAAAAACTTAATACAAGCAAACATGACTTAAGAACTATAAAACATAAGCCTATGAATTAGTTCTTCAATTCTTGTTTTTTGTTTCCTTGCGTTGGCTACACTTCATAATCGGAAATCACTCAAATATGAACTCCCTCTATTTGATTGTATTCTACTTGTAATTCTCTGTTTAAGTGCGCACGTTTCGTTGAAAGATTCTTGCTCTATTTATAGACTAAGTAGACCAAGAATCATTTTCCTACTTCAACTCTATTTCCTTATCCGTGTGGAATTTGGAAATTTTTGTAAACTAATTTTATGCACGCTTCCTCATCCTTGAAGAAATTCTTTTTATGAAAGGAAACCTTTTTGTACTGGTTTCTTGTCGAAAAAGTAACCCTTTCACCGCTTTATAACTTCTAATTCGCGTGGTTGACGCTCTCCTTATCCTAGTCAGATTCGGTTTGACAATAACATGTTGGCGCAACCGGTTCCTTTCATTTGTTCCTCTATTTGTCAATTATCAAAATATTTCTCGATCTAACAGGTAACATATTAAAGGTCGTCAAAACGTTGTCCCATTTCAAAAAGACAATATGATGAAAACATTAATCTTTGAGGCCAATATTAGTGTCAGCGATCCTCTTAGAGAAATTTATAGAACTATCCTAAATTTGCACTCGATAAATTAATCTTTATCATACAGAATTGTAATTTGTTTGTGGTGGAATTTTATGAATCTAAGCAGTGAATGTACAAGAACATCGAAATAATATCACTACAAAGGTCCGTTGAAGAAATTAACAATAGTACACTGAATTTTGATCCATCACCGCTCCATAACTTTCATGGATTCAACAAATCATGTATTGGAGAAGTACCAAATAGGGTAGTTAAAGGAGAAGTAGTTAATGTTTCAACAGTGATGAAGAATTTGAAACTGAAGTAGTGATGTCAAATTCTAAAACAGACATGGAAATTTCAGGCCAGGAATTTTTCATGAATATAAAGGCAGAGGAGTAGCAACAAAATTATGACAAGGTTGTATCAAAGATAAGAGTAATTTGAATATAGATGCTTGTAACGATCTGAGACTAACCCTGATTGTAACATGGTGCTTAGAGTCACAATTGACTCTAAGCTAACTTTGATACTGACATAAGTCACAAACAACTAAACATAAGCATGTATAAGAACTAAAATTATTGAGCGGAAGCATAATCATGAAATTAACTAGGACTAAATAGACTGAATATAATAACTCTAACTGTCCATTAAGCCTCTCTAATACTGAATATAGGTATTTAGGACATGACACTATGTTCCCGTTAATCAGTGGAATATAAATAAAATATTGGAACTAAATATTGACTAGAGTCCTAGAATAAAAAGCTCATCACCTATTGGTTAGAAGCTATCATCTGCCTGACTAAGATCATGAATATCTGAAACTGCATCATAAAATGATGCAGCACCAAATGACGTCAATACATTGAACATACAGTATGTAAAGTAGTTGAAAGAAACAATTGACTAAAATTGAACATAATGAGCTAAATGAAGACCTCTGAAGATAGGCTGAAATAAAGTCAACTGAATAGTAATTGATTGTACGGGGGTTTGGCTGGGTTATTGATTGTATGATTATTGTTGTGATGTTTTGGTTGTGCCATCTGGGATTATGGGTTTTCAAATAGATTTAGATAGCTTTATTGCTTTCACCATTTATCTTAGTATCTTTCTTATGATTCATGTGTAGTAATGCTTTTACTGTTGCATCATTACCCCATTATTTACTCGCTTGTTATTATGTTATTGCACGCGAGCTTGATCGACCTATGATGCCACTGAGCATATGTTATTTTAGTACTCATATTGCATTCTGCATTTTTTTTCTTGATGTAGATTTGAGCGCTAGTTGACCTCGTAATTCCTCCTATTGCGGTAGCTAATATTCCACAGATTAAGGGTGAGCTTATTGGCGTTCGTAGCTGACTCGTCTCTTTTTGTATATTTGTGATTAGTCTTTTGTATTTTGATATAGCCTGTATAGTTCTTATATATGACCAATCTATACTCATTTTTTAAAAGTAGTTTTGCACTGGCATCCACTAGGTTTTGAGATGAATCTTGTATTTTTGTTCTTGTTCGATGTTGTATATATATTCTCTTATTTACGTTGTTTCTACTATTAACCTATTTTAGTATGCTTTTGTCTATTTTCTCTGCTCCCTAGGCCATCGTTGTTTGTTTCGGATCAAGATTTAACTTATCTACTAATGAGATTTAGTAGGTGTCACAATGACCCAGTTTTTGAATGGTAAAAATATGCCACATCAATTTATCCATTATTAAGACAAGAAAAATGAGCAAAGGATTGATTCATGGTGCAAATCCATCTACAAGAAAATTGGTCTTTAATGAAAGGAAATGTGGTCGCTAAAAGCTCCGTTGTTAAAAGTTAACGACTGAATTTTAAATCCGGTCATTAATGTTCTTTAGCGACCGCAAGAAATCCGATCGTTCAACTTTCTTTTAACGACCATATATTCCTTACGTTAATTTTCATTCCAATCGTTAAGAACATTTCATTACAACATTAAAAATGGTCTATATATGTTTCATCCGCTCTACACTTATACATCTGAAAATATACAAAATAATCTATATTCATAGAAAAATTTGTATTTAATTACAAAGAACTAAGCATTACTTCCTAATGATTTACCACTCCTCTTTGTAAAATATTGTATTTGTCTAACTCATTACAAAAGAAAAAAAAAGAATTGTGACATGTCCTAAAGGGACATCTTTAAACAACTAAACTCTCTTGTTCTTCAACCTGTTCATAAACATTTCCATCGCTTATATCTGCTTCGTGCTTTCTTTAAGAATAGGTTCTTGCTAAATCTTTTGAATAATCAGGTGTAGACAGGCTGCAAAAAGAATAACAAAAACACCTTAATTTAGTTCAAAATAAAGATATTCAAATTAGTAAGGTGGTAAGTATTTTGAAATATAAGAAATCCACATTTTACAGCTTGACAAAACATGTATTTCTGCTTAACCAAATAGCATATATTACAAACATATGAATTTCAATCATGATATAAGCAAATAGAAATAAATATGATACCACCTTTAGAGTAGGTAAGACAACCAACCTAATGCAACATCACATTAGAAAAAAATTAAAATCCATCTGTTAGAATATATGATAAAGATATTTTGATTCTTTGTATATATCACATTAGTTAAGTGTATATTTAGCTCCCCTTATAGCTAGTTAGTTTCCTTAATTATAGGCTTGTATTGATTGTATATAAACCATTGATATCAATGAAATAGGCAAGGGATTAATCTTTTTCACGGTATCAAATTTCTAAGGGAAAACCTTCCGCTTCCTCTTCAACACCGTCCCCCCCCCCCCTCTCTTCTTCTTCTCTTCTCTATCATCATGTCGAAATCAAAATCTTCTTTTCACTCTGTTCTTGTTGTATCCAATATCAAGAACCATGTTCCCATCATTCTTGAGATGGAGAACGTCTAGTATTCCAAATTGGTGGAACTATTTAAGATTCATGCACAATCCCATCGAGTTCTTGACCATATTATTCCTCCAGCAAAGGGTAAGGAGAAAACGCCGAAAACAGAGGAGGAGAAAGAACTTTGGTAGACTCTTAATGCTAATGTTCTACAGTGGATCTATGCCACTATATCTCATGATCTTCTACATACGATTCTTGAGCCCGACACCATGGCAATGGAGGCTTGGAATAGATTGCGTGACATATTCCAAGATAACAAACACTCTCATACCGTCATGCTTGAGTACGATTTCACTCATGTGAACATGGAAGATTTTCCAAGTGTCTCTGCCTATTGTCAGCACCTCAAATCTTTGTCAGAACAACTCAAGAATGTCGGCTCTCCCGTCGACAACAATAGATAGTTCTTCAACTGGTCTTTGGCATCACCGAATCCTACAAAGGTGTGGCCACTCTCATTCGCCAACGTGATCCTTTACCCTAATTTTATCAGGCCCATTCGATGCTTACTCTTGAAGAGGTCGTCCTTGCTAAGAAGGAGGCGCATAGCTTCTCATCAGCTATGGTTGCTCGTGAGTCGACTGGCTCGCATGATATTGTTGATCATTCCTCTTCACACCGCAATACTAATGGTGGGAAGAGGAACCAATACCGCAACAATAATCTTAGCAACAATGGTGGTCGTGGAGGCAGCAAAGGTGGTAGCGATGATGGGGGTAAGGCTGGAGGTGGTGGTCAGATGGGGGGCGGCAACAACCATGGTGGCGGACAGCAGCCAGCAGGTCAGCATCCGCTACCTAATTCTCCATGGGTTGGAGGTCAGTCGTGGCCTTGGATGGCACCGTGGGCTCCCTAGGCTATACCTCATTGTCCATATTTGTCAAACTTATGGACAAGGCCTAATTATGGACAGCAGTTGAAACAGCAACCTGGTATACTTGGCCCCAGACCGCAACAGGCCTACACGGCAGCTCCATCTCCAACCGACATTGAAGTTGCAATGCATACTCTCAGAATCACTCTTCCGGATGCGAATACCGAGGCCACTTCTCATATGACATCCGCACAAGGTAACCTCACGTCTTATTTTAATATGAGCAATAAACGTGGTATAATAGTTGGAAATGGTCAATCAATTCCAATTCATGGTTATGGTCACACTAAATTATCTTCGTCGCGTCCTCCCTTACAATTAAACAATGTCCTTCATGCCCCTCACCTTGTTAAAAATTTGGTGTCAGTTAGAAAATTTACAATCGATAACTCTGTCTCTATTGAATTTGATTTGTATGGGTTTTCTGTGAAGGATTTTCGGACGAGGAGATCGGTAATGAGGTGTGAAAGTCGGGGCAAGTTGTATCCCATCACTACTCCAACCACTTCTCCATCTACTTTTGCTGCTTTGGCACCATCCCTTTGGCATGATCGTCTGGGTCACCCGGGAACACCTGTTTTGAACTCTCTTAGGAAGAATAAATTGATTGAATGTAATCAAATTAAAGACACTTGTATTTGTCATTCTTGCCCTCTTGGAAAACATGTTAAGTTGCCCTTTTATCCTTCAAATTCTCGCACTGTTATCCCATTTGATATTATCCATAGTGGTCTTTGGACGTCCCCTGTTTTGAGTTAATCGGGTAATCGATATTATGTCTTGTTTGTGGATGATTATTCAAAAAAATTATGGACTTTTCCTATATGCACAAATCACAAATGTTTTCCACATTTTTGAGTTTCAAGACATTTATTCGAACCTAATTTGAGCAGGACATAAAGAATATACAATATGATAATGGCACAGAATTTGATAATGGCCCCTTTTAGGATTTTTGTAAAGCAATTGGTCTTTTATTTCGTCTTTCCTGTCCTCATACATCCCCTCAAAATGGGACAGCTGAAAGACAAATTCGTACGATCAACAACATTGTTCGTACCTTATTAGCCCATGCTTCTCTTCCTCCTTCCTTTTGGCATCATGCGTTGCAAAAGGCGACTTACCTTCTCAATATCCTTCCTCATAAGCTATTAAATTATCAATCTCCTCTTCGCATCCTTTATCAAAAATGTCCGTCTTATTATCATCTTCGAGTGTTTGGGTGTTTATGTTATCCTCTTATTCCCTCTACAACCATAAACAAACTCCAACCCCGGTCAACTCCTTGTGTTTTTTTAGGGTATCCGTCAAATCATTGCGGGTATAAGTGCTTTGATTTGTCATCTAGAAAAATCATCATTAGCGGTCACGTAAAATTTGATAAGACACAATTTCCCTATGCAAAGTCTTATACTCCTCAAACTCACACTTATAGGTTTCTAGATGATGGGCCATCTCCCTACCTGGTCAATCATTTCACTACCTCTCCTAACCCACAAGTTGCACCTGTTCATAACACACCCGCACCCACCTCGCCTAGCCTAGCGAGTGGTTCTGTTGTGCCCAGCGTGCAACACGGCCTTCCCCAGTTGACCACTGGCCTTTCCAGTCAACTACACCGAGCCCATCTACTCCTTCCACTCTCTCATCCAACTCTCTTCCTAAGAGTGAACATGGGATTTCAAAGCCTAAGAAGTCTTTCAGCATTCTTACATTAGCGTCTAAATCACCCCTCTCCCTCATAACCCTGTGTCTGCCCTTCGTGACCTGAATTGGATATTGGCTATGGATGATGAATATAATGCTCTTATTGAAAATAAGACGTGGGAGTTGGTTCCCCATCTTCCAAATGTTAATGTAATTAGGTCTATGTGGATTTTTGCTCATAAAGAACGATCTGATGGTTTATTAGAGAGGCATAAATCCCGTCTTGTAGGTGATGGTAAAACTCAACAGGTTGGCATGGATTGTGGTGAGATGTTTAGTCCGATAGTCAAACTGGCGACTATTCGCACGGTTCTCAGTTTGGCTCTCTCTAAGGCTTGGCAGATTCATCAGCTTGACATCAAAAATGCCTTATTACATGGGGAAATCAAGGAGACTGTGTACCTGTATCAACCTTTAGGGTATTGGGATCTTGCTCGCCTTAACCATGTGTGTTTGCTGAAGAAATCTCTCTATGGGCTCAAACACGCTCCAAAGGCTTGGTATAAGAGGTTTGTTGACTATGTCCGTACTCTTGGGTTTTCTCAAAGTACTTCGGATCATTCGTTGTTCATTTATCGTCGAGGTACTTTTTTGGCTTATCTTTTATTGTATGTCGATGACATCATTTTAACTACTTCCTCGGATAAGCTTCGTCAATCTATCATCTCCCTTCTTAGCTCGGAATTTGCTATGAAGGACTTGGGCAATTTGAGCTATTTTCTGGGCATTGCAGTCACTCGTCATGAAGGTGGTTTATTTTTATCACAAAAGAAATATGCTACTGAGATCATTGAACGAGCTGGCATGTCATCATTCAAGGCATTTCCCACTCCGGTTGATACAAAATCAAAGTTCGGTACTACTACGAGCAAACCGTTTGAGGATCCATCTCTTTATAGGAGTCTTGCTGGAGCACTTCAGTACCTTACCTTCACAAGACCCGATATTATGTATGCAGTGCAGCAAGTATGCTTATTCATGCATGACCCGAGGGAGGAACACATACACGCACTTAAGCGCATTTTGCGTTACATACAGGGTACTATGGACTTTGGTCTTCACCTATTTTCTTTATCCACATCCACTTTTATTTCATACACTGATGCTAATTGGGGTGGATGCCCAGACACGCGATGTTCAACGTCGGGTTACTATGTCTTTCTGGGTGATAACTTGATCTCTTGGTCCGCTAAACGTCAGGCTACTTTATCCCGTTCTAGTGCAGAGGCTGAATATCAAGGGGTTGCCAATGTGGTTTCTGAGTCATGTTGGTTGCAAAATTTGCTTTTGGAACTTCATTGTCCTATCCAACAGGCTACATTAGTGTATTGTGACAATGTGAGTGCCATATATCTTGCTAGTAATCCTGTCCAGCATCAATGCACTAAGCATATTGAAATAGATATACATTTTGTAAGAGAAAAGGTGGCTCGCGGTCAAGTTCGAGTGTTACATGCCCCCTCGCGTTATTAGATTGCAGACATATTCATCAAGGGTCTTCCATTGGTCTTATTTGAGGATTTTTGAGACAGTCTTAGCATTCAGCGACCTCCCGTTTCGACTGAGGGGGCGTGTTAGAATATATGATAAAGATATTCTTATTCTTTGTATATATCACATTAGTTAAGTGTATATTTAGTTCCTCTTATAGCTAGTTAGTTTCCTTAATTATAGCCTTGTATTGATTGTAAATAAACCATTGATATCAATGAAATGGGCAAGGGATTAAACTCTTTCACCATCAAAAATTATTGAATGGAGTAGTTCAGATAAACACCCGAAGATACAACTTAAGAATGTAAGCTCTATATGACTACTCGAACTAGCAAGATCAAAAGAAGACAAAGATGATACAAATTAATTCAACTTTTGTCGATGCACCAAAATCATGCATGTTTAATGCAATTTTATTAACAAGTATGTCTACTCCTTAAAACATATCCTATCAAGATCAAAAAGAACTAGAGAGAGATCTAATATGCAGGAAACAAGCTAAACCTTATCAGATAGTTGAAAAAAGAAAAGTTTTAACAAACACAAATATAAGTTGTTAAATTAACGTGCACAAATTTTTTGAATGAAGATCAAGTTGTGGTTAAGGTCTATTGTGAACCACACAAACTAAGCCATGCCAACAATATTTACAAGAATATGTGTCTTTGATCTTACAAAAAATGATATAAGAAATCATTCTTCCAGTTGAACAGAGACAATAACATCTCATGCAAACAACAATACAATGGAAGTAACATTTAAAATGTAGCAGAATATCTCCACATTCACACCTTGCGAGTTCAAATTTCTGAAGGATTTTTATTCAAAGAAGTAGAATTAACTTATTGCTCTCATTTATTTACCTGTCGCTGAGGAAAATAACCAAAGAGATTAGTTATGGAGCTCCTGTTTTCTTTCTTTTCTCCTTCTGCATGTTGCTTCGTAGAGAGCAAATGCCCTTCAAGTGCATATTTAACTACAGTTGCACCTAATTCTTACTCAGCCAAGCTAAACAGAGAAAAGAAGTTGAGAGTAATCCCTTTGGAAAAGTTGCATAAATTGATAATAAACCACATGAAACACAGGAAAAAGTTGAATTATAAGACAATAAATCTCACCATTGCTAATTGTCGTAGCCCGGAAAGAACCAAAAATCCAAAACTCGGTTTACATGGACAGTCATATGTCATGAATTAGAAAAACAGCAATCAGTAGGAGTATTTATACGTCCCAACACGCCAAATCACACCAAAAGAAATAAATACGACCAATCGTAAAGATTAAAAACAGAAGTAGAACACTAGATCAAACCATCAAGCACAACAAGCACTGAGTAGAATAGTCGTAGGATGGAATGAACCCAAAATTCCCAAATTCAGTTCACATGTAGAGTCATATGTCACGCATAAAAAATCTATGTGTCTATGCAGTATAAATCTTATGTGTAAAGTGCAGGTTAATAACAAGCTAGCTAGTAGAGTACAAGCCACATAGATTTGATTTGACTAATCACAACCCCTAAACATGTAGAGTATATGACAGAGATTTCTTTTTCATTATTTAGAGTACCTACAGTATTTGCATTATTTGTATATTGCTTTGCATATGAGTGCAATCTCAAAAATATATATATATATATAGTTGTGTTGGGGAGGTGAATGATATGTACACAGTAAGGTAAGAAAGGATTGTTTAACACCCTTGTTTTTTGTGTAAACTGTGTTGTAGTTATTGTACGTCTGTACATTATATTGTCACTAAATGTCATTATTAAAGTTTCAGCCGTTTTAGTTTACTGTCTCTTATTAACTTTTTCTTTTTTTTGCATTTTTTGTATGACATATCGAGCCATAACAAGTTCGAGTAAATGAGTTGAATTTTGTCTAGAACACAATATTTATCAATCAAAAAGAATGAGTAGCATAGTACAAACTATCCCGAACCGCCACAAGGGCCACATAACTGAATGAAAAAGAAACAAAACAACAACAAATTAAAAGGCCAAATCTATGTACGAATAAGATCGACCACTTCTTTTAAATTGTCGCATGTAAAATAAACCTAAAACAAAACCAAATGACTGGATTTATAACATGGTTTGTCAACTGATGTAATTTTCAATTTGAATTCTAAAGGTTAGCTTTATTGATTTTAGAGAAGTGGAAGTTTACCTATTTGATAATGATATAAAAAAAAGCACTCCTTAGCTGATTAATTTATTCCAAACCCATTCATAAGAATTTATGACAAAGGAGATACTATCTGTCTGTCACATCTATGAGCAAAATTGTTGCATCTAATCCAAAGATGTATAGATGATTTCTTGGTTTTGTTAAAATGGTCCACACGAAGCACATGAAAAATTGAATTTTGAAACAAAAAATCTCACTACCGCAAATTCCTACAGTGCATAAAGAACCAAAAAGTCCCAAACTCAGTTCACACATACAGAACTATATCATACATATGTAAAACAAACCTCAAATAGAAACATACGTATATCCCAACAGGCCAAATTGCACATAAGAGAAATAGATCAAACTAAGAGGCAAGATCAAGTAGAGAAACAGAATTCCAGATCAAACCATCAGCACTTCTATCAGTAAACCTAGAAGACTTCAGTTTTGTTTTCGGTTTTGGTTCGGTTTGGTTCAGTTTTCGGTTATTAACTATACATAAAAATAAAAGAAACAATTCATTCAAAACATGAAAAAAGTGACAACAATCCATTCAAACAAAAAAATAGTTAGAATGACTGGCATTACAGAACTTTTAATCATTGAATTTACTGAATAAAACTTCAAAATTCACCATTTTGGCATAGAAGGAAAAGACAATGACATTTTCAGTCCCACAAAGAATTTTCATAGATACTCATATACATGAAACCAATAAGAAATATGTTTTCACCTTAGACATTTTTTCTTTCATAAGTAAATTACAAAAAAAAATTGATGAAACATATATAAAATATTTAAAATTGTTTATGAATAATATATTATGTATGTATAATAATAAAATTTATGTATATAACTTGTTGGTTCGGTTAGGTTCGGTTATTTCTTCAATTTTTTTCGAACAAAACCATAACCAAACCAAATACTATCGGTTTTTAACAATCTAAAACCAAAACCCAAATTAAATCGGTTCATTTAATCGGTTTGGTTTAGTTTTTCGGTTTGGATCGGTTTTTATCCAAACCATGAACACCCCTAACTGCCAATGTTAACTCACAAATACATTGCCTCTAGAGAGTCTATATAACACCCCGTATCCAAAAACAAAACTTAATGCAGATTTCCAGAAGTTGCAGGTTCAACCCACGGTTGCTACCCACGGACCGTAGGGTGATCCACGGCCCGTGCTACTAGTATGTGGTTCGCATCTGCAGCCATCCCCAGAAATTCAAACAAAAACCATTCTAAGGCATGACCCACAGATTGACTTGATGGATTGTGGATCTATCGACGGATCGTCGATCAGTCCATAAGTCAAGGCCCTCAGAACCTGGTCTCTAAAGTTGATCGATGGACTGACATGATGGATCGTGAATCCATCGACAGATCGTCAATCAGTCTGTAGGTCAAGGCCCTTAGAACCTAGTCTCTAAACTCATCGACGGACTGACAGGACGGATTATGGATCCATCGACGGATCGTCGATCGGTCCATAGGTCGCTTCAGCAGATTTTAAGTCAGGGTCATTTTGGTCTTTTCCTATTTCGTTGGACCCCTAAGGTACGTCATTTAGACCATAAAGTATGAGGTTTTAGTCAGTTTAAGCCTAGAAACATAACTAGAACTTACCTAAGTCAAATCATTAATCAAAACTTAGAAAAATTAGAACGCTAAAAGGAGAAAGAAGTCAAGAACCCTAGTTCAAGAACGTAGCAAGATTCTATCAGTTCCAGCCCCGAAATCGAAAGATTTCTCCGTGGAATTCATCACCAGGTATGTGAGATTTCACTAGTGGGTTTCTTTCGCCCATTAGGTCCCTAGAATTTGGTCAGATTCTTGATTCCTTTATTATTATTTAGACCTAGGGTTTCTAGAACTTCAACAGATTATCATGAATTAGTTATTTAAATGTTCCAAATCAGATTATCATGTTATTACTTTGTTTCTTGCATGAATTTCAGAACCCTAGCTACGTATTTCTTTAGTTCTTGAATTACACATGTTAGGTCAGATATTTCAGTTATTCAGTTATACATGCCTCAGTTATTAATGCATCAATATCAGTTTAATTGTTGCATTCTTAGTTTTCATGTTCAGTTTGAGTTATCCAGTAACTTACAGAAATTCAGTCATAATGTGTTAATTACTTAATTCATTGGGAGTAGCATAATACCGAGTTGGACTAGGGTTCAGCGTACCCAAATAGTCCCAGAACTACTAGCCACGTAGGTTGTAAGTCCCCTCTGTGGGCATCATTTCAGTGATCACACCAGCATGCCTTACCTCTAGCAGGGTATATTGAGTCCTCTCGATGGGGTGTATACATCGGACTCCACATTTAGCTCATGTGGTTTTATTATCGGTTATTAGTAACTCCCACAGTTCAGTTAAATTCTATTGCATTGACCATTTATCAGTATAGTCAGAATTCAGTTTCAGCATGTTATAAATTGGTCACTGCATTCAGTTATCTCAGCATTCAGTATCTATATCCTGTTCAGATTATATCATCGCGTATTTGCTTTATTCAGTTATATGTTATTTCAGTTATATTCTATCCTGCATGCTCAGTACCTTTCAAGTACTGACGCATATGTATGCTACATCTTCTCATGATGTAGGTTTAGGTTTTCAGCATCCAGATCACACTTAGATCGGTTCCCAATATCCAGTTCAGCAGAATCAGTGGTGAGTCCCCATTCTCCGAGGACAATAGTCATGAGTCTCTTTTCAGTATTTTTAGTCCTTTATTTTTCAGTTTTGCTAGACTTAGTTGGGGCCTATTCCAGCATTTCTAGTCAGTTAGAGGCTATTTTCAAACATAGTTAGATTCAGCTTAGAATTGAGTTAATATCTTCTTTGTATTAAACTCATAAGTTTTCATATATTTCAGTTATAGTATATGGTATTCCTCATCTTTTCATTTATTTATGATTTAGCTTCCGCATCAGTTTATTATCTTTAGTATGCTCATGATCATGCCAGCAGGGTTAGCCTGGGATCACTTGTGGTCCTAGGTCCCGTGTCCGCGTCTCGGGGGCGTCTCAAGGTGTGACAAACTTGGTATCAGAGCCCTAGGTTTAAGTTTCCTAGGATGCCTGAAAAGCCGTAGTAAGTAGAGTCCTTTTCATGGGTGTGAAGTGCACCACATCTAATGAGAGGGAGGCTATGAAGTGTTTTAGGAAAACTTCAGTTTCTTGATATTTTTATCGTACGTTGGTATGATCTCATTTCTAATCCATCGTTATACGCTTAAGATCATGCCTCCTCATAGAGCCTACGCAAGGAATGCGAATGCCAGGAATGCAAACGCAGCACCTCCAATCCCAGATCAGGAAGTTTCAAATGCTGAATTTTGGAACGCTATCCAGCTATTGGCTCAGAGTGTGACCAACCAGAACAATCAGCAAGTTCCAGTTCCTACTAATAGAAATGGTGGATCAGTAGCAACTAGAGTTTGAGATTTTGTTAGGATGAATCCGCCTGAGTTTTTAGGGTCACAAGTTGGCGAGGACCCACAAAACTTCATTGATGAGGTTAAGAAAATCTTTGGAGTGATGCAAGTGACTGGTAATAGTAGGGTTGAGTTGACATCCTACTAGCTTAAGGATGTGGCTCACATATGGTACACTCAGTGAAAAGATTCAGGGGAAACTCTTACCTTTGTACCTCCCAATATAGTAGTAATCTTAGATGTCAGTCCAGAAACTCTTTCAGAATCCTTCTCAGTATCTACTCCAGTCGGTGACCCAATTATAGCTAGACGGGTATACAAAAATTGCCTTGTCACAGTCTCTCAGAAAGTCACCTCAGCAGATCTTGTAGATTTAGAAATGGTAGACTTCAATGTCACTCTAGACATGGATTGGTTACATTCATGTTATTCCTTGGTCGATTGTAGAACTAAGATTGTTCATTTTCAGTTTCCAGATGAACCAATCCTAGTATGGAAGGGTAATAGCTTAGCGCCTATGGGTCGATTCATTTCTTACCTTAAGGCCAGAAATATGATCTCTAAGGGTTATCTCTATCATCTAGTTTGGGTTAAGGATTCTAGTTCCGAATCTCTAACTCTTGAGTCAGTTCCAGTAGTCAATGAGTTTCCAAAAGTGTTTCCAGATGATCTTTCCGGAGTTCCTCCCGAAAGGGAAATCGACTTTGGAATTGATCTCCTTCCAAATACCCAGCCTATCTCTATTCCTCCTTACATAATGGCTCCAGCTGAGCTTAAGGAATTGAAAGAGCAGTTGAAAGACCTTCTAGATAAGGGCTTCATCAGACCTAGTATTTCTGCACCAGTGTTGTTCGTAAAGAAAGATGGTTCTCTCAGAATGTGCATTGATTATAGGCAGTTAAACAAGGTCACAATCAAGAATAAGTATCCCATCCCCAGGATTGATGACTTGTTTGACCAACTTTAGGGTGCTAGTCATTTCTCAAAGATAGACCTCAGATCGGGTTATCATCAGCTTAAAGTCATAGATAGTGACATTCCGAAAACAACCTTCAGAACTCGGTATCACTACAAGAAAGTGGAGATACAATGACATTTTGTAAATTTCGTATTATGATGTTTAAATGTCACAAATTTGTTTATCGACATTTATTTTACATTTGGACCAAATGTCATAAATTTAAGTGTCGGGGATTTTTTCGACATTTAGGTAATTGTCGTGAAGAATTTGTGACATTTAGGTAAATGTTGAAAAGAATGTGTCATTTACTTTACAACATATATGTAAATGTTGGTAAGCTTATTACGACATTTATTTTTTGACATTTATGTGAATGTCGGTAAGAAACATATGACATTTATTTTGGCATTTAGGTGAATGTCAGTATGAGATATATGACATTTATTTTTGACATTTAGGTAAATGTCAGTATGAGATATATGACATTTATTTTCGACATTTAGGTAAATGTAGGTATGAGATATATATGTCATTTCTTTTCGATAATAAGGTAAATATTGGTATGAGATATATGACATTTATTTTTGACATTTACGTAAATGCCGATATGAAATATTGACATTTATTTTTGACATTTAAGTAAATGTTGATATGAGATATATGACATTTATTTTTTCAACATTTATGAAATGTCACTTAAACTTCCTGACATTTAGACTAAATGTTGGTAACACAAATTTCAAGACACTTACTTGTGACATTTATAAAATGTCACATTGAAATTTCTAACACTTTAGTTAATGTCAACAAATGCTATTATTGAATGTCATAAAAATTGGTGACATTATTTTATATTTTGCTAAATGTCATATTATTATTCTAATGTCGCTACCAAGTTTCTTAAACATCCCAGAAAAATCTATATACATTCACAAATACATACCAACAATCTGTGCATTCAAAACTATCTCGTTCATGATAAGCAAGAAATATTATATAAAACAAATATTTTCTAATATTATAATCAAAGAACAAAATAGCAATATAATAAGTTTTCTGTAAAAGTAAACAATGTAAAAACAAATTATCTTTTCTATCTCAAGTAAAATTGAGATCTAACTAAATGCAAAACTCTCAGCATAAAACTAGCTAATTAACTCCTAATTCAAATGAAATTAAAATCTCCAGAAAATTTGTAATAAATCTTTATGAAACCATCAATCCAAAAGTCGAGCATGTTGAAGTCGATACTTGACCTCAATTTCCTTAAAAATTCTGCACAAGAAATGCACATAAGAAAATTTATGACTATATAATAATAGAAATTAGATCCCCATTAACTAGAACAAATTGAGATATCAAAAATGACTAATTGAATTTTTCTAAAAACAAACATATTAAGGAATTGATGCAAAAGCAGTAATTATATGCATGAAATTTTCCTCCTTTTGAAAGAAAAGAAAGATCTTGTAGTTTTTTCAAACATACCCAATTCTTTTTGTTTGTGCCAACTACGGTAATTCCAGTCTTCTTGATTATGTTAGCCTGAGAAAAAATATTAAATTGATTATTTTGATACTTTACGAAATACAAAACTTAACATTTCATTGAATACATAAGTGTGCCAATTTTTCCAGAAGGAAAATAACAAAAGGAAGATACATGATTGCTTCAACAAAACAAACATCTGGTGTTGGGACAAAGATACAAACATCTTATAATGCAACTAACAGTGTGATAGCATTAATATGCATTCACCATCTCATATATCTGCCCATGAGCATCCTCCATCTAAATCTCTTTACAACTACCGATAAGTCAATTTTCATTTTTTAAAACATAAAAGCTCACTTGCTTCATTTTAAACTCATTGTAAGAAGAACCACAAACAACTTTAAAGACTTCAAATCGTTTCATAACATCTTTTCTCATACACAATCATATCCACCCCTCCTCCCTTATTCCATTCAGATGTCAATCCTCTAATACACGGATGATAGTGACATATTATTTATTGCTTGATGGTCAATTATTCTCTTTAGCTGCCTATCCTTATCGATTCAGTTATGCCATCCAAAAAACTAAGTGCATTTCACGGGTTATCTCCTTATTGATTCAATTGCATAAAAAGAAACCATGAAAGGCCTTCTAGGGTTCATTTTTATTTCTAATAGAACACAAATTTATATCCAACATTCTAGGAAATAAGAATTAATTCTCAATGTATACCTAAATTGAATACTCCCAGTTGGATTAGTATAGCATCTGAGCTGCTGAAAAAAATGAATACAAGAGAGAGGATTAGTACCACTAATACAAAGAATCACTCAATCACGAGAGCATGCTTGTGGAGATCTCTATAAAATGTTCACGTAGAGAGATGTAATCACTTGATCTATGTTGCAGTTCTCTCTAAAAGTTGTAACAAAAACTCACCAAATCTGAAAACAACAATGTAATTAGCTTGAAATGGTGATCGCCTAATCCAGGATATGATCAGAAGAAAAAAGCAAGTGAAAGATGTGTAATAAAAAGTACACATATTTATTGTGTGCATTGATAATCAACCCACAAACTTGTCGCTAAACATTTGTTGTATCACATCTTATTATAATTTACTTTATCTTAGGTATTGAAATACATAGGCGAGAAAAGGGGGGAAAACAAATGGCTGGTCTGTCACCGATAACAGATATAAAGTGCACCAAATACTTGATAAAATTTCATGAAGCATTACTTACTCTAAAACGGTGAACACCAATATTGCCATCAAAACTAAGCACAACATGATTAGATACTTTAATATAATGTTAAGAAGAAGCAACCAAAAAAGTTATGTCAATCAAGAATAAGAACCAAAATTGCACTTCATGTGACATTGACACAGAGAGGATGTAATCCATAAAAAGAAACCCAAACATTGATTAAGTTGACATTTACCTTCATCACATCATTTTTGACATATATACTAAAATTACATGTGTGTGTTAAATGGATTAACCCTATTTCAACTAAGCTTTTGGCAAAGATGCAGCATTCCTTGATGAAGTACATTCATGCCTCTCTAATATGGATGGAAGGGACACTATCTCTTTCAAAACCTATTCTCCAAAATAAGGCTAAGTACGTGATGATACATTCCTTTTGAGATATTTGGACTCACAAATTAATACTGAACATTTCATAGAAAGGAGATTTATGACTTTAAGGGGGCCAAGATATAATGACAAAGATTTAATCCTATAACCATGGATATGCCAGATACTAAAAGACAAACATTTCACATACACAACCAAATATAAATTTAATAGTTATCCTAAAGGAAACATACAATCAAGAGAAAAGTAAACTCAAACATATTTTAAGAATCAGGACATTTATTTTCAGTTAAATGATTAACATAAATTCAAACAACTAAGATTGGGGCAAAAACTTTAAAAGTATTAACATATATGAATTTAGGATAACATATCTGGACGTTTTCCATACAATACTTAGCGTATTCAAACCATTCACATTTATAGATATACAAAACTACTGCATTAAGTATTCAATGCATCATTAAGAAAACTAACCAGTGATGAGACCAAGATGATAATAAGGAAGCACACTTTGATGTTCCAGTAACTCAGTCAGTCATGTCCGTAATCCGTATCCGATCCTCAACAAATAAAGATCACAAGAA
The DNA here is from genome assembly GCA_029007595.1 of Solanum commersonii. Lineage (NCBI taxonomy): Eukaryota > Viridiplantae > Streptophyta > Magnoliopsida > Solanales > Solanaceae > Solanum > Solanum commersonii. The sequence goes on along the minus strand of JAJTWQ010000092.1, from coordinate 327,037 downwards.
TCTCAAGAATTTCGAGCAGTGCTTATGTCGAGGAGAATGTAAGTATAAAGTGATCAAGGTTATCTTATGCTTAGCAACTAGAAGGAAATAGAAAATAATAGAGAAAGAATGATGTTTTCTATCAATATCCAAAGGAAAGAGAGGTCCTTTCGAAATATCGAGGCCTTCTAGTTATATTGTAAAAGAGGAAAAGAGCTTGGGATCTTTCATCGGTGATCCGTGATTAGTTATTCTATAGAGAGAAAGAGAACTCAAGGGCTATTTTTCCAGTGATCTCTATATCAATTATTCTTTTTTAGGGAAAGAAAGTTTGAGGGCTGTTGTTCATGATCCCATAGAAAGAGAATAATGCTACTTATATAGTAAGATAGAGACTTAACAGTAAAATGCAAAGAATCAATTAGAGCTAAATCTGGGAAATATCTTTCCTTTATCAACAAAATTGAATCAAGGTAAATGCAAGAAATCAAACTGAATTTAACAAATGTCAAAGCTATAACACCATTTCATATCAGATCACCAAAATCGCACCTTGTAGTTTAGAAAGTCAATCAATTAGGACCATTCATGAATCTAAATTAATTGAACACATAATGAATAGCTAAACGATTATACCATGGACAGATTCTTACAATCATAAAATGATCCTCCGATAAGGAGAGTATTTTAGTGCTTAGGTACGGAACTTTCTTTGTAATAGTTGGTTATGCGGTTATGCTATTCAGTTATGCTAGCTTCGCTGGTGTCAGGCAGAGATAAGAGGACAAGAGACGTCTGGATCTGGCGATGATCGCTAGTCTTTTGGTGGAGAAGTTACTGGAAGGAGAAGAAGGGAGGGGAGAGGTGATTTGGTGGCTGTCTGGTTGAGAGGGAAGGAAGAGAAGGAGAGGAGCGGCGCAGCTCTGGAAGTGTTCCACCGGTGACATTTCGTCAGAGATGAAGAGACAGGGACGCCGGTGAGGGTGTGGGTGGTGCGGCGATTGGAAAAAGGAAAGAGGGGGCGGTGTTTGTTCTCAAAGGAAAGTGAAGAATGAAAAGTTAGGGTTTTTAGGTGAATGTCATTGAATTGAAATAGGAATAAAATAGGAATACAATCGTGGTCATTGATCGACACAAATGAATAAATGAGATTAAAATTGAATTTATGTATTGGCTGAAAATTAAATAGGCTAGAATTGACATAAAATTGGATAAAAATGCCAGAATTGACATAGAAATTGAACAAAATAAGATATTATTTAAATAATTTGGTAGAAGAGGAAATGAATTGCTACTTGATTAATAACATTTCACACATACTCAAAAATATTTATATAAAATAAACAAAATTAAATATTATACACATTTAAATAAATAAGTAAAGTAATTATTTCAAATTTAGCAACGGATAACAAATAGTAGAGTAAAATAATAATTTTTAAAATCATGAATGTTAAAGTATATAATTATTCAGATAAAATTATGTATAAATTTAAACATGTCATAATAGAAAAGATGTTAAAAAAATACATATTTAATCAAATAGAAATTTTGAAAAGGTTGTAAGTCGATCAAAATTGGGTGTCAGCAAGTGTGGTGTACAGTTTTATGTGTGTGTGTGTGGGAATTTAGATATATGTATATTTTGGCTAAAAGGTTAAGTTGGTTTCAGAATAGTGGATTTAGTCAATGATACTATACGAGTATATATATATATATATTACCAAATGGTATATCTAATAAAGGAAAAAAGAAAATAAAAAGGAAGAACAAAGAATAAATGAAAAAAATACTACCAAATTGTATCTCTAATAAAGGATAAAATGAAAAGGAATAAAGAAAGAAATAATAAAATTGTTACCAAATGGTATGTCTATTAAAGGATAATATGAGAAAAAAAAATGAGAAAAGAATAAAAGAGAACATAAAAATAAAGAATAAGAAAAGAACAAAAGTCTACACAGTTTACCAACAACAAAATCAATAGACATGCACAAAAATTAGCACCAAGACTTGAGAAATTATTTTTTATATCGACTTTATCGATGAAAGTGTTAACAAAATTTTAAACCAATAAATTTTAGAGATCTAGTGGTAGAATAGTACCCATTGACAGTACTTAAAACCAGAGGAGAACCTAGGAATTGAAAATAGAAGGGCCACTACTGCTTTAAAGGGAAAAAAAAAATCACCCCTTAGCTGGGCTAAACTCACAACGGCAGGAATTGAAAATACAGAAAGCACCACTACTTTAAACGGGAAAAAACAAAATTAATCAGCCCCTTAGGTGGGCTCAAACTCGTAGTGACACAATAAAACTCCAGAACTTTAATAAGTTCGCCCAAATGAGTTATGATGTATAGAGTGCACAATAAAATTAAAAGTTATTTACGTGTACCCCTACGCAACCAGATGAGTCCGTTTCTGCTTATAACCTGGATTCTATTTTTCAAATGATTCATTTTATAATTATGTAATTTTAAAAAATTGATGAACTAAATTTTTTTGTTTTTTACAAAATTGACTAAATTCATTGGTTTTAATTTCTTTCCTCGCTAATTAACAAATGAACTCTGTCTATTTCTTATGAAACACTTGTATTCTTTTTTTGTCAGTTGTCACTTGTAATTATATATGAAGAGTAAATGGCATAAACGGCCCATGACCTATTGTAGTAGGTCTAAAATAATCTTTTAACTATACATTTATCAGATTTAGTCCTCAAACTATCCCAAATGTTATCAAGTTTGGTCCCTTAATTATATAGTTACCAACTTTAGTCTTTTTTAAGTATTTAAAATTTAGTTACGTTCAGTCTCTGCCTATTTTTTATACAAATAACTTAGGTTTATATTAACGAAACTCACGCCTTCATGAAATTAAATGTTTTAACCCATTTTTCAATTGTTACTCTCCCTGCTATTTTTTCAATCCATTTAAAATTAGGTGATGTGTAACAAATATTGAATCAATAGAAATCTTGTCAAAATATTCTTAAAGATTTTTCTTTAAAATTTTGATATGTTATATATAGCCATTATAAAGAAAAATAATAATTTTATTAGGTACTAAAATATTGTAAAAAGAACAATAAAATAAGTAAAACATAGTAAATTTTGGGTTGGATTGAGTTTTGACTCGTTCTATAACTCATTACCGGACTTGACTAAAGCAAATTTGAATTGGGTCTTGACCCGTTTCTTGTCTTTACCCATTAAAAGACTCTATAGGGCCTCGCCTGTACAACCTTAATTTTGTTGTTTTTATGATAAATATATTTTTCTATTAAAAAATTACATTTTATAAATACAATTTTTATTTATGAACATATTATAAGTTGAATTTATTTGTGTAATTATTATATTTATTTATATTTTGATTTCTCTTAAAATGTCCACTTCACTACTAAATTACATATTTTTTATTAAATAATTTATTACTCACTTAAAAATTATATTTTATCTATAATTAAAATGTAGACAACTTTAATAATAAATTTTATTTTACTTTAATAAACTTAAAATGAAAGTTTTATTTTTAAACTAAATAAGATGAAATTTTTATTTTTAAACTAAATAACATGAACGTTTTATTTTTAAGCATAAATAAGATGAAAATCTTATTTTTAAGCTAAATAAGATGAACATTTTATTTTTAAGCTAAATAAGATGAAGGTTTAATTTTTGAGTTAAATAAAATGAAAGTTTAATTTTTAAAACATATGGCACAATCATGGAAATGCACACACAAAAATATTTATGCTAAATAAGATGGAAAATTTATTTTTAAGAATGAATAACTAATGCTTAAAAATAAAATATAAAAAAAAAATTAAATAGCTAGGGTGAGGGTATTTTGTAAACAAACAACCTGTCCTAAAAAATTATACAATGAATATTAGTTTGAATATGACAAACCAAACAACCAATAAAAACTAATCCAACATAGCTTATCTTAGCATAACTTATCCCAGCATAACTAGTTTTCAAACGAAACAACCCCTAAAAGATATCTTTTAATGGCTATAGTACATATGCCACAATATTTTAGCTTAGAGAATTAATTAGTGGCAAATGACTAATTGCAGCTAAACAATTGCCACAAAAAAACATGTTTTGTAGTAGTATGGTGGACCCATGATTTTCTTTTAGGGGGTTCGAAAAATAAAAGTATAAACGTGTAAATAAGTCTTTAGAAATGGGAACCTTGAATTCTTTTGAGTTTAAAACCACACTTTTAGCACATTTTTTAAAGTTAAAAAAAACTAAAAAAAACTGAAACAAAAAAGAAAAAAGATAAAATGCTTACATAGGGATTCAAACCATTGACATACAACCTAATTTCAGGGGGACTTGCCATTACACTATCAGTTTCTCCTTGTTATTAAGGAAGTTCAAAATATATATATACAGATATATAGAAAATTACCTTATATATATTGTGTAATTTTTTGCCGAGGGGGTTCACGAACCCACGTGGGTCCGCCCCTGGATTTAACAGTACTTTTCATCATATGTCATAAAAATCATTGACATTTTTCAACATATGACATAATATATTCGATATTTGTATAAAAATGTCATTGTTTTAGTGATATTTTCACTATATGTCGATCGAATCAACGACATTTTGCAATAAATGTCATAATATATTCGATATTTGTATTAAATGTCGCTATTTTAGCAACACTTTTGCTAAAAGTCGCTAAAATAAATGACATTTTACAACAAATGTCACTATTTTAGTGACATTTTTTCTAAATGTCACTTAAATCAATGACATTTTGCAGTAAATGTCATAATATATTCGACATTTATATTAAATGTCACTATTTAAGCGATATTTTTTCTAAATGTCACTAAAACCAATGAAATTTTATAATAAATTGCATATTATATTCGATATTTGTAACAAATGTCATCATTTAAATGACATTTTCGCTAAATGTCACTAAAAATAATGACATTTTTCAATAAATGTCATTATCATAGTGACATTTTGAACCAAATGTCATTATTTTTACGATATTTGATACTAAATGTCATTATTTTTACAACATTTGACATCAAATGTCATTGTTTTATGACATTTTATTCTTAAATGTCGTGAAATTCTTTATTTTCCGACATTTGTTTCAAATATCACCAAATTAATGTCGTTGTATGTACATTTTCTTGTAGTGTATATGGTCATTATGAATTTGTAGTCATGTCATTTGGACTAACCAATGCTCCTGCAGCTTTCATGGATTTGATGAACAGAGTGTTCAAGCAGTACTTGGACTTGTTTGTTATCGTCTTTATTGATGATATCCGCATTTACTCTAGGAATGAGGAAGAACATGCGAGTCATTTGAGAGTTGTTCTGCAAACTCTCAAAGATCGCCAGTTATTTGCAAAATTTAACAAGTGCGAGTTTTGGTTACAATCAGTTGCCTTCCTTGGGCATATTGTGTCTAGTGAAGGAATTTGAGTAGATTCCAGAAGATAGAAGCAGTGAAACAATGGCCTAGACCTACCTCTACTATAGATATCAGAAGTTTCTTGGGTCTAGCAGACTATTACAGACGGTTCGTGGAAGGATTTTCATCCATAGCCTCACCATTGACTAGGTTGACTCAGAAAAAGGTTAAGCTCCAGTGATCAGATGATTGTGAGAAAAGCTTCGCAGAACTGAAAACTAGGTTGATTACAGCTCCTGTCTTAACTCTACTAGAGGGTTCAGATGGTTATGTGATCTATTGTGATGTAACCAGGGTCAGCCTAGGTTGTGTATTGATGCAGCGAGATAAGGTTATAACTTATGCTTCTAGACATCTTAAGGTACATGAGAAGAATTATTCAACTCATGACCTAGAGCTTGCAGTAGTGGTGTTTGCACTCAAGATTTGGAGACACTACTTGTATGGTGTTCATGTTGATGTGTTCACAGACCATAAGAGCCTCTAGTATGTATTCACCCAGAAAGAGTTGAATCTTCGCCAGAGAAGGTGGCTTAAGTTCCTCAAAGATTATGATATGAGTGTGCATTACCATCCGGGTAAGGCGAATGTAGTAGCAGATGCTCTTAGCAGATTATCTATGGGTAGTGTAGCACATGTTAAGAAAGAAAGAAAAGAGCTAGCAAAGGATGTTCACGGACTTGCTCACCTAGGAGTTCGTCTTATGAGCATATCAGATGGTGGTGTAACGGTTCAGAATGGGGCAGAATTTTCTTTGGTAGTAGAGGTTAAGGAAAAGCAAGACAGTGATCCAATCTTGCTTGAGCTTAAGGGTGCAGTCCACAATCAGAGAGTTGAGGTATTCTCCCAAGGGAGAGATAGTGTGCTTTGCTACCAGGGTCGATTATGTGTTCCTAATGTGGGTGAGTTGAGACAACATATTCTTGCAGAGGCCCATAACTCCAGATATTCTATTCATCCAGGTACCACTAAGATGTTCCGCGATCTGCGGGAAGTCTATTGGTGGAATGGTATAAAACGAGATATAGCAGATTTTGTGGCTAAGTGCCCCAATTGCCAGCAAGTCAAGATAGAACATCAGAAACCAGGAGGCATGACTCAAAAGATTGACATTCCTACTTGGAAGTGGGAAGTGATTAACATGGACTTCATCACAGGTTTACCTCGTACTCGTAGACAACATGACTCCATTTGGCTGATTGTTGATAGGGTTACTAAGTCTTCTCACTTTTTGGCGGTCAAGACTACAAATTCGGCGGAGGATTACGCCAAGCTTTACATTAATGAGATTGTGAGGTTGCATGGGGTTCATTTGTCTATCATCTCAGATAGAGGTCCTCAGTTTACCTCTCATTTCTGGAAGTCATTTCAGAAGGGTCTTGGTACTCAGGTTAACCTTAGCACAACATTTCATCCACAGATGGATGGTCAGGTAGAGCGTACCATTCAGACCTTAGAGGAAATGTTGAGAGCTTGTGTGATCGATTTTAAGGGTAGTTGGGATGATCACCTTCCTCTTATTGAGTTCGCCTACAACAATAGTTACCATTCCAGCATTCAGATGCCCCCTATGAGGCATTGTATGGGCATAGATGTAGATCTCCAGTTGGTTGGTTTGAAGTAGGTGAAGCAGCCTTGATAGGACCAGATTCAGTCCTTGATGCTATGGAAAAAGTGCAACTCATTAGAGATAGACTTAAGACTGCCCAGAGTCTCCAGAAGTCTTATCCAGATGTGAGAAGAAGGGAACGAGAGTTCCAAGTTGATAATTGGGTTTTTCTGAAAGTATCACCTATAAAGGGGGTGATGAGATTTGGCAAGAAAGGAAAGCTCAGTCCCATATATGTAGGCCCTTACCGAATCTTGAAAAGGATTGGTACAGTGACTTATGAGTTATAGTTGCCAACAGATTTAACAGCAGTGCATCTAGTCTTTCACATTTCACTTGAAGAAGTGTGTAAGTGATCCAGCATCCGTAGTGCCATTAGAGACGGTGGCTGTAAAAGATAGCCTTTCTTATGAGGATGTACCAGTTGAGATTATTGATCGTCAAGTTAGAAGGTTGAGAAACAAAGAAGTCGCTTTAGTCAAAGTTTGGTAGAGGAGTCAATCCGTAGATGGAGTCACTTGGGAAGCAGAAGCGGCCATGAAAGCCAAGTATCCTCACCTCTTTCCTTCTGATTCCACTCCAGCTTGAGGTAATAGTTCCTCTCCAGTTTTCAGTCATTCATGCGTAAATTCAGTCTTAGAATCATGTTCCTTCAGTTTGTACTTGCATTTTCAAATAATATTTGCATGTTCTTGGAACTCGCCCGCCGAAATTCGCCTCGTTGTTTAGTGGTAGGGATTGCAGCCCTTTCCCTTTATTTCAGCTAGTGTAGTCTTCATTCGAGGATGAATGTTCTCAATGGGGAGATAATGAACACCTCGTATCCAAAAACAGAACTTAATGCAGATTTCCAGACATTGCAGGTGCAACCCATAGTTGCTACCCACGGACCGTAGGGTCACCCACGGCCCGTGCTAGTGGTACGTGGTTCGCATCGGCAACCATCCCCAGAAATTCAGATAAAAACCATTCTTAGGCATGACCCACGGACTGACTTGACGAATCGTAGATCCATCGACGGATCATCGATCAGTCCGTAGGTCGAGGCCCTCAGAACCTGGTCTTTAAAATTGATCGACGGACTGACATGACGGATCGTCGATCAGTCCGTAGGTCGAGGCCCTTAGAACCTAGTCTCTAAACTCATCGACGGACTGACAGGACGGATCGTGGATCCATCGATGGATCGTCGATTAGTCCGTAGGTCGCTTCAGCAGATTTTAAGTCAGGGTCATTTTAGTCTTTTCCTATTTCGTTGGACCCCTAAACTACGTCGTTTAGACCCTAAATTATGAGGTTTTAGTCAGTTTAAGCCTAAAAACATAACTAGAACTTACTTAAGTCAAATCATTAATCAAAACTTAGAAAAATTAGAACGCTAAGAGGAGAAAGAAGTCAAGAACCCTAGTTCAAGAACGTAGCAAGATTCTATCAGTTCCAGCCCCGAAATCGAAAGATTTCTCCGTGGAATTCATCACCAGGTATGTGAGATTTCACTAGTGGGTTTCTTTCGCCCATTAGGTCCCTAGAATTTGGTCAGATTCTTGATTCCTTTATTATTATTTAGACCTAGGGTTTCTAGAACTTCAGCAGATTATCATGAATTAGTTATTTAAATGTTCCAAATCAGATTATCATGTTATTACTTTGTTTCTTGCATGAATTTCAGAACCCTAGCTATGTATTTCTTTAGTTCTTGAATTACACATTTTCGCATAAATGTGCATTTTATCTTTGAAGTATCAAAAGCTATTGGTTACCTTTTTGTTAAGAGTTAGAGTTGTACCCTCTGAGGATTAGTCCCCAACCATTGATTTGTCACATGATGTAAATTACTGTAAAGTGATGATCTTGATATGGTGTACGAACTCAAACCTTTAATCCCACTCAAATTGTTTGCGTTTTATGCCCCATCTCAGCTTTATCTATCTTTCTCTTGCTTGTATTATCTATGAGGCTTTATTAGTTCTGAGATACACCCATATGGCAAACTTTGAAGGCAACCATGAAAAATATTAGGCTTGCACATGAGGAGGTATGTTGAAGACTTGTTTAAACAAATATAAGTAATGCCATCTCTAACAACTTAAACTTATTAATTATGTAGTCTCACAATTCTACAAGTATGAATCACTTGATGCAGGTTTATAATAAGCTTGCAAGTGACAAATATCGTTGATAATGGTCTCAAGAAACTGTTAAGCTTTTAAACCTTCATTTCTTGCACCAAAAGTAAAGCATGGGATTCATAACTACAAATTCCTATTTTCAGATTGAACATGCCAACAAACTAATACATAAACTATGCTTCCCAGTTACAAAGGATTTATCCAGATGACCTATAAATTAAACAAAACTTCATAACTTTACAAATAAGTGGAATGGAGTTGAGCAATAAAGAAACTTTTTTTGCATAACTTCGTTTTAAAAGCACTCTAGAAGCATACAATTGCAGAATGTACATCCAAAAAGGCCAAATCACACCGAAAAGAAATAAATCCAACCAAGAGGCAAGATTAAACACAGAAACAGAATTCCAAATCAAACCATCAACACTTCAATCAATAGACCTAGAAGACATACATAGAAAGAGACACGGAGAATACCTGAGCAGATCCGACAGTGAAAGATATCAAAAGAAACGATTTAAACCTGAGCAAATCCAATGGAAACAATGTAAACTGCTTATGGCGTTCCTATGTGAAAAGCGGCAGATGTGAGTATGCTTGAAAGTACAAAAAAAAACCTTGTTGGCCGCTTATACAAAGTAGAAAAATATAAAAAACAAAATAATGACCCCGGGTCCTATTATTAAAAATATATATATATATAAATCAATATTTAACACTTTTCTTTTTAACATATATGGTATTACCGATCGGAATTTTTTGGTTGTTATAAGTACATTTATAACGACCGGATTTTTGTCCCTCGTTATGACATGGTCGTTAAAAGTCAAGTTTCTTGTAGATATCATCATTGAAAAGTACTCCAAGTCTCTCCCACCACACTTACTCTAGTCTTGGATTCATTGTACATGTCTTTAATCCCCTAGTATGCTCTACATGTACACCTTCAGCCTTTAAGCATCTCCATAGAACATACTCGATACTATTTCGTATGTCCTATTTTTATCAATAAACATCATGTGTAAGTTTTATTTCCTCTCTCTATACTATACCACCAGTCTCTTCACCTAATGAATGACTTTGTAGTCTATTGCCCTGACATAAATTCAAATTGGTTCTCAACAATAGACACGCTCCTCTTCATCGTCATCTCTACCATTCTTGCCCATATTTTTAAAGTGTGATTGCACAACTTGATAACCCTATGTATATAGTTGTTGCAATTTTGAATGTCATCATTGTTCTTCTACAATGGAACCATGGTACTTCACCTCTATTACTCGGACATTTTTTTGTTCTTAAAATAACATTAAATAACCTAGTCAGTCACTTCGGTATTGTCTTGTCCGTGCTCTTCCAACATTCCATTGGGATAATGTCTTGTCCAATCATGCTTTTCCTACTTATTCTACGAATAACACTCTTAACCTCATCAACCATCATACCCCTACAATATTCAAAATCACGACAACTCATGCAGTGCTTTAAATTACCTAGCACCCCATCAAAATGTCTTTGTCTCTCTCTTCATTTAAGAGTTTATAAAAGCATGACTGACATCTCTTTCTAATAAGTGTCTCATCCAACAAAACTTTGTCATGCTCTTTTTAATTTTTCACACATAATAGGCTTAAGTCATATAGAATCCTTAAAAGTTGTCCGCATACTTCACTTTGATGCTTTATTTAGGACTTGTTCCTATTAAAACACTTTCATTTTTCAAAATAAGCACATTTTAGATACTCTTTGTTGACGTGACAAGGAAGATGCAATACATATATATTAAGCGCGTAGAAACATACTTTTAATTAATTTTTTAAAAATCCCTTCCTTCTTCCTTCTTCCTTCTTCATTTCTCCTTAGCCATAGCTTTTTCCAACACTACCATCATTGCTACCGTTGCCGTTGATGTTTCCACTGCCACCATCCACCCTTCTTTTTTCTTCAATCACCTCTCCTTCTCCCTCACCTTTGTCATTTTCAACAGGAAAACACCATTACTATATCATTCTCCATTTTATTTAAATGTGACGGAGACTATGATCTTATTCATCGGAAAAAATGGAGACGCATACAATGATTACTCTATTTCTTCCTTTGTACCTCCAATTAAAAAAAAATCACCTCTCCTTCCTCCTTTCTCTATGTTTTGTTTCGATGATTATGTAGTCCATGGTTTCATTGTGTCTAAAATTATAGGTGGTTCATGTATTGATTAACTTTTGTGTATAAACAATTTGCAATTTTCAACTTAAAAAAAATAATCAAATTTGAAAAAAGAAATCATTGGATTATGAGGATTGGAAGGCGACAACGACGGTGACTAGTGGACGGGGCGACATTTGAATAACAAATTTGCACCTTTTTCACTTGTTGACCAACATGTCGAGTTCTCTAGCTCATCAAAATTGAAGACGAGACACAATGATCAAATTGAGGCATTTTCCAAGTTTCTATGCAATTCAGGAGATGAATTAGTTGATCGATCGGGATATTAACATACGCAACTAATTCATAAGCATGCCATGAATCATTAGATGTGTAGATGGATCAATGGAGACTTCAATTTTTTCTTTATTTCCCTCCTCAAAATGCTACATGTACGTCATTGATTGTGAATTTGCCACATCATTGCAAAATGTATTACACACATTTTATATTTTTAGTTGATTGTCAAAAAAGTGCTCAAAAAGTTTAAATTCAAATGGGTAGAGGTGTTGAATAGATTCAAGGTTATTTCAAATCTTGATCAAATAGCGTAGCATGAAATCTCGCCAAGCATAACATACCTAGCTATAAATATACCTTGTAGAAGATGTAAGTGTAGAATTTTCATAGTATGAAAACATCACTGTTCAACTTTAAATAAAAAGTGTATTTTGAGTTGAGTGTAATTTACATGAATAATTAATCTATTAATGGAAAGATAGATGGAATAAATAAAAAGTGAAGTAGTTGATTTGAACACGAGAAAATGCCAGAAATAGTACCTTAACTATAGAAGTAGGTCTAAAATGATCCCTTAACTATACTTTTGTCGGATTTAGTCCTTCAACTATTCAAAAACTTATCAGATTTGGTCACTTAACTATACATTTATCGGTTTTAGTGCCTTAATTATACATTTATCGGTTTTAGTCCTTTAAATATTTAAAAACTTATTAGGTTTGGTCTCTGTCCATTTATTATACAAATAACATATGTTTATATTAATGGAATCCATGTCTTGAAAAATTAAATCCTTTATCCATTTTTTCAATTGTTTCTCTTTCCCCGCTACTTTTACTTCAAATTACCCTTATGCAAAGAACTTTAACCTCAACGATTCAAAATAAAATCACGAGGAAAGAAAATATAAGTCATTATTTTATTCAACGGGTGATAAAATGAAGCATATTAATGCTACTAATTAATGACTTGAATATGCTAAACTTTATTATAAAGAGAAAAAAATTTATTACTCATTGAAATCAAAATTTGTACTCCAACGACTTTATTAAAAGCAATTTGTTTAATTTTCAGAAGTTAAAATTTATAAAATGGTAGGTTTGCAATTATTTTTTATGTTTTTTTTTTTAAAAATAGATTGATTTTATTATTCTATTCATTTTATATTACGTAGAGAAATTGAGTAATAAGATTAAATCCCTTATTTTTCTTTTGTATGAAAAATAAAATTAAAAAAATCCATGTAGATTATGAACCGTTAACCAAGGGAACACAACATATTCAAGTCATTAGCAATAATTATATGCTTCATTTTGTCCTTCATTGAATAAAATTAGGACTTAAATCGTCTTTTCTCATTAATTTTATTTTGAATCGTTGAGGTTATTGTTCTTTTCATAAGAGTAATTTGAAGAAAAGTAGCGAGATAAAGAAACAACTTAAAAAATGGGTTAAAAAGATTTAATTTAATGAATAGTTCCGTTAATATAAACCTAAGTTATTTGTATAAAATATGGATAAAGACCAAACCTGATAAATTTTTGAATATTTAAAGGAGTAAAACCGGTAAGCTAGCGTTTGGTCATAGATTTTCAAATATTCTTGGCAAATATTATTTGGGTGAAATTTCACCATGTGTTTGGCCATAGTATTTGAGAAATATATTTCACTTTTTTAGAAAAATATGATTTATACCCAAAAGTTTTTAAAACTATATATCAAAACTAACCATAAATTTGTATTACAAGTCAGTTGGATCTTCGTTGCAACAAATAACAAGTCGTGTCCATGACACTAAAGCAATGTGATAGTTTGGAGTGAGTGCAACAAGCATCATTCCATACATCGTGAAGTAGAAAAAACATATGACTTTGTTACCCTGAGCCGATTGTTCATCATTTTCATCAACAACCATATCACCACTTTCATATTCACTGAATATTTCATCACTACTTTGGTGTTCACGTAAAAAAGTATGTAATACAATGCAAACAACTACTATAGAAGGTGTTTTTGTAAAAAATAAAAGTTTGGTGTAAAATTTCAATTTTCAAAAGATCCCAAATAATGAGATTTGGCCCAAATACTAGAAAAAACTAGTATTTGGAATTTGGGATATTTGCCAAATAATGACAAATTGTATGGACAAACACTATTTGCTAAATTTTTTCCTAAATATTATTTGGGAAATCTATGGCCAAACGGGCTATATAGTTATGGGATCAAAACTGATAAGTTTTTGAATACTTAAAAGACTAAAATCGATAAGTGTAAAGTTAGGAGACTAAAATTGATAAGTTTTTAAATAGTTAAAAGTCTAAATCCGATAAAAGTAGTTATTTGACATTTATTTAATTAAATTACCACCAAAATGAAAGAGGAAGCAGACAAATTTTCAAAATTTCAAATTATTCCCAACCTCAAATCAATTACACTTCACTTTAAGTTCACAACTATCCTGCACCGTTAATTAATTTGCAAATCCAACGGCTACAATCCACAATCCGCGTCACTCCATCTAAACCAATAAGAACTTTCTACCGAGTCATTATATAAACGAACCCCTACCTTAATTCTCTTCACCAAATTCATCTTCATCTCCTCCTAAATTATCCTTTCTCACTTTCTCTAGCCTTGCAAATAATGGCACCAAAGGCCGAGAAGAAACCAGCGGAGAAGAAGCCAGCCGCAGAGAAGGCACCAGCAGAGAAGAAGCCAAAGGCAGGCAAGAAGCTGCCCAAGGATGGCGCAGCAGCTGCAGGAGACAAGAAGAAAAAGAGGGTAAAGAAGTCCGTGGAAACCTACAAGATCTACATTTTTAAAGTGCTGAAACAGGTTCACCCTGACATTGGTATCTCTAGCAAGGCTATGGGTATTATGAACAGCTTTATCAATGACATTTTTGAGAAACTTGCTCAAGAGTCTTCTCGTCTTGCTCGCTATAACAAAAAACCTACTATTACTTCTCGGGAGATCCAGACTGCTGTCAGATTGGTGCTCCCTGGTGAATTGGCTAAGCATGCTGTATCTGAGGGTACAAAGGCTGTTACTAAATTTACCAGCTCTTAATCAGTTTTAGGGTTGTTTTATCTGTTGTCTTGATTAGGGGGTTGTGTTTTATCTATCGTCTTGATTAGGGTTTGTAGATGTAAAAAATGTACCATTAGGGTTTCTATTGAACATTATGACAGCTATTCATAGCTATTCCTTGAATGAAGAATTTTTAATTTTCTCTGTTAAATTTCTTTATTAATTTGCTGGGTGTGTTGTTGTTGTTAATTTCCTTGTTAAGTTTCAACTCTTTTGTCTGATGATTCTCCAATGCTGCTGTTCTATGCTTACTGAGCTGGCTGTTCAATCTCGACATGTTGCTTGACAGAGAGAATTGACCCTTTTCCTACAGCATTAACATCCCTTTGGTGACTCTGGTGTCTGTTGGCTCTTCAATTACTGAAATATTTCTTCTTTCTTTTCCAATTTCTTGGGCACTAAAATTTTCAGTCACAAAAGTGTGGTTTTAGTAGCTTCTAATATTTTCATTTTCATTTGTTCTAACTAATTGACATGATTATACAAGGAGACTTTTTTGTTTTGGTTGTTTGTGTTATATGCATATTATCCTTTGTTTCTAAAGTCCTTGGTATCCAACTGGGAGAGACTGATGGACTAGTACTTTATGGTTGCTGGTTAAGTTGAACACGTTATCTTGCTGGTGAACTAGTACTAGGTCTTGTTGAAGTGCAAAATCCTATTGTGTTCACCAAGAATGATAATTTGATGACACATACTCTTTGTAAGTGCAAAATGCATCATTGGAACTTGGAAGACACGAAGAGCATTTACATACAGACGTATTGATCCCGGAATCATAAAGAACCCTGCATTTGTTTTTCCCAGAAACTCAAAAACAGTTATCAGAGGTTCAAACTAGATAATATAATTTTTGATTAGTCCTTCAATCTGACATAACTGGATTAGCTAGTACTGTTAATTTCGCTGGTTTGATTTCCAAACCCTTAGTACAGTTTGGTCATGAATTCTAGTTTTCCTATTAGAGAACTAGACTGAGAATTTACTTTTGTCTGGTCTGCTTAGAGATTTCCGTATGAGAAGTTCTACATGGTTCAGTCAATTTAAGTGTGTCCAGGATTAAAACCAAATTTACTTGGTTAGGATGTGACTTGATAGGTGATGTAAATATTTTTGTGTATTTGTTTATGTGAACACATTTTGCTTAGTGGTTGCTCAGTCTTCTGTTTATTCAGAAAATGTGTTTGGGATTCAAGGATGAATAACATTTGTCAAGGTAATTAATATAAAGAGTTGATAAAAGGATGAGCATTTTGAGATTTTAGTTTTATTTTTACCTACTATCATGAATGTCTATGTCGATCCAATATCTCTCCCCTACTTTTATGTCACATTTGTAGAATTTTGATAGACATTTGATTGTTCAGTATCTCTCATAATGTTTTATCTTTGGATGTGGTACTGGATGTGCACAATTTTTTTAAGGTAAAATTAATTATTTGAAGTTTGAAAGAGGGATAAGGTCTTCTAATATCAATTATGTGTGATGTTTATTAAATATTGTGTTGTTTGTGTACTTTCCAAAAGATAAATAGATTCTCTGTTTGTGTGTAGACACTGAAATTGATTAGGTAATTGTTTCAGGAGTACTTTGTTACTGTTTTGGTAGGGAGTTGCAGCTTTTATGGTGAATAAATATCTTGGGACAGCAGCTAAGAGATTCATCATTGGCACCTCCCTTCAGTTGCTGTTATTAGCTATTACTGAGCTTGCCCACATTGCCTTAAACAGTTCTTGGCCTTCTTTTCTCAGACTATTTTAACTTAGTGTTGGAGACATTTCCATAAGGGTTGCTGTTAGATCTATAGGGAAGTACATGACACTGTTATAGTCTTCTTTCTATCCTTATTTTGAATGTCTTTAGTACCCATATCTCTCATTGTTCATTATCTTAGCATATGCATTTTTTCTCAATACCTGTGTTTCTATTTTCTTTTCTTGCATCACCAACCATTTTTATTCTTTATCCATTTTGTCCAACCAAATTATACCTATTAAGATGTGTCATTATTGAAATATTATGAAGTTGTAATACACTCTAAGAATTTGATATTTTGGGTCGTGATGGTTTTATACCAGCCTGTCTTAGGAAGCTATGTTACTCGGACCCTCCAAAAATGCTGTCGTTGCGTGTTGGATCCTTCAAAATACATAGCTTTTGAAGGATCCGGCACACACCTAGCGGTATTTTTGAAGAGTCCAAGCAAGCATAGCTAGGAAGCATGTACCAAACTATTATGGCATATGAAGATGAATTATGGAAAGTCCCATGCCATTGTGGGGGGGACCGCCATTGTACCAGATCTGCGATAACAATGAGAATTTTTTGTGTAATTATCTCCTGTTTTTCTTCATTTATGTTGTAACAAGTAATATAGTGCATCTATCATACACATGTTTTCCTTTTATCTTTCTAGTAGGAACCCTTGTGGCCTTATTTATACTACAGAATGGGATCTAAATAACATGTTTGAAGGGTGGGTTTTTCATTCAGCAAGGACCTGAAAATTTCCTGTTGTAAAAAAAAATTATTTGTAGAAAATAAAGATAATGGTCACTAGAGACATAGGAAAAAAGAACAAAATGGATCGAAGTGTGAGATTTATATGTTTGTGTAGACTAGAAATAAGTTTAAGATTTGGACAAAACTCTATTAGAGCAGTTCTAATTTGCCTTAAAAAGACAGATTCTCTACTTATTGGAATAAAATGGACATCAATAAAGTGTAAAGTTTAGGAGGCTGTAGTGTCGCTTAGCCTTTTTTCTTTCTTGATTAATGGCTGAATGTGATGAAATCTAGCTTTGAAGACATGCAAGTCCATGTCCTCTCTCATTCCCTTTTTCATTATATATTTCCGACTTCTTTTGCCGATGCATTAAAATGAAGGATATAAAATTAAAGTAGAGGTATTTTCCTCTTTAAGCTGAAAATCAGTCTTAGTAGCAGAATGGAGAAAAATATTTGGAGTATGATTGAGGTGGGCATAAAAGTTTTTTAGATTAATGGAAGTTTGAGTTTTTGAAGATCCTAATCTTATCCTAGGCAGAAATAAGAATATTAGAAGTAGGTGAAGCCAGGCTGACATCCTATTGTGGATGTTATCTTGTTCATTTGGATTTTTTGCTCCTTCTAGTATTGTCTGTCAAAGTGGTTACATATGTTCATTATTTGTACATATAAGGAGAAAACAAGGAGAAAATGATCATCAATATATTGGGCTGCTTTAGTTGACAGTTACAGTCTGTAATGTATGTGAAAAGGTGATGTATTTGGTCCAAAGCTCTAAATAGAGCAGAATTTTCAAAAAAAGGAATTACAGTTAACATTTTTGTCCATGAACTCACGTGCCAACACTTAAGTCGGTTTATGGCTGCGACAATGAGACAGACAGTCAAGTACGAACGGACGGAGCAACAATGACAATGACCTTTGAGATAAAGGCATCAAAATAGGTACTTCCCAATGAGTATTTCCAGCCAACCGAATCCAGAGTGACACTTCAAACCTGAAAGTTTTGGATGTTGTTTCCATTAAGATGGTCTTTGGGAAGGTAAGAGGGATGAGAAGATACAAATAGGAGGTCCCCGATGGGAAATTTTCTGGTGATTTTGCTGCTGCTGATTTCTCGGCCAAAAAGCCCTTTTTGCTTTTCCAATGATGAAGATTGTAGGTTTCCCCAGATAATTTACTGGTAGTTCTTGGATTTCGATGTGTTTTTCAGCATGGGGTTACTGGTGGTGGAAAGGGAGGTTTGTTTCAGATAGAAGGGCAGTAGTAGATGGAGGTAGAAAACGAGAAGGGGGGGGGGAGTGAAGGTTGCTAGTTGATTATTAGTGTTTTTTTCGTGGAGGAAGGTACTGGTGATTAAGGTGGCCAGTGAGTGTGGTTGTTTTGGGTGATGGTGAGGTTGCTTACAGGTTGTTGCCAAGCATACATGAAAATTTTGTTAGATTTAACGGCCCTTTTACAAATTCTATCAGATTTATGGTTTCAAACCAAACTTGTTACCTTTCCATATACAGTAAGGACTATAGTTGTCAAGGAGATACATCAAGGACCATTTTGATCATTTTCTTGATAACAGGCTATGGCTGCTTATGTCGTGTGGGTCTTTTAAGTGAGAAGTTAATCTGCCTTCGGCTTTGGTACCACGCCTTCTTAGGTTAGCTTATGAAACAAGGAGGAGAACTCTTGTAGTGCAGGATTAGAAAACTGAAGATTAAGAAGAGAAGGCTAAGCATTACAATTACGTACATGATACCTTGTTGGTTAAATAATACCACCTTCTGTCCCTTGTCTTGACTTGACAGTTGGTGCTGTCTATAGTAGAGATTAAGAAAAAGAAGTGTGAATGGGTTATTGTATATGATGTTCTTGTAGTTGTATTAAAATAATTGGTATTGTGAAAGAAGTATGAATATGTGATATTGCACTCAGAATCATGCGAATGAGTTTTTTCTTTTTTCTTTTTTGAGAAAGGTAAAGTTTTAAATGGTCACCCTCAACTTTACCAAATTAACCCCTACAAAAAAGAAGAAGAGAGTTTTGTATTATAATATAAAGATTGTAAAGATTTCTGTTTATGTATATCAAGCTTTTGCGACAGGTCAAAGTTGACATCAGGTCTAATAAAATAGAAGAGAGTTTAATGCAAGACTAGCTTTTAAGTTCTGGAATGTTTTTCAGAAGCATTCTTGTGGAGTTTAAATTAGAACATGACATCCTCTGGAATTGGGATATTCCTATTATTGCTTCCAGTCTAGTTGATTGGAAGGATAATATGAAAGAAAACATATTTGAAAAAATGCTGTTTATGTAATGCCACTTGAAAACCTTCACTTAATATCATTCCAATATAAAACTTTGATTAGAGTGCTACATTTATGTTGTCTTGGCATCTGTACAGATAATATTATTTCCATGGTTATACATTGCATCAACTGCCTTCAATATGGTTACTTCTTCTATGATTTCTTCCTCTTCTAAGGTTTAAAACTGTATAACTACATTTACTTCAATAATATTCCACAATTCATGCTTCCAAGTCCTCTCTTTGGATATCCTCTATGAGACGGCTTGCTGACATTTTTATTTCCACAATCTCAATCTCTCCTCTTGCTTTGTGTTTTGTCATTATTTTCTAGAATCCAGCTAGGGAAAGATGATCAAGCTTGGGCTTCAGGTGACACTTCAAGGAAAACTCTTAAGAACAGGTTAGATCTGACACATCAAGTTGTCTTTCTCTGCAGGTTTGCTAGACTGTTTATAGTTGTGTGAAAGCAGGGAGGTTCCTTCAGTGGCAACAATATCGTTACCAAGTTACCACCATTTCTATTTCAAGCAGGAAAGCTAAGGGCATCTCCAACCCTATACTCTATTTTAGTCTCTAAATATAGAGTTCTTTATTTTTTCATACAATCAACTCTAACCTAATTCGCTATTTTACTCTCTCCTCAATATTATATTATTATTATTTCTATTTCATTCTTATTTCATAATATAAATCATTCTTCTTCTTTTTCCCCAAATAATCATTTTATATAATTTTCATGTGATATAATATTTTATTTTTTCAAATTCTTTATTTAAAATAAAATATAAAATTATACTTTTTTTTAATTTTTTAAATAACATAATTGCAAGCAAATATTACATAATATACAAATTAATGGACAATTCAAATAAAAGTGAAATCATTAATGAAATACAATTACATAAACGTACATAAATACTCAATTTTCAAGATTATTATTTTACTCCCGTAAATGCTCTATTAATGCATTACGAAGTTAAACATGAGCATTTTTGCCCTTAATTTCATGTCTAGCTAAAAATTGTTCAAATAGAAGATTTTCAAATTATATTAGTGACGAAAATTGAAAAAATAAATTAACATATTATTAATTCGGGATGAAAATAGTATAGTATATATTATTTAATATATTTTTAAAAATATTATACGTATAACATTTAAAAAGAATTATGAATATTAAATGTTTAATTAATGGGATTATATGTAAAATAATATGTTCATTGCAAAATAATAGAAATAATAATATAATAATGAAAAAGTAAAATTGAGAGTGTAAATAGTAGTTCTCCAAATTTGGAGAAATTCACATCTCTATAATCTCTATAACAGAGAGTAATATAAAGATGGGTTGGAGAGGATATTTTCTATTTTACCCTTCAAATATAGAAAATGAAGGGTAAAATAGAAAGGGGTTGAAGATGGTCTTAAGAGAATAAAATAATTTTGCCATCTACTTTTGTTTCTAACTTTTTGCAACATCTGAACCAGCCATAGATTTCTTGAAAACAGGGGGAGGGGGTTGCTTATTCTTCAAATACTTCTAGAAAACATATAAGAATATAAGAGTAATCATTAACCTTTGAATAGTTGATGTTACCACAGGGTTCTGCTTCTAGAAAACATATAAGAACCCTGTGAACATTGATTTAGTTAAATGCTTTGTGGAATGTGAATCAGTTTCTTGTTCGGTTTGAAACTTTGGCTGTAGCCAGCCATTACTGTGAGAGTTGGTTCCATCAAATTAATTGGACTTCATCTTTTCCTCCTTTTGGTAAGAGTGTGCTGATGGCTGTTAAACATCTATAAAGCTATTACTCACAATTTTTTATTTTTTTTGTAATCAGTAACTTATTACTCACAAATAATTTTTATTATCATTTTTATTTTTGCTGTGATATTGTTAGATAACTTGTACTATCTTAAAGCAACTGATGACTATTATAATAATCTTCTCTATATCTATGTATCTATTTGTCTATCTATCTATACTATCTTAAAAACAGTAACTTCCTAACTTGTATGTTAAATTACTAAAATACCCCAACTAAAAACACTCAATTTAGTATATTTTCTATATTATATTAAAAGTAGATACATTTTCACATTGAAGGCCCGGAACTATCACATCTTTTCTTCGCAGACGATCTTTTATCATGCTTGTCAGATTCATAGCACTGGTTCGTCTTCTCCTTCTCTAGTTAACGTGTTTTACAAGTTCTGTCAATGTGATATCTATCTTTTTAAAGTAGAGAGCACTACTTTTTATAAGCAAAGTGATCTATAATCCCCTTAATGTTGACTACTTTGCAACCTCACCGTTAAACAGTTCTTGGCCTTCTTTTCTCAGACTATTTTAACTCCGTGTTGGAGACATTTCCATGAGGGTTGCTGTTAGAACTACTACCACTGCTAACACTGTCATATACTTTCTATGGATGTTTCAGTCACTAACCAGGTTACTTCTTTATGCTTCTTGGTCCTGCCACTATATTTTGCATGAAGTAAAAATATTATTAATAAAAGGACAAAATGTAGCAACAAAATTAATATGATCTATCCAAATATTATATTCATCAAAATAATTACAGTACAATACATTATGAAACGATCCATAACGTCCATCCAACCAAGATGTAAGTAAAAATTAGTTGATTTATAATTTTTATGATGCTGATTGAGGAAAGTCGACCAAACCGGCCAATTGTCTTCTGCCCAAGAGCCTTACAAATACATTTTCTACAAATACCACCCAATCATTTGTACAAATAGGAATCTCATGGGTGCACCAAAAAAAGGGGTCTATGCAGGTACATTAAGTTTCAGTTGTGTTCATAAATTATTGGTTTCTATGCAGGTACTTTGAGTTTTACGATGCTATGTCTGTGCCAATGGCTATTGCTTTACCTGGTCGCTTGCTTTTTGGCCAACCAGTCATCGTAAAACCTTCTGAAGCAGATAAGAACCTTGTTTAGTCAACCGCATCTGGTGCTGGATCAGGGTTGGCAGGGACAAATGCTGCCTCTGAGAGAACTTTATGTAGGAAATCTTCATTTTAACATGACAGCGTTACAGCTCAGATAGGTAACAAAGCACTAGAATATTGACTTATCATGTGCATTATATAATGGTGGAGGTTTATATACACAATATTCTGCGATGCTGATCTGCCTTTACTTGTAGAATATAAGATGCTGAAGAACAAATTAACTTTATAGAGAAAATAAAGTTTAGGCAGACACAAACATGGGCGTATGTATCAAATATTTCACCCACATACACCCATGTATGTGTTTGCCAGAACTTTATTTCCTCTATAACACTGATCTGTTCTTCAGCATGTATAATTGACTTTCTCAATGTCCTTGCTACAGTAAGACCCATCTCTGCCAAACGTTTTATTTTCTGTTCTAAGGGCCCGCTTGGCTTTGCTTATAAAAAAGTAGCTTTTCAAGAATAGTTTCTAAAGAGTCAAACTTTAGTAACTTTTAAGTCAAAAATGAAATGTAGGAATATGCTTTTAACTTCTAACTTTTTCAAGTTGTTTTTAAATAATCCAAACACTCTCGAAAGCTGAAAACACTCTTAAGCCAAACACTCTCTAATTTTCCATTATGTCTGTTGTATTCAGATTTTTTTTGAAGCTTTTGGCCCAGTAGAGCTTGTTCAATTACCTACAAATCCTGAAACAGGACATTGCAAAGGATTTGGATTTGTCCAAGTTAGTATTTAGTGAACTGCAATATTTCTTTTCAGTATATATTGTCTGTCATAATTTTTTTCTTTTTGTAATGCCTTTATGTCTTGATTTGGGTTCATCTTAGTTTGCTCAACTTGAACATGCAAAGGCTTCTCAAAGTTTGAATTGCAATCTTGAGATTGCGGGTCGCACCATCAAGGTATGTCTATAGGCTGAACTTGTTAATGATATATAATTTCTGTAGATCTTGCTTCTCTGAATACTGTTGGATGACAGTATTACTGAGCCTTGACTGGCTATTTTGGTTCAATGCAGGTTTCATCCGTTGCTGAAGATGTTCGAGTACAAGATGCTGGAGCTAAAACTGCTGATTTTGATGATGATGAAGGAGGAGGCTTGGTGAGTTTGCTCCTAAATCATTATAGCGAAGGACCTTGCAAGACATCTTTTCCCTTAAATAGGTTAGATACTTCATAAGGTATGAGCATGATGGAGGTGGTAAAAGGTCCATCCATGTGTTTGTGCTAGACATGACTTGAGAAAAACAGTTTCAGCATTTGCTACGTTGCTGCACCATCATTGTCCTTCTCTCTCTTTTTCTCCCCTTATTTGATATTGATATTCACCAACTTGTACTTCCTTCCAATCTCTCCATGATATAGGATCATGCCAAATTTCCAATCACACAAACTTCTAACACCCAAACAGAGAAGCAATTCTATTAAATATAGCTAGTAAAAGACAGGTATATTGTCCTAAACATTAAAAAACACAATTAGACAAAGGCTAACCAGCCCCTCCAAACTTTGACAAACTAAAAGGATCATTTTCTATAAAATGCAAATTGAATTTAAAACCTTGGCTGGCCCTATAAAGATTCACCTTACCCCTTGAATCCAAAACAAAGTTATCCGTTTGTCAGAGCAGTCTCTAGCAGCTTCATTGGCCTTCTTCAATGACATGGTAAACTGCACAAGTTTTACATTTCAGCAAGTTGGAAATTTCCTTCAACCTCTGCATAGTTATTTCATTTGGCTCGGGGATCATTAACATATTGAACAAGCATAACATTATTCGACTCCACAATCAACTTTTTTGCATGTGGCTCTCATTTCTTGCATTGGTTCAACCCATGCCTCAAGGCCTCAAGTCTAGAAATTGCATCGTCTTGAACCTCAATATCACTCCAGTAGCTACTTAAACACAATCCTTTTTCATCTCGGAAGACACCACTAAATTGTCCAAGCTGGTTCCCTTTGTGCTAATACCATAGATGCTTATTTTAATCTTAACCTGGAAAAGGGGAATCGATTTCCATATGACATGACAAGGTATACAATATTGACCCAAAAGTTCTTCAAACATCTTACTAGTCTGATCACTTGGCATACCCGATAACAATTTGGTTTCAAGATACCTGCAAGACAAAAGTTAGAAGTTACATCTTAGGGGTAACTTACAATTTACCCTCCTATTGTTCCTTCAGCTCAACAAAGAAGTACTTTGCATAATTCAACCAACAAAATTCTCCAACTAGCACTTAAATCAATCACATGAGTAAAACATATCTTATGACTTGGAGAAAGAAATGAAACAAGCATATGTGGACATAAAATAAAGGGTTAATGACTTCAATGATATGTTCATAGGGCAAAATTAACCCTTGTTTCCCAGAATCAATAGAATGATAATAGAAAATTACATTTGATAATAAATGGAAATTTCAGCATTTAGTCACACTCGCAAATAACTTTGCATATCAGACCAATAATATCACAGTTTGCTAATATTTGTGTCAAAGTTGATATCCATGTCAAAGAAATGTAAGTTAAATTCTGAGAACACATAATCATACATTGCATCTTTACTAGTTTTTATGTCAATCTCTATTGTGAATTTAAGAATTCTATGTAAACATATCATTGTTTCAAGATCATTCAGATCCTCGAGCGATAGATCATTGAATTCTCCACAAAATGAGTTTGTCAACATGAGAATACTGTTAAGACAAGACGAATACTAGTTTGCTCCCAATAGATTGCCAATAAGATGATAGTAAGAAAGAGGCATGTAGAACATTGTTGGTCTCTAAGCTGTCCTCTTATGATCTTCATCAATGGTGCTTAAGACCTAGTTTCTTGCAAACTGCGGTATCAATAGATGACATTACAGGATCATATATTTCTACATTGTCAATTATCTAGTGGTGTATGCTGGAATGCGAGGGGATCTCAAACAGGATGAGACCATCCAAAAAATATCTATCGCATTTTAGGCTCCTATTCGCATGTTCAGGTGGTAATCCATGGTTTGGGAAGCGTTGAATACACTTCCAATTCAGAACTTCAGCCTGCCATAGTTCTCCAACTAAAACAAGATTTTTCCAGTTAGATTGACAATATAGAAATATACGGTCTTGTTATGTCTTGACTTCAATTGATATTGCAGTTTGAAAGAAACTAGGTCTTGAAGTTCTCACCATTGATGAAGATTGCAAGAGGAAAGCTCATACACCAACAATGTTCTACATGCCTCATTCGTACTATTGTTTATTCGGCAATTTATTGGGAGCAAACTGGTCTTTGTCTTGTCTTAACTGGATTCTCTTGTTGACAAACTCATTTTGTAGAGAATTCAATGATCTACCACTCGAGGATCTGAATAATCTTGAAACAATGATACACTTATAGAGAATTCTTAGATTCGCAATAGTGATGGACATAAAACTAGCAAAGATGAGATGCATGAACATAAAACTAGCAAAGATGAGATGCATGATTATGTGCTCTTAGAATTTTTCTAACATTTCTTTGACGTGGATGCCAACTTTGACACAAACATTGGCAAGTTAGGATATTATTGGTTTGATATGCAAAGATATTTGGGGGTGTGATTAAATACTGAAATTTTCCGTTATTATCAAATGTAATATTTTGTCATTGATTCTAGGAAACAAGGGTTTTGTCCTATGAACATATTGTTGAAGTCATTAGCTCTCTATTTTATGTCTGTGTATGCTTGTTTCATTTCTTTCTCGAGTCATAAGATGTGCTTTAATTGTGTGATTGATTTAAGTGCTAGTTGGAAAATTTTATTGGTTGAATTATACAAAGTACTTATTTGCTGAGCTGAAGGAACAATAGGAGGGAAAAGTGTAAGTTATTCCTAAGATATAACTTTTAACTTTTGTTTTGCATGTATATTGAAACCAAACTATTACCTGGTATGCCATACCAAGCGATCAGACTAGTAAGATGTTTGCAGAACTTTTGGGTCACTATCGTATGCCTTGTCATGTCAAATGGAAATTGGTTCCTCTTTCTCCAAGTTGAGTAAACTAAACATCTATGGTATTAGCACAAAGGGGAACCAAACAAGACAATTTAGTGGTGTCTTCCAAGCTAAAGGATTGTGTTAAGTAGCTATATGGGTGATATTAATGTTCAAGACGATGTGACTGCTGAACTTGAGGCCTTGACACATGAGTTGAACAAATGTAAGAAAGGAGAACCACACGCAGAACAATTGATTGTGGAGTCGGATAATGTTATGCTTGTTCAATATGTTAATGGTCGCCCTGAGCCAAATGAAATAACTATGCAGAGGTTGAAGAAAATTTCCAACTTGCTGAAATGTATAACTTGTGCAGTTTATCATGTCACTGAAGAAGCCAATGAAGCTATTAGAGACTATGTTTTGACAGATGGACAACTTTGTTTTGGATTCAAGGGGTAAGCTGAATATCTCTAGGTTGAACCAAGGTTTCAATGAAAATGATCCTTTTATTTTGTCAAAGTTTGGAGAGACTTATTAGCCTTTGTCCAATTGTGCTTTTTAATGTTTAGGATAATAAACCTTTATCTTTTATTAACTATATATTTTACAGAATTGCTTCTCTGTTTTGGGTGGTAGAAGTTTGTGTGATTGGGAATTTAGCAAGATCCTATATCTTGGAGAGATTGGAAGAAAGTATTAGTTGGTGAATTTCAATATCAAATAAAAGCATATTTGCTCCCTTTTTTCTAAATTATTGCAACAACATATAAGGTCCATTCCAACAAATTTTTGTGCTCCGTTGCCAGTTTCCCTCTCTTAGATACTAGCCCATTATAGTAAAACCTCACTAAATTAGTATAGGTGGGACCATGAAATATTATTATTTTGTAGAGATATTATTTAATCGATAAGGTAATATTTATTAATTTAAAGAGTGTCTTGAGATTCAATGATCGAAGGATAAATCAAAATCATTGTATCTTATTAATTTAAGGATCATATTTATTGAATTCACATAAAAAAACAAATTTCTGGTGCAGTTCGAAAAACACATATCATATCTTAAATAATTTTACATGTTCGGAGGTCCAGAGTTTAGAAGAAATTGTGGGTACTATCGGGAAAACAATGTTGATGATGAAGTTGAAGATGATACAATACCTTTGGGACCAGTTACATACAAGGAAACACTTATCGCATCTAAAATTTTTCACAATTTTATGGTGCAGTTTGAAAAAACAACATTGGAACTTTTGGATGCAATAAGAAAAGTTAGATATGCGCTTCAACTAAATTTAAATTTTAACAAAACACAATAGAATCATATTTCACTAAATTGTCTTAGATATATTTGTACTTTTAAAGAATTACTCCCTCCATCCCATTTTATGTGAGGTAGTTTGACTCGGCACGAAGTTTAAGAAAGAAATGAAGACTTTTAAAACTTGTGGTCCAGAATGAATGATAGAAATTAGTATGACTGTAAATCATTTGATTAAGGGTATAATAGACATTTATAGTTAAATTGTTACTTAATATAGAAATGTGTCATTCTTTTTTGGACTGACCAAAAAGGAAAGTGAGTCACACAAATTGGGATAGAGGGAGTATTAATTTGTAATACTAATGAGACCATATATTTATACAAGGGTCTTCTGAAAATATATTATCTTATCGAAATAGGTAAATTTTTTTCATTGGCCTAAGTTGGGACCGGAGGAAAATATTATCTTAGAGATATTATTAATATTCCGAGTATTAATTTAGTGAGGTTTTACAGGATATAGTCCACCTTCAAACTCTTCATTTCTATAGCTTCTATGAAATGGTTAATGAGTTTATTATAATTAAAAGCTTCTGTCCATTCTTTTTCTAGTGCTCTAATTAGAACTAATTAATATAATTACTTTCTATAAAGATTTAAATAGGAGAAGAAGGAAAGAACAATCTTTTTGTAGAGTTTTTGTTACGAGTAGTAGAAAAGACTCACTTTAGTATAAAATGTTAAGAGTAGTAGAAAACAGAAGCACAACCCTCATGTAATAAATAAAATTTATTTCTTCGCTTTTATGAAAAACAAATGTCCAACAATACTTGTCCACTTTGTAAAAACAATAGATAATGTAACATCTTATGTCTAACTTAGCTCTAAAGGGATGTACATGACACTATTATAGTCTTCTTTCTGTCCTTATTTGGAATGTCTTTAGCGCCTATATCTCTCATTGTTCATTATCATAGCATATTTTTTTTTTTTCTCAATCCCTATGCTAATTTTTTCTTTTCTTGCGTCACCATATCTTTTTATTTTTTATATATTTCGTCCGGACCAAATTATACTTATTAAGATGTGCCGTTATTGAAATATTTTGAAGTTGTGATACCCTCTAAGAATTTGATATTTGGGTCGTAATGGTTTTATACCAGCCAGTACTAGGAAGCATGTGTCCACCACTCTGTTATGACACGAAAATGAAATAAGAAAAGTTCCATGTCCTTGTGGGGAACAACCATTGTACCGGATCTACAATAACAATGAGATTTTTTTGTGTAATTATCTCTCGTTTTCTTCATTTATGTTGTAACAAATAATATAGTGCATCTATCTAACCCATAGGCAGTAGTGTATCTTAGCCTTTTTCTCTTTCCTGATTAATGGCTGAATGTAATGAAATCTAGCTTTCAAGACATGCAAGTTCATGTCCTTGCTTTGTATTTAAAATTTCTTATTCCCTTTTTTAATTATTTTTCCGACTTCTTTTGCCAATGCATTAAAATTAAGGATATAAAGTTAAAGTAGGGGTCTTTTCCTCTATAAGCTGAAAATTAGTGTTAGTAGCAGAAGGGAGAAACATATTTGGAGTATGATTGAGGTGGACATAAAAGTCTTTTAGATTGATGGAAATTTGAGTTTTTGAAGATCTTAATCTTATCCTAGGCAAAAATAAGAATCTGAGAAATAGGTGAAGCTATGACATCCTATTGTGGATGTTATATTGTTCATTAGGATTTTTTAGTCCTTCTAGTACTGTCTTTCCAAGTGGTTACATGTATTTATTATTTACTCATATAAGGAGAAAACATGGAGAGTATGATCATCAATGTATTGGGGCTGCTTTATTTGACAGTTAATCCTTTACAGTTATAGTCCGTAATATATGTGAAAAGGTGATGTATTTGGTCCAAAACTCTAAATGTAGCAGAATTTTTTCAAAAAAAAGAGTGTCAAGGTTAAACATTTTGTCCATGACCTCACGTGCCAACAGTGAAGTCAGTTTATGGTTGCAACAAGAGACGGACAGAGCAACAACAACAGTGGCCTTTGAGACAGGCATCAAAATAGATACTTTCCGATGAGTATTTCCGGCCAACTGAATCCAAAGTGGCATTTCAAATCTGAAAGTTTTCGATGATGTTTCCATTAAAGATGGTCTTTGGGAAGGTAAGCGGGATGAGATGAGACGAATAGGAGGTCCTTGATGGGAAATTTTCTGGTGATATTGCTGCTGCTGATTTCTGGGCCAAAAGGCCATTTTTTGCTTTCCAGATGAAGATTGTAAGCTTTCCACATACAATTTTGTGGTAGTTCTTGGATTTAGATGAATTTTCAGCATGTGATCACTGGTGTTGGAAGGGGAGGTTTGTTTTAGATAGACGGGTGGTAGTAGATAGAAGGCGAGAAACAGGGGTGTGGGGGGAGTAAAGGCTGCTGGTTGATTATGGGTGTTTTATTTAACAGGCCCTTTTACAAATTCTATCAGATTTAGGGTTTCAAACCAAATGTGTTACCTTTTTCATATACAGTAATGACTCTATTTGTCAAGAAGATACATCAAGGACCATTTTCTCGATAATAAGCTATGGCTGCCTATGTCGTGCGGGCCTTTTGAGTGAGAAGGTATTTGGATTTGGTTTTGGAACCACGCCTCTTAGGTTAGCTTATGAAAAAAGGAGAATTCTTGAAGTGTAGGATTAGAAAGCTGACGAGCAATGAAGATTAAAAAGAAGGCTAAGCATAGCATTTACGTAGATAATACTTTGTTGGTTAGATAATACCACCTTCTGTCCCTTGTCTTGACTTTGACACAATTGGTGTTGTCTATAATAGAGATTAAGAAAGAGAAGTGTGAATGAATTATTGTATATGATGTTCTTGGAGTTCTATTAAAATAATTGGTATTGTGGAAAGAGTATGAAAATGTGATTTGATTTGATTATTGCACTCAGTCATGAGAATGAGTGTTTTTTTCTTTTCTTTTTTGAGGAAGGTAAAGTTAAAGTGGACGCTCTCACTTTTACCAATTTGTTAGGGTTTATTTGCCCTGATTTCTTACCATAAATAAGTTTTCCTTTTAGGAAAAAGTTTTAATATTTTGACTAGTCCTTTTCTTGTAGGAAAGATTTAGGACTCTATTAATATAGGCTTGTTCCTTCTAACTTAATTAACATTCACAATGTAGTCCTAGGGTTTTGAGAGTCGCGGTTATGGAGGAGAATTTTGTGTACCTCCTTGTATTCCGAGTGAATTGGTTGAGGTTGTTTCTCTCTATATTTTGGTACTCTCATATTTATAGTGGATTGCTCATCTCCTTTGTGGACGTAGGTCGATTGACCGAACCACGTTAAATCTGTCTCTTTTGATGTGTTTCTCGTTTGTCTTCTTACTCGTGGTCTTTCGAGGTTTGCTTTGCTATCTTCCACATTACACCTGCTTATTTCGGTCCTAACAATTTGATCCCTACAAAAAATGAAGAAGAGAGTTTTAATATTATAATTTAAAGATTAGAAGATTGTAAAGAACTCAACAACCTTTTGCGACAGGTCAAAGTTGAAAGCAGGTCGAACAAAATAGAAGAGAGTTTAATGCAAGATTAGTTTTAGTTCTGGAATGTTTTTCAGAAGCATTAATTCTTGTGGAGTTTTAATTAGAACATGACTTCTTCTGGAGTAGGAATATGCCTATTGTTGTACAAATCCAGTTTCTTCAAATTCATGAAAGAATTTTGGCATAAAAGAAGTTACTTTTATGTTTTAGATTTCATTGCAGTGACTTGATGAAGAGAATATATATATTATATATATATATGGTCTAAGGTTCTGGAGCTGGGTTGGCAGGTTCAGAGTTCTGAATGATCAAATTGAGCAACCAGTAAACTCAGATGGGGGCTAGTAAACAGTCTAATTAATGGAAAGATACGATGAAAGAAATCATATTTGGACAAAATGGTGTTTATGTAATGTGACTTGAAAACCTTCACTTAATATCATTCCAATATAAATCTTTGATGAGATTGCTTGGCATCTGTACAGATAATATTATTTCCATGGTTATACATTGCATCAACTTCCTTCTATATGGTTACTTCATCTTTTAGGGTTTAAAACTGTATAATTACATTTACTTCAATAATATTCCACAGTTCATGCTTTCAAGTCCTCTTTTGACTTGGTGACATTTTTGTTTCCACAATGTCATTCTCTCCTCTTACTTTGTGTTTTGTCATTATTTTCTAGAATCCAGACAGGGAAAGAAAATCAAGCTTGGGCTTCATGAAAGCCTCTAAGAACAGATTAAGATTTAACACATCAAGTTGTCTTTCTCTGCATGCAGGTTTGCTTGACTGTTTATAGGCAGGGAGGTTCTTTCAGTGGCAAACCCTGTGAATATTCATCAACAGTAACATAATTTGATTTAGGCTGAAACTTAGGCTGATAGTTATAACTCATGTAAGAGCTGGTTCTGCCTAATTAATTGGACTCATCGTTTCCCCCTTTTGGCAACAGTGTGGTGATCACTCACAAATGGTTTCTTACATCATTTTTATTTTTGTTGTGATATTGTTAGATAACTTGTACTGATGAATATTATAATACGACTTGTTTTTCCCTGTTATCGTCTGGTTATGCAGTTGGGATGAAAAATTAGGAGTTTCTCTGTTATCATCATAAGTTGTTTTTCGCTCTCTCCCTTAAAAAAATATTGTACATAATGCTATTACTTCAAAAGAAAATGAAAATTAGACTCCTCTGAGAACGGGTTGGAAAGAGGACCAACAACACTTCAAATATATATATGAAATTCCACGAAATGTCAATGGTATATAGTATTTTATCGTAAATACTAGAGTAGGAGAGCGAATCTGCAATGGGAATTATTGCGAAATAGATGACACAAGCTCAATATTTGTTTAAGGAAATGCAAAAGTTTTTCTCTAATGTAAACCTTGATGTCAATTAACGTGAGAAGTCATTTTTTTTTTCTTCCAAAATCCATATTATTGTATTTATTCATAAGGGTTAGGGTTGGAGGAGGAAGACAAACTAATGGAATAATACTAATTAGCACCTCTTATGGGTGGACCCGATTCAATAGTTATTTTCAACATTTCCCACTTTCACATAAGAAAGTGGTCAAGTTTCATCCAGGTATAAAAATTATATATTTCTTTGAATTCTCTTGCATCAATTCATACAAGATAATTAGGCCTTACGACCGACATACTATGTGAACACTTTATTATACACATGTTAGAAATATATAGTCTCTTATCATTTTCATTAGAATAATCAAGTATATCATTAGAACTTAGAAGTATGCTTAGTGCACTAGATCATTTGAACCACCTTAATATATCACACTTCGATCTTACATATTATAATTCTTATGTTCATAATTATATGACTTATAAGTCACAATCGGTACTAACAAACACAAAGTAAATAAGAGCCACCAATGATCTTCCTCTTCTCATGAGTCTCCCAACTTGTAGCCAACTCGTTTAGTCAAATCGAATCTCTCATGGTTATTTAGTAGCATGGTAAAATAACGAACATCAAATCAAGCTTTGACTCATTGATTAGAGTTGTGAGGGTTCTAAAATATGTTTCACACAGGAGTGGGGCGCCCTGCCACTCAGTGCGCCCCAAATCACCTTCTGTAGTTCAGGGGTTGGCGCACCGCGCCACTCAGTGTGCCAGGTCCCCTATTCTTCCGTCCTTCTTTCTGTATGCGTCCCTCAAATCATACCTATGTTCTCTACTTGATATCCACACTTAAAATCTTCATTAATCCCTGAGAGATCATGCATATCCAAGTCATAACTCTTAAATTCATAATTCAATTTCAAGATAGAGTTAAGAGTAAAGTTCGAGGAAGTTCTTTCGAGTCATTTTGAGAAGTCTTTTATAAATTTTAAAAACTTCTTTTAAGACTTGAGTACTTGAGTATGAGGATGAGAAGAGTTGAGTTTCATTTTTCAAAATGAATATATGGGAACTAAGTAATCCCAAGAGTAAATGTTTTTACTTTTAAAATGAGAGAAAACTCCAATTTCCAAAGGAGTTCATGAGGAGTTTTGAGCACTATCTCTTTTAAGAGAACCTTTTGAGTAATAATCTCAAAGTTTGAGGATGAGGAAATGTTTTTAAACATATGAGCATGAGTTATATTATTGAGAGTAGTATTGAGCATCGATATGTGGATGAGTTCAGGCAACTCAAAGTTCTCATAAACCATGTATGCCAACGTGGGTAGAAAGGGTCATACTTTTTAGATGATTTCTTATTGCTTTTACGCATAGCTTAGTGGAGCCACCTAGTTGAGGATGTCTTATACTCCGGCAAGGTATATGACAGTTCTGACAGCGTGGGCGAGACATTGTATCATCACATAGCTCATAGTGATGGTTGTCGGCTAGAAAATCTCCCAAATAAGAGTAGAGGAATTTTATTGTATTTTTAAATACATTGAGTTACTATTTACTGTTTTAAAATCTTTCTTTATAATGCATCTTATTGTTGCTTTTATGTTGAACCGAGTTGTGTATTTTTGAGTTCTTGAGTATCCTTGAGTCGAGTTAAGTTGAGGTGAGTATGGGTTCCTTTTATCAGTTCAAGCTTGCAGGTTATGTTCAGTGTTCCCCTTACATGCTTGTACATTTCATGTACTGACGCCATTTGACCTACATCGTTTCATGATGCATATACATGTAAAAAGAGTCATCAACAAACGTTTCGTTGACACCACTTGCAATTCAAGTTAGCTTTGGTGAGCCTCCTTACTTCCGAAGTATTCCATTTACTTTTTAGTTTTGTTAAGATGTCGTGGGTCTTGTCTAGACTTCCATCTTTGTCATTTAGAGGCTTCATAGATAGAGAGTAGTAGTTGATGAGTCTTTTCATTTCTCTTGTTAAATGTTTTAAAGACTTGAGTTGCCTATTTCTGGCTAGTTGAATATTCTATTATATTTCGAGTTGTTTATTTGAGACTTTTGAGTTAAAACTTTACATTTAAGTTCATCTTATGTTGTGTAAGTCTTCCGCTGGAGCCAGGTTAAGGGTTCGCTTGGGGCCAACAATGGTTCTCGAGTGCCGGCCACGCCCAGGAAGGTTTAAAAATACCCTGCATCCATCTTTTGGTTTAAAAATACCCTTCTATTCACCTTTTTGGCTCACTTATACCCTCGAAACTAACAATTCTCTCTTTATTTTTTATTTTAAAAAAATATTTATTATGTGTCATTCTCCTATTGGATAATATAAAGAGTCCACCTCAATTAGATTATTTCTCATTATTTATCCAAACCAAAACAATATACCTCTTCAAGACCCCTATTTTTTTTATATATAAAAAAATATTGTAGTTTTTTATTATTTATTTATTTTTGAATCCAACTCCTCTCCATTTCCTCAAATTTTTACTTAGATTGAAGACTCATGACATAAGAAAAAATTAACGGCTAATATTTAATTAATTAAACCAAGATTCTAAACATGATATAGATGATTATTATTTTATAAATAAATTTATTATGTCATAATCATAACAATATATTATCTTATCCATAAATACATTACACATATTTTTCTCTATTTTCCTACTTAAATTTTCCCTATGGCTACGACCGTCCATCTGTCTTTTTTTTTTTTTTTTTTTAATGAGTTAATTTTTAAGTAAAATTGTTTGTGGAACTTTTTCTTTGAAAAGTATTTATCACAGATTAGCAAAAAAATTAAGTTCACAATTTAAAAAAAAAAAAAGGAATATAGATAGTGTGGCACTATTAATATTCTTATAATATATTAATTATTTAAAAAAATCTTTTAATTTTTTTTTTAGAGCAAATACAAAAATTACTAGATTTTAAAAATAAATAAATTAGGGGCTTGAAGAGATATATATTTTTTTATTTGAATAGATTATGGAAAAAAAAAACTAATTGAGATGAGTTTTTTATTTTATCTAATAAGAAAATGACAAATAATATTGTTTTCAAAAAAATAAAACAAAATAAACTTTGGTTGTTAGTCATAAAGGTATAAATTAGTCAAAATGTTGAATGAAAGGGTGTAAGTGAGCCAAAAAGCTGAGTGGAGGGGTACAAATGAGCCAAAAAGGTGAATGAAAGAGTATTTTTAGACCTTTTCATATAGTTTAAGGGTAGTTTTTGCCCTTTTTTGATATATATATGATCCTTCTAGCAAAAGGTATACTTTAATCTTTTTCATATATACATTATTTTTTGACTTTTATGATTATCATTATTTGAGTTTCTTATTCTTTTTTCTTTCATTCTTCAGTGTAAAGAAATAAATTTAAAACTAATTTTTTTCGGATATATTGTAATTTAGTTTTGGTATTTGTAAAAAAAATTAATTAAAAAATGGGGCATTTATAATAAAGTTTACAAGAAAATTAGTGAAGCATAAATAAATTTGACCATCAAAATAATAAATTTAAGTTAGTCGTTAAAATAAAAAAGCCAAAAAAAACATACGTGTGTGAAGGATCAAATATACCTGATTATAAATTTTTCAAAAAAATATTTTAAAAATTAAATTAAAATTAATTTTTTTACTTTCGTTATAGAAAAAGAGTATATGCGAGTTATTTGTATAATAATGAATATTTATATGAACCACGAAAGATATATTAACTTTAAATGACAAAATTGAGTGATAAATCATTATTTTTTTCTCATTTTTTTTTTATTTTTATAAATGTGAAAAGTTAAATTGGCAAATGAATTGGAACGGAGGGAGTAAATCGAAAAAATATCGTTAATGATGATGTGTCAGCGTCATCATGAGATCACCGCTCCTCTCTTTTGGTTTTACTTTTTCTAAATATTTTTTTTAAAAATAACACAAAAGCTTCTTATCTTTCAACAAAAATATTGTAATTTCCCATACCATTTCTTTTTAATATATAATGTTTTTTCTGTTTGTCCCGCTATATTATACTCCCTTGTAATTAGGGAGAGAGGAATATATATATATATATATATATCACTACTGTAGTCTCTACTGATAAAAGCTTATGTTTTCTATTCAATGGTGGATTTATTTATTCTTATACACTCTTCAGCCACAAGCAAGAACCTTCACTGGTAAGTTCTTCTTTTTCATGACTTTTCAGTTGTCTACTCTTAGATCTCAATGCATATTTAATGGAATTGTGTTTGACATTTCATTGCATTCATAAAATTTGGAATTTGTCTGACTTTTCTCTAATCTGATCAGGTGATTGTGATATGTATCCAACTTGCCATAGTTCATCTATGGATTTTACGAAATTTGGTTGGAAATTAGGTTTAAGGTTACTTCTTAATAAATTGAATTGCTTGATTTTGGTGGGGAAATATGGTGTGTTCTGTGTTTAGGTGGGTTTTGATTAGGATAACTTCATGCTGGTGTGATGTGTTAGGAGTTTTAGGTTGGGGGTAGTGGGGTTTGAAGATGACACATGTTTTGCAACAGAAGCCTGATAGCACAGGGGATGATGCCCACTCTGAGAGGGGATGGGAGGAGTTAATGTGCGGGCACTTGGACGAGTGTATGTCATTTGCTTCATCTAGTTCAGCACGAAACACTGAAGATGAGGACGATGGTCTTGTGAGAAGAAGAAGAAGGAGGACTACTTCCCTAATTGAAGGCGATTATAATCTGGCTGAGTCTTCTGCTGCTAGGCGGAGGCGTTCACGGATTTTGAGTAGGTGGGCTGCTAGACAGGCAGAACATATGATTACTACTATCGAGAGGAGGAATCGTGAGTCCGAGTTGATGGCACTTGCCGGTTTGCACACTGTGTCGACACTTGATTCTTCATTCTTGAGAGAATCACAATCTTCTACTTCAAGGCGTGATGCCGAGAGGACAAGCAGTAGGTCCTCGACTATCTTGCAAATGTGGAGGGAGTTGGAGGATGAGCATATATTGAATCATGCCCGAGAGAGGGTAAGGGAAAGACTGATACACCAGAGGACTGTGGACTCTAACACCAATATTTCTAGTACTAGTATTTCAGAGAGCCGGGAGACTGAGAACCATGATACTTTGGTGGATGCTAATGAGAGTGAGAATGAGTATGGTACTTGGTCTCATGACGTGATTGGACCACAGATTGAGAACAGCGAGAATGGAAACTCCAGCCGTGAACAGTCTCCTGATCTAGGGGAAGTTGAGAGGGAGAGGGTGAGACAAAATGTTCGTGGATGGATGGAGAGTGGGATCAGTGACCATTCACCTAATGTCTCTCAGAGGAATGGTGTCCCAAGAAGTGAATGGCTGGGGGAGACAGAGCGTGAAAGGGTGAGAATTGTGAGGGAATGGGTCCAAATGACTAGTCAACAAAGAGGAGCTCGTGGTGGCAGAAGGGAAGAACAGTCCAATAGGCTTAGTGCTCAAGCTGATCGTGTTCGTGATGAGTCTGTTGTTGAGCATGAGGAAGGCCAGCCAGAGCATGTACATAGAGACATGCTGAGGTTGCGTGGGAGGCAGGCTTTACTGGATTTGCTTGTGAGAATTGAAGGGGAAAGACAGAGGGAACTTCAATGTCTCTTAGAGCATCGTGCAGTTTCTGATTTTGCCCACCGCAGTAGGATTCAGGTTAGTTGTTATTCTTCATCCAGTTTCCCTGTCCTATTTTTCTTATAGAAGCCTCAATAGAAGTCATGATTCAATTGTCCACGAGGGCTTATGTTTATATCATTTGCTAAATTGTGAAGTTTGACATTTTGAAGCTGAAAATTGAATTAACAGGAGATGTTCACTATCTTGAACTGTGCTTGTTTTTACTTTGTTCCTCGGAGAGGTAGATGTAACTGGCCTTTTTGAGTTGTTATTGGAGGTGTCTTTGAGCTGTTAGCTAATCTCTTCTAGAGTTGTTTCTTTCTTGCTTAGGCATCTTATTTTATACCCTCTTACAGTCACTACTCAGAGGAAGGTTCTTGCGAAATGAAGGGCTTGCTGAGGAAGAGAGACCACCTGCAATGGCAGCAAGCGAACTAGCTCATCTTAGGCAACGCTACACTGTCTCTGGGCTCAGGTATATGGCCTGGTCAATTGTGTTTTGCAGCAGGATTTGTCTCAATAGTTGACTTTTAATCACCTGTTGAAGCTTGCCTTATGTAATAAGTTATTAAATGTTTATTTCCATGTGGTCTACCCTTTCAGTTTTGTTGTAGAGCAGTAATACCTAGTCCAATTTCCTTCTGCAGCTGTCAGAATAATTCACTTTTTTATAATGGTTGTTTGTAGAGGAGTTATGGATAATACCCAGTGTGATCATAGCATGGTACCTTGTTGTTGAGGTTCCAGCATTATCCACTAGGTTCCTTTGTCCAGTTGTTGAGGCCCACGCCCAAGATCAATTATTCCTAGAGTCCAACTTTGATTGCAGTGCTACTTTATTCTTAACTGCTGATTATCTTGCTAATCAGCAATACTAAAATGATTCAGTTATAGTTGCCAAAAATATCTGGGAAAGTGGGAATGTACCCAGCAGATTCTTTAGTAGCAAATGCATTGTTTCCGGGGTGGGGTGGGGGTGGGGGTGGGGGTGAGGAAATGGGTAGCATGCATTAGTTATGGATAGAAAGTAGAGTACTTGCTTTAACCTTAATTTTGTACAAGTTAAATGTGACTTAACTTCTACCAGCAAATCAAGATTGCACCTAATTTAGTTTTGGAGAGGGTAGAACTTATGTATTAAAGGGAAAAAGAGGAATTGCTAGACATATGCTTCTTTTATCTAAGGTGGAGTATTTGGGAACATGAATGGTGATCTTACTATTCTCATCTCAACTCAAGTTGGCGTTATTTGGCTCTTTTAAATTTTATTGCCTGACCAATGTCATTGAAGTATTGCGTTTATGATCACTTAGAACTCAAAGATATATTAGTACAAGTCTATAGATGTTCAAGTAAGGTCGTTATGTGTGTCTAAGGATTAGTTTGGTTGTTTCCCCTAAAAAGCTGCAGGTGAAATGGTCGCCCTTCACCTTTCAGTTCTTTTCTCCTTTTCTTTTTGCGGTGTATTTTCTCAAATTCTCTTTCTCTTCTGTCTATAATTGACTGTAAAAGTAGCGATTAACCCCTGCAGGTCAGAAAAGCTTAGGGAGGGCGCTTCGCCTCAGTTAAGCTGCACTTCAGTGTAGGTAATGCCTAAGGCGTGTGTCTCATTGCCCATGAGTTCTATCTTGAAAAAAGCACTAAAGCAGCACTAAACAATAAATATAATCAGAAAAAGAGATTTATTAATCATTAAGGACAACATTTTAAATGAATTTGTTACTTCTTTCTTGCATTACATTTATATTCATAACTTTTTGCTTCATTGCACCTTTTTTTACTAAAGCCTACACGTTAATTGCGCTTTGCACTTAAAGCCCTAATAAACCTGGAGCGCTTTTTTAAGCTTTTCACCTTTGACAAGACTGTTCTATTGTATTACTGTATAAATCAATCAAGATCATGGTGGTCTTTCACCCATTTGGATCTCAGGCGAATTGATATGAAATTACAGCATGTTGACTGTGGCTAAGAGTGAATTGAGGTAATTGAATGAGGAGCTTATGTGAAAAGAAAATGAATGAGAGGATTAAGTAGCTTCTACCATACCACCTTTAGCTTGAGGTTAATGTTAAATAGATCTTAGTTTGCATGTCACAATGTATTTTGTTCTTTCTTATGTGATGCTTGCAACATTGTTTAGTAATCATTTAATCGCACATATCTTAGAAAAGGCTCGCTTAGTGGGTAACTCTCCTTTTTGGAATTTCTAGAAGCACTTGGCAAAGAACCCACATTTTCCATTTTCTGTTTCATTATGAAGCCTCAATCTGTGGAAAGATTTTCTGCTTTGTGTTTTGTGCTTCATGATATCTCTTGCATGAGATGGGCTACCTAAGTGATTTGCATTTCCTTTCGTACTTTGGTCTGGTTCTCACTTTTTGTACTCTTCCTTGTGAAAGAGAATCTGCATTTATAGCAAAATGATTATTTTATCATGTTGATGCATGGGTTCGTGACCCTTTTATTTCAACCAGGCAAGGATTTCGCTCCAGATTAGAAAACATTGTACGTGGTCAAGTGAGCAGCCATTCTGAATCTTCATCTAACAGTGGCAACGGTGGTTTGAGAAGTAACCAGGCTCATGCAAATCCTTTACAGGAGGTACAAAATGAAAATCTTGAGCAGCTGCAGTCTAGGGAGCAGGAGCGTATTACTCATCAGTTGCCTGATCACAGAGAGAGTTTTGATTCCAGTACAACTAGTCAGGCTACAAACTGGCTAGTGTCTCCTAACCAAGGAAGGGGTCAAGTGGAACCCATTGTTGAAGCTGATGGAGCAAATCAGCGGGATGCAACTTCTAATGAACAGAGTCATGGAACTATGGAGAATACAAGTGGGAATTGGCCACAAAATCAACCAATTGTTTGGCCCCCTGAAACAACAGGTGACATGAATAGTGATGAACGTCGTTTACCAGAAAATATTGAGGTTTGGCATGAGGATGGGTCACGAGAAGCTGTGGAGAATCGGTCAGAAGGCCTTCTGATCCTCCTAGAATGCGGCGTCCTGTCCCATATAGAAGAATTAGTAGATTCCATCCGCCCGATGACGATAATGTGTATAGTATGGAACTCAGGGAGCTTCTTAGCAGGTAAAATTCACATGTCATTCTGTTTTTCCATCTATGGGTCTGAGGTATTCTTGTCATTTATCTGTTGAGATTCTTTGTCTGGTAGGAGGAGTGTTTCCAATCTTCTTCACAGTGACTTCCGTGAAAGTTTAGATCATTTAATTCAGTCATATGTAGAAAGGCAAGGCCGTGCTCCAATTGACTGGGATTTGCATAGGAACTTGCCTATTCCAACTTCAACTGAAAGGGATCCGGACAACCAGAATGTTGCCCAACCGGAAGGAATTAGCAGGCCTTCACATGTGCAACCATCTCCTCCTGTACCTCCTCCACAACCACTTTGGCATCAGGATTTGCACCAATCCAGTTGGCCACGTCACACTGTGCGTCGTTCTGAACTTGTAAGCTTACCACCCCTTCCTAGAAGCTATTGTTAAATGGCCTGATTATTTTTCCATCTGATAGTGATACCTTGTGACTAATGCATCTACTTAATGAAGAACACTTCTCTAATAAACCAATGATGGAAATATCCAAAAAATTTGTTGCCTTTATATAGGGGGCATCCCTTACAGGAATGAGATGATTGTGAATCTTTTCTATTTTCTTCCCTCTTCTAAGCTTTCACGGACCCACAACTAAGAATATTGCACTCTTTCCATGCTGCTAAGAAAAACATCTAACTTGGTACATATTTGTCTTCAATATGAGCAGCATAATATTCTGTTCATACCAGTATCTATAGTAGATTCACGCCCATGGCGTTTATATATTCTGTTAATGATGTCAGTATGATTATGCTGCTTTATCGTGAATTGAGGGGTCATTTGGTTTAGAAGCAAGTCATGCAGGGATTAGGACTGTAATACACAGACCAGTAACGCAGGGATTAAAAATGTAAGGATTGTAATGTAGGGATTATTTGTTATTTGGTGCTTGTTATGTTGTACTAAAAATTATTAAACGTATGTTTGAAATATGTGCTAATTTTTTCCAACAAAATATAATATGGTATTTTTTTCATTTAATAACTTTTTAATCCATGTACTGCTTATCCCCGCATAGAATAATACTTAGATTCTGCATAACTTATGTGGGTTTTAGTTACGTGGATGAAACCTAATATTGTGTAAACAATGAACAATTTTATGTGGAGATTAGCTTCTCCATTTCTCCAACCAAAGCATTACCTGAGTACTTTCTATTCTGAGCAGGAGTGGGAGATGATGAATGATCTTAGAACGGACATGGCAAAACTGCAGCAAGGTGTGAATCACATGCAAAAGATGTTGGAGGCCTGCATGGATATGCAACTGGAGTTGCAACGTTCAGTCAGACAGGAAGTTTCAGCTGCTTTGAATAGATCTGCTGATGGACAAGGTCTGTCTCTCATATTTGACATACAATAAAACTTTGAAGCTCTGATGGTTGCCGTACCTCCTCTAATCCATCTATCTGTTTCTCTTCAACATCATTTGATTTTTTCTTAATTGAGTTTGGCCCTGCAAAATTTCTCACAGGAGTTGCTGAGACTTCAGCCGATGGATCTAAATGGGGCCACGTGAAAAAGGGTACTTGCTGTGTTTGTTGTGATATTCACATTGATGCCTTGTTGTACAGGTAAAGTTTTTGTTATGCAGTTTCATATACCTTGCAGCAACTACTTCAAAATGTACAAGGAATGAGTCCTATCAACAAATAATGTAACAATGTTCTGTTCAAGATCTTTTGATAGTTAATGCTTTCTTTGTATTTCGGCAGATGTGGGCACATGTGTACTTGCTACAAATGCGCAAATGAATTGGTTCGAGGTGGAGGGAAGTGTCCATTGTGCAGGGCACCAATTGTTGAGGTGATCCGAGCTTACTCAATATTGTAAATAGAAAGGACGGGAAGTTCAAGAAAATCTAAGTTAAAAGTTGGTAAGGTATGGAGATTCTCCCTCTACCGAGCTTCTTAGATTCTTACCTGTAGAGTATTTATTTGCCTCCATTCTTCTGATTATGTGGTATGCTACGCTCTGTATAATTGGAAAGCAACTGCCACCATGCACTTCTGTTGCATCATCCACTTGTAAATGAAAGGTTAATTTTTTCCTTCTTTTTGTTAAGCAAGAAGCACCCATTTCTTTACTTCTTTTGTTTGACTTGTTTTTTTCTCTTTTATTCTAGTTATCATTTGCGTCATTACAACTACGTGAAGATAAAGTATTGGTTTGTAGTGGCAGAAAGGATGAAATGACCACATTATCAAACATAGTGTGTAGTGTTCACTATACTGCTGCTCTTTGCAGGGAAAAAAAAGAGAAGGAAATGACTTTGGGGGAGGTTCATGATGACTATTCACAAGTTTGATATAAAATCATCTCTAAAATTTGGATTTGCAGTTATTTTTTAAATACTAGGCATATCTACCATCTAGTTTTGTCCAGTAACTTATTGTCCAAGTGATATCAACTTGTTTTGAAATGTTGAAGCAGGGCGTTTAACATATGAATAGATTCAACGTTTGTCTGCCCAATCGATACTAGTCCGGCTTTATCATACATGAAATCATCATAAATTTTGAGTAAAGTATCATATTGGTGAATTTTACAAGGCAAAATAATTGAAAGTATCATATCGTTTTTGAGGTTGTATAAGTGAATAATGTGAAGTGTTTGATTGATTGGCTTGTAGTGGATGGAGTGATAGGTGGTTATCATCACGAATAATAATACTATAAATATTTGATTCAAATACCTAGAATTGATGAGTGAAGTTCACGTTTACTAGTCAAAGGAATAAAGAAAAATTAAGTGGTGTTTAA
Organism: Solanum commersonii; assembly: GCA_029007595.1. Lineage (NCBI taxonomy): Eukaryota > Viridiplantae > Streptophyta > Magnoliopsida > Solanales > Solanaceae > Solanum > Solanum commersonii. Next base: position 282,803 of record JAJTWQ010000092.1, on the reverse strand, counting down.
GGGAATGATTGTTGTTTAGTGTCTGCCACCTTCACTGAAAAACCTAAAAATAATGATTCCACAATGACCCCTCGAAAAAGGTGTGCAACGCAATGACGTTTGGTTGCTAATTAATTTATTTTCTAACTATTTTTCTTCTAGATTATATGGTTTTACTTGTTCTAGCCATTTTATTTCTAAAGTGATGTTTTCATCTTCTTGATATATTTTAAACTTTATTATTATTGGTATTCCTCCAATAATTATTTTCTTTTCCGTAGTTTCTGCGGTATATGTTAATACTTTTGGTAGTTCGGGGCATGATTGTTCAGTAGTTATTATTTCATCTTCCGTTACTAATTTTTTTGTAATATAATTTTCTTCTAATCCTGTATTTATCAATATTAAATATTTTCGCTGTTCCATTATTCCCGTTATGTAGTAATGATGTGGTTTTATTTCTTCTTCCATTGATTTTTGTGGGATTTTATCTATTCTTTTTGAGATCCTCATTTTTGATGATATTTGAGGTATCTCATTGTTTATTCTTTTCGATGTACTTAGTCTTTCCTTTACTATTTCTAAATCTTCTTTTATATCAATTTCATTATAACTATAATCATTATTATCTATGACTGTAACTATTCTTTCAAAGGGATCTTCTATTTTTATTTTATCTATTTTATTTTTTTGCTTGTTATTTTATGTTTTGTTGTTAGAACATATAAGTTTTTACATCTAGCTGTAAATATTTTACTTTTCGGGGCTAGTTCTATTCCTGACATTTTTCAATATAATACTAATGATTTATCTATATTTATGTCATTTACTGCTACTGAGTAGTTAACACTTATTATAAATTTAAATTTTTGGTATATGAGGTTACTTTTTACTGCGCTTATTATACTTTTTTCTATAGGTTGTATGATCCTATCATCTGCTAAGTATATTTCTATGGGTGTATCTATTCCTTCTCTAAAACATGCTTTTATTAATATTTCCATTCCTCCTAAATGTACATATTTAATTGGATTTTTAGCCTTAATATCTTGTATTTCTTTATTTATTATTCGCTTGTTTATTATTGGTATTTTAGCCTTTTCTTTGGTGTATTTGCAATTTATGATATGTTCTCTTTGACTTACTACATAATATTCTTCTTTTTGTCGTTTAAACTAGTTTCTTATTGTTGGTATTTCGAATATTTTTGTTACACTAAGATCTAATTCTTTTCCTTTTATTTGTTCAAATATATTATTATCAAATATTATTTTTTGTTCTGTCGATTCTTCATCTTGATATTTTTCTTTAGTTATTGTTTGTATATCTGCTTCAGTCATTTATATAGTGTTCACTATCTGATTCTGTTAATAAATTATTTTCCATTTCGTCTATTTCATTTTCTGATAATTCATATATGTTATCTTCACTTTCTAATTCATAATCTACATATTCTATTTGCGTATATTTTTCATTGTCTATTATTATTTCTGATATTTATTTTTTCTTTGGATTTTTAGGTAATTTACAATCTCTAGCTATATGTCCTAATTTTCCACAATTATAACAAGTACATTCCGTTAGTTTTCTTTTTGGTCTATATGGTCTTTTGATTTTGTAGTTTTTTACATAATATCTTCTTCCCGATTTTTTATATTTATATTTTGATCTATATTTTTTTATTATATTTCTTTCTATTTTTATAATATCTATCTGTACAACCAAACTAAGGTGCTGCTTTATTTTTGCAACATGTTAAGTTTTTTACTAATATTTTTTCCATTTTTATTTCTTCTTTATGTTTTTCACATAGTTCCATAAACCATCGTTGCAAAAATTTCATTCTAGCTCCTAAGGTATCTGTTAATTCTGCTTCATTCCAACTTTTTATTAGTTTTGAACTAAAAGGTTCTGGTAATTTTGTAAAATATAAATTTTTTATTTCTTTGCTTTCTTCTGTGTTATACGTTCCTTTATAATAGTATTCTCTAAATGCACATGTATATTCATCTATGTAACACATATTACATATTGCTAGTTTTGTCATTAGATTCCGATTTATGATTTTTTCTTTATTTTGTTCTTCTACTTCTGTTGTCATACTGCTAAATTCATTTCTTATAGCTACTTCATATTTATATAATATTTTCATAGTTGTAGTAGCTAATTCGCCATTAGATTTTTTATTACTTCTTAGAGTTTTTAAACTTTCATCTAATAAATTTTGTAGCCATAAGTTTACTGTTCCTATAAGCGTTCTTTTTATATATCCTGGTGTCTCTGCTATTGCTATTTTGTTATCTATTAATTGTTTTGATATATATTCTATCCATAATTGGATTGTTTTATTTATATCTGCTATACAGTCTAAATCTAAAAAATCATGTCGTTCAGCTATTGGTTTAGGTATCCATTTTTTATTTAATTTTTTATCCCATATAGGTTTTTCTCTATCATATTGTTTATAGTTTTCATTATAATATTTTTGATTAAATTTTTTTGAATTTTTTACTCCTGATGTACTAGGTTTTTCGTCCATGTCTATGTCACCTGTATTTACTTCTAAATTCTTTGTATTATCTATGTTTGCTAAAAGTTCCGTATATATTTCGCTTGTTTCCGAATGTTGTTCTAGATCATCGTTGTTTATTTCATCAACTCTTATTTCGGGTAGATTATCTTGGTTATTTTCTTCTAATTCATCTTCTAGTTGCAATTTTTCTTTAATTTTAATTATCTCATTTGTTAATTTCGTTTTTTGTTCTTTTTCTTTTTGTTTTATTTCATACATTTCTTTTAATATTGCTAGCTCTTTTTCTAGTTCTATTATTTTGGTATTTTTTACTTCTTCTAATTGTTGTACTTCCTTTTTTGCTTGTTGTTTTATTTTTTCAATTTTCGTTTTTCTATTTATTTCTTCATTTTCTTTTGTTATCTTTATCATAACAGTTAAACTATCTTCTAATTTTACCGTTTCTTTTTCTAACATTAGACTTATATTGTCACCTATTTTCTTATATCTTCTTCCTAGATTAGAAAATATTATCTTTATTTTTAATCCGTCATAGTTTTCATATGTTTTTTCATCTATTGCGTATTCTTCCTTATTCATTTATAGATCGTGTTGAAATTTATATTCTAAGTTATTTATTTGCATTTCTAGATAGAAAATAGTCTTTCTTTGTGCTATTATAGATTTGTGACAAATTCCTGCAAATATGTTGCTGTTAAGTCTATTTTTTCTATGTGCTAATTCTTATTTTTTTGCTATAATTATTTCATTAAGTTTTTGTCTATATTCGTTATTCTCGTTATTCATTGTAATTTTAAATATTGAATATATTTATATTCTACTTTAGATATATTATCTATTAAGTGATTTAATTTTTCGTTATCAGTTTTTGTGATATTAAGTTGTTTATACTCCGAATATAATTTATTTAATTTTTTTCTTATTTTTCTTAACTTTCTACTAATACGGTTCTTCTTATATTTCTCGACATTCATAGCTCTGATACCATTTTTCGGGGCGGAACTGGTAGTTGAGAGTTTCATAGAAGTGGTAGTGTGTTAGGTGGTAGTGTGGTAGGTGAGTAATTTATTTTAAAGATTTTATTATAATATTCTTTTGCTATGTGTATTAAGCTATCGTTTTTCGGTGTGGAGTTCATGGTAAAATGTAATAATATTTATTGTAATATTCTTCCGATAGTTGTTTTAATCTGAATATTTCTTTAATATTATTTATGATATATTCTAGATATAACATATCTTGGGTTTCTTGGTACATATATAAATTTTCTTCCATTAATTGTTCTAATAATTTTATATCTTCCAAAGATTCTGTCCAATATCGTAAATATTCGTAGTTCATTTTAGTCTGAATTTATTTCTAAATCAAACCATTCTATTTTTTCGAGGTCTAAATCATGTAAGTCTATTTCATACCATTGTTGATTTAATATGTCTTCTGATTCGTTATCATTAAATATTTTTTTCCATATTTCTTCTAGTACTCTAGTTTTTAATTGTATTAATGTTTCCTGCTTTTTATAATTACTCGAAAATCTAGTCAACTAAGGAAAAGGTTTCAGAAGGCTGAGCTTAGTAAGGAGGAAAATATTTTCTATTTTTTTTTTTTTTCATATTTGGTTGATCAAAATATTTTCTCAACAAAAAAACAAGTTTCTTAAAAATAAAGAAAATGACCTTCCTAATGAAAATATGAAAAATAAGTTGTATAAGTGATATTTCAAATTTATTATTTCCTCCCTAAATGCCCCCACCCTTTGATTCTCCCACCTCTCGCACCCACGAATCTCCACTATCCATTCCATTTTGCTTTCATAGTGTTTTGCTAGAAAATATATAAATGATTATGGAATAATATTTTCTTGCTTAATTATCAAACAATAAAAAACAAGTAAGAAATCCACTTATTTTCCAAAATAATCTTTCTAGAAAATTATTTGCGGTGGAGAACATTTTCCGCCATACTCCCTCTATTCCATATTAACTAAATTTTTGGGACTTTTTTATTGTTCAAAATAATTGAATTGTTATAAGTTCAAGATGAATGTTTGAAATATTTCCTATATTTGCCCTTTCTTTTAGAGTCTGTTTGGAAAGTCACATGGTAATTAAAATTGACGTAATTACTAGGGTAGTAATTACCAGCCTAGTAATTACATAGCATGATAATTATGCTGACCTGTTTGTTTACCACAATGCAATTACATTGTAATTATACATGTACTGTTTGGTTGCACAAATATAATCATAAAGTTATATTAAATTTTAAAAATAAAAGTTAATTACTTAAAATTTATATTAGACGAATAAGAAACTTTATAAATGATATTAAATTAAATACTTAAGATACATATTATTTTTGAAAATATTAATTAATAAGCTATGTTCTTAACTAATATTATGAGAAAATAATTACTTTATATTTCTCAAATTAGCATAATCATAAAAACTTAAAGTACAAGATTTCTATGAATATCATGAAATGCATGTTTGACAAAAAGATTAATATTATAAGTAAAATGTCATAAATTATTAAAATAATTGGCAAAAAGATAATCTATCAAGTCTAACTAAAAAACAACTGACTTGCGAAGTGAAGTCTCAAGTCAATACTACTAAAACAAATGAAACTGAAAATATAACATAAGTTCTAAATTCAATACAAATTAGTCTCATGTCAAATTTCAACATGACATACATAAATATGATTTAAGAGAAAAGGAAAATGTAAGTCTATGACCTTACTAAACAATAAATTTTACTTTAATTTAAAAATTAGAATACTATCAAAATTATGTCAGTAAAGAAAATGCACGGCATAAAAAAAGATAATACGAAAAATTGCATGGAATCACATGAAGTAAAGGTTGAGAATGAGAAGAAAATGAAATATAAAAAAATAAAAATAAATAAACTTTTAGAAAATTTTAGAATAATAAAAATAAAAAATACTCCCTCTGTCCCATTTTATGTGTCACCATTTCCTTTTTGGTCAGTCCAAAAAAGAATGTCACATTTTCTTATATGGTAAGTATTTAAAGGTACAATTCTTCTTTTACCCTTGTTGGTCTCACTTAATCTTAAAGATAATACTCTAATACATTTATGAGGAGAGCGAAAAGTGAATCTACTTTTTAAAGGGCAATTTGGTAAACATTTCAAAGTCTTCATTTATTTCTTAAACTCCATGCCCGGTCAAATGTTGCCACAAAAATGGGACGGAGGGAGTAATTTAAAATAATAGAAATAAAAAAAAAATTAAAAAAAAAAAAAAAAAAGAAAAAAAAGAAGAAAAAAAGAAGAGTAATCAACTTGTAATTATACCATGTAATTACTAGCAATTCATAGCCCCTCCATGGAAATTGGAGAGTATAATTATCCCCTATCAATTACACCCAATTACTTGCTGAATGCTGACCAAGTAATTACCCGGCCAACCAAACAGGCTAGACAATGTAACTACACCCAATTACATCAAATCCAATTACTAGGGTGGCTTTCCAAACAAACCCTTAATGAAGTTTGATATTTTCTAGGAGATAAATTGTACTACTTGCAAAGTTAATACTCCCTCAGTTCCTATTTAATTTTCATCATTTTAGGTTTCTCGCCCTTTAAGAAACTAGACAAGTTTACTATTGACCCCCCCTTTTTTGACATTGTACCCTTAGTTAGTATTATCTTGAAAGCTTTTAATCAATGAACATGAATTAATTACTTAGTTTTTCTATCTTGGTCAAAATTGTCACGACCCAAAATGGACGTGATGACACTCGTCTTATCCCACCAAGACAACTCAGCCTAATACCCAACTAAATATGATAAAGTGCGGAAATAAGCTATGATTGAAAGTTTAATAACAAGTAATAATACAGATACCAAGTTAACTTAACTAAATTTCCAAAACCTGGTTGTCATGTGCACAAGCCTCTAATGTATTACAATGATTTGAAAGAAAAACACAAGTCTCAAATGATGTTGTCACTAAAGTAAAACAAGATCATAAATAGGAGTAAGAAGGTCCGCTGAGATGACAAATAACTACCTCACAAATCTCCATAGAAAGCCTCAGAAAAGAAGAGAATAGAAAGTGTTACGAAGATCCGGGCTCGTAACCTACAAAAATGTAGACGCAATGGGTGAGTACCAAACAACATAGTACTCAACAAGTAAACTTCTAAACACAAGCTAAGGGAATAGAATACGAGTACTCCTTACACCCAAACCGAACCTCCATAACTATAACCTGCATAAAAACCTGTAACATCTCACAATTTGAAACAGCTAGGAAGAAGCTAAGAATTGGAAATAGTCATTTTTGGAAAGAATTGAAAATCTGGAAATTTGTTTAGGTTAGGAAATGTGAGTTTTTGGTCAACTTCAAACGGCCATAACTTCTAGCTCAAGATGAGTTAGATGTACTTCCAGAGATGGTTGGAAAGCACTTGGAATGATCTTTCCAACGCCGCCAATTTTGTGCGATTCCGAGTTCTTATGAGTAAGTAATGCTCTTTGAAAGTTGGGCTGTTGGATTAGGGAAAGTCCAAATCCAAAATTTTGAAGGGTAGTTTGGTCTTTTCCTTACCCTTTTATTTTAATTCGTTTTTGTAATTACTTAAGGGTCTAAACTGAACTTAGTCAGTTTACTCTTTTGGAAAAAAAAGTTAAGGTTTTGAGAGAAGAGAAAAGAAGAGGAGAAAAGAGAAGAACGTTCAAGATTCGTCAAGATCGTCGAGTTTTGCTTGTGGATTTTGTCGGGGGTGATCCCTACAAGGTATGTGAGATCACATAGCGTTGGGTTAATTAGCCCACGCGCCAATCGTGATTTATTTCAGCGAATTTAAGTTCTTGAAAGTTTAGAAATTGGGCTCTTGAATGGGTTTGTTGAAGTTTCATTAGATTCTTGTTTCGTTGAATTCGTTGAGGAGTTGTTTGATCCTAATCTATGATTTTAGGTTCAATTTTGAGTAGAATCTGATGTACTTTGAACATTTAATCGATTATAAGTGTTGGGTAAAAGAACCAACATAGTTTAGAGCCGAAAAACGAAGAAGAGATTTCGTCGGACGAAATCTGACATTAGTGGCACATCGCGGAGCTGGTTCCCAGTTTTGGGAATTTTCGTTACACGTCGCGGTACCGTCACGGAGTCTTCTGCCTCAGAAGTCATTTTCAAAACTAAAAATTAAGTATGTCTCCGCATCGCGGACCCACCCTCAGATATTAATTTTTGGTCTTTTTCTCATGTTTAGCTATCTAAATTCATTCCTAAACATCATGAGATCTTTCCCGTCACAAATCACGATCCTTGAATCCATAATTCGATTGAAGGATCAGTTAGGAGTCAAGTCAAGAGAAGTCAAGAAGTCAAGAGTTAAGTTAAGAGAAGTTCATAAAGTTTCTTTTTTTAAAAGTCTTTTACAAACGTTTTAACTTTATTTTAAGACTTAAGTTTTGAGTTGAGTAACGAGTAAAGAGTAAAGCTTGAAGTTCATTTCTTCAAAAGTATATGTGGACTATGTATTCCTAAAGGGTTTAAAATGTTTTCACATTTAAACAAGAAAGGAAAACCTTGATTTCCAAAAGAGCATTTGAGCTAGTTTTTCAGAAAAGAGTAAATGCTTTCATAATTAAGCAAGAGGGAAAACTTTGATTTCCAAGATAACCTTTGAGCTAAGTTTTGATCAACTATCTCAAATCACAGAAAGAAGTATGTTTTAAACATAAAGAGCTAGGATCATATTTTGGGAGTAGTATTGAGAACAGATATGGGGACGAGCTTGAGTTTAGATAACTCATGTCTCCATAAACCATGTAGCCATCATGGGTAGAAAAGGGTCATACTTTTTAGACGAATCCTTTTCGCATAGACTAGTAGATCCACTTAGTAATTTAGGTCATATACCCCTTGTAGGGTATATGATGCGCTGGCAGTGTGAGGGAGATCACTGTATCATCACAATATCTCTTATGTGATGGTTGTCGGTTAGAGAAACTCCCACAACAACACTTTGTATTTTTATATACATCAGTTTATTTGTATTTTTACATACATCTCAGAGTTATTTGTATCTTTGCATACAGATAGAGTTGACAGTATGTTTTTAAAAACTTTTCTTTATATTGCACTTGTTTTAAACTACTTTATATTGAAATGAGTTCAGTTATGTTGGGTTGAGTTGAGCTAGGTAAGTTCTACAGTTCCTTTCAGATTCTTTTCAAGCCTATGTTGTGTTTAGCATTGCAACTTGCATACTCGTACATTCAATGTACTGATGCCAGTTGGCCTGCATCGTATTATGATGGAGACACAAGTAATTAGGATCGACATCTAGCGCATCATTGATTCAGTGAGTAGTTCAGAGTCTGTTGGTGAGCCTCTTTGCATTCCGGAGGATCCCTTTTGTTTTTTTTCAGTATTAGATAGTTCATTAGGATGTCGTGTGCCTGTTTCGACATCCATCTCAGTTGTTTTAGAGGCTTCATGGATAGGTAGTCAGATGTTAGTTCATTCGTCATCATTTCGTTATTGACTTATGATCATATTTGAGTTGTCATTTTGGCTAGTTAAAAGTTTATTTTCAAAACATTATGAGTTCAGTTTGAGACAATTAAGTTATTTAGCATTTGAATTCCTTTGTTATTGCATATAGTCTTCCGCTGAGTAAGTAAGTGAGACCAAGGGTTCGCTTGGGGCCAACAATGATTCTCAAGTGCTAGCCACGTCTGGGGTATAGGCTCGGGGAGTGATAAACTTGGTATCAGAGCACAAAGTTCAAGAGTAATAGGGAGTCTATGAAGCCATGTCTATAGAGTCCTTTTTATCAGTGTGAAACGTGCCACATCTCTAATTAGGAGGCTGTAACATTTAGAAAAATTTCTCACTTCTTTAACACTCATTTCGTGCATTAGAATTTGATTTTTAAAAAGTTTCCCTTTAATTTGTGCTTGCGCGTGTTTCCAGATAATCATGCCTCCACGAAGAGCAGTTAGAGGTCGTCCTTCTAGGAGAAATGTCGAGGAACAAGGGGTATCTAATGCACTAGAAGTGCAACCACAGGGGGACACCAAGGCTGAATTTCGTGAAGCTATCCGGATGTTAAGTCAAGTTACGACCTATCAAGTTGGACAAAGAGATAATCGACAGGAAGTGGCTGATACTTTAAGGATCCGTGAGCTTTTAAGGATGAACCTACCAAGCTTCACAGGTTCAAGTGTCACTGAGGATCATGAGAACTTCATTGAGGAGCTGAAAAAGGTATTTGATGTGATGCATGTTGTTGATACGGAGAGGGTGGAACTAGCTGCATACCAAATGAAAGGTGTCGCTAGAATCTGGTTCGACGAATGGAAAAATAATAGGGATGATGATGCGCCAATAGTGAGTTCGGATGTGTTTGAGAGTGCTTTCATGGGGCATTTCTTTCCCCATGAGTTGCGAGAGGCAAAAATAAGAGAGTTTCTCACCCTTAATTCGGAGTCTATGAGTGCTCATGAGTACAGTCTGAAGTTCAAACAACTTTCCCGCTATGCTCCGGAGATGATTGCTGACATGAGAAACAGGATGAGTTTATTTGTTGCTGGGTTATCTCGTCAGTCAAGAAAGGAAGGCAAGATAACTATGCTGATAGGGGATATGGACCTAGCAAGGTTTATGATCAATGTACAACAAGTTGAGGAGAATAAGCTGAAGGATAGAGAAGAGTTTAAGAATAAGAGGGCTAAGACATCAGGGAACGAGTTCAGGTAGCAAAAGAGTAGTGCGAACCAGTCTTCCTTCCAACAGAAACAGAAGGGACTTGCCTGATCATCTGCTAGTACAAGTACACCTAAGAATAAAGGTGAGTACAATAGTTAGAATTCCCGGAGTTTCAGAGCTAAACCTGCCTACTCTCAAGGTAGTATTGCACAAATGGGTAGTAAGCCTCCTGCATGTACTAAGTGTGGTAGGAACCACTCATGGATTTGTCGTGATGGCTCCACTGGTTGTTTCAAGTGTGGTCAGAACAGTCATTTTATGAGGAAGTGTCCTGAGAACAGGAAGAGTAATGGTAAAGAGGGTAATAAAGCCCAATCTTCTTCAGTTTCTTCACCAGACACAACTGCACCTAGCTACTTTAGGTACTGGCGAAGGAACATACCACTTGTATGCTATTAATAGTCGCCAAGAGCAAGAGGATTCACCAGATATTGTCACTGGTATGATCAAAGTCTTTGACTTTACTGTTTATGCTTTGCTAGACCCAGGAGCGAGTTTACCTTTTGTAACTGCTTATGTTGCTATGAATTTTGATGTTATTCTTGAACAACTTAGTGAACCATTCAGTGTTTCTACACTTGTTGGTGATTCTATTCTAGCAGAAAAAGTTTATCGTGATTGTTCCGTTTCCATCAATCACAAGAGTACCATGGTAGATTTTGATGTCATTCTAGGTATAGACTGACTTCATGCTGTTATGCCTTAGTTGATTATAAAACTCGAGTTATAAAGTTTCATGTTTCCAAATGAGCCAGTCTTAGAGTGGAAAAACAGTTCAACAGTGCCCAAGGGTCATTTTATTCCTCACCTTAAGTAAAGGAAGTTAGTTTCTAAGGGGTGTGTCTATCACTTAGTCCAAGTTAATGATTCTGGTGTTGAGATACCTCATGTTCAGTCAGTTTCAGTAGTAAAAGAGTTCCTAGAACTCTTTCCAGATGATCTACCCGGAGTCCCACCTGAGAGAGAAATAGACTTCGGTATACACCTTCTTCCAGATACTTGTCCTATATCTATTCCGCCATATAGAATGGCACTAACAGAGTTGAAAGAGTTATAAGGGCAGTTAAAAGTAAGGGAATATGATATTCCAAAGACAACATTCAGAACCCATTAAGGTTATTATGAGTTTCTAGTCATGTCATTCGGTTTGACTAATGCACCAACAACATTCATGGACCTTATGAATAGAGTCTTCAAACCTTATTTAGATATGTTTGTTATAGTCTTCATTGATGACATACTAATCTATTCAAGGAATGAAGAAAATCATGCTAGCTATCTCAGAATAGTTCTTCAGACTTTGAAAGATAGGAAGTTGTATGCCAAGTTCTCTAAGTGTGAGTTTTGGCTTGAGTCTGTGGCATTCTTGGGCCACATAGTTTTCGGTGATGGAATTAGAGTTGACACTCAGAAGATAGAGACAGTGCAGAACTGGCCTAGACCCATATCTCCAATGGATATTAGGAGTTTCTTGGGGTTGGCTGACTATTATAGAAGGTTCGTCGAAGGGTTCTCGTCTATTTTATCTCCTTTGACCAAGTTGACTCAGAAGACAGTGAAGTTTCAATGGTCTGAAGCTTGTGAGAAAAGCTTTCAGGAATTGAAAAAGAGGTTAACTACTGCCCTAGTTTTGACCTTATCGGAAGGTACTCAAGGTTTTGTGGTGTATTGTGATGCATCTAGAGTTGGCTTGGGTTGTGCATTAATACATAATGGCAAAGTTATAGCTTATGCCTCTAGAAAGTTGAAAGTTTATGAGAAGAACTATCCAACACATGACTTAGAGTTGGTTGCTATAGTATTTGCTTTGAAAATATGGCATCATTGTCTTTATGGTGTGCATGTGGATGTGTTCACCGATCATAAGAGCCTTCAGCATGTGTTTAGTTAGAAAGAGCTTAATCTTAGACAAAGGAGGTGGCTAGAATTACTCAAGGGTTATGACATGAGTATTCTTTACCACCCAGGTAAGGCTAATGTTGTTGCTGATGCCTTAAGCAGGTTTTCTATGGGTAGTACCGCCCATGATGAGGAAGATAAGAAAGAGTTAGCTAAAGATGTGCATAAATTGCACGATTATGAGTTCTACTAATGGATTCCACAGAAGGAGGAGTGGTGGTGATGAATGAGACTAAATCATCATTAGTGTCAGAAGTAAAATAAAAGCACGACCAAGATCCTTTATTGCTTGAATTAAAGGCAAGTGTTCATAAGAAAAAAATGATGGCTTTTGAACAAAAAGGAGATAGTGTTTTGAGATATCAAGGTGGATTGCGTGATTGGGTGTACTTGAAAGTTTCACCCATGAAGGGTGTTATGAGGTTTGGGTAAGAAGGGGAAACTTAGCCCCTAGTATATTGGTCCTTACAGAATTTCCAAAAGGATTGGCTAGGTAGCTTATAAATTGGAGTTACCACAAGAGTTAACAACGGTTCATCAGGTATTCCATGTCTCCATGTTGGAATAGTGCATGGGAGATCCCTCACTTATCATACCAACTAAAGATATTGGTATCAAGGATAGCTTGTCTTATGAGGAGATTCATGTTCAAATTCTAGATTGCCAAGTTCGCAAGTTGAGAACAAAAGAGGTAACATCAATCAAAGTTCTTTGGAAGAATCAATTTGTTAAAAAAACTACTAGGGAAGCTGAGGAAGATATGAAAAAGAGATATCCACATCTCTTTGAGTTCGGAGAAAATGCAGACCAAGGGGGAGATATTGTAACATCTCGCAATTTGAAATAGCTAGGAAGAAGCTAAGAATTGGAAATAGTCATTTTTGGAAAGAATTGAAAATCTAGAAATTTGTTTAGGTTAGGAAAAGTGAGTTTTTGGTCAACTTCAAACGGACATAAATCCTAGCTCAGGATGAGTTAGGTGTACTTATAGATATGGTTGGAAAGCTATTGGAATGATCTTTCTAACGCCCTCAAGTTTGCGCGATTCTGAGTTTGTATAAGTAAATTATTCCCTTTAGAAGTTGGGCTGTCTGATTAAGGAAAGTCCAAATCTGAATTTTTGAAGGGTAGTTTGGTCTTTTCCTTACCCTTTTATTTTAATTCATTTCTGGAAATTACTTAGGGGTCCAAACTGAACTTTTTCAGTTTACACTTTTGGAAAAAAAAGTTGGGGTTTTGAGAGAAGAATAAAGAAGGGGAGAAAAGAGGAGAAAGGAGAAGAACGTTCAAGATTCGTCAAGATCGTCGAGTTTGACTTGTGGATTTCGTCGGGGGTGATCCCTACAAGGTATGTGAGATCACATAGGGTTGGGTTAATTAACCCACCACCAATCATGATTTATTTCAGCGAATTTAAGTTCTTGAAAGCTTAGAAATTGAGTTCTTGAATAGGTTTGTTGAGGTTTCATTAGATTCTTGTTTCGTTGAATTCATTGAGGAGTTGTTTGATCCTAATTTGTGATTTTAAGTTTGATTTTGAGTAGAATCTTATGTACTTTGAACATTTAATTGATTCTAAGTGTTGGGTAAAAGAACCCACGAAGTTTAGAGCCGAAAAACGAAGAAGAGATGTCGTCGGACGAAATCCGATATCAGTGGTGCATCGCGGGGCTGGTTCCCAGTTTTGGGAATTTTTGTTTTGCGTTGCGGAGCCATCACAGAGTCTTATACCTTAGAAGTCATTTTCGAAACTAAAAATTAAATACGTGTCCACGTCGCGGATACCCTCAGATATTGATTTTTGGTTTTTTTCTCATGTTTAGCTATCTAAATTCATTCCTAAACATCATGAGATATTTCCTATCACAAATCACGATCCTTGAATCCATAATTCAATTTAAGGATCAGTTAGGAGTCACGTCAAGAAGTCAAGAGTTAAGTTAAGAGAAGTTCATAAAGTTTCTTTTTTTGAAAGTCTTTTATATACGTTTTAACTTTATTTTAAGACTTAAGTTTTCAGTTAAGTAACGAGTAAAAAGTAAAGCTTGAAGTTCATTTCTTCAAAAGTATATGGGGACTATGTCTTCCCAAAGGGTTTAAAATGTTTTCACATTTAAACAAGAAAGGAAAACCTTGATTTCCAAAGAGCCTTTGAGCTAGTTTTTTTAGAAAAGAGTAAATGCTTTCATAATTAACAAGAGGGGAAACTTTGATTTTCAGGATAGCCTTTGAGCTAAGTTTTGAGCAATTATCTCAAATCACAGAAAGAAGTATGTTTTAAACATAAAGAGCTAGTATCATATTTTAGGAGTAGTATTGAGCATCGATATGGGGACGAGTTTGAGTTCAGATAACTCACGTCTCCATAAACCATGTAGCCATCATGGGTAGAAAATGGTCATACTTTTTAGACGAATCCTTTTCAAATAGACTAGTGGATCCACTTAGTAATTTAGGTCATATACCCCTTGTAGGGTATATGATGCGCTGGCAGTGTGAGGGAGATCACTGTATCATCACAATAGCTCTTATGTGATGGTTGTCGGTTAGAGAAACTCCCACAACAGTACTTTGTTTTTTTTATATACATTAGTTTATTTGTATTTTTACATACATCTCAGAGTTATTTGTATCTTTGCATGCAGATAGAGTTGACAACATGTTTTAAACAACTTTTCTTTATATTGCACTTGTTTTAAACTACTTTATATTGAAATGAGGTCAGTTATGTTGAGTTGAGTTGAGCTAGGTAAGTTCTTCAGTTCCTTTCAGATTCTTTACAAGCCTATGTTGTGTTTAGCATTGCAACTCGCATACTCGTACATTCAATATACTGATGCCAGTTGTCCTGCATCGTATTATGATGCAGACGCACGTAATTAGGATCGGCATCCAGCGCATCGTTGATCCAGTGAGTAGTTCAGAGTCTGCTGGTGAGCCTATTTGCATTCCGGAGGATCCCTTTTATTTACTTTCAGTATTAGATAGTTCATTAGGATGTCGTGGGCCTATTTCGACATCCATCTCAGTTGTTTTAGAGGCTTCATAGATAATCAGTCAGATGTTAGTTTATTCGTCATCATTTCTTTATTGATTGATGATCATACTTGAGTTGTCATTTGGCTAAGTTAAATATTTATTATCAAAACATTATGAGTTCATTTTGAGACAGTTAAGTTGTTTAGCATTTGAATTCCTTTGTTATTGCATATAGTCTTTTTTTGAGTAAGTAAGCGAGGCCAGGGGTTTGGTTGGGGCCAGCAATGGTTCTCGAGTGCCAACCATGTCCGTGGTGTAATCTCGAGGTGTGACAAAATTTACATAGCACTTAGTTCAACCAGTTCACTTCAACAATTACATAGCACTTAGTTCAACCAGCTCACTTCAACAATTACAGATCAACAACACACAAGATTGAGTCACCAGTCACAAATTTCATAGAAAAGTACTCGTAAGTTCACAAATGATAAAGATGCACAATACAATGAAATGCAATATCAAGTATAGTGATGCATGTCTGACCTAACGATACACACCCGCTGTCTCTCACTCCGGGACCCATGGGGGACATATCTATCCATGCATCTCTCGCGGCATGCGACACGACCTTCGATAATAAAATTCGCCGCAGCGTGCTACACGTCCCTCAATAATAGAATCTATCACAGCGTGCGTCACGTCCGTCGAATCATAACATTTATCGCAATGAGCGTCACGTCCCTCAAAATGGTGCATCCTCTTTAATTTCTGAATTTTCCTCAATTCACATAACACTTGTCACAACCGTGTCTCCGAACCAATGCAAATGACATGTTCACACAAATAATGATGAGATGACAATTTTCATAGCAATGCACAATTCACAATAACATAATCGTGGTACAACATCAACAATGAATCAATAAGCCTTTCAACCCATTCTCAACACATCACACACCAATAATTAATCACATTGCCTTTTATTACCGTTTTTTCATCATTAAAATGATTCAATATGGAAAAGTCAAGACATCACCAAGTCCCATTACTCCCTAACACATATACCACAAGGAAATACACGATTCTATACACTTAACAAGGATTGAGAATCCACTTGCCTCAAATAATCAAGCAGCTACTTTGGGACTTGAGTCTTCCCCTTTCATTGTACTTCCAAATCAATACAATCTATTCAAATAAATAATCACAATAAGATTTCAAAACTAACAACACCCATTACTATGTGTCCAGTCTAGACTCAAAAACTCACTCAAATCTATAATCAAGTTCTTAATCTTGATGTCAATTAATATGTCAACTCTTATATTCTGCAAATTTCAATCCTAAGGTTAGGTCTTAATTCCTTCAAATATCATAAATATAATTGTATTCATATAATATAATACATCTAATATTTAATTATTTATCTCAATATATCAAAACTTGAATCTAGTGTGATAATTATAAGGAGGATCCGGAAAAGAATTAAATATTACCAAAGAATACGATTTGTAAAATCATCAGTTCATTCACTAGGAACTACAAATTGCAGAATCACCACTTCCTCACTCTATAAGTCTCTAAACACCTCAAACCATAATTACTACATCACCATGACCTTGTATACACTAACCCACCAAAAGTACATACCCACTATTGGGAAGACTTGATCTTAAACAATTTAAAAACTAATTTGTTACCACTAACAGATAGTAATAATAAAATAATAATAACGTAGCATCTATGCATACACCCAAATTTTCAACTATCTTAGGCTAATACTCTAACATGATAATTCTACCATTGTTGTCATCCCATTACTGCCAATGGATGGCGTATTTTATTGCCTCCAATATGATAAAATTATCACCATTTCTAGTTAACCAAATATAATTTAAAAAGGAATCATCAAATTTTAAACAATTACCTGAAAGCTTCGACAAGTGATGACTTTCGTTTCGGCTCTCAATTGCCTGCTTTTGTTAAGCGATGTGATTTTTTTTTTGTTTCTCCTCAATTATAATTTAAAAACTGTTAAACCTTTTAAACTTATCTCAACATATGGGCCAAGTGGTATAGGGTATTAAATAAAGGATTAATTACTTGAGTGGATCATTTTTAAAAAATAATTACTTATGTTAGATATACTCTTTAATTATTATCATTTATAGCAATATATAACAATACTATATATTTTATTAGATTTTTCTCTCTCGCCTCTTTCTCTTTTTTCTCTCTCAGCTTTTTAATTTTTCTCTCTGTCTCACTCCTTTCTTTTTGTTGCTCTTTCTCTTTTTCTTTCTTTTTGTTGTTTTTTCTTTTTGCTGCTATTTCTCTCTTTCTGTTGCTTTTTTTTTTCCCTTTTGTTTCTCTCTCTACTTTCTTTCGTAGAGTAGTCAATGATTCGTAGAATAAAATTTGTATTAATAATTAATTTAATTAAACAAATAATTTAATCGTAACAAATGAAGAGATATATTAAATTGCAAAATGAATTAAACTTGAATTAAAAATGTATTACGCACATATTAAAGTTGAATTAGAAGAGAATTAAACATGAATGCAAAATGTAGCAAACGAAAGAGCATTCTATGATCTGTAAACTGAATGAATTTGTATCAATAATGAATTTAACAAGTAATTGAATCGTAACAAATCAACCAATAAATTGCAAAATGAATTAAAATTGTATTTAAAAGTGTATTGCACAAATATTAAAGTTGCATTGGAAGAGAGAATTAAGCATGAATAAAATAACATAACTAATGGAAGACCAGACAATGATCTATAGAGTAAATTAAACTTGTATTAATAATGAATTAAACAAGTAATCCAATAGTAACAAAAAAATCAAAAAATTACAAAATAAATTAAATTGCTTTAAAATTGTATTACACAATATTAAAGTTGAATTAGAAGAGAGAATTATGAATGAATGAAAAACATAACTAACAAAAGACAAGACAACGATCTATAAACTGAATTAAACTCATATTATTCATGAATAAAACTTATATCATATGTATCTTATAAATTATCTTTGCTTTTATCACTAAGAAAATGAGCGATGGTTGCAATATGTATTAAAATATATTGTGCATGTCTTATAAATGTATTATTAGTGTGTTACCTAAATTATTCTTGTTGGTATCCGTAAGAAATGAGTGAAGTGTGCAATACGTATTATAAATGTATTATTCATGAATAAAACATGCATTATATGTATCTTATAAATTACTTTTGGTTTGTATCACTAAGAACGTGAGTGATGTTTGCAATATGTATTAAAAATCTATTGTGTATGTATTATAAATGTATTATAAGTGTGTTACCTAAATTATTTTAGCTGATATCATTAAAAAGGGAGTGAAGTTTGCAATATGTATTATAAATGTAGGATGTATTATTCATGATTTTAATACAATTATGAAACATATCTAATACAACTTTAATACAAACGCGATATAGTTCTGTTAACTTCATCCTTTTCGAGCTTCAATCTAATATTTTCCCTAAAATCAATTCTAAACTTAACCAAACCCTCTTAAAATTGAGAAATAAAATCCAAATGATATTTTCAACTATGTGTAGGAACAACCTATCCAAACTAATCGCAAAACGAAAGAGCAGTCAATAATTCGTAGACTGAGTATCAATAATTAATTAGACAAGTAATCTAATTGTAACAAATGAAGAAACCTAATAAACTGCCAAACGAATTAAACTTGAATAAAAAAGGTATTACACACATATTAAAGTTGAATTAGAAGCGAATTAAATATGAATGCAAACTGTAGAAAACAAAAGAGCATTATGTGATTTGTAAATTGAATAAAACTTGTATCAATAATGAATTAAACAAGTAATTCAATCATAACAAATCAATCAATAAACTGCAAAATGAATTAACTTGTATTAAAAGTGCATTACACAAATATTAAAGTTGAATTAAGCGCATGGATTAAAAATGTAATTAATGAAACATCAGACAATGATCTATAGAGTGAATTAAACTTATATCAATAATGAATTAAACAAGTAATCTAATAGTAACGAATAATAAACTACAAAATGAATTAAATTTGCATTAAAATTGTATTACACAATATTAAAGTTGAATTAGAAGAGAAATTAACAATAAATGAAAAACGTAACTAACGAAAGAGAAGACAATAATCTATGGACTGAATTAAACTTGTATTATTCATGAATAAAACATGTATTATATGTGTCTTATAAATTATTTTAGTTTATATCATTAAGAACATGAGTGATGTTGCAATATGTATTACAAATGTATTGTGCATGTATTATAAGTGTGTTACCTAAATTACTTTAGTTGATATCATTAAAAAGGGAGTGAAATTTGCAATATGTATTATAAATGTAGGATGTATTATTCATGATTTTAATACAATATTAATACAATTATGAAACATATCTAATACAACTTTAATACAAACGTGATATAGTTCCATAAACTTCATCCTTTTCGAGCTTCAATCTAATATTTCTCCTAAAATCAATGCTAAAGTTAACCAAACCATCTTGAAATTGAGATATAAACTTTAAACGATATTTTCAATTATTCGTACGAACAACCTATCCAAACTAATCGCAAACGAAAGAGCATAAAGCAATCTAATCGTAACAAACGAAGAAACATAATAAACTGTCAAATGAATTAAACTTGAATTAAAAATGTATTACACACATATTAAAGTTGAATTAGAAGTGAATTAAACACGCATGTAAAATGTAGCAAATGATAGAACATTCTGTGATTTGTAAACTGAATAAAACTTGTATCAATAATGAATTAAACAAGTAATTCAATCATAACAAATCAACCAATAAAATGTAAAATGAATTAACTTGTATTAAAAGTGTATTACACAAATATTAAAGTTGAATTAAAAGAGAGAATTAAGCATGGATAAAAAATGTAACTAATGAAACACGAGACAATGACCTATAGAGTGAATTAAACTCATATCAATAATGAATTAAACAAGAAAATCTAATAGTAACAAATAATAAACTTACAAAATGAATTAAATTTGCATTAAAAGTGTATTAGAATTAGAAGAGAAAATTAACAATAAATAAAAAACGTTACTAACGAAAGACAAGAAAATAATCTATAGATTGAATTAAACTTGTATTATTCATGAATAAAACATGCATTAGATGTATCTTATAATTTTTTTTGGTTTGTATCACTAAAAACACAAGTGATGTTTGCAATATGTATTAAAATTGTAGAGTGCATGTATTATAAGTGTGTTGCGTAAATCATTTGGTTGGTATCACTAAGAAGAGAGTAAAGTTTGCAATATGCATTAGAAATGTATTGTTCATGAATAAAACTTATATTATATGTGTCTTATAAATTATTTGATTTGTATCACTAAGAAAATGAGCAATGGTGGCAATATGCCTTATAAATGGATTGCTTATGAATAAAACTTATATTATATGTGTCTAATAAATTATTTTAATTTATCACTAAGAAAATGAGTGACGGTTGCAATATGTATTAAAATGTAATGTGGGTGTCTTATAAAGGTATTATTAATGTGTTACCAAAATTATTCTTGTTAGTATCACTAAGAAAGGAGTGAAGTGTGCAATATGTATTATAAATGTACTATTCATGAATAAAACATGTATTATATATATCTTATAAATTATTTTGATTTGTATCACTAAGAAAAAGAGCGGCATTTGCAATATGTATTACAAATGTATTGCATCCTATATTATAAATGTATTACGAGTGTGTTACTTAAATTATTTTGGTTGATATCACTAAAAAGAGTGAAGTTTGTAATATGTATTATAAATGTATTGTTCACAATTTTAATACAATTATGAAACATATCTAATACAACTTTAATACAATTGCCATACAGTTCCATAAACTTCACATTTTTTGAGTTTCAATCTAATATTTCTCCTAAAATCAATTATAAACTTAACCAAACCCTCTTAAAATTGAGATATAAATTTCAAACGACATTTTCAATTATTTGTAGGAATAACCTATCCAAACTAATCACAAATTCATAAAATTCAAATAATGAATTCAAAATTTAAAGCTTTATAATGACCATCAATGGCGAATTCTTGTTGCTGTAATTTTAGAGATTTGAAATTTCCGCTTGAAAATACGATTTTGTACAATTTTTCATCTTTTCATTCCTTTTCTCGTCGTATTTTTGGGTAAAAATAATAAAATATGGGAAAAAATTGATTTCAAAATAGTTATTTAAATGAGAATTTCAAAGAGGAAGAAGAAGATTTTTTTTAAAAAAAAAAGAAAGAAAGAAGAGGAGGAAGATAATAATGACAGAGAAAGAGACAAAGAAGAAGAATTAAAAAACAGAAGTGGAGGAAGAGGAAAAAAGGGCAGAGAAAGAGGCAAGCGAATGTACAATTATCTTAACTCCAAAAAATTGTTATATTTAGTTAGAAATATTATATTGGCATAGATGGTAAATATTTCTTTAATATAACATATTTATGTGATTTACCCATAAATAAATTATGGACTTGGCCCATTAACCACTTATTAAAATTAATTATTAAAAATTTACCCACTAATTAATTTACTGTAGCTAAATGAGTAGCTCAAAATTTTCAAAAACCCTTCATCGGCTAAATATAAATGACTCAAAGCAACTGTCCAAAAGGGGGTAAAATGGTAATTTTTTGAATATTTTCAAAAATAACCTTCTATGCCATTACAATATCCAGTACTAAAAACCATGTTTGTTCTCAAACATAATGTAACAACCTGTCCCCGTCGTTATGGAAAGGCCAATGGGGAAGGAATATAGGAGTTTTCTGAGTAGTAACTTGGAAATTTCTAGCCTAGGCCAGACTTGGACGAAATCTGAGTCAGGTGAGGTCTAGGGTAATTCGTTAATGGATGGGGGACAAATTATGAGTTTGATAACGTGAGTGGATAGCCAAGACGTTAAGGAGTCTGTATGAGTTTACAAAATCGAATTCGGGCGAATAGAACTCCCAAAACTTATCTTGGTGTGAAATGGTAGTTTTAGAATGTCTAGGCTTGAAGGTGTGTTGTGAAATGTGAGCTTGGAACTCAAATTTTGAGTTTCAGTCTTCGTGCAAGACTCTGGGGCGGGATTTATCCCGCCAGGGGGGCCCGCCAAGGAAGGTCAGTCGCGACTTAAATCGGGAAAAAACTCCAAAAATGTTATTTTCTGCAAAACTTCGTTCTTAAGAGCTAAGGGACGACCCAGGGAAGTTTCTTATTTGATTCCCACAAATTCTCACGCTAAAGGTAAGTTAATTACTCCCCTAATTTTTATTTTGATTCTTAGAACTTAGAATCCTTGTAAATTATCGTTGGGGGATGGTTTCGGCCTGAAGTTAATGGTGGGAAAAGCCCTAGTTGAACATTAGGATCATGGGTTTGGCCTTGGGTTGATATTTTAATATAATCTAGGTAAATTAGGCCTTATTTATTGATCATTGCATTAATTACTTGTTTTAGACCAAGAATAACCTGAAAGACTCTAGAAGGGGAAGGCTCAAGTGTCTTAAGAGTATTCAGGCTTGGTTTCGAGGTAGGTGATGGTTTGATTTCCTGTTGTGTGATATTTGCACGTTAATTGCTTCATTGTATGCGTTCATGTATGTGCATAGGGAATGTGAATCAAATCTAATGAAATGATTATGTGTGAAAAATTACATGCCATGAACCTATTACTTGATTGTATGACTATGAGTACTGTTCATTATGGGTGTGATTGTGATTGCGGTTGTGCTAACTGGATTGGGTGTCACGTTCTGACACATATATTGGATCGGGTGTCACGTTCCGATACATATATTGGATCGAATGTCACGTTTCGACACATGTATATTGGATCGAGTGTCAGGTTCTAACATATTAACAGTTTGGGTGTGGATTCCATGAGAGGACCACTCGTGATTATTATGTTCATATCTACTTGTCATTGATATCGAGAAATTATATATTGCTGCTAAATAATAACTGAATTATGCATTCCATATATGTGTGTTTACCGTGTTGTAATTTCTTGCGTATATTTTGCTCACTAGAGTAACCACGTGATCCTACTAGTACATCGTGATTTCGTGTACTGATACTGCAATTGCTCTTTCTTTGTTGAGCACAAAGCTTCTTTAGGCGGCTATTGACACACCTCAGTTAGAAGATCATTGACCGAGATCACATTCAAGGGTGAACCAATTCTTTTAGGCTGCCATAGATCCATAATTAATTTAGTCCATTCTTTTCGGGCTCAGACTATATGTTTAGACTTTTTTATGTTTAGTTTTTGGGGTTGCACCCCTTTTTCTTAGACTTGCTGATTAGTAGAGTTTTGGTACAATGACTTTCAGTTCTAAGGGTTTAATTTCCGTGATAGTTGTTTGTTACACTTCTGGAGTTTATGGGAACTCCTTATTGAATTCGTCATTCAAATCTGCTTCCATTTCTTTAAATGGTTTAGTTTCTTTTAGTTTCTTAGTTGGGTTGTAGTAGTGGTTCCCCCACCGGAGGGTTAGTGTGGGTGTCACTCACAGCGGTCTGGGTCGTGACAAAGTTGGTATCAGAGCCCTAGGTTCGTTGCTTTCAGTGCACCAAAACGAGTCTAGTGGAGTCTTGCGGAACAGTACGGAGATGTCTGTACTTTTCTTTGAGAGTCTATTGGACTTTAGGAAAACTTATTTCTTTGTTTTTTTCGTGCTATTACTTGAATCCAATTGGTATCTAGGTGATACAAATTGGTATCTTTTCTCCTTCACTCTATGGTCAGAACTAGAGTAACAAAAGTGGTAACACCAACACTAGCAAAAGAGGATGCATCATTCCAGATAAGCATGTTTCCCTGATTCAATGTGGGCATGTAAAGACTAGTGACCAACATGATCTGTTTGTTAAGTTCTTAAAGTTGAAATCCCCATTATTCGTGGGTACTGAATCTGAAGATGCTTATGATTTCCTTGTTGATTGTCATGATTTGCTTCATAAGATGGATATGGTAAAGCGATTTGGTGTTGAATTTATAATATACCAGTTCAAGGGAGATACCAAAATGTGGTGGTTTTCTCATGTCGAGTTCCGACTAGTAAATGCACTACTCATGACTTGGGAAACATTTTATAACTTTCTTTATGGAGAAGTATATACCCTGAACTTTGAGGGATAGGAGGAAAGATGATTTCCTAAATATAGAGCAACATAATATATTTGTTACATCCTATAAGACCAAATTTTGTGTTTTATCCAAATATGGTACTCCACTTTGCTTCAGTCTAAAAGATCAAATTCATCGCTTTGTGAAAGGATTAAGGTCAGATTTGCATATTCAAGCTTATAGGTGGCTCTTTCAGCAAAATCTGCAAAATCTTTTCAGGAAGTGGTTAATTTTGTGACGGAGGTAGAAGAGGGTGAAATCAGAAGACTTTGCCAAGGTGACAACATTCAAGAAAATTGTAAAGGACGGCTGGATAATGAACACCATTACTTTGGAAAATGTATTTAGTATTGTTGTCATAACATGTTACGACAATATAGTTTAGAATTTCTACTACGATTTTCTAGATTGAGTGTATATCAAAGAGAGTCATGATATTGCTACTATAATAGTAGTGATGCTTACTTGGTTAAGTTATTAAGTGTGTTACAATTGTGGAGAACCTGGACATATGAAGAGAGATTGTCCCCATTCGCACATGTATGACCCCGTACAATAGCAGACCAGAGTAGTGATACCAGCAAGTAGTGGTAGTAATAGCAGAGGAAGAAATCAGCAAGGCCGTGGAGGCCGAAAAAATGGTAATGCATATAGTTGAGTAGTGCCGCCAGGCAAAGAGGTTGCCTGTCAAGATGATAGGGCTCAGTGTTATACCTTTTTGGGTAAGACCAAGGCTGAGGCGTTTGATGTAGTGATCACATGTATTATTTTTGTCTTTGATCGGAGGGCTACTGTTTTGTTTGATCCAGATTCTACTAATTCATATGTGTCAGTTTAGTTTGCCTTGGGATTTGATGCAGTTTGTGATATGCTTAATACCCCCATTCATGTTTCTACCCTAGTTAGAGAGTCTGTCATAGTCACCCATGTCTATCATGCTTGTTCTGTCCTGTTTATGGGTTTTCAGACTTGGTCTGATTTGGTTATTCTGGATATGACTGACTTTGATATAATCTTAGGCATGACTTGGTTGTCCCCCTATTATGTTGTGCTTAATTGTAATGCTAAGTTTGTGACTCTAGAGATCCCGAGTAAGGAAAAGTTTGAGTGAGAAATAGTGTACAAGCCTAAGCTAGCTAAGTTCATAACTTTTGTTCGGGCTAGGAAACTGTGGGGCCGGGGTGTTTGGAATATTTAGATCATATTCGGGATGTTGATGCTGAGTCTCTCTCTATTGAGTCTTTTCCCGTAGTGTCTGAATTGAAGGAAGTGTTTCCTACCAATTTGCTTGGTATGCCTCCGGATAAGGATATAGATTTCTGCATTGAGTTGGAATCGAGCACTCGCCCCATCTCCATTCCTCCTTATCGCATGGCTCCAATAGAATTAAGAGAGATTAAAGCTCAAATATAGGAGCTTCTTCATAAAGTTTTTATCCTTCCTAGTGCTTTCCCGTGGTGTACTCCTGTCTTGTTTGTTAAGAAGAAGGATGGTAGTGTGAGGATGTGCATAGACTATCGACAGTTGAATAGGGTCACCATTCGAAATAAGTATTTGTTGCCTCAGATAGATGACCTCTTTGACCAGCTGCATGATGCATCAATGTTCTCTAAAATTGACCAAAGATTTGGTTACCATCAGTTAAAGATTAGGCCCTGAGGATGTACCCAAAACTATATTCAAGACCCTTTATAGGAACTATGAGTTTTTAGTGATCTCGTTTGAGTTGACTAATGCACCTGCAACATTCATGAGTTTGATGAATGGTGTGTTCAAACCATTCCTAGATTCGTTTGTTATCGTCTTTATTGATGACATTTTGGTTTATTCCAAGAGTAAGGAAGAACATGCCGACCATATTCTTGTTGGTTTGGGTATCCTTGGAAAACAGAAGTTGTATGTAAAATTTTCCAAGTGTGAGTTCTGGTTGACTTCAGTTGCCTTTTTGGGGCATGTGATTTCAAATGAAGGGGGAATGGTAGATCCCCAAAAGATCGTAGCAGTCAAGAACTGGGTCCGACCTATCTCTGTGACTGAAGTTAAGAGTTTCGTGGGGCTCACCAGCTACTAGCGACGGTTTGTGAAAAAAATTTCTTCTATTGCCACTTATTTTAGAAGGCTAACTAAAAAGGAGATGCCTTTCGAGTGGACTGACAGATGTGAAGACAACTTCAAAAAGCTCAAGACTCTTCTGACCAAAACATATATTCGGACACTGCCGGTGGAAGGTAAAGATTTCATTGTTTATTGTAATGTTTCACATTCGGGATTGGATGTTGTGTTGATGCAGGAAAGAAATGCCATAGCTTATGCATCGCGATAGCTGAAGGTGCATCAGAGAACTACCTGACGCATGACTTGGAGTTAACAGCGGTAGTGTTTATCCTTAAGATATGACGTCATTACCTTTATTGTGTCAAGTGTGTGATGGTTACTGATTATTGTAGTGTACAACATGTATTCACTCATAAGGACTTGAACCTGAGATAGTGGAGGTGGATGGAGTTACTCAAGGACTATCATCTACTATCATTCGGGTAAGACTAATATAATGGAAGACGCACTAAGCCGGAAGACGGTGAGTATGGGTAGTCTAGCTAGCTTGGGTGTGTCCAAGCGACCTTTGATCAATGATATTCAAACCTTGGAGTCTAAGTTAATGCAGTTGGGCATCTCAAAGAAAGGTGGGGTATTAGCCAGCATTAAAGTAAGACCCACATTCATTGAGGAGATCAAGGCCAAGCAGTTTGAGGATGAGAGTTTGAATGAGCTCAGAAAGAACATAGTGTCTGGCAAGGCACAAGATGCGGCTTTTGATGCGGGTGGTGTGCTCAGTTTTAAGGGGAGAATTTGTGTTCCCTGAGTGGATGACTTGATTCAAAAGATATTGATAGAATCTCATGGTTTGCGGTATTCCATTCATCTAGGTATGACCAAGATGTATCGACATTTGAAATGACTTTATTGGTGCTTAGCATGAAGAAAGACATAGTTGAGTTTGTGGCTAAGTGCCAAAACTGTCAGCAGGTAAAGTATGAGCATCAAAGGCCTACAGGTTTGCTTCAACAAATGCAAATCCTTGAATGGAAGTGGGAAAGAATGGCTATAGATTTCGTGGTTGGTCTTCCCAAGGCCTTGGAGATGTTTGACTCCATTTGGGGTGGTAGTTGACAAGCTGACTAAGTCATCCCACTTCATTCTAGTCAGCGTAACTATAATGCTCAGCAATTGGCTAAGGTCTATGTGAAGAAGATAGCGAGGCTGCGTGGGGTTCCCCTTTCCATAATCTCGGACCATAGTACGTAGTTCACATCCAAATTTTGGGGAAAGTTGAATGAGGAGTTGGGCACTCAACTCACTTTTAGCACAACCTTCCGACAACAGACGGACGGACAGTCAGAGAGAATTATTCAAGTGTTAGAGGACATGTTGAGGGCATATGTGATTGACTTTGGAGGGCATTGGGATAACTTCCTACCTTTGTGTGAGTTCTCCTATAATAACAGTTATCACCCTAGCATTGACATGGCACCCTTCGCAGCAATTTATGGGAGGGGATGTAGATCACTCATAGGGTGGTTTGAGGCTGGAGATGTGAAACCTTTAGGGGTTGATTTGGTGAACGATGCTTAGGATATGGTAAGAAACATCCAAGCTAATCTTACAGTAGCCCAGAGTCGACAGAAAAAGTATGCGGACCGTAAGGTAAGAGACATGACATTTCAGGTTGGTGAGCAAGTTCTTCTAAAAGTATCACCCATAAAGGGGGTGATGAGATTCGACAAGAAGGAAAAACTTAGTCCTATATACATTAGGCCATTTGAGATTCTAAACTGTGTAGGGCCAGTGCCTTATAGGTTGGCTTTACCTCCTAGCCTATCTAGAATCCATCCAGTGTTCCATGTGTTCATGTTGAAGAAGTACCATGGGGACGGAGAATACATCATAAAGTGGGACTCAGTTTAGTTAGATAAAGGCCTTCAGTATGAGGAGGAGCCAGCTGCAATTCTTGATCGCGATGTCTGAAAGATGATGACCAAGGAGATAAAGTCCGTGAAAGTTTAATGGAAGCATCGTCCAGTTAAGGAAGCTACTTGGGAAACCGACAAGGACATGCGAGACAAGTATCCCAACTATTCGACGATTCAGGTACTACTCTACTCTTGCCTTAGCCATTTCTCCTAGTTCATCACTCGGAGATGAGTGGTGGGTAAATTGGTATCTATTGTAACGACCTGTCTTCTTCGTTATAGAAAGGCCAATAGGGAAAGAATTTGGGCCAGAAAACTTCTGAGTAGTAACTTGTAAATTTCTAGCCTAGGCCAGACTTGGATGAAATCTAAGTCAGGTGAGGTCTAGGGAAATTCGGTAATGGATGGGGGATCTAATTTTGAGTTTGATCACGTAAGTGGATAGTTAAGACGTTAAAGAGCCTATATGACTTTACAGAATCGAATTCGGGTGATTAGAACTCCCGAAACTGATCTTGGCGTGAAAGGGTAGTTTTAGAACGTCCAGGTTTGAAGGTGTGTTGTGAAATAAGAGCTTGGAACTCAAATTTAGAGTTTCTATCTCCATGCAAGCCGCTGGGGTGGGATTAATCTTGCCACGGTGGGGCCACTGTAGTGGGATGGGGCCTGCTGTGGCGGGCCAGTCGCGACTTAAATCAGGAAAAAAACCCCAAAAATGTTATTTTCTACAAAACTTCATTCTTAAGAGCTAAGGGATGACCTAGGGAAACTTCTTATCAGATTCCTACGAATTCTCGCGCTAAAGGTAAGTTAATTACTCCCCTAATTCGTATTTCGATTTTTAGAACTTAGAATCCTTTTAAATTATCGTTGGGGGGAAGGTTTTGGCCTAAAGTTAATGGTGGAAAAAGCCCTAGTTGAATATTAGGATCATAGGTTTGGCCTTTGGTTGATATTTTGATATAATTCGGGTAAATTAGGCCTTGTTTATTGATCCTTGCATTAATTACTTGATTTAGACCAAGAACAAGCTAAAAGACTCTAGAAGGGGAAGGCTCAAGTGTCTTAGGATTATTCAAGCTTGGTTTCAAGGTAGGTGATGGTTCGATTTCCTGTTGTGTGATATATGTCGGTTAATTGCTTCATTGTATGCATGCATGTATGTGAATAGAGAATGTGAATCAAATCTAATGAAATGATTATGTGTGAACAATTACATGCCATAAACCTATTACTTGATTGTATGACTACGAGTACTGTTCAGTATGGGTGTGATTGTGACTATGGTTGTGCTGACTGGATCGGGTGTCACGTTTCGACATATATATTGGATCAGGTGTCACGTTTCGACATATATATTGGATCAGGTGTCACATTCCGACACATATATTGGACTGGGTGTCACGTTCCGACACATGTATATTGAATCGGGTGTCATGTTCGGACACACTAACAGTTTGGGTGTGGATTCCATGAGAGGACTACTTGTGATTATTACGTTCATATTTACTTGTCATTGATATTGGGAAATTGTATGTTGCACCTAAATGATAACTAAATTATGTGTTCGTATATGGGTGTTTACCGTGTTGTAATTTTTTGTGTATATTTCGCTCACTAGAGTAGCCGAGTGATCCTACCAGTACACCGTGGTTTTGTGTACTGATACTGCAATTGCTCTTTCTTTGTTGAGTACATCGCATCTTCAGGCGCCTATTGACATACCTCAGTTATGAGATCATTGACCGAGACCAGATTCAAGGGTGAATCAGTTCTTTCAGGATGCCATGGATCTATCATTAGTTTAGTCCATTCTTTTTGGACTCAAACTATATGTTTAGACTTGTTTATGTTTAGTTTTCGGGGTCGCACCCCTTTTCTTAGACTTGTTGATTAGTAGAGTTTGGTATAATGACTTTCAATTCTAGGGGTTGAATTTTCGCGATAGTTGTTTGTTAGACTTTTGAAGTTTATGGGAACTCCTTATTGAATTCGTCATTTAAACCCACTTTTGTATCTTTAAATAGTTTAGTTTCTTTAAGTTGCTTAGTCGGGTTGTAGTAGTGGTTCTCCCACCGAAGGGTTAGTGTGGATGCCAATCACAGCGGTCTAGGTCGTGGCACATAAGGAAGAAAAATGAAGGATAGATATGATCTTCCAGAGTCAGTGTTCATCTCTCCAAGTGTGCTCCTCCTTAAGACCATTCTATCAAGATCAACTTCTAAGAACTGAACTTTCAAATCAAATTTTGGTAGATCTACAATCAGGAGTGATTAGCAAAACACATACTAAATCATGAACCCAATTTGAACCAAAACCCTTCGCACCATGACACAATCATCAAGATGAATTTTTCCTCACATAATCACGATAACATTCGAAAGTAATTCCGTCTACCAACAGAAGTGAACCTGAACCAATCACCCTACACTAATAATGCACAAATCATCACAAATCTCTCACAACCAAATCATCCCACGAGCTTGAGCTATAACAATATGATGTTTACACATCAGGTACTCATCACATGAGGATCAAACTTATCTAACTCAAATAAGGACATAGTCGAGTAACCACCCATCAAACGATACACCCAAGAATACAAAACCTCTAACAACACTATCGAAATGCTAGATCAATAGTTGTGATTGTAGACAACCCTTAAGAATGACAAAACTAGATCCAATGACCCTCACATTCAATCACACATAGTCGTAACGTGACCTTGACAACGAGATAAATATTAAGACTATCAGACAATTATAACTACTCATGGTAGTTCTTCTATTAGTTCTCATAAGCAAGGTTGTGCATGTAGAACCGTTGGTATATTTCAACTATCCAAAACAACACTAAATCTGCCATAATTGAAATGACCAAGTCTACCCAAGGATGTCACCCTACCAACAAGACAATCACATTTCAAAAATAGCCTTCTAGGTCATTACAAAAATACATACTTTCAAGGTTCCCTCCGTCCTTTTTATATGTCACATTTTTAGATTTCACTTGCATTAAGAAACTAAGTAAGTTTGCAATTCTACCCTTATCTAATGTTTTTTTTGAAGTCAGCTTTTCAATAAATGATAAATAAATCCATTTTTATTTTTAATTTGTTTGTTGAGATTTCTTTTTCAAAATCAAACTTTATAGAGTAATGCAATAGTGAGAGTAATTAATCAATGTATGATGTAATTACCATGAACATTAATTACATACTTATTAGTTTTTCTAGGTTGGTAAAATATCTATTTTCAAGACTAATTAATTATCAATGGTATAATAGGAAGAATATTGTAATTTATGCATTGATTTTATGAAATAACAAGTATTATGAATCAACTATTTATAGTAATGATGACATATAAAAAGGAACGGAAGGAGTAACTCTCAAGGGAAAACAAGAAGAATAATGTCATTTATGCATTGATTTTGTGAAATGACAAGTACTCCCTTCGTCCACTTTTATTTGTCATGTTGCGCTTTTCAAAAGTTAATTTGACTAATTTTCAAAGTTAAATTAAATTACATTAATTCGATATTCTAAACAAAAAATCTAGATATTCAAAAACTATACGAAAAGTACTCTAAATTGCAATTTTTCGCATATCAATATGATGAAAAATTACATTGTAAAATGTTAGACAAAATTTTTATAGTCTGACTCTAAAAAAGGAAATTATAACAATTAAAAATGGACAAAGATAGTATTAAAGAACAACTATTTTTACTAAGGAGACATGTAAATAGAAACAAATGGAATATTTATGATTTCACTAAGGACAAGAGTGAAAAGTATGATCTAAATTATGTCCTTAAATATTTTTCTTAATAAGTGTGCATTGCTTCACAAATTCAATTAATATGAAATATAAGAAGTAACAAACACACATTTAACTGCCTCTTTGCTGAATTAACTTCACATTTCTATCCTTTATATGAGTCACCACAAGTTGCTGTAACTTTTTAATTATTTGATTGTCCAAATTATATTTATTGATGTACTTTCACCACTTCTCGTCAGGATCCAGTATTAAAATGAACACTTTTTGAACGTAATAAATTAAAACAGATCATGTCTAAACATATGCATCAAAATAGATATCTCACCTAAAAATGAGCAAGTTGTTTACGACGTTTTCTCCATATATAAAATAAATAAAAAAACAAAGGGATTTGCCCAAAAATAGGTGAATTACAATTTAGTTTTATTATTTTGGTTAGCTTTTTATATATTCACGTAAATTATTGCAGATTTCTTAGAAATATTCACGTGCATAGAATCTCTCCTTGCTGATTTTTTTTCCAGATTTTTGAAAGTGTTAATCTTCAATGTTTAGTCACATCTAATTTGATTAAAAGTGATATTTTTTCTTGATAATAAATATATGTTGACATTTACTTCATATCCTTTCATTCATATTTTATATTTTTCTATTAAATGAAAATTGATATTCATGTCTCAATTCGGAAGGTCTTTATATTCACTTGAACTATTCCCTTCCTTCCGAATTGTTGAAACATGATTATCAATTTTCAAAATATTATATTAGTAAATGAATATAAAAGATTGAAGGAGAGTATGTGAAATGAACAACAACAAATATTTATTATTGAAAACATTTATCATTTTAAATCAAATTAGATGTGACAAAACATGTAGATTAACACTCGCAAGAATCTGAAAAAGTCGACAAGAAGAGATTACATTCACGTGAATATTTTAAAGAAATCTACAAGAATTCACGTGAATATATAAAAAGCTAACCAAAATAACAACTATAGTTTGTCCCAGAGACGAACCTAGGATTTGAAGATGAAGGGTGCACCACTAATGACTAATACACGTTAGTTAAAACATGTCATCCAAAGATGATTCGTATGATAATTTTAACAAACATGAAAATATAAAATCAATGTACTAAAGTATAAATGTGATCATTATATTGAATTTGTTGGATAGAATTTGCTTTGAGGAGTGGTGGTTTTGAAGTTCATTTTGTACCATGAGGTCTCAAGTTCAAAACTAGCAATCCTTTTTTTTTTTATTCAATATTTTAAAGCTTCACAGAGAAAAAAACGAAAAAAGCAAAAAAAAAAAATAGTTAATGGGATTCAGACCCAGCCTCCTTGCCTTAGAGGTTTACAATATTTAAACCAACACACTTAATCAGTTTTTGTGCCTTTGAGTGCCTAATAAAATATATATCATATCTCAACGTATATATACACACATATATATATATAGAGAGATAATTCTTTTGAAGTTAATGGGTGCACGTGCACCCGTAAGGATACTTGTAGGTCCGCCTCTGGTTCGTCCATTTTTAGGCGAATTCATGAAATTTTTTTTTTTTTTTTTTTTTTTTTGGTAAAGATAGACGTTAACGATATAAGAGACAGTTTATCCCATTTTGAATGAAATGTCAATTTTAGTGCATGTTTTAGACATGATCCATTTTGATAGGTTATATTTAAAAAGTGTCTGTTTTAGTGCCAAAATCTCATATAAGTGTAACACTTTGGGTTTCAAAAAGAACTAAAGAGAGGTTTGTAATGTTTGGGTTGGTTCGGATTTTTCAAATATCAAATCAAACCATTTGTGTCAGATTTTTAAATTTATAAACCAAACCAAACCAATTAAACTCGGGTTTTTCAACCTCGGGTTTTTTCGGATTTTTCAAATTTTTGGGTTTTCCTAGTAAAATATTCATACAAACATATAATTTACTTGTACTTCAAATATTTCTTTAGTCCTACCAAAATACAACTATCTAAGGTGTTTCTTAAGAAAATAACACAAAATATGATATGATTAATGACACTAAAATATTCGACAAAAAATAATATAATAATGAAATTGCGTAAAACAAATATTACAAATTAACAGGTCATAATGAAAATGATCATAATTTAAAAGTACTAAATCGTGCTAAAATAAATTTAATAAGTATTAGTTACATGACTTAATATTAAAGAAAATTAAAATTAGATTATGTATTTTAATTGTCTAAACCAATGTAAAACTAAAGAATAAATATTCAATATTATTGTCATTCTTAGTGTTGAATTGATTTTCTTTTTGGCATTAGTATTAACTAGTATACGCTCATGCACACTACGTGGCTAGCTGATAAATACAATCGTAAATATTGATTCATTGATAATTTTAAATTTTAAATTATTATAAAATAAAATTGTAAAGTTTATTTGAGAGAAGGTTAACATTTACTGCTTGATAGTTATAGTAGAATATTTGTGAAAATAAATCAATATATAAGTTTAGTGTATTGTCTAAATTTGACAATAATAATTATGAGTTCGGAACCTAAATAAGCCACAAAAAAATAAAAGTGATCAAAATAAGCCACTACTCTAGTAAATAACTAAAATAGGCTCAGTGAAAGAAAAAATTCCACTTTATTCAATATTCCTAACGTTTTTCGTTAGTCTCATAACGTGTATATTTTAATATATAACAGAACTATTTCTTACACCTTGTAAAATGGAACTATTTCTTACACTTTGTAAAGTGTAAGTTTTTCTTACACTATGTAAAGTGGATCTTTTTCTTACACTTTATAAAGTGGAAGAAAAAAATTATGTTTTACAAAGAGGAATATTTTTCACGTTTTGCTTAAATTGTATCTCTTTATGAAGCTTTTGCAGTGTTTGTCATACAATTATATTGATTTGACATATCATAAAAACAAAAAAAATTATTACATTATGTATTTTTATTTTTTTTATTCTGAAAACTCCTTCAAGCTCTATTTAAGGACATTCAAACATAGCACCTTCAACATCTTTAGTCTTCTATTGTTCTTCATTTCAATCACAAAAAAATGTCTTCAAATCCAAAAGTTAGAGTTTCGATTTATTGGGATGGCGAAATTATGCATGACGGAAATACCGTTTATTATAGGCAAAAGTACTTATTACCCTCCTGAACTTGAAGCTTTTTATTCGGTGTACACCTAAACTAAATTTCGTAACCTTCTCACCTAGATTAAAACTTCCAGACTAAACTTCTCACTAAGCTCTAAACCTCTCACTAAGCTCTAATAAGTGTAATCGACGATGACAAATTTCAAAACTTTTGGCTCTCTAAGAAGTGTAATCGATGGAGTAAAGGGTAAATTTCGGGAAATTCTTTTTGGATTTAGGTCAATTGCAGTTCTTAGACGTGAAGGCTTGCTCGATTTCGTGAAACGTTTGTCGATTGGTCAATTTTCTTTCGATCTTTTCTGAAATTGTTACCAAGTAAGTGATTATCCACTCTTATGATGTGTTATTGTTTGTTTCCTTTACTTTTTCATTTATATTTTACCCTATTTTTCGTTTAAGGTTTCGCCATAATTTGACTAGGGTTTCACCATAGTTTCCGATTGAGTTCCCGATTAGGGGTTTGATAGTTTTCAACTAGAATTTTCACTTAATGAATGTATTATTATGAAGTTGTTCAGCTTATGCATGCATGAGTATTAGGGTTTTTGATAATTAGTTAAAAAAATTAGGGCTTTTTAGTAAAATTAAGATTCTAGGGTTTTTATTTCAATATTCTATTTTGGTATTGTTAAATGGTGGAGAATTTTGTAATTTCCTTATGTATATTTGTATGCTGTTGAGTGATATGGCTACTAAGTTCCAAATATTTTTTGTATTGTTTATTATAATTTCCTTGTATAATTGTATGCTTATGAATTAAATTTTGTTTTGTTTTTTCTGTTTTGGTGTTATTGCCTATGTTTTGGTGTTGTTGCCTCTGTTTTGGTGTTATTGTATATGTTTTGGTGTTGTTGCCTCTGTTTTGTTGTTGTTGCATATGTTTTGTTGTTGTTGCCTTGTACAATATATTGATTGTTATTGTGGTTATAGGTTGACACTATGACTACTAAGTACCTCAATTTAAGGTTCAAATATGGGGGTATCTTGGTGAGTGAGGTAGGTCCAATATATGTTGGGGGTAGGACTGATTATGTAGAGAATCTGGATGAGGATCATTTGTCAATTCCTGAACTTGCAGATTATGCTAAGTCTTTTGGGATTAGTAAGTTAGGAAAAACTTATGCAATTCCATCTCTAGGGGGTGATCTAGTGGAATTGAAAAATGACATGAATATTTGTAACATTGCATTATATATGCATGATGGGGACACAATAGATATTTATGTGTGTGATGACACTATTTTGGAGGATGTGGGTCCCAGTGAAGGTCAAATTAGTCAATTTTTAAGTCAAGAGGTTGAGTCTTTTAATGCACATGGAAAATCTGATGATTCTTTAACTGCACAGCCAAAAAATCAGATCTAGGGTTAGGTTCCTCTTCTTCCTTTTCATCTAGTGAAAGAGTTGAGAATGATGGGGTTGCAAGGGTCCAACAAGAAACTGATAATGATTATTCTTCAATAGATTGGACTGATACTGAAGAAGAAGTTGAACCTACTGTCCAACAAGGAACTGAACCTTCTATTCAAGAAGAAGTTGAACCAAGTGTCCAAGAAAATGTAGAGGAAGACAGTGATTTCTATTTGTTCTGACCAGTCTATTGACTATGAAAGTGATGTGCATGAGGAGTTGAGGATTGTTAAGGAAGATGTGAGAAAGTTTAAAGAAATTAGGAGGAGAAAGAAGAAGGAAAAACCAAAAGGTTTTTTAGGTGAAGT
This sequence comes from Solanum commersonii, assembly GCA_029007595.1. Lineage (NCBI taxonomy): Eukaryota > Viridiplantae > Streptophyta > Magnoliopsida > Solanales > Solanaceae > Solanum > Solanum commersonii. The sequence continues at coordinate 245,821 of JAJTWQ010000092.1, read as the reverse complement.
TGGACTTGATGAGGGGTATGAAGATACTGAAAAAGGCAAAAAATAAAATAAATTCAAGGGTAAGCTAACAGAGGATGAGCCATACTATGACAGTTCTTATTGTGATAGTTTTCAAAGTGATGAAGAAGAACTGTTTCTGATGATGAACTTGAAGGAGGGGGTTTAAGGGGGAGAAAAAAGAGTGATAGAGTGATATATAATTCTACTTGTGATGTTGTAATATGGCAGTGTGGTTTGATATTTGAAAGTGTAAAGGAATTTAGAGAGGCAGTTACAAAATATGCTATGAAAAAAGGAGTTGAGTTAGACGAGTATGTGAATGGGAGTACTAGAGTTAGAGTCAAGTGTAAAAGTGGTTGTCCATGGCTGTTGTATGCAAGCAAGGAAGGGAGGAGTGAGAACTTCACTATCAAGACATACAACCCAAGGCACAGATGTACCAAGACCACCAATAATATTTTGTGTGATTCAAAAATTTTATGTAAGTATCTGAAAGATATGATTATTTCTCAACCTAGTATAAAAGGGTGGGAAATACAAGATTTGGTGAGGAAAGAGTTGAATGTTCATGTAGGGAAGGCAGTCTGTTTAAAAACAAGAAAAAATATTTTAAAGGAAATTATGAGGGATCATGTGGCAGAATTTAACAGAATCCTAGACTATAGGGATGTGTTACTCCAAAAAAATCCTTGTAGCACTTGTGTTGTGAAGCTTAAAGATTCAGAATCAGAAAATGGGATAAAATAGTTTCACTCTTTTTATATATGTTTTGATGCTATGAAAAAGGTTTTCCAAGAAGGATGCAGAAGATGTATAGGGCTGGATGAGTGTTTTCTAAAAGGAATTTGTAAGGGTCAACTTTTGGTAGCTGTTGCTAAGGTTGCAAACAACCAAATATATCCAATAGCATGGTCAGTAATTGGTACTGAAAATAAGTTGACATGGAAATGGTTCATGACCACTCTGCAAGATAATCCTAATCTAGGAGATGGTTCCTAGCTCACTATCATTAGTGATATGCGAAAGGTAACTGATTTTTTTTTATTTATCCTTAATTTAATTTGATCAAAATTTAACTATCTTTATTATTTTACTTTACAACTACAGGGACTAATAGCTGTTGTAGATGAACTATTTCCCGAATTTGAGCACAAAATGTGTGCTAGACACATATTAGCAAATTAGTCACAAAACTTTGGAGGCATAGAGATAAGGAAGAAATTTTGGGCTTGTGCTAGATCAACATTTGAGGCACAATTTAAGTACAATATAAATGCCCTATCCAAGCAGGGAAAAGGTATAGTTGAAGCCCTTATCAAATACAATAATGAGAAATGGTGCAAAGCTTTTTTTCAAACTTTTTCAAAATGTGATAATATAGATAACAACATGGCAGAGAGTTTCAATGCTTGGATCTTGGGACCTAGGAACAAGACTATTGTAACTATGTTGGAAGAAATTATAGTTAAGGTGATGAGTAGGGTGAGTAAGTCAAAAGCATTTGCTGAAACATGGACATATGGAATATCTCCAATGGAAATGATGGTATTCAATACCAATGTAACAAAATAAATGCAGCGCAACATTGAATGGAATGGTGATGATGGATTTGAAGTGTTAAAAAGGGTATATAAGCATACTGTGAACTTTGGTCAATAGAAATGTAGTTGCAGATCTTGGGAATTAAAAGGTATCCCATGTGCACATGGTATAGCAACAATGAACCACTTGAACATGGATACATCACAAGCAATTTTAAGCTGGTATAGAAAAGAGACATATCTGAAGACATATTCTCATTTCATTCAACCAGTCCCAAATATGAAACTGTGGCCTGAAAGCATAAACCCAATGGTTGAACCACCTGAGGCAAGGCAAATGCCTGGTAGGCCATCAAAGAACAGAAGAAGAAAAATTGATGAAGTGAGAAAAGCTGGGAAGTTGCCAAGAATTAGGACAGTAATGACATGTTCAATTTGCAAAGGAGCGAATCATAACAAGAGAAATTGTCCAAAAGATCCTAAACCTAAGTCTACACCAACACCCACTCAAGAGATACATTCATATTAATTTTATTTTATAAATTAGATTATGTTAATTATTAATTTAGTCTCTTGTTGTATTATTTTTCTACTCACATTAGTCCACAACTGGAAAAAAGAGGGGTAGAGGTCAATATGAAAGAGAAAGCAGCAGCAAGACTGGTACAAGAAGAGGTGCAGGAAGTGGTTATAAGAAGAGGCCAAAAGTGGTTGGAAAAGGTGTATTTGTTGTTGATACTGGATATACATGTATTAATGTAAGTGTCTTATAAAATTGTCAAAATTATATTTTTAAATGTGAGACCCAAAATAACTATGTTGTTAATATTGCAGCAAGGATTGTCTAGCAGTAGGAGGGTTAATACTGGTGTGGTGAGTTCTGCGCATGTGATAGGTGATATTGGTTTTAAACCTACCAAGGGACTGAAGTGGAAAGGCAAACAGGTCATGACTCTAAGAGAACTTCAAGTCCAAAGTGTTATGCATCGTATTCAAACCAGATCAAAAGCTGTTGGAATTCAAACAAGGGCACAAGCTAAGGGAAAATCACCCTCAAAGAAAACTTCTTAGTTGTGTGGTTGTAACAACCAAACTTAAATTAGTGACTGTTTTGTATTTTGGTGCTTATGTGGTTGTTCAATCAAATTTAAAGTAATGTATGTTTTGCATTTTGGTGCTTGTGTGGTTGTTCAACCAAACTTAAAGTAGTGACTGTTTTTTTGTTTTGGTGGTTAACTTAAGTTATTGTGGTTGTTGGTTGAAACAATGAAACACTATGATGTTTGTGTTTGATGATCAAGAAAGCGCTAGTTATGTTATGCCTTTATGTTAGGCTGCCTTTATGTTATTATTTCATGTTTTGTTATCATATTACGAATTACATGTAACTGTAGTTTTATGAAAAAAGGACAAGTCAATTGAACATACGCAAATATATATATATATATATATATATAGCTTTAATCAACAGAAACATACATCACTAAAACACCAAACCAAACTAATTCACAAAATGAGAACCCTAGAACCAAAAGACCTTGCGTTAATAACAATTGCATTCACAAAAAAAAATTCAACGACACACTAAATAAAATAACAATATCACATTACATATCAAATTAATGCCCAAAATCAATTTCAACATCCATCTACACTTCAGCTGTTTTTCTTGTTTGTTGGTCTTCTTCAACAGACCCAAAATCACAGTATTCGCCTGGCTAGGAAATTTTGGATCATACCAATCAAAAAACTTACAAGGATTTCGAAATGAGGACTGAATTTCAGAAAATCAAAGTTTAAAAAATTACATAATACGAACTTGGCAAATAAAAAGTAAAAAAATATGAGACAATACATACCCATAGTGTCTACAACTGAGAAATCTACGTCCGGAATTGTCATTTGTCCATGAAATTTTCAGAATTGGAGGAGTCCCACATGAGCAAACAAGTCTCCTATATAATTCATGAATTTAGCAATAGCAATTAAAACAAAAAAGAGAGAAAAATTCTGAAATTTGAAAAGGGAGAAGGGATTAGGGAGAATAAATAGTTAGAGAATAGAGAGAGAAAGATCTTTAAAATATGCCAAATATTAAAGAAAAATGAAAATTTTACGTTTTTTTTTTACCGTTGTAGCTTTATGATGTGGCAAAAAAAAACTTCCTTACGCGCCTAGTAGAGTGTGTTGTCAATTGCTATGCCAGGTGGACAATAAAGGTGTACGCGACGGAGGAAAACCAAGTTCGGGGGGGGGGGTAATTAAAATGGAATTTAATTTAGGTGTACACCGAATAAAAAGCTTCAAGTTCAGGGGGGGAGGGGTAATGAGTACTTTTGCCTTTATTATAATTGTCCCAAACACAATGCTAAATATTCAATTAATGTCCGACATCATAGATTTCTTTCATCAATTTATAAAAGAATGTGTATAAATAGTACTGATTATAATTTGATTATAGTTAAAAAAAAATACCCTATTTCATTTTTATCACAAGGACAAGTAAATTTTGGAGAGTGGATTATCTATAATGATGAATCGTTGACCAACTTTTTGAGGGTTCCAAATGACTACATAGATCAAATCAAATTAACAATACTTGAAATCTATGTTAAAAAGGAGCCTAAGACTAGCCAACAACTTTCTCCTTTATCGGTCGATTCCATCCCCGATTAGAAAATCATAATAGCGTTGATGGATTTCCAATAACTCATTCTACTGATTTTTCTAACATAACTCATTATCAAAATATTCTTACCGATCGATATGATTTTGATTGAACGAAACTATCCATGACAGTGACCGGTAATGCTCAATAATTATATTTCAATTATTATTTGTTGATTTTGTCAATTATTTATTAATTTATATGATTTATTCTTATTCTTATTCTTATTATTATTATTATTATTATTATTATTATATATTTTGTAGCAGTTTACCTCATCAAGATAGGAATATTGCTCCAAGCTATGGACTAGATAATTATTTTGGTCAGTCCTCACACTTTGAAATGACGAAAACTGTTGGGACATCCTCAAATTTTCATGTTTCGCCTACTTTTGATGAAGATGATTATCGGTATGTCCAACAATTGATTTTTAATTTAAGTAAGTTAATTGCATGAGACAAATATTTATACTTTTTTACATACATAGGGAAACTATCACACAAGATGAGCCCATTGACACTGTGAATATTGATGATCGTGACCTTTCAAATTACGACACAGCTTCAGCTAGTGATAGTGATGATTTGTCTAATGCTGAGGAATCAGGAGATAATGTTCCATTTGAGGCATCATCTAGTGATGATGATTTTTTGATGCCCAATCGGTCGCCAAGATCAATGTCCATGAGTCCGTGTCGTAATCATGAAATTTCTTATCTTGATTATCTCTTAGATGGTCCAAATATGTTTGGCGATACACATGATGAATATACATCACAACGTACGTGGCGTGAACCAGAAGATTTCATGAATGGTGCTATTTATATTGAAAAAGACATGTTATTCAATTCAAAGAAACAGTTGAAAAGAGAAATGAAGCTTCTACATTTAAAGATAGCGAGGAATTACTTTGCTATTAAATCGACAAAGAAATCACGGCGACTTGTTTGCAGGCGTGTATAATAAGGATGTCGATTCAGGCTGACTTCTTTTAATGATAAACATACTAACATGTTGAAAGTTGAAAGATACATTAAGGAACATACATGTAATATGGGTACGTGCCGCGATGGACATTTCAACTTGGATGTTGAGATGATTGCTAGCATCCTCCGTGTTGATATAGAAAAAATGCCAAGGTACTATTTTATCCTTAGGTGATTTTTCTTTAATAAGAAAATATTTATTTTTTAATTTGATAATTAATATTATTTTTACTTTTTCAGATTTCCCATCAAAGACTGTCAAACATGCGTTCTTAAAGCATATGTCATTTCGATAAGTAGAAGAAAAGTCTATCTTGATTGCAAGCGTGCTTTTGAAAAAGTCTATGGTACTTGGGAGGGTTCTTTTGTTGAGTTACCGAGGTTCATGGAAGCTTTGAAACACTTCAATCCTGTAACAATAGTTGAATGGAAAACAGAGCGTCATGTCAATGTTATTGAAAATGTATTCAACTATGTGTTCTGGACTTTTAAATCATGCATTGATGGGTTTGTGTTTTGTCGTCCTATTATATCGATCGACGGAATACATGTCTATGAAAATTATGATATCGAGTTGTTGATTGCGATTGGAAAATATGATATCAAGTAATTTAAATATTTTTAAAAATTGAATATAGAAAAAATATTCTTGTACGGTGTAATGTTAAAGATTCTTTGTATTTGAATGTATTTTAAATCTTTAGTAAGGTTACTTGAAGGAGAGGAATAAATCTGCAAATGTCAATCACATTATCGATAGATGCCCGACAAAGTAAACAGTACAAGTATGCCAACACTGCACTGTCCCAATTGTACTTACCTACATCGTGGATGGGATATAAGAACGCCAAGTATTGTAAGTTAATAAGGTTGCCCGACGTGTTCAAAAATAAGATGTCCCCCAATATAACAAGCATGTAAAGTCTAGCAATCTTCTCAACCTGCTCCACTGGAGTAGCATCTCGTATCGGATCTACTTGTAATTGATCTCGCAAGTAGCCGGTAATGCAATGTATCCTTACTTGACTCGCCGATATCCATATCAGTAGGTGCTATGGCGCATCCTGTGAGTGTCTCTAATAAAGTACGCCAGGGATGAATCCTCCATGCAGCATCCTGCATGTACACAACATCATCATCGATGAACAAACCAAACAAGACCTGCATATCCTATAATGTAATCGTGACCTCACGAAAAGGTAAGTGGAAGCAATGAAAGTCTGGCCTCCAACGCTCAACCATAGCTGTAACAAAGGCACGGTCATTCTGCATCATTCCCACACAAACTATATCATACAGTCCGGACCTACATAAGATCTTCTCAACACGTCTATGAGGTTGGTGCAAACGAAATAAATTCCAGGCATCATTCATGTGAACAGTCCTCATAAGGCTACTAAATGATATCTCACCTTTCCATAACAATTTTGATTTATACTGAGAGAGAAGAAGTGTACGATTAGTCGGTCCAGGATTAACAACACGCTCCATTAAATATTGTAAGAAAAATTCTATTAATTCATTTAGTATAATTATATCTTGACAAATTAAATTGTGAACTATCTTCAAACAAATAATTGTACGAGAGTTAAAGAATCTCTAACTTCAGCAAGCTAATTCAATGTGTTATTTGTCGAGTCAATCACAAGAAAATAAAATAGAATAAAAAGAACCAAAAGAAACATATACCTAAAGAGAAAGAGATGGAACCATCTATTGGAACAATTGAGGGATGACTATGTTTTTTTCCCCATGGAGAGGAATTGAATCCCTAGAATTAGATAAATTTCAATTTTGATACTTATTGATTTTGACTATCTTTCAATTACTTGAAATGTGTAATTGTGAAATTTTAATCTCTTTGATTATAATATTCAAAAAGATTCAGAATTACTAACCATTTCACCATTCAGTTATCAATGTGTTATGTTAAACTTATATTTATTGTTCCATATTTTAGGAATACAACAACAACATATTTCTAAAAAAATTCTGAGCATAACATATTTCCAACCTAAAAGGATCAAAGGTTAAATATGTTGAGTTATATATCGCAAGGATCAAAATTAAAATTTATGAAATATTGAGGGACCAAAAGTACTAGTCTCCCTGCTCTCTCTCTCTCTCTCTCTTTATATATATATATATATATATATATATATATATATATATATATATATATATATTGAGGGACCAAAAGTACTAGTCTCCCTGCTATATATATACTATATGATATAACATTTTATTTCAATAATTTTTTTTTTTCATTTCAACACAATGGATCATATTGCTAGGGGAAGAAATGCAAGAGAAGCTACTAATCAAGCCCAAAGACAAGCATCAAATAGAATTGACAATAATGCAAGAAGGGAATCTATGTTAGAAGCAATGGAAAAACTTGTTGACAAATACAAAGAACGACTTCAACATCTTCAAAACACTATTTTTCAACTTGGACACTATTATTTTGTGTTTCAAGGTGTTATATTAGCTTCAATATCTCATTCTTCATCCCTCAATTGTTCCAATAGATGGTTCCCTTTTTGCCTCTCCCTATTTGCTGCCATTATCAATCTTTATGCAATATTTTTCATGGGGAAAAACATATATTCACTTTAAGACATTATGATATAGCTTGGAAAGAATATAATGACCTTATTTAGGTTCCGGAATCCACATGATGTAACCGTAAGGACTCGCAATTATTAAATATAAAAAAACATGAGATGAAAAGGTGTAATTCTGCAGTAGCGAAATACTATTTTTGCAATACCAATTCAACAGTGTAATTCCTTTTGTTTCTTTCGAATTAAAGACTCTTTTTTTCTAACTCAATATTTAGTAATTGAATGCCCATTGTATAAGACTTGCTGATATTTTGAACAAATTACAACATCATTTCAAAGTAATGAAAATATGAGATGGAAAAAAATATCTAAAAGACTCTTTTTTTCTAACTCAATATTTAGTAATTGAATGCACATTGTATAAGACTTGCTGATAATTTGAAAAAATTACAACATCATTTCAAAGTAATGAAAATATGAGATGGAAAAAAATACCTAATTTTCATTTTTTAGTGTTGGGCCGCTTCAGTTATCGGATTGGGACCATCAAATGTTAATCTTCAAAGTGAAAAAAATGTTTGGAAGCCATGAAAGTGAAAGGGGAGAAGAAGAAAGTGAAAAGGTAAAGTAACTTTTTATAAAGTGTAAGATTTTCTTCCACTTTATAAAGTGTAAGAAAAGTTTCATTTTATAAGGTGTAAGAAATAGTTTCGTTATATATTAAAATATACACGTTATGAGACTAACGGAAAACGTTTGGAATATTGTATAAAGTGAAATATTTTCTTCCACTAAGCCTATTTTAGTTACATACTAAAGTAGTGGCTTATTTTGGTCACTTTTATTTTTGTGTGGCTTATTTAGGTTCCGGACTCAATAATTATTAACATATTTAATTTATTTGTTTGTTTGTTTTCAGAACAAACAAAACTCACCTCTAAAAAGTATCTGAACATGCAATGAATTAAATTTTTGAAAAGCACAACATAACAACTAAAAATAAATGAAGGAAGTAGTAGCTTTTTATTGAAACTTTTCTTCAAGAGGATAAAAAAAAAAGCATCAGAAAATTTTAGTATTTATCTATAATATATAATGTCTTAGACTAAACAACTTATATATAGAAGATTAATAAACAATTATGTGAAAGAATATTTTTAAGCGTTAAGGAATTGTAAGACATACTAACTAATAAACGTTATGGGTATTTGAAATGATAGAACTCTAAAATCATAATATAATCCAATAGAGAACTTTACAAACAATAAATGTAAGAAAAACTTTTAAAAAACTGTTTGCTAGTACCTTCTTATCTTGAATAATCAATTCAATAAAGAATATGATGTGTGAATATCTGCAATATGGTACGTTCTATCTTTTATAAATCCAACTTTCAATCTTCATTACTTATTATTGATGAGTTCCTTCTGAATAGGCATATTTTATCGAGTGTAGGTAGAAAAATTACAATTAAAACACGATAAAATTAATAATTATAATGGAGTAATCAAATAATAGCAAGTACATATGTCAAAAATTCATATCCATCATAGAAATACAAAACTAAGCAAACAATTAATTGCTTCAAAACATTAGGGTAAGAAATGCACAAGTTGTTGATAAATCTCTCTATATATATATACACATATTGTAAGCATATTAAGAACTCTAGAAAAAAAAATGTTGAAACTTTATTTGAAGATTTTTTCAAACAAAGCATTTATTAGTGCATGTATACATAGTACCTTTCTAATATTTAGAATTAATTAAGAACAAACTTTATTACAATATCTAATTTAATGCCACTGATAATAATTTATTATTTATTAAAATTTAGAGTAAAATCTTACTAAATTGATACTCGGTTAATTAATAATCTCTCTAAGCTAATAATTTCCTCTGGTCCCTACTTGGGCCAATGGAAAAAATCACCCATTTCGATAAGATAATAAGATAATATATTTTCAGGAGACCCCATATAAATATATGGTCTCATTAATATTATAAATTAGTAATTCCTTACAAGTACAAATATATCTAAGAAAATTAGTGAAATATGATTCTATTATGTTATGTTTTTTTTTGTTAAAATTTAAATCTAGTTGAAGCTCATCTCTAATTTTTCTTATTGCACCCAAAAGTTTTGGTGTTGTCTTTTCTAATTGTACCATAAAATTGTGAAGAGTTCTAGATGCAAGTGTTTCCTTATGCATAACTGGTTCCAAAGGTATTGTATCATCTTCAACTTTACTATCAATATTATTTTTCCAATGATATCCACATTTTGTTCTAAGTTTTGGACCTCTAAACATGTATCATTTTCACCTATTCAATAGATTATTAACATTCATTTTATCGTGGTAATCGAGATCATTAATCCTGACTTCAAGTCCATGAATGGCGTTTTCACAAGTGGTTTCTTTCAAATTCTTTGAAATTTCATCCCCGAAGAAATGCTTTTGGTGTCGAAACACTCTTTAAATTAATAAATATTAATTTATTGATTAAATAATACCTCTACAACATAATAATATTGAATGGCCCGTCTATATAGATTTAGAGAGGTTTTACTGTATATGAAAGATATAAACAACACATTTTCACAGCCTTACTTTTCAACACACTATTTAAAGAATGACTTTTCAGTTAAATATTCATTTCATCATATATATAAAATAATTAAAAAATTGTCATTATGAAAAAACTTGAATATCGAAATTAATGTTCTTAAATATTACATTTAATACATGGATTGAGAAACCTTCTAATAATTGCATGAATTTGATCTCTCTATTGATAAATAATACAACAATACAATTTAGAAAATAGGCAAATAAAGACAAATGGATACTATAAGCCACAAGTCAATACTACAATTTGAAAAGTATACCAAAAAAACTATGCATCAACTCCCTTTTTCATTGGAACATCTTTCTCCTTATCTTTTTTTTTATTCAATAAATATTTTTAAAAAAGTTATCCGTAAATCAAATTTAAAACTGTACTATATTTTAATATCCATAAAAATCTCATTCAACTTCCATATAAACAAAAGCAAAACCTGAAAAATCCACCAAAAAAGACAAAATAAATTAAATAAGAAGTCAAAGCGAAATTTATATATAGAATTGCATGTTCTATTGAATTTAAAGATGGTTACAAACTAAAAAAGAGCTGAAAAATTAAGTAAAATTTCAATAAATACTCTATACTAGTGCATACACTTCAAGTATGAAATCTCTTCCCTAAAATTTATCAAATGGATCAAAAATTTGGTCTTCGGTGAATTTCATACTTACAAATCCTCCCAATGTTATTTGTTGGGTAAAAAAACCTAGAAAGTGTACGCTTATTTTCTTTATTGAAAATCTTAAAGATGCCAAAATAACACACAATCCTAAAAAAAGATGGCAACAAATATTATAAATGGCAAAAAAGATGAATATAAGAAGAATAGTACTCCTAATAGTTTAACAAAAAAATTACATGTTGGAAGAAGGGTATATCCATTAATTTTTTAATTGAATTTATTTGTGTATAAATAGAGAATAGAGATAATGGGTAGAGCAATTTTTAAAAAATAGTATTAAGGGACGTGTTCTTTTCTTCTTCTTTTTTTAAAATGAAAAAAATATATTCTAAATTAATGTGACTATTTCTATAATTTTAAAAGTAAAATTTATTTAATATATAATAAAAATAAAAATAAATAGTTTAAATCTAGAGAAATTATTTAACATGTAAGATTTTAAATTTTATAAAATATTAAATATTTGTTCATTTTAAAAAGATGAATAAGGCAGTTATTTATCATTTTAATTAAAATACTAATAGATAAGTATATAAACGTATTTTTTCTAGATAACTATTAATTTTAACCTTATCTAATAAATGAAAAGTTAGCGTGCTATTTTATCAATTTCTTTAGAAAAATATATATATTTTTGTAGCTATTTATAAGGAAATTTGTCGACTTCTTTTAATAATAAAATATAGAAGATATTTAAAATTAAATTAAATAGATAATCATATATTAGTAAAAAAACTGTTACAATATTTTGAAAAACAGTAAAAAGTTAAGGTAACTGCAAATTTTTGAATTTTAAAAGAAAGCTGTGAAAACTGCTCGTTGAACTTTTCATTATTTTTGTAGTGTTTGCAATTTTTATTTTTTTACTTTTAGATTTTAAATTAATTTTAATAATTATTAGATAGATTTGGTTTTGATTTAAGCTTTATTATAATTACCAACATTTATGAACTATTTTTTATTGAACCATTCAGAATTCTTAGTTTTAAACTTGAAATAATATATTAAAAGATATAAACTATGAAAAAGTATAAGAAATATTTAAAAATTATATCAAAGTAAATATTTGTATGTATAAAATAATATTTTAAAATTATATATATAATGTCGGATCGATTTAGTCTCGGGTTGTTTTTATTTAGTTAAAACCAAACCAAACCAACCCAAATACAGTCGGATTTTTTTTTCAATACCAAATCAAGTCAAACCAAACCACTAGTCAGTCTTTTTTTTCGATTTGACTCGATTTACAATTTGGTTCGATTTTCGGTTTGGTTTTGTACACCCCTAGTTTGTACATGTTACCCATCAGTCTGAGTTTGGGTCAGCTTCAAACGGTCATATCTTTTAGCGCATAAAAATTTAGGTGGCCCATGACCTATCAAATTGAAGGTCTTTGAGTCTTCTTTCCAATGCCACCAAGTTTTCTTGATTTTGAGCTCGGAGTAAGAAGTTACCCGTTTGAGTGAAGCCTCTCTTTTAAAGATATCCCAATCGTTTTTAGAGTGGTTGTTTGGTCTTTTCCTTTTTCTACTAAGCCTAGCCACACTTTCTTCACCCAATTAAGGGTCTAATAGGATGCTAAACCACATTTTTCACGTTCTTTAACACTTAGACAAATTAGAGAAAGGTTCCAAGAGGAGAAAAAACTAGGTTTCAAGCATTTGTCAAGATTCCATCGATTTTCGCCAAGAACATTGTTCTTTTCAAGTATGTAAGGCTTCTCACGGTATTGACTTGTTCGTCCTCACACCATACTTCTAATTTATCCACGAAATTGTTGTATCTAAAAGATTCTTCAGTAGTTCTTGATTTTAATTCAATTTTTTAACAATGGAGGTTGTGAATTCTTTTGTGTTGTGGATCTTTGGGAAAAGTTATATTCCTAAAGGGATTGTATGGAATTCTTCATGTATTCGTGTTGGGTTTGAGAATCAAGAAGAATATAGGAGAAATTTCATAGCTCTAAACTAGTTGGGGCCCTAATTTGAGCTTGAAAATTCATCAGTTTTTTGGGCAGGGGAATGGGGCGGCGCGCCACCAAGGCGCCAAAACTTATGCCTAGAATTTTGGGGCCTAGCGCCCCGTGCCAGCAGTGCACCCAAAATTCTGTCAGAAGTTTGGTGCCTGGCGCCCTGTAACACCCCTGATTTTTTGAAATGTCTAAATTAACTCATACCTTCGTGAAAAGACAAAAAGGGTGAGTAATAAATTAAGAATGATGTGGTATGTCATATTTTAAGTGTTCAAGGGTTGTATCTCAAGTTTTGAAATTAGGTAAGTGGCAAAATAAAGGTTGGCGAAAGTTATCTTAAGTTCCTTTTTAAAGATTTCTCTGAAATTTGGGTCAAATGTCTCGGAGGTTTTCTCCCAATATATAGAGTTGTGGGGCCCAAGAACTATCAAATAGAAGGCCTATGAGTCTAGTTTCCAACGCATCAAACCGTTCGTTCATACGACTTTAGAATATAGTGATATTCGCATTTTCGTGAGACTGTGCAAGCAAGTACGTGAGGTGGGGCCCTAGGTCAGTGGAACTTTTTATATATCTTCTTCTTCGTATTTTTCTTCATTCTTTTAGTTAAGAACCTGAAAACTTAGAAAACCCATTTCTAGGATCAACAAAATTATAGATTTTCTTGACCTAAGTCCTTGACGAAAGTTGTTCTACGCGTTGAGCTCGTTATCATGGTATAATTTATTTTATCGATTTCTTAGCATATCATACTTTGGTGTTGGGACAGCAAGGGTTTGGACATATTTTAAGATTTTGAGGTGTATTACGAACTTAAGATCAAGATAAGACCCTTTATTTCATCGACTTTAGCTTTGATAAGCCACAAATAGCAATTTGCGATGGAAATACATATCTTTTATTGGATTAGCGTGGTATCTTCTATTCTTATGTGTTGATTATGGTCCTGCCTTGTTGTAGTATCGAGGGGGGTTGTGAGTAAAAGTTGTTAGGCCACGTGAATTCAGCGGTATGTTAAGGCTATTCCCTTCTTAAAACATGTTTCCTTAAAACTTAGGAGCAATGTAATTTGGTTGTTATCATTGTTATACTTGTAGCAATTATTGTTGATTGTTGGTTGCTCAAGTGGATATAATCCTCCCTTGTCGGGATTTCTATTCAGTTAGTAGCGTCTCTCTATTCGTATAGATTCCTATAGGTTGCTTATAGCTAAATTGCTCGCTTTTAGCCTATTAGATGGTTATTGTTGCCCTTGGGGCTATTGTGGTTAGTTGCAAGAATATGATCTATGCCTAGAAGGGATATGTTCTGCCTATGGGGCAATATTGATGCCTAGAAGGGATATGATTTGCCTATGGGGTAATATTGATGCCTAGAAGGGCTATGAGTTGCCTACGGGGCTATATTGACGCCTAAGAAGGCTATGTGATGCCTACAATGCCATGTTGTTGCCTAAGAGGGTTATGAGTTGTGTCACAACCCAAGGGTACACCCAAGATGAATATGGTGTACTTGACCCCAAAGGGGTCTCATACAAGCCCTTAGCATATCATAACATAAGATAATAGAAAAGTACAGAAATTTTAAAATTTTTATCCATACAAGCGAGGTCATTTATAAAAGCAAGCGGAAGTATTTTCTAAACTTTGTCTCAAACCATCTAATACAATTTTGAATAAAACTCTTGGGACATAGCCCATACAATAGTCTCAAACATGAAATAAAAGACAAAGGAAAATAGTGGGTTTGTCCTCGAAGCTATGAGGACTCACCAAATCTTCACTCCTTTGCTCCTTACAAACCTAGCTTCCAAGGATAGAACTCAAGTCTCCAACCCTACATTTGATTAGAATGTAGGCAAAGTATGCGTTAGTACAAAATGTACTAAATATGTTAGCTAACACAACATCATAAGAGCATAAGACAAGGGTTAGTCAACAAAAGACATAATCCATAATCATATGAAATACTTCATGAAACATCAATTATAAGCATCAGAGACAATATCATAATCATAAGTAAAGTCTCCAATATAAGCATTATTAAACTCTTAGTCATTCATATCATAATAAGACCATTCTCAAGTAACCTCAAAACATACTTGTGCAATACATGAATAGCATCCCATAATACCATCCAAGCTAAGTATCTCTTTTTGGTCATCTTTAACATAGTCAATCTCACTAGTCAAGCCTTAGACTTTCATAAGTAGCTTCAAGTCATACTTGTGCAATGTATGAGTAAGACCCCATAATCCTACTCACACTAAGTACCACCTTAGACCATCACATTAATCACCTTAGGATCTCATCCTTTAGCTTAACTCTCATAACCAAGGGAATCTCTCACCTTTAGTCAATACTAACAAGGAAGGCAACTCTAGCACAATCCTATCTAAACATACATCATATAAAAGAACACTTTCTTTAACAACCTTAAGTCATACTTGTGCAATGCATGAATAACATCCCATAATACTATTCATGCTAAGTACCACTTTTAGGTCCTCATACTAATACTTCTTAGTTGGAAACTAGTCCATCTCTTTAAAGCTTAGAACACTATAAGGTACTTCCTTAAGCACATCTTAGTTCATTATTAGGTTAAAACCTATGAGATGATTCTTTAAGAATGTCTAAGTCCATTTATGCTTTTGAACACTATGAGGTACTTCTTTAAGTAAGTCTTAGTTCATTGGATATGGAGATTGCTACTAGAAACCTTAACTCCACTATGTGAAGGCTTCCATCTCATGAGACCTAACTTTGGGAAAACCCACACTCTACTATGTAAGAGTTCCCCTTTTAACTTGGATAATCCTCACATCAACTAGGTGTGGTTCTCCTTTCAACTTGGAGCTCGGACCCTATTTTGTGTGACACTCCATCTCATTGTCAATATCCACTTGAGGCCAAACATACACCCCAAGATTCAATATTAAGCCTTGATTAACATTCATGTCTTATGGAAGGATGTCCTTGACAATCAAATCATGTTCAAGTAATTCTATCACTTTATACAATCAAGCATTTATAAGGTAGGTTAAGTGAGTATAGGCCTTTCACTACAATTCTACCAATTAGACGTTTATTCATCACATTAAATTTAATCTCAAAGCCCTAGTGATTCAACATTCATGACTACAAGTCTTACTCTCAAAGCTTTACTTCTCACAACCATCATTCATATCTAGATTTCAAGTCATTGTAGTCACATTCTTCATTACTAAGTGATTCTAGTCACAATTCATCATAAAGGTTCAATTTCAACTCTACTAGTCATGATCCATCATATATACTAAAATCTAATTCAATTCATGCCTATATGTTCCTATTATTGAACAATTACTATAGACATCATCAATTTTAGAAGATCAATTCTAAGTCTTCAATTTCACCTTTCATGGCATAAACCCACATAATAGCAATTTCAACAATTAGACTAGGGTTAACCCTGAAAATCACATAAATTAATCATAATATCATAATTCAATGCTAAATCATTCATAATTAAGTATTATCCACTCAATTGGAATGATACTTCAACACTACCAACAATGTAGGAAGAAACCCTAGCTAGAATTGGGTTTTGTCTTCACAATTGGGAGAAATCTAGGGGGGGATCTATGGCTGGAAGAACTCATAGATGA
Organism: Solanum commersonii; assembly: GCA_029007595.1. Classification (NCBI taxonomy): domain Eukaryota; kingdom Viridiplantae; phylum Streptophyta; class Magnoliopsida; order Solanales; family Solanaceae; genus Solanum; species Solanum commersonii. Next base: position 229,123 of record JAJTWQ010000092.1, on the reverse strand, counting down.
ATAAGCTAACATACCTTGATTCAAAGCCCTAACCAAGCTTGCATCAATGGAAGAAATCTGCCCTAGCTTCCTCCTCCTCCTTCTTCTTCTTCTTCTTCTAGAGATAGAATTATTTGGGAGGGAATAAGTTTATTTTGAGGTCTTGGAAGAATGATTTTACTGACTTAGTTTAGGGGCCTATTAGACTTATATAGGTGGTTTAATAACTAGCTAACCGAACTCACTTCACCCCTAACTAATTATCAATTAACCCCCAAACCCATAACTTAAAAACTAAAAACTAAAATCTGCCTCCACACACGAGATCCCCACCCACGGACCGTGGGTGGCACTACGGACCGTGCTGCACCTTCGTAGGTGGGGTACTGGAGCTCAACATGCAGGGAAACTAGGGTCCCTGACCCACGACCCCTTCCAACGGGGCATGGGTCCATCTACTATCTGTAGATACCCTTCGTGGGAGGGCTGTTTTTTGACAGCTTTTGAGGCTATTTTGGGGTCCTCCTCAAGGACCCCTTGGGGGATCCTTGGGGGGTCATACCTTGATGCCCTAACCCTAAAACCCTCATTCTAAGTATGGGAATCATTTTTTTTTATGATTTTAATCCTCATATCAATCTCTAAAACCCTAACACAAGGGTCTAGAATTCTCTAGTTTAACTTACTAGTTTCCGGGGGATTACAATATCTCCCCCTTGGGATCATTCGTCCTCGAATGACGATTCTAAACACTTTTTAAGGTCACAACTCTAGACTATAATCCATTATGCATGTAACACATCTAAATGCACACAACTAAGGAAGAAAACTTCAATTCCAAGCTAAACATATTCCATGCAAAACAAGGGAGTAGGAACTACTTCTATCAACCCAAAATGCATGAAATTCTATATTTACTCATTTTCAAGAAGGAACTACCATCTCTTAACTAAAACATGCTCAACATACACTCATGGAGCTTAAATGCAATTTACTCTCAAAAAGCATTTATTCAAGGAAAAATCTTTCAACCCTAAACTAAGGCGTGCTCATTAATTCATCTCATGAAGTCTATATGCAACTCTACTCAAATGCACTACAACATGAGACAAAACAATGCATATAAGTCATTTCTATCAAGACCTAAACTTTTTCATGAACATACATATAAGGAAATCATGGCAACACATAAACACACAATAACCTTGCTAGATAGGTACACCATCTCCATCTTGGGAGTAAGCCTATACAAACTCTTCTAAACATCATTCATACTAAGACAACTTCAAATTCTACTCATATCAAGTCACAAATGACAAGTAATCCGGAATCTAATAAAGCGTAAAACACATACTAGTAGCAACACAAGGAGATCACACTTGATCCTCTCAAAATTGGAGAGCATAAAACCTATTCTTCTTTTGAGGCTCCGGATCTATACCACTAGTGGCAACTTGCTTATCTTCTATCCCGTTAGCCTTAAGAACCGGGCAATCTCTCATTTTGTGCCCACTCTTCCCACACCCATAGCAACCATCCATGCTGGCTAGGCACTTACCATAATGACTCTTTCCACACTTGGTGCAAGTAGACTTAGGTAATGGAAACCCACTACCCTTCTCTTAGTCAAACCTAGGGGTGTTGGAAGAATCTTGACCGAAATACTTTTGTTTAGACTTAGGTCTACTTTGCCCATCAGACTTAGCATTAGGAAGGTTTCCATCATCGGTTCTAGCTCTTTTCACCTCCCTATTCATTTTCTTGAGTTTTTGCTCCTCAATTTGTTCGGCATGGACCATAAGACTTGAGATATTCATACTTAGGATAAGCATTGTCGAACGACATTCATTGACTACCAAGTCGGACACTCCCATCACAAATTTATTCATCCTAGCCCTCGAGTCTGCCACTATAGTTGGAGAATACTTGGATAGTTGGGTGAACTTAAGAGCATACTTATTCATACTCATACCTTCTTAACGAAAGTTAATGAATTCTTGCATCTTTCGTTCCCTCAACTCTAGGGGAAATGACCTATCAAGAAATGCTTCTTTGAACCCTTCACACTCTATTGGGCCCGCTTCTACCGGCGTATTGTCTTTCCATTGTTCATACCATATTTGTGCTATATCCCTCAATTGATAAGCGGCTAGCTCCGCTCTCTCTACCGAAGTCAATTCCATAATAGCAAACACCTTATACACCTCATTTATAAAACCTTGAGGATCTTCATCCACTTTGGAGCAATAAAACTCTGGAGGGTTCATCCTCAAAAACTCTCTCACCCTCAAAGCTGTGGAATTCAAATTAGGGTTCACCGGAGCTACCATCTCTCTATTGACTTGAGCCGTCAAGGCTTGAGCCAATAATTGCATAGTAGACCTAAATTCCGCATGAGTCACATTCTCCCCTATAGGGTCAATTGGAGCTTGAGGAGGAGCTTGGTGTGGAACTTGGAAAGGAACCTCTTGATCCACATTGCCTTCCTCATCCCTCATAACATTTGACCTTGTATTGGCCATACCCTGAAATACCATAGGGCACAGATTAGAAGAAGGACCTACTAGAGACAAATTCTATGGCACAACTTAGAAAAAGAAAAAGTGAAGTTTCCTAAACATCCAATAGTCTCTTATTCATAAATGTGGTGCGCTTCACATTTATGAACAAGACTCTACTAGTCGTGGTTTGAGACAGTCCTAGAACCATTCTAAACCTTTTGCTCTGATTACCAAGTTTGTCATGACCAAGTGGTACACCCTAGATGTAACATGGCATACTTGACCCCAAAGGGGTCTCATACAAGCCCTTAGCATATCATAACATAAAATAATAGAAAAGTACGGAAATTTTAAAAACTTTATCCATACAATCAAAGTATTTTATAAAAGCAAGGGAGAGTCTTTTCTAAACTTTGTCTCAAACCATCTAATACAACTTTGAATAAAACTCTTGGGACACAGCCCATACAATAGTCTCAAACATGAAATAAAAGACAAAGGAAAATAGTGGGTTTGTCCTCAAAGCTATGAGGACTCACCAAATCTTCACTCCTTAGAATCCTAGCTTCCAAGATAGAACTCAAGTCTCCAAACCCTACATTTGATTAGAATGTAGGCAAAGTATGCGTTAGTACAAAATGTACTAAATATGTTAGCTAACACAACATCATTAGAGCATAAGACAAGGGTTAGTCAACATAAGACATAATCCATAATCATATGAAATACTTCATGAAACATCAATTATAAGCATAAGAGACAATATCATAATCATAAGTAAAGTCTCCAATATAAGCATTATTAAACTCTTAGTCATTTATATCATAATAAGACCATTCTCAAGTAACCTCAAAGCATACTTGTGAAATACATGAATAGCATCCCATAATACCATCCAAGCTAAGTATCTCTTTTTGGTCATCTTTAACATAGTCAATCTCACTAGTCAAGCCTTAGACTCTCATAAGTAGCTTCCAGTCATACTTGTGCAATGTATGAGTAAGACCCCATAATCCTACTCACAATAAGTACCACCTTAGACCATCACATTAATCACCTTAGGATCTCATCCTTTAGCTTAACTCTCATAACCAAGGGAATCTCTCACCTTTAGTCAATACTAACAAGGAAGGCAACTCTAGCACAATCCTATCTAAACATACATCATATAAAAGAACATTTTCTCGAATAACCTTAAGTCATACTTGTGCAATACATGAATGACATCCCATAATATTATTCATGCTAAGTACCACTTTTAGGTCCTCATACTCATACTTCTTAGTTGGAAACTAGTCCATCTCTTTAAAGCTTAGAACACTATGAGGTATTTTCTTAAGCACATCTTAGTTCATTATTAGGTTAAACCCTATGAGATACTGACTAGATGTATCCGGACACTTCATCCAATACTAAGCATTCACGGTCGTTCAATAGTAATATAACCCAACTAGTGAGTTGGGGTCGAGTCCCAAGGGAGCGGTTTGTAATAGAGAATTAAGAGAAAAACAAGAATGTGGTCAAGTCAATTATAGCTATAAACATTTATGAAGAAAAACATATCAAATTAATGGGTGACACAAGTGTTAATTATCGAAGGGGGTTTTGTAATCAATTATCAATTAAAATGAAAACTAAAAATGAAAATGCAAATATGGAAACGAGATTCTTGGGATGTGATAGGAATATGGGAAAAAATAAACAACCGGGTAAATGTTATTGATAGTAAATCACTGTAAATTGGTAACTAGGCTAGACTTTAGTGGGGATAAATTTTCTCTCGAACAATTTATCCTGAATCAAATCGGTTTCTCTAGAACACCAATAAGCGGCAACGAAGCACATCCTTCACCTTAGTCCATTCACTCTCTCGAGCTGAATCCACGACAACTCAATAACCACAGACTATCGATTTATTAGATTTGATTTTAAAACCTCTCTCTCGAGCAAGTCAAAAACATGAATATAAAATTGTATTTGTAACTAAAGCCCCATTAAATTAAAACACAACTACTAAATGAAATCACCTTTAAAAAGCAAATTAACTATCTATTAGCAATACTTAGCAGTAAATTCAACCCATATTCACACCCCAAGAATTGGAGTTTTAGCTAGACATAGTAAAGAGATAGAAATCGATACCAAAAAGTGTTTCCATCAAATGGGTACGATAGATATGGTATTTACACACATCTAAGATGAAGAATCTTCAATACCCACTTTCAATTGCATAGAAATGGAAACCCTCAAATCTTCAAAGCTAAGGAACAAAGCCTCCAAAACTCTAAGTTCTAAAAACTGAAAATAATGTTTGATACTGATTGCATACAAAATTTCATACTAAGTGTTTACATCCCTACTATATTCAAATAGGGCGAAACGTCGTGGTGACTTAAAAAATAATTAATTATTTCAATTTTAAAAGAATTTTAAGAATAAACAAATTTTAAAGGAGTCACCACTTAATTTTAGGAAAAATTAGGAAACCATTTACCTGATCAGCGAAACCATTAGATTCTAGGTAAGGGTTTAGGTTATTTCGAAGGGAAGGTGTTAGGCATCCTTCGAAATCCACAATTATGGGTCCTGACTGAATTTATTTTTTTCAAATTGATGAGGAGATAAAAACAAATATACAAGTATAATAAACATACAATATACACAAGTAATAAAATAAAACAATAATATAAGAAACAACCTAGATTTGCCTATCATCAATAATATATGATAATGAATCAAAAATATTGTTTGAATAGCTTCAATTGGAAGCAGCTCCAGGTACCTATAAAGACACTTAGTAAAAGTGTTAGCAATAAATAAATATGAATAAAAATAAATGAATTAAACAATAACTTAAAAAATAAAAATCTGTCTAATTAACATTGGAGACATTGAAAATTGACGGAAATTTCTTCAGCCATTTTTAACAAATAAAATATATAAACTTAAACTATATTTCCGCCTTTAATAATGGAAAGGCCTCGAAAACTGACGTAGAGATTTTTTCATTGGCCATTTTTAACAAATAAAATATATAAACTTAAACTAAATTTCCATCTTTAATACTGGGAAGGCCTTGAAAACCGATGGAGAGATTTTTTCATTGGTCAATTTTAACATACAAAATATATAAACTTAAACTAAATTTCCGTCTTTTAATATTCGGGAGGCCTCCAAAACCGACGGAGAGATTTTCTCATTGGTCACTTAAACCTACAATATATAATGTAATAAAAAGGAAAAATATTCCTACTAAATTGAGAAATATAACCAACATATAAGAATCACCTAATCAAATAAATTACTCATCTCAAAATAATAACAATAATAATAAACAATTCAAAATAAACATAAAACTAGCAAATGAGCCGCAACAATAATAAATGAATTAAGCATTGTAAACCAATAAAAAATAATATTATAAAAGAAAAGATAATCAAAATACTCCTTAAGTGACTGCAACAACAATATCATTAACAATATTTGCTGTCTCTTTCAAATCAATAATAAGAAATACTCAAAATATACAATAATAATAGTTAATATATATAATTCGTACAACTATAACAATAAATAATAGACAACTAATATAACAATAATATAAACAAATAGCTCATTAAATATTAATAAATAACTAAAAGAAAATTAAACAAAACAGGTTAGTGAAAAAACTTCAACAAAATATATGATAGAAAAGTTCAAGGCAATAATAGAAACAAAAATGTGTACCAACAGTAATAAAATAGCAGCCGCAAATCAAGCATCAACAATGGAGTTCTAACAAAACAAATCGAACAAAACAACGAAGAAACAATGATTTAAGGAGGAGAGAGATACCAGACCGTTGGAGTTCTCTTTGATCCTCCGGAGTTTGCATCGCGGCGGCATGTGGTTCTCACCGGTGGTATTTGTTTATCTCTCCGATGTAGCTGATTCGTCCCGCCTTTGATAGGCGTTGTGGAGTTATTGTTGTTGGTGGCTGTTCGGGTGGTTGTTTGGTAGCTGTTTGTTTGTGACAAAAAATAGAGGGTGAGCACTGGTGGTGGGTTGGCGGTGGTTTGGGTGTAGGGGAACAGAGATTTGGTGATTTTGTTAATGGGGTTTCGCCAAAAAAGTGGTGTTCTAGTCGGGTGGTGGTGATGAAGAGGGTCTGGTTGTTGTTGTTCACTGTGAAAAAAAATGGGAAAGGGGAAGGGTCACAACAGTATGTCTTCACATCACTGGGACAGTGATGGGGTGGTGGTGACTGGCCGAATCTTCGCCGGAAAGGAGACCCTTTTTATCAATTAAAAATCTGAAAATGTCACTCCTTAATTATAAAATATTTCACTATCCCCCATTTTTTACCTAATCAATAACTTAAATAGGAAAATAATTATGTAATGGGCTCAAATTGTGGGCTTGGGATGTTACCCAATATCATCGTCAATCTGGGTATGCAAATTTTATCCGTATTTGAATGAATTTCTAGACTGTGCAAAATATCAAAATGAATATTAACAAATGCAACAAATAAAATGAATATTAAAAAAAATATAATGAACGTAACTAATGACATGTAAAAAATGCAATTTTAAAATTAACTGATAAAAAATCCTAAATTTTAATAAATAAGGATAGTTATCGATAAACTTATTTAAAATTATAAAGAATTATTTTGAACTATTAAATAATAAAACGTAAAAGTTACGAATTTTGAAAATGCTAGGCCAAAATTGGGTGTCAATAGCTGTCCCTTTCGTTGGATATGATTGATGAAAGAAATCGTGGACAACGAAAATTGACAAATCCAATTTTGGCCGAACACATGACATTTATATAAAAGTGTGGTTGAAATGTGGAGGAAGTAGATCCCGGACTTGCCTCCAAAAGGTTCCACGCTGTGTTGTGTCCTTGTTGAAATAGTCTGCACCTGTGGCTCAACTGCGAATACATCCTCTTTGATGTTCTTGAAAAAACAAAGATGAAACTCATTAGTAGAGACAAAATTGCAGGGAAAAAGGTAGCATATCTTACGATACAACAAATGAAGATGTTCCATTGGTAGGATAAAAATGCATATCTATCGGTAGGACGAATGAAAAAAGACGATCCATCAGTAGGATTTTGAATGCATGTCCATCGGTAGGACGAACGAAAAAAAATAATTCATCGGTAGAATTTTGAATGTACGTCCATCGGTAGGACAAATAAAAATTCTTTCAACGCAAATCTCCTCCGACTTAAACGTGGAATAGATAGGGTACACATCCTTCACCTCCGAATAGATGCGACTTAAATGCAAATAACTTTCAACGCAAGTTTCCTTCGACTTGAATGTTGAATAGATATGGTGTGCATCCTTTACCTCCGAATAGATGTGACTTAAATGCAAATATCTTTCAACGCAAGTTTCCACCGATTTGAACGTTGAATAGATAGGGTGCACATCCTTCACCTCCGAATAGATGCGACTTAAATGCAATTATCTTTCAATGCAAGTTTCCACTGACTTGAACGTTGAATAGATAAGGTGCACATCATTCACCTTCGAATAGATGCGACTTAAATGCAAATATCTTTCAACGCAAGTTTCCATCGACTTGAACATTGAATAGATAAGGTGCACATCCTTCACCTCCAAATAGATGCGACTTAAATGAAAAATATATTTCAACGCAAGTTTCCTTCGACTTGAACGTTGAATGGGTATGGTGCACATCGTTCACCTTCGAATAGATTCGACTTAAATGCAAATATCTTTCAACGCAAATTTCCTTCGACTTGAACATTGAAAAGATTAGGTGCACATCCTTCACCTCCGAATAGATGTGACTTAAATGCAATGGCCTTCTCGGCGAATGAAAATGCAATGGCCCTCTTGGAAAAATGAAAAATGCAATGGCCTTCTCGGCAAAAATGAAAAATGCAAATGATGGATGACCCAATGATTTTCCACTGTAACGAGGTGGATGACTCGAGGATTGTTCAACTATAACGAGGTGGATGGCTCGATGATTGTCCACTGTAACAAGGTGGATGGCTCGATGATTGTCCAACTGTAACGAGGTGGATGACTCAATGATTGTCCAACTGTAATGAGGCGGACAATTCAATGATTGTCCACTGTAACGAGATGGATGGCTCGATGATAATACTGATTATTTGCAAGTTGACTTTGAACTTCAAACGATGATGGGTCATTTGAAGTTGACTATCAAGTTTCTGACAGTACTCGTTGGAATTTTTTAGGAAGACCTAAAAAATTCTGTCCCAATTAGAACTTTTGGCAAATCTCAAAATGATCTCCAATATTGATTTGCTGGAGATAACGGCTTTATTGTGAATTTTTGAGATATTCTCAAAAAATCTATCCAGTGTTTATTTCAAAATGAGAAAATCACAGTGGGTACATGACCAAGCCGTTGTGGCGCCTACATATTCTGTCGAGTCAGGAATCAGGTCAAAGGTAGTTCAAAACCTGTAGATGATGAATACTGCAAAGAATTTGAGACAAAATCATTATTAGAAAATACACAATAAGAACATGATTAAATATGAAAATTATATTATTCACGATATTCAAAGCCTAAAGACAAGATATATCACATTTTGGGACGGACAACCCAATGAAGTAAAATAGGTGTCTCACATTGACATGATTAACCTAATGACACTTTTTATAATGAACAACCCAAAAAGGAAAGGCAAATTATTTTTCTTTTTTTTAATGGAAAGAAATTTTAAAAAAATGTTTTGGAAAATATTAAAGAGTGGGTGCTTGCCCTTTTTTTTTTTTTTTTTGAAATATAAATAATATAAAGAGACAGTCAAATCTTGACTACAATTGGTACCAGGAGTTAGGATCGCATGTAAATCTTTTTTTTTTCTTTTTCAAACTAAGATTGAATTCAAGGTAATTCCCACAACTTCAAGTGGTACCTTAAACATACTTAAGTATCAACAAGATTTATTCATCTTTCTTCAAACAAAGATTTGAATTGTGTCAATCCCTATGTTTCAAGTGCCCTCACAAAAAGAAAAGTCATATGTCACACATACTTGAAGACTTTTATTTTAGGACATTTTTCAAAGTGCACTCACACTCATAAGAATGTTCAATGCATGCAATTGTGATACCATATGCTTGGCCCTTAAGTGAATCTCTACTAATGTGAGAACATTTGGAATGAGATCATGTAGGGCTTGTTATTGACTTGTAATGTAGGCTTAGGGATGGGTAGGTATTTATTTGGAATAAGAGTGACTTAATTCCTCCTTGAGCGTCACAGTGATTTTGTGTGTCTAACGATTGATATGCCTTTGGCGTCTGATCCTCGTTGTTGTCCCCTTTTTTTTCGACTTATTATGAATCCTTATTCCTTGGAGCTTCTCCTTTTTTTCACAACTTTCTTTGTTTCTACTTCTTTTGAGTCCTTATTTATTGGGACTTTCGTTTTTCCACCCCTTTCTTTTGAAGTTTTCTCCATTTTTTTTGTTGGAATATTTTACTTCTTTTCTTCCATTGACTCTGTTAGGGTGTTTTTGTCTGTCTTTATTTCTTTTAACCTTTTTTTCTTTCTTTCTTTCTTTCTTTCTTTTTCTTTCTCTAGAAGTCGTTTTCATTTCCTTGACTTTGAGAGACTCAATATCCTTTGTCTTTGGCAACTTCAAACTCTGATTTTCTCTTATAATTTGCACATCTTTGGTGCGCTCAAAAAGGTTGGCTCAAGAGAGGGATAGTGCATGTAAGCACTCAGAAGGGTAATGGCTAAGATGTGGTTGTCCAAACAAAAAGTTTCAGGCTCAAAGTGGGAAAAACTAGGGATTAATGTCATTTGGTAGGTTTTTGAAAGGCACAATTGGATCAAAAAAGGCCTACAATCCTTTTCCAAACCAAACATTACACATGATTTCATCTAAAAAAACATTCAGGCCAAGTTCTAGATCAACGGTGCAATGCAATTGAATTTTGATCTAAAAGCTCACCACACAATGCACATGAAACCACGATGTCAGTTTTATTCTTATCTTGAATGCCTTCTAGAGAATTTGCAAGTATCACAAAAGTATAAATGAGAGGTACCAAAAGAATATATGGCTTATCACAAAGTCAGTCCTCTTCATCATATCAAATATTTTTACATGCTCCTTACTGCATTGGTCCCAATTGAGCTGAAGACATGACTCTTATAATCTGTACACAAAGTTTTTTTTTTCTTTTTTTTGAAAGTATGAAAACCAAACCCAAGAAGGGCTGCTTAGTATCTCATCGAGATGAGAATCAGGTGTGCGTAGTTCATGTAGATATGTCTTTGAAAATATGTATAAACTATTTGACTTTATTTTTTTAATTTTAAGAGAATGAATATCGAACCCAAGAAGGGTTGCCTATGTATCTCACCGAGTTAAGAATCAAGTGCGCGTAGTTCGTGAATATATGTCCTTGAAAATATGCACAAACTATTTGACTCTGTTTGTTTTAAATTTGAAAGAATGAATACCGAATCTAAGAAGGGCTGCCTACGTATCTCACTAAGATGAGAATCAGGTGCGCGTAGTTCGTTCAGATAAGGTATAAAATTATTCAAAAACTTAGACAAACTTAGAGTGATGACTCGTAAGTATAGTGTCGCTGACATCTTTAGTCATAGAATGTATTCTGACTATTTGCACCAATATGTTTTGCATCCTCTTAACTGTCCATTTTTGTACTATCTATTGAATGTGGTCTCCAAACTCCGACAGTAACCACTTGTTGTATTTATTTTTTGTATGTCTCTTCAAACTGTGTATACTTCCAATTATTTATGAACACTATACATTATTATCACCATCCTCGACTGTTGTCGGGGACGGTTTCCCTGTAAAAATATGAGAAATGTGTGAAAGTAGAGCCAACATACAAAATACATAACAAAAAATAGATGAGTGTGACCTCATGGTCAAAGACTCCCTTGATTTGTCTTTTCGACGGGTTATTATTGTCTTGTGAAATCCAAAGACTTATTTTTTGCGAGGTCTCTTGTCTTTTGTGGCTCCAGATGAGCAATAACCTTCAAGCTTTCAAAAAACAACTCGAAAGGTAAAAGCGACTTGATAGTGATTTGATATTTATGTCTATGAAGCTCTTAAAAAAAACTTTGAAATAATAGATTATCATACAACATATTCATGTAAAACAGGTATATCACATAACATACAAACAATGAATGCATGTCTTGTACAAATGTGCCTTGAGTGTTGACTCATCTCAAACAAATGTGCTAATTTCAAGGTTTTTGTTTCGTTCTGCATTAGCTGACTAAGAGTGGATTAGAAAAGACCTGGTTACCCGAGTCAAACAAATTGCGTGGTGAAGTATAATAAACGATGTTGGATGAATACAAGTCAACTATTTGTTTATCACTTCAAAAGAATTCGAAGGTACTTTTCTGAAGGACAACCGTGGAAAGTGACATAACCGTCTTTGTTCTAATGCATTCTATTTGCCATTTGGCGGAAATTATGCCATGAAATGCAATAACGATATACATACAATTAAATGAATAAACAACAAGTACAATATACAAATAATCAACAAAATATATAAAATATAAGGTATAACACGATAAAAGAAAATGTTCCTCAATTTGAAAAAATGAAGTTATAATGATTAGAACATCTATATCTCCAGCGGAGTAGTCATTCTGTTTATATCCATACTATTTTCTAATAGGGCAAAACGTCATGGTTACTTAAAAATAATTAATTATTTCAATTTTAAAAGAATTTTAACAATAAACAAATTTTAAAGGAATCACTACCTAATTTTAGAAAAAAATTAGGAAACCATTTAAGTGATCTACGAAACCATTAGATTCTAGGTAAAGGTTCAGGTTATTTCGAAGGGAAGGTGTTAGGAATCCTTCGAAATTCACAATTGTGGGTCTCAACTGAATTCATTTTTTTCAAACTGAGGAGGAGATAAAAACAAATATACAAGTATAATAAACATACAATATACACAAGTAATAAAATAAAACAATAATACAATAAACAATCTAGATTTGCCTATCGTCAATAATATATGATAATGAATCAAAAATATTGTTCGAATAGCTTCAATCGGAAGCAGCTTCGGGTACCTATAAAGACACTTAGTAAAAGTGTTAGTAATAAATAAATAAAAATAAAAATAAATGAATTAAACAATAACTTAAAAAATAAAAATCCGTCTAATTAACATTGGAGACCTTGAAAATCGACAAGAATTTCTTCATCGGATATTTTTAACAAATAAAATATATAAACTTAAACTAAAGTTCCATCTTTAATAATGGGAAGGCCTCGAAAATCGACGTAGAGATTTTTTTCATTGGCAATTTTTAACAAGTAAAATTATAAACTTAAACTAAATCTCCTTATTTAATAATGGGAAGGCCTCGAAAATCGATGGAGAGATTTTTTTCATTCGTCAGTTTTAACATACAAAATATATAAACTTAAACTAAATTTCTGTCTTTTAATATTCGGGAGGCTTCCAAAACTGACGGAGAGATTTTCTCATTGGCCAATTAAACCTACAATATATAATGTAATAAAAAGGCAAAATATTCCTATTAAATTGAGAAATATAACCAACATATAAGAATCACCTAATCAAATAAATTACTCATCTTAAATTAATAATAATAAACAATTCAAAATAAACATAAAATTAGTAAATGAGCCGCAACTATAATAAATGAATCAAGCATTGTAACCCACTAAAAATAATATTATAAAAGAAAAGATAATCAGAATACTCCTTAAGTGACTGCAACAACAATATCATTAATAATATTTGATGTCTCTTTCAAATCAATAATAAGAAATACTCAAAAACATAAAATAATAATAGTTAGCATATAATTCGTACAACTATAACAATAAGTAATAGACAACAAATATAACAATAATATAAACAAATAGCTCATTAAATATTAACAAATAACTAAAAGAAAATTAAACAAAACGGGTCAGTGAAAAAACTTCAACAAAATATATGATAGAAAAGTTCAAGGCAATAAGAGAAACAAAAATGTGTACCAACAGTAATAAAATAGCATCTGCAAATCAAGCATCAACAATGGAGTTCTAACAAAACAAGTCGATCAAAAACAACGAAGAAACAATGATTAAAGGAGGAGAGGGATACCAGACCGTCGGAGTTCTCTTTGACCTTCCGGAGTTTGCATCGTAGTGGCGTGTGGTTCTCACCTATGGTGTTTGTTTATCTCTTCGATGGAGCTGATCCGTCCCGCCTTTGATAGGCATTGTGGAGTTATTGTTGTTGGCGACTGTTCGGGTGGTTGTTTGGTTGTGAAAGAGAGAAAGAGGGTGAGCACTGGTGTTCTGGTGGTGGGTTGGTGGTGATTTAGGTGTAGGGGAACGGAGATCTGATGATTTTGTTAATGGGGTTTTGCCGGAAAAAGTGGTGTTCCAGTCAGGTGGTGGTGATGAAGAAGGTCTGGTTGTGGGTTCGTTGGTTGTTGTTGTTGGCTATGAAAAAAAATGGGAAAGGGGAAGGGTCACAATAGTAGGTCTTCACATCACTGGGACATTGATGGGGTGGTGGTGACTGGCCGGTTCTTCGCCGAAAAGGAGACCCTTTTTATCAATTAAAAATCTGAAAATTTCACTCCCCAATTGTAAAATATTTCACCACCCCCCTTTGTTTACCTAATCAATAACTTTAATAGGAAAATAACTATGTAATGGGCTCAAATTGTGGGCTTGGGATTGTTGCCCAAAATCATCATCAATTTGGGTATTTAAATTTTATCCGTATTTGAAAGAATTTCTAGACTGTGCAAAATATCAAAATGAATATTAACAAATATAACAAATAAATTGAACATTAAAAAATATATAATGAACATAACTAATGACATGTAAAAAATGCAATTTTAAAATTAACTTATAAAAAACCCTAAATTTTTATGAATAAGGATAGTTATCAATAAACTTATTTAAAATTATAAAAAAATTATTTTGAACTATTAAATAAACAAAACTTTAAAGTTACGAATTCTGAAAATGTTAGGTCAACATTGGGTGTCAACACTAAGCTAAGAATTTAAACAAGTATTTATAGTTGTCAAAAAGTGTGCTGCGAAGGACCACTTGACACAGTTACTCGAGATCGCCGATCCACTCGGCAATCCACCCATTGGTCTGGTTCATCACCTTTTTGCATTGGCCTTCAGCAAATTCAAGTTCTGTAACATTGGGCAACGAAGTGCTGCATCGCGGAATCGTTCTGCGACTCGTCGACTGCTCTTTTATCTCGACGACTCAATTTTCTCCCTTAGAGCTTGGTACACTGGAACATTAGGCGAGACCATAGTTATTCGACGACTCGCCTAATGGTTTAGGCGAATCTCAAGCCATCTTTTCTTTATTCTTTTCAGTTGCCTTGTTTGTTTCTGCACAATAGTATCCATGCTTAGTCTCTAACTCCAAATATCTTAAACTCAAAGATTTTTATCATTTATTGAGACAAAATATGCATTTGAGGACACTAAATCTATTAAAATAATGCCCTAAAAGAGCTCAAATTGTGGACTCATCAACACCCCCAACTTAAACTTTTGTTTGTCCTCAACTAAAACTCAAGTTCAGCAGTTCAAAAAGGATGTCTCAAACAGTGCTACACAAGACTCAATCATGAATGCACATAAAAAGACTCAACTTACTCGCGCAAGAATCAATTGGGCACTCAAAGATTCAAGTTGTGACTCACCATTACCAAAGAATCTCAAGCTCACTATACTTGCTTCAAATGCAAGTTGAAGCTTAACAGAGGTATTCAAATGCCCTCACACAAAGAATGATTCCATATTCACTCAATGGTTCAATCATTTAAAGTTCTAGAATCAAGATCGACACTTACACTCACAAAGATAAACACAATGCATGATTTCACCCATAGGTTTACCCTTATTTTCCAATCAACTTTTGCTTCAGCTCATTCAAGATCAAAAAGGTCTTTTCAAGGCTTGCATTGGGGCTAAGTGTAATGGTATGGTCATTTAGTCTTATAGGCTGAAATCCTCATGAAATGTGATTTGAACAACACCTTCTTTCCTTTTCTTCATTATTTTCATTAAAGTTCAAAAGTCACCTTTTATTCATCCTCCATGGACTATTGGAAACCCCATTTTCTTTGTATTTTCACAACTTTTTCTTTCTCTTTCTTTTTCTTTTTCAATCTTTTTTTTTTTTAATTTTATATGGAGGGGTTCCATTTTTCTCAAAACATGGACAAAAGGGACTTCTTTGCATTTTCTTGATTTACCTTTTCTTTACACCACACCCCCAACTTAGGCTTTTAGCCTAAGTTGGCTATTCACACAAACTACAAATCATGAGGATTATGGGTAATGGATCAATAAAAGGTCACAATGTTATCAGTTTCTTCCAAGAAAATGTTAAGGCTCAAAGGGTGCTCACAAGAGATTCACACACTCACAAGGTAAGCCACAAAAGAGGTATAATTTCAAATTGGTTCACACTCTTTAAAATTGCCTAAGATCATCTCAAGAAATTGCATCACTTAGTCAACCGAACCAACGAAGCAAATTCTAGGTGTCATCACACATGGTTCATGATAAGGTCAACACAAAAGGCATTGACACCAATGTCAAACAAGACTTCACACTTTTGCTAGTGTGCAATGTTCATCACAAGGGACTCAATTCAATACTTGGCTAGTCACAACGAGATGCAAAGAGTTCACATATTGTCTATGCAACTTCAATTGGCCTCGTCGTAGCCGCGCATTCATTTTTGTTCGATTATGAGCACTATTTGAGTCATCGGTATTGATCAAACTTGGTACGCAAATTTGTAAGAGAACAGCCACATTCAACACATACAAGAGGTGGCAAAATTTTCGGAAGGGTCAAAAATCGTTTACAATTAAAAACAAGGAGCCACAAGCTCAAGCATCTACAAAAGCAATATAAAAACACATTTTTAGCTCAAAGTCCAAATATAAACAAAACAAGAATTACGAATGTCACAGAAAAGGTGAGTTTCACCCCACCACAAATAAAAGCATTTGTCCTTAAATGCCAACAAAAATATAATATCCACAAGTCAAAATAAAAGTAAGATAGAGAAAGAGGTAAAGAGGGGATCTTGTCTACGCAGTCGCTCCATCTGTTTGGGTATCAGTGCTCGGTGCATCAGTCTGGAATTGGGCATCAGTGCCCGGGGTTACCTCAGAAGGAACAACAGTAGCACTAGGGGCAGCCGAGAGAGTATCTTCTAATTAAGCATGCACAACCGCATCTACCATGGCCTCTTCAGTCTCAGTAAGGCCCTCATATGAAGCTTCCCCAACCACCTCGAGCATCTCCTCATCAATCTCCACCTCAGACTCAGGATCAGCTGCTTTCTCAACTTTACCCTCATCTTCGGTGGTAGCCGGAGGTATCTCTAGTACATCTGGGATCTCCACCGTCCCAAAGATCATAGATATATCGATGGACTTCAGCTGATCTACATCGCTCTACAACACATATATAGTAGCCTTTAATGCCGTCTCCTCTTCGGTGGCCCATTGGCCACGCTCACACACCACTATCCTTGCCGCAAGGGCGTCAATGGCAGCGCTTAATAGTGTCACAACATCATCCAGAGTAGTCTGAAATCATGCTCAAAATGGAGGCCTCAAGTCTAGCAGCTCGACGATCAGCAGAATGGGTAAGTTGCCTCATCCAGAGTAATAAAGCACGAGTGATCGAAGTCCAGGAGACAGTAGCATTAGGTCTAGGGGGTAGTGCAGCAGTAGAAAAACTAGGAACATCAGAAGGAGTAGCAGTAGAGGTACCTGAAGGCCTATGGGCCGGAGTAGGCAAAGATGCCTCTGCAGGTATGGAGTCTGTGTCCACAAATGGAGAAGGGTCCACCGGGGCTCTTTATTCCCCTTCTCTGCCTGATCCTTAAGATATTCAACTTTGATCCTCTGGATATGATCAGTGGAGGATGGGGGAATCACTTCCACATCCTTCTTTGTATCTCTGGGTACCCGAGACTGTCTGCACAACTTGGTGATCAATATCGGGAAGGGAAATGAGGTTTGGCGCTGTTTTGCATGCATGAGAATTTTTAAAGCAATGATCATCCCCAAATTTAGCTGAGTTTTATCAATAATGCAACCTATACAGGCTGTTTTGGCATGTCGAAGAATAGACTCATTTTGGGATGGCATGATCGCATTGCTGGTGAAACCAAACCAATACCGAACTGCCACGTTGAATTCCTTCTTTTCAATAATAGCACCAACCCATCAATGTCATCAGGACAATCTAGGATAACATCAATAACGGCATGGTCACACCTTACCTACTTTCCCCGGACGACTACATAGTCAACCGATTTGAATTATGCTGCTTGTTTCATCCTCTGTGGTATCAATGTCCCATAAGAAGCATAGAACTTCCGGACCCAATTTGGAATGTATGGGCTACGGGGCTTGGTAAAGATCTAGAAATCATGATACTTGAGGCAACTCATAATCTCTAGATACCTATCAATCAGTCCATCCATGGATAGACGTTTTTCTTTAATAATTGTCCTCATCCCCTCAGTCTTTAATCTATTCATCGACTTTGGAGGAGGGCTTTGTACAAGAGGTGCTAGGACTATAGCCTGTTCTAGAACTGGATAAGAAGAAGTGGTGGGCTGAAGAGTTCTGATCCTAGATAGATCATACATCTTTTTAGATCGTAACTCTGCCCTCTACTCTTATACAAGCTCATCATCATCAAATGCTATTGTTTGAGGCTCATGATGATCACCCTCACTCTCAAATGTAGTGAAGTAAGCGTCATAGATGTCGTCACTATCGAAGCTTGCCTCTGGTGACACAGGTGTTGTGCCTTTACCCTTGCCTTTTCCACCAGTTGTGGTGAGTTTTATGGCCTTTCCCTTGGATGCAGCTGCATTCTCATTGAGTGTAATTCCTTATGCTTTCCCTCGGGGTGACATGTTTTTTCTAGCAACTTTAGATCTAGCCATGTCTGCAAAACATCGGGAAAAAAAATTAGAAACATTTCAGTTAAAATTAGAGAAACATAGTTGCAAACAGACTCGCTGAATCAGTCGATGAGTCGCCAAATCGCTTTGGCGAGCTAGGTTGGGCTCGCCGAAAGGATTGGCTCAAAATTCCAGGCAAGTTGGCGAAGGGAAAGTTATTTCGGCAAATCACCAACAACTTTCGGTGAGCAAGAATTAACTCGCCGAAGTTACAGTGCAAAAAGGGTTTAGGGGTGCAGACAAAGGACGATCAAGAAGACTTTTGGCGAGTCACCGAGCGCCCTCGGCGACCTTAGGCTTTTTGCCGAAAGTTACATAACCAACATCAAATAAAACATGAAATTAATGGCGAGATGGGGACATTGGGCAAACTGTCAAGTGGTTCAGCGAGCTTGACCCAGCTCGCCAAATGACCTAATTTGCCTATTTTCAACCCAACTTCTCGAATACAACCCCGCAACCCCTGAAAACAAAATCAAACCATGGACAACTCAAATTCAAACAAGACCCATAACACCCATTTCCCCAGGATACTCATACTTCTCCCTGTTTTGCCAAATTTGGCCAAATTACGACATTTTCCCTTTAAAATGAAGTAACACGCTCTATCATTAGGCAAATTACATCGTTTGGCACAAATACGGGATACTCAGACTTCACCCAACCAAGCCAAATAACATGCAAGCACTACCCCCATAAAATTTACTTCATTTTAGAGAACAAAAAGACGAGAATTTAACATTGAAAACATTACGAGCAGGATTATCAAATTACAAATAGGCATTCAAACATTCTAGTCCTATCAGAGAGTCCCAACACACATCATCAACATAATATTGCTTTCATAAGAGTACAAATTACTAAAAATAAATGCAGAATTCAGAAAACCAACCTTAAATGCCGATAGAAATAAGATTGAAAAGCTAGGCGGCAATGTAATCCAAATCCAACCACCAATCAATCAACTAAAATACTTATAAAGTGTGTAAATATCAAAAATACTAGATAGGTGCGAGTTTGGGAAGATGAAAAATGAGGGAAAATGAAAGAGTTTTAAATTTAAACATTTGGCCCTTTAATAAATCATTCAGTTCTCGCCTATTTGGTGAAGTTAGTCATGATTGCCGACTCACTCGGTGACACGTCGAGTGGTCCCTTACCTCTCCGAGTTGTACAGGACCCTTATTTGATGAAGGGGTCCACACGGCGGACAAGATCGAGATCGCCAACTTGATCGGCGAATCGCCAATAATTTCCTAGGCTCGTCGAGTTTTACAGACTATACCTTAAAGTTGTCTTGAGTCTAATGACGATCTAGGTCAGGGTCACCGACCTCTTCGGCGTTTCACCAACTGGATTTTAGCTCATCAATTAGCACTTTTCAAATATTTCCCACACTTTGACCTGCATAATCAACACACCATTATTTCTAAAACAAAAATTAAGCAATAAGAACCTTGGGTTGCCTCCCAAGAAGCGCCTTAGTTAACGTTGTGGCACGACTTCCCCACTTAATTTTGATTTGTGGGGTGGAGACGAAACAATGCATGACCCATTTGGGTCTCCAGTCGCTGAACAGATATGAATTAGGAAGCAGTTATTTCATTCAGCAGTAAGACATTCTCTTTTATCTCACTCAACCTATTGTCATGACTTTCGACTTTGTGGATAATGAGTTAGAGTATCTCCTCTATTTGTCCACCCTCGTTCACATTTGGCTTTATACGCTCATGTGGGGGAATGTACCGGTCTTTCCTTTTATCTGCTGCTTCCAATTCCATGATCTTCTTGGCCACTAGATCCAGCGTAGTCAACAGTGTGGCCAAAATATGGTTTTTCTCAATCTCCTTGTTAGTCATGGATATGTGGTCTAGGAGCTAGGCTGCTATTGCGTAGGGTAGTCGTGAGAGACCCCCTATAAATATTTGGTTAGCCATTCTTTTATTTTCTGGGCCAAGACTTTTGTAGAAGCAGTCCAATAGCACGCTTTCTGAGATTCCATGAGCTAGGCATTACAGGAAGAGTGTCTTAAATCTCAGCCACAACTCATGGGTGGATTCTCCCACCAATTGTCTAAAACTAAGGATGTTATCCCTATGGGACTTCATCCTCAATAGAGAGAGGTCCATTTGGTCACCATTGCTATCGGACATATTCCAATTTTCTACTCAAAATAGCGACACAAAAACTAAAACTAAAAATTAAGTAAGTAGAAGTACAACTAACAAAAGCAAAATTCAACTTAACTAAAAATTCTCGATTAGCACCACTCTTCGGCAACGGTGCCATTTTGACTTGATGTATCCGGGTGCTTCATCTAATACTAAGCGTCCACAGTCGTTCAATAGTAATATAACCCAACTAGTGAGTTAGGGTCGAGTCCCAAGGGAGCGATTTGTAATCGAGAATTAAGAGAAAAGCAAGAATATGTTCAAGTCAATTATAACTATAAACATATACGAAGAAAAACATATCAAATTAAAGGGTGAAACAAATGTCATTTATCGAAGGGGTTTTTGTAATCAATTATCAATTAAAATGACAACTAAAAATGAAAATGCAAATTTGGAGATAGGATTATTGGGATGTGATATGAATATGGGCTAAAATAAACAACCGGGTAAATGTTATTAATAGTAAATCGCTGTAAATTGGTAACTAGACTAGACTTTAGTGAGGGTAAATTTTTTCTCGAACAATTAACGCCGAATCAAATCGATTTCTATCGAACACCAGTAAGCGGCAATGAAGCACAGCCTTCACCATAGTCCATTCAATCTCTCGAGCTGAATGTGTATGAGAGGGTTTAGGATTCACTCTCTCGAGTTGAACCCATGACAACCCAATAACCACAGACTATCGATTTAGTAGTTTTGGATTTAAAACCTCTCTCTCGAGTAAGTCAAAAACAGAAAGATAAAATTGTATTTGCAATTACAACACCATTAAATTCAAACACAACTACTAAATGAAATCACCTTTAAATAACAAATTAGCTATCTATTAGCAATACCCAACAGTAAATTCAACCCATATTCACATATTCACACTCCAAGAATTTGTGTTTTAGCTAGACATAGTAAAGAGATAGAAATCGATACCAAAAAGTGTTTCCATCAAATGGGTACGATAAATATGGTCTTTACACACGTCTAAGATGAAGAATCTTTAATACCCACTTCCAATTGCTTAGAAATGAAAACGTTCAAATCTTCAAAGCTAAGGAACAAAGTCTCCAAAACTCTAAGTTCTAAAAACTGAAAATAATGTTTGATACTGATTGCATACAAAATCTCATACTAAGGTAACAATTTAAACAAGTATTTATAGTTGTCAAAAAGTGTGTTGCGAGGACCACTCGGCGTAGTTAGTCGAGATCGCCGATCCACTCGGCGATCCGCCCTTTGGTGTGGTTCATCGCCTTTCTGCATTGGCCTTCAGCAAATTTAAGTTCTGTAACGTTGGGCGATGGAGTACTGCATCACGGAATTATTCGGTGACTCACTCCACAATTTGGACTCATTTAAGAATATATTTTAATAGAATTAGTGTCCTCAAATACATATTTTGTCTCAATAACTGAGGTAAACCCTTAAGTTTCAAGTATTTGGATTGAGAGACAAAACTTGGACACTATCAAGCAAAACAAAACAAAGTGGTTGAAAGAACGGAGAAAAGACTTCCTGAGGATCGCCTAAACTATTAGACGAGTTGCCGAAAGGTCCTAAATCTCGCCGACTGTTCCAGTGTACTGAGCCTGAAAGAAGAAGGTCAAGTCAACGATAAAAAGGAGCAGTCGACGCGTCACCGAGCAATTCTGTGAAGCAACACTCTATCGCCCACTGCCTCAAAACATGAGAATGGCGAAGGCAAAAGCATAAAGGCGGTGAACCAGACCAAAGGGTGGATTGCCGAGTGTGTCAGCTATACTGACTAACTGCGCCGAATGGTCCTTCACAGCATAAATTTTCAAACACTATAAATACTTGTTTAAATTGTTAGCTTAGTATCAGACTTTAGAGAGAAATTTTATTTTGGAGACTTATAATATTTTTAGTTTTAGTTCTTAGAGTTTTTGGAGACATTGAGCTCGAAGGCTTGAAGACTTCCAATTCCAAGAAATTGGAAGTGGGTGTTTGAAATTCTTCATCCTAAACTCATTTAAAGGGAATATAAATCATACCTAGTTGATGTTACTTCGATTTGGTATCATTTTCTTCCTTTTTTCTTTATGTCTAGCTAAAACCCCAATTCTTGGGGTGTGATTTTGTGAAGATGGGTTAAATTTACTGTTGGGTGTTACTTATTGTTGGTATATTCGTTATTTAAATTTGATTTCATTTAGTAGTTGTGTTTGAACTTAATGAGATTATAGTTGCAAATACGATTTCATATTAGTGTTTTTGGCTTGCTCGAGAGAGAGGTTTTAAAACTAAGACTACTAAATCGATAGCCGGTGGTTATTGGGTCGTCATGGGTTCAGCTCAAGAGAGTGAATCTTAGGCCTTCTCCCACACTTTCAGCTCGAGAGATTGAATGGGCTAAGGCGGAGGTTGTTCTTAAATACGGCAACTCGGCGTTCGAGAGAAATCGAGTTGATTCAGGGTAAGTTACTCGAGAGAGAATTTATCCCCACTAAAGTCTAGCCTAGTTACAAATATTCAATGATGTACTATTAATAGCATCTACCCGATAGTGTCGTTTATTCCATATTCCTATCACATCCTAAGAACCAGTCTCTCTATCTCGTTTCCTTATATTTTTGTCATTTTTGTTCATTAGCTAATACAAAACCCCATTGATAATTGACGTTTGCGTCACCTCTTAGATTTTGTATGTTTTTATTTGTTTATATTTACAGTTATGATTGATTAGAACTTGATTCTACTTTTCTATTAATTATCAAAACAACTCCATTTGGGAACGATCCCAAACCTTGGTTGGGTTATATCATTACACTCGATCGTTGGCACTTGAACCGAAGTAGTGTCCTGATACGTGAAGTAAAAAATGGTGCCGCTGCCGGGGAGTGGTGTTACTTGAGAATTATTAGTAGACTAGAATTTTACTTTTGTTAGTCGTAGTTTACTAACTTAATTTTTAGTTTTGTCTTGTTTGTTTTTGTGTTGAAATAGGAAAATGAGTATAAAAGGTGAAAGTGCTACCCAAATGTATCACCCTCTGTTGAGGTTGTTGAATCTTAGGGACAACCTTCTAACGTTCCAGCAATTGGAAGGCGAGGCTATCCATGATATGTGGCCAAGGTTTAAGGCATCACTCCAGCAATGCCCAAATCATGTTCTGTCAGACAAATTGCTGCTAGAATGCTTTTATAGTGGTTTTAGTCCCGTGGATAAAAGTGAGGTCAATCAACTATTTGGAGGGTATTTGACATAACGACCCTATGAAGTAGTAGTCAAGCGTCTTGATGGTTTGGTTAAAGCCAACAAGGAAATAACAAAGGCCAAGAAGGGGCCGACTTGTTGATTCAGCTTGGACAATCTGTCCAAAAGAGTAATGCAGTTGGAAGCAAGTTCCAACAAGAAGAGCAAGTACCTTCCCCCTCGCAAGTGTAAAAATATGAATCAACATAAGGGTGGACAAAATGGAGAGGTTCTCTCACTCATTATACAAAAAATCGAGGAACAAGATAGAGTGTTGAATGAGATAAAAGAGAATGTTGAAATGCTGAACCAGATGATGACTTCTCATTCCATGATCATTCAGCTATAAGACGCCTAAATAGGCCAAATTTTGTCTTGTCTCTACTCACAGCACCAAGAAGGGTTGCCTAGTGATACTAGGGCTAACTCCGATAAAGAGGTTTGAATGGTGACTTGCATCATGCCACGATGTTGACTAAGGCGCTGTTTGGGAGGCAACCCAAAACCCTAAATTGCTTTAATTTTGTTTTAGAAATAATGGTGTTTTAATTGTGCAGGTTGAAGTATGGATAGTGTATGAAAAGTGCAGGTTGGCGAACATAAGCCCAGTCGGCGAATCGCCAAGGAGGTCGGCGTCCGTTAGACTCTAGAAACTCTCACATTAGACACTGTACCAATCAATAAGAACAGGAAACTATTGGCGAATCGCCGACTATATCGGTGATCCCGATGTAAACCATCGTTTGGACTCTTACTTTGATTGAAAGTCCTATAAAACTCAGCGAGGTAAATGACCACTCGATGCTTCACCGAGTAGATCAGCAAACAATACTAATGTCGCCGAATGGATGCGAACTGGATGGTTATTTATGACCAAAGGTTTTAGAATTTCAAACTCTTCATTTGACCTCGCTTTTAAACTTCACAAAATCACACCAAGTTAGTATTTTAAATATTTTTGCATTCCATAAGTAATTTGTTTGTTGATTTGTGCTCATAGTTGGATTTCATTGCTGCCTAGCATTTCAAAGGACTTTAATCGGCACAAAGGTTGATTTTCCGAACTCTGAGTTTACTTTCGAAAATTTGGTACTCATTTACCATGATCATATCATATTGTCGTGTCCTAGGCCTCTCTGATAGGATTAGAATGCTTAAATGCCAGTTTTATTTGATAATCTTGCCCGTATTGTTTTGATCGTCGAATTCCCGTATTTTTGTGTCTTAAATTAAGTTATATTTTGTGGGGGTATGCTTGTTTGTTGGTTAGATTTGTTAGGTGAATTTTAAGTAGCCCGTATTTATGCTAAATGGCATAAATTGCACAATGATGGAGTGGGTTACAACATTTTTAAGGGCAAAAGTCATCAAATGGCAAAATTTGGCAAAATCGAGAAAAGTCTAAGTATTTCGGGGAAATGGGTGTTATAGGTCTGAGCTTAATTATACTAGTGCATGCTTTGATTTTGTTTCTGGGGGTTGCGAGATTAAATTTGAGAAGTTGGGTTGAAAATAGGCACGTTGAGCTGTTTGGCGAGCTGGGTCGAGCTCGTCGAACCAATTGGCGGTTCAGCTAAAGTCCCATCTCGCCCTTAATTTCATGCTTAATTTGATAAATGATTCTGTAAATTTCGGCGAGTAGCCTATTGTCTCCAAAAGCACTCGGCGACTCACCAAAAGGCTTCTTGTTCGCCTTTTGTCTGCACCCTTGAACCCTTGTTCCACTGTAACTTTCGGCGGACAAACCCTTGCTCGCCGATATCTTTCAGAGATTCTCCAAAAGGAGCTTCCCATCACTGACTTGCTAAAATTTTTTAGCCAATCCCTTCGGCGAGCTCGATCTAGCCCACTAGAGAGATTCGGCGATTCACCGGCTTGATCAGCGACTATGTCTGCAGTAAATTTTCTGTGCTTTGATATGAATATTTACTAACTTTTCTCCAATGTTTTGCAGATATGGTGAGAACAAATCTAGATAGGCCACCACAAAAAAGGCACAGGGCATTACCATAAATGAAGGGGGAGCAAATCCTCCAAAAAGGAGAAGGCAAGAACTCCCATCGGGAGAAAAAGGCAAAAGAAAGAAGCACTCAGCTGAGAGAGTGGTTGTTGACACCTGGGCTAATTTGTGTGAGCCTGAAGACGAGCAGCCTTTAATTTCCCAAAGAGATGAGATCTGGGTTAGATCTCAACCCATGTCCACCAAAGCTCCATCAGCTACCATTCCTCCTACAACAGAGTCAGTACCAGCTTAGGCTCTTCCTGTGACCCCTATGCTCCCTGTCATTCCTCCTTCCAAACTTCTGAACAGATTGAAATGAGATGAATTACTAACTATCCTTAAGGAGAAATTACTTTCGACAGAAGGCTTAGAAAGGAAGTATCCAGATGTAAGGGAGACCCTCCACTTCCACAGGTTCGAGCAATTTACTAGACCCTGGGGCCACTATATTCCCTCTTGGGTCCGTGAGTTTTACACGACTTCTGGTGATCTGGTTCCCAAGAGTAAGAAGAAGGCCAGTGAGTTCAGACCGGTAAAGGCAGTCATGGTCCAAGACAAGGAGGTCGGGTACAGCAGTAAGTATATTAACGTTGTACTAGGTGGAGATCTGCACTCTACACATCCATATGTTGGATTGCTCGTTGCTCAATCCTTGGATGATCTGAAGGGGTGGCTGGCACCTTTGATTTCTGATACAACCCCGAGGTGGATCGAGGCGGGTGCCCCTATTAAGAAAAATGATTTGAGTATTGCTACCCGGTTCTGGTTTGGCTTTATCGGCAACACCATTATGTCATCCCAGAACGAGTCTGTCCTCCGCTATTCTAAGGAAGCATGCCTAGGGTCCATCATATCGAGGAGGCGCATCGACATAGGACTACTAATTTCACAAGAGATGGCCATGAGAGCCAAGCAGAGACAGACTTCTCTGTCATTCCCGGTCTTGGTCACTGAGTTGTGCAAACGTGTTGAAGTACCTCGGGATGCTGTAAGAGATATTGAGGTGACCCCTTCTTCCTCCACCGACATTCAACGTATTGAGGCTGAATACACACGAAAGAAGGCTGACGGGAGGAGAGCAGCTCCAGTAGATATATCTCCAGAAGTTGATATTGATTTGTTACCTACAGAGGCATCTTCTTGTACCCCGGCCTCTGGGTCGTCAGGTACTTC
Source organism: Solanum commersonii (assembly GCA_029007595.1). NCBI lineage: Eukaryota > Viridiplantae > Streptophyta > Magnoliopsida > Solanales > Solanaceae > Solanum > Solanum commersonii. The sequence continues at coordinate 202,037 of JAJTWQ010000092.1, read as the reverse complement.
TGCCACTTCTACTTCTTCACAGATTTTGGGCACCTCCACCTCGTTCCAACCAGTCAAGATTACTCAGGTGATGATCCTGAAGATGGGGAATGTGGCCTATTCAGCTGATATGAGGGTAACTCGATTGGAGAGATCCATCCCTGGATGATTGAGACTGTTATTTTGGCTGCACTGACCCCTCTCCGGGCTTCTATTCAAGATCTAACCACTAGAGTCACAACTTGTGAGAGCAGATATAGGGAGACCTCTGAGGTTTCAGCTTTGAAGGCCGATGTAGAAGATTTGAGGAAGGACGTAGACTATTTGAAGTCTATCAAGTTCAATTCATATATTCAGGATGAAGATGATGTGGATGCTTCTGAGAACTCGGGGATTCCTCCGGATACTACCAGTGATGCACACCGGGATGAGCCTACAGTTGAGGAGTCAAATGCTAAAACCGACGAGTAGCAACTGAGGTACAGGAGGAGAACATATTCAGAGATTTGCAAGATCTTGCAGAGACCTCCATAGTTGTCTCAAGTGGAGTTGTTACTTATAAGGTGATCTCGGGCATAGATGCCCAAGTATAGACTGTTGCACTGAGCACTGAGGCCCAAACAGATGGAGAGATTGCATAGACAGAATCCCCCCCTTTACCTCCCTCTCTATTTTGCTTTACTTCACTGGTGGATAATTCCTATTTGCATTTGAGGACAAATGATTTTTGTTTGTGGTGGGGTAAGGCCCACCTTTGTGTGCTGATTACGACTCTTGTTTTGTTTATATATTGAGTTTTTAGTTTAAATTGTGTTGACACTACTTTTCGTGATTGTTTGAGCTTGTGGCCCCTTGATTTAAAATTGAAAATTATTTTTGACCCTTTCAAAAAAAAATTGCAAATTGTTGCCACCCCTTCTGTGTTGAATGTGGCTATTTTAATGCAAATTTAAGTATCGGTTTCGAACAATACCGATAACTTAAATAGTGCTCATAATCGAACGAACATGAATGTGCGGCTACGATAAGACCAAGTGAAGTTATATAGTCAATATGTGAACTTTTTACATCTCGTTGTGATTAGCCAAGTATCAAATTGATTCACTTGTGATGAACATTGCACATTAGCAAAAGTGTGGAGTTTTGTTTAACTTTGGTGTCTATGCCTTGTGTGATGAGCTTACTGTAAACCATGCATGATAACACCTAGAATTTGCCCCGTTGGTCCGGTCGACTAACTAAGGCTATCTCTTGATATGATCTTAGGCACTTCGAAGAGTGTGAGCCAATTTGACATATACCTCTTTTGTGGCTTACCTTGTGAGTGTGTGAACCTCATTTGAACACCCCTTAAGCCTTTACCTTTCTTTGGAAAAAACTCAGTGAAAACATGACCTTTCTTAAATCCACTACCACCTCGTGATTTGTGGTTGATTGAATAGCCAACTTAGGCCAAAAGCCTAAGTTAGGGGTGTGGCAAAAAGAGAACGCAAGTCAAGAAGTGCAAGAAAAGTCTCCTTAAACCCTTGTTTTGAGAAAAATGGAACCCCTCCATATAAAAAAAAAGAAGGGAAAGAAAAGAAAGAAAAAGAAAAAGAATGAAAAAGTTGTGGAATAAAGTACAAAATAAATGGGGTTTCCGAACAAACCATGGAGAGTGAATAATGGAATGAATTATGAGCACCACATTTCATGAAGAAGAAAGTCACTGAGCCTAAATGACCATACCTTTGCACTCAACCCCATTACAAGCCTTGAAAAGACATTTTTTATCTTGAGTGAGCTGAAACAATTATTGATTGGAAAATACGGGAAAACATATGGGTCAAAGCATGCATTGTGTTCTTCTTTGTGAGAGTGAGTGTTGCATTTGATTTCGGAACTTTAAATGATTAAACCATTGTGTATGAATATGGAATCATTCCTTGTTTGAGGGCATTTGAATACCTTTGTTGAGCTCGAACTTGCATTTGAAGCAAGTATAGTGAGCTTTAGAATCTTTGATAATGGTGTGTCGCAACTTGAGTCTTTGAGTATACAATTGATCCTTGAATGAGTAAGTTGAGAGTTGCTGTGTACATTCATGATTGAGTCTTGTGTAGCACTGTTTAAGACATCCTATTCGAACTGCTGAACTTGAGTTTTACTTGAGGACAAAATAAAGTTTAAGTTGGTGGTGTTGATGAGTCCATAATTTAGACTCATTTAGGGCTATATTTTAATAGAATTAGTGTCATCAAATGCATATTGTCTCAATAACTGACGTAAACCCTTAAGTTTCAGGTATTTGGATTGAGAGACAAAGCTTGGACACTATCAAGCAAAAAGGAACAAAGCGGCTGAAAGAACGAAGAAAAAACTTCCTGAGGATTGCCTAAACTATTAGGTGAGTCACCGAAAGGTCCTAAATCCCGCCAAATGTTCGAGTGTGCTGAGCCCAGAAGGATAAGGTCAAGTCTGCGATAAAAAGGAGCAGTCGGAGCATCGCTGAGAAGTTCCGCAAAGCAACACTATCGAACAATCCCTCAAAACGCGAGAATGCGGAAGACAAAAGCAGAAAGGCGATGAACCAGACCAAAGAAAGGATCGCCAAGTGTGTCGGCGATCCCGACTAACTGCACCGAACAGTCCTTTGAAGCACAAATTTTCGAACACTATAAATACTTGTTTAAATTGTTAGCTTAGTATCAAACTTTACAGAGAAATTTTATTTTGGAGACTTAGAATATTTTCAGTTTTAGTTCTTAGAGTTTTTGGAGACATTGAGCTTGAAGGCTTGTAGACTTACAATTTCGATAAATTAGAAGTGGGTGTTGAAAATTCTTCATCCTAGACTCATTTAAAGTGAATATAAATCATACCAGTTGATGTTACTTCATTTGGTATCATTTTCTTCTTCTTTTTCTATGTCTAGCTAAAACCCCAATTTTTGGGGTGTGATTTTGTTAATATTGGTTAAATTTACTATTGGGTGTTGCCTATTGTTGGTATATTCGCTGTTTAAATGTGATTTCATTTAGTAGTTGTGTTTGAACTTAATGAGTTTGTAGTTGCAAATACGATTTCATCTTAGTGTTTTTGGCTTGCTCGAGAGAGAGGTTTTAAAACTAAGACTACTAAATCAATAGCCGGTAGTTATTAGGTCATCGTGGGTTCAGCTCAAGAGAGTGAATCATAGGCCTTCTCCCACACTTTCAACTCGCGAGAGTGAATGGGCTAATGCGGAGGTTGTGCTTAAATACGGTAACTCGGTGTTCGAGAGAATCCGAGTTGATTTGGGGTAAGTTGCTCGAAAGAGAATTTACCTCCACTAAAGTCTAGCCTAGTTACAAATATTCAACGATGTACTATCAATAGCATCTACCCGATAGTGTCTTTTATCTCATATTCCTATCACATCCCAAGAATCCTGTCTCCCTATCTCGTTTACTTATATTTTTTTCATTTTTTTTAATTAGCTAATACAAACCCCATTGATAATTGGCGTTTGTGTCATCCCTTAGATTTAGTATGTTTTGATTCGTTAATATTTACAACTATGATTGATTAGAACTTGATTCTACATTTCTATTAATTCTCAAAACCACTCCATGTGGGAACGATCCCAACCCTTGGTTGCGTTATATCACTACATGCGATTGTTGGCACTTAAACTCAAGTAGCGTCCTGATACATAAAGTCACTCGCCGACTGCCCCTGTATCCCGCTAACTCGATTTTCTCCCTCAGAGCTTGGCACACTGGAACATTAGGCGAGACCATAGCCATTCGGTGACTCGCCTAATGGTTTAGGCGATCCTCAGGCCGTCTTTTCTTTATTATTTTCCTTGTTCCTTTCTACCCAATAGTGTCCATGGTTAGTCTCTAACTCAAAATATCTGAAACTCAAGGATTTTCATCAGTTATTAAAACAAAATATGCATTTGAGGACACTAAATCTATCAAAATAAAGACCTAAAAAAGTCCAAATCGTGAACTCATCAGATATTTCTTTAAGTATGTCTAGGTTCATTATTAAGATGGACCCAGTGAGATACTTCTTTAAGCATGTCTAAGTCCATTTATGCTTTTGAACACTATAAGGTACTTCTTTAAGTAAGTCTTAGTTCATTGGATACAGAAATTGCTACTAGAAACCTTAACTCCACGATGTGAAGCCTTTCATCTCATGAGACCTAACTTTGGGAAAACACACACTCTACTACGTAAGAGTTCCCCTTTTAACTTGGATAGTCCTGACATCAACTAGGTGTGGTTTTCCTTTCAAGTTGGAGCCCGGACCCTATCTTATATGACACTCTATCTCATTGTCAATATCCACTTGAGGCTAAGCATACACCCCAAGATTCACTATTAAGCCTTGCTTAACATTCATGTCTCATGGAAGGATGTCCTTCACAATAAAATCATGTTCAAGTGATTCTATGACTTTATACAATCAAGCATTTATAAGGTAGGTTAAGTGAGTATAGGCCTTTCACTACAATTCTACCTAGTAGACTTTTATTCCATCACATTAACTTTACTCTCAATGCCCTAGTGATTCAACATTCATGACTACAAGCCTTACTCTCAAAGCTTTACTTCTCACTGCCATCATTCATGCCTAGATTTCAAGGCATTCTAGCCACATTCTTCATTACCAAGTGATTCTTGTCACAATTCATCAAAAAGATTCAATTTCACCTTTACTAGTCATGATCCATCATATATACTAAAATATAATTAAATTCTTGCCTATATGTTCCTATTATTGAACAATTACTAAAGACATCATCAATTTTAGAAGATCAATTCTAAGTCTTCAATTTCACCTTTCATTGCATAAACCCACATAATAACAATTTCATCAATTATACTAGGGTTAACCATGAAAATTACATAAATTCATCATAATATCATAATTCAATGATAAATTAATCATAATTAAGTATTATCCACTCAATTGGAATCATACTTCAATACTACCCACAATGTAGAAATAAACCCTAGCAAGAATTGGGTTTTGTCTTCACAATTGGGGAAATCTAGGGGGGATCTATGGGTGGAAAAACCCATAGATGAATAAGATAACATACATTGATTCAAAGCCCTAACCAAGCTTACATCAATGGAAGAAATCTGCCCTAGCTTCCTTCTCTTCTTCTTCTCCTTCTTACTTCTAAGGAGAAAATTATTTGGGAGGGAAAGAGTTTATTTTGAGGTCTTGGAAGAATGGTTTTATTGACTTAGTTTAGTGGAATATTAGGCTTATATATGTGGTTTAATAACTAACTAACCGATATCACTTAACCCCTATTTAATTATTAATTAACCCCCAAACCCATTAAAAACTAAAAACTAAAATCTACCTCCACCCATGAGACCCCCACCCACGGACCGTGGGTGGGTCTACGGACAGTGCTGCACTTTTGTTAGTGGGGTATTGGATCTGAACATGCAGGAGAACTAGGGGTCCTGACCCACGACCCCTTTTCATGAGGCGTGGGTCCATCTAATGTCTGTAGATGACCTTCGTGGGAGGGCTATCTTTGACAGTTTTTTGAGACGTTTTAGGGTCCTCTTCAAAGACCCCTTAGGTGGTCCTTAGGGGGGTTGTACCTTGACGCCTAACCCTAAAATCCTTATTCTAAGTACGGGAATCATTTTTTTCCAATTTTAACCCTCATATCAAACTCTAAAACCCTAACACAAGGCTCTAGAACTCTCTAGTTTAACTTGCTAGTTTCTGGGGTATTACATGTTTTTTTTAAGCTATATTGATGCTTAAGAGTGCTATATTTTGCCTACGCGGCTATTTTATTGCCTAAGAGGGCTATGTGACTGCCTATAGGGCTAGAGGACTACCAATAGGGGTATATAAACTGATTGGCACCTTCTGGGCTTATGGGGGACTATGTAGGTGGCCTTGTGTGTTGTTTGTACCTGTCGATCTTATGGGGGATTGGTTAGGTTGTTTTGTTTATTATTTTTGATATATTTAGATTTAGGAGCAGGTCAGTACACTTATCTCATCCTTGATTTATTCATCGGATTACTCCCAGTATATTAGGAAACGTGCTCATAGTTCATTGCCTTTCATATTCGGTACATTATTTCATACTGATGCCCTATTGCCTGGGGGTACTGCATTCATTCCTGCAGGTCCCGATACACGACCCAGTAGACCTTCTCAGCAGCAGAATTGATTTATATTCGGTTGGCTAGCCCTTTTCCTCCGAAGCTGCCAGAGTTGGGAGGTTTGTTAGATTTTGTTGTATATATTTTTATGGGTAGGCTGGGGCATGTCCTTGCAATCTTTACTACTCTTAGAGGCTTACATGCTAGTATGTGTGGTGTATAGCTGCGTTATGGACATGATGACCTAGTTTGTTTGTTTGCTGAAGCTTGTTAGCTATTCGATGTATTGTCTTGAAATATACTGCTTTTAGTTTCGATATAGAGATCATGGTGGCCTCGATAGCCCTATCAGGACTTTTGTTCTAGTTGGCTATTTCTTTATATGAACTCTTAGGAGTAGTTATTTCTTTTATAGATCTATTGACAGGGGCCTTCTCGGTTGAGGGCTTAATTTTAAGCCGAGATATACCTGTTGTTTTCTTGATTGCATGTGGCTGCCATGCGCTAGTAGCAAATGGTTCAGAAGGGTCGGCTCAGGCCTGAGTTTTGGCATTAGGAGCCAGTTTCTTCCCTTGATTTTGAGGCGTAACAAACTTGGTATTAGAGCAACGTCGTATCCTAGGGAGTCTACAAGCCGTGTCTAGTAGAGTCTTGGTTATAAATGTGTTTTACACCACATTCGAAAAGTAAGAATATACCGGGCATGTTAGAATGACTATCCTTCTTTTGCTCACCTCGTGATATAGAACGATGTCTTAAGAGTTGAGGTTTTTTGCTCATAATTGATATTTGTATGCACATAGAGATGGCTGACACCAGATAGACCATAGGCTAGATACAGCTGCTGGCGAGGGTACCGGCAAAGTACCGCAGGTGGAGGTTGCCCATTATGCAACCCAGAGGGAGACATCTTCTCATCCCCCTATAGATTCTCCATCGCTTTAGAAGACTCCGAGGGCTACAGGACCCCCGGCTCTACCAGTAGTATCACCTCAAGTTCCTTTTTTTCCAACTTATCAGGATTTCAAGAGTGCAGTATGTATGTTAGTACAATTAGTAGTTGCACATCACCAGCCAGTTGAGCCAGATGCTATCGGACCTTCTGAAGGGACCCGACAGTTTGAGAGTTCGTGAATTTCTTTCCTTAAATCCTCCACAGTTTATAGGGACAGATCACAAAGAGGACCATCAACACTTTGTTGATCAGCTTCATAGGATCTTCAGAGTCATGCATTCCTCAGCGACTGAGTCAACTGAGTTAGCAACATTTTGATTGCGAGATGTTGCAGTATTGTCGTACAAAAGTTGAGAGAGATTTAGGGGAAAAGATGCATCTCTACCCACTTGGGATAGCTTTACAAAAGCTTTCATAGATCACTATTTGCCTCGAGAGTTTAGGGATGCCCGAGTCGACCAGTTTTTGAACCTCCAACAGGGCAATGTGAGTGTCCGAGAGTACGGGCTGAGATTTGATTCATTGACTAGATATGCACATGTATTTGTTGATACGATGCATGACTGGGTGCGTAGATTTGTGAAAGGGCTTGACATAGACTATATCGACGCTTGTTCTACCACTGCACTAAATGATAATATGGATATCTCACGAATTTAGGCCTTTGCACATGGTATAGAGGACATCTACTAGGGGTGTGCAAAAATCAAACTAACCGATAAACCGAACCAATAAAACTGTTATTGGGTTATTGGGTTAACGATTTTAATGGTCTTATAAGAAAAAATTATTTGGTTATTGGTTCGGTATTAGTTTTTAATATTGGGTTATAGGATAAACCGATAACCCATTAAGACTTGTAATTTACTACTTTTACTTGTACATAAATATTATACAATCTCAATATCTTAGTAGTTACTATCTTTGTCATTCAGCCTTCAATTCACACTCCACAATAACTTTGAGTTCACAATTTTACATTATAAAAAACGTTAAAATCTAAAGTAAGAATCCCATTCCTCTTAATTTCTCTTTGTGTTATTCTTGTATAGTTCTTTTCATATTCGTTTTTATTGTTTCTATTTTATAAGCATTTGTAAAATTACATTATTGTGTTTTCACATCAACTTTATTAGAAAAGTCATATATTTGTTTTATAAGTATTTTCTTATTGGTTAAATAAAAATCAAACCGTTAAGGACCAAAACCGATAAACCAATCAATCGAAAACCAATAGAAATATCTTATTGGTTTTGTTATTGGTTTAACATATTTAAAAGGCAAAAAACCAATAAATTGAACTGATAATACATAAAAATGAACCAAACCGATCGATGCACACTCCTAACATCTACAGTATATGAGTGAAAGGGTCTCGAGAGAGAGACAAGAAGAGGTCAAGGCCCGCTGGTTCACAAGGAGATTTTCAAGGTAGTCCTAAACCCTAATATTCTAGTAAGCCATCTAGACCTCCACCACAACAGTTCCAGGGTAGTAGATCTAATTGTCGGGGACAGTCAGGCCCAGGTGAGGGTTCACAAGCATTAGGCTCTTAACAGCAGAGGGGTTCAGTCCATGCTAGGACAACCCCGTCACGTTGCACTACTTGTGGTAGGATGCATTTTGAGAGGTGTAGGCTGGGTTCCACAGGTTGTTATTCTTGTGGACAAGAGGAACATGGGTGGAGGAACTGCCCGACCATAGGTCAGGGTGGTATAGGTCAGTCGACTTGGTCAGTAGTAGGTTCCTCCTCATCAGTACAGTCTACAGGGAATAGACCCCAGACTTCAGCAGGTGGAGGCAGAAACAAAGGCAGAGAGGGAGAATCTAGTTCTAGTAGTGGCTATAACTGTACATATTCACTAGCCACCCGACAGGACTTAAAGTCATCACCAGATGTTGTGACAGGTGCATTGATTCTTTGCTCCCATTGTGTTTATGCTTTGAAAGATCCCAAATCTACTTTGTCTTATGTTACTCTATTTAGTGTGGGGAAGTTATCTATAGTAGTAGAGTCATTAGATCAACCCTTTATTGTATCTAGACCAGTTGGTGAGTCTATTAATTCAATGAGAGTCTATCGAGGTTGCACAGTAAAAAGTATTGACCGTCAAACCTCTATTGACCTGGTAGAGTTAGAGATGGTGGATTTTGACGTCATTATGAGTATGGACTGGTCAGGGTCTTGTTATGCTAATGTTGAGTGCCGTAAAAAGATTGTTAGATTCCACTTTCCAGGAGAGGCAATTTGGAAATGAAAAGGCGATACAGTAACGCCGAAAGGTAGGTTTATTTCCTATCTTAAGGCGAGGAGGATGATTACCAAGGGTTGCATTTATCATCTTGTTCGCTTTCATGATATAGATACAGAACCACCGACTCTTCAGTCTATCTGGTAATTAATCAGTTTCTAGATGTATTTCCCGACGAGCTTCCTGGTATTCCTCCAGAACGGGAAATTAATTTTGCTATCGATATGCTACCAGGTACACAACCCATATTTATCCCTCCTTATAGAATGGATCCTGCTAAGCTAAAGGAGTTGAGGGATCAGCTAAAAGGCTTGCTCGATAAAGGCTTTATCAAGTCTAGTGCTTCACCATGGGGTGCGCCAGTGTTATTCGTGAGGAAGAAAGATGGCTCACTGAGAATGTGTATTGATTACCAACAACTGAATAAGGAGACTATAAAGAATAAGTATCCTCTTCTGAGGATCGATGACTTGTTTGATCAGTTACAAGGTATTGTGTGCTTCTCAAAGATGATTTAAGATCAGGGCACCACTAGGTAAGAGTTCAGGAGAAAGACGTTCCAAAGACAGCTTTTAGAACTAGATATAGACACGTTGAGTTCTTGGTAATGTCGAATTAACTAATGCCCAACAGTGTTCATGGACCTGATGAATAGTATATTAAAGTTGTATCTAGACTTATTTGTGATTGTATTTATTGATGATATTTTGGTTTATTCACGTTCAAAAGCTGAGCATGCAGATCAACTGCGAGCAATCCTTCAGTTTCTTTGAGATCGAGAACTTTATGCAAAGTTTTCTAAGTGTGAGTTTTGGTTGGACTTTGTATCTTTCTTAGGTCAAATTGTATCAGATGCAGGCATTACGGTTGATACACAAATGATCAAGGTCGTAAAGACTTGGCCCAAACCCATGAACCTGACTGGGGTTCATAGTTTCTTAGGGTTATTTGGGTACTACAAAAGGTTTGTAAAGGGGTTTTCTTCACTTTCAGTACCATTAACGAAGCTGACTAAAAAAGGAGCTAAGTTCCAGTGGACTGAGGCTTGCGAGAATAGTTTCCAAGAACAGAAGAACAAGTTGACATCAACACCAGTTCTAGCATTCCCAGAGGGTTCAGAGGGCTATGTGGTGTACTTTGATGCTTTTGGTGTTGGGTTGGGATGTGTTTTAATGCAACATGGTAGCTGGTAAGGTTATCGCATATGTTTCAAGACAATTGAGGAAGCATGAGAAAAAATATCCGACCCACGATTTAGAGTTGGCTGCAGTTGTGCATACGTTAAAGATCTGGAGATACTATTTGTTTGGCGTTCATGTTGACATCTTCACAGATCATAAAAGCCTTCAATATATCTTTAGACAGAAGGAGTTAAATCTACGGCAGTGTCGATGGCTTGAGTTACTGAAAGACTATGACATGGATATTTTATATTATCCAAGAAAGGAGAATATGGTAGACGATACCCTCAGTCGAAAATCTATGACTAGTTTATCCTATTTAGGTGTTAAGAAGCGTGAGATAGCGAGAGAGCTTCATCAGTTAGCTAGCTTGGGAGTTAGATTGTTAGAGGCAGACGATAGTGGGGTCATAATTCAGGACACAACCGTATCATCTCTAGTTGTGGAGGTAGAAGCACGACAACAGAAGGATCCTAGCTTAGATAAGCTTAGAGCCAAGGCTCAGGATCAACAGTCTTTAGCATTTGATATAGCAGGGGATGGAGTCCTCAGATATAGTGGTTGATTGTGTGTTTCGAATGTTGTAGGGCTTCAACATCAGATTATGGAAGAGGCACTGTGTTCCCGTTATTCTATTCAGTCGAACCATCATATTAAGGAGATCTATTGGTGGCACGAGATGAATAAGGACGTTGATGAGTTTGTGGTACAGTGTCCTAACTGCCAACAGGTGAAGGTTGAGCACCAAAATCCCGTTGGGCTAGTCTAGGAGATAGACATTCATTTGTGGAAGAAGGAAGCAATTAATGTGGATTTTATTACAGTGTTACCTCGATCGCGTCATAAGTTTGACTTTATTTGGGTAATTGTTGACATACTAATAAAATCAGCCCACTTCTTACCAATAAGGGCTACTTTTACAGCCGAAGACTATGCATGGCGCTATATTAGAGAGATTGTTAGGCTACACAGTGTCCTAGTATTTATTATCTTTGGTAAAGGAGCAAAATTTACCGCTAACTTCTAAAAATCCCTCCAGAAAGGACTCGGACTCATGTTAATCTTAGTAAAGCCTTTCACCCTCAGACAGATGGTCAGGCTGAGCGCACAATTTTAACACTCTAGGATATGTTACGGGCGTGCGCGCTAGACTTCAAGGGAAGTTGGGATGACCACTTGCCTCTTATTGAGTTTGCATACAATAATAGTTATCATTCCAGCATTGAGAAGGCACCTTATGAGGCTTTGTATGGGCAAAAATGTAGATCCCCCATTGGACGGTTCGAGGTAGGTGAATCATGGTTGATTGAACCCGACTTAGTACAACAGATAATGGAGTAGGTTAAGATTATTTGGGAGAGGTTGCTAGCAGCTCAAGCTTGACAAAATTCATACTCAGATGTGCGCGAAGGGACTTTGAGTTTTGTGTTAATGACTGGATATTCTTAAAAGTCTCGCCTATAAAGGGTGTTATGAGATTTGGCAAGAAAGAAAAGTTTAGTCCAAGATTCATTGAACCATACCGAATCTTTCGGAGGGTAGGACGAGTGGCTTATGAGTTAGAATTACCTTCGGGGCTATAATTTATTCATCCAGTTTACAATGTATCGATGCTACGGAAGTGCGTAGGAGACAGAGGAGTTGTCCTACGAGGAAACTCCAATTGCCATATTAGATCGACAGGTTCGTAAATTGAGGACCAAAACGGTGGCTTCGGTTAAAGTATTGTGGAGAAATAAGAATAGAGAAGAGGTGACATGGGAAACTGAGGATGGCATGAGGTCCAAATATCCTCACTTGTTTCAAACCGCATAGTGTTGGCATAGTTAATATTAGTGCAGTAAGGTAAGATACCTATTTGATTTTTTTATATTGTTGCTTATTATTATGGTTGTTGTCGTTGTATTTTTGCTCGCACTATTATTGCAGAGCTATAGTGCTTAGCTATTTATGTCGTCATGTGAGACGCCTAAGTTAGAATTTCTGCATTTCAGGTTCCTGGATAGTCACATTAACAAAGGATACGCTGTATAAATTTTGGCAACTCCTAAGGACTTAACCGCGCGACTAAGAATTTTCATTCGAGGACGAATATTTCTAATGAGGGAATGATGTAACACCCCGACTTTTCAAAACGTCTAAATTAACTCGTACCTTCATGAAAAGACAAAGAGGGTGAGTAATAAATTATTAATGATGTGGTATGTCATATTTTAAGTGTTCAAGGGTTGTATCTCAAGTTTTGAAATTAGGTAAGTGGAAAAATAAAGGTTGGCAAAAGTTATCGTAAGTTCCTTTTTAAAGATTTCTCTTAAATTTGGGTCCAATGTGAAACGACCCAAAAAGCTCCTAAAAATGTGCTTCAGAAGTTACCGAAAACTTGTTTTAGATATATCTAACAATCGGTTTTGTTTTTCGAAAATCTGACTTCATATTCTTGTTTAGGGGGTCAAATTGAGTGGAAAATGGGTCTAACCCAAATTTTAGAGCAATCGTATCAAAATCCAAAATTTCCAAGTAAAGTTTTTTTCAAGGGTCTACTTTAGAGGGTCATATCTCCTAGCACACAAATAATTGGGTGGTCCATAACATATTCATGGAAAGCCCTTTGAGTTAGCTACCCAACGCACTTCTTTTCACCTCATTTGGAGTTCGAACGAAGAAGTTATGTCCATTTTCGTAAAATTTGTCCGTGCAAGAAATGCAATTTTCAGAGAGCGAATTTACTGTTCATAAGCCTCATTTTTTTTTTCTAAGTGTTGGACCCATTTTTCCAAGGGCATATTTTATTTCCTATATAGTATTAATTCAATTCCCATCTCTACAACATTTCCCAAAATACCTCTCTCATACTTAGACACATTTTCTCTCAAGAACCCTAATCCAAAACCTTCCTCAAGATTGAAGAGATTCTTGCTCCAAGTTCCAAGCTTCCATTGAAGACACTCTCAAGACCTTCATAAAAACTCAAGGTATGTGGTGTTGAACTCATGGGTCCTTCCACCTATAGTGCCTAGACTCTATTCTACTCACTAATTCATGGTTTAAGTTGAGATTCATAAATTAGTCTTGCTCCTTGTATAAATTTCCAGCACATTGAATTCTAGCATGAAAAGTGGTTGTTTTGAGCATGTTGTGACTCTAGAATTTGAATCTAAACTTGGAATTGATGTGGAGATTTTTCATGTGGTCTTGTGGGTGTTAAAAGGCGTTGTTGCAGGTTGTTCACTAGTTTTACTGCATAATTACTACCTTATTTTCCATGCTCTTTGACCTCATTACATGCCTTCAAGGTGTTTGACAAAATGTCCAATTATGGAGAATTGATGAATTGATGCTTTAAGGCTTGAGTTATGAGATGTAGGGCATTCCAGAGATGTGTTGATGACAAACTAAGCTTGTGTATATGTTCATTCCATACATGAGATTGCATTAGAGTCTAATGTGAATTTCCTATATAAAGTGTTGCATGACCATGTCCGGTCCGGGGGAAAAGATCCGGATAACCATGTGAGGGGTTTATACCTCACCACCTATGATGCTTGGGGTGTGACCAACATCAACCATGTGAGGGGTTTATACCTTGCCACCAGGGTGTTCGAGTGTGAACGGCATCCCCCATCCTAAGTTGGGGTTATAGTTTGGTTGGATTATGCACACACATATGATATCTACTATTAGTATAGATTTACTTAAACATGTTTTGACTTCACTTTGATCATGCATCTTCATATTGTTATTCATTATGCCTATGAAACTATTTCTTGCATTTCGATTGTGTCCTTGTCTATTGTTGTATTGCACCTCGCATACTTAGTACATTCCAAAGTACTAACGTATATTTTGCCTACATTATGTCACCATGTAGGGATCGGAGCTACTCTTGATCCTTCTCTCCATCCACGTGGCTAGTACGGTGCTTATCCGAGTTTGTTGGTGAGTCCTTAATGATTCGAGGGCTATGTTATGTTTCCTACTCCTATGTTTTGAGACTTTAGCTTGCAATTGTATTTTGACTATGAGGGGAGCCGGTAATATGTCATGGCCCCCGTCCTATCTATGTATGTAGAGGTGTGCGTTGGACAAGTATTTTGTAAATGAGCTTGACTCTTATTCTATAATGTTATTTTGAAATGGTTTGCCCTTAGTCCCTAATTCCCGTTATTTAATGTTCAATGTACTTCCGCGACCGATGAAGTGTGATGACAAGTTTGAGAGGCTTGTTTGGGGTTCCTTCGGGTTTCTCATTCGCCATGTCACGTCTAGGCCCTAGGCTTGGGTCGTGACAAACTTGGTTTCAGAGCACTAGGTTGTTAAATCCTCGGAGTCCAACACACCGCGTTGAGTAGAGTCCTAAAATGGTTGTGAAGCGCGCCACGACTACGAATGGGAGGCTACAAAACATTTTAGAAAAGGTTTCCCTTCTTCATGTTCTATGTCGTGCTTAGAGTGTAATAAGGTGATTCCTCCCTAACGCTTGTTCTTTGGATTGCTAGATCATCATGCCAAACATGAGGGGAAGACGGGCCCGATCACCGGAAGAGCCACCCACCAATGGTGAGCTCCGTGATGCACTCACTATACTTGCACAAGTAGTAGCTAACCAAGTGCAACAAGGAGCCCAAGCTCTTCAATCTACCACCCCGGGGGAAAGGGTGAGAGATTTCATGAGGATGAACCCTCCGGTCTTCCATGGTTCAAAGGTGGATGAGGACCTACAAGAGTTCATCGATGAGGTATGCAAAATCTTGACCATTATGGATGTTGGTGCTTGTGAGAAGGCGGAGTTGGCGGCCTACAAACTCAAGGGGGTTGCTCAAATTTGGTTTGATCAATGGAAGGGTGAGAAAGGTAATGGCTATGTGGTGTTGTGGGAGGAGTTTAAACTTGCTTTCCTTAATAGGTTCTTCCCTTTTGAGCTTAGGGAGGCAAAGTTGGTGGAGTTCATGAACTTGAAGCAAGGAGCTATGAGTGTGAGGGAGTATGCCCTCAAATTTGTCCAACTCTCCAAGTATGCACCTTACTTGGTGGCCGACTCTAGGTCGAGGATGAACAAATTTGTGATGGGTGTATCCGACTTGGTTAGTGAGGAGTGTCGATCCGCTATGCTCATTGGAGATATGGATTTGTCTCGATTGATGACTTATGCCGAGCAAATGGAGGAGGAGAAATTGAGAAAGAGAAGGGGGCACGAGGCCAAGAGGGCCCGATTGGAGAATAGGTTCCCTAAGGGTGCTAGATTTCATCAAGGCCGAGGAAACCCTCATGTCAACCGGGGATTTGCTATCAATGTTCCTATACCTCAAGGGGGAGGTAAAGTGGGTTCTATGGATGTATTCCCTAAGTGTGGGAGGAAGCATGGTGGTCTTTGCATGAAGGGTTCGGGTGCTTTCTTTGAATGTGGAGAAGTGGGTCACAAGAGGTTTGAGTGTCCTAAGATCCGCAACAAGGTCCGAAATGCAAACACTACTCCTTTGGGTAGAGGTGCTTCTCAAAGTGGTGCCCCAAGGCACAATCGATTTTATGTTTTGCATGGTAGACAAGGTGTTAATGAGACTCCCGATATGGTGACCGGTGTGTTGCAAATCTTTGATCTTGATGTTTATACTTTGATTGATCCGGGTGCCACCCTTTCCTTTGTTATCCCCTTAGTTTCTAGAAAATTTCATGTCGAGTCGAAATTGTTGCATAAGTCATATGAAGTATCTACTCCCATTGGTGTCTCTATTATTGCTAGAAAAGTGTATAGAAATTGTCCGATTTTCATATTGAATAAGTTGTTGCCTTGTGATCTTGTTGAGTTGAACATGGTGGATTTTGATGTTATTCTTGGGATGGATTGGTTGCATGCATATTATACTTCTATTGATTGTAGGACTCGTAAAGTCAAGTTCCAATTTCCTAACGAACCCGTCCTTGAGTGGGAGAGTCGGGATGTTGTAGTGAAGGGGAAATTCATTTCTTGCATTAAAGCCCATAGGTTGATTTCCAAAGGGTTCTTGTACCATATTGTGAGATTCAATGATGTGGAGTCTAAAGTCCCTCCAATTGAGTCTATTTCGGTTGTTAATGAGTTTCTAGATGTCTTCCCAAAAGACCTTTCCGGTGTCCCTCCCGAAAGGGAGATAGGTTTTGGTATAGACCTCTTTCCCGATACTCAACCTATTTCTATTCCCCCTTACCGTATGGCCCCGGCGGAGTTGAAAGAGCAATTAAAAGATTTGTTAGAGAAGGGGTTTATTAGACCTAGTCATTCTGCATGGGGTGCTCCAGTTTTGTTTGTGAAGAAGAAAGATGGGTCTCTTAGAATGTATATTGATTATCGACAACTTAATAGGGTCACCGTCAAGAATAGGTATCCTCTTCCAAGGATTGACGATTTATTTGACCAATTGCATGGGGCTAGTCACTTCTCTAAGACTGATCTTCGGTCCGGGTATCATCAAGTGAATGTGAGGGAGTGTGATATTCCCAAGATGGCCTTTCGTACTAGGTATGGGCACTATGAGTTTGTGGTGATGTCTTTCGGGTTGACTAATGCTCCGGCTATCTTTATGGATTTGATGAATAGGGTCTTCAAACCCTACCTTGATTCTTTTGTGGTAGTGTTTATAAATGACATCTTGATCTATTCTCGGGGTGAGGAAGAGCACATGGGTCACTTGAGGGTTGTACTCTAAAGATTGAGGGAAGAGAAGTTGTACGCTAAATATAAAAAGTGTGAGTTTTGGTTGAAGAAAGTTGCTTTCTTAGGCCATGTGGTGTCGGGGGATGGTATTAAGGTGGATCCTAAGAAGACCGATGTTATTAGAAATTGTCCTAGACCTTTGACCCCATCGGATATAAGGAGTTTCTTGGGTTTAGCGGGTTATTATAGGAGATTTGTGGAAGGGTTTTCTTCTCTTGCTTCTCCTATGACTAAGTTGACTCAAAAGAAGGCTAAATTTGTGTGGTCGGATGAGTGTGAGGAAAGCTTCCAAACTTTGAAAGAAAGGCTTGTGTCCGCTCCTATTTTGTCACTTCCGGATGGGTTAGAAGGTTTTGTTATTTATGGTGATGCTTCCCGTATTGGTTTGGGTTGTGTGTTGATGCAAAGTAGTAAGGTTATAGCCTATGCTTCTAGGCAACTTAAGGTTCATAAAAGGAATTACCCAACCCATGATCTTGAATTGGCCGCCGTGGTTTTTACTTTAAAGATTTGGCGTCACTATTTGTATGGGGTGCATGTTGATACCTTCACCGACCATAAGAGTCTCCAATATGTGTTCACACAAAAAGATCTTAACTTGAGACAAAGGAGGTGGTTAGAGTTCCTTAAGGATTATGATATGAGTGTTCACTATCATCCGGGAAAAGCTAATGTGGTGGCGGATGCATTGAGTAGAGTGTCCAAGGGTAGCTTGGCTCATGTGGAGGAAGGTAGTAAAGAGTTGGCTAAGGAGGTCCATTGGTTGGCCAAATTAGGAGTTAGGTTAGAAGGGGTGGATAGTAGAGGAGTAGTTGTTGTTGATGGTTCAAAGTCTTCCTTGGTTGATGAGATGATAGCCAAGCAAGATCTTGATCCTTCTTTGGTGGAATTAAAGGCTTCGGTGAGTAGTGGTAAGGTGGAGGTTTTCTCCCAAGGGGAGATGGTGCCCTTAGGTACCAAGGTAGATTATGTGTTCCTTGTATGGATGGTGTGAGGGAAAGAATTCTTGATGAGGCTCATAATTCTTTTTATTCTATTCATCCGGGGTCAACAAAGATGTATAGAGACTTGAGGGATGTGTATTCGTGAGGCGGTATGAAGAAGGACATTGCAAAATTTGTTTCGGGTTGCCATAGTTGTCAACAAGTCAAGGCCGAACATTAAAGGTCGGGTGGCCTAACTCAAAACATTGAGATACCTACTTGGAAGTGGGAAGAAATCAACATGGATTTTGTAGTGGGCTTGCCCAAGACTAGAAGAGGTTTTGATTCGGTTTGGGTGGTGGTTGATCGGATGACAAAGTCGGCTCATTTCCTACCGGTTAAAACTACTTACGGGGCTAAAGAGTATGTCAAGTTGTACATTCATGAATTGGTAAGGTTGTATGGGATTCCCTTGTCTATCATCTCGGATCGTGGTGCCCAATTCACTTCTCACTTTTGGAAATCTTTCCAAAGGGGTCTTGGTACAAAGGTAAAGCTTAGCACGGCCTTCCACCCTCAAACGGATGGCCAAACCGAAAGAACAATTCAAACCTTGGAGGATATGATTAGAGCTTGTGTCTTGGAGTTGAAAGGTAGTTGGGATGATCATCTTCCTTTGATTGAGTTTGCATACAACAATAGTTATCATTCTAGTATCGGTATGGCTCCTTTTGAGGCACTTTATGATAGACGGTGTAGATCATCGGTTGGGTGGTTTGAAGTTGGAGAGGTGGCCTTGTTGGGTCCGGATCTGGTCATGGATGCTCTTGAGAAGGTAAGGATGATTAGGGAGAGGTTGAAAATAGGCCAAAGTCGTCAAAAGTCTTATGCCGATGTGAGGAGAAGGGATCTTGAATTCAAAGTGGGTGATTGGGTTTATTTGAAATTTTCTCCAATGAAAGGTGTGGTTCGTTTTGGTAAGAAGGGGAAGTTAAGTCCTAGGTATGTCGGTCCTTATAAGGTAATAAGAAGGGTTGGTAAAGTAGCCTATGAGTTGGGGTTGCCCAAGGAGATGGAATTAGTTCATCCGGTATTCCATGTATCGATGTTGAGGAAATGTGTTGGTGATCCTAACGCTATTGTACCTCTTGAGGTTGTAGGTGTTGTAGAAGATAATTTGACGTATGAAGAAGTCCCGGTTCAGATCTTAGATAGACAAGTTAAGAGGTTGAGGAACAAAGAAGTGGCGTCCGTTAAGGTGCTTTGGAGAAATCAACAAGGGGAGAGTGCTACTTGGGAGGCCGAAGCGGACATACAAGGACGTTATCCTTATCTATTCAACTCCACTCAAGCCTAAGGTATTAAATCAAGTTTTTTGTACTCCATTGAGTCTTACATTTCAGCCCCTAGATCATGCATGTGCATATATATTTAAATTGATGAGTTATGGATGTTTTACACTAAGTTTTGAAATCTTGAAGTAATGTTTAAATAAAAAAAATTGCATCATGTTGGGGCTGATATGTTCTTACTAAGTCTTGCCTTGTACGTCTCTTCCACATTCGGGGACGAATGTTCCCAAGGGGGATATATTGAAACGACCCAAAAAGTTTCTTAAAATATGCTTCGAAAGTTACCGGAAACTTGTTTTAGCTATATCTAAAAATTCGTTTCATTTTTCGAAAATCCGACTTCATATTCTTGTTTAGGGGGTCAAATTGAGTGGGAAATGGGTCTAACCCAAATTTTAGAGCAACCGTATCAAAATCCAAAATTTTCAAGTGAAGTTTTTTTCGAGGATCTACTTTGGAGGGTCATATCTCCTAGCACACAAATAATTGGGTCGTCCATAACATATCCATGGAAAGCCCTTTGAGTTAGCTACCCAACGCACTTCTTTTCACCTCATTTGGAGTTCGAACGAAGAAGTTATGCCCATTTTCGTAAAATCTGTCCGTGCAAGAAATGCAATTTCCAGAGAGCGAATTTACTGTTCATAAGCCTCATTTTTTTTTCTAAGTGTTGGACCCGTTTTTCCAAGGGCATATTTTATTTTCTATATAGCATTAATTCAATTCTCATCTCTAAAATATTTCCCAAAATACCTCTTCCATACTTAGACACATTTTCTCTCAAGAACCCTAATCCAAAACCTTCCTCAAGATTGAAGAGATTCTTGCTCCAAGTTCCAAGCTTCCATTGAAGACACTCTCAAGACCTTCATAAAAACTCAAGGTATGTGGTGTTGAACTCATGGGTCCTTCCACCCATAGTGCCTAGACTCTATTCTACTCACTAATTCATGGTTTAAGTTGAGATTCATAAATTAGTCTTGTTCCTTGTATAAATTTCCAGCACATTGAATTCTAGCATGAAAAGTGGTTGTTTTGAGCATGTTGTGACTCTAGAACTTGAATCTAAACTTGGAATTGATGTGGAGATTTTTCATGTGGTCTTGTGGGTGTTAAAAGGCGTTGTTGCAGGTTGTTCACTAGTTTTGCTGCATAATTACTACCCTATTTTCCATGCTCTTTGACCTCATTACATGCCTTCAAGGTGTTTGACAAAATGTCCAATTATGGAGAATTGATGAATTGATGCTTTAAGGCTTGAGTTATGAGATGTAGGGCATTCCAGAGATGTGTTGATGACAAACTAAGCTTGTGTATATGTTCATTCCATACATGAGATTGCATTAGAGTCTAATGTGAATTTCCTATATAAAGTGTTGCATGACCATGCCCGGTCCGGGGGAAAAGAACTGAATAACCATGTGAGGGGTTTATACCTCACCACCTAGGATGATTGGGATGTGACCAACATCAACCATGTGAGGGGTTTATACCTTGCCACCAGGGTGTCCGAGTGTGAACGGCATCCCCCATCCTAAGTTGGGGTTATAGTTTGGTTGGATTATGCACACACATATGATATCTACTATTAGTATAGATTTACTTAAACATGTTTTGACTTCACTTTGATCATGCATCCTCATATTCTTATTCATTATGCCTATGGAACTATTTCTTGCATTTTGATTGTATCATTGTCTATTGTTGTATTGCACCTCGCATACTTAGTACATTCCAAAGTACTAACGCATATTTTGCCTACATGATGTCACCATGTAGGGATCGGAGCTACTCTTGATCCTTCTCTCCATCCACGTGGCTAGTACGGTGCTTATCCGAGTTTGTTGGTGAGTCCTCAATGATTCGAGGGCTATGTTATGTTTCCTACTCCTATGTTTTGAGACTTTAGCTTGCAATTGTATTTTGACTATGAGGGGAGCGGTAGTATGTCATGGCCCCCGTCCTATCTATGTATGTAGAGGTGTGCGTTGGACAAGTATTTTATAAATGAGCTTGACTCTTATTCTATGATGTTATTTTGAAATGGTTTGCCCTTAGTCCCTAATTCCCGTTATTTAATGTTGAATGTACTTCCGCGACCGATAAAGTGTGATGACAAGTTTGAGAGGCTTATTTGGGATTCCTTCGGGTTTCTCATTCGCCATGTCACGTCTAGGCCCTAGGCTTGGGTCGTGACAAAATGTCTTGGAGGTTTTCTCCCAATCTATATGGAGTTGTGGTTCCCACGATCTATCAAATCGAAGGTTTACGAGTCTAGTTTCTAACGCATCAAACCGTTCGTCCATACGACTTCAAAATAGAGTGATATTCACATTTTTGCGAGACTGCACGAGCAGGCACGTGAGGTGGGGCCTTAGGTTGGTGGAACTCTTTATATATCTTCTTCTTCATTTTTTTCTTCATTTATTTTAGTTAAGAACTTGAAAACTTAGAAAACCCACTTCTAGGATCAACCAAATTATTGATTTTCTCGACCTAAGTCCTTGACGAAAGTTGTTCTATGCATTGAGATCGTCATCATGGTATAATTTGTTTTATCAATTTCGTAGCATATCATACTTTGGTGTTGGGACAACAAGGGTTTGGACATATTTTAAGGTTTTAAGGAGTATTATGAACTTAAAATTAAGGTAAGACCCTTATTTCATCGACTCTATCTTTGATATGCCAAAAATAGCAATTTACGACGAAAATACATATCTTTTATCGGATTATCGTGGTATCTTCTATTCTTGTGTGTTTATTATGGTCCTGCATTATTGTAGTATGTAGGGGGTTATGAGTAAAAGTCGTTAGGCCATGTGAATTCAGCAAAAAATGTATGTTAAAGCTATTCCCTTCTTACGACATGTTTCCTTAAAGCCTAGGAGCAATGTAATTAGGTTGTTATCATTGTTATACTTGTAGCTATTATTGTTGATTATTGGCTGCTCGAGTGGATATAATCATCCCTTGTCGGGATTCCTATTCAGTTAGTAGCGTCCCTATGTTGGACACGACTTAGAGGTTATTCGTATAGGTTGCTTATAGCTAAATTGCTCACTTTTAGCCTATTGGATGGTTATTGTTGCCCTTGGGGCTATTGTGGTTAGTTGCAGGAATGTGATCTATGCCTAGAAGGGTTATGTTCTGCATACAGGGCTATATTGATGCCTAGAAGGGCTATGAGTTGCCTACGGGGATATATTGATGCCTAGAAGGGCTATGAGTTTCCTACAGGGCTATATTGACGCCTAAGAAAGCTATGTGCTGCCTACAGGGACATGTTGTTGCCTAAGAGGGCTATGAGTTGTCTATAAGCTATATTGATGCCTAAGAGAGCTATGTGCTGCCTATGGGGATATATTATTGCCTAAGAGGGATATATGACTGCCTACGGGGCTAGGCAACTACCGATAGGGGTATATAGACTGATTGGCACCTCTTGGGCTTATGGGGCCTGGGTAGGTGGTATTGTGTGTTGTTACCACCTGCCGAGCTTATGGGGACTTGGTTAGGTTGTTGATTTATTATTTTTGATATGTTTAGATTTAGGAGCAGGTTAGTACACTTATCTTATCCTTGATTTATTTATTGGATTACTCCCAGTATATTAAGATACTTGCTCATAATATATTGTCTTTCATACTCAGTACATTATTTCGTACTGATGCCCCATTGCCTGGGCGTACTGCATTCATGCCTGCAGGTCCCAACAAACGACCTAGTAGACCTCCTCAGCAGCAGGATTGACTTCTATCCAGTTGGCTAGCCCCTTTCCTCCGGAGCTGCCAGAGTTGGGAGGTTTGTTAACTTTTGCTATATATATTTTTATGGGTAGGTTGGGGCCCTGTCCCGCCAATCTTTACTACTCTTAGAGGCTTGCAGACTAGTATGTGGAGTGTATATCTACGTTATGGCCATATTGGCCTAGTTTGTTGGTTTGCTGAAGCTTGTTAGCTGTTTGATGTATTATCTTAATATATACCTACTTTCAGTTTCGGTATAGAAATCATGGTGACCTTGACAGCCCAATCAAGACTTCTGTGCTAGTTGTCTATTTCTTTATATGAACTCTTAAGACTAGTTGTTTCTTTTATAGATATGTTGACAGGGGCCTTGACGGTCGAGGGCTTAATTTTAAGTCGAGATATACTTGTTTGTTTTCTTGATTGCGTGTGGTTGTTATGCGCTAGTAGCAAATGGTTCATCAGGGTTGGCTCAGGCCTGAGTTTGGCATTAGGAGCCAGTTACTCCCCTTGAGTTTGGGGCATGACACGCCCCGTGCCAGCAGTGCGCCAGGGGTCGCCTGGCCTACTCCTTCCGTGTTTCATTCGGACGTGTTTCCTTTAAGTCGTGGCTACGTTTATATTCTTTGTATTAGCTTCTATAGGTTCCATTTACCTTTGAGAATTCCTACATGTTCTAATCACATGTCCTAATTCACCGTCAAAACTAAAGGGTTCACCTGGGGACCAACGATGTTCTCGAGTACCGCTATGCCTAGAATGTAGGCTCGGGGTGTGACAATAACACCATTCATATTCTTCTTCGCTCAAAATAATATATATATTACTAAGAAAAGGTTTAATGTAAATAAGCACACCATCATCACGTATATAGTAATCTTCTTTTAACAAATAGACTCTCTTATTTAATATTACTAGAATGACAAGATTAACCTTGTCTCAAGACAAATATTATCCTTCAGATTTAGTTTGTACCATTGCTTCCCTACAACCAGCATTGGTAGATTGAACTAACAGCAGCTTGATGACTAATGAGTTCATTGCATTGTTATTCCAATTATGTTTCAATATAATTGTTCTTTGAGAAATCCTGAGGGCTAGTTTGTGCACACTTCGAATCTCGATAGATAATAGACCAGCTCACACGCACCTTTATTCTTCTCCACTTAAATATCTGTCTTTTATCACCGTTAAGGATTTGAACTCGTGATGTGTGCCTAATCCATACATCACGCTTGCACTCTTACACTAGGCCAAAGTATAGTGGTAATCTTCTTCACTATGGTCTATCGGGAACAACCTCTCTACCCTCACAGTATAGCTGTAACTTTGTGTACACACATTCCAACGTAGGATTATACTGATTATGTTATTGTTGTCGATTTTTTTTATTTTTTATTAAATAGGTGACGTAGGTAAACAACAAGATTGGTGACGTTGTAACATGGGGTTTCGTCCTGCTACCTAATCTAGCAATATGTATGCATAACTACTACTGGAGTAATAAATTCTGAAACAATTCGGTGGAAGATTCATAAAAGGGATATAATTAATAAAAGAAATTCAAAAATTAAATAAAATTTGAGATATATATAAAAAATATGAAAATATCGAATGTTGTTTGGGATTATTATATATATAACTACATATACGATTCATATATATTATTAGGATTAAATTGAGTGAGAAATTGTTATATCTATATTGCATTTTAGCATTAGTATTATGTAATATGAAGAGTCTCATGACTCATGTGTTTGCATTTCAGCTCATCCCTTTATGTTAAAGATTATTTGGAGTAACTAATTGACAATTTCTATTGGTAATTCCCTATATAACTTCTTACTCATTATTTATTTATTATTTAGGGTCTGTTTGGAAAACCACTAGGTAATTGGAATTGGTGTAATTACTAGGGTAGTAATTACCAGCCTAGTAATTACACTGACCTGTTTGGTTGCCACAGTGTAGTTACACTGTAATTACATATGTCCTGTTTGGATGCCACAATGTAATTACACATGTTCTGTTTAGATGCACAATTCCAATCATAAAATTATAATAAATTTTAAAAATAAAAATTAATCATTTAAAATTTATACTAGACAAATAAGAAATTTTATAAATGACATTAAATTAAATATTTAAGATATATATTTTTTTTTGAAAATATATTAATTAATAAACATATTTACTGTAACTAATATTATGAAAAAATAATTGATTTATATTTTTTCAAATTAATATATTTCAATTGAATTGATCGAAACAACTAAAAGTATGAAGTTTCTACAAACATTGTGAAATGCATGTTTGATTAAACGAATAGTAATATATAAATAAAATATCATAAATTATTAAATGTTTGACAAAAATATAATCTATCAAGTCTAATTAAAAAATGACGTGCAATGTAAATTCAATATTACTAAAACAAATGAAACTGAAAATATAACATAAGTAATAAATCCAAAACAAAAAATTTAACATAATACTCTTATAACAAATTTCAACATAGCAATAAATATGATTTATTTTTATTTCTTCATAATAAAGAAAATGTAAGTCTATAACTTTACTTAACAATAAATTCTATTTTAATTTAAAAATTAGAATACTAATAAAATTATGCTAATGAGAAAATAAACATGGCATAAAGAAATAGATAATACGAGAAAATTACATAGAATCACGTAAAGTAAGGTTGAGAACAAGAATACAATGAAATATAATAATAAAAAATAAAAAATAGACTTTTACAAATTTTTAGAATAATAAAAATAAAAATAAAACGAAATTAAAATAATAGAAGTAAAAAAAATGAAAAAGTAATCAGGTGGTAATTACACCATGTAATTACCAGCAATTCACAACCTTTGCCTGTGAATTGTAGAGTGTAATTACCCCCTGCCAATTACACCAATTACATGCTGACCAAGTAATTACTTGTCCATCCAAATAGGACAAGACAGTGTAATTACACCAATTACACTAAATCTAATTACCAGGCTATCCTTCCAAACAGGCCCTTAATATTTTTATACCTCGTAATTCATATAATTTCTAGGTCGTAATTCTTTCATTCATTTATTCACATTATTACCTCACCTTTTTCCTATTCAATACAGGAAAAATTTCGCATTTATAATGCTGATGCAATAAAAATATAGAGTGCAATAAAGTTACTAGAGAATAAAGTTTTATCTAGTTGAAGAAAATGTGTTTTTTTGGTGGAGTTTTGGACTCAACTCGTGTACAGAGTTTGTTGAGTTGTAAATTGTGATTGAACTATTGTACTTTGGAGGGGACAAGTCAAGAAGATTACTACTGGATCGATGAAAAGTTTTGTTGCAATGAACTTGAATCTCCTCAAAGAGAGCAAGAAATTCACGCTTCAACTTAAAAATAATTTATTTTCTTCATTTTATTTTTAATTATAATTATAATTTCACCAACACCTCTAATTAAGTTTGTGAAAATTACTCACTACCCCACAAAACCTAATTTTATATTCTCCATTCTCTTAACTTACATGTCCAAACAAAAAAGTGAAGGTAAAAAGTTAGAAGTATAAAAGTAAAATTTAAATGTATATTAAACATTTAAACTAGTGATGTTGGAGAATCCCTTTTCTTAGAATTTGAATTTTTGTGGTCAAATTTCCATAATTGTGGTCCTTTTATCCGGCAGATGGAGACATACTCATCGTCGTGGAGCGTTTTGGCCACCCTCCAAAATTGCTCTTCATAATTTTCTTCCCCCTTCCCTCCTACTTTTTAACTAGTGTGATGTATGAGATTTTTATTTTTTCCTCTTCAACAACTATGCTCCAAAATATAGAACCTTTTTAATGAGTAAATTGATTTTGAAATTCTATCAATTAATAGGGGTAAAATGATAAACCTACTATGTCAACTATTATTTTCTTAATAGGTGTATCAAGTCAGAATAAACAAGTAAATAAGGACAAATGGAGTATTTGATATTGTCAGAAATATATTACATATGGAAAATCATTTGTCAATGTTTGACATGAATAGATTAGGTTATTGATAAACATACATTCTCACGTACAAATTTGATTCCTTTTCATGAGCTAAATACATATGCATTTTCGTTAATAATGTAATGAGTGACCGTGAGACTTGATTGCTTTCCTTTCCTTTTACGAGTCAAACATATGATTTTTTATGCACTTTTATTGATAATATAATGAATGACCGTGAAACTTGATTGCTTTCCTTTCTTTTCACGAGTCAAACACATGATTTTTTATTGATAATATAATGAATGACGTCTGTGAGTCTGGATTGTTCTAATTACTTTTATATATATATTGTGCATTCATGTTTAACCTCGTGGAAAGATATATACTTTTATTTTTATTATAAATTATATGTTCCATTTTCATCAAAGACACTTTCAATTGATTTAGGGAATTGAAAATTAAGAGAGTAGCTAAGTAAGCCAATATAGGCATAGGCAGCATGACACACATTTTTAAATAATAAAAGGCAACTAGTAGGACTAGGCAGCAGCCTCAGCGTGCATCTCGGCTTTGATGGCAGCAGCTAATTGGTCATATGCTTCACCCCATGCTTCTTTCATCTCATCCTTCCATTTCTTTCCCATTGCTTCTTCCACTGTTCTCAACAATGCTTCTTTTACTACCTACAATCAAATCTTTTATTTATCATTTCTTAATATGCGAGTTGACGAAGGGAAGGGAGTAGTGTATATGTAAACAAAATAAATTACGTACCTCAAAATGAGGATCAGCAACTCCTTTCTGAAGATGGATGGATCCCAAGTACTTGAGAGTAGTTTCACCTACCACCACTTCTCCCTTTTCCCGAAGTTGAATCGCCGATTCACATGTCTTTTCACAAAACAAGTAATCTAGGATTATTTTTTTTCACTACTTTTTAGCCCATAACAAAAGAATTATAATTCAATTTTTTATTCAAATCATTCATTACTCAAACGGTGAACACCCCTGTTTAGAACCATACTACTATTAATAATTATGTAAGGAGCGTCATATAAAATGAATAATAAGTTAAACTTTCAAGAAAATTCCAAATAGTCAAGTCATCCGTATAAGAAGACAAGTAGAGATCATGTGCATGCCACGTTCCTTATCGTTTAATTTGTAGTTGGGAAATATGAGGTACGGAGAGTGGTGATGAGATTGTATACATCTTATGGTATGTTGTTTTGGCTTTTTAAAAATATCAAAGGGTGTGGGTTGGGTTAGCTAAAAGTAGTATTTTTTCTGTCCAATTTTACTTATCCATTATCCTAAAAATACTTGTCTAGTTTGGAAAATCAAGAAATAAATTTATCTTTTTGGGTTTGTTTTACCTTTACTATTAAATACTATTCACATCTAATATATTTTCAAAACATTAAATTTAATATATTCAAAAGGTAATGTAGTAATACTACTCCTATTATTTATTACTCCCTCCGTTTAAAAAAGAATGACCTCCTTTCATTTTTAGTCAGTTTCAAAAAGAATGAGTTTTCTTTTTTTGGTAACATTTTAATTTCAGTTTTCCATGTGACATGTTTAAGGCCACAAGATTAAAGGACAATTTTGTACATTTGACATAACTTTAATTTAAGACTACAAGATTCAAGTCTTCTTTATTTTCTTAAACTCCGTGCCAAGTCAAACTAGGTCTTTTTTTTTAAACGGAGGGAGTACTTTTTAAGGAATGTGTTAAGTCAATAGTGAACAAATATTATTGAATTTAAGGAATATATTCTTGGAGAATCCGACACGAATGCATCATGAAAAGTGAAGAGTCCGTACAACTTAGGAAGTTTCTACTAAGAATAAATCCATAACAATGAAGGGAAATATATAACTAACCATCTTGAAAACCTTAACAGCATGAGCTTTGAGCTTGGGATTGTTCTGAGGAAGTTCATCAGAGTCCTTCAAGAATGAGAACATGTTCTTTGCTGCTGGTGCTATCTCTAGGATCCTACCAATTAATATTTGAATCCCAATTAGCTAGGGGAGAAAAGATGTACATGTACACGTGACATGACTCTCTACATATATATACACAGGCAGATCTAGACTAGACGCTACTAATTCCACAAAATTTACTAAATAGATCCTCAAAATCGAATAACTCTAAATTTTGAATTTATCACTGTACGTCTTTATGTTAAACAAAAAGTTAAAGCAAATAGCATTAGTTACGTTACTTACAATGAGAAGAAACGAAGACTAAGTTGAGGAATGTCGTCTTGCTTCATGAATTCCCAAGAATCCTTCACCAAAGCTTCTTGTTTATCTGTGAACCCCATCTTCTATTCTCTTATTTCTATCCTTTACCAAAGCATCCTTAACTATTTATACTTGTACAGCTGTTTAGTTATCTTTAAAAATAGGCAAAAAAAAAGAAAAAGGAAATGTACAAACAATTACTCCCTCCGTCCACAATTGTTTGTCATGGTAAGGTCATGCACACCCCTCAAGGAAAATTTAATACAAGGTGTAATTTGACTAATATAACCCTACTATAAAGTCCACATAACTTTTCAATTGAACTACACTATCATTAAGGGCAGAATTGAAAAAAAGTGACTAATTATTTCTTGATTGTTTAAATTGACAATTAATCTTGGATATCTATTTTTAGTATAACTGCCAAACAATTGTGGATGAAGGGAGTATTATATAACAAAAATAAGAACCACTACGTCACACCTTTGCTCATAAGATATGATTCTTTGAACATTTGTCCAAGATAGATAAATATAATTATATCATTTTCTTTGTCTCTATTCACATTGGGGTTAATTTTAATTGTGAAGTTGGATATTGAATTTTTTAATTTTCTAAAATAAAATTTATATATTTAAAAATAAGTTAAATATTTTAAAATATATAAAAAAAAATTGACTTCCGACATTCAAACAATATCATGTTTGGAGGATGTTAATTTCTATTTATGTAGAAGCGTGAGGAGGACGATATCGGGTAAAACTATCATTTCTAAAAATTATATACATTGTTTATTTATATATATTGTATGTGATAATCTGCAATGTCATTACGTCACTTAGGTAGCACATAGCATAAAGTTGTCTTTGTACATACGAAGTAGACTAGTCCTTTGATGAAATATGTAATTTTACAATTTCTTAAATTTTATGAAAGGTCCTTAAAATTTTCTCTAGCACGGTAGATAATTCTAAATATAGGACTAACTTATAAATATGACATATAAGTATTGATCAATATAAAAGTTATTTTGACAATTTTCTTGTGCTTTTCTTTTATTTAACATTAGTTAGAGATCTAATGCCAAAATAATTTACTTGAACTTGAAAGATCGTAAAAAAATTACGAGCGAGTTGTCAATGTCTCATGATGTATTTAATGAAAGTCTAAGTTGATGACAACGTTATATCAGATCAAAGGTTAATATTAGAAAAAATACAAATAAGGGAGAGATTAATGCTTTTAACACCGCCTATGTCAGACATGATGTTGGGGAGAGCCACTGAAAAATTAAATTATAAAAACAATGAGGAACTATTATCCTACCCAACACCAAGCAAAAGCATTGATATCAGTTATTTGATGTGATGTATGCGCTTGATATAATATTATATTACTATTAAAATAAGCATGAACACATATAATTTTTAAATTTTAATTATAGAGGTTTTAAAAAATTATAAGTTATTATTTAATTTTAAAGAAATATAGAAACAGAAATGATAATTGTTATAAATGTTGTTATAAAATGTTGGGAGAATAATGAAGTCAAATTAATAAAATTTAATATTATAACAATATAGGCCTATAAGTAAGTCACGTCGTGTAAGAAAATAGGAGGAGCAAAAAGGGGGAACATACACCCAGACAGTTAGAATCAATAATAATAATAATTAAAATCATATAATTAATAATTAATCAATTTCCCAGTTGAAATTTTTGGAAGTAGGATTTTTGAGATTCGTATCAATCACTCTTGACTCTTTGGAGCTGTTTAAGGTCACTACTTCTCAATTTTTCAACTATCTATGAATACATTTTTGTCTAGCTGTGATTAGGGATGTGCATATTTTTTTGATAATTATCATGTTATTGGATTAAATTTTATATTGAAAATTTTGATATAATAATTTTATATTATGATTTTGATACGGTATTTTGTAAAGATGAATTTTTGGCCTAGCTAATTCAATCTAAAAAACTAGCTTATGGAGGGGAGGATTGTCCAAGACCATATAAGAAGACCAAATTCCCACCCCTTTTTCGATGTGGGGATTCTTAACACTCGCCCCACGTCCATAACTCATTAACTGAAGCGTAGACATGATAATATGGGGGGCCAACATCGGTGAATAAAGAATTGGGATGAGTCTGACTCTAATACCATGTAAAGATGGATTTTGGGTCTAACTCAACCTCAAAAGTAATCTTATGAAAGGAGGATTGTCCAAAGTTCATATAAGGAGACCAAATTTCCACCCATTTTCCGATATGGGTATTCTTAACATATTTAGTATGCATTTTCCAAATATTTAATATTCTATATAGTATTTAATATTTATATTTATAAAAATAAATTACCAAATATCGTATTGAAATATTTAATTACAATTATCTCTCTATATATATATACTAG
Organism: Solanum commersonii; assembly: GCA_029007595.1. Taxonomy (NCBI): domain Eukaryota; kingdom Viridiplantae; phylum Streptophyta; class Magnoliopsida; order Solanales; family Solanaceae; genus Solanum; species Solanum commersonii. The sequence goes on along the minus strand of JAJTWQ010000092.1, from coordinate 170,179 downwards.
AAGGATGATGCTCGTGCATCGCACGTGCCCAACGTGTCATTGAAATAAATAAATTATAATTAAGAATTGTTCGTATAACATTGGTGTTATATTATTACAATATGCGCAAAAAATAATGTTTAAGTAAAATTTAATTTAGATTATTGTCAATCCTCCTATTTTGCAAAAATGAAAATTCAGGTAAATGTACTCTAAACATTTGTATAAAAAGACCAAAACTGCAAATCATATCATCATTGGCCACTTCCTTATGGTTTGATGGAGCCATCAATGTAGACATTACTAAAAACCTGGTATTATATGCCCCTGTGATCTCAGCTGAAAAGGCATACCATGAGCAATTATCTGTACCTGAGATAACAAATGAAGTTTTTGAGCCCTCAAGCATGATGGCTAAATGTAATTCAAGGCATAGAAAAAATATATGTAGTTCTAAAATAAAAAATTCATCCCTTACTTTGGGTTGCCCACAATTTACAATCAAATCAGACCTTGAGTTTCAATAACATAATATTACCTTGGTGTTGTATAAACCACTAAGAAAATCATTTTATTGCATTAACATATAATAGAACAACTTACTCTTCAAGAGCTCATGCTCTGCCTATCCTTATGCTTCTTAATCTGGACGTCGTAGAAAGAGAACATATTAAAAATGTCAGCTTCTCTTCGTCTTATCTATATCTCATATACAAATTGTCTCTCATGAAATACAAAATAAATGTTTGTTTTACTTCTATTGAGGGACATAGAATGAGTAAAAATATTCCGAAAACGGATGGAGATTAAATTAGCTAAAAGTGTTGCGGAAGATAGTCACAGACATTTTAGAGCTCATACTTGGACTAAAAAACCTCCATTTGTAAAACTATTTAATTTGTCAAACCTGCAAAGACAGTAAGCAAAACACAAAGAATTAATAATATCAATTAGTGGTAGAAAATCTTAAAGGTATATTTTTCAACAATTGATTTATTCGTTTTAGAAAGTGTAACAACTTAATCCAAGATGAACCAATGATCATGACACAAATTTCTAATGAAAAAATATTATGCTACAAATAGAAGAGAAAACATGAAGAGTATATTACTTTAGAAGAAGAATATGACAGCACTTTAACACAATATTGTTATATTACATACTCAAATTACCACTCTTATTTTAGATTTCTTATGTTCAATTTTTTCTGAATTGATCAAATGAAAAATATTTCTAACACTATCACTTGTATCTAACTAATATGAACACATGAAACAGAAGCTTCGAGAAAGTATAAGATCACATGCATATAGAGCAGCAAAACTTGAAAATTGGAGAACCTGAAATCAACTCTTTCGCCTGATTCAACCTGTTTGTCCTTCTAACTATGTAACTTAAACAATTTTCTTTGAATACCCCTTCAACCTACTACATTAGTAGCTGATTTTTTCCAAAAATTAAATGTAGTTCCAACAACAAAAAAATTAATAGTGAAAGATTACCCCTGAATTTCCAGCCTTCGATATCACTGTTAATTTCATGGCAGCAGGAAATGATTTGGTAACTCAAATTCTTTCTCAACAATCGCCTGAAAGCTGTGATATCACAGGAAAATTAAATCACCTCAAAGTAGAGGCCTTAACATATAAAGATTAATCAATTTTTTGGGGAAAATACTATATGAAAAAAAGATATTACGGAAAAAATGTCTACTCACCTAAGCCCACCGTTCAACTTCATTAGTTTTGAATCATTTGTCAAAACAATAAACTCTTGGAATTAATCTCTCTTCATAGCACAAAAGTCTTACCTTCGTGGAGAAATTTTCTCAAACATATTTATGACCGCATTAAGCCATTAATTATCTGCAAAAAGTATCATATTGATAAGAAAATACTAATAAAACTGCAAAATATTGGGAAAAAAATATGCATGCACAAAATCAATTAAGAAAGCATGCATATACCCATAACCTTAACATCAAATTTCAACATACAAAGAGGCATCTATCAAAACTCAAAAGAATCCAAGAAAAATTGTGGAAGGCCTAAAATAAGAAAAATCAGCAGAATAATAGGAAGCATAAACACGATAAATAATGGACAAAAAAGAGTAAACATTTGTTAAGTAAATGGCCAATATCATACAAAAATACTTACCAAGTAAACAACTCAAAGAACTTGAGAAGTCGAGTGAGAATTTGAAGTAAAGTTAATTAGCTCCGTTGAAGATTAAAAATGATTGTCAATCTTCCATGGAAGTTGCGATGCAGAGAAGAAAGAGTAAAAGCAACGGTGAGAATGAATAATAAAATGGATATTCCACCTTTTTTACATAAAAAGTAGTGATACACCAGAGCATATGCTATACACTTTTGGAAAATATAATAAGTAACTAAAGTGAACTTACTATTTTAACCTTATTCTTTTAGCCCAAGTCCTTTTCGAAGTACAATTTACATTGCTTCTTGTACCATATTTTGATGCAATGCTCATCCTCATCAACTGTCACTTCTAAAGAAGGGGTAATAAAATATAGAATATAATTATTAAAGCCTTTTGTACAAGCAGCTACAACTGTTTGTAGCCTGTATAAATAGTACAACTCACACAACTTGTTGTACAATTAAGTATTGCAGAGTTAATCCTTTTCCTGTTGGCTTTTATATATATATATATATATATATATATATATTAAGCCTGATGACATGACGCCACACGAAGATAGGATTCTCATTTATCTTTTAAAAGACTGAATTCTCATTCATCTTTTATTGATTTTTATTTTTTTTTTGCTTTATTCCCTTATTTACACCCTCCGTTCAAATAGAGGAAAAATTACATCATTTTATCCCTTCCGGCGATTGAAAGTCACACATTTTATTTCCCACGTCCTTCTTCTTCTTCTTCTTCTTCTTCTTCTTCTTCTTCTTCTTCTTCTTCTTCTTAATAATAGTGTTTTGATGATTTGGGGCAAATTGAGATGAATCAGAAGGTTGAAAGGGTTGATAGTGAAAAACTGTATACGGTTTTTTTTGTAGACAAGTAGGAATTTTAAAAGGGTTTGGGGGATTTTGGGGGAATACCTACAAGAGGGTATGATACAATGTGGAATTTGTTTGGTTGGTACACTTGTCCATTTTTCGTAGTGCTTCATTTAGTTTGTCTTCTATTGGTTCAGTTTGAACTTTAGACTTGGGTATTATTATGTTGCTATAATTTTGGACATTCTTTGTTAGTGCTTTGCATTTCTCAACAAAGTGATACAGAGCATTGATTATTGTTGATTATCGATTTGAATGATGGAGGCAAATAAGAGAAAGGTGGTTTGATTGAATGGTAGTTACTATCATACTTGAAAAGACAAGTTGAAAGATCTTATATTTATCAAAGAGATGCATTTACTTGTGTTTGCTTCTACTATACCTCAGTCCATGATGAATGGGGAATGAGAATTTGAGCACTTGTAGGTTTGTGGTGTATCAGGCATTGGGTTGAAGATAATATTAGAAATCACATTATGAATGAGACACATGCCAGAAGTATGTGGGACAAGCTCAAGAAGACACTTTATGTTTCAAAGACATGAAATAATAAGTTTTTTCTATTGAAATAATTGATGAACATCATGTATAAAGAGGGCACTCTTATTTATGATCATATTAATGATTTTCAGAATGTTCTTGACCAATTGTGTAAAGTTCGATGAAATGATATAGGGACTTTGGCTTCTTAATACTTTGCCATACTTTTGGGAAGCTCTTCGAATTACTTTGACAAATTATGCTCCTAGTGATGTTGTAATTATAGAATATGCTAAGAGTGGTGTCTTGAATGAAGAGATGCGAAGAAGATCTCAAGGCTCATCTTCTTCACCTTTACACTCCGATATTTTGGTTACTAAAGACAGGGGAGAAGCAAGTTTAGATGTCAGAATGACAAAGATAAAAGTAGAGGCAAATCAAAGTCTAAATAAAAGAATGTTACATATAACTATTGCCACAGGAATGGGCATATAAAAAAATATTGTTATAGGTATAAGAGAGATATGAGGCAACAATAGAAAGATGGCGATGATAAAAATTGTGTTGTTATTGTTGCTAATGATGATCTTCTTATTTGTTGTGATGAAAATGTCATTAATCTTGTTCGTGATAAGTCTAGATGGTTTGTGGATTCTTATGCTACATTTCATGTCTGTCACGATCCAAAGTGTATCCTAGGCATAACATGGCTTATAGGACCCCGAGAGGCTCTACACAAGCCACTTAGCATGCATCATACAAGATAATAGAAAATCAAGAGATTTTAAAAGACAATTCATATCATAAAGAGTTTTATAAAACGAAGCGGAACTCTACATAGTCTTAAAGACATCTAGTACATCAAGAGTGATCGGAACGTAACCCGTACATCGCATACAATACTGAAAATTAAAGACAATAGGAATAAAAGCTCGGTCCTCGGAACATGAGGACTCACAAATCTTCAATATCTACTAAGTGATCTTTAGCCACAGAGATAAAGAAACTGGAGCGTCGAACCCTACATTTTTTAAGAATGTAGGCAAGAGTATGCATTTGTACAAAAATATAGCAAGTATAATTGCAATGCATAGAGTTATAAAATCATGCTAAGAAGGACCTTTCTTGTCATGAAAAGACCAAATTGAAACCATAAAATAAGAGGTTAGAATACATCATCGTAATCATGGTCAATGCAAGTAAAGCTCACATATGAACACTTGTGAAATACTTCTTGAAGTAACCTTAGTTCATCATTATTGTGGGAAGTAGCCTTAATCGACATTTAAGATCATGTGAACTATAACATGGAATCCGATGTCTTTCCCACATCGAAAAGGGGTGTCTTAATGGTTTCGTTACCGGGAAGAAATGAATGTTGAGTGCCTAACAACAAAGGACCGAGTGGTTTCAAGAAAAGGGGCTTAAGAAGAAGGTTATTAAAAGAAGGTCCAAAATGAAAATTGTCTTGTATTAAAGTGCTTGGGAATGTAGTCACTATTCATAGCCAAAAATAGTTCCTACCCGTCCTCTAGTCTATATTACAATCCTTAAAAGACCTAATTAATCTTGAACTTCCGAATTCTTGAAAGTAGTGATGTAGTACACTAAGGGCAAGCCTATGGTTCGTTGGTGTGTCATGTGAATTCTTTTGAGAGTGTGAGAGAAATTTGCTTTCCATACCCATTATGGTTTGAATTTTTAATGTGTGAGTAAATCAGGGTGTTCACTTGTGGTGAGGTCACATGTTTAATGAAGGTTGGTAACTGATGTAACTATGTATTCAAAAAATGTGCATGAGTTTGTTGCGTTATAAGAGTTCATTCTTGAGGCTAGATTATTTTGCATGAGTTGTCCTAGTGAATGCATAGAATTGTCATGCGTGTTTTGAAAGTCATGTAGTTGTTGTGGCCGAAGTTAGATTGTCTTTAGTTAGAAGGGTAGTAGAGTCGTCGTATGCATGAAAGATCGGAAGTGTCACTACAAAAAAACGCTTAAATAGCGGGGGCTAATTTTAAGGTTTGTGGGGGTTTAAAACCCCCGCAATCTAGTATTGCGGCAGTTGTAAAAACTCCCACAATAAGAGTTGTCGCAAGCAATTTGCGGCAATTTTTCTTTGACCCCCACAATCAATAAGCGGGGTTACTTTGCGGAGGTCGACCCACGCTAATTTAAAATTAAATCTTTTGATATTATTTTTTTAGTTACAAATAGTGGGGGTTTAAAACCTCCACAATTTTGCAATTGCTTATATTGAAAGATCTGAGCAATCGCATAAGCTCTACAATTCATTCAATATACTTTTATTTATATATTATTTATAAAATCACTAATTAAGCTATAGACCATAATCAAATCCAAAATATGTCTAAAGGTGAAGAAATATATATTCTTTAACGGCATATCATAAAGTCACAAAAATATTGCATTATCATTAGTCGCTAAAATGATATTGTCAACATCAAATATGTTCATCAAAATCAAACACTAAATCTAAACACAAAATATCCAATCCAACATGTTAACATCCCCTCCAATCACACAATCTTGTCATCAAATTAATTAGCTAAGAATATAGGCGGAATTGGTTCACTACAATATAATCAACGGTTGTCATGGCTAGGATTACTATCACCACTGCATGATCTTCTTGTGTGCACAGGCGAAATTGGTTCACTAGTAGCATCACTTGGCTGCATAAAAAAATAAAGTATAAAATTAATTAAGTGATATGAAAAAATGTAAAATCCTTGGCAAATATTATATTTCAAACTATACTTATCATCAATTAATATATGTCAACAAAAAATGCATTAAAGAAAGAAGAAGCAATATACAAATCAAATGAAAATAGAAATGTAAGAACATTATTTACAGTTGTTGTAGAAGAATTTGTCGAAGGAAAAGCAAAGAACCCCGCAAATTGTTCGGGTATCATCCCTTCTTTCATTATCATATACGCCTTAAAAGCATTCATCATTTGATTGTGATTTTCTTGGCATTGGGACGAACATGAGCATTCACTACTCCTAATCCCAAACATCTAACCCTTCTAGAGTGCTCTTTTCCTAAAACCTTACCAACAGCATCATTTGGCGAAATTTGAGACTAATCCATGGTACTTTGGCTCAAAGTTAGCTCAATTTTTTCCTATACATACAAAATCAATGCCGCAAATAAACAAGCAGTAATATTGGAATCACCTTAGTAAAGACAGAAAGATAAAAACTACTTCTATGTACACGTAAGAACATGAGTAGTTAGAGGTACGGGACCACAAGCCATCATAATACAATTAAATAGCAAAGAATTGAGTCTATATAACCTCCATCAATTAATCAACTAGTTCACAACTATTGCCCTATCTTCTTTTTTTATCTTGTTGAAATACAATTAGAATTCATGAAGAAACTTACACATATTTCTTTTGCAGCTTCATTAACATTTACTCCATCTTTATTTTTATGAGTAGCAATATATATCTGTGCACGTCCAAGTCTTTGTCCTGTTTCAGCCATCTACAAATAAAAAATCCAAATAAGAATAGTTTACTACTCAAAAATGAATACATAATAAGTTAATTTACTAATCACCATTTCTGACCTTCTCGTAGCATTCGCTTTGGAGCCACCTGTGTGTGGAATTGTCTGTTTTTTCCGATTTTCAGTATTTCTTCTACGCATTTCCTTATAAAAAATATACAAAACTTAATTAAAAAAATCAAATAGTTACATGATAATAAAGACTAGTAAAAACAGTAACATAAGTACCTTTGTTGAATCTTTATATTGGTAATCAACAAAAGAAATCCATTGATCTCGTGGAATTCCATCTGGTACATTATCAATAATCTCAACCTTACTTTTAAGTGGGTCTTCAACTAACTTCCACAAGTTATTCTTATTTGCAGCCCACTTCTTTCCAATAGATTTATAAATATGTTGCCGCGCATTTGACTCTGTTGTCTTAAAGGAGAACTTGGGCTTTAAGAAAAAAAATAGTAGTTAGCTTATCTATTGGTTGTAAATATAATATTGAAATTACCAATTATCTTTCTCACCAAAAAGTAAAATAGAGTAAGAGTCTAGTTGTAAGCTTATACCTTTATAATTTGATCGAAGACACGATTTAAGTTTGACATAGGCACACTCGACCACTTCTCAAAGTTGATTGGAAATAAAGAGCAATCACATGCTAAAATTCCACAAAAGCCTGAAAGAAGGCTACGAGCCTCTCCAAATGGTTCATTCAGGTAATCAAAATTAACCACAATAAGTTGATCACCTGATAAATTAAGCACATCTATTTTTTTTACTTTGAGCCTTTTGACATTGTTTTAAATCTGCAATAAAAACAAAGATAAGTTGAAGCTATGAGAGAAACAAATAATGGTTATTGAATATGCGCTGATACTCAAAATTATTTACCTATTGCTTCTACAGTCCAATATGATTGTGATTCACACCCAATACGCTTTTTGAATGGAGCTTGAACTGTTGGAACTTGTTGTGATGAGTCTTGATCTATTGAAGCCGGATGTGATGTCGAGTGAACTAAATGAGATGATTGTGACGTAGGATAAATTGTCAGAGCCAGTTGTGACATAAGTTGATTCATCGTAGCTGAATGTGATGCCGAGTCAACTGATTGAGATGACTGTGAAGCAGGCTGAAATATTGGAGACGCCTGCAATGTCGGCTGAAATAGTGGGACTGAATGTGTTGTGGCCAGAAATGATGTGTTCTAATGTGGTTGTAGACATGATGTTGATTGGAGAAATGAATGTGTTGATTCCGCACCTTGAGAATCAGATACTAATTGATTTAAGTTTTATTTTTTCTGTAAACGCTTGAACTTTGGCATGCTGGCAATTCAATATATTTCAAATCCTGCAGCATGAATCAAATAGTTTCATAAGAAGTTAAAAAAGATTCAGCCAAAAACAACAGCTTAAAACTTGATCTTAATCCCGTGAAACTAAAAAAGCAACAACCAAAAATCTGCAGAAACAGCAGCTTAAAACTTACAAAATCAGCAACTAAGAATTGAAAAAGTAGTAGATAAATCATAGAGAAACAACAACTTAAAACACAAAAATTCAGCACCTAAAAGCAACAAAATAGTAGCTAAAAACTGCAAAAACAGCAACCAAAAGTCTGCAGAAACAGCAGCTTAAAACGCCAAAAAACAGCAACTAATAACCTGCAAATACTACATCTTAACCATAAAAAATAAGCACCTGAAACTAAAAAACAGTAACAAAAAATCTGCAGAAACATCAGCTTAAAACTCACAAAATCAGCAACTAATAACCTGCAAATACTACATCTTAACCATAAAAAATAAGCACTTGAAACTAAAAAAACAGCAACCAAAAATCTGCAGAAACAGCAGCTTAAAACTCACAAAATTAGCAACTAATAACCTGCAAATACTACATCTTAACCATAAAAAATAAGCACCTGAAACTAAATAAACAACAACCAAAAATCTGCAGAAACAACAACTTAAAACTCATAAAATCAGCAACAAAAAATTGAAAAAATAGTAGATAAATCACAAAAGAGAAACAACTTTAAACACAAAAATTCAGCACCTAAAAGAAACAAAATAGTAGCCAAAAACTGTAAACACTACAGTTTCAAACACAAAATAACAGCAGCTAAAAGTAGAAAAAACAGCTACTAAAATATTGCAGAAATTGCAGTGTCAAACACATTATACAAGAAACTAAAAAGAGAAGAGCCAATAACTAAAAATTTCTTAAAAAATAGCTCAAAATGCAAAATATTGTCCAAATCTTTCCTATTTCATTCATTTATATTCTCATCTATTGCAATTTGGATATTCTCGTAGTCATCATCAAAAAATTGTCCAAATTCTTGTTGTTGGTATGGCTCATTCTCGTACAGATCCTCTTCATCAACCTCTCCCATTTCAAACAAATCTCTTGGCTTTAGATGTACAACGACACTCCATTTTTTATCAGTCTCATCATCAACATAGTAGACCATATTTGCTTGTGATGCTTCAATATATGGATCATGATCCTCGCGATCACCAGTGTGAATCAATTTAGAAAAATTGACACAGTTAAACTTCCAAGCATCTGTTTTGTACCCTCTATTTCGAGTAGTATCAACCCATAGACACTTGAAAAGAATAACTTTGAACCCGCCATAATAATTAAGCTCAATAATCTCTTCTAACTTTCCATAATATGGCAGGTCCGCTTGTCTTGCACACCTATCTACACTAGACGCAATACAAGAAGTGTCAGAGATAAGAAAAACTCCACCATTTTGAGTTTTTGATCCTTGTTCTCTAGATAAAGTTCGAAATTTGAATCCATTAATGATATAAGCACTAAATCTTCTTGCATCTTGTGCAGGACCTTGTGCTAAAAACTTCATATCATCAGAGATAGTTTTTACGATATCTGGGTTCATAATCTAAACAAACATAATATATCTGTCAGAGATACTAAATTGACAAATAAATATGTTCAAAACAAATATTCTAAAATTATTTACTCACTCGCTTAGGAAACCAATCAGGAAACTCTTTACTAACTCTCTTCTCTACCTCTGTTGTTGAAACTCTTCGACCTCTTGTACTTCTTTTGATGTGTTGTCTGAATTCACTACAAAATTGTTATATATATATATATTAAATTTTTACCTGATTATTCTACACATTTCGTAAAAATCAAAATCAGTTTAAATTTCATACTCAATGAATGGCTTCACTACTGCGCAATTAAGTAACACATATCGATGAGCTTGAGTTTTCTCTAAAGTAGTCAATGGTTTTGTTGTGGAACCTCCAACAGGTTTACCTTGTTGTGGAAACATAAATGACTTTCCAGAAGCTTCATTATGATTTGGTTCATCGTTTACATGTTTAGGTCTATTCAACCTTGACTCAATTTCGTCAAAATAACGAGAGTAAAGAGTTAGAACTTCTTCAACCTTATGCCCCTCAGCTATTGACCCTTCTGATTGAGATTTGTTCCGTACGAGAGACTTAAAATGACCTAACAATCTATGATCAAGATAATGAAGTGTTAGAAAACTTATTTAAATTTAAATTCTATTCCAGATTCAATTCAATAATTTTGAATAAGAATTTTTTTACCTTTCAACAAAATACATCCAGTGATAATGTACAGGCCCACTTTGTTTTACTTTGTCAACTAGATGGACAGTCAGATGAATCATTACAGTAAAAAATGAAGGGGGAAACAATATCTCTAGATGACTTAAGGTTTCTACAATTCGATTTTGTAGCTTTCTAGGTCAGAGATGGTTAAGATCTTCATACAAAGCTGCCTAAAAAAGGAAGAAAACTCTACCAGAGTTGCAACGACCTGATTTGGAAGAACATTGCGAATTGCTATCGGTAACAACTGTTGCATGAGGATATGACAATCATGACTCTTTAATCCAAAGATTCTTTTTTTATCCAAATCAATGCAACGAGATATATTACTTGCATAACCATATGGCACTAAGATATTCTTTAAAGTCTTGAGGAAGGCCAATTTCTTCTTCTTTGGAATTGTAAATGCACCAAGCCGACATTCATCATTCTCATTCGGCCATAAATCGCGCCATATACCCATGTCTTGTAGATCTTTTCGAGCCTTAATATGATCCTTTGATTTTTCTTTATCATTTAGCAAGGTATATATGATGTTGTCAAACACATTCTTTTCAATATGCATAACATCTAAATTGTGGCGCAACAAATTAGACAACCAATATGGAAGATCAAAGAAGATGCTTTTTTTCCTCCATTGTTGAGTTCCACCTTCATCATCATTTCTTTGCTTGTTTCATTTTCCTTTATGATTCAACTCTGCTGTCTTCCAAATGTGACATTGATATCTCTCACTTGTTAAAAAATATCTGATCCTGATAACTTCTTTGGAGGGGTCCTCTCTTCCACGGTTCCATCAAAACGATGCCTCATCATTCTAAATTTGTGATTTCTAGACAAAAATTGACGATGGCCAATAAAACACCACTTTCTACTATAAGGAAGTCGACAAGGTTCTGCGTCAAAATTACACGAGGGACATGCAAGACCAGTATGTGTGTTACAACCAGATAAGCTATCAAGTCCAGAAAAGTCACTAACTGTCCACATAAGAGCCGCTCGCATTCTAAACATTTCATTCTTTGATGAGTCAAAAGTGTCAACACCATCACTCCACAACTCTTTCAACTCCTTAATAAGGGGTTGGAGGTATACATCTATGTTATTTCCTGGTGCACGTAGACCTGAAATAATCATTGAGAGGATAAAATTTGGTTGTTTCATACACAACCATGAAGGAAGGTTGTATGGAACCAAAATAACAGGCCAAATGCTATGACTAGTACTCATTGTCCCAAAAGGATTGAAACCATCACTAGCTAGGCCTAATTGGACATTTCGAGGATCAAAAGAAAATTCAAGAAAAGTTGTATCAAACTTCTTCCACGCCTCACCATCTCTAGGATGTCGTAGGGTTCCATCTTTTTTATCATCCTCTGCATGCCATCTCATATGCTCTGCAATTTTAGAACACATGAACAATCTTTGCAATCTTGGTTTTAAGGGAAAGTATCGCAAAATTTTTGCAGGGTTATTCTTTTTCTTCTTACTTGTGGTCGGTGTATGATCTGTATTGCTCTTCTTCTCTGGCTTCCATCTAGAAGTGTGACAATACTTACATGTCTCGGCATTAATATCATCTTCCCAATACAACATGCAATCATTTGGACATGCATCTATTTTGATTAATCAAGACTCAACTTATTTATGGTTTTCTTGGCCTCATAAAAAGAATCAGGGATCTTTGCAAATTTAAATGCATCCCTAAGTAGATCTAGGATCATAGTCATTCCCTTATCACTTAATCCAGACAAACACTTAATGTGATAAAGCTTTAACAAAAATTCCAACTTTGAGTACTTGGAGCCTTCATACAATTTTTGACTTCCATCTCTAAGCAACTCAAATAATTTTTTCTTATTTAAAGCAGGCATATCATGTAATGTTTCTTCTTCTTCCACTACCGGTGATGGACCTACATCAACACCCTCATGCCTTAAGCCCCCGAATGCTTCATTAACCAATAATTCTATTGGATTTTCAATGGGTGGTGTAGCCTGAGTGGTCTCTATGTTTCTCGAATTAGGAAACACATTCATTTCTCCATGCATAACCCAAGTGACATAATTCTTTGGGAACGGCTTGTTGATCAAATGGTCAAACACTATATTTCTAGTTTGCCACTTTCCAAAACCACATTTAGGACATAGGCATTTAATTTTATCTCCTATAGCTCCATTATTAAATGCAAAATCTAGAAATTGATTCAAACCAAGCAAATACTCCGATGTGTTTCTTGGCATTCCAATCCAAGACTTATCCATTGAAAAAATAGATTAATGTGCAAGAATATCACCTATAAGATTTCATGAGAAAGAAAATGAGTGTCCATTAGCATCACTTGATGAGAATAAAAATTAATTAACAAAGAACACAAAATCAAAGAATTCATAACAAAACTCACATTTGATGCCAAATCCTCCCTGTTAATGATGAGACATTGTCTTATAAATGTACTAAAAATGTATAAAATCATATTCAAAATAAACTTGTAATACGACAAAAGTTTCATTCAACAAATCATTAAAATAACCAAAAGAATGAGCAACTTATAGCTTATGGAATAGATGCAATAGAATAAATATGAATCTCGTAACTTTAACTACCTAATCAGAAACTAAAACACATCCAAATCTCATTGTGCGGTGTCTATGTACCAACAAAATTTATCATAATTCCTTTTTTTTTACAGCACACAAATACAACAACCACTTGAGTTGGTTCAAACTTCAAAGTAGAATCAACACTAAGACGTTCCTCCCATAAATTATTAACATATCATATGGTAGAGCCTTCAAAACAGATTTTGAAACAAAAATTACTTCTAGGTATAGTACTCTACAAACAACCAACACAAAAATGACTATATATAATGAACATTTAATTCTACAATGTTATCATTCCATCTAATATCAAACCATAAAAAATAACCAAGATAAATTTTCAACCCTATACATCAAAGTACATCAAAAAAATGAAAACTCATTTTCAAATAGATCATATCACTTTCATCTAGATAAATCTTATTAGCTCAATTAATTGACTATCTAAAGTTACATAATTTCAATCAGCCATAATCAAAACATAAGGAGATAAGGTAAAAGTTACAACTCATAAAAAATCTAAGTCAATATAAGTCAAAACAATGGTCTTAAGTTCTAAAACAATCAATAGATTAATGCACTGCAAAATCACAATCACAAGAAAAAATAAGAATGAAATCTAATTAGTAGATGGGAAACCCATTTGTGAAAATAAGGGAACAAACATCTTCCACATATGAGAACCCTTCTCAAGAACATACTGCACCTTCACAAATTTTGAACCCATCTATGAAAATTCCAAATTCAAACGAGCACTAAATATAAAACTATCAAAATTCGAGATACCAATACCAAAATTTGAGATACCCATACAAAATTTGAGATACCCATATGAAAATTTGAGATTCTCATATAAAAATTCGATCAAACTCATAAAATAGCAATTATTTTGTTGAAAGATAAACATAAAGTTGTGTACCAGATTGTGTGGAGAAGCTGCAAACAAGAACTCTTTGATTGTGAATTGCAAAGGAGAAATATTAAAAAAAGTAGTAAAGAGTCAAAACTTGTGAACTGAAAAGTGAGAAAGGTTTTTGAGATATGAAAAATATTTACTAGAAAAATTGAGGGAAACCAAAAGAAAAGCGGGAATGTTGCTGGCGCTATTTTTTTTTTTGGGATCTGTGAAGGTTTTGAACCCATGCTAAATATTTATATTTACGTCAGTTTAGAAAACCCCCATTATTTAATATAATTTGCGGGGGTTGGAACTGACCTCCGTTTTTAAACTCCCGTTATTCAAGCATTTTTTTGTAGTGTGTTCGAGGATGAACAAAGCTTTAAGTGTGGGGTGGTGATCTTAGGTGTATTTATGCACCTAATAACCAATTTATCCCATCTATCTAGCTAAGTTAGAGAGTAAATTACTAATCGGTAGTGCAATTTTAGAGTCTATTTGTCGTATTTCCTCTAACCAATATGATTAGATGTTGCAGGGTGTAAAATAAGGAAAAGGAGAGAAAAAGGACACTATGATGAGGTCGGAGATTAGAAGTCAAAGTTGCTAGGGAGAAACGGCCAAGAAGCTGGAAAAATACTTTGTGAGGGAGCACATTTGCGTCGCGGAGCTGAAGCTAGCATGTGGAAAATGAAGATGGACGCACTTCGCAGAGTTGGCTCAGGCTATTCAAAATGTGCAGTGAGGGAACAGGTCCACATCGCGGACCTAGACTACAGAATTGCGTCACGTGTTTTATTTCAGACTAAAAATAGTCTAGTTATATGATTTTATCATTATTCGGTTTATGGAAAAAGGGAAACACGATTTGGACGATTTTGCTGACATTCTCTAGGGCTTTTCTTCTACTTCTTCATTTTGGTAAACACTTCTATGATCTTTGAATTTTATTTGATGATGTTTATTCTATGAGTAGCTAATTTCCATTATTCTAGGGTTGTAGCTACGATTAATAGCGTTTATTTCTTGCATGAGATGGGTTTACTTATGATTTATGCTTACATTCTAGTTTAACTATTTTAATGACTGATCAACATTAAAATAAACTCATTGTCCACTTTTGAACTCGGAAGACGAATAGAGGGATACACAAAGAATGTGAGAAGCTTGTTCATTCTAGGGTAAAACTTAGAGTGTTTCATTAATAGGATAGATTATACCTATATGTCGTGTTTGATTAATGTACAAGATGATAGCTTAATGTTCCGCTATTGGTTCATGTCTATCCCCGCTCAACGATGTAGTTAGGTTGTCAATGGTGGTAGGCAATTAGAGGTCGGGAAATCATGATCGCAAAATCAACCTTGTGAATCAATAATGAGGTTAATTTGTCGAATGCTAGAATAAGTTATTATTATGTTTGTAATCGGTATTGCTACAACCCTGGAATATTTCCCAAATTGCGAAATTCCTTTGTTTGCAACTGTTTAGTTATAGTAATTAATATTTGAAATTGTTCAATTTAGTTGATACAATCAAATTCCTAAATTTGTCTTGTCACATACGTAAATTTATTTTAGTTACAATAAAGTTAGTGTTTGTTGATTTGAAGTCCTTTGGGTTCGATAATTCGGCTCGAAAGAGTCGTTGTACTACTTGAGTGACCAGGTTCACTTGCGTGTGCTTTTGGACGCAATAAGTATAAATGGTAACCTTATGTGTTTACCTTATTTGCGGTGTTACTATATAAATTAGAGGCACCGATGTCGAAATGAGACTTTTCTATATGCAGGTAGAAGCATTCCATAGTTTGTTTCTTAAGCATTGGTTGTTTATACTCAGTCGGTCTAACCTACTAAGTATATGTGTATTGTACTCACCCTTAATTCTGTTATCTTCTTGATGCAAATCCTAGACATGGTGATTTTCATAGCGGTTGATCGAATCTAGCGATTTCTTTCCATTCGGAGTTATGGTGAGATCCTGCTTTCCTGATCGTCATTTACCTCCCTCTATCATTTATAGTCTTTGATTTATTTTTGAAGACTTGAGATGTATTCCAGATTTTAGAAATGTATTAGACTCTCTTTATGCTTATGATACCAGATTTTGGGAATCTCCTTGTTATTTTTTTTTCATTTCTCATTGGTTTTGGCCTAACTTTCCTTTGAAAGTCTCGTATGTGTTATTTCTTTTGAATTACACACCAAATTAGATTCTCGGGGTGTGTGTCATCGCAACATCGATTGTTGGGTCGTGACTGCAGGGTGGGCTAAATTGTGGTAAATGGGCGAGTTCTTAATTTATGGGTAAAAAAAATTTTAAAATTGAGTAAATTATATTAGGGTATATACGAGCTAAAAGTATGAGTGTATGGAATATAGATATATGCAACCTTAAAGTATAACTGAGGGTATGTACATACAATTTTTAAAAGTTTAAGGGGGATAAGGTACAAGTACCCCCTAGACTATGACCGAAATCCCAGAGACACACATTAACTAAACTAAGGTCCTATTACCCCCCTTCCCAACCCATTTTTTGTAATTTTGTATACTTCTTTGGCTTACGTTGTATCCAAACATGTCTCATGCGCCTCAACTGCGTGGAGTCACGAAGTGTGCCACGTAAGCCAAAAGGTGTACAAAATTATTTTAAAAAATTAGTTCATGGAGGTAATAGGACTTTAGTTTAGTTAAGGTGTGTCTCTGAAATTTTGATCATAGTCTGGGGGTGTACTTGTGTAGTATCCCTATACTTATCCTTTTTTTTTCTTATTTTATTTATCTACAACATAATTGTCACAACCCGAGCCTACACATTGGGCATGGCCGGCACTTGAGAACCATTGTTGGTCCCCAAGCAAACATTCATCCTAGCTGACTACAAGCGGAAGACTAACTCAAGCATACAAAAACTTAAAACTAAAATAAATTCAATAACTCAACTACCAACTTTAAAATAATCAGAACAATACTCAACAGATGAACTCAGAATTTGTAAAAACAACTCAAAGAAGATACATACTGAAACTACTCAATTTTGTCTATCTATGAAGCCTCTACTATTACAGAAGAATATCGGGACAAGACCCACGACATTTCAAAACTGCTAATTGTAAGATAAAGGTGAAGTCTTCCAAAATATAAGATGGCTCACCAAAGTTGGTTGGAATATCACATGACCTCAACGAAATGCATGTTGATGTTCCTAAATACATGTATCTGCATTATGAAACGATGTAGGCCAAATGGCTCAGTACATGGAATGTACGAGCATATAAGGGGAATTCTAAAGCATAAACATAAGCTTGAACTGATGGAAAAGAAACATACTTACCTCTTCTCAATTCACTCACTCATCTCAACTCAACTTAAAGAAACATAGTTCAACTCAAATCAGAGAAATAGGGAAACTCAACAATAAGATACTCAACTTTGTGAAACATAGTTCAACTAAACTCTGTGAAACATAGTTCAACTCAACTCTGTGAAACATATTTCAACTCAACTCAGAGAAATAGGGCTCAACTCAATAATAAAGGATGCAATATCTCAAAAGTTGTTAAAACAATAGCTAATAACTCAGTTGTATGCAAAAATACAATAATAACTCAATTGTATGAAAATACAATAATAACTCTTATTTGTATGTAAGGATACCAAATAACTTTGTTTGGGAGATTTCATAACCGACAAGCATCACTATGAGCAATGTGATGATACAACGTCTAGTCAATGCTGCCAAAACTGTCCTATACTTTGTCGGGGTATAGAACCTACTAACTAAGTAAATCCACTAGTCTATGTTAAAAAGCAATAAGGAATCATCTAAAAAGTATGACCCTTTCTACCTATGTTGGCTACATGGTTTATAAGGGTTGTGAGTTGTTAGAACTCTCCCTCATATCGGTGCTCAATACTACTCCCAAAATATAACTTAGCTCATTATGTTTTAAGGAAAAAATTTCCTATTTCTCATTCTTTGAGATTATTACTCAAAAGGTTTCTCTTAAAAGAGATAGTATTCAAAACTGCTCATGAACTCTTTTGGAAATCGGTGTTTCCTCTCATCTTAAATGAAAAAATATTTACTCTTGGGAATACTTAGTTCCCTTATATTATTTTAAAGAAATTAACTCAACTCTACTCTTCCTCAACTCAGTGCTCAAGTTTTTAAAACAAGTTTTAAAATAATTTGTAAAAAGACTTCTTAAAATATGGTTCATGCCAAATTATGGATGTGAACGACTCAATTCAAGATTTTCAATAACCATGCATAGAACTCAATACTTGGGACTCAACAACTTCAGAACTCAAGGAATTAATGATACTACTCATCTCAAGAATGCTCAACTTAGATGGTTCATGCGGAATTATGGGCATGAACTACTTAACTCAAAGACTCAATGATACTTCTCATCTAAAGACTGCTTGACTTATAGAGTTCATGCGGAATTATGGGCATGAACTACTCAACTCAAGGACTTTCATGGATAACATGTAGAGACTGTAGTAGTCCCATGATTAGGGATATAATCCCAAAATGATTAGGAACTCAATACTCAAGACTTAGAACTTGAAGATGCTACTCCTCTCAAAGATACTCAAATTATGGAGTTCATGCGGAATTTATAGGCATGAACGAATTGACTCAACGATATCAATGATAATGTAGACTCATGAATACATTCTCACACTCACTTACTCGAGTCTTGAAACAATTTATAAGTTATTGTAGAAGACTCCTCGAAAAGACTCAAAGGGACTTTCTCAAACTTTACTCTTAACTCTTCCTTGAATTTGAATTATGAATTCAAGGGTTATGAGTCATTTTATTAATGATTTATCGATGATTAATGAAGGTTTAATTAGTAGGGATTAAGAAGAGAATGAAATTTCGACTCAAATAAACAAGTACGAAATGAGAACGGAGAAGGAAAATGGCCCATTTATTGGGGTATGATTGGGCAAATTGCTGGCGCGCTACACCAGACCTCCATTTACTGGGGGTTTGATTGGGTGCACTACTGGCGCGCTACCCAAACCTTCATTTACTGGGGGTCTGATTGGGAGCATTGCTAGCACGCCGCCCCATCCCCAATTTAGAAAGTTTTAAATTTTTCTTGTTCGATTTTGGGTCCTAATTCATATAAAATTCATTGGATTCTTACCAACTTTCTTATATTCGTCAACCTAACTCAAGTACATGAAAATCTACTTGAAATTACTCAAGAATTACACTTACTCACAAGATCCTCACCTCAAAAACTCAACAAACTCCATTAACAAGGAATGAAGAACAAAACCTCAAGAACTCAAATCATTCAACATCAAGAATGAAATTACAGATAAAAATCACATGATTGACATGTGGGTGAATGAACCCAACACTATGAGAACTTACATACCTCAAAGAACTAGGTTCTTGGCGAAATCTTGAATTTCTTGAACGAACGCTTGAAACTTTGAACTTTTTCTCCTTTTGAATCTTCTCTCTAAAAATCCTAAACACTTTGGGGATGAATGAAATTGATTCTTATCATTTTAGACCCTTAATTGGGTGAAATTCGCGTTTAGAATAAGTGGGGGTAAGGAAAAGACTAAATTACCCGGTCCTATTTTCGGGTAACTTTCCTTAAATGGATAGCCTGACTTCAAAAGGGCATATCTCCCTCATACGAGCTCGAAAATTAGCAAACTCGGTGGCGTTGGAAAGAGGACTCAAAGATATTTTGTTTGATATCTTATGGGTCTCCTAACTCATTCTGTACTGAAAATTATGGTCGTTTGAAGTTGATCCTAAACTTAAAAGAACTAAGGAATGACTTGAATGAATTCTCTTTAATTCTTTTTGGAACTCAAGGTGCTATATCTAGTGACCTAACCTTAGCACTTAAGAAATTATAAATTCCTTGGTAAAATCCTATTCACAACGAAGAAGGGTTCGAGTCTTAGTTCAAAATTTTTTTGGAGTGTTACAATAATACCTCTCATCTCTTCAACATACACCCAACATTTAAAAAAAAAAAAAGGAAAGTATTTTTTATGTAGGTGGAGTACTTTTTTTCATCAAGTAAATGTCAAGATGGTGGATAATAATTTGAGGTGTAATGGATAATTAGCAGGATATAATGCGGAGAACATGTAGAGTAGTTACATGATATACAAAGAATATGACACCATTTTCTCCACTTTATACATACTAATTATCATACACTTTAATATTTAATATTGATATTAAAATGCACATATACACCAACAATTAAACTAATCTACACCTCCTATATATATATTTTGCAGGATATGATTCCAATGTGCAAGTAGTGACTACTAACATTATTACTGGTTTCATGTGTAAAATAACCGTAGTTATATATAGATGGAGGTATCTATCAAAATTTCCTTGTCACACAAGACAAGAGCCATAATATTCCAGTCACAATAAGTACAAGATGCTTGAGTTGCAGTCCTACTTTCCTCTTTAACTTTTTCCTATAGGTGTTTTCTGTTCCTTCCCTAATTTTCCTGTCTGGACATTTCTTCTACTTTTTCATCTAACTACTTTCTTTTTTCTTTCTCAGTTTTTCTTCTGAAATTAATATATACTCTTCTAATTTCTTTTGGTCAATAAATTAAACAATACGTAAGGCAAACGCTTTTGCTAGTCTTGGATGTTCATTCTCATCGAAACAACAACATTAAAGGATCAGATATACTCTTAAACTAAGAAAAATAAGATGGCCAGAAGAGGAGTCTTGGCATAATTGATAAAGTTATTGGCTGTGAAAATAACTTCTTGCAGAAATCCAAAAAGATGGCATGCAATTAACTCTTGTGGCGTGGTCCTTCTCCAAATTCTCTACATAACAGAAACTTATTACATCAGACGGCTCTTTTTTTTAATAGTTTAGTTAAATATATCCTTACCATTTAATTTTTTTCCTTGTTATAACAGCACCCATCAATTAACTTAATTAAATTTAAAAAAGAATCGAATATACTTTTAAAGTATGTGAAATTAAGCTGATATAGCTTAAAGACACAATACTGTATCTCTCTCTTTGTGGTTTATTCCATTTGGCTTATGGATTAAGACTAGAATAGAAGTCTAGTTGATCAGGTCTGGCTGTTGCTGATTAAGATTGATGAGGAATAAATGTTAATTAAGGGGTAGGTAATCAGTTGTAATTTTAAATTAACAGTTGGAGTATAAAATTTTACACCTTAATGAGCAAATCTTAGGCAATAAATAAACATTAAGATGGTCCTGAATGTGTGACAAGTCAATTTTGTGTAGGCTATTGGGACCACATAAATGTTGCTATTTCATTTTCCATAAAAATGCCTTTTTGTTCATTGTCATCCAATTCTCCCGTTCCGCTATTATTGGCACATGGGCATATTTAAACAAAATCAAGGATATGAGTCATTAAATGTATTTATTATTATTATTATTATTGGCACATGGCATATTTAATTTTTACAAATCTGTGCTAAGGTAGCTAGTAACATTAGATCACATTAATCATTTGGAAAAATCCTTCTGACCTGAAAATTTGGCCAGAATGGTAAAATAACATATTTTATGCTATATTATTTTACCTTTTTAAACATTTTTATTCTTTTAATTTTAATTAAAAAATGGAAAAAAATTAGTTTCTTTTAAAATAAAAAAAATATTATAGACTTTTTAAATTTCTGATCAAATTTTCTGGTCATTTATTATTTTATAGCTCCCTTGTTCATTAATGTTTCTCTTTTTTGTTTTCTTTCTTATCTCTTGGATAACTAAAAAGTGCACAAGTTTAATGGATAACATAGGGAAAAGGCAAAAAAATCTTCTTCAATTTATCTCGAAATGTCAATTAAACTCTTAAAATATTATGGTGATCTATTATATACTTTTACTATTTAAAAGTAAATTTTTTACCCTTACAATTAACGTGACAAAAAAATCTAACAAAAAAATAAAAATAGATATGTTAGAAATTAAAGTAAAAAAAATAAATTAGAATCATTTTTCCAACCCCAACCCCAACCCCAATCCCACATCTCCTCTTCTTCACACTCCACACATTGTCCTCTTCTTCTATATTCTTTATTTTTTATCACACTTTTTTATTTTTTATTACAATCTCAAAGCACAATTTTTTTAATTCGCAATTAGATTAATTCTCATAGATTTGTTAGTGAATAGTTTTATTTTATCTAGAACTTTTTTAATTATTTTAGTTGATTATTTTTATCTTTTTCATTTTATTGATTTTCTTAAAAAAAAAAATAGTTGTTAATCAATTTTTGGGTTTGATGTTGATGGTAGCTTTATGAGTTTGGTGGTGATAAATGACGGGTAGCAAAAACTAAAAGAGGAAATTCAAGGTGGTGAAAAGAAAAATTGATATTGATAATAGTGGTGGTGATATTTGGTGACGAGTGATGAAGAAGAAGAATTAAAGATGATATAGTGATGATAAAGAACAAAGAATCGATAATGAAAGTGGTCGGGCATGATTTTTCTGATGAGATGAGAATGAAGTGGGTGAGAATTAGTGATGAAGAATATATAATTATTAGAGAATTTTAATAATTAATTAGGGATTAATTAATATAAAATATAGTTACCAAAAAAAAGTTAATTATTTTAATAAAAAAAAAATATAAAAAATTATAATTTCTGGCATAGAGATAATGTGACACTATAATATACCACATATACTAGGAGAGTTATGTTACACCTATTAAGGTGTGACAAATTTACTTTTAAATAATAATAATATATAATAGATCATCATGCTAATTTAAACATGTCACTCACATTTCCAAATAAATTAAGGAAAATTTGTCATTCATACTAGAGATTCCAAGGATATTTCATACCAATCCGCGGATAAGAGTATACTTTTATACATTGCCCATTAAAAAATTAGTTCAAGGATATATCTTATATTAAAATTGTCTAATTAGCTACTTCATATGTCCCTAATTACTTATCTACTTTTCCTTTTATAGCTGTCCCTAATTACTTATCAATTTTGGTAAATCAAGAAAGGACAAAAAAATTTATCTATTATACCCTCAATTAAATGATAAATTACTTTAAAAAATGTAGAACTTTTCATCCACTTCATAATTAATAAGGGTAAAATGGTAAACTCACTATGTCATTAATTATTTTCTTAATAGGTGTGTCAATTCAAAAGTGGACAAGTAATTAGGGATAGAGGGTATCTTATATAGAGGGTGAAATTTTACTTTGTATATTTATCATTAATATTCCCTTTATCCTTAATTACTTGTCCACTTTTGAATTGACATACCTATTAAGAAAACAATTAATGACATAATGAGTTTACGATTTTACCCCTATTAATTATAAAGTGGATGAAAAGTTCTACATTTTCAAAGTAATTAATCATTTACTTGAGGGTATAATAGGTAAGAAAAAATTGTCCTTTCTTAATTTGTCAAAATGGACAAGTAATTAGAGACAACTATAAAAGAAAAAGTGGACAAGTAAATAGGGACAGATGGAGTAGGTTATTATTTTTTATTGAAAAGTCAATTGTGTAACTTGCCTCCTTTTCATCTCTATCAAGTTATATAATATTCCCTTCGTTTAGGGTTGTACAAAAATCAAACTGATCGATAAATCGAACCAAAAAAAATGTTATTGATTTATTGTTATTGGGTTAACGATTTTTTAATGGTTTTATAAAAAAAATTATTGGGTTATCGATTTGATATTGGTTTTTTAATATTGGATTATTGGGTCAATCGATAATCTATTAAGAATATATTAATTTACTATTTTAATTTTTAGTCATACATAAATATCAAACAAACAATATTAGTATAATCACTATATTAGACTATAACTATAAGGACCCTACACAATTAACATTACTTAATTAACTTGTTCTCTACATTTACCCTTTAGGTTTTAGTATTACTTTAGTCTTTAGGTTCACAACATCAAAAACCTAAAAAACTAAGAATGACGACGTCTAGGGTTTGCAACGATGACGGCAAGGGTTAGGCAATGACTAGGGTTGTCAATTGTGAGTATTTGCTATACTTTTACTACACTAAGAAGAATTTTTGCACTCAATGAGTAATTAGATTTCTCTCTTTTTTATTTCGTGTTAAATTATTGGACAAGTCATATATTTATCTTGAAAGTATTTTCTCATTGGTTAAACCGAAAACCAAACCGTTAAAGACCAAAATCGATAAACCGAAAATCGATAACAAATATCTTATTGGTTTGGTTATCGGTTCAGCATATTTAAAAACCAAAAACCGATAAACCAAACCAATTATACTTAAAACCAAACCGAACCGAACCGATCGATACACACCCCTACCTCTGTCCCATTTTATATGTCACCCCTTTCTAAAAATAGTTGGACCACAATATATGTCATTTTATAAAATTTATGCATAAATTACCATTTTTTGCCCATTATACCCTTGATAGATTAAATAATTAATCTTGAAAATGTATTTACTTTGACTAACCTAGAAAATCTACTAGTAATTAATTTCATTGGGAGAGTACTTCATTCATTAATTAACTACTTTCTTTATTCACTACTTATTCTATAAAATCTGATTTTGAAAAAAAAATTCAAACAAATTAAAAATAAAAGATGAAAAAAATTCAAAAATAATCTTGAAAGTTGAAGCTTCAACAAATTTTATCAAGGAAGATGACATTTCAAAAAGTTCAAAGGAAAATTTAGATCAATTTGAAGTAATGGAATTTGAATATTTTGTGATGTTGTCATGTTTGCTTTAAGAATTTATACATAAAAATATTTAAAAAATATTTTACACAAAATATATAGGAAAATTGAGGTGGGAAAAACTTGATTTTTAAATTTTTTTGGATCAATTGGTGAAAAAATTTGGCTCCAAAAATAAACTCTAAAATTTAAATAGTCATCCAAATGTATTTATATTTTTGAAATCTAACATTTCATCATTTATTACAAAATTGTCATAAGTAAACATTAAATAAGGGAATAAGGATAAAATTATCTTATTTCTTAATACAAGTACAAATGAAAAATGTCACATATAATATGAGACGGAAGGGTGTAAGGTACAAATGACGGAGCACAATGAAGTGATGAACAACTCCCACAAAATTTTCTCTTATTATATTTTTTATTTATATAAGTCATAAGAGAGACTTCACACCGAAGGCAATTAAGTTTTTGTCGATTTGCCTGTTTCAACGTGTTTTAAAAAATGTTAAAATTTATTTCTTTTGTTTTACATTAATCTTAAAAATAAATTTTAAAAAATATTTATTTTATCCTACTTTAATTTAATTAGTATATAATTTTTTTTAAATTATGAAATTCGTTTAGCTATGGCTTTTAGTTTTAAATTTATATTATTTAGTTATAGCTTTATTATTTTGAATGTCGATATTTTTTTTTATATCTCGTATCTATTTTGAGTAAAAAATTAACGAGATGATTAAAAATACTTAATGACATCTTAATGGATCTTTTCACATTAAATTTGCGCAAACAAAAAGTAATTAACAACTTAAAATATCTAAAAATTATATTAAAAAATAATTAACTTTCTAAATTCTATCTATGTCACGTAAATTAAAATAAAAAAATAATAGATATTGAACTCGTGCTAGCACGAATACCTGTGTCTAGTTCAATATATAAAAGGAAGAGATTCAACCAATAAGACAATTGGAAGTGTCAAAATTGGTGGATTAGGCTAAAATTGGAGAAGTTAAAATTAGTTGAATTAAAAATCGAATTGAGTCATGATATCTCAAATTTCTTGTGCTCAAATAGATTGAGCTCGAATGGGCTAAAAATTGGGTTGAATCCTCAAGAATTTTAACATAATATTATTATTATTATTATTATTATTATTATTATTATTATTCACATTTTGTAATTAATCACAATTTAAATTTCAACTCAAGAAAATAAAAATATGAGTTCTTGATTTTGAAGTGGGACGTCACCTGACATTATTCAATATGGAAATACATTGCATCCATACAAATAAAGAATTTTAAGGCGTTGCATTGAAAATTAAATTGAACTCAATTGAAGATATTTTTAAAATGGATTAAAACTTGAACGGATTGAGATTGATCAAATTTAAATTATCTTAAATCCAACCCACTTGTATCGGACAAATTACCTATATTTGAGTTCCTTTTGACGATCCAAATGAGAACTAATTTTTTGCTTAGTGAGGTGAGTAATATTCAATTTAAAAATAAAATGAGAAGTTGGTGGGTGTAGCTGATTGATTTATTCTAGAAATCTTGTTTAATTTGCCGAATAAAAATCATCCAGACACCTACTCCAGTCATAGCCTTTGAATCTTATCCACAATTCAATAGGACAAGAAGTTTTTTTTCAAAGTCACATTTCAAATTAACCCTCGTTTAAACTTACACCATATACTAAACCAATAATTGAAGTAGCTAGGTAATTTTAAAATACTAGTCACGCCGTGATTTCTTGGACTCATCATCACAATTCACAACAAACCACGCAAACACAGATTAAACAGTAAGACAAATCAGCCTAATTCAGATTAACAAAACACAAAATCAATTCTCCCCTTTTAGTCAACCTTAAATTAAAGAACCACCCATATATATATATATATATATATATGAAGCAATCAAGATTTATATTAGCATTTTAATTAAGAGAATAGGATACAATAACGAACGAGAGTTATATGTTGATTTTAAATACCCCTCGACTTAAAATGGGATAAGAATAGATTGAACTAGAAGCGTTGTCCTAGTTGTAATCTTTTTTTCCCTCGTTTATTAAACTCGCAATCTTAGAATTAGAATTAAAAAAGAAAAATACTTACCATCTGAGTAAGTCTTTTTTTTTGGCAATAAATAGAAGAGTGAAAAGGGGTTGGAAATAATAAGAGGGGAAAAAGCGAATAGGGACAAATATAATGGTATCCACGTTGAGACAGCACATTGTCTAGTTTTGTTCACATGAATGAATACAACAAATCTCTCTCTCCATTCACTTTAAGAAAATGAAAAATCAATCCCAAATTAAAGCCGTATCAATCACTCCAACCATTACCTATCTTCATCTCTATCGATTAAATTAATCACTACCCCATCTTAATTATGACAAACACTTCATACTACTGTTCCAAATTGAATACCCAGATCACCAGAAACCGCAAATCACTGATGATGTCAAAATTTTTGGATTCTCATTAAAAAGTTAGGGGAAAAAAAGGAAGATAAAATAGTACAGATAATTGATTTCCGAGAAGGAGAACAAAATTCAAAATTCAGATCGAATAATAATATGGAGTAATTAATTCACATAATATTGAAGGAAAAGAATATATGTGTAAAATAGATACATACATCAGGATTCAGGTCGACTCACGAGTTGTGTTTTGCTCGATCGATCGATCGGGGAATATTATAACTTGTTTTATTATGTTGGCCGGCAGATCAGGAACTCAGTGAAGCATTAATTCATATTGAATTTACAGAATACACCTTCTCTTCCTGTTACCACCACACGATTTAGAATTCTCATCAACAGAACTGAAGAAGGAATCTACTTCCTCTCTTGCCGCCACATCGTAAAACTCCAAATCACTTAGTAATTTCCTCTTACACGAGATTCCCCTTTTAGGTTTCTTAGGTGCCGGTGGACAGCTGAGAATTTTGGGGATCAAATTCTGAGGAGATCCAGGGGTTCGGATTTCTACAGCTTGTTCCTTATTAGTAGTAGAAATACATCTTTCTAGATCATGATCTTTAGAGATATTTTCATTTTGTGAGATGATACTGGGTAACTGGATTTCAGAAAGAGGTCGCCGGGATTGTAGATCTCTAGACATGATCCAATTGGGAGAATTGGGGAAAGTGAAATTGGGGGGATGTGCTTTGAAGCTTAAGGTCTCATTATTTATTATATATATGTGGGGTGGAAAAAGGAGGTGAAAGAGAAAAATTGTTAGTTACGGCTGTGGGGGCTGCAATAAGGAGACGCGTGCCAAACAAGGTAATTGAGTTTTCCATTTCTTTATTCTTACACTAACTACACAACACTATTACCATGAAGGACTATCATCATAGTTTTGCCATAGTAATTAATTAAGATTATTATGGGGGAAAAAATGAAATGAAATTCTCTTTTTTCCATGTTTATTTACAAAAAAAATAATGTTATAGCTTGCCATTTTTTCTTGGTTTGAGAATGGATAGAACTCCTCTTGTTAATTTGTCAACTATGGGCGTTGCACTTGGTGTTACTTGTTAGGTATATTTTATTTTTTGGGAGAAGTATTGGGCGTGAATTATTAGTTTCATTCATGAACTATTGACAATTTTAAAAACACTCATTTACTTGACTAACTGGACTTAAATACTTGCCAAACAAACAAAATGAGTGAAATACACCCCTATATTTTTGCCAAATTTAGGGGTGTTCTTAACACTCTCGGCTTTTTATTAAGAGTCTCATGCTTCTACAAGAGTTTAAGATCACTTGCTATGTCATGTGCAAATTAGGATTTCGGGGGTGTATCTAAGTTTAATTACTCAAGTAGATGAGTGTTTAAAATATATATATATACCATGATTCTTGAAGAATTTTTTTTTCACTCCACAAAAATCCAATGCATTGAACTTAGAACTGAAACAAAACTAGACAAATCTACCTATGTTTCAAGTTTTGATTGAATGACATTTTACATTATCACTTTCATCATTATGTTCTCTATACTATAAGTTGTGTGATACAAGTTAAGATAATCAAATCTTATACATGTATAATAAAGTCAAATACATATGAATCTGGTATAGGTAACATGCAATTATATTTATTTATTGATATGGGAAAAAAATAAAATATGAAAGATAGATGAGAATAAAGACAGATTAATTCAGAGAGAGGGAGAGGGGGGGCAGATTCGAGAACCTTTGGTGTCTGAGTCAGATCTGAAATTCATGACATTCTGTTTTTTTTGGGATTGCCATGTGAATTGTGAAGTTCACAACTTGTTTTTGATGGTTACACAATCAACTTTGGGTACCGTCATATGCCACTTTTTCTCACAATTTTTGGTTTCCTATGACACAAATAATTACTCATGTTTTTCAAAATTACTGTATCATGAGTTATTTCTATTCTTCTTCAAAAATATTTTCAGACTTAATTACTCTCTGAAGGAGTATTTAAATGTTAAAGCCTTAAAGGGTGGTTCGACGTTCATTACAGTCAATGGTGTTATTATTACGACAATTATGGAAGGCTGGGAGCTCGCAGAATGAGCTATAAGACCTAATGACCCCCATTGATTGGTACTATCTTGATGTTTAATAAGAATTAAAGATTTTTCACATTGATCTCCATTAATTATTTTTGTTGACTCAGGGGTGGGGGTTCGGTTCTCTAGTTCATTTTATCAAATTTCGATTCGATTCTTAAATTCAATTATTCAAAAGTGTGCACCGAATATCAAATCAAACTAATTCGGTTTGATTTTATGTTTTTAAAGCGGGTTTTTCGGTGTGAATAAAAGAATGGTCAAAATCAGGGGCGTAGGCACATGCAACTCAGAGTGTCCAATTGGACACCCTTCGTCGGAAAAAAATGCTATATATATACGTAAAATGATACACGAAAGTGATTAAATAACATATTTTGGACACTCTTGATATAATAGGTTGTTGTAGCCCTGTGGGTTTAGACCTTTTTAATGGGTTTCAAACACATTGAATGAGTTAGTGGTCGCATGTTCGAATCTCACTAGCAACAATTTTTTCCCTTTTAAAAAAAAACCTTTTGTTGAGCAATTTCTAGACACCCTTCATGAAATTTCTGGCTTCGCCACTGGCCAAAATCAAAGTATAAGACACTTAAAAACTTAAAATCATGTTATGTCGTGATGTGTCTCCCATAAAACACTTATTCTGCTTAAAATATCATATTTGTCTTTGTCAAGAATATTGTGCATCCAACTACTGCTCGTGGAAAACAAAATGGAAGATAAATTTCGTTACATGACGTACATCGACAAAAATACATTTGAGTTTCTCTTGGGAATTAATATTTGAAGTTTATATGTGTAAATCTGTTGCTATGTGTGTGTAGTAAATTTGTTGTTGTGTGTATGGGCCTATGGGGGGAGGGGGGGTGAGATTCTTCGCTGCACCGAAGTTTCGAGACTCTTACACTGAATATTGAATCAAAGAATCGATTTTTTGAAGGAAAAAAAACACTGACACCAAATCGAAGAATCAAATTAGTTTGGTTCGATCCGATTTTTTTTATTTTTCGGTATATATACCCACCCCTATTGTTGACAAACGTGAGGAAATTGTAACCAATAAGGTTCGCGGTAAAATGGTAAGTGATTTTTTCATTTTTAATAGAGATCATGGGTTTGAGCTATTAGCTATGAAATCGATCATCTTTGTTAGGGAGCATTTTACTCCCTAATGTGGGATTTTCTAGTACAAGTAGGGTAGGCCTTCAGACCATTTAAATTGGATATAAAAAGTTTTGGTTTCAATTTTCAAATTGAAGAAATTATGGTCCAATCCAAATAAGTTCAGATTGAATTTCTAAGTTCGTCACAAATTTTTAAGATTTTCGATTTTGACTTTTGAGTCGTTAATGCAGACCATAATAATTAATAGCCTCAATTCACATAATACTTTGCTCCTTAAAATAGATAAGTTTATATGATTAACAAGAATTAAGATCACCTTATCGTTCATGTCCTGTAGTTTCATATTTGACTTAATACTATAATAAATAAGATCGTGGAGTGCTAATCCTGGACATTTGAAAATTGGACCTACTAGTATTTGACACATTTGATATTGTCACGATCCTGACGCACCATGATTGGCGCCCACACAATCCTCCGGTGGGAGAATCAACTACCAACTCAAATTACTTAACCCATCAAACCACTTTAAGAAACAAGTTATGATGTAAATGCTAGGAAAACGGTTTAAAAAGATGAAAGGATCAAGTTCACATAAACTCAATCATTTAACAAAATCATTTGTGAAATTTAACTCCCTAAAACTTGAAAGTCATAATACTAAAACTCTAAAGTATTTAGAATAAGGGGATGCAACCCCAATAGAAAACATAAGTCTATAGTCTAAAATGTAGGTGTCCGAAGAGATGGACAACAAGCTAAAGCAGAATTCATGGCAATCCGAAAGAGTAGTTCACCCTTGGGTTCACATGTCTTGTTTCCCACAACTGAGGTCTCGAAGCAGCTGTCGAAATATACATGTACTCCACAAAAAAAAACAAGTGCAGTATTAGTACCCAAACAGCGTGTACTGATAGAATCATACGCCTAGTTTCAAAATATGAATGTAAACAAGTAACTACAAAACAGTAATGCATGTCATCTCATATACCAACAGTAACAACATAATACAGATTCTGAATCACACTTTGACTTAACATGTATGAAACATGTCCTAGATGATCATAAAATGCATATACTCGATTCTCTCATGGTTTTAATTCATGGGAGTAGGGAGGTAATTTTTGGAAACGAATGTGTACTCAAAATGACATCCTATATATAGGTGATGGTGTGGTTGTTTTCTAAAGTATGTAATGTGTGCATGTTAACTATTTTGTAGTATCATTTGTGCGGTGCATGTACGGAAAACTAGAAGAATAATGTGAAATGACTTCATGTGATAATCTCATGCAATGAACATGTTTATTTACTTATGGTTTTAAATTGGTTGTTCATTGTGATTGTGATTGTGCATGTTGTTTGTGATTAATGATTGGCTCAGTTTTCATGTTGTTACAAGATATTAACAATTGACTTGAATATCACACTTGATATGAAACATTAACACGGTTGGCTTGGGTGCCGTGCCGATACACTAACAATTTTTGTGTGGGTTCCATAAGAGAATCAGATTTTCATGTTGCTTCCGTGAGTGGAACGTTTTTCTTATTTATGTTATATTTATCACCCGTTAGTTTTTGAGTTGTCGGATTGTTGTATTTTATTGGGGGTGGTTCTTATGTAGACCTAAATTTCATGTTGAACACCATAGGTTGCGCCTTAGAGGATCCTTGGGTGGTCCAAATTACTTGAAAGGTGAGTGGGACTCGGATATGGGTCATTGCGTTATTTGGTGGGGGCATGCTTAATGTGTTTTAGGTTAGGGCAAGTTAGTGACTGGAATCTTGTTTGGAGTTGTTTATCATGAATGGTGTGTGTTTTGCTAAAAGTGTTCTAAAACATTTTTGATAAAGAGTAGGCTTAGGAAGTTTAGAGTGAAAATAGGGTCGAATGTTTAGTGGTGGAGTTGACAACAGAACGAGGTAGGAAGTTGGGAGTATGTGTACTAGTTTATTAGGCATTATACCTGGGATGATACAAGCATATGGGCAAAGAATTGGGGTGATGTAACTTTCATATTGCATGTTTCCTTCTAAATGTCTACTTTACATTAGGTGGTGGATTTGGGTCGACCGTTGATGTCTACTAGTATGTATTGTTTATACTGATACTACTCTTACTATGCACTTGACATAGTCTGGTTGCGGGGATCAATGATGTTTCATAGGTGAAGATGATGATCACCATTACTTCTACTTGTCTTTCTCTATGGTGGGATTTGTGTCTTATTCTTTCATAAATTGTACTCTTTAGAAGCTCTCGTACTTGTTTAGACTAGTTCATTGGGGAGTATCTAGAGTAGTTCTTTCCGAAGAACCTTGTTTTAAATCAAGTTAAGAGTATTTTCATACTTAAATAAGATGTTAGATTATGCTTTAGTTATTTATGCATTGCTTGTTTTTAAATTAGGTGTTAAAGATTCTCCTATCTAGGTTTTAGAATAAGTGCTCATGCGGTTCGGTGAGTTGGATCGTGAAAAGATCAAAATTTCTCTCGGGAATGAGATTAATCTACTTACTTACCGATTCAAGGTGTTGACCAGGCTGGTGGATGACCTAAAAGTCTGGCTTAGTCTGACCAGGGAGCATCCTTACATGCACCTCCTCTTCAATTCCTAAACTACCTCATTAATCTCAGTAAAATAAATTGTCAAGCAGTTTTAATTATTGAGTATACTCTGGATTATTTGTGTTTTCTAGACTTATTGTAATGTGGATTTATCTCGGAAAGAGAACTCAAAATCAATCTTCTCATCAAGCCTCAATTGTTAAAGTTGGATTTTTATTCAAAGAGATCGAACTTTGATCGTCACAATTGATTACCTAATTATTAGTTTAAATTCTACTATTCCCTTCGATCACGTTTTACTTGTTCATTTTGAATTTTACATGCCCTTCAAAACATAATGATTAATATTAGTATTTTTTTATAATATTTATATTAATTAATGTATAGTCTTAGGTTTTGAGAAATGCTTTAGTGAATAAGTAGTTATTGTTGAAGGTAAAATAAGAGGGAAAAAATGATAGACTTTTCTTGATATATTAAAAATGAAAAGTAAATGAGATATATTTCTAAAAAAGGGAAATATTGAAAACACGTCTAAACTATATACAAATTATTAATTTCATTCTTAAATTATTGACAGTCTTAAAAAGACTAATTTACTTGACTATATGAATTTAAATACATCTTCAATCTTTCATAATTTTTTTTTTAATAACGTTTCATCACTCCAAGAGTAAAGGTACTTAGAAAATGAAAAAAAAAAAAAAAGAGTGAGGAGAATTAATGAGAGGGTTGGAGATTTGGAGTGCCACTTTGTCTCTTGGTTTGTAGCAAATGATGGTAACTCTAGCACGCAACAATAGGAGGATGCAACTCTGATACTCATCTGTTTTCTTCTTATATTTATACATCAATTTATAATTTGGTACTCAAACTTCTTCAACTTGACTAACTTAATTCATGGGAATTAAATAAAAATCCATTACTCAAAGATAAAAAACTAAATATATTTTTAACTCTGACTTTGTTTAATGACATCTTCAACAACCATTCCGTTCATCGCTCATGCATGCACTAAAAGGGGTGGTTGGGTAGTTTAGTAGAAATTAAGTTAGTTATGTATTAAATTTTATATAAGTAATATTATATTTGAAAGATTTTTTTTATTTTGTATTAAAATTCAACACATTTAATATGGTATTGGATTTGTAATTTAGAAATTTGCATAGCCAATATAATAAGTTAGGAGGAAATTTGTATATTACTTTAGAGAAAATATATATAAAATGAAATAACCAATATGTAAATAATTAACCTTACATGACTAATTTCTATAGTTAATGAAATTTGTAGAACTTTAACAAGCTACCAAATGACTCTAAATAGTAATATAAGTGTTTCTCCGATCCTTTCGGTGACATTTGGTAGCTAGTAAAGAAACAATTAATGTATGACAACTAATTTAGAAATAAGTTATTTATGTAAAAAAAAATTAGGGTGAACAACACAAATTCCACTATTTTAGGGCCAAATTACATCCCATAAGCTTTTGAAATTATCATTCTTGCCAGATTTTGATCTCTAGATACATGTATCTAGCGTGTCCACATATATGTATCTCAGATACATGAGATCAAAATTAAGTGTAATTTGTTTCATCATATACAATGTATCCAATTGAAAGCACATGTATTGGGATACACCGACTCTCTTACTTGTCTCTCTCATATTTCGCTCGCCTCTCTCTTCTTACACTTGCCTCTCTCCCTATGTATATTCTATCTTGTATTTAAGAATGTATCTTGTTAGTTATTTATGTAAAAAAATAATTAAGGGTGAACAACACAAATTTCACTATTTTAGGGCCAAATTACGTCCCGTAAGCTTTCGAAATTATCATTTTTGCCATATTTTGGTCTCTAGATACATGTATCTAGCGCGTCCTCATATATGTATTTTGGATACATGAGATCAAAATTATGTGTAATTTATTTCAGATACATTGTATCCAAGTAAATGTGCATGTGTTTGGGATACACTGACTCTCTCGCTTGTCTCTCTCTTATCTCGCTCGTCTCTCTCTTCTCACACTCACCTCTCTCCCTCCCTCGTTTGTTTCTCTCCCTATGTATTTGTATTTCAGAATGTATCTTGTATCCCGAGATACATGTATCTACTATGATTCACATATATCTAGGATACACTAACTCTCTCGTTCGCTTCCCTCCTATCTCGCTCGCCTCTCTCCCTATATATGTATCTATATTTCAAAGTGTATCTGAAAGTAAAAAAATTGTATTTGGGTGTATCCGACTTGAAATCTGGTATAAACTTATTAATTAGTGAGTCAATATATAATTATTTTAAACTATAGGGAGAATTAGTGAATATGGTAGGAATGTTTGTATAATTAGAACTTTTTCCTAAAATTAATATGACATTTGGATTATAATTTAGAAAATCTCATAACTAATCTCCCTTCATTGTAATTTGTTTTTTTGTTTTTGACTTGACACATAAATTAAGAAGAATATTTTTTTTTGAATCTTATGGTTTAAAATTAAAATATGTGAAAAGTACTAAAATTTCCTTTAATTTTGTGGTCATAAACATGTCATGTGAAAAGTTATAATTAAAAAATTTCCAAAAAGATTTTTTTTTTTTTAAAATCAAACTAAAAATAAATAAAACAAATAAATTAAAACGAATAAAATACATATATATGTTATAAGAAAATTTATGTACTCTTATATTGTGTGGAATTAAAAAAAATAATGAATATCTACATTTGCATACTTCTACCGAACTATCAAACCACCCCTCGCCGCTCTTGTGTAATCCATTTAGGTGTGTTTAGTAGGAAGGAAAACATTTCCTGGAAAATGTTTTTCAATTTTTTCATGCCTGATTGATTTAAACTTTTTGAAAAATATTTTCAAATCAATTTTTTTTCTCAAATTTAAGAAAATTGACTTTCATTCAAAAATTAAGAAAAATATTTTTTAAAACTTTAGCACATCCTTAAACTATAATAATATTTTTCCATACCCTATCATGCACCCCCATATCCGATCTTCCCCATCTAAAAAAATAAAATATTTAAATTTCAAATATTTTTTTTACCCCTACCCCCAAACCAGCCCCCCTCCCCAAACAAAAAAAAAGAATTCAAAAATTATTTTTAAAAAATATTTCAAATTTTAATATTTTTTTACCTCACCCAACCCCTACCATCCGTACCTCCTCCCCCAAAAAAATAATTATTTTTGAAAAATATTTAAAATTGGCCTATTATCTGATCTCCTTTTGTTTCTTAGTTCTAATTATTTACTATTATCGTAAAGATGTGCAATAGTAATTTAATAATATAATATTTAGTCGGTTTTAATTAATTATTTTTCCTACACTATGATGGATCCTTCTTAATTTACCGCTAAGATGTTTCTTTTCCCTAATATAATATGATTTTCTTCATTGTAGTAAATCTTGATAGACACGCAAACTGCTGAAAATGCAAAAAATATGGAAAGACTTTTTACTTTTACTCTATAGGACAATGATATTATTCTTATACATCGGAGATCTAGATTGGCAGATAAACAATAAATATGGAAGAAATAAAAATCTTATCGGAAAAAGAGATAGTTCTAGGGTGTGTTTGGCATGAAGGAAAATGTTTTCCTGGAAAATAAGTAGATTTTTGACTTATTTTCTCATATTTGGTTGGTGAGTAGAAAATATTTTCCGTAAAAGATTTTTAGTGTCTGATTTATGAATGAAAAATGTTTTTGAAAAATATCTTTTATTTTTACTAGAGTAGAAAATAATTTTTGAAATTGAAAGTATTTTTTAAAAACAAACTTAAATTATTTTTTTTGGGGGGGGGGGCTGGTAGGGGGGGGGGGGGGGAGATCGAGGGTAGGGGTGAAAAAATGATATTTTGAAGTTGAAAATATTTTTTAAAAACAAACTTAATTTTTTTTGGGAGTGGGGGGGCAGGTAGGGGTGGGTGGGGTGGGGGCGATCGAGGGTAGGGGGTGAAAAAATGAAATTTTGAAGTTGAATTTTTTTTTAAAAACAAACTTAAATTATTTTTTTTGGGGGGGGTGGTGGTGGTGGTGGTGGTAGGGGTGGATGCGGGAGGGGGTGTAAATTTTTTTTTGGGGGGTGGGTGGGGGAGGTCGAGGGGTAGGGGTGAAAAAATGAAATTTTGAAGTTGAAAATATTTTTTAAAACAAACTTAAAATATTTTTTTGGGGGTGGGGGTCAAGGGTAGGAGTGAAAAAATGAAATTTCGAAGTTGAAAATATTTTTTGAAAACAAACTCAATTTTTTTTTGGGGGTGGAGGGCTGGTAGGGGGGGGGTCGGGGGCTGGGGGTAGGGGGTGAGGGTAGGGTAAAAAAATTGAAGTTAAAATCATTTTTTAAAAACAAGCTTTAATTTTTTTAGTTTTTTTGGGGGGGACTGGTTTGAGGATAGGGAAAAAATAAATTGATTTTTTCAACAAAAAGGTAATTGTAATTTGAAGTTGGAAGAGAGTTTTGGAAAATGTTTTTCTTAAATTTTGAATGGAAATCATTTTCCTTAAATTTGAGGAAAATGAGTTGATTTGAAAAACATTTTCCAAAACATTTAACTCAACCAAACATGAGAAGATTGAAAAATATTTTCCTTCGTACCAAACACACCCCTAATAAACGATGCGTATACTCTTCTTTCTGTAACAAAAAATCATTTAGGATTGTTCAACTTAGTAGAAGTATAATTAAAATGTTTGTTGCTCTGCCGTGCAAAATAATATAATAACTATCTTTAGCTAAATAATTTTTTTTTGTAACTGATCAAGGTATAGTTTTACTTTCTTATCATATATAATTACTTTTACGAGGAAATGTGTCAAAAATATTAAGTCATAATTATTTTGAAATAAAGTATGCTTAATTGATGATTTGATATTATTAGACTATATTTGATTTGTATATTAATTCACTTATATATACTGTTTATGATATATATGACACTATATGTACAGTACATTTTTTCAAGTAAGGAAAAATTTATTGTAATCACAAAATAAATAAAAAATGATTTTATTTATTAAGATTGTGAGTATAATTTTATTTATTTCTTAATTATTTTCTTTAATTTTTCTCTACTATTTGAGGACCACTAATAACATATTTTTCAAACATAAGTTGATTTGGATATCCTTTAAATATATTTGATAACAATGTAAACTTTGAGAAATACTGTGTTTGATATCTTTGTTTCTTTATGAATATTTCAGAATTAGTTTATGAGATATTGCGCAGTCCTCTTCAAGGAATATGGGTCCTTTTTAATAAACCTGAGCAAGATTTTACGGTAGAGTAGCATCCAAGTTTCTTTTTCTTCTACTTAACCATCTCAAGTTTAATTAGAATGGGGACTAAGGTAGAACAACTAAAATATTATTCCCTTCATCTCATTTTATGTGAGGAAGTTTGACTCGACACGAAGTTTAAGAAAGAAAAGAAGATATTTAAATCATTTCATTAAGGGTAAAATAGACATTTTATAGTTAAATTGTTACTTTATATAGAAATGTGTTATTTTTTTTGGGATTGACTAAAAAGGAAAGTAAGTTACACAAACTGGGACAAAGGGAGTATATAATTTTCCGACATATAATTTTTTTTTTACTTATGATGATATTATGCATCAAAAGTCATGATATCTACGATATATACGTGACTTTAAAATTTGTTTCTTTCAAATTCTAAGTTGGTGCACATTTTATAATTACTCCTTTATAGTTTAATGCTTTATGGAAAAAAAATCTTATTATTTATTCAAGTAATTATGTATTTTTTAATCGTAAATTAATACGGAAATACATGATTACCATGTCTCCCCCGCCCCCCAACCCCAAAATGAATTGGATGATACATAGTTTCGAAAGCTTGAATTTGTTCATGATTAAATTTAATTGTGCATCAAATTTTTCGAACCTTTGAGAAGGATTTTCACAAATTATTATTCAATTATTCTTTGTATTGTGAAAGAATATTTTGACGCAACTGTTAATTCATCTTAGATATATCACATACACTGATACACACAATTTAATATACACGTATAACTAGTGGCGGAGCCAGGATTTTCAATAAGGGAATTCAAAATTTGAAGGAGTAAACATACGAACTAGTCGAAGGGGGTTCGACATCTATTATATACATCTAAAAAATAATTTAACCATGTATATGTAGTAATATTTTCCGTCGAAGGGGGTTCGGATGAACCCCCTAAAGACATGCAGGCTCCGCTCCTTGTTAGGAAAGGCAAGACACTAACAAGAATGTCAGATAGGATAACAGCGGAATAATACCCAAATCTAAATTTTCCCTTTCAATTTGAACCAAGAGAAGACAAACCAAATCAAGCAATATGAAGAATGGACAGCAAGTATATCAACCAAACAAAAGCAACAAGATAAGAATAACCCAATCACACAAGACACAACAATTTACGTGGAAAATCCTTCGATGTGAAGAGTAAAAAATCACAGGACCAAAAGCTCCACTATAAACACCAAGAGTTACAAAATTGGCCACAAAACAAGTGTCAAACAACGAGCAACAACAAATCAAGATTGCACCAAAACTAGAGAATTAAAGAAGAGATTTCACCCAAAAACGTGCTACTGTTCACGCCCTAAAATCAGAAGTTACAGACCTCCAAATTCGATCTCCACCGTTGAATTACAAGAACCAGATGCTAAGAACTCCCAGTTCAAATTTGAGCACGATCCAACGGTTAACGAAGTAGAAAACTCTGTCTGAAGCAGACTGCCTAAGCAGAAAATTTCCAGAAGCAAAAACGGGATTTTTTTTCCTTTTCTCTCAATTTCTAAAACGAAACTCTCTTGTGTTTCTAAAAAATAAGACCAAATAAGCCTTATATATGCCACATAATATTTGGGTTATGGGCTAAAGTGGATTGGTCTTAATAAGACTTTTATTTATCCACATAGGAAAAGAAAAAAAGATCCTAAACCCAACAATTCTCCCCCTCACAACTATGTGGAGGAGATCGCCATCCCGGCGATCATGCAACAATTCTCAAACTTCCCTCTTGGCAAAGCTTTAGTCATCATGTCGGAACCATTATTATTGGTATGGATCTTTTCAAGTTCAAGCAACTTAGAATCCAACACATCTCGAATCCAATGATACCTCACATCAATGTGGTTAGACCGACCATGAAATGTAGAATTTTTGCCAAGATGAATAGCACTTTGACTGTCACAATAAAGCACATACCTCTCTTGAGCACAACCAAGTTCCCCCAAAAATCTCTTCATCCAGATCAACTCTTTGCAAGCTTCAACAGCAGCAATAAGCTCAGCTTTTGTAGTAGATAAAGCAACACATTTTTGCAACCTAGATTACCAAGACACAGCAACCCCTGCAAAAGTAATCAAGTAGCCTGAAGTAGACTTACGAGTATCGATATCACCAGCCATGTCTAAATCAGTGTAACCACAAAGAATAGGCTTCCCTGTACCAAAACACAAACTCAAACTAGAAGTGCCACAAAGATATTTCATAATCCACTTAACAGCATTCCAATGCTCTGTTTCCGGATTAGAAAGAAAACGGCTAACAATACTAACAACATAAGCAATATCTGGTCTTGTACACACCATTGCATACATCAAACTACCAACAGCTGAAGCATAAGGAATTTTCTTCATATCTTCCTTCTCACCATCACTGGAAGGACAATGTCTAGTACTCAATTTGAAGTGCATAGCTAAAGATGTATTGACAATCTTAGCTTTGTCCATGTTGAATCTACGAAGTACTTTCTGAATATACTTCTCTTATGACAACCACAACTTCTTGGCATCTCTATCACGGGACAATCTGCATGCCAAGAATCTGTCTTGTTGGTCCCAAGTCTTTCATAGCAAAAGACTTATTCAACTCTTGCTTCAACTCTTTAGTCCTGCAAGCATTATGACCAACAACAAGCATGTCATCAACATAAAACAAAACGATAATAAAGTCACCATCAGAGAATTTTTGCACAAAAACACAATGGTCTGAAGAAATCTTCTTGAAGCCCTGGTGACTCATAAAAGAACCAAACTTCTTGTACCATTGCCTGGGAGCTTGTTTTAGGCCATACAAGCTCTTCTTCAATTTGCAAACATAATTCTCTTTTCCTTTGACTTCAAAACCTTCCGGTTGCTCCATATAAATTTCTTCATCCAAGTCACCATGGAGAAAAGCAGTTTTAACATCCATCTGTTCAACCTCTTCTCCATAATCTCCTCCATCAAATCTACGTCTCGACACAGAGAACCTCTCTGAAACAGTTTCTTCAACAAAATTTTCATTATTGTCAAAAAGGTTGCGACTAGAACTACACCCACCAAAATAAACACCCATCTCTAACATGGTTCCATTATTGAACCATAACTCTGATACCACTTGTTAGGACCGAAATAAGTAGATGTAATGTGGAAGCTAGCAAAACAAACCTCGAAAGACTACGAGTAAGAAGACAAACGAGAAACACATCAAAAGAGACAGATCTAATGTGGTTCGATCAATCGACCTACATCCACAAAGAAGATGAGCAATCCACTATAAATATGAGAGTACAAAATATAGAGAGAAACAACCTCTAAATCCAGACTTGCAACCAAGCCTAGAACCACACAAATGGATGACATCTTCACAACTGGAGAGAATATCTCATCAAAATCAATCCCTTTTTTCTAGCTAAAACCCTTCACAACTAATCTAGCCTTGTACCGTGGAACTGGATTACCATC
Organism: Solanum commersonii; assembly: GCA_029007595.1. Classification (NCBI taxonomy): domain Eukaryota; kingdom Viridiplantae; phylum Streptophyta; class Magnoliopsida; order Solanales; family Solanaceae; genus Solanum; species Solanum commersonii. The sequence continues at coordinate 128,228 of JAJTWQ010000092.1, read as the reverse complement.
TTCATGTTTCACCCGAAAAACCCACCTGTTTTTCAAAGCTTTTCGATCTTTAGGTAACATAACCAAATCGAAGGTATGATTATCATGTAGAGACTTCATTTCATCCTCCATAGCATCAAACCACTTTTCTTTTTCTTCACTTTCCATGGCCTCATCAAGACTCTCTGGTTCTTCCCCATCAGTCAAGAGTACATACTCATTAGAAAAATAACGAGATGAATGTATTTTCTCTCTAGTAGATCTTCTGAGAGAACTTTCTGGAGCATCAATAATAGTTGGTTGTTGACCAACTACATCGTCTTGCACTGGAGCATCAGCGGCATACTGGTCATTCTGAATATGATTACCATCTTTAATAGTAACTTGATTTTTATCATTTTGAAGATTTTCACCTGGTGGAATAGTCAAAGGCACTGGATCAACATCAACTAGGCTATCACTACTCTGAGAATCAACTTTCTCAACTTTGTCAAGATCTTCAATTGTTTGGTCTTCAAAGAACACAACATCACGGCTTCTAACAAGTTTTTTCTCAACTGGATCAAAGAAACGATAGCTAAATTCATCTTGACCATAACCAACAAAGATACATTGCCTAGGTTTAACATCTAACTTTGAACTTTCATCCTTAGGAACATGCACAAAGGCTTTACACCCAAAAACTTTAAGATGATCATAAGAAACATTCTTACCAGACCAAACTCTGTCAGGGACATCACCATTCAAAGCAACAATAGGAGATAAATTGATAACATATGCAGCAGTATTAAGTGCTTTTGCCCAAAAGGAATCTGGCAGCTTAGCATCCGAAAGCATACATCTAGCTCTCTCAACAAGAGTTCTATTCATCCTCTCCGCCAAACCATTTAGCTGAGGAGTCTTTAGAGGATTTTTCTGATGCCGAATACCCTGTTCTCTACAATATCTATCAAAGGGACCAATATACTCACCACCATTATCAGAACGAATGTATTTCAATTTCTTCCCTGTTTGTCTTCAACCAAGGCCTGAAAACTCTTGAACACATCAAGTACCTGATCCTTGGACTTCAAAGAGAATACCCAAAGTTTGCGAGAATAATCATCAATAAAAGTCACAAAATAAAGTGCACTACCATGAGACCTTACCTTAAAAGGACCACTCAAATCAGAATGTACCAACTCCAAAGAAATCAAGCTTTCTTGAAGGCGGATGACTCTGAAAAGAAACTCTCTTCTGTTTACCTGCTAAGCAATGAACACACTTGTTCAACTTTGCTTGTTTCACTCCAGAAAGCAAATTCTCCTTAGTCAAATTGTTCATCCCCTTCTCGCTCATATGACTTAGTCTTCTATGCTATAATAATGATGAAATATCATTCTCCACCAAATTTACTGAGCCTCTAAAAATGGAGCCCTGAAAAACATACAAGTTAGACAACTTATCACCATGGGATACAATCATCGAACCTCTAGTAAGCTTCCACTGACCAGCACCAAGGGTATTAACATAACCCTCATCATCAAGGTATCCCACAGAAATCAAATTCAAGCGAACATCTGGAGCATGTTTGACATTATTGAGAACTAGTTTGGAACCATTATTACTTTCCAAACAAACTGTCCCAATACCAAGAACTGCAACCTCATGATTATTATCCATTTTCAACATCCCAAAATTACCTGGAGTATAAGAAGAAAATAATTCCTTCTTGGGCGTGACATGAGAAGTAGCACCAGAATCCACAAACCAGCTAGACTCATCATGAACAAGATTGATAGCATTTTCATCACAAGAAACAAGAAGATCATCATTAGCAACAACAGCAACACGATTTTCATTGTCACTTTCTTTCTTTTGTTGTCTCATATCTCTTTTGTACTTAAAACAAAATTTCTTGATATGCCCATTCTTGTGGCAATAGTCGCATGTAACAATCTTGTATTTAGACTTTGACTTACCTCTTCTTTTATCTCTGACCTCTGAACTTGTTTCTCCCCCTATCTTCAGTAACCAAAACATCGGAGTGTGTAGTAGTAGAAGTTGAGCCTTGAGATCTTCTTCTCATCTCTTCATTCAAGACACCACTCTTAGCATATTCCATGGTCACAACACCACTGGGAGCAGAATTAGTCAAAGAAACTTGAAGAGTTTCAAAAGAGTTTGGTAGAGTATTAAGAAGCCATAGGCCCTGTATTTCTTCATCGAATTTTACATTCATTCCAAATAGCTAGTCAATAACATCCTAAAAATCATTAATATGATCAGAAATAGGAGTGCCCTCTTTATACTTGATATTCATCAATTGTTTCAATAGAAACAACTTATTGTTGCCAATTTTCGAAGCATATAGCGTCTCGAGCTTTTCCCACAAACTTCTGGCATGTGTCTCATTCACAATATGATTTCGAACATTATCTTCAACCCATTGTCTAATATAGCCATAAACCTTCAAGTGCTCAAATTCCCATTCCTTTTCCGTCATGGATTGGGATTTATTAGATGTAAACACAGGTAAATGCATTTTCTTGACAAATAGAAGATCTTTCATCTTGCCTCTCCAAATATGATAGTTATTACCATTCAAACAAACCATCTTGCTCATATTTGCCTCCATCACTCAAATCAATTATCAACAATAAATCAATAACCAATGCTCTGATACCACTTTGTTGGGAAAGGCAAGGCACTAACAAGAATGTCAGACAGGATAACAGCGGAATAATATTCAAATCTAAATTTTCCCTTTCAATTTGAACCAAGAGAAGACAAACCAAATCAAGCAATATGAAGAATGGACAACAAGTATACCAACTAAACAAAAGCAACAAGATAAGAATAACCCAATCACACAAGACACAATAATTTACGCGGAAAATCCTTCGATGTGAAGAGTAAAAAATCACAGGACCAAAAGTTCCACTATAAACACCAAGAGTTACAAAATTGTTCTCCAAAATTGGCCACAAAACAAGTGCCAAACAACGAGCAACAACAAATCAAGATTGCACCAAAACTAGAGAATTAAAGAAGAGATTTCACCAAAAAACGCTCTGCTGTTCACGCCCTAAAATCAGAAGTTACAGACCTCAAAATCCGATCTCCACCGTTGAATTGCAAGAACCAGATGCTGAGAACTCCCAGTTCAAATTTGAGCACGATCCAATGGTTAACGAAGCAGAAAACTCTGTCTGAAGCAGACTGCCTGAGCAGAAAATTTCCAGAAGCAAAAACGAGATTTTTCTCTTTTTCTCTCAATCTCTAAAACGAATCTCTCTTGATTTTTCTCTCTTGTGTTTCTGAAAAATAAGATCAAATAAGCATTATATATGCCACATAATATTTGGGTTATGGGCGAAAGTGGGCTGGTCCTAATAAGACTTTTATTTATCCATATACGAAGGGAAAAAAAATCCTAAACCCAACACTCCTGTGTATAACATGTGTATCAATAAATTAGTATGAAAAAAATCTCAACAATTCACTTAATATGAACTACAAAGATATTATAATGTGTATATATAAATAATTAAAGTGATGAAAGTCACTTTCAAATTTGCATAGGATACCTTTGAGATGGAACATTATTTACGATGTCTACCTAACAGATCTCTCTATATACTAGATAATTTTAGGCCCGTGATACGGGCCCAATATAATGAAAGGCCCATTCACGGGCCCAATATTACAATATTATATATATTTATAATAGAAATTTAATTAGTTTTCAAAAAAAAAATTATTATGACATTTCCAAATAAACATGATAAAAATAATAATAAAATATCAGATGCTCTAGTGATCATTATAACATCATGTCAAACATATATATTTGAATTAAATAATTAATTTAATGATATTCTTTTTCTATTTTATTTGAAAATTATTCAAGAGAATAGATTAAAATTATTCTCAATATATTAACAATTTTCATAAAATATATGAAGCAATAAAGTCTACTGATTCATCTATAGATTAATTTTGAATACACTTATAAATTTGTTTTAAAGGTGTTTAACAAACAAAAATAACGACCTACTTGATGAAAATTATAATGAATCATTTCATTATTTACAAAGTGCTAAAGGATAAAAAAATAGTTATGACTTTATATTTTGTCTTTATATTCATTAAAATTAGGAGAACAATCTAGTATAGTAACGAAAGAATTTTTTTCTAAAGTAATTTATATACCCGATGAATGAATGTTTTACCTCAAATAATGAGATGTTAAAAATATTAACAAAAGTTAATATAATATATATTGCAGTAATTTAACATAAGGTAGTTAAAATAATAATTTATATAACTTGCTAAAAATGATTTTAACTGATGATAAAAATAATAGTAATAAATAATATATGTTACTCAATAAATTATATAATGGCAGATATGTTACGTGAAATTTTGGGATTATACATAAAAAGAGAAATCAAGTAAATTAGATACTTCAAAAAGTATCTTTACAATCAGAAATGAAAAGCAACACCATGAAATTGAAAAGTCTAAAGAGAACCAAAGAAAAGGACATAACATGCTCCGAAAATTTTGAAAATTTTGTTCTTGAAGAGCTTGCTCATTGATTGCATTCCTTATTAATTACGCCTTTTGAGAATTGCAATTGTGATTGATATTTGATTTAACATATTAACTGGTTCATTATCATATTCATTAGAATGTTTGAAAAATGTGGATCAATTGAATTTTGTTGAAAATTTGTTATATGGACAAGTTCCAGAAGTGATGTTTTCACTAAGAAATAATGAATTTTACTTTTGTCTCATAATTGTTTTACAAAAGTAGGGCCAATAGGGAATAGATGAAAAATGAAGTTCTTAATGTTGAAAAAACGGTGTTATTGGTCTTCCTAATAAGAGATCTATACTGAAGTGTGTAATATTTAGAACTATTTAATTTTCTTGATATCATTCTTGGTAGATTTTTGTTAGCGTGAAATTACATTTTTATCCTTGATCATAATTCACTTAATATATAAAAAGATGTTTCTAGAATTATTTACTATCTTTTTAATAGATTTTTGTTAGAATGAAATTACATTTTTACCCTTGGTCGTCCTACATATTATTAATTTTTATCACACTTATTTCTTTTCAAGTATATTAATTAGAGCCAAATAAAGGTGAAAATAATTAATTCATAATTAATTTTTATATTAAAGTAGGCATTTTTTATAAGCATAATGAATAGAAAGAAATATTAAGCATTAAATTAAAGTAACAGTAAAATAGAGTAATGAATAGATATTACAATAACTCACAAAAGAAAAGAAAGTGAAGTAATAACGAAAATAAGTTAATGGTAATAACAATAACAAAAGATGTTTCTAGTACTATTTAATTTTCTTGATATCATTCTTGGTAGATTTTTGTTAGTGTGAAATTATATTTTTACCCTTGATCATAATTCACTTAATATATAAAAATATGTTTCTAGAATTATTTACTATCTTTCTTAATAGATTTTTGTTAGAATGAAATTACATTTTTACCCTTAGTCGTCCTACCACTTCACTCTTCTATATAATAGAAATGTGTATTGTATTATTTTAATTAAATAATTAGGATAAGCATGTCGCTTGTTGGGATCACCAAACACCTAATGAATCTTTCCACGTGAAGTGTTCTTTCCCCCTCACTACTTCACCACTTTCCCAATCATTAACTTTCATCTATATTATAAAAAAAACAGTTGAATCAATTTTCGTATCTAATTTATTTATTTCTATGGAATCCACAGATCCAATACTAAAGAAATTACTGCCAAAAACATATTAATTAATTATGAACATGCAACATAATTATTTGTTCCTAGCATGACTTGTGAAGAAGAGTGAAAGTTACATTTCTTTCTACGTGACTGCAGTGTACTGTGTAAGGAATGATAACAACTACTAGGTTAGTACAATACTACTTTTTCTAGTTTAAAATTAAATATAAGTTTAAAATTATTTTTAATTATTTTCAATCTGTTTTTATGGAAAATATAAATAATTAAGAACCCCATTAACTAAAAACTAAATATGAAAAAAAATCCCAATAATTTTTCTAAAAATTTAAATAACTTACTTGTTTAGAATTAAAAACACTGAAACAAAACTAGAAAACCTGACATAATATAATGTTGAGGTGTGGGGGTTCCCTTGTTAATCTTAACTCTTGCAAGACCATTAATACTGTGGGGGTTGGGTGGGTTGACCAAGGGATACCGAGACAGGAATTGGGATCGGAAAAAAAATAATGAACTTGAAATGTTAAATTTATAGATTTATTTTTTTGTTTACTCTTATTAGATGAGTCATTTTTTTTTTCTTAAAAAAGAAGTTGTTTTCGTAGAAAAAAATATTATGGCCAAAACCAATTATGAATTTTTTTTGAAAGCATTTTCTTTAAAATGTTTTCTACATTCATCCATAGTGTATATAATAGACAATAGTACTGGTAATATTTTATTTTAGCGTTATGTCTGTCCCAATGATTGTGGGCATATAATGTTTTCTTCCCCCGCCCTTTGTAACAGTAATTTATATATACTCTAGGCTGACCTAATAATACATCATTATACTTTTAAGCTACTTATAAACTACCCTTTCAATAATTTCCTTAATTAATAATATAGTTTTTGTTGTCTTTCTAATAACTCTTACGGTATGTTTGGTTGTTTTTTTAGTCCAATAGGCCGTCCCTTGGAAAGTTGTTCTTTTTCACTTGTTAGCATGTGAGAAATGTAATACTATTATTTTCTATTTTACATAATATGAAATATAGCAATCCAGTCACTCTACGTACAATAAATAAACAACTGGTTTAATTTGTCTCATCTTTTCTAGTCCTTTTAACACTAATATTTCAAAAATATTCAAAAAATCGATGGTTAAAACAGATGAACAAAGTCGTTATTATTTTATGAAAAATTGGTGTCAAATGGATGAACTGTGCAACATCGGTTTGGTCCTAATTACAAACCGGTGCTAATCAAGTCATTATTAATGTTTTCATTGCTTGTTTTATACTCTATTCATTATCTGATTCTTCCTCCCCGCTTGTTTCATTTTACTCAATTGATTCTTCCTCAACATTTGGGATGAAAATTACCTCATCATCATCAACTTCTTTTAATATGTGTTTAGGATGTTATAGACTATATATTTTCTAACTCCACCTTCACTGGTTGATGAACAGTTGCCACATCGTTTTGGTATGCTGGTTGCACCCAATTTTTGTCTTCCAAAATTTAATTTATTACTATTTCAAACAATTTTGTTATTTTAGAAATTTTACAATATGTTCTTAAGATTAATTTCAAGGTAATTTTGCAATAATAGGTTTATATAATTTTCATTTTAAACAAATAGTTGCATAATTAGTTTTTATTTTAAAATAATTAGGTTTTATGTCAAAATAATTATTTTACATCGTTAAAGTTAAGAAGCTTAATAAATTAAGGGAAAATTACAGAAATCACATACTTTTAAGGTAAAATTACAATTTATCCTTAAAAGTTTATAATTACAGAAATCCCTCAAACGGATACAATAATATAAGCGCTGATATATTAATCTGATGCGTGAGATACATTAATCGTTAAGTAAGATACATTACAGTTTATACATGATACACTAATCTGATGTACATTTTATACATGATACACTAATCTGATGCGCGAGATACATTAATCTGGTGTGCGAGATACACTAATCTGATGCGCGAAAATGAGGGATTTTGGAGATTTGTAAAACTTATAGGGGATAATAATAATAATAATAATAATAATAATAATAATAATAATAATAATAATAATAATAATAAGTAAACTAAAAGGTGAAATTTCTGTAATTTTTCCATAAATTAATGAAGTATAATTTATCTAGTTCCCGTTGTATCAACTTTGTATCAATTCGAGTCAAATTCAATTTAATGAAAATATAAATAAACCCCGGTCCCTCAAAATTCATTCATACCATTTTGAGATTATTATTATTCTCAAAATAGCCCAACACCTGGATCCTATTTTCTTTTGAGCAACTCTCACATATAGCAAACACACAAATCATATTTGTGTGTTATAGCTATGGTTTGCATAATTGCGCTCCATATCAAATTTTATGTTTGCTATGGAGCTTTTGATTTGTATGATTCGCTTGATACATCCAATTTTATACAAATTGTTCAGTTTGTATAAATTCATTTATACATTGTAATTTGTATAATAAGATCTGTATTTGTATAATTATAAGTGTGTGTGTGTGTGTGTATATATATATATATTTGTATATACACTTTTCTCTCGTTTTATACAAACACAAACACATTTTATACATTTTATACCGAATGGGTAATTGTATACCGAAAATGACTAATTGTATATCGAACCAGATGACAAAAAATGGGATGTTTATTGCGAATTACAAATAAAATAAACTATGATTATAACATGTAATTTGAATTAATAGTTTGCTATTTCTTACAATTTTCCCATTTCTTTTTTCTTAACTTGGGCCACATACCCAAAACACCTTCTATATACTCTTCTCTCTCTCTTTTTCCAAATCCACACCCTTTTGTTGTATATTCATATAAATTTCATTCAGAATCCTTGTTGTAAATCATTATTAATTAAGGATGTTATAAGTGATCCACGAAAGTTAACTAAAACCTACCTCATAGAATAATAATTTCTCACTATAATATAGTAATTATATCTATTAAAATATTCATATATTTTAAAACTTCTATAAAAAAAATATATACACAAATATATCATAACTAAAGAATTATTCCATATATATCTAACACATATTAGAAAGGTCATACAATTTTTTTCTTTTCAAATTCTAATTTAAATCAAATGCTCTTGAATCACACACAATGTTACAAAAAAAAAACACTTTAATTTAGGCTCTTTAAGCCTTCAAAACGGAAAGGAGGACAACCACAAATACCAGAGATGTTACACATAATACTTCTCTGATTGATAACATTCTGGTTCTTATGAATTTCCATATGAATCTCCATATTTGGATTTTCTGTTAGTTGTTCTTGTCCAAGCATAATTGATGTAATTTTTTGAAAAATTCATGAATATTTAAGACCATATTCATAAAAAATGGAACTCTCATCCAAATTCATGTATCTCCTCAAATTCTGTCTATGTTTGTATGAAACTCATGATAATCGTTTATTTATCTCCTTAAGAATCTTTTCATGCAAATTAATTTCATTTTATGAGTTTGCCACCTAAGTTCTCGCATCCATCTGACTTAAATCTGTGAGTTATCGAGAAACTTGAGATAACTATTGGAATATATACTACTAACCATATGTTTTAGTCTTTTAGATATGTATTTATTATAGAATAATTATTTATTTAGTTTTAATAGATCATATATTTGCTTATGATGTTTACATACGTATATACACTACTAAAAAACTGCTAAAAAACGATAGATAGAAAAGCGACGGACGGCGTCGCTTTGGAGCGACGCCATTTGCCACATTGTCCATCGCTTCTTAATAAAAATAATTATTTTTTAAATTATTTTTCAATAAGCGACGGACGGCATCTCTTAGTCCATCGCTTTTATTCACGGATTTTTGCGCCATATATATAATTAATAATTAATTGATTAATTATTTTTTTAAAGGTGCAACGGCAGCATCTCTAAGTCCGTCGCTTTTTGGTCAACATGACTGGTCAAACATTTAAGAAAAGCGACGGACAGCGTCTCTTAGTCCGTCGCTTTTTTGGTCAAATATTTTTTAAAAAGCGACGGACAAAGAGACATTGTCAATCGCTTTTCTTAAAATATCTTTGACCCAGATCGGGATTTTCTTATTTTCTTGTCTCTCTCTTCTCTCTTCTTCTCTCTTCACTCTTATTCTCTCCCTTCTCTCTATCGATCTCCCTCCAACGGTTGCCGCCTCCACCGTCGCCGTCACTGCCCTTGCATGTTGCCTCCAGTTGCCGCTAGTCGCCGTCCGTCACCTCCCGTCGTTGCCTCTCCTCTTTGTTAAGGTTGGTGTTTAATATTAGGTTTTTTTTTCAATTCTAGTGATTATAGTTGATTGTTAGTTAGTATATTATTGTTTTAGTTTGTTGGGTTGTGTTATTGTAAATTTGATTTGATTATTGTTAGTTAGGTAGAGAATTGGAGATTTTTTATTTTTGGGTTTTCTTTTAAATTGGGCATTTTTAAATTGGGTATTGTAATTAGTGAATGAATTAGGGTTTTTTGATTTTAGGACTAGTTTGAACTTGAGAATATGTAGTTTGATTGTGAATTGAGATTTTTTTAAAATTTGATTGAAATATTGTTAGTTAGTAAAGTGTTACTTTGAAGTTAGAAATTAGAAATTGAAGTGTATATGATGAATGTTTGAATATCATGACTATATAGTGATGAATATTTGAATGTCATGAATATATATTGATCGATGAGGTTTTTTTTGAATTAGAACTTGAATATATAACTAATTGTTGGATTAGAAGTTTATATATAACTAGATATGAACTTGAATTTAGAACTTGAAGTTGAACTTGAACTTGAAACTTGAATATAACTAATTAATTCTTGGATTAAAAGTTTATATATAACTAATTTTAGAAATTGAATATGAATTATTGAATTTAATTAGAACTTGAATTTTTGTAGGATTTTAGAACTTTAATTAGGTTGTGAACTTTAGAAATTTTGAATTATTGTAGGATTTTAGAACTTTAGGTTGTGAACTTTAGAAATCTTGAATTATTGTAGGATTTTAGAACTTAAAGTTGTGAACTTTAGAGAACTTGAATTTTTGTAGGATTTTAGAACTTTATAATGTTGTGAACGTTATAAATCTAGAATTATTGTAGGATTTTAGAACTTTAAGTTGTTAACTTTAGAGAACTTGAATTTTTGTAGGATTTTAGAAGTTTAGGTTGTAAAACGTTATAAATCTTGAATTATTGTAGAATATTAGAACTTCAAGTTGTGAATTTTAGAGAACTTGAATTTTTGTAGGATTTTAGAACTTTAAGTTGTGAACTTTAGAGAACTTGAATTATTGTAGGATTTTAGAACTTTAGGTTGTGAACTTTAGAAATCTTGAATTATTGTAGGATTTTAGAATTTAAAGTTGTGAACTTTAGAGAACTTGAATTTTTGTAGGATTTTAGACTTTATAAGGTTGTGAGCGTTAGAAATCTTGAATTATTATAGGATTTTAGAACTTTAAGTTGTAAACTTTAGAGAACTTGATTTTTTGTAGGATTTTAGAACTTTAGGTTGTGAACTTTAGAAATCTTGAATTATTGTAGGATTTTAGAACTTAAAGTTGTGAACTTTAAAGAACTTGAATTTTTGTAGGATTTTCGACTTTATAAGGTTGTGAGCGTTAGAAATCTTGAATTATTGTAGGATTTTAGAACTTTAAGTTGTGAACTTTAGAAATCTTGAATTTTTGTAGGATTTTAGAACTTTAAGTTGTGAGCTTTAGAGAACTTGAATTTTTGTAGGATTTTAGAACTTTAAGTTGTGAACTTTAGAGAACTTGAATTTTTGTAGGAACTTTAGGTTATGAAACGTTAGAAATTTTGAATAATTGTAGAATTTTAGAACTTTAAATTGTGAATTTTAGAGAACTTGAATCTTTGTAGGATTTTAGAACTTTAAGTTGTTAACTTTAGAGAACTTGAATTATTGTAGGATTTTAGAACTTTAGGTTGTGAACTTTAGAAATCTTGAATTATTGTAGAATTTTAGAATTTAAATTTGTGAACTTTAGAGAACTTAAATTTTTGTAGGATTTTAGAACTTTATAAGGTTGTGAGCATTAAAATCTTGAATTATTGTAGGATTTTAGAACTTTAAGTTGTGAACTTTAGAGAACTTGAATTTTTGTAGGAACTTTAGGTTGTGAAACGTTAGAAGTCTTGAATTATTGTAGAATTTTAGAACTTTAAGTTGTGAATTTTAGAGAACTTGAATTTTTGTAGAATTTTAGAGCTTTAGGTTGTGAACTTTAGAAATCTTGAATTATTGTAGGATTTTAGAACTTTAGGTTGTGAACTTTAGAAATCTTGAATTATTGTAGAATTTTAAAACTTTAAGTTGTGAACTTTAGAAATCTTGAATTATTGTAGGATTTTAAACTTTAGGTTGTAAACTTTAGAAATCTTGAATTATTGTAGGATTTTAAACTTTAGGTTGTAAACTTTAGAAATCTTAATTTATAAAATTTATGAACTAATTATTAGGTTGAACTTAAGAAATCTTGATAAAATATAGTCTTTATGAACTATTTGTAATTTTGAAACGAATTTTGAAAGACTTTATAAGTCTTTAAATTGTGATTTAGATATTTTTGAATGTTAATTTAAGTTTGTTGTTTTAAATTTTGTGTTGCTTCTTTATAATGTTTTGTGTTTGATTGGGGCTGAATTGAATTGCTTTTGTAGGTGGGTAGGTCAGTTTCTGCTGTAAATTTTTTTTCAAAAAAAGCGATGGACAGGGTGATTTTGTCCGTCGCTTTTCTAGATTTTTTTTTTTAAAAACTCAAAAAAGTGACGGACAGGGTCCTTTAGTCCGTCGCTTTTTTTAAAACCCAGAAAAGCAACGGACAGGGTCCTTTAGTTCGTCGGTTTTTTGGGTTTTTCAAAATTTTATTTCCAAAAAAGCGATGGACGGCGTCTCATTGTCTGTCGCTTTTCAAGATTCTACAAAAATTAAAAATTAATTAAAGCGACGGACTTTTTATTTAAAAAAAAATAAAAAAAAGAGCGATGGACGGCGTCACATCCTAAAAAAAAGTTAAAAAAATAATCAAAAGCGACGCAGTTCGTCACTTTTGGAAAAACGTCAAGCCAAAAAGGGACGAGATTGACTGCATCACTTTTGGCCAAAAAAGCGACGCAGTCCGTCACTTTTTTTCGTCTCTTTTTGGCAGTTTTTTAGTAGTGATAGTAGATGATTAAGTATGTAGAGTTTTAGCTTATACACGGAGGATTAAAACACCAATTCTTATAAGTATAAAGTTTTTTGTTCACAATCTAAGATGAAAATTGGACATGTCACCGATACGAATGTAGCACAAAATTATATATAATTTATCTTGATTATGAAAGAGATATAGTTTCAACTTCTTGTGCTAGTGCATTTGTATGTGTTGAACCCAGTAGAGATAGTTCCTTTAGATTGATTGACAAAAACATCTTCTCTAAACTGTTAAATGTACTTATATTCTTAATCCTGATATATATATATTGTCACGCCCTGAACCTACACTCTAGACGCGACTAGCACTCGAGAACCATTGCTCACCCCAACTCTCAGCGGAAGATTTTCTCAATAATAGATAAACTCAAAAGTAGAAACTTTACTCATATTCTTAAAATAAATAAATCATAAATGTGTTAAAACACTCACTGGACAAAAGAAGCAATCCAAGTCTAGAACATTAACAAATGAAAATGAAACAAACTTCTCAAAACTCTACTATCTATGAAGTCTCTACTAACTGAGATGTACGTTGGGACAAGACCCACGAGATCTTAATAAACAAAACTAAAATGTAAGCTCAATGTGAAACCCTCCGGAAAGTAAGGAGACTCACCAAATCTTAGTTGGAACACGAATGGATCAACGGAGCGCCAATTGCTGCTCCTGATTATCTGTATCTGCATCATAAAATGAAGCAGACCAAATGACATCAGTACATTGAATGTACGAGCATGTAAGGGGAACACTGAACATAACATAACAACTTGAACATTGAAAGAAGGAAACATACTCACCTCAATTCATGGATACTTAACTCAATGCAGTATAAAAGCAACAATAAAGATGCAGTTTATATAAAACATTTAAAAACAGTATACAACAACTCAATGTATTTAAAAATACAATAATAATATTATGTCTTTTAGTGTAGTTTTATGTGTCATCTAATTTATCAACTATATTATTTGCAATTGTAAGCTTCTGCATGATGCTCTAATCACTTTCGAACCCAACAGTTCTTCCTTCAGATTCCATAACAACACCAAAAGCACATAGATTCCATCAATAAAACATGAAGAGTAAAATCAAATATGAACAATTCTTATCCCTAACACACTAAACTAAAATGAAAAAATAAATAGAAAGCTAAAGACAACTTCAGAGGTTTTTTCGCAGGATTGAACTGTGTAAAATGATGGTCTCCAAGAAGAAACTAAGGTTAATTCAAAAATTTTCTTTCCTCAATTTTCAACTATGTCAAATGAATATATTCTAAAATTTCAAGGAACAGAGGATTTGAGAATGAAAAAAAAAACACTTTAAAGTACACATGTTCGAAGGAGAAGGATAAAAAAATCAATACAAACCATCAATCTAGGAAAAAAAAGGGGTAAGATTGAGAATTTTCAATTTAATACAACTAACAAAATTTCTTGTACAACTCTAAATGTAGTGTTAGTATACCCACACTCTCATTTCTAAATAAGACTAGAAAAAATGGCCCATGGTGTTATTAAAACCAAACTTATTAATATATTTCTGTCAAAATAACAAATATTAGGATAAAGTTATATATAGCATAAACTCATATGGAATTTTTTTTTTAGTTAAACCGCACTATATATATTTAAATAAAAGAAATATATTTTTATTTTTTTCGTGACCTTGCTCTTTCTTTTCGTAACGTCTACTTAATTACTTCCTCTATTTCATAATAACTGAGTTTTCTGAATCTTTTTAATTGTTCAAAATAATCGAATTGTCCCAAGTTCAAGATAGATGTTTGAATTTTTTTTTCATATTTGCTCTTTTCTTTAATGGAGTTTGATATTTTTTAAGAGATAAATTGAACTACTTATAAAGTTATGTTTATGATTTACAAAAGATAATATTGGGAATTATGGTTTAAATTATGTCCTTCAATTTTTTTTTAATAAGTACGCGTTGCCTCACAAATTCAGTTAATATAGAATAAAGAGAGTGTAAAAAAACAATTGAACTATTCTTCAATAAGTGTTGGATCCTTATTGTTATTAAGACTCTACTATTTTATTCATTCATTTTCGGTGCAAAGCCCTCCAGCTAGGGAACTCTTCATCGTAGAGAATTCTTCTTTCGATAATTTCATTTACATCTTCAAAAAATGTGGCCGTGACTCATAAAATTTTCATCGATCGTCTTATGACTATAAATATTTTGATGATATGGAAGACACACAAACACATTGAATTTTTAACTCATGAATCATAGTAATAAGCCATGAGAAACTTAATTCAAAAAGAAAAATATTAAGTACTACAAATAAAATCTCGGCATTAGTTAAAAATATTTAGGATCAGTTTAGTCCAACAGAAATGAGAATGGACATTGCTACTTGATCTTTGGTATACTTCCGAGATTCATGTGTAACATCTGCAAAAAAATAAAAATATCCTTGATTTTCTTAAAGAAAATAAACATTGAGCAAAATTATACAATATATGACAGTTTAATATTAATTTTATTAACACTAAACAATACTAATTACCGCAAAATATTCGAGTTCTACACGTTTGTTAATAATTTTCTCCACTTGAATATTTTCATGTACAAAAACTGACCAACGGGACCCACATCTACGATATAGTGTAGGCATTATACAATGGGTCCCACTATATTCACTGTCACTTTAGTGTAGGGCATTTTCCGTAATTTTTATAGAAAAGAAAGTACTTTTTTGAAGTCATTAATATTGTGCAAATATCAAAGCACAAAAGACAACCTTTTCAGACAAACTTTATCTTATAAAATGCTTTATAGACAATTATACCCTCACACTTTTCGCTTAATGTCAAAAAACTGACATGAAACTGCCTCAAACTCTCTCTTCTAATATATACTAGAAAGTAATGGCCCGTGCCAGTATGGGCCCAATATTATTATGTAATATTCCTTTTTTTTTTGGTTAAATTTGTTTTTACGTGAAATTGGAGAAAAAAAATTGATGAATCTATCAGTGTGTTCTGTAAAATGTTAATTTTCTATATTTGATGAGCTAAAATTTTTGCAACATATTTCCTCTAGAAAATAAGTTTTTTTTTTCTTTTGAAATGAGGAAATGATTTCTATAATAAATATCATAACTTGATATCAATTAAAAGTTGGATTACAAGTATGTAGCATAAGATAACCTTGCATATTAATCGTTTGTTGATATTTTAAGGAACTAAGTTTTACAAGATAGTTATGTACACTTATTTTACATAATAACAAAATGTGATACATTGTATAGAAAGTTAGTTGAGATGCAGATTGAGTTGTTTTGATCTTTGATCAAAAGATGAAGACTTGATACATATGAGAGAAGAAGAAAAAATATTATTCATAAATTACAAGATTGGAAAAAGAATCAAATCACAGTTGCAGCCTTTATTGATGAGTTTGGTATTGTAAATGACCAAAAAACTCTTATTCTTTTATAAAGATGGCAAAAATCAGTCATCTTGCTGTCTCTTCTATATAAGTAAATAAGTAAAAGTAAAGTAAAGGATAATAAAAAAAATAATTTAAATTAGTTTGACTTTTTTCTTAATAAATTATTTATTAGAGTTTCTTTAAAAAAAATATATTATTAATTATACTTTAAAAATATAAATATGACTATTAATAATCTTATATAGTTATTTAATGATGTATATAATATTAAAAAATAATTTGTTTTGAATATAAAAGCTAAATAATAAAATTTTATTAAATTATTTAACTATATTAAATTTAAACAATTTAATATGTAGAGAATAAAAATTGAAATACATAGAAACTCAATAAAGTTATCATTGTATAGGTGTCAATTGTAAAATTAAATGGACCCCACTATACTCAATGATAGAAGGCATAATATGTAATTTAGTAGAAAAGTGTAGGGTTTTTTCTAAAGATGATAAGAAGGTCCAAATAATAAGGCTCATAGTACAATTTTTTCTATGCAATACTTATCCCTTTGAGAAGTTGAAATGACAAAAATATCCCCACTTGCCAATTGAATGACCAATAAGCAGCCTTTGAAACTCTCTCTTCTAATAATACTAGAAAGTAATGGCACGTACCAGCACGGGCCCAATATTATTATTTAATATTCCTTTTATTTTTGTTAAATTTGTTTTTACATGAAATTGGAGAAAAAAATTTGATGAATCTATCAGTGTGTTCTGTAAAATGTTAATTTTCTATATTTGATGAGCTAAAATTTTTGCAACATATTTCCTCTAGAAAATAAGTTTTTTTTTTTCTTTTGAAATGAGAAAATGATTTCTATAATAAATATCATAACTTGATATCAATTAAAAGTTGGATTACAAGTATGTAGCATAAGATAACCTTGCATATTAATCGTTTGTTGATATTTTAAGGAACTAAGTTTTACAAGATAGTTATGTACACTTATTTTACATAATAACAAAATGTGATACATTGTGTAGACAATTAGTTGAGATGCAGATTGAGTTGTTTTGATCTTTGATCAAAAGATTAAGACTTGATACATATGAGAGAAGAAGAAAAAATATTATTCATAAATTACAAGATTGGAAAAAGAATCAAATCACAGTTGCTTGAAATAGGAGGTATGTACATACATGAAAGCAAGTGTACAATTACTTCAATATAATGACTTAAGAACCAAGTGCAAGGCTGATAAGGTGTCACGACCCAAATTGAGTCATGAGTGGCACTCACACTTGACTTCCTAAGTGGGCGGACCAAGGAATCTAAACCCCAACATATATCAATAATTCAACTACGACTAACAACAATAACGCGGAAGCTCCAAAATTTATTAAAGTAACCAATCAAATAAACCTCTAAAGTCTATTACATATTAGCCCCAAAATCTGAAAGTCATCACATCAAGGACATCTGTTATTAACATATCAAGTCTAAAGTATTAGAGACCCCAAAATGAGTAAATACGATGGCCCATGTCCGAAATTCAAGGACATCACGCCATAACTGAGAGAATCCAGCACGAGCTAGAAGGAATAGCTCACCCTGAAATCTGATGTACTGGAGACTGGAAACACAAGTAGGGGTCGCATGAGGAACACGTGCGAGTAGGTATCATCGGCCAACCCAAAATAGAAACTGATATACAAGGAATAATAGTATAAAGTCAACTATAGCACTTAGCAGGTGATGAGAAACCACAACATAAACAAGTGACAGTTGAAGCAAGTACGTAATCAATCACAATATCAAGCACACACACGAGGGCTCATGCCTTTACATCACACTCGTTTGGGAAATGCATTTATTGAGATTGAGTACATTAAGTTAATTCAATGTCTTTTTTCTTTAATGTTACCGTGTCGGAACGTGACACTCCGATCCAAAAATACCGTGTCGGAACGTGACACTCCGATCCAAAAATACCGTGTCGGAACGTGACACTCCGATCCAATAATATTATTAATTTATCATTATTATCACCGTTTTTCAGTTCGTTAATAATATTATATCAAGCCTTCTTTATTCAAGGCACAACTTCAATAGAGAGGTTTTCAGATTATAAATCTCACGGTCTCAGGATTTTAGACCAATCACAAACCACACAACCAAGCCACACAATCACACAATCAAGTACATAGAGAACTTCACAATATCATTCAATGCATATCAATCGCTATTAAGAGTTTATCTATCAAATAGAACAAACCATAACCTACCTCCACTGAAGAACTGACGTCAGTCAAGCTACTTCTCCAATGCCTTTCCTTTCCTTAACACCTTCGAACGTTTCCAATCTATCAAGTATGCATAATTTGTAAGTTAACGAATCTATAGACACCACCCACATTACTATATGTCTAGCCTAGACCCAAAAATTCACCCGATTCTATGATCAATTTTCCTCCAATTTGCATAACTTAATGGTATTCAATTAATATATTATGCCTTATATTTAATTACCTATCTCAATATGTTGAATTATAATTTATAATACGAGAACACAATTCTAATATTAAATGTTTGAAGCCACCGGTTACGAAACCAGTGGCAGCCAACCCTCGACCATACTCCTGCATAAATATTGCACGATGGCAATACCCAAATTCCATGATGACCTTACTCCTATAAAATATTCTCACAACCAGTACTCCAATCAGTTGCCCCAATTAGGAACTTAGTTACTAATTATATTTTCCATTAGTCATATCACTATACACACCCTTATAAATACAACACCTCAATTTTCTTACCCCCAACATTATAATAATAATAGTAATAATATGAATTATCGCCTAACATTTTCTAAAAATGGACAACAATAGAATTGAATATATAAGACTAATGAGTAATTAATGCATTCCAAGGATTTCCACCCAACTTTTCCTATCATTAATTACCACCCAAGTTCAAAGCAGTACCATCTATATATCTATTTCTGATTCTTTCACCCCATTATTAAATAATTAATCATACAATCTATGTTCATATATAAAATACACAAGGGTTATGATTTGGTTGATTCTTTACTTGATTCGCTGGTACTTCTTCGACGCCGCAGGTAAGGATTCGCTCGGTTGTAAGTCTTCTTCTCTCCTCTTTTAATTATTTAGGGTTAATAATTATCCATTAATTAATAATTAAATAACTACTAAATCCTATAATTTCTTTCTGCAGAATATTTACTCCTTAATTATTATATAAGACCAACTATAAAAGTGTGAAAGTGACCCACTATAAATTTTAATGTTACTTTTCGTAACCACTAACTAAATAAATTATTAAAACTACCCCATAAATTATATAATTGTAGTTATGAATAGTCCAAAACACTCATTTCAAATCTATTGATAGAGTATTTTATACAATAAAAGCTCTAATACTTAAAGCGATCAAATGGGTCGTTACATAAGGCTAGGTAGATAGCTATTGTTTCCGAGGTCGACCAAAGCAGAGACAAATTGATAAACACAAATACAAGTAAAGTTGTCGATCGAGTTTATTCTTTAAGTTCACAAAGAAAACACAAGCACCAATCTTCTTGTGGTTCATCTAGAAAAATGACCGTAGACTGGCACTACTTTGACTTGAAGTTCCTTCATCATTCAGCTCTTTATTGGTAAACTAAGAAGTGATTGACTGTACAGAGAACTATCTCCAAACTACCTCCAATGCATCGATTAATAAATGAAAAGGACAAACGTAGTTGTTTTACACAATTCAAGTAGCTCATACATCATAATACTTTGGAAAACTATATGAGCTCTAAGGCAGTATATTGATCACAATAATCAAACTACTTTCACTGCTAGTAATATAAGTAAATGCAGCAAACTATCAACCACAACTATACAAAGGCCAATATATATATATATATATATATATATATATATGGTCCCAACAAAATCTATAAAATGGAAGATTTTTTGTACTATAATGGAATAGTCTAGTTTTGTGACTTCAATTGTGGCTTAATATTTATAGTCTTTTATCATAGTTTTGTGCTCTTTTAACCGAAGACCTTTTGAGGAATAGATTATAATGCCCAAAGTAAAGACACCCTTCACATATCGAGAATCACTTCAAATGATACATTCAAGAGTTTAAAAAAAAAAACTTGCATTGAACCGCTGTTGAAATATGTCTTGAAAGTGTTAAACACTTTAGCCTGTTTTACCTCTTGTCAAATCTAACTTGAACAACGGAAAAAAATTGTGTGGGACATCACAAGTAGAATCAATAAGTTTAAAGGAATGATATTGCTACTTATACGAAAGTACACCAATATATGATAGGCTTATTGTATTGATTAGACTAACTAATAGTGTATATGCAATCACTTACGGTGCTCACTTGTTTTTATTAAAAATCAATGGCAACATCGAAGACAAATTTGAGGTGAAACAGAGAAGAAAGAGCATCTCAAATTTCTGAATTCAACAAAGACGCAATTCTTATAGTCCAACCGGTAACCCTACAAATCTAAAACAAAAGAATCGAATTGGGTCTTGATTTTCATTAAAATTTATGAAAGATGGAGATAAATTTCAAAACCACAACCCAAAAATATAACCAAAAAGCAGAAAAAGATAACAAAAAATTGCACATTTCTTAATAACACAATATAATCATTTACCTATACAACAACAACATATGCAGGAAAACCAGACAGAAAAACTTGATTTTTTTTGCTTTTGCAAAATAAAGAAGAAAAGAGACAGAGCATCAACTCTCATAGAATGTCCTAAATGCACATCAGTTTGGCAGCATTGCTACGTGTCTCTTCCAAAGCAGTATTAAGACATGTATGCAGCCTTTATTGATGAATTTGGTAGTGTAAATGACCAAAAGACCCTTATTCTTTTATAAAAATGGCAAAAATCAGTCATCTTGCTGTCTCTTCTATATAAGTAAGTAAAAGTAAAGTATAATAAAATAAATAATTTAAATTAATTTGACATTTTTCTTAAAAAATTATTTATTAGGAGTTTATTTAAAAAAATAATTTTATTAATTTTACTTTAAAAATATAAATATGACTATTAATAATCTTATATAGTTATTTAATGATATATATATATAATATTAAAAAATAATTTGTTTTGAATATAAAAGCTAAATAATAAAATTTTATTAAATTATTTAACTATATTAAATTTGAACAATTTAATATGTAGAGAATAAAAATGGAAATATATAGAAACTCAATAAAGTTATCATTGTATAGGTGTCAATTGTAAAATTAAATGAACCCCACTATACTCAATGATAGAAGGCATAATATGTAATTTAGTAGAAAAGTGTAGGATTTTTTCTAAAGATGTTAAGAAGGTCCAAATAATAAGGCTCATAGTATAATTTTTTCTATGCAATACTTATCCCTTTGAGAAGTTGGAATGACAAAAATATCCCCACTTGCCAATTGAATGACCAATAAGCAGCCTTTGAAACTCTCTCTTCTAATATATATATATATATATATATATATATATAAATAAATAAAAGTAATAAATAATAAATATAATAAATAGATTCTATGTACAGTTAAATAGCTACTTCCTCCGTCCCATTTTATATGAGGTATTTTGATTTGATACGAAGTTTAAGAAAGAAAAGAATACTTTTAAAACTTGTGGTTCAAAATGAATGATATAAATTTGTGTGACTATAAATTATTTTATTAATAAAATAAATATTTTATAGTTAAATTATTACTTTATATAAAAATATGTCATTTTTTTTAAAATTGATTAAAAAAAAAAAAAAATTACATAAATTGAGACACAGGAAATATATCTTTTAGTAGAATAGGTAGATAGATTTTCTATTGCTTCATTAGATATTTTGGGTCAACGATAAATTGATTAGCATTTAGTAATTGATATATCAGGACCAAATCAATCTACTCTACTCCTTAATACTCTTTCGGTCATTTTCTTAGTTAGAAACCCTTTTCCCGAAAAAAAAATATAATAAGCCACAAAAACTATTTTTTAATACTCTTTCAATAAATCTCTGTTAAGTACTTTTTACTTATATGTCAAGACGAAAATGAATAATGTTTAGATTCTAGAATGCAAGCTTTTGTGTGTGCTACAATGAGCAGACCTTTCACTACCGCCGCCTTGGTAGTTCCGGTCACCCACTCTCTTCTTCCTCGTCATCTCCGCCTCTCAAATCTGCCTCCATCTCTCACTGCAACAACCGACACTAGTACATTTCGCCGACGTTTCTTCTCGCCGTACAATTTCCGACCTGTTTCCGGTCCGGTGACAGCCGGTTTAGGTGGTTTTGATGTTACCGGAGATGGTGGTTCAATGTTTCAGGATGCTGGAGCAACGGCTTTGGTTATCGCCGGCGCTTATGCTTTTGTCTCCACTTTTGATTTCTTATCCGAGCGGAAGCTAATTGAACAGGTCTTCTATCTATCTCTTACTCACAAACACAGTTAGTATTATACTGTATCGGATTCACAAATATGTCATGAGTGTACAATCTGATTTGATTTTACTTAGCAGGGTAGAGGACCAGATAAGGTGTGAGTATGTATGATAAAAATCTTTTATTCCATCAAAATCAGCACTAACTTAGAAGTTTCTACTGTTCATGAAAACTTTGTGAATTTGTTTCTTACCTGGAATTACGACAAGTATTTCCGCGGATTGCCCCTAATAGGGTTTGGTCTTTGATTTTTGCTCGTTTTGCTCATTTAATGAAAATTTGTGACCAAAGTGTCATTATGTATGACCTTATTTGGTAAAATATAAGTTTAGAGGACTTGTCCCACATAAATTATGTAGGAAAAAGTTAAGTGTCGCATGACCTAATTGTTGGGGTTGGAAAAGTGTGAGTGGTAAATGAAGTCTTTTTTTCTCTAAAAGATGCAATTTGAATAACCTTTTTTCATATTGAATGGATTGTAACTTTTTCTATTAACGGTGACTTTTCTGATTAGTTATGAATTTATTATTAAGACACAATGAGGTGTATTGTTGGAGAGGAAATTAGTATTTGGCAATAAAAAGTTAATGATGAGTTATCTACTACCTAACTCTTCAAAATTGGGCTTATTTTAATCGTATTGACTTGGTCTCTCAAGAAATGTAAAACCAGGGTTGCCCATGTTCTATGCATTAGCTTTGGTACACTATTTCAACCCTATTGTGTATTGAAGTCTGTATTGTTAATACATGAAATCCATTGTATTAGTAATGCAAGAGCTTTGATGCATGCATTAGCTTGATTAAAGACTTAATTATCCTTCAAAATAAAATTAAAAATCTTTTACCTCATATTTGTAGAGGGTATCTTTATAAATAAATATATTTTCACAAAAAATTATGCAATGTATACTATATTTAATACACCAAACCAAAAAAATGCATAAGAATTAATCTTTGCTATAGGCATTACTAATACACTCTATTTCTTATACACCCTACCAAACTTACACTAAAAGAATTATTCTGGTCTTTCTACTAAACTCCACTTTCTTATTTTTAGCAATTCCTATTCCTATTTATTTTATTTAATACAACTTCGCTCAATCCTAAATTAGTTGGGTTAGCTATATGAATCATCTACATCCGTTTCACTCAGTTTGATCCTTTCATTCCATTATTTATTCGTTTATCTAATGATTTGACTAGGAAACTTTCAACAACTTGTGGGTTGAGAACCATGAGGTCTCAGTTTCAAATCTCTAGGTGGATAGAGTTACCTTGGTACCTGTTATTGGAGGAAGGCGGCAGGTATCCCGTGGAATGCTGGTACAAACACCACATTTATTAAAAAAAAATAGAGAAAGGGGCCTATCAAAAATAAAATAGAGAAACGGGTGAGACATTTTAGGCATGAAGCAAAAGCTCACAGAAATTAGAACATTCTATGAATAGTTGAGATACTTTCTTTTGGGAGTGAGGAGGGAGAAAGGAAAAAGATAGAGGGATTGTAGTCTTGTGTGATGTCAGCACTAATGGTTCTTTTAACACATTATAACGATCACTTGATTTTCATTGTTTCTCGTGATATTTATTTTCCCCTCCGTTCATCGAAACAGAACTTAAGCAGAAAGCTGGTCCACATATTGTCTGGTCTGCTTTTTATGGCTTCCTGGCCGATTTTCAGGTATTGTTATGTCATTATTGATGAATACAGATTCATCTTTGAATGTTCTTACTGATGATTTAGATCTTAGATTAGCGCATCAGGATGCGCTCGCTACTTTGCTTCTGTAGTTCCACTTACAAACTGCTTGAGACTTGTGATTCATGGCCTATCTTTGGCTACTGATGAGGGGCTTATAAAATCTGTTACTAGGGAAGGAAAGCCAGAGTAAATTCCCTTTCCCACCTCGTTCAACAGATACATGGCATTGATTCCTCTCTTACGTTTCAGCCATTTCCTTGCAGAGAATTGCTCAGAGGGCCTCTATATTATGTTTTAGTGTTAATTTTGAGTGCAGTTCTCTTTTGGCGTGAGTCACCAGTTGGAGTAATTTCATTAGCAATGATGTGTGGTGGTGATGGTAAGAGCTGAAGCTCATATCACTTGGGCTATGGTGAGAACTTTTTACACTTGTTGTTTTTTAAACTTTGTTCTATGTAGGAATCGCTGATATTGTTGGAAGAAGGTTTGGGTCCACAAAATTACCTTATAATAAACAGAAAAGTTGGGCTGGTAGCCTCTCCATGTTTGTTCTCGGTTTCCTGGTATCGGTTGGGTAGGTTTTGGTCCTTGTGCTGTTTGTTTTTGTTTAGATATTGAATTTGTTGTAACATTTATGCTGATACTAGACTTTTTCATATGGTGAAAGGATGCTGTATTACTTCTCAGCGTTGGGATATTTTCAGTTGGATTGGGTTTCAACTGTAGAAAGAGTAGCTTTGGTGTCATTTATAGCAACTATGGTGGAGTCTCTCCCTATAACTGGAATGGTAGACGATAACATTTCTGTTCCTTTGGTAAGCATGGTTGTAGCATCATTGGCTTTTGCTTATTAGAATGTTGTTATCTTCCCGGGACTATGCTGTCATTGAATAAGTTTCTTACATAATTCCTGCTTTATCTTCTTCTTGTGGTGCTCTTATCTTATGTATATGCTCAGATGGTTCTTTGATGCCCAAACATATCAATTAACACAGGTTCATTTTAGATATTCACAAGTCACAACTTGTTGTGTCTCTATGCAAATCCCCTTCCCCTTCTAACTAATCCATTTAAACGTTTCCGCTCTGTTTGACCCAAACTGCTAAAAATATAATATTAACCCTTTTATTCTCCTGCTTTCTCCTCTGGCTTTTTTTTTTTTTTTTACGGTTTCAGCCTTTCTTTTAGTAAATGTCTGTTAAATAGGAATTAGATTGTGATTAAAATATTATTAGCAGGATGCAGTGAGATTTTATCCAGAGAGAATCCATGGAAAAGCACCGGATAATAATATATGCGAGTTCTCTTTTTCTTTATCCTTTTGCCTTCATTTAAAATCATTTAAAGCTAATGATCAATAATAATAATAATAAAAAGAATCCGGAGACAAGAGGGAATAATTAAGTGAGATCAGAAATTGAGCTGCCCCTAACTAAAAGGAGGATGAAGAGGCTGAAATTGAGGAATTAAAAAAATAAACGCGGAGGAGAAGAATAAGGAGACGAGAGAATAATTTTAGAGAATAAAGCTAAAATAAAAGGGTCAGTATTGTTTTAGCAAGCCGGATCAAGTGGGGCAGGATATATGTTTATTTCTTAAAATTTTAGTTAGAGATAAAAATTTCAAGTCAGCAAATTTTAATTGAAAAAATAATTAAATAGATTGAGTGACTTTCTAGGCAAATATCTCATAGTTGACTGACTTTTGTGTTGAAAATTAAAGTTATGTGACTCTGACTTTTGTGTTGAAAATCAAAGTTATGTGACTTTCTATGAAAATAGTTGATTGTTGAGTGACCATCACATATATTAACTCAGTAATAATCTAAAAATTAGCTAATGAGGTAATAATTGTTCAAGTAGATGGAGAAACTCACATATGAAGGGTCATTGCATGATCAAACACTCGATATCTATTATGCATTTGGATTTGTATAATCTAGACATATATTTTTATTTATAACTATATGAGGCATAAAGGTAATCACTAGGGTGTTCATAGTTCGGTTTGGATCGACTATTGATTAAAATCAAAATTAAAACCAATTTAGTTGGTTTTTAAATTTCTAAAATTAAACCAAACCAAATGAAAAAATAATTATCGGTTTGGTTCATTTTTTCAATTTTTCGGTTTGAAAGTAATAAATTTTTTAAGGACATACGTATCTCGATAGACAAACACCTAGAACATGAACAACCTATAAAAAAGCTACCGTGGATTCAATTAAGCAATAGTAAAGTTATTATTACACGAACAAAGTGATTCAATTAAGCTAAAGTGTGACTATCTTATGTGAGGTAGGATAGTTAAGACTAAAGTAATAGATTTTGATGGACCTAGGGTTGTAATAGTTGGGCTAAAATTTAAGTGTTGTGCTTGAGAAAATGGTATAGTTAACGACTTAAGTTAATTAAAATTTAACAAAATATTTATATTTTATTTATGAATATTATAGTAAATAATTATAAAAATTATAAATATAATTTCTCAGATCATATATTTTCGTCCTATACACTTATAATTATACAAATACAGATTTTTCCCTGCCAGTTTTCTTTTGTCTTTCTCTCTTCCTCGCTTATACAAACTCAGATTATACAATTGATTCTTTTGTATATGTATACCGAAACAGATTATACAATTGATTTTTTTGTATATGTATACCGAAATATACATATTACATACAAATATGTTTTTTATGTTTGCTAAACCTAAAATTTACTCTTTTTAATAAGAGATGTATTCACTCTAAAAACACAAACTTAAATGATATATTTCTCCTTTTACTTTGGTTAAATCGTAATTGAAACATAACTAGGATAATTTTAGAGATATGTCTTAAATTATACTTTATTACACCAACTTCCGTATAATTTTATCTTCGTCATTTTGATTTCTTTATAACATTCTTTTAACTTATTTATTATTAATATAAAAAAATAATTTGCCCTTATTGATTACTCTTTTATTTAATTTACTATGAACATCCTATCTGAGAAAATAAATTCTTCGTATATTTGCTAGTTTTTAATTTGAATCCAAGGAAATTAAATAAATATTTTGCATAATGTCATTAATCTATGAAAATAATCTCTTAGGGCTACTTACAAAATTGAATAAAAATAAATTATTTTTTCATATCTTTTAAATAAAAATGAAGATCTCTTAAGTAAAAGTAAAAATCTGTTGTGAAAAGATATAAAACTAAAAATAAAATTTTGTAAAAGAATGTAGCACAAAATCTCTCGTGTCATCTTGTGATTAACAAAAGAAAAATAAAGATTGAATTCATAAATAGATACCTAAAATTGACATAATTTTTCATTTTGACACTTTAAACAAGAGATAATACCTATTGATCACTTGCAATTTCAAAAATATAATGAATTCTTCTTGTACTTGGATTTGATGTACTTGAGCTGAGGGTCTTCCGAAAACAGCCTCTCTACCTCCACGAGGTAGTGGTAAGGTCTGTGTACACCCGACCTTCCCCAGACCCCACCTAGTGGGATTTTACTGGGTATGTTGTTGTTGTTACACTAGCGATCGACATATGAAGTGTTTAATTAAATGACATTTTTTATTTGTGCTCGAAATAATTCTGAAACAATGAATTTTGAGTTTAAAAAAATAGTAAAAACTATTTTATCCATTTCATATTTACTTGGTGTATGTTGATTTGACAGGCATCTATGTTGTCAAAAACAGCTCTATTGTGAGGAGTGGTTTTGAAATAACTGAGAATTCACCAACTTCTTTCAGTTCTTGCATTTACAAGATTGTAACATACAAATGAAATGTGGATGTGCACTTCATCAAAAAGAAGAAGAAAAAAGTTGTGGTGAAAATTATGTACTATACTCGAGACCTGTAAATTGAGTTTATATTGATAAGTATTTTTGTAGGAGAATCCAACAGCTTTGGTTTGGATCCCGTGTACCCCTCTACAATTTCATTTCATTTCATTTTAAAATAGGTATGGTCGAAATGCAGATAAATAGATATCACCGGTTCTGGAGAGTTTCAATTGCCTTTTTCCACTGCATTGCTCGTTGTTTAGCATCCTCGAAAGACATAACTTTCTTTGGCTGTATGATCGATCACAAGATGCATGAACATACAAAGATTGAGAGTTAACTTAAAATTCATTTATCATTAAAAATGACTGGGGCTCTTGAGAAAACAAAAACAGGCAATTAGGACTTAACTGTGCAAACCTTGAACTGTGAAGGGCTTATGACTTGAATATTAAGATCGTTAGAATTGTCGGACCATATAATATTCCCTTTGACCACCAACTTTGAGGGGTCTACGTAGATCAACTTTGGCTTATTTGTCAGGATAAGCTGAACTTTCTTGCTTGTAAGCTTCTGTATTTTTTTCACATTGGAAATCATAAGAACAGATTCACCAGGCTCCAAAAACTGCTTCCTGTTGATGCATCACCAGAAACACGTTGACATGCATTACCGATACACAAGGACTGAAAGAGGGATAAAGTTGTGCAAAATAACAAAAACAAAGGAGTCGGCCTAAAGCAATCCATGTGCATGAGCCTGCCCATAATAAAGTGTGCAGTTGAGGGTTGCCATGTCCCGCTTACCAAGTCCAGAAGAGTAGTTGAAACGTTACAACATAGGCTTAGCAGAGTAGGAACAAGCTTCTACGGGAAACTTAATGTAAGACACTCAATGTTATTTGCACTACAAGTTGATCCTAACGAATTAATGAAGCAAAGACAACTTCCCTTTTCCCCAATTAGGAAACATAAAGAGCATCTGAAATTGAAGATACAAGGCAAGAAACTGGCACCCAAGTAGAATACGACACTTTTTTACATGTTCAAACACAAATATCAAAGTATAGTTGTACACAAACCACAAGGTCAACCATAGTTAAAAGTCAAACCAAGAGTTAACAGCTAAGATATCCCACAGGTGTTAAACCTACCATTTTGAATCAAATGAGTCGATTGAAGCAAGCCTGGTAACTCTACCAACTTCAGAAGAGGATGTCGTACCACCATTTCCATCATTAGTTCTAGCTGAACCATCCCCAATATGTGAGGGATTCCATGAAGGATCTTGATCTTCACCACTGCTACGAGTAGAGTGCCCCTGAAGATTTGAGATACCCTTTTAATACTTCTATAAATAATCAACTCTTTAAGAAAATTTAGATAAAGCTTCAAGGATAAAAGTAAAATTGCCATACTTTTGGCTCTGCAGCAAGCCGGGGAGGAGTTTGTAACCTTAAATTATCCCAATCAACCCCGCTAAAGAAAGGATGGTTTTTCAGTGAAGCATAACCATCAGGTCCAGCACCCGGTCTTCGGCTAGGATCAATATCCTGAGTCGTTTGGATGCAAGTTAATTGGCAAAAGAGATTTTCTGATATGTACAAATGTATAACGTGTGTATTTTTGGAAATATAAACACAGGCACATTTATGTGCTTCTTTTACTTGGAATGAAATGCAATTTTAAGACTACATTCTATTGGAATGTTGAAGATGTTTATCAATTGTGTTCTGCATTATTTTAGAATTTGCATATACATGCCATGTTGGACACAATATTCTCTCTACCTGCCATAAAAAGAAAAGGTATGTAGTCCTACAGACACGAATACTGTAGTCTAAGACCCAAAATAGCAAAAAGATGCATGCATTGGATGTTTCATAAAGCTAGATAGACAAACAAATATGTTTCTATCTAAGATCTTATCCCTGCTTCAAGTCTAAGGGGCACACCAAAAAAAACCTGAACATGTAAACCAAGCCAAAGTTTTGGTTGGCTTAGGGGTTGCAAGCTCATATCATCCAATTACACAAAGAGAAACCTATGTCAATCAAGATGCAAAAGTCATCCTTCATTAAATAAGGCCCAGTGGTGTATATTGCTGGTGTTATGCTCGTGGAATAGAAAGAGTTTAGCGAATCACCAAAGTGCACTAGTCAAAAATATTTGCATTTCAGAAAAGGACAAAACGAAGAATGGGGGAAGAAAGAAGAAGGAACCACAAGATGCAAGTAAATATTAAAGATGAATTATAACTTACGAGCAACTGATCAATGAGATCTCTGGCTTCATTTGAAAAATGATTTGGGAACCTGATATCTCTGGCAATGATTCTTTGAAAAATGAGCCATTCACTGGTATCTTTAAAAGGAGAAAATCCTGAAAGCATTTGATATAAGGTGCAGCCAAGTGCCCAGAGATCATTTCTGGTAAAACACGTCCAAAAGGAATGATTATGTTTTCATTAAAAAATGCATAATTCAGGCAATACCATTAAAGTGTATAGAAACTAATACCAATCAGCTAAGATTCAGAAAGAAGTAAAAAGACTTGGCTTTTTCAAGGGAAGGGTCCATACCCAAAAGTTGCAGGAGAAGAATTTAAAACTTCAGGAGGGACATATGCAGCTGTCCCCACAAAAGTGCATGCCTTGTCATCTGGAGGAAAGAAAGAGCACTGATTCAGCAACGAAAATGACATCAAAATACACTATTTTGTGCCAATATGATTCTGACTTCTCGCAACAAGCAAGATGTACCTGATGCTGCATTTGGAAGTACTGTTATTCTGCTATCCTGCATGGGTTTTACACTGCCAAAGTCCGCGATTTTAATACGTCCATCTGAAGTGAGTAGCAGGTTCTCTGGCTGCCATAAATAAAAACTTTCAAAATTGTCCTAGAATATTCTGTTGACACCGCAATCACATAGTAAAAGTACCTTAATATCTCGATGAATCAATCCCATACTGTGTATATATTCAAGAGAATCTGCCACTTCAGCTGCATAAAAACGTGCTTCATCCTCAGACAAACGACCTTTCTGCACCAACCAAAATAAAATTTTAATAGGAAACTATTTACTGGCTTTCCAAGCAAAAGAGAATAGTAGTGGATTGTGGAATTGTTCACACACTTCAGAAATGGGAAATCCTTCACTGCCAATGATATCAGAATAACTGGACAAGGAGTATTTAGAAAGATGATTGTTCTTTCCAGAAGGAACAGAAGGCTATATCAGATTCAGGAAGTCAATCACATTACAAAGTTCAAGAAGAAAATATATGTTACCAAGACAAATCCGAATATGCCACAAGCGGTTCACTAGTGATAACATTTTTTTTTTTCTGTTTTATGTTGTGATTTTCGATGCTTATGGGAGAAACTAAAAGAACACGTATATCAAATTTCTTCATTTACTCACCCTGGTAATTTGATCAAAAAGCTCGCCACCTTCACAGGACTCTAGTGCCATGTCTTCACAATAGGGTAACATGAAATTAGAAGGAGAAACATCAATGTTCGACAAGAAATGCCAGGCATAAAGAGTGGAAAAATATCCTTAAAAGAGAATGTGCAAAATACTAAACATATCAGCAACTATGTGAAAAAAACTCACATAGTGAAAAGGTGTCTTGGAAGGTGAAAAATAGTCGCACAATACCAGGATGATCCAGCTGATCAAGTACAATTCTTTCTAATTTCACATAGGCAGTCTTATTTTCTTTAGTGATGAACTTTTTGTCCATGATCTTCAAGGCATAAACATTCCCTGTGTCTTTCTTTTTTGCTCTGACAACCTGATAGTGTACACAATTTGCATCCAAAACCACAATAACAATTCATGATTTATTTACCCAGTGGAAAAGCAAGAGGGGTGAAAGAAGAAAAACCACATATAAGAAGAGTTTTGCTAGTTACTAATATAGGCTAATAAGACGACCCTCAACTGTTTTGTGCAATAGGAAATACAATCCCTGAACTGGACCTCGGCTTTAGGAGTGTGATCGCCAATTAATACCACCAAGAATTGCTTGAAAACTAAAACACATCTCAAAGATGAACTCACTAAAAAAAAATTCTTTAATCTAAAAGAGACTACTTCTGCAACAAATAGCTACTCTTCATTTTTTTTTTCCGTTTTCCTTCTGTTCGAGACATTTGGCAGATACTTTATTACAAAAACATATACTAGCTGTTTTCAACTATTGACTATTAAGAGAATGATGGAGAAAAGCTAGAAATGAATAAAGACATCTTGAAGATGAATAAAATGACACCCAAAATCAACAAGATAACTCATTATATCGAAAAGCATGGTAAGACATAACAAATGAAAAGAAAATCCATGGTCGACATTACAATTAATACCAGACTCCATACCCCTCACAAGGGAGGCTAAACCATAATGAGCAAAAAAATAAAGCAAGATGATAAAACCAGGGAATATCACCACACTTAAGCACAAAAAGGAAAAAGGGAAAAGTTGAGCAGAATCTCAAACTAGACTTCTTCCAAAATACCGAATAAAGACATAATAAAAAGGATTAAAATCTGACCTTTGAATAAGAACCAACTCCATAGATCTTTCCCAATTCAAAATCTTGGATTGTGAAATTTTCCTGAGGTGCTCTGAATGCAAAGCTCTTAGATCTTTGAGGATTTGGTAAAGTGTTCTCTATCCTAAGCTTTGAATCTAATTCTTGCTCCATCATCAGCTGCTCCTCCTCTTTCCCTCCACCAATGCCAACATTTCACACTAAAATTCCTTCTCTCACCACCACCACTTTTATCAAATTTTATGCATATATTTTTAAATTTGTTTTATATATGGAATGCTATCACTACTTTCCTTCTTTCTCCCCCAAGAAAATCAGGGGTTTCAATCCCTGCAAAAATATTCAGTCCCTGAAAATTTTGGCAAAAAAAAAAAAATTATCAATTTTTACCAGCAGAAATAAAGAGAACCCATCACACATCAGCTCAGATTGTCTTCATATTTTACACCTCTCTTTATTTTCCCTTTTCCATAGGAGAAACAAAAACAAATGATTCCTTATACATGCATATATACCCACAAAAAAAAGGAAGGAAAAAAAACCACCTACATGTATGTATATGCAAAAATGTTTGCATTTCAAATGTATTTCCTTTTTCTTTTCAAACCCTAGAAAGGGAAGCTGAAACAAATTATGAATTTGGTTGTATGAAGAACACATGAAAATGAATGATGGGTACCTTCTCATTTCATTACCAATCAATTTCTGAGATGATTCATTTTCTTGTTTCATCAAATTAACCTCAAAAATTGTGTGTGAACAATAATGACATAAATATAAGGTCCTGAAAAGTAGGAAAAGGTGAGAAGGATCTGCTGTCTATGATTGGGGAGCCCTTCAAAAATGGCAACAGTTACATAACTGCGGCCATGGCTTTGCTTTGTGAGTTGTGAGAAAATTTTAATATGGTTGAGACCCAATGTGAGGCACCTTAATTTTTTGACAAGTGTTTTAGTGGTCCCATTTTAACACCCACACTCTTCATTTTTCAAATTCCTCCCTTTTCCTCCTAATAAATATTTTACTTCTCTTTCTTTTAAATAGTCTTACATTTTTATTTTCCAAAAGTCAAATAGAAATATGTAAATTAATATTAATTCAAGTTTTAGCCGTTTTTCCCGTGATCGCTAATATGATTAAAAAATTGAACTCCATTATAATTATAGTCTTTTCTTTTCTTGATTTATATATTTTTTTGGACGATTATTTTTAGACTTTTAACTTAAGTTTCAATAATAAGTGCAACACCAAGTACAAAATATTTAAAAAAAATAAAATGAAGAACAAGTAATTTTAGAATACTTATAGGTATGCTCTCACTTACTCATTTGTGAGCTTTTTTTTGGTATATTTTTTTTTAAAGATTTAGTTCTGATTGATGACAGTTGAATTAACTAATAATTAAAGGACTAAAAACAAGTTATTTTGAACATAAAATCAATTTTTAAAATCATCACAATAAAATTAATTACAAATCAAACTAGAAAGTGAAAAAATAAAATAAAATTTATATAAAGGTAACACCTAGATTACAAATAAAAAGAGCAAAAAATTAATTTTACACAACACACACTATATAAAGAGAAATATTTTTATAATAAGTTTGGTGGTTTTTCGATTTATTTTTTACTTTAAAACCAAAACTGGTTATGTCAAATTTTAAAAAACTAAATTGAAGTAAAAGAAATATTCAACTTGACTAGATTTTTATTTAGTTCGATTTTTGATATTCAGTGAATACTTGTTAATACAAATATAAAGTGTGTGAATTTCTCATTCAAAATTTATCTTTTAAAGGTATCCTTGGGACTTGATTCAATTTTTTGAGATGTAAAATGAAAATTTTCAAAGATTTTTTTTACTAAGGCTACGAGGAATAATTATGTTTTAGTTGAATTGGTTGAGAGGTGGAAATTTTTTATATTGATTTAGTTGAGGGACAAAAATGATTAATGGAAAAGAAAGAGCTAATCAAGTTACTAATTAATAAAGAGCACAAAAAATTAAAAAAAGTGTGAAAAAGAGAGGAATATTGAACGGAGAAGAGCTAAAATACTTTGGAGGGAAAAGGGGGAATTTGGGGAAAAAATAAGGTGAGAGAGTATGTGGTGTAAAATGGGACCCATTAAAACACTCGTAAAAAATTTAAGGGCCTCACACAACTATTGTTAGTTGTGTCTAGTGGTGGCAAACGGGCGGGTTGAGTTAAATTTGGGCGGGTTGAAAATGGGTAATAATTCAACCCGTCCATATTTAATATGGGTAAAAATAGATTGGGTAACAAATGAGTTGGGTAAAATACTAGTTTACTCATATTTACCCATATTTTCACGAGTAAATAGTACTCTACTTAAGAATTCAACATGGAGAAAATATTTTAGTGTAACACCCTAACTTTTTGAAACATCTAAATTAACTCGTACCTTCGTGGAAAGACAAAGAGGGTGTCACGACCCGATCCTACACCCCGGACGTGACACGGCGTACAAGACTCCGAAAAGTCTCATACAAGCCTCATAGCATGCCATCACATAAGATAATAGAAATAGTATGTAATTTAAAACTCTTTTAATCCCATACAATTGAAAACATTATTTAAAACAACGAAAATCTACTAGTCTCACATAGCCATATAAAACAATCTTTGAATCAAAAGTAGGGTCACGGCCCTTTACAATAGAACTCTAACAAATGTCTAGTACAATGAAGAAAAGGAACATCAACAAAGCACTTGTCCTCGAATCCATGAGGACATACCACTAGCCTTGGAAGAACTCAATCCAAGCCCTTGAACTAGAGAGAATCAACTCACTTGCCAGAACCTACACTCTGTAGAAAGATAGAAGAAATATGGGTTAGCACATTTAATGTACTAAGTATGATAGTCATGCAAAAACCATGCTTAAAACAAACATTTTGATTGAAAACCATGCAATATGCCAATTTGAGAAAACTTCATGAACATAAGTAACGGCAGTCTACTTGTCTCATATGGCCATATAAAACAATCTTTGAATCAAAAGTAGGGTCACGACCCTTTACAATAGAACTCTAACAAATGTCTAGTACAATGAAGAAAAGAAACATCAACAAAGCACTTGTCCTCGAATCCATGAGGACATACCACTAGCCTTGGAAGAACTCAATCCAAGCCCTTGAACTAGAGAGAATCAACTCACTTGTCAGAACCTACACTTTGTAGAAAAATAGAAGAAATATGGGTTAGCACATTTAATGTACTAAGTATGATAGCCATGCAAAAACCATGCTTAAAACGAACATTTTGGTTGAAAACCATGCAATATGCCAATTTGAGAAAACTTCATGAACATAAGTATAAGAGGCATAAGATACAACATTTTCAACATAATCAACATATAAGCCATTTCCTCACATTAGAGCCTTCACCTTAAGTAACCCTAAGCTATACTTGTGCAATGTGTGAATGGTGTCCCATACCACCATCCATACTAAGTACCACTTTGAGGCCACCAAAAGTGAACTTATCATTCTTCCTTTTCATCTTTAGGCTATAGCCATACATAAGGAACATAAACCTTTCATAAGTCATGACAAGGAAAGTAACTCATAATACATTCCAAGTAAAGCATGCATCATTACATTAAGCATATAAGTCAACATTCTTCATTAGCTTCATTAAGAGCACATTCATTTAGTAGTCATTAAGACATTACAGAACTCACCATGGACCTCTGAAGGCCTAATCGTGCAATGCATGAATGGCATCCCATACTACCACCCACACTTCATAAAACCTCTCAAGTAACCATAGTGCACATCTCACATGATGGGAATAAGCGTTTAACCGACATAGACCATGAGAGCAAACCATGGAATCCGATGTACTATCCCACATCGTAAGGGTTGATCTACCTACCTAAGGTAGAACCGGTAACATTTTAACTTAGGTGGAACCATTAACTAATATCATATGTAGGCACATAGTTGTGGGATAATAAAAATGTTTGTTGAAACCCGACCTAAATGTAGGGAGAGCTTCCATCTTACCAAATCCATTCGGTGGTTAGCCTTCATTCCTATAAAGTATTTCATTACTTTATCATCGTTACACATGAGAGGGTGCCATTGGCCTACCAACCCAACGTACATTGATTAACCCATGAAAGGGTGCCATAAACATACCGATTCAAGATACATTAGTTGACAATGAAAGGGTGCCATAAGCCTACCGATTTAAGGTACATTTTTAGGGTAGCTCATTGAATCATCATGAAAGGGTGCCATAAGTCTACTGATTCAAGGTTCATCATTAACATTCATGGAAGGGTGCCATAAGCCTACCGATCCCAAAGTTTATTAACATCATTTATGGAAGGGTGCCATAAGCCTACCGATCCCAAGGTTCATTAACATCATTTATGGAAGGGTGCCATTAGCCTACCGATCCAAGATACATCATTAGAATAGGTCATAGACTCATCATGCAAGGGCTACCAACATTAGGTCTACCAATTCATGTTCGTTAAGTCAAGACACATTCATAACACAAGAAGAGGATGCCTAAGCCTACCAATTCAAGATGTAACATTACATAGAAAAAACCGTTCACATTCTATCATCATCATCATCATTCATGAGTGTTAATTGAGAATATGCTTTCAATAATAACACACTTACATTCTAAACATGTTCATAATACTTTCATTGAGATCACACACACATCATATCATACATAAATCCTTCATGAAATTGCCCTCCAAGGCTATGAATCAATCTCAACCTAAAAATCTAGAATACTACACTAGATAAGGGAATTAACATGATTCAATAACTAATTCAATATAGACATAAACAATTCAACATACTTTCATGATCAATCAATTCCCAATCACAATTCACAACTTAGGATTTTGGGGAAAACATGGGTTCATAGGAGAAATTCACCATAATTCATCATTAATTCAAAAATCCATTCATAATTCATCATATATAAACCTTTGAAAACATTTTGGAATTGAACCCATGTTTAGAATGAAAACCTTAGGTTTTTGGGGGATTTTGGAAACTTGAAATCATCTTTTGATAGGGCTCCTTGAATGAAACTTAATCAAGGATGAACACTGCCATACCTTTAGGGAATAAACTTAAGGAAAATTGAGTGAAAATGGTGAGATCTTGAGCTTTAAAGCTTGAATCCTTCTACTCAAATGGTGGTTTCTAGAGAGAGAATATTTGGAGAGGTAGTTTCAAATTTTTTTGAGTGTTTGGGACTAATCAATTGAAAAAGGTGTTTTACTACTTTTAAAAGCCTTAAAATACATTAATTAATCAATAATAACCGTCCCCTAACTTAACTAATCTTAAAAGGAATTTACTAAGTTGCCCCTCCACTTGGCCGAATTGGACAACAACACAGTGGTGACCTACGAAACCCCACCCACGGACCGTGGGTGGGTCCACGAGTTGTACTGGCACTTCGTGGTTTGGGTATGGAGCTTGTCATTTAGGCCGTTGACCTACTGATGGGTTTCACGGGGTATGGGTGGACCTATGAGGCGTAGGTCCCATATGTGGGTCACAACTTTTGGTATTTTGGCAGCTATAGGGGTTAGACTTTAGGGTCCTCCACAAGGACCCTTAGTTGGTCCTTGGGGAGTCGTACCCTGACATTTAACCCCTTAACCCCTCAACCTAAGCTCGGGAACTCATTTAACAACTTCAAACCCCATATCACACTCAAACACACACTAGTTAAGCTCTAGTTTCACCTATTCATTTACCGGGCTGTTACATTATCTTCCCCTTAAGAACATTCGTCCTCGAATGACACTTTAAACACTTTAAGGGAAATAAAGACTCAAGACTAGCAGCCCATCATACATGCAACATCATAGTCAATGCACAAAACTAGGAGGAAACATCAACTCCACATCAATAAGCTCAATGCAACACAAGGAAGTAGGAACTACATCTACAAACACATTATGCACGAACATCAACATTTCTCATTTCATTAGAGGAATTTCCTTCTCCAACTCACATCATGCTTATTACAACATCATAAAGCAAATTATGGAATTCTTCTCAAGGACACATTTAAGCATGTTCAATAATTCAACTCATAAAGCATTTAGGCAACTTATTATAGATGCACATCAGCACGAGGAATAAAAATCATGAAAACTCAATTTCTCATTAAACATACATTCATTAAGAACATGCATAACATAAGGAGACCATAGAAACACATAATCACACATGACTCCAAAACATGAAACAAGCTACAAGGAACTCTTGGTCTCAAGCTTGAATAGGAATAGAAGAAAGTGATAAGGATATTGGAACTCTCAACAACCTTACTATTCAACATACCATCTCCCCCTTAGAAGTAAACCCATACTAAGGTAAACATGAAAATAACATAGGGACCTTAAGAAGACATTCAAACTATAAGAAACTATCAACATACTAGTGCCTTCATTCGGAAGAGCTCATTTGTCCTCTCTAACTTGAAGTACATAGAAACGATTTTTATTTGGAGCATTTGGATCCGGGCCATTAAGAGAAGCTTGTTTGGCCTCTATTCCTTTGGCTGCAAGAGTAGGGCAATCTTTCACTTGGTGATCAATCTTCCCACAACCATAGCGCCCATTAGTACCGGCTAGGCATTTCCCATAATGATTCTTCCCACAAGTGGTGTAAATAGGTTTAGGAAATGGAGACCTACTACCTTTCTCTTGGTTAACCCTAGGAGTGCTCAAAGAATCTTAGTTAAAAGCTCTCTTTTTGAACCTTGGTTGACCTTGCTCATCGGACGTAGTTCTCTTCATCTCCTTATTCGTCCTTTTAAGTTTAGAATCCTCAATAGATTGAGCATATACCATGAGCCTAGAGATGTTCATGTCTTCATGGAGTATTGCCGTACGACACTCTTTCTCAACTAGGTCAGAAACTCCCGTTACATACCTACTCATCTCATCCCTTGGGTTAGACACCAAAGATGGAGCATACTTTGACAAAAGGGTAAATTTCAAAGAATACTCTTGAACATTCATATTACCTTGCCTAAGATTGATAAAGTTCTCCACCTTAGCTTCCCTCTTTTCACGGGGAAAGAACCTACCAAGGAATGCTTCCTTGAACACTTCCCAATTTACAGTCTCCGCTCCTACCGGCCTATTACTCTTTCATTGAGTGAACCAAACTTAGGCAACATCTTTCAATTGATAAGCGGCTAGTTCCACTTTTTCTATAGAAGTCACCCCCATAACATTCACTACCTTATACACCTCATCCAAAAACTCTTGGGGATCCTCTCCCACCATGGAACCTAGGAACATTGGAGGGTTCATCCTCACAAAGTCTCTCAATCTAGAAGCCATAGTGTTCACAATAGAATTCACATGAGTTTCAACACCCCTATAAGCTTGGGCCATCATAGCTTGGTCTTGAGTAGTTATGGCTTGAGCCATCATCAAAAGACCCGACCTAACTTTCTCATTTGTCATAGGCAGAGGATCAATAGGAACTTGGTTGCCTTGAGGACCTTGGGGAGGAACTCCCTTATTCACATTCTCATCTTCCATCCTTCTTGCATTCCCCCTTCTTGTATTCATATCCTATAAACACAAGATGAGGGTTAGGAAAATGATATTCATCGAGTTAAAACTCTAAGGCACGACTTAAAGAGTAATGAAAAAGAGTGAATTTTCCTAATGTCTTATAGCCTCTCATTCATAAATGTGTCGTGATTCACACTTATGAATAAAATTCTACTCAACGTGACTTGTGAAACATCAATCCTAAAAACCATACCAAAATCTTGTGCTCTAATACTATATTTATCACAACCCGAGCCTAAATCTCGGACGTGACACGACGTACAAGACTTCAAAAAGTCTCATACAAACCTCAACATGCCATCACATAAGATAATAGAAATAGTATGGAATTTAAAACTCTTTTAATCCATACACTCGAAAACATCATTTAAAACAGCGGAAGTCTACTTGTCTCATATGGCCATCTAAAATAATCTTTGAATCAAAAGTAGGGTCACAACCCTTTACAATAGAACTCTAACAAATGTCTAGTACAATGAAGAAAAGGAACATCAATAAAGCACTTGTCCTCAAATCCATGAGGACATACCACTAGCCTTGGAAGGACTCAATCCAAGCCCTTGAACTAGAGAGAATCAACTCACTTGTCAGAACCTACATTGTAGAAAAATAGAAGAAATAGAGGTTAGCACATTTAATGTACTAAATATGATAGTCATGCAAAAACCATGCTTAAAACAAACATTTTGGTTGAAAACCATGCAATATGCCAATTTGAGAAAACTTCATGAACATAAGTATAAGAGGCATAAGATACAA
Source organism: Solanum commersonii (assembly GCA_029007595.1). NCBI lineage: Eukaryota > Viridiplantae > Streptophyta > Magnoliopsida > Solanales > Solanaceae > Solanum > Solanum commersonii. Next base: position 86,905 of record JAJTWQ010000092.1, on the reverse strand, counting down.
CATTTTCAACATATAAGCCATTTCATCACATTAGAACATAATCAGCATATAAGCCATTTCATCACATTAGAGCCTTCGCCTTAAGTAATCCTAAGCTATACTTGTGCAATGTGTGAATGGCGTCCCATACCACCATCCATACTAAGTACCACTTTGAGGCCACCAAAAGTGAACTTATCATTCTTCCTTTTCATCTTTAGGCCATACTCATACATAAGAAACATACACCTTTCATAAGTCATGACAAGGAAAGTAACTCATAATACATTCCAAGTAAAGCATGCATCATTACATTAACCATATAAGTCAACATTCTTCATTAACTTCATTAAGAGCACATTCATTTAGTAGTCATTAAGACATTACAGAACTCACCATGGACCTCTGAAGGCCTAATCGTGCAATGCATGAATGACATCCCATACTACTACCCACACTTCATAAACCCTCTCAAGTAACTATAATGCACATCTCACATGATGTGAATAAGCGTTTAACCGACATAGACCATGAGAGCAAACCATGGAATCCGATGTACTATCCCACATCGTAAGGGTTGATCTACCTACCTAAGGTAGAACCGGTAACATTTTAGCTTAGGTGGAACCACTAGCTAATATCATATGTGGGCACATAGTTATGGGATAATAAAGTTGTTTATTGAAACTTGACCTAAACGTGGGGTGAGCTTCCATCTTACCAAATCCACTCAGTGCTTAGCCTTCATTCCTATAAAGTATTTCATTACTTTAACATCGTTACACATGAGAGGGTGCCATTGGCCTACCAACCCAACGTACATTGATTAACCCATGAAAGGGTACCATAAACCTACCGATTCAAGGTACATTAGTTGACAATGAAAGGGTGCCATAAACCTACTGATTCAAGGTACATTTTTAGGGTAGCTCATTGAATCATCATGAAAGGGTGCCATAAGTTTACCGATTCAAGGTTCATCATTAACATTCATGGAAGAGTGCCATAAGCCTACCGATCCCAAAGTTTATTAACATAATTTATGGAAGGGTGCCATAAGCCTACCGATCCCAAGGTTCATTAACATCATTTATGGAAGGGTGCCATTAGCCTACCGATCCAAGATACATCATTAGAATAGGTCATAGACTCATCATGCAAGGGCTACCAACATTAGGTCTACCGATTCATGTTCGTTAAGTCAAGACACATTCATAACACAAGAAGAGGATGCCTAAGCCTACCAATTCAAGATGTAGCATTACATAGAAGAAACCGTTCACATTCTATCATCATCATCATCATTCATGAGTGTTAATTGAGAATATGCTTTCAATAATAACACACTTACATTCTAAACATGTTCATATTACTTTCATTGAGATCACACACACATCATATCATAATCATACATAGATCCTTCATGAAATTGCCCTCCAAGGCTATGAATCATTCTCAACCCAAAAATCTAGAATACTACACTAGATAAGGGAATTAACATGATTCAATGACTAATTCAATATAGACATAAACAATTCAACACACTTTCATGATCAATCAATTCCCAATCACAATTCACAACTTAGGATTTTGGGGAAAACATGGGTTCATAGGAGAAATTCACCATAATTCATCATATATAAACTTTTGAAAATGTTTTGGAATTGAACCCATGCTTAGAATGAAAACCCTTTTGGGGGATTTTGGAAACTTGAAATCATCTTTTGATAGGGCTCCTTGAATGAAACTTAATAAAGGTTCAGACTACCATACCTTTAGGGAAGAAACTCCAGGAAACTTGAGTGAGAATGGTGAGATCTTGTCATCTAGGTCCTTGACCTACCTATGGGTTCACGGGGTGTGGATGAACTTATGGGGCGTAGGTCCTATCAGTGGGTCACAACTTTTTTGACAACTTTTGGTATTTTGGTAGCTTTGGGGGTTAGACATTAGGGTCCTCCTCAATTTTGGCAGCTTTGGAAACTCCCATAATTCATCATTAATTCAACAATTCATTCATAGTTCATCATATATAAACATTTGAAAACGTTGTGAAATTGAACCCATGCTTAGAATGAAAACCCTAGGTTTTTGGGGGATTTTGCAAACTTGAAATCAATTTTTGACAGGGCTCCTTGAATGAAACTTAATCAAGGATGAATACTACCATATCTTTAGGGAAGAAAATCCATAAAAATTGAGTGAGAATTGTGAGATATTGGGCTTGAAATCTTGAATCCTTCTTCTCCAATGGTGGTTTCTAGAGAGAGAATATTTGGAGAGGTAGTTTCTAATTTTTTTGAGTGTTTGGGAATAATGAATTGAAAAAGGTGTTTTAATACTTTTAAAAGCCTTAAAATACTTTAATTAATAAATAATAACCGTCCCCTAACTTAACTAACCTTAAAAGGAATTTACTAAGTTGCCCCTCCACTTGGCCGAATTGGACAACAACACAGTGGTGACCTACAAAACCCCACCTACGAACCGTGGATGGGTCCATGAGCCGTACTGGCACTTCGTGGTTTGGGTCTGTTACTTGTCATCTAGTCCCTTGACCTACGGATGGGTTCCATGGGGTTGGATGGACCGTACCATCCGTGGGTCACAACTTTTTGTATTTTGGCAGCTTTGGGGGTTAGACTTTAGGGTCCTCCTCAAGGTCCCTTAGTTGGTATCTTAAACCCCTCAACCTAAGCTCGGGAACTCATTTAACAGCATCAAACCCCATATCAAACTCAAACACACACTAGTTAAGCTCTAGTTTCACCTATTTGTTTTCCGAGTCATTAAAGAGGGTGAGTAATAAATTAAGAATGATGTGGTATGTCATATTTTATGTGTTCAAGGGTTGTATCTTAAGTTTTAAAGTTAGGTAAGTTGCAAAATAAAAATGGGAAAAGGGACAAATATAACCCCGAACTTTCGAAAATGGTATGTCAATACCCTTTGTCATACTTTTAGTCCATTAATGCCCTCACCGTCCAATAATCAGTGCACATTTACCCCTCTCACTAATGGACGATTTATTTTGTACATGTGGTGCAATCTTACACCTCAACCCAGGTTGACCAAATATTAAACCCAAATTTCAAATACCTGTTTAACCCGCCCCATTACCCATTTAACAAACTATCTACAACCTAAAGAAAAAAAGGCCCATTTACTTTATCTTCTCTTCTTCCTCGCAGGTCACCGCCGTCCCCCCACCCCCTCACCCCCTTCTTCTTCTTTTATCTTTCCATATACTCTTTCAATCATTTTTAAACAAAAGAGAAAACACTGGATTTAAATTTTCTACACAATATTTTCTTATTATAAAAAAATAATTGACAAATCAGACTTCGGAGGCAAGCATTTTGGGAAGAATATTGTGTTTGATATGGACATGAGTGTTGAAGATTTTTTTAGCTCTCTTTTACCCCCTTAAGTTGTCAATAAAAGAAATCATTTTGAAGATAAATGCCCTTCTATTTGAATTAGGTCATCCTCTGTAAATTCAAACTAAATCTAGATGTTATTTTACTTTATTTACTATCAAAACTTGTTAAGAAAAAGCATTTTACTTCAGAAAACACAATATGTTTCAGCAAGTTCATTCAAATATGTGTTTTCCAGCTCTATTTATTTTTGGAATTAATGGATAAATTTTTGCCAACAATAACCAAAGCTTCCTCTACCTTTGTCAACCCTTGAATAACGGGTACATGGGATTTTTCTTTAGGTTTGTAGATAGTTTGTTAAATGGGTAATGGGGAGGATTAAATGAGTATTTAAAATTTGGGTTAAATATTTGGTCAATCGGAATTGAGGCGTAAGATTGTGCCACGTGTACAAGATGAGTTTTCCGTTAGTGGGAGGGTAAATGTGCACTTATTATTGTACGGCGAGGGCATTAATGGATGAAAAGTATGACGGAGGGTATTGACATACCATATTTGAAAGTTCGGGGGGTTCATTTGTCCCTTTTCCCAATAAAAAATTGGCGAAAGTTATCGTAGGTTTCTTTTTAAAGATTTCTCTGAAATTTGGGTCAAATGTCTCGGAGAATTTCTCCCAATCTATAAAGAGTTATGGGGCCCACAACCCATCAAATCGAAGGACTACAAGTCTAGTTTACAACGCATCAAAGCGTTTGTTTGTACGACTTCAGAATAGAGAGATATTCACATTTTTGCTAGACTGCACAAGCAGGCACGTGAGGTGGGTCCCTTAGGTCATTTGAACCTTATAAGATAGCATCTTCTTCATTTTTCTTCATTCCACCTCGTAAGAAACCTACAAAAATCAGAGAATTACTCCTTAAATCATTCTTGTGTGTTCATGATCTCTTCTTGGTTCCTTATCAAAAAAAATTCTACGTCGCAAGCTTGTCATTTTGGTATAGTTTTCATGGTGAATTGAGGGTGTAGCTCCGTGGAGGTTGTGGCAACAAGGTTTTTTTCAGAGGTTTGATTTTATTCAAGTGTTCTGAGCGTGTAAAGAAAGTTAGGAACCATCTTTTATTAATTGATGGATACCTTAAGTCTTGGATAGTAATTTACGATAGAAATCCATATATATTGTCGAATTGTCATAGTAATTCTTGTCCTTAATTACTGATTGGTTTTACTTTATTTTTAGAGTTGTAGTGGTACGGACAAAGGCATTTCTGCATAAATTATAAAGGAAAAGGTATGTTAAGGCTATTTCCTTCGTTCGGCATGTTTCCTTAGAGTTTGGGAGTGATATAATATGGTAGTTAATGTTGGTGATCTTGTAGATATAATTGTGAGTGGTTGGCTGATTGAGTGGTTATAAACCCTCATTTTAGGGACTCATAATTTGTTAAGAACGACCCTAAGTTAGGAACGACTTTGAGACTATTCATATATATTGTTTAAAGCTAAATTGCTCACCATTAGCCTATTCAATTGGTTGTTGTCCCCCTTGGGGCTGTTGTGGTTAGTTATTGAGATATGAACTGCCTATGGGGGCTATAATATTGTCTAATAAGACTATGTAATTGCCTATGAGGGCTATGTGTTGTCCACGGGGCTATATTGATGCCAAAGAGTGTTATGTGTTGCCTACGGGGCTATTTTAACACCAAAGAGTGTTATGTGTTGCTTACAGGGCTATGTTGGTGCAAAAGAGGGCTATCTGTAGCCCACAGAGCTATGATGTTGCCTAAGAGGGTTATGCGCTGCCTACGGGGCTATATCGTTGCCAAAAAGGGCTATGTGACTTCTTGCAAAGACAAAGGGCTGCCAATAAGGGTATGTAGATTGATTTGGCATCTTTTGGCTTATGGGGGACTAGGTAGGTGGTATGTTGTTTGTACCTGCTGAGCATATGGGGTCTTGATTAGGTTATTGTTTGATCAGTTTTGTATTTTTAGATTCAGTTGTGGTTTAGCATGCCTATATAAATTTTGATTTTCTTACCTGATTGCTTTTGGTATATTATGATGCTTGCTCATTTAGTCTATAACCTTTCATACTTTGTACATTATTTTGTACTGATGCCCCATTGCCTGGGGAGCGCTGCATTCATACATGCAGGTCCCGACAGACAACCCATTAGACCTCCTCAGTAGATGATTGATTTCTATCCGATTGATTATCCCCTTTCCTCTGGAGCTGCCAAAGTTGGGAGGCTTGTTAGGTTTTTTTGTATATATTTTTATGGGTAGGTTGGGGCCCTGCTCCATTAATCTTTACTACTCTTAGAGGTTTGCAGACTAGTGTGTGGGATGCATAGCTACGTTATGGCCATGTTGGCCTAGTTTGTATGTTTGTTGAAGCTTGTGAGTTGTTTGATGTATTGTCTTTATATATACCTGCTTTCAGTTTTGGTATGGAGATCATGGTGGCCTCGACGACCTAATCAAAACTTCTGTCCTAGTTGGCTATCTCTTTATATGAACTCTTGGGAGTAGTTGTTTCTTTTATAAATCTGTTGACAGGGGCCTTGCCGGCTGAGGGTTAGTTTTAAGCCTTGATATACTTATTTGTTTTCTTGATTGTGTATGGCTACCATGCGCTAGTAGAAAATGGTTCAGCAGGGTCGGCTCGGGCCTGAGTTTTGGCATTAGGAGCCAGTTGCGCCCCTTGAGTTTGGGGCGTGACATACTTGGTATCAGAGTAACGTCGTATCCTTGGGAGTCTGCAAACTGTATCTAGTAGAGTCTTGTTTATAAATGTGTTGTGCACTACATTAGATAAGCAAGAAGCTACTGGGCATGTTAGAATGATTATCCTTCTTTTTCTCACTTTGTGCTATAGAGCGGTGTCTTAAGGGTTGGGGTTTCTGGCTTATAATTGATATTGGTATGCAGATAGAGATGTCTGACACCAGAAAGGCCACAGTTAGCCAGGGGCTAGATACAATTGCAGGCGAGGGTACTGGCAAGGTACCATAGGTGGAAGTATCCCATTGTGAAACCTAAGGGGAAACATCTTCTCAGCCCCCTATAGCTTCTTCACCACTTCATGTGCCTTCGAGGGTTACAAGACCCCCGACTTCACCAGCAATACCACCTCTAGTTCCTCCTATTCCATTTAACTAGGATTCAAGAGTGCAGTATGTATGTTAGCACAATTAGTAGCTGTACAGCGCCAGCCAGTTGCACCAGATGTTGCCGGACCTTCTGAAGGGCTCGAAAGTTTGATAGTTTGTGAATTTCTTGCCTTGAATCCTCTACACTTTACAGGGATAGATTACAGAGAGGACCCTTAACACTTTGTTTACTAGCTTCATAGGATCTTCAGAGTCATGCATGCCTCAACGACTGAGTCAGTTGAGTTAACAGCATTTCGATTGCGTGATGTTTTAGTATTATGGTACTAAAGTTGGGAAAGATCTAGGGGAAAAGATACATCGCTACCAACTTGGGATAGCTTTACAAAAGCTTTCATAGATCACTATTTGCCTCAAGAGATTAGGGATGGCTATGTGGACCTGTTTCTGAGCCTCCGACAGGGCAACATGAGTGTCCGAGAGTACGTGCTGAGATTTGACGCATTGGCTAGATATGCACCAGCATTTGTTGATATGATGCATGACAGGGTGCATAGATTTGTGGGAGGGCTTGATTCAGACTATATCGACATTTGTTCTACCGATGCACTAAATGATAATATGGATATCTCACAAATTCAAGCCTTTGCATAAGGCATAGAGGATCGCCGACATCTACAGTATATGAGTGAGAGGGTCGAGAGAGAGAGGAAGAGGGCTAGGCATGTTGGTTCACAAGGATATTTTTAGGGTGGTCTCAGACCCCGATATTCTAGTAGGCCACCTAAATCTCCACTACAACAGTTCCAAGGTAGTAGATTTGATTGTCAGGGACAGTCAGTCCTAGGTGAGGGTTCATGACCATTAGCGTCTCAGCAGCAGAGAGGTTCAGGTCAGGCTAGGACAACACTGCCGCGTTGTGCTACTTGAGGTAGGATGTATTTCGGGAGGTGCAGGTAGGGTTCCACAAGTTGTTATTCTTGTGGACAATAGGGGCATGGGTGGAGGAACTTCCCAACCATAGGTTAGGGTGGTATAGGTTAGTAGGCCGGGTCAGTAGTAGGTTCCTCCTCATTAGCATAGTCTACAGGGCGTGGACCCCAGACTTCAATAGGTAGATGCAAAGGCAGAGAGGGAGCATCTAGTTTTGGTAGTGGCCAGAACCGTGTATATTCACTAGCCGGCCGAGAAGACTTAGAGTCATCACTAGATGTTGTGACAGGTGCATTAATTATTTGCTCCTATTGTGTTTATGCTTTGATAGATCCTGGATCTACTCTGTCTTATGTTACTCCATTTATTTCGGGGAAGTTATCTATAGTAGTAGAGTCATTAGATTGACCCTTTATTGTATCTACACCAGTTGGTGAGTCTATTATTGCCAGGAGAGTCTATTGAGGTTGTACGATAGAAATTATCGACCGTCAAACCTCTGTAGACCTGGTAGAGTTAAAGATGGTCAATTTCGATGTCATTATGGGTATGGACTGGTTAGCGTCTTGTTATGCTAATGTTGAGTGCCGACAAAGATTGTTAGATTCCACTTTCTTGGAGAGGCAGTTCGGGAATTGAAAAGCGATACAACAACGTCGAAAGGTAGGTTTATTTCCTCTCTTAAGGCAAGGAGGATGATTACTAAGGGTTGTATTTATTATCTTGTTCACGTTAATGATATAAATGCAGAACCACCGACTCTTCAGTCTATTTCGGTAGTTAATGAGTTTCTAGATATTTTTCTAGACGAGCTTCCTGGTATCCCTCTAGAACGGGAAATTGATTTTTCTATGTATATGCTATCGGGTACACAACTCATATCTATTCTTCCTTATAGATGACTCCTGTTGAGATGAAGAAGTTGAAGGATCAGCTGAAAGATTTGCTTGATAAAGGCTTTATTGGGCCAGTGCTTCACAATTTGGTGCACCAGTATTATTTGTGAGAAAAAAAGATGGCTCGCTGAGAATGTGTATCGATTATTGATAGCTGAACAAGGATACTATAAAGAATAAGTATCCCCTTCCGATGATCGATGACTTGTTTGATCAACTACAAGGTTCAAAGTACTTCTCGAAGATTGATTTGAGATCAGGGTACCATCACATACGAGGTTGGGAGAAAGATATTCTGAAAACATCTTTTAGAACTAGATATGGACCGTTTGAATTTTTGGTTATGTCTTTTGGATTGACCAATACCCTGGCAGTGTTTATGGACCTGATGAATAGCATATTCAGGCTGTATGTAGATACGTTTGTGATTCTATATATTGATAATATTTTGGTCTATTCTCATTCAAAAGTTGAGCATGCAGATCATTTGTGAGTAGTCCATCAGGTTCTTTGAAAGCATGAACTTTACACAAAATTCTGTAAGTGTGAATTCTGGTTGAGCTGTATGGCTTTCGTAGGCCATATTGTATCAGATATAGGTATTACGGTTGATACACAAAAAATTGAAGTCGTAAAGACTTTTCTAGACCCGTGACTCCGACTGAGGTTCGTAGTTTCTTAGGATTAGTTGGGTAATACAGAAGGTTTGTAGAGGGGTTTTCTTCACTTTCAGCACCATTAACGAAGCTGACTCAAAAAGCAGCTAAGTTCCAATAGACTGAGGCTTGCGAGCATAGCTTCCAGGAGCTGAAGGATAGGTTGATATCAACACCAGTTCTAGCATTGCTAGAGGGTTCAGAGGGCTATGTGGTGTACTTTGATGCTTATTGTGTTGGGTTGGGATGTGTTCTAATGCAACATGGTAAGGTTATCGCATATGCTTCAAGGTAGCTGATGAAGCATGAGAAGAACTATCTGATCCACGATTTAGAGTTGGTTGCAGTTGTGCATGCATTAAAGATCTAGAGACACTATTTGTATGGCATTCATGTTAACATCTTCACAGATCATAAAAGCCTTCAATATATCTTTAGACAGAAGGATTTAAATCTGCGACAACGCCAATGGCTTGAGTTATCGAAAGACTACGACGTGGATATTTTATATCATCCAGGAAAGGCGAATGTGGTAGCTGATGCCCTCAGTCAAAGATCTATGGGTAGTTTATCCTATTTAAGTGTTGAAAAATGTGAGCTAGTGCGAGAGCTTCATCAGTTAGCTATCTTGGGAGTCAGATTGTTAGAGGCAGACGATAGTGGGGTCATAATTTAGGACACAATCGTATCATCTCTAGTTGTGGAGGTAGAAGCATGGCAACAAGAGGATCCTGTCTTAGAGCAGCTCAGAGCCAAAGCTCAGGATCAACAGTCTTTAACATTTGATATAGCAAGAGATGGAGTCCTCATATAAATAGGTCGATTGTGTGTTTCAGATATTGCACAGTGATCTTAGGGATATTTATATGCCTAAGTTGTCAATAATTGCTCATAAAGTGCTTAAGTTGAGGAATAATCTTGAACCTATTAGCTTGATTTTTGTTATAACTTGTGATAATTGTGCACTAACACACATGATTAGTTGTTTCAAGAGCACTCGAAGGAATTAGAGTTGGAATGAAGAAAGAAGGAGGAAAGGTGTGCAAGAAAATGGCCAAGGCAAAAACCATGAGTGGTTGGCACACTGGTTGGAGCGACGCGCCACTGGTGGTACTTTAGAGTCCCTCCTCAGGTGCACTGAGAGGCGCGATGCACCAATGAGGGGACGTCAGAGTCAAGAGAGAGGCGTGCTGAGAGGCGCGACACATCCATCTTTTGCCAACTTTGCCAAGTTTTAAACATTAAATATGATTCCTAATTTGAGTAGGATTTGTTCCAATCTTTTCCTACTATTATAAATAGATCTTTAGGGATCCATAATTAGCTTTCAACTTTTGATTTAGTGTGCAAGAGAAAGAATTCAAGTTTTTAATAGGTTTAATCCTTTAACTCTTCTATTTTCCGAAATTTGAATAAACTATTGTAATTTCTTGTTTTCTAATAGCATGAGTGCCTAAATGCCCTAGTTCTGGGGCTGTAGCTACGAATTGAGTGTTGACTATTTAAGGTTGTTGAATTAATTTTCGGTTGTCATTATAAGTTACTTCTATATTCTTGTTTTGGTATTTTATGCTTGCGCACCATAAGATAAATTTAGTGGCTAATCTTAAAATCGAGAGAGGAGAGATTAGATAGACCAGAGAATATAGAGAGCTTAGACCACTCATTAGGTTGAGGTGATTAGTGTTCAGGAGTGATGCTCAGACGAACACCTTGCTTGGTTATGAAATAGGATGAAATCTTAATGCTCGCCAGTTAGTCTATTTATCCCTGCTCAATAATGTAGTTAGATATCTAACTGGGGTAGGCGACGAGAGGTGTATAACCTAGATCATACTATCAACCCTATAAATCAGTAACTTGACAACTTAAATTGATTCTAAGCTAATAATATGATACAAGATATTCAGTATATGCTACAGCCCTGGAATGGCTTTTAACTTGCTTGAAACATTATATCAAAGTTGTTCACAATTAGTTACGTTTAATTAGTGCATAATTATTAGTAGATAAACAATAAATCATCAACTCTTGACAATGTTACTTTTTACTTTTAAGTGAGTGAATATAAGTTGATCATAAGTCCGTTGGGAATGATAACTCGTTTCTTTAAGAATCTATATTACTTGTGCGATCACGTACACTTGTGTGTATATTGGAGGCCAATACATGGCTTTGACATTAGATTATGAAAGAGGAACATAATTCCCGTTGTTCTATTCACCCTGGTTCGACAAAGATATGCCATGATATTAAGGAGATCTATTGGTGGCATGACATGAAGAAGGACGTTGCTGAGTTTGTTGCACAGTGTCCTAACTACCAACAGGTGAAGGTTAAGCACCACAAACCCGTTGGGTTAATCCAGGAGATAGTCATTCCTTTGTGGAAGTGGGAAGTAATTAATATGGATTTTAGTACAGGATTACCTCGATCGTGTCGTAAGTTTGACTCTATTTGGGTAATAGTTGACAAACTAACAAAATCAGCCCACTTCTTACAAGTCAAGTCTACTTTCACAACTGGAGATTATGCAATGCTTTACATCCGAGAGATTGTTAGGTTGCACGGCGTCCCAATATCTATTATCTCAGATAAAGGAGCACAATTTACCACTAACTTTTGGAAGTCTTTCCGAAAAGGTTTAGGGATGCAATTTAATCTCCGTACCGCCTTTCACCCTCAGACAGATGGCCAAGCTGAATGCACCATTTTAACACTTGAGGACATGTTACGGGCATGCATGCTGGACTTTAATGGAAAATGGGTTGACCACTTACCTCTTATTGAGTTCGCATATGATAATAGTTATCATTCCAGCATCGAGATGACACCTTATTAGGTTTTTTATGGGCGAAAATGTAGATCCCCCATTAGATGGTTCGAGGTAGGTGAGTCAGGATTGATTGAACCTGACTTAGTACGACAGACAGTGGAGCAGGTTAAGCTTATTCGGGATAGGTTGCTAATAGCTTAAAGCCGATAGAAGTCATACTCAGATGTGTGATGAAAGGACTTAGAGTTTTTTGTTGGTGACTGGGTATTCTTAAAAATCTCGCCTATGAAAGGTGTTATGAGATTTGGCAAGAAAGGCAAGCTAAGTCCAAGATTCATTGGGCTATATCGAATCTTTCGGAGGGTAGGACAAGTGGCTTATGAGTTAGAATTGCCTTCAAGGCTAGAATTTGCTCATTCAGTTTTCAGTGTATTGATGCTACGAAAGTGTGTAGGAGACTTTTCTCGGGTTTTCCCAGTTGAGGATGTTCAGATCATAGAGGAGTTGTCCTACAAAGAAACTCCAGTTGCCATATTAGATCGACAAGTTCGTAAATTAAGGACCAAAGAGGTAGCTTTAGTTAAAGTATTGTGGAGAAACAAGAATAGAGAAGAGGTGACTTGGAAGCTGAGGATAGCACGAGGTCCAAATATCCTCACTTGTTTCATACCCCAAGGTGATCACATATCAATTTATATTAGTGCAGTGAGGTAAGATGCCTATCTGGTTTTCTATATTATTTCTTATTATTATGGTTGTTATCGTTGTATTTTTTTCTCTCACTGTTATTATGGAACTGTAGTGCTTAGCTATTTATGTCGTTTTGTGAGACGCCTAGGTTAGAATTTCTGCGTTTCAAGTTCCTGGATAGTCACATTTACAAAGGATACTCTGCCTAAATTTTGGCAATTCCTAAGGACTTAACCGTGTGACTCAGATTTTTCATTCGAGGACGAATGTTTCTAAGCGGGGATGGATGTAACACCCCGACTTTTTGAAACATCTAAATTAACTCGTACCTTTGTCAAAAGACAAAGAGGGTGAGTAATAAATTAAGAATGATGTGGTATGTCATATTTTATGTGTTAAAGGGTTGTATCTCAAGTTTTGAAGTTAGGTAAGTCGTAAAATAAAAATTGGTGAAAGTTATCGTAAGTCTTTTTTTTAAAGATTTCTCTGAAATTTGGGTCAAATGTCTCGGAGGTTTTCTCTCAATCTATAAAGAGTTATGGGGCCCACTACCTATCAAATCGAAGGACTACGAGTCTAGTTTCAAATGTATCAAACTGTTTGTTTCTACGACTTCAAAATAGAGAGATATTCACATTTTTGCTAGACTGCACAAGCAGGCACGTGAGGTGGGTCCCCTAGGTTGGTGGAACCTTATAAGATAGTATCGTCTTCATTTTCCTTCATTCCATCTCGTAAGAAACCCACAAAAATCAGAGAATTACTCCTCAAATCATCCTTGTGTGTTCATGATCTCTTCTTGGCTCCTTATAAAAAATTGCCCTATGTCGAGAGCTCATCGTTTTGGTATAGTTTTTATGGTGAATTGAGCGGTGTAGCTTCATTGAGGTTGTGGCTGCAGGGTTTTTTTCAATGGTTTGATTGTATTCAAGTGTTATGAGTGTGTAAAGAAAGGTAGGAACCATCTTTTATCAGTTTATAGATACCTTAGGTCTTGGATAGTAATTTATGATAGGAATTCGTATCGATTGTCGAATTGTCGTAGTAATTCTTGTCCTTAATTACTGATTGATTTTACTTTTATTTTCAGCATAAATTATAAAGGAAAAGGCATGTTAAGCCTATTCCTTTTGTTCGGCATGTTTTGTTAGAGCTTCGGAGTGATATAATAAGGTAGTTAATGTTGGTGATCTTGTAGATGTAATTATGAGTGGTTGGATGATTGAGTGGTTATAAACCCTCATTTTAGGGACTCGTAATAATGTAAAAATGACCCTAAGTTAGGAACAACTTGGAGACAATTCATATATATTGTTTATAGGTAAATTGCTCGCCTTTAGCCTATTCAATTGTTTGTTGTCTCCCTTGGAGCTATTGTGGTTAGCTGTTGAGCTATGAACTGCCTATGGGGGCTATGATGTTGTCTAATAGGACTACGTTATTGCCTAAGAGGGTTATGTATTGCCCACGGGGCTATATTGATGCCAAAGAGTGTTATGTGTTGCCTAAGGGGCTATTTTGACGCCAAAGAGGGCTATGTTGATGCAAAAGAGGGCTATGTTCAGCCCACAAAGCTATGATGTTGCCTAAGAGGGCTATGTGCTACCTACGGGGCTATATCGTTGCCAAAAAGGGCTATGTGACTTCTTACAAAGATAAGGGGCTACCGATAGGGGTAAATAGATTGATTTGTCACCTTCTGGGCTTATGGGGGACTAGGTAGATGGTATGTTGTTTGTACCTGCTGAGCATATGGGGGCTTGGTTAGGTTGCTGTTTGATCATTTTTGAATTTTTAGATTCAGTAGTGGTTTAGCATGCTTATCTAAATTTTGATTTCCTTACCTCATTGCTTTTGGTATATTATGATACTTGCTCATTTAGTCTATAACCTTTCATACTTTGTACATTATTTCATACTGACGCCCCATTGCCTAGGGGCCACTGCATTCATGCATGCAGGTCCCGAAAGACGACTAGTAGACCTCCTTAGCAGCAGAATTGACTTCTATCCGGTTGGCTAGCCCCTTTCCTCCGAAGCTGCCTGAGTTGGGAGGTTTGTTAGCTTTTATTGTATATATTTTTATAGGTAGGATGTGGTCTATCCCTCCAATCTTTACTACTCTTAAAGGCTTGCAGACTAGTGTGTGGGGTGTATAGCTACGTTATGGCCATGATGGCCTAGTTTATTGGTTTGTTGAAGCTTGTGAGTTGTTTGATGTATTGTCTTGATATATACCTGCTTTCAGTTTTGGTATAGAGATCATGGTGGCCTTGACGTCCCAATTAGGATTTTTGTGCTAGTTGGCTATTTCTTTATATGAACTCATGGGAGTAGTTGTTTCTTTTATAAATCTGTTGACAGGGGCCTTGCCAACCGAGGGCTTAGTTTTAAGCCGAGATATACTTGTTTATTTTATTAATTGCGTGTGGCGTTCATGCGCTAGTAGCAAATGGTTCAGCAAGGTCAGCTCGGGATTGAGTTTTGGCATTAGGAGCCAGTTGCGCCCCTTGAGTTTGGGCCGTGACATGTAGTCTATTTTTAGATGAAAAATGTCAAAAATACTTCATTTAGTTTTACTGTATCATATAAAGAAAAAAAATAATCCTATAACTTTTCAATATAAAATAAATTTATGTAATAACATGGGGAAAATATTTTTAATTTCAAAGTAAATGAATATTTGCATTTTAGGACTAACACATGCTTAATACACTTTAAGCAATGTCAACACTAATACATGATTTGCTTATTTGACACTATTATTTATTATCTAATATAAAATTAAACAAATAAAAAAAATATAATTACAATTAACAAAAGAAATGTACATTTAAAATGTATAGTTTTGGAGACTTCACCTTTTCAATTATAGAGAAAAATAATTAGTTCTATAGAAGAACATAAAAAGGAAGAGAAGCCACAAATATTTAGTCGATATCATGAATTTTGAGTGAATAAAATTTAGAAGCTTAACTCATTTGACTAATCCATATTTTACCCATATTTTTATGGGTTGAATATGGGTATCAACCCATATTTTACCCATGTAAAAGTCAGTCACCCAACCCATTTAAATATGGGTAGGTTGGACGGGTTACCAAAAGATGGGCTCATTTTGCCGGCACTAGTTGTGTCTCAACCATATTAAAATTTTTCGAATTGTGATGACTCAAAATCATTGAATTTTCCAAATTAGGATCCATCTTTTTTGGTTCAACACTTTACTTCATTTGTCATATTTGGTACTTCTATTGTCTTTCTTTATTGTTAATCTTACAAAAATTATGATGGCATAAGACTATTTTGCCTTTTTAATTCGAGTTAGTATCTAAGAAGTCCCTCTAAACTATTCAAACTAAACTATAAGGTATTGGTAGAGATGTCAATATTAAGTGGTCCAATTCATTCGAGCTAGTTTATACGGACTTTGAAATTTGATGGGCTTTATCAGGCTGTCCATTATTTTAGTGGGCTAGAAAACATTAAGTTCAACCTATCATGTAACGATTGTTAATACCCAATTTTGACTTAATATTTTTAAAATTCGTAACTTTTAAGTTTTATTTATTCAATAGCTTAAAATACATTTTTTTTCAATTTTAAATAAGTTTATCGATATTTATCCTTATTTCTCAAAATTTCAAGATTATTATTAGTTAATTTTAATTATATTATTTTTTGTCACAATCAATTGAATATGTTGTAAATATCATGTCTTTGATTAAATCATTAATTTATGTTAAATTGCATTTTTATATGTCATTTTATTTTATTCGTTTTATTTGTTACTCACCACGACTTCAACTCCAGCTACACACCCCGCGCCAGGGTCACCTGCCCCCACCCTTTTTCCGTCGTTTGCTCCATCTAAGTCCTTTAAAATTATACCTTTACTCCCTATTGATTCTAACTACTCTAAACTACATCTAAACATCGAGAGTAACGTGAATCATAACTCTTTAATTCATAATTCGAATTCAAGGTAGAGTTAAGAGTTAAGTTTTGAGAGTTCTTTCGAGTCAATTTGAGGAGTCTTTTACAATCTTTTAAAACTTGTTTTAAAACTTGAGTACTTGAGTTTGAGGATGAGGAGAGTAGAGTTAATTTTTTATAATGATATATGGGAACTAAGTATTCCCAAGAGTAAATGTTTTTACATTTAAGAAGAGAAGAAACACCGATTTTCAAAAGAGTTCATGAGGAGCTTTCAGTACTATCTCTTTTAAGAGAAACCTTTTGAGTAATAATCTCAAAGTTGAGGATGAAGAAATGTTTTTAAAAAAAACATATAAGCTAAGTTATATTTTGGGAGTAGTATTGAGCACCTGATATGAGGGAGAGTTCAAACAACTCATAGCCCTCATAAACCATGTAGCCAACGTGGGTAGAATAGGTCATACTTTTTAGATGATTCCTTATTACTTTTTAAGTATAGCTTAGTGGATCCACTTAGTTGAGGAGTTCTATACTCCGGCAAGGTATAAGATAGTTCTAGCAGCGTGGGCGAGATGTTGTATCATCACATGGCTCATAGTGATGGTTGTCGATTATAGAATCTCCCAAACAAAGTTTATTTTACATTTTTACATACAAACTGAGTTATATTGTATTTTCCAATACATTGAGTTGTTATCTACCATTTTAAAAGTTTTTTTATATCGCATTATTGTTATTGCTTTTATATTGAAATGAGTTGAGAATGAGTTGAGGTTGAGTTGAGTTTAGACGAGGTAAGTTGTTTCTTTAGTTCTAGTTAAAGCTTATGTCATGTTTTAGATTTCCCCTTGCATGCTCATACATTCTATGTACTGACGCCATTTGGCTTGCATCTTTCATGATGCATATACAAGTAACCAGGATCATTAACCAGCGCTTCGTTGATCCAGTCGAGTTCCAGATTTGTTTGGTGAGCCTCCTTGCTTTTGGAGGATCCCTCAGTTATTTCTATCATGTTATTTCAATTTTTTTAGGATGATCGGGGGTCTTGTACCGACATTCCTCATAGTATTAGAGGCTTCATAGATAGATATACAATAGTTCTTGAGTTTTTTCATTTTCAGTTGTTAATGTTTTAAAGACTTGAGTTTCCTATTTCTAGGTAGTTGAATATTCTTATATATTCCGAGTTTATCTTTTGAGACATTTGAGTTAAGTTTATCTTATGTGGAGTAAGTCTTCAACTGAGAGTTGAGCCATGCCAAGGGTTCACTTGGGGCCAGCAATGGTTCTCGAGTATCGGCCACGTCCAAGGTGTAGGCTTGAGACGTGACAAATAACGTTTAAAATATCTCTACCAACAAAGACATGTTAGAATGATAATCTATGCTATAAGTGTCCCTTACCTTAAACCTTAAGTAGCTCACTGAAGAAAGCGTGAAAGTAAGCATGCAAATGACTCTATGTTATATTTTGAGAGGAAAAAGCTCATGTAAGATTGGAAGAAAGACTTTCCATGAAAAAACAACTATATATATATTTCTCTTCTTAGATTCTCATTCTGAAATCCGATTCATGGGCAAAAAAGGCATGGGCACTACGGCAATAGCTTGGCATTGCGATAACTATGATTTACTTTTATGTATAGAATTTATTAGTAACACCTAGATACAACATGAAATTGTAGAAGACATCATGATTAAGTATATGTGCATGGTGTTCTGATGGACGACTTTGAATAAAATGTAATCAGAATAACTTGGATATGTGTGTCTTTCCTGTGATGATAAATATGAATCAGTATCAGTATGACTAATATAAATGTGTTAATTGGAATCATGTTCATTTAATTGCTAAAAAAGAAATTAAAAATCACTATAATAAAGAAGGAGTAAATTTATGTCACAACCCAAAGTAGACCCTAGGCGTAACATGGCATATAGAACCCCGAGAGGTCCTACACAAGTCACTTAGCATACATCATACAAGACAAAGATAAAATTTTATCATCAAAAGAGTTTGACAAAGCGGAAGTTTAACATAAGTCTCAAAGCCATCTAATACATCATAAGCAAAGTAATTGGGAACATAACCCATATATCACATACAAAGTCTGAAAATAGAAATGAAATAAAAGTAATAAAAGAGTCTCAATCGTTAGAACATAAGGACTCACCAATCTTCAAAAACCCAAAATGATCAACTAGCCACGAGTATAGGAGGTAGGAGCGTCGGACCCTACATTAGTGAAACAATGTAGGCACAAGTATGCATTAGCACATGGAATGTACTAAGTATGATAACAATGCATAATAGTTATGAAATTATGCTAAAAAAGATTTTACATGACGTGCAATGACCAAGCTAAATCGTAAGATAAAATGTTAGAAAACATAAGTCATAGTCATGGTCAATGCAAGCTAAACATCTTTAGAACACTCGTGAGATACTTTAGAAAGTAACCTTAGTTCATTAATATGGGAAGTGTACCATATAACCGACATAGACTATGTGAGCTATAACATGGAATCCAATGTTTATCTTACACCGAATATCCTTACTTGCCAAGGTAAAAACTATACACTTGAGCTAAAGTGGATCCACTAGCTAATGTCTATCTAAGACAATCATCCTATGATGATACATAGTTATGAGATAAAGAGATTGCTACTAGAAATCTGGTCTCTAATAACGAGAGAGTCTCCATCTTAATACCTTCTCGGTGCTAAGAAACAATCCCACCAAATAGTCATTAATCTTTTTAAGTTTATCATCCATGGAAAGGCACAATTAAACAATCAATCCAAGCTAAAGTTCATTAGAATAACTCATTAATCTTGATAAGGTGAGAAAGCCTTTCAACCTTATGAATCATTTTGTGAGAAATCCTTTTACAATCATGTTCTTAGTCGTATGTGAGAAAACCTTTCACAACAATAACAACAACATTGATGATTTACTCTCAAAGCAATCTTAACTTATTTGCATCAATTTCATTAAAAGAACATGCATATCTTAATAAATTCATCTTTCATAGTTCATAAGCTTCATCATAGTATCATAGTCTAAAATCAGGATCATGCATAGGCTCATGAGAATTCTAATTAAAAACATATAATTACTTCAATTCATGCATAAAATATGGAAAACAATCAATTGAATCATAATTAAAAAGAACCCATGAAGATTGAATAAAATCCTAACTTTGATTGGCAATCTCACTAGTAAAATTGGGGATTTTAGGAATCCTATGGAGGAAAGGACTCCATAAGTGAATACTAACATACCTTGATATCAAAAGCCCACAAAGAATGGAGGATTAGAAACTTGAAATTGAATCCTAGCTCTTCTTCTTCTTCCTTAGGTTGAGAGTAATTTAGGAAGTGAATTTGGTTATGTTTAGGGAAATTAGGAGAATGGGGTTAAAGTGGGTGGTTTTAGGACTCGAAAGATTTATATAGGGCTTAGGGTAGAAGGAAAAATGATGTAGTTTTGATCTAAAATGATTAGGGAAAATACTTAAAAGACCCTTAAAAATAAATGTTGATTTGGTCTACGAGTCAGACCTACGAACTGTAGAACTTTCTACGGTCCATACTGGTAAACCGTACACCAAGTTCTAGGACCTTAAAATTTACCCAACTTTGACAGAACCCTTCTACGGTCCATAGGACTTCCTACAGTCCGTAGACCTAATCGTAGAACTCAACTTTGACCCTTAAAATTTCACTAAGCTTGGGAGTCACCTACGAGATCTATCCACAACTCGTGCATATGATGACGGGTCTTCCTGGTGAATCGTACAAAGGGTACTGGGACTTGTTTTGAAATATGTTTCCCTCTTCCTATGGTTTCCATCTATGTACTATAGATGGCCCGTAGAAGCTTCTATGGTCCGCAGATGGGAGCCGTAAAACCAGACTTCAATCCAAAAATTTATTTTCTTCCTTTTCAAAATTTTGAGGTGTTACGACTTGAGAATTGAATAAAGTCAATTTTTTTATGTTTTATTTTATGTTTGTGATGAAGTAATGTTATACTTAAAAATTGTCATGAAAAAGGAATATTTGTTTAATAGTATCGATGCGTTGATTGGGTGAGCCAAAAAAATTGTATGGTTGGTCAATTATAATGTATTAGGCAAAAAAGAGGAATGAATGGTAATGAAGTGTTTGAATGAGATATTAATAATGTCACGATCCAGGGGTACCCCCTAGATGTAACATGGCATACTTGACCTTGAAGGGGTCTCATACAAGCCCTTAGCATCATAACATAGGTAATAGAAATAAAATACGGAACAATTTTAATCTTTTACAATCAAAGTCATTTTTCATAAACGCAAAAGGAAGTCTTTACCAAAACTTTTTCTCAAACCATCTAACATAATACTTGAATAAAACTCTTGGGACATAGCCCATACAAAGTCTAAACCATAAATAAATAACATAAAGGAAACATGGGTTTGTCCTCCAAGCTATGATGACTCACCAATTCTTCAACTCATCTTGCACCTTAGAAACCTAACCTCCAAAGCAACCCAATCTCCAAAACCCTATATTTTATTAGAATGTAGGTAATATGCGTTAGTACAAAATGTACCAAGTATGAAAGCTAGCACAACATCATAAGAGCATCTCAAAATGGATAGTCAACATAAGACATAAGCATAAGAAATAATAACATGTTCATAGCATAATCATCATAGTCATAGCATGGTCTCCAACATAACCATCATATACAAACATAAGTCAATATAATACATAGTTAATGAGCATAGGAGATAAATCATAATCATAATAGACATAATTGACTCTTAGTCGTCCATACCATAATGGCACCATTCTCCAGAAACATCAAAGCACACTTGTGCAATGTATAAAAGGCATCCCATACTACCCTTCACACTAAGCATAACCTTGAAGTCATCCTAGTGATATTCACCCTACTTTGGTCTTACTATTTACTTAACTCTCATAACTAAGGAAGGCAACTATGGCACAATCCTATCTCAACTCATTCTCTTTAGTAACCCTAAGTCATACTTGTGCAATCCAATCATAGCATCCCATAATACTAATCATGCAAAGTACCACTTTTAGGTCCTCATACTAAAACTTCTTGGTTTGGAACCTAGTTCCTCTATTTCACTTTATAACACTATGAGGTACTCTCTTAAGCACATCTTAGTTCTTTATTAGCTTGAACCATATGAGATACTACTTTTAGTATGTCTAAGTTCATTAATAGTATGGACCCTATGAGATACGACCTTAATCATGTCTAAGTCCACTTATACACTTGAACACTATGAGGTACTTCACTAAGTAAGTCTTAGTTCAATTATGCTTTAGAACACTATGAGATACTTCACTAAGTCTTTGTTCAATGGATATGGAGATTGCTACTAGGAACCTTGACTCAACTCATGTAGAGCCTCTCAGCTCATGAGACCTAACTTTAGGAAAACCCACACTCTAAGAGTTCCCCCTTTAACTTGGATAGTCATCACATATACTAGGTGTGGTTCTCTTTTCTACTTGGAGCCCGGACCCTATCTTGTGTGACACTCCATCTTATCTTCAGTATCCACTTAGAGCCAAACATACACCCCATGGTTTACTTGTTAAGCCTTGATTAACACTCATCTCTCATGGAAGAATGTCCTAGACAATCAATCCTTGTTCAAGTGATTCTATCACTTTCATCTATCAAGCATTCATAAGGTAGGTTAGGTGAGTATAGACCTTGCACCACAATTCTACCTATTAGACTTCTATTCTCTTTTAGACTTATACTCTCAAAGACTTAGCATCAATAATCAATCACATTAGATTCACCCTAAATCCCTAGCTATCATGATTACACACCTTTCTCTCAAGGTTTCTTTCTTAATTTCTTCTTTATACCTAGATTTCAAGGTATTTTGATCACATCTTCCATTACTAGGTGATTCTAGTCACAATTGATCATAAAGGTTCAAATTCAACTTTACATGTCAAGATTCATCATATACAATAGAGTCTAGTTCAATTCATGATTATATGATCCTAACTTTTATCAAATACTACACATGACATTGATTTAGGAAGATCACCTATGGACCTTCAATTTTGCCTCTAATGGCATAAACCCACAAAGATCACATTCATCAATTTAGATTAGGGTTTACCATAGAAATCACATGAAAGCATCATAATATCATAAACCAATGCTAATACAATCATAATTAGGCATTATCCACTAGATTGGAATCATACCCAAGCCCTACCCATAATGCAAGCACAACCCTTAGAATTGGGTTTTTGACTTCTCAATTGGGGGAAAAACTAAGGGGGGATCTATGGGGGGAGAACCCATAGACGAATAAGCTAAACATACCTCTTTGCAAAGCCCTAAACAAATCTTGAATCAATGGAGAAACACTGCCCTCTTCTCTTATTTTCTTCTTCTTCTTCTTCACTTCTAGAGAGAGAATATTTGGAGAGTAATTTGGGGTTTTAGATGAATGAGTTAAAGTGATTAGTTTAGGGGACTATTAACCTTATATAGATGGTAATTTAACTAACTAACAGACCTACCTTAACCCATAATTAATTAACTAATAAATTCCAAAACACTTAACTTAAAACTAAAACACCTAAAACTGGCATGACCTATGGATCCCCACCTACGGACAGTAGGTGGGTTGACGGACCGTACTGCACCCTTCGTGGGTATGGTCTCTGGCTTAAGGCTGCAGTACTGTTCAGGTCTTGACCCACGACCTCCACTTACGGGGCATGGGTCCACCTATGGCCAGTAGGTGGCCAAGCCTAGTTCTGCCCAGATTTTGCAGATTAGGGACAGCTTTTGGGTCCCCCTCAAGGACCCCTTGGTTGGTCCTTGGAGGGTCGTACCTGGACGGTTAACCCTTAAAACCCCTATTCTAAGTACGAGAATCATTTCTACTAGTTTAACCCTCATACGAAACTCCAAAACTCTCATACACGGCTCTAGAACTCACTAGTTCAACTTGCTAGTTTCCGGAGTGTTACAATATCTCCCCCTTGGGATCATTCGTCCTCAAATGACGATTCTAAACACTTCTTAAAGTCAAAACTCTAAGATAACAGCCCAGCATGCATGCACTACATCTAATGCACAAAACCAAGGAAGAAAATTTCAATTCAAAACCAAACTCATTCAATGCAACTCAAGGGAGTAGAAACTATATCTACCATCCCAAAATGCATGAAATTCTATATTTTACTCATTTCAAAGGTGGAACTAACATCTCCTAGCTAAAACATGCTCAATACTCCCTCATGGAACCTAAATGCAAAGTTACTCTCAAAAAGCATATCTTCAAGGAGGAACCTTTCAACGCCCAAAACTAAGGCATGCTCAAAGTTCATCTCATGAAGTCTACATGCAAATCTACTCAATGCACTACAACATGAGTAAAACAATGCATATAAGTCATTTCTAACAAGACCTAAGCATTTTCATGAACATGCGCATAAAAAAATCATGGCAACACATAAACACACAATAACCTTACTAAGTAGGCACACTATCTCCCCCTTGGGAGTAAGCCTACCCAAACTCTTCTAAACATCATATATGCTAAAAACAACTTCCAAGTCCAACATAACAAGTCACAAAAGACAAGAAATTTGGAAATTTACTAAAGCATAAAAACACATACTGGAAGGGACATGAGGAGATCACTCTTGATCTTCTCTAGATTGGAGAGCATAAAATCTATTCTTCTTTGGAGCACTATCATCCGAACCACTAGAGGCAACTTTATTATCCTCCCTTCCCTTAGCATTAAGAACCAGGCAATCTCTCATCTTGTGCCCTTCCTTACCACACACATAGCAACCATCCATGCCGGCTAGGCACTTACCAAAATGATTCCTTCCACACTTGGTGCAAGTAGGCTTAAGAAATGGAGAGTCTTGGCCGGAATACTTTTGTCTAGACTTAGACCTACCTTGCTCATCGGACTTAACATTGGGAAAGTTCCCATCATCGGTCCTAGCTCTTTTCCCCTCCCTATTTATTTTCTTAAGCTTTTGCTCCTCAATTTGTTGAGCATGCACCATGAGACGGAAAATATTCATACTACAAATAAGCATTGCCGAATGACATTCATTTACCACTAATTCGGACACTCCCATCACAAACTTATTCATCTTAGCCCTTGAATCCCCCACTATGGTTGGAGCATATTTGGATAGTTAGGTGAACTTAAGGGAATACTCTTTTACACTCATACCCCCTTGCTTAAGGTTTATGAACTCTTGCATCTTTAGCTCCCTTAACTCTAGGGGAAAGAGCCTATCAAGGAATTCCTCCTTAAACATCTCCCAATCTATGGGGACTGCCTCTACCGGCCTACTATCTTTCCATTGCTCATACCAAATTTGTGCTACATCCCTCAATTGATAAGCGGCTAGCTCCGCTTTCTCTATCGAAGTTAATCCCATGATGGCAAGCACCTTATATGCCTCATCTATAAAACATTGAGGATCTTCCTCCACTTTGGAGCCATAAAACTCTGGAGGATTCATCCTCAAAAACTCTCTCACCCTAGAAGAAGCCATCCCCTTTATTGGGTTTGCCGGAGCCACCATCTGTTTATTGGCTTGCGCCGTCAAGGCTGAGCCAACAATTGCATAGAAACCCTAAACTACTTTAGAGTGGCATTCCCAATTGGAGGGTCATTTGGAGCTTGAGGAGGAGCTTGGTTAGGAACTCGTGGAGGAACCTCTTGTTCTCCATTGTCTTCATCTTCTCTCCTAGCATTAGCCCTAGTATTAGCCAAAACTTGAAAAACCATAGGGAAAAGGTTAGGAGAATGACCTACTAGATCTAAACTCTATAGCACGACTTAGAGAATGAAGAAGTGAGATTTCCTAAGCATCCAATAGCTTCTTATTCATAAACGTGGCGCGCTTCATATTTTTGAACAAGACTCTACTAGATGTGATTTGAGACAATCCTAGAACCATTCTAAAACCTTGTGCTCTGATAACCAAGTTTGTCACGACCCAAGGGTACCCTCTATATGTAACATGGCGTACTAGATCCCGATGGGGTCTCATACAAGCCATTAGCATCATAACATAGGTAATATAAATAAAATACGAAATAATTTAAATCTTTTACAATCAAAGTCATTTTTCATAAACACAAACATAAGTCTTTACTAAACCTTTTTCTCAAACCATCTAACATAATACTTGAATAAAACTCTTGGGACGTAGCCCATACAAAGTCTAAAACATAAAGAAATGATATAAATGAAACATGGGTTTGTCCTCCAAGCTATGATGACTCACCAATTCTTCAACTCTTCTTTCACCTTAGAAACCTAACCCCCAAAGCAACTCAATCTCTGAAACCCTACATTAGATAATGTAGGTAATATGCGTTAGTACAAAATATACCAAGTATGAAAGCTAACACAACATCATAAGAGCATCTCAATATGGTTAGTCAACATAAGACATAAGCATAAGAGATAATAACATGTTCATAGCATAATCATCATAGTCATAGCATGGTCTCCAACATAACTATCATATACAAACATAAGTCAATATAAGAAATAGTTAATGAGCATAGGAGATAAATCATAATCATAATAGACATAATTGACTCTTAGTCGTCCATACCATAATGGCACCATTCTCCAGAAACATCAAAGCACACTTGTGCAATGTATAAAAGGCATCCCATACTACCCTTCACACTAAGCATAACCTTGAAGTCATCCTAGTGATATTCACCCTACTTTGGTCTTACTATTTACTTAACTCTCATAACTAAGGGAGGCTGTCACCTTTAGTCAAGGCAACTATGGCACAATCCTATCTCAACTCATTCTCTTTAGTAACCCTAAGTCATACTTGTGCAATCCAATCATAGCATCCCATAATACTAATCATGCAAAGTACCACTTTTAGGTCCTCATACTAAAACTTCTTGGTTTGGAACCTAGTTCCTCTATTTCACTTTATAACACTATGAGGTACTCTCTTAAGCACATCTTAGTTCTTTATTAGCTTGAACCATATGAGATACTACTTTTAGTATGTCTAAGTTCATTACTAGCATGGACCCTATGAGATACGACCTTAATCATGTCTAAGTCCACTTATACACTTGAACACTATGAGGTACTTCACTAAGTAAGTCTTAGTTCAATTATGCTTTAGAACACTATGAGATACTTCACTAAGTAAGTCTTTGTTCAATGGATATGGAGATTGCTACTAGGAACCTTGACTCAACTCATGTAGAGCCTCTCAGCTCATGAGACCTAACTTTAGGAAAACCCACACTCTAAGAGTTCCCCCTTTAACTTGGATAGTCCTCACGTCAACTAGGTGTGGTTCTCTTTTCTACTTGGAGCCCGGACCCTATCTTGTGTGACACTCCATCTTATCTTCAGTATCCACTTGGAGCCAAACATACACCCCATGGTTTACTTGTTAAGCCTTGATTAACACTCATCTCTCATGGAAGAATGTCCTAGACAATTAATCCTTGTTCAAGTGATTCTATCACTTTCATCTATCAAGTATTCATAAGATAGGTTAGGTGAGTATAGATCTTTCACCACAGTTTTACCTATTAGACTTCTATTCTCTTTTGGACTTTACTCTCAATGCCTTAGCATCAATAGTCAATCACATTAACTTCACCCTAAAGCCCTAGCTATCATGATCACACACCTTACTCTTAAGGTTTCTTTCTTTATACCTAGATTTCAAGGTATTTTGATGACATCTTCAATTACTAGGTGATTCTAGTCACAATTGATCATAAAGGTTCAAATTCAACTTTACATGTCAAGATTCATCATATACAATAGAGTCTAATTCAATTCATGATTATATGATCCTAACTTTGATCAATTACTACACATGACATTGATTTAGGAAGATTACCTATGGACCTTCAACTTTGCCTCTAATGGCATAATTGAGATCACATTCATAAATTTAGATTAGGGTTTACCATAGAAATCACATGAAATCAACATAATATCATAAAACAATGATAATACAATCATAATTAGGCATTATCCACTATATTGGAATCATACACAATCCCTACCCATAATGCAAGCACAACCCTAGCTAGAATTGGGTTTTTGACTTCTCAATTGGGGGAAAACTAAGGGGGATCTATGGGGAAGAACCCATAGATGAATAAGCTAAACATACCTCTTTTCAAATCCCTAAACAAAGCTTGAATCAATGGAGAAACACTGCCCTCTTCTCTTCTCTTCTTCTTCTTCACTTCTAGAAAGAGAATATTTGGAGAGTAATTTGGGGCTTTAGATGAATGAGTTAAAGTGATTAGTTTAGGAGTATATTAACCTTATATAGGTGGTAATTTAACTAACTAACCGACCTACCTTGACCCATAATTAATTAACTAATCAATTCCAAACACTTACCTTAAAACTAAAATACCTAAAACTGGCATGACCTACGTATCCCTACCTACGGACAGTAGGTGGGTTGAAAAACTGTACTGCACCCTTCGTGGGTGTGGTATGTGGCTTAAGACTGAAGGTCTGTGCAGGCCTTTACCCATGACCCCACTTACGGGGCGTGGGTCCACCTACGGCCAGTAGGTGGCCAAGTGTAGGTCTACCCAGATTTTGCATATTAGGGGCTGATTTTGGGGTCCCCTCAAGGACCCCTTGGGTGGTCCTTGGGGGGTCGTACCCGGACGTTTAACCCCTAAAATCCCTATTCTAAGTATGGGAATCATTTTTACGAGTTTAACCCTCATACAAAACTCCAAAATTCCCATACAAGGCTCTAGAACTCACTATTTCAACTTGCTAGTTTTCGGGTGTTACAAATAAGTGGGGATGAATCGGGTGAGAAGGTGATTTTTAAAATATTAATAAAAACTAGTTGGATTGAGTATTGTTACGAAATTAATTAACGTGTCATGAAAGTATTAATGTATGTGTAGTAATTGTAATAGTCAAAGATATTACTTGGAGTTGGTGATCCCATTTTTCACTGAAGTTGATTAGTCCTTTATATGTGATTAGTGTTGGTGATCCCATTTTTCACTTAACCGTCCAATCCGTTCATTAAATATGGATTGAATGAGTGATTTTTAAATATGGATAATATTTGGATTTGCATTCATATTTAACCCATTAAAATATGAGTATTTATGGGTAAACTACGGATCAAATATTGGCATTGCAGATTTTTTTCTAAGCTCTCAAAAGATGTGACTTTTTTCATGATTTTAAAAGCGATTTTTAGCATTAACTTCGTTGTTTCATCCACGAATCACAATCACAAAGATAATCTGGTAAGTCTCTCAATTTCTCCCCCATGAATCCCTCTTCCTCATCTTCCCTCTTTCTCTTCCATTTTTTTTTTTGAAATTTTAGGGCTAGAGTTTGTGATTAATCTCTTGAAATTTTCTTCCTCGTTTCTGAATAACATTGTGGCAAAAGATTATTTATTTATAAGAATTGTCAATGTAGTTTACAGTTTGCATTTTTTTTTATAGAATATTAAATTTCATGCTTGAATTTTTTTTTACAAAACATTAATTTCATGCTTTTGACACATCTTTTTGGTCTGTCCTTTGGATATGAGATTTTATTTATGTTAGGAAAAGATGTCAATGAAGACTAATGAGGACATCTATGAGGAATCTTGTGAGATTAGTTCATCAGTCCCTACAGAACAAGCAAAAAAAAAAAAAACTTATGATGTTTGAATTTTTTTTTCTGAAATTGCGTCATGCTACAAGTAATGAAAGGTTAAAAGCTCAATGTAAGATCTATAAGTAGATCATTTTAGCATACTTTATTTTTGGAACTTCGAATCTGAAACTGCATATTAGTTTACACTTAGACAAAGCACAAGAGCATAAATCAATTGATTAAACAATTTATCATGAGAAACTATATGTGGTCATTCTAAAGCATAATTATCCATTCAGCTTTGGCGAACATCAAGAAAATAGGAATATCCATTTATACCTAAATATAACTGTGAAAATCATTTCAAGAAATACTGGCAAGTTTGATATTTTGAAGAAGTATGATAAGAAAAAGGAATATCTAAAAAATGAGCTTGCAGTGATTCCTAGTAGAGTGTGTTTGACTTCAGACATGTGGATTTCTCTAGGGTCAAATGGATGTATGTGTTTAATTGCTCATTATGTTGATTTGAATGGAATTCTTCAAAAAAAAAAAGTATTGATTTTTCTTCATGTGCACCCTTCATATTCTTGTGTTATTTTGGGTCATTTACTAATTGAGTTCATTAAGGAATGAGGTATTGAAAAAAAATTCTCTCTTACTTTGAATAACGCTACTTGTAATAGGGGTATGGTAACTAATTTAAAAGAACACTTATCTTTGATGCAAAAACTAGTTTGTGATGGAAAGTTCTTTCATTTTCATTGTGGAAACTATATCTTGAATTTAATTGTGAAGGTGGGTTTGGAGAAAGTTAATGCAACTATGTAAATATTAGAGAATATGTTAAACATATTAAACATTTGGAAGGAAGAATTTTAATTGTGAAATGCACAAAAAATTTTGGGCTACCATGTTCAGAAAAGCTTCATCAAGACATGGCAATTTGTTGGAATTTCACTTATCTAATGCTTGAAAGTGTGATCCTCTACCAACAAGCTTATATTTAATATAAATTGATTGATACTAATTTTAACACATGTTCTTTCTGAGGAGGAATGGAAAAGAGTAGAGACGATTGCTCAATTTTTTAAACCACTTTTATAACATTACTACATTGTTCTCTGGAAGCCAATATCCAACTGTTAATTTGTATCTACATAACGTGTGAAAAATTCAGAAGTAATTAGAGGAAGAAAAACAAAAATTATGATCCAATTATGAGTGAAATAGCTACATCAACGTTAAAAAAATTCAAACAATATTGGAAATCTTACAATATGATCTTATCACTAGCCATTATTCTTGATCCTCGATATAAGCTTAAGTTTGTGAAATTTATCTTCTCTAAAATTGATCTTAAGACTGTTGAAGCAAAGGTAAAAATTGTTAAAGATCATTTACATTTGTAATTCAAAGAATGCTATATACCTTCAACCTCATTTTCCTTGTTGGGGGAAACTAAAAATGAAATGAGGGATGAACTTGAAGAGTTTGATAACCAACCGGGGTGTAGTAAAAAATAAAACACAACTAGATTTGTACTTGGAGGATGTCACGACCCAGACCATCATAATTGGCACCCACACTAACCCTCCGGTGGGAGAACCACTACTACAACCCAAGCTAAGCAACTTAACCAAAAACGAAGGCATTTAAAGATACAAAAGCAGGTTTAAATGCTAAGGAAAGAAATAGAGAATTCCCATAAAGTCCAAACAAAAGTCTAACAACCAAAACAAATGAGGAATAATACCTAGAACCTGAAAGTCAATATACCAAAACGTCTAAAGTTCAACAAGTCTAAGAAAATGGGTACAACCCAATTAAACATAAGAAATCCTAATGCACTAGTCTAAGTCCGAAATAGGGACATAAATGAAAAGAGAACTCATGGCATCCCGGAAGAACCGGCTCACCCTTGAATTTGAACAATCACTGATCTTCTAAACGAGGTCTGTCAATAGCCGCTTGAAGATGCCCTGTACTCAACAAGGAAAGAGCAAGTGCAGTATCAGTACACAACCACATTGTACTGGTAGGATCACGCGGCTATCCCAATAAGTGCAACATACATAAGTCATTACAACAAAATAATAACACACATACACCGAATATATACCATATCAATATCATTTACGAACAATGAACATTTTCACAATGAACAATATCACAGTTATGTCAAATCAATGGTCCTCTCATGGAACCCAAACCCAAATTGTTAGCATATCGGTACGTGGTATACGATCTAATGTTTATGCCGAAATATGGCAACCGATCCCATAATTATGCTGAAACGTGGCAACTGATCCAAGTTAGTGTGTCGGAACGCAACACTCGATCCATTCAACAAGCCACGATCAAAATCACAAAGTACATTCTCATAATCATACAATCAAGTCATGATTCATGGCATTCATCATTTATCTATCCTCATTTACAATTAGTGTGATCAATAATGCTACATTCACATACATGTATTATAATGAAGCAAGAATAAACATATATCACACAACATGAAATCACAATCATCACCTACCTCGAACAAAGCTTGAAATCCACTAAGAAACTTGATCCTTCCCTTTACGGATTGTTTCTGCTTGTTTTTGGTCTACAACAATCAATATAATTCTAGGATCAACATACAAGACTTAATTACTCGGATCATAATCAATAAGATCAACCCTAGGTTAAACCCTTGATCCCTATACCCCAAATTAGGGATTTTTCCACTATAATTTCCAAATCAAAACCCTCCCCCATCGATAATTACCCATTAGATTATGATCTACGGATCAAAAAATGGATTCGGGGAGTTAAAACCTTACCTTTAGCCTAAAGAATGGTGAAAACCTGTCAAGAAAGCACCTGGGGTCGTCTCCTAGCTCTCAAAGTCGAAAAGTGCAGAATAAAATATTTTTGGGGTTTATTTTCGACTTAAATCGCGATTGTCCCGCCACAGCGGTACTCACCCCGCTACAAAGGCCCTACCCTGGCGGGAATAATCCCATCTTAGCGGCTTGCACGAAACCAGTGAGTCAATTTAAGAATTCCAAACTCCCATTTCACAACACACGTTCAACCAACGACACTTAGAAACTACCCGTTCACGCTAAGATCAGTTTCGGGAGTTCTACTCACCCGAAATCAATTTCGTAAAGTCGTACGGTTTCCTTAACGTCTTAGCTATCTACTCATATGATCAATATCATAATTAAATCACCCAATTGTTACCAGATTTCCCTAGACCTTACTAACTCCGATTTCATCCAAATCTGGACTAGATTGGGAAATTCCAAGTTACTACGAAAAAGTTCTCCGGCCCAAAAATTTTCCTGTTGGATTTTCTATAACGACGGAAACAGTTCGTTACAGAGGAGCCGAATATTGACCGTAAAGTAAATTCAAATTTGGATATATGTGCCCATTGAAAGGAAAATAGACTAAGGTATTCTGAACTCTCATTGATGGCAAGGGGCGTCTTGAGTAGATCTATTACCATACTAGCCTTTAAATCTATCTTTAGCATTGAATGTTGTATTATTTTAAAATTTACGAGTTCTACTTTACCTGCAAATGTGGAGGCGAAGTTATGTACTAGCTAGAATTGACTTTATGGGCAAGAAGGTAAAACATTCTACACATATTACATATTTATTTTGTATTGATACAAATTGGTGTTCCAGTAAATAATTTTCCTTCCTTGTGTTTGTTTTCTTAAGGTTCCACTGAATCTGATTCTGATGATAATGAGATTGTAGTAGACCTCAGGCTGTATTTTGATAGAGTGCAACATGCTTGCAATTGATCTTTAGGATGACATGTTTTAGGCGGGGTAAGCTTTCATAATTTTTTCATTTGAAAGTTTGACAGGAATCAATCTATATATAATAATAAAGCTGAATATGAAAACAGTGATATGACGCTCTCTATGAGCTTCAATTCTATTTATTTTTTTGTGATTTTTTTAACCTTTTCTTTAATTTTAACATACAAAAAAAATTCACCTAAAAATTTAACGAATATTAAAAATAATCATATTTAATTATATCTTTATCAATAGCCATATTTAATTTATTTTGTCATTAATGCTAGTATTCTCTTTTCCTAAGTATTTCTCAATTTCTCATCAAGTATTACAAATCTTTTCATTTGATTTTTAAAATTTCCGACAAACTATTCACGATAGTTAATTTTATGGGTTTTTAATGGCCATTCCTTTCTTTGTTCTTTTTTCACTTTTTATTTATTTATTTATTCAATTCAAGAAATTTTTATCTTTATATAATATAAATGTATTTCTTTTATCTTCTTTATTTGTCTTTTTTCTTATTTATTTAATTTTTAAGTTTCACTTTCATAACTTAAATCTATTAAATTTCTATTCTTAATAATATTATTAATTCCATGACTTTTAAGTTTTCATATTCATAACCTCCAACTATTAAATTATAAAATTTAAGATACTTTGTGATATCTCTCCATTTTTATCTATATAAATTCACAAGTTTTTGTTTCATGAAATCCTAACTTATGATTATTCTTTATATCTTTATGTTTTATTGTTCTTTGTAGTATTATTATGTTGTCAAATTCATGCTTTAACTTGACAAGATGAAGAATACTTGAATATTGATTAGTTTGTCAAAAGAAGAGGGTGTCAGACAAGAGCTCAAAAAAGTGGGCATTGATTCTGTATTCTTATTTTTATCTATTTTCTTATGATGAGGTCCTAAGGAAGAGATGTGTGTTTATGTTTTCTCCATGTAACTTCTTTAGTTTGAATTTTATAATTTTTTTATTATTGCAAGTCTGTATTTTTGTTTAGATGCAAATTAGTTTTTGTAATTTTGTGTGTAATAATACTAACTATTAGCAAAGGTTCACAAATATTATTGCACATAGAACTATTTATATTTTCTTTAAAGATTCCTCCATTTTTGTCTATATAAATTCATAATTTTTTATTTCATCAAACCCTTGCTTATGATTATTCTTTTTATTTCATATTTGAAGTAGTGTTTTCCTTAATTCTTAAAGTCTTTCTCATGTAACTGTTGAGATATAAGTTAAAGAGTCAAAGAGGCACCTAAACGTTTCTTATTTCAAGTTAAATAACAAACATCGAAGAAGAGTATTAAGTACTACTAAAACTACACTATGAAACTTGGCCTTTCTGTCTCTCTTTTGATCTTACACATAGCAAGAACTTGGACTTCCAGATTGAGGAGAAAGAGCGACAGAAAGGCCATGTGAATTTTCCCGCGCGTGTTAATCCGATAAGAAAGATAGGAAAATGAAAGTGAAGTAATTAGATTATTTTTCTTCTTTTATTTGTTTTGTTTTCTTCAAAGCGAATGAAAATATTCGCGTTGATATTTTTTTACTTCAATTTCCGGGATTTACATTACATGAAAATTAAAGTTTTACTTTTTAGATATAGAAAGTGCAATTCAATTTCATTTTGTTTAGTGAAAAAAGTATAGAAAATTGGGCTAAGAAAAAGTATAACAAAGACTTTTCACTTTTTTTTTCTTTGTTAGCATCACTTCTAATCATAAAATGATAATATATTTTAATATTAATTTTTTTTTCTTTATTATTTAACCCATAACCTACACCTCTTTAATTTTTATTTTTAATAATATTCAAGACTCTCATAATTTTGATGTCCATAACCTCCAAACATTAATTTGTAGGTTTATGATGTCTTATGCTATTTCTCTATTATGCCTATATAAATTCATACTTAGTTTCATGGAGATTCACATTCAAGATTATCATTTCCCTTCTTCATCATATTTTTAGACATTACAATTTCCATATTTTATCAAATTATTTTTATACATCTTACAATCCATTTCAACTATCATATTATTACCGGTTGAATTTCGTTCTTTTTTTTTATTTTTACTTTTACATTATAAACGTTATGTTATTCATTATCTTTTTAAAGTATAAGTGAGAAAAAAATTAAAAATTATAATTTAAAAATCAGTTCTCTATCTTCAATCTACCATATTCCATAAAATTACACACACACACATATATATGTATGTATGTATGTAAGCTAATTAATACATATGTACGGAATGTAAATTACACAAAATGATCAACTTTGTTTTTCATTTTATTTTTTAAATTCTACTTTTTAAATCTATAATAATTCCGGCACATAAATACAGTTATTTTACTTTGTTATGGATGTACTATGTTCTTCTCTTTTTCCGATATAACTTTTTTAATGAGTTTTGTTTATCTTCATGCTGGTTATATGACATTGATCAATTTATATTTAACGGAAAAAGAAAAAGTGCTTTTACTTCCTTCATGTAATAGTATATTCTACTTGTTAGAAATTGGTTCGGTGTGAATAATAAGATCGACTAAAATCTAAATTTTGATCTATTTAATTAAATTTGAACTAAAACCTTTTTTATATTCAAATATTATGTAAGATTATGACCGCGCATAGGGCGTAATGAACTTGGATGCATAGGACTTGCACTTATATGCAGCGGAATGCTTAAATTTTTTCTTGTATTCAGTTAGATCTAGGTCAGAAATGAGAATCAGTTTCTGATAGTTCATTGCAGGAACCCAACTTATTTTTCAAAATTGTTTCACCATGTGCAGCAAGCCTAAATGTATTTTGGAGGAAGTGGAAACACCGCGGAGATGAAGAAAGAGGTTGCGAGATCAACTATGATGACATTTTGCTTATGTTTTCTGTTTATTATATTAATAAGGTGTGTGAGTCTATTATGTTTTCAGGCATTAGACATGTTACGAAAATATCGTGGATTAACTAGCACAGAATTACAAACAAAGAAAATAGAGAAGAAGAATAACACAATGATTTAATGAAGTTCAACTAGGCCTACTCCTCCCGTAAAAGTAGAGAGAGTTTTCCACTATGAAAGAAAAGAAGAAGCTTGCAATGCTTTCAAGCCTTTGGGACTACATTGTGTATCATGTACCATGCCTTAGAATACCGAACTATATCCCCATATATAGATCCCAAGTAGTCCCAAACCTATAAGGAAAAAGTTTTCCCAATGCTATAAGGACAATATTTTCCTTTTCCTAACCTATTAGGACAAAGGGTCTGCTAAACTCATAGGAGTTATAGCTTCCTAGAATATACAAGGAAAAACTCAAGACATAATAAACAAATCAGCTACTTGGCTTGAATTTCTTTCGTCAATTGAAATAACGCCTCTCTGCTTTACTCCCAGCCCTTCAAAAGGTTTATTGAGTACAACTCGCACCAACAAGTCTAGGCAATGCCTAAACTTATTGGTTCGGATTGTCTTGGTCATCATATCTCCTGGATTATCACGTGGAGATACTTTATTCACAACAACAACCCCTTTAGATATAATATCTCGGATAAAATGATTTCTGACTACCATATGTTTTGTCTGCTCCAAGCCTTATACCTTCATTTCATTTTCATTAATTACGTGGTGTCCTGGTTGGTTGTGAAAGCAAGTTTAAGGTGTCTGGACATGAATTATATTCACTTTTTATGCAATACATTTGACCAAAAAAAATTTTAAATATACATTGAAGTTGAATTTCAGAAATTTCAAGAATTTGCAAAACCAAAAAAAATCTCATTTTTCACTCAAAATTACTCATAGAATTTTAGTGAGGGTATAGAGACAGTACAAGAGCGACTGTTGTCATCACTTCATTTATGATCAGTGGACGATGCTGCTGAATAAACGTGTTCATTATACTCAACCTTACTTTTTTGCACCTTTGGTGTGGAGGTTCTAATTACAATACGAGTGATATATAGGTGATTTTCTCGTTCATTTAAAGTCTTGGAAGTAATTGCTTTGTTGTTCTGCCATTTCCAGACTTCCTATATATCTTTATATTTTGTTGTCGTCCTTAATTATTATCCTCAAAGAGTATAGTACTTTATCCCACATTTTGAATCTTACAAGCATGTACTCATTTCACCAAATTTTGGAATGTTGATTTTGTTTTGTTTTCATTTTGTTTTATCTAAAAATCTATTTAAGACTTACTTCCTCTTTTGATTTATTAAATTTCGCATTTTCTACTTAATTAATTGGTTATTAAAGAATTGATTTGCCTACTCAAGTAAATTTGAGATAGGGTGCTGTCATGGTCCGGAATTTTTGGATCGTGGCATATAGAAACTATTAGTGAGCCATAGTCATTACCGGGGTTGTTCAAATCAAATCAAACCGTAATTCGAACCAAATCGATTAAAAAATCAACATTTGATTTGGTTTGGTTATGTTTGATTTTAAATTTTGAAAATCGATACTATTTGGTTTGGGTTTAGTTTTACTAAAAAAAATCGCAAAAATAGCCAAATCGTGTATTTGTATATACAATTTTCTCTCGTTTTATACAAACACAAATGCAATTTATTCATTTGTGTTTGTATAAATTGAGAGGCGAGTGAGAGTGGAGAGTGAGATTCTCTGGGGGAGAGAGGCGAACGAAAAGATATGTATATATACAGTTTTCTCTCACTTTATACAAACACAAATATGTTTTATACATTTGTGTTTGTATAAAAGTGAGAGTAGCGAGGGAGCCAGTGAGAAATGAGAGTGGCGAGCGAGAATTTCAGGGGGAGAGGCGAGGAAGCTAGCGAGAAACGAGAGTGGCAAGCGAGAATTTCAGGGAAAGAGGCGAATGGCAACAGTTTGCTACAGGTTACAATTAAATCAAACATACTCTGGTTATAACATTTAATTTGAATTAATAGTTTATCATTTTATACAATTTTTCTTATTAAAAAAGTGGTGTGTATATACTTTTGTCGTCTAATAAATAGTGCGTGTATAATATATATATATATATATATATATATATATATATATATATGCATTTTATTATTAGAATAAAAGATTAAGTGCATATGTTAGTGAGTAAAACTTGTGGTACAAGATGACTATTAATTCTTGTAACCCATATGACCATTGGTTTTTTCAAATTTATGTAACATCTATCAGAGTCAACTATCCATATTACTACCCTTCATTCTACCTATTGATTACATGGAAGACTTCTTCACTTATAAATAATGATGCATCTTCCTTTGTGTTGGGTAGGAGAAGAAATATGGTAAGTGTGAAAAATATTATAGTGTGTAGTAGTGAAAGAGAGAGTTGAGACAAAGAAAATATTTCAAGTCTTCAACTATATACATTATATAATAGAGAGTAATTATATGTTTAAGAAATGTGGTTTTTTGTGGAGCTTTGAACTCTTCAAGTACTCCGGAGTTTTGAGTTGTAGGGCATTGTAGGGCAGTTGTACCCTGAAGGGGACAAGTCAAGAGATATATTGTTGGATTGATGTAGATTATGCCACAATGGACTTGAATTTTCTTAAAGGGAGCGAGATATCCGCGCCTTAGCCTAAATGAATATTTATTCATTTTTGTTCATTGTATTTTCAACTGTAATTTATTATAATTGTGGTATGTATACCAACATATACTCTCGTCATCTAACAAATGGTGCATAATTACCCTTTTTTCTAATAAATAAATCAATTCGTAAACATAATTTTTTACCTAAAAAATAACCCGTGACTTTAGAAAATTATCTTACAAATTCTTTGACCACTCTAGACTAGGGGTGTATCGGTCGGTTCGGTTTCAAAGTATATTGGTTTAACTTATTGGTTATCGGTTAGTAGAGATGCTAAACCGTTATAGAACCATTAAGATATTGGCTTATCGGTTATTGGTTTATCAGTTATTGATCGTTATCGGTTCGGTTATCGGTTTAATTGTTAAGATTTGACACAAAAATAAATTAATGAAAATCACTTAGAAAATAAATTAATGAAAATCACTTAGAAACAAGGTGACAAATCGAATGAATCATGTACATGAGTTCACAAGTTGCATCTTGCTCAAAAGCAAACATTTTTACATTGTAGAATAACCAAGATTTTGAGATAGCCAAAAATAAAAATAGGAAACTAAGCTCTAAGTCAAGGACTTTATATACAAAATAGTATAAATATAATTATTTAATTTACTATTTGGTTATCGGTTAACCCATTGAGAAAAAACCTCAAACCGTTAAGAACTGATAATCCGATAACAAAAAAAATCAAAACTGTTATCTGAACCGCTAAACCAATAACCCATTACTGATAAACTAAGATATTTTTTTTGGTTCGAATTATTAATTTCGATTCGGTTTTGAACAACCCTACTCTAGACCCCATCTAACTAAAAAAATCCAATCCCTCTTTTATTCTAATCGGGTCCAAAACCATTTATGACTGAATAAAAAGATGAGTGAGGTAATATTTTTAAAATTAAAATTTTAGTTCGATTTTAGAGGAGTGTAAAATGCAATTTGCCTAATTAATAAAAAAGAGACACGCCCAGTGGTACACTCGAACCCACAATCGCCTGATTAGAAGTCAGATGCCTTATCCATTAGGCCATGGGCGCTACTACTTCGCTTTTGTTTCACTGTTTGTTTTATGTAATTTATGATGTACCCGTAATCATTGTATTCCTTTGTTCATACATATTTTTCAAAAATTGTAAAAATATTTTACATAAGTGCTTTTTTTTTATTGAATCAACCCATTATTTAAAATCCAAATTTAGAATATATAATTTGAAGTTTGAAAACTAGATTTTAGATTTTTTTAAAGCTTTCACTCAATTTTTTTTAATAGATTTTCATGTCCAAACATAACTTTAACTTTCAAACCCCTTATAGAACTTTTTTTTTTTTTTTTTCTTTTTAAATCAGCAGGACCAAATTTTATTGATATAAGCAGCAAATGTAAAAGGAGACTTAACATTATCTCTAGTCCCCTTATGCGTTTTGAGAGAGAAGGGTAAATCACTCCCTAGTAAAGTATTTGCAAACAAAATGAAAAATGAAGAGAAAAAGTAAATCTGGTCCTCATATCGGATTTCTGTTTGGTTTGAGCATGAAGGAGGCAAGTTCCCATCTATCCATTTGAAGAAGCCCTCTAACCTTTCTTGGTTCATAATTTTTGGTCACCGTCCTTTATTACTCCACAGTTTCCTTCTAGACAACTACCATCGATCACTATTGACCTTGCAATACAATGTTGGTGGCTTAGTCCATTTCACTATTTTGGCAGATTCTATGTGTCATGGGATATATATTCGATTAGATTATGTAGTATCTCCCACTCACTACACACTTTCAAATTTCTACCCCATGCATGATGTCTAGCTACTAGAGAAAGTCGGATACGCAACTCTGATCTTCTTATTGAGAGGGCTTCACTTCCATACCGAGATGCACACTTGGATCTCCAAAGCTCCCAAGTGATAATCGCTGGCATTATTTTTTCCATGAATGAGGCAACCATATTAATTAAGAGAGTTCTATGGCTCTACCATTGTAGTAGCATCGGAGGGTATTGAAAGTACCTGATTTGAATACCAAACAGTCCCGTAAACCTTGTCTATATATTCAAAGTCACATGCGCAAAATAAATGCTCATTTAATTCCTGATCTGAGGGTATCGAAAGTACCCGATTTGAATACCAAACAGTCCCGGAAATCTTGTCTGTATATTCAAAGTCACATGCGTAAAATAAATGCTCATTTAATTCCAATTGTGTGATTGGAGGGGAGCAATAGTAACACCTCCTTTCCGGATTATGACCAAACTTGGACGGACACCCTTCCTTTTGTTTTTTGTGATATAGTCTGACTTGTTTCTCTTTTGCCTGAAGAGTTCCCATGCTGAGAAAAATGCCACTACTAGTAGCACTCCAAACAGCTTTGTCCAGAGACCCTCGGCTTAAGGAAATGACTTGTTTGTCAACAATGTTTCTAACTGACGGTGGTACCACCCATTTGTAGTGACTCATATTGCCACATTTCATTCCTAAATATTTCTTTTATCAGGATATTCTTGGGATTGCTACTGTTGGAATGTATGCGTTTACTATCAGTTAACGGACTAGGTCCCTTGACTTAACAAGAACAGTAACTAAAATAAAAGTGCGGAAAATAAATAGCTCAAAGTAAATTAAGAACAAAGATTTTACGGAAACTCCCTTGCTCAAGGGCGGTGAAAATCACGATCTGTACTCACAGGATTTCAACCCAAACTCCATTTCACTCAAACGGAGCAATGATTTATTAGATTACAAACTCTTGTAACCTAGGAATTTACCTCTAAATCCCTTCCCCCTCAATGTAGCAACTCTACTACAAAGAAATAACTAAGCAATAACTCTATTGCCCACTAAACCACCCGACTCTAGATGATTTAGACTTCAACTAAGCAACAACAATGTTGCCCACTAAATCAATCAACTCTAACTGATTTAGACTTTTCTCTTGAAATGAACAGAGATCCAATTCCTTTATAGCTTAGGAATATATTTACAATTTAAGCACATAAGACACAAAACTCTAAATACAATAAGACGCTTCAGCACTTCAGCACTCCATGAGGTCCCTTGTTGATATGAGCAGTGTTCTTCCTTGAAGATGACCTTCTCTTTTCAAGCTTATGAATTTTCAGAGAAAATTCAAGTTTTTGTTTGCCAAATCTTTATTTGCGTTTTATGTTAAGAGATTATATTAAATGAACACAAAACTCTTGAGACGACCCCATTGGCTGAGAGCTTGCTTCTCTAAAAGTACGTGCACCAACCACAATAGAGGTGGCAGCTTTTCTGACAGCTATCTTGTCGTCCTTTTCACATACGCAGTCTTGCAGGGACCAGGTCCCTTGCAATGTTCTTTGTGAGTTCTTGAGAAGACTTGTTAAATCTCTTTCTCTTTTGAATGAATGAATCTTCTTGTTGTTTGTCATTTTGATTATATCGCCAAAAAAAATTATTGTCCATTGGAAAAACAACCTCGTTCGTTTCTATTGGTGAAGTACGCTGACGACTTCACCAACCCATTGACAGGAGTTGTACACCATTATAAATCTGGATGAGAGAACTCTGCCAGGGACCGGGTCCCTGCATTTGTGAGCCATTGAAATAGCCAGTCTCGTCCGCTCTTCTTATTGGTGTAGTACACTGCACTTTTCACCTACCACCTGACATGACAGCTTTACAGTTACCCCATTTGAATCTAGATGAGAAAACTCTGCTAAGGACCAGGTCCTTGCATTTGTAAGGATCATCAAAACACTTAAAATATAACATTTTTCCCTTTTTGATGATGGCACATAAATATTCCTCACACTGAGTTTATTCATTCATTTTCTATGTATTCAATCCCAATAACAAAGATCTGGTCCCTTGTTAGATCCCTAAGTCTGTTAAATCATCAAAACTTAACATCAGCTCCAAAATAACATTCGCTCCCTTTTTGATGATAAAAGACTTATTCACATTCTTCCCCTTTCACCAGTTCCCCCTATCAGCATGCCTCTTCAGGTAACTAGATTGGTCCCCTTTTTGCATCATTTTCGAAGTTTGTCAAATCATCAAAACTTCACATCAACAACAAAATAGCATTTTCTCCCTTTTTGATGATGACAAACTTTTTCAACTTCTTCCCTCTATCGGCATGACCATATCCTCTTCAAGTAGCACTGGATTCCCCCTATCGGTATGACCATGTTATCATTGATCTCATACCTTAACAATCATGTATCAGAGCTATGGATGTCGAGAAATATAAGAAGAAACATACTAGTAGAAAATTAAGAAAAATAAGAAGAATATTAAACAAATTATATCCGGAATATAAACAACTTAATATCACAAAAACTGATAAAAAAATTAAATCAATTAATAGATAAAATATCTAAAATAGAATATAAATATATTCAATATCTAAAATTACAATGAATAACGAGAATAGCGAATATAGACAAAAACTTAATGAAATAATTATAGCAAAAAGACAAGAATTAGCACATAGGCAAAATAGACTTAACAGTAATATATTTGCAGGAATTTGTCACAAATCTATAATAGCACAAAGAAAGACTATTTTATATCTAGAAATACAAATAAATAACTCAGAATATAAACTTCAACAGAATCTATAAATGAATAAGGAAGAATACGCAATAAATGAAAAAACATATGAAAATTATGATGAATTAAAAATAAAGATAATATTTTCTAATCTAGGAAGGAGGTATAAGAAAATAGGTGACAATATAAGTTTAATGTTAGAAAAAGAAACGGTAAAACTAGAAGATAGTTTAACTACTATGATAAAGATAACAAAAGAAAATGAAGAAATAGATAGAAAAACGAAAATTGAAAAAAATAAAACAACAAGCAAAAAAGGAAGTACAACAATTAGGAGAAGTAAAAAATACCAAAATAATAGAGCTAGAAAAAGAGCTAGCAATATTAAAAGAAATGTATGAAATAAAACAAAAACAAAAAGAACAAAAAACGAAATTAACAAATGAGATAATTAAAATTAAAGAAAAATTGCAACTAGAAGATGAATTAGAAGAAAATAACCAAGATAATCTACCCAAAATAACAGTTGATGAAATAAACGATGATGATCTAGAACAACATTCGGAAACAAGCGAAACATATACGGAACTTTTAGCAAACATAGATACAAAGAATTTAGAAGTAAATACAGGTGACATAGACATGGATGAAAAACCTAGCACATCAAGAGTAAAAAACCCAAAAAAATTTAATCCAAAATATTATAATGAAAACTATGAACAATATGATAGAGAAAAACCAATATATGATAAAAGATTAAATAAAAAATGAACACCTAAACCAATAGTTGAACGACATGATTTTTTAGATTTAGACTGTGTAGCAGATATAAATAAAACAATCCAATTATGGATAGGATATATATCAAAACAATTAATAGATAACAAAATAGCAATAGCGAGACACACCATATATAGAAAGAACGCTTATAGAAACAAAAAAAATTATGGCTACAAAATTTATCGATGAAAGTTTAAAAACTCTAAGAAGTAATAAAAAATCTAATGGTGAATTAGCTACTACAACTATGGAAATATTATATAAATACGAAGTAGCCATAAGAAATGAATTTAGTAGTATGACAAATGTATAGAAGAACAAAATAAAAAAAAAAAATCATAAATCGAAATCTAATGACAAAACTAGCAATATGTAATATGTGTTACATAGATGAATATACATGTGCATTTAGAGAATACTATTATAAAGGAACATATAACAGATACCTTAGGAGCTAGAATGAAATTCTTGCAACGATGGTTTATGGAACTATGTGAAAAACATAAAGAAGAAACAAAAATGGAAAAAATATTAGTAAAAAACTTGACATGTCGCAAAAATAAAACAACACCTCAATTTGATTGTACAGATAG
The DNA here is from genome assembly GCA_029007595.1 of Solanum commersonii. Lineage (NCBI taxonomy): Eukaryota > Viridiplantae > Streptophyta > Magnoliopsida > Solanales > Solanaceae > Solanum > Solanum commersonii. The sequence goes on along the minus strand of JAJTWQ010000092.1, from coordinate 42,511 downwards.
GTATTATAAAAATAGAAAGAAATATAATAAAAACTATAGATCAAAACATAAGTATAAAAAACCGAGAAGAAGATACTATGTAAAAAATTACAAAACCAAAAGACCAAAAAGAAAACTAACAGAATGTACTTGTTATAATTGTGGAAAATTAGGACATATAGCTAGAGATTGTAAATTACCTAAAAATCCAAAGAAAAAACAAATATAAAAAATAATAATAGATAATGAAAAATATACACAAATAGAATACGTAGATTATGAATTAGAAAGTGAAGATAGCATATATGAATTATCAGAAAATGAAATAGACGAAATGGAAAATAATTCGTTAACAGAATTAGATAGTGAACACTATATAAATGACTCGAACAAGATATACAAATAATAACTAAAGAAAAATATCAAGATGAAGAATCGGCGAAGAACAAAAAATAATATTTGACAATAATATATTTGAACAAATAAAAGGAAAAGAATTAGACCTAAGTGTAGCAAAAATATTCGAAATACCAATAATAAGAAACTGGTTTAAACGACAAAAAGAAGAATATTATGTAGTAAGCCAAAGAGAACATATCATAGATTGCAAATACACCAAAGGAAAGGCTAAAATATCAATAATAAATAAACGAATAATAAATAAAGAAATACAAGATATTAAGGCTAAAAATCCAATTAAATACGTACATTTAGGAGGAACGGAAATATTAATAAAAGCATGTTTTAGAGAAGGTATAGATACACCCATAGAAATATACTTAGCAGATGATAGGATCATACAACCTATAGAAAAAAGTATAATAAGCGCAATAAAAGGTAATCTCATATATCAAAAATTTAAATTTATAATAAGTGCTAACTACTCAGTAGCAGTAAATGACGAGAAATATAGATAAATCATTAGTATTATATTGGAAAATGTCGGAATAGAACTAGCCCCGTGAAGTAAAATATTTGCAGCTAGATGTAAAAACTTATATGTTTTAACAACAAAACATAAAATAACAACAAAAAACAAGATAAACAAAATAAAAATAGAAGATCCCTTTGAAAGAATAGTTACGGTCATAGATAAGAATGATTATAGTTATAATGAGATTGACGTAAAAGAAAATTTAGAAATAGTAAAAGAAAGATTGAGCACATCAAAAAGAATAAACTGTGAAATACCATAAATATCATCAAAAATGAGTACCTCAAGAAGAATAGATAAAACTTCACAAAAATCAATGGAAGAAGAAAGAAAACCACATCATTACTACATAACGGGAATAATGGAACAACGAAAATATTTAATATTAATAAATACAGGACTAGAGTGTCACACCCCAAAACCAGATGTGATGGCACGTGCCCAAACCCCACCGGACACGTCAGCCTAACACCCAAAAAACCCGATGATACAGAATTTATAAAACAAGAATACGATAGAAAGATAAGCGGAAGTCTTTAAATAAACTCGACATAACCCCAGAATTTGGTTGTCACATGTACAAACCTCTAATACAAAATCTGAATAAAATATACGAGTCTCATAGTAAAGTTCTAGAATAGAACAGAACAAAGAAATATAGATAACTTGAGGGCACGTCCTGGAATGAACCGCTACCTCTCAAGTAAGTCCGGAAGCTCTAATCAAGATGAGTAATAAGCCGGATCGATAGAGCGTCAACCTACACAATTGTGTAGAAGCAAGGGTGAGAACCAAAAGCAACAGGTACTCGCAAGTAACACTAAACTAAGCTAAACTAGCAGCTACAAACGACTCCTTTCAATCCCAACCGAACCACCGAAACTTCATTCTAACAGCGAACCAACAACCTATACTACACAATTCATAATCAACAGATATATCCAACGCTGTCTCAACATCAACCTCACATCCTCATGTAAGAGCAAATAGATCATATATCACATGAAGAGGGGCAAATAGGTAAAATCCACACACCACGACAAAGATGAAGTCAAATGCGATGCAAATGCAATAATGATGTCATGTAGTCGTGATGCATGTCTCGTCCTACGATACACATCTCGTTGACGTAATCACCCGCGCCGAATACTCAAATCGAGAACCCATGGGGGCCACACATGGACCATGTATCACCGCCGGAACCAGATCCCATCGGCATCCAAATCGCTAGCCGGAGCTAGTCCATCTCATATATCTCTAGCCGAGCTAGTCTCAACCGTGTCTCATATCCATCCATCCTCATATCAGTGTCTCAGAACTCATGCAACAGATAGTTCACACATGGGATGAATAATGAATATGCATATGTCATCAATCACAATCATATCACGATCACATCATAGTATTACACATTATATGTCTCAATCACAACCATATCACGATCACATCATAGTATTACACATCATCTGTCTCAATCACAACCATATCACGACCACATCATAGTATTACACATCGTCTATCTCAATCACAACCGTATCACAACCACATCATAGTATTACACATCATTTGTCTCAACATCAATGTCTGTATCAATCATAGCCTACTCATGCTCTTCTATCCCCTCAATATCAGTTATCACATGACTTATTCAACAAATTCAAGTCACATATAACACATTTAGCTCGTTTTATTCCCCATCTTTCAATTACAACAAGTTCAATCAACAAATAAAACTCATCCTCAATCCCCATTACTCCCCAACACAATTAGGAAAATAGTCATGTGTAGTCTAAGAGTTTAACAAAGTTTAGAAGTCACTTGCCTCAAAACACTTCAACTAGTAACTCAAATTTGAGTTTTACCCTTCCGAGCACGCTCCAAATCACCACAATCTATTCATAAATGGAATCTCACAATCAATACGAATCTAACAACACCAATATTGTGAAATTTGGAGAAAAGGGTAAAATGGTCAAAAAAATCTCGTTCAAAAATATTCTCGAAATCTGAAATTTTTAGTGAAAAATGTTCCCCAAGAAATTTAGAATCCAATAGTGAAAACCGTTTAAAAAAAAGTTGAAATGAGTTCACAAACTCAAATTTTCTATTAAATTCGGATTAGGCAAAAACCCCCAAATTTTTCAGTTGAGATCTCAAATTTTGATGTTAAAATCCATAAATAATCGATGGAAATCAAAGATATAAGTTGGAAATAACTTACCCAATGAATTCCTTGCGAAAACCCACTTGAAATCACCTATTTTTGAGCTCTCAAAGTCTAAAAATGGAGAAATGGGTATTTTTCAAGTTGGGGGAATTTAGCTACGATTTTGGCTTTTAAAAAAGGAAAATAAACTCATGTTGCAGCTAAAATACACAGCAGCTGAAACAAAATTTTAAAACCAAAGTTTAAGTCCCCGTTGGACCCTCGGGATTCGTTCGGAATCTCGTGCACACAAACTAAATATGTACCCCCACTAAATTCGACGTTCGGACTCAATGGAACCGCGGAATTTGAATCGAGGACTCCTTGACCCAAAAATCAATAAGATGCCAAGAAACTAGTTTAACGCCAAAAAAATTCGAAACTCAAACGGAGTGTCTAAAATTCAACCAAGACTCATTCTAGACTTAAAATCGCCTCCCGAAACCAACGGTACTCTCGGAATTTCAATCGAGCCTCGGAACCTCACATGTTGACCAAAGTCAACTCTTTGTCAAAATTTCACAACTTTAGCAACTTAGGACCTCAATTCTTCGTTTCAACTCCAAATTCGACTCAGTAACTTCACACAGACCCGTTTTGACATTCTAAACTGTCGGAATCGACGGAAATCCGATCCCCGAGTCCCGAAACTCCAAATGACTCGAAAAAGCACTTTTTAACCAACTTTAACTCATAAAAACTCAACTTCTCAAAAATTCAACTTTTTACTAACTTTTCCTCAAACCAACTTTACAACCACAAAACATGGGACTCGGGCAACTACCGAAAGGGCAAAATAGTCATTTCCACAAAAAATTACCAAAATGACCTTTCGGGTCATTACATCATTCACCACTAAAAACCATGTTCGTCCTCAAACATAAAGTAAAAGAAAGTACCTGAAGCCTCGAAAAGCTGGGGATATCGGACCCGCATATCATCCTCGGACTCCCAAGTCGCCTCCCTATCTGATCGATGCCTCCACTGAACCTTCACTGAAACGATGTCCTTGGTCCGAAGCTTGCGAACCTGCCTGTCCAAAATAGCTATAGGCTCCTCCTCAAATGTCAAATCTGGACTCAACTCCACCGACTCAACCGAAATCACGTGAGACTCATCCGAACATACTTAGAAGCATAGAAACATGGAAAACTGGATGCACGGCGGCTGTCAAACTAGGTGGCAAGGCTAACTTGTAAGCCACCTCTCCCATCCTCTCCAAAATCTCATATGGGCCAATGAACCTAGGGCTGAGCTTGCCCTTCTTCCCAAATCTCATCACACCCTTCATGGGCGATACCCGAAGCCAAACTCGATCACCCACCATGAACTCTAAGGGTCGAACCCTCATGTCAGCATAACTCTTCGCCTACTGCGGGCAGTCAAAAGCCTACTCAAATCACACGAACACGCTCCATATCCTCTCTAAGAATATCGGTACCAAGGAGCCCACGTCCGCCGAATCAAACCATCCAATAGGTGATCTACACCGCCTACCATACGGTGCCTCAAAAGGTGCCATCCCAATGCTAGAATGATAACCGTTGTTGTAGGCGAACTCTCGCAATGGCAAGTGTTGATCCCATCTAGTACCAAAGTCGATCACGCAAGCCCCGAAGCATGTCCTCCAACACTTGAATAGTCCTCTCAGGCTGACCGTCAGTCTGAGGGTGAAAAGTTGTGCTCATATCGAGTCTAGTGCCTAAATCATGCTGTAATGCTCTCCAGAAATGAGAAGTAAATACTGAACCCCTGTCAAACACAATGGACACCGGCACTCCGTGTAACCGCACAATCTGACTAATATAAATCTGAGCCAACTTCTCCGCTGTATACCTCACTCGGACCGGGATGAAATGAGCAGACTTGGTCAGTCTGTCGACGACCACCCATATAGAATCATAACCACCCACGGTGGTAGGCAATCCAACTACGAAGTCCATAGCAATCCTCTCCCACTTCCAAGTAGGAATGGGCATCCTCTGCGTCACACCACCAGGCTTCTGGTGCTCACACTTGACTTGCTAGAATAATGAGCCTCCTCAAGAATCAATCGATCAAATCAGCAACCTCGGGCACACCTATCCGGCCCTCAACCCTGGCTACACCATCGTAGTCACTCTTAGCCTTCTTGGCTTCACCACTGATCACCTTGTCCCGGATGAGACATAACTTCCCATCCTCATACTGATGCTCTCTAATGCTCCATCAAAGATGAACGGGCTTCAATGAAGGCAAACACACCTCCACTCTCCTCAGAAACCCGAAATCTCACCATACTGTCAAATAACCTCTGAACATCCCGAACCAAAGGCCGCCTCTCAACACTGATCGCGGCAAGACTCCCCATACTAGGAGTCTTCCTACTCAAGGCATCGGCCACCACATTGGCCTTCCCGGGTGATACAAAATGGTCATGTCGTAGTCCTTGAGCAACTCAAGCCACCTACGCTGTCTCAAGTTCAGATCCCGCTGAGTGAATATGTACTGTAAGCTCCTATGATCAGTAAATACCTCGCAATGAACACCATATAGGTAATGTCTCCACAACTTAAGCACAAATACCACAGCCGCCAACTCCAAATCATGAGTTGGGTAATTCTTCTCGTGTGCCTTCAAATTCTAGAGGCATATGCTACAACCTTACCCTTCGCATCAAAACACCTCCAAGTCCAACACCGGAAGCGTCCACAATAAACAGAAATCCAACACCCTCCTCTCGGGCAAAGTCAAGACAGTCTTTGAAGTCAATAGGGATTTGAGTCTTTGGAAGCTCGCCTCACACCCGGGTGACCAATGAAAAGGAACCGTCTACTGAGTCAATCTGGTCAACGACGCAGCTATAGTAGAGAATCCTTGAACAAAACGTCGATAGTAACCCACCAAGCCAATAAAACTCCTAATCTCGGTAGGTGATGTAGGTATAGTCCAACCCTGAACCGCCTCAATCTTGGCCGGATCAACCCTAACTCCATCCTTAGACACCACGTGCCCTAGGAAAGCCACTGACTCAAGCCAAAACTCACACTTAGACAATTTAGCGTACAACTTCTCATCTCTCAACTTCTGTAGCACGACCCTCAAATGACAAACATGATCCGCCTCGGTCTTGGAATATACCAAGATGTCATCAATAAACACAATCACGAAGGAATCCAAGTATGGGCGAAACACTCCATTCATCAACTCCATGAACGTCGCAGGGGCATTAGTGAGCCCAAATGACATCACCAAAAACTCATAATGACCATATCGTGTGCGAAAAGCTGTCTTCGCCACATCTGAAGGCTTAATCCTCGGTGATGATACCCGGATCTCAAGTCGATCTTAGAGAACAAGGCTGCCCCCGAAGGCCGATCAAACAAGTCATCAATGCGAGGAAGGGGATATTTGTTCTTCACCGTTACCTTGTTCAACTGTCTATAGTCAATACACATCCTCATCGACCCATCTTTCTTCTTCTGCAAATAAGACCGGTGCACCCCAAGGAGACACACTAGGGCGTATGAATCCTTTACTCAATAAGTCCTGAATCTGATCCTTCAACTCCTTCAACTCAGCTGGAGCCATACGATAAGGTGGAAAAGATATGGGCTTGGTGCCTGGCTCCAAGTCAATAGAGAAGTCAATATCACGGACAGGAGGAACACCAGGTAGATCCTCGGGAAACACATCAGGGAACTCCTGAACCACCGGAAAAGACTCCATGGCCGGTGACTCAGCTCCAACATCCCGAATAAAGGCCAAATAAGATAAACAACCCCGGGTCAATCATCCTCTCGAGCCGAATATGAGATATGACCCTGTTGGGATACGAACCACTAGTCCCTCTCCACTCCACTCTAGAAATACCCGGAATAGCTAAGGTGACCGTCTTAGCATAACAATCAAGAAGCGCATGATAGGGGGAAAGCCAGTCCATACCCAATATGACATCAAAGTCTAACATATCAAGAAGAATCATATCCACCCAAGTCTCATACCCCGATAAGACAACAAGACAAGATCGATATACTCGATTCACCACTAAGGGTTCACCTACGGGTGTAGAGACTCTAATAGGCACAGACATACGATCACAAGTCAACTCAAGGTCGGAAGCAAAATATGTAGACACATATGAGAATGTAGAACCCGGGATCAAATAACACGAAGCGTGCCGATGACAAACCGAGATGATACCGTGATAAGCGCATCGAAGCCTCGGCCTCGGGCCTCCCGGGAAGCATAACATTGGGCACCTCCGCCCCACACTCGTGAACCCGAAGTGCCACTAGCACCTCTACCCGGCTCGTCCGCCTCTACCCCCGATGCCGGAGTCCCGACCCCCGACCCTCTAGCCGGAGGTCTTTGAATCTCTCCACTGGACCGCGGAGACAAGACGGTGTGGTCCACCGAGTCCGATGTGGACACCGACGAATCAAGTGGCCTGGATCACCGCAACCATAGCAAGACCTCGGTGTGGATCCCGATCGTGAAGAACCCGGGCAATGCTATAACCACCTCGACCCGAACCCGGGAGGACCCCGTGTACGGACCCTCTTGGGCCCACCAAAATCATCCCGCTCAAGCAACTCAGCCTCTCTGGCTGCACTCACTATAGTCTAAAAGGAAGCACCCTCTCGAGATGATCTAAACACATAACTACGGATAGTGGGAGTCAAACCCCTGACAAATCTGCGAATCCGCTCGGGCTCACCCGAAATCAAAACGAGGCATGTCTCGACAACCGATGAGAATCGAGCCTCGTAATCTGCGACGGACATGCTACCCTGCACCAAACTCTCAAACCTCATACGGCTCTCCTCCTGTACACTCCAAGGGATGAAACGACCCTCGAAGGCACTAGCAAACTCACTCCACTCCATGGGAGGAGATCCTGTTGGTCTCGAACTCATGAAGGTCCTCAGCCACTCCCTAGCGACACCGCGTAACTGAAGGGACACAAATCGGACGCCCCTCTCATCTAACATGCGTACCGCCGCCAACATCTCTCGACTCAAGGTCAAAAACTCGTGAGCATCATCGGTCCTTAGTACCATGAAACGAGGTGGCTTCATTTTCTCAAATCGCTCATAGCGGACTCCGGTCATCATCGCCCAAGGCCACCTCAAGGGCCGCCGTACGCCTACAACCTGCCGGAACTGTGGTGGCCGAACCACCGGCTCGGGAATGACCGGAATCCGTGGTGGCTGAACCACCGGCTCTGGGAACCACCGGAATCGATGCCGATAACCGGGGCTCGTGCCCCTACCCCACCTTGTAACCCCGCCGGTATACTGTTTCACCCCGAGCAAGTCGCTCCAATAACCCCATCATCCTGTCGAGGCTGTCATCATGAACTGGGGTGTATGGCCCGCAGAGCTTTGCTCTGCTTCCTACCCCAACCTGTGGCTCGGGGTGAAGGCTCTCTACCTCGGCCTCGGGCGGTGCCGCTCCTGCGGCACGGCCTCGACCACGTCCTCGGCCTCTAGCCCGACCTCTACCCCTAGCCGGGGTCTCAACTCGACTTCGGGGCCGCTTCCCCCTAACTCGTAGCTCTAACCCTCGGCATCCGCCAAAACAACACGCGATACTCAAGACCCACGATAACAACCTCGCACGATAAGAACGGAATGAAATAAAAGAAGTCTTTCCTAACAGTCTTCATAGCCTCTCGAAGATAAGTACAGACGTCTCCGTACCGATCCTCGAGACTCTACTAAGACTTGGTTTGTACATGTGAGACCTTCGAACCTGGGCTCTGATACCATTTTGTCACACCCCAAAACCAGGATGTGATGGCACGTGCCCAAACCCCACCGGACACGTCAGCCTAACACCCAAAAAACCCGATGATACGTAATTTATAAAACAAGAATACGATAGAAAGATAAGCGGAAGTCTTTAAATAAACTCGACATAACCCCTAATTTGGTTGTCACATGTACAAACCTCTAATACAAAATCAATAAAATATACGAGTCTCATAGTAAAGTTCTAGAATAGAACGAAACGTTAAATATAGATAACTTGAGGGCACGTCCGGAATGAACCGCTACCTCTCAAGTAAGTCTGGAAGCTCTAATCAAGATGAGTAATAAGCGGATCCGATAGAGTCACAACCTACACAATTGTGTAGAAGCAAGGGTGAGTACCAAAAGCAACAGGTACTCGCAAGTAACACTAAACTAAGCTAAACTAGCGCCTACAAACAACTCCTTTCAATCCCAACCGAACCACCGAAACTTCATTCTAACAAATAACCAACAACCTATACTACACAATTCATAATCAACGGATATATCCAACGGTGTCTCAACATCAACCTCACATCCTCATGTAAGAGCAAATAGATCATATATCACATGAAGAGGGGCAAATAGGTAAAATCCACACACACCAATGCATAAAGATGAAGTCAAATGCGATGCAAATGCAATAATGATGTCATGTAGTCGTGATGCATGTCTCGTCTACGATACACATACGGTTGACGTAATCGATCCGCGCCGAATACTCAAATCGGGAACCCATGGGGCCACACATGGACCATGTATCACCGCCGGAACCAGATCCCACGGCATCCAAATCGCTAGCCGAGCTAGTCCATCTCATATATCTCTAGCCGGAGCTAGTCTCAACCGTGTCTCATATCCATCCATCCTCATATCGGTGTCTCGTAACTCATGCAATGTATAGTTCACACATGGGATGAATAATGAATATGCATATGTCATCAATCACAATCATATCACGATCACATCATAGTATTACACATTATATGTCTCAATCACAACCATATCACGATCACATCATAGTATTACACATCATCTGTCTCAAATCACAACCATATCACGACCACATCATAGTATTACACATCGTCTATCTCAATCACAACCGTATCACAACCACATCATAGTATTACACATCATTTGTCTCAACATCAATGTCTCGTATCAATCATAGCCTACTCATGCTCTTCTATCCCTCAATATCGGTTATCACATGACTTATTCAACAAATTCAAGTCACATATAACACATTTAGCTCGTTTATTCCCCATCTTTCAATTACAACAAGTTCAATCAACAAATAAAACTCATCCTCAATCCCCATTACTCCCCAACACAATTAGGAAAATAGTCATGTGTAGTCTAAGAGTTTAACAAAGTTTAGAAGTCACTTGCCTCAAAACACTTCAACTAGTAACTCAAATTTGAGTTTTACCCTTCCGAGCACGCTCCAAATCACCACAATCTATTCATAAATGGAATCTCACAATCAATACGAATCTAACAACACCAATATTGTGAAATTTGGAGAAAAGGGTAAAATGGTCAAAAAAATCTCGTTCCGAAAATATTCTCGAAATCTGGAAATTTTTAGTGAAAAATGTTCCCCAAGAAATTTAGAATCCAATAGTGAAAACCGTTTAAAAAAGAGTTGAAATGAGTTCACAAACTCAAATTTTCTATTAAATTCGGATTAGGCAAAAACCCCCAAATTTTTCAGTTGAGATCTCAAATTTTGATGTTAAAATCCATAAATAATCGATGGAAATCAAAGATATAAGTTGGAAATAACTTACCCAATGAATTCCTTGCGAAAACCCACTTGAAATCACCTATTTTTGAGCTCTCAAAGTCTAAAAATGGAGAAATGGGTATTTTTCAAGTTGGGGGAATTTAGCTACGATTTTGGCTTTTAAAAAGGAAAATAAACTGCTGTTGCAGCTAAAATACACAGCTGAAACAAAATTTTAAAACCAAAGTTTAAGTCCCCGTTGGACCCTCGGGATTCGTTCGAATCTCGTGCACACAAACTAAATATGTACCCCCACTAAATTCGACGTTCGGACTCAATGGAACCGTCGAAATTTGAATTCGAGGACTCCTTGACCCAAAAATCAATAAGATGCCAAGAAACTAGTTTAACGCCAAAAAAATTCGAAACTCAAACGGAGTGTCTAAAAATTCAACCAAGACTCATTCTAGACTTAAAATCGCCTCCCGAAAACCAACGGTACTCTCGGAATTTCAATCGAGCCTCGGAACCTCACATGTTGACCAAAGTCAACTCTTTGTCAAAATTTCACAACTTTAGCAACTTAGGACCTCAATTCTTCGTTTCAACTCCAAATTCGACTCCGTAACTTCACACAGACCCGTTTTGACATTCTAAAACCGCCGGAATCGGAAATCCGATTCGAGTCCCGAAACTCCAAATGACTCGAAAAGCACTTTTTAACCAACTTTAACTCATAAAAACTCAACTTCTCAAAATTCAACTTTTACTAACTTTTCCTCAAACCAACTTTACAACCACAAAACATGGGACTCGGGAAACTACCGAAAGGGCAAAATAGTCATTTCCACGAAAATTACCAAAATGACCTTTCGGGTCATTACATCATTCACCACTAAAACCATGTTCGTCCTCGAACATAAAGTAAAAGAAAGTACCCGAAGCCTCGAAAAGTCGGGGATATCGGACCCGCATATCATCCTCGGACTCCCAAGTCGCCTCCCTATCCGATCGATGCCTCCACCGAACCTTCACCGAAACGATGTCCTTGGTCCGGCTTGCGAACCTGCCTGTCCAAAATAGCTATAGGCTCCTCCTCAAATGTCAAATCTGGACTCAACTCCACCGACTCAACCGAAATCACGTGAGACTCATCCTAACATACTTCCTGGAGCATAGAAACATGGAAAACTGGATGCACGGCAGTCAAACTAGGTGGCAAGGCTAACTTGTAAGCCACCTCTCCCATCCTCTCCAAAATCTCATATGGGCCAATGAACCTAGGGCTGAGCTTGCCCTTCTTCCCAAATCTCATCACACCCTTCATGGGCGATACCCGAAGCCAAACTCGATCACCCACCATGAACTCTAAGGGTCGAACCCTCCTGTCAGCATAACTCTTCTGCCTACTCAGGGCAGTCAAAAGCCTACTCCGAATCACACGAACACGCTCCATATCCTCTCTAAGAATATCGGTACCAAGGGAGCCCACGTCCGCCGAATCAAACCATCCAATAGGTGATCTACACCGCCTACCATACAATGCCTCAAAAAGGTGCCATCCCAATGCTAGAATGATAACATTTGTTGTAGGCGAACTCGCAATGGCAAGTGTTGATCCCATCTAGTACCAAAGTCGATCACGCAAGCCCGAAGCATGTCCTCCAACACTTGAATAGTCCTCTCGGACCGACCGTCGGTCCCGAGGGTGAAAAGTCGCTCATGTCGAGTCTAGTGCCCAAATCATGCTGTAATGCTCTCCCGAGAAATGAGAAGTGAATACTGAACCCCTGTCAGACACAATGGACACCGGCACTCCGTGTAACCGCACAATCTGACTAATATAAATCTGAGCCAACTTCTCCGCTGTATACCTCACTCGGACCGGGATGAAATGAGCAGACTTGGTCAGTCTGTCGACGACCACCCATATAGAATCATAACCACCCACGGTGGTAGGCAATCCAACTACGAAGTCCATAGCAATCCTCTCCCACTTCCAAGTAGGAATGGGCATCCTCTGGAAACTCGAAATCTCACCATGCTGTCAAATAACCTCTGAACAACCCGAACCAAAGGCCGCCTCTCAACACTGATCGCGGCAAGACTCCCCATACTAGGAGTCTTCCTACTCAAGGCATCGACCACCACATTGGCCTTTCCGCGTGATACAAAATGGTCATGTCGTAGTCCTTGAGCAACTCAAGCCACCTACGCTGTCTCAAGTTCAGATCCCGCTGAGTGAATATGTACCGTAGGCTCCTATGATCGGTAAAAATACCTCGCAATGAACACCATATAGGTAATGTCTCCACAACTTAAGCACAAATACCACGGCCGCCAACTCCAAATCATGAGTTGGGTAATTCTTCTCGTGTGCCTTCAGTGTCTAGAGGCATATGCTACAACCTTACCCTTCTCGCATCAAAACACCTCCAAGTCCAACACCGGAAGCGTCACAATAAAATGAAGTAAATCCAACACCCTCCTCCGGCAAAGTCAAGACAGGTCTTTGAAGTCAATAGGGATTTGAGCCTTTGGAAGCTCGCCTCACACTCGGGTGACCAATGAAAAGGAACCGTCTCACGAGTCAATCTGGTCAACGGCGCGGCTATAGTAGAGAATCCCCGAACAAAACGCCGATAGTAACCCGCCAAGCCAACAAAACTCCGAATCTCAGTAGGTGATGTAGGTCTAGTCCAACCTTGAACCGCCTCAATCTTGGCCCGATTCAACCCTAACTCCATCCTTAGACACCACGTGCCCTAGGAAAGCCACTGTCTCAAGCCAAAACTCACACTTAAACAATTTAGCGTACAACTTCTCATCTCTCAACTTCACGTAGCACGACCCTCAAATGACAAACATGATCCGCCTCGGTCTTGGAATATACCAAGATGTCATCAATAAACACAATCACGAAGGAATCCAAGTATGGGCGAAACACTCCATTCATCAACTCCATGAACGTCGCGGGGGCATTAGTGAGCCCAAATGACATCACCAAAAACTCATAATGACCATATCGTGTGCGAAAAGTCGTCTTCGCCACATCTCGAGGCTTAATCCTCGGTGATGATACCCGGATCTCAAGTCGATCTTAGAGAACAAGGCCTGCCCGAAGCCGATCAAACAAGTCATCAATGCGAGGAAGGGGATATTTGTTCTTCACCGTTACCTTGTTCAACCGTCTATAGTCAATACACATCCTCATCGACCCATCTTTCTTCTTCACAAATAAGACCTATGCACCCCAAGGAGACACACTAGGGCGTATGAATCCTTTACTCAATAAGTCCCGAATCGATCCTTCAACTCCTTCAACTCGAACTGAGCCATACGATAAGGTGGAATAGATATGGGCTTGGTGCCCGGCTCCAAGTCAATAGAGAAGTCAATATCACGGACGGGAGGAACACCGGGTAGATCCTCGGGAAACACATCGGGGAACTCAACCACCGGAATAGACTCCATGGCCTGGTGACTCGGCTCCAACATCCCGAATAAAGGCCAAATAAGATAAAAAATAGCTAAGGTGACAGTCTTAGCATAACAATCAAGAAGCGCATGATAGGGGGAAAGCCAGTCCATACCCAATATGACATCAAAGTCTAACATATCAAGAAGAATCATATCCACCCAAGTCTCATACCCCGATAAGACAACAAGACAAGATCGATATACTCGATTCACCACTAAGGGTTCACCTACGGGTGTAGAGACTCTACTAGGCTCGGACCTACGATCACAAGTCAACTCTCGGGCGGACGCAAAATATGTAGACACATATGAGAATGTAGAACCGGGATCAAATAACACGAAAGGGGCCGATGACAAACCGAGATGATACCGTGATAACCGCATCGTCCCCTCGGCCTCGGGCCTCCCGGAAAAGCATAACATTGGGCACCTCTCGCCCCCACTCGTGAACCCGAAGTGCCACTAGCACCTCTACCCGGCTCGTCCGCCTCTACCGGATGCCGTCCCGACCCCGACCTCTCTAGCCGAGTCTTGAATCTCTCCTGGGACCGCGGAGACGGTGCGGTGTGGTCCGGGCGAGTCGATGTGGACACGACGAATCAAGTGGCCTGGATCACCGCAACCATAGCAAGACCTCGGTGTGGATCCCGACCGTGAAGAACCCGAAGTAATGCTATAACCACCTCGACCCGAACCCGGGAGGACCCCGAGCCGCCGCCCACCCTCGATAGGCCGGTAATGAAGCATGTATCGGCCTTTGACGCAGAAAGGACCCGCCTCCCCAGTGTGGGCCCCTACCTCTGGCGAGGTACCCGAATTGACCACATGTACGGACCCTCTTGGGCCCACCAAAATCATCCCGCTCAAGCAACTCAGCCTCTCTGGCTGCACTCACTATAGTCTAAAAGGAAGCACCCTCTCGAGATGATCTAAACACATAACTACGGATAGTGGGAGTCAAACCCCTGACAAATCTGCGAATCCGCTCAGGCTCACCTGAAATCAAAGCAGAGGCATGTCTCGACAACTGACAGAATCGAGCCTCGTAATCTGCGACTGACATGCTACCCTGCACCAAACTCTCAAACCTCATACGGCTCTCCTCCTGTACACTCCAAGGGATGAAACGACCCTCGAAGGCACTAGCAAACTCACTCCACTCCATGGGAGGAGATCCTGTTGGTCTCGAACTCATGAAGGTCCTCAGCCACTCCCTAGCGACACCGCGTAACTGAAGGGACACAAATCGGACGCCCTCTCATCTAACATGCGTACCGCCGCCAACATCTCTCGACTCAAGGTCAAAAACTCGTGAGCATCATCGGTCTTAGTACCATGAAACCGAGGTGGCTTCATTTTCTGAAATCGCTCATAGCGACTTTGGTCATCATCGGCCAAGGCCACCTCGAGGGCCGCCGATGCGTCTAACCGGTCTTGGAACTGTGGTGGCTGGTGCATGGCCCGCAGGAGCCTGCTCTGCAGCTACCCCAATCTGTGGCTCAGGTGAAGGCTCTCTACCTCGGCCTCGGGCAGGTGCCGCTCCTCTGGCACGGCCTCGACCACGTCCTCGGCCTCTAGCCCGACCTCTACCCCTAGCTGGGGTCTCAACTCTGACTTCGGGCCTGCTTCCCCTAACTCGGTAGCTCTAACCCTCGGCATCCGCCAAAAACAACACGCGATACTCAAAGACCCACGATAACAACCTCGCACGATAAGAACGGAATGAAATAAAAGAAGTCTTTCCTAACGCCTTCATAGCCTCTCGAAGATAAGTACGAGACGTCTCCGTACCGATCCTCGAGACTCTACTAAGACTTGGTTTGTACATGTGAGACCTTCGAACCTGGGCTCTGATACCATTTTGTCACACCCAAAACCGGATGTGATGGCACGTGCCCAAACCCCACCGGACACGTCGGCCTAACACCCAAAAAAACCCGATGATACGTAATTTATAAAACAAGAATACGATAGAAAGATAAGCGGAAGTCTTTAAATAAACTCGACATAACCCTGGAATTTGGTTGTCACATGTACAAACCTCTAATACAAAATCAATAAAATATACGAGTCTCATAGTAAAGTTCTAGAATAGAAACGAACAAAGAATATAGATAACTTGAGGGGCACGTGCGGAATGAACCGCTACCTCTCAAGTAAGTCTCGGAAGCTCTAATCAAGATGAGTAATAAGCCGGATCTGATAGAGCTGTCAACCTACACAATTGTGTAGAAGCAAGGGTGAGTACCAAAAGCAACAGGTACTCGCAAGTAACACTAAACTAAGCTAAACTAGCAGCTACAAACAACTCCTTTCAATCCCAACCGAACCACCGAAACTTCATTCTAACAGTCCTCATATCGGTGTCTCGAACTCATGCAATGTATAGTTCACACATGGGATGAATAATGAATATGCATATGTCATCAATCACAATCATATCACGATCACATCATAGTATTACACATTATATGTCTCAATCACAACCATATCACGATCACATCATAGTATTACACATCATCTGTCTCAATCACAACCATATCACGACCACATCATAGTATTACACATCGTCTATCTCAATCACAACCGTATCACAACCACATCATAGTATTACACATCATTTGTCTCAACATCAATGTCGTATCAATCATAGCCTACTCATGCTCTTCTATCCCCTCAATATCAGTTATCACATGACTTATTCAACAAATTCAAGTCACATATAACACATTTAGCTCGTTTTATTCCCCATCTTTCAATTACAACAAGTTCAATCAACAAATAAAACTCATCCTCAATCCCCATTACTCCCCAACACAATTAGGAAAATAGTCATGTGTAGTCTAAGAGTTTAACAAAGTTTAGAAGTCACTTGCCTCAAAACACTTCAACTAGTAACTCAAATTTGAGTTTTACCCTTCCGAGCACGCTCCAAATCACCACAATCTATTCATAAATGGAATCTCACAATCAATACGAATCTAACAACACCAATATTGTGAAATTTGGAGAAAAGGGTAAAATGGTCAAAAAAATCTCGTTCCGAAAAATATTCTCGAAATCTGGAAATTTTTAGTGAAAAATGTTCCCCAAGAAATTTAGAATCCAATAGTGAAAACCGTTTAAAAAAAAGAGTTGAAATGAGTTCACAAACTCAAATTTTCTATTAAATTCGGATTAGGCAAAAACCCCCAAATTTTTCAGTTGAGATCTCAAATTTTGATGTTAAAATCCATAAATAATCGATGGAAATCAAAGATATAAGTTGGAAATAACTTACCCAATGAATTCCTTTATAAAAACCCACTTGAAATCACCTATTTTTGAGCTCTCAAAGTCTAAAAATGGAGAAATGGGTATTTTTCAAGTTGGGGGAATTTAGCTACGATTTTGGCTTTTAAAAAAGGAAAATAAACTGCTGTTGCAGACTAAAATACACAGCGACTGAAACAAAATTTTAAAACCAAAGTTTAAGTCCCCGTTGGACCCTCGGGATTCGTTCGGAATCTCGTGCACACAAACTAAATATGTACCCCCACTAAATTCGACGTTCCGGACTCAATGGAACCGTCGAATTTGAATTCGAGACTCCTTGACCCAAAAATCAATAAGATGCCAAGAAACTAGTTTAACGCCAAAAAATTCGAAACTCAAACGGAGTGTCTAAAAATTCAACCAAGACTCATTCTAGACTTAAAATCGCCTCCCGAAAACCAACGGTACTCTCGGAATTTCAATCGAGCCTCGGAACCTCACATGTTGACCAAAGTCAACTCTTTGTCAAAATTTCACAACTTTAGCAACTTAGGACCTCAATTCTTCATTTCAACTCCAAATTCGACTCCGTAACTTCACACGGACCCGTTTTGACATTCTAAAACGCCGGAATCGACGGAAATCCGATTCGAGTCCCAAACTCCAAATGACTCGAAAAAGCACTTTTTAACCAACTTTAACTCATAAAAACTCAACTTCTCAAAAATTCAACTTTTTACTAACTTTTCCTCAAACCAACTTTACAACCACAAAACATGGGACTCGGGGCAACTACCGAAAGGGCAAAATAGTCATTTCCACGAAAAATTACCAAAATGACCTTTCGGGTCATTACATAGAGGAAAACTATATTGCAAGAGAATTAGTGACGGAAGATGAAATAATAACTACGGAACAATCATGCCCCGAACTACCAAAAGCATTAACATATACCGAAGAAACTACGGAAAAGGAAATAATCATTGGAGGAATACCAATAATAACAAAGTTTAAAGTATACCAAGGAGATGAAAATATCACTTTAGGAATAAAATGGCTAGAACAAGTAAAACCATATAATCTAGAAGATAAACAGTTGACAATAAATTATGAAAATAAAAGAGTAATAATAAAAAGGACTTTAGTATGATAAAAATATGAAAATATATATACTTGCAAAGATAATAATAGAAGGATATTACAACGAGATATTATACACCAATGATAGATACAGAGCGGAAGCTAATATATGTAAATATAATTGTTTACCGAAGATAATTGAGAAAAATTAAAAACACCGATAGTAGTAACGAGATTTAATAATGAAGGAAGCATGATCACATATAAGGCAAAAAATATAAAAATACAAATATGGGATAAGATATTAACTATAGAGGAAATATATAACTTTGAACTGACTACAAAAGATATGCTATTAGGGATGCCATTTTTAGAAAAATTATACCCACATATAATAACAAAAACACACTGGTGGTTCACAACACTGTGTAAACAAAAAATAGGAGCAAAAAGAGTAAATAATAAAAAACGAAAAACAACAGAGTGGATAAAAGGGAGCGAAAAAATTACACAAAAATTAGAAAATATAAAAGAAGAAGACCCTAAAATAGAATTAATAATATTCTCTATAGATAAAGTAAAAATAATCCAAAATAAGTTAGAATTATTATATAGTGAAGATTCTTTACAAGATACCATTTTTCGTTGCGGAACTGGTAGTTGAGGGTTTCATGAAAGTAGTAGTGTGGTAGGTGGTAGTATGGTAGGTGAGTAATTTATTTTAGAGATTTTATTATAATTTTTCGGTGCTGAATTCATGGTAAAATGTAATAATATTTATTGTAATATGCTTTCTATTTCATACCATTGTTGGTTTAATATATCTTCTGATTCGTTATCATTAAATATTTTTTCCCATATAATTTTTCTTAATTCAATTATTTTTATATCTTTAAGTATATATAAGACTAAGGTTTCATAGTTTTTTATCATTTTATCATGCAAGTATGTAGTCATGTTCTTTATCATGCAGGTTTTTTTTTTTCAAATTATTCCTTCCTATCATATTCATAATTGATTAAATTCATATTAGATTATTATGAACTAGATTATCTTTATCATGTTTTCCTGTCACTACTAGTATCGTACTTTAGCGGATACTTCCTTCTTATCAGTGCCTCAACTTTGCTTACTCCCCTAAACGACTTCCTCGCCTACCGGTTTCAACATTAGGATGACATAGTATAGAAGTTTTCTCCCTGTTTCCAGTGTGCTAATAAACTAAAAATCATGATTCAAATAATTCTAATACATAATAACTAACATAAATTTATTCAATCATATATATGATATTCAGGAATATATGAAATTAGTTCCGCATAGTTTTTTAACAATATACCTTTGCTTCTTGCTTAGCTATGCTATCTGAAATATCTGACTGAATTTCAGATTTTTCCAATAGTATTTTAAATATTTATCTTAGTTGAGAGAGTTTTTTGAAAGAAGAGATTTTATATAAGGCATTGCCTGCCTTTTCATTTACATATACCTTCCTTTATATAGAAAGGAAGTTCTATCATATTGCTTTACAATCTTTCACAAGACTATACGTACACATACTACTTAATAATATATAATATAATATAGTACAATAATGTGCCTAATATATAATATAGTATATCTACATTATGACATATCTACCCACTTTATGACACAATGACACATTTTATGACTTTTTACATATATAATACACCTACTTTATGACACACTTTCATGACTCTTTGCATATTTTGTACACTTGTCTTCTTCTTCTTCTTATCTTCTTTGTTTTCTTCTTTCTATCTTATCTCATCTTTTTTTCTACGACTTTCTTCTGCACACATGTGTCCATCTGTCCATTTTCTCCTTCTTATCTTCTTCCGTCTTTATTTGATCATTCCAGCTGTATATTTGGGATTATATTATCTTCTTTGTTACATTTTGTACATATATGGTCAGGATATTTGTGTTCAATTAATTTACAATATCTGGTTAATAATTCTTTTGAAATAAATCATGTCTTTAAAGCTCTCGTTGTAAGTCATTCTTCTGGCTTTAATAATGATAAGATTCATCGCTGGACTTCATCCATATCTGCTCTTCTTAATTATCTTGAATTTGAATATATCATTAACTGATCTCTTGCATAATAGCTCCATATAGCGTTTTCGTTTAAATAATTATTTGCTAGCTCTTGTATAATGGTTGATATACCAATTATTCTCTTATTGGCATAAAAATTGGGTATCTCACTTTTTTGTATCTCTGGTTGCTGTTTGATATCTTCCAGTATTATCATATCTTTTGTTAGTCCTATCTTTACTACTTGTATCGGAGGTTTTATTTCCTTGTATAATATCTCTGCTGTTGCCGTATAAAATTTTACATAGAATAAATTTCCCTTTGTAACTCTCTTATATGTAGTAAATGTCTTATGTAGTTCTGGTATTCCACTTAGTTCCTCTCCGTCATATGTATATACTGTATTTAATAGTCCATAGTTATAACATGTCCTTACTAGGTTGGCGTTAGTTTTTGGTTGTGCAATTAGTTTATTATAACCTTATAATCTTTGGGTTAAATAATCTTGGTTTGGTTCTTGGGTTGTAGTAGATCTGGGGTTAAGATTTTAAAATATTTGGATTTTGTATATATTTTCTATATAGGTTCGTGTGATGTAGTTATATGTCTTTTTCTCATTTTGGTTTTGCAAACTATCTACGTATGTGGATGTTTGTGGTTCCATGGACATATGTCTAGGTGTCCTTTGGGTAAATGATTTTTCGAATAGCTGGTTTAAGTTCACATTTTTATGTTGTTTATCGCTAACTTGTTTGCTTGTACCTGCAGCTGTATTTAAACAAACATTATGGGTTTTAAGGAGTTTCCCATCGTCTCCTTTTAGCTCTAGGTTTATTCTGTCTTCCGATCGACGTAGCTCCGCATTTTTATAGTCATGCTGCTGACTAGCTTTAGACTTCAGATTATCTTCATTAGTCTTTAGCTTTTGTATCTCATTGTCCATACTATCCACTTTTGTGCAAAGTGTAGTAATGACTTTGAGTATCTTTTCAATTGTATCTTCTTCCTCAAACATTTATATACCGAATATAATTCTTTCCTATTTATTTCCTACTTTATTTCTGCATTAGTATATGTTCCTGAATAATATATACAATGATGTTCTATTTTTTCTTCTCCATACCTATATTTTAATACTCCTCCATAACTTTTTTCACTGGCGTTTGATTCTACTATATAAGTAAATTTTTTATTTTCATCCAAAAAATATAGTTTAGGTAGGTTCTTACATAATAATTTTATTTTTTTGTATTTGTGTTTGGTCTTTCTTATCAAACTGGTATTCTACATCTTTCTTTAATTTTTGTTGTAATGGTTTTAAATTTTCTGCTAATTTTGGTACATATTCTCTTACTTGGTTTACTAGTCCTAGAAATGATTGTAATTTCTTTTTCGTATCTAGTTGTTCTTTTGAGTTACTTATTTTTTATACTATATGCGTTTGCATTTTTATTCCATTTTTATCTATTTGTATTCCTATGAATTCTATTTGGCTTTTCATTATGTCTGCTTTCTTTTTACTTAGGCTTATGCTTGAATATTCTATAATATGTATGAATTTTTCTAATAATCTTACGTGTTCATCTTGGATTTTAGAATATAGTAATATATCATCAATATATACTACACAATTTTCTAATTGTTTAAAATAGTTATCCATAAAGTGTTGGTATCTACCTGGTGCATTTTTATATCCAAATGGTAATACATTCCATTCGTAAAATCCTTGTGGTACAATGAATACTGTTAGTTTTTTAGATTCTTCTTCTAGTTTTAAGTGATAAAATCCTGATTTACAATCAAATTTGCTAAAATAATTATATCCTTGTGTTTATCTTATCTTTAGTATTTTATTTGGTATCGGATAACTATATGTCTTAGTTTTTGTATTTAAATTTCTATAATCAATAACCATTCTATTTTTTCCTCTTTTTTGTTCACTATGTTTATTTATGATAAATGCCGGGCTTGTGTGTTTACTATTGCTTTCTTGTATGTACCATTTTTCTAGTAATTCATTTATATTTATCTTAAATTCGGTTAAATCATTAAAATTATATTTTAATGGTTTTTGGGTTATTGTACTGTTATTATCAATTAGTTCAATTTTTACTTTTGTTTTATGTTTCTCCCATCCTTGTAAAGGATCTTCACTATATAATAATTCTAACTTATTTTGGATTATTTTTACTTTATCTATATAGAATATTATTAATTCTATTTTAGGGTTTTCTTCTTTTATATTTTCTAATTTTTGTGTAATTTTTTCGCTCCCTTTTATCCACTCTGTTGTTTTTCGTTTTTTATTATTTACTCTTTTTGCTCCTATTTTTTGTTTACACAGTGTTGTGAACCACCAAAGGTGTTTTTGTTATTTTATGTGGGTATAATTTTTCTAAAAATGGCATCCCTAATAGCATATCTTTTGTAGTCAGTTCAAAGTTATATATTTCCTCTATAGTTAATATCTTATCCCATATTTGTATTTTTATATTTTTTGCCTTATATGTGATCATGCTTCCTTCATTATTAAATCCTGTTACTACTATCGGTGTTTTTAATTTTTCCCACTTATCTTCTGGTAAACAATTATATTTACATATATTAGCTTCATCCCGTATCTATCATTGGTGTATAATATCTCGTTGTAATATCCTTCTATTATTATCTTTGCAAGTATATATATTTTCATATTTTTATCATACTAAAGTCCTTTTTATTATTACTCTTTTATTTTCATAATTTATTGTCAACTGTTTATCTTCTAGATTATATGGTTTTACTTGTTCTAGCCATTTTATTCCTAAAGTGATATTTTCATCTCCTTGATATACTTTAAACTTTGTTATTATTGGTATTCCTCCAATGATTATTTCCTTTTCCGTAGTTTCTTCGGTATATGTTAATGCTTTTGGTAGTTCGGGGCATGATTGTTCCGTAGTTATTATTTCATCTTCCGTCACTAATTCTCTTGCAATATAGTTTTCCTCTAGTCCTGTATTTATTAATATTAAATATTTTCGTTGTTCCATTATTCCCGTTATGTAGTAATGATGTGGTTTTCTTTCTTCTTCCATTGATTTTTGTGAAGTTTTATCTATTCTTCTTGAGGTACTCATTTTTGATGATATTTGTGGTATTTCACAGTTTATTCTTTTTGATGTGCTCAATCTTTCTTTTACTATTTCTAAATCTTCTTTTACGTCAATCTCATTATAATTATAATCATTCTTATTTATGACCGTAACTATTCTTTCAAAGGGATCTTCTATTTTTATTTTGTTTATCTTGTTTTTTGTTGTTATTTTATGTTTTGTTGTTAAAACATATAAGTTTTTACATCTAGCTGCAAATATTTTACTTCCTGGGGCTAGTTCTATTCCTGACATTTTCCAATATAATACTAATGATTTATCTATATTTCTGTCATTTACTGCTACTGAGTAGTTAGCACTTATTATAAATTTAAATTTTTGATATATGAGATTACCTTTTATTGCGCTTATTATACTTTTTTCTATAGGTTGTATGATCTTATCATCTGCTAAGTATATTTCTATGGGTGTATCTATACCTTCTCTAAAACATGTTTTTATTAATATTTCCGTTCCTCCTAAATGTACGTATTTAATTGGATTTTTAGCCTTAATATCTTGTATTTCTTTATTTATTATTCGTTTGTTTATTATTGATATTTTAGCCTTTCCTTTGGTGTATTTGCAATCTATGATATGTTCTCTTTGGCTTACTACATAATATTCTTCTTTTTGTCGTTTAAACCAGTTTCTTATTATTGGTATTTTGAATATTTTTGCTACACTTAGGTCTAATTCTTTTCCTTTTATTTGTTCAAATATATTATTGTCAAATATTATTTTTTGTTCTGCCGATTCTTCATCTTGATATTTTTCTTTAGTTATTATTTGTATATCTTGTTCAGTCATTTATATAGTGTTCACTATCTAATTCTGTTAACGAATTATTTTCCATTTCGTCTATTTCATTTTCTGATAATTCATATATGCTATCTTCACTTTCTAATTCATAATCTACGTATTCTATTTGTGTATATTTTTCATTATCTATTATTATTTCTGGATATTTGTTTTTTCTTTGGATTTTTAGATAATTTACAATCTCTAGCTATATGTCCTAATTTTCCACAATTATAACAAGTACATTTCGTTAGTTTTCTTTTTGGTTTATATGATCTTTTGATTTTGTAATTTTTTACATAGTATCTTCTTCTCGGTTTTTATATTTATATTTTGATCTATATTTTTTTATTGTATTTCTTTCTATTTTTATAATACCTATCCGTACAACCAAATTGAGGTGCTGTTTTATTTTTGCAACATGCCAAGTTTTTTACTAATATTTTTTTCATTTTTATTTCTTTTTTATGTTTTTCACATAGTTCCATAAACCATCGTTGCAAGAATTTCATTCTAGCTCCTAAGGTATCTGTTAATTTTGCTTCATTCCAACTTTTTATTATTTTTGAACTAAAAGGTTCTGGTAATTTTATAAAATATAATTTTCTTATTTCTTTACTTTCTTCTGTGCTATATGTTCCTTTATAATAGTATTCTCTAAATGCACATGTATATTCATCTATGTAACACATATTACATATTGCTAGTTTTGTCATTAGATTCCGATTTATGATTTTTTTTTTATTTTGTTCTTCTATTTCTGTTGTCATACTACTAAATTCATTTCTTATGGCTACTTCGTATTTATATAATATTTCCATAGTTGTAGTAGCTAATTCACCATTAGATTTTTTATTATTTCTTAGAGTTTTTAAAATTTCATCTGATAAATTTTGTAGCCATAATTTTACTGTTTCTATAAGCGTTCTTTCTATATATCCTGGTGTCTCTGCTATTGCTATTTTGTTATCTATTAATTGTTTTGATATATATCCTATTCATAATTGGATTGTTTTATTTATATCTGCTACACAATCTAAATCTAAAAAATCATGTCGTTCAGCTATTGGTTTAGGTGTCCATTTTTTATTTAATCTTTTATCCCATATAGGTTTTTCTCTATCATATTGTTCATAGTTTTCATTATAATATTTTGGATTAAATTTTTTTGGGTTTTTTACTTTTGATGTGCTAGGTTTTTCATCCATGTCTATGTCACCTGTATTTACTTCTAAATTCTTTGTATCTATGTTTGCTAAAAGTACAGTATATGTTTCGCTTGTTTCCGAATGTTGTTCTAGATCATCATCGTTTATTTCATCAACTGTTATTTCGGGTAGATTATCTTGGTTATTTTCTTCTAATTCATCTTCTATTGCAATTTTTCTTTAATTTTAATTATCTGATTTGTTAATTTCGGTTTTTGTTCTTTTTCTTTTTGTTTTATTTCATACATTTCTTTTAATATTGCTAGCTCTTTTTCTAGCTCTATTATTTTGGTAGTTTTTACTTCTTCTAATTGTTGTACTTCCTTTTTTGCTTGTTGTTTTATTTTTTCAATTTCCGTTTTTCTATCTATTTCTTCATTTTCTTTTGTTATCCTTATCATAGCAGTTAAACTATGTTCTAGTTTTACCGTTTCTTTTTCTAACATTAAACTTATATTGTCACCTATTTTCTTATACCTCCTTCCTAGATTAGAAAATATTATCTTTATTTTTAATTCATCATAATTTTCTTATGTTTTTTCATCTATTGCGTATTCTTCCTTATTCATTTATAGATTGTGTCGAAGTTTATATTCTAAGTTATTTATTTGTATTGCTAGTTATAAAATAGTCTTTCTTTGTGCTATTATAGATTTGTGACAAATTCCTGCAAATATATTACTGTTAAGTCTACTTTGCCTATGTGTTAATTCTTGTCTTTTTGCTATAATTATTTCATTAAGTTTTTGTCTATATTCGCTATTCTCGTTATTCATTGTAATTTTAGATATTGAATATATTTATATTCTATTTTAGATATTTTATCTATTAATTGATTTAATTTTTTGTTATCAGTTTTTGTGATATTAAGTTGTTTATATTCCGGATATAATTTATTTAATTTTCTTCTTATTTTTCTTAATTTTCTACTAGTATATTTCTTCTTATATTTCTCGACATCCATAGCTCTGAAAGGTGTTAAATAGCGACGACTTAAAATTTATAGTGAATAACTCAACTATTTGCTACAAAAAAAGTTAATAGCTCAATACAATTTTTTTGGCTACAATTGTTCATAATTACAAGTGACAACTTACAAAAAGAATAATACAAGTGTTTCATAAGAAATAGATAGAGTCCATTCGTTAATTGGCGAGGGAAAATATTAAAATCAATGAATTCAGTCGATTTTGTAAAAATGAAAAAGTTCAATTTATCCATTTTCTTAAATTATGCAATTATAAAATGCATCATTTGAAAAATACAATCCAAGTTATAAGTACCCTGAGTGGGTTACGATTCTACCTCTATATTGCTAATATTTATTGGTTTAACACTTTTATTTTTTATTTGATACACTTTCATCGATAAAGACGATAGAAAAAATAATTTCTCAAGTTTAGGTGCTAATTTTTGAGCATGTCTATTGATTTGTGATTGGTAAACTGCAGAGACTAAGTCGATCTATTTGCTTCTGCCTAAAAATATGTACATATTTCATAGTAATTCCACATACATACGTAGAGCAACTATACATAGATAACATCAACTTACAAACATAGACTTCGCAAAGGTGCGAAATATTTCATTAATTTCTATTAACTTTTCCATCGGTGCAAAAAATGAAATAAACTAAAAAATGAAAGAACAAATGAAAGAAATGAAGCAACTAGAATTTCAAATACATTATGATGAAGTTCTATAGTTATGGGTATCGATGTTTTTTTCAAAACAATTGATTTAGGGATCGAATTAAACCAATTATTCAATTTTTTAAATAAAATCTAAAGTTTAATTTTATTTAAATTTATAATTGTACTAAATAATTTATAAAATTTATAAAAATAAATAAATATAATGACAGAATCGTACTGAATCTATTTAAAGATATTTTAAAAATATATACATTTTAATTAAAAGATAGTCTACAATTGAATGAATTGTGGGTGATATATTTTATACATTTGTGTATGTGTATAAATAATCATATAATATATTATTTCTACAAAAGTTAAATTTGAACGAAATGAATGAAGTTAAAAATAAAATAAAAAAGAGAGTCAAGAGAGAGTTGATCGGATGGTAAACATTCCTCACTTTCAACCTTAATGTTGTGAGTTCGAGTCCTTAAGAAAATAGAATGTGGGAGCTCCTCCCCAGGAGGGGTTAAAAAAGATGGGAGATAGTATAGGAACATTAACTTTTTATAATAATAAATTTATCACATTGACTTTTTTATAATAATAAATTTTTCCCTAATTAATCCATTTAAGAGAAAAATACTTTTTTTTAAAATATAAAATATAGTCATTAGTGACGAAATTACATTTTGTTCAACTACAAAATACATATGACTTTAAAGACAATTTATGTCGTCACTAATTGAAGTAAAATAATTAGCGACGATATAATTTTGTCGGTAGTAATAACCTTTTTAGTGACAAAGCATACTATTAACTACAAAAAAATATACCTTTTACGACTAATAAATTTGTACAAATGTTGAAGCATTTGGGGACGGTTTTTCTTTTTGTAGTTAAATAATGCTTTTAGCGACGAAGCACTAAATCGTATTTGTATACTTTTAGTGACGACTGATTGACGAATTACTTTTCGTCTCACAAGATTTTTAGTGACGAAATATGATTTATAAATGACGAATTTATTTGTCCATAATAATTGAATTTGTTGTAGTGAAGTCAGTAGAAACGAGACATTTTTTATTCAGAAATAAAAGATCAACCATCAAAG
Source organism: Solanum commersonii (assembly GCA_029007595.1). NCBI lineage: Eukaryota > Viridiplantae > Streptophyta > Magnoliopsida > Solanales > Solanaceae > Solanum > Solanum commersonii. The sequence continues at coordinate 14,116 of JAJTWQ010000092.1, read as the reverse complement.
CAATGCAAATATCATTACGAATGAGAACCAGGACAATACCCAATCAGTTTCGATAGAAAGAAAAAAGAGGAATGAGGACTGATATGAAAATTTATGGAGCGAGGGGATGGCTTAGTAGTAAGGGATTAAAAGAAAAATATTAGTGGAGCATATCTCTTAGCATGGTTTCTTCAGAAGCCTTTCTTGAAGTTCACATTCTTTGCTGCCCAAGCTTCATGTTGAATCTTCAGGGCTGCCAGCTTTTTTTAAACATTGTCCCTCTGATTGTGTTGTTTCAGAAGCTGAGCCTTCAGGCAACCCATTTTAGTATCCGTGTTAGTAAGAGCAACTATCATAGCGTACAACGCTTGCCTGATGAGTTTCTAATGACATAAAGATTGGTAAAATCAAATTTACTCAAGGCATCCGAGATGAATGGATCAATAATTGAGGAACCATTTCAATTAAAAAAAATTCATTTTTTTTAAGGTCAGACACCATTCTATGCAGAATATTTTGAGTTCTCATAATATCAACATCCTCCTTTTTGAACATCATCTTTTCCACCTTCTTCTTTTTACTTGTTGGACCTGGTCCCTCTTCACACTCAAAAATTTCTTCATCAGAAAATTCTCCAGTAAGAGCAAAAGGGTTTAACCATTTGAAGTGATTTTGAGAGAGGAGAAAAGAAGATTTTAAAATTTTCTAATTTTGGAAGGGGATTTAAAATGAAATATCTAGTATAAAGGAAATGAAAAGGGTGTATCATGTGAAGGGAAGTGTCATTTTGGTATTCAAAAGATGGGACAACGGTCAGATACCTAAATGAGAGACATGTGGCAATTGATACGATTCTCATGTGTTGACACCCAATTTTGACCGACCTATAACCCTTTTTGGAATGCTATTCGATTAAATATGTGTTTTTAAAATATATTTTGAGTTTAAAATCTTAATTGATTTTGTCCAAAAAAAAATATTTTTTTTTTCTTGTCATGCTTGATTTATATAAATTATTGTAATTATTATTAAATTATTTTTTATCGATAGTTAAACTCAAAATAATTACTTTATTTAAAAAATTTAAAATCTTAGATGTGTTTAATTATATGAAAATATTTCAATAGGTGTGATGTGAGGCTAAAAATACATATTTTTAATCATTATTTCCTCACATTTATTATTTATATTTGTCCTTTTTGAGCATCAATTTTATGAATTGTGCTAAGTGGGATAATTTATTTATAGGATTAAATTGGTGGAAAAATGAAGAAGTTTGGAGCTAAAACGAATTAAAGATGGAAGGTTGAAGAAGGAAATCAAGCAGACAGCTTAATGAATAAAATTTAATATAATAATATATTTATATATATAAGGAAACGGCGGTTGAAATTGAGAAAATTGAAATTTTATGCTTGCTGCTGCCACGTGGCAGCAAGTGAATAGCATACAATTTATATTGAGGCGGCAGCAACATAGCTCACACGGTCGGAGAAAAAGGAATCCAATTCCTTTTGGTTTGGACTCCTAATTTAATTTGGACTCAATTATTTTATTTAGGGTTTCCTACATTTATAAATAGTGCATAAAAATAATAATTTGTGGAGGAAGGAAGGAGAAGAACCAAGATACAAGACACAATATAAATTTTCTTCTAGCTTAGGAACTTTGGAAGAGCCGCCGTGGAGGCCGGAGAATTATGGTTTATTCTTTCTTCTCCTTTATTATTTATTTGTATTCGTAATTAATAAAAGATAGTTTAGCTATTGTTCTTAACTTTTTATGATTAACACAAACATATTTATTTTAATAAATTTTGATTGTGTTTTTGAGATAATGAGTAACTAGCTTTCATAACTAGGATTATGGGAACCATAAGCGATTAACCAAGTATGAATAATAACTAAGTAATTCTTGAATAGTGTTGAAGCATGCATTGATAATTCTTTCGTCTAGAAGTCTTTTTAACGGTGGCCAACGTTAGAACTCGCCTTGTTGCTACTTGCCGGACCAAGGAGATAATCAACAAGAAAAGAATTATCAACATAAATTACTGTGATACTATCTAATAGGCTAGTGTCGATTGGTGCGAAGTAATAACTAAGCCAAACATCGATTATGATGTCTAATATGAGGTAAAGGTAAGGGTTAGTAAATTATACACACGTAGCCGGACCAAGGTGCGGAGTGAAATTCTCTAGATGCCGGACCAAGGATTTAGAGATACCTAACTTATCACTTTGCATGTAATACACTAGAAAAATATTACTATTATTAGGATTACTGCGTTATGAGCTTATGGGGAACACATTCCTAGTTACTTTTAATAATCTGAATATAAATAAATACTTAGTTAAAAGCTATCTTTTTATTGTCTTTATTTTATTTCAATTTTAAACCCCCCATTTTGCTATTGACAATATTCTTTCATATTCTCTGTGGGATCGACATCGACTCATAGTTGGGTAAATATATTGCATACGATCTTTTATATTTCTTTTCAAGAAGTATATTTGAACGTTATCAATGTATAGTATTTTATTAATTGAATGACATTTTCCTTAAATTTCCTTTAAATCATTTAAATGTTAGCCTATATTATTCCAATTACTTTCAATTCTAGCCTATGCAATTCCAATTTCATTTCAATTCTAGCTATCCTCTCATTGCAATTCTAGCCTAAGTTTAGCCATTCCAAATACAACCAATCTAAAATCTGATTTAAAACCCTATCTTTAATCCTAACCGTCGATCTCTTTTACTTAGATCTCAGCCCTCCATCCTTTTAAAATCAACGACTCGGATTCCCCCAAGTTGTTCTTTCCTTTTTAATTAAAAGAAGAGTCAAAACCCTAAATTCATTCTTCATCTTCTCTTTCTCCCCAACGCTACAGCTCTCCTCTCCATTCTTTCTTGTTTCAGCGGGAAGCAGCAGGCGGAGGACCACTAGTCGTCGACCCCCCCTTCTTTCTCTCTTCTCTTCACTGGCTGCCAACAGCGAAGGAGGCGAAGGCCGCTCCGAGCAGCAGGCGACCAGCAACAACAATGACGGTTGCCATTTTGCTGCTCCAACCAGCGAGATCTCCGATCGACAGCTGGCAAGAGCAACAACAGCAGCCAACCGCAGCAAGCACTGGCGAGAGCAGCCAGCAGCCGGCGTTGCTCATTTTCCCCTCTTGTTTTCGGTGGAACAACACCAGCAACTGGACAACATCTAGGCGAGGCAAACAACGGCTCCGGCAAGACCAGCAGTCGTTGGCCACCTCTGCTTCCCTCTTCTCTTTTCTCCGGTGAAAACAACAAACAACAACTCCAGCAGCTCCGACTAAGCAAGCTCCGGCGAAGTCCAAGGTTTGGGTCGTTAGACGGACCTCACAGATTCGTCTTTGGTATTTTTAAATCAATTATTACTTCGTCTATTTAACTCTATTAGTTTTCTATCATGATTTCCTATTACTGTTCTAGTATGCTTGTTATAATTTTGGATGCTTAAAAAATAGGCATTTACTTATGATCTGTATGCCTAAATTTTGGGGTTGATAATTTTTGACTTTGTATCTATTTTAGCTAGCTAGTGTCTAGTTCACCGAGTTGGTTTAAAATTTGCCATTAATCTCTAATTATCTCATAATGTTAATTGTGCATCGTTTTGTGTAAATACATGTATGAGTCTTGTCTTAGTCATAACCTCAAGATTAGTTTATTTGCATTATAGTTTGGCCCTGTTGAGATATCATTATGCATAGACTTGTTCAATTTGTTCAATGCTTTAATATTGTTGTAATATTGCTCCTCTTTCGATTGAATATTACATGTTCTTATATGAAAACAGTATTAACATGTAGTTGTCGATTGTGGCCAGCGAGCGATATCTTGATTTCCTCTGATTATGCTTGTATATGTGAACTTATTTGTTATACCAACAACTCCATTTGGCCATGTATGGTAAGTACACACCTATTCTATTTTGTTTATTTATATTTATGGAAATATTGAGCGTGATAATACTCTAAATTGATTCCTTCCTTTATTTTTGAGTAATAGTTAAATTGTGGCTTAATTTGAACCTAATTAACTGATTTTAGAATTTGCTTATGGTAAGTATATATTATCATCCACTGTGATTGATGTGCGATGATATGCAAAGTATTTTAGGTTGTGAATATTTGTTTGGGGAGGCTGTAATTTTATTTTATATTAAATAATCATGTTTGCCTGTTTGATTTACTATTTAAATTATTCTTTCCTTGTTTGTTTTACATGATGTATTATGGTTAACCGATTTTGTTTACCTTAATTAAACATGGGATTGACTTCATACTTGTCTATATTTGGTAAAATAATATTGATTTGGCTCTTCTTTATTTAAGGAAAAATAATATTACTCTTCCTAATTTTATTCTTGACCTATTACGTGCCCTCTCCTCTTCTATAAAATAAGACATTGGTGTCTTTCTCTGATCACGCTTACCCATTTTCACCCATACTCACAAGCGGACACACATTCTCATATTGCTCTCACATTGCTCACTCTGGAATACTTTAAAAAATATTGCTCTTTACTTAAAAGAATTAAGATTCTGGTGAACATTCCAAGCATTTCCTTACTTAATTTTGTCGTGTTCGAGTCTAGTATTGAATCAAATTGGGTCTTCATTGTTGTTAAACATATATTCTGCTTAATCGGTTAGTTGTTTTCTCTATCAGTTTAATTTTCATTTTGCATTGTTTCAATTGTTGTGGTATGTTTGGGTGAATAATGGGGAAGCGTCCGGGTCAATCTTCTTATCCTTTATTGCTTTGTGTGATTACATATTCTCCACAACTTGTTTAATCCTTGCATGCATGTATGCTACTTGTGCACATGAAATAATTAAATGTAAGTACCATATAATTAGTTTTATCATCTTGCTATCATCTTTATGTGTTATTACTTGTCCGTATCTTTCATTATACTTTAACAGGGTTTTGAACTTAAAGGTTCAAGAGACGCTGCGAAGAGATTTCCGGACGAGATTCTTAAGTCCAAGTTTATCTTAATATTGTATATATATTATTTATTTATTCTTTGAACTTGTAATATTTTGTATTACTCTTAACCCTAAAACTCTCTATATATGATATATATTTGGGGATTGTCTAAGGGGGGAGGGGATTTATGTGATAATTGTTAGATTACCGCAACTTATTTGTTGTTGGAAAAGGATGCCTATAGGATTATGATTTAATTGTCGATCATTCCTTGCTCTAAACTTAAATTAAAAAAAAATAATCTTGCCGATATTTAATGTCTTTTAAATGTTTGTCTAAATTGTAAGCATGTTCCATGTTGGTTGCTTGTTCTTAATGTTAATTAATTTGTACTAAAAATAATTTAAAATCTTTATAACACCTTTAGCATAATGTTAACAATCTGAATGTGTTTTGACTTTTACATGGTTATCTAGTGTCGCGTTTGATAAAATTGCATCTCTCTTTTTTAAACAGATGAAAAGTCATAAAAATAAGCATACTACTTGATTAGAAATCATGTCTATAGGATTTAAATAACCTTGGCATTATTGTGTGAAGTATTTGCATTAGGTTTAAATAATTATTATTCTAGACACCATGCCTATATGCCTGAAAATCATATTGGTAAAAATGATTAGATAATAGGTTTAGATTTTTGTTAATGGATAATTTGCTAACTTTTGCATGTCACCATCTGACTTAATTAATCAGACGTTAATAGTTGTAATATCATTTCAATTAATTAATCCTAGTAATTGTTTGCTAATTAATTAATTTTAAATAAATTTTGCATGTTTCTCACATAGATATCCTGTCCATAGGCTACTAATTTCCAGCATATTAAAATCTTGACTATCTTAAATAAAATCTGCGGTTGACCAAATCGGTATGATGAAATTATTTTCTGTATTATGTTCATTTTATGTGACTGTTTCATGATATAAATAAACCAACTCTTGAATGTTTTAGTTTTAAAATATGCCCTGATTAAATCATGCCCGAAATTAATTATTTTCTGCATTTGAATTGCCACTTGAAATAATTTCTGCACTAATGATACCATATGCTGCTATTTCAAAGTACATATTTTCTACAGTTGTTATTTATTTTCCTAATTAAAATCAGCTATGGATTATACTCTGCAACTCATAAGCTGCTGTAAATAAAATTAATTTAAAGTATTAATAATCTGCTACTGCTTGTAAATATTTTGCCCATTTGCATTATTATAAAGTGTCTCATTTCAAGTTAATTACTAATTAAACTAGTATAATAAGTTTTTTTTTCTTCTGACTTGTAGTCTTTTCTGGCCATTAATTTAACTAACTGTTATAGTGAGTGTTTGCCTATTCACACACACCTAACATGAAATCCTGTCACATTACTTGTGTTTGCTAGCATGTCTAATAAAATTTAAAGGCCAATATGAGACTTTACGTGCTAAATGCTCGTCCAACATGTTTTACTTGGTGTCTAGATGAACGTATTATATTTTATCTTTGTCTAAATTCACTCTAATAGAAGTCCAATGCCTCTTGGACCTTAAGTGGAGACACTAGACACCTTTTAGAGACGAAAAGCATGCGGAAGATGGGGTAGGGGTAGTTTAGGCTCTACGGAGATGATGACATCAATTCGGTCTTAAAGACAAACCTTGGTTTTGTCTTTCCCTACGAGAAGCCGATCAAAATAAAGAAAAGTCGTGTGCTGATCCACAAAGTCTATCAGAGTCTCCCTTTACTTGTTTTATAATTATATTTATTTGGGGTAGTTTAATTAACTAAATAATGATATTTGCTTATATGTTTGTCTACTTTCTGTCTCCTCGCTTATCTCTTTATTAATTGCTTGACATTTGTTTGTTATTTATTATATCACCTATGTTTGCATACTTATTTAATTAATTAAAATAATCAAATTGATCTTAATTGTTTAATGTTAATAATCACTTCGTATTGCATGCTTAATTAATAAAGTGAATAATTTAATTAATCCTAATTATTTAATGATAGTTATCACCTAGCTTTGTATGCTTAATTAACTAAATAATCAATAAATGAAGTGACTTTAAATGTTACTTGTAACCCCCACATAAATAGCATGAGATACGGCGGAACCCATATTTATGGACCTCGAGGGATGCCTAACACTTTTCCCTCGAGGTAACTTGAACCCTTATCCTGATCTCTGGTTTGTTGACCTTAGTTAGATTTAACTAGGTTAGATAGACACTCTAATGCGCCTTAATTCGTTAGGTGGCAACTCTTCAATCCTCTAAAATCCAAAAGAGTTGTTAGGTCGTGCACCAAACCCGTTTTGCGAAAAATGGGGCGCGACAGAATGACGACTCTGCTGGGGATATTAGGTTCTTACCATTATGTGTTTCTTGCTTATGTGAGGATTACTTGGTTATTTCATTGTTTGTTTGGTTATTAGCATGTTAAGTTATTATTATTTCCCCTGTTTATTTGTTTCTTTATTTACCATCTGTTTTCCATGTTCCATCCATTTCCCTTCTTCCTTATTTGTTTATTTTCATGTTTCGCCCTTTCCCTTTTTTCCTTATTTGCTTACTTGTCTGCATGATCCCATACCCTCTTTCCTTATTTGCTTGATTCTTTACTATTTTTATATGTTTACTTCCTTTTATTTATGCGTGTATTTATTTATTTATTTACCGCTTTCATAAAACTGTCTATGTATTACTGTTTTCCACCTAAGTGTTAAATGTTACTGCTTTGATAATTGACATTCCGTTCATACTTTCCCCAATTGGGACCCTTTTTTTTTTATTCTGTTACCGTGATGTTGTGCTTTTGCACCTCTCACAACTACTCCAATTCTCTTCAAACACCCAATTATAGAGAGTCGGCATATGCGTGGATGGAACGAATAGTCTTACTACCGGGAAATCATGAGCCTTCTCGCATAGAATATCTTTCAAGTCCGTGTCAAGCCAACTCTTAGAAATCTTGATTAGGTCATACTTGCTGCATAAACCCTAGGTGGTTTGACCCTTGATGTCAATCCGCACAATTAGCAACCGCCCTATCGTCTAAAGGGCCCCAACACCCTTTAGACAAATTGCATAATTATGTGTCAATGTGATCATAATAATTAAATCAAGTCAAATTTTGCCAACATGGAGTTTAAATTTTGTTTGTTGTTTGTTTGCAGAGTCATGGCCTATCCTCATTTTCCCAACACAGAAATGGTGGTCAAAGTGAATCCTACCTTGAAGGTCTGGTGGAAGGATATTGAAAGGAATCGAGAGTTAGAGGCAAACGAACTACTAGGAGGCCTTACTACTTTAATCTCCATCGAGTCAGATCATCACTTGATCAAGACATTGTTGAAATTTTGGGACTCTGAGAGGTTAGTTTTCAAATTTAGGGACTTTGAACTAACCCTGACAATGGAAGAGATTGGTGGGTTTCTTGGTTTCCCTTACAGAGATCGTGAAATGATTGTGCCACACAAGCCAACTCCAAGGTCCTTCCTGAAACAAATGGGCATGCATCATAATCCGAGTTTGCTTTGTCTGAAAGAGGGATGGATTTCTTTAGAGTTTCTATACTCACATTTTAGAGACGAGGAAGACCATGAAAACTTCCCTAGAGAATTTGCTTGCTCTCTTGCGAAGTAGGAAAAATATCGTCTAAATGCTTTTGCTATCGCACTGTTAGGCTCATTAGTTTTTCCTAGAGAAGGAGGAAAAATACACACTAGCCTAAGTTATGTGGTTCGTATGATGGCTAGAGGCGTAAAAACTATAGTTCCTATGATACTGACAGAAATTATAAGGGCACTGACCAAGTGTACCAAAGGCAAAATGTATTTCGAGGGGTGTAACTTTCTACTGCAACTCTGGGCTGTTGAGCATTTCTACCAAAGGGCTAATTCGGTAGACATTATTAGAGGGACTATGGGGAATAAAATCATCAATCATACCTCAAGGATGAAATATTTTGTTTCCCCTATGGGAACGGAGGACTGGTTTGTGTACTTGAGAGAACGTTCGGCCATCAACATTCAATAGAAATACTACTGGTTGAAGCCTCATTGTGTCATTTTAAGAGATAATGAACTCTACTTTATCGAGCTCATTGGTTTAAATGGCGTGCAACCATGCGCACCACTCCGAGTCCTCCGACAGTTTGATCAAATCCAAATGATACCTCTGCGATCCCATATAGGCCAATATGGGTATGATTTTGGACCAGAAATACCACAAGTGGGCACCATGCTGCTAAGGTGGGAAAAGAGTAGTAACTATTGATGTTCGAGAGCATAGACCCTTCTGCACACTAGAGTATTATGTGTGGTTTTTGGAGGACGCAGAACATACAGATTTGAGCGAAGAAGGCCTTCCAGGTTTTGGTGATGAAAAGGAAAGCAGATGGGCTCGCAACCTTCTCAACCGCGACTATGAGATCACTCCAGAAATGAGGCAACAGATTGTGCCTAACATTGGGGACCAGCGTTGACCCTGTTTCTTTTTAGGATTTTTATTTCCCCATATTATCCCTAGCCCTTTAGTTTATTTCTATCTTTGCTTTAGTCTGATGTAATAAATTGAAATTATTCAATATATGAAAATCATTTTTATTTCTCTAACTCTAAACTCCAATTGGCAAATAAGGCTTGAATTAATCGTTATGCATCACTTATATGTCGTCTTAGGCCTATCTCTGGCTCAACGAGGTCCCTTGCATCTAGGGCGCTTATTTCAAACAATGTGCTATTATTATTATTATTATTTGCTCTAATCCCCTAACACTGTTTTCTATTGATTCCATTGTTTTTTCCATTCCTAAGGTTGATTTGTCCTTCATTCTGGCGTAGACACGATTGAAAGGGACCCCTCCTTCTCCTCTTCCTCCTTAAAGAATGAACCACAGAGACAAGGGTAAAATGGTTGACAACAACAGCAGCAACGAAAGAGTAGAAACTTCTGAGGGAGGGCAACTTCCAAGTGACCTTGTCCTTAGACTTGAGCATAAGATTTAGATTTGGAAGAAAAAGTAGCGCATATGCGCGATTTGACCAAGTTATCTATTTCTCTTGGAACCCAGTTTGGCAAAAATATAAGCAATCCTCCCCACTTTGACCAAACAACTATGCCAAACAATCCCCCAACCAATGTACCCCGACCTGAACCCACTCATCGAAATATCTTCCCACCACTTCATGCCCAAAATACCCAAATCCCATTTTACCACTACCACCAACAAACTAAGCCAACTATTCCAGAACCTGTTCCAAATGTAAATCCTTCATATACTCCCAGAAATAACAACCTCAATCCCATCTATGTGGAAACTGCTCCCTTGACCCATAACTACCATGAATCAGAATCCTCCCAAAAGGACATTCTGATAAAAACCCTGACCGAGAGATTAGATAACTTGGCCAGCAGGGTGCAACATGTGGAAGGAAGCAAAAGGTTGGGAGGACTGAGCTACAAGGATTTATGTATATATCCCGACGTAGAACTGCCTGAAGGATACAATCTTCCAAAGTTTGAACTGTTTAATGGCATTGGAGATCCCAAAGCCCACCTGCGAATGTACTGTGACAAGCTTGTAGGGGTGGGGAGAGATGAGAGGATACTCATGAAACTGTTTATGAGGAGTCTCACTGGAGAGGCTCTATCCTGGCATATTGAACAAGACCCTCAGAAATGGGATGAGTGGGTAGACATAGCAACAGACTTCATGAACAAGTTTGGATTTAATGTAGAAAATGTACCTGATTGGTTCTACATCCAAAACCTGAAGAAAAAGCCCAGTGAATCTTTCAGGGATTATGCGATAAGATGAAGGTCTGAGGCGGCTAGGGCCAGACCTCTCATGAAAGAATCTCAGATGAAAGACTACTTCATCCGTGCTCAAGAACCACAATATTATAATAGGATGATGCTTGTAGTTGAGAAAAGTTTTGCTGAAATTATCAAATTAGGCGAATGAATCGAAGAAGGCATAAAAAATGGGACTATCATCAATTTGGAGGCCCTGCAAGCCACCAACAAAGCTCTGCAATCTGGGGGAATGATAGAAAACTAGAAGAAAACAGGTTCGATCATGATGGCTCAGGGAACCAGAACCCCATATAAGTATCGAGCAATAACCCCACCTCCATCTCCATATCCCCAAACTCCATATCATTCAGCCCCACCACCTATATCTCCCAACCCCATGTTAATATATTACCAAAATGCTCGACCTCAATATCAGCAAGTTTCATATCCTGTTTATAATGCCCAGCCTACATACTTCCACACTCCACCACCCACTCAGACACCGAACTATCGAAACAGACCTCCATATGAAAGAAGACTGCAAAGAACTATACCCCTCTGGCTGAGCCCATAGCCCAGCTTTATGAGAGACTGAAAAAGGTTGGCTATGTCACCCTAGTTCCTGCATTTCCTGTGGATGTCCGCACAAAATGGTATGACCTTAACAAGGTTTGTGCCTACCATTCTGGGATGAAAGGTCACACTATCAAAGTTTGCAGAGCCCTGAAAGATAATGTTCAAATGTTGATTGATACTAAGGCCATCCAACTCAAGGATCCAACACCAAATATTGTAAATAACCCTCTGCCTAACGTTCAGGTCAACATGGTAGAAGTCGAGGATACCTCGGATTGGGAGAAATTCATTTGGGTCCTTGAGCCAGAAGAAGCAATGACTGCTACCTCCCAGACTCCAATGGTAGTGCAAAGGCATGCTCCGTTTGAGGTTGAGGTCGCCATGCCCAAGCCTCCATTAATTGTTTATAGGGTGTCTTCCCCTGTCCAGTATGATACCCATGCTATTCCATGGGACTACAGAAAGGGAAAAACAAAAGTGGAAGAAGCAGACACTGTAGTAGGAGTTACTAGATCAGGAAGAATTTACACTTCTAAAAATTTGGTGCAGGGGAGCTCCAGCAAGTCCAAGGCACCAATTGTAGAACTTGAAATTCAAGGAATTTGGAAGAAGGTGCAAGAAAAAGAGTATTTTATTGTTGAGCAATTGAGTAAAACCCACTCTCAAATATTCATCATATCATTGCTGCAATCTTTCGAAACTCATTGAAATGCTCTATTGAAGGTCCTGGGTGAAGCCTATGTCCCATCTAGCATCACTAAAGGAGAGATAGCCTAAATGGTCGGGCAGGTTTTTGAGGCATACTGAATATCTTTTCATAAAGATGAGTTGCCAATTGAAGGAACAACCCACAATAAGGCTTTGTACATTTCAGCTCAATATCAGGACAAGACAATCACCAAAGCCTTGGTTGATTCAGGTTCGGGTTTGAATATCTGCCCTCTGAGCACGTTGACAAGGCTAGGCGTGGATAGTGCAAAGATTTAAACCTGGAAGATGAATGTGAGATCTTTTGATGGCTTTTAGAGGGGTACTATTGGGGAAATAACCTTGGACATGCTTATTGATCCTGTTACTTTCCCAATAGTTTTTCAGGTCTTGAACATTCCATCTTCATATAACCTATTGTTAGGTCGTCCTTGGATGCATATGGCTGGAGCAGTTCCCTCTACTCTTCATCAATGCTTGAAGTTTGAATGGAATCATGAAGAGGTTATAGTCCATGGGGAAAAGGGACATTCTGTATATGCAATAAAAGGAAGGGGTCATCTAGACGGTGAGATGTACCATACAATTGAGCTTGTTGGCAATATTGAAGTGCAACTTTGGTTTAGTCAGAAGATCATAGATATGATGGCCTGGTTTGGTTTTGAGCTCGAGAAAGGTTTGAGCGTCAATCTACAAGGAATAGTTGAACTTATGCAACCCCTTCGTCACTCAACCACTTTTGGCTTGGGGTACAAATACTACTGAAGAGTGGCTTGATTGGCAACCATCTAGAGATGGGTACTATTACCCATTAAAGAAACCAATACCACCACTACACCAATCATTCCGATCAGCAGGTTTCATGGGTGGTCTCATTGATGAGCTTCTAGAAAACATGAAAGGTTTGTCTCCGACCAAAGATGAAGGAAATGGCTGTAATGTCGTGATCAACGAGAAAGAGAAAGGGGACCCTAGAGGAAGCAGTGAAGCGACGATCAACATCAACATTTGGACCTCAACTCCATCCAGACCTCGTCGGGCATCTGGGTAGCTTTGGAAGAAGTTTTTCTATCAAATTTTAAAGTTTTCAATAAACAGTTTTAAATTCTAGTTCTCTATTATTGTTTTCAAATGCTAGTTTTATGAAGCTCTTGAGTTTTAATCAATAAAGTTCTTTTCCCATCTATCTAATATCTTATATTTATTTGTGCGTTATTCTTTCTTCCAGCAAAATCTATTATAAAAATATTGAATCTGAGACTATGACATATAATGAGACTATACAGCTTAACATTAATGACTTAGAGAAAGTCGAAGAAAATGAGGTCCCTGAGGAGTTAATCAGAAAGGCTGAGGAATTTGAGGAAAAACCCAACCCGAACTTAGTAGAAACAGAGGTGGTAAATCTGGGAAATTCAGAAGTGGTACAAGAGACCCGAGTAAGCATCCATATGATAGAAGATGACAAGAAAGAGTATACAGAGTGTCTCATGGAGAATAAGGATATGTTCGCCTGGTCCTATGCAGACATGACAAGGTTAAGCACTTCAATCGTAACTCATCGATTGCCCACTGATCCAGCATGTCCTCCTGTGAAGCAGAAACTGAGAAAATACAAGCCTGAGTTGAGTTTGAAAATCAAGGAAGAAATATCAAAGCAATTAGATGCTAGAATCCTTCAAGTGACGGAGTACCCAACCTGGCATGCAAATGTCGTTCCAGTGCCCAAGAAAGAAGGAAAAGTTAGAGTTTGTGTGGATTATCGAGATCTCCTAAAGATAATTTTCCGTTGCCCAACATACACATCTTGATTGATAACTGTGCTAAGCATGAAACATGATCATTCGTGGATTGCTTTGCTGGCTATCATCAAATTGAGCTGCACAAGGACGATGCTGAGAATACTGCATTCATCACACCGTGGGGTGTTTACAACTACAAGGTAATGTCTTTCGGGTTAAAAAATGCTGGTGCTACATACATGAGGGCGATGACTACTCTGTTTCACGACATGATTTACAAGAAAATCGAAGTTTATGT